>CM034149.1:618239405-620984405 GCA_019776745.2 Taxus chinensis | reverse complement strand
CATACTTACTAAGGGCTAAGCATGAAGAGTAAGTGGTGAGATTGTTGTGATCGCTAAGATAAATAAAAGTGGAAAATTGGGTGTGGTAGCCACAACTCCCTCCTCGAAGGCAATTGAGGAAGTGAGTATTAACCATGATGGGAATCTCATAATTCAAGTGAATCTCGTAGAAAGGTTGTGTAATCCCAACATCCAGATATATAGAGTCATATGATCCACAATTTTCAAGCATGAATCTCAACGAATTTGAAGTTCATGAATAGTAGGAGCAACATGATGCTTGAGTGGGACAATTAGCCAACATCTTGCACAGGTAATTGTTATTGTCACACACAGATCCATACGCAGACTCAGGTAATTGAGGCTGAAGTAGGACAGAGGTGTGGTTGCAATTGAAATAGAGGAAATTGTTGGTATTTGAAATAGAAATTTTTTCACTCGTGCCAAGACTAACTGTTTGGTGGGAGTGGGCTTCAGATTTTTCAGTTGTTTAATTTGCTCCAGGAATGTTTCCACTGAACTGATGGATTTCCGATATACAACAAAGAAAGTTTTTTCGCCTGATCCGATATAATAACAGTGAATCTTTCCCTTGAAGTGGTGGTTGTGATAGAGCAACCATGGTGGAAAATTTGAAAGCCTCCCATAACACTGAAGGATTAATACCAGAGAACCTGTTGTTGCTAAGGGTCAACCACTGTATGAATTCATAGAATGGCCAATTGTGGATAGAAAAACTCACACATCAAAAATATTATTGTGATACATCATAGCTTTCAAGATTGGAATAACTCCATAGCCCCGCAAGAATCTCACAACTCAACTAGTTATCGTCGAGGTGTAAGTAGTATAGGCTTTTGCAATCTTGTAAAGATGAAAGTAGGCTTCTATTGAATTTGTTTGAAGAGGCAGAAAACCCCCAAAAGTAGTCTATTTCTACACATATGTTAAGGTTGGTTCCAAAGTGCTTCATTAATTCAAAGAGTTTGAGGGCATCCTTGCCATAACCATGCATTGCATACCTTGCAATCATTATATTGCATGTAGTCACATTTGGATGATTCATTTTATGAAACAATTTTAGTGCCTTAACTATGACTCCACATTTTGCAAACATGTCTATAAGGGCATTCACAACCACTTTAGATAAAAAAACCTCTTTCAATTATTTTTTGATGAATCTCCATACCCTGTTCCAATGCTCCAAGTTTGGCACAAGCTGAGACGAATGCTGGCAAAGGTTGCTGAAGTCTGGCCTTACATCTGTAAATTGCATTTGATTAAATATCTCTACGACTTTATCAACAAGCCCATTTTGCGCATATCCAGCCACTATTTCAGTCCATGTCACCACATTTTTTTCAAGCATTTCACTAAAAAACCTCAAAGCCTCATCAAGAACACCACTTTGTGCATACCCTGTAATCATTGCAGTCCATGAGAACACATCCGCATTATGCATTTTGTCAAACAATACACGTGCCTTCTGCATGCTTCCACATTTTGTATTTATACCTATCAGGGAATTCACAACTACATCTGAATAAAACCCAGTGTTGATAATTTTTTGATGGATCTCCAAACCTTGTTCCAAATCTCCCATTCTGGCACATGATGGGAGGATGCTGGAAAAACTTACTGAGTTTGGATTTACACCCAATTGCATTTGATTAAAAATTTCCAAGGCCAACACTGACTTGGTTAACTGCAGTAGCGTCCCGAGCTTGTGCAGGTATTTTTCCGATAAGCTGATTTTGAAAAAAGTGCAGAGTATCTAAATAAGTTAGATTACTAATTATGTCTAGAATGTTTCCACCTAGTGATAGGAAATAAGAGATAAAATATGCAGAATAATCCCTTATAGAATCACAACAGTAGAAACTAATATGCAGAAAATATTACAGATCTCAAATAAAAGTGCAGAATAAATAACACAACACAAAGAGACAATATTTAACGTGGTTCACCCAATTTGGGCTACGTCCACCAAGAATCACTTGCTCATATTTTATTACAAGCCTCTACTCTCTCAATACAATACCCAGATCCGTTTGGAGCTATGCTCAACAAACTCTACAGAATTCACACCCGAATTCAAAGCACATCTACAATGCATTTTCTTGTATATGTATCATATGCATAAGACCATATAAATAGACAATTGCTTAAGCAGTTTGATACAAAACTGTGGGTATCAAAACCATGGGCAAAAAAACCATGGGTATCAAAACAATGGGTACCAAAAAAACCATGGGCCCTAAAACAGCCCATAACGGTTACCCATTACCCATGTGTTAATAAACCACCCATGAAAATTTACTTCGGGGGCTTCTCCCCCGAACCCCCTTGACCTGCTCACCGGTGAGCAGGACCGCCGTAAAAATACCCGAGTGTAACACATAGAGGTGTACCACACTCTAACATGAAAATAAGCTCCACAAACATAACACCTAGCCGATTGCCAGAAGGATCTATGAACGATAACATCCTCATCTCATCAATATTGGATGGAATTTGTCTCTTTTGAAATCAACAACAACACCCACAATATTGGAAGAAATTCGTTATCAATGCATTGCCGGAATTATGCCGCCGGAAAAGATCCTGCCGGAATTTGACATTTTCCAGTTGGGCTCTCTTCATAGAGAACACCTCCGGTGAAAAATACACCTAGATATGGGTATGAACACAAAGATCTGGATATGCACACATACATGTATGCAGGATGAATACAACCTTCTGTGCAAAATCCAAATGAGGGTTTTGAAAGAAATAGAAATATATTGATGAAAAGAAAATAAAATGAACAAATGGTTGTAAAGTGAAATCGGAAAGAACTGTAAAAGAGAAATGAGAAATAGAATAATAATAATAATAAAATTGTTTTATAGTCTTCAATGTTTCAAATTCAAGGCATATGCAGGATTGAGGTATACTATTAAGCCAACTCATATGTACACTAAGGTATACTATAAGAAAATCAAAGACCAACTCAGATGTACACTCATGTTAGAATAGAGTATTTAGGGTATCCACTCCTTAGCTATAGATCAACGGTCTAGGATCAATATATCTCAAAAGTTTTTTTTTTAAACAAATGATTATAAATGTTGAATTCCCGAAATTGAAAATGGATTTTTTTTTCTATGGTTTGATATTTGGTGGATTTAAGAAATTCATTTTATAATAAAAGGATGAACCCCCAAGTTAAACTATAAGGAAGCCTTTAGAGTGGTCATATGCAGTAATCTTAAACGCTCCCTAAGATAAACACCTTTCTCTCTCTCTCTCTCTCTCTTTTTTGCCAAGGGGTTTAATTACCAATCCCCTCACATTAATTTGGATATTATGGTTAAAGTTAGAATTAGGGGAAACCTTTCGTTTGATGTCGCTAATCTCTTACATGGTTGTTTTTTAAAAATAATTTATACTAGCAATCGCATGTACACAATGCAATGTGAATGCTGAATGTATATGTTATTTGATTTAGAGGGATTGTTATTATTTTTGTAGTTGATGTTGATAAGGGGTGTGATTGATTTTGTAAGTGTAGGAATATAGTTGAAGCATTACATTTAAAGGTTGTATCTCTACATTTCAAATTTGTTACAAATTCGTACATATACATTTACAAATCTTATATCACGAGATTTGAAGTAAACATGAATACATGAAGACCTCCGTACATTTGCAGATTTTATATCATTATAATATTTTTTTTTTGAGCTGAATGTCTTTTCAACTAGTAAATGGCCAATCATATGAATGGACCCTCTTAAACCAAGCTTGTTATATAGACATCTTTCTCTACACTTCTAGTTGATACAAATAATTGGTTAACTTAATTATACTTATAAAATTGTAAAATATGGATTAATCTTCCCCAAAGGGATATGAGTAAATTCTGAGATGGGGGTACCAATAATAACCTTACGGAAACAAGTGTGGGCCTCATATCATGGATAACATTGGTGACTCCATTGATACCCCTTGATATAACTAAGCTCTTGGATTAAATTTGGACGAGTCAAGATGAACCTTGTTATGTGGTCGTCTTAGTGAAGATCCTAGATTAATACCTAATCTCGAATTGAATACTTTACTTCACAAGGTATATTTTAATACACGATTTACGAACATGGTGGAAAATTAGCATTGATGTTTTATTTTAGATGTTACTTAAGAGGGTTCTAACCATCACCTTACCCTTAAAAAAAATCCTCAAATTTTTACCAGGTTATAGAGTTAACTAGTAGTTAATTTGTGAACATAAAAGTGTGGGTTATGAGATTAGCTAAAGTGGGAGTGGGGAGACAATTTTATTATAGGACCATACAATATAACGGGCTCACAATAGAAATACAAAAGATGAAACACAAAAGCTATAAGGATGCACAAAAAAGTTATATAGTTTGAATTAAGAAGTTGTCCCATTGAAAGAGGGTTCCTAAATTTTCTTACTTGATGTTGGAAAGTAATTTTAAGAGTATTCTTAGTTAAAGTGGTCTCATGGTATAAACTATAATCAACACCTAAAGATGCTTGTGAATGGACGACGTGGAACAATATTTATAAGTTTATTGACATGATCTTGTATACTGATCTATTATAAGAAATTTTATGGAGGGCTTGAACGATAGGGCCTATAGATACTGGTGCCTATCAACCATTCACAAGCACATATAGATGTTGATATCTCATGTTATAAACTACAAACAACACCTAAAGATGCTTGTGAATGGATGATAGACACAAGTATTTATAAGTCTATTGGCATGGCCATGTAATTTAATTTACTATAAGAAATTTTATGGAGGGTTGGACTTATAGAATCAGGTTAGTACAATGAATGTTCTATAAGGATAAAAAATTAAAATGAATGCAAGGGTGGGGGACCCACCAACCTTCATTTTATCTATGAAGAGACAAGAAAAATGATAATACAAATCTTCTAGTACATTTGAGTTGGCTCAATGGTGAAGAACTCGTACTCTTAAAAGAGAGGTCGTAGAAATGACCTTCTATTCTATGAATGAAAATTTTAGAGTTGAAACAATTGCATTATGCATGGAAGAATGATAAATTAATATATGCACCGAAGATGAGAAATTGCTTTAAATGATTGAAGTTATTCATGTTTTGTATTTGTCATCGATATGTCTAATGTCAAGAAATTCATGAATTTATGTCATGCCTTCCGAGGCCTAAAAAGGACCAGATTTTAGATTTCATTTATTTTTAGATTTCCTTTACCTTAAGAGTA
The DNA here is from genome assembly GCA_019776745.2 of Taxus chinensis. Lineage (NCBI taxonomy): Eukaryota > Viridiplantae > Streptophyta > Pinopsida > Cupressales > Taxaceae > Taxus > Taxus chinensis. The sequence continues at coordinate 620,979,142 of CM034149.1, read as the reverse complement.
GTATAATTCCAAGTCTACATTGAAACTTGAAGACACTCCTTACTTGAATGTGGTTTGCTCATTCTTCCCTCCTCCTCTTGTGACTTATAATACTGAAAAAGAATCCGACCATGCTACCTGAAGTTGGATACAAAAATTCCGTCTTAAGACCTTAAATTGGATGTATCTCTTAAATACATCTTAAACATCTTGAAATTGCTTCTACAAATCCAAAATCCTATTTCATATTCAAAATCCAAAATCTTAGGTGAATTCCATCCCTCCAAAAACTTGATATACATTTTACAACATTTCTCGAGTCGCCTGTATTGTTCAATAATCACGAAAAACCCTTTCTTGTCCCTTCAGGTGAGTGCTTAGATTTGGAATGTAGACAGTTTCCGTTCCTTGCAAGTGCTGTTATTTTCTCACATCCGTGTCGGTGGAACTAAGTTTTTCATGCTCTCTACATACAGTAAAGTACTCCTCTGGCTTCAAAAATAATTTTGCATTTACCTGCAACTATTTCTTCATGAAAATTCATAATATACCTTCAACTGATTTTTGATTTAGGTTTCCTTTAGCAATGACAGAGTGATTTCAATGAAAAAAGAAATATACACTTGTGAAGAGATTTGCGATTTCCCACATAATAAAATCGAGAGAGGAAATGTTACAGAAATCACGTTAATGTCAATGGAGCTCGAAAGAACAGGTTACAGTGGTAAAGGACAACCTACGCAATTGCTCCAAGTACAAACAGCAGGGCGAGGGGAAGATCCCTCAAGGAAATTGGAAGCTGATGAAGATCATGATTTGATAGAAATTGCCACAAAGTTCTGTTTATTGATCATGTTGCAATTTCTACCCAATCACAAGAGCGTTGCAAGGTACCAAGGTGGGTTCCATTGGAGAAGACATGTTATGTGTGCATTGGTCACTGCTTCCACCCATTATCTTGTCTCCCTGCATTCATCATCACACTAGGTAGCTTGTTATCTACATTCTGATGCAACACTATATTTTTCTCCTTAACAAAAATATAATCACCTTTGCAATATTCCTTAAGAAAACTGTACTGTAATTGGTTTGAGGATGAAAGGCCTGAATGAGATCTCCAAGCACTAACTGTGGTTGTGAAATGGCGCCATCAAACCAATCTACAGACGAACCACTGTAACGACTTATAATCAAGGTAACAACTTTCGTACGGAGAGTATTATGCGATGGTCTTCAAATATGGAAAAAAGACAGTCGATCAACTCGACCCAATCTTATAAACTAAATATTTATTTTTGCAGTAACTAGAAGTTTTACTACTCACAAAAGCACTTGAAGAGCTATTACCCTCTTGGATTTGAATGCAACCATTTTTACACACTTTTTAAGAATGCAACTCTGACAAAATAGTTTTCTTAATCCATCCCTGCAATGTCCTAGTTCAGTCTTAAGAATGGCTTTTCTTACCATTGCTAATGGTACAAGAGCTTTCAATTTGCTTATCATATCGCCACACACTCTGATTGGCTATGAATGAAAATGTATCATATTCAGATATATGGGCATTTTCAATGAAAGTTGATAGTGTGTAATCTGATGGTACTGCTATATAGCTCTCATCTATGACCACATCCAATCTCTGAATCAAAACCACATTAATAGCTTTAGACTCAAAAGGGTAAAGCAATCACTAGTACTCCATAATTACCAAATACAGTGTTTTAAGAGAGATTTACCATTTTTTTCAATTCACCTTACAAAAACAAAGGAAAATTGCTACCTTGATTAGTACAGATAACATATAAACAGAAATATACTTGTGATGCCAGATAATATAGCATTGGCATCTTAATGTTGGAAGAAAATTTACTTACAGACAGAATGCAGTGGAAGCTTTCTACTTCGGATGGCAATGACCTGTTAAATGTACTTATATAGACCCAATCCTCCAGGTTTGAGCCTCCGGCATCTAAAACATACTGTCATTCATTCAAGTCATAGGAAGTCAGTGCCTACTTGCATAGTATTTGACTAAATTTAGGTCTTAATGTGCAGGCCAAGTGGCGAACAGTGATTATGTTTGTTAAGAAACAAGATGGCAAATGTTTAAAGCTTGCAGGATATGCAGAACCTAGAGGTAAATTGGGTGTTGTCATTGCAAGTTTATTAAACCAAAGGAAAATTTGTCAAATGTGTTTACTCTGTTTATTAGACTTGAAAGCCATGAAAAACAGGCACAGAAAAAAAAACCTGTAACTTATATGTCTCATTAGAAAAGGACCAAGTATCCTGCACAAATAAAAGAATTCATGTAGTCATCATATAAGCCCTTCTACATGTCTTTGGAAAATATGCGAGCTTGCCACTGTTAAGTAAGAAATCAATTTTTGTTAACCATCATAGCTGAAACAGATGAGCCGTTTTTATTCCATTCTTTGGTCTCTACACAGATTTTCTTCAACATTAATATACAAATAAAAGTTTGTATAACACTTCTGGATTGGAAAGCTATGGTAGCTTGTTACACTTGTGTAAATACTTCCCTTGGGTTCCATGGAGCTTAACTGGCATACCTTGTCAAATGCCATCCATGCAACAGTTGGTTTTGTGGAAGCATTCATTGCCAAAGCTCTTAAACACAAATAATTCTCCTCAACCTACATGAGATGAGCTTCTAAATCAGACTAATTCAACATTCTTAGATTACAGTACAATAATTAATTCAACAATCCAGAGGAGAGATTGTTAACTTAAGCCTGAAGGAGTATGAGCCGTTTGCTTACCATTTTAAATACATTATTAGCCCTCGCTTCATAGTCCATTAGTGCTGCTACATACTTTATCCATTCTGCACGCTAAGTAATGATTAAAAATATTGTATCAGCAATCCAACAAGTTCAGCCAAAGAATGTTGTCCAGGTTAAACAGGTTGAGAAAACCCTCACTTTTTCAATAAAGGCTAAACCCTAGAAACCTGCTGCCTGGTGAACTATTTCTCGTTCTAATACAGATCATGAATTGGTCCTGTGATTAGATGAAGATGTGGGTCTTTACCTGCAATGGTTTTAGCTCCCCAAAAGGATCAAAACTAATATAATTGCATTGCGGCACTGCAACTGAAAATGAACTCAGATAGGCAGTAAATTGTAAAATCTGTTCTTGGTCTTCTTGGTTGATTTGTTGGACATAACCATCAGCAATGTACTTCATCAAGCATGCAGAAGATGTGGATTCTGATGTTACACCTTTCAAGTTATCCAGTACACCAAGCAACTGCAAATACTCTGCCCATTAGTTCACTACATTCAGGTAAGTATAACATTGAACTTCAGTTTAACATTACTCAAATCGCAAAGCTTACATCACTTAACTTACCTCCAGAAATGACACTGAGAAGCCCACCGAGAAGCAAGACGTTTTCAGTCAACAGAAAACTAATTAGATCAAATGAACGAATTTACAGTAATCAAGCTCTATGAGTTTCAGATCTGAATATTCAATCATGAACATTTTCTGGATAAAGAGTAATCCAGGGGCTAGCAGAGTGTAGCAAGATACTTAGGGTTATGTAACAGCATTGATGCAGAACACAAAAGTAGTTAGTTACCTGGAACCTTGGTGGTATCAACAGAGTAATTTGCAAAGGGTGAACTAAATGATTTGAGCTTGGCACTACAATGGATGCTTCTACTTGGCAATTTGGAAGAATCCTGTCAAACTAGTGCCTATCAGAAAATGTGTACATTGTTTAATGCATCAAAACACACAATCTGAAATCATTTCATTCGGACCTCAAAGAGAATGTAGCTTGAATTGCTAATGAAATTCTGCACAACTTTGTACTCGTAGTACTGCCCATAGAATATGTTGAATCCTTGAGCTTGTTCAGCCTTGGAAATCTCTGTAGTTTTTGGTTCAGCAAGTGGGAACAGAAGCATTATACTCATACAAATGCAAATAAGTCCATTAAAAGTGCTGATGATAGCCATTGGCATGAATGAATGAAAATGCCACTGTCTCTTCACTCGTTGGAGATGTTATGTGAATTGGGTGCTCGTGAATTTGAAATATCTTATCTGAAATGCACATGGTCGTCAATTTTAAAAATCAAATTGTGAAAAATAGGAGACACCCACGACTTTGGAAAAGATACACAGGTACTCGAGAATCTCGTGTCGTCAAGTAGGACAAAAGAACAACATGCTCTGAATATTTGGTGAATGCAAAAGTGCCACTTCCTCTGCCCTTCTGCAAAAACTGCTGGTGCCCCACACACCATTTTCACCTAGTTCAAATGAAAGTGGAAATCCAAATCATCCATGTCTATGTGCAATTTTTCCACCAGACTTTCTAATAGAATTTTCGAATTACCCTTACACAATCCGATCGAAATTGGTGCCTCTCAATTTACTAGTCCCACACTTAAACAAACAAATACATGGAAGAAACAATTTACAAGTAAAACACGTATTTAGAGTTATCTAACATTCATTTTAATTTGTATAGTTTGCTTCAATAATAACATAACTGCATTAACTGTCCGTATAACATTAAGTACAAGTATTTACATGATTTTTATATATAATTGTTCATCTAATTAAACTAAGGCATTGCAGTTAATTCTTAACATGTATAGTGCATTTTAATCCATTTCAATAATGTATGATAAAAACATGACAAGTAATAATTCCATTCGATGAATCATTTCATAACATAGTTTGTAATGTATCCATGTTATTAGTATATAGGTTTTGTCTAGTTACAAAACCATCATAAGTGATTCAAATGTAGACACTTCCATTCATTCACATTTCCACATGTTACAAGATTACTTAGGTTTACATCTCAAGTATTATACTACAATTCATTACAAAAGAATATGTAATTCACTTTACATAATTTTTAATACATAATGATTTACATGTATTCCATATACATAAGTCGCTATTTCTAAATAATTATAATTAATTACATCATGATAGGTGTTTCGACTTACAAAAGGTTACAAGTACAAAAGGTTTATATTCATTTGTCTCATATACAAAAATACAATAGATATCATGAAATACAATATATCACAACTACATTGCGACACAATTATTGCCTTTCACTAGAGATCCATCCAATGCAAAAGCCATGCAAATGAGAAAAATAGTATCATCGGAGTGCTTTACCTCAAACCACGAGCCTTATAGATCCTCGTGCATGTCTCAAAAACGAGAGTGGCCCTACCCTTCATGAGAAAAAAGATGTGAGTAGTCAATAAGGTAAGGGAGAAATACCAGGTGTAGTACAATCACCCATAAAAGTGGTAGACCTTTGAATAGGGTAGGAATAAAACATCCTAGAAATAATAGTAGTAATGAAAATACTTTTTGGTTAAAAAAATTTAAGATAACAATATGTTCACATTCCTCATGAAATCAGATAACGAACCAAGGCATGATGAGTCATGCTCGACTATACATGAGGGAATACTATGATTATATCTGCAATCCACCCTTAACCCCTAGCACTTGGCATGTGTGATCCACTACATTAGGTTATCCAACCCATCCATACATGTCACTCCCTAAATCATATACATATCTCGCCAAGTATTCACATTCTTAGCTCACAACAAGAAATCTCTATTTCGCTCACCCACGAATTGATCATAAAAACAAAGACATGACACACATAATCAACAACCCTTGTGAATGTCCCATACCACCCACAAACATTTCCATGACAAAGATCCTAACACTAAGTCACTAGATTAACATAGGGGAACTATACCATCCCATAAACAATGTTGTAATACACATTGCAATTTTACATGGTCCAATTTCCACTAAAGATAGGTCTTCATCTTAACATATTTTAAATCATGATCCATATCAGTTTCAGGTCTATTGTAAATGTTGAATTTATACTATGTTTCCCTCAAATGAGGATTTTTATGCTCAAAAAATAGTGTCATAGCAATATGTTGTTTAGTTTAACAAAACAAGAAGAAACAATATTTCACAAGTTAAATAATACTATTCTTCTTCATCCCGCTTCTCTTCTTGAATCCAAAATGATGAAGACCATTCTTAAAATTTATGAGGAGGCTTCGGTTCAACAAATTAATTTTGATAAAAGCTCTCTTTATTTCTTCAATACCCCTCCAGGAAGGCAAAGAAAAATTGCTCACATCTTGGGTTGTGAGATAAACTCTCTCCCCACTACCTATCTTGGTCTTCCCTTGGGTACCAACAAAGTTTCTATGAATGTTTGGAATTCTCTGCTTGACAGGTTCCAAAAGAAACTGACTGGATGGAAGGGAGCCATGCTCTCCAACGCATGAAAATGTCTTCTTGTCAAGAGTACGCTGCAAAACCTCCCCATCTACATCATGTCTCTATTCTTCATTCATGCTGATGTTATTGAAAGGATATAGAGAATCCGGAAGCACTTCCTATGGACTGGTATTGAGGAGAAAAACAAGTTCCATTTAGTGGCTTGGGACAAGGTGTGCACTAACAAAAGAGTGGGTGGCTTAGGGATTAAAAAAATCAAGACAATAAACACTGCTCTCATCTCCAAAATGAGCTGAAGGCTCCTCAAAGAAGATCATCCCTAGACTGCCCTTATCAGAGCGAAATATCTCAATCAAGGTAAAGTTCAGAATTTTCTGAAGTTTAAAAATATCCCCTATGGTTCCATATTTTGGATTAATTTGGTAAATATTAGAAGGGCCCTAGAGGTAGGCTGCAAATGGAAGTTGGGAAATGGGGAAGAGATACTCTTCTGGGAAGATAGCTGGGATGATTTTCAAAGCGTTAAGAACAACAACTCCTAGGAGCAGCTTAAAACAACCTTACAACAATAGTTGGATAGAAGGTTAGTGACTACATTTGTTGTGTTGATGGAAGGATTCAATGAAATAATCTAAATATTGATCTCTCTTGTCATAGAGATCTTATAGAGGACCTACAAAGAATTCTTAGTTGTATCCCAATAATTCAAATTCAATCTAAAAATGAGCTTATCTGGATCCACTCTTTTGATGGAGAATACTAGGTGAAAATGGGATATTAATTGTATGCAGATGAACCAGGGTTCACTTTAAGAAGACCCCTCTAAAAAATTACTTTCGAAACATCGGTGAATCTCAAAAATCGACTTTTGAATCATTGGCGAATATATGAAAAAATGTTTCATGGCAAAGGCAATTTCGCAAAGAGCATTTTTCCCTCGTTTCGCAAAGTTGTTCAGGTAGGTTTTTCGGGAGTTTCCGTAGGGTGGGAAGTCGACCGGATAGATTGGTAGGGGGTTGGGTGGGTGAGGGTTAGTCTGTTAGATGGCCAATGGCTGGGTGGGTGGGTTAGACAGGGGAGGGGTTGGGTGGCTATTGGACAGGTGATGGGGTTGAATGAGAGAGGGGTGGACGGGTGAGGGGTCTGGATGGCTGGGATGGATGGGTGAGGTGTTGGACAGCTAAGGTCTGGGACGGGATAGGGGTTGGACGGCTAGGAGTTGGATGGCGAGGGGTTGGATGGTCAGGGTTGGATGGGTGAGGGTTTGATGGTCAAGGGTTGGATGGTGGGTTAGACGGGAGAGGGGTTGACGGCTCAGAGGTTGGATGGGAGAGGGGTTGGATGGCTAAGAGTTGGACTGGTGAGGGTTGGACGGGTCAGAGGGGTTAGACGGCTCAAGGGTTGGATGGGTGAGGGTTGGACGGTGGGTTAGACAAGTGTTGGAGGGTTGGATGTTGAGTTGGATGGGAGAGGGGTTGGATGGCTAAGGGTTGGATGACCAAAGGTTGGACTGTGGGTTGGACGGGTAGCGTGGTTGGACAGGCTGAGGGTTGGTTGTGGGGTTATGGTCGGACTAGGTGTTGGAGGTTAATGGTTGGGTGAGATGGATTGGAAAACCATTGGTTGGACGCGTAAGGGTTGGACGGTATATGGTTGGACACGTGGGTTCTTTGGGTGGGTTGGATGGTTAACATTTGGTCACGTGGGTTGGGCGAGTAAGGGTTGGGCCACCACTGCTAGCTAATAGTTTACTGCCACTTATCCTTTGAACCATACATACCCCTATAAATACCCATTCAAGGTTGAATTATTCACTTTTCTACGAAAATTTCCAGTGCTCTGACTCTCTGAGATCTCCAATCTTCAAACTCCTACCAAATTTCAGCAATTACCAGCACCACATCTATTCCTACACCCAAATTTCAATACAAAAACCTAATATGCCCACAAATTGTAGCTCTACTAAGAGCCAAAGATCCATAAAAGGATTGGGTGAAAAAATCAGAATTTACTGGGCTTGTGGACATGCCCCAATTCGATACTGATACTTTAGTCCTTGGTTACCTTCTCACCTCTTATAATGAGAATGATGGTAAATTTTCCATTCTCCTCATGCATCCAAGACATCATCAAATTTATTTCTCAATTGAACCTGAGGACATACATCGGTTAATTGGTTTACCATTCAAAAATAAACCAGGCTGTACTACAAAGGTTGTTCTTACAGACGAAGACAAAAATTTTTTGGATTCACATTACAATGTATAGGTTGATGGTAAGTTTATTGTTTTCAAATGCTTTTGTTTGTAACATTACTGGACCACCCAAGGTAAGTTCTTAACATTACTGGTATTACAAACAAATTCTTTACCACCAGGCAAGGATCTCTAACAATTTCTTCTCTATTATTGAATCAGCTCCTCTTTTAACATCGTTCATCAAGAACACTTGGCCTTTCTTCAATAATCAATGTTTGGAGCTTGCACTTGAATAAATTTTACTTTATTGCATTGTTGCCATCTATTTTCTTACATTAGGCCGAAGGATTTTTACAAAACAATGTTTTTACAGGGTTAATAAACCAGATTTGTTCGGGGGCTTCACCCCCCCGAACCCCCTTGACCCGCTCACCGGCGAGCGGGACGGCCGTAAAAATCCGTAAACAGGCTCCATTGTTTTACAGGGCAGATAGACATTATTGGGTAAATATTTATTGCAGACACTAGCAGGGCAACAATTCAATTGGTGTAGTTATTTGTCCAACAGAATAAAATCAGATATCTCCCATGCCCGCAAAGCCAACCAATATGATAAATCCAGGACTGTATTCTCTTGTTGCAATTATATTCTTGCATTTTATTATGAAGCGTACTATGAAATTCCGCAAAATAAAATTCCAACAACAATCAATGATCAAATGATTGGTCTTACTCTCAAAGAACAACAAGTAAGTTGGTAACAATTACTTTTAATGTTTACTTGTTCTAAGGATTTCAAATTCAATTTTTTTGGATAAAATAATAAATGTGTGATTTTGTTTTGCAGAGAAAAATTATAGCTGCAACATCTCATAAGGAGGAAATTGCTAGAGGTAAAGCCCTCCAGAGGTCTCTGCTGATTCTGACATGGATTCGGCAGAATCAACACCAGTAAGACCTCCTCGTCAAAAGTGACCTCAGGGGTCGATATGCGCAACACGTTTACCATCTCATTTAACTTCAAGTATGACATTATCTTTTTTATAAATAACTAATTCAAACAAATAATATAGAATTTTTATGTACTACTGTATTTTAATATTTCTATTGTTCTTTTATACATTTATTATATTCAAAAACTACTGAGTTTGATAATGAAGATCAAACTCGTTCTGGCTTTGAAGATCGAAATGTCACAATTGTGTCTCCGTCTATGCAAGGTATATTGTAATGTATAATATATAGCATGTTTTGTTTCTTTACAATTTTTTAGAATTTACAAAGTACAATCGGAATATTCTGACAATTTGTTGTTTGCTTTATGTAGGTAATGTGGTGTCTGGGCACATTCTGCTTACAAAGAGGCCACCAATACCTCCAACATGTCTAGTCCAAACAAAAAGAAGAACTGTTGGAAAGAATATAAGGTTTCCTACAGAGTCAACAGGAACAGTTCATCCTGCTACCATATACTTTCCTGGACTATCACTAGGTGGTGTTTTAAGTGTAACAACCACACAACTTTTCAACAACATCACCCTTGACAAGGAGTAGTTGGGCTTTGATAGTGGCGATGCAGACAAGGGTAACTATTTTGACACACACGATATGATTCAATCTACTCCGCCTCAACCACAACAAAATGTGCATGTAATACAAGGCAGTGACTATCCTCCTCCTCCAAAGAAATGCTCCACAAACTGATGATGAAAAGACACATTTTATTTTAGAAAATCCGATATCAGATAGTATGGGGGCAAAAATTCAAGAGGTTGTAATGTCTGATGTGGATTTGGTGTGGTCTTGGGAGAAGAGAGCAAATTTTTTGATAAAAGAAATAAATACATGATACCATAATCATGCTCAAAGGCATTCATTGTTCACTGCCGTAGAGAGCCAACCAGCATGGCAGGATGTTTTGCTAAACAAAGCTCAGTCAGGGACTATTTCATATAGTAATGACTACAATGATGAAATTATCGACATAATGCTAAATAGGTTGGAGAATCTCAATGCCGAAGCACATGCTTACTACAATAAATGGGCTAAAGACAAGACAAATGTCTTAATAGAAAATGTTGAAAAAGAAAAAGTTGTTGTGAGTGGGCTTTTAGTTTTATATGCAAATTGCCAAAATCCTTATCTTATATGCACTACAATATATTTTTTCATTTTATCTAATACACTAATAATTAAAAAAATTTGTGTTTTGCAGGAAAAATATGAAAATTTAAAGAAAGAAGTAGTTGTTTTTGAAGCACATTTGAAGAATGCCCGCAAAAGCCTCAATTCATTTGCACAGTTGAAGGAAAAACTCATTGTTATAAATAAACAAAATAATACATTGAGAAGGATAATAAAGGAGCATAAGATGGATCCAGAGGTCTTACTTAAGGAAAAGACAGACGTGGATGCAACACTTTTTTCTGCAGGAGATGTAGCGAGGGAGGAGATGAATATTCTAGAGAATATCAATACCACAACACGAGATCTGTAGGCATCAGGAGTTATAGTTGATAGCTCTGCACAGATGCAACAGAATCCTCCACCTCTAATGCAAGAAAAAGAACAAGCCTCACCTGCAACATAAAATAAGATATGTTAGTAAAGTTCACCATGTGACAGGTGTGTTGTCACAATTTCTGACACTGGCGTAGGAATTAAAAGATAGTGGCCAGCCCCTTTTTAGTTTTTTATTCCATGTGGCAGACGTAAGGACAACTATGATTTTGAATCATAGGTAGAAAAGAGGATGACCTCGTAATGTGTCCTTATATGACAGAACTTTCTGGAAGCTTTGATATGTTATGACAACCCCTTTTTTGTAATTGTATTGGCCGACAATGCTTTATGAATTTGTACTTTTCTTCATAAAGTAATCCGCCAGGCTCCAACGGCCACATGAGAGATAGATTTCAAAAGAACTTTGGAAATTAGAATTGTACAATGTTATTATATGTTGTTAATACAAACTATGTTTCTTTTTTATTGTTTACGTAAATCTTGCTTAAATTTACATGATTTTGTTTCTTTAAAATATTTACGTTTCAAATGGCAAAGGATCAAATAAAGACAAATATAATATTTCATTTTTTGAAATTTGTAATCTCTGTATGAAATACATCAATATTTAAATTTATTGAAAGTTGCTTAAATTTACTTGATTTTGTTTCTTTTAAATATTTACGTTTCTAATTTGTTGCACATGTAAATTAAATCAATTAATAGATATAAAAGACAAATGTGTACTTATTTCACTCTGAAATTGATAACTAAATATAAAACACAAATGGGATAATTGAAACATATAATGACATTGTTCCAATAGAAAAGTTGTAATCTAGGTGAATTGGAACAGTCCTGGAGCAACCCTTTCATTTGTGTCTTGGAAATCAACTGTAGCATGATCTGGTGATTTGCCTCGATCCCCTGGGTCAGGAAAAATATTACTAACTCCTCTTCTTTCTACAAGTGAATTCCACAATGCTAGTGCTCTATCATAAGGAAAAGACTCCACTGAGTAATGTGAAACATACAATCTGAGACAACTTTCTAGATTCATATCCAATCTGTTTCAAACTTTGGACTTTAAAAAGGATAATGCACTGAAAACCCTCTCATCTTCCACTGAACCTAGAATCATTGTTTGGAAAAGCTCATACAGATTTATATACTCGCTCAAATCTTCACTTAGAATACTACTGGAACAGATATCCTTCCAAATCCTTTTCATGACACTGTAATCCTGTGGGTTTTGTAGAAGCTGAACTTGTTGTATCATAGTATTAGCAAAATCCATTGACTATGAACTAAGTAGTTTTATTTTCAAAATACCTTCTACAGAAACTCCATTTATCTCTACAGTCTTAGAGAAATGATCAGTTAGATCACCCATATTTTTGAGAAATAAAGGACTGATAGATGTGTGTGGTTTTCCGCCTGAAAAATTCTAGAACTGTGGATTTACAACTCCCATTGCTTCAAGAATTTTATCATTTTTGAATCTTTCCCGGATCTCTTTAGCTAATGATTCAAAGATCTTTCTCAACTTATTCCTAGTTTCCATTAATACTGCATCATATAAATTTTGTGTCACTTGTACTTCTTCTATTTCTGAGTTAGGCATATCAACTCTTTTTTGGAATGTATGAAGTGGAATCTCTCTTCCATGTGCTGTTATACACAAATGATCATGTATATTGTATTTTAAGAAGCACTAGAATTTTTCAAATCTGTCAATGCATTCCAGTTTTCAAAAGCAGCACCCTGAAAACTACCATCAGAAATATATAAACTTTCTAAACTCCAACAAACACGTCTTCTGAGTCTTATGAAGTATGTAATGTAGAAAGAACGATCTTGTGCATGCTTCATTAAAATATTAAGCTCCCTCAACATGGGAAAAATACCGCAGAGTGTGAGTAAAGTTTCTATGTCAGTTAGACGACACAATAGATCTTTAGCTTTATCTACATCCCTGTGGTATTTAAACATAAATCCTGTCAGTGAAGGATATTCATCAAATATTCTACATGCAGGTTCATACATAGATATCCATCTGGTATCTACATCTTTGAGAAGTTTTTTTCCCTCTATCAGTCCAATAGCAAATTTTTGAAATTCTAAAAATCTCTTTGGATTGCTAGAATAATAGGCATGCAGATCACGTATCAATTCCTCTACTTTAGCTACATTTTCAAATGTGCTCACAATTTTGTAGGCGAGATTCATTCTGTGAGCCATGTAGTGGACAACAACCATATACAGAGCAATAGTTGTCTGAAGTCTAACACACAGACCATTTCTTGCTCCCTGCATTACAGCTGCACCATTGGTTCTGACACAAAACTAATTTTGTTGCAATGGAAAAGTCATCCATTCCGGCGATATCCTTCAGATTTGACAACACCAATTTATATATATTTTCAGAATTGCAATTCTCAGTCATTTTATGAATTGCTAAGAGGTGTGGAGTCCTTATTTCATTAGCAAATGTGTAAACATGAATACATATCCATGAAGTATTATCGACTGCAGTAACCTCATCTAAGGAAAGGGAAATATACTTTGCCTTTTGAACACACAGTTTCAGATCCTCCTTTTCTACTATAGATAGACATTTTGCAATCTCCCAGCCACTGGTATCTGACCAATGAGATTGAGGAACATTCTTTAGACCAATAACTTGATACAACATTTTATTTTCTCAGAAATCTGACATCGGTCTTCCCCTTTTCATTATATGAAATACGGTAGAAAATTGAATACCTTTTGCTTGCATTTCTACCTCCATAGCTTTGCTCAATCTGGCTACTATGGTCCCACCTTTTTCATTTATATATTTGATACGTTTTTGTTCCTTTTCATACTCTTCTGCGTATTTGACATGTAGACAATCTTTTGCATCTTTCCATTTATGTGTTCTGACTATGCTGCCATCCTTTAGCTTTTGGGAAATGTACATTTTCCCACAGTGCTTTTCAATTGTGTCCAGTTTGAGCTGCATCGTGTGCTCCTTCCCCTATTTCCAACCACATATTTTGCATCGACATTGTGTTGGAACAACATTACAATTTTCAGTGTACACAGGTTCAATAAAAGGATATTTTGCAGCCCATTCGAATTGGAATTTTCTTCCAATTGTCCAGTTTTCCCTCTTTCTTCTGACATATTTTCTTTTTTTTCTTGGGATTTAACTTTTGCATCTGAGTTGTCAGCAGGAATATTTTGATTCTCATGTCTCCTTTTCCTGGAAATAGAACTCGGAGTAGAAGCTTCCTCTGCTGGTGTACTTTGAGAATTCGATGAATTTTCATGTACTTCTAACTCATCAAGGGACAAAATGTTTTCCTCAACATATAATGGATCATCGATATCTATAAATTGATTATTCTGGGAAGGTATTTCTGAAACATCTGTAAATAATTCTATAAAATTGTTACTTATTTATTATTAATTTTATCTACAATTAAATTTTTACAGAGTAGAAAGAGTTCCAATAAGAGTATGATAAACATAATTATTAAATTCTGTAAGATTAAATAACCAGTAAATAACAAGTGCCACATACCGATATTTTCAGCTGATGCAAAAACAAACTTCATTTTTTGTGATTTTCCAAAATAGCCAAGCAAAGTATTTGCACCCTTTTTTGGACTGGCTGAATTTGTAATCTTCTTGCCCTTGATTTCTAGTATCCATGACTTCTTATTGCTTAGGCCCTTAGGGTTGGACGGTCAAGGGTTGGACAACTGAGTCACTGAGTGGTTTGACGGATCATGACAGAGGGGTTGGATGCCTAAGTTATTGGACTGACTTAAGCCTTATGGGTCGGACGGCTCAGGGTTGGACGACTAAGGGTCTGGACAGATGGACTTGTTGGACGACTAATGGGGTTGGACGGGTAAGTGCTGTTGGACGGCTAAGGGTTGGACGGATAAGTGTTGGATGGCTAAGGGTTGGACGGCTAAGGGTTGGATGGCTAGGTGTTGGACGGATCAACATTGGGCGGATCAGAGTTGGATGACTAAGAGGTTGGACGACTCATATTTTGGAGTTAGACGGGTTAGGGTTGGATGGCTCAGGTTTGGACGGCCCAGAGTTGGATGGCTCAGAGTTGGACGAATCAAGTTGGATGGCTCAGAGTTGGACAACTCAGTTGGATGGCTGGATGGATTTGCGGATTTTGAATTTTCTTATGTTTACTTTGGCAATATGCACACGATATGATTCAAAATTATGGTGAATTACATTCATAAGCTCTTATATATGTGTAAAATCTAGGCGAAACGAATAGTATAAGGGACATGTCGGTCAATTTTTCAGCGAATAAGTCGGCTGCAAACCACATAATATTCACTAATTCGAATTTCTATAATCCTTAATTCACCACTGAAATTTTCCCTGGATGAAACTTCTTGTGGCTTTGACTAAAACAAGATATGGTATAAAGAAATCACTCCCAAAATCAACCATTTACTCTAGTTGGTTTTGAACAAGAGCATTATTACCATTGACAACCTCATTAAGAGGGGATCTACTATGCCTAATAGGTGTTGCCACTACCAGAAGGAGTCTGAGACAATACACCGCCTTTTTTTACATTGTTCTACTGCTGTTGCTATGTGGAAACTCATTTTTAGTAGATTTGGCATAGAATGGTCATTCCTGGATGATATTGTGCAAGCCTGGGAACAATGACAACCTCCTTTCAAACATAACATGCTCAGGAAACTATGGAGGCTCATATTTCCCCATACCATCTAGAGAATCTGAAAGGCTTGCAACTCAATCATTTTTAGGAATACCATGAAACCCAACAAAAGGCTTTTAAATGAAATTATTGTTGAAGCCAAGGAAAACATTATGAAATTTAAGCCCCCCAAGAACTTTAAGTATCCCAAGGAAGAGGAGACGTTCTTGATTGCTTGGAATATTGATATTCAGAAGATTCAAGTTCAAACCCCCAACATTGACATGTCTCTTGTTCAATGGATTCCTCCACCCGAAGGTTCGCATAAATTGAATTTTGATGGTGCCTCTAAGGGCAACCCAAGAACAACGGGTGGTGGTGGATTAATAAGAAACCATCTTGGTCATCCCCTTGTTGCCTATGCTAGTCCCGTGGGCAAACAATCAAATCATTATGCTAAGACCCTCACTGCTCTCTAGGGGATCATAATTGCTAGGGATCTCAAGGTAAGTAATTTAATTGTTGAGGGTGACTTTCTTAACATTATAAAAAATCTCATGAGCACCCAACCCTCCAGTTGGACCATTAAATATTTCATTGATGAGGCCAAGACCTTATACAAAGAATTCAATGACATTAATATTTTCCACACATATAGGGAAGGGAATAATTTTGCTGACACACTAGCCAATGATAGTGTCATCATTAATCGGTTTAAAATTTGGAATGATTATAGGGAATTCTCACACAACATAAAGACTATCATTTCTAAGGAAGCCAAGGCCACCTGTCCATCACAAGATTTCATGCCGACGGATTTTTCACGTGGGGAGCAAAGATGATGTGTACCCTGCACATTTGAGAGTCATCTTTCTCAAACGATTCCTTTTTCTTTACTTTTTGTATTTCTGCTTCGGCAGTCATGCTGTTGGAAAGCTTGCTATAAGCTATTTTTAGTTTTTGAAAGCTCCGCAAGCCATTTGTCACTACTATTTGTGTTTGTGCTCTGACAATCGAGCTGTTGGGAAGTTGGTTTTTAGCTGCCTCCAGTCTGCAGAAGCCTTGTGTGCGACTATTCTCTTCCCAATGGGTGAACCCCCTTGCCGAGGGGAGCCAATCTGTGATGCTTCATCGAAATACAATGTAGAATTATGGAAGGCCCTTGATGTGGATGGTTTCATGGACTTCATGCAGAGGATTAAAGGGCACGATAGACACATTTCTCTCACCTTTGCCTGTAAATGGAAGGACAAAGTATTTACATTTAAATGTAAGGAGTTTACCATTTTCGAAAGATTGATTTCTTTCATTACCAGGTTAGGGATGGAAGGTATTAAGTTCTACACAAACAAATTTGATAAGGACGCTGAAGAGAAAAGATTTGTGGAGGGGGATGAAGCCTTGAAGATTGGGAAATCTGGTTTGCTCTATTCTTCTATCACTCCTCCATATGGAGATGTTGCTAAGATGGTTGTAAGGTATATTACCTTGGAGGGACGTTTATCCACTTTGTCGCTTCATCATTTGGTCCTTTTGAACCATTTCAGGCGTAACCCAAAGGTAAGCCTTTCTTACTATATTCTCCATTCCCTAGAGAAATTCATTGTAGATGTTCATGCTCACCTTCATGGCCTTCCCCTTCATCAGGGGGTTATTTTCCTTCTGCATCAATATTTTCATGATGTTGTGGCCAATAACCCTCCTCTCCCTTTAGATCCCCCCTCCATAATGGCCTAGGGTCAGAATAAAAAATCCTAGTTTCCGTGCTTCCTCCTTTGACCCCCCTCCTGCCAAAAGGGTGTTGTGTAGTTTCTCTAAGGTAAAGACGCAACTGTGGCTGAAAGTATTCTTCATATTAGCTAGACTGCCCTTGACCCCCAAGTAAACATTGACTTAAGAGCCCAATTGAAACAACAGGAAGATACAATCAAGGGCATTGAAGACAATGTTGATTTTCTTCTCAATGAAGGTAGCAAGGAGGACTTGGGCTCTACAGTTCTTTCTAAACTTGAGGAGAAGATTGATACTCTTACTAAGCAACAATATTCCTCGAAGGAGAGAATGCAACACGTTTTAAACAAGTAGATCAATCAACTCTCCATGCACAAAGCATTGCTTGATTTCATCCAAATCCAGGTAAAACAAATATGTGACATCAATGGCATACCTGAGGATGATTGGAAGGAAGGAAAAATCAAGAAGAAGGCCGTAACATTGAGTAGCCAAGACCATGCCCAACAAACAACCCTCAATCTCTACATGGCCTTGATGGATGCTCAAAAGGTTTTTAACAAGTTTCTCAAGTAGTTTTCTGGTGTCCTTAACATTTTTGGTTTCAATGCTGTTATTTTGTGATTTCACGACTGTTGTTAAGCTGTTTTTTGGCTGGTGTTGGGCTTCTTGTAGGCAGTTTGCCCCTGCCTTGATCTCTATTGTTATATCTACTTATCTTAGGCTTTTCCTATTGGGGTGTGGCCCCCACTTATCAAAAAACCACTGTGTTTACTTTGTATATCCTGGCTTTTGAGCCTTTTTGTACTCCAGGGTATGGTCGCCTTCAAAACCATTTACCAATAATAAAAAAAATCTATCAAATCGAACATATGATCCAAGCAATAATGCCACTCATAAACATCCCATACCAATTATGATTGTCACGACTATAAAGACTTTGAACTAAGTTTGTTTACGTTCACACCATCATAAACTAGAAGTAACACAATCATGTCTTCATGTTTTAGATAAAGAATGTAAACCATAATGGAATCATTTCATCGTGTTGCAAACATAGTGCCTTAACCATCAAGCCACCAACATATCCGATATTCATATAGAGGTATACAAGCGGAACTTGGGAGTGATGCTACCGTCCTTGCTATTCCTTCTCTAAATTCTCCTGATCTCCCTGCTCTGGATTCTCGTTATGCGTATGTGAAGTCTCGGTTTGCGTTTTCTCGGCCTGTGTGTCCAATCTGGGTGTGTGTAAATCTTTTCTTCCCACCCACTTTTATAAACTTTTTCTTTTTCTATCTTAATTCGACGTGTTCTAATCTGTATCACTGTGTGATTTATAGCTTGGCCGTTTATATAAGACTTTCTTTGTCTAAATTTATCTTCCCCTCTTTCTATTCTCCCCTCATGCGCCATTTTTCTTTTCTATTTGTCGTTTTAGAACTCAAGTTGAACTCCTAGTTCTTTAGTCCATGCCCATTTCTTTAATTTTCTTGCCATCCTTAAATCCATCTCTCCTTGTTATATTTAGCACACGCTCAGCTGCAAAACAAGCTTCATGCACCCATGCAAGGGAGGGGCAGTTTCGGGCGGTGGACAGGTTGGTGGTTGGGTGGTGGCAAATTCACGGTGTTCTCGTGCACAAAGGCGTGTTAGGAAATCATAGACTTTGCACCAATGAATAAGCAAGAAGTTGAATAACAAAACAATAGTTTAGAGAGATAGTGATAAAAGAAATATACAAAATACCGAACATGCAAGAGACAAACACCATATTTACGTGGTAAAACCCCAACTGAGTGTGTAGGGAAACATCCGCGATACAAGATATCAAGCTTTTATTAGTTCAAGATGAACATATTCCATGCGAACTCATTATAAGCAACTTTGTATCACCATTAGGATTTTCTCATGGTGGCATATCGAGCCATCCTATGCGATGGCGTGCTAGAGTAAACCATTTTTCTCAAAAGCATCCTTTTTTGAAATCTCACATATGCACGGGAAAACATATGAGAGTTTTTTATTAAATTGTGTTGCAATATCTATCATCTCCCTAAGTGTTTTTATCACACGTGCTAGTTGATAGTTCCACGTACACGCCACTTAAAAGAGTGAGCAAGTCAACTTGATTGGTGTGAGATGGGAAAAGTAGCTCAATAGGTGCAAACTCAGTAGTGGTTTGTGAAATGGCTTGGCCTTAGAAAATGGTGATTTCTTTGTCAGTGGGAGCTCAGTGAGGAATGACATGAGCTTCGTTGGAAACGCCAGTGGGTTAGGTTGATAATCAACTCGACAAGTTTAACCAAAATATTATAATGTTAATGGGATTAATCCCACATTGTTGGTGTGGAAGCCAATAAAGATGTTTACAAATAAAAAAACTTCCTTATTAAAATAGGAAGCCATTGCACAAGGACACACCACTATAGGGCATCCCAGTCTGATAGGTGCTCAGGGATTCACATACTATGATATAACGCCCATTCATAAAAGGGGTTTTAATACTGCCTAAATTTCAGCAAATGAGTTTAAATATAATGTATTTTACAAATATAATGACATGTAAGAAGGGGTTTAAATATAATGTATTTTACAAAAATAAAGGGGTTAGTGTACGTGAGAGGGTGAAAAGGGAGGAGGAGTGAATATGTGACGTGGAGGTGACCTTTTATATAACTTTAATAATCCGTGTATGTGTTTTGCTCGATCTTGACATTTCTCCTTGAAATGTTCACCTCTCTCGATATCTGCCACGTGACTTCTATCGGCTTACGTATTCACCACAAAGTATCAAAAATTTGAAACTTTTAATTATTTGTAATACTCTTGGGCCACCAATCAATGAAATTTATGGTTGATTGGGGAACTCGTGCATTGTAGACCTTCCAAACTCTTTGGTTTGTGTATCTTCTTTCATCTTATCTCCAAAATTCTATCATAAAATACTCTTCGATCTCTCAACTATTTGTTCCACAAATAAAACCAATTTGTAGCCCTTTAAATAACCTTTCCAATGATACCAGCCTCATGTTAAATGGAGCTCTCTTTGAAAATATATAAGTGAAAAACTAGACCCTTGTTTTCCGTTATTTCTCGATATTATGAGATCATCGTGCCTTATTTTTCACTAAGCAAGACCATCAAATTTATTCCCTTCAAGCATACACTATAGCATTTCCCATAACTCACATATTTGTGCCACGTATCCCTTATGACACGTGTTTTCAATCAGTGCGTTGTCATGGTTAGAGGTAGGCTTAAAGTTTTAAATTTCCGAGAGCATCCTTCATTGGTGCGTTGTTAGGTTCAAAGATTTGGGGAAGCTCAATACGTGGATCATTGACACTTGTTCGTATGTGCCATGTGTAATATATCAACTCACTGCAAGTTTTGAGGCGAGGCATTTAAACATAACATTGGTGTTTTGCAGGTTTGAAAGAGCTCAAGTCTTCAAGATTGCATAATGTCGATGCTTGCCACATGTACAACATCAGTGCTCAGCAAGTTTTATAAGAAAAAGGTTGAGCACAAAGTTGTGAATTGTACCATAAGTCGATCAACTCCACATGTCCAAGATCCATCTCACTTACAATAAGAGACCGAGCTAAAGATATTTGAGATGCCACTCAGCGACATGTGTTCTTGATCTACTTAATTAAATTTAACAGGCCAACAAGCAAAGAAGTTGAACAAGTTAACTGTCTCTTGAACATTTCAAGGCCAAAATAGTTCAGAATCTTATAAGTTCTTGTGTAGATTTGGCCTATATACATGTAAAGAAAATGAGGGAAAATATTTTTGATGAGTTTCAATCATAAGGATGCCCAAAATTGCTTGTATACCACCATGAAAAGTTTCCAAGCTCTAAAATTTTAATCACAATGCCTAAAAATGAAGTGAGTCAATTTTGGATGCCAATAATATGCATACAGAGTAGAGGAGGGAAATTGTTTTTGATGAATATCAATCATTAGGGTGCCCAAAAAATGCACGTATACCATCGTTTAAACCCTTAAACTCCAAAGTTCAACTACTAGGCCCGAAAATGAAATGAAATTATTTTGGGTGCCAAAAAATTTAAAGAACACATTTAATATGAAAGAGATACAAATAATATTGGTATTAAAAATGTTACAGAAAAAAACTAGTATATTTGGTAATATAAGGGGTATTTTATAATAGGAATGGGTATTGGGAGGGGATATTAATAATATAATATTGAGAATTAGAACTTGAAATAGGGGTATTATTTAGTATCCTACAAACAAACATGATATGCCATATGTTTACTTAGTGAATCCCCTGTGAATAAGTGCACAAGCATGGGGCATATTGGCAGCCTACACCCAAGCTGGAGAGATAAATGCGAATAGAAGGTTCGAAGGAGAAAATAAACGTAGAAGCATAAGGCCAATCAAGACCCATTAGCCATGTGACCCTCAACAATGAAAACACCCTTTTGCTAGAGATAGAAATTAAAAATATTATTATGTTATTGAACCTCATCATTATTATTTTCCTTCCTATTCACAACAACGACATTATTGTTTAATGCAAAAAATGACACCAAAATATAGTGAAAGGAATCCATTGTCGTAAAGTGACAATGCACAACACAATAAGCACATAACACAACATTGTGCTACTCACCGCATTGAGAGCACACAACATAATCTCGTCGTTATAATGTGACTAAATGGTCTCATCGCACGAGGCAAAACATAATAAAACAAAAATAAAGCAAAAATGTAATCTATAGTCAAAACTTACAGTTTGACACCGTTTTCCATGCACTGTATCCCACATGGAAACTTTCTTTTTATGTACCTATTTTCTACATTTTCTTCCTTTCCTTGATGATACCTTTCGTGAGCTGGAGAACATATACACACAAGTAGACAAGAATACCCAATGCACTATCTATTCAAATAATCAAATCAACTAAAATGATTTGTAAGTAGCCTATATGTATAAACAATAATCCCAAAAATATAATGTAATCCACAATATCAGATACTGAAATTAAATCAATTGATAATAATGTTTTACTCCCAAAACATGTAATGACGATAATTGAATCAATTCAAATTAATATAACATGATGTATCAAATGTTGCAGCAACCACCTAATCATTGAAATGTCTTTAAAATATTAGTCCAATATATATTAAACTCTCTTCAATGGTAAAGTCAAATTCTCTTTCAGGAGGAAGTCCAGGTAATTCTTCCAAATAGACATCCTTAAAATCTCTTAAAAGTGGAAAATATTTCAACGAAGTCTTACCTTCCACACTAAAATCTGAAATTTTGATTGCATACATCATGCAGTCTTTATTTTTTAGCTTTATTGAGCTGCATTACAGAGATTTGTCTAACTACAAATTCTCTCTTAGTGCCCTAAATGATGGCTGTTTTCTACATGTCATCATGACATTCTATTCAATTTTCAAAACAATCCACTATTGTCTTGTGTTTGGACAACCATTTTACTCCTATTATGATGTCGCAAGACCCTAAGCAAGTCATGCACAAGTCAAGTTCAATGGTAAAACTAGGTAATTCTGATGTTGCTTTTAATAGAAATTGGTTTACTGTATGCATTGCATCATTCCCATATTATATAGTCCATGATTTTTCCATAAATCCAACTTTCTTCGAAATTTTATTAGCTAGCTTATTTGAAATAAAGCACTAAGTAGAACCAGTGTCAAACAAAAGAGTAACAAAAAATCCATAAAGCTTACTTGACACTTCAATAGGGGTAGTTTGTTTCTCAGCTTGACGATTACCCACTGCAACATGAATTCTTTGTTGTTGGTTTTTCCCTTGATTCCTTTGGGGAAAATTGCTTGAGTAGTGATCACCACCGCATGTAAAACATCCGTCTATAGGAAATTTCCTCTCAATTTTGTTTTTACCATAAACAACATTGTTATGCTAATTCTTCCTTTTATTTGTAGCAGGTTTAGCTAATGTACCTTTTTTGATAGCATTCATTTTACTGCCCTATTTCTTCCACCATGTTTTCCTAGGAGCTAATGATGCAAGTGAGCTAACGCTCTTCTTACATTTCTCTTCTCTAAAGGATGAAATTACTTGCAATTTATGTTCTTGCCTTATGGTTTTTTCAAACACTACTTCTATTGTAGATGGTCCATACACATCTACTTCTTCTACAATATTTGGGTTTAATCCCATAATAAACTTGTGGATCCAATTTTTTTGTCCTTTTGGTATTGGGGCATGTATTTTAACAACTTAGAAAAATGTTCCCAGTACTCTTCAACACTCAGTTTACCCTGAGTTAAGTTCTGAAATTCATACATTTTCTAATCAAAATAGAGTTGAGGTAACCAACATTGACGAAAATATTCCTTGAGATGATCCCTAGTGATGGAGGCAATATATACTCCCAATTCCATCTTACGGTTGTCCCACCATGAAGATGATTCACTGGAGGGCTGGAAAGCACCCCAAATTGCTTTAATTTCCTCCTAAAGCTCCCCTATTTCGAAGTACTTCTCCATCTAACTAAACCAGTTTTCAGCACCATCCCTCGGTCCCCAAGGTTGTTTCATCAAGCTTGGGTGGGATGATTTTTTATGTCCTTAGATAATTCAACATTCAAGCGAGATCTTTTATCCCCTCATTTATTGTTATTGTCTTTTTGTTCAGGTTTTTATACCTCACACTCTTCATTTTCACCCTCTACTAATCGCCCCAAGGAAGCTATCCGATTTTGGGTGTCCTTAAGGACTATTATAATTTTATCTAACTTCTCAACCATTGAACCTTCAACTTTAGCTGAACCGGTTCCACCATCATGGTTCACCCTTCTTCTTACCATCATTTCCTATTAATAAAAGGATAAGATGTACGTTAGCGTTATGAATCCATTAATTCAAAGAGTTGATAACCTTTAACTCTGATACCAAAATGTAACACCCATGTTATAATTCATCCAAATTAAAGGAATTTTATTAAAAAACATATCGCTTAAGTTCAATTAATGTTTTCAATGTTAAACATTATTGATGAGCTTACTATTAAATAATTCAACATTATTTAATGTTCAGAATCCATCTGATAACATACCATAACCATGTGTAGCTATAATGGTCTAGTAGATCTACTTGATCTCCCTTGATCACTCTATACAAGTGTGTATACTATGTTAAACCTATTAAAGGTTAAGAGAACTTGTGCATATCCTTAGTGCCTACCGGGAATGTATTTATACAACTTCCATCTGGATCTAGACACTGTTGATTTAGGCAATTGGTGAATAAGACAATGTAATCAACATTTACACTACTTCAAGGCTAAATTTTATAAGCATTGATTTGCAAGATTAGTTTTGAGACTGCACACTAGCCTACAAAACTTTTCTTCTGCCCACACACAACCGTCACAATATAGTTATCAGGATTCCTTTCATTGTTTAAGAAGTTGATTTAGTTTTGAAGATGAAAAATTCCGAATCATCCTTCTAATCAAAAGGATCCTATTAGTTCCACCCTAGGATCCCTATGGGAGAGGTAGTGACCACATAATGACTTTCATCATTAGGTCCTCACTACCCTTCCCATTTCCACCCTAAGTTAGCACATGTAGGATAATCACGAGAGGACTAAGGGACATAACATCATCATTCTAATTTTCTTTAAGTTATCTTGAATAGAAGAAATAACTAACTTCTTCTTTATGATACATTATAATATGCTGATACACGATAATAGATTCTTGAGGAGGATTATAGTAACTCAACGAGTTACTATCTTTCATTAGTTCCTCTTATCGAACTAACAAAACATAATATTCTTCGTTATGTGTAGGTTTACTAACCATATTCCACATTGAGTTGTTTCATTACATTACTTGTTAAGGACATTCCTTAATATCTTACATTCATTAATTTCCATGGTTAAACCATTTAATTCCATAAGGTACAATGATTACTTTACTTTGTTTTCGTTATATTGTTATTCTTATTGTTCCATGTTTCGTCATTTAACATATTTGATCATTTCAAATGAATAAATGAAATCAATATTTTAATATATATCATAAGATTAATCATCTTAATTCATACTCAGATGTATAATGGCCTATAAATTATTTCATATCCAATAAGATAAGTTACAAAACAACCAAGTAATATATACTAATTTAAATAAGGATAATCCTTTATTCTCCTTAATAATGATGTACAAATCATCTAAATAATACATTGGGAAAAATGCCCATTACAAGATGCGAATAAGTTCCTTTCGCATTTACATATGAATACAATAATCCTTTTCGGATTCATATTAAAACACCATATGACGTAAATCAATCATAAAGAGTCTGATTAGTCACTTTAAGATGTCATTCCTTCCTGCAAATGTATGAGAGAGAAAATGTATATATGGGTCATTTCAAAGAACTGACATGAGTTCATAAACTCATATCCATTGTTGTAATCAAAATGAAATAATATAATAAGTTATGGTTATACTTATCTAAAAGCAAATAAACTTCCTAGCTTATAATAAGATATCTATCTTATATGCTGACGCTAATGACACTTCCTAATTAATAATAAGATAGCTATCTTATATGCTGACGCTAATGACACTTCCTAATTACATGTAACATTATTGTTCACTATCTTAATTAGAATTAACTTAGTAAAGCTTAACACAATCATCTACTCCCAAAAAGAGAAACATACTATTTATTATAACATTAAAATCAACTTGTTTTCTTATCACTAAATAAGTAATAAAATAAGAAGCCATATACTGAATCTACTATGTTAAACCATCCCAGTAATTAATAAAACTAGACAACATTTCTATATGATTAGTCTACTTTCATATAATCAGATCCATAAAAGTTTTGCAACATTATTGTTTACGACAAACCAATTTGTGTACAATGCCAATGTTCTCTTTTCTGCACCAACTAAACAATAATCATCTAAAACATAAGATCAATTCACTTATGTGAAAACCTTCATTCTTTTCAATTATCACTACCCACACAAAGAATCAATCATCTCAATGAAAAAATGATAACTTACAATTTGTGCAACCATGAATTTAACTCAAAACTTCCCACAACAAGTGAGAGATAAAACCATTTAGAATCCTCATAATCCTTCTAAATTCTTCATGTTATTTTTCAGTCTTTTCATGTCATTCAGAGGTAAATCTAGCATTAAAAGATTAACAACATCCATGCTCGTTACGAGCTACAACAAGTGATCTAGACTAAGCATCTAAAGAGATGAAAAAAATCAATGAACCATAACATTTATATCCCCATAATCACAATAATAGTATAGTCAAATGATTTATGAGAGAGAGAGATAAAGGGATAACCATAATAGTCACGCTCTCAATGAGCTTAATAAACCAAAATAATAACAAGCTTGGAATGAGATGGGATCCACAAAACCATCTAACCCATCTAAGTCTGAGAATTAAATAGTACTCTCCAGACCCAAAAAAACAACACAACTCATAATGAGATCTTACAAAAATAAGACAAATCAAGAACCATCAAAATGGACAGCTCGATATGAGTTGAACAACTTAATATAGCAAAACCCTTTATGGGATGTGATTAACATTCCTCATTACCCAGATCTCAAAAGACCAAAAACATATTTAACTCAAGTATTTAATGAATACTTGAATCAATCATGCTCAAGCTGAGAGAAATAAAGATCAATTAACTTATACATGAAGATCTTAATAACATACAATAACAACAAGCTCATAATGAGCTAAAACCCATAAAAAATCAAGCTCTTTTAAAGCTAAATAAAAATGGCGATCTCAAACCACAACCAAAGGAGTATTTTTATACTAAACCATAAAAACACCATGAATCAAAAAGAGATCATTCAAATATACAAGTTAAAAACCATCAAGATGGTCAAGCTCTTAATAAGCTAGATACAACTTCCATCATAAACCAAACCCAATATCTGAAATCAAGCCCCAGATCATAAATACAAAACAAATCCACACGTATATAGTTTATGAACTTGAAAATAATCACTTTCCTGGTTCGTAATCACTTCTTCTTTCCATAATTTTCTAGATTTAATACTCATAACCCAAAAGAATCTTATTGAAAAGAAGATAACAAAAGAGATCCTAAACAAGCTGCTAAAATATTCATAATTACTTCATTATCCCCATATTTTGAACAAAAGAACATACCCATAATGCATTCAACTATTTCACATTTAAAAACCATATTTCAAGCTAAAGGCATTCCTATTTCTAGTTTTAAAATCAAATAGAAGAAACCATCAACGTATTCCTTATTTCATATTAAACAACAATAGTGTATGTGAGTGAGAAAACCCATGCCTACTCTTTATTTCCTTCAAAATTCCTTGAAATCTACTTGTAAATTGATTACTCCCAAAAATCCCATAAAAAATTCTAGAAATAGCTTTAAATACAGAATACACCATTAAAAAAAACTTCTAAATTTGCATGCATAGACCAAAAAAGGATTTCCAAAAATATCTCCTCTAAAACCTCCATGCAGAGCTTCCCAGAAAGACCAAAAAACCAAATGAATACAACAATGTTAGAGGAAGAGGGAGAGTGAATGCATGGTTAGCTTCTCGGGGAAGCTACCAGTTCCCAAGGAACCTCATTAATTCCTTTCCTTACCACCAGTGCCATGTAGCGGCCTGAAAACCATAAAACTTACATGTATTCGAATCTCATTTACCAAGTTTCATGCCATATGGACTATGACCAATGTTCAAACATATATCAATTAAATAATTTTCCATGCTACGTGGTTTATGCCCAACACATAACCAATCACCAAACAATATTAATGCCAAGTGGTCGATGATCAACACAACATTAAACAAGGTGTTCCCAAAACTATTCCAAATGCCATTTACCTTAATCAATGTAAACAAACGGTGGTCTCAAATAATCATAACCTTTAAAACATGATATATATGTTTATGTATACATAAATACACACACATATAATTATTGAATATTATTACCCATAGTTGATCCTTATTTGACCTGTACAATATTAATTAATTCGATCAATCATTAACAAACATATAAAAAATCACATTATCAATATCAAATTGTCACTTTGTCATAATTACCTTGCTTTTGATGAGCATCAACATGACTTAATCAACTAACAACCCCATTAGATAGCTATATTAAAATGATAAAAAATGCATTAAGCTCAGGGTGTGACAATTTCCCATGGATATGTGGTGCACTAAGGGTTTACCACATTCTACAGATTATTTGTTGAGTCCTGAAATCCACCTGATGCAGACTTGGTGAAGTAAGGGGTAGAATACTCGGCTTGATATTCATTCTCTTGGATTTGGTGTTTGTGACTACACTTGTTGAGGGTATTTGATTACCTCCTTGGACCTGGTTGACCCCACAAAACTCCATTTTCCAATTCACAAGTGAAACATCACTTGGTGGTATTTCTTGAGTAGTTCCCTACTATGGGTTTTCTTTTGAAGGTGTATCTCGAGAGAAGGATGCATTTTAGACCATCAAAACTTGGTTCAATATGCCATTAGGTAGGTTACTTGGTTGTATGGAAGATTGTAAAGGAAGCACCACTTATAATATTACACAAGATTATTGTGTACTGAAACGTGACTGGAACAAAATCCTTAGATGAATTAGCCGCATCAAGATTATAAGATTGAAATGGCTTTGTAAGGGTAATTTGATTTGAAGGAGCCACTTAGAATGGTGGTTTGTTTGATGGGTAAGGAGATTTTTTGGGTTGGTATGAAAGCTAATAAGGCCTAAAATTTTGAGCTTACTACTCTTCAAGGATACCAACTTATTTCCAAAGTTATGCAATTTCTTCATGACTTCATGGAACTCACTTGATGGGCTTGTAGATGTAGATTCCTGATTTGAACTCTAGTTTCTTGGGGATGGAATATGAGCTAATTTAGGGGTTTGGTAAGGAGCGAATGTCCCTACCTATAGGAATATGGGAATTAAAGGTATAAGGGAAATTTTCCTAACCTGAATAAAACTATTTTCTACTTTAATAAAAATATCATAGACATATGGTCAAGTTATACCTCTGATGGACTGAATCATGATATAAATATCACTATTTAAAACCCTTAAATAGTAAAGAAATGCATAATGAGGTGTATGTATTACCATTTAAGGGATTCTATGCCAAGTCTTCTATAATATGATGTTAAAATTAGTCATTAACTTATGTGGTACCCTATTTGTTATTTTCAGCTATTCCACCAAATACAGATGGTTTGAATTATCTTCAAAATAGTTGCAAAGAGGTTCTCATAAATTTTCCCGATTTGTAATAGAATTTATTTTCAAACCTCTGTACCATTATAGAGATTTTCCCTTGAAATAAGTGCCCAAAAATCTAACTGCTACATTGTCTTGAGTAAGATGATATATTGAGAAGATGTTTGCAACATATTTGTTGTATTCAATATGAGCTATACTGTTCTCTCTAGTGAAGAAAGGAACACTTTAGATGGATGTAACTAAAATGTCATCATATTGGGCCAAAAGTGAAGGGATTCCTCCTTTGAATGTGAAAAAACCATGATTCTTCATATGAGACATGAATGTGATGGGTCTTAGAACCATAGAATACAATAAGAAAATCCTACTATAAGGAGTGGAGAAAAATCTATCTAGAGGTGATGGAGATCTTTGAACTAATTTTCTTCTTCTTCTCCTCCTTGGCAATAATTGTAAGTAGTCAAAATGCTCTCTACTAGTTATCCTTTTTCTTGTTTGAAATCTTCTCATTGTAAAACCCTAATTATAAAGTCACATATGATAAATAAATGCTAAAGTACATATTTGACACAAAAAATAAGGTAAAGAAATATAAAAAAATCCTAAGTACAAGAGAGGTTAAAATACTTAGTTGATTTACGCCTGATGCTGGGACTGTGTAGATAGGAGAAAATGATAAACATGAAGAGTAGACTGTTGCAACTGAGCATAAAAGTCTTGGAATTGTCGGATGAGCTGAGACTAAGGCACCTGGACTAGGGAAAGGGATCCTAGGCATCAGAGACTTCTACTGGGCGCTTGTGACTACGTATGATCTTGGAAAATGATATTTCTAGTATCACAAGGTGGTCATCGGTAGTCATTTTTTGTCACATGTATGTTGCTGGATGATCTCCAAATTCACCTATAACTTGCAAAGATAAAATGACATGTAATCCCTCAAACTACATAAAATCCTTAAAAAAAAGATGCAATTTGGGGAGTCAGACTGACCTTAAAGGTCACCCAACTGAGTGAACTTACGATTGAGCCCTTCACTACGTCTGAGACTCCATGTAGTTCATGTGTGTGTGTGTGTGTGTGTGTGTGTGTGTGTGTGTGTGTGTGTGTGATAATTGTTCCCTAAGAAGCCCTTGTGAAAGCGCATGTAATAGCGTGTGATAGATAGATGTACTTGTTGGAGATCAAAAATTACACCTTGCCCCGAGTCATAGACAAATTGGGATTTTAAGGCAACATGGGATTGTTTCTCAGTTATGGGAGCTGTGAACTGAGACGGACCTCTAGAGAAGGCTGGCTTCCTCTACCTATTTCTAATGCTAACACTATGATTCCAAGGGACCAGGGTGAGAAGGATATGTATAAGGGAAATCCTAAACTAAGGAAGGAAATAATGCCAAAAGAGGGCCGATCACTCTCCACAAGGGATAAAGAAAGATGGAAAACACGAGAGAGAGAGAGAGAGAGGAGAGAGAGAGAGAGAGAGAGAGAGAGAGAGAGAGAGAGAGAGAGAGAGAGAGAGAGAGAGAGAGAGAGAGAGAGAGAGAGAGGAGAGAGAGAGAGAGAGAGAAGAGAGAGAGAGAGAGAGAAGAGAGAGAGAGAGAGAGAGAGAGAGAGAGAGATAGAGAAGAGGAGAGAGAGGACGAGAAAGAGATCTAGATAGCTGAGCTGCGAGAGCATTACTCTTCCTCTTCGCGATCTATCTGCTCGCTCCTCACTGCTCGTCTCTCTCGCCTCGACTCAAGCTCTCATCCCCCCGCTCTCTTACTCTCTCGTTCTCTCTACTCGCCCGCCACACCACATATGAGAACCACATAGATCTGGCTTTCTTCACACAAAAAAAACATGAAAATGAATTCTGTAAGTAAGGGGAATGTACAACATGCTAAGAAATGTGAATGAAAGGTAAAACACAAAAAAAATGAGAAAAGGGAAGACATAAGTGTCACAAAACCCAATTTTATTGCTTGAAGGGTTTATAATTGATTACATTCATAGAAAAAGGTAGGAATACATTGCAGAGACCAAACTTAAGGTCTTAAACCTATGGGAAGTTGGCCACCATTTTGACATGGTGCCATTACAACAAAAGAGGGATCTGTTTTAATGAGAAGAGCTCTTACATTTATAGAAAATGAAAGAAAGAAGCGAATGAGAAAAGGAGGCAAACTTGAACTCAAATTTATAACTACCAACAACAAACAATAAATTCTTTGAGAAAGCTAGGTACCTCTATTTATCCACTATAACACGCCACCTACCTTATTGGGTGCCTATATTACATTAACTGTTGGTAGTTGTGCCACATGGAACTACACCTTTTGTGTTTTGGAGAATTTTTCCAGCTTTCTGCATATCTATCCTCAATAAAATTAAGAAATCCAGTTTCCATTGCATAGAGGATGCTGAGAGATTTCCATCGATATCAAGTTTGTAAAGATTAGATCATCTAATCAAAATTAATGGCACTTTTAGTCTCCCTTGAAAAACTGTCATTTTTCTTCAATATGCGGCTTCTTCTTTCAGTTTTGTGTGGCTTCTGGATTCTATGGTTCTTCCTTGTGTGTTATATATTTTCCTACTTCTCTGCTTCATTATATGGCCTTCAGTGTAACACAGCCTCATGTTGACATTCGCGGATCTATCTTCCTTCAATCCATGGTCTTCTTGATTTGCTTTTACCCACAGTTTTCTACTTCAGTCTATTGTGGCTTCCCAGATTATCTGCGGACCCTTTTTCCAAATCTGCAACTTCCTTGACCTTTGTGGCATGCTCTAATTTTCCCACAGATATTTCTTGACTTCAGAGGCTTAAACTCCTTAGCAGCATCCTTCATTATTTTTAACTTCACTCCGCGACATTCACTCCTTTGCCCGCAGTTCCTGACTTATGTCCACGACATACTTAATTTTCTCCACGGTATTCATTCCAAGTTCGTGATAGTCCAAGTTATCCTATTTTTATAAGGGGTACAAAAATAAACATCAGTACCAATGTAAATAGATGTGTGGATGAAAAAATGAACTTCCTCTCCTATGTGTGTATGCAAAAAATATAGTCCCTTGTCCCTTGTATGAGTGCTAGATGAATTCCTTTGATGCTCTTAGATTCCTTTAGATGCAACCTTAGGTGATGATAATATATTCTTAGATCTTGGTCCTTTATTTTGGTCAATTCCCTTGGTTGAATTTCGTAATTGAAAAATGGAAGGCCGACCTATAAGCAAATAAGATGCGCAAAATATAAAATAAGCCCAAAGAGAGCAAGTAAGATAGAAAGAGGTTAGGGGTGCCGAGAGGGGATGAGGGTTCTTGAGTGCTTAGAGTCATAAAAGATAAAGCAATAAATTTTAGACTGGGATGTAGGGTGTAAAAGACCAGAGACAAAGTAAAGAGGCCAAATATAGTTGTCAATTACTAGTTTTCTCACTTAGGAATCATATGAATGCAAGTTTGTGTTTATGGAACTATAAATGTACCCAAGTGCGTGATTTTGTGTCTAACGTTTCCCCCAATTTATGTTATTGAGTGAATACTTGATAACATTAAGTAGATAAGATATGCATACCTAATAACCATGTAGAGTGTGATGGCAAAAGCATGCCGAAGAGACAAGTGAAAACATGGAGTGATAATAATGAAGCGTGGAAGCTAAGAAAGAGGAAGTGACCCTAGGGGTGATGCGTACAACTTGTACCATGTTGTATATGTTTTTTTTGTTACTTGATGTAGGGATGCTTCTTGTTATGTATTAAGAACAAACTTGCAAAAGAAGAGCGAAAGAGTAGTAAAATTCATGTATTATGAAAACTCTGTAAAAATTATGTAAATGTGAAAAAGTAGTAAAAGGAAAGTGTGCACCTAATCCGTGAAGAGAAAAAAGGATAGAAAATGTCCTGAAATGCTGTAGAAGAGTGATTTTTTGGGCAATCTCACACCAAAGAGTGAGTTTTTTTGGCAATATCATGCCAAGAACAAGTTTTATGGGTGATCTCATGCCAAGTGTGAGTTCTTTGGGCAATTTTATGCCATGGTAGAAGAGTGTTGGGGAGAGAGGTCTAGTGTTACTCTCCTTCCATGACTACTTTCCAAATTTATACACCACTTAAGATGGTGTGATCCATGTTTAGTTCCATGTTGAAAAAAAGTAAAGGAGATAGAATGCATTCTAATTGCTGGAGGATTGTGCTTGTACTGTGAAAACTACTGTATGAACTGCTAAAAATGTTTCGAAATGAGAACTTAATTGTAACTTCCCCCTAGTCATAGGTGCCAAGGAAAGGTTAGGAGTGCCCAGGTGCTAGTGACTGTATCTAGGAACTAGTGTCTATGCTAAATTAAGGACCCAAGTTAGATTCTGGGCCATTTATGTAACTATAAACTATTATGTTCATGTACCGTGCAAGCCTGTACTAAAGCTATGAGCTATTGTATGGGGTGAATGATTAAACCAATGTATGTACCCCCTCATTTGGGGTGCATGTGACGTCGTTAGGAGAATGCAACCTAAAGAGAGTACTTGATACTGATCTAAAACTGTATCCATGCAGGGAAGGGAATGTGCATGGTAGAAACTAAGGCACATGCAAAAAATATGACTAGAAACATGTGTTAGTAGAAAAAGTGATAAAGATGTTATAGAAGACAATATAAACAAGCAATAATGTAGAAAAAGTAGACCAAAAAAAGAGGGTTTCAAACATGGGACTTCGTTTGCAATGTTGCAAGACAATTAGGGCCGAAGCAGCCAAAAATGTACAAACAATGATCATATAAGACATAGGGCATGCCGCATAGCCTAAAAACAATGACACACAAGAAGAAAACATAGAAAAAAAATATGTAACATACAACCATGGTGGAAAATAGTTCTTGCAAGGAAAATTTTGGACATGAAGCACCTGTTAGCATGTTAGAAAGATAAAAATTATGTCAAAGTGTGTATAGATAAATGGAAAGTAGTGTTTTAGCAAGAATATTAAGTAGTAAATAATGAAACAATAACACTTGTAGTGTGTAAGAAAGTAGATGCCCACAGGAGCCTCGGTGGGACTGGTAAGTGGTAGAATGCCAAACATCATTACTGCATGTAAAAATCTGTAGGAAGTTTGCATTCACAACTAAATATTAAGTGAAAACGCATGTGTATACGATAACGATAATGAAATACCAAGTATCTGTCTAACATGGAAACAAAGTGTACATGTGAGTATAAACAAGTAAGAATAATTGCAACCGAGATATGCAATATGCTATGAATGAGTGAGATGGAATTATATGTAATGTGAATGTGATAGGATAAGCGTGCCCCCCTTGAGTATATGTGGATGAGCATGAGATGAGGTTCATTTATAAAATACCCCTCGACAATCAAGAATGAACCATAGAACAAGAGTGCATCATAGGGAAATGGTTTGAACTTGTGTGCCATAAATATAGATCATGAAGCATAAAGTGTAGATTGTAGAATATGATAGTATGATGTATGAGAAGAAAATGATAGAGATATGTATTGTGAAGCGTGGATCATGAAATGTGCAGTGTGTGAGGTTCTTGGATGTTGTTAGCCCTAAAAATTCAATCATGAACCTTAGCACAAGAGTATGTCATATGGTAATGATGATACAAAGTGTGTTAAGGGATTTGTGATGATTCTTAGAAAATATTATACATGTAAGCGCAAAGCGTCAAGTGCATGAGATGATAGAAAAATTTGATAATAATATAAGGGGGAGAATCTATGATGCCATCCAACTATGTGTTTAATGGATATCTATGCAGTGATGTGAGAAGGATTTTGCCATAGTGGTGGAGTTTGAAATGTGTCTTAAGGATCAAAATAAGTAGTGGTTTATTTAACAAAATGAATTGGTTGTAGATTATGTGGGATTGATGACGTTGCAGAATATTTGGGAGGAGTTAGAAAGATTTTGAGAGGAAATTGCTTAGTTTGACTTGATAATGCCATAAATGACTTAAGTGGAGGAGGAGATAGACTAATTTTGAGAGGCGGTTGCTTAGTGTGACTTGGTAATTTCGTAGATGACTTGAGTGGAGGAGGTGATGGAGGATTTACCTTGAGAGGCGAGTGCTTAGTTGGAGTGGATTATATAGGTGATGCTTGAGTGACTGAAGAAGGAACATTATAAGTGATGACATGATGCTCATTGGACATAGATGAATCAAATTTAGGAACCCAGTGGGATGTAGAAATTGACGATGGAGCAACATTTTGTGTAGTAAATGAAATGGGACCAAAATGATTAAGGTGTTTGATTTGTCGTTTTAGAACAAAAAAATCATTGTCATTATGTTCATTGATTCGATGATAATTACAATATGGATAACCTTAATGTTTTGCAAGCCGATAAGGAGGATAGTAATGAGTAGATGAAAATTTGATCAATTGTTGAGTAAGGAGACAAGGATTCATGTTGCTTAACATTGAGCTCAAACTTGAGAGGTTTAGGTAGTGGTAAGACTTGAGGTGCATTGATATGAGCACATGTAGAAGACATAGAAGTGGGATGAGATGAATGAAATGTAGAAAGAGAACTAGCAGGAGCCTGAGAAGTATCCTTGCGATGTTGAATTTCAGATTTTAGAGATATAAATCATTGATTCCATAGCTTGAATTTTGTCTTGAAATAAAAAATGCAAAGCTTAAATTGACTCTAAGATGGGTTGACTGGATGGAGGACCATGAAGGCTACTGTAGTTAGAGAGATGATAAAAAATGGCACTTGTTTGTGTAAGTGGCATATTACGAGGTAGATACATAGTGTTTAGAGATTTTTGAAGAAGATCTTTGCAAGGTGGGTGAATTTAAAGTAAATCATGAAAAGAAATATGAGGAACTTTAGGATCCATGAAGAAAAGGAAATGTGAAAAATAAGGATTTGAATGACCGATCATGAAGGATAGGGTAGTCAGAGAGACGATAAAAATGGAACTTATTGGATGGAGGATCACAAAGGATAGGTTACTTAGAGAGATGATAAAAAATGGCACTTGTTTGTGCAAGTAGCATATTGCGAGGTAGATACATAGTGTCTAGAGATTTTTGAAGAAGATCTTTCTAGGGTGGGTGAATTTGAAGTATTGGATGGAGGATCATGAAGGATAGGGTAGCCAAAGAGATGATAAAAAATGGCACTTATTAGACGAAGTATTTGAATTTGATGGATTGGATGGAGGATCACAAAGGATAGGGTAGTTAGAGAGATGATAAAAAATGGCACTTATTTGTACAAGTGGCGTATTGCGAGGTAGATAAATAGTGTCTAGAGATTTATAAAGAATATCTTTACAAGGTGGGTAAAATTGAAGTAAATCTAGCAAAGAAATATGAGGAACCTTAAGAGCCATGAAGAAAACAAAATGTGAAAAATAAGGATCCGAATGACCTATCACAAGTGGGGTTCACCAATGATTTAACAAAAATTAAATTTGTAAAACCCTAATTGGAGAGTCACATATGATAAATAAATGCTAAAGTATATATTTGATACAAACAACAAGTTAAAGAAATATACAAGCCTAAGTGCAAGAGAGATGGTAAAAAACTTAGTTATGTACGCTTGATGCCGAGATTGTGTAGGATGGAGAAAATGGTAAACAAGAAGGGAATACTATCATAACTGAGAACATATAAATCCTTGAACTATCAAATGATCTAGATTAGAGTTCTTGGACTGGGGTGAGGGTGCCTAGGCATCATAGACCTCTACTAGGAACTTGTGACTACACAAGAGATCAAAAAATATCTTTTTGGTGTCACAAGGTGGTCGTTGGTGGTTACCTAAATGTTACTGGATGATCATAAAATTCATCTGTAACTTGTAAATAGAAGTTGACATGCAAAACCCTCAAAATACATCAAATACAAAAATTAAAGATGTAATATGGGGAGTTGTACTGACCCCGGTGGTCACCCAATTGAGTGAACTTATGACTGAGTGCTACACCTCATCTCAGACTCCATGTAGTTCTTGCGCGTGTGTGATAGAATCATTTCCTAGGAATCCCTTGTGAAAGCACACATGATAGCAGACTATATCTAGATGTACTAGTATAAATAGATGTGTGGATCGAAAAATGAACTTCCCCTCCTATGTGTGTATGCAGAAAGTGTAGTCCCTTGTCCCTTATATGAGTGTTAGATGAATGCCTTTGATGCTCTTACATGGATTTGGATGCAACCTTAGGTAATGATAATAGATGCTTAGAGCTTGGTCCTTTATTTTTGTCACATAGCTTTGTATTTATATGATTCCCTTGTTTGAATTTTGTAATTGAAAACTAAAAGGCCGACCCATAAGGAAATAATATTCCCAAATGATTAAGCTAAAATATGTAAAATATGAGCCTAATTTAAATGGAATATTGCAATAAATGAATAATACACCAAGTACAATAATTTACCCCAAAAAACTAAGTAATGAAATGTGAAAACCTTAATTACAAATAAGATGATTTAGCTAGTTCGTAGTGAAATCTGGAGTGTCCCAAAGTGATTACCAAGTGAATAGAATGAAAGGAGTATCACATAGAGACCTAGAAGAATGCTAAACTGGAGGAACATGTTAGATTGAGGTGCCTGGAGACGGATAGGGGCACCTATGGGTGTCATAGTCCTGATTCTAGGCACCTGGGTCTGCGGAAATGCTCTGAAAACCTCCTAGGAGGTGTCATAAGGTGTTTGCCTTTACTCACCTTTGGTTACTCCGAGGTCGCATGAAGATCACTGAGGTCACTGTAAACCTGCAATGAAATATGAACTTGTAAAAACCTCAAATAGACATCAAATCCCAAAAAAGAAAGATGCAAAATAAGGGGTCAGACTATCCTCAGCTGTCACAATGGTGAAATTACGAATGATCATTGCACTACATCTCAGACTGAATATAGCTCTCTGTGTATGTGCGTGTGTAATTTTTCCCTAGGTTTCTCTTTTGCGTATCACACTTGGATAGTGATCAAGTAGATAGATGTAGAATGTAATAAATGTATGCATGGAATAAAATGAACTTCCCTCCTATGAAGTGTGATGCAAAAAACAAGCCCTTTATGTCCCTTATGATGGTGCTGGATGGATGTAATGAATCTATTAGATAACTTGATGGATGTAACCTTAGGTGGTGATAGCTAATGCTTAATGCTTGGTCCTTTATTATGATCACATAACTTTATATTTATATGATTCCTTTTCTTGAATTTCGTAATTAACCTTGAAAAGGCCGAATACCAAAAATATAAGATGCTCAAATGGCTATAAAGGATCCCAAAAGTGTGAGTAAAGTATAAAGGGGGAAGGGGTGCATAGAGGGGATGAGGGCGCTTGGTGCTAGTGTCTTAGATGGGAATTGGTGTCCAGGATGACAAATGCTGAAGAGTAAAAATTCAGACTAAGCACGTAAGGGTGCGAGATTGAAAGTAACAACATAAAGCAAAGGAAGGTGGCCAAAGACATGGGTTAATTAGTACTTTTCTTACTTAAGAATCATATGAATAGTAGTATGCAAACAAGACTAGATAATTACCCAAAGTGCATGATTTTGTGTCTACATTTGCCCCCACTTTATGTTGGTGATCAAAATGCTCGATAATAGAAAGTAGATAGAGATGCATACCTGATAACTGTGTAGATAAAATGATGAGAAGTGTGCTGAGGGGACTAGACAAAGCGTGGAATGATACAAATGTGAAGCGTGGATGCTAAGGAGGAGAAAGTGTAAAAAGTGATGAAAACGAACCTAGGGTAGAAACACATGTGTAGATGTCCCGATGTTCCTATTGTTGATGTTAATGTTGATACTGATGTGTGTGATGTTTTTGTTGTTGATGTTGACTACCGCTTCCCATACAAAAGGACCTATAAAAGAGAAGCCAAAAAATTAGTCAAATACACAAGTATATGATCATAATATGTAAAAAAAAGTAAGGAAAGTATGTAAAAATGCTGAAAGTGTGAAAAAGGAACATGTGGACCTGATCTGTGATGAGGAAAGAGGGTAGAAAAGGATCTTGTAGATGATGTCAATGTGTAAGTTTTTTAGGTGATCTCACACTAATGAAATGGAAGAAGTGTATGGAGAATAGTTTGGCATCATCCTCTAACCTTTAACTACTTCCTACGATGTAGAGCACCACTGCAGATGTTGTATATAAACGCATGTGCTAAGGAATGTATGCCATGTAAAAGCCATTGTGTGGAGTTCTATAGACTATGTTGAATTACTAATCACTGTGTAATTCCCCCTAGTTCTAGGCATCTAGGAAAGGCCATTGTGCTAAGGACCTAAGTCTGATTCTGAGCCTTGTCTGAAACTGACAATTGCATTGTACCTATACT
Organism: Taxus chinensis; assembly: GCA_019776745.2. Taxonomy (NCBI): domain Eukaryota; kingdom Viridiplantae; phylum Streptophyta; class Pinopsida; order Cupressales; family Taxaceae; genus Taxus; species Taxus chinensis. Next base: position 620,939,090 of record CM034149.1, on the reverse strand, counting down.
GTGAGGTGACTGATTCACCCAAATGATGACCCCCCATTGTTTGGGGTGTATGCGATGTTGTTGAAGGAGTATGTGGCCGAAAATAAGACCGACCATTGTACTGAAATCGTGCCCTATAGGGGGAAGGGAATGTGCTTGGTAGAAATCAAGGCACATGTAAAAAAAGTGGCTAGGAGAAAAGTGTTAGTACAAGAAAATATAAATACGCATGTAGAAGACAAAATGTATGTTAAGTAGAAAAATGTGTAAGATAAGATGCAAGAAGATAATGTAAACATGCAAGAAGACAATGTAGACCACAAAAGCTAGGTTGAAAACATGGGACATCACTCATGATGTTGCAAGTAAATCAAGGGTATTGTGGACGTAAGCAGAAAAGTGTGCACACAAGACAAAGGGAAAAGCCCACAAACAATGACATATAAAGAACAAGTAATGAAAAACAATGTAACTGAAAAAATGGAAGCAAATAGCCCCACATAAAAAATATTACATATAAAGCACCCGTTATTCATGTTAGAAAGATAAAAATTATATAAAAGCATGTACGATTTGATAAAGTAATGTGTTATGAAACAAAATGAACCAATAATATCTGTAGTGTATGAAAGTGGATGCCTGCAGGAGTTGCTGTTGGAATGGTACTAGGTACTACTCCAAGCATCCATGCTGCATGTATATATCTATAGAATCTATGATCACAACTAGAAAAGTAAGTAAACACACATGTGTGTATGATAAAGATAATGACATACAAGATATCCATCTAGCATGTTTAATAAGATGAACATGTAACAAATAAATGTAAGAAAGAGTAAATGCAACCAAGATATGTAATATGTTGTGAATGAGGCAAAATGGAAAGTAAAATGAATGATAGGAGAAATGTGCCCCTTGAGTGAATGTGTATATATGTAATGAGATTCATTTATTTATGCCCCCTCAGTAGTCAAGAATGAACCGTAAACGATAGCGTGTCATCAGGAAATGGTTTGAATGCGTTTGATAGTAAGATGTGATTGATAAAGTGCAAAGTGTAGAGTGTGTGAGTGAATGAGTGAATTATTAAACACATGAGTTTGATGAGGTCCATTTGAGATTTAGACTCTCAGCAGTCGAGTACGGATCTTGGAACTAGAGTGCATCATAGGATAATGACCACAACATATAGAAGTATATTGAAGAGAGATGTAGTGTGAATGTGTAGAAGAGATGGAAAGTGTAAAGTAGATGCTGTGAGAGAATATGTCATAAGTGCATGATGTGTGAAGTATGGAGTATGTAAAGTCGAATGTATAATGTGTAGTGTGTAAGGTTCATGTGTACAAGATACCCTCAATATTTGAGTGTGAACCAAAACACAAGAATGCGTCATTAGGTAATGACCATTGCTTTAGGTGATATATTTCTTAAGATGCATGAAATTAAGTGGGTTTTTGAGTAGCTTCCTCAAAAGGGTGGCAAGACAATAAAATCTACCACCAAGTTTGTTAGTGATAATGCAAGGACCAAGCCAATTAGGCTTAAATTTTCATGTAAGAGGATCTTCAACATTTGTATTTTTTATGATTCTCTTTTAAGACAAGGTCACCTATGCTGAACTCGCAAGGCCAAGTTTTGTGGTTGTACACTCACACAATGCAGGATTGGTATGCACGAAGACATTTGAGCTCTTGGACATGACACAAGTCTAACATTTCTAACTCATGTAAACATCTTCATGATATTCATTGTCTTTAAGTATTCCTTTGAGAGAAACACACAATGAGGGTATCTCGAGTTCAAGGGGTATGATGGCCTTAGTATCATAGACCAAGGAACAATGAGTTGCATTATTAGGTGTGCACACACTAGTGTGATAGACCCATAGAGTTTAAAATAGTATATTATGCTAGTCATCACCATTAGAAGCAACTGTCTTGAGTAGGATTTTGACAATATTTTTGTTGGTGGCTTTAGCTTGGCTATTGCCTTACGGGTAATAAGGAGTAGAGGAAGGTTTCTTTCAAGTTGGTAGATGACTTAGACATGAAGATACCCTCTCCCCCCTTCCTCTACATGATTATGGCGGAAAATTTAAGCAGACTCTACAACTAGGTGGTTTCCCTCAATCTCTTTCAAGGTTTCAAAATTTCTAATAGTCTTTAGCTTACCCGCCCTTAACCAATTTGTTGATGAAAATTTCTTGATGGGGATGGCGTCTATGTAGGAAGCCTCTATCTTAAAAGATGTCCTGAATGAGTATGAGGATGTCTCTGGCTAGCTGGTTAACTTCCTCAAAAGTGCTATTTTATTGATTAATGTAGAAGAACATTTCCAAGTGATTCTGGCTCGCATTTTCAGTTGTAAGATAAAGAATTATCTGGATTCCTATTTGGGAATGCCCCTCATTCACAAAAAACCAAACCATTCCATTTGGAACACTCTGCTTAAGAGATTTTACAATAAGTTGTCTTCTTGGAAGGGGATTCTCCTATCTCAAGAAAGAAAGATACAACTTCTCCAAAGCTCTCTTCAAGATGTCCCAATCTACGTCATGTCTCTTTTTCAGATTCCGGGCAAGAATTTGGAAGATCTTGAAAAAATTCAAAAAATGTTCCTATGGGCTGGTGTTGAGGATAAGTTTAAATTCCCTCTTGTGGCTTGCGAAAAAGTGACTAAGTCTAAGGATTGTGGTGGGCTAGGATTAAAGAATATGAGACTCATGAATGAAGCTCTTGTGGCTAAAGCTGGTTGGAGAGTGATTAAGGAAGAAGGCCTTTGGATTGATATCATCAAAAGGAAATATTTAAGGAATACTGGAAGAATAGAGACTTTATTTTTGTAGGACAATATCCCTAAGGATTCCTTCTTTTAGAACTCTTTTCTCTCTTCTAGGGAGATCCTGAGTAGGGGTATTAAATGGAATATTGGAAAAGGCGATATAATTCACTTTTGGAGGGATTGTTGTCATTCAGATAAACCTCTAGTGGAGGAAGAACCTAGGAGAGATGTTGTGTAGTTCTTTGAAGACAATGGTAAAGTTTGGGTTAGAGACTATTGGATCTTCTCCAATAATCATGTTCTTTGTGAGAAGGTTCACCCCCCTCCCAATTTCATTGGGGAAAATATTTTTTTTGATAATTTCAACTCTAAGTTAAGGAGATTCTATATACCACTCTTCCAACAGAATGAGGGACTCTATTATATGGAAGGAAGAGGATTATGGAAATTTCTCTGTTAAATCTACATACCTCCTGAATTTCAAGAATTATAGAAAAAAAGATTAATGGGGAAAACTTTGGGTAAAGGACCTTTTACCTAAAGTTAACATTTTCCTTTGGTTGCCCACTTAGAAAAAAATCCTCACTGTGGATAATTTGAAGAAACGTGGGATTTTCCTCCCCAACAGGTGTGTGCTTTGTAAAAAAGAGGAAGAAAGTGTCAACCACCTCCTCATCTCTTGTCCCTTCGCTCAAGTGGTGCTTTTCAAGGTGTTGGAGCTTTTCAAAGTACAATGGGTCTACCCTAACTCCATTGAGGAATGCTGGTTACAATGGGATTGTCCTTTTAAGTACCCCTTTCTTATGCTATATGGAAAATGGCCCTTCCCCACTTCATTTGGAGCTTATGGAAGGAAAGGAATGCTCTCATATTTAGAAATAAGAAGGATAACATCAAAAAGGTCAGTGTTGGTTTGATTTCATTGATTAAAGAGAACTACAATATCATTAAGGTGAAGAATAAAAGGCCTATTATAGCAAAGAAGAGGAAGTTCTGAAACAGTTTTCCTTCATTCCGCCTTAAGTCAGATTCCCATCCACTATCATTATGTGGTCTAAACTGGAAAGGGGAAATGTTAAACTTAATTTTGATGGAGCTTCAAAAGACAACCCTGGCCTGGATGGGGGAGGGGGCATACTCAGGGACCATAATAGGGACTGGATATTAGCCTATGCAGGACCTTTGGGGACTCAGAGTAAAAATGTGGCTGAAGCATGTGCTCTTCTCTGGGGTGTCAATATTGTTAAGGAAAAAGGAATTAAACACATTCTTATTTAGGGGGACTCTCTTCTCATTTTAAATGCCATCAATAAGACTAGTTACAATAATTGGGCTTTAGGTAATATTATTCATGATATTAAAGAACACCTTAAGTACTTTGATTCCCATATCATCACTCATAACCCTTGCATCGACAATACTTGTGCCGACAGATTTGTGAATGAGGGAGTTCAAAGTAATTATTTCAAAGTGTGGTAAAAAGGTGATGTCATTCTTATGCATATTAATAATATTATTAATCATGAAAAGTTGTAAGAACTTCAACTTAAGCAGCGCAAGGGAGAATAATGGGTTCATTTTCCAATATCGCAAAATCAAGTCTAGTTTTTTTTTGGAAAAGCAAGTCTAATATCAAAAGTTGCAGGTTTCAATGTGCTGAGCATTGGAATAAAAATTTAGCCATCCTCGACGGAGATAGAACCAAAGTCGATCCGTCCAACCATGGGCATATTATGCAGGATAAGTCTATATGGCACCTATTTAGGATTGGGGTTTTAAGAACTTTATCAGTAGAATCTAAGGACATGATCCTTCACTTACTATGGAGTTTAGGTTGGTGTGGAAAGAGGGGAAGGCGGTGATCCATGGCATGGAAATTGATACGGCAGAGGAGACCATTGCCTACTGTTAGCATATGGATTTGCACACATGCAAATGACATGCAACAGTGTGGGAACGAAGTCCCTCCTCAATGAAGGTGAGGCTGCCTTTATTGAAAACCAAAATTGTATTTACATCTGTACATTCAAAATTGTATGTGGGGGGTGTTTTGGAACATCAATGGAAGAAAAGTGAATGAAGGAGATAGAATGAAATGAAAGAAAGGAGTGGAATGGAATGGACTGAAAGAACATGCAAGAGTTAGGTAAAAACAAAGCCTAATATTGCATGAAGAGAAAAGATGAATAACCAACACAAATAAAACGGAGTTTGAGTTAGCCAAACAAGAACATGCAAAAGGGAACACACATGAGCAAGTAGAGAGTCAGAGCTTGATCACTGTGAACTAGAACAACTGATTACTAATGTTGACAATAAGATCAAAGATAATATTTGCATGAAAGATTCAAACACCTAACATCTAATGAACATAAGAACACCAAATGTTACAAGAGACAATGAATGAGACACAAAGTTCTTATTCTATTAACTCTAAAATGTTTTTCACAAAGAACACAAAGTTTCTTCTTGAAAAAAAGCTTGCACAAAAGTATCTTCTTCTCCTCTCTCAAAGTCACCCTTACAAATGAGCCCCTCACTTCCTTTTATAACCCAAAAGTTGGTTACGAAGTAGTTAGGGTTTTAAATGCACATTAAATAGGGCACTTAAGTGACTTTGAATTTTTTCAACCAACCTTTAAAAAGTGACTAAAAATAGAAACCACTTAAGTTAAAAGGTCATTTAAGGAAAAATACATAAATAAAAGAAATGGGTACATGTGGACCCCACTTAAATGACTTGTATGCACACGTAGACATCCTAGTCAGCGATGTGCCACCTAGATCAAGACACCTAAGATCAGTGCCTTATCCATTGGGCCAAGAGTCCGCCTATCCCGATCGTACGGGAATGAACTCATTGACTGTGCTCTGCAATCCTCCAAATGACAAGAGTGCTGAGTTTGAAACTTGAGCAATTCATCCACCCCTCTATCTGAGCAATATCCTGGTGTGAGAAGATTTGTCTTCATTCGTATTCATATTCACAATTCTCCACATGCTCAGAGTACCTTTCCATGGTGAATTATTCATTTGTCACGAGACCGTAGTCGTTACACCACCTTGGTTTATCAGAATCCAGCTTCTGGTCTTTCGCCATTGAGAAGATCTCCAAGAGCCAAAATTACAATTCACTGCCTGGAGTTATGTCCTTTGTCTTTGTCACCATCCCAAAGTGTTGATCTCTCGAGCAGAATTCGTGAGACTTCAGAGTCTTGGAAATCCATCTCCTTTGCCCCATTGTGAACGAGTGATGTTGAAAAATCATTGAAGTGATTTATGAATTCATTGACACACACCTTAGCATAGTATTTGGTCTTTTTTGGAGTGATGGATTCTAACATTTACTTAATCGCTTCCAAGTTTATCACTATTGGCTTGATGACCCTCTTTTAATTCTTCAGGGTATCATGTAGCCAAGTGGGAACCTCTCCAAGTACCTCATTGTACATGGTTCTCATATTCGTAGGGAATCGATCTTCATCACGCTGAAGGGGATCACTTTCAGGTTTTGGTGAAATTGGATCTTCTTGTTGTGAGAAAGATGTTGTCGCCATTTTCTCCATTTGTGGTGATTCTTCGAATGTAGGTGGGGAAAGAACCGGATCATCAACTTTTGGTTGAGAAGTTGTGACTACTTCCACAATTTAGGCTGGTATATTTTGAGGTACTTCGTCAACAAGTTCCACCTCTAGAAATTGTGTGATATAGATTACAGGTGCTTGCGCATGAACCAATGCTTTGAATTATAGTGTTGTGTTGTTGATTAGGCCTGAAGAATTAGGACAATCATACAAAGACGGATGATGACTGGAATGAGAAATTCTTGAGATGTGCTCCTTCTTCACTTAGGTGTTTAGATGACTCAACTCACGAATGAGCCCTCAATCATATCGCTCCTAGCTTGATTGTGAGCTCATGCATTTTCAACTTGAATTCGGACTCCCATGGCGATCCATGCCCTTCGTGTCATCTTACCTTCTTCCAGAACCGAACTCCTTGAGTTCTTCTTTGGCTCAACTCACTTGAATACCGAGCTTAACCCAACATTTTTGAAAAGAATGGTTTTACCACAATGCTCATGGTTCTTCCTTATTATATAACACTTGTAGTAAGAATTTTTTGGCTTTGCCATAATAAGCACAATTGTACCTCCCAAACGATGAGAAAATGCCATTACCAATAAAGACCTAATGCTGCCATGATGATGACCCAGGTTCAAGCCCTCAGCATGTCGATAGACACCCTTAAGACTGATTCTTGCTTTGCTGTCCCTCGGTATTTTGGCAGTGGATTCTGCAATCCCGTCTCCAATCAACAAGTTTCTCTGAACTTGGTAAACGAATACCTTTTTTAATTTTCTGATTGGATGTACATAATGGAAGGGTATAAATATTGCCTATTGCCCTTAGAGTTTCTCAAAGAGACCATTTACAAGTAACAAGGATGTAGTACACGAAACGGCCAACCAGGTATTTTCAGAGTTGGCCTTCACATTCAATTCATTTCTAGGGAAAAAAAAAATGCTGAACAATATGAATCATTTCATTCTGCACCGTAATAACCTTCATCTCCTGATTCAGGGAAATTTTATGAAGCCTTGAATAGCGTGACTCCAATCCATCATACATGGCAGTGAATATTTGTTTCTCCACAGGTATGGAGTTAGTAGATTCAAAGGGGAAATCACCTGACAACCTGCAGCTGCCATGGATCTGAATTCAGAATAAGGATAAGCCTATAGCTGCATTATGTTTGCTATTCATGACCTTCATTTGTTGCAGCCTTTAGCAATTAAACTGTAAGCTTGATCAGGGCCCCAGATCCATCCATATGCAATATTACACATTCTTTCTGAAGGCCGATGAAGATGCAGAATATAACAAGTCACAAAAACAATTCATTTTTTTCAAACATACTTGCCCATGGTTCGGTCGGGTCGCTTCTTTTTATTTATTTATTTTTTAAAAAACTACAGGTAATGCAAACAGTATTGACAGTATGGGCGCAGGATCAATCGATGATGTTCTCCAGAGTATGGGTCACACACTGTTCCGTATGCTTCTTGAACTTTGCGCCATCGCACACTGGTCTGTGTGCTTTCTAAGACCGTCGCGCCATCGTGCACTGTTCTGTATGCTTCCTAAACTGTGCCTTAAACCACGAATGCTTGTCTGCGCTCCATCAAATGCTGCAACAGATGAATGGCTAGTGCGTGTGGAGTTTTAGGAAATTTGTTTTCTTCCTCCAAAATGAAACAAATGTTTCTTTCCGTGCATGCGTGGAGTTGTTAGTAACTATTGTCTGCTTCAGCCAATGCGTAGCTTTTTGTCAATTTTTGAGTCTTTTAAAAACATTTCTAGTTCTCTTTGCCAGGCGTGTGCTTCTTGGTATGGACTGTTTCTTTTTCTTCTTTTTTTGAAAAACTGGCTTATTCCCTTCCTTTCCTGCGCATTTCTTTGTATTGTCCAAGATGTTGGACTGTTCTCTTTGTCTTTCTTTTCCTTCAGCCTAGGCATGGATTTGTTGTTTTTTCTTTTCTTCTTATGCAATGCGTGGAGCTGTTGGAAACAAAACCAAAACATAATGCTAACAAAATATTATGTCTTCTGAAGAAAAATAAGCTTCTAACTTTTTCCACCGGGTTTGATGGAGGAAGTTACGAGGATTAATTCAACTTCCTCTCATCCCGGGTAGTGGCTTAAGTGCCAGGGGGAAATGGGAAAAGTAACGGGCAATTGCCAACGGGAATGGAAAAATGGGTTGGCAATCCCCGTCCAATTTACTGATGTGGGAAATTGGGGAGTTTTATGCCTGTTTGCCAATCCATGATTTGGCAATTGGCAGAGGAAAACCCACGTGCGGGAAATTTGAAGGAAATTTCTAGGAAAGTGGAAATCCAGGTTCGGGATGCCAACCCGGCAGTTGGAAACAAAAGCTAACTTCCCCGGCACTAAAACTTGTCAGATGAACCTTCATTTATATTTATTTAATTAAATACTCCTTAAGTGATTAATTTAATCAAACAAGGAGCAATTAATTAATTAATTATTTTAATGCGTTTTATATCCTGGCGGGAAGAGTTCTTACCCGAAAATCACGAAACGAAGACCGAAACGATAACAAAAATAAGATGATCGCAAGGAGTCTAATGAACCATGCAAAGTAATACTTTTCAAAATTTTCTAATTTTTAATTATTCAATTGTTTTTTTTTTGACAATTTTGCGCAGTCAAAATTGGCTGATAACAGCTGGCTCTGATTGGGGACAAGGACTTCATGGACGTAGCAACGGACCCAGACCCAAATAGTCATGAATATGATCATAGAAAGATGGGGCACAAAAATGGGGTGACACAAGAGAGGAGACTGAAAAAAAGGGAAACAAACAAACCAAAATCCTAATTACCTATGTACATACGAGGAACAACCCGTTTTCAATTCTGGTAATATTTGAGATACTGCCCACTGTAGGGCAAAGGAAAATGAGTTCCATCAGGATATGCCAAGTGTGTACTATCTCCATATAAGTGTCTTATTTTGAATGGTCCCAGCCACAGTGAGTCAAACTTCCCATGCTTTCCCTTCGGCTCACGTCTTTTATCCCAGAGAAGAACTAAGTCATTGATTTGAAACTGTCTCTCTCTAGTTTTCCTGTCAAACAACTTCTTTACCTTGGATTGATGTTCCTTGATCCTGTTGGCCACTTGACTTCTTTGTTCCTCAAGATTGGTTAGAAACATGACTCTTTTATCTAATGCATTGGTGAAGCATTCATCATCAACTGCCTGAGCTAATTTTAACACTGGTAGCTCCAATGCGACGGGAATTTGAGCATCAGTTCCATACAGAAGTTGAAATGGAGACATCCCAAGTGCCCTTTTGGGAGTTATGCGGTCAGCCCACAATGCATCGTATAACTTTTTGTGCCAAGTTCTTTGATTTTCTTTGACTAACTTGCGCACAATGGTAATGAGGTTTTTGTTGCTGGATTCAGCCTAACCATTTCCCTGCGGGTAGTAATCTGATGAATGAGACAAAGATATCCCATATCCATAACAAAAACCTATCATCTCTGTAGAAGAAAAATTTGAGGCATTGTCAGTCACGATCTTGTGGGGAATTCCATAACGAACCAATATGTTTTCTTTGATGAAATCACAAATTACTGCAGTAGATGTTTGTTTCACCGGTATAGCTTCTACCCATTTTGTAAAGTAATCAGTGGCAGTGAGAACGTGGGTATGACCAGTGCTGGAATTAGGGTTCAAGACCCCAATGAAATCTAAACCCCATTGTTGAAAGGGTTCTTCAACGACAACTGGCTTTAAAGGTAGTGTTTCCAACTTTGGTCTTCCAACAAATTGTTGATAGGCCTCACATTTGGTCACCCATTTCTGAGCATCAGAAAACATAGTGGGCCAGTAATAATGTGCTCTCAGAATTTTATGGGCTGTTAATGGGCCAGAAAAATGACCGCCACAAGCATGATTGTGGAAGGCTTCCAACAACCTAGGCTGTTGTTCTTTATCAACACATTTGAGGAACATGCCGTCAATTCCTTTCTTGAACAACGTGTTATCCCAAATGACGTATCTGGTAGCTCTTAGTTTGATTGCTCGTTTCTCTTTAGCTGTCAGATTTTTTGGACACTCGCCATATGTGAGGAAGTAGGCAATATCAGAATACCATTCATCCGTGGTACTGACAAAAACTACCAACGGTAAATTTCCTTCAACTAGTTCTTATTCAGAGTTATCTCGTGGTTCATTCTCTGCAATGAGTTGGCAGAGTCCTCTCCCTCGAACCAACTTGGTAGGATTGATGTCCAGATCATATTCTTGGATCTTTGATACCCAATTACCTCTTTTAGATCCTGGTTCCTATTGTGTCAACATTGATTTTACTGTGGTGTCTGGAACTAAGACTTTGGTGTGAGAATTCAACACGTAATACCTGAAGTGTTTCAGGGCTCTTACCACTGCGTATGCATGTCTCTTAAGAGGAGTGTAATTAAGTTCATGTTTCTTGAATCCTGAACTCATGAATGCGATAGGAGATTCAATCCCCTCGTGATTGTGCTGAGTCAAAATGGAAGAGATTGTGTGTGGTGAAGCATAACAATAAATTATAAAATCCTTCTTAAAATCGGGACACACCAATGTAGGAGATTTTGCAATAGCACCCTTGATTTGCTCAAATTCCTCTCTACCTTCCTTTGACCATTTGAAAGATTCTTTTCCTTTCATCATATCAACGATTTCTTTAGTAAGCTCGGCGAAATCTGGCATGAACCTTCTCAAAAAGTTCACCTTTCCAAAGAAGGAGTGGACTCCAGGTTTACTTGTAGGCAAGGAAAGATTCTTTATAGCTTGAACGCGTTCAGGATCGATCTTAGTTCCTTCCTTAGAAACAATATGACCTAGGAGTTTACCTTCCGTAACTCCAAACACATAGTTTTTTGGATTCAGAGAAATCTTATGAAGTTTACACCTTTGCAAAATTTTCTCTAAATCTCTTAAGTGATCTTCTCGCTTCTTTGAAAACACTGTCAAGTCATCTAGGTATATCACAATGATCTTGTCCTTATAATCTGCAAACGCCATATCCATGGCCCTTTGAAACGTTGCACCAGCATTGATCAAACTGAAGGGCATTCTTCTATATGTGAATGTACCCCAGGGGGTAGTGAATGCAGTTTTATGTTGATCTTCTCTAGCCACTTCAATCTGATTATAGCCAGAGAAACCATCTAGCATAGATAGCATTTCCGATCTAGTTACTGCCTGCAGAATATGGTCCATGACTGACAGTGGGTAGTTATCCTTCAAGGAAGCCTGATTAAGATTGCGGAAATCCACGCAAATCCTAATTTCTCCATTTTTCTTGCGAACTGGTACAATATTAGCTATCCAGGTCGAATGTCGAATAGGAAAAACTATTCGTGCATCTAGTATCTTTTGAACTTCATGAAATATTGTCCCTGCAATCTTGGGATTATATTGTCTTTGCTTCTGCCTGAATGGAACTGTGCCAGGCTTCAAGGGTATGGCATGCTCCATTTCCCTGGGCTGGAAAGACTTCAAGTCTTCGTATGAATATGCCAAGACGTTAGAGTATTTGGTAAGGAGATTTATGAATTTCCTGCGCTCCTCAGGTGAGCAACATTTACCAATATTGATTAGGCGAGGTTTATCCTTGGTGCCGATATTAATTTTCTCATAGTCAGCAGAATTTACAGGTCATGCCTGCTCTTTCTCTTTAATAAACCTATCATGTTTGTCAAAAAGTTCTTCGAGTGAAACCAATCCTTTGGGAATTTTATTTCCTTTGAGTTGAATGATGCCATCACCAGGATCTTCGTTCTCAACTCCTTCCTGAATGGGTGAGGTAGTTGATTCACGAAATGCCGAATCACTTCCTTCAAAGTACAACTGTTCAAAATTCTCTCTTTTCCAAGAAGGCAATAATTTGTTGATCATCATTAAATACTTGCCAATTTTCTGCATTGTCAGGAACACTTGGCCTAAAAACCATTTCAATGGTGTATTTGTCTTGATCAAATTCTGAATGAGGAATCATTAATGACGCTGAGACTGCTAAAGAATCCACTTTGTCATTCTTTTCACAAGGGATAGATTTAAAGGAAAAAGCGTCAAAAAATTCTATGGCATCCCAAACTTTATTTTGTAGTGTCTCAGACGATCGTTCTTTACTTGGAACTGATTTCTTACTTGTTTCACGATCAATTCCGCATCTCCAAAGACTTCCATATTTTTTATCCATTTCTCTTCTACAACTTGGAGGCCAAGGACTAATGCCTCGTACTCTGCGGTATTATTAGTATTTGAAAATTCAAGTTTATAGGAAAAAGGAAATATTTTACCATTTGGAGATATGAGCACCACTCCTGCACCAGATCCCGTTGAGCAACAACTTCCATCGAACTCAAGAGTCCAGATCTCATTGGAATCTTGGAAAGTGATCTCAGGGGTATGAACTTCTTAGTCATCATATAATTACCCATACTTGAGCCTTGGAAAAGGATCTATGTGCGAGGATCTTCAGTTTGAGTTACTGTGAACTTTTCCTGAGCTTCCGGCATAAGTTTCTTCATTTCTCCATTGATAGGAATCATGGCATGAGACCAGTCCATTTGAATCTCACCACCCAAATCCCTACAAAATTTCCTACTTAACAACATTCCATACAAGGCGGGGATATCAGCAACTAAAATAGTTACCTTAACTCACTTTTGAGGGAATTGGGCTAAAACCATTTGGGCATCCTTAATCTTCCTGATCAGAGGAACTTGCTTGGTTTTCATAGAGTAACACGATCCGAATGTTCTCGTACAATTCAAACCAAGAGCATGTGCTACTTTTGCCAGCATCACATTGTCTGAGGCTCCAGAGTCTATAATGCAATTACTTAACTTGCATCCATTGATCAGAAAAGACAAAAAGAAAGGTTCGATCTTTTCATTGCAAGGTGTAGTGGCTGCCACAATATTTTGAGTTTTCCCATCTTTGGGAGTTTTTAGAATTCCTTTAGAGGAATGAACAGTAGAGTCACCTTTGATAAACTGAACCAACTTCTCGAGTTGATCCTTGTTGGACTTCAAGTACTCTACCTGTGACATGGAAATTTTTGTTTTATTGATATGATCAATGATATCAAATTTAGGCAAAGTAATTGCACTTGAAGTCTCAGATATGAGTTCTTTCGAACTTGATGATGGCACACTTTTGACCTTGGTTTTGGGCTTGGTTGATACGGATGTGGAAGAAGAAGTTTTATTCGTAATTGGTTTACTAACTAATTGATCTAACAAAGGCTCTCCTTTCTTTAAGATAGTCTTGACCTTTGAAACCTCAGTTTCTCTAGACTCTTTAGGAGCCTCCTTTATCTTGGATCCTTTGAGAGTTTCCTTGGAAACCTCTCTATCTCCCGTCTTGGTGGTATCTTGGTCCTTTTTCTGAGAGCATGTGAAGATAGTGAAGGATTGATTATTCATATCTTCTATAATTTCTTCATATTCATCTTCTTCATCGGAATGGTACTCAAAGAAATGATTATTGCTTTCTTCCTCAGGATCTTCAACTGTAGGTTCAGATGTCTCAGAATCAGGCTCTTCCTCATCAACCTCGACGACCTCAATCTCATCATCTCTTTCTTTAATGACATCACATTTGGAATTAGTTGCGGGAGCTGCTTCAATAGCAAGCCTCGTTAGAGCACCTGCAATCCTAGATTTGTTGGGAATGCATCCTTTTCGTGGGATATCTTTGTAAGGAGCAGGTTTACTACTTTGAGTAACTTGCTTCTTCAAAGCTAGCACATCATTAGCCAACTTAGTGAGTATAGTTTCTGAAACATTGGGAGTTTCTTGACTCTTTCCTTTGAGGGAATTTTTCTTGAATTTTCCTACCATGATTAAATCATCTTCAATTTCTATGGCTAAAGATTGAGCAAGTTCCAAAGTAGCCACCCTGGCCCTTCTTAGCTGATAGAACACTTCTGGTTGTTGTGCGTTAATAAAGAAACATTTTTGTCCATCAAGGTTGGGACGAATCCCAGTGGGAACTTTGTTTACCATCTTGTTGGATTTGGCCACGAAATTCCTCATGGGTTCTGTAGGCTCTTTCTTTACCTAAGATAGTTGAGAAAGAAGATCATGTTCATCTTCCGCTATTTTGAATCGATTTTCAAACTTGGTTTTCATATCATCCCAACTTGTAATACATCCATTGGGTAGATGATGAAACCAATCTGTAGCAATATCATGCAATGTCTCAACGAAGAGACGAATAGCAAAATCTTCGTATTCTACTGACAAAACAGCACATGCAGCGAAGAAGGTAGAAATATGATCATCTGGTGACGTCTTCCCATCTCCGTCAAACTTGGGAAGAATCTTTCTTGATCCTCGTGTGAGTTCATGTCGAGCAGGTAAGGCTAATGGGCCTATGGAATTTCCCCATGGTACATTGGCTGCCATTGGAGAAAAGGTGGTATGCAAAGGTAAAACAATGTGAGCAAGGACAAGTGCTTCACTGGTGGTGTATTCCTTCCTTGCTTTCTCTTTCAGGACTTGATGCAAGGCTTACAGATCTACGAGGTGTGTTCTTCTTGGAAGGAGATAACTTGAAACCAAATTTTCCTTGAAAGTCAAAAGTAGGGTCAGATCTACCTTTAGCTTTTTCTCCTCGGGTAAACCTCTTTCCTTCCAGCTTGGAATATTTATGGTGAAGAGATCACTGGTGTGTTCCGACCAGCTCTAGCCTTTTCTCTTTGCTCTCTTTCTCGAGCTATTTGCGCCTGAATAACTCTAACAACTCTCGCAGCTTTCTCTTCTTCGTTATCTAGTACTGATGCGGCGAGATGAAAATGATGGTTACTTGTGTGTTTTTCCCAAATAGCTTGCCTCAAATCTAATGATATGTCTTCTTGAGTCTCTGCAAAAACAAGATTTGGTTGCAAGATAGGGGGGTTACCTATAATAGTTATACAACTTATTACCTGGGTGGAAGAGGACCGCGTCAGTGAACAACTATCAACACGTGCCCAAAAGGTCTTCTGGCCACAAGTGTGGGTGCTCTTCTTCTAAGGTCTTCGATGTAGATTTCTCTGTCAATGGCTCTATCAACAGCCACAAATTGCTGCAAGCTTTTAGGGTTTTCCCAAGATACTATTTGAAGGTTGGCAGTAATGTCTCCTTGGAAATATTTCATCGGGCAAAAGGTTCAGTTGAAGAACTGGAGCTTGTGCAGAGGGGATAGTCATAAAGATTTAACCAAGCACTGGTTAACGATTTCTAAATCCCCAGCAAAGTCACCAAAAAATATTAGCATATGGATTTGCACGCATGCAAATGACATGCAACAGTTTGGGAATAAAGTCCCTCCTCAATGAAGGTGAGGCTGCCTTTATTGAAAACGAAAACTGTATTTACATCTGTACATTCAAAATTGTATGTGGGGGGTGTTTTGGAACATCAATGGAAGAAAAGTGAATGAAGGAGATAGAATGAAATGAAAGAAAGGAGTGGAATGGAATGGATTGAAAGAACATGCAAGAGTTAGGTAAAAACAAAGCCTAATATTGCATGAAGAGAAAAGATGAATAACCAACACAAATAAAATGGAGTTTGAGTTAGCAAAACAAGAACATGCAAAAGGGAACACACATGAGCAAGTAGATAGTCAGAGCTTGATCACTGTGAACTAGAAGAACTGATTACTAATGTTGACAATAACATCAAAGATAATATTTACATGCAAGATTTAAACACCTAACATCTAATGAACATAAGAACACCAAATGTTACCAGAGACAATGAATGAGACACAAAGTTCTTATTCCATTAACTCCAAAATGTTTTTCAAAAAGAACACAAAGTTTCTTCTTGAAATAAAGCTTGCACAAAAGTATCTTCTTCTCCTCTCTCAAAGTCACCCTTACAAATGAGCCCCTCACTTCCTTTTATAGCCCAAAAGTTGGTTACGAAGTAGTTAGGGTTTTAAATGCACATTAAATAGGGCACTTAAGTGACTTTGACTTTTTTCAACCAACCTTTAAAAAGTGACTAGAAATAGAAACCACTTAAGTTAAAAGGTCATTTAAGGAAAAACACATAAATAAAAGAAATGGGTACATGTGGACCCCACGTAAATGACTTGTATGCACACGTAGACATCCTAGTCAGCAATGTGCCACCTAGATCAAGACACCTAAGATCAGTGCCTTATCCATTGGGCCAAGAGTCCATCTACCCTAATCGTACGGGAATGAACTCATTGGCTGTGCTCTGTAATCCTCCATATGACAAGAGTGCTGAGTTTGAAACTTGAGCAATTCATCCACACCTCTATCTGAGCAATATCCTGGTGTGAGAAGATTTGTCTTCATTCGTATTCATATTCACAATTCTTCACATGCTCAGAGTACCTTTCCATGGTGAATTATTCATTTGTCACGAGACTGTAGTCGTTACGCCACCTTGGTTTATCAGAATCCAGCTTCTGGTCTTTCGCCATTGGGAAGATCTCTAGGAGCCAAAATTCACAATTCAATGCCTAGAGTTATGTCCTTTGTCTTTATCACCATCCCAAAGTGTTGATCTCCTGAGCAGAATTCGTGAGACTTCAGAGTCTTGGAAATCCATCTCCTTTGCCCCATTGTGAATGAGTGGTGTTGAAAAATCATCAAAGTGATTTATGAATTCGTTGACACACACCTTAGCATAATATTTGATCTTTTTTGGAGTGATGGATTCTAACATTTACTGCAATCACTTCCAAGTTTATCACTATTGGCTTGATGACCCTCTTTCAATTCTTCAAGGTATCATGTAGCTAGGTGGGAACCTCTCCAAGTACCTCATTATACATGGTTCTCATGTTCCTTGGGAATTGAACTTCATCATGCTGAAGGGGATCACTTTCAGGTGTTGCTGAAATTGGATCTTCTTGTTGTGAGAAAGATGTTGTCGCCATTTTCTCCATTTGTGGTGATTCTTCAAATGTAGGCGGGGAAAGAACCATATCATCAACTTTTGGTTGAGAAGTTGTGACTACTTCCACAAGTTGGGATGGTATATTTTGAGGTACTTCGTCAACGAGTTCCACCTCTAGAAATTGTGTGATATAGATTACAGGTGCTTGCGCATGAACCAATGCTTTGAATTATAGTGTTGTGTTGTTGATTAGGCCTGAAGAATTAGGGCAATCATGCAGAGACGGATGATGACTGGAATGAGAAATTCTTGAGATGTGCTCCTTCACTTAGGTGTTTAGATGACTCAACTCACGAATGAGCCCTCAATCGTATCGCTCCTAGCTTGATTGTGAGCTCATGCATTTTCAACTTGAATTCAGACTCCCATGGCGATCCATGACCTTCGTGTCGTCTTACCTTCTTCCAGAACCAAACTCCTTGAGTTCTTCTTTGGCTCAACTCACTTGAATACCGAGCTTAACCCAACATTTTTGAAAAGAATGGTTTTACCACAATGCTCACGGTTCTTCCTTATTATATAACACTTGTAGTAAGAATGTTTTGGCTTTGCCATAATAAGCACAATTGTACCTCCCAAACGATGAGAAAATGCCATTACCAATAAAGACCTAATGCTGCCATGATGATGACCCAGGTTCAAGCCCTCAGCATGTCGATAGACACCCTTAAGACTGATTCTTGCTTTGTTGTGCCTCGGTATTTTGGTAGTGGATTCTGCAATCCTGGCTCCAATCAACAAGTTTCTCTGAACTTGGTAAAAGAATACCTTTTTTTATTGTCTGATTGGATGTAAATAATGGAAGGGTATAAATATTGCCTATTGCCCTTAGAGTTTCTCAAAGAGACCATTTACAAGTAACAAGGATGTAGTACACGAAACGGCCAACCAGGTATTTTCAGAGTTGGCCTTCACATTCAATTCATTTCTAGGGAAAAAAAAAATGTTGAACAATATGAATCATTTCATTCTGAACCGTAATAACCTTCATCTCCTGATTCAGTGAAATTTTATGAAGCCTTGAATAGCGTGACTCCAATCCATCGTACATGGCAGTGAATATTTGTTTCTCCGCAGGTATGGAGTTAGTAGATTCTAAAGGGGAAATCGCCTGACAACCTGCATCTGCCATGGATCTGAATTCAGAATAAGGATAAGCCTACAGCTGCATTATGTTTGCTATTCGTGACCTTCATTTGTTGCAGCCTTTAGCAATTAAGCTGTAAGCTTGATCAGGGCCCCAGATCCATCCATATGCAATATTACGTTTTCTTTCTGAAGGTTGATGAAGATGCAGAATATAAAAAGTCACAAAAACAATTCATTTTTTTCAAACATACTTGCCCATGGTTCGGTCGGGTCGCTTCTTTTTATTTATTTATTTTTTAAAAAACTACAGGCAATGCAAACAGTATTGACATTATGGGCGCAAGATCAATCAATGATGTTCTCCAGAGTATGGGTCGTGCACTGTTCCGTATGCTTCTTGAACTTCGCACCATCGCACACTATTCTGTATGCTTTCCAGGACCGTCGCGCCATCGCGCACTATTCTGTATGCTTCCTAAATTGCACCTTAAACCACGAATGCTTGTCTGCGCTCCATCAAATGCTGCAACAGATAAATGGCTGGTGCATGTGGAGTTTAAGGAAATTTGTTTTCTTCCTCCAAAACAAAACAAATTTTTCTTTCCGTGCATGCGTGGAGTTGTTAGTAACTATTCTCTGCTTTAGCCAATGCGTGGCTTTTTGTCAATTTCTGAGTCTTTTAAAAACTGTTCTAGTTCTCTTTGCCAGGCGTGTGCTTCTTGGTATGGACTGTTTCTTTTTCTTCTTTTTTTGAAAAACTGGCTTATTCCCTTCCTTTCCTACGCATTTCTTTGTATTGTCCAAGCTGTTGGACTGTTCTCTTTGTCTTTCTTTTCCTTCAGCCTAGGCGTGGATTTGTTTTTTTTTGTTTTCTTCTTATGCAATGCGTGGAGCTGTTGGAAACAAAACCAAAACATAATGCTAACAAAATATTATGTCTTCTGAAGAAAAAGAAGCTTCTGACTTTTTCCACCGGGTTTGATGGAGGAAGTTACGAGGATTAATTCAACTTCCTCTCATCCCGGGTAGTGGCTTAAGTGCCAGGGGGAAATGGGAAAAGTAACGGGCAATTGCCAACGGGAATGGAAAAATGGGTTGGCAATCCCCGTCCAATTTCCCGATGTGGGAAATTGGGGAATTTTATGCCCGTTTGCCAATCCATGATTTGGAAATTGGCAGAGGAAAACCCATGTGCGGGAAATTTGAAGGAAATTGCCAGGAAAGTGGAAATCCAGGTTCGGGATGCCAACCCGGCAGTTGGAAACAAAAGCTAACTTCCCCGACACTAAAACTTTTCAGATGAACCTTCATTTATATTTATTTAATTAAATACTCCTTAAGTGATTAATTTAATCAAACAAGGAGCAATTAATTAATTAAATATTAATTAATTATTTTAATGCGTTTTATAGCCTGGCGGGAAGAGTTCTTACCCGAAAATCACGAAACGAAGACCGAAATGATCAAAAAAATAAGACGATCGCAAGGAGTCTAATGAACCACGCAAAGTAATACTTTTCAAAATTTTCTAATTTTTAATTACTCAATTGTTTTTTTTTGACAATTTTGCGCAGTCAATATTGGCTGATAACACCTGCATAACTGGCATGGACATGGAAGGTCTAAAAATCTTTAAGGATAGGAATAAGAGAGTACAAAATCAATACTTTCTTTGTGGGAAAGGAAACCATCCATTACTTCACTGATGGCATCGCTTGTTCCTACATTCCTGGGGTATGGAGGGAGGTCTGTTTGCACATTATGAAGTATCTTACCTTGGAGGGTAAATATCACAAGATATATACCCATCACTTTTCCTTTCTAAACATGTTCAGACACAAGAAAATTATTTGTATTCCCTTCTATTTATTTATGTCTTTGTCCAATTCGGTGGAGGATTTCCAATAGAGTAAGGTGGGGTCACCCATTCATGAGGGTCTCATTCTTCTCCTATTTCAAAATGAGAAACCAGCCTAGGATAAACCTATGCCCCTAATTGAGGATGAGGAGGATATTACCCTAGCTAAGTGTCTCTCCAAGATGAGGGAGGGTAATCTAGGTTCTAAGAAGATGGGAGAGGGGAATAATGTGGAAGGGATGGAAAAGTTGGAAGCTGGCTTATCGAAGGGTAAAGATAAAGTGTCTACGAAAGGAGAGCATGGTCTTGATATGTTGAAGAAAAAAGTGCAGTATTTAAAGATGGTGGTACAAGTCTTGAAAGAGACTAACTCAGTGGTGAGGAAGGGTATGATTGATAGCATGAAGCCACCAATAAATTTTTCTTGGCCCAGAAGAACATTCCCAAGGATATCAAGCAGTTAGACACTCTGGTTCAGGATTTGAGGGCTCGTATGGAAGATGTGAAAAAAGAGAAGCAAAAAAGGAGGTGGATCAGCTCTGATGAAGAGGAAGAGGAGGAGTCTTGAGGAGGAGGTTAAGGAAACCCCCAGAAGAAGCCTAATATTTATCCTAGTACAAAAGATGAGATCAGGGAGGTTAAACCCTCCAACAAAAGTAGAGTTAACTAATGGAACTTCCCCCGAATTGTCTGTGGAATTTTGTGGAATTTTCACTATTTTTTCTTGTTTAATGGCATATTTCTCTTTTGTTCGTCGGTTTTTGGACCCCCTTCTCTATTTTTGTGTTAAGTCTATTTAACTCTTTGGGTCCTATTCCTTTCTTTCCCCTCTTTTTTTGTTCATGATGTAATCTTTTTTGTACTTGGCCTTTGGGAGCCCATCCCTACTTTTTACCCTATCTAATAAAAAATAAGGAGTAGAGAATGATTGTTTAATGTTGAATTTTGCACAATTTTTTTAACCTCCTTATTTTTGAAGGAAGACCCATTATCAGTGATAATGAAAAAGGGCACACTGGAGCATGTAATGATATGGGTAGTGAGGAAACCACAAATGCCAGTACCATTTGTAGTTTGTAGTGGGGCTATTTCGACCCATTTAGTAAAATATTTAGTAGCCGTAATAATGAATTTTAGTCCATCGGATGATTCAGGATATATCATGGCAATGAGGTAAAATACCCAAAGAGAAAAGTACCAGGTTGGTGTAATTGGTTGGAGATCATATGCAGGTCCATGATGGATGTTGCCATGATTTTGAAACTTGTCACAATGAGTAGTGTATTTGAGGCAGTCCTGCTCCATGGTAGGCCAATAATAGCCCTAATGCAAAATATTTTGAAACATAGATTTTCCAGAGAAATGATCATCGTACATACTATCATGTATTTTTGAAATAGAAGTAGGGATATCATAAAACCCTAAGCAATGTAAGATTAGACCATCAATTTCATCTTTATTTAATTATATCCCAATAATGACATAACGAGTAACATCAAGTTGTAAAAAATGAGCTTCATGAGGTTACGAATTATTAAGAATGGTCTGTTTATATAAGAATTTATAAATGAGAGTAAACCATTTGAGATTATCTTGACTGCACATAATGATGCAAGTTGCAAGAGTTAAAGTGGAAATGGAAGGATGTCACAAGTGTGTAATGATGAATGTAGCTTTCTCATTAGTAATATCTTGTGGGATAAGTGACACCACACTAGCTATGTCACCCATATGATGATTATCCTTACGAGCAATGGTGGTGATAAAATAAGACTCAAATGAAGCCAAGATATCTTTAAAAATCATATTGTATGGAATTAAGTGATCTTACTTTGTGATATATTTGTCATTTACTTAATTTATGACAAGCTAAGAATCACTGTGGATGCATAAGTTACAAATGGGGATCTTCTGAGTGGTGAGAAGGCCAAGAATGAGGGCTTAATATTCAATGATGTTATTTGTATAGGAAAAACCTAAGCGACATGGAAAGGGAAGTGGATTACCTTATGGGGTGATGAAAACTATACTAGCCCAAACGCCATAATGATAATGAGACCCATAAAAATACATTGTTCATGTATCAAGATCGACATTATAGGTAGTGAAATCATTGCAGAAGGAATCAGAGATGGGTGATGCATTGAGAAGGGGTGCTGCAACTCATTGATCTGCTATGTACTGAAATTTAATTTCTTTCTGTGGTATGAACTTGAAATTGAATTTAGTGAGAATCATAATCCAGTGTGCTAGCCCTCCCAATAGATGCATACTGGATAAGAGGTATCGTAATGGATCTACCTAGGTGATAATATGCACCTCATTATCAAGAAGATAATGACTCAATTTATCCGCCATAAAGACAAGGTTGAGACATAGGTTTTCAATTTAGTTATAGTTACACTCATAAGAGAGGAGCATTCAACAAATGTAATAGATTACTCTTTCACGTTGAGAATCATCATATTTTGCCAGCAGGGCCCCCAAGAAATGAAACGTGATGGAGATGTAAAATAAGAAAGGCCAATCAACTAGCAGGGGGACTAAGACAAGTAAATTTAGAAGATATGGTTTCATGTCATCAAATGCTTGTTGGCACTACTCATCCCATATGAACTTAGTATCCTTCTTCATGAGGTGTGTAAATGGTTGAGTCTTATTAGAAAATTGTGTAATGAATTGATGGATAGCTTGAATTTTTGCCTGTAATGATCATAGTTGATGTAAATTTTTAGGTAGATGCATGTAAACAATGGATTTTATATTGTTGGGATAGATTTCAATGCCACATTGTGAGATGATATATCTAAGGAGTTCACCATTTGTGACCCCAAAAACACATTTTTTGGGATTTAGGTGTACATGGTATTGATGTAAGCATTCAAATATCATTCATAGATCTTTTGCATTGGTAGAATGGCATCTAGATTTAGCCAAGATGTCATCAACATAATCTTTGATAATCTTGTGAAGTGCATCATCACTCATTGATAATTGGTCCTTGCAGTTTTAAGGCAAAAGGGAATGACAGTGTAACAAAATGTTCCCTATGGTGTGGTGAAAGAGGTATTCTCTTGATCAGTGGGGTTGATTTTGATTTGATTGTAACTCGTGAATTCATCCATGAAAGAGAGGATATCATAGCCGGTAGTAGAATCAAAATTTCCATCCATATGAGGCAAGGGGAAACTATCCTTGGAACAATTTTTATTTAAATCACAAAAATCAATGCAACAACAGACGTGAAAATCTGGTTTCATAATGGGTACGATATTAGATACCCATTCAGGATAATCAACAACATGAATAAAATTAACGTCGAGTATTATTTGGGTTTCTTTCTTAACTAGGAGTGTCACTTTTGGGTGCATTTTGTGGATTTTTTGTTGGATTGATTTTGCATTGGGGTGAAGGAAAAATGTTATGCATTGTAACAGTTAGATTAATGCCTATAATATTAGTGTACTTCCATGAGAAAATGTCAGAAAAGTTATGCAGTACTTGCTTGATATATTTGTGTTTGCTAGGTGTGAGAGAGGAAGATAATAAAACTATGCATGGATTTTCAGTTATTCCAAGGTTATACTGAATGATTTCTTCATTAAGAAGGGGAGACCGATCTTCGATGTATGGATATGTAGAAATAGTATTAGGAGGATCAACGTCATCAATAAGTGTGTTAGTCTCTCAAAAGTAAGCAGTAGTATTGAGGGATGCTGGAGAACAAATCTTATGGTGAAAGGAAGGGAATTGATCATTAACCCCTATGTGTTCTAAAAGAACATCATCAATATCAAAAGTGTCTAAATTATCCCAAATGGTAGAGGCATTATCACTGATGATTTCTAGATGGATGAGAGAAAGTGAGGAAATATGTAAGATGGTTCTAAAGGAGGGATAGGTGGGGGATGATATCCTAATCCAAATTTGTGAGATTTTGTGGGAAGGTCCAAAAATGATGTTACTCTAAGTTCTTGTTGACCTAAAATTGTATCAAAGAAGCCATAGCAGTGCAAGTATTCATATCTTAATCCATATTTAGAAAATTATAGAGTAGCATTAGAAGAACTAGGAGTATCACTAGATTGTTTAATATAATAACAATACACAAAAGGTGATGAATCAACTAGGATATCATAAACAACTCCTTGATAATAGAATTTAATTCATGTATGTAGAGTAGAGGGGACTGCATGCATGCATGGATCCAAGGCCTCCCAAGAATAATATCATAATTAAGGTTGTTGGGCATGACATGACATGCAATAGTGATTATACATGGACCAATAGTAACAGGGAGGTTAATAGCACCTAAGACATGCTTGAGAATATTGTCAAAGCCATGAAAGGAGACTGATGAAGGAGCTAAATAACTTTCTAAAAGACCTAAGTGATGAAGAAATGATATGTTACAGATGTTAAGGCTAGACGTATTGTCATCTTAGGCAAGTTTGACCTCGATATTGTTAATATAAACTTGAATATATAAGGGGGGTCATGCTCTAGCGTTGTTTGAGAAGATAGCTCATTTTATGTGAAAATTATTTGATCATCATTAAGAGATAAGGAAAAAGTAAACTTATGGTATACATATTCATGTGATGTGTGAGGAGGAATATAAGTAGTAGTTAAGTACTTTTTGAACTTATTGATACAATCAGGATGATTCTATAGATATGTAGACACCAAAATTAGGTCACACTCCCCTTAGTGCACCGTTATATAACCAACCCAAACATATTCACTTAACCATGGCCCTTGCCACCCCACATCACTATTAATTTAATTAAATTAATATATATCCTCACAATATTTATTATTTAATTATCTTAATTTCCACCTCACCTAGACACCTCATCCAGCCACCTCACCCTAGACCTATTCTTGACACATTTCCATAACTAACTAAGACCTAATCTTACTTGCCTTAATGAGCTAAGATTTGGCCTAACCTTAAAAATCAATCCCTATAATCTCTCTAACCACATTCCCACCCATTAGAAAGGAAGCTTCCGTTCTAATCCGTGAAAACAAATTAACTGGGCCCAAGAAATCAAGAAGATCTGCCCATTTTAGTAAACCTAGGGAATCCTGCCTTAACCGATGCCGGTCACCCCTAAACTGACACCGGTTAACCAAGAACCATCATCGGTCACCTTTTATTCCTTTTGGTAACCTTATTTTGGTGTGGGTACATTATGAGAGAAAGAGAGAGAAATCACGCATGCATGCGATGAGAGAAAACATTATTTCTCACCCAGACATCCAACAAACATCCCAGTAAAAGAGATGACCTAGCCAATCAAGGAGGAAATCCCATGCAACTCAAGCAAGAGTTTCCCATCAACTGGTGATCTTTTGTAGAAGAAATATCTAGCCATCCTCTCCAACCTTCACCCATAGACGACTGGAAGCATATTCACAAGTAAGTACATTTTTCTATTCAATCCCTATTGTTTATATATTCTTAGTATTTACTTCTCTTAGTGTATTATTTGTTCTCCTATCCACCCATTGATTTCCTTTGATAGCTACCCCTCCATACCCCTACCAAAACTCTATAAAACGCCATCCAAAAAACCCAACATCTCATTCCGACCTACCCAACCCTTTTGCAATCACAAAGGGAACCTAAAACCCGTTATGCAGCATTTCTAGTTTCCCTCACTCACCGATGTCAGTCATCCTAGACCACTATCAGTTGCTCCTATATCAACGTAAGTTTACCTACCTGATACTAGCCCTTTGCTACCATTCACCAACTTAACCCCTAACTCCTCCCAGCTTCACCAAAACCCCATCAGACCTGCCCACTAACATGTATCCCTACCCAAACTCCGTAGACACCTCATCCAGCTCCCCATCAACCTAGAAAATGCACCTAGACCCCTGTTCTTGACCCCCTGTCATTTCTTCAGCAACTGACGTCAGTCATAATTAACCGACATCGGTCAGGACCAGACTGACATTGGTCTCTGTGTCTGTCAACACACTCAGACCAACAACCTACCTAATTACTCCCAAGTTATCTATAATCACTTGTGACCTTCATCAGATCTCTGTCAGACCTGCAGAAATCTAGAACCATTTACTTGACCTTCAGATTTGATCCTAACCTATCCTGTTAGATTAGATTTTGATAATTGTGTTTATATGAGATGCCTAAATCATATAGACTACAGTAGGAAAGTATTTACCTTATTTCTCACATTAATTATTTTAAAATAGTGGATTAACAACCTTCTAGGGAGTATTGCACTTCCCGGATCTAGCATACACTAGGAAGTCCACTGCATATGCTATTTAACTTCCATTTGGTGGTCTTGTTGTTTATTTCAGGTAGTTCCTCCTAGCCAAAAGGAAGTTCTCATGATCATTTATGGATCGAGAAGTCAACACACACGTAACAACCTTTAAACAACTTCAACAGGTATTCCTCCTAGCCTTTTTACCCTTATCTATTTCATTACATTCCAAGAAACATTCTAAGAATCAGGTGAAACATTTTGGCACGCCCCGTGGGACCCATTTGGGGTTCCTTGCATTTCTTCATTCCTAGATAAATGTTGAATGTTTGTTTCCTTTCGAAAAGGTTCTAACATTAAATTTCTTCCTTGGAATCTTCTCTTCTTTCTATTGTCTCAAAGCAATCATGTTTTGGTGTAATAAAAAGAAATCATCATCTATTTCATTTGTACTGCATAAGTGAAAGATCATATTCTCTCTTGTTCATCTTTTGTGTCATCAAATTTAATATTTCGATTTGGGCTTAAAATTAACGACATTTCATTCTTGTATGCTACATTAGTGTACATTAAATGAGGGCAACCTATATGCTGGAAGTCATGTCTAGCTGATGGTTGAAAAAAGAATCATAGAAAGCACATTCTCTCTCTCTCTCTCTCTCTCTCTCTCCAAGTCTTACCAAACTACACAAATTCAAATTAATACATCTTTCTTAAGCAACATCCTTCCTAGGAACGCCTATGAACGATCACACTATCCGATTGGCAGTTACTCCTCAACTTGTTACCTCTGTCAAGTCACCATCTCAGAGGATGGCCCGCCCTCACAATAACATACCTGAAACCTCTCCTTTTAGATATCCTTCTTCATAGGACACCTTCCCAACCAAAAAAATTATATTCTACAGTTCATACAGTTAGTCCTAAATAACGTAAGCTGAATAAACATAACAGAAAGAGTACTTTTAGGATCGTATTTTTCTTAGTGTTTCTGCTTGGCTTGTATTTTAAGGTGAGAGGACATGTTCTTCATCTTTTTATTTCTCCTTGCACACTCCTCATCATAGTTGGTGTATTCCAACTTTGTCTGAGTGTGCCTGGATCCTATTTTTATCATTCTCAGAGTTTTGGAATTGATCCCACACTTGATTTTAAATCAAAACCATTTTCTTCATCTCTATTTCAATTTCACAGTAACCGGTGTCGGTCCAATGACCGTCATCGGTTACCCTCTAACCATCACCAGTTTTATCCAACCGACATCAATTTCCTATGCTTTTGGTTAACCTACCCAAAAAGACACTTGCTTCATATTCTTTGTTGTTCAGAGTCTCTGTAACTCTTAGTATCTTCTCTATTCTGATAAGATCCATCCTACAACTTATCTACCTGGTAGATTATCAATCTTTTGCCTTGTTTAGAAAACTATTCTTTTCTCACAGTGACCGATTGTGGTTACATCTGATCGACATCGGTTTACCCTAACTAGTGTCGGTTAGCCTGGTTGTTTTCCAGCTAACATATTGACCCAATCCACCTACCACTACTTGTTTTTCCTATTTCTATTGTGTTTTTGTGTCATTTACAAAAAGGATTCCTACCAAATCAGCACTTGTTCACATGGTGTTGACTCGTTTCCAAGAAAACACCCTCATATTCCATGTTAGTCATCAACCACTCCCAACTAGTTCTTCACTTCCTTCCATTCTATCACCCATGGATCATACCCAACCTATCACCATCACCACAGGTGACGAGGAGGTCACATGACTCCTTGATCAAAACCCTATCACCTTACAGTTCTACCTTTCCCACTCATCCACTCGAGATGCCTCAGGTCAGTTGATATACAAAATGCCCATATCTATACCCCTGACACTCGTTCCTACTTCTGCATTAGCCCCTTCTAGCTCCGCTCTACCCGCACCTACCTTTCCCCCAATCATATCACAACTAGGCCCTATACCTACTATGACTGCCACATTTTCCACATCTATTACTCCCACAACATCCACTATACCTTCGTCAACCACCCAGAACATAACGTCATCCGCACCTATTATCTCACATATACCCATAACAACACAACCACCCCTGGTGTCGGTGATCCATACCCCATTTCAAAACATTGTCCTTTATATTCCATAGTCCTTAGCCCCCATTGCTACTAGAGTCACCTCGACCATTCCACCTTCATGTACGTACTATCAGCAGTCTCCTGTTTCATCTATCATTCATTCTGGGTACGTGCCCCCTATATCACTCCCTCATACTCAACCTACCTATTCATCATCACCATATACTGGAATGAAACCTCCATCATATGTCCAACACGAACCCTCTTATGCTATAGGAGTTACCCATCCATCACCACCTACCAATGATCTCATCAAGTTAATGATGGACAAGATGCAGACACTGGAGGCATCAATTTCTAGCTCATGCAATTCTCTCACCTACGATGAAATTTGTAATGATCCCATCCACCCATCCATTCCTATTGGTCCATATCCCATACATTGGGAAATGCCTAAATTTAACCACTTCAACAGCAAAGAGGACCTGTAACAACATTTGCGGTCCTTTAAACATGGGTGTTACCTGATTTCCCATGATGATGCTTTAGTTTTGAGGACTTTTCCAATGTCCCTGATAGGACCTACATTAGATTGGTACAGTGGACTACCAAGACACTCCATTTACTCATTCAATAATTTAGTCCAAACCTTCCTAGATCACTTCTCCATTAACATTGTTAAGAAGGTTACTATGACTAACCTCTACTCTATGCATTAATATGAAAATGAGTCTATTGTAGATTTTATCGCTCGTTGGCGTAGCTTGATCAATCAACTCACATTCCAATTACTATAAACTGAACTCATAGATCTATTCACTCGGGATTGTGCTAGACATATTTCACCAACCCTGTAGGTGTATACTTTTTGAACCTTCGATGAGGCATTCACTATGGCACAAAAACTAAAGATTTGGGCCATTAAAGAAAATAAAATCCAACTACGAAATAAGAACGTGACATTTAAGTCAAATGATACCTCTTTTTCTTCGAAACCACAAAATAATTATTCAGAAGGCAAAGGGAACTGATAATATGGTGGTACTCAAGGCCAGCCCAACTCATCCATCAAATTAGGCTAAGCCCTCATCTAATCTTTCCCTTGTCTAGACTTTTCAATTTAGATGAGAACAATGGAAATACACCCCAATTGGGGAGCCTTATTCTTTTGTTTTAGAAAATCTCATTAAAGCTGGGGCCATCACCCTTCCTCCTATAAAACCGCACAATGGTTTTGATCTTGCTCGCCCCACACCTGTGTGGTACAAAGAGCACGAATTTTGTAACTATCATCGGGTAAAAGGTCATAATGAAGGCAATTGCATCACTCTCAAGAAAATTATCTAGGAAATGCTTGAGAACGGTGAGTTAGTCTTGGATAATCCAAACACACCTGCCAACCAAAACCTTCACATTTTCAAGAAACCATTTCCTAATCACGTCTCTTCTTTTGACCAAACTGGGGAGACCTCAACTAATGATAGCAATACCCGCGAGGTCCATGCTATATTTAGTGACGCACCGGTTGCTTCCCAATTGCCTCATATTCCTTCCATAGATGAAATTTTAGCCCATGCTCCCCTACCAACACTAGAACCTATTTCTTCTACTCCTTTGCCCATAGAGGAATCCCCTTCATCTTCTCCTTCATCTATGAAAGAGCCTATAATCAGCACATTGCCTTCAACCCGTCAACATTTCAATCCCACTTCATCAACGTGAGGAGAGCCCACTTCAGCTAGCTCATCCTCTCCTCTACCCATGGAGGATACTATAAAAGTAGCACTGCCTATAGATGACTATTCACAATCAGACCTTCAAGATCCCATTGATTTTCTTTCAGCTCTCTTACCCAGAGAGTCTAAAGCTAGCCATTTCCCAGTATCTCAAATAAAATTTACAGGGATTGCCACTTGGTATACGTTGGCTCCGCTTACAATAGTACCATTCTCACACTTAGCCGATCACCTGGACTATGTTGATAGAGCCTTACTTTGGGGGCATCTTCTACTTCCTGTATCAACACAAATATAGTTGTCACTCGCTGACACCTACAATATCGATCCAAAAGTGTTTCGGCTGACCAAACCGAACACAACCACAACTATCGCAAAATCTCCAACGACACCACTCATGGCTCAACTCACACCTCTACCCATAACCCAACATGCATATGCACCAAAACCCACACCTACATCATCTTCCTTACCTAAACCTATTACTACTTTAGGGGTCATACCAATAGCTAGCCTTACTCATCCATCCAATAAATTAGACTTATCCACGTCTTCCAAAACTAACACCAAATTTAACCCAGCCCCTAAATAAAAGATCCAGTCTCCTAGATCTCATACCCCAACCTTTCCAACCACACCCTTATCACCTTCACCCCTTTCTTCCATCCTAGGACCTCACCCTTTGACCCTGGCCAAGAAACTCTCATCCACTGGCAAACCAATAACACAATAGCCCATTTCCCCATCGTAGACCTCTAATATACCCAAGTGCTCCACACAACCTTTGCCCTCATCTATAACCTTTTTACCACCCATACCTCGAATACCATCAATAAATTCTTCACTACCCATGACACTTCCTTCTCTACCCAACCTATGCCAACTACCTCCACAGCACCTCATTTACCCCCATGGGTAACCCACCCTCTTCCACCATCCACTCTTCTCTCTACATCTCGTGCACCCATATCACCTTTACCCAAGAAGGTGCAACATAAATCCAAATATCCGCTACCCTCCAATAAGGTAGTTAAACCAACTAAACATTCTATTGCTAGTTCATCTACCATGCCCCTACCCAAGCATATACGACCAACACCTAAGACCACACCACACACCAAGTTAATAGCTCAACCCACTCTCCCTCTTGCAAAGACTCTTCCTACACAGTCAACCACACCTGTACCAAAACCCACATTCACCTCCCATTGTGATCCATTAGCAGGGTCCTATGCTAAAATCCTAATCAACCTCCTCAAAAATTCTGTCATCACATTACCGCCTCTTAGACCTTATGACCCACTCAAACCCAAACCAAAAGGGTTTAACGATACCAAAATTTTTGGTATTACTTACCATCATGTGCAAGGACATGATGTTGAAAATTGTAAGGCTTTAAAAACAGCCCTCATCCAATTATGTCCTTTAAAATTGAACCTTGATGAGGACCCTATCTAACCTCCACCCATTTCCTCACATATTCTCCTCGCACCTATACCAAAACCTATATCTCCACCCCTAAAACCTTTCTATCCACCCCTGAAATTTGAAATCAACATGGTTCATATCAGAGAACTCGCCAAACCTCCACCCAAATGTCAGTGTTCCTAGCTCATTTCACAAGGTTCCTTCCCACCTCTTGTCTTCTTCCCTTTGTATCATTACAACTTTCATGGCTCACCTATATCATCTACCTCCCCACCTCAAATCAACATGATCCACATTGCTAACCATGCTTAGAAGGAAAAAGGAAATGAAAAGGCAACCAACCCACCAACAAACCCTGTACCCAACATACCATCTGCACCCACACCTAAAGTCACTATCTGTGGCCCCGCATATCCTATTTCCAATGGGGTTACACATCACATGATGCTTAAATAATTACACCAATCCTCCCTCAAAATGTCCCTATATGACCTCATCCAAACCTTTAAGTCCCATCGCTAAGCTCTCATGGGGGTTCTTCAGTCTATTGAGGTTTTACCCAATGACCCTACATCCATAGTCTCCATTATTACACCAAATTACCATATTCTTCTACACCTCCACCTACTCACCAAGTAACCACCCCCAGCTTCTCAGATGAAGAGACCGCACCACACCAAACTGATGACCCTAATCATGCCCTTTTCATCTCCGTCCATATTGATAATATATGTGTACGGCGTGTTATGATCGATGGGGGTGCTAGCATTAACATCATCTCCTCCCATACATTCAACCAAATGCGCATACTAAACAATTAAATGCATAAACATCTCATCATGTCATGTTCATTTAATGATGCTATCACTTCTACACTTGGTACCATCATCCTTCAAATTCACGTGGGCCCCCGTACTATTCCAAAGTTATTTTATGTCTTGGAGGGGGAGTTTCAATATAACCTATTACTTGGTAGACCTTGGATTTGTGTCATGGGTTGTGTTCCTTCCACTTTGCATCATTGTGTGAAGTTTGAGCATGAAGGACACACCTATACCATTCTAGCTGATCCATCACCTTTCAAAACCTGTAACATGCTTTACTGACCCAATGAGGTGCTTGTACCCATTAAGGCGTCCACCTCCATGACCCCTTCCTCTTCACCCACACCTCCACTCACCAGTGCTGCCGCTACCTCAACCACACCAAAATCCTCCATTCCTACCACTTACATAACCTCCATGGCTGACCCGTAAGCCTCCCAATCAGTTGGCTCCACCTCCGATCCAACCTCTAACACATCATCTATCCCATCTACCTGCATATCGACCACTGATCCCTTGGAAGGTGTTTTTCAATGCCTCACTCTAGGGGAGTATCACCTATATAATGTCAACACATTCCTTACCTTATAAGAGTATGGAATCCTTCACCAACACCCTCACTATGATCACCGCATAGGAGAGAGTCTCCTTTATGGTCCTCCCCACCTTCACACCAATCTCACCTATCGGGGACTTGATACTTCCACTTACACACCTGAACCACCATCACGAACCTGCCCCTTTTTTTCCAACCTCCAGTTACTCACCAATCGCTGCTTCACCCACACCTTCCTACATCGATGTGAGTGGAAAGGTTTTGTTTTTGGATTTTACGAGAAAGGCCATCACACTATTATTCCATGTACTACCTATAAACATAATGACCGTAGTGGTATAAGATTTGATGAACTACCTACCAAGAAGGCCTGTATTGAACTCATTGACGATGTTGACCCTTATCAACCTTCTTCACCTGCTCCACCTTCTTCACCACCTTCACCACTTTCACCGACAAAGTTGATGGATCTAGAATCCATTTCTCCTAACTTTTTTTTTCATAAAAACCATTTCCTTGGGGCCTCTGACTTATCAACGCAAGGCCGACGTTCCCTCTTCTCTTCCCTTCCTGGATCCTAAAATGTTCGATGATGATACACCTTCTATTAAAGTTGATCAATGTTAGGATGATGAATCTATACTCTTATATTCACCGGTCATTACCCTTTGAGCAAACCATGCTGAACGAATTGACCATTGAAATCAACATTAATACCCAAGATGACCCACACATTCTAAATATCAGCCAATCTTTAGATGCTACTAAACAAGAAGCCTTCACCTCTTTCCTTTGGGACCATAGCAATGCATTCGCTTGGTCCTATGCTGATATGCCTGGCATTGAACTCACCATAGTGTTCCACAATATTGTAACCATTCCTGATGCCAAACCTGTAAAGAAAAAGCTGAGGAAAATGCACCCTCGCATTGCTTTTCTAGTCAAAGAAGAACTTCAGCACCTTCTTTTCATTTCCTTCATCTTACCCATTGATTATCCCCAATGGATTTCTAACATTTTCCCTGTCACTAAGGTGATAGGGGGACTTTGCATTTACACAGAATTCCGTGATCTCAACCTAGCTTGCCCAAAATATGACTTTCCTCTACTCGGTATTGACCAGCTAGTTGACCTTACCATTGGTCACAAGATGCTATCACTAATGGATGGCTTCTCGGGTTATAACCAAATCTTGCTTGCCCCATAGAATCAACACAAAACCGCATTCATCACCCCTTGGGGGACATTTTACTATCAAGTCATGCCTTTTGGCCTTAAAAACACTGGTGCCACATATTAGTGGGCTATGACTTACATCTTCCATGACATCATGCACCATATATTGGAAGATTACGTAGATGATATCCTTGCCAAATCTAAATGCTGCTTCAAGCACATCACCATCCTAAAGACCATCTTTGACCACCTCATTAAGTATTGTGTTCACCTTTAGCCCAAGAAATGTGTCTTCACGATTCTCTTGGGAAAGCTCCTGGGATATATCATTTCCTTACGTGGTATAGAGGTTGACCCTGTAAAATTCAAGGCCATTCTTGAAATGCCTCCTCCCACTAACTTGTGGAAACTTTGTAGCTTACAAGGTAAGTTACGGTCTATTCACCGTTTCATTTCGTAATTTTTCAATCGATGTCAGTCATTTCATCATCTTCTAAAAAAGGATGTATCCTTCAAATGGGATGATGACTTCCACAAAGCTTTTGAGGCCTTAAAAAAATACCTTTTCTAACCACCTATACTCATTCCATCTAAAGACGATCAACCCTTTTACCTATACATCTCTACTACTGACCACTCCTTAAGGGCCATGCTCGTTCATCGTAATGAACAATATAGGGAGAAGACAGTTTATTACATAATCCATACTCTTTTAGACTACAAAACTTGATACACCCATGAGGAAATTTTTTTTCTTAGCCTTTGTTTTTGTTGCCACCAAACTCTGCCATTACCTACTCAACCAAAAAACCTATGTTGTGACCAACACCAACCCCTTACACTTCATACATGCCAAACCTTATCAAAACCAACATGCTGCACCCTAGCTCATGCTTCTAGCTGATTTGGACCTCAAATTCATTCATAAAAAATCTATCAAGGGCCAGACCATTGCTAACCAGCTCGCTGATGCACCTCTTCCCGAAAACCAACCCTCTAACTTCGATGTCCCCAACGAATCCATTGCCACCCTTTCCTTAGATGGTACAATTTACTAGAGACCTTATTCTTCAATGGCTCTAAATGTCAGTGTGGGGGAGGTGCAGGGGTTATCCTCATTCCCCTAGATGCTGAACCTATGCCACTATCCTTCAATCTTGATTTCGAATGTACTAACAACATTGCTGAATATGAAGCACTTGTATTAGGCCTTCTGACCACCCTTGCATTAAATGTCAAATCGATTAACATCTTCGGTGACTCTCAACTGGTAGTAAACCAAGTTAATGGTATTTACCAATGCCGTAATGAAGAGCTTCAAAAATATTAAAAATCATGTTGACACCCTGTTGACCTCCTTTGATCGGTATGAACTACAAACCATTCCACGTTCCATTAATAAATTCGTAGATACCATGACCTGTCTCGCTTCCCAGATATCCACTTCACCCTTGGATTCTAAAATATTTGTCATAGTACAAAGGTTGCAATTACCTTCCCATTCACACCATGATGTCAAATTTGTTGGCACTTTTGAACACAACCCACTAAACCTTTGGTATAAGCAGCTTGCAGATTACCTTTCCATATCCATCTTACCTCTCGACCTCACTTGTAATGGACAACACGCCTTTCTCAAAAGGGCCTCTTGTTACATCACCATGAGTGGCCTCATCTATAAGCATGGCTTTGACGTTATTCTCTTACGGTGCCTTACAAGTTATGAAATTTCCTATACCATTAAGGAAGTTCATGATGGCATATGTAGAGGTCACTTCAGTAGTCTCACGGATGCTAAGCGTATTCTTTATATAGGCTATTACTGGCCGACCCTTAACCATGATTGTTGTAGCTATGTTAAGCATTGTGTAAAATTATGACAACATGCCAATCTTCATCATACACCCACTAATGACTTATAATTCACCTGTAACCTTTGTCCCTTATCTCAATGGGGTTTGGATCTTGTTGGAGAGATCAAACCCCATTCTTCCTAGAGACATCAATGGATCATCACCGCTACCGAATACTACACCAAATGGGTTTAAGCCATACCTCTCATCTCCATAAAAGCTGAGAAAATATGTGATTCCATCAATCATCACATTATCTTCTACTTTGGCATTCCACATCACCTCATCACTGATAATGGTAAACAATTCAAAAATAAAACCTTGCAAAAACTTTGTGACGCCTTCGAAATTCAGCTAAGTTTCTCATTGCCTTATTACCCACAAAAAAATGGCCAAGCTGAATCCACTAATAAAAACCTAAATAAAATTCTCATGAAAGTGGTTAACGATACTGGGAAGGACTGGCATACGCACATTCCTTTTGCCTTGTGGGCGTACCATACTAGTATTCATACTTCCACTACTGCCACTCATTTTTATTTGGTCTACAGTATAGAGGCTGTTCTACCTCTCGAATTCCAGATTCCATTTCTTCGTATTTCTCTGCATGACATGCTCAATGATGATGACTTTCATTAGGATCGTTTAGCATAACTTGAGTTATTAGATGAACGCTGTCTTAATGCTTTTTACCATCTCCTAGTTTACCAAAAATGTATCAAACATGCCTATGACAAATGTGCTCATGAACGAACCTTCCAAGTTGTTGATATCGTCTTGAAGCAAAATCAACATGTAACCAAAGCAGAAAAAAGTAAACAAGACAAATTTTCTCCTAATTGGCTTGGACCATACATCGTGACTCATACCTATGGATCAAGTGCTTATCATTTATCTTCACTCAATGGTAAACCCAAACTTGAGCCCCTTAATGCCTTGCATCTTTGACCATTCTATTATTGAATTTCAGTCCTACGTCACCTTCTGCCTATTTTCATGTGTAGATTGAGCAATAGGGGCGGAAGCCTGATTATCTTTATTAAACTCAATCAACCATTTACATATAAATGAGATGTAATACTTATATGTATTGAATAGGTGAATATAAACAAGAAAAAAATTTGCACAGGTGAAACCATGTTCCTAAATCCATAAGCTTCCAATATTACATCTGGGAAGCATAAAAATACAATCAAACAATTATATTGTTAAAACAATATAACATCTCACGTATTGTTCAAATACAAACAATAAGATGGTTATAATTAAATATAACCATATAAACAATAATAAATTTATTAATATGCAATGCATAATTAATTAGGATAATAATAATATTTTATCCTAACATTCCCCCCCTTAATTGTGCATTGTCTCAAGGGATGAGGAGAGGAACTCTCTGAATAACTTGAACTTGTCATGTGCAAGCGAATTTGTGAAGATATCTTCTCGTTGTTCAACTGCTGGATGTTGTGCTTCAACACATATTTTCATATGACATGAACCTGTACCTCAATATTCTTTGTTCTCTCATGAAAAACTGGATTACAAACAAGTTTGAGAACACCTTCATTGTCAACATACATGGTGGTTGGTTTGTCCTGTGGTATTCCAAGTCCTTCTAGTATGTGACATAGCCATACCGCTTCATAGACAACTTCTCCTGCATAACGATACTCGAATTTTGTGGAAGAGTGAGAAATGAAGTGTTATTTCTTACTTCCCCATGATATTGGTCCAGATCCCATATAGTATATAAATCTAGAAGTGGATTTTCTATCATCAATGTTACCAGCATGATCTGAATCCAAATATCTAGTCAAGAAGAAGTTGTCGTTCTTCTTATATTCTAGACCAAGATCCATTGATCCTTTGAGATATCTCAAAATGTGCCTTACTTATTTCTAATGAAAAACTTTGGGTTTCTGCATGAACCTGGATAGATAGCTCACTGCAAAGTTTATATCTGGTCTAGTGTAGGTCAGGTAAATGAGACTCCCAATCAACTACTGATAGAGAGTGGCATTTACCTCAGGAGATGGATTTGAATGAGATAACTGTAATCTATTCTCCATAAGTGTAGCAATTGGTGTGCAATCCATCATCCTAAATTTCTGGAGAATTTTCTTGGTATATTTCATCTGAGAAACAAAAATGTGATTCTCTTTCTGCCAAACTTTCAATCCAAGATAATAATGCATCATCCCGAGATCGGTTATGTCGAACGATCGATTAAGATATTTTTTCATTGCATCAATCATCCTTACTAAACTTCTAGTGATGACTAGATCGTCGACATAGACAACGATAACCACAATCTACCCCCTTTCTTTTTGAGGTAAATATTGGGATCGTATGGATTTATAACAAATCCATGCTGTACGAGATGCTCATCAATTTTGATGTACCATTCGTGGGGTGCCTATTTGAGGCCATACAAATATTTCCTGAGTTTACACACCTTTGCTTCTTGACCATGTACTACATATCCCTCAGGTTGAGTCATGTAGACTTCTTCTTGTAAATCTCTATTTAGGAAGGAACTTTTTACATCCATCTGATGGAATTTCCAACCAAACTGTGTAGCTAGAGCAAAGATCATCCTGATCATTTTGATCTTATATGTGGGAGAAAATGTATCCTCATAGTCAATGCCTTCTTTTTTG
Source organism: Taxus chinensis (assembly GCA_019776745.2). NCBI lineage: Eukaryota > Viridiplantae > Streptophyta > Pinopsida > Cupressales > Taxaceae > Taxus > Taxus chinensis. The sequence goes on along the minus strand of CM034149.1, from coordinate 620,900,301 downwards.
CGTACCTCTTTACTAATAGTCTTGCTTTATACTTGTCCACTGTCCCATCTGCTTTATAATTTATTTTAAATATCCATTTGCATCCAATGGGTTTCTTTCCTGGTGGAAGATCGACAAGTTTCCAAGTGTTATTCTTCATCAGTGAATGATATTCAGAATCCATGACATCTTTCCAAGCTTGTAACTATAGGGATTCCTATACTGTAGAGGGCTCATCAGATTCAATAACTCTACTCATCAAAGAAAAGTTAACTTCTTCTCTTACTTTACTACGAGTTCGTTGTCTAGGGGTGTATGTATCTAGTGGAGCATCCATTCTTGCATCTCATAATGTGCTAGTACACCACTTGGGAATACGCTGAATTGTTCCTTTGGGTCATGGTTCTAACTGATCAACACCATCATCCCAATCATCACTTTCCTCATCTGTGGGAACATTAGCTTCAATTTTTATAACTGGAGAAAAATCTACATCTGGTGAGTCTGGAGGAGGAGACTCTGCTTCCTTCTTCTAAAAAAACTCAACATCTCTGCTGGTGTAGACTTTTCTGGTCTTAGGATCCATTAATCTGTACCCAAGAGTCTCTTCACTGTACCCAATGAATACGATTTTCTGTGACTTCATGTATAATTTATTTCTATTATACTTGGGTATGTGCATACTTGCTTTGAACCTAAATACTCTAAGGTGTGCAATAGATGGTTTCTGCTTTGACCATGCTTCGTGTGGTGTTACTCCATTAAGAGCACTGTTCAACAAATACACTGTTGTCTTTACAAGTCCAGATTCATCGACCATGCATCATACCATTTCCATGATAGTACGATTTATTCTCTCAACAAAACCATTATGTTACGGTGTGTGTGGAGGAGGAATTTGTTGATAAATCCTGTGAGTTTGTAGGTAGTATTTGAACTCATTATTGGTGAATTCCCCCCCCTCAATTTGAGTGGAGAGTTTTGATGTGATGACCAGTTTCATTCTCAACTACTAATTTGAACTTCTTGAAAGTTTCAAAAGCTTCACTTTTCTTACGAAAACAAAAAATCCACATTTTTCTTGAGTAGTCGTCAACACAAAGTATGAATTACTGGAATCTAGAATGACTTGGTTACATTGGACCACAAAGATCGGTATGAACCAGGTCAAGTTTGCTATGAGCTCAAAATGTACTCTTCTAGAATGAAGCTCTGTGTTGTTTTCCTGCTAGGTAGTGAGGACACTTGTCTATATCCTTATGAAGAGATGGTAGCCCATGTAACATATTGCATTGGCGACGTGTATCGAGATACTTGAAAATTACATGACCAAGTATATGATGCCACAACTGTGCTAAGGTAGAGTTCATAGCCATAAGTTCCTAATCATCTATGTGGAAAAAATCGAGTTGGAACATGCGTCCCACATTAGAGGCTTTTGCATCTATTTTCGAGCCTTGTTATTTATCTCAAATCAAACACGTTTTCTTGCTAGAATGACTATCAAAGTCAATTTTTAGATTGTGATCAAGGAATGAACTGACTGAAAGTAGATTCTTTGTCAACCTAGGGACATATAAGACATTTAAAAGTCTACAGTTGTGTGAACCAAAGGGTAGATAAATGTTCCCAATCCCCTGAACTATATATGAAGAATCATCTCCCAACGAAACATGATTTTTCAATGGCATGTCCCTCATTGAAATAAACCAATATCTATGGCTGGTCATGTGTCGAGTGGCCCTTGAATCAACATACCAAACATCACTAGATGACGTGCATGGTTCACTTGATCAAGCAATGAACAAGTAGTCTTCATTGTCTGACTGTTCTTGTTGCTCAACAATATTTCCTTGCTGATGGGGTCTTCTTTTCTAGTTCCCCTTTTTTCACCCATAATTTTGGCTGGAATGCCCCTTGTAAGACTGTTGTTGTTGAGGTCCAGAGTTGCTAGATGAACCTTTCTTGTAAGTATTATACCAACAATCTTTTAGGTCATGTCCTCTTTTGTAGATAGGACATTACTTCTTTTGTTGTCTTCCCCCTTGATTTTGATTTTGATTTTGGGACTTTTGATAGGGATTAGGGTTTCCTTTAGCTTTTCCTTTCCATTTTTGATACAAAGAAAGTGCCATCTCTTCTTCATCATCCTTATTGTGCATTGCTTCCTCTTGTTGCAGTAGGTTTACCAATTTTTCAAAACTAACGGTCGTATCTGACACGTTTAGTGTTGTAACAAAAATGTGGTAAGAAGGGGGGAGTGATCTCAGAACAATGGGAATGAGAGAATCATCTGAGACTACTTCTCCCAAGGCTATAAGTGAAGCCCTCAACTCTGCAACTCTTCTTAAGAAAGCTTCAAGTTTCTCATTAAGTTTGAACTTCAATGTGTGTAACTGACTCTAGAAATTCAATATTACATTCTTGTTCTTGGCCTTGTATACTGTGCTCAACTTATCCCACACTTCTTTGGCTATTGTGGCATCTCAAATGTGGGTTTACACATCATCGGAAACTCCAAAAAAGATATTGAGTTTGGATTTTTGATCTGCTCTATCAAATTTCCTTTGCTGTGTTATATCAGTTATTGATCTAGTCAGAGTACTAGTCACAGTAGGCTAGATTTATTCAAACTCAAGATGTGTCTTAATTTTTGTCTTCCATGCAGCATAGTTGTTTCCTCTGAGTAGTTGTGAATATGGAAGAAAATATTTGGGGGCATTGGTACCCATTTTTTAGAGATCACTGATAGGGTTTGGCTCTTATCACTCCAGGTATAAGGTCTCCCAATCTATATACCATCAGTCCAATATACCAAACCTTTCTATATACACGCCCTTCCGATATACTTGACGGTACGTGGAAGAAGCTCTCCCTCTCTATATACCTAGTGGTATGTGAAAGAGGTGTTAATGTATGTGAAAAGTTTCAATACATGGTACCAAGACAATACTAAGAGGGGTTTGTGTGATTATTGACACCGGCTCAAAGAAATATCCTCATACGCGTGCGTAACTTTGCTATATACTTGGATAATTTCTTTGTCTGGATTTATGTCGTGAAATCATTCCCAGATGGATGGGATGACTCATAGTATGTGCACTATGACATTATTACTCCCCGTTGATTTAAAGGGTCGATGCCTAGACGATGTTGTTGTAGCTATATTAGTTGTTAATTGTAATAGTAGTCACGATGACTTTACCCGTAAGTGCTTCCTAGAGGCACCATATATACTAAACGCTGTGAATGATATCTAGGATCTCATGAGTGTTTCAGAACCAATTTTTTTTACTATTTTGTATTACAATTTTGCCAATTTTTGAGCAATTACAAAGTTTGCAGTTGACTATGGCAACCTGTAAATTAGTACAATATACCGAAGTATACAAATTACATTCAAAAATTCAGAAAAATTGAATGATAGGAAAAATGTTTTAGTTTTATGGGCCCTGGTGGCTTCCGGAGCCCAAAATGACCCACTACACTAAAAAATTGCAAAAATATAGCTGAAAATGCAATTTCTGGATAGGTCTCCTTTTGCAAAAAAATTCTGGAATGAAAAAATAGACCTATTAGGAGAATTTTTTTACCCTAAATTAGGGTTTTTCTCACTAAAATATTTGGTAGCCTGTTTAGTTGTAACTATGTTTTTTAGAGATTATTTTTTCACTAAATATCCCTCCAACTATGGCAGTTTCTCCAAATTTTCTGCCAAAGTCAAATTGTTTAAAAATACGTGTTTAGGGTGGGGGTTGAACTCCAAACCTCTCACACCTAAAGCTTTCTCTCTAACCACCTTGGCCGCTTGTGCACTTGTAGCATAAAATGAACAAACTTGTATTTAACTAAAGTCAAATTTGAGTCACCTCTTAAAAATAGTGACCTGGCAGGAGGCTGAGACCACGTGGCTATGTGAAGGCATTTAGGGTTTCCTATGGAAGTGGATCTCACTTTACAAAGATTCGAATGCCATTTTTTTGATAAGCTTGCCTCCGTGTATGCTTGGTTGACTGTATGAATGTTCTCCACTATTTTTAATTTTCTTTAGCTACTTTTTAATGTGTTGGCTTTGTGGTTACAGGTTGGATATACGCCGTTGTAGATTGTTTGTAGGTGCAGGTCGTTGGAGCTGCAAGGAGGTGATTGTTATGCCTTTTTCCCCTACAAACTCTCCTTGTTATGCATTTTTCCTTGCTGCAATGTTTGTTATTGATGTGGGTTCTACTCGATGGGAGATCAACTATGCATTCGACCATGGTGACCGTGGAGGGGGGTAGGCTCAAAAGCACTGACAAAGCCACTGCAACTTGCCACCAAAAAATGAGCTTGACCTTTGGTGCACAGGTCTCCAACGCACTCAACTACTACAATGCAAAGTGAACAACAATGTAAGCTCAACCATGGTCAGAGGTAAGGAGGATTGTTGAATCCGAGCTCGGTTCTCCAATGAAGCTCGATCCAACTTTATCAATGTAACCATCTCGGCCTCAATATCCCGACTCGGTGGATAGCACAACAGACCTCCAAGAGTAGAATAGAAACCTCTAATTAAAGCAACATGCTAGTTTTAGTAGAGACCAAAGGAACCTCTAATATTATTGGTAAAACCGCTAGATGGGGGAATTTTTTTTTATTTTTCTATACCTGCAACAAAAATTTCCTGGTGCTGGGTGCATCAATGCAAAAAAAATTATTTGCGTTCAAAACACCTGGAATAGAAGAGGGGGTTGTGGAGATGCAGGGATGTCTGAGGAAGTTAGCTAGAGGCAACACAGGCTCTCCTGGAAAGAAAATTCTTCTCCAAGACTCTTCTCTTCCTACTAAAACCTCTCTTCAACCCTTTGCTACTTCATAGGCCTAGATTCTCACTCTGGTACCAAATGTAGATTGAGCAACAGGGGCGGAAGCCTGATTATCTTTATTAAACTCAATCAACCATTTACATATGAATGAGCTACAATACTTATATGTATTGAACAAATGAATACAAACAAGAAATAGAGTTGCATAGGTGTAACCATATTCCTAAATCCATAAGCTTCCAATATTACATCCGGGAAGTATAAAAATACAATCAAACAATTATATTGTTAAAACAATAGAACAGCTCCCATATTATTCAGATACAAACAATAAGATGATTATAATTAAATATAACCATATAAACTAATAATAATTTTTTTAATATGCAATGCATAATTAATTAGGATAATAATAATATTTTAATAATATTTTATCCTAACATCATGCTCATCCCTTGAGCACCATTTAATTCCCTCCTTTCACTATGCCATCCCCAATGACTAAAAAAGAATCATGTGCATACCCATCACTCTTTTACCTTCTCTTAAATATGTGTACCATGGCTCTGCACATGGCATGATTCTCATGGATACTTTTTGTCTTATTTCATATGAGATTCCATGGTCATTTCACCTTGCTTTCTGAAAAAGAATCCAATTCTTCACCCTAGTCTTGTCCATGACTTAAAATCCCTCAAATAATTTCCACATGGGATCCAAATCCTTGAGTAAAAATTCCAATAAAAAGGTGACTCCCTCAAAAGGGACATCTTTCTCTCTACATCACTGCTATAAATAGACTACTCCTTCAAAGGACAACTACGTAAAGTGTGCTTAAAAAAAAACCGAAGCTTCCCGCATCGATCAACTTCATGAAGAAGTCAAGGAGATAATTTCCTCATCCCATATAGACTTCTTGCATCGATTAGTCTATCTCAAATACAAGTCAAAAAGATTTTTTTTTTGTCATGGGCTTGCTCATTGTGATCTTGGATCTCTTGCCAAAAGGCATGCTACCTCATACCATATGACCTAACCATTTTTCACCTTCTCACCCTTTGCACCTTCATTTCCTACCACCTCAAGGGACCTATTAAAACTATGACATTTGGTGATCATGTGACTATTATTCACCTTTAGAATAATCAAGTAGGCAATGTCTTTAGGGTCTTATGTTCACCAACCAACCTTAGGTATGGTCAACCCATTATGATCCTCACCAATTAGGTGGCTCTCTTACCTCCTCTTATCTTTTAACTTCTTCATTCGTATTGATTATCCTATACAGGACTAGACCCTCGACACTTATCTTTGGGAAATTTTCCTCTTTCACCACAATCAACTTAAAATCACCCATACCTATTTTCCCACAATTCAACCATGCCTAAATAACCTAGACTAAATCATTCTTTAACCTACCGACCCATTCTCCTACCTCCTTACATTTTCCCCTAGCTTATGGGAGAACTACATCGACCTAAGGTCCCCTTTTTCTGAGACTATGTAGGAAACACTTCAAGGGCATGGGGCCCTTGAAGGTTAGCTTGGTCACTCTCTACCCTCACGAATTTTCCCCAATTTTCCTATTCACATTATACCTGATTTTTTCTTTTGTATATCGACAACTGGAAGCACGATCTCAACACACAATAACTAATACACATACCTACTATCCATGTTTCAAACATCATCATAACATTCACCAATTTATCATTTCATATACAACAAAAATTTTGAAATCTACATCATCAGATATATCTACATCACCATTTGTTATTTGTATCACCAATTACTTGTAATCTAAACCACAACCTAACTCAATCCATGCCTAAACCAAAACCTGACTCAATCCATGCCTATGATCTAACTCCATCCATGTCTAACTTGACTCCATCCATGCCTAACTTGACTCCATCCATACCTAAACTGACCTAACTCAATCCATACCTACATCAACCTGACTCGATCCATGCCTATGACCTGGATCTATCATTCCTACACTACTTGGTTTCCATCACATATACAAATCATAATAGCAAGTTACACACAACCATATATACATCATGCCATAACCACCATCATCTATATAAATAAATCATCGAAACATATGTATCCATATAAATGAATCTCAAATATCTTTGGAATGCAGACTAGTATATATAACACAATCTCAAAAAATTTCATGCACATCCTCATTATCTTTGGCATGCAGGCCTGTATATATGTCAAAAATATGATGTCAAAAATAAAATAATCATACATAGAGCTCAATCATCTCCCCATATGATATCCATGCCTATCTCATCTGTCTCCTCCTCCGCTCCTCTAGCCCGACATCTAACTAACCTCTCTCTGCCTCGCCCTAGTCTGGTATCTGATGGTATTAGCCCTGGAGCTGACATCCATGCACTAGTGGCCTCACCCTGACTTGGTCCCTGGGATCACCTACCCCCTGTACTCTCCACACTATGTGTGTGGGATCTGATACTATCACTCGAGGCCTATTGTGCTTTGTTCTCGGCATATGATATGATATATATCCTTGCTGCCATCAAGTAATCCTGATAGTACCTCACCTCACCCATGGTGTCTCTTAACCTAGCTATAGGTACTATCTATGGTAGTGTCATGAGCCTCTAACCCTATCTTTCTCCTACCTAAACAATGGGACCCTGTCCTTACCCCTATGGTGGTGCCATCGGCCCTAGAACCTGCACCTGCACCTGGGCTTGAAGGACCACTATCTGTGCATGTGCAGCAGCTAGCTAACCCTGCAAACATGTAACTTGTCTCTACACCATGGCCAATTTTCCCTACAAACCTATCACATGTGCCTATAGGGTAGCTACCCGCACCCCATCTACATCTCCATGGTCTCCCTTTCCCCCTAGTTCGGGTACTGGTCCCTGTACTCCCTGTACATGAAAAGTAGCCACATGTACCTATAGAGTTGCAACCTGTGCCTCGGCCCCTGTCAGATGACCTTGTACTATGCCCAACTTGGTCACCAGGGTAGCCACCTACCCATGTATGGTGTCTCTCTGAACTGTGATGGTGGCTAAATCTGGCTACCTCGGCCTCGGCGGTACTACTCATAACTATGTAGCCCACCACTATCTATATTAGTCTGTCACCCCGACATCATCTATTTTTTGATCGACTGACTCCTCCTACTCAATCGGAACTATAGGTTGTGGAAGAAACATAGGCCTCTCCACATCATCTCTCCTATACTTTGGGAAGGGTGGGGGTATATCCTGCGCCAACCCGAACTGCCGTTTGACACGGTCTATGGGTATCATCTCCTGCTCCCCTACCCACCATCCCTCTATTCACCTATAGATTTGTAACCCATCCAACTCCTCTTCCATACGCCTGTATGAGGGGAAGCCCACATATGACCTCCAAATGATGTCCATGCCAGACAACCCCTCTAGTAATCTCCTGTAACAGGCTACATCATGTGTAGCTCTTGAAGCTCGACACTCCCCAATAGCTGGTACCCATCACCTGTAGCCCACCTACAATAAACTCACCTCAAATGCATCATCTCAGGGCATCCCAACTAGTCACACACACACAATATGCTTATACGCCCAACAGTGCAGTAAGAATCTACAAAAAAGGTTGAATCGCTATACTTTCCCATAAACCCATAGCTCCCTGTATAGCTGCACCAAGAACGTAGGAACCCATGAAAATTGAGTTCTCTTCACCATGTCATGTAGAACCCCCATCAATGACCATGGGAATCTCCCACCCTCTCCATCTGGTAGTGCAAAACAACAGACTACCTCCATCAGAAGCACTACCAGCCTCATCTCCTCAGGGTAGGCTCGGTACATCGCTCTGTAGTTCATACTAGCACTGTGGAATCCTAACAATGCCATCCCCTCTCCAAACACTTGTAACAATAAGTCCTTAGATGCCTTTGAGGCGATCAAATAAACATGTGTACCTACTATAGGTAGTCGTAGGATCCTATAGACATCCTCCAGGGTGATCGTGATCTCACCTGTCGGTAGATGGAATGTGTTTGTCACCAAATCCCATCTATCGATGAGGGAAACCATCAAAATAACCTCTCTAACTATGTGCCGGTAGCGTATGACCCAAATCAGGCCCACCTCTACAACATGGCACCACTCCTCACGTGTTGTACTCACTCGTACCTCCACCAGTAGTTGTAGTACCCTATCTCTCATCTACAGTTGATCTCTCACCTGCAACTAACAACCAATCATATTATTAAAACTTGACCACACCTGTATTCAACCTTTCCACCCCCACTATACCGCTTACCCTAACTATATATCTTCACATTGTACCTTTCACCTATACCTATGCTCTAAATTAACTGTACCTATCTACCCACACCTCAGACCCTCACCTATTTTCATTTTGACCCTCTCACCGATCTTACTTATTCACCGACCTACCAATACCCATCACTCTTCCCCCCCACCTAACTCTCCATACCCCTACCTATCTTTCCATACCCCTTCTACTTTACATCCTTTTGGGACTACCTCTCTAGCATGCTGACTGGTATAGGTCATCATATATCGACCATAGTATAACAACAACTGACATCGGTCACCACATATGTGAACGATATCAGTGCTCACCCACTGATGCCGGCTAACATTGGAACGACGTCAGTCACTATCGTGGTGACAAACCCACGACACCCTACCCTATTTTTACCTAAATTTCTCATTTATACCCATTTCCCCCACCAATTCCTACCCAACACCTATTCCCACCCCTCATTTACCTAAATCTACCCTCCCTTGTTTCCCTTTTCTCATTAAATTTCCCACATTCAAATTTTAATATCCCCCCCCAAAACCCACTTTCATCCTACCTGATTTATATCCTCCACCTACTCAACCAAACAAAGATAGGAATAGGAATTGACTCTTACCTCATCAAGCTGTCGTCTACGTGGTGGTACCTTGGAGCACTGCACAGGTCCACCCAATCCCTCTCCTATCTCTACCATCACCGACTACCCTCTAGCTCTCTACCCAATCAAATAGATCACACCGATCTTGTAGACCCACCTATCGACCAACGATCACTAGCTCTCCATGTCCCTTGGTCACTTTTCACCTCTCTCTCTCTCTTGTCATTTTCTCCTATGTGGCAAATGACAAATGATTTTCAAAATTGTAGAAATTTTTCTTTCTATAACCTTCCTGACTTGACTGGAAAAGGTTTCACCTAGACTGACATCGATCCTATTCCTTAGCATACCATGGTCAGTTCACGGTGACCGACATCAGTTAATGCTAACCACTATCGGTTATCCTACTCAACCTCATTCCTACCCATTACCACTAATCTACTTTCCTGAATCCTTTCCACCTCACACAAACCTGACTTGGACAGTCCACTTTAACCTCCTGACCTCAACATTTATCACCTAACCTCATCATCATTTGGGGACTCATTATTTTACCCCTAGCCTAGCCTTACCTGTGCTGTGACCTATATACCTAGACCCAAAAAACTATTTGTGACCTTTGATCCTGAGTGCTCGCTATACCTTGCGACACTGTTACCCGTGTTGTTTGACCTAATGACCTTACCTTACCTCTTTCCGTGACCGTTTATCTCAACCCAACCTTTGGTGTATTAGAACATACCTAAACATTCGTGCACCTGACCTATGAAGTGATTCCACACCATATCCTATACCTTGGATATCAGACTCACCTCAACCTTGTTTGGATAAACCTATTGACCTTAGACAATGTAGAGTTTGCATGCTCTTCAACCTAGTACTGTGGTACAATTTATATGTGTGCATGCATTTGACTATTACTACCTTTGACCTTGACCCATTAACTGGATTACCTGATTGGACCTTTTACCCTTTACCCCTGTTATCCACCTTCCTCTTCATCACATTCACCTTTTATCAACCCACTCACCGATTCCAACTTTTACCTCATCAGTTCGTGGTTTGAGGGGGATCACCTTCACCCACACATGGGGGAACCACATCTTATTTTTGTCAGCATCGCTTACCAATACAAGCTACGTAACAAAAAGGGGAAAAATGTAGACACCAAAATTAGGTGGCACTACCCTTGGCACCCTGTCAAATAACCAACCTAAACATATTCACTTAACCATGGCCCCTTCCACCCCACATCACTATTAATTTAATTAAATTAATATATATCCTCACAATATTTATCATCTAATTATCTTAATTTTCACCTCACCTAGACACCTCATATAGCCACCTCATCCTAGACCTATTCTTAACATGTTTCCATAACTAAGACCCAATCCTACTTGCCTTAATGAGCTAAGATTTGGCCTAACCCTAAAAATCAATCCCTACAATCTCTCTAAGCACATTCTACCCATTAGAAAGGAAGCTTCCATTCTAATCCGTGACAATAAACTAACTGGGCCCAATAAATCAAGAAGATCTTCCCATTTTAGTAAACCTAGGGAATCCCACCTTAATTGACAACGGACACCCCTAAATTGACACCAATAAAAAAGGAACCATCATCGGTCACCTTTTATTACCTTTTGGTAACCTTATTTTAATGTGGGCACATTCTTAGAGAAAGAGAGAGCAATCATGCATAGATGCAATGAGAGCAAACATTATTTCTCACCCAGACATCTAGCAACCATCCCAACAAAAGAGATTACCTAACCAAGCAAGGAGGAAAGCCTAGGTAGCTCAAGTAAGAGTTTCCCATCAACTAGTGATCTTTTGCAGAAGAAATCTCCAGCCATCCTCTCCAACCTTCACCCATAGATGATTAGAAGCATATTCAAAAGTAGGTACATTTTTCTATTCAATCCTTGTTGTTTAGATATTCTTAGTACTTACTTCTCTTGGTGTATCATTTTCTCTCCCTGCCACCCATTGATCTCCTTTGATAGCTACCCCTCCATACCCCTACCAAAACTTTACAAAACCCCATTTGGACAACCCAACATCTCATTCCGACCTACCCAACTCTTTTACAATCACAAAGGGAACCAAAAACCTATTATGTAACATTTCCATTTTCCCACAGTCACCAGCGTCGGTCATCCTAGACCGCCGTCGGTCGCTCCTATACCGGCATTGGTTTACCTACCCGATACTGGCCCTTTGATACTAATTACCAAATTAACCCCTAACTCCTCCCAGCTTCACCAAAACCCCACCAGACCTACCCACTGACCTACATCCCTACCCACACCTTGTAGACATCTCACCCAGCTCCATATCAACCTAGAAAATAGACTCAGACCCCTGTTGTTGACCCCCTATCATTTCTTTAGCAACTGACATCAGTCACAATTAACTGACATCAGTCAGGACTAGACTGGCATCGATCTCTGTGTCTGTTAACACACTACAGACCAAAAACCTACCTACTTACTCCCAGTTTACCTATAATCACCCGTGACCTTCATCACATCTCTGTCAGACCTGCATAAATCCAGAACCATTTACCCAACCTCTGGATCTGATCCTAACCTAGCATGTTAGATTATATTTTTCTTATTGTGTTTATATGAGATGCCTAAATCATATTGACTATAGTAGGACAATATTTACCTTATTTTGCACATTAATTTGTTTAAAATAATGGATTGACAGCCTTCTAGGGAGCATCACACTTCTTGGATTTAGCATATGCTAGGTAGTCCACTGCACATGCTATTTAAATTCCATTTGGTGGTCTTGTTGTTTATTTCAGGTAGTTCCTCCTAGCCAAAAGGAAGCTCTCACGATCAGCCGTGGATCGAGAAGTCAACATGCACGCAATAACCTTCAACCAACTTCAACAGGTATTCCTCCTAGCTTTTTTACCCTTATCTATTTCGTCACATTCCAAGAAACGTTCTAAGAATCAGGGGAAACAAGATAAGCATGGATAGAGATATTCATGTTCACAAGACCCTAGAGAGATAAGGACCTAAGAGCATGAATTCACGCTCACAAAAATGATTAAGCTAAAATAGGTAAAATACGAGCCTAATCTGAATGCAAGATTGCAGTGAATGAATAATAAACTAAGTACACCTATACAACCAAGTGAAATAAGAAATGAAATGTGAAAAACCTGAGTACAAAGAAGGAATAAGATGACTTAGCTAATTCGCAGTGAAATTTGGAGTGTCCCAAAGTGATGACCACGTGAAAAAAATGGAAAATGTTTCACATAGAGACCTAGAAGAATTCAGAACTAGAGGAAAATGCTAGACTGGTGCAAATGGAGAGGGATAAGGGCATCCTCAGGCACCCTAGTCCTAATTTTGGGTGCATGGGTCTGCGGGAATGCTTAGAAAATCTTCTTTGAGATGTCACAAGGTGTTCGCCTTTAGTCACCTTTGGCCATACCAAGATTGCTGAGGTCACTGTAAACTTGTAAGACCCTCAAAGAGACATAAAATACCAAAAAAGAAAAATGCAGAATGAGGGGTCATACTGTTCTCAATTGTCACAATGGTAAACTTATGACTGAGTGTTGCACTACATCTCGGACCCAATGTAGTTTTGTTTGTGTGTGTGTGTGTGCATAATTGTTCCCTAGGTTGATCTTGTGTGTATCGTACTCGGATAATGAGTAAGTAGCTAGATGTAGAATGTAATAAATGTGTGATGGAATAAAATGAACTTACCTCCTATGAAGTGTGAGCATAAAACTGACCCTTGTGTCCCTTATGATTGTACTAGATGGATGCAATGGAGCTCTTATATTCCTTAATGGATGCAACCTTAGGTGGTGATAGCTAATGCTTAGTGCTTGGTCCCTTATTATGATCACATAAATTTATATTTATATGATTCCTTTTCTTGAATTTCGTAATTAACCTCGAAAAGGCCAACTACCAAAAATATAAGATGCTCAAATGGCTAGAAAGGACCCAAAAAGTGTGAGTAAAGTATAATGGGGACTAGGGCACCCAGAGGGGATGAGGGCATTGTGCACTGACATCCTGGTTGGGCACTAGTGTCCAGGATGAAAAATACTGAGGAGTAAAAATGTAGTTTGAGTACGTAAGGGTGCAAGACTAAAAGTAACAACATAAAGCAAAGAAAGGTGGCCAAAGACATGGGTTAATTAGTGCTTTTCTTAGAAATCATATGAATAGTAGTATGTAACCAGGATTAGATAATTACCAAAGCGTGTGATTTTGTCTACACCTAACGATAAAATAATCCAAAAGAGAGTGAGTAAGATAGAAAGAGGTCGAGGGGGCCCATAGGGGATGAGGGTGCTAGCACTGACATCCTAGATGGGTGCTAGTGTTCAAAGTCATAAAAGATAAAGCAATAAAGTTCATATTGGGTGGTAGGGTATAAAAGACTAGAAAGAAGACTAGAGACAAAGCAAAGATGCCAAAGATAGTTATTAATTACTAGTTTTCTCACTTAAGAGTTATATGAATGCAAATATGTGTTTACGGACCTAGAAATGTACCCAAGTGCATGATTTTGTGTATACACTCATGAAACTGAGGCACTTGACTACTTAAACTACTAGATGTAACATTTGGAGTTTCCAAATGTGTTTTGAAGAGTCTCTGAAGGTTAGATATCACCAAGTTACACACCAACATATGAGTGAAATGAAAATAAATCCTTTAGTGTGGTCCCATAAGGCATGCCAAAATTGTTAACTCACAAAATTTATACCCTCTGAATGACCATGAATAATCATCAACAATTTTGGTGAACATGGGAATGCATCTAAGTGTGGGACCTTGTAAAGTGGGACAGACCTCCAAAGAAGGTTGGTTCCTTCTATTTTAGCCCACTACAAACTAACCTATAACTTCAAAATGAAACTAAATTAAATTTAAACTACAAATTTGTAGGGATCAGGGAGAGAAAAGGAGAAAATACTGAAAAATGAAAGAAGGTGATGCACCAAATATAAATTAGGGTTTAAATCTAACCAGAAAGACAAAAAATAGTTTCACATGCAAAGATTTAACATAAACATAGGATTATGAAAGACATGAATGAATAAAAATTGATGAAAACAAGAGGTTAAACATCCATAACAAATATAAAATCTTTGAAGGGAAAAAACCAAAAATGTATTACATTCATAAGGTATTCATCATGCTTACAGAGAAGAGGTTAGGAATATCTTGAAAAATGTGGAGTTGCAAAGGTTTGAAGGTAAGAAAATTTGTTGCTCCAAGGCAAAGTATGCATATTCTGTAGAAAAGAACTCTAAAAACATGCCTAAACACTTACATTTATTAAATATGAGAATGGGAGAGGGAGAAAGATGGAGGGAAACTTGAATTTGAACCTTTTTTGAATGAAGAAAAACTACTGTCCATGGATCTTGTCACCATTAACCTCCCCAATAGACCATTGTTTTTCCAGTAACATGTTATCAAAATTTGCAAGTGAGGGCATGGGTGCCATTCGGTCTTTTACTTTGAGTAGGTGAGGTGGTTGGGCACTTGAAATGAGTAACTATGAACTTCCTTGAATTCTTCTCAAGCTCTCGTGATTTACCCTTGAAACTTATTTTGATTCCATAATTTAACATTCAAACATGGAGGTATTGAAGAGATGAAACCAATACAACAAATACCATTGAAAATGGAGTTCTAGATCATACGTTATGGCAGAAAAACTAGTTTTTATTTGTCTCGTGGCCTTCGAGTGTGATGTGTTTTTCACACAATAAATTTATTTAAAATCATGGCCCTTTTGGATGTTGCACGACTTTCATATGGCTTAAATTTCTCCCGCAGATTTTATATCATTCCACGTCTCCATGGATTTAGAAATCCGAGAGTATAATATCTAACCATATGTGGAACCCTTCACTCTCACCACCATGGAATTCAATTTTCCTCACACTTTTCCTTTCCAGTATCACTTCAAGATGTGAAGGATTTTCCTTCAACCTGCTTCCTCTGTCTAGTGGATTTAAAAACCATAGAATATCTTTGTTGGGAAAATTTGCATAACTCTAAGAATTGTTCGTAGATTTTCAGACTTAGCCAATTTCAAACTCTTCAATTTCTTACCATGCAATGCTTCAAATTTTCCTCTGTGTAATGCAACTTTCACTTGACGGACTTCATCCTTTGTTGCACGACATTGTGACCAACTCCACAAAACACAAATTTTCTCCAAGTTTGCGTAGAACTCATCTCCATGCCACGAATGTCAAAACTCCATTGGAATCTACCTAAGTCCTGATCTCAAACTCTTTCATTCCATGAGTAAGGAGAACCTACATAACACTATGTTCCTTCAATCTACGAAACACTAAATTATAGTAATCTATGGCCTTTCAAACAAAATTTTACCTAACTCGAAAATGAGATTTTGAGTTGTCAAAATAGTCTCAGGGGTTATTTTGCACAATAAAAACTATTTTGATAGGTTTGCACCTTCCACACCATATCTCAACACTCTCAAGATATTACATTAAGAACTCTCATACGTTCCAAGGGAATATGAAAAAACTTCTTCCCTTATTCTACAGACCACAACATACAACTGAAAATGATGTCACTATAGCAGATTGCAGCGTTGTCATTAACGACTGACGAGAGGTCGCTGATGGACCTGTAGAAAAAAAATTATGCACTTTATACATTATTTATCCCATTATTATACTACTATTTATAAGGTTCTCAAGTGAATAAAGTACTAATTAATCCCACCTTCTGGCCATCTTTAGTTTATATTTTATTTCATAATTCCCACATATTTTCTAGCACTTATCCGACCATTTTATAGCTGCCCTATCATTCTAGCCCAAAATCAAGGCACCTTGGTCACACTCTAGGTGCCCCGATCTATGCACATACTTTCCCGCTTATTTTTGGGGCCTTTCTAGCCATTTTCCATCCTTATCCTTTTCCCAGTCAGCCTTGTCGAGATTAATTACAAAATTATGCTTGAGAGCCCTATAAATATAAAGCTACAAGATGATAATGAGGGTCCTAACATCACATACTACTATCACTCCATCTAGAGTTGCATCCATTGCATCACTTGCATCCAAATAGTTCCATGCATCAAGGCTAGAAGATTTGCATCACATACACACTGCATAGGGGGAGGGATTTTATTTTATTCCATACACATATGCTATTTACATTTTCTATAGTTACTATTGCTCGCTACTTCACAAAGTGTGACTGACACAAGGGAACCTAGGGCATGACATGGACACACAGTCACTAGAACTACATCCAGGTCCAAAATGTAGTGCAACGATCAAGTGATAAGACCATTAGTTTGGCGGTTGAGGTTAGTTTGACCCATTCATTCTGCATATTTTATTTTTCCTAGGGTTTGATACTACCTTTTATACTACAGGTCATTACCCATAGATCATCTGACGAATCCCATGTGACGATAAAGACATGCAAAGTTTTAAGATCAACTTGCGACCACTACCAAAATTAGTTTATGAGTATTTATAGAGACTAGGAGAACCCTAAAATACAAACCAGGGCACCCCGGGGCACCCCAATACATTCCCAGGGTACCTTAATTAGTTCAAATCCTCCAGATGTGGTCTTCGCTAGGTCTTCTGAGTGGTCATTTGCACTTCCAAATTTTATCTCCAGATCTTGCGACACAATGTGACAGTATCTACAAAAATTAGTTAAGCCATTATTTCTACCTTCTCTTTCATACTTAGGGTTTTATTTTTCCTTACAATTAATTGTTTACTATTACTTCCATACTGTTTTAGTTTACTTATATTACAACGTTTTTAGTTCCTCCTAATTATATAAAATAGGGTTACTATTTCCTAGCACATAGTCTCTATTTTAGTTTATCAGGTTTGGTGAACCCGACGTCTCTCTTCTATGCACCATTCTAAGGCTTTCCCATTTTCTTCCCTCTTATCACTATGATTTTGTGCTTCTCTTTTTCCCTATTTATACGACATTTTTCTCACCACCATTTCTACCTTCTCCCTTTTTGTAGTCATCACTACATTCAATGCACCATGAGCATATATGTTCATGACATACTTACAATAATACCCAGATTTCCTCCTTTGCCTCCAAAAATACTTAGCTACCCATTATGTTTATCCACAACCATATTTCTAGAATACATTTACCATAAGTTTATCTCAGCTTTATCCCTTAATAGAAAACCAAATAACTTTCACATTTGATGACCTCCCCCCACCTCAGATTTCTTAGCCCATGACCATCCCTTATATATATCCAGGTTTATGTTAAAAAAAGTAGGTGTTAAGCGTGGCTTAGTAGATAATGGATCCGGCCTCAACATTTGTAACATAAATTTTCTTCACCATATTGGCATGACTCTGGCATCCCTTGCATTCCTTCCACTATTTCTATTCGTGGTTTTGATAACATCCCCAAACATGTGTTTTAGGTATTTTCCAGTTACCCATTACCATCATCCCATGTATGATTACTATCCCATGCCATGTCATGCCTGATGACCTTAACTATAACATTATCCTTAGATAGGCCTTGGATTCATGTCTGTGCATGTAATTACCCCCTCTATGCATTTCATGCAATGACTTAAGTTTCTGTTACCATGGTACTATTTATGATGTACCAACTGACTCCTCCCGATTTATAAGTATTGTAACTCTGTTGAAACACCCTTTGGACTTACCTATCTCCCTAGGCATGATAGCCCTGGATATATCCAAATATGGGTTAGGATACAACTATCTTCATCGCTTTGGTTTATCTCACTACCATGAACGCAAAAAGTCACCAAACTTTGAAACCTCTCCTCCCATCTACATAAGTTTTGACCTCATATAATCATCTCCTCCCCTACCACCTTTACAGATTGGCATTCCACAAGTCATGTTGTCATCTCTACCTTTGATGCACCCAAAACTGATTATTAATGATGTTGCTTTATTTTGGAATAATACATATACTTTTCCTACTGATGATGCATTACTTGATCATATGGTTTCCTATGCTAATCTACCTTATTTTCACTGTAAATAACATCAATCTCTCACGATATGTTAATATGGTTTGTTCTGGGAGAATTTGAAAACCTTGCCGATACTTCTGACCCATTTGACACTATTCCCACTAAGCCATACATTGAGGATCATTTCGCACACTTATCAACGATAGAAACTATCCAACATAATTTAGGAACGTTGGAAAGTCCCACACATAGTCTTGTTGTCCACCTCTCTCACTCATGCTAAGCAAAAATTATCTCAAGATAAGTACTTCATGATTTCTCTATGGCATTTTATCACTTGGGACTATAATGACGATATGCCCATGTATTGATACCTTTGACGTAATGCATAATATCGTCCTTAACCCTGACACCAATCCCGTTCAACAAAAGATCTATAAAATGCATCCTAAGGTTGCATACTCTTAGTCAAGGAAGAAATCCAAAAAATATTAGAAGTTGCCAATTTTATCTGTGCTGTTGATTATCCTGAATGGGTATCTAATACTGTTCCCATGTAATGAAACCTGATGATTGTGTATGTTACGTTGTACTGATTTCCGTGATTTAAATAAATATTTACCTAAGGATATTTTTCCCCTCCAAAACATAGATGCTATTGTAAATTCTACCATCTGTGTACGACATACTCTCCTTTATGGATGGTTTTTTGCAGGTTATAATAAAATTAAGATCAATCCGAAGCTGACCAAGAAAAAACCTCTTTTATCACATGCTCATGGGGTACATTCTGCTACACTATTATGAAATTTGGCCTCAAGAATGTAGGGGATACCTATCAACGTGTAATGAACCATATTTTTCATGATTACATCCACAAGATCATTGAGGATTATGTGGACGATATTATAGAAAAAGTCTCTAGTGGTGCTCTTCTTACGCATGGGACCTTCAGTGTGTTATTCGAACGATTACATCAATATCATGTATGCCTCAACCCAAAAAAGTGCATTTTTAGGGTAACCACTGGCAAGTTGCTCTGATACATTATTTCATGACGTGGCATCAGAAATTGACCCAACCAAAATCAAAGCCATTCTTGACATTCCTCCACCAATTTTTTTTCATCATCTCTGCTCTTTGCAAGGTAAAATTTAAGCTATACGATGCTTTATTGCATAACTAGATGACAAACAATGCAACCATTTACACGTCTCAATGAAAAAGATGCACTAATTTCGTGTGGGAAAAATAATGTCAACAAGAATTCGATCACATTAAAGATTATCTATTAAACCCACCTGTCATAGTCCTGTCTTGTCGACAGACAACCCTTTTTTGTTATACATTTATTCTATGTTCCACACACTAAGTGACGTTATTGGCCCAACATGACGATACCCATTGTGAATGTGCCATCTGATTATATTAGTCACACACTTATCTCTTATGAATGCAATTATAGCTACATCAAAAAATTGTGCCTTGGCCTTGTCTTTATTGTGGACAAGCTGCATCATTATCTCCTTAACCATGAGGTTCACATTATCACCAAAGTAGACCCTTTACGCTATATTTTGTCCCGCACTCACCTTTTATAAAATTTAGCTCGTTAGGTCATGCTCCTTATAGAATTTTACTTTAAGTTCATCCCTCAAAAAATAATTAAGGGGCAGGTATTCACTGATCAGTTTGTCACTTCCCCACTCCTGGATGCTTCCGCTATTTCTGATTCCTTTTGCGATGATTTCACTACCTATAACATTGACTCACATATATGGATGATGTATTTAGATGGTTCTTGACACTGCTCTGGTGCCGGTTGCTGGTGTGGTCTTTATTACTCCACATGGTAATCCACTCCCATTTGTATACCAGTTAGGGTTTTCCTACACAAATAATATTGCCAAATATGAAGCCCTCATTTTAGGTTTACTTATAGCTAAAAAAATCCTCATTCGTAACTTGTGTATCCATGGGGATTCTCAATTAGTCATTAACCAAGTCAATGACACTTACCACACTAAGGAGAAACATCTTATACCATATCATGCTTTTGTAAAAGACCTTTTATCTACCTTTAAGTCTTATTCCATCACTGCTATTCCTCACAAAGATAATTGCCATGGCGATGCAATGGTCAGTGCAACCCCATTTATCCCATAAGATATCAATGATGACTAGGACACTTTCATCATCACCCACTTAGGACAACATTCTATTTCCACCATACCTATTACAACACGTGCCATCACCTGTAGCCATGATACCATTAAATGGTTCACACTTATTTATAACTATCTATATAAACAAAATACTCCTGATACTCTCTAACCCCATGAAGCCCACCGGTTACGTCGTAAAGCCACTTTTTATGTTATCGTCAGAACTTAATTGTTCAAAAGTGCTCTTGATGGTTGTATTCTCCATTGTTATATGGAAATATATAGCATTCATGATAACATCCGTGGTGGCCATTTTTTTGGTAAATCCATGACCCAAAAACTCTTACTTCAAGGGTATTATTGGCCCATAATGGAAAAATATTGCCTTTATTATGCCAAGCATTATGAAAAATGTTAGAAACACGGTAACCTACATCACGCACCCACTTGTGATCTCCAACCCATCGCGCCCACCTGGCCTTTCTCCCTTTGTGGATTTAACTTAATTGGACTCCTCAACCTAGAATCTGTCGACGACCACAAATTCATAACTACCATAACTGAATACTTCACCAAGTGGGTTGAAGTAATACCCTTACTATAACCACTGGTAATGAAATTTATAACTTTCTTACCACATAAATTCTCACATGCTTTGGCATGCCATCTTCCATTATCACCGATAATGGACCATCCTTTAAAAATAAGGACGTGAAGAAATTTTGTGCTAAGTTTAAGATCAAAAAATCATTTTCCACACCTTATTATCCACAAGGAAATGGCTAAGCGGAAGCTACCAATAAGACTATTGTCAAAAACCTACGTAAGACTGTTGAATCTAGCGACATTAATTGGTATGATCAAATTTTCTACACATCACGGGCTTATCACACTAGCATCCACACTCCTACTAATGCCACCCCCTTCTCCCTAGTTTATGGCACAAAGGTGGTTATTCCATTAGAACTCGAAATACCAACCCTACGAATCTTTCTTAAAGGCATTCTTAAAGATAACAAATATCACAAAAATCATTGACATGAATTATAAAAATTGGAATCACATCATGTCTAAGCACTGGAAAAACTTTGTGCATACTAATCCCAAATTTCAAAATGTGTACAACTGCAAGACCCATTCTAGAGACTTCAATATCAGTGACCTTGTATTAAAAGAAAACCAAAAAAATACAAAGGCTGAAGCTAACTCTCAAAGGTAAATTTAAGTCCAATTTGGCTTGGCCCTTATGTTACCATGAGATAAAATTAGTGGTGGTGATTACAACCTTACCACCCTTTTTAGCAAACCACTTCAAAAACCCCGTAAACATCATGCACCTTAAGAAATACTACACTTAGATTGATGCACGCTACATTCATTACTCGATGAT
Organism: Taxus chinensis; assembly: GCA_019776745.2. Lineage (NCBI taxonomy): Eukaryota > Viridiplantae > Streptophyta > Pinopsida > Cupressales > Taxaceae > Taxus > Taxus chinensis. The sequence continues at coordinate 620,878,050 of CM034149.1, read as the reverse complement.
GCGTACTCTTGTTCTTTGGTTCACACTAGATTGTTGAGGGATTACCATTGCATTTAACCCCACACACTGACACTTTAGGTTCTACACACTTCTTCTATCAAGTACATAACTACATTCCACATTATACACTTAGTCTACATCTTACATTATCTTATACATTCTTCATTTATTAGTCATTTGTACATCATCTATCTCATACATACTACGCTAATCTGTCATATCAGGTCTGCATCTAGTTTTGCATCACCATTTCATACATCTTATCCTTTACAGCTAGGTTACATTATGTATGGGTCTATCTCTACACGTTATCATTCACATATTATATCCTATCTACACCTACATGGCCACATCTTACATCAGTCTACACACCCTACATTACCTACATCTCATGATACTCCTACATTGTGCATTTATCCATCATATAAATTCTACTTATGCTACACTAGATTCCATTGTATATGCAGGTCTAGTTTTCCTCTACCATCATTTACATATCTTCTATTTCTATATACACTTATTATTGCATTACACACTTTACATATCTTACACACACTACACAACCTATATTGCATTACTTACACCACACGTTTACAGCCCATATTCATTTCTTGGTAGTTTATACTATGTTGTCTTCTATGTGTTGCACTAACCACTCTATGACGCACTATAGTTCCTCGGTCCATACATGATTGCCAAGGGTTTACCAATCAAATGGAACTTACTCTCATTGTGTGAAATCCCTCTCATCCAACATTTCCCGCATTCATGATATGTAAATTAGGTTAATTTTTCACCCCTTTTTTATAGTCTTATAGTGGTATATGCTTTAGGCTAAATCAGCACCCTCCATTTTATAATTTTGCAGTGGCATACACTTAAGGGTACATCGTGACTCCCTTCTTATCCATCTCATAGTGACATACGATTTAGGCTACATCGTCACCCATCTTCATCCTTTTCATTCTCCAGTGATCTATGCTTACGGCTAAATCATCACTCACACATTCAACCAATTGTGGTATACACTTAAGCTATAGGGTCCACACACATATTTCCATATGTCTCATTCCCATACAATCCTTCCATAGTGATATACGCTTAGGGATAAATCATCACTCCTCTATTCAACAAATCATTGTATACGCTTAGGCTATAGTATCCACTCACATCTCTCCACATGCCACATTTCATCACCATCACATATACACACTTGTTCCAGCGTGCTAGACACAACCAACACTACTCAACCATTTCCTGATGACGCACTCTCTTTTATGGTTCATTCTTGACTACTAAGGGGGAAAAAAATGAATCTCACTACATACACCTTCCATCCACTCAGGGGTCACATTGCTCCCATCATTGCATTTTGCATTCCATTCCATCCATCCACAACACACTGCATTGTCTTGGGGGAATTTACTCCTGCTTAGTAGTGTTTTACCTGATCACTTTCACTAGACATGTTAGATTTATTTATTATATGTCATTATCATACAAATATGTGCATTCACACCTTTGTTTAGTGTGATCACAGATACAAAACTCTACACACATCATGGATGCTCACCTTCTATCCTTCCTATACTAGTCAACTGGGGGCATCCAAATTCATCTTATACAAGTGCTATTGTTTAGTTTTGTACTTAGCATCTTATACTACTTTTTCATCCACATTTTGACATATTGGTTATCAATCTAACATGCTAATGGGTGTTCCATGTGCAACAATTGTTTTGCAAGATTACATTTTTCCATGACTAATTTCTTGTTCTACTTGTCTGATTTGTTTTCCATTATATGTGGTCTTTGCCATTTTCTTGTGTGCACAATTGTCTACTGTTTGTGCCCATGATGGCCTTGCGTGTCTTGTGACATCGTGAGTGATGCCCCTTGTTTGAAACCCACTTTGTGCTGGTCTTCTTGTTTTCTTGCATATTTAAACTACTTTGTTTGGTATTTTTTACATTGTCTTTGTATTTTCCACTTATTGCATTCATGTGTTTTGGACTAACACTTATTTTGGATAGCCATCCCATTTTGTGTGCACCTTGGTGCCTACCAAGCATCTCCCTTTCCCTCAGTAGGGAAAATTTCTACAGGTCAGAGTACAATTGGTCCTCTTTTGGGGTTTCATTCTCCTTTCAACGACGTCACATGCGCCCCTAAAGAGGGGGTGCATCACTGAGGGTTTCTACTAACACAACTTATTTACACCGGTTCACACACAATGAATGAGTTCAGACCAGTCTACAGAACTCCATACACAATGGCCTCAACAAGACATGGTGTCCTTTGGCAATTTTGTGGAGTGGTTATAGGATTAGGGGTTATAGTGGGTGTGCCTCTCTACACTTCTTTGTCTAGTCATGTTGGATCACCCAAAACACCAAGAAATTACAAACATCTCTTCACACATTTCAGTAGAAGTGGTTAAATTTGGAGGACACATCACATTTCCTCCCTATACTTCTTCAACCAGGCTGACATGAGATCACCCAAAAAACTCATGATAGTACAAGATATCCTTCTACACCCTTCTTTCAACATAGATAAGGTGCACATGTTCCCATTTACATTTATTTCTAGCATATTTTACATTTTTTGGACTTTACACATTTCTATATACATGCGTATTTTACACAACATTTTTACATACATACATATTTGACTACTTGATCATTTTCTCCTTGCAAGTCCACTGTATGAGAAATAAGCAGTCAATTTGGGGGCAACAAATACAATAAAAATAATGAAAAATAACAACAACAATGACAAAACAACACTATAGGCATTTTCCTTTACTAACCATGCAGGTACACTACACACGATAGTAGCTACACACGCACTCTGTCTTAGGTTCACTCTCATCAATTTTATGAACATTTTTCATCCTTAGAATCCATGATCCTCCACATTTTTATCTTTATCATTCCATGCTTGAATCTAGTCCATCGATAAATATTCTTCTGAACTCTACACAACTATTAGGTACAAATCTCTATCTACTTTATGTTACCGAGCATTTCACTCACCAACATAATGTGGGAGAAAAATGTAGACAAAAAATTATGTAATTTAGAAATTATTTAACCTGGTCTTATACTACTATTTAGAAGGTTCTCAAATGAATAAATTACTAACTAATCCCACCTTTTGGCCATATTTATTTTATATTTTATTTCATCATTCCCACATATTTTCTAGCACTTATCTGCCCATCTCACAACTGGCCCATCTTTCTAGCCCAAAATCAGGGCACCTCGGGGGGCCCTGGTCCCACTTTGGGTAACCTGATCCATGCACATCCTTTCCCGCTTCTTTTTTAGTGCCTTTATAGCCATTTTTCATCCTTATCCTTTTCCTAGTTAGCCTTGTTGGGATTAATTACAAAATTAAGCTTGAGAGCCCTATAAATATAAAATTATAAGACCATAATGATGGTCCTATCATCACATACTACTATCACTCCATCTAGAGTTACATCCATTACATCACTTACATACACATAGTGCCATGCATCAAGGATAGGATATCTTCATCACACAAACACACTACATAGGGGGAGGGATTTTATTATATTCCATGCACACATAATATTTACATTTTCTATAGTTAATGTTGCGCACTACTTTAAAAAAGTGTGACTGACATAAGAGAACCTAGGGCACAAAATGCACACACTCACCATAACTACATCCGAGTCTGAAAGGTAGTGCAATGCTCAGTGATAAGACCACTAGTTTAGAAGTTGAGGTTTGTCTGACCTATTCATTTGCATCTTTTATTTTTCCTAGTGTTTGATACTTCCTCTTATATTGCAAGTTATTTCCCATCTCATTTGGTGGATCTAGTGCAATAAACAGGAAGCATTCAGAGACACCTTACGACCATACCAAAATCAGTTTATCAGCATTTACAGAGATCAGAGCACCTAGACTACAGACCAGGGAACACCGGGGCACCCCAATACCCTCTAAAGAACCCTTAGTCATTTCAGTTCATCTGGATATGGTCTTCGTAGGGTCTACGAGTGATCATCTACACTTCCATATTTTATTTCCAGATTTGTGACATTGTGCGACAGTCTCTTCGAATCAACTAATCCATTTCTCTCCCTTCTCTTACATATTAGGGTTTGTTTTCCATTATATTTAATTTTGCAATTACTTTACATTATTTTATCATACTTATTTACAAATATTTTAGCCCTAATTAGATTAATTAGGGTTAATATTTCCTAGGATATAGTTCTATTTTAGTTAATCAGGACCTCCTTATTTTGTTTCCTCTATCCTCCAGTGAGAAGTTATTACCTCAACAAATGTGGACTTTGAGGATCAATTCTTTCCACATTGTTTATTATTCCCCCTTTTATGTGAAACAAAAATGTTATTAGGACGTCGAGTTATGCTAAAAATACTTTCGTAAGGCAATTTTGATTTTTTTCGACAACTTTTACAATGACCCCCTTTTAATGACAATAATATATATATTTTAAATTTGTAAGTTTGATAATTAAAGTTGACGAATGATGACGACTCACAAAAAAAATATTTGAGAGTCATAGACTTAATTAACATAATCAACTCTAAATACTAGAAAAACTTGAAAAAATAAACCCTAAATAACACAACTTGATAATAGTCCACAGGATTGATTTTATCTTAATGAATAAACCTAAAAACATATATTCTATAATAAAATAACTTATCATCAAACACTATTTGACCCACTATCTCACTTAAAATACATACCTAAAACTTTACAAGATGAAATTTTCTTATGAACTATTTTTTTAAGAAAATTGACTTGACTTTGTAAAATATTAGACCAATAATGTTATAAAACCTACGTCCGTGAATACCCTCAAAATCATCATTGAGCCATATTCTTGTAAAATGTTATGAAATAATTTGGGAAATGTCTGAAGACGTGGCGAATGATAGAACTCTAGAGCAGTGTAAATTTGGCGAGTCTAATCCAAAAACATAGAGTACTAAAACTATGACAGGTGTAAATCTGATCAATAGAAGAGATGCATAATGCAAATAATTCTTATATATTGAGCCCTAGCCATAGGAAACACAAAATTTTAAATGTTGGAAATTAATAGATCAAAGCATGCATTGAAACTCAATGTAGATACTCTACATTTACGACTGGTATAGTAGAAATTATATGTAAAGACATATTCTAAAATTTTTGTTTCTCCTTTTATTGAAATAAATCTTATTTGATCCTTTCTTTCTTAGATAGGCTAATAAAACATCAAGTGGGGAAATAATGAAAAATATGTAATGCCCCTCCTCATTTTACTTCTCCATCATAGGCATGGAATGAATACTTTGATACAAAGTGAAAAGTTTGGTCGAAGTTTACATTATAAAAAATTCATTGCATATTTTCTCATAGGATTTCTCTCTATATATATAGGCTTCCACATTTCCTTAGCATAAAGAGTGAAGCTGAACAATATTTTAACAAACTCTATGCCAAGACAAAACATGATAACAAACTAATAAAGTAAGTGAGTTGCTATTTTACCAAATACCAACCTCATGTGTACATATGATAATAATAATGTACACAATAATATTTCCTAACAAAAGTTAGAGACATAAGATAGGTTTTCCATAGAAAGGAAATTGAGAGTGCTACTGGATCCCATATATTAAGCTTTTAGAACTTTAGTCTAAGAGTTGGATTCTTTGATAAATCTCTATCCCATTTTGGCAATGAGAGCTTTATTCATCAACTTAATGCTTTTTATTCCAAGGTCTCTAACACTTTTAGGAAGACATACCTTTTCCCAAGTGATAAGGGGAACCTTATTTTGTTCTTTCACACCAACCCAAAGAAATATTTTCAGAATATTTTCAATCTTATTAATAATCAAAGAGGGAATTTTGAACATGGACATCAAATAAAGAGGTAATTTTTGTAAAGTTCTTTAGATCAACATATACTTACCAACCTGTTATAGAACAAACCCCTTCTAACTAGCTAATATCTTCTAAAATCTATCAAACAAAGAGTTCCAAACACCTCGAGGAATATTACCTGTAAATAGGGACATTTCCAAATAGGAAGTAGGGATTTGTTTGATTTGACATTCAAATATTTTTGATGTTTTGTTGTTGTTTATCCATATGGGTGTGCATGAATAAGATATAAATTTTAACAAAATTAATCAACCACCTAAAATCCCCTTCATAATCATTTAGGATAATTTTCAGCTCTTTAGCTTCCAAGATTGAAGCAATTCACAAAAGAATAGTGTTGTCCACAAATTTTTCATGGGAAATAGGATGGATTTGAGAAGTAGGCTTAAAGAATTTGGGTTTCTTAGCATTAATGGATTCTAATATAGATATACTCAAAATTTTTACCAAAATAATGAAAAAGGAAGGGAGATAAAGGATCTCCTTATCTCAGACCTCTATTGCTACTAAAGAATCCAATCAGAGTTCCATTAAAAAGTATAGATAACATAGGGGAAAAATGCATTCTAATATGGAAATCCAAATAAGAAAGTGAAAACCAAACTTCTCCAATACCTTTCCATGAAACTCCAATAAACTCTATCAAATGCTTTATTCATATCCAACTTAACTACCATACTTGCATTCTTTCCTTTTTCCATCGAATGGATGGTTTCATGGACCATGATATCATTGTCTTGAATATTACTACCCAAAAAAAATATTCCATGCTACACTTAGAAATAAACTATGGAAGGAGAGGATGAATTCTAAAAGAAAGGATCTTAGTGATGATTTTCTAAATACTGTTAGTAAGACTAATAGGTGTAAAATATTTTAAATCTTTAGCTCATGTTTTATTTGGAAAGAGGGCTATAAAGGTGTTATTTATTTCATTATTTAGAATTTTCATTGGGATATAAAATCATAAAAAAACTTTAGAAGACCATTCTTACAAATATCCCAATAGTACTGGTAGAAACTAGTAGGGAAACCATTAAGATCAAGAGATTTATCCCCATTGAGAGAAAAAATCACTCCCTTTAATTCATCCATGGAATTTAGATTATTGATTCTATTTAAGATTTTAGTGGACACAAGGTTGGAAGGAATTTTATCTAACACTTTAGCAATAAATTCATCATTCTACTGAAAATCACTATTGGGAAGAATTTAAAAAAATTAAATGTTTCAGTTTTGATGTTTTGAATGTTTGAACTGATAACTGCATTTTCAGAAATTATTTCCTTAATCCTACTAGAGATTCTATGTTTAAGGGTGGTCATATGAAATAACTTAGTATTATGCTCTGATTTCTTTAACCACAAGGACATGGAATTTTGCCTCCAAAAATCTTATCCATAAGCATTTAGAGAGTGATATTCACTTAAAAAAGGTTTCTCCTTATAAAAATTATTTACATCCATAACATTGGAAGCTACATCTGATTCAAGAAGATTAAGTTCCTCCTTATTTTTTTCTTCTTTTAAAAAATGTTCCCAAAAACCTCTTTATTCCAAATCTTAATATTCCTTTTTAAGCTCTTAACTTTTTGAACCATAGTAAACATTGTTATCTCTTTATTATGTATGTTCTACCATTCTTTAATTCTATTCACAAGATTTGGGTGCATCATCCATATTTTCTCAAATCTGAAAGAAGAAGAATCTTCTCTAACCATAACATCCACACTAAGAGTAAAAGGATTATAGTTAGAGATGTTAGGAAATAAGGGATAAAATACGTAGAAAAATCCCTCACAGAATCACAAACAGTAGAAAACTAATATGCAAAAAATATTATAGATCTTAAATAAAAGTGCAGAATAAAAAGAACACAACACAAAGAGACAATATTTAATGTGGTTCATGTAATTTGGGCTACGTCCACCAAGAATCACTTGCTCAAATTTTACTACAAGCCACCTCTCTCTCAATACAATACCCATATCTATTTGGAGCTATGCTAAAAAAACTCTACAAAATTCACACTTGAACTCACACACATCTGCAATGTTACATAAACCCTACCATATGCACAAAACCACATAGTTAGACAATTACTTAAGTAGTTTTACAATACCATGGATATCAAAACCATCGGCCAACATTGTCCCATAAACCTATGGGTCAAAAATCCCACCCATATGAGAAGAGCATGTTTCCTAAAATATCAGGCACATTTTGTGAGACAACTGTGGAAAGTGTACAATACTTTTAGTGTACAGTCTTCAACACTTCCACACATGAAAAAAAGGTTCCACAACATAACAAGAGATAATCCTTGGAAGAGATGAAAGATACAATTCATTTTTGGTGCATCAATGTGAGGAAATAAAATTTTTGTCTAGTTTAACCTAAATGAGGTTGTCCCCCATTCTCCAGTTAGATCAAGTGTACATAGCCCCTCTGAGAAAAAGATCTACCAAATGGTTTAGATTAATGAAATCTACCAAATCCTTCATGCTTAAAGTGAAATCTTACATACCACCCTTATTTTCCAAAGGGGATAAGGGTGTGTAAAAGTACACTACTATTATCTAGTAAAAATTCATACAATTGACTATAAAATTGGTCAAATCCATCAAAATATTCCTTTTACCTTCACGAGTGTTTGAAGCATCTATTTTTGAGAGAATACACATAGAATTGTCACTAATATGATTAAGAAGGATAGCTAAATGATTGGGCATTTCAAGTAGAATTACCCCTTAAAAATATCAGGATCCTAAAAGGTGGATAATTCACCCTCAGCACCTGTTATTACTAGAAAATATCACCCTTTGATTTGTCATGAAATGGATATGTAATCAGTGTTTTTGGGTAACATGGGTTTGTCTATCAAGTTATGGGACTTGATACTTGAGACAAGCCTCCAGATAAGGTTTGTTCCTTTAACTAAATGTAATGTTAACATTACTCCTAAAGAAGGAAAAACAACTAACTAATCCTAATATAACATTCCAATGGACCAGGGTTATAAGGAGATGCATGAAAGGGAAATAATAAGCTAAAAGGGGTGGTGATAACATGAGAAAAAGGGGTTGATCGATCTCTAGAAGGGGAAGGAAAGAGAGAAGACATGGGAGAGAGGGTAGAAAAATGTGTCATAGACAAGAACCATGCAGACTAAACTTTCCCATGCATTGAAAACATAAGAAAAATAGAACCTACCAGAGAAAAATACACATAACATATAAAAAATTCATAGAGAGGAAAGCATGTAAATAAAACAAGCCAGGGAAGACAGATGTGCCACAAAAAAATTCTATTGCTTGAAATATGCACATACCATTATATTCCTGGAAGAAGGTGAGAATATATTGTAGAGACACAATTAGAGGTCTAAAAATCATGGGAAGTCAAACACAATTTTGGCATGATGCTGTTACAACAAAGAGTTCTCTCTTGAAATAAGCATCAATTTACAATATATAACAGAATGGAGAGAGAGAAGACGGGAAAAATAGGGAAAGAGATCAGAATTGATCTTTTCATTAATGAAAATATTTTTCTTTCCCTAAAAAATGGATTCCAAGCTTCAACCACCATCAATCATCCATTAATCTATGAGAAACATCATGGGAACCCTATCAAACCCATCCCCCAATGTGTACTTTTCTTGTCAAAGAAGGGAGGCCAAATCTGATCAAAAATGGGTGGTTGAGATAACTAAATCTATGCATTAATGGCCCAAACTATTCCCCCCTTTTTCACCCATAAAAAATCACAACATTATGAATCACATGATTCCAAATTTAAGAGATCAAGGATACCTTTCTAATGAGACCAATTTTGTTGAATTTGGAGCAAGGAATCGAAAGATATGAGCATTTGAATATTTGCATGTCATGGAGCACATAAATGTGACATTTGGAAACACTTGATTAGCCTCAGAGATTACCTCTACCCAAATGTTAATTTATTTATCTTTGCCACATGTTAGTCTCTGTCTGGTTACGGGGTCAATCTTTGCCTATGTGTCTACTTCCCTAACATTTTCTATGTCATGTGGCTTTTTCACGCAAATATGTTCCATTATGAAATATGATCCAATAAGAAAATACCACATACCTTCGTAGTGTGAGATCATGTAGTCACAAACTCACACACTTTCTGTTACATTTATACCAAAAAATATGTTATTTTATATATGGATCTCGTGTAAGAAAATTATTCACTAATGACCTATCCCCTAGTCCCATCGTCAGTTAGTTGGTCTCTGTCATCATTTATCTTACATATTAGTTAGTTTTTTTAAATAGTTTTGGTCATCTTTTAGGGAGTGTTAGGTGTCGTTTTTAGTCATTTTTTGTCTCCAGTCTATTACTAGGGTTCCTAGGGTAGTACTGGGGCACCCATGGGTGCCCTGGTCCTTTATTTTAGGTGTCATAGTCTCGACAATACTTAGATCTAATTTATCTATTCAAGGTCAGTATTTGTCATTTTCCCTCTCATTCCGCTAGGTACTAGTCAACATGTCAGGTCATTAGTGTCAAAATTTTATTAAGAGATCCCTATATAAACATAACATACTTACTATCTTATGGGTGGACTATCTCTCATCAGCGACTATCTATCTACTAAGGCAAGGGAATTAATTTGGGTGTCATTACATCACATAAAATGCATAGGAAGGGTTGTATTCAATCTCTTCCATCCACCATTTGCATTTCACATCTACCTATTACCCCCAATCTCTGCGTCATTGGTGCTAGGGCACCCTAGGCACACAATTGCACACACAAGCACAAAAAACTATATTGGGTCTAGAATGTAGTGTAATGATTAGTTGTAATTCCACCACTGTGGAAACTAAGGTCAGTCCAACCCCTTTATACACATATTTATTTTTTAGGGATTTGATTCTTTATATGGGGTTTTACAGGTAAATATTCACTATAGGGTTTCACGTCGTCATCAACGAGGATATTACGACACTCACGTGACAAGGGTAAGATATTACGAAGATCTAGCAACAATGTTAAATTCAGATCTTGATCTATTTAGCATACTAGAGCACCCATACTACAGACCACGGAACCCACATACACCCCAGTCCTCCTTCAGGTACCCCAGTTTGTGCAAATCACCATCTGCTATAATTTTCTGGGTTGTTCTGTCACATTGTCCTTCGTCTGCACATCATTATGTTTGGTCATGACATCCAACAAGGTAAGTTAATTCTATGTTATTATCTTACCCATTTTATTTCATTTCGTTTAAATATCAAAATAAAATATTCAACATTAATATTTCAGCTTATATCATTTATTGCATTTCTGTCCCTACTTAGATTAACTTAAAATATAGATATTAATTTCATATTTTAGTTAATCATTTTTGTGAACCCGTGCTTTAGAATTATTTTTTTGAGGATCCATTTCAAACCCTAATGGATAGGAATAGTTCATATTCTTCACCCATCATGTCTCATTTTAGTGTCAACCATATACATGATGAGGCTATTATTGCTAAGCTCACAACTCTCTCTGGTAATTCCTATTCCTACGATGAATCATACTCAAAAATAACTCTTAGAGGGTTAACAATATGTTCCTACCCAATTTGAAGACTCTCCTATTGACATTAACATTGTTGAGGATCCTAGAGCCTTCACTCATTATACACCATGCTATATGGATACTAGTGATCCTCCTTCTGATCTCTCTAAGGAAATTTTAGACAATTATCTTATTGATTATTTGCTTGGTATTCATCATCATCCACATGTGCATAATGATTCTTCTTCTACTCAACATACTACTATAGTCCCATCTCACGATCCTCTAACATATGATATTGCTTCTCATCATTCATCATGTACTAGCTCTCATTCACTTTTGCATTATGTTGATGATCCTATTGATAGTGTCCTTAGTGATATTCTCATTTCTGAGTCTTTATCTGATCATGATATGGAAGTTGATAGTCATGATTCTCCTTCTTTTCATACTGCCGAGTGTGAATCACCTATTCCATTACTACCTTCACCTGAGGCTACATTCAGTACTCTACATGATTCACCCCCATATATCACTTCTTCATCTCCTCTTCTCACATCATCTACACCTATTAGGAAATCTTCTCTTATAGAGGTATCTCCATCGGCCACCTCACCTATTAGGGATTTTTCTAATGTTATTCATACCATTGCTCTGGATATTTTGTCTATCTCATCTACTATAGCTTCTTTGACACCTACTCCTAATGTTCCCTTAGCATCCAAACTTCCTATATCATCTCTTGATATTCATTTGATCACACACAATGGAAAGTTACAACCTCTTAATACATTATTAACATATTCCACTATTCCTTCATAGGATATCATCTATCTCATGAATGTTGTAGGTCAATTACAATATTAGGTTTAGTCTCTCACTTTAGAAAGTAGAGCTTACTATGCTTCTATTGAAAACAATTCATTACATGGTAACACTATCCCTAGAAGATTAATAATTCTAAATTTCCTAAGGAATTTATCATGCCTACATTCACATGTTTTGATGGTACTGGTGACCCTCATGCTCATCTTATACACTACCACATTATTATGACCTCCTATTAAAATGGTAGATTATTACTCAAGGCCTTTTGATATAGTCTTAGTGATGAGGCGTTGTAATGGTACACTCATCTTCCTTTGGGTCAATTAGTACTTACTATGGCATGGACGACACTTTTCTCTGTCAGTTTATAATCAACAATGGTCCTAAGGTTACTTATGACCACTTGCGTGCTTTACATCAGGGATCATCTAAACCTATTGAGGATTATATCTTATAGTTCAATGCTCGTATACATCAACTGATATTCCAACCTATTGATACAAAACATTTTTTTTTTCTGTCATGTTATGATTCCCACACTTAAGAAAAGATTGCAATATGATACATGTGAGTCATTCATTATTCTTTGCTAAAAATTCCTAGATCTAGAACAATATATTCTTTTAGTAAATGTCATTGACCCTCCACATCCATATACTTATATTATATCATCTAGTCCTCCTTCGTCGAAATTGGTTGAGCATCCTACACAATCTCCACCTTTGCCTCATAAGCAAGGAAAATAGGGTCAACCTACTCCACCACCACAATGTACTTCTCCTCCTCCTCTGCGATAGGTTAGTTCTCCTTCCACTCCATCTATTTTTCATGAGCCATTGCATTTCTCACATCATGCTAGACCTCATGATGTATTGTTTTCCTTACTTGAAAAGTGCCTAATTTACCTACCATCTAACCATCATCAACCACAACATAGGCTACAACGTTAATGTGATCAACCATACTGTAACTATCATCACATAAATGGCCATAAGGACAAAAATTGTATTACCCTTCATGATAGATTGCAACAATCAGAGGAAAAGAGAATCATATACTTTGGCTCTCACTCACGTGAACGGCCTATTTATCCTCTACCTCAGTAGAGATTTTTTACTCCACTTGAGTCCTCTTCTCCATCAGATTCTTAGGCCATAGTTCATCCATCACTGCCATCTGTCAGTCATGCACACTTTCCAATGCATCCATCCATTTCTCCACTATCACATCCATTGCATACATCACATCCATCACATTCACATTATCCACTACATCATGTTACTTATACACATTGGCTTGTATAACCCTCCACATTCGTGCATTCTACCAAAAATCTATATGACACTCAGTTTGGCACATATTCACACGCTACTTTCATCCCACATGCTTCCACCACTACACACCACCTGGGTCTTTAGTAGGTGATGCTTATCACCTTACCCCCCGATGACACACTTGTGTTCTTACATAAATGTTGAGGTATTTTTTCTAATAACCTCTCATCACATGCCCCGTCGTTAATATAGCACACTCAATCATTTCCCAATGACATACTCTTGCTTACATGGCTCATTATTGACTATTGAGGGGTCTTAACTAAATGAGCCCATTCATACAGGTTGGGGGGCATCACTAATCTTACCCCCCTTAGTTTCATCATACTAACATTTTACAATTACATCACATTATCATTCATCCCAACATGTTACTTTATTTTGTGATTATACATCATCCATTTTTACATCTATTGTACTATCATCATTACATTCACTATGCACTTAAAATAAACATTTCATCAATCAAATTACATTCATCATCTATTTTCATCATTCACCATACACATTTTGTCTATCATTAACAACATTATAATGTGAATCTACCTTAATAAAACACGAACATATCCACTACGACAATAAAACATCAAATCATACATCATCCATTATATTGCGATATCTATATGCAACAAAAATCAACTCATCATATAAAAATAACATGTGTCAATACATACATATATTAAATACAAGTCATCATCACACAACAAAATGTATCATTATTGGGGGAACACCTTGACATCATATACAATAGTAAAATTCAAATATCATCATCTCTATTGATCTCGGGTACAACGAGGGCCCTAGAACTAGATGCCTCACCACCAACATGATGCCATTGTTCATGGCCTCAATATATCTCGACCTACCTCCCTAAAAGAGTAATATCCGTTACCTACTCAAAAAATGACGATGCACATCCATGTATGGTGTAAACACATCCTATTGCAAGGGACCACTACCTACCACTTTTTGGGTTCATTAAGTATCCTCACATGCCTCGTCCCTCTCATCTATCAATATCGTGCATGTCGCCACTACTATGGACACTGGCTCAAATAAATGGGCATGCTCACTGGCTATATAATCCACTCACTCAGGTATACCTCAACCAAGCATATCGGTCGTCACATTCCACATCAATGTGTGGATGTACATGTCTACTATAATGTACCAATAGGCATTTCCTATAAAACAAATAACACAATGCGTTAGAAAACCATTGATAGAACATAAAAAAATAAAAACATACACAACATAGATACCTATAGATATTCACACTCAACTACAGTTAGTGCTACATTATCGGGGGCACATGATTCCCCCTCTCCTCCTCCTCCTTGCGGAAACCCTGCTAGACCTAAAAATAATGGGAACAACAATAAACACCAATGTGTCACCCACCATGTAGGGTACTCCTCCATATAACCAACATTGGATGAGTCTATTAGTTCTATCAGCATGTACACCTCATATGGCCCTGGAGGTATTAATTGTTCTGATGTGGGTCCTAGTCTAGATCTGGCCCTCTTAGGTTCTCTGATGGATCTCAACCATATATGTGGTTATGGGGGCACATCCTGAGCCATGCCAAACTATCATGATACTCTCTCCACCTGGAAAATCTTGGCCACACCTGGGAATCAATCCTCTAATCACATAGTCCTTCGAATATACTTTAACTCTACAACATCCTCAGGCCATCCTCTATAGTTGTAGTATGGCCTCCATGTAAATGCCTTGGGCCCCATCCTATTTATCAGTTCCTTGTAGGTATCTATATCCATCATATGCCTAGGAATATTAATCCACCTCATCACATATATCTTTTTCCTAGCAAATTATCCTCGCGGATATCCAACTGGTCTCAACATAACTATATGCTCATAAGCCCATATGTGTAATAGTGTAGTGGCTCCTATCTCACCACTATGCTCATTGTGAGTAAAAAAGATATATATCTCTATATAGGTGGGCCAATAGACACCATACCCACATGTATCTAGTACCCTCATCCTCTATCCACTGGTATATATCATGCATCTTATATAAGATTCCTATACCTCCTCCCACAACTACTATAGATGATGCAATCACAACTGCTATGCAATTTTGTAAATGCAGAACCCCATACTGCAAAATAACATCCATATAGATATGTGCCTCAGAAGGTACTCAAGTCCTAAAAAAATACCATCTCCCGGCATGCATCTATCTCTCCATATCCTCCAAAGGCATAACCTATACCATCTCTCCAATAACCAGCAACCGGAATATACGATACACATCCTCTAAAGTAAAGAATCATCTACCCCATAGGAAACTAAAATATAGACATGTCCATGTACCACCTCTCACATAATGTAGTCAACATGGGCATATTATGGGGCACATCCCCCATCCATGTTATGTGTTGTAGGCTGACACGGGCCATCACATCTCAATATTTATCTAACAAGCCCAATCCAAGAAAATTACTCATGTCACTCCCACTATGAAACTCCCTCGAGTGAATGTCTCTTTGCACAACAAAAACATACAACAAACCCAGTCTTAGAATGCCTTATAAGTACACAACATGCTCACTCATCA
Organism: Taxus chinensis; assembly: GCA_019776745.2. Classification (NCBI taxonomy): domain Eukaryota; kingdom Viridiplantae; phylum Streptophyta; class Pinopsida; order Cupressales; family Taxaceae; genus Taxus; species Taxus chinensis. Next base: position 620,861,809 of record CM034149.1, on the reverse strand, counting down.
CATTCCTATACATTACAAGTCAAAGTTATACCATCCCAGACAAAACACACATATTCTAGACTGGGGCACCTAAATGGAAGACTGGGGTGCCTAGTAGCAGGACAATAACACCCAGATCTGGGCACTCTTGTCCTAGAGGTTACTTGCGCCATCATTTCTATTTTCTAGATCTAAAACTTCAAGAAACTTAAAAATATCAAAATTGCAAAAATTTAACAAATACGACTACTACACTGTACATTTTTTGAAAAACAATACACATACCAACCTTGCGGTCATACATGATGCTACAATAGTCGTCACCATCTCAAACCAACTAGGATGTACTGCTCTCACTTGTGGAATTTTTACTCACTTAGTGCTCAATCTCACAATCACACAAAATACAAATGAAGTGATTAAATACTCTTTCACTTCACTACTTATAATTACTTTTTCATCACCTACTTTACTATAGTCATTATTTGATGCTTATTAACATAACTAATACACACCACACCATTGTTGTCATATCTTGAGCATTTCTACTCTAATTTACATCTTGTTTATGGAATTATTTTTAGAATCCTTCCTACTACCATATTAGACACATTCTATGTGTGTTATCTCTCTTCAAAATTATTTTCCATTTGAATTACCCACATTTTTGTAATTTTTACCACTTTTTAGATATATCATGCTTACTTTTGGCTTAGCGTTCATTCTTCTCATCACTTCCCCTTTCACCAAAAGGGGGGGGGGGAATCACTGGGTTCATCCTATAATCCCCCTTACATTACCATGTGATTCAAAAATTTCAAACATTTACTAATTCACCACGTGAAATTTCATAATTAATCCTCCCTAATGACATAACTTGGGGGAAATAAATATAAAATATTCCTATGTGACATTTCATCACTGTTAGAGTAGGTATTTACCTTAGATCATGTTCACCTAGGTACTTTATTTACCTTTATTGTATTTATCCTCACCCACTTATGTGTGTGGATATTTCTTTTATCTTATTTAGATATTAGGAGATATTATCTAGTTGTTAGGTATAGTTCTTTCCTTGATCCATGGTATTGTCTAGTTCTTTCCTTGATCTATGGTATTGACTAGATCCTTGATGTCTAGTTCTCTCCTACATCTATGGTCTTGACTAGTTCTTTGATAACTAGTTATTTCCTTGATTTATGGCTTGATCTACGACTTTGACTGGTTCTTAGATTGTTATTCCTTGCCTATTCAAATAAGGCCCATTCTCAATGTATTACATTTGAGTTCCATAATAATATATGATATTGTTTCTCATTTGTTTGCAAAGGTTTTATGTAAAGTTATTATGGTGAATTGCTTTCATCTTATTGATTGTGGTGTGTGATTAGCATCTGTGTTCTTGGCTTGTTACGATCTGGTTATCATTCCTTTCATGGTATCAGAGCTGAAGATTGCTATTAGCATCCATCTGTAAGTTTTATTTTGCAAATAAAATTATTTGTGTATTCATATATTTGGGATTTTGATCATGGTGTGTGATTAGCATTTGTGTTATTGGCTTGGTACGATTTAGTTATCGTTCCTTTCATGGTATCAGGCCTAGTTATCGGGACTCATACTATGGACATTCCACTTCTATTTTGGCCCCTAGCTTCACTTGAGGGGGGGTGTTAGAGTAGGTATTTACCTTATCTCATGTTCACCTAGGTACTTTATTTACCTTTATTGTATTTATCGTCACCCCACTTATGTGTGTGGATATTTATTTTATCTTATTTAGATATTAGGAGATATTATCTAGTTGTTAGGTATAGTTCTTTCCTTGATCCACGGTATTGACTAGTTCTTTCCTTGATCTATGGTATTGACTAGATCCTTGATGTCTAGTTCTCTCCTAAATCTATGGTCTTGACTAGTTCTTTGATGATTAGTTATTTCCTTGATTTATGGCTTGATCTATGACCTTGACTGGTTCTTAGATTTTTATTCCTTTCCTATTTAAGCAAGGCCCATTCTCAATGTATTGCATTTGAGTTCCATAATAATATATGATATTGTTTCTCATTTGTTTGCAAAGGTTTTATGTAAATTTATTTTGGCGAATTGCTTTCATCTTATTGATCATGGTGTGTGATTAGAATCTATGTTCTTATCTTGGTATGATCTAGTTATCGTTACTTTCAATCACTTCCTCCTAATGACCTAACCTGGGGGCACTAAACAATTAAAAATATTTCTATGTGATCCTTCATGAGTTTCTATTAATTCCCCCTAATGACCTAACCTTGGGGCAACTAGTGTAAAACCTCTCTATGAGTAATAAATCAAATCAATCAATCTATTAACATGTTCAAACCTCTAAATACCATCATCCAATGAATAGGATATAAAAAAAATTGGCCTCAAAAATGACCTAACTTAGGGGTTACGTGTGACCTACCAGATGACTTAACTTGGGATATTTCAATTATTGCTTTCCCCAAACTGACCTTACTTGGGAAGCTATTCTACATTTCACATTTTCTTCCAGATGACCTAACTTGGAAGCCATCATTTTATGCTCACTTCCAGATGACCTAACTTGGAATCTGTCACATCGCAGTGATACTTGTGGAGTAGGGGAAAGAGTTCCCTTCATATACCACTCCTATATGGGGTCAACTATTTGATTGAAATTATTTGGAACCAAAAACCACAAATCTATGATTTGAGTCCATTTGCAACGGCTATATATTTAGGATGTAGTTAGAGATTGGAAAATAAAACACACTTTTCTCCCTACACTCTTCCTCTGGTGGCAGGACGCCCAAATCCTTTGGTATTTTATTCATATAAATGCATTCAGGTCAGGAATTGATCACTCCCTTCCCCATCTTATCATCATTTTAGGAATTTGAAACCATCAAACATAGCAATTGTCACTCTCATTTAGTACACTTCATCATACTAATACACTTTTCGTTATGTTATATAGATCAACTGGCTGATCCATGGTTTGACATGCTTTTATAGTTATTTTGGCATGATTTTAATGCCGCATATGTGTGCTTTACTACAACACAGACTTATTTGGATTTATTTCAAGTATGCATCTCTATCTACTTTATGCTACCAAGATTTCCACTCACCAACATAAAGTGGGGGGAAAATGTAGTCACAAAATCATGCACTTGATATTACATTTATACTGCCAAATATGTTATTTTATATATGGATCTCATGTAAGAAAAAGTATTCGCTAATGAACCATCCCCTAGTCTTGTCATAATTTATTTGGTCACCATCATCATTTGTCTTACACATTCGTTAGTTGTTTACATAGTTTATTCTTCTTTTAGGGCGTCTTAGGTGTCATTATTTGGTCATTTTTTATCTTTAGTATTTTACTAGGTTACCTAGGGTAGTATTGGGGTGCCCATGGGCACCCCAATCCTTAATTTTAAACACCATGGTCCTGGTAGCACTTAGATCTAATTTATCTATTTGAGTTTGGTATTTGTCATTTTCCCCTCTCATTCTCTTAGGTACTAGTCAACATGTCTGGTCATTAGTAATGGAATTTTGAACAAGAGATCCCTATATAAACATTACATACTTACTATCTTATGGGTGAACTATCTACCATCAAAGGCTAGCTATCTACTAAGGCAAGGGCCTGCATTTGGGAATTATTGCATCACACACAATGCTTAGGAAGGGTTGTATTCCTTTTATTCCATCCACCATTTGCATTTTACATATAGCTATTGCCCCTATCTCTTCATCATAGGCACTAGGTCCCCTTAGGCACACAATTTCTCACACAAGCACACATAAATACATTGGGTCTGGAATGTAGTGCAACACTTAGTTTTAAATCCACCATTGTGGTAGCTAAAGTTAGTATAAACCCATTCATATGCACCTTTCGGTTTTAGGGATTTGATGCTTTGTATGGGGTTTTGTCGGTAAATAGTCATTGTAGGTTTTACGACATCATCATCTAGGATATTGCAACACTCACATGACAAGGGTCAAGATATTGTAAAGATCTAACGACATTGTCTAATTCAAATCCTGAGCTATTTAGTAGACTAGAATGCCCATACTATAGATCAGGGAACCTATAGGCGCCCCATTCCTCCATTAGGAGCCCCAATCTGTGTAAATCACCATTTGCTATAATTTCTTAGGTTGTTTCATCACACTATCCTTTGTTTGAACATCATTTTGTTTGGTCCTGACACACAATGAGGTAAGTTATTTCTAGGTTACTATCTTACCCCTTTTATTTAATTTCATTTAAATATCAAACTAAAATATTTAGCATCAATATTTCACATTATATCATTTACTGCATTTCTATACCTACTTAGATTAACTTAAAATATAAATATTAATTTCATATTTTAGTTAATCAGACTGTTATTTTACTTGTACTAGACACCGTGGAAAATGAGACAATGAGAAAATCTCCACACTCCTTTATAGTGTCAAACCTTTGATAGCCCCTTCTAACTACTGCAAAACATGATCCAATGAGAAAGCACCATGATACTTCATAATTTCAGTCTCATTATAGGAATCTTATCAGAGTACGAAGCATATACCAATGAGAAAGCTCCATGTATGTCTCAATGTCAGACTATTCTTTCTCCCTCAAAAAATTAGCCAATGAGAAATCTCCACACATGTCTCAATTTCAGATTGTCCCTATTATACTGATTGACAACTACAAAATATGAGCCAATGATAAAGCTCTATGTTCATTGCAATGTCTGAACTTTGATAGCCCCCTTCTAATAGTTTAGAAATATGAGCCAATAAGAAAGCTCCATGTATGAAATGTGTTTTCCTTTCATTTTTGTGGTTTTTCATCATGAATTATATCTGTGTAGACTTAAAACTATTGGCTCCATAGAAATGTAGCCACATACACTGCCTTGACCTTCCAGACCACCAAGACTTGAAGCATTTTGAAAATTGGTTCATTCCACAAGCTTTACATCCATAGGATCCCATATTCTTGTCCTGTGTTGGAATGGTGATGCATGTACACCATTGGCCATTGATCTTGTGCCATCTTCCATCTTTGTGCTTTTCCATGATTTCTATCAGATTGCGCTAACTTTTTCTACCCCACTGCAGACCTGAAAATTATTATTGAGCTTGGTTTATTCCATGAGCTTGAGGTATATGAAACTTGAATGGCTTAGAGAGACCCATAATCCCACCACATGTCATTTTGCTTTTTGAGCATTTGAATTTATTTACAGTGTAGACCTTTGATGGGTTTTTTGAACATCCTATGACACTTTTAAATGAAACCCACTAATTATTTAAACTTTAGTCTCATGTGAATTTTAATAAAAATGGATAAGTTCATTTAAAAAAATAAGTTATCCAAAATTAACCCAGGGGGTAAATTTGGGATAACAGTGTGGAGACCCCCAGGGGTAATTTCCCTACTAAATTTTATCAATAACCTTGAGTAGCCATTGGGCATGGAGTCGAGCCCAAAAACTTGAAAAAATGATATGAACTTGAATTTTTCTTACCCCTAAGCCGTATAAAGAAAAATATGAACTTATCACAATATTTGGAGATTTGAATGATCTGTGAAACTGTTCCAACTATCTGATTATGCCATTAAACCTACTCAAACTCGAGGTGGACGAAGTTGATCCTGTGGGATCTGAATAAAACTTGGAAATTTCCCAACTTATCTGGTTCTACCATGAAACCTACTTTGACTTCCAAAATGGAATGTGGAAACAACAATAAAATCTTGTAGAAACTATATACAAACATGGAAAATATACATGTTCTAAGTGGAAACATACAGAGTGTGCACATGCACTTGTTTTGCTGAAAACAAACCTACACTACCCTACTCTAACTAGACAAAAAAAAGATAAACAAATCCTGAAACAAGCAAGGAGGAATAGTTTCCCTTCTTTACAAAATGTTGCCATGTAATTAATTCCACATTGAACATGACCTTTAATAAGATTGAAAAATTGTTCTAGGGCTGGCTTTCTACCCTTTTCTTCAAAGTATTAGCTGGAAATAAAAAATAACTCTTTTAGTTATTTTGTATTTGTATTTGAGAGGTATTGCACATGACCTTTGGTGCATTGAAGGTATTCCTCATGCTCTAAAATGAGCATGATCAATGTCAACTCTATTTTTGGATCTAGACTAGCCAAATATTTGATTAGGCAAGGCTTGATCCTTTTGGTTTTCTCGTATTCTTTGCAAGTAGCTCCAAGAATGGAGTTGGTATAGAATTTTCCCTTTTCATGATGGATGTTTGCAAGATTTTCTAGAATTGATATTGTTTTCTCTTGCACCAACATCCTTGTTTCTACCCCTGTATTCTCATGCTCTGCTCCCTCAAACAAGAAGCTAGAGAGCTTAATCTCATATTCCTTGAAATATTAAGTCCCTTCTTGATTTATTGCAGTGACTAATGATGTTCTTGGTGTATCAGTGTAACCTTCTAAAAGTGTAGTAAGTTCTAAACATGTAGAAAAATGAGGATCATTGCATTCCATTAAAACATCTTGCTCACTTTGTAAAAATTCTTCCTCTCTTTTTTGGATGGCACTACTGTTCAAAAACACTTTCTATCTTTTTCCAATTCCAATATGACTTTCCTTCAATTTTTCTTGATTTTATTTTAAATTTAGCTCTTCCTTTTGTACATTTTGGATCCTCTCATTCTCCCAATCTGAATCAGACCAATCTTCGATAGATATGGAATTATCTACTTTGGTAGAATTGGTTGGAGAAGATGCATAATAAAGGGGATGGTGATTTGTTTCATGCTTAGGTAGATATGTTTGGTGCTCAAGAGACCTAATTTGATTAATTGGAGGAGCCAATTGATTCTCCAAAACATACTCCCTGCTTTCCTGATTTGATTTCTCTAAAACAAAATACATGATTTTTCATAAAAACTTGTTGAGAGTTTAACATGGACTAATCCTTTTCTCCAAAAGCATAGAAAACATCCCTTTCTACCAAAATTAGAGGATAACTTAGTTTAGTGAGTGAATGGTAGAAGGTAAGGACAACATGTGAAATACCAAAACTTTCGAAAACATTAGTACATGGTTTAGGAAATTTGGGTAATGCCTTAGGTGGAGATGGGAGGGAATTTTACAAAGTGAAAGGGATGTTTTGGGGATGATAGACTTGTGGAACATAAAATGAAGGATAAGGAAGCAATGGATCTTCCTACTTTTGAAAAGGAAAATCTTTATTTGCACAAGGGGAAGGAATAATTTGAGATGATGAGGGAAGAATGGATGCAATGGATATGTGTTTCCTTTTTGTAGCCTGAATGAGCATCTTCTCAACTTGTCATGAAATTGTAAAAACTTGAGAAATACTTTTTCCTCCTAGGGATTGAATTAACACAGATAAATCAACATAAAAGGACCTTAAATAATACAAGAATTCCATACCTTGTAAGGGTTTAAATTCTTAAGGAATTCTATGCCAAGTCCTTATAAATATGATGTTGAAATCAGAGATAAACTCCATTGGAGCCCACTATATTTTTCTGAGGTGTTCCACGAGAGAAATGACATGTAGATTCTTGTTGAACTAGTTGTGTAGTTGTTCTCCCAACTGATCCCATGTGGAAATGGATTGTGGAGCCAAACTTCTATACTAATCTCTTGCTTTTCCTCTGAATGAGGAAACTAGAAGTATGAGGCAAATGTTCTCTTCTCTGATGTTTTAAATGACACAATGGTTTTCTATATCACAAATGTGATTAATAAGAGATTGATCTCAATTCTTAGGAAGAGAGGCAATCTTTTCAGGTTTTTTTTTGGGGATATCATCCCACCACCCAAAATAGAGGGGACTTGAATTGAAATGAGAGAATAGAAGAGCTCTTTAGAGATACATGATAAAAATGATAAACATGAAAATGAGTAGAAAGATGGAGGGGGATGGAGGAAAAGGTATGAAACATGATAAAATGGGTTTTCTAAATTAGTGGAGTCACCAGATGTGTTGAGAAATGCCTCCAAAGGCTGAATACTATCAAGAACAACTCAACCTTTCTGGTATGAAGTTGTAAAGTGATTCAATCTTGGTCGCACCTGGTGTGCCAAAAATGTTTAGTAGTGAAGGAACCAATGTGGCTAGAATACTAACCTATGAAATATAAATCTTTCAATACCCATCCCACCTGGTGTGCCAAAACTGCTATCACCAAAAAATAACATCCTTTGATTTGTCACGAAATGGATGAGCAATAAGTGTTTTTTGGTAACATGGGATCGTATCTCAAGTTATGGGACTTGATACTTGAGACAAACCTCTAGAGAAGGATGGTTCCTCTACCTGAACACTACTCCTAAAGAAGGAAAAGAAACTAAAAAATCCTAAGCTAACATTCCAAGGGACTAGGGTTAGAAGGAGATGCATGAAAGGGAAATCCTAAGCTAAAAGAGGTGGTGATATCACTAGAAAAGGGGTTGATCACTCTCCATAAAGGGAAGGAGAGAGAGAAAACATGGGAGAGAAGGTAGAAAGATGTTCCATAGATAAGAATCATGTAGAATGAACTTACCCACGCATTGACAACACAACAAAAATAGAACTTGCAAGAAAGAAATACACATAACATGCCAATAAAAATAGAGAGGAAATAATGCAAATAAAACACTCTAAGGTAAACAGATGTACCACAAAATAGATTATATTGCTTGAAACATGCACATACCATTACATTCTTGGCAGAAGGTGAGAATACATTGTAGAGACTAAATTAGAGGTCTACAAATCATGGGGAGTCAACCATCATTTTGACATGGTTCTGTTAGGATGAGGGGTATAAATTTATATTAACCATATTAAATATTAAGTAAACATTAATGTTTGCATATAAATAAATGAATGTGCATAAAGGTAAATACATAGAAAAGTAAATAACACCATAACACAGTGACACATAATTTAACGTGAAAAATTATTTCTATTAATTTGAGAAACTTTTCACCCAGTCCAGTAACTCCTCTCCATACTTACTGCTCCATGTTTTTAACCTAGAGTAAATACAATACATCTGAATATGGCCCATAACCATATTTAAATAACCCCAAGAGTTATGAATATTAAGTGACGGGGTGTGCATACCGGTTTAATAAATAATTAGTTATTAAATAACTAATAAACATAATATAAAGTTTATGTTAAATAATAAAAAATATAATCGATATTCTAAATTATTTAATTATAAACTAAACATTATACACACTTAATATTATGTTCTAACAGGTTCTGTTACAACAAAGAGAGCTCTCTTGAAATAAGCATCAGTTCACAATATATAGTGACATGGAGAGAGAGAAGAGGGGAGAAATAGGGAAAGAGATCAGATTTGATCTTTTCATTAATGAAAATATGTGTCTTTCCCTACAACACAGCTTCCAAGATTCAACCACCATCAATAATCCATTAGTATTTGAGAAACATTATGGACACCCTATCAAACCCATCCCCCAATGTTTATTTTTCTTGTAGAAGAAGGAAGGAGGATAAATTTGATCAAAATTGGGTGGTTGAGCTAACTAAATTTTTGCATTAATGGCCTGAATTGTTTTTCCATTTTTTATTTATCAAACACCATCAATCTAGGTATCACATGATGTCAAATTGAAGAGATCAAGCAAACCTTTCCAACGAGACCAATTTTTTTGAATTTGGAGCATGGAATAAAAAGATATGAGCATTTGAATATTTACATGTTGTGAAGAACATGAATGTGACACGTGATAGTATTTGATTGGCCTCAGATTTTACCTCTGCACATGTGTTAATTGCTTTGTCTTTGCCACATGTTGGTCTTTGGTTGGTTGCAGGGTCAAGCTCTACTTACGTGTCTGCTTCCCTGACCTTTTTGGTATCATGTGTCTTTACGTGTATGTATGTTCCATTATAAAATGTGAGGCAATAAGACAATGCCACATACCTTCACAGTGTCAGAATATACTTTTACTTCTACTAGCCATTGTGAAACATGAGCCATTATGAAATCTCGACACTCCTTTGTAGTGTCAGATATTTGATAGCTCCTTCTGATTGATACGAAACATTAGCTAATGAGAAAGCTCCATGCTACTTCAAAATGTTACTCTCATGATAAAAACCTTGTTAGAGTGTGAAGAAAAAACCAATAAGAACATTCCATGCTCCTTGTAATGTCAGAGTGTTATTTTTTACCATAAAACATGAGCCAATGAGAAATGTCCATGTATATCTCAATGTCAGATTGTTCTTTTATCCTGACTGACAACTGTAAAATGTGAGTCAATGAGAAAGATCCACACTTCTCACAATGTCAGAAATTAGATAGCCCCTTTTCACCGATGCGAAAAAATGAGCCAATAGGAAGTCTCCACGTATGAAACGTGTTCACCTTTCATTGGTTACACCTTCACATCATGAATTTTATTGGGCAGACTTAAAACTATTGGCTTTGTAGAAATGTAGCCATGTATAGTGCCTTGACCTACCATACCACCTGGACTCGAAGTGTTTTGAAAACTGGTTCATTTCATGGGTTTTACATATGCGGGAGCCCATCTTCTCTCCCTATGGCAGAATTTTTATGTGTGTCCACCGTCAGCCATTGATATTGTGCCATCTGTCATCTTTGTGCTTTGTAATGTTTCTCTCTAACTACGCTGAATTTATCTTCCCCACCGTGGGCCCGAAATTATTATTGATATTGGTTTATTCCATGGGTTTGATGTCCAAAAAATCTGAATGGCTCAAAGAGATCCAAAATCCTACCACATGTCCTCTACTTTGATGGTATTTGAATTTCTTGGTGGTCTAGACCTTTGATAGGAATTTGAATGTCTTGTGGAATTTTTTAAATGAAACCCACCAATTATTTAAATCTCAGTCTCCCGGGGTTTTTAATAAAAATGGCTAAGTCCATTTTAAAAAATAAGTTATCCAAAATAAACCCTGGCGGTTAAATTTGGGATAACAACACCTAAAGATCTCGAACAAAGAACTTAAGCTTTCTTCCAAAATTTTAACTTAACATTCTCAATTTTCTAACATTTCATATTTGTTTCCTATAAAGTGATAATGATTTGCCTAGTGTTATTTCTCATTTCTTAGTTTCCTATTTCTTAATTAAATTTTAAATTTTGAATCTTAATGTGTATTCAAAGTAGTTAGAATTATAATTTTTTTTATTAACATTCATATTTTGATAGTGGTCCTTGCACGTTTGATAAATTTAAATGATTCAAATCTTGGTTAATTGATAAAATTTATGAATATGAAAGTATATATGGATCCCCTCTCTTTTTGGTTTAGTTATTCATTGAAATTCCATTTCAATAAGGATTTCATAAACCCACTTCCACAACATCCTATTTACAATATTGTTATTTCTTAGATTATTCACAAAATTATATTTTAATTAATGTTAATATCACAAATTTTCTACTTTATTTTAAAGTTTGATTATCCATTTTAAATTAAATCAAAAGAAAAATATTATATGATGACAATCTAAAAAATGCTTGATCCTATAATACCACAATCCATAAATACCCACAAATTTTCCTTCCAATCAGATGTAAAATTTGATGTTTTATTGAATACTACGGATTAGAACATTAAGTCTAGATTCTAACTGGTACAAATGTTCAATTGTAATTTATCCATTTATAAAACAAAATAAGTCATTTTATTGTTTTGGAACTGTGTTTAGAAATCAACATCAATTTTTAGAATTAGACAATTTGGTGCAAACATTCATTAAAAAAATTAATCAATTAAGTTTAAATTGATTGGATAAAATTGATCATATTCTATATACACAGATTTTTGGACCTTCATGTTTGCTGTGTCTATGTTCTTTTGGAATACATAGATAATGATAGAGGGAGAGTGAATTATATTCATTGGTTGAGATTTCTAACATTATAAATTAGGGGTTTCACATAATGATATTGAGTGCAAACTTGGAATTTGGGGTTTGATTATTTCTTTATCAATTTTATTTGAGGTATATTTCTTATTTACTATTGTAACAAGATGAAGCTATAATAACTCTCATGGTAAATTCAATTTATTTAATAGTTTATTGAATCCATAATAGAAATGGTTATAATAATGTCAAGCCATCCTCAAATTTTCTTGTGATAAGTTAAGGTGCATGTCAAATCTCATCCATGGCCATTGGGTCATGGTAGATTTTATGTCTAGTTCAAAACACTTAGGAAAATTCTATACTAAGTAATGAAATTTTATTGAAAAAAAAAGCTAAATTTATAAGTAGAATGTTTAAAGATGAAGAGATAAATTTATCTATAGACCCCTTAAAAAGTTGACAACTAAGTAAAAAACTTGGGTTTGATGGGATTATTTATCTGAATATAATTCTCTATTTTTATTTTCATATTAAAATGTGTTATTGTGTTAATAAATATACAAGTTCAAAATATATAAGAAGGTTACACTAAAACGGGTGGCTGGTTGAAATTCACGGCCTAGTATCCGATTTTGAAAGAGAACATGAATCAATAGCTAACAAAAAATTACAAGTGACAATGAGTTAAACTAGGATTACATTAAAAACAAAAAAAATTCAAGCACAAGAAATTTTTACACTAGGGAGAGGTGGCAGATTGTCCTTAGGAAGGATAGACCCTAAAGTAGTAGGATATTTTGTTAAAGGATTCAAGGAAAACCCCCATTCTAGATTTTGAAAATCATCCTGCATAACCATAGGTACCATAAATTCCCACTTTAGTGGTGAAGAAATAACCAAAATGTTAGGAACCTATATGTTCGTGCTCCACATTACTATGATTGTAAATAATAATTACAGTGGTAACTATTATGGTTGTTATGGTTATGTCAATAAGTGGTTAGATTGTATATATATATATATATATATATATTGTTGTAATAATATATATCACAGGAATATGGTTTTAGGGGTTAAGGTTGTTGAACAACCAACACCTTATTTATAGGATTGATTATCTACTATATATTTGTAACCTGTTATATTCAACAATGCATTAGAGTAGAAATATATTATTCGTGTGCTAAATTATTTGTCTGATTTTCTATATAATGCTCTTATAATTCATCTTAGTGGTATCAGAGCGTAATTACTTTTTTTCCATGATGAATGTGTAGCGGATTTGTGTGGGGGATGTCATATCTGTCTTCACCCTTGTGGATGTGAAATTATTTTTTGAGAAGAGTTTATATAGTATTGGCATTAAGGTAACTTGTAGTTATTAAGTACATTAGATCCCTGCAGAGGTCTATACACATTTACTCGCCCGACATACCCAACTTCAAAGGAATTTGATCAACATTGGAAAAATCTCCATCGTTAAGAGATAGCATTCAATCTTGTGCCAATTTTTCTTGGTTCTAATTTTCATCTACAAATTTCTCGTACGTAGGGTGTTGAATTAAGGCTCTGAGCAGGTGGATCGAAACATCTTGGATCCAAGAAATCCACTGTTGAGCTTAAAAAAAAACAAACAGGTCGTAGTAGATGATCACCTCTACTTGATTCACAGATAAGTGTCTAATTGTACACATTTTTCTTGGCAATACATGCATATTGATCAGTGCCTTATAGTCCTCCAACACAAAGTTGACACATATGTGTATAAGCAATTGTATTGAAAAGTTTGTTTGGTATCTTTAAATGCCACATAACCCAATTTGTTAGCAATATCAATCCAATAGCAGTATGAAATCCATATGCAGAGGTTGATGTGTAAAATATTGTGAGCAAACTGTGTTAAATTAGGTACTCATGAGTTGTGGGGTTTGAAATCACGCGTGGAAGTCCCAAATATTATCACTTGTGCACCAGTCAAACTAAATCCACGAGTTCCTAGGTCAATGCGTCATAGACTTGTCGGTTAGCATGGAGTCATTAGTACTGTCAAAGGTAGATTCTACTATAGGCCTCATATCTGTTTAACTAGTTGTTATTTTTGTACTTATTAACCAATCAAACAGTCTTATTATTTTCATTAAACAAATATACAATTCTTACATTAATAAATATCACTAAAGCTACACACTTTTTAACAAAATATTTGTAAAAATGTATTTATCTTCAATAAGATTGGCCTAAAAATTAACATGTTATTGTAGCCTTCAGCAATTTCAAGAAAAACATGATGTCATTAGCATTTATGGTGTCATAACATTTATGATAGCATTTATTTTCTTGGTTTCCTTTTTACATTTAAAAAAATAAATATAATTCTTACATTAATGGTGTCATAACATTTATGATAGCATTTATTTTCTTGGTTTCCTTCTTACATTTAAAAAAAAATACAATTCTTACATTAATAAATATCACTAAAGCTGCACACTTTTTAACAAAATAATTGTAAAAATGTATTTATCTTCAGTAAGATTGGCCTAAAAATTAACATGTTATTGCAGCCTTAAGCAATTTTGGATGCATAACACCATGGTCAAACTCATTTTTTATAATTGCAGTTCTCTCTACATATGAAGCATTGATGAGTTCACCTTTGCCACTGCTCAATTCAATTTTACTACGAATGGGGCAGTACTTAGCAACATTGCTGCTCTTGTTCCACATATTCCTCTAACAAGACTGAATGAGATCTCACATTATTTCCTATTTCGCTAATTTTTTTTGCATTCATCAACCTTTTTTTGAGATTTAGGTATTTTATATTGTAAATATTGGTTTTATTCCTATATTTGTGCCGTATATGTCTTGTTCATTTTTTTTAGTTGGGTCTAATGGTTTAGTTTGAGTCGGTATTGGTCATGAAATAATTTGTTAATATGAAGTTACATATTTTTGGGCTTACGTGATATAAGGTTTATTGTTGATAGAGTATTGTAAATTTTTTGGAGAAGTCCTCTCTATTTGAGTAAAAGTGTCTAGTGTGTATGGGAAATATTTTATGTTAAGTGTAATAGGTTTCTTTAATTATCTTTGAGTCAAAATAAATAAAAGGATTCAAGATTTTAGAATCATTTTTATGTTGAGTCTTCTTATCGTCAAATACTCGAAAGTTGTCACAAGAGGGTAGAGGTCGTCATCATTTTCCAAGTTATTATTGCCTTGTCAAACATCAAAAAGTGTCTATGTAAAAGTAAAATAAAAATAAAAAAATTGCCTCACTTTTAGCCAGATGCATTTTTAGTGGAATCCGATGTCCGAGTTGTAATTGAGCTCCATGATCAAATCCAACTGATCTAGTAAGCATGACACTAGAGGATAGAGGTAATCAGAGGTTGAAGGTCAATCAACGACCTCTCGTCAGTCACTAACAATGGGGCCGCATGAAGATTTGGTGGCACATTTTGCTTTAGTTGTGTTTGTTACTTCTAGTTGTGTTGGTGTGCTTCAGATTTCAATATGTAGTATTCTTGATTTCTTGGTTTGTAGAATAAGTGGAAATTTCACATTGAGGGGGGAACAAAATCCTAATGTTCCATTTCCAAGTCTTTCAGTTTGTGTGTACGAGCAACAGATTTCTACAAAATTTCCTATGTTATTCCCTGCAGTGAGATGTGATGAGGGCTAAGAACAGTACTTGGCATATCATGATGTGGTTGTAGGTAAACCAATAGCAAAACCAACATTCTTGGTTGTTGGTATTCCATTCGCAAAACCATCACTTTGTGGTTTGTGGTAAACCAATTGCAAAACCACCATTTTCGGTTTTTGGTCAACCATTTACAAAACCATCCCTGAGATTTGTGATCATCCTGTGAAAATCACCAGATCATGTGCAAGTGAAAGTATAAAGACATGTTTTCCCCCATGTTCGCACTAAGGGGGGAATGTTAAGAAACTATATGTTAGTGCTCCACATTAGTATGATTGTAAATAATAATCACAGTGGTAATTATTATGGTTATTATTTTTATGTCAATAAGTGGTTAGATTGTATATATATATATTGTTGTAACAATATATATTACAGGAACTTGGTTTTAGGCATTGAGGTTGTTGAAAAACCAACACCTTATTTATAGGATTGATTATCTCCTATATATTTGTAACCTGTGATATTCAACAATGCAATAGATAAGAAATATATTATTCGTGTGCTAAATTATTTGTTTGATTTTATGTATAATGCTCTTATAATTCCTATCACACAACGAATCCATGATTTTTCGACAACTAATGAGAAGGTATAGCACTAAAATTTCATTTGGGTGGCAACCTCCAGTTTCCTTGCTGAGTAGGTGGCATAGAGAAGAAACCAAGAATGGGAAACAAGAATCGAATATAGAAATTGCTTTTTGTACCACTTTGTTGTAGTTGGTGGAGGAACAAATAAATGAGGATCTAATGGTATATGATTTGATGTAAGGAGCATTCAATCTAGTGATTTAACAACTCACAAATGTTGAAACTCTAGGGAAACCTTCTCAACCTGTTTCTAGATTTAAAAACAAAAACCATAGATAAAAATAATTTTATATTAACAAAAAATAGTTGAGAAATACAAATGATTACTAAAGATAACAAGATTTGTAGCTATCTAGAATTGAAATAAAATAATATTTTTGAAAATTCCATAGAAAATTTATATATGTTGACCAACAAGATTGATCCCAAAAAAAATCCATTTTTCCACTTAATAGGATTTGGGTGGAAGGGTTGAAATACATAGATAATTTAAGTCCAAGAATATATAGCAAAGGGTGAAGTCTAGAAAAGGTGTTTTAAAGTTTCAAGACTGACATGTAAGTAAGGAGTTTTATACTAGGCAACTAATTTTCTTTAATCCTATCCCAAGGGGAGGCCTTGGTAAACAAGATAAAAAAATAAAATTCCTAAATTTGGTCTATAATTTATAATTCAAAATATGAGTGAGGTGAGTAAGACACATTTTAGGAGAAGAAATCAAAATCCATCAAATTTTAAGTTTTGAGAGACCAAAAGAGAATGGAATCATAAGTTACTAAGGTATGTTTAGGTAAGTAGTTTTTAAATGTGGTGTCAACATTCCACCACAGGTCTCTCTTCCAAGACCATGGGTTGAAGCCTAAGTTTGTGCAACACAACATCTAGTAAAAGCTCTTGTACCTTTAGAAGAGAATGAAGGCATGAATTGATAATATTAAAGTTTATTTTGAGCTCAAGCCAAGAATTATAGACTAGATTAGGGCTAATATTAATCCTCTTTCAAAATAATATAAGTAATTTGATTATATGCATTTCTACTAGAGGCATGTAATTTCTAGTAGTTATGGGTGACTAACTGTTATGTTTGTGGAGACTATTTTCATGTTAGAGTTTGGTACTCCTTCCATGTGTTACACTTGGATATTTTTACGGTGGTCCCGATCACTGGTGAGTGGGTCAAGAGGGTTCGGGGGCGAAGCCCCCGAAGCAAATTTTCATGGCTGGTTTATAACCCATGGGTAATGGGTAACCGTTATGGGCTGTTGGTTTTTTGGTTTCCATTGTTTTGTAAAACCACCTCTTCGGCTACCTATTGATGTACTTATAAATAGATGGACATACAATAGGATAGATATCAGTGTGTTTTGTGAAGGTGAATAGTGTGTGTGAATTCAATTGTGAATTTGGGAGGGTTTGTTGAGTGCAGCTCCAAACAAAATATAATTATTGTAATTGTGAAGACTGTTGGCTTGTAATAAAATATGAGCAAGTGTTCTTGGTGGATGTAGCCCAAATTGGGTGAACCATGTTAAATATTGTCTTCATGTTGTGCATATTTCATTTATGTAAATCTATTCATACTTATTATTATTGTGATTCTAAGGAATTATTCCACATTAGATTCTATTAATTCCTAACAACTGGTATTAGAGCCTTGGTTGTGTTTGCTGAAGTGTTGAATCGTAGGAAGGGTTATTAGCTTGAGTGGGAGCTATGCAAGATGATAATAGATATCGGGTTGAGAAGTTCAACGGGAAGAACTTTGGTCTATGGAAGATGCAGATGGAGGATTTTCTCTCTATAAAAAAGGACCTTCATATTCCACTGGAAGGAAGAGCAAAGAAACCAACAAGTATTGTTATCCTGTAAAATTGACGAGGGAAATTTTGTAGGTAACTGTAAGTGCAAAATCACAGCACCCCTGGATGCTGGTCAGGTTTCTAGGTTGACCATACTATCATCCAGTGTGATTGCATAACATTGAATCCTTTCTCCAAGTGTGGGACTTGAAAAAGTGAGAAAGGATTCTCCAGAGAAGGCTGGTTCCTATTCCTCTGTTCAGATGCACACGAAATATGTAGAGGGTTTGCTCAAAACCTAATCTAATCTGCCAAGGAGACAGGGTAAGAAGATGCATAAAAATAAATCTAAGCTAATAGAGGTGATGCACCGAGGAATGAAGAACACCTATCTTGCCAGTAAACACAGACCATTCAAATGTGATATAAGATCATGCACAGATAACAAAACTTGTAGTGAAAGACCAGGAGGATGCAAAATGAACACAGAGAGGGTTGAGAATCATCCACAGACATGTATTACTTGCTCCAAAGATTGATACAATACACTACAGAATGCCAAGAGGTAGAGTCGTATTACAGTTCAAATGAGAGGTTCGAACTCCACAAATTTGCCTGATAGGAGAAGAAGGGAGGAGCAAAACAGAAAATGTTCGACCTTTTGAAAGAAGCTCCTCTTTACAATATATAGAAAGAATGAGAGAGGGAAAAGAGAGGAAATCCAGAATCTACCCCAACCACTTCTAGGTCACATTTAAAATCATCTCATTATGGCAGAAGTGGCGGATCCTGGCAAAATGGCGGGCTGTCTAACAGAAGCGGCGAACTGTCTGCTGCATTAAAGTTGGTTGTTGAAGCATTACTTCTATCCATTATTTCGTGCCAGAGGTGTTTCTCAATTTTCTCTCTCCAAACTGAACCAAAATGCCAGATTGACCCCAGAATCATGTAGAGAATTTCACCAGCTTTCCATTGATATAAAAAACGTGAAAATCCGAGCTCTGGATCGAAAGTTATGGCGATCTGAAGATTTAGGGAAAAAACAGGCAAAAACAGGTCGGCGGGAAAAATATTTGAACTTTCCCCACGCTCTGCCACTTGGATGACACGTGGCAGGCTCTGATTCGCTGAGAAATTCTCTCTCCTCCACCTTTCTGTGGGCTTTCCTTTGAAATTTCCTTGTGGGCCCTTAAACTTGGACACGTGGCACTATTTCATTGGTTCGGGTCAGTGCTTGAAACCTCACCTTTTGAATTTTGGACTTTCTCCCTTGTGACACGTGTCATGATTTGATTGGTCCGCGGGTCTGCCGGCTTTTCGCGCCCTTCGCGTCTTTGTCCCAGATGTCCCAAACTGTTTGGGACAAAAACTTCCGATCCGCCCGAAATGGGCTTCCTTGTCCCTCATTCGGCCGATGACACGTGGCGTTGCTTGATTGGCTTTCGGCTCCTTCGGCTATCCGCGTCCCACGCGTCCCTTTGTCCCAACTGTCCCAGTGCTGAAGTTCCCCGTTTCAGCCGAAACCGGCCGGTTCGCGTCCTTCGCATCCATTTGTTCCAACTGTCCCAGACTGTCTGGGACAAATTCTTCCGAACCGCCCGAAATGGGCTTCCTTTGCTCTCGGCCGCTTCACCTTTTCATGCCTTCACGTCCTCGCGGCCCAGATGTCCCAAATGCTTAGTGCGAAAATTTCAGATCCTTTCCCACGCGTCCGAACCGATTGTTCTTTCCTTTTCGCGAACCCACCTTCACGTCCTCGATGTCCCTAATGTCCCTTTGCTTCATGGGCCACCTGGAGGCTTTTCGGCCGATCCGCGCCTCGATGTCCCCAACTGTTCCAACTTTTGCGAGGACTAGGACTTAGCCAATTTTCACGATTTTTCCTGTTCCAAGCTTGTTTTTGCCACTTTTTTCACCTTTCCTCAGAGCTTGCTCTTTCCTTCTTCAGACAGGGGAGTTAGAAAAAATCTGAGGGGACCCTAGAAACATGATTTTTGCCCTGAATCAATCCATTTGCTTGGGACTTGAGAATTCTGATGCATGTTATCAAATTAACCCTGGGGGGTGAATTTTGGATAACAATTTGGTGACTTTTCGGGGTCACCTGCCTGCTAGGTAGAAGATCAGTGGCCTTTTAGTGAGTCCATTGGGCATGGAGTCATAAGCCCTAATAACCTGAAACAAGCCTGATACTGCAACTCCCTCTATGAGAGCACGCTGAACTGTAAAAACTCAACCTAGGAGCAACAAAACCTGTGCCAAAGCACTTAGGGAAACTGAAACCTAACTACAACAAGACAATGTGCAAAGCACTTGGAGGAATGAAAATCTAATTAATATTTACAAGGTAGTGAAATTCCCTCTAGAAGCAACGCTTGAGATAGATTCCATTGACTGGAATCTGCAGTTCTTCACCATCCAATGAGGCCAATTGGAAAGCATTGCTGCTCTTGCACTTCGTGACCATGTATGGGCCACTCCAAATGGCATCAAATTTTGAATGCCTTCCTGGTTTTGCTCTATCCACATCCCATTTCAACACTAGATCTCCAACCTGAAACGATCTATCCTTGGCCTTCCTATCAAAGGTCCTTTTGATCAAAGCTTGATCCTTTTCCATTGCTTGGGATGCCTGATTTCTGATCTCTTGCAGCTCCATCAACTCTGCATACCTTACCTCCATGGGCCCAAACTCTAGCAACTCCAGCTGCTTCATGAGTTCCAATGTTGGCAACTCAAGTGACATGGGCAAGATTGCTTCTCTTCCATAGACAAGCCTGAATGGAGAGTTACCTGTGGATCTCTTGGGAGTTATCCTATCAGCCCATAAGGCTGATTTCAGTTTGGTATGCCAAGCCCTCTGATTCTCATCAAGAGTCCTCCTAATGATCCTCAACAAGTTCTTGTTTGTAGACTCGGCCTGGCCATTACCTTGAGGGTAATAGTTTGATGAAGTGCTTAGGTAGATCCCGTTCTTGACAGCCCACTCAGTCACCTTAGATCCAATGAATGCCAATGCATTATCAGAGATTATTGTAGCAGGTACGCCAAATCTGGTAGTTATCCCCTCATAAAAGTCTAAGATGCTAGACTCATTTGCCTCTTTGAGTGCTACTGCTTCTGTCCATCTGGTGAAGTAGTCCGTGGCTGTCAAAATCCATTTGTGCCCTTGGCTTGAATTGGGATTAATGACTCCAATGAAGTCCAAACCCCATTGCATGAATGGCTGGTCAACTGAGATTGGATGTAATGGAAGGGCAGCAAGTCTTTCTTTTCCTGTGAAGAATGCACAATTCTTACACCTCTTGATCCATGCATAGCAATCACTGAAGATTTTAGGCCAATAATAACCAGCCTTCATGATTTTTAGAGCTGTCACTCTTGGTGCAAAATGACCACCAGCTGGTCCACCATGAAACTCTTCCAACACCCTTTGAATCTGATTTGTGCTAATGCATCTCAGCAGCACTCCATTCACATCTTTCTTGAACAAAACTCCATCAACAATGGCATATGGAACAGCCTGCAACCTGAAGTATCTCCTCTTCGCTTTGCTCATTTCTGGAGGGCATAGGCCTGTCTGTAGGAAGTGTATCATACTCTGAGTCCAACAGGGAGTGGGCACATTATCATTTTCCTGTTCTTGACCATCCTGTAGTACCAAGACAACATCTTCTTCATTACCTGCTTCAACTTGTTGACTCAAGGCTAGTTGTTCGCATAGTCCCTTCCCACGTACTAGTTTGGTGACCTTGATCTCGATGTCATATTCCATGACACGAGTTATCCATCCTACATGTTTCTCATTCAGATCCTTGTTTAGAAGGAAGTCCCTGACTCCCGCATGAGAGACCAATAATTGGATCTTGTTGTTTGAGACTAGGTGCTTGAATTTCTTTAAACTCCTGATCACTGCAAGTACATGCTTTTCAATGAAAGAGTACCTAGTTTCGTATTCCTCCAAGCCTTGACTGAAGAAAGCAACTGGTTGTTCTAATCCTTCTTTGTTTTGTTGTGCCAAGATTGCAGAAATTGTATCTCCACCACCAAAGGCATATAGCATGAAATCCTTGGAGAAGTTTGGATTGACGAGAGTTGGAGCTTGAGATATAGCCTCTTTTATTGCCTCAAAACTTGCCTTGCCTTCAGATGTCCACTTAAATGCCATGCTCTTCTTCAACATCAGTGTTATTGGCTTTACGAGAGCTGCAAAGTTTGGAACAAACCTGCGGACAAAATTGATCCTTCCTAAGAAGCTTTGAAGAGCCTTCTTATGACTTGGCAATGGCAACACTCGAATTGCTTCAACTCTTTCTGGGTCAATCATCAATCCCTCCTTTGAAACAATATGGCCAAGAAGTTTTCCCTCATGAGCCAAGAATATGCATTTTTTGGGATTCAATGATACCCCAAATCTTCTACACCTCTGAAATACCTGCCTCAGATGAAAGAGGTGATCCACTACATTTTTGGAGAATACAGTGATGTCATCAAGGTATATCAAAACTATTTTATTGATCAACCCCTTGAATGCCATATCCATTGCCCTTTGGAAAGTGGCTCCAGCATTTGATAGCCCAAATGGCATCTTCTTGTAGGCATAGGTCCCCCATTTGGTGGTGAAAGCCGTCTTGAACTGGTCATCTTCCTTCACCATTACCTGATTATACCCTGAGTAGCCATCTAGGAGAGAGAATCTCTCCGAACCGGATACTACTTGCAATATTTGTTCCATTGAAGGAAGTGGGTAATGGTCTTTGAGAGATGCCCTGTTTAGGTCTCAGAAATCTACACACAACCTGATTTCTCCGCTCTTCTTCCTGACCGGAACCAAGTTTGCGACCCAGCTTGAGTGCTTGATCGGGAATATAATGCTTGCCTCTATTAGCTTATTTAGCTCTTTCTTCATTAGAGGCTCAATGTGAGGGTTGACTGGTCTCTGCTTCTGCCTGATGGGCTTAGCATCTGGATCCAATTCTATGGTATGCTGAGCCAGGTTGGGATTGAAACCTTTCAAGTCTTCATAGCTCCAAGCGAAGACATCTGGAAATTCTTGGCAAAGTTGTATGAAATCTGATTTCTCCTGTTCAGTGGCTACCTTGCCAATTTGAAGTGTTTTGTTTTCCCCAACCGGAATTGGCTCTGAATCTTCTCTTTTGACCTGTATGTTAGCCTTTTCCTTACGGAACTGGTCATTAGGGTTGAAGATAGACTCCAATGTTACTAAACCCCTAGGAAGCTTGTTTGTCCACAGCTGCACTACTTGATCCCCATACTGCTGCTCTAATCTGTCCTGATTCCTAGCTGAGAATTCAGCCTCTTCTTGTAAGAAATTGACGATCTGTTGATCGTTCTCAAACACCTGCCAGCTGGTGTTATTATCTGGAACTGCTGGCCTCACAATCACATGGACATGTGGCTGTGTTTTTTCCCTTTTGATGTTGTCAACCACATCAAACATTGCTCCAACAGCTGCGAGCCTATCCGCGGCTTCATTTTTCTTCCTAGGTATGGACGCGATATTGAAAGCTTCGAAATCCTCAACGAGGTCCCATACCCTATTCTTGTAGTTCTTTAGCAGTTCATTCTTTGTAGCATGTTGTCCCCTGACTTGATTGACGATTAGTTCACTGTCACCAAAGACTTGCAAGTTCTTTATTTTCTTCTTGATTGCCCAATGTATCCCTTGCACCAAGGCTTCATATTCAGCAGTGTTATTTGAACAGGAAAACTGGAAACGGAAGGCTGAGTAATACCTTATACCTTGTGGTGAAACGAGCATAGCTCCTCCTCCTGCACCTTGTCTACTCCTTGATCCATCAAAGAACAGTTGCCATACTTCATTCTTGTCCTTATGATCTGGCTTGGTGATGCTGGGGAGAGGTTGATCCTCTTCATGTAAACAATAAACCCCTAGCTCAGATTCTTCTACTTCTTGATAAGGATCAAAAGCATGCACCTTGCTTGCCCATTCATCAAGAGTCAAATCCGGGATACTTCCAACCTTGGTGTCAGCCTCGTCAGTGCTAGGGTGATCTTCTTGATCAAATGCTGAGCAATTGGCATTAATCTGACTTGGAGTGTAAGGCTCAATATGGAAGTTTGCAATAGGTTCAGACCTAATTGTAGCCTTAGTTCCATACCTTGTTCTAAACAACATGTGAGACCAATCCGCCGAAAGATAGCCTCCAATTTTAGCAGTGAAGTCTCTTGACAAGCACAATGCAAAGAGTGGTGGAAGGTCTATGACTGATACATCTTGTAAAACAACAACATTTGGACATGCATGCAAGGTAAGACTCAAATTTCTAATCACTCCAACTGTTGCTATTGCTGTCCCATCTAGCTGCACTACCCCTTTAGATGTTATTTCATACTGGAGCCCTAGCTGATCAGCTATCTGTTTAGGCATTACTGAGCTACTTGCCCCGGAGTCTATCATGCAATTATGTACTAGCTGATTTCCAATGATTAACGAAACATAGAAAGGGGGGGGCTTCAACATTTTACCTTGTTGTGCTCCATGACTTCCTTCAGGCTGGGCAGCATTTGTAAGCACTTTGTCTTGCATCTGAACCTGCTGATTCGAAGTTGGCCAATCCTTCATGGCAGCTTGCAGCAGATCTCTTTGGCCTGGGATGGATAGGGATTCCCACATAGATATATTGATGTTTGTCTTCTTCATCTGATCAATGATACTGAATGGTGATGAAGGATCTCTCTGCTGTCCCTTGGTTTGCACATTTACTCCTTGTACGTGGGCAGCAACAGCTGGCATTTGAGTTGGCCTAGGGGCTGTTCTTGGCTGCCCTTGTGCATTTGAAACTGGACTTTGCTTGCCAATCATTTCTGGAGTCATAGAAGGTTGTGGATTGGCTGGGGCTAATGGCTGTTCTTCACCCAAATTTCTCCTTTTTGACCTTGTGTTGGCTGCAACACCTTGAGAAACTGCCTGATTCATGCCACAAAAATCCTCTGCTTGCCAGTTCACCAATGTGGTGTCATTTGGGGCTGATTGCTGTTGGAATGTTTCTTGTTGTTGACTGTTTCCTTGACTGCCCTCGCCCTCCACACCAGTAGTTGTCACCATCAATGCTTGATTGAGAGCACCATTGAAACACATGGATTGGTTATGAGGCTCGTTGCATGGAAAGCACCAATCATATTCCTGAGCAATGTTGTTCTGTGTTGGCACTAATGCCTTAGAGGCAGATATGGCATTTGGATTATAGGGCTGGAATGGTCTATTGGCAGGAGGCCTTGTTTGATTCATGTTTGCAGCTGGATTAGGTGGCCTTTGTGGTTGGTATGGCTGCCTATTAGGTTGAGCTTGGGGTTGATAAGAAGGTCTGAAACCTTGGGCTTGTTGCCTCTTGAGAGTAACCAGCTCATTGCCTAGGTTTTGCAATTGCTTCATGACCTCTTGAAGCTCATTTGGGGCACTTGGAGATGAAGTGGAAGCTTCATTTGAACTCTGATTTCTAGGAGTGGGAGAAGGAGCCAAATTAGGTGCTTGACTAGTGTTTGGACTCTCTAAACTTGGAAACAATGGCATGGGAGGCCTAGGGGCAAGTTTGCCAGCTTGAATCAAACAATTTTCAGCCCTAATGGCAATGCTATAAGCCATAGGGATTGTTGTGCCTCCCATGGACTGAATTAACATAGAAATATCAGAATTTAGAGCTTTGAGATAGTAGAGAAAAGCACCTTCTGCTGTTGGCCTGACTGCCACTGGAATCCTCTCCCAAGTTTTTTGAAATCTGAAGTTGAAATCGGTCAGCTGCTCATTGGGAGCTCTCTTGATAGTTGTCAGCTGCTCCAAAAGAGACAAGTTGTCTCCCTTCTCTCCAAATTGCTCATGAAGTGCTATACACAGCTGATTCCAATTTGTGATAGAACCAGCTCCAAGGCTCCTAAACCATTGTAATGCTTTACCCTTGAAGGAAGATGCCAGTAACTTGACAGCCACTTGCATTTCATTGATTTCATGGATTGCACAAAGGTTAGCAATATCTTTAACATGATCACCTGGAGTAGTCTGATTTTCTCCAGTGAAGTAGGGAATGTTCTTCAAGGCTGCAATAGGGACTGGATGTTGTGCATTGAGAGCAAGTGGGCTGCTGCCTGTGAAGTTGACGTAGGGGTTGTTCTGAGCCATTCTAATTGGTCTTAAAACCCTTGTTGACTGAATGAAAGGCCTACCAGGTGGAGGAGTTGAGAGAGTTCTGTTTGGTGGAGATGGAGACCTCTGAATCCTTCTTCCTCTTTGCCTTCTTCTCGGAGATAATTGCAGGTATTCAAACAACACTTCTTCTTCTCCGACTCTTGACCTTGTGATTCTTCTCATAAGTTTTCAGGCCTGCACTACTGAAACCAGTTGATTTTTCCCCTTGGAGTCGCCAGATATGCAAATAATAGCTCTTTTTAAGCAAGAAAAATGCAGCAGATGCACATCAACCCTGCTACAATAAAAATGAGACCTCTAAGGTCCCACCGGGCGTGCCAAAACTGTTAGTGCAAAATCACAGCACCCCTGGATGCTGGTCAGGTTTCTAGGTTGACCATACTATCATCCAGTGTGATTGCATAACATTGAATCCTTTCTCCAAGTGTGGGACTTGAAAAGTGAGAAAGGATTCTCCAGAGAAGGCTGGTTCCTATTCCTCTGTTCAGATGCACACGAAATATGCAGAGGGTTTGCTCAAAACCTAATCTAATCTTCCAAGGAGACAGGGTAAGAAGATGCATAAAAATAAATCTAAGCTAATAGAGGTGATGCACCGAGGAATGAAGAACACCTATCTTGCCAGTAAACACAGACCATTCAAATGTGATATAAGATCATGCACAGATAACAAAACTTGCAGTGAAAGACCAGGAGGATGCAAAATGAACACAGAGAGGGTTGAGAATCATCCACAGACATGTATTACTTGCTCCAAAGATTGATACAATACACTACAGAATGCCAAGAGGCAGAGTCATATTACAGTTTCAAATGGGAGGTTCGAACTCCACAAATTCACCTGATAGGAGAAGAAGGGAGGAGCAAAACAGAAAATGTTCGACCTTTTGAAAGAAGCTCCTCTTTACAATATATAGGAAGAATGAGAGAGGGAAAAGAGAGGAAATTCAGAATCTGCCCCAACCACTTCTAGGTCACATTTAAAATCATCTCATTATGGCAGAAGCGGCGGATCCTGGCAAAACGGTGGGCTGTCTAACAGAAGCGGTGAACTGTCTGCTGCATTAAAGTTGGTTGTTGAAGCATTACTTCTATCTCATTATTTCGTGTCAGAGACGTTTTCTCAATTTTCTCTCTCCAGACTGCACCAAAATGCAAGATTGATCCCAGAATCATGTAGAGAATTTCAACAGCTTTCCGTTGATATAAAGAACGTGCAAATCCGAGCTCTGGATCGAAAGATATGACGATCTGAAGATTTAGGGCAAAAATAGGCAAAAACAGGTCGGCGGGAAAATATTTGAACTTTCCCCGCGCTCTGCCACTTGGATGACACGTGGCAGGCTCTGATTCGCTGAGTAATTCTCTCTCCTCCACCTTTCCCGTGCGGGGCCTTTCCTTTGAAATTTCCTTGTGGGCCCTTAAACTTGGACACGTGGCACTATTTCATTGGTTCGGGTCAGTGCTTGAAACCTCGCCCTTTGACTTCTGGACTTTCTCCCTCGTGACACGTGTCGTGATTTGATTGGTATTTCGGGTCTGCCGGCTTTTCACGTCCCTTCGCGTCCATTTGTCCTAGATGTCCCAAACTGTTTGGGACAGAAACTTCCGATCCGCCCGAAATGGGCTTCCCTGTCCCTTTTCTGCCGATGACATGTGGCGTTGCTTGATTGGCTTTCAGCTCCTTCAGCTATCCGCGTCCCACGCGTCCCTTTGTCCCAACTGTCCCAGTGCTGAAGTTCCCCGTTTTGGCCGAACCGGCCGATTTCACGTCCTTCACATCCATTTGTCCCAACTGTCCCGGACTGTCTGGGACAAATTCTTCCGAACCACCCGAAATGGGCTTCCCTTTGCTCTCGGCCGCTTCGCCTTTTTATGTCCTTTGCGTCCTTCGCATCCTCACAGCCCAGATGTCCCAAATGCTTAGTCGATTTTCTTTCTTTTTTGGCTCCGGGCGGTTTTTCGCGTCCAACGTCCCAAATGGCCCAGAGCAGTTAGTGGTTTGCGCTCCTTCGGCTGAACCGGCTGGTTCCGCGTCCCTTTGCGTCCCGATTTGTCCCAGATGTCCCTTTGCTTCGCGGGCCACCTGGAGGCTTTTCGGCTGATCCGCGCCTCGATGTCCCAACTGTTCCAACTTTTGCGAGGACTAGGACTTAGCCAATTTTCACGATTTTTCCTGTTCCAAGCTTGTTTTTTGCCGCTTTTTTCACCTTTTCTCAGAGCTTGATCTCTTTCCTTCTTCGGACAGGGGAGTTAGAAAAAATTTGAGGGGACCCTAGAAACATGATTTTTGCCCTGAATCAATCCATTTGCCTGGGACTTGAGAATTCTGATGCATGTTATCAAATTAACCCTAGGGGGTGAATTTTGGATGACAGTAACCATACCAAATTTTCTATTTTGGTTCCCTGTTGAGGTCTCCTAACGTTCGGAATGGCATAAAATCCCTTCCCGGAAAATCTGGTTTTTCGAACTTAGTCATTTGGTCCGTTTTTGGCTGGGCGCAGTTTTTATTCATGCAACATCAAATAAATTTGGCCCCCTTCTCTTCCTTTGGCACATCCTTTGGAGTGTCAACATTCCAAATGTTGCACCTTCCCATGATATGCCTTTCAAACCTGTGCCGAGGCACATGCGCTACCTTTTCGACATTAAAATTGTTGCACCCCTGAATGGTGCACCGAAGCGCTCAAAAGGTAATGTTGAAAGTCCCAAATCCGTGCCAATGGCACAAATATTTTCATGTTGTTATCTATTCTAGTGCACCTTAAAAAAATTTGGTGGTGCATTTATTACACCTTTTGCTATAAATAGAAGCATCCGACTAGTCATTTTCACGATTGAAAAAACATGGAAAAAGGTTATTCCTCTGTGTTTGTCAGCACTCCGGTCAGCCCCGTGTATCACTTTTCGTCATAATCATGTCCCCACATCATTTCTTCTAGCCTATATATTCCTAGTAAGTGGTCTTTGCTTTTCTTGTGGTTTTGTTGTGGTTTCATTGTTGTTTTTTAGAGGTCATTGTTATTAAAAAACAAAGAAAATGAACCTAAGAATTATACAACCTCTAGCCCATTCTTGAAAATCGACCCAACTTCAAACCGGTTTTACCCTCCTTCCAGATTTGCTGGCTTGGGGGTCCTTGTATCAAAAATGAATCCCTGACCCTCTTTCCTCTATTCCCCTCACTAAAAAATCTGTGTTGAAAGAGACCAAAAAAGCCACAAACCGATCAAAAGAGGGAAAATCCTTGAAAATTATCAAACCCATGATTTTCCTTTGGCGCAAACGCTATCACTATTGCACAAAACACAGTTGCACCAAAGGGGCACACTATCCCCGCTTGTAACACACATCTTTCCCATGCCTTAGCAAATTCTTAAAACAAGATACAGGCGCAAGTGCAACTCTGCCTACACCAACATCTGAGTGTCATGCAGACTCTTCCTGCGCCACGCCAAAAGCTAAGACACTGGTGCACCTTAACTCAATGATGCACCATTTAAACCTGTGCCCCTTGGTGCACCATAATGTTATGCAACATGTACCCTATTTACGCCAATGGCGCATCCTACAACCTTGCAACACCAAAATAATATGTGCCTATTCAAAACCATTCATATGGCACAGGTGCACATCCTTTGACACCAACACTGAATCTTGTGTGTAGTATTTTTGTGCCCTGCGCCCTTTTGCACTATTTTCTTCCATACAACACTCTCCAGCAGTGCACCTTGCTTTTCTAACCCTGCAACCTACAATATAATTGTGCCTTACGCCCAGATACTTGTAAATTGATAAGTTTTCATTCTGTAAGCTTTAATGGACGATCTAACAGCTAACATGGCTTTTCTACGATGGGCTTCCCTACTTCTTCTTGTAAATAAGTAGCTGAACTCATATACACACATGTCTTCATCGAGTAAAAATCCAACCAAGTCAAAGGGTAAAGAAAAACTCAAGGAAGAAGAAATGAAGTACAAATACAAAAGGGTCAGGATGCCCGAGTCCCTTGCAGAGTGTGACTTGGACATCAGGGATTCGAAACTTGGTCACATTGATATGAAAGACTTCTGGGCAAGAACTAGAAATGGCACAGGTAGTCCGTGGATGGAAAAATTGGTCGGCAGTGGTTTACATTTCACCGAGGGAATCCTTATGAGCATGGTAAACAATGAATTCATGATGGTGGTGGCCCATTGCTACAATAAGGACACAAAATGTGTTGAGAATGAGAAGGGCGAGGTAATAATCAACCTCACTACCTGACACTTTGAAATCATGTTGCGTATCCCCCACTACTAGAACTTTGTGGCAATAAGCCAAGAAGATTGCATAAAAGCATGGAATGAGAATGAGGACAAATGCATGCAACTTATGAACAAAGTGTATCTGAAGAACAAGAAGGTGATAACTAGGTAGCCACAAGTTATTCACCACAACGACTTCTCAGAGGAGCTGAGCGACACCATCATCTTCCTGAGCAGGGTCTTTGGGCTTCCTGATGCTCATTACTTCCACAAATGGATGCTCAGATATCTGGAAATAATAAGAAAAAACATTCCCAATCAACGTTTTGAGTGGACGGACATCATCAGCAGCACTATCTCCGAGCAGCTTCAACAACTCTTGACAACAGGGAGGTTCTACATGAACTCCTGCATGGTATACATTGCTGCCTTAGAAAAAGACTATCCAACACTGAGTTGATATAGGGTGTGGCCCCAAGTAAAAATATATGATTATTATCTAGAATCGAGACTGGAAAACATCATCCCTCAATTAAGTAAAATCAATGATGCCTTCTTCTATGACATCATCTACCTCTTGAGGCCCAATATGACTCATGGTCAGATGAACAAGAGTGTGGTTACTACCACAAAGAAGTGGGGGGTGTTATTTACGTAATTCCCCACTTTCACTTATCTCAGAACTGCCAACTTCTTAGGGGAACCCACCAAGTTACCAAGGTATGTAGGACCGAAGTTGATCCTATTGGAGCTGTCCAGATAGCTTATCACATACCATGAGAAGTGCTTGAAAAGAAAGAAGGGCAGAACTCCTTCCCCCTCACAATGGGCAGGTATACCTGCACTTCTCACACCAAATCCCGGGAAATGCTTGTGGAGCTGGAATTGCTCAACTTAAAACAAAATTTTACAGCAAGGCCGACCTTTGACCCTCACAATTACCTTCCAAGGGAAAAGCTTGATCCAATTCACATCCCACAGATTGAAGATGTCTATATCGATCTGTATCATGAGGTCGAGCTCAGAAGAAAGGATCACTCCCGCCTGGCCCTGTTAGAAATCATCCAATATGGTGTGGCCATTGTTCTGAAACATTTCCAAATGACTGATCAAGAAGTTGATCAGGTCTATCTAGATACAGATAGGGAAAATCGGCCATTTGCTGAGATTGATAGAATAAAGGCACCTCAAAGTATTGAGGAAAGGGTTAAAGGTACTCTGCAGCACAAAGAGCATTGGTGCAAAAAGAATGGCCTTATCTACCTTGGGGTAGACTTCACCACGTCTCCTTTGGGTGATGCACATGCTAAGCCAAAGCACTTACCAAAGGGAAAAGGCAAAGACAAAGAGGGAGAATCAAGCGCTGCTCAGGAACAAGCTATCGAGAGTCTTCCTTTCGCCACCCAGGAATAGGTAGTAAGCCTGGTCTCCCCAGAAGAAGAGGCGGTAAGTGTTTCAACATGCACATCCACTCAGGATGTTGCCACTGATATAACTAGTGAATTTCCCACCGTCCCATCTTTCGATCCTCCTTCTCCTCCTCATGTCACTCAAAGAACCACTCCTCTAGTTGTGTCTTCTCCCCCATCCTCTACTATTCCCCCTTCCTCTTCCTCCATCTTCTCTTCCCTCATGGAGTTGTCCCCTAGCATTTCTTTTCTCATCTCTCAGATCCCTTCCACCCCCACAGCTTCTTCTCCTACAGTAACTCCTACCCTTGTAAGCGTTGGAGAGTTGGCTTCCTTATCAATGCCACCACCGAGTGTCTCGACACATTTCCCCAAGTTCACTGTAGTTGCTCCTTCTTCTGCCTCCGTTCCCTCTTCTCCCTCTGGTCCCACTCCCTTAAGTCCAGAATGGATCTCCAAGCACCTGAGCCAGCATAAGAGGAAATTTCCCATTGCACCTATGAACTTCTCCATCATTCCAAAAAATAGAGCTAAGAAGCAAAAGCCAATAACCCGCTTCTCTCAGAGTGCTTCAGGTGAAAGTGTTATGGAGATCACATACCCTAATCCCATAAAGGATAAAAAGGATTTGTCTCCTATAGAGTATACAGTGACACAGGTCATGATGGGGACATCCTTAGAAATCCTACAAGGAGAGGCTCTATCTGCAGTGGATTCCCTTTGCAAAAAGCTTCAGGAAGTAAAGGAAGAGAAGAGGATACTGAAAGAACAGAACAAACATCTTCTCCAAGCCCTGCAAAAAATTGGCAATGCACCTCTTGCAACATCCACTGAAACTCCTGAAGCCCTTAGTCAAGAAAATAAAAACAAGTACACCAAGATTCGTGAACAAGGTATGGCAGTATCCACCTGGAGAGACCAGATCCTTAAGGATAGTGAGGAAGTAATTGTAAAGTTCACAGAGCTGTATCAGAATATTGATCAGGCTAACAAGTAACTCCAGGTGATTATAGGGCCTATCTCTGAAGAGTTGGACCATGCCAGGTTACAACATGAGACATTCCAAAAGATGCTCGACTACCCAGTCAATGATTTAGTAAAATTCAACATCTTCAATCATCCAAGAGCACCCAACAAAGTCCTTCCTGCTTTGGACTATCGAGTTGACCAGATGGAATTTGTCTTGGAGAATATTGACAAAATTAAGGAGGCCTTGGATGCAATGCAACAAATGGAGAAGATCGGCCTAAGGATGTCCCCTGGCTTGCTCACTCCATCATACACCTTGAGGAAGGCATATGACACTATTCAAATCTTTAGGAGATTGTGTCGCAAGGGTTAGGGTCAGAAGCCAATTTTGATGCAGAGTCTATCAACAACCTTCTGGCCTTCCGTGATTTTATTGGATACCTGATGGAGGCAGGTAATGAATACTTCAAGCTCCCAGAGAGACTCAGAGATGAACGGGAGACTTGTGAGGTCATCGGTGATCACACCAAAGGTCCCGCTTAGTATCAACTTAAACTGATGATTAGTAAGTTCATGGAGTATCGCGCTCAATTTCACATCTCCTCTCTTGAGTAGAAGCAAGATACTCCTTTCCATCCACGAGATGACGATGAATAGGCTCCTTCCTCTTGGGATTGTTCCCATTTTTGTAAATTATTTGAAAGTATGTTGGCACAAATGATGACATCATCCATGTTGCACCATGTGATGTTGTCATCTACCAAATTGCCCCAAAGTCAACATTTGACTTTTAGATATTTTGTAATTAGTTGTTGGTTCCTTTTTTCCTTCTTTCTCCTTCTCCTTCTATATATACTTGGATACTTGTTATATTCAAGGATGAACATTTTTTAGATGAAAAATAGAAGTGAGAAGGAAAATGACTTTGTACTTTTGTAACAGAAAATATTAATACAGAAATTAAGACTTTGTGCTCAATGGATTTGTTATGTGTATTAGATCTTTCTTAAGTTAGATCTATGTTGCTTTTCTATCAGATCTATCTCTACTTTTTGTCATTTTCTCATCAGTATTGCTTTGTTCATTTATGCAAGTAGGTTTGGCTCTGTTTACTACCAGCCCAACACATAAACCCTCTGACCTTTCTACTTTGGAATTCATTTCTTTTCTCCCTTCAGATATATCCTATCTTTGTCCTTCCCTTCATTACTTTCTATCCACAGTCAGAAACACCCCTGTTGGGATGAGATCCAAAACCCCTGAAGGTAGAATATTGTAGAACTTGCGCAGATTCCTAATAGTAGAATAGCAATAAACCAGTTTCACTTTGCTATCTCAAAGAGGGGCTATGCCCTGGACACTATTGGCTTGTCTATGCATATATCTGCCCTCCCGAAAATTTTTCAGACCAACAGTTTTTGGTGACTCTACTGGGGCAAGAACCAGATCTATGTGAGTGTTAAGACACTAATAGCTTTTAAGGTTGCTAAAGGAAACTACGAAAATTGACAAAACTACAAAAATCACTACCTATTTGCAAATCTTAACTTTTTGCTTAAAATCCAAAATTTTTGCAAAAGTGATCAAAACTGAAAATTTTCTTCAGAGATCCATAGATCAGGGCTAGTTAAAGATCTTTAGTTCATTGAGTTATTACAAGAACCCATATATTTCTGTAGATTTGAGATTCTGACAGTTTTACAAATAATTTCAAACTCTTGCAAAAAGTCAACTCTAAGATCCAAAAATTAGCTTACTAAGTTAACCATTATTTTATCCTCGTTGATCTTCATCATTAAACCACAATCAGTTTTCAAAGGAGGGATAAAATTAAATATTTAGAAAAGTACATGCTGCTGATTCTTGTCAGAAAAATAAAAAAATCAGCAAGTACAACCAAAAAGAGTTTTTAAAATATGCTCTAAAAGCATTGCAGATCTGAAAGGCACGCTGGCGGGTGAACCATTTACCCATAGTAGGAGAGCTCGTGGAGAAGTTGATCCTATTTTCAATTTACTTCAAAGGCATAACTTCAGTATTACACCAACACGCTTCCCATCGCTGAGTTCAGCCGATCGGTCAGTCAGAAGTGCCTCGCCCCCACAAAAAAATCATTTTTCGCAGGGAGCCTCCACATCCCTTTGCAGCGCTCTATTGCTCAGTAGAACCACACTCCTGGCTCGTGTCCTCTTTCTATCTTTTCAAATGGCATTACCATGGGGAAATGCTATGGGCCCTCTTGCCTTGCCACATCCTGTTCACGCACTCCCTCATGAAAAGTGCAAGAATTTTTGAAGATTTGATGGGAGTGGAAACCAAATCACAGATTCACATATATCTGCATTCATTATGTCATGTAGCATCATAGATGTGACCTATGAAGATGTATCATTATGTCTCTTTCTAGAGACCTTGTAAGGACCTGTAACAGAGTGGTTCCAACATTTGCCAGTCGGGTCTATCACCAGTTGGGCCACATTACGAACTACATTTGAAGATAGGTACAAGCCTTCAGAAGACACGTTTGCGTTACTATCAAAGATCACTCACCTGAAGAAGGAAGTCAATGAAACCATGCATGATTTTATTGCTCATTTCAATTCACTAATTAACCGTGTGCCGCCTGTCATGCTGCTAACACTAGAAAATTAGAAGTGTTTCTTTGTGAACGCCATGAGCTCAAGAGTAAGTTTCTTACTCTTACAAGAACAAATAACCACCCTGGTTCTTGCTCAGGCTACTTCCATTCGAATAGAAGAAAACTTGCTTATATCTGGTGAGTTAAAACAAGAGTCGTGTAACACTCTGATTTTGTATGTTAACTTGGTGAATGTTTTACATACTGTTATAGCTGCAGAAATGAAGGCAAACATGTTAAGATATGTTTCTGATCTTAAGAGAATGTGTTGCTAACTTGGATTCTTGTATGCTATGATTTATTGCTTGGGACAGCAAATATTGTACTTGTGTGTTTGCTTATGTGACGACAAATTGTCGTATACTTGCTAACTCTCTGTTGTTGATTGACAGCATACCTTGAATCAATTTCGTTGATCCAAGTATGCTGAGGTCCTCTTGTGATTTCTGTGTCGATCCACACTTGAACCGAACCGAGATAGTTATGAGCGTGCAGCGCCTGTTGGCAGGTATGAACAGCTGGCACGTAAATGCAAACGACAGGAGTTCGACTCTTGAACCTTGTACTGTCGAACTTGGGACCTCGTGAGGAAAGGAATGCCTGGACACGGGTGGCCTTGGCACGTAATCTGAAGGATGGAACGTCCTGCTCTGCATTAACGTGAATGTTAGTAGGGAGGCTGGATGGAAGTTGTTAGTGTTAGTGGTTAGTATGAATTAAAAACCTAAACTAATCCTAAGTCCTAACATGCATCCTACACTACTACCCTAAGTGGATTTTTAAATTAAAAAAAAAAAGAGGGGGAAAATAAAACCTAAGGCTAAACTAAGACCTAGGTTGAAAACCATATGCAACCAAAACTAATCCTAAACTAAGGGGTGCGCAGACCCTTGGGAGGAAAGGGATAAGGATGGAAAGGGCATTCATTGGCATTTAATAAACTGTCCCTACGTGGACAGCACCAGTTTTGGCGGGGCAGGTAAGGGATTAGAGGCATCTATTTAGAAATAGAGCCAAATTCAGTTGGCATGGGAAATTTGAAATTTACAAGCTCGCCAACTCAAGTGGCGGTGGTGTGAGAAGCAAGGAAAAAGGCAGAGCCTTAAATTGCATTAATTATTCTTGGTCCTTGTGACCATCTCGCCTTGGAAACAGCATGAGGGAATTTGATTTTCATTTTGTTGATTCGAGCCTTTTGTGAAGTTTCTCTGCATTTGGCTTTTCTGACCTGGTTCGGTCGAACCAGCTCTTGGCATTTGACATTTTCTTGGGGATTTGGAGGCTGTTGTTAATCCTGAAGAAGGAAGGAAGTGTTGGAGAGTTTGTGTTGTCACTGTGGAAGGAAAAATGTGGCAAACGAAGTTTTCTTCGAGCTCTGGGAAAAGAGATTTCAGGCATGTTAAGCCCTTCTCTTTAAAAATATTTGCTTTGATTAAGTGTATCATTAAAACAACCCTGCTCTTGGGTTTTGATTTTTTGACTGTTGTCAAATCGGTTCGATTTGGATTTCGTTGATTCTTGCTTCTCTTTTGCTTGGAAAATGATATGTTGAACGTTTCTGGTTGCTTGGTTTTGGTTTGTTTTTGCTTGAATCAAGTTGGAAATGAATTACTGTACTGGTTATCGACTGTATGGTGGTTTGAAATGGATATTTCTTTCACTGATTCGTGTTGTTCGAACAGGCTGTGTATTCGTTCCTTATAGTGAAATTATTTCCTTAAATGTAATCTTTTCTTGCTATTGTATGGGGAACTGTCCTTATATGTATAAAGGAAGTTAAGATACAGCCGTGTATATTGCTATGATTTGGGTTCATTGAATCTGGCTGTCACATTGGAAATAGTGAGAAATATTGTCTTTGACTGCTGGGATTAATTGTTTTGTAATTCTCAAATGACATACCTTCCTGTGCGCTGGTCGTTTGACAGTAAAGGGAAATTGTTCATGTGTATCACGGGTCTGTACATGTTATTTGAATTGTTTTCTCTATTGAAACTATAAGTTCTTTTGCTGATGAACTAAAATGAAAGAAGCAATCGTTGTCTGAAATTGTTTCTTATTGAATTTTTTTTTAGGAAATAAATCCTCTTCCTTCTCTGGTCTTGGGATTTTAATGGAAATGGCATTTGGGGTTTCTATGGGTATTCGAACTCGATTCGAATAAAGTAATAGCAATAAATTCCTTTCTGTACCTTTCCTTGAATTGGAAATGAGCAAATACATTTGGGTAATCCGTGAAAATAGGAAGAAGAAGAAGACTGTTTTTCCTTCGAAGTTATTGATGGATTATGTCTCTCCTTGCTGTGAGATTAGAATGGTTTTATGGTGTTTTAATGATGCTATTCAATCTTCCTGTCCGGACTGTTGACACAATTATTAATTGGTTTTGTATTATGTTCAAGGAATGATTATATTTCTTTCTTACTGTGATGGATAGTTGATTCCATGGCGTCTTGTAGTTGAAGTTTGACCCTTTGTTTTGAATTGACTTGTGAATGCGAACTTGACCTGGATTTCTGTTTTAATAAATGGAAAGTGTGAGAATTAGCTTGTTTTCTGAGTCTATTCTGACTGTACCAAGCTTACACGATTAACACCCTTAACGAGTTTGTCTTCATAGAGGTATCGATATATGAATGTCATACTTTGAATTCTGTACCTCATTAAGAAAATGGAGGATGCTGTTTTCGAAGGTAACGGATGATTGAGATAGAACTCGAATTGGATATTCATTGTTGAGGCATGTTGGCTTGAAACTGTACAGGCTATGTGAGTTGCCTTTCAATGAAAATAAATGTGTTGTTATTTTCATAAGTTGAGCTGTCATGCTAAGATAAACACGAATTGAGTGTTTTTATTTCATTCGGAGCAAATGATTGTTTCTTAGTGAAATTAAAGGGGAATGAATTCGTATTCTGTTGCTATTCTGACTTAATGAAATTCATAATCAATGTGAATATTGGATTTGCTGTAGGTAACAGCAATGAATAAAATCTTAGTTTGAGCGGGATATGCTCACAGGATGAGGAAATCATGTGATTAATTGACTGCATGATTGGAAGTACTGTTTGTCTGTTTAGTATGCCGTGAAAGAAATATGGTTTCTTTTATTATGGTAAATATATGGTATGCAGCCTTATATTGTTTAATCTTGGATGTACATAATGTTGTACTAACATGTTTCGGATCTTTATATGAGTCTGATTCAAATGAAGTATGGATATGGATGACGAATTCTTCCCTGTTTTCATTTAAAGCTGATTATAAATGAAATTATCCTTGCTGCCGGAAAGTGAATTCCGAATGGATTTTGTAAGTTTCACTCTGAACTGTTATCTTGAATTGTCTTTCGTTTGGTTTCCACTGTTAGGACAGTCATGCGGAAAGAAATAGAGATATGAATGAATGACTCGGAAAAATGATCTTTTCTTCTTTCATTCAGTTTGAAATATGAAATTCGTGATTAATGAAATTTTATAGTGCTTAGATGGGAGCAACTATATGCATTGCTGTTCGCTTTCTTGTCTGTATTTGATTGCTTTGAATTTAATACACGAACTGGAAGGAAAGTAATGAATTACATTTCAGTTAGTTTCATCCTTTGCATTTATTATTAATGAAAGGCATGGAAGGGATAACAATATGTTTAAAATTATGTGGAAACAGGACAGCAGTCTTATTGCTGATTGTGATAATATTTTGATAGTTCAGTTGTTATGCTGATCTTTCTTTTGTGCCTATTTCGTGAATGATGTTTAATTGGCGTTCATAAAAGCAGGGTTCTTTTATTGAGACAGTTAATTGAAGCATCTTATTTTAAGGATAAGTGCTTAATATGCTCAGTTCATTGAACTGACCCGTGCAATTCATTTTGCCGATGAAATTTGATTAGAATGAAGACTTGGCTATTTTCTGATGCCTCTTGATTAGGTGTAAAATAAATTGTAATTGTTGCTTTTATTCCTCTTTGAGGAATTGTGAAAAGAAGAAAATAAATTCTTCTTTTCATGAGTTGTATGGATGTTTTGTATAAACTATACCCAATCAGCTGGATTGGCAAATGTACAAATTATGACTTGAAATATTGAATACAATTACAAGTGTGATATTTTCAATAATTATATCAGTTTGATATTGCTGTTTAAATTGGAAATATGATGTTATTTCTTGATTTGGAATTGTTTCATTGTCCTTGGATGGATGCTGAATTGAAACTTCTATCTGTTCTTACTTGAATGCAACTTTTAAGTTGAAAAGTGCAAATAGTTCATACTTGGGTAAAAATGAATTTTTAATTGACATTAGAAAGGATTAAGAAGAATATGATTCCATAATCAGAAGGTATTCAGGATTAGCTTAGGAGCTAAGGAATATCAATTCAACTTCGGAGTAATCGAACTTCAGTTTCGAACTCCATTTATGATCCCGTTTAATAAAATTCAGAATAAAGGATATAGGATAAATATATCCACAACTAATGGACCTTAACTATATAACGTTAAGGAGAACAAATGAATTCATTTCTCTAAGTTTAGACCTCGTTTGAATGACGTCTAATAAGTTAATATTCTGAAATTAGTTGAAGTTGGAAAAAAAATCTTGGCTAATTTTAATGGGTTAAACTTATCACGTCTGTCGGTACGGACTGCTTAATCCAATGATTAAGAAATAAACCAAGTAAGGAATTGTAGCCCTTCGATACGAAGGTGAAGATACATAACAAACTAATGGCCGGTTTAGTCCCTCTTAGTTATATACAACTGCAACGGAAACGAGGATCAAGGGATCAGCACGAATGCTGAAAGTTGATTTTAATTATTAACTCGTGGCTAAGTCACTTGAGCAGGATGTGTATTCTCGATGGGTGGGTTCTGTAGGACATTGGCATACGCCAGCTACAGCAAGGTGTCTTCATGAAGATGGGGTCTTCATGACGACACAATGTTGCAGTTGACATGTAGCAATTCCCTCCCGAATTAAAACATCTAGAATATATAGGCTGAATGTGTAGATCTTAGTAGGGGATAGGGTATGATCTAGTATACGGAGTGACTCCGGAATACTAAAGATAAATAGACACACGGAGTCGTGGGGTAACGACACCATATGTCTACGTATCTTTAGTTACTAGGAGTGCCTTCATATACCCGTTCATATTACTAGCTGGAATTGGAAGCTTAAACTAACCTAAAACAAAGAGGACTGGTAGGAACCAGGAAAGACCATTCTAGATAACAGGTGAAGTGAAGTGAAGGACGTATTCCGTAGATGTGTATCACATCCAGGAATATGATCATGCAAAGCATGTGAAAATCTTTGGCGAAAGTATCGCAATTGCTGGTTGCGTTGTCCTTATCACTTAATTTAAGATGCAGGATGTCAGATGAATATCAGTAACAGATATTTAGATAGGCTTCTTAAATGGATCACTTCGATAACCAGGAAAGGTTATTAGAACAGGTATATATAATATACTATGCATAAACAAATATGAAGGATCGGTTGTCACCGAGTCATGAACATGAAGGATCGGTTATTGCCGAGTCATGAAATGAAGGATCGTTGAAACTCCGAGCCATGAAAATGGAAGATCGGTAGTTCATTGAGTCATTTACAATAGCATATAGAATCTGTTATAAGATTGAATGGCATTAAATGTGTGTTCCATATCGTAAATATGCGAACAGGGAACATTCGTTTTAAAAAGAAATTGTGTGATCCAAACTGTGTTGTTTGGGCAGAGAACAATTATTAAAACTTGAACGTGTGTTTGAATTTATAATTCATAACAGTGAACGTTATCATAAAAAAAAAATAAAAAAAAATTCCCTTGTTCTGATGTTCTGAAATGAGGATGTTACATCTTGGTATTAGAGCTGAAGATTGCAGCTCTTGGACCTAATTTGTCCACGATATTAATAAAGTTTACATTTTCTTATTGAACAGAAAATGGTCAGGACAAGAGGGAATGCTGCGAATAACCTGTTGCAGGGTCGAGAAGCAGCAACTGCCCAAAAGTTGGATGAAATCCTTGCTGCCCTACGTGATACGAGGGATCGTTTGACTGTACTGGAACAGCAGTCAATGGGCAATGAAGAGGAGGGGAATGAAGCTGAATTAAATGATCAGCTTCCTCCTGTGGACAACATCAACGGAGGGAATCCGGGTGTTGATGATAATAATGTAATTGCTCCTAATCCCCCTGAAAATAAAAGGGCAAGATTAGCAGCTGAACTTACAAATGATATAAAGAGAATAAGTCCTCCAAAGTTTGATGGAACAACTCTTGGGGACGGAACTGAGAAATGGCTCAGTGAAATGGAGAAATACTTTGCAATAAGAAACTTCTCCGAAGAGACTAAAGCGATATGGGGAGCATATCAGCTTTCTCATGAAGCATCATCCTGGTGGGACAACTGTAAGGTTGAGCTGAATATTGTCGAATCAGACATAACTTGGAATCAATTTAAGGGTTATTTTAGGAAACGATGGCTGCCTCAACTCTATTTTGATAGGAAAATGACTGAATTTCAGAACTGGTCGCAAGGAAGGCTGTCGGTAACGGAATACTGGGAAGGGTTTACTAAACTCCTTAAGTATGTGCCGTAGTACCAAGCTGACGAGAAGTTCAGAATACGAAAATTCATAATGGGACTGAATCCCATCATTGGGGGCGAAGTGGATGTCCACGGCCCAACCACCATGGATGGGGTTGTCGAAAAGGCAATCAGACAGGAACAGAAATTGAGAGCAATATTTGCTCACAGGGAAGAGATAAGGAAGAAGATTCCCAATCCTTATTCATCACTTGCACCAAAAAGGGGACCTTGGAAAAGGTTTGGTGTGAAAAATAAAATTGTTGTTAACAACAAGAAACCTGTGATGAACAGACTTGTAAATAGCGTGCGGAACAGCTTCCCAAAATTTAATGGCATTGGACAGAAGTCCTATGGAAGCCAGAATGATAACTTTAAGGCTGGAAATAAATTTGAGCCTAGCAAAGGGCCAGCTGGAGGATGCTTCAACTGTGGAAAGGACCACTATGCGAATCAATGTCCTCTGAAGAAGGACGATCGCGGACATCAGCATAGGATACATGCTGCAGTGGCTAACAGACAAGCTGAAAAGCAAGTGACGCCCATAGAAGTTACGGGTAAGTTATTCGGTAAACTTGTAGTTGTACTTTTTGATACTGGAGCTACAGAATGTTTTTTTTCTGCTAAACTTGCCTTGAAATTAAAAAGAAAGGCTGCAAGAATGGATAAAACGTGGACTGTGCATTATGGGAATAATGCTGTCCATACAGTCGAAATGTGCCTTTTTGGGGCAATTCTTGATCTGCCTGGTTTCTCCACTAAAGTTGACTTGTATGTCACTCCTCTAGGATCATATGATATCATTATTGGAGTTAACTGGTTGGCTGAACATAAGGCAAAGGTCGACTGTTATGAAAAACAAATCTGTTGCCTTGATGACCTGCAGAAAGCAGCAGTCATTCAAGGTGTAAAACGGGAAGTTGCAGTCAGGAAACTGACGGCTATGCAACTAAAGAGGGCTAAAAATAGAGGCTGCACCTTGTATGTGGTAAAAATGACAGAAAATGAAGAGGAAGATAATGATTTCATGGAAAGATATCCATTGTTGAGGGATTTTCGTGATGTATTTCCGGAGGAATTGCCAAATCTTCTGCCCAAACGTGAGTTTGACTTCGCTATAGAGATCAAGCCAGGAACAGAACCCATATCTAAGGCACCTTATAGAATGACTACCTTTGAGTTGGTAGAGCTGAAGGCTCAGTTACAAGAACTCCTGACTAAGGGGCTGATCAGACCGAGTGTCTCACCTTGGGGAGCACCGGTAATTTTCGTTAAGAAAAAGGATGGCACCTTGAGGCTGTGCATTGATTACAGAATGCTGAACAAAGCAACCATTAAAAATCGATACCCACTTCCTAGGATTGATGATCTGTTTGATCAGATGAGAGGAGCATCAGTCTATTGAAAAATAGACCTGCGATCAGGGTACCATCAGCTGAGAATAAAAGAGGAAGATATTCATAAAACATCTTTTAGAACAAGGTATGGGCATTATGAGTTCACGGTGTTGCCTTTTGGGCTGACTAATGCACCTGCCGCCTTCATGAATCTAATGAATAACATTTTTCAAGAATACTTAGACAAGTTTGTGCTTGTATTCTTAGACGACATTCTTATATACTCTAAAAATGTCGAAGAGCACCAAGAACATCTCAGGATAGTGCTGGAAATCTTAAGAAAGAGGAATTTGTATGGCAAACTGTCCAAATGTTCCTTTTATGAGGTAGAGGTGCATTATTTGGGACACATTATAAGCAAAGACGGGATAGCTGTTGACCCTTCAAAGATCACAGCTATAACTGAGTGGCCTGCGCCTAAGAACGTGCACGAAGTGAGGAGCTTCATGGGCTTGGCTGGATATTATCGAAAGTTCATCAAGGACTTTTAAAAAATTGCTGCCCCAATCACTTCGTTGCAAAAGAAAGAAAAGAAATTTGTCTGGACAGACAAATGTGAATCTACCTTTAAAAAGTTAAAGGAACAGTTAACTACAGCACCTATTTTGACTGTACCTGATCCAAATGGAGATTTTATGGTTGTAACGGACGCCTCAGGAGAAGGCCTTGGAGGTATTCTGTTACAGAATAACCATGTTATCGCTTATGAAAGCAGAAAGCTTAAGTTACATGAACAGAACTATGCTCCACACGATCTTGAGCTTGCTGCCATTGTTCATGCGCTTCAAATATGGAGGCATTACCTTCTTGGCAAGCCCTTTGAATTAAAAACAGACCATCTGGGACTGAAGTATATTTTCACTCAGCCAAATCTGAATGCAAGGCAGCGAAGATGGTTAGAATTTCTGTCTCAGTATGATTTTGAAATAAGCTACATTAAGGGCAAGGAAAATAGAGTAGCAGATGCTCTGAGTCGAAGGAAGCATATCTCTGCTCTTATAACGTTAAGAACTCAGTTTAAGGATGAGGTAAAAGATGCCTTGGAATCAGATCCTTATTTCCAGCAAGTCAAATCAGCACTTGCTGCAGACCCGCAGGACATCAGGTATAAAGGATTCCGTTTTGATAACGAAGGAGTTCTGAGGTTCGAAAACAGGGTATATGTACCTGTGGCAAATGACTTAAGAGGGAAATTGTTAACTGAATTCCATAATTCACCTTTTTCTGGACACCCTGGCATTACAAAAATGCTCGCTGATCTTAAGCAGCAATATTTTTGGAAGGGAATGAAAAAGGATGTGGTAGAGTTTGTAACACACTGCTTGGAATG
Organism: Taxus chinensis; assembly: GCA_019776745.2. Lineage (NCBI taxonomy): Eukaryota > Viridiplantae > Streptophyta > Pinopsida > Cupressales > Taxaceae > Taxus > Taxus chinensis. The sequence goes on along the minus strand of CM034149.1, from coordinate 620,817,053 downwards.
TCAGCGTGTTAAAGTGGAACATATGCACCCTGCTGGATTATTGTATCCCCACAGCATTCCGCAGTATAAATGGCAAGTGATAACGATGGATTTTGTTCAAGGATTGCCTATGTCAAGAAATAAACATGACATTATCCTGGTTGTAGTCGACAAATTGACCAAAGTGGCACACTTCATTGCTGGTAATTTGAAGGACGATGCACCAGTGCTAGCAAGAAGATTTGTACATGAAATCTTCAGATTGCATGGAATACCGGAATTAATCATATCGGACAGAGATCCGAGGATGACATCAAGGTTTTGGCAAACGCTTAATGCGGCCTTGGGGACTAAATTAAACTTCAGTTCTGCATATCATCCAGAAACGGATGGACAGACTGAGAGAGTTAATCAAGTTTTAGAGGACATGCTAAGGATGTATTGCATGGACCAGCAGTATAAATGGGAGGAATACCTTCCGCTGGTAGAATTTTCTTACAATAACACCTACCATGCCTCTTTAAAAATGGCGCCCTTTGAAGCATTGTATGGAAGAAAATGCAGAACCCCTGTCAGCTGGGACAGCGTTGAGGACAGAGAGGTAATTGGGCCAGAAATCCTTATGGAAATGGAACAGCAAATCAAAATGATTCGGGAACATCTAAAGGAGGCTGCCAATAGGCAAAAGAGTTATGCAGACTTGAAGCGGGTTGACAGGCATTATAAACTGGGAGAGAAGGTCTTTCTTCAGGTGAAGCCGAAAAAGAGCTCAATAACTTTTGGCAAGGCTGCCAAGTTGTCGCCACGTTACGTGGGACCTTTTGAAATTATTGAAATAATCAACCCTGTAGCTTATTGTCTAGCATTACCTCCTGCTTTGTCTCAAATGCATGATGTTTTTCATATTTCTTTGCTTAAGAAATACGTGACAGATTTATCCCATGTGCTAAATTGGAATTCCTTGCAGGTCCAAGACCCAGGAATAATCGTGGTTAAGCCCATTCGAGTGCTGGGAACTCGCCAGTTGTACTTGAGAAATCACGAAGTGAACCAATGTAAGGTCCAGTGGGACCAGTTCAGCGAAGAAAGTGCAACTTGGGAGAATCTCGAAGAAATGAGATCTACTTTTCCACACCTGTTTAACTGAATTTGAAATTCAGAGAACTGATAATTTTACCAAATTTAGACAATTATTAGTCTATTGTACAGTTGTCTTAAAACGTTGTTTTTAAGAGAGAATCTGTTTTTGGTATGAACTTATGAACGAAAGGACAATAACTGAACTTTGTCCTAGGAACTCCTTGATTTGTTAATCTGATCATCGGGACGATGATTCTTTAAGGAGGGAAGAATGTAACACTCTGATTTTGTATGTTAACTTGGTGAATGTTTTACATACTGTTATAGCTGCTGAAATGAAAGCAAACATGTTAAGATATGTTTTGATCTTAAGAGAATGTGTTGCTAATTTGGATTCTTGCATACTGTGATTTATTGCATGGGACAGCAAATATTGTACTTGTGTGTTTGCTGATGTGACGACAAATTGTCGTATACTTGCTAAACTCTCTGTTGCTGATTGACAGCATACCTTGAATCAATTCCATTGATTCAAGTATGCTGAGGTCCTCTTGTGATTTCTGTGTCGATTCACACTTGAACCGGACTGAGATTGTTATGAGCGTGCAGCGCCTGATTGCAGGTGTGAACAGCTAGCACGAAAATGCCAACGACAGGGGTTCGATTCTTGAACCCTGTACTGTCGAATTTGGGACCTCGTGAGGCAAGAAATGCCTGGACACGGGTGGCCTTGGCACGTAATCTGAAGGACGGAACGTCCTGCTCTGCATTAACGTGAATGTTAGTAGGGAGGCTGGATGGAAGTTGTTAGTGTTAGTGGTTAGTATGAATTAAAAACCTAAACTAATCCTAAGTCCTAACATGCATCCTACACTACTATCCTAAGTGGATTTTTAAATTAAAAAAAAAAAAAAAGGGAAAATAAAACCTAAGGCTAAACTAAGACCTAGGTTGAATGACTATATGCAACCTAAACTAATCCTAATCTAAGGGGTGCGCAGACCCTTGGAGGAAAGGGATAAGGATGAAGGAAGGGCATTCATTGGCATTTAATAAACAGTCCCTACGTGGACAGCGCCAGTTTTGGCGGGGCAGGTAAGGAATTAGAGGCATCTATTTAGAAATAGAGCCAAATTCAGTTTGCATGGAAATTTGAAATTTAAAGCTCGCCAACCCAAGTGGCGGTGGCGTGGGAAAGCAAGGAAAAAGGCAGAGCCTTAATTGCATTAATTATTCTTGGTCCTCGCGACCAGCTCGCCTTGGAAACAGCATGAGGGAATTTGATTTTCATTTTTTGATTTGAGCCTTTTGTGAAGTTGCTCTGCATTTGGTTTTTCTGACCTGGTTCGGTCGAACCAGCTCTTGGCATTTGACATTTTCTTGGGGATTTGGAGGCTGTTGTTAAGCCTGAAGAAGGAAGGAAGTGTTGGAGAGTTTGTGCTGTCGCTGTGGAAGGAAAAACGTGGCAAACGAAGTTTTCTTCGAGCTCTGGAAAAGAGATTTCAGGCATGTTAAGCCCTTCTCTTTAAAAATCTTTGCTTTGATTAAGTGTATCATTAAAACAACCCTGCTCTTGGGTTTTGATTTTGTGACTGTTGTCAAGTCGGTTCGATTTGGATTTCATCGATTTTGCTTCTCTTTTGCTTGGAAAATGATATGTTGAACGTTTCTGGTTGCTTGGTTTTGATTTGTTTTTGCTCGAATCAAGTTGGAAATGAATTATTGTATTGGTTATTGACTGTATGGAGGTTGGAAATAGATATTTCCTTCACTGTTCGTGTTGTTGGAATTGGAACAGGCTGTTTAATTGTTCCTTATAGTGTAATTGTTTCTTTGCTGTTGTTGCTTTGGAACTGTCCTTGCATATAAAGGAAGTGGAAATACAGTCATGTTATATTGCTATGATTTGGGTTTCCTTCTTACTTGCTGTCATTTTTGGAAATAATGGGGTATAGTGTTCCCTTGCTGTTGTGATTAATTGTCCTTGCATTTTGATTGGTTGGAAACACTTCCACGACGTGCTGGTTTGTTGACAGTAAAGGGAAAATTGTCATTCTATCACTGTTCCTGTACATGTTATTTGAATTGTTTTCTGGAAACTATATCGTTCTTTTGCTGATGAACTAAAATGAAAGAAGCGATAGTTGTCTGATTTGTTTCTTATTGAAATTTTAGGAAATCATTCTTTCCTTCTCTGCTTGGGATTTTAACTGGAAATGGCATTTGGGGTTTCTTGGGTATGGAACTCGATTCAATAAAGTAATAGCAAGCCTTTCTGTGCCTTTCCTTGAAATTGGAAATGAGCGAATTCGTTGTGAAATAAATGTGGAAATAGGAAGGCAGTAGATGTTTTTCCTTCGAAGTTATTGATGGATTATGTCTCTCCTTGCTGTGAGATTAGGATGGTTTTATGGTGTTTTAATGATGTCATTTCTATATCTTCCTTTTACGGACTGTTGACACAATTATTCTTGTTTTGTATTATGTGCAAGGAATGATTATATTTCTTTCTTGCTGTGATGGATAGTTGATTCCATGGCGTCTTGTAGTTGAAGTTTGACTTTTGATTCGAATTGTCTTGTGAATGCGAACTTGACCTGGATTTCTGTTTTAATAAATGGAAAGTGTGAGAATTAGCTTGTTTTTGAGTCTATTCTGACTGTACCAAGCTTACACGATTAACACCCTTAACGGGTTTGTCTTCATAGAGGTATAATATATGAATGTTATACTTGTTAAGAAAGTCTGTACCTCATTAAGAAAATGGAGAATCGGTGTTTTGAAGATAACGGATTGATTTGAGATAGAACTCGAATTGGATATTCATTGTTGAGGCATGTTGGATTGAAACTGTACAGGCTATGTGAGTTGCCTTTCAATGAAAATAAATGTTTGTTATTGCCATAAGTTGAGTTGTCATGCTAAGATAAACACGAATTGAGTGTTTTTATTTCATTCGGAGCAAATGATTGTTTCTTAGTGAAATTAAAGGGGAATGAATTCTTCTTCTGTTGCTGTTCTGACTTGGTGAAATTCATAGTCAATGTGAATATTGGATTTGCTGTAGGTAACAGCAATGAATAAAATGTTATTTTGAAGCGGGATATGCTTCACAGGATTAGGAAATCATGTGATTAATTGACTGCATGATGTAAGTACTGTTTGTCTGTTTAGTATGCAGTGAAAGAAATATGGTTTCTTTTATTATGGTAAATATATGGTATGCAGCCTTATATCTTTTAATCTTGGATGTACATAATGTTGTACTAACCTGTTTCGGATCTTTATATGAGTCTGATTCAAATGATGATATATGATGAATTCTTCCCTGTTTTCATTTAAACCTGATTATAAATGAAATTATCTTGCTGCCGGAAAGTGAATTCCGAATGGATTTTGTAAGTTTCACTCTGAACTGTTATCTTGATTTGTCTTTCGTTTGGATTCCACTGTTAGGACAGTCATGTGGAAAGAAATAGAGATATGAATGAATGTCTTGGAAAAATGATCTTTTCTTCTTTCATTCAGTTGGAAATCTGGAATTCGTGAATAATGAATTTTATAGTGCTTAGATGGGAGCAACTATATGCATTGCTGTTCGCTTTCTTGTCTGTACTTGATTGCTTGAATTTAATATGACATGAACTGAAAGGAAAGTAATGAAATTACATTTCAGTTAGTTTCATCCTTTGCATTTGTTATTAATGAAAGGCGTGGAAAGGATAACAGTGTGTTATAACTGTTGTAAGTTACTTGTATTCCTAACTTTCCAAATAATGTGAATTGATACTTGTAACGATTATGTGGAAACGGGACATCAGTCTTATTGCTGATTGTGATAATATTTTGATAGTTCAGTTGTTATGCTGATCTTTCTTTTGTGCCTATTTCGTGATTGATGTTTAACTGTCGTTTCATAAAAGCAGGGTTCTTTTATTGAAACAGTTAGTTGAAGCATCTTATTTTAAGGATAAGTGCTTAATATGCTCAGTTCATTGAACTGACCCGTGCAATTCATTTTGCAGATGGAATTTGATTAGAATGAAGACTTGGCTGTTTTCTGATGCTTCTTGATTTGTATGATGTATTGTAATTGTTGCTTTTATTCCTCTTCGAGGAATTGTGAAAAGAAGAAAATATATTCTTCTGTCCATGAGTTGTATGGATGTTTTGTATAAACTATGCCCAATCAGCTGGATTGGCAAATGTACAAATTATGACTTGAAATATTGAATACAATTACAAGTGTGATATTTTCAATAATTATATCAGTTTGATTTGCTGTCTAAATTGGAAATATAATGTTATTTCTTGATTTGGATTTGTTTCATTTGTCCTTGGATGGATGCTAAATGGAAACTGATATCTATTCTTACTTAAATGCAACTTTTAAGTTGAAAATGCAATTAATTCATACTTGGGTAAAGATGAATTTTTAATTGACATTAGAAAGGATTAAGAAGAATATGATTCCATAATCAGAAGGTATTCAGGATTAGCTTAGGAGCTAAGGAATATCAATTCAACTTCGGAGTAATCGAACTTCGCTTTCGAACTCCATTAATGATCCCGTTTGATAAATTCAGAATAAAGGATATAGGATAAATATATCCACAACTAATGGACCTTAACTATATAACGTTAAGGAGAACAAATGAATACATTTCTCGAAATTTAGACCTCGTTTGAATGACGTCTAATAAGTTAATATTCTGAAATTAGTTGCAGTTGAGAAAATCTTGGCTAAGTTTAATAGGTTAAACTTATCACGTCCGTCGGTACGGACTGCTTAATCCAATGATTAAGAAGTGAACCAAGTAAGGAAATGCAGCCCTTCGATACGAAGGAGAAGATGCATAGTAAGTTAATGGACGGTTTAGTCCCTCTTAGCTTATATAACTGCAACGGAAACGAGGATCAAGGGATCAGCACGAATGCTGAAAGTTGATTTTAATTATTAACTCGTGGCTAAGTCACTTGAGCAGGATGTGTATTCTCGATGGGTGGATTCTGCAGGACATTGGCATACGCCAGCTACAGCAAGGTGTCTTCATGAAGACGGGGTCTTCATGACGACACAATGTTGCAGCTGACATATAGCAATGCCCTCCCGAATTAAAACATTTAGAATATATAGGCTGAATGTGTAGATCTTAGCAGGGGATAGGGTATGATCTGGTATACGGAGTGACTCCGGAATACTAAAGATAAATAGACACACGGAGTCGTGGGGTAACGACACCGTATGTCTGCGTATCTTTAGTTACCAGGAGTGCCTTCCTATACCCGTTCATATTACTAGCTGGAATTGAAAGTTTAAAACTGACCTTAAACGATGAGGACTGGTAGGAACCAGGAAAGACCATTCTAGATAACAGGTGAAGTGAAGTGAAGGACGTATTCCGTAGATGTGTATCACATCCAGGAATATGATCATGCAAAGCATGTGAAAATCTTTGGCCAAAGTATCGCAATTGCTGGTTGCGTTGTCCTTATCACTTAATTTAAGATGCAGGATGTCAGATGAATATCAGTAACAGATATTCAGATAGGCTTCTTAAATGGATCACTTCGATAACCGGGGAAGGTTATGAGAACAGGTATATATAATATACTATGCATAAACAAACATGAAGGATCGGTTGTTGCCGAGTCATGAACATGAAGGATCGGTTGTTGCCGAGTCATGAAATGAAGGATCGTTGAAACTCCGAGCCATGAAAATGGAAGATCGGCAGTTCCTCGAGTCATTTACAGCAGCATATAGAATCTGTTATAAGATTGAATGGCATTGAATGTGTGTTCCATATTGTAAATATGCGAACAGGGAACATTCGTTTTAAAAAGAAATTGTGTGATCCAAACTGTGTTGTTTGGGCAGAGAACAATTATTAAAACTTGAACGTGTGTTTGAATTTTATAATTCATAACAGTGAACGTTATCAAAAAAAAAAAAAATAAAAAATTTCCCTTGTTCTGGTATTTTGAAATGAGGATGTTACATCTTGGTATCAGAGCTGAAGGTTGCAGCTCTTGGACCTAATGAGTCCACGATATTAATAAAGTTTACATTTTCTTATTGAACAGAAAATGGTCAGGACAAGAGGGAATGCTGCGAATAACCCGTTGCAGGGTGGAGAAGCAGCAACTGCCCAAAAGCTGGATGAAATCCTTGCTGCCCTACTTGATACGAGGGATCGTTTAACTGTACTGGAACAACAGTCAATGGGCAATGAAGAGGAGGGAAATGAAGCTGAAATAAATGATCAGCTGCCTCCTGTGGACAACATCAATGGAGGGAATCCGGGTGTTGATGATAATAATGTAATTGCTCCTAATCCCCCTGAAAATAAAAGGGCAAGATTAGCAGCTGAACTTACAAATGATATAAAGAGAATAAGTCCTCCAAAGTTTGATGGAACAACTCTTGGGGACGGAGCTGAGAACTGGCTCAGTGAAATGGAGAAATACTTTGCAATAAGAAACTTCTCCGAAGAGACTAAAGCGATATGGGGAGCATATCAGCTTTCTCATGAAGCATCATCATGGTGGGACAACCGCAAGGTTGAGCTGAATATTGTCGAATCAGACATAACTTGGGATCAATTTAAGGGTTATTTTAGGCAACGATGGCTGCCTCAACTCTATTTTGATAGGAAAATGACTGAATTTCAGAACTGGTCGCAAGGAAGGCTGTCGGTGACGGAATACTGGGAAGGGTTTACTAAACTCCTTAAGTATGTACCGCAGTACCAAGCTGACGAGAAGTTCAGAATACGAAAATTCATAATGGGACTGAATCCCATCATTGGTGGCGAAGTGGATGTCCACGGCCCAACCACCATGGATGGAGTTGTCGAAAAGGCAATCAGACAGGAACAGAAATTGAAGGCAATATCTGCTCACAGGGAAGAGATAAGGAAGAAGATTCCCAATCCTTCTTCGTCTCTTGCACCAAAAAGGGGACCTTGGAAAAGGTTTGGTATGAAAAACAAAATTGTTGCCTTGATGACCTGCAGAAAGCAGTAGTCATTCAAGGTGTAAAACGGGAAGTTGCAGTTAGGAAACTGACGGCTATGCAACTAAAGAGGGCTAAAAACAGAGGCTGCACCTTGTATGAGCAGAAAAGGGCCAGCTGGAGGAAATGACAGAAGAATGCTGAGGAAGATAATGATTTCATGGAAAGATACCCATTGTTGAGGGATTTTCATGATGTATTTCCGGAGGAATTACCGGGTCTTCCACCCAAACGTGAGTTTGACTTCGCAATAGAGATCAAACCAGGAACGGAACCCATATCTAAGGCACCTTATAGAATGACTACCATTGAGTTGGTAGAGCTGAAGGCTCAGTTACAAGAACTTCTGACTAAGGGGCTGATAAGACCGAGCGTCTCACGTTGGGGAGCGCCGGTAATTTTTGTAAAGAAAAAGGATGGCACCTTGAGGCTGTGCATTGATTACAGAATGCTGAACAAAGCAACTATTAAAAATCGATACCCACTTCCTAGGATTGATGATCTGTTTGATCAGATGCAAGGAGCATCAGTTTATTCAAAAATAGATCTGTGATCAGGGTACCATCAGCTGAGAATAAAAGAGGAAGATATTCATAAAACAACTTTTAGAATGAGGTATGGGCATTATGAGTTCACGATGTTGCCTTTTGGGCTGACTAATGCACCTGCCGCCTTCATGAATCTAATGAATAATATTTTTCAAGAATACTTAGACAAGTTTGTGCTTGTATTCTTAGACGACATTCTTATATACTCCAAAAATGTCGAAGAGCACCAAGAACATCTCAGGATAGTGCTGGAAATCTTAAGAAAGAGGAAGTTGTATGGCAAACTGTCCAAATGTTCCTTTTATGATGCAGAGGTGCATTATTTGGGACACGTTATAAGCAAAGACGGGATAGCTGTTGACCCTTCAAAGATCACAGCTATAACTGAGTGGCCTGCGCCTAAGAACGTGCACGAAGTGAGGAGCTTCATGGGCTTGGCTGGATATTATCGAAAGTTCGTTAAGGACTTTTCAAAAATTGCTGCCCCAATCACTTCGTTGCAAAAGAAAGAAAAGAAATTTGTCTGGAGAGACAAATGTGAATCTGCCTTTAAAAAGTTAAAGGAATAGTTAACTACAGCACCTATTTTGACTGTACCTGATCCAAATGGAGATTTTATGGTTGTAACAGACGCCTCAGGAGAAGGCCTTGGAGGTATTCTGTTACAGAATAACCATGTTATCGCTTATGAAAGCAGAAAGCTTAAGTTACATGAACAGAACTATGCTCCACATGATCTTGAGCTCGCTGCCATTGTTCATGTGCTTCAAATATGGAGGCATTACCTTCTAGGCAAGCCCTTTGAATTAAAAACAGACCATCTGGGGCTGAAGTATATTTTCACTCAGCCAAATCTGAATGCAAGGCAGCGAAGATGGTTAGAATTTCTGTCTCAGTATGATTTTGATATAAGCTACATTAAGGGCAAGGAAAATAGAGTAGCAGATGCTCTGAGTTGAAGGAAGCATATCTCTGCTCTTATAACGTTAAGAACTCAGTTTAAGGATGAGGTGAAGGATGCCTTGGAATCAGATCCTTACTTCCAGCAAGTCAAATCAGCACTTGCTGCAGATCCGCAGGACGTCAGGTATAAGGGATTCCGTTTTGATAATGAAGGAGTTCTGAGGTTCGAAAACAGGGTATATATACCTGTGGCAAATGACTTAAGAGGGAAATTGCTAACTGAATTCCATAATTCACCTTTTTCTGGACACCCTGGCATTACAAAAATGCTCGCTGATCTTAAGCAGCAATACTTTTGGAAGGGAATGAAAAAGGATGTGGTAGAGTTTGTAACACACTGCTTGGAATGTCAGCGTGTTAAAGCAGAACATATGCACCCCGCTGGATTATTGTATCCCCACAACATTCCGCAGTATAAATGGCAAGTGATAACAATGGATTTCGTTCAAGGATTGCCAATGTCAAGAAATAAGCATGACATTATCCTGGTTGTAGTCGACAAATTGACCAAAGTGGCACACTTCATTGCTGGTAATTTGAAGGACGATGCACCAGTGCTAGCAAGAAGATTTGTACATGAAATCTTCAGGTTGCATGGAATACCGGAATTAATCATATCGGACAGAGATCCGAGGATGACATCAAGGTTTTGGCAAACGCTTAATGCGGCCTTGGGAACTAAATTAAACTTCAGTTCTGCATATCATCCGAAACGGATGGACAGACTGAGAGAGTTAATCAAGTTTTAGAGGACATGCTAAGGATGTATTGCATGGACCAGCAGTATAAATGGGAGGAATACCTTCCGCTGGTAGAATTTGCTTACAATAACACCTATCATGCCTCTTTAAAAATGGCGCCCTTTGAAGCATTGTATGGAAGAAAATGCAGAACCCCTGTCAGCTGGGACAGCGTTGAAGACAGAGAGGTAATTGGGCCAGAAATCCTTATGGAAATGGAACAGCAAATCAAAATGATTCGAGAACATCTAAAGGAGGCTGCCAATAGGCAAAAGAGCTATGCAGACTTGAAGCGGGTTGACAGGCATTATAAACTTGGAGAGAAGGTCTTTCTTCGGGTGAAGCCGAAAAAGAGCTCAATAACTTTTGGAAAGGCTGCCAAGTTGTCGCCACGTTACGTGGGACCTTTTGAAATTATTGAAATAATCAACCCTGTAGCTTATCGTCTAGCATTACCTCCTGCTTTGTCTCAAATGCATGATGTTTTTCATATTTCTTTGCTTAAGAAATATGTGACAGATTTATCACATGTGCTAAATTGGAATTCCTTGCAGGTCCAAGACCCAGGAATAATCGTGGTTAAGCCCATTCGAGTGTTGGGAACTCGCCAGTTGTACTTGAGAAATCGCGAAGTGAACCAATGTAAGGTCCAGTGGGACCAGTTCAGCGAAGAAAGTGCAACTTGGGAGAATCTCGAAGAAATGAGATCTACTTTTCCACACCTGTTTAATTGAATTTGAAATTCAAAGAACTGAAAATTCTACCAAATTTAGACAATTATTAGTCTATTGTACAGTTGTCTTAAAACGCTGTTTTTAAGAGAGAATTTGTTTTTGGTATGAACCTATGAATGAAAGGACAATAACTGAACTTTGTCCTAGGAACTCCTTGATTTGTTAATCTGATCATCGAGACGATGATTCTTTAAGGAGGGAAGAATGTAACACTCTGATTTTGTATGTTAACTTGGTAAATGTTTTACATACTGTTATAGCTGCTGAAATGAAGGCAAACATGTTAAGATAAGTTCTGATCTTAAGAGAATGTGTTGCTAGCTTGGATTCTTGTATGCTATGATTTATTGCTTGGGACAACAAATATTGTACTTGTGTGTTTGCTGATGTGACGACAAATTGTCGTATACTTGCTAAACTCTCTTTGCTGATTGACAGCATACCTTGAATCAATTCCATTGATTCAAGTATGCTGAGGTCCTCTTGTGATTTCTGTGTCGATTCACACTTGAACCGGATTGAGATTGTTATGAACGTGCAGCACCTGATTGTAGGTGTGAACAGCTAGCACGTGGATGCCAACGACAGGGGTTCGATTCTTGAACCCTGTACTGTCGAATTTGGGACCTCGTGAGGCAAGAAATGCCTGGACACGGGTGGCCTTGGCACGCGATCCAAAGGACGGAACGTCCTGCTCTGCATTAACGTGAATGTTAGTAGGGAGGCTGGATGGAAGTTGTTAGTGTTAGTGGTTAGTGGTTAGTGAATTAAAAACCTAAACTAATCCTAAGTCCTAACATGCATCCTACACTACTATCCTAAGTGGATTTTTAAATTAATATAAAAAAAAGGGGAAAATAAGCCCTAACCTAAGGCTAAACTAAGACCTAGGTTGAATGATTTATGCAACCTAAACTAATCCTAATCTAAGGGGTGCGCAGACCCTTGGGAGGAAAGGGATAAGGATGAAGGAAGGGCATTCATTGGCATTGAATAGGCAGTCCATACATGGACAGCGCCAGTTTTGGCGGGGCAGGTAAGGAATTAGAGGCATCTATTTAGAAATAGAGCCAAATTCAGTTGGCATGGGAAATTTTGAAATTTACAAGCTCGCCAACTCAAGTGGCGGTGGCGTGGGAAGCAAGGAAAAAAAAAAGGCAGAGCCTTAATTGCATTAATTACTCTTGGTCCTCGCGACCAGCTCGCCTTGGAAACAACATGAGGGAATTTGATTTTTTCATTGTTTCGATTTGGTTTTGGCCGAAGTTGCTCTGCATTTGGTTTTTTGGCTTGGTTCAGTCGAACCAGCTCTTGGCATTTGACATTTTTCTTGGAGATTTGGAGGCTGTTGTTAAGCCTGAAGAAGGAAGGAAGTGTTGGAGAAGTTTGTGTTGTCGCTGTGGAAGGAAAAACGTGGCAAACGAAGTTTTCTTCGAGTTCTGGAAGAGAGATTACAGGCATGTTAAGCCCTTCTCTTTAAAAATCTCTTGCTTTGATTAAGTGTATCATTAAAACAACCCTGCTCTTGGGTTTGATTTTGTGACTGTTGTCAAGTCGGTTCGATTTGGATTTTATCAATTCTTACTTCTCTTTTGTTTGGAAAAAAGATATGTTGAACCGTTTCTGGTTGCTTGGTTTGATGTGTTGTTGCTCGAATCAAGTTGGAAATGATTTATTGTATTGGTTATTGACTGTATGGAAGTTGGAAATAGATATTTCCTTCATTGTTCATGTTGTTGGAATTGGAACAGGCTGTTTAATTGTCTCCTTATAGTGTAATTGTTTCTTTGCTGTTGTGCTTGGAACTGCCTTGTGCATATAAAGAGAAAATGGAAATTCAGTCATGTTATGTTGCCATGGATTTGGGTTTCCTTCATACTTTCTGTCATTTTTGGAAATAATGGGGTAAAGCTCGTTCCCTTGCTGTTGTGATTAATCTGTCCTTGCATTTTGATTGGTTGGAAACACTTCCACGACGTGCTGGTTTATTGACAGTAATGGTGTTTAAAATAGTCTTTTTTATTTCATGGTATGTCGTGTTGTTTGAAAGTGGAACAAGTCGTGTATTCGTTCCTTACTGTTGTGTCTGGAACTGCCTTTGCATGTAAATGGAGGTTGAATATGGTTGGGTGTGTTTCGCCATTGATTTGGGTATCGAAATCGATCCTCTTGCTGATTCTTTGCTCTTGTGAAATGATAGGGAATCGTTTTTCTGTGCTGTGTCTTAACTGCCTTGCTTTGTTCTTGCATGAAGTAACTCCTCCATGTTGTGCTGTGCCTATTGACTTAATATGAAATTGCGAACTACGTTATTCTTGTGAAATAGAATGTGGAACTAGTACAGGCAGTATGGGTATTTTATTGCTGTACTATTGTTTTGCTATCATCTGAACTTGTGTTATAATTGTATCGGCTGTGCAAGTTGCATGAGGTCGTTTGTATAATGAAATTTGTTTTACAAGTGGAAATAGATCTTCTCGATCTTCTGTGTCCGGACCTGTTGAAGACAATTATTGAATTTTGTCTGAATATAGGAATTGCCTTGGGAAAAGAAAAGATAACATTTCTTTCTTGCTGTGATTAGGATTTGAATTCCTTGGGAAAAGAAAAGATAACACATTATTGACTCTTTCCTTTCTTGCTTAAGGGAAATAAGACCTTCCTCTTCCTTCTGCTGTTTCGAATTATTGAAGAAAATGGAATCTTGTATTTTAAAAGGAATGGGCATTAGACTGTTTATATGAATGTTCATGAGAGTTGGAAAAGAAATAGCTTTTTTCCTTCTAAGTTATAATGAATAAAGGTGATCTTGTTAAGAAAGTATGACGATTAGTTATGTTGATCAATGCTGATCGGTCTTTCATGAGATTGGACTGTTTTGGTGTTAACGAAATAGTTTTGAGATTGAACTGGGCAATTGGATAAATGCAATGAAATTTTGTCATGCTATGGAAGTTGTCTTGACTGTACTAAGTTCATGTGAGTTGCCACCCAATGAGAATAAATGTTTTGTTATCTTCATAAGTTGTAGCTGACATGCTGATTTTGCATAAACAGGAGTTGAGTGTTTACTATTATGAAATTCGGAAAATGGATTGGGTGGAATCCTTAGTGAAATTGGCAGGGAATCCTTCTTCTGCCTGTTGTTGTTCTAACTTGGTGAAATTCATAGTCATGAGAACATTGGACTTGCTGTAGGTAACAACAATGAATAATATGTTATTTTGAACGGGATACATTCATAGGATTATGAATTCATGTGGTTTATTGACTGCATGATTGATAACTGTTTGTTTGGTTAACTATGCAGTGAAAGAAGTATGGAATCTTCTAGTATGGAAAATATATGGTATGCATTATATGTTTGCATCTTGGATGTACCTAATGTTGTACTAATCTGTTTCGGATCTTTATATGAGTCTAATACGAATGAATTCTGGATACTAATGATGAATTCTTCCCTGTTTTCATTTAAAGCTGATTATAAATGAAATTATCCTTGCTGCCGGAAAGTGAATTCCGAATGGATTTTGTAAGTTTCACTCTGAACTGTTATCTTGATTGTCTTTCGTTTGGATTCCACTGTTAGGACAGTTATGTGGAAAGAAATAGAGATATGAATGAATGTCTTGGAAAAGTGATCTTTTCTTCTTTCATTCAGTTGGAAATCTGGAATTCGTGAATAATGAATTTTATAGTGCTTAGATGGGAGCAACTATATGCATTGCTGTTCACTTTCTTGTCTGTACTTGATTGCTTGAATTTAATATGATTCATGAACTGAAAGGAAAGTAATGAATTTATATTTCAGTTAGTTTCATCCTTTGCATTTGTTATTAATGAAAGGCGTGGAAAGGATAACAGTGCTTATAACTGTTGTAAGTTACTTGTATTCCTAACTTTCAAATATTGTGAATTGATACTTGTAATGATTATGTGGAAACGGGACATCAGTCTTATTGGCTGATTGTGATGATACATTTTTGATAGTTCAGTTGTTATGCTGATCTTTCTTTTGTGCCTATTTCGTGATTGATGTTTAACTGTCGTTTCATAAAAGCAGGGTTCTTTTATTGAAACAGTTAGTTGAAGCACCTTATTTTAAGGATAAGTGCTTAATATGCTCAGTTCATTGAACTGACCCGTGCAATTCATTTTGCAGATGGAATTTGATTAGAATGAAGACTTGGCTGTTTTCTGATGCTTTTTGATTTGATAATGAATTGTAATTGTTGCTTTTATTCCTCTTCGAGGAATTGTAAAAAGAAGAAAATATATTCTTCTGTCCATGAGTTGTATGGATGTTTTGTATAAACTATGCCCAATCAGTTGGATTGGCAAATGTACATATTATGACTTGAAATATTGAATACAATTACAAGTGTGATATTTTCAATAATTATATCAGTTTGATTCTGTTGTCTAAATTGGAAATATAATGTTATTTCTTGATTTGGATTGTTTATTTGTCCTTGGATGGATGCTAAATGGAAACTGATATCTATTCTTACTTAAATGCAACTTTTAAGTTGAAAATGCAATTAATTCATACTTGGGTAAAGATGAATTTTTAATTGACATTAAAAAGGATTAAGAAGAATATGATTCCATAATCGGAAGGTATTCAGGATTAGCTTAGGAGCTAAGGAATATCAATTCAACTTCGGAGTAATCGAACTTCGCTTTCGAACTCCATTAATGATCCCGTTTGATAAATTCAGAATAAAGGATATAGGATAAATATATCCATAACTAATGGACCTTAACTATATAACGTTAAGGAGAACAAATGAATACATTTCTCGAAATTTAGACCTCGTTTGAATGACGTCTAATAAGTTAATATTCTGAAATTAGTTGCAGTTGAGAAAATCTTGGCTAAGTTTAATAGGTTAAACTTATCACGTCCGTCGGCACGGACTGCTTAATCCAATGATTAAGAAGTGAACCAAGTAAGGAAATGCAGCCCTTCGATACGAAGGAGAAGATGCATAACAAGTTAATGGACGGCTTTAGTCCCTCTTAGCTCTATACAACTGCAACGGAAACGAGGATCAAGGGATCAGCACGAATGCTGAAAGTTGATTTTAATTATTAATTCGTGGCTAAGTCACTTGAGCAGGATGTGTATTCTCGATGGGTGGATTCTGCAGGACATTGGCATACGCCAGCTACAGCAAGGTGTCTTCATGAAGACGGGGTCTTCATGACGACACAATGTTGCAGCTGACATATAGCAATGCCCTCCCGAATTAAAACATCTAGAATATATAGGCTGAATGTGTAGATCTTAGCAGGGGATAGGGTATGATCTGGTATACGGAGTGACTCCGGAATACTAAAGATAAATAGACACATGGAGTCGTGGGGTAATGACACCGTATGTCTGCGTATCTTTAGTTACCAGGAGTGCCTTCCTATACCCGTTCATATTACTAGCTGGAATTGAAAGTTTAAAACTGACCTTAAACGATGAGGACTGGTAGGAACCAGGAAAGACCATTCTAGATAACAGGTGAAGTGAAGTGAAGGACGTATTCCGTAGATGTGTATCACATCCAGGAATATGATCATGCAAAGCATGTGAAAATCTTTGGCCAAAGTATCGCAATTGCTGGTTGCGTTGTCCTTATCACTTAATTTAAGATGCAGGATGTCAGATGAATATCAGTAACAGATATTCAGATAGGCTTCTTAAATGGATCACTTCGATAACCGGGGAAGGTTATGAGAACAGGTATATATAATATACTATGCATAAACGAACATGAAGGATCGGTTGTTGCCGAGTCATGAACATGAAGGATCGGTTGTTGCCGAGTCATGAAATGAAGGATCGTTGAAACTCCGAGCCATGAAAATGGAAGATCGGCAGTTCATCGAGTCATTTACAGCAGCATATAGAATCTGTTATAAGATTGAATGGCATTGAATGTGTGTTCCATATTGTAAATATGCGAACAGGGAACATTCGTTTTAAAAAGAAATTGTGTGATCCAAACTGTGTTGTTTGGGCAGAGAACAATTATTAAAACTTGAACGTGTGTTTGAATTTATAATTCATAACAGTGAACGTTATCAAATTTTTTTTTTTCCCTTGTTCTGATGTTCTAAAATGAGGATGTTACAAGTCGTCTAAGCCTAAAGCTTTGATTCCTTCTCACGCCACTTCATTGGATCCGACATTCTAGAAGATGGCAAATGAATTACTTGCATTGAAGAAGTAATTATCTCAGGCTTCTCCTAACACTTCATACCAGGATATCCCACAGATAAATTTCACTTCCAACAATGCCTCACAAAGGCCACATTTACCTACAGCTGCTCCGTGGTTGGTACTTGAGGCTCCTCCAATCAATGCCCTAGTCGAGATTGAAGAAGAGGAGAAAAGTTATGAAGAACCTTCGTTGCAAGGTGAAGAGGATCATGATGTCGGTGAACCAACTAGTGACTCTACAATCGGGTATATGGATTCGAAGATGAGGAATCTGACAAAGAAGAGGGTACCCAAGGGTATGTAAGTAGATAGTCATATGCTGTTTTCACTCGCTCCCAAGGAAAAGAAGAAAAAGTTACTGCCAGGATACAAAAAGAGAAGGCTGTGTCAAATACAACTCTAACCATTGCTAAAAGAGGTAATCCTCTTCTTGCTCAACCTCTTATTAAGTATTTTATGAAAAAATATTTTCCTCCCATCTCTCCTCCAAGTCAGCTTTCTTCTATTCTCATAAAGACCAGTAACCCCTACCCTATAATCGTGAAGTGAAGGACTCATTCCTTCATCAACGCAACCCTTGGTTACATTCGACATAATTGATCATGCTAAAAAGACCAAGATTCAAATGTTTGAGGCTGAGTATCTTCAGTCAAACCTTGAGAAACTTGTAAGATTGACTAAATATATCCAAAGCCAAGATGTCGTAACTTCCCATGCCTCCCCTAAAGGAATCCTTTCCACTCCCCCTGCATCTCGCATAAATGTTGCTTCGACTTCCATGTTAGGCAAAATTGAACCTTTTTATCTCTCCCTCCTAATCAATGGTCACAAGCTAAGCAACTGCATAATTGATTCTGAGGCTTCTGATAATGTCATGCTAGCAAAGGTCACTCATGCTTTAGGCCTTACTCTGACCCAAGCCTTTCGGCAAATGTTACTCCATGGAAACCAAACAGGTTCCATTGATTGGTCAGATCAAAGACACGTAGTTCACCTTTGCGGCGTTCCCAGAGAAAAGAGTAAAGATGACCATCCTCGTTGCTGATATCCCAGTGGTATACAAAATTCTACTAGGAAGAAGCTTTTACAGAGAATTTGGTGGAGAAATCCATATGGATTGGTCCAAGGCCAGAATTCCCGTCAAAGGTGTAATGCAGACATTAGAACCTGAATCGCAAAAGAAGTACTTGGTCACCAATTCCAACGACCCCAAAGCCTAAATTCTCTTTGAATCATCATGGATGGGGAACTACTTCTTATCTACTGAGTCTGATAAAATGGATGTTCTCGTCCAAGAGGAGGACCTTAACAAGATATGGACACTGTAGTTTGATGGCAGTTGTGTAACTAGTGGATGCGGTGATGGGGCTGTGCTAATATCTCCTGAAGAGGATATTTTTCCTCTCTTTCAAGTTGCAGTTTTTCAATACAAATAATACTGCTGAATATGAATATTTGCTACTTGGCATGCAAGCTACAAAAGAAAGGGGAATTAAGAACCTAAAATTATAGGGTGATTCCGAGCTGATCGTAAATCAAGTGAAAAGAATATACCAAGTAAAGAATGAAAGACTCAGGCATTACCGCAATGCGGTATGGGACAACATTGAGGAATTTGATGCCTTCTCAATAAAATCCATTCCAAGAGCTCAGAATGACATGGCTGTATCAGCGTCCCTCATGCTCCCTCACCCAGGGTTGAAGACAGACACATATACCATTGGGGTAGTCTTCCACCCGAGCATGCCAGACAATTCTCAGCACTGACAGGTATTCAACGATGAAAATCAGCTTATTTCCTTTCTAGAGAAAGAAAAATAAATTAGTGAGCTTCATTTGAAGGATCTACTTCTGCATGCCGTAAATCTATTACTGATCAAGTAAAAAAATCAAAAGGAGGTGATGGCATACATCAGCTCAAAGGAAATAAAATTCTAAAAGGTTTAGTCTCTCTGGAACATTTGTTTGACAAACATAATCATTTTGTCAAAAAGAAACAACAAGATGACCCTAAATCCTCTCCAGAAATTGAACCGGTCAACTTGGGTTCTATGGAACATCCGTAGTTTGTGAACATTGGGAAGTGTTGCACACCTGAAGAAAAGCGGAAGTTTGTCAAATTGCTGAAGAAATATATGGACGTATTGGCATGGTCTTATGACAATCTAAAGTCTTTCAATCTAAAGGACATTTAACATGACATCCCATTGAAAGAAGATGTCAAACCCTTTCACCAAAAATAGAGGCACTATAATCCCAAGATCTCAGGTACCATCTAGGTGGAAATACAGAAGATGATGGATGCAAGGATCATTTTTCCTATCCATCACAGTACTTGGGTTGCAAACATCATGCTAGTATGAAAGAAGAATGGTGAGATACGCATATGCATAGATTTTTGCAACCTGAATCAGGCATCTTTGAAGGACAATTACCCGCTGCCCATATTGGATCAGGTCATGTAGGTAGTAACTGGTTCAGAAATACTGTCCATGCTTGATGGTTTTTTCAGGCTATAATCAGATTGAAGTCTCTCTTGAAGACCGATTCAAAACAACATTCACTACTCCCTAGGGCACATTCACCTATAGCAGGATGCCTTTTAGCTTGACCAATTCCGGTGCCATCTTTCAGTGAGTAATGGACTTCACATTCAAAGGTATGATGGGAAAGTTCATCGTCATTTATTTAGATGACTTAACTGTGTTATCTAAAAAACAAAATGATCATTATGATCATTTGGAGCAAGTTTTGATTAGATGCCGAGAACACGGGATCTCCTTAAATCCAAAAAATTATGTTTTCAGGGTCACTGAAGGAAAGTTGTTGGGACACATTGTCAGCAAGGAAGGAACAAAAATAGACATCGAAAGGGTTAAGGCTATTCAGAACCTTACCTTACCCACAAGCAAGACCGGTGTTCACTCTTTCTTTGGAAAAGTGAATTTTCTCATACGCTTTGTTCCCGACTTTGCTGAGAAGACTTGTCACATATCAAATATGATGAAAGGGTCACAAACATTCCAGTGGAGCGAGGAAGGAAATTTTTCATTTGAGGATATAAAATCCTTCATTTCTCATGCATCCGTCCTGGTATGTCTTGACTTCTCTAAGGATTTTATCATGTATAGTTATGCATCTCAGCATACTGTATCAGCCATCTTAATGCAAAAGAACTCTGAGGATGTTGAATCTCCAATCACATTCATGAGCTCTCCTCTCAAGCCTCATGAATTGAAAATTTCTCAGTTAGAAAAGCATGCATTTTCCATTTTCAAAGAAGTCAAGAACTTCCGGTATTACATCCTAAACTCTCATACAGTAGTACTAGTCCCTGACACGGTAGTCAAGTCAATATTAACTCAACAAGATTTTGGAAGCTTACGAGGGAATTGGATCGCAAAGGTCCAAGAGTATGATCTAGACATAAAACCAACCAAGCTGGTAAGAGCAAAGGCCTCTGTCAGCTTATGGATGAAAACAAAGATTCAGAGATCCCTAAAGAAAAAGATGATTACATGGATGTAATGTAAGGCCAGTTGGAGAAAGTTGATTCTCTGCCTATGGTTCTATTTTTGTGACTAGTGACGAATGGTATTTTGATATTGCTTTCTTTCTCACTTAGGGTGAGTTTCCAGCTCATCTAACTTCAAAGGAGAAGTGTACTGTAAAGCTCAGGGAAGCCATATATGTCATATGGGATGACGGTTTATATAAGCGTGAGATTAATGGCATCTTCTTGCAATGCGTTGACAAGCCACAGAAGGTAAAGTTACTAGAAAGATTTCATGATTCAACCTATGGTGGTCACTTTTCCTCTTCCATCACAACACACAAGAGCATCTGAGCCAGGTACTATTGGCCAATGCTATTTTTGGATATAGCCACCTGGGTAGCAAAATGCGAGCTCTGCCAACAATTTGTTGGCAAACCAAAATTGGTTGCTTTTCCCCTCAGGATGTCATTATTGACAAACCATTCAGGCAATGGGGAATTGACTTTATTGGAGTGCTCCATCCCCAATCAAGTGTCAGACATAGTTATGTCCTAACAATAACAAATTACTTCACTAAATGGGTGGAAGCCATACCTATTAAGAATGCCACCTCTAAAATTGTTTGTAACTTCATCAAAGAGAATATCATTGTGAGGTTTTGAATCCCACACAAGGTTGTTACTGATAATGCTTCCAACTTCTCCTCACGGGAAGTTATCAGTTTTTTCTATGAATACGGAATAACCTTGGCCCATGCCTTAGATTATTTCCCCCAGGGAAATGGTCAGGCAGAATCCAGTAATAAGAACTTAGTAACCATCATACAGAAACTAGTTGATGAGAATCAATGGTCATGGCACAAGTCATTGTATGACGCTTTTTGGGCAGACCGTATTACTCCAAAGAGATCTCTCGGTATGTCACCTTTTCAAGTATTATATGGAATTGATGTCAAGATTCCCATTTCTATAGAAGTTCCTGCTCTGTGTTTGGCACAAGCAATCAAAGATGAGACTTTCTATAATTCTCTCAAAAAGAGGGTCATGTATCTAACAGATCTTGAAGAAAAGAGAGTAAAAGTGGTCGACACGATCACCAAACATCAGAGTCAGGTCAAGAGACTATTCAATAAAAAGGCTAAACAGAGGGATTCCCAGATGGGAGATCTCGTCCTTTTGTGGGACAAATGAAGAGAGCCAAAGGGCATGCAAGGAAAATTTGATTCTCTATGGAGAGGGCATTTCAAGATCAAGCATCTCAACGAGGAGAATAGCTTCTATCTCTCATATCTAGATAGAATTGAGCTCCTACTTCTCTATAGTGGGCATCATCTCAAAATGTTTAGGAAGTAGAGCTTGCTTTCTTCTTTGTACAGTTTTCTTTAAGTTGTGTGTTTGTTTTTGTTGGTTGTGTGTTTTCCTTTTTCGTTTCCCTTTTTTTTGACTATGTAACCCAATGGATAGGCACATGTTGATATGGGATTCTCTACCCTTAAGCTTCACTCAAAGATAGTCCCCAGAAAGAGCTAGCTGTTATCCTGTAAAATTGATGAGGGTAATTTTGTAGGTAACCATACCAATTTTTTGTTTTGGTTCCCCATTGAGGTCCCCTAACATTCAGAATGGCATAAAATCCCTTCCTGGAAAATCTGGTTTTTCAAACTTAGTCATTTGGTCCTTTTTTGGTTGGGCACAATTTTTATTCATACAACATCAAATAAATTTGTGCCCCCTTATTTTCCTTTGGTGCATCCTTTGGAGTGTCGACATTCTAAATGTTGTGCCTTCCCATGATATGCCTTTCAAACCTACGCTGAGGCACATGTGCCACCTTGTCGACATTAAAATTTTTGCACCCTTGAATGGTGTGCCAAGCGCTCAAAAGGTAATGTCGACAGTCCCGAATCCATGCCAATGGCACAAATATTTTCATGTTGTCATCTATTTTGGTGCGCCTTATAAAAATTTGGTGGTACATTTTTGCTATAAATAGGTGCATCCGACCTGTCATTTTCACGATTGAAAAAATGTGGAAAAAGGTTATTCCTCTACGTTTGTCAGCACTCCTGTCAGCCCTGTGTATCACTTTTCATCGTAATCGTGGACCCCACATCATTTCTTCTAGCCTATATATTCCTGGTAAGTGGTCCTTGATTTTCTTGTGGTTTCATTATTTTTTTTGAGAGGTCATTGTTATTAAAAAACAAATAAAATGAACATAAGAAGTAATACAACCTCCAGCCCGTTCTTGAAAATTGACTTACCTTCAAACCGGTTTTACCCTCCTTCCAGATCTGCTGGCCTGGGGGGCCTTGTCTTAAAAATGAATCCCTGACCCTCTTTCCTCTGTTCCCCTCACTGAAAAATGTGTGTTGAAGGAGACCAAAAAAGCCACAAACCAATCAAAAGAGGGAAAATCCTTGAAAATTATCAAACCTGTGGTTTTCCTTTGGCGCAAATGCTATCACTGTTGCACAAAACACAGTCATGCCAAAGGGGTGCACTATCCCTGCTTGCAACACACATCTTTCCCGTGCCTTAGAAAATTCTTAATACAAGATACAGGTGCAAGCGTAACTCCGCCTACACCAACATCTGAATGTCATGCAGACTCTTCCTGCGCCAAGCCAAAAGCTAAGACACTGGTGCACCTTAACTCAATGATGCACCATTTGAACCTATGCCCCTTGGCACACCATAATGTTATGCAACATGTACCCTATCTATGCCAATGGTGCATTCTACAGCTTTGCAACACCAAAATAATTTGTGCCTATTCAAAACCCTTCATATGGTGTAGGCTCACATCCTTTGACACCAACACTGAATGTTGTGTGTAGTATTTCTGCGCCCTGCACCCTTTTGTGCTATTTTCTTCCATGCAACACTCTCCAGTAGTGTGCCTTGCTTTTCTAACTCTATAGCCTGTAATAGAATTGTGCCTTGTACCCAGAGACTTATAAATTGATAAGTTTTCATTCTATAAGCTTTAATGGACAATCTAACAACTAACATGGCTCTTCTATGATGGAATTCTTTACTTCTTCTTGCAGATCAGTAGCTAAACTCAGATACACACATGTCTTCATCGAGTAAACAGCCAACCAAGTCAAAGGGTAAAGCCAAACTCACAGAAGAAGAAATGAAGTACAAATACTAAAGGGTCAGGATGCCCGAGTCCCTTGCAGAGTGTGACTTGGACATCAGGGTTTCAGAACTTGGTCACATTGATATGGAAGAATTTTGGGCCAGAACCAAAAAGGTCACAGGTAGTCCATGGATGGAAAAATTGGTCTGCAGTGGTTTACATTTCACTGGGGGAATCCCCATGAGTGCGGTAAACAATGAATTCATGATGGTGGTGGCCCGCTGCTACAATAAGGACACAAGATGTGTTGAGAATGAGAAGGGTGAGGTAATAATCAACCTCACTACCCAACACTTTGAAATCATGTTGGGTATCCCCCACCATCGGCACTTTGTGGCAATAAGCCAAGAAGACTGCATAGAAGCATGGGATGAGAGTGAGGACAAATGCATGTAACTTCTGAATGAAGTGTATCTGAAGAACAAGAAGGTGATAACTATGTGGCCACAAGTTATTCACCACAGTGACTTCTTAGAGGAGCTGAGTGACACCATCACCTTCCTGAGTAGGGTCTTTGGGCTTCCTGATGCCCATTACTTCCACAAATGGATGCTCAGATATCTGGAAACAATGAACAAAAACGTTCCCAATCAACGTTTTGAGTGGGTAGAGATCATCAGTAGCACTATATCTGAGTAGATTCAACAACTCTTGACAACAGGGGAGGTTCTACATGAACTCCTACATCATATATGATGCTGCCTTAGAAAGAGACTATCTAGCACTGAGTCGATGTGGGGTGTGGCCCCAAGTAAAAATATATGAGTATTATCTAGAATTGAGACTAGAAAACATCATCCCTCAATTATACAAAATCAATGATGCCTTCTTCTACGACATCATCTACCTCTTGAGGCCCAATATGAATCATGGTCAGACAACCAAGAGTGTGGTTACTACCACAAAGAAGTGGGGGGCGTTATTTACGTAATTCCCCACTTTCACTTATCTCAGAGTAGCCAACTTCTTAGGTGAACCCACCAAGTTACCAAGGTATGCATGACTGAAGTTGATCCAATTGGAGCTATCTAGACAGCTTATCACATACCATGAGAAGTGCCTGAAAAGAAACAAGGGTAGAACTTCTTTCCCCCTCAAAGTGGGCAGGTATACCTGCACTTCTCACACCAAAGCCCGGGAAATGTTTGCAGAGCTGTAATTGCTCAACTTAAAACATAATTTCCTAGCAAGGCTGACCTTCGACCCTCACAATTACCTTCCAAGGGAAAAGCTTGATACAACTCACATCCCATAGATTGAAGATGTCTATAGTGATCTGTATCACGAGGTCAAGCTCAGAAGAAAGGATCACTCCCACCTAGCCCTTGGTAGAAATCATCCAATATGGTGTGGCCATTGTCCTAAAAGGTTTCCAAAAAACTGATCAAGAAGTTGATTAGGTCTATCTAGATACGGACGGGGAAAATTGGCATTTTTCTCGAGATTGATAGAACAAAGGCACTCAAACTATTGAGGAAAGGGTTAAAGGCACTCTGCAGTACATAAAGTATTGGTGCAAAAAGAATGGCCTCATCTACCTTGGGGTAGACTTCACCATGTCTCCTTTGGGTGATGCACATGCTAATTCAAGGCACTTACCAAAGGGAAAAGGGAAAAGATAAAGAGGGAGAATCAAGTGCTTCTCAAGAACAAGCTTTGGAGAGTCCTCCTTCCGCCACCCAGGAACAAGTAGTGAGCCTGGTCTCCCCAGAAGAAGAGGCGGTAAGTGTTCCAACAGGCACATCCACTCAGGATGTTACCACTACTATAACTAGTGAAGTTCCCACCATCCCATATTCCACTCCTCCTTCCCCTCCTCACGTCACTCAAATAACCACTCCTCTGGTTGTGTCTTCTCCCCCATCCTATACTGTTTGCCCTTCCTCTTCCTCCATCTTCTCTTCCCTCGTAGAGCTGTCCCCTAGCATTTCTTCTCTCATTTCTCATATCCCTTCCACCCCCATGGATTCTTCTCCTACAGTAACTCCTACCCCTATAAGTGTTGGAGAGTTGGCTTCCTTATCAATGCCACTGCCGAGCATCTCGACAAATTTCCCCAAGTTCACTGTAGTTGCTCCTTCTTCTACCTCCGTTCCCTCTTCTCCCTCTGGTCCCACTCCCTTAAATCCAGAATGGATCTCCAAGCACCTGAGCCAGCATCAGAGGAAATTCCCCATTACACCTATGGACTTCTCTGTCATTCCAACAAAAGGAGCTAAGAAGAAAAATCCAATAACCCACTTCTCTCAAAGTGCTTGAGGTGAAAGGGTTATGGAGATCACATACCCTGATCCCACAAAGGATAAAAAGGATATGTCTCTTACAGATTAAAGAGTGACACAGGTCACGATGGGGACATCCTCAGAAAATCTGCAAGGAGAGGCTCTATCTATAGTGGATGCCCTTTGCAAAAAGCTTTAGGAAGCAAAGGAAGAGAAGAGGATACTGAAAGAATAGAACAGACATCTTCTCCAAGCCCTACAGAAAATGGGCAGTGCACCTCTTGCAACTGCCAGTGAAACTCCTGAAGCCCTTAGTCAGGAAAAGATAAACAAGTATGCCAAGATTGGCGAACAAGGTATGACAATATTGACCTGGAGAGACCAGATCCTCAAGGATAGTGAGGAAGTAATTGTAAAGTTGATAGAGTTGTATCAGAATATTGATTAGGCTAACAAGTAACTCTAGGTGATTGTAGGGCCTATCTCTGAAGAGTTGGACCATGCTAGGTTATAACATGAGACATTCCAAAAGATACTAGACTACCCAATCGATGATTTAGTAAAATTTGGCATCTTCGATCATCCAAGAGCACCCAACAAAGTCCTTGCTGCTTTGGACTATTGGGTTGACCAGATGGAATTTGTCTTGGAGAAGATTTACAAAATCAAGGAGGAGGCCTTGGATGCAATGCATCAAATGGAGTAGATCTTTGTAAGGATTTCCCCGAGCTTGCTCACCCTATCATATGCCTTGAGGAAGGAAAATGACACTATTTGAATATTTAAGGAGATCACGTCACAAGGGTTAGGGTCAGAAGACACTTTTGACACAGAGTCTATCAACAACCTTCTGGCCTACCACAATTTTGTTGGATACCTGATGGAGGTAGGTAATGAATACTTCAAGCTCCCAGAGAGACTCAGAGATGAATGAGAGACTTGTGAGGTCATTGGTGATCACACCAAAGGTCTCGCTCAAGATCAACTTCAACTGATGATTAGTAAGTTCATGCAATATCGCGCTCAATTTCACATCTCCTCTCCTGAGCAGAAGCAAGATAATCCTTTCCAGCCGTGGGACGATGATGAATAGGCTCCTTCCTCTTGGGATTGTTCCCATTTTTATAAAGTATTTGAAAGTATGTTGGCACAAATGATGACATCATCCATGTTGCACCATGTGATGTTTTCATTCACCAAACTACCCTAAAGTCAATAGTTGACTTTTAGATATTTTTATAGATATTTTGTAATTAGTTGTTGGTTCCTTTTTTCCTTCTTTCTCCTTCTCCTTCCATATATACTTGGATACTTGTTATATTCAAGGATGAACATTTTTTAGATGAAAAATAGAAGTGAGAAGGAAAAAGGCTTTGTACTTTTGTAATAGAAAATATTAATACAGAAATTAAGACTTTCTGCTCAATGGATGTGTTATGTGTATTAGATCTTTCTTAAGTTAGATCTATGTTGCTTTTCTATCAGATCTATCTCTACTTTTTGTCATTTTCTCATCAGTATTGCTTTGTTCATTTATGCAAGTAGGTTTGGATATGTTTACTACCAACCCAAAACATAAACCCTCTAACCTTTCTACTTTGGAATTCATTTCTTTTCTCCCTTCAGAATTCATTTCTTTTCTCCCTTCAGATATATCCTATCTCTGTCCTTCCCTTCATTACTTTCTATCCACAATCAGAAACACCCCTGCTGGGATGAGATTCCAAACCCTTGATGGCAGAATACTGTAGGACTTGCATAGATTCCTGCTGGTAGAATAACAATAAACTAGTTTCACTTTGCTATCTCAAAGAGGAGCTATGCCCTACACACTGTTGGCTCGTCTATCCATAGATCTACCCCCCTGATAGATTTTCGGACCAACAAGTATGAAGGATGAGGATTGGGAGCTGCTTGATAGGAAAGCACTCGGGGCCATCCGGTTATATATTTCATCTTCAGTCGCATTCAATATAACAGAGGAGAACACTACAGAATCTCTCATGGATGCATTAGGGAATTTATGTGAGAAATCTTTTGCCTCAAATAAAATATTTTTGATGAAAAGATTATTTAATATGAAAATGTTTGAGAATGGCTTAGTTGTTGATCATTTAAATGATTTTAGCACGGTTGTGAATATGTTAAACTCTGTGAAGATTAAATTTGATGATGAAATAAGGGCTCTATTAATTCTATGCTCCTTACCAGATAGTTGGGATAGCCTAGTTATGGCTGTGAGTAACTATATTTCTAACAATGCAAAATTGAAATTTGAAGATGTTATAGGTGTGATCATGAGTGAGGAAATGTGAAGGAAAATCTCTAGGGAATCCTCTGCTTCAGGGAATGCTTTGTCAATGGAGAGTAGAGGGAGATCGAGGACTAGAGGAAAAGGTAACCATGGGAAGTAAAATGGTCGTGGAAGATCTAAATCCAAGAGTAAGATGGAATGCTAGAACTATGGAAAGATTGGTCATGTGAAGAAGGATTGTTGGGCTCTTTGAGAAACGAAGAAACAAAAGAGGTGAATGTGGTAGATGGTAATATCTATCAGGATGCTTTGATTATCTCTTTAGATAACATTCATGAGTTTTGGGTATTAGATTCAGGGGCTTCTTTTCATGCTACTCCACATAGGCATTATTTTACTAATTATGTTTAAGGAGATTTTGGACATCTTTATCTTGGTGATGATGAGCCTTGTAGTATAGTTGGAAAAGGATGTGTTTAGGTCAAGATGTAGAGTGGGAACACATGGCAACTAAAGGATGTCAGACATGTGCCTAAGTTGAGGCAAAATTTAATATCAGCAGGGCAGTTGGGTAGTAATGGCTGTATGGTCAGTTTTATAGCAGACTCTTGGAAGGTGACCAAGGGTGCTCTTGTGGTAGCAAGAGGTAAGAAGGTTGGTCCTTTATATTGAACTAGTAGTGCTGATTACTATAATTTAGTTGCTGCAGATGGAGATATAACTTTGTGGCACTATAGGCTTGGTCACATGAGCTAAAAAGGCATGCAAATTTTGAAGGATAGGTTACCTGGATTAAAATATATTGATCTAGAATTCTGTGAGGATTGTGTGTACGGGAAACATAAGAGGGTAAAGTTTCTCAAGGTTGGACCCATAAGGAAGGAGAACAAGTTAGAGCTGGTACATTCAGATGTATGGGGACCGGCTCAGGTATCTTCCATTGGTGGTTCAAATTATTATGTTACCTTTATTGATGATGCAAATAGGAAAGTTTGGGTATATTGCATTAAGAAGAAATATGATGTGTTTGAAACATTCAAGAAATGGAAAGCCTTGGTTGAGAATGAAATAGGTCTCAAGTTGAAATGCCTCAGGTCAGATAATGAAGGTGTGTATTGCAGTAATGAATTTTATGATTATTGTTCTCAAAATGGAATTCAAAGACAGAGGACAGTTCCAGGAACTTCACAATAGAATGGGGTTTTAGAAAGGATGAATAGGAAAATCATGGAGCGTGCTAGGAGCATGAGGCTACATGCAGGGCTACCTCTTATGTTTTGGGTAGATGCAGTTAGCACAATGGTATATCTGATTAATAAAGGACCTTCAATGCCTTTGGATGGAGGCATACATGAGGAAGCTTGGTTTGGTATGAAAGTTGACTATTCATTTCTTAAAGTCTTTGGATGTGAAGAATTTTCTCATATTGACAAGGATGATAGGACCAAGTTAGAGGCTAAATCTGAAAAATACAATTTTATTAGATATGATGTGGATGACTTTGGTTTTTGTTTATGGAACATTAAGGATAACGAAATAATCCTATCTAGGGATGTAGTATTTAATGAAAAAGTCATGTATAAGGATCAGTTGCATAAAAATAGGGAACAAAAGGAGTACACATTGTTAGAAGATATTGGAGATGGAAAAGTTTTCAAGGAACTAGATTAGGTACCTACTCCTCAGGAACCCCAAACTCCTGAGGTGAGAAGGTCTTGTAGGGTAAGAAAAGAACCTGAAAATATTACTCCATCTTTAAATTATTTATTACTCACTGATAGTGAAGAGCAAGAATGATTTGATGAAGCAATGCAGGTGGATGCTAGAAATAAGTGGGAGCTAGCCATAGATGAGGAGCATAGATCTCTCATGGAAAACCAGACTTGGGATTCGGTCGAGCTACTTGAAGGCAAGAGAACATTGTAGAATAAGTGGGTGTATAGAATAAAAGAGGAAGATGGAGGCAAAAAAATATACAAGGCCCGATTGATGGTCAAGGGGTTTGTACAAAAGAAAGGTATTGGCTTTGATGATATTTTTTCCCCAGAAGTAAAAATGACTTCTATTAGAACTATTCTTGGGATAGTTGCAGTTGAAGATTTGCACTTAGAACAGTTAGATGTGAAGACTACATTCCTTCATGGTGATTTGGAGGAGGAATTATATATGAGGTAGCCACATGGCTATGAGGTCAATGGGAAGGAGAACCTGGTGTGCAAACTGAAGAAGAGCTTATATAGATTAAAACAAGCTCCACGAAAGTGGTACAAGAATTTTGACAGTTTCATGATGGAACAAGGATACTCCAGGTGTCATTTTGACCATTGTGTATACATAAAGAAATTTGATGATGACAACTACATTATTTTATGTATGTATGTTGATGATATTCTAGTAGTAGGTAAGAACATGTAAGAAATTAAGGTACTCAAGAAGCAGTTGAGTGACTCCTTTACTATGAAGGATTTGGGTGCAACAAAGCAAATCCTTGGTATGAGAATAACTCAGGATAGGAAGGAGTGGAAACTGACTTTATCTCAAGAAGAGTACATAAAGAAGGTATTGGAGAGATTTAATATGTAAGATGCTAAATTAGTTGGGACTCCTTTGGCAGGTCACTTAAAGTTATCAAAGGAGAAGTGTCCCAAGACTAAGGAGGAGAGATTCAATATGTCAAAAGTACCTTACTCATCAGTAGTTGGTAGTTTTATGTATGCTATGGTATGCACTAGGCTAGATATTACCCATGCAATGGGAGTAGTGAGTAGGTTTATGAGTGATCCAGGAAATGAGCACTAACAGGTAGTAAAGTGGATACTTCAGTATTTGAGAGGGACCATGGGTACTATTTTGTGTTACAGTGGATTAGACACTACTTTGTGTGGATATGTTGACTTAGACATGGCTGGAGATTTGGACAGTAGGAGGAGCACAACAGGTTATGTATTTACTATAGGTGATACAACAGTGAGCTAGATTTCATGGTTACAGAAGGTTGTGGCTTTGTCAACCATTGAGGTTGAGTATGTTACTGCTACAGAAGGTAGCAAGAAGATGATTTGGCTATAACAATTGCTTGATGAGTTGGGGCATAAGAAGGAAGTCGGAAAGATATATAGTGATAGTCAGAGTGCTATTCACTTAGCTAAGAACTCTTCTTTCCATTCTAGGACAAAGCATATATAGTTGAGATATCATTTCATCAGGACAGGTTTGGCGGAAGATAAGTTGAAGTTGGAGAAGATTCATACTAGTCAGAATCCTGATGACATGATGACCAAGGTGGTCACAAGGGATAAACTAAAGCCATGTTCATCTTTGGTTGGCCTTTGCGGATGACAGTGAAGGGTTGAGAAGCTTGCTCAGTGGAAATCAGTCTCCAAGTGGGAGATTGTTATGTTTATGGAGCCTGTTTTCATGTTAGAGTTTGGTACTCCTTCCATGTGTTTACACTTGGATATTTTTACGGCAGTCCCGCTCACCGGTGAGTGAGTCAAGGGGGTTCGAGGGTGAAGCCCCCGAAGTAAATTTTCATAGGTGGTTTATTAACCCATGGATAATGGGTAACCATTATGGGCTATTGGTTTTTTCAGTTTCCATTATTTTGTAAAACCACCTCTTCAGCTACCTATTGATGTACTTATAAATAGATGGACATATAATATGATAGATATCAGTGTGTTTTGTGAAGGTGAATAGTGTGTGTGAATTCAAGTGTGAATTTGGGAGGGTTTGTTGAGTGCAACTCGAAACAAGATCTGATTATTGTAATTGTGAAGACTGTTGGCTTGTAATGAGCAAGTGTTGTTGGTGGATGTAGCCCACATTGGGTGAACCATGTTAAATATTGTTTTCATGCTTTGCATATTTCATTTCTGTAATTCTATTCATACTTCTTATTATTGCGATTCTAAGGAATTATTCTACATTGGATTCTATTAATTCGTAACACTAACAAATGTTGTGATCATTAAAAGGAAACCTTGATTTGATTCCATCACTAAACCATCTAAAAAATGGTGTCACCATTTCATTAAAAATTCCAAATAATTTTGGAAAAATTAAAAGGAAACCCTATGTGAATTCCTCACCAACCCATCTAAAACATGGTGTCACCATTTCATAAAAAACTTCCAAATATTTTTGGAAAAACAATAGACTTCAATTTTGATTGACACCAAAGTAATCAATAGGTTATGAAGCTCAATGTTCATGTAGAAAATGTTACCATAAAGGGAATTAGGTGAAATTGAATGTGTTAGAAGATTTTTCCTCATTTAAATTTCCTTTACATATTTTAACAACCTATTTGGTCCAAAGAATAAATTTTTCTCTATAAACATATTTGATGTCTATATCACATTTCTCATGATGAAGGAAAAAACATCCTAGTCGTTGAGTCTGTGGAAACCTCTATATTTTTTGGCACTATACCAAAGAAACTATCTAAGGAGATTGGCCAATTTCTCGTAAGAATCCTTGGAAGGTACTCAACATGAAGAGGACTAGGCATGAGTAGTAGAAATAATATTGGTACAAAATTTCTTGGTCAAAGAAAGAGATCTAGAAACCCAAAAGAGATATTCTCAACACTGTCAAAAACATATTTCCATAATTATCAAGGTGTGTTATAAAATTAAATGGAATACCAAGAAATTTGAATTTTTCTCCCCACTAATCCATTTGTAAGGATAATATTGTATCCAATCAAACACAGGCATCATGATTTTATTGAAGCACTGAGTATTTATCCACTACAAACTGGAGCATTATGCTTTGTAAAAGATATCAAATAACTAAATATCTTCCTTAAAGGTGGCATCATTTTTAGCAGGTGTAAGAAAGGAATCATAAAAAAAATGACCATTAGTGAGTTGGAATGTCTGATTAGGGATATTAGTAAGAAATTAAATGACCAAAATATTTCATCACAAGAACAAAGAGGGAAGGATCAAGTGGAAAACCATGTCAAATTAATAAAAAAGGAAAAATCTATTAGATTGGTGGCCATTAATGGTTAAAAATCCAAGGAATATAAGAAGAGAGTATACAAAAATGTGAGGAAGAAATCACCAAAATCCAAAATCCTTTAACATTATGGGAGTCAATGGTCACACAATGCAACCATCGTATTTTTCAAAATTCTTTTTCATCGAGAAATAATATCTCATTATATGCTTTCCTAAACAACTATGTCATTATCCACTATATATCATTCGTAGACACTCATATTCGGCAATTTTTTCTTTGAAAACCCTTGATTTGACTATGCACTCTTGCTATGATAAATGATACTTCTCCATTCCCACTTAGCACTTTCAAAGGTCCATTGTTTATCTTGTTTATCTTTGCACATTGACATGTCAAAAAAATATGACAATTTAATGTAAAAAATCCATAGATAAACATCAATTTCAGAGCTCCAAACTTCATTTGGCATGTTTTTTACTCCTATTCAGGGCCATATAATTTGGTTAAGACCATACCATATGGTCCTAACCTTTGTATTCATTCTTAGACTGACATGTCTTCTAACTTAACTATTAATTTTAAATCTTTCATTGAGTCTTATACTTCATCTAGGATAACCTTTATGATATATATAATTTTCAAAACCATATATAAATAAGTAAACAATAATTTATTTGATAACTTGTAACTCCTAAAGTAATGAACTAGAAAACTCACTTCAAACACTTGCAAAAGACATCCAAATATCCCTAAATCTCATAATCACACATCCTATGGCAACACCCACATCATGTCTAAGGCTGCAAACCAGGTCAAGGAATCCATATCTCTCATCTAAAAACATCTTAAAAAAATATCTCTAAGTGTTTTTAGAAAGATCCAAGTCAAATAAATCATGGTCAAAGAAATTACCAAATATGATTAATCTATCAAGATATCACATGCTAAGTGGAGATTGACATTTGGTTTGAGGCCTCTTTAGAGTAGTGCCAACTTCAGTGTTGCACAAGGGTGCCCAAAACCCTCATAATGTTTTTAGAGTAGGATTCTTCATCTATGGTTAGGATTTAAGGATGATGATCATGTAATTTAGAGAGCCTTACTACATGTGTGACAATTAGTGTTTGAAAATGATGAACAAATCCATGAAGGTGAGCAACCTAGAAAGTTACCAAGGTAGTTTCAGATTAGGTTCAAGACCATATAGAAGGGGATGGACTGTAATATATAGATATAACCCAACTATATGGTCCTAACCCAGGTGTAGTTGTAATTATAGTATAGGCTGTGAAGGTTACTTAGTTTCAAATCTCCCTATTTCACTATCGCACCATCCAATTTCTCTCCATAAATAATTGTGAATAGTGTAAGTTTTTCTATAAATCATTTTTGTACTTTAAATTAAATGTTAGGTTAACTGGTGTATGAAAATTCTTTCTAAATGATTTGATTTACAAATCTAAATTATTATTTTTATTGTATCATATTTGTTAAATTTGTAAATCAACTTTATTATAACATACACCTAATTAAATTGATGTAAAATTTAAGTAAGGGTTGAACATTTTGGTGAACCTAATTTTGATTGAACCCTTCACAAATTTAGGATATTCTTATTTCTTTATGTATTAGGAATACTAATCTTTCATCCATAGGGGTAATGTGAGTGTGCCTTCTTCATTGGATTGTAGTCTTTCAAAGTGCACATAATTTACTCATCTTCCCTTTTGACATAGTGCTTGGCTTTCCAATAAGCCCATTGAACATTTTGAGATTTTTCCTCCTATTCAAAATTTTCATATGCCTTCAACTCTACTACATACTGATAATAATGCTTCCATCCTTGACCAAACTAAAAAGGTCCCATTGCATGATATTGAAAATCATAGTGAGAATTCTATTTACTTTGTTCATGATGATAATAACATTGTTGATGTTGATAAAGTGAAACTTGTGTCTAATTTTCATGAATATCTTCGTTAGAACCCTCACCACATAGAATCTATCATTAATATTTTTCTTGTTGCTATACTGGCTTGTTATCATAAGTCTATTGAAGAGTCCCTTGTGAAACCCTAACCTTTATCCACTTTACCGACATCTATTGTTCCCACATCCATGGTGCCTAACCCTTTGGGAATAGCTAATTTTTCAATTCCAAATGTCTCTATGCCTATTAATACAACTAAAATTGTTACTACACATCCCACATCTACTCCTTAAGGTTTTCATGTATCTTCTTCTAGCACACAAGCTATTGAATTCCTTGTTTGTACTTTACAAGAACAAATCTTACAGTTGTAAAAAGGTGCATTTGCTTCTTCTAATGCTATGGATTTCACATATTTGCTTCAAAATACCATTTCACCCAAAGTGGTTTCTTATCCATCACTTGTTAGTTTTGTTGCTCGTAAATTTCCTATATATGATGGTAAAGAGGATCATACTGAGCATATTTTCTCATTTCATGTTTCTTTCTTGGATTATGATTCTAATGACAACTTGCTTAACCATATTTTTTCCTGAATTCGTAAGGATTCCACACTATAGTGGTTTTACACTCTTCCCACTCATTATGTGCGTGCATTTACTTTTTGGCACAGTTCTATATCAATATCAAGGAAAAAATTATTATGAATAACTGGATCAAATACAATAAGGGTCTGCTAAACCTCTTAGTGCTTATGTGTTGTGTTATAAGACTCTATCCACCAAGATGCACAATATCTTAGTTGATAATTAATTACAATACATATTCACTGAAATATTATTAGCCCCTTTGTAATATTTGGTCATGTTCGATAATTTTTGATCTTTCGACCATCTGTGTAATACCTTGAAACAACGTGAGGCTAAGTTAATACATATAAACAAAAAAAATTATGTTTCTATCTCTCCTCCTACATCTGATGCTTATTTTTCAAGAAAACACATATTCAAAAGGAATCCTAATGAGGTAAAATATTCTTCTAAAGATACTATTAATTTTATCTCAAAACCTATTAAGCTGCAACCCCAACCTGTGTGCCATAAATTTACTTTCTTGAAAAGTAATCACATTGTATTGAAATAATTACATAAGTGTAATGTCATATCTCTCCTCCACCATTTGAGGTTAATATAAGTATACCTCAAGAAAATAAGTTCAACTGCTAATGCTCATTATGATTATCATTGATATGTCAGACACTCTATAGAAAAAATACTTAAATATTTTGCATGTTATTTAACTGCTTATAGATCCGCATTATATTGAATGATATGAGATCACTGAAGCTTCCAATCCACACCAATGATAATGCTAAGATAAAAATATTCAATGATCCACTTCCTAATCATGACACTTAAAATTATTCTACATACACACATAGTGTTTATCATTTGGTGATTCCATTTCCATCTTATGATCAGCCCCTTAGATGAAATTATTGGAACAATTAATCATATAGATATTTTTCTCTGATCATTACTTTTGATGACACTTATATTGATTCTACACTTATTTTAAATACATATTTTCTATTCATGTTTTCTATTAATCATAAAACCATACATAATGTCTTAGTAAATCCACACAATAAAGACAATGTTTGTTCTATCATATGACTTAAATATTAGGGAATTTTATATGAAAAAATATTGAACTTGATACTAATCCTCACTAATGATACATTACTCTACGCATTACTATTGGTCCTCTTACTACATTAGTTTCTTTTTAGTTACATCTAATCTTAGTTATGGTGTCTTACGGTTATGTCTCCCTTGGCTATGTAGCCCTTAGGTATACTTCTCCTGGTAATAAACCATAATGTTAAGATTATATAAAATCAACAAGTAATCACCATTAGAGGTATTCCATTTGAGGATTACCCTCCTAGCATGCCTATGGATCCTTCCAAAACACATTCTCTTAGTCGTCAAGCAGACAAGTCTTTGGTTGGTGCATTAATGTCTCTCAGCACTTCTATATTACTCCCTAAGCCAATAATCTTGTACTCCATATCCAAATATGCATATACTTGACCCCCCTTTTGTACAAAACTTTCCTCAACCAGTGTTGATCCTCTTAGATCTCCTAATAGGCCTTTAGTTGCACACTCTTCATCTCATGACTCTTATCTTCCTCATAGGATTTCCATCCCATGATTTATTTTTCATCATAATCACTCCCCTAGAGTTTTACATTAGTCCTCTTGTGTATATGCTACATGTATAGCTTATTAATACCCTCCTAGTGGCCATCAAACTCGCTCCTCTAGTCTAACTCATTAAAAATATTGGCATTGTGTTTTCATTGATGTCAAAGTGTGAAGATGAATGTGTTGAGTTGTTAGTGGTCATAGAGTGTTATCAGGGTTCATTTTAAGACCCCCCAATTTGAAAAATTAGTTTAGAATTTGTGGGGAATATCCAAAATTGACTTTCACATCAATGGCGACTTTCTGAAAAAAATATTTCATGGAAAATCCAAATGGGTGGGACGACCAATCCATTGCCTACCATATTAACCGTAGGGTTGTACAGTGTTGGGTTTTAGATTTGAACTTTGAATGAAACCACAGTCAAGGGATAAGCAAGGCCCTCCTCTTTAATGGGAGAGGTTCCCTTATTGAAAGTAGGGGAAAAAACCTATGTACAAAATACACAATCTTTCATTCAATGGTGGTTTTCCCCGATATCTTGAAATGTGTTTAATGCCTGAAAAGTTATCAATAAATGAGGATAGAAGACTTGAAGAGAGGAGGGAAGTATAAGAAGACAATACTTTTAGGGAAAAGAGATGGCATAGAAAACCCTTATTATGTATTAAGCAAGATGAGAGATATAGAGTATAACCATTCACGTTTATAACGGGCACAATCCGTAGACTCAAAGTTCTTGAGATTGTATAAACGAGAACAAAAAAAGTTTCTAGAAGCATGCAAGAATTAAATGATTCACCTATCAAAGCAAGAAGGAAAGATAAAATAGAGGAAAAAGGGGAAAACCCTTGTATTGATTTCTTCAGATTCAAAATTACAGTTCTGGAATCTCAAAATTCCCACCCTTTACAATGGATTTGAAAGCCTATGAAATAACTCACAAGAGATGGTTTAAAAATTCCTCAAGAAAGAAAGAAATGGTTATAAATAATTCTAATCATTCGTACCCTTTTGAATTCTATGATTCGCAAAGAAACGTTAATGGCGGAAAAAATCCAAGCTTTCCAATATACTACTGTTACATGATTTCACTAGTTAAATAAGGGCCATTCAATCTACTTTTATAACTTTGAATTTGGGATATCCATGTGCGAGAGATTTAAACTCAAGTGGGCTTACAGATGCCTTTTGCATTTTTTTCCTTTGAAGTTACACCAGGTTGATACGTGGAGAGCTGACGCTCATATTGAGTTTCCAATTTGGAAATGCCTCCTGAAATTACGTCGAATGGACGCATGGCTTCTTCCGCCGGTCCTAGAATTTTCAATGGCTAACTCTATTTATCCATTGATTCTAACCATGTGGAAAGCTGGAACTCATTTGGAAACTGGCACTTTTGGTTTCACTTCTAAAATCATGTCATTGAGGCATGTGGAGGCTTCCGTTGACCCGCTCATACTTTGTCAATTTAAATAACCAATTCTATCCCTTTTTAGACCTGGGACAACGTGGAGGAATGGTACAACACTTGAGAACTACCCCTGGCTTTGACTCTTGAATTTGTGTCGATGAGGCACATGGCACCATCTGCTGAAACTTCCATACTTATCCGATTTGGGCTTGTTCTGTCTTAATTTTGGACCTGGGACACGTGGAATATCTTGTGCTTATTTGAGGACTATCCCTTGGACCCCTACCCTTGGAGTTAAGATATTTGGATGCATGGAGGCTTCTGTTGTTGTGATTGAAACACAAACATGCTACAAATCCAATCACGGATGTCCATGTACTACCCGTGGATACTGGGACAAAAATTAACTAGGAAGATATGTCTGTCATTCCCAATTACGTGAAAAAATAAAAATAAGGGGAAAAACTCCACCATTATGCCCAACTTTCAAACTGTTCTCCATAGAATGAAAAATTGCAAACAATACTAGGCTTGACGTGATCCAATACTCCAAGGTATAGACTCAAATTTTTTAAAACTTGACTTCAAAAGAGGGGAATTTGGAGAGCGACAACAAATGGCTCTTTCTGGGTATGACTTAACAGAGGAATGAGGCCAAGATCAAGAACCACAAAAAAAATCATGGAAAATAGACCAGTGCCTTATCCATTAGGCAAATACATTCAAAGGCAGAACCAATACAAGGCAAAACCACACAAGATAGGAAAAAGAAACAAAACAAACCTAAAGGGAAGATCAAAAAAATAACACACCACACAACAAAGAACAAGAAAGGGAAACAAGCCAAAACCAAAAAACCAAACAAAATGTATATAAGGAACTCCTAGCCACCTAGGACTTGAAAAACTTTAGGTACTGCCCCACTATAAGGAAATGGGAGGGGAGATCCATCCATGTAAATCTAGATAAAAAGAGTTCTCTCTAGCAAAATGTATGATTCTAAAAGGACCGAGCTAAAGAGAATCAAACTTATGATGGCTTCCTCGTGGCTCATGTATTTTTTCCCAAAGCAGCACAATGTCTCCTAATTGGAAAATTGTGGGTTTGGCTTTCTTGTCAAACAAATCCTTCACTTTAAACTGATGAGGCCTGCAATCGTATCAACCACTTGTAATCTATCCTCATCAAGCTTCTGAAGGTACATGATCCTCTTGTCCAAGGAATTTGGAAAAACTTGAATCTTCAATAACCTTCATTAAGTGCAAGGATAGTAATGTCCACTGTTATTGTTAACTAGGATTCAACACCATACACCACTTGAAAAGGAGACATCCTAATTTTCTTTTGGGTGTAATTCTATCTACCTAGAGAGCATCATAAAGTTTTCTTGTGTCAATTCCTCTGAGAATAATTTACAAGCTTTCTAAGATATGTTCACCAAGTTCTTGTTTGTTGATTCTACCTGTCCATTCCGTTGGGGGGTAGTAATATGAAGAATGAGAAAGGGAGATCCCATACCCATAGCAGATGTCCATCATCTTAGCAGAAGAAAAGTTGGAAGCATTGTCAGTCAAAATCTTTTTGTTTGGGTTCCCAAACCTGATCAATATGTTTTCCTTAATGAAGTTACAAAACTACCTCGGAAGTAGTGCTCTTGACTGGGATGGATTCCACCCACTTGGTGAAGTAATCTGTGATAGTCAACTCATGGATATGCCCAAAATTGGAAGATGGATTGAGTTCTCCAATGAAGTCTAAACCCCATTGTTGAAATGGCTCTTCAATCACTACAGGCTTGAGAGGCAAAGCAACAAACTTAGAGTATTCCAACAAATGTTTGGCACGCTTCACATTTACCAACCGCAATTTTGATGCATCTCTAAATGGAGTGTGGCCAATAATAACCAACACGAAGTATTTTATGAGTGTGTTACAGTAGAGGAGAAATGACCTCCACAAGCCTAGTCATGAAAAGCAAAAAACAACTTCTTTTATTGCTCCTTGTCTACACACTTCAAAAACCTTCCATCTATGCCTTGTTTGAACAAAGCATTCTCCCATAACACATATTGTGCAGACCTCAGTTTGATGGTTCTCTTCTCTTTGGAACTCAAGTGAGATGGAAATTCTCCATAGGTCAAAAAGTGAGCAATGTCAGCATACCATACATCTGTTGAGCTGAGGAAAAAGAATAATAGGGACATCAACTCCATCTTTGGACAACTCCTTGGCAGCTCCCTCGATAATGAGTTCACACACAAAACCTTACCCTGAACCAGCTTTGTTGGCCTGATGCCATGATCATACTCTTGCACCTTTACTACCCAATTACCTCTCTTGGATCCAAATTCTTGCTGAGCAAGAATGGATTTGATTGTTGTATCAAGAACTAACACCATAAAATGAGAATTAAGGATGTAAAACCTAAATTGCTGGAGAGCTTTGACAATGGAAAAGGTATGTTTCTCCATCATGGTGTACTTTCATCTCATGAGTTTTCAAGACATAACTCATGAATGCAATTGGGAGTTCATGATCTTCAACATTCTTCTAGGCTAACACGACAGCTAGGGTATTTTCAGTGGCATAACAATAGATAATGAAATCTTTGCTAAATTCAGGGCACACAAAGATTGGAGTCTTTGTGTAATAGCCTGTTTAATGTCCTCAAATGATTTATTCCCTTCAAAGAACCAACCAAAAGTTTGCTTCCCTTGCATCATGTGAGAAATGCTCATAGTAAGTTGTGTAAAATCAGGGATGAATCTTCTTAGGAAATTGATCTTACCAAAGAAAGAATGGTCACCTTTCTTACTTGATGGAAGAGGAATTTGTTGGATGGCCTGAACTCTCTCTAGATCAATCTTGATCCATACCTTTGAAACAATGTGTCCTAACAAACTTTCCTTCTGTGACACAAAACAAATACTTCTTAGGGTTTAAAGAAATACCATGCTCTCTACACTTCCTACAATACTGTTTCAAGGTGTTTCTTGCCTATAGAAAACACCTGTCAAGTCATCCAAATACAAAACAATGCATTTCCCTCTTCAAACTGCCAAAAGCCAAGTCCATGGCCCTCTGGAAAGTAACACCAACATTGATGAGACCAAATGACATCTTCTTGTATGCAAAGGGTGCCCCAAGGAGTAGTAAAGGAAGTCTTATGTTGATCTATAATAATCACCTCTACTTGATTGTACCTTGAGAATCCATCTAACATAGATAACATCTCCGAGCTTGTGACAACTTTCAATACTTGGTCCATCATGGGTAGAGGGTAGTTATCCCTTCAAAGAACCTTGATTTAGATTTCTGAAGTCCACACAGATTCAGATCTCACCATTCTTATTCCTAACAAGAACTATATTAAAAAATCCACGTTGAATGGTGGATGGGGAAGATGATCTTAGCATTCAATATATTTTGTATTTCTTGGAAAATTGTATCAAATAACTTTGGATTATATTTCCTTTGCTTCTGTTTAAAGGGTTTGATCCAAGGCTTAAGAGGAATGAAATGTTACATTTCTTTAGGCTGAAAAGTCTTAAGATCATCATAAGAGTAAGCCAGAACATCATCATACCTCTTCAACAGAATTCACCACCTTCTTTTTCTCTTCCCGAGTGCAGTATTTTCCAATGTTGACCATTTTGAGATCATCAAGACTCCCAATATTCACTTTCTCAGTTCTTCAACAGATTATCGGGCTCCTTGGGAAACTTTATACTTCATATAACTATCCTGTTTATTAAAAAGATCCTCCAAACTCACTAGACCTTTAGGGATTTTTTAATTTTTAGTTTTGATGCATCCATCTTGATCCATCTCTTCTTTCACACCCTCATTCATTTGATGACACACACTCTCTAGGAAGACTTTCACTTCCTTCAAAGTACAACTAAGCTATCTCTGAGCTCTAAGAAAGAATTCAAATGCAGGTCATCATTGAAAATTTGCCAATTATTTTTATTGTTAGGTATACTGGGTCTATGGATCATCTCAATGGTAAATTTCTCTTGATGGAAATCAGGATGAGGAATCAATAAGGACCCCTAAAAAGCTAGAGAGTTAGCCCTAGTGTTCCTTTCTCTTGGCATAGATTCAATGGAAAAAGCATCAAGAAATTCAATGGAATCTTGGACCAAATTCTTATAGTGCTTCAACCTTCTGTTCTTTACCCGATAAAGGTATCTAACTTGTTTTTCAATTATCTCTACATCTCCATGACCAAGAAGGTTCTTCACTCCCATTTCCTTCACCTTGCTTAACTCAAGAATGGAGGGCCTCATACTCAGTAGTATTGTTGTTATTTTCAAACTGGAACTTTAAGGAGAAAGGATGAACCTTACCCCTAGGAGAAATGAGCACTACACCAGCTCCAGAGCCAACTGAAGAGTAGCTTCCATTAAACTCCAAAGTCCACACACCATTAAGATCAAGCAATAATCCCTTTGATAGACTTGTCTTCTCTTTTGACATGATCATGTAGTTCCCATTCCCAATGTCTTCATATAATATTTGTGCTTTAGGATTCATCTGTCTTTTGCACAATATACACTAATTGTTTCTCAGGAAGTAGATTCTTCATCTTCCCATTGACATGGATTAAGGCATGTGACCAATCCATTTGGATCTCACCTCCAACATCTTTGCAAAAGTTCCAACTTAGGAACATGCCATAGGAAGGAGGGATATCAACAACCAAGATGGTAGCCAAGATCTTCTTCTCTGGTAAAAGCAACAAAAGCTACTTTTACATCCTTGATTCTGCCCAACTAAAGGCACTTCTCTACTTTCCATGGAATAGCAAGATCCATAAGTGCGGTTAGGGTTAGAACCAAAGCATGAGCCACTTTTGCAGGCATTACATTATTCATATGCACTAGAATCAATGACATAATTGCTAAGCTTTTGGACAGCTATTAGGAGAGTCACTATAGAAGGACTTGATCTTCTCATTGAGTGAAGTGACTGTAACCACAAGGCTAAGTTGAGGTGGAGAAGAAGGAGTGGGTAAAAGGATTTTAGAAGAATGGGCTAGGGTTTTAGATTTATAATTTACAAAGTTAACCATTTTGGCAAAGGCTATAGGATGGGTTTGATGGAACTCTACCTCAGAAATCTGAATCTTGGCCTTTTTAAGATGGTCTATAATGTCAAAAGATCCATATGTGAATGAGGAATCACTACTAGGAGTAGGAGGAGCTTTTGATCGATCAAATTTATCATTTGTTGGAAAATAATTCTTAGAAGCAGAAGTAGAGGGAGAAGGACTAGAAAACCTTACCTTTTGGGTGGAAGTAGTTGGAATAGGAGCTCCTCTTCTTACAATCACCGGGATGGTGATAGGGTACTCCTTGGATCTTTTTGCAGGTTGCACCACTTTTTCCTTTTTGTTGGTTTTCTCCTATGTCATAACAACATATGACTCACTGTTCATCTCAGCTACTAGATCATCATAGTCATCTTCATCATCTACACCTTCACTGGTGAGGAAATGAAACTCTAGAACCACCAGGCTCCTCTAGTTCTTCATGAGCTTCCTCTTCTTGTTCACCATAGATTCCCATTCTCTTCCTCATCATTAGGCTCAAGAACTTCACAAGTAGCATTGAGAGGCACCTTGAGGGGTGGACCTTCAATGGCCAACCTAGTTTGAGAAGAGGGCAAGCGGTTCCTAGACTGAAATTTCTTCCTTGGAACATCTTGATATGGAGCATACTCAGCCAATTAATTCTTGATGGAAATGAGGTCATTAGCCAAATTTTG
Organism: Taxus chinensis; assembly: GCA_019776745.2. NCBI lineage: Eukaryota > Viridiplantae > Streptophyta > Pinopsida > Cupressales > Taxaceae > Taxus > Taxus chinensis. Next base: position 620,772,356 of record CM034149.1, on the reverse strand, counting down.
CACCAACTGATCTACATTACCTCTAGGATAAGAGGAAGAAGAATATGCTTTGGATTTGAAAGGATTTGTTTTTAGCTTGCCAGACATGATCAAGTCATTTTCCACACTGACATCCAATCTCTGATCAACATCCAAAGGTGAAAAATTTCCTATCCTCAGGGCATAGCTTACTTTTGGAAATTGAGCATTCAAGAAGAAACACTTCTGAATCTGATCAATAGGCCTAGTATTTTATGAAATCTTGTTAATAAACTTGTTGAACTTGGCCACAAATTCTCTCATAGACTCATGTGGCTCCTTATTGATTTGAGAAATCTGAGATAGCAAAGCATGCACATCTTTAGCACATTTGAAATGATGCTCAAATGTAGTCCTCATAGTAGTCCAATCAGTGATGGTCCCAACAGGAAGATGGTAAAACCAATATGTAACATTGTCTTGCAAGGTCTCCACAAAAATCCTAACAGAGACATCCTCATGCTCAAATCCAAGGACCCCACATGCAACAATGAAGGATGTAATGTGTTAATCAGGGTGCACTTTACCATCACCTCTAAATTTGGGAAAATTCTTCTTGTAACCCCTAGGAAACTCATGCAATGGCTGAGGAAGGTCCAGAGGCCCAACTCATTTTCCCCAAGGTAGAGGTGCTGCCATCCTTGGAAAAAATGCTTAGAGTGGAACTGAGACACCAACAAGAATTAGGGCATGGAGATTAGGGATAAGTTGTGCTTGAGGAATGCTACTACCAGAAGCACATTCTTCAACAAGAGGTGTGCTTTTGTAATGAGATCTTATATTTCTTTTTGTTGGAGGAATTTGAAAACCTTGTTGATCTAGGAGTTGAAATTGGGGATCTTCAATTCCAAGATCCCTTCTACCATGAGTGTATCTTAGAGTCGCCAGATCAAAGAAATTATCAAATTAGTTATTATTTTTAGAAAGGAAATTTGTTGAACAAATTCCCAGTAGAGTCACCAAAAACTGTTGGGTTTCATATTTGCACTTGGAATGAAACCACAATCAGGGGACAAGCAAGTCCCTCCTCTTTAATGGGAGAGGTTACCTTATTGAAAGTAGGGGAAAAACCTATGTACAAATACAAATCTTTCATTCAATGGTAGTTTCCCAAAATCTTGAAATGTGTTTAATGCTTGAAAATTTATCAATACATGAGGATAGAAGAATTGAAGAGAGGAGGGAGGTAGAAGAAGACAATACTTTCAGGGAAAAGAGATAGTAGAGAATACCCTTATATGTATTGAGAAAAATGAGATATAGAGTAGAACCATTCACGTTTATAACGGGAACAATCCGCAGACTCAAATTTCTTGAGATTGTATAAACTAGAACACAAAGTTTCTAAGCATGCAAGGATTAAATGATTCATAGATCAGAGCAAGAAGGAAAGAGAAAATAGGGGAAAAAGGGGAAAACCCTTGTATTGATTTCTTCATATTTGAAATTACAATTCCAGAATGTTAAAATTCCCACGCTTTACAATGGATTTGAAAGCCTATGAAATAACTCGCAAGAGATGGTTACAAATTCCTTGAGAGCAAGAAATGGTTAAAAATCATTCCAATCATTCATGCCCTTTTGAATTCTTGATTTGCAAAGAAACATTAATGGTGGAAAAAACCAAACTTTCCAATATATGACTGTTACATTATTTTTCCAATTAAATATGGGCCATTTGATCTGCTTTTATAACTTTAAATTTGGGCCGTCCATGTGGGAGACATTTAAACTGAAGCGGGCTTGCAGATGCCTTTTACATTTTTTGCCTTTGAAGTTGTGCCAGGATGACACGTGGAGAGATGGCCAGTTATTTTATATTTAGCTGATTCGAGCCTATTTCCTGCTTGACTTATGTTGACCCATAGACACATGGAGAGCTAGCTCTCATTTGATTTTCCACTTTAAAAACGCATCCTGAAATTGTGTTGAATGGACACGTGGCTTCTTCCACTGGTCCTGGACTTTTCAATGACCAACTCTATCTCTCCATTGACTCTAACCATGTGGCGAGCTGGCACTCATTTGGAAACAAAAATTTTAGTTTCACTTCTAAAATCACATTGTTGAGACACGTGGAGGCTTTCCAAAACCCACTCATACTCAGTCAATTTAAATAACCGGCTTTGTCCCTTTCTGGACCTAGGACACATGGAGGACTGGAAAAATTTTGAGAACTACCCCTGGCTTTGACTCTTGAAGTTACATCGATGAGGCACGTGGCACCGTCCGCTGAACCTTCCATACTTAGCCGATTTGGGTTTGTTCTAGCTTAAGTTTAGACTTGGGACACATGGAAAGCATGTGCTTATTTGAGGACTATCCCTTGGGCCCTACCCTTAGAGTTTTGCCTTTTTGACATGTGGAGGCTTTTTCTGTTTCTTGAAACATGGCCATGTCGCATCCAATCAGGGATGTCCATGTACTACCAGTGGATACTAGGAAAAAATTAACTAAGAAGATACGCTCTTCATTCCTGATTGTGGGAAGAAATAAAAATAAGGTGAAAACTCCATAATTATGCCTGAATTTCAAAATTTTCTCCATGGAATGAAAAACTGCAAACAATACCAAGCTTGACGTGATCCAATACTTTAAGGTACCGACTCAAAATTTTTGAAACTTGACTTCAAAAGAGGGGAATTTTAAGAGTGACAACATACAGTAGACAATGGATGACCATCCAATCTTTCCTTGCAACCCAACCGTCCAACCCAGTTGTCAAACCCAACCATCTAACCCATCCATTTAACACAACCATCTAAGACATCCCTCTAACCCAACCATCTAACCCAACTTTCCAACCTAGTTGTCCAACCTATTCGTTTAACCCAACCATCCAACCCAACTATCTAACCTAGCCATCGAACCCTTCCATCCAACCCAGCCATCCTACCTAGTCATCCAATCCAGCTGTCAAACCCAGCCACCTAACCTAGCTATCTATCCCAGTCACCCAACCCAGACATCCAGTCTAGTTTTCCAACTCAGCTATCCAACCCAGCCACCCAACCCAGTTGTTTAACCCAACCGCCCTACCTAACTTTCCATCATAACCATCCAACCTCGTTTGGATGATTTTTCATCGTTTGTTGTCCAACCCAACCATCTAACTTGGGTTGGATGACCATACATTATCTGTTGTCCAACCCAATCATCCAACTTGGGTTGGACAGTCATACATTATTTTCTATCCAACCCAAGTTAGATGACTAGGTTATACGATAGGCAATGGATGACCGTCCAACCCATGTTGGATGTCCATCCATCATCTGTTGTTGGACAACAGATGATGGATGGACATCCAACATGGGTTGGACGGTCATCCATTGCCTATCATCTAACCTAGTCATCCAAATTGGGTTGGATGACAGATAATGGTTATTCATCCAACCTTAGTTGGACTGACAATCACTCTTTATTGGATGTCATTATTAAATGTGTATCCCATAGAACCCCCCAGAATATGTATTATATCTCGGTAAATACATGTATAAGTTAATTTTTACATATAAATAGTAGGAAAATTGACCCATACAAATGACTTGTCAGCTGAATGTTTTGGCAAATTGGGAGGCACCCGACTACTGAAAATTCACCATTTCCAATTTCTAAAATCCCTAATATTCACGAGTTTACAAAAATTCACCACTAAATTTTTCCCTGAGTGTTATAATTGATGTGACCAATATTCATAGGTCAATAATGAAAAATATTGATGTCTAAGGTGTTAATATAACGTCCAAAAGAGTGTGATGCCATATCAGGTGAAGGTTGATTAATAGTAAAGAGAAAGTGTGGTCTTTGTGTGTTGAGTTGCATACATGGTTTTAAGTATGATTGCTAGTAGGTGGATCACATGTGTGTGGAATATGGTTGAGAATAGTATGAGCATGGATAACATGAGTATGATATGTTAAGACACTTACAAGTGTCTCATAGTGTACTCATAGGGTTTGAACCTACTTTCTAGGTATGCACTAGACCTTGTCTTAAGCCCTAGGTGGCTTGATGAGATAGGATGGAAAGATTTAATCATGGAGATGCAAAGATGAGAATTATAAAATGTATAAAAGGTTTTACTAGAGGTGTGGACAAAGTTTCAGGACATGGTTTGAAAGAATAAGCAATAAAAATTGTTTTTAGCTTATCAAGCTCAAGAAAGTGCAAACCCCAAGCTTGAGAAGTACTATTTGATGCTTGTTGACACATGTTACCTCTACATGGGAGGCTAATATATTAAATAGAGATGAGGAAGGGTTATAATAAGTATCTCTTAGAATTATTTAAGAGAATAAGGCCTTAGGATTTATGAACAATCGTTAAGAAGGTGAGGTGGTATAAAACCCTTCTTAAATCCCTAGTTAGGTAGTGATGGAGAAGAAATTTATCAAAATGAATAGAATGGATTGGTTTACCTTGGTTTATAATTATATGTTGTAAAGTACTCTCTCAATTTTCTTCAGGTGGCATTGAGGTGTCATGATAGTGAGTGGACCCCACAGTAAATTACAAGTTTTTGAAGAAGTTGTATTTTTATCAAGTTTTGTACTGAACCAATTGAATAAATGGATATTTTTTGAAGTATGAAATCTATTATACATGTATATGGTGGTTTCTATATATGGTGTAACACTTAGGGGGTGTGTAGAATTCATTATAGGAAGACTGGTGTTTAGGGGCAGGTTGACAGTTTTGGTGACCAAGCTGTAAGATTGACCTTGAATACCTCATGACCTTTCTTCATGATGTCTAAGAGTGTTTTTATGAGTCTGAGGTCATGGTGAATTTTTTAATTTCCTTTATTTTTCAAGATTGGGTTGCTTGTGGATGTTTAAGATCACGTTGTTGAAGACTAGTTTTGGGGAAGTTTGGTTGTCCTCAGTCTCATGTGGGTTTCATGATGAGAAATATTGTTTTAGAGTCATTTAAGCCTAGAAGAATCTTATGGAGGACATTGATAATGCATATGACATGCTATTTTGAGTTGGAAAATGTTTTATGAGATCAACATTCTCAATATACTTCATTAGAGTAGACCTAGTGGAATTAGGCTTCTTGAAGACCTAAATAAGGTGTATGTTTAACTTGAAGGCATGAATGAATAATTAATGTATGTTTCATGTTATATTTAATGATTTTATATTATTTTATCATCTTCCATGCTTAAACTAGATGGTATGCATCTTAAGTCATGTACATAAACAAAGAAATTAGGCCTATTTGTGTGTGTTAGAGAGAATGAAGAAAATAAAGTAAGAGGGAAATATGTAGAGGTTTATAAGGCCTTGAAGACCATCAAGAGATGGAAGAGAAATTTTCATGTATATAACAGGTGGATACCATATGATTTTCAAGGTTAGATGGCCTAACTAGCCTTGTGAAGAATCTTGTGTGTGAAGAATCCTAGAAGGTAGTTTTGAGAAAGAGAGAAGAAGGAAGAGCTAAATAAGTGTCATCATCATTTGTTTTGAAAGAATTATATAGGTAATAAAAAATCAAGAGGTTGAGCTGGTATTAAGTCATCTAGGGAGTTATAGCATCCTTGTAGGGTTAGTGCTCCTTGTGGGGTTAGTACCTCACTAAACTTAGGGGTTGGTGCTCCTTGTTGTGTTTGTGCTCAACTAATTTTGATATTTTTTTATAGGAAAGTTATCCATTTCATTAATCAGTGGGTTTTATTCCATACAAGGGTTTCCCACTTAAATATGGTGTTAATGTGTTATTGTTCTCTTTTTGTATGTGTTTAATGATTGTGTTTTCTTTTATAATGACTAAGTTAAATTGAATGGTCAATGGATGTCAATGTATAAGTGAACAAAATTTTTAATGCACAATGATTCACCCCAATTCATTCTTAGTGGTTGTGCTTCCAATAATTGGCATCAAAGAAAGGCCTCTGAAATAAGCTTAACAACTTTAGGTTATCCTAAGAAGAACAAAAATGGGCAAGATATGGAGTTTTTTGGCCAAAGTCTTAAAGGAGTAGATAGGTTTCTCAAAGAGTGCCATTTCCAAATAAGATCAAATGGTGGATATGGACAATAAAGTCTCAAAATTAAAGGATATTTCAAGAAGTACATGATGTTTATGTTCATTTAATGGATATTTGTTTTCATGCAATGAGTTTGGTCATAGAGCTATGGATTGAAGTCATCATTCTTCATGGAGGAATAATATATGTATGAGAAAAGTATTGAGTTAAAACTACAAGCAAAAAGGTCATATTGCAAAATATTTCAAGGTAAGGGACAAAAGGAGTGATTAGTCAAAAGAAGCTATTTTATACAGGTGTCATAATATGGGGCACTTTTTTAAATTATATGCTAACAAAGATAGAATACTCTCAATACCTAACAAGGTATATGGAGCTCCTAGAATGCATAAGAAGAGTTAAACATTGGTATGGAGATCTAAGTTTTTAAGGGTTGATCTTATTGAGTCAAAGAGTCAAGGTAAATTGGGTGCTGAGGTAGAGAAAGAATTTGAATTGGAGGAATTTCAATAACTTTTATCTGCATGTGTTGATAAAACAATGAAGAATATTAAAAAGTTAGATCAAACAAATCCTGAAGATGGAGTGAAGGAGAAAGAACAAAAGACAGTCATGCCTAATCATTCTATAAGTTAAGGTGGATTTTTTTCCATGTTTGTAAAACAACCAAAATATGAAGATTTTCAAAAATATCAATTATATCTGACATCTATATAGATAGAAGAGGAGAAGGTTGATACTAATATTGAGACCAAGAAGAATACAAGGAGAGACTATAAGATTCAAAATTATAGGTTTACTGAGAAAAAGGTTATGGAGATTTAGGAATCTCCTGAGTTTATGTTATTATAGAACCCTATGATAGGATGGGTGTCTCTTTTATGATTCATAGAGGCATTCTATAGGTTATTAGAAGAATAACGGGTTTTTGATTTCAGAGATGTGTGAAATAATGTTAGTTTCAGTCATGAAAAATTATGTGTTGTGCTCTATTTTCTTGAATTAGTATGGAAAGGATGTTGTTGTCAATATGTGTATGAATTAGTGTTACAATTCACAAGGAGTCATTATAAGTATTACATAGTGTTTAGTGTCTAGTTATCTCTATATCAAGCACATTCATTAAAGGTCTAGATGATTCATGGAGATAGGGGGAACACATTTCTTTGACAAGTTGTAAGTGTTGTCAAAGTTGTGAGCATGTGTTATTGGTAATGTCATAGAGGTTTCTCATTTGATTGTAGGTATGGAGACATAATAATGATGTAAGAAGGTAAGAAATATGTTGCGAAATTGTACTTGTGTGTTATCTTGATAGATTTGTTAAAAGGAATGATAACTAGAAAGTACCAAGCCAAGAACTCAGATGCTAATCAAACACCATGATCAATAAGATGAAATCAATTCACCAGAATAACTTTACCAAAAATTTTACGAAAAAATGAGCAACAATATCATATATTATTATGGAACTCAATGAAATACAATGAGAATGGGCCTTGCTTATATAGGTAAGGAATAAAAATCTAAGAACCAGTCAAGGTCGTAGATCAAGCTATAAATCAAGGAAAGAACTAGTCAAGACAATAGATTTAGGAGAGAACTAGACATTAAGGATATATTCAATACCATAGATCAAGGAAAGAACTATACAATACCGTAGATCAAGGAAAGAACTATACCTAACAACTAGATAATATCCTCCTAATATCTAAATAAATAAAATGAAATATCCACACACATAGGTGGGTGACGATAAATACAATAAAGGTAAATAAAGTACCTAGGTGAACATGAGCTAAGGTAAATACCTACTCTAACAACCCCCTCAAGTGAAGCTATGGGAAAAAATAGAAGTGGCATTTCCATAGTACGAGTCCCAACAACTAGTCCTGATGGGGTACTCATGTAAAATATATCCATGAAGAAATCTCGAACCAAAAGAAATAAAGAATCGTGCTAAAAGGAAATAGAAAGAAGAAGAAGAGGGAAGATGTTCTCATGAACATTCCCTAAGAACAAATTCCAAAACTCCAAGCATGCCACGCAACTCAAGGTAACGAGGTGATGAAAAAGGATTTGTAAAGATGTCTGTAACCTGCTGTTGAGTCAGAATGTAATCCAAGTAAAGAACTCCATCCTAAATGTGCTGCCGAATGAAGTGGATGTGTATCTCAATATGATTAGTCCACTGATGCTCAATTAGGTTGCCAGAAATGTGAACTACACTTTGGTTGTCACACCAAAGTACAATCGGTGAATCTTATGGGAATCTAAACTCTGTCAATAATTGTCAAAGCCAAAGAATCTGCTGACTCACTATAACTGCTGCCTTATACTCTGCCTTTAAAGATGAAAGTGCAATAGCCTATTTCTTTTCACACACCCAAGCAATTAGATAATAACCAAGAAAAAAAATATAGCCAAAAGTGGAATGCTTGTCATTAATAGAACCTGCCCAATATGAATCTATATACCCAACCAACTGATTAGAACCCCTAGTTTAGTGTAAGCCAAAGTGGGAAGTTCCCCACAAATAGCAAAAAATCATTTTAGTAGCTTGCTAGTGACTACTGTGAGGAGAATGTGTAAACAGAGATACAAGCCCTACTGCAAATGAAATATCAGGACAAGCATAGGTTAAGAACATGAGACTTAAAACCAAATGCCTATACAAAGTAGGATCACAAAGTGGAGTGGTACATGTGGAAGTAAGAGTAAACCCAAACTGAAAAGGAGATGGACTTGGCTTGCAATCAGCCATATAAAAGTGCTAAAGAAGATCATGGGTGTAATTTTACTAACTCAATGAATCCATGAATCTATCTGAGAAATATGCAAACCAAGTAAATAATGCAATAACCCAAGATCTGTCATGTTAAACTATGTAGAAAGAGCCCTCTGAATAGTCTAAATGTGGGAAGAAGAGCTGCCAATAACTAACAAATCATCAATATACAAGACAAGTATCACAATATTCTCACCAACATGCTGGAGATACACTATATGATTGAAGTGGCTACAAACAAAACCACTAGATGGAAGAAAATAATCCATCTTCTCATACCAATCCTGAAGGGCTTGTTTGAGACCGTAGAGAGACCTTCGGATCCTACAAACAAGAGAATAATCCTAACCAAATCCAACAGGTTTCTCCATGTATATTTCCTCTTATAAATATCCATGTAAGAAGGCATTCTTCACGTCCATCTGGTATATGGGTCACCCCTATAATGTAACTATAAACACAGCTACAGATTTACACAGCAGAATCACTCTCTGTATTCTCTGAATTATATTTTCTGTCCCAATATTCTGTGTAATACATTAGGCTATTATATAGCCATAATAACAGCTAAACAACCTCCTATAAAATAGGAAGGAGTCACAACAATTAACCTGGAATGTTATTCACGGGTATAACAAACTCTAAGAATAATATATTGTTGAAAGAATATATTATAACAATATACTTTCAAACCTAATATTTGATATATAACAATATTAAATATTAGCTAACAAACTATAATGTAAACATTAATATTTAATTTCCTAACATTCCCCCCCCTTAATGTTTACATGGTAACATTAGAACTTTCACAGTTCCTTTGCAGCCTGCCGCCTCTGCGCGCTCATGATCTTGGAACACACTCGAACTAAAGGTAGAAGAAGGAACACATCAACTTCTTATCAACCAAGCACTGTCAGGAACACATCTGACTGACGAGGATGGGAACATGCTCAGGAATCATCTGCTTATCAACCAATCACTCTAGGGAACACATCTGACCTAGCAGTGTGGGAACTCAAGCAGGAACACATCTGAACAACCTTCAATGGTTTTCAGGAGGCTAACTACAAACCTAGGTATGAACAGGAACACATCTGACTGTTCTACCTCATCAAGCCTCATAATGCTGCATTTCACTGTGTTATTTGTTCTGCACTATGTTTTTACATTTGGGGAAATAGGAATAACCACATACTCAACTGAAAAACTTAAAATGGAACATTGGATCATGCTGATCATGTTCCCCCCTCAATGTGAACATTTCACTTATTCAACACAAAACAAGAACTCTGAAAAAGAATCACACTAGACATCAAATACTGAAAGCACACTCACACCAAAAAATGTGCCACCATAGCTTTGTGCGTCCCCATCGTTGGTGGCTGACGAGAGGTCGCTGTCTAACCTCTAGCCTCCGATGCCTCCATCCTCCATTAGCATGCTGCTAACTCAGCAGAATATATCTTTGAAGCTCATCAAGTTTCACATTGTACTTTATTTTGTCTCTCCCCCGCAATGTGAAAACAATAATTTCCAGACTTCGGATAACACTGAAAATGCGTCTGTGAGGCAATTTTTATTTTTCTTTAATATTTGACAAGGACACTATTGACAAGACTCGATAATACTATTTTGACAATATGACAAACACATATCTTGATGACTAACATAAAATCCAATTAAAGACTGGATTTTAATAGATAAACAAAATATGTTTTAAAAAAAAAATGACTATTGAGACTAATGATGACAAGACTAGTATTATAACAATACAATGATTGTCATTGACACATTGACTTACATATATTGTTGATATTAGAAACTAAACTACAAACTAGGACATATAATAATGTCTGACTCAATTTTTTTTTGGTATATGGCTAAACAAATAAAAAGTAATTTATGATTACTTTTTAATACATGATAAAATTAACTGATTTAGACTTTCATTGACTAAACTAAACACCATAAGAATAACCTAACCACAAATGACACTAAATCATTGACCCACGACTTTACCAAAAAATTAAAACCACACCTCTTTATATGGAAATACCATGAATTAATATAAAGGTAGTGTTCAAGGATTAGTCCAGCAAAGAGAAATTGGATGCACTCCAATGGAAATCTGGCAGCTGTTGATAATTATTGAATTTTGCTAGGGGAGGCTCCGTTTGGGAAACATCACATTCTCCATCAATTGTTCAGTCTCCACATTTTTTTCCTTAGTTCACCAAGATTCTTCAGCCAATGGAGCTCCTTCTTCCACATGAGATGATTGGGCACACAACACCATATGGATTCGTATCAACTTAGATACTTATGCCACATCCTTCACTACTTTGAAGACAAAAAATAGGTCTATTGAGTTATGGACAGTGCTGATGACACTACTGAAGCATTTCTTTGGAGGAAAGTGGAATATATTCTATCAATCAGCCGAACAATGTACATGTCTCTACCACGTTACACATGTAGAAGTGATATGACTGCACTCAACACAAATGCCCAACTCCTCAAGGCTTGAGGCTAAAATTCGACCAATACAGCAGCTTGTCAAAAAATTATCACGTGGAGCATCAACGTAGAATACAATTCTGGTACCACGCACGCTAGGAGAATCAGAGCACAAAAGAGATTTATAGAAATGTAAAAAAAAATCCGTCTTTGATCTGACTTGCCTTCCTGATAAGGTGGATCCAATCCTCTAAAGTCATCCACCTCCTAAGCTCAGAAGTTATTAAAATTATTGTGAAGCCAGATTACAGTCAGCACAATCCGTAAATAACAAGAAGCTGCTCACAGAAGTGCAAATTAGAATGATTTAGTTACAATGACAACCACATAGTTGTTAAAAACAAAACATGCATGCGTTGGGAGATGGAGATGCTATATGACAGAAAGATGTGATGCATGGAAATAACAACAAATAAGATGACATGGATCGATGCCAAGGAGAATGAATGCTTGTTGAGTTATGTTGGACTCGAATGTGTTGTTATCTTCCTTTCCATATTAATGCGCAGGCGTCGAATGAAGCTTGATACTTAGATAAGACAGATATTTTCTGAATAACGCCACTACACCAGATGATATTCCCTCTCAAAATACTCTCATGGGGATAGATTTTGCTCTGATACCAAATATAAACGCAACTAAAAATTTACACAATGAATCACTCTCTGTATTCTCTGAATTATATTTTATGTCCCAATATTCTGTGCAATACATTAGGCTATTAAATAGCCATAATAACAGCTAAACAACCTCCTATAAAATAGGAAGGAGTCACAACAATTAACCTGGAATGTCATTCACGGGTATAACAAACTCTAAGAATAATATATTGTTGAAAAAATATATTATAACAATATACTTTCAAACCTAATATTTAATATATAACAATATTAAATATTAGCTAACAAACTATAATGTAAACATTAATATTTAATTTCCTAACAGTAACAATAACAAGTACAAGGCATACATAATCCATCTTGGTAACAGGTGCAAAAGTATCAGAGTAATAAATACATTCAACTTGTGAAAAACCCTTTGCAATAAGATGAGCCTTATACTTGTCAATGGACCCACCAGATGCGTATTTGGTTTGGTATACCCACTTACACCTAAACATATTTCTTCCTTTAGGAAGAGATACCAAATCCCAAGTATGATTCTTCATCAAAGAAGAATACTCAGCTACCATCACATCATCCCAATCTTGTATCCCATGAGCCTTTGAAAAAGACTATGGATCCTCATAAACTTCCTAACACAAAATTCCAGAACCTATAGATTGTGTGTGATGATTCCTAGTGGGTGGAAGATCCTGTATGGAAGGTGCTACCTCAAAAATTGTAGTACAATCCCACTTAGGAATAGTGAAAAAATCAGTGGGAATAAGATCGTTAATGGAATCTATAACCTCCTCATCAACATCCTCAAAGAAAGGATCCTCAAGATGAGATGAAGAAGAAGGAGGTATGTAAGAAGATGAAGAATCATGAGCAGTGAAGTGCTCATCAAAATAAACATGTGTTTGAAAAAAAATGTCATGAGTATCAGAATCTATAAGTCGATAAGATCTCATGTCCTCATAATACCCTACAAAGATAAATGTTTTTCTATTCTTATCCAAAGCTTTCATTTTCTTCTTTGGCACAAAGGCCCAAGCATGGCTTCGAAAGACTCAAAAAAATGAGAAATATGGCTTAGTATTGGACCACACTTCCTTTGGAGTCAAATGTTCAAGTTCTCTATGTGGTGTGTGATTCTAAATGTAGTTAGCACAATCAACTGGTTCTACCCAGTAGATAGAAGGTAAATATCTAGAATTCATCATATAGTTAGCCGTTTCCTTCAAAGTTCTATTCTTCCATTCTATTAAACCATTCTGTTATGGAGTATGAGGAACATAACCTTGGTGAATAATGCCTTGAGTTTCCAAAAAATAAAAAAACTAATTACCAAAGTACCCCCCCCCCTCATTATAAGTGCGAAGGTTCTTTATGCAACTAGAATATTATTTCTTGATCAAATCCCTGAAGACTTTAAAGTGTGAAAAAATATCACTTGTGTACTTGAGAAAATAAACCCAATTACACCTTGAGAAATTATCAATAAAGGTAAGTGCATACTTAGCTCCACTGAAAGAAGGGGTAGAAAAAACCATCAAGTCACTATGTACAAGATCAAGTGGTGAAGAAAATCTCTTAGAAAAATTCTTAGGAAATAGATCTTGGTGTTGTTTCCCTAATGCAAAACTAGAGAAAATTCCCTCAAGACAAGAAACACTAGGAAGACCATCTACCATACAATGAGTGCTCAACTCCTTCAAATATATGTAATTGAGATGTCCAAATATTTTATGCCAAAGCTTACTCTTTGAATATGCATGAGAAACCAATCCTGTCCCTATAGAGGAAGTTTCATCAAAACCCTCAAAGTGATATAGTCTAGAATTATGATTTACAATAACTTGAGCAACAAGTGAATGAGGCTCCAAAAAAGTTCATACTTATGCCCCATGTGGTGTAAAATTCACTGTTTTTCCTTGACTATAATGACAAATTTGATATACAAAGATTAATTTTTTGGAAATGTTAGGAACATACAATGAATCTTGGATGCCACCAGCAAGGTGTATATCATGTTTTCCCTCAACATAAAGAAAGGAAGAATCTCTAACCTCAATTTCGGAAGTAGAAATCAAACATAGAGAAATAAAAGACTCCTTGGAATAAGTCATGTGATGAGAAGCACCAACATCTATAAACCAACTATCTACAAGTGGTGACTGAGATCTCTCAACAAAATTAAGTGCTTTTCCATGCTGATTAGAAGGAGGTGGAGTGGAGATAGAAATTTTTTGTTTCTTGTATGCATCCTCTAAGGCTTGTATTCACTTATAACACCTATGTTATTCATGACCACTACCCGCACAAAAGAGCATGAAAGTATATATTTATTCTTGGACTTATAAAACTCCTTGTGTTTATATTTTTTTCTTTGGGTTTAGGAGCACTTTGAGATGGATAATGGGTGGATTTGGTTTTACTTTTTGTTTTTCCCTTTCCCTTAGTATTATATGCAACTAATGCCTTTTGAGAGGTGAAAGAATCAACGTGAGACAATTTGGATTCTTCCCTAATAAGTCTTTCAAAAAATGTTTCTAAGTCAGGCATTTTGAATATGTCACCTAAGGCATCCATGCTAGAGAAAAAGGTAGAAGAAAATATTTGAAATGGTCCTCTTAACTTGGATAGAATCAAGTAAACACACTTTATTTTTCTTATCTCTTCCACTTCCCTTCAACTATGTCAAAAAATTCTTGAACTTGGTAAGATAGTCTATAATTGTTGGAAAATATTCAGGATTAAGAGAGGTGATCTCAATTTCAAGTTGCATGGCTGTCATATGATCCACCTTACTAAATAAATCCTCCAATTTCTCCCATATTTTGAAAGGAAAGCCACATTTTTCTAAATGAAATAAAAGAATGTCACTTACATAAGTTCCTATCAAACCCATACACTCATCAAATTTGCACTGGTACTGAAATATCTCATATTATCTAGTGAACCCTAGTCATTCTAAAGAAGTTAAAGCCCATAATCATTTCTGCTTAATTATTGTTTCCATGTGTGATAATTATGTGTTGTTAATGTCTCAACATGATCTAATGTAGAAGTAGATAAAGATGCCATCCTAAAAAAATCACCAAAAGAAATGCAAGAACCAAACAATGCAACGAGAGCCCCCCAAATTTTGGAACTTTATAATGAGTGCTTGTTACAATATGAAAATTTATAATTATAGTTCAATTCTCAAAAAAAATATTTTGTATGGAAAGAGAACGAAAAAAAAGCACTTTTACAAAAAATGATACTCAAAACCAAGTTACCGATCAAAAGATACAAGATTTTCAATATTATGCTCTACTATTTATTTTAGTTGCCACTAAAACAGAATAAAAAAACACTTGCCTTCACCACACAAATAAAATTGAAGGGGGCTGGAGTTAAGCACCTACTAGTAGAAATCTAAAGCTTAAGCCCTCATATGACCATACCATATGACTAGGGGCTAAGGATTTTAATGGTGTTACCAAAAAATCCCAAAAACCGGATCGTACCAAGCAGAGAACTCAGATGCTAATCAAACACTATGCTCAATAAGATGAAAACAATTCTCACCAAAATAACTTTACCAAAACCTTTGCAAACAAATGAGCAGTAATATCATATATTATAATGGAACTCAATGAAATACAATGAGAATGGACCTTTATTATATAGGAAAGGAATAACAATCTAAGAACCAACCAAGGTCGTAAATCAAGCCACAAATCAAGGAAATAACTAGTCATCAAAGAACTAGTCAAGACCATAGATTTAGTAGAGAACTAGACATCAAGGATCTAGTCAATACCATAGATCAAGGAAAGAAAAAAACATAACAACTATATAATATCCTCCTAATATCTGAATAAATAAAAAAAAATATCCACACACATAAGTGGGTGAGGATAATACAATAAAGGTAAATAAAGTAGCTAGGTGAACATGAGCTAAGGTAAATACCCACTCTAACATTTGTTGCCAAGTGAAGAGTATGAAGAAGGTTTGTGAAATCTCTAGAGTGCTGTGAAATAAGGCTTATAAAACATTTAAGAAGATTTCAGAGTTGAGTTACAACATCAAGAATACTTGTTAAGGCATAAAGGTAGTTAAATATTTTGAAGGAGTGATGAATACATAGTAATGCTTAGTATTGTGTCTTGAGACCTAATAGAGGTCTGTGATGCCTATGAGATTAGATTTAGTCATTATAACATCATGAAAATATGTCACAAGACCTAAGAGTGCTGAGAAAAGGACAAACACTATTGAGAAATGGTATATAGCTCATGTTACAGATGATTGAGAGGTCACAGGTAATAGAGGTCAAATATGGGCAGAGGTAAGTGTTGTGGTACCTAATTTAGTTATGTGTCTCTTGAGAAGTGAAGATTGGTTTGCTAGACCAATATGTTCTTAAAGTTACATGACCTATATAATTATTTTGATATGAAGACCTAAGTGAGCTATAGGTGTGGTCTTGGAAATATGATCAAAAAATTTCTTAAAAGGATCAAGACATAATGTTATAAAGAAAGATCATAGATGACAAGGTTTGAATTCTGGGCATACACAGTGAAATCATAGAAAAACCAATAAGTCAGTACATGAAAATTTATTTATGTTGGAAGTACAAAGGACTGAGAGGCGGGTGAATTAGTCCTACAAAAACTTTCAATTCATTTACCATTAATTATTTGTTATCATTCACGCAACCATTTATTCAACCATGGACCATATGTGTGTTTACGTAAGCATATAAACAACCATAAGAAAGATCAAGTACAAGAGAAAGTATAAAGGACACTAAATTTAAGTGCGAAACCCTAAAGGGGAAGAAAACCCACCGAAAAAAAAAACATTATATTGCCATGTTTCAAATTTAGTGAGGCACTAACCCCATAAGAAGAATCAACCCCTAGTTTAGTAGAGCACCAACCCTACAAGGAGTACCAATCCCTAATTTACTAGAGCACCAACCCTACAAGGAGGAATAACCCTTAATTTTTTGAAGCACAAACTCCATAAGGAGGATACAACCCCCCCAAGATGATAAAAAACCCACTCAACCACCTTATGATGATGTTATTGTTATCCATTTTTACCCCATAAGTAAAATGGATAACTAAGAAGAATTGGACTCGAGCATTGGACTAGGTATTTAAGGGATAAATTTGAAGTATGTAGGAAAAATTCCATTTTTCAAGGCATTCGTAGTTACTTCTATGAAAGATTGCGATCATTTGAAGATTTTTTTCCTATTATGATTTTTAGAGATTTGAAGCTTACATAGAGTGAGAAAGAAAGCTCTGGGGCCCACATCTAGTCTAAAAAATGGAAAAAAATGAATAATGGGCTCCAAGAAATTTCTTCCAGTCTCCAATGGCCTACTAGTTCTCAAAAAATCTAAGAAAAAAAAAAGTTTGGGAAAAATTGTAATAAGGTCAAACATGGCATGGGAGCTCCCAAATAGCTCACCGAGCCATTAGGCGAGGTGTTGGGAAAGTTGTTGGGTGAGATGTTCATTGTAGTGGGGATGCAGGCTATACAATTTCTTGGCTGAGCTATTCTAAGGCATGAAAAATCAACAAAACATGGGAAAGATAAGATTCATTCATGGGAGCGGGTCGAGCTAAGGATCAGGTGACTTGGGGTCAAGAAATGTAGGATGTTAGTGTAGGGTGTGAAAGATTAGCTTCCCAAGATAACTTGGTGAGATCAGAGGTAAGGCATCAACAAATGGATCATAGTGTGAGAGGCAGATGAGGATCTCATAGGAAAGGAATATCAGAGGGATCTCCAAGCTAGGGTGAGTTGTAGATGGATGAAGCTTGGGAGGCCTTGGCTCAAGGTTTTAGATCATTGGGCAAGCCATATTGGTGAGGTGGGAGGTAAGGTCACATGACTTAAAGGATATCAAGTAGTATATCATATAAGCGATCTTGGGCCATGCCATGTAGGGTTGATCAACACGACGAAGGGAGGATGTGCCAAGCCATGTCAAAGTTTAGGTTATCATGCTCTAGTAGAATACAGAAGTTGCATGGCTCAGTGGAGTTTCAAGGTTTTGGTGCTCAAGAATTTAGAGATTGGGTGCTGAGTTAGATGAAAAAATGGCCGCGGAGTTTGAAGTTTGAGCTTCGGTGGGGTGAGTTACTTCGGAGGTTTTGTGCATCAGATTTTGGGGTTCGGTGAGTTTAGGGATTGGGGTTTTTTACACATCAGAGATTGAGAAGAAGCTCATTTGGTGCATTTTGGGATTCGGGGATCCTGAAAGGATTTGTGTGTTGACCAGTTTAGGTTTTCTGAAACCCAATCCTAAAATATTTGGTTAGTCATTGGTGAGTTTCGAGGTGGAGTAAGTAGCAAGCTGACAAATGAGGAAACACCACATAGACACCCAATCATCTACCGAGCTGTTGAAGGAGTTAGCTTGAATCAATGCAAGGCGATCCAATTTTGGAGCTGAGTGGAGCTAAAAAAAAGCATATGGTGGGAAATGTGAGAGGCTTGGTCATGTGTGTACATGTATTTATTAGCAATGCAAAATAATTATAACTAACACCTAATACTCCTAAAACAAAGATAAATCAAATTCAATGCACCATCATGCTTAGAGTTTAAGAAAAACTAATCTACTAGCATCATTGCATTAGAACATGAAAACATATTCAAACTAAAATGTTAATCCATTAATCTATATCTCTATTAAATGCTAATCAAATGAAATGAACCTATTTAGATCCTTAGTAATAAAAGGTTTGATTGTATGTTTGAATCCCAAGGTTTTCAAGAATGGAGTCTTGTCAATCCATGGCTACACGACCATTTGACATATCCCCATATGACTTCAAAACTTGGGTTGATGAATACAAGAAATTAAAGTAGCTAGCTTCTCTAATGAAGAATGCTCCAAGATGACAAATGGCTATAGCTTACTGGCTATATGCTCACTTTTGTTTCTCAAGGAATAGGTGTAAGTGTAAAGGTAGGAGGAGGGTTCTTTATATAGCCCATTGGATAAAGGAATCTATACATCCCTTTGTATGTTGGATAATAGAGATGTTGAGTTAGTTGTGGATAAGGGGGGTTTAGAAAGGGCTGAGTTAACTTTAGGAGGGTTTTATTTTTACTTTAGTGACTCATGTGGATAAAGGGGGTTTATTAATTAGCCAAAGTGATTAATTAATAGGTGTGTAAGCTTATAAAATATTTTTAGAGGAATATTAGCATGATTTAGACTATAAAAATGAATTAAATGAACTAAATAATGATTTTTTGGTTTAATGAAAGGGGAAGATAATTAATTAATAATAATTAATTTGTCTAGATAGAAGGAAGGATTAATTAATGATAATAAGAGGGAAGATGAGCACTAGTGATGATATGCAACCAATTTGTGGGAAAGGGGATAATTAGTGAAATTTAAGTATTTAAATTGTTTAGGCTAAATTATAGGTGTCTACATTTGCCCTTCTTTGGGGTGGCATAAGCGACGCCACTTTAAAGATAGGAGACAGATAAATTTTGAAAGTGTAGAAGAAAAATTAGTAGAAGTGATAGATGCCCCCTCGAGTGTCAATGAGGTGATGAAATAAGGCAATCTATGATTGAAAAAGGTGAGAGAATGGATAAAAGAATGAGTAGGAGCAAGATTCCCTAAGTGAATTAGAAGAATAGTGTTGATAGGAGAATGATGTAGAGGAGGAATGAATATGGAAAGAAAAGAGAAAGCTTTCATCTAGTGTATTGAAACAACTTTACTATCATCATATTGCTAAAGATCTACATCATCGGTCATTATTAAAAATATAAGCATACGACAAAAGTAGAATGACATGAAATGCCATACTATGAATAATTGTCCATTGCTGAAAACACCAACTCCATGCAAAATACAAAATGCAATGAAATACAAGAAATTAAATGATGTATAACTCCTTGTAACATACATAATGTAATGCAATACAAGAAAGTGAATAAGATAACCTAATAGAGAAATATAATGTAATGTTTTTTGTTTATTAAGCTTTGATTCTGACCTTGTGATGAATTAATGACAAGGGTTAAAAGATGGTACCACAAGGAAGGATACATTCAAGGGGAATAACAGACGACACTTGGGTCCTATGAAAAGAAACCATGCACTCTGAAAAAATACCAAACAACTCATTGTGCCCCAAAGTATAGACATAGTAAGCAAACCAGATTTGTTGATAAAGATAAATCAAGATGATCTATGAGTCACACAAAAGATCAGGTGAGAACCAAAGAGTGATGTTTTGTACGATTATTTATATTGTTTTTGATTTTTTTTGAAACATATTTGAATGTTTTTGTGATTTTTTTGAAAGTTTTATGAAACTATGTACAAGAAGAAAAAGAAGCGTGGATGCACATAGTGATAGATGGGATATACAAGGCCAAAATACCACGCATACGAGAAAGTGAAGATGTGATACGCCCAAAAAAATTAGGTGGGAGTATTCAAAGACAAACTCTTCATAGATAAAAGGGGGATCAAGGCCAATATAAAATAGGTTCAATCATGAGGGAGCAAGGATGCCCCCAACATAATATGGCCAAGAAACACGAGATAGAAAGGAAGTGGGTGATGGATTTATTAAAGGGGGACAAAGGTGTCCAAAAAACATAGCAAAAAGGCCATCCTATACACATGGATGTTCTAAACGATTTTTGAATAACAGAAGATGCTATGAAAATATTTAGAAGGAATTCGATGAAATAGTGATTATCCCAAGGCACAAATCATGAGACAAGACATGTGTTAAAGCAAAAGTTTGAAAAAGGTCCAAAAAGTAAAATTTGATAACATACTAATCCTATTTTAATCATCGAGATCCTATGTGTGCATGTGGAAATAAATTACCTCTTGAAGGAAATAGTTGATAGACAACAAGTGAAGACACTAGTCAATGTGTAGGAATAAATTAGTTTGAAAGGTGATTTGTGAATGTATTGTGGAAGGAGATCCGTACATTGCTCCACTGCTAGCCAGGCATCCATAGCCATGATGGAGATGCATTTGATTCTAATCATAACATTGCTCTATTTCCAGTCAGGCATCCATAGCCCCAGTAGAGATTATTGGAAATACCCCAAGAGAGAGTTATATATCAATTTGATTTTGCTTTTAGATTTTTCTTTTTGATTGATTGATTTTGATTCTCTTACTTTCTGAAACCTTATTTCATCTCTCTTTTTTTGACAAGGGGTTAAGAACCACTGATGGCTTGATGGAAGGATGTGGAGGTGATTGCAATAAGGACATTGGATAGTGTTAAAAAATACATCCAAAATTTCTTCCCAACAAGTTTATTAGATGAGAAAAGTGATAGGAATATCTAAGAGGTCAGCCATTCTTTAATTTTCTAAGGTTATGAAATACCAAGGTCAAATTGATACCATAGAGATAAATTTCACAAAATGCATGCGAATAGGATAACGACAATAACATCGAAGGGATGAAAATGGTAGATGAATTGTAGATGAATATGAAAGAAAGGGAAGAAAGAACATCCACGTGTATGCAACACCTGATTGTAATGTTTGATTTCTGTACCTTTGATTTTGTTTTTTTAATGTTTTCTCATTTTTTAATATTTTTGAATTGTTTTATGATTTTATTATTATTTTTGAACTATTTTATAATATTTTTTTTTGGAAGTTAGGACCAATAATGTCAATCTGTATGATAGGATCAAACAACGATGTGTGCGAATTCCTTGATAAGGGAGACTAAGTGCGTTTGTTTATCAACAGTGATATTATCCCCCGATCTCGATGATCGCGGTGAGTTCACACTCAACTAATGACTGTGATTTGTTTTGAAACATGGGTTTGGTATGTGGGAGTTTGAGCTCCCTATCCATAGGTTTTTGCACTTTGTGCCATAATTGATGGGTACGTTGGTGTGAATTATAGAATCGTGTTTGATTTTGGATTTTATGATCATTAAAGTTTTTTGTAGCTTTGGATCTTTTCGTATTTTTGATCTTGACTTGATAAAGAACCTGTCTGGGTTTCTTATAAGCTAATGCTTGAATTTTCTGATCTCAGGAAGTGAGAGAAGAACGTGGATGTTTATAATTTATGAGAGGAATGGTAGTGGGCTTGCCATAATCTTTGGTAGAATAATAATGCAATGGATGAAAAGGGTATGGTCCAAGGATTGAAGAATATGGGCTACTGGGAGGTGAGCCATAGATAGAAGATGAAGGGATGCTAGGATCAATGCAAGACCTAGGAGTTTCCTCACGTAATGAAGAATGTGAAGATGGAAGAATAAGAGGAGGATCAAGTTACATGATTTGAGGCTCTTCCTCTATTTCTTGATATAAGGAATCAACATTTTCCTCACAATATATGGACGCATTGAAGTTTAAAGAGAATCCTTTCTCGTAATATGGTGAAGGAATATCTTCATGTGCCCCTATAAATGCCCTGATTATTTATTCATTCTAAAATATATCAATTGGTATGAGTTATTGATCGACTAGCAGGGGTTGATTGGAAGAAAGAGATTCAATTGGTGTGGAAGACTTAGAAGATGTTTGATGATGATTGATTGAAAAATATGACTTAAGAGACGAAGAAGATATGGAGCTAGATGTCTCGGGAGTAGAAGAAGGTGGTTTGGACCTACCTATATGATGGTATATCATTTTTAAACCAGTAGGATTAAGTACAAAGTCCGTAGATTGTGACACATGGGTCGATACAGGCATTTGAATCGAAGGACTTTGAGTCACATGAATCTTGAAAAAAGGAAGACCTAGTGGGGGTGATTGATGAAGAAGGTCTCGTGAAGAAGGGGAGGACTGTGATTCAATAATCACATTGGATGAATAATAACAAGGGTCCTGCAAAGAAAGAGAGAACCGTGATTCAAGAATTGTATTAGATGTTTTATCGGAGGGATTTGGAGTCACATGTATCTTCAAAAGAAGAAGACGTCGTTGAGGCAATTGATAAAAGGGGTCCTGTGAATAAAGGGAGGACCACAATGTAGGATTCATATTAAATGTATGATGAAGAGGGTCCTATGAAGATAGGGAGGAACATGACATCGGAGTCACGTTAGATGACTTAGGAGTCAAATTAGATGAATCAGAATAGTAGTTTGGATCTAAATCATCAGAAGAGTTAGAGGAAATATTTAGATTGGAATCCTCAAAAGAAGAGGCTATGTTTGGATTATAATTGGAAGAATAGTGGGGGGAACTTGAATAATAATTTGGATCATAAGTGTCCAAATCATACCACTGACTATGAGATGAAGGTGTGGAACGAGTTACTTGAATGGGTTCTCTAGCGCGAAGAACCAATTGAGGTTTGGTCATGATGGGCATCTTTTGATGTGAACACCGAAAATTTGATTCCTTATTTTCGTATGTATAAGGGACCTTGTGATAATCAGTCATTGTTGGTGTTGTTCGATACAAATGCCTAGAACTAAATAGTGTAATTGAACTTCTTCAAAGTGAAGAAGGTTTCATGTTGATTTGGGAAGCATAACGACAACCAACTAGACATTTCATAAAGATGGTGATGCTTGTGTGATTTTCCAAAATGGAAGCTAAGGAAAATATACATCGTGAGGACTCAAGATTGATAATCCAATAAGGTATAGAAGCATAAATTTCAAAGGATTGATAAAAAATTTTAGCGACATAAAGGATACAAAGGAAATATTTCCAATGTTCAATTGATGTAAAAGTTTCTTGAATGTTTTTGCTAAGGTCTAAAAGATGTGTTCAAAAATGATCATGAAATTAGGAAAAAACAAGAAGATCAAGAGGATCAAAGACCCAAAATATTGTCCTAGAAACTAATTTATAAGATGGATAAACACAAGGAACAATCACACAAGTTCAAAACAAAAAGCCAAATTAATGACCAAAGAATAATGAATGATAAAGAATCAATGGATCAAAGTGATTGTATGAAATGGATATGTTGATGTGAAAAATTAGACACATTCACATAAAGTTTTTTTATAAGCCAACCAATCATTGAATTACTTCCTAATTCCTTTTCCAAATGATAGTTGGTGTTGTATGACGATTAACAAAATGTCCCTACTTATGTCAAGTTAAAATACATGAACAAGGTGTAAGTAATAACAAGAAGTTAATGTGATCTTATAACAAAGTATACTAGAAGAAAGCCCAAATTCAATCAATACCTATATCTCAAAAAGTGAGAGTTATAATTGTGAGTGACATAAAAATTTCACCAAGATATGTTAACCAAACTTTGTGAGAAAGTAAGGTATTGATATCAAGATGATATTGATATAAACACACAAAAGTGGTAACACGTAGCACTTTTCAAAATCGAGGTAGTAATGGAATCAAAATAAAAGCTTATAATATAACTAAGAATTGTTAAAATGTGTATAGTGTAACCTTATAATGAAAATATTTAGGTCAATTTTAAAAGAAACGAGATGTAAATACCAAAATTGTAATGATACAATATAAACAAGGTAAACCTTTCTGAGGAAGTTCAAGATGATGAACCAAGCCTAAATATGATGATGATCCTGACATGGGTATCAAGATCACAAAGGATACCAATGATATGAATATGTCTCCACACACTTTATACATTTAACTTACCTGCCGCAGACATGGATGGGCGTAAACAGACAAAAAAGTGGTAGAAATAATCAATTGATAGCACAGAGGTAGACACTCTTCTTTTGATCAACAAAGTTTCAAAATAAAGTGAATTAAGTAGATCAATTAGGGGTGAAAAATGTTGGCCTTACTCTAGAAGAGTTTCACCTTGCCTCAGGGAAAGTGAAAACCTAAAAAAAAGTAATGCTTCCCACATTTCATGATGAATGATGGTTCACAACTCAACACTATTTTGAAATGGTCAAAGTTTGATCCTGGTCAAAGATATCTTCCTAGGTGGTTCTCTCAACTAGGTGTTATAAAGCTATCTTAAGTGAGCTCGATTTACCCAAAAAGTCATAATGAATAATTTTGGAGTATCTTAGCTTTACTTTACCCCCTTCAATTCCAATGGGCAACAAGTGCATCCACATGTACTCTCACTGGGGGTCGCCATATGTACAATTGGTAATGCTAACTCATAAGGAAAAACTAGTCAAGTAGATTGTGTGGAGCACTTCCCATTTTGTCCATAAGGTTCCCTCTTGCATGGAATACTTTGGGGTTCCTAGGACCACCCCCATTGTTGTAGCTTAAGGCTTATGCCAAAGGGGTTATGTCCTAGTTTTAAGCAGATGGGACGTACCCTTATCCGAACCTACAAATATAGTGTTTTGAATGTGGTCTACTTTTTAATCTTGTTTAATTTGATGTGGTTTGCTTGAACACCTTTTGGCAACCTGCACATAAACTGTATTAGTAGCTTAATTTTGTTTCAAACGCCACCTTTTCTTTGGAAAACATTTCTGGTCCTACACAACGGATTAGTAATTTTCCATAAAAAGACTAAAGAGGATAAATCATCATTTCTGATTCTCAAGATCATCCTAAGATGCAAGAGAAGAATATACATGACATAGAATCCAAATATGAAATAAAAAATGGAAAACACCTAGTTTAAATGAAATATTTGTTCTTTTTAACAAACTTTGACATTCATTCTTTTAAGAACAAGTATTTTTCAAAACAAAAAATATACATAGAAATTGTTTCTGATTCCCAAGGTCACCTAAACGGTGTGAGGGAAGAGCATACATGACTCTAATCTCGTGATTAAACATGAAAGGTTCATTAACCTTTTAAACAAGTTAAATTACCATCAAAAATGTAAAAACACCCTACAAAACAAAAGTTAGATCCAAAATAAAACTTGTAAGGTGTTAGAACATCAAAGACCAAATTTTGCAAAACATTTAGACATGTTAGAAATGAGTAGTTTACTAAAAATGAAAACCTTAAATTTTCGGTAACTAAAAAACCCAAATCTATGTTTCCATTGTGTAGTTCTCTTCAATACCTTTCCAACGCAACAAAAACATAGTCATTTCAAGTTTGGGAGTAAAAATTTTGTCCTCCAGAAGATTGCTAATGATGCTTACGCTAGGATTTGTGTGCCTATGCCAAGGTTAGGGTGCTTGCACCAAGGTTAGGGTGCCTACACCATGGTTTGGGTTCCTGCACCAAGGTTAGGGTGCCCGTGCCATGGTTTGGGTGCCTACGCAAAGGTTAGGGTTCCTACACCAAGGTTAGGGTGCCTGCGCCATGGTTTGGGTGCCTGCGCCAAGGTGTGGGTGCCTGCGGAAAGGTTTAGGTGCCTGTGCCAAGGTTAGGGTACCTATGCCAAGGTTAGGGTGCCTGCGCCAAGGTTGGGGTGCATGTGCCAAGGTCCAGGTGCCTATGCCAAGGTTTGGGTGCCTACGCAAAGGTTAGAGTACATGCACTAAGGTTTGGGTGCTTGTGCCACCATGTGTAAAAAAGCACATTGAGAGTTATGCCTACGTGCACAGAATGATGTGTGCTCTCCCTTTCCTTGGTGACATCAAAAATACATCATTTTACGATAAAAAACTTCAAAAAGGTCAAATTTTTGATATGTTAGCTCAAAATTAACAACAACCCATCAAAATTAAACCCCTAAACAAGACTCAACACATGCAAAGTTAGCAAAATCATAAGAAATTTAACATTATTTCACACATTTAATATTAGCAAAAGACACCAAAAAACTCAAAACACTCCAAATTTTAGTATGTTATCTCAAAATTGACAACAACCCATTAGAATTAAAGCTCTAAATGAGATCCTACACATGGAATATTAGAAAAATCCTAAGAAATTGAACATTATTTTCCATATGTTTATATCAAGGGTTAGTCAAAAACTTGAAATAACAATAAAATTTGAGCTATAATTCTAAGGGACTAAGGACTCGTCCCACCGGGCGTGCCATATGTGCACATGTATTTGTTAGCAATGCAAAAAGAGTTAGAACTAACACCTAGTAGTCCTAAAAAAAAGCTAAATCAAATTCAATGCGCCATCATGCTTAGAGCTTAAGTAAAACTAATCTACTAACATCATTGCATTAGAACATGAACAAATATTCAAACTAACATAGTAATCCATTAATCTCTATCTCTATTGAATGCTAATCAAATGAAATGAACCTATTTAGATCCTTAGCAATCAAAGGTTTGATTGTATGTTTGAATCCCAAGGTTTTCAAGAATGGAGTCTTGTCAATCCATGGCTACAAGACCATTTGACATATCCCCATATGACTTCAAAACTTGGGTGAATGAATAGAAGAAATGAAAGTAGCTAGCTTCTCCAATGAAGAATACTCCAAGATGAAAAATGGCTATAGCTTATTTGATATATGCTCAATTTTGTTTCTCAAGGAATAGGTGTAAGTGTAAAGGTAGGAGGAGGTCTCTTTATATATCCCAATGGATAAAGGAATCTCTACATCCCTTTGCATGTGGGCTAATAGAGATGTTGAGTTAGTTGTGGATAAGGAGGGTTTAGAAAGGGTTGAGTTAACTTTAGGAGAGTTTAATTTTTCCTTTAGTTACTTATGTGGATAAAGGGGGTTTATTAATTAACCAAAGTGATTAATTAATAGGTGTGCAAGCTTAAAAATCCTTTTTAGAGGAATAATAGCATAATTTCGACTATAGAAAGGAATTAAATCAACTAAATAATGATTTATTGATTTAATGAAAGGGGAAGATAATTAATTAATAATAATTAATTAGTCTAGATAGAAGGAAGGATTAATTAACGGAAGGTCATTAATTAGGGTTTTTTTAAATAGAAGACTTAATTAATTAACGCCATGTAATTAATTAATGATGATAAGAGGGAAGATGAGCACTATTAATGATATGTTGCCAATTTGTGGTAAAGGAGATAATTAGCACAATTTAAGTATTTAAATTGTTTAGGCTAAATTATAGGTTTTCTAAACCCGATTCTAAAATATTTGGTTAGTCATTGGCGAGTTTTGAGGTGGAGTAAGTAACAAGCTGAAAAATGAGGAAACACCACATAGACACCCAATTATCTGCCGATCCGTTGAAGGAGTTAGCGGGAATCAACGTAAGGCGATCTAATTTTGGAGCTGAGTGGGGATAAAAAAAAGAACATGGTGGGGAATGTGAGAGGCTTGGTCATGCAATGCAATGAGAAGTTCAGAGAGCCATCTCACCAAGCTGGCAGGTGAGCTCCCTGGTGAGTTGGCCAACCACTTTTACAAAAACCCCCATTTTTCAAATTTTGACCTTGTGGGTCCCCTCAGATCATGCAAATGCCTTCCTAAAAAATATTAAAGCATTATTTTTATAAAAAACGGAGGTAAAATATTAATGAAGCATGGCGTGCCTTGCTTCTTCAATAGATAATGAATTAATGAGGTATGGGCAATAATAAGTCTCCCCTAATGTGTTGCAGGCATGCTTAAAGTTTGGAGATTTATTTCTCCTCCCTCTCTCACTCAAATTCTATAAATTATAAGGAGGGAATTTTTACAAAGGTTAGACATTTTTTATGTTTCCCTCCCTTCTTCTCTTTTGTGGGATAGTTATGGAGCTTAAAACATCATATTCTAAACATTGTAATGGCAATTTTTCCTCCTTCCTACACTATGATGTACTATGAAAATCTCTTAGAGAAATGAAATCAATGTTTTAAACTTCTATATCCTTGTATGTGTATTTATTTTTCTATCTTGCCCCTCTTCATAACAAAAGTATTATGTGCATGTTCTTGTTTCCATTACAAGTTGTATATGATGTTATGTTTATGGGAATGTTGTGATGAATTTTATTGTGTCCTATGATGTTTATCTATCATCTCCACACTCATTTTAATTCATTTTCATGCATTACAAACTATCTAACAACCCCCCCTTTTCTTGTTTCTATCACCTCCTTATTGTAGGATTTCCTTTCTTTCATGCACTCTCTCTCTCTCTCTCTCTCCATTGTCTCCTTGGAACTGATAGAGTAGGATTAGATATGTGTGTTTTTGGCATTAGGAATAATTATAGCATAGGTTTAGGAAGAGGAATCCATAATTCTCTAGAGATTTTTCTCAATTGTAAGGTCCCACACCTTGACACAACTCCATGTTGCCTAGTCACATTGTTTTCCTCATTAACGAATGCTAGAAAATTGGGGGTGCTATGATTTGGTGATAACAATTCTAGCATGCCTGGTGGGACAACAAAAAATTCATATTCTCATAGGTGTGTACTCTAGTTTTTCTTTTATTTCATTAGTTTTTTGTGGTCTTGATGAAATCTCAGCCTTCGGAGGCACATGCAAAGAAAAATTGGTGAATTAACTACTCCAAAATAACACATTCTCCAAGTTACAGTTCATTTATTCTATCCATTTCCATCCATTTTTCTTTCCATACCTTTCAATTTCCTTTCATCCCTGAAGTTTTGCAATCATGAATTCATTCCCCTCATGGAGTTCACACTTGTAACAACAACAACAAAGCCATTTCAACCCACCTCTAGATTTTCACAATTCATCTCCAAGTTGTTTCAAAACCCCTCCAGATCTATTTTATGGTGAAAGTAAGCAGTATGAATATTCCCATGAGTAGAAGAAATTTAGTTTAGCTATCCACCAAACTATGGAGCTATTTACTAAAAGGAGTATGCAAATTTTGGAGGCAATCGTACTCCTGAAGATGTCTATTTATAGAAAAAGGTCCAAGAGTTGGAATTTAGCATGGTTCTAATAAGGACTAAGGAGACAAATAGGGCATCCCAGATTGGTTTCAACATTCTATATCCATATAATGGCTCTATACCAAGTAATTTTAGTCCTAAACAAAAGCTTCAATTCTTAATCAAAACATTGACTGAAGTTGGAGAATGAATCAAAAAGAGAGAGGCTTATGAACTTAATGTTAAAAGACCTTATCAATGGGAAAACCTTGCATTACGGTCTCACAACATTCTGATTCCCCAGCCTATGCCAAATTAGCCTAAACCTCATTTCCCAAACTTTATTCTTACTTCCCCCATTGTGGAATTCATTTCTTCACCTTCTTTTCATCTATCACATATTCAATTTTTTGCTATTTTCCCTTCTAAAAATCCTTCCCCTCCATAAGGATAAGAAATTATACCTTCCCTTCCACCAAAATCATTAAAAAATTTAGTTGAAAAACAGCCCATCCCTCCTTTTGCTTCCCTAAATCCATTTTTGGGAGAATAAGATCTAAAAACTAGTCAAGGGCAACAAGATAAAGAGCTCAACAGAGGAGTCACAGAAAATTTGAAGAGTTGGGTTGCAAGATTTGGAATTGAAAAAATCCATTTACTAGTCAAGCCTTTAGTAGAGGATGGGTTGTGCCATGAGTGAAGAGAACAAGCGATGAAGAATAATTTTGTGGCAACAGTCGAGAAAAAACAAGAAGAAGAATACCAACAATCCATTTTTTCAGAATGTAATGTGCATGTTGGTACCGTGTTCATGGAAGCTGTTGATCCATCATAGTTGGAAAATTCAGAGAAATAGCTAGAATTAGATCCAAATCCAAAAGAGGAGGAACATGTACCTGCAAAAGAGGAGAGGCTTTGAAGTGTGCCAAATATTTCAAATGAATGCAGTGAACCTTATTTTCCTTCATGTAAAGAGCTTGCAACACTCCTAGAAGGTTGCATTTTCCCACCAAAATCATCATCAAGTACTGCAACCAGTCACCAAGAGCTCTATACTATGGAGGAAAATGAGACTAATTCAGAGATCTTAAGTGATAAATAGGTCATCAAGAAGGCTACAATCCTATCTTCCACTTCATCCTTCCAAAAATCTGATTTTTTAGGATGAATTTGAACTCTCAAAGTTCATGTTTGAGGATGGTGAGAATCATGGTAAAAAAATTGCCAATCCAGAAGACATTATGAGAGATAATGAAGAAGTTGATTACTTATTAGATTTAGAGGTTAAAATTCATGAAGATGGATCCAATGAACTCATTGCCCTTCACTACCATATTACTTATCTTCTAACACCAAAATATTCTTACCATGGAAGAGAACATTCAAGAACAACCGGTTTCTCGTAAAAACATTCTTGAATCAGGATTATAGGAGCTTTATCTTCCATATTTCATAGTGAATGAGAAACATAATTTAGTTTATTGTAGTAAATCACCAATGATCCCATTAGATTCTGCAAGTAATCTTGATGGGCTGAATGTTGTAGAGGGGTTTCATATTGGAAGAAAGAAAGGGAACAAAGATGACATCAGTCCCATATAAGTCATCAAGGAAAAGAATCAGCCATCTGTAGATGAACAAATAGGATACAATCAGCTAACAGAAAGTAACCTTTTCTAGGAATGTCTGCAAGAATCAAAAGAATTCATTCTCAAAGTTTGAACTCGGAGTAATGGGAAAGCTTCACGGACCGAGCCTTTCCAAATCAAGTACTTGGATTCATTGGAGAAAGATTTGGATTTTCTACTAACCATGCTTAATTTCGAGCATGCAGATGAGCCTCAATGAAAATCATCTTGAGGAGGTGTTTCTCTTTTTTGTTACTGGTAATTTGGTTTCCAAAATGGGAAACCAACTCTAGGAAAATTTTCCAGTGTCATAAAAAGCCATGTTCAGTGTAAAATAATCCACATGGATGCAAGTTGTGAGGAAGGAAAGATACTTCTCCCTACTATTTGAAATATTTGTTTGATATTTCCTTACCTCTGGTTAGTGTAGAGTAGGAGTAGGTTTTCTTTCAGTAGAATAAGTGCTCGTGCATAATTTGCATGTCCCATTTTGGGCATGTATGATTTTTTCTCTTCGTACAGAGTTTTTTTCCATTATTGCTCCTGCACAGTTCATGATGTTTTGAGAAGGAAAATAATTTTGTAGCAAAAAGCTCAAAGTTGCAAGAAAAATTTATAATCCTCAAGAATTTCCAAATGTAAAGCAACTAAAATCAAGTTCAGGGACAAATTTCAGTGTTTTCATCTCTCTTGTCTATTCAGATCAACCACAGTTGAGCTTCTCATGCCTCTTGGAAAATCATAAAGTCAATTTAGGGGCATCTTGTGTGTTCTAGATGGTAGATCTCATGGAATTTTGTAGGTCCTTAATCTTAGTGAATAACCCCCTATAGATTCATTCAATGTCCTCTTAGGTTTCAAGTAAAAGATTAACCTCAAATTTCCCTTGCTCATTCTTTGGATATTTTTAATTAAAAATATAATGAACTTATGAGCATCCCTAGCCTTTCGTATTGTTTTGAGTAGAATACATGGATAAGTTAAATCAATTTTAATAATAGTCCCAAGTGTTTCCAATTCCATAGTGCTTCATTCTTGCTAAGGAACCATCAGTTCAATTGTCCTTCAAGCTTGGCAAGAAAAAAGATTTTGGGGGAAAGTTAAGGTCTTCATTTTCACCCTAATAGGTCAATCTATAGAGATGAAGAAGAAATGAAATTTCATTTCAAAAATTTTTTTCACTCATGTAAATTTCAAAATTTTCTTATAATAATTGGAAAATTTGAGCAATATGTCAACCCAGGTTCGGTAGTGCTTCAAGCAGATTCCAAGGTCAAAATTTCAAGCATCATATAAATTCATGTTTATCATACTGAATCCATTCCCAATGGACATATTTAGGCTACTGGGTAACCCACCTAATAGCCAGATGTCCCCATGAGTCACCAAAATTGTTATCAAATTTTACCCCTTGGTTAAATGGTCAACTGAGAAGAATTTGACTTGAGCACTGGACTAGGTCTTCAAGGGGTAAATATGAGGTTTGTAAGAAAAATTCCATGTTTCAGGGAATTCATAGTTGCTTCATGGAAGGATTACGATCATTTGAAGCATGTATAGGGTGAGAAAGTAGACTCCGGGGCCCAAATTTGGTCTAAAAACTAGAAAAAAAATGAATAATGGGTTCTAGGAAATTTCTTCCAGTATCTAATTGCCCACTGGTTCTAAAAAATCCAAGAAAAAATAAAAAATTTAAGCAAAATTATAATAAGGTCAAAAATGGATTGGGAGCTCCCAAACATCTCATCGAGTTGTTGGGTGAGTTGTGAATTGGAGTGGGGACAGGATATCAAATAGTTTGTCTAAGCTATTATAAGGCATGGTGAGTTGACACAACATGGGAAAGGGAGTGGGTTGAGCTAAGGATTAGGTGACTCAGGGTTGAGCAACGTGGGATGTCGATGTAAGGTGCGCATGATTATCTCTCTAAGTTAACTTGGTGAGTTTAGAGGTGAGGTGTCAACACATGGCTCACAACATGAGAGGAAGATCAAAGGGCTCGCTAATATATTCAGTGAGCCATGGTGAGTCACAGTGGGATGAAGCTTGGGAGGCCTTAGCTCAAGGTTTTAGCTTGTTGGGAAAGTCGTATTAGCAAGGTGTGAGGTAAGCTCCTGCGACTCAGAGGAGATAGGGAGACATGTTGTATAGGTGAGCTAAGGGCCATGCCATGTCGGTTTGATTGAAATGATGAAGGGAGGATGGGATGAGCCATGTCAAAGTTCAGGTTTTCATGCTCAAGAAGAATACAGAAGTTGCGTGGTTCAGTGGAGTTTTGGGGTTTCGGTGTTCACGCATTCGAAGGTCGGGTGCCGAGTTGGATGCAAACATGGCCACATAATTTGAATTCTAAATTTTGAGCTCAGTAGAGCGAGTCATTTTGGAGGTCATGTGCATCAGATTTTGGGGCTCAGTGAGTTTGGGAATTAGGTTATTTTCCACGTCGAAGACCAAGAACCAGCTCGGTCGGCACGTTTCAGACTTCGGGGGTCATATGGGGATTTATGTATTGAATACATTGGGTTTTACGAAACTCGATCTTGAAATTTTTTTTCGGTCATTGGTGAGTTTTGAGGAAGAGTAAGTAGCAAGCCAAAAAATGAGAAAACACCGCATGGACACATTATTATCCACCAAGCCGTTGAAGGAGTTATCAGGAATCAATGCAAGTCGATCTAGTTTCAGAGTTGAGCAAGGCCAAAACAAAGCGCATGGTGGGGAATGTGAGGGGCTTGGTTATGTAATGTGGTGAGAATTTTGGAGAGATATCTCACCGAGTTGGCAGGAAATTTATTTGGTGAGTTGGCTAGCAACTTTTCAGAAAACCCCCATTTTTCAAATTTTGACCTAGTGCCCCCTAGATCATGCAAATTCCTTCCTAAAAATGATTAAAGCATTATTTTTATAAAAAATGGAGGAAAAATATTAATGAAGAATGTGGTGACTTGCTTATTCAACAATAAATGAATTAATAAGGTATGGGTAATGACATGGCTCCCCTGATGTGCTACAGGCATGCCTAAGTTTTGGGGATTTCATTCTCCTCCCTCTCTCATCAAATTCTATAAATTTTAAAGGACATTTTTCCAAAGGTTTTAACATTTTTTATGTTGCCTTCCATTCTTCTCTTTTATGGGATAGTTGTGGAGCTTCAAACCTCCTCTTCTGAACATTGTAATGGTAATTTTTCCTCTTTCATACACTATGATGTATTGTGTAAATCTCTTGGAGCAATGAAATCAATGTTTTGTGATAACTTCTATATTCTTGCATGTGTGTTTATTGTTCTATCTTTTCTCTCTTCATAATGCATGTATTCATGCATGTTCTTGTTTCTATTATAGGTTGTAGATGATTTTGTGTTAATGGGAATGCTTTGATGAATGTTATTGTGGCTTGTGATGATTTTCTATCCTCTCCACACTCATTTTCCTTCATTTTCATGCATTGAGAATTTTCTAACAACCACCCTTTTCTTGGTGATATCACCTCCTTATTGTAGGATTTCATTTCTTTCATGCTCTCTCTCTCTATGTCTCAGTGGAACTGCTAGAGTAGGATTAGGTAGGTTTTTTTCTTACATTAGGAATAGTTTTAGCATAGGATTAGGAAGAGGAAGCCGAACTTCTCTGGAGAGTTATCTCAACTGCAAGGTCCCACACCTTAAGACAATTCCACATTACCCAGTCATACTGATCGCCTCATTCATGAATTCTAGTAAATCAAGGTTACTATGATTTGGTGATATTATCTCTGATTTGTTTCTTCCATAACTGATGGAGACCAAATATTTAACTCTCACTTCTTCAAACCCTAGGTGTCAAATCATTCAAAAACTAGATCTTCCTTCACTTATCAATCCTTCAAACACATGCACACATTATTAATGATCTTACTTGACCTATCACACACCTGATATGATATCAATTCATGCTCACATAACTGAAAATTTCTTACATACACACAACTAGCTCCAAAAAACACCCAAAAATGCTTTTATAAGCTCCTCTTCATTCATAATTCAAACACAAAATTTTTACCTCATTTGGCTCGAAAAATGCATCATAAAAAAATTACAAAATTCAAATCATAATTTTCACAAGTGACCCAAGTAGGTTGGTCTAGCCAAAAGCTACATTTCATACTCCAAAAATGGTCAAATCCATATGGGCATAAAGATAAAAATGCCATAACATCAAAACCATACTTAGCCATGACCCATAAATCATCAAACAATTTTAAATTAACATTTAAACATCATAAATGATCAAAATTTATCTCAAATAATCAAATTATTTTATTTAATGGGCCCAATGTTCTTTGTACTTGTCAAAACAACTGTTTCCTACACCACTTTTGTCTTCATCAAATCTAACTTCCCAAAAAGTTATTTTCAAAGAGTAGATGATTGCCACCTTTATAGAAACAAAAAAGAATTATAAATGGATTCATTGGATGAAACATTCACCCCTATTCACATTACATATTATATCAGTCATCACCCAATCCATCACATTCCTAAAACAACTCAAAACTTTCAATAAATCCTATCCTGTCATGCACTGGAAAATACCTTCCTCTAAAAAAAGTGACGTGGATTTCTTAGAAAAACTCATCATCATGAGAAATAACTCATATAAATGGAAATATATCTAAACCATATTTCCAACACAACTTGAATTATCTCATAATTCCACATGTACCTCTAGTTATGCCCATTTTACTGAACACTTCTTTTTATGGCCTCAAAACTCCACTTTGATCAGTCAACCTGAATGGAGTTCATTTGACCATGTACCTACATCAATATGTACTTGAACCTCTTTGGAAATCAATATTAACTCACATAATTCCACAATGTCGATTTAGCATGCAACTCCTTTGGACAACCTTGTCCCAAAATAATCTTCTTCTGAAACTGACATGTTTGAGTGGGGCCCACTCATCACCATGACCTCCACCTATTGGAAAAGTTTATTCATTTATAATAAAATGAATGAAATAGTAAGTAAAAAAACTAGAAAATCATAACATGGAGGGTTTATTATACCTCTAACATGATGTGATAGATGAATGAGTGCTAATTAGTTGATCCTTGTTGTAGTTGATGACCTGTAAATAAGACAAACTGACAAGGAGACTGATTAGATGGGATATGTTGGGGATGCCCAAAAAAGAGAATCCAATAAGAATTAAGTTCCTTGGTGGATGTCAACCCCCATTTTAAAGAAAAATAAAAATAAAGGATGAAATAACAGATAACATGCAGAAACATAAGTACTACCGAATCTGAGAATAATTAAGATCTGATGTAAGAGCTGATTTGATTGAAATAAATGTAAATTAAATGTTACCTGGCCTAGGTCAATGATGACCTAGACTATGTAGAGGCAGGTAGAAAATGACTTGGGAGAGAAGAATGGAACGTAGAATGAGTATGCAGGCCTGCAAGAGATTGAGTGAAAACTGGAAGGTAGAAGAGGTCTATGGACACTGGAAGAAGACTTGTAGAATGTTCTCCAAGGTAGAAATCACTAGGGAATGGTAGAAAACAATATTAATGAAGGATTGATTGGTAAGTAGGACCCTGTTCGATGGTGACCAGGTTGAGTCAATGGTGACTGTAGTAGAAATAGGTAAGGCTGAGGTCGAAAGGATGAAATGGGAGACTTGCAATAAAAGAAGATGGAAAAGAATGTTGCTGAGGGAGCTCTGGGTGTTGCATAATTTGCTTTGAACCTGAAAAATGTTAGATGAAAAAAACACAAATATAATTTAATATATATCACATAAATAACATAAAGATGATGATAAATATCACGGAGGATGATTGCGAGCGATGGAAGCATGTTGAAATGATGTCCATAAGATCTGTAACTTTTGTAGGAACACTCGGGCATGAGGAAGAGTTCATAGGTCACAAAGAAGCTCCAAAATTTTCATGCATCTGATGATTATGGAAAGAAAAGACTTATTTTGATAGGTTCGATGGTGACTGAGCTGGGTCACCACCGAATACGGGGAAATTTTCCCTAATGGGGTTACTTTTGTGATTTTGATCAAGATTTGGGATTTCTTAAGGATTGGAAGAATGATTTAAATCATATAAGTGGACAAGGGATTTTTAGGTATGTTAAGGGATAAAGATAGGAAAGATAAAAATATATAGAAAGACAATGGAATGTATGTGGTAGGATAAAAGCATCCTAAATAGAAGGTTAGTTAGGGCATGTGAAATATAAATATTGATTAGTTAATTAATAGGAATTGGATGTGAATTAAAGGTGATAGGATAATTAAGTGGACATTTTAACTAAATAAAGGGGGATGGATTTAATTAAATTTTTACCTAGATAAGACCCTAGAAAAAACATGTGCACATGGGAAGATAAGGGTAGAGATACTAAATTTAGGTGTCTACTTTTTCCCCCTTTTGCTGAGTGGTTTGCACTAGCAAGCCATGAGACAAAACTTTTGAGAGGAAATTGGTATGATGAGGATTAACAAAACGTTCATGATGAGCTCCCCCATTAAATGGGGGATCGATGACACTAGAGGAAATGGATGACGCATTTTAAAAAAGGTAGATGATGAAGGGAGGGTGGGTGAAGAAAGATGGGTGAAAGGATAACACAAGGAAAGATGCCCCAAGAAAAAAGGATCGCAATAAAAATGAAAACCATTGCAGTGACTCATACATCACATCGGTAGAGGGAAAATTACAGTCTCAATGGAGACGGGTGATAATGCTCTACAGACTAGTGAGTGGGTGAAAATCATGGAAAAATGAATATAATCTAATGGGAAAGCTCTCAAATGGATGCAAGCTGAAATTATCACGGGGTCATAGGTGAGCATCAAAGTATGCAGAACTAAATGTGAAAATTATGTGAAATCCTTCATACATAAGGAATTGAGCGAAAAACTATGCATTCACAAATGAAAAGGATGAAAATAATGGTGTCCGAGAAAAGAACATGAGAAAAGGCCAAAAAGGTGAGTATTGAAATAATATGCCCTAAGGGGAAGATAAGTATGGCCACGAAGGTGGAATTTTTGCAAAAATTGGATAAGATTGAAAAATAAAATGCCCGAAGAGGGAGTAAATATGGCTATGAATGTGGACTTCGAGATTGCCAAAGGATAAGATCATAATATTGAAATAGAATGCCCTAAAGGGACAATAAATATGGCCACATGGGTGGACTTTGAAGAACGCCCAAGAAAAGGTCATAAATAAAGTTTGGGGAAGCCAAAGCGAAGGCCACCAAGGCAAGTCAATGATAACTAAGGCCAATTGATGGCGAACCAAGGGGGTTAACAAAGACCAAGTGTCAATGGCTATATAAACCTTGGGGTTGAGTGACGATACTCTTTTTCATGCGCAAAATTGACAAGAGAGATCAGAGTGATTAAAGAGAAAATTGAGAAATGGAGGCCTTAAGAGGTAAAAGGAAACACTAGAGGGTGCTTAGGATGGTGACCAACAAAACTCAAGCTTGTTTTTAGTTTAATTTTGTATTTTATTTTTTTTTACATTTTTTAGAAAAATTGGATGACGCCAGGGTTGGTTGGCGGTGACCTAGGAAGGTAAACATTGACTGGGCCTTAAGTCACATAGATTGGCCCCAAAACACATTGACCTGACTAGGGTTGGGTTGGATATGTTTAGGATTAAATGGTTTTGGATTGGATTTAGGGTTAAATTGGATTTTTGATGAAATTTAATGGATTTTGATTGGATTTTGGATTGAGGATATGATGTCTACATGTTTTGTTTGTGATTACAGACTAGAGAGACCATCTATTTGAGATACAGAGTGCCTTCTCTATATAAGTATATTAGTGGAGATGTTGCAGATGCAGAGTGGGATCACTTGGCTACAGTGCGGTTAGGTGGGTTTAGACATTATTAGAGGATCCGACAAGATACGGGGTTAATGATTGTGTTGGTAGAGAGATGGGACCAAAAGATAGGTACCTTCTTGTTCAAGACATGGGAGATGACCATCAACCTAGAGGATGAATATAGGATCCTAAGATTTCCTATACAAGGGGAGTAGATAGTTCCCATTACAACTGACAATAGACTAGCACTATTGACACAACTATTTGGAGCCGATGTGATCCACATCAGGTTTTATTTAGGGTTGTTATCTTATGATCTGAGGTATGAGGTAGGCATACCTCACAACCATTTGATTTTCTTGGTTATAATGGTAATGTATTGTTATGAATTTCTAGACTTGGGTGTAGCTTAGTTTCCATGGGCATTGGCTAGTGTAGTGACGAATATAGTCGAGCACCAGGCAATGTTCTCTTTTAGGATTTCCTTACTAGCTCAAGTGTGCCATGAGATATCAATGTATAGGGTAGGCATGAGGTTAGGGTTTGAAGTATGTTTCTTACTTCACTGATGGGTCTATGAGCACATTTTTTTCATTCAACCACCAAGGATTCCACTGGTCATTGGGGATCACATAGATCCGACGGCTGGAGTTTTGAGATGGAGAGCCAACCAAACCTTTAGAGATAAGGGGTCCAAAGGATTGTATTGGTATGTTGATCAGTTTACGGAGTTAAAGACCGATCATATTAGATGGTGGTTGTATAGGGATTTCCCTGCATGGCCAAGAGTAGATGCTAAGTTTTTTGGGATGAGGCAAACACGGTGGGTTCAAGGGAGATGACCGAAGATGATTGAGGCAATTCATTTTGATCGAGCGTGAATAAATTTTGGGGTCATCTAGACTATACCATATGATCCTATTTTGTATAGGAGGGAGGAGGTTGAAAGGGAGTTGCTAATTCATGTCATGTAAGATCCATTAGAGGAGGAGGATGCACCATGGGATGATGATCAAGAAGTAGGAGTTGGAACTGAATTTGGTGATTAGATGAAAAATATCTAGGTAGTTAGGGTGGCTATGGAGGGAGGAGAGGAGGAGGTAGAGGAGATGGATATTGCGGGAGATGTAAAGGCAGCTCCAGGAGGAGGAGATGGAGAAGTTAGAGAGACTAACGAGTTAGCACGACTTCCCACTAAGTTATACCTGACAAGGGTGGATAGAGACATTGCAGTCTAGGAGAGGTATGTACTTGTATAGGATAGGGACTGATACCGTCAGAAGAGGGATGCCTATGGGGTCTGTTTTGAAGATCTTTCTACTATATTGGATGCTGAGGCTATAGGTGGAGGACATAAAACACCACAAGGAGGAGGAGAGATGACACCTCCTAGCATGATATCATTATATATATATATATATATATAGACACACACACACACATATATCCTTAGCCATGGAGGCTAATTATTATGAGGGGATCATGATCGAGAAGATGTCAAAGACATTGTGATACTAGAAACATCTGCAGAAGATAGAAATAGGTGGAGCCGGGTCATTGAGGAGCACAATGAGTGTGGCTTAGCCACATCAAGGAGAGGGTAAGGGTGGAGCGACGAGGACGATAAAAAAACAAAGGGATCTATCCCACAGGGGCATGGTATTAGGATTTTAGACATTCAATTTTTTTGGTTTTATTGATATTTTTGTTTTGAGAGAGCCCCATTAGAGGGAAATGATGTACTGATACATTTTATTTTGATATATACATATGACATCATTTTTTCATGATTTGATATATGTGTGTTGTGTAATGTTGATTATTTGATTTATGATGATGTTGATATTGATAGTCTATGTGACGATGGTGAGGATTGGTTGCATGTTTGAATTATATTTGATGATGATGGTAAAAGTATAAGATGAAATAATTTACTTTTACTTAGATTGTTAGATTATGATGTTGGATATGATGTTGTGCTACTTGGGATTTGTATATACATGGATTATTGATGATGTAAAATTTTTGTATGGTTAATGAGGATTAGGATTACACATTCATTTTGAATTTGTTCATGTTAATTAATTGAATGGATAGAATGTAATGCAGATGTGGTTATCTATTAATGCAAGTAAAGATTTATGTATTTAGGATAGATAGATAGAATCAAAGATATATGTGAAAATTTTTGGGGATAGAACACAAAATAACAATGGAGACCTATCGGTACAAATGAAATTAAATTGTATCAAGGAATGAATGAAAAAAATATGCCTCTAATTGCATTGGAGGTAAACAAGAGGGGATCCAAATAACGCAAGACACATGCAACCAAAACATGTGTTAGAATGTAACCAACGTTAGTTAGTTCTATCAAAGATCATAAAGAGACAAGAATGGAGTGAATTCATAGATTTGATGTCGACACAAGAAAGGGGTTTGAGATGTAACTTGTACGTGGGAAGAGGGTTCTACATTAGTGGTGTTCGCTAAATCTATGCCCCAACTCTGGGAAAGGGGGAGGAGAAATACTAGAAGAATGTTGATAAATGCGGCAATATTTCTTAGGATGTTAATAAGATGGAAAGATGATCAATGAAGGAAGCCTTCGATGCCATTATACAAAGAGTAGCCATCCTTTAAGGGTATGGTCCACTTTATACATATGTAATATAGATGGAAAAAGATAACATATATGATAGCAGTCCTTTAAGGATTGGTCTATTTCTTTATTTTTTATTTTGATTTTGCATTCTTCTCTCTCTTTTTGACTGAATAGTTGTCCTTCGAGGGAGTAGTCTATTTTTGAGTTCTTTGAGTTTTGATTAGAGCATCCATTGATTTTGATTTTGACATGGGGAAGAGTTGGGGATAGCTAAGTATACCACTTAGGAGGGGAAGTTGAATGTATGATAGACACCCTAGGACCCTTTGCATGGTTCCAATAGGTGAATGAGAGGGTGATGGATGTAATGATCCCGGAGTTCTCATTGAAAAGGAAAACCTATCCATATGGAATATACTATGATCAAAGCCTTGGTGTTTATATTTAAGGTCATAAATAGGAAAGTGATGGATGACCACATAATTCCAAATCACTATAATGGAAGAAGGAAGAGGCTAATGATGGAGGGATGATCTAAGAATATGAATAATACCTCAATGGAAGACATACTAATAGTAGAATGGTCACAAGTGCAATGTGTCAAGAGGTTCCACTTTTAGTTTATTATCAAGGGAGGACAATCGATAGGCTCTTGACCCATACTTATATGTGATAATGTATGGTCCAATCGAGTTAGGGGAAAACTTTTTGTGTTGTCTCCTTTCTAGAGTAGTGACATTCTGATTTTTTTAGAATGAGGTAACTGAAATTAAAGTCACATTCTTTGGTATAATTTTTGTAAGAACTTTTGATGTCCTCTTGATAAACATAATGGTGTTCAATAACAAGAAGGAAATTCTCATCTAACAACTCAAGATGTGTTAGACGTGCTTGGCGATAGTATTCATTAGAGATGAAGTTGCGAAGGGACACACACAAAGATGGAATTCAAACTTCTCCAAGAGGCAAGATGGCTTTGTAACCATACACAAGTGAAAATGGTGTAGCCCCCATGGAATTATGAATGCTAGTATGATAAGCTCAAATGATAAGGCCAAAATATGCCTCATCAAAGTGCAATAAATGATCTTATTTTACTCTCCTTTTTATCAAGTTTGACTACATTTTGTGGCTTTTGTTTGATCTAGTATAATTTAGGATGTAATTTTCCATAATTTTTTATTTAGTTCTAATGTCTAAAAAACTATGTAATTCCTAACAAAGTGTGGAAATTTAGTTTTTATAATAAAACAGGTCACATTCAGTTAGAAGAACAAAGTATGAAGTAACCAACATGTTCTTAGGAACTTTGGATTCAATACAAATTAGTTCCAGAACTCCATCACACATGAAAGGAACTCTATTGCTTAGTTCCAAAACCTTCAGACTTAATTTCAGAACTCAAGCACTTAGTTCCAGAACTCCTGCACTTAGCTTTGAAATTTTTTTACTTAGTTCCGGAATAGTTCCCTTTGGTTCCAAAACTTCTCCAAAGTTTTGGAATCAATGGGAATCCATTTAC
The DNA here is from genome assembly GCA_019776745.2 of Taxus chinensis. Classification (NCBI taxonomy): domain Eukaryota; kingdom Viridiplantae; phylum Streptophyta; class Pinopsida; order Cupressales; family Taxaceae; genus Taxus; species Taxus chinensis. Next base: position 620,729,160 of record CM034149.1, on the reverse strand, counting down.
TTTGACAAAATCCAGTGATAGAGAAATTAATGGGCCTTCTAAATAGGAGCAGATCAACAGATTGTTGATTCTTCATATTCCAAAAATACGTATGTAGGATCAAACAATTGTATGTCTAGCAAGGTTTCTAAATTCCACATCTACTTTAAGCACTATTTTGTTTCATTAGAACCTATTGATGAATGGAAATCTATTGAGCACTTATGATTGTAAATTCATCTTCAAATGATGATGATGATATATAAGGACCTGTAGATAGATTAAAAAGTATATAGATGATAAATATGATATAGCTATACAGTGAAGCTTGTAAGACAAAACATTTCAGTAATAAGATAGCCATTTCATTTTGAGAGAATCATACTTTTTCAACTCCTGATTCAAGGTGGATCAAGGGAACACTCCTCTAAGAAGCAGGATTATTTGTTTTATTGGTATTTATATTTTTACGCAATTTGTGTAAATCTATTAAGTGTTAATTTTGTAAATACTTTTGATTCTTCAGTTGAATTCTATTATGTACTTGACCCTGTAGGTGTTATAAATTAGACTCTTATTTCCTTGCAAGTATTTTCAAATGTGTGTTTATTTCCAAGAAAGTGTGTTTACTTCTACAACGTGTGTTTATTTCCAACAATTTGTCCATTCTGCAAAGAGTGTTTATTTCCAACAATTTGTTTCATTATGAAAGAGTGTGTTTATTTCCAGCAACATGTTTAATTATGAATATTTATTTATTTCAGCAATGAGTGTTTATTTCATAAAATTTCTTATAGTTTAGCTTTAATAAGGCTTTGACCAGGAAATCTTATAGACACTACAAAACCCCCCAGAAAATATAAAAAAAATGGATACCTACAATCAATTACTAGATCACTAAGATTCTTCTTGTTGCATATAGCTTCAAACACACCCTTGGTTTGAATATGATATCAACTAAGAGTTGATTAAATGAAGGTAATAAAAACACCCATCATTTTTGGTGCCGTTATTGGGAAACCACTAGTTAGAATTATCTAATTAGGTGTCAACAAGAGCCATAATCATTCATCTAGTAATTAAAATATATTCCCTACGTAATCATAAAATTTATGAGTAGACCAAGAGATCAAAGGGTATATTTCTCCCAAAAATATCTCAACAAGAACTATCAACATCCTTTGGTTCAAATAAGGAGGTTGAGAAAGAATTAGAAGCACCATTATCTCATGTTAGACAAGAAGTAGAACTTGTACCTTTGGAATTTTTCGATCAATCACTAGAAGTAAGTAGAAATTTTAGGAGAAGGATTATATCCCAAGACCCTCTTAGAGAAATTTTTTATTCTCAATTTAGTAGTCAACCTCCTACTCCTAAATTTTCACCTTCAACAAAGTGAATCACATACCACATTGATTTGGAAAAATATCTAGAAGATACTGTAGATATGAGATGAGAAGATGAAAGAGAACCTAATAGGACTTTTACCTATCCAATTCAGTTGGAGGATGATGATACACATATGAATAATATTTCACCTGCACACTTGCCTACATTTAAAGGGATGACATTAGAGGAACCTAACCAATTCTTGTTTGAATTGAAATTATTGTGTCAGACATATGACTACAAAATAGAAAATCAAAAAATCAATTTGTTTCCATCTACTTTGAAAGATGCAATAATGAGGTGGTTTATGGGATTAACATCCAATTCTATTACTACTTGGGTAAAAATGGAAACTTCCTTCCTGGAAAAATACCAAGACTATTGTCAAGGGAGAAACATGAAGGAAGAATTTTTTAGGATCAAACAAGAAGAGGATGAGAATATGGAAGATTTTTTAGATAAATTCATCTTTGTAAGTAAAAGGTGTAGATTTATACTCCAAGAGGAGCTAAGAAAAACCATTATTCTTAAAGGTCTGGATGATGAATCTAGGGAATCCCTTAACTTAATGGGAGGTGGAAACATCAATCAAATAAGAATGAATGATATTAAAGACATTTGTATAAGTTATTCAAGAACAAGGGGTGGACCTAGGAAAGGAAAAACTATGAAAACTAAAAATTAAGACATAAACAAACTTATGGATGAACTAAAAACTTTAAAACATACATCCTAGTTCAATTAACTTCCACCATGGATGGATTGTAAGCCAAAGAAAATGCTAATACTGAACTATTAGCTATGTGATGTCCTAGATGTAGAAAGAATCATGAAATAAGGGATTTTCCTTTGGATAAAATAAAAATGTGTATTATTTGTGAATCTAGGTAACATGAAGCTAATGTTTGTTCTCTTCTTCCATTCATAAAAAATTAGCTTAAACAATTCAACACTTCATTCACTACAGAAGAAGTAAACTGTGTCTAGAGACAATCTAGTTAGGGGTAGTTCATATCAAGATCTGTTCGTAATCCCTGGATGATTCCATGGGCATCTTAGACAGTGCAAAAAAATTGGGGACAACCATCTTGGGCCCCTTAACCAATATGGAATCCCCAGGATTGGGCATGACAAGCTTGGTATACTCAAGGACACCAACAACCATGGTCTGGTCAGTGTAACCCTTATACTTGGTCATAACCTACATGGAACCCTAATAACTATGATAAGGGAAGAACATATCCAAACTAGTATCAAAAGGCCATAATGGGTTCTCCAGCACGAGGTTCACAAACTAAAAATGTGGTTCAAACACAAATTCCAGCACAACCAGTGGTTAATACCAAAAACAAACAACACCTATTTAGGAATAGAGCAAGGTAAACCAGTTGATATTAATGCCATGGAATGTAAGAATATTCAAACAAGACATGGAAAAATAATTTATAGTCCACCTGTTATAATTACTGAGATGACAGAAGAAACTAAAACTCCTAGTTTAGGTTTTCCTAAGGAGGATGAAAAATAAAAATAGAAGAGCCAGATAACAATTCTACTGAAACTCCATTTCCAAAAAGATTTAAAGAAGTTATTGAAACTAAGGAATCTAAATTAGTGAAAGAATTAAGGAAACTAAATATTGAGATACCATTGTTGCAAGTAATCAAGGAAATTCATGAATTAAAAAAATTAATCAAAATGTTATGTTTAAAAATACCTAGAAGAAAGAAGCAATACCGTAGGACTATTAAGGTAGATGGGAAACTTGCTGATTTATTGGCAGGAAAAATATTACTTGCCAAATATGGGGATCTTGGAAGCCATGTTATTTCTATCTCTATAGGAAATAAAAATATACATAATGTTTTGGCTGATTTGGGAGCAGATATAAATGTGATGACAGTGGACACTTTGAAAACATTACCATTAATAGGTATACAACCTACTCACACAATATTGTAGATGACAGATCAGTCAATAGCAAAACCAGAAGGAATCATTGAAGATGTGGTAGTTATGGTGGAGTCATGGGAGTATCTAGTGGACTTCCTTATATTACAGCCAAAAGGTAAAACACTTGGTTATCCCATTATTTTTGGAAGACCATGGTTAGCTACAATTGTTTCGTTAATTGATTGTATATTAGGTGATATGACTATCTCAAATGGTAATAATTCTAAGAAAATTTCCTTATATCCTTCTGCATAACCATTTATTGATAACCAAGAACAATTATGGGTTGATGATCCTAATACTAATAAACATAATTTGTCTTCTTTGGATATGATATCATTGCATAATCACATACTGGGAGGTGGAGAATATGGTTATTCATCCTTTGAATGATCACCAGTTGTCTTTGGAACAATCATGGATAGTTCTGGAACCGTCGGACTTAGTTCTAGAACCTTCAAAATTAGTTCCGAAACATGCATACTTCTCTCTGGAACCACAACAATTCCAGACAGATGCAAATAATTTCACTCTGAAGGAATGAGATTTCTCTTAGGAAGAGGAAGAAATATTTGTGAAATCAGTAGCTTTAGTCTCAGGGATATCAGGGAATGGTGAGGAATTTTTGGAAAGTAGTAGTAATGAGGAGTTTGACCAACAACAAGATAAGTATCATAAATCTACCTATTGTCCTTTGTCTAGTACTCTTTCTCAAGGGAAATTTAGAGACGTTGTTGCATATCATATGTTGTTACCACATTCATCTCCACTAAACACCTTAATGGAACCTTTTCAACAAATCAACTCATCACACACTAGAACCAAACAAATTGAGATTCAACTAGGTAAAATTTTGAACATTAACAACTAGTTGGAAAATGATCAAGAAGCTAAATTGTTTGATGTTTTGAAAATTCATACTAGAGATTTTTATTGGGACTATAAAGGCATGAAAGGAATCCATCCAAGTATTTGTACCCATCACATTTATACTAAAAATATTAAACCAGCTAGGAAACCTCAGAGAAGGATCAACCCAACCTTGAGGGACATAGTCAAGCAGGAAATTGAAAAGCTATGGCAAGTAGGATTTATCTACCCTATCTCAGATAGTCAGTGGGTGTCTCCTCTTGTGATTGTGACCAATAATAATGGAAAATAGAGAATTTGTCGTTGATTATATGGAATTGAACAAAGCTACACTTAGATATTATTTTCCCTTACAATTCATAGATCGAGTTTTAGACAACCTTTAAGGTAAACAATAATTTTCCTTCTTGGATAGTTTTAGTGGATATAATGAAATAAGGGTGGCTGCTGAGGATCTAGAAAAAAATACCTTTACTTGTCCATGGGATACATTTTCCTACATGTTATTTCAATTTGGAATATGTAATGCTCTAACAACCTTCCAAAGGGCTGTACTAGAAATATATGTAGATCTAACCAATGATTGTGTGGAAGTATACATGAATGATTTTATTGTGCATGGAGAAACATTTGATGATGCCTTGAAAAATATGGATAGAATATTAATAAGATGTGAGCAACCCCATTTGTCTCTTAGTCATGAGAAATGCTTGATGATATTTGATGAGGGGATTGTACTAGGACACCACATTTTAAAAAGAGGAATTTAGGTTGACCAAAACAAAATTAGGATTATTTCAGACTTACCTGTTCCTCAAACACCCATGTATATCAAGTCATTCTTAGGGCATGTTGGATACAATAGGTGTTTTATGAAAGATTTTAGTAAAAAAATTTCCCCAATGTTTGGGTTGCTTACCAAGGATTGTGAATTTCGTTGGGATGAAAAGTGCTGACATGCTTTTGAAGAAATTAAAGACAAATTAATCACTACCCTAATATTGAGAGGACCTAATTGGGAGAAACCTTTTCACATCCAAACAAATGCCTCAAATAACTCAATTGGTGCAATTCTGAGATAGAAAGATGAATAAGGGAAAATGTATGCTATTTACTACATTAGTAAAAATATTACTCTCAGTGAAAGAAATTACACCACCACTGAAAAAATAATTTCTTGTTGTGATTTATGCAATTAATAAGTTCAGACATTATATCACAGGGTATAAAATATTTGTACATACAGATCACTTAGCAATTAAATACTTAATGAACAAACCATTGGTTGCGTAGGTAGGATAATTAGATGGCTATTACTGGAACCTTTACAAGATTTTATATTACCATCGTGGTTAATCCAAGAAAATCTAATATGGTAGTGATTTCTTGTCAAGGTTAACAACTACATGGGAGAAAGATCTAGTTAAGGATAAATTTCTAGATCAACAATTATTTTCTATTGCAGCTGATACAACATGGTTTTCTGATATGGAAAATTATCTTACAACAAGGAATTTTCCACCATTCTTTTACTAAGAAAAAAAAGAAAAGATTAATCAAAACCAAGGAAAAATTTAAATGGTTAAAAGGAATGTTATTTAGATGTGGTCCTAATTCAGTTTTACACAGGTGTGTGAGAGAAGATGAAATCTTTAACATACTTAGGGCATGTCATGATGAACCAAGTGGAGGAAAATTTTTAGTGAAAAGAACAACACATAAAATAATTGGCACTTGCTATTATTGGCCATATCTGTATAAATATGTGAAGAAATACATCAAGTAGTGTGATCCTTGTCAAAGAATGAGACAACCAACTTTCACCAGGTTAATGCATTTGTAACCTCAAGTAGTTATTGAACCATTTGAAAGGTGGGGGCTCAATTTTGTTGGCCCTTTTAGTCCTCATTCACAAGGAAAGGAAAAATTTCTTGTATGTACTGACTATGTGATAAAGTGGGTATATGTGTAGGATTTAACAAATGCTAATGAAGGTGCAATTGCTGATTTCCTTTGGCACAAAATTATGATGAAGTTTTGTGCACCAAGAAGCATAGTTTAATCAGACCAAGGTCCATAGTTCATGTCCAATATGATCTAGGCCTTCACAATGTACTATCAAATCAATCATAGGAAGTTATCTCCCTATCACCCACACTCAAATGGGAAAGAAAAATTGATAAACAAATAATTGGAAAACATCTTCACCAAAATAGTTGAAGTAGGTAGAAGAGATTGGGTGAAGAGGTTACCTGAGGCTATCTAGGATTATAACACAACTTGGAAGACTACAATAGAGTTCTCACCATATGAGTTAGTCTATGGGAAAAATCCCTTGTTACCCATTAAATTTGAACTACAAATATTGAGGAAAACAAATAAATTGGGTATTGAATTGGATGCAACACAAAAGGAAATAATTCTACAACTCAATGAATTGGTTGAGCTGAGATTGGAAGCACTTTAATAGAAAAAGATAATCCAAGACAAAACAAAGCTAGTGGCATGATACACATATCAAGGAAATTAAATTAAAGGTAGGAGATTGGGAATTACTGTTTGATTCCAAGTACCAACAATTCAGAGGCAAGTTGAGAACTAGGTAGTTAGGACCTTATCAGATTGAGAAAATATTTGACAATGCCTATATTTGGCTACTTCACATTGATGACAGAAGAAGGACACTTCTAGTCAATGGACACAGGTTGAAACGTTATAGGAATGTTCCTACCAAGGATGAGTTCTTGAAGAAGATTGAAGTAGACAAGGAATTTGATCATAAGGAAGAACCTAGTTCTTCCAAAACGATCAAGTAATTAGATGCATGGATCCAAAATAAAGGGAAGATAATGAAAACCAGGAAATGGCATTCTCTTCCCCCAAAAAAAAATAAAAATAATAAAAAATTAAAAATTATATATATATATAGGAGGGATATGAAAACCAATAAATGGCATTCTCTCCCCAAAAACAAATCTCTCAAAGAACAATTGAAAACTAGAAATGGCGGTTGGTCTCCTCAATAAATAGCTAATTTAAATAAAAGGAACTTCTTTGGAATTCCAGTTGTCTTTTCTAACTGTTTTTCTTTTTCCTTTTTTTTAGGAGTGATGAGTCATCAAGGTGGAGGAATTACATTAGCAAGGACGGTAATTATGTATTGATCTTATTAAAGGTTAAATTAAAAGTTCACATATGTGATTAGAATTGATTTAAGTAGTCAATATGATGAGTCATTTATTGTACATTATTATTAAAACCAAGTAATCATGAGGGTGATGTTGATTGAACAAGTAAAAGTGGTAGCGTATTAATAATGAGCTATCATTTGGTACAAAATAAACAAAATTGATAAGCAGTTACAGAAAAATTCAAGGAAGAAACTTTAGAATTATATTTGAATTGTGTAGCTAAAACCATCAGTTCTGCAGTCAAATCCAATAATTTCCACAGCCAAATCCAGTAGTTCCGCAGTTATCTCCTGATAGAGTAAGGATTTGAAAGAAGGAAGAATTTGAATCATGCTCTTTTCCATGGGTATTCAAAATAAGTCAGAGCCAGAGGATGATACACAACTTCTTGCAAATGGAGAAGTGACAACCATTTTTGAACAAGAAAGGTGGATGGAGTTTCTACAGAAATTATCAAAGTACAATGATGAATTGGTAAAGGAATTTGACTGTAAATTTAGAATAATCTAGAATGAATGTTAAAATCATTTTAATTACCTTTACTATAAATACAATGAGTAATGTATCTGGGGGTACCAATTGTAAATGTCCCAAATCCGTATCAAGGGGAACTTACAAGAACTAGTGGAAACCTTGGTATGCAAGAGGGAGAAACTGAACCCCAATATATTTATAACACTAAGAAAATAATCAAGGGGGTTAGAAGAGCTAGCCTTCGCAAACCCTTTGTCAGGGTAACATTTTGGGTAGTTAAGTACCTAACTTGCAATGGCCAATTTGGGACTGTGGGAAGAGACGTCCTTAAGATGCTAATATATCTTGGGTATGGGGCTGAAAAACAAGATTATATAGTAAAACTTCTAGGGTTCCTCTTTGAATCCATCCAGATAATGGCTCCGAGGTATTCTTAAAGATTTGGGATAATTAAACATCATGGATTATTCCATCTAGTCTGTCATCACCATTTTATCTAAAAGAAAAATGGAGAAGAATCATGGGAAAAGTTCCTTAACAAATTAAACAAATCCCTGATATTATTATGAGGGGAATACCAACCCCTTTCTCCCCTAAAATAAATTTGGAAATTAATCCCCTTGTAGAGAAAAAATAAGGAAATATGTGGGGTTAATGTGCCAAAGAGGAGGAGATTTGAAAGGATGATCAAAGCTGGAAAACCTATTGTTTCTTCAAAAGAAACTCCTTCCTCTGTAGCAATAACAAAAGACCCTATTTTTTAATCTTTGATAGTGATAGTTCACCTAAGCTAGATCATGAAGTAAAAATTAGAAGAAGCTTAAGGAGGAATCCCACCAAAAGAAATTTTGAAGCTCCTCAAAGAAGAAGAGTTCATACAAGGTCATGGGGAAACATACAGTAGATACTTATCCAATAGTTAGGGTTTGAAAGAGAAGAAGTGAGATTAATATTTCTGCAAGAATAAGAAACTGAGGAATTGTCGATCTAGTCAAACTGAGTCTTGAGAAAGAAGGATTTGAAGCCAACATGACTCCTTCTAATGAGATGGGTGATACTTTAGTGTCACCCCTTGTCTCTTGAAGAATTTGTAACCCCTATCTCGCTAAAGAACTACCTCCATGCAATATCTCAGTTTGATGGAAGAGTAACTATTCCCATGGTCCCCAAGTAAATAATAGAATCTAGAAAAAGAGTCCTGAGTTAATACGAAGATTTGCAATTATAACAAACCCTAGCTTTATCTAGGGTTGAGCTTATCTTTTAGGGACAACATATGAAGAATTAAATTGATTTCCTTAAGAAAACCTAATTGCGGCATAGGAAAAGACTCATTTTTGAGCAACTCCAGACTCAGCCTCTTCAAATAGGACTGAAGAATTGACATGGTTAAGAAGAATAATGGTAGAAGTAATGATGAAATTATGTCAATTAAGAGGGGAGTTGGAAAAAGAGTGTAATGTTGAAGCATCCCCCTACATTGGATAAGGTGGTATAAACTAAATCAAGTTACTAACCGACTTATAGCAGTTGTGGGATGATAGCTATAGAAAGCATGGAGGAATATTTGCAAATCAACTAAGGAACTAAGCAGTGAGATGGAAGAGAAGTAGAAGGCAAGGTTGGAATGGGAGTGAAATTTTCAACAACTTGTGAAGTTAGGAAAATTTGCAATGACATCCTGGTAAAGATAAACCATGGTCCCATATACTCTCTGAAAGATTCCTCACATAAGAGCAGATTTTGTAAGTGGAAACAGTGTTAAAAATCTAAAAAAACATACATTTATTGAAAATCCTAGACAATTTCTATCAAGGATTGCATTTTGACAATCCATCTTGAAGGAAAGATATTGAATGTGTGAATTCTTTCTGACATAAATATCTCCTTAGACACATGCAGTGGATTTTATGATAAAATATTTATGTTGGACGAAGTACAACTCTGCAAGCTTCCTGCTGGATAAGAATACTTGCTTCATGATTAGATCTGTATGGAGCAGTGTTGAAAGCCAATTTTTTGATAGCATGGAAAGAGAGGGATACCAAAAATTTATGGCCTAAATTGTGAGGAATGATCTGATCCCAAACCTGAGAGATCACTATGGAAAACTATCTGCCTTTACTGTACAACTCAGTTCCCATACTTTTGACAATCAGTTTAAGGAACAGTGGTATCATGTCAACCAGTCTACAACAGTCGGAGAGAGATTTTGATGTATTCACCTTTTATGATATCTTCAAAATTGATTTGCTTTTGTATGCATGTGATGGTTAGATTGAGATCAGAGTTTGGGACAGCTGCATTAAAAAATAAGAGAAACCATTTCTCCCAAGTGCACTTAACCTGGAGTTTATGGAAAGAGCTAGAGCTTTGTGTACACATAATCCCTGAATTCAATGGGAGAATTTGAAAAGGCATAATGGATTGGAATGAGAATATAGATCATCCTCTCACTTTTGTATCTTGCACCATGTATTCATGGAATGATAGGAGGAAGCTTACATGTTACTGATTTTATCACAATGGAAAATGGAGTGTTAGAGCAATATAGAAGGACACAAAAAGGGTATAGTACTTTTAAGACTGAAGCATAGGCCACATTCAATTTCAGTCTGAATTTAACTCTGAATAAAGTCAATTCCGAATGAAGAATTTGTAACCCAAATGTTGACAGAGTGATACGTAATTGTTTTCCTGAGGACATTAGCAAACAACTTTAGTGTGGGGGAGATGATAAGGAAAAAATATGCCTCATCAAAGTGTAATAAATGATCTTATTTTACTCTCCTTTTTATTAAGTTTGACTACATTTTGTGGATTTTTTTTGATCTAGTATAAGTTAGGATGTAATTGTCCATACTTTTTTTTTATTTAGTTATAACATCTAAAAATTTATGTAATTTCCTAAAAAATTGTGTGGAAATTTAGTTTTTGTAATCAAACAAGTTAGATTCAGTCAGAAGAACAAAGTATGAAGTAACCAAAACATTTTTGGGAACATTGGCTTCAATACGGCTTAGTTCTGGAAACTCCATCACACAGTAAATGAACTGTATTGCTTAGTTTCGAAACCTTTAGAATTAGTTCCAGAAACCAAGCACTTAGTTCCAGAACTCATGCGCTTAGCTCTGAAACTTTCACAGTTAGTTCTAGAATAGTTCCCTTTGGTTCCAACACTTCTCCAAAGTTTCAGAATTAATGAGAATCCGTTTATTTTGACAACATCAAGTGATAGAGAAATTAATGGGCCTCCCAAACAGGAGCAGATAAACAAATTATTGATTCTTCATATTCCAGGAATATGTATGCATGCTCAGACAACTGTATGTCCCAGCAAGGTTTCTAAATTCCACATCTACTTTAAGCATTATTTTGTTTCATTTGAACCTATTGATGGATGGATAGATATTGAGCACTTAAGATTGTAAATTTCATCTTTAGATGATGATGATGATATATATATATATATATATATATATATATATATATATATATATATATATATATATAAGGACCTATAGATAGATTAAAAATTATATATATGATATAGATATACAGTGAAGATTGTAAGACAAAGTATTTCAGTAATAAGATAGCCATTTCGTATTAAGAGAATCATTACTTTGTCAACTCTTGATTCAAGGTTGAGTAAGGTCCCAATCCTCTAAGAAGTAGGATTATTTGTTGAATTGGTATTTATATTTTTAATAAATTCATGTAAATCTGTTAAGTGTTAATTCTGTAAATGCTTTTGATTCTTCAATTGAATTTTGTTACGTACTTATCATTATAGGTGTTATAGATTATAGTCTTATTTCCTTGCAAGAATTTTTAAACAAAATTTTTAAATGCGTGTTTATTTCTAAGCAAGTGTGTTTACTTCTGCAACATGGTGTTTATTTCCAGCAATTTGTCCATTTTGCAAAGAGTGTTTATTTCCATCAATTTGTTTCATTCTGCAAGAGTGTGTTTATTTTTAGTAGCATGTTTAATTTTGAAGATTTATTTATTTCATAAATGAGTTTTTATTTCAGAAAATTTATTATAGTTTAGCTTTAATAAGGCCTTGGGCTGGGATATCTTAAAGACACTACAAAAACCCCGAGAAAATATAAAAATAATAAATACCTACAATCAATTACTAGATCACTAAGATTCTTCTTGTTACATATAGCTTAAAACACACCCCTGGTTTGAATATGACATCGACTATGAGATGATTAAATGAAGGGAATAATGAAACCCATCACCAAAGAGTGAAGGTGAGATGAAAATTCCAATCTCAACCTGATTTGTCAATAGTTTTTGCAAGAATGTTTCAAAGAGTTTTGTTAGTGGCTTATGTTTGGCTATTAGCTTGAGGATAGTATGAAGAAGAGAAGCTAAGTTGGATGTTAAATGAGTCGTAAAGATTCTTAAGATATTTGTTCTTAAATTAATTTCCATTACCCATGATGAATTTGTGTGGAACACCAAAGTGGCAAATGATATGTTGGTAGATTAATAATTGACTAGATTTGGTTGAGGTGAGGGGAATTTCTTCCACCCACTTAGTGAAATATTCAGTTTCCATGATGATGGAGTGATGTTGTTTTGAATATTGAGGATTAATAAGACCGATGAGACCCATTTTTTTATGATAGGGGAAGCTAGGAGAAAAAGGTTAATGACGGATTCAAGTTTAGGTAGGTTGAGATAAGTCAAATAAGGATCATAGAGCTTGAGTAAATACACATTTTCTTGAAAAAACAAGAGTAATAGTTGCTATAGTGATCTTAGGATGATATTATCATGGCCATGAGGGCAGGCCTTAGATAAATCCATGGTGCTCCCAAGGGAAGCAAAAATATGGTCATAAAGGTGGTCTTATGAGGAGAAGATGATGGATAAAACTAGCTGATATGATTATATGAGACGAGCTAGATAATATAAGATATGGTCAGGTATGGAGAGGATCTAATCTATAAGTAGATATAACGTAGAATGAAGTCCCCCCAATGTCAAAAGCAACTATGGGGATAGCATGATGAGGAAGAAGGTGTAAATGAATCAAAATCCAATGGAAGTTTCTCCCCCTAGAAAGAGAGACATGGATGAACTATTAGATGTTGGAAGAAATGGGATGGGGTTTGTGGAAGAGATGTCAAATATAAATGGGGGTATAGGATCAATGATCATAGGGATGATGTATGCAAGGTAAACTGTATCGATGAATAAGGAGAGGACCCTCGCCTAAGAGGATTGGTATATGAAAAAGTGGTTGATGAAGGAGGAGGCCTAGTGGCTCCTACATATGGAGAGATACAAATGAGAGTCGAATCAGTTGTGGATGAGAGGGTAGATAGAGAAGGAGAGTCTTCATGAATTTCCTCTCTCTTGATAAGGTCATGGATGACGGTTTTGTAAGGCCTTACATTGCTTGGTGTCATGACTCGGGGCATGATGGTAAGTGAAAATGTGGTAGGGGTCAAACCATGATGACTTTGAACAATCTAGATAAAAGGCTCTGATAGGTGGATTTGTGATGGTGGAAATTTGGAGTAGATTTCATAGGACTTCCACATAGGATGTGATATATGTGTCATGAGATGTTTTGGATGTCGAGGATGGGGTTGGATTGTTTCTAGATATTGATGTTTTATTTTCAACTTTAACAATGATTGGTGTTTTGGAAGAAGAAGCATTGGATGATTTTTTTTTAGATCGGTGAGTGGATGGGAGTGTTATTGGTGAAGTATCCAATCCTAGGAGGGATTCAAATTGTTTGGATTTGGATTGGTTGATTTATCGCGATAAATAATATGGTCCTAGGATAGATGGATGTGGCCCCAAGATAGATGATGTAGGTCTAATCTTTGTCAGAGGAAATTATATCTTCTTGTGGGGGTGCACAAGGGATCGTTGTGTAAGGATACCAAGGTTTTTTATGTTTGGTTTGTGAAGGAGTACCCTTGGTAGGAATGACAATAATTTTGACTGGTGGATCTGAAGATGATGTTTTGGCTGATGGGGGAAGTAATTTTTGCATGATTTGATGTAAGGAAGGTGAAGAAATTCCTGGTTGTGTGGATGAGAAAGGAGGGTTACCTAGGGTTATCATAATTTGTAATTCTCTCCACTATTATTCAAAGGATGGGGGAGGAGAAGATTATGATGTAGGATATGTAGTTATGATGGTCGATGTGGTAGGTGTAGATAGAAGTGCATAAAGAGGTATTGGGATTGATTCTACAGATGGTATGAAGGGTGATGGTGGAATAGATGCAGATGGGGGAGTGATATCCAATGAAGTGGATGAAGTATATCCTGGTGTGGGTTCGATGATATATGCAGGTGTGGATAGAAGAAGGGGTGTTTGGATCATGTAGTTAATGAAGTCTATATGAGAGGGAGATGATGTAGGTTTTGGATGATATGATGAGGAAATGAGGGGTTCCATGGAAGAGGTAGGAGTGCCTTTAATTTTTATCTTAGGTGTTTTAGGAGTTATTATGGATATGTTTTTGGATTGGGAAAAATAGATTGGTGTGATAGTAGATGTAGATGTCAGAATGGTGGATGTGGGCATGGGTAAAGAAATGTGTGATAATGATTTTAAGACATACACTGGTGGATTTGTTGGTGTACTAGATATAAGTGTAGTGATGGGTGTGTTTGGGATAGGCATGGCTAATGGGGTATTCATAATGAGTTGGGGTAGGATAGGTTTGGATGAAGACGTGGGTGCAGTTGAAGCTAGTGGGGATATGCTAAGAATAGAACTAGATGTATATATGAGAGAAGTAGTGGAAGTTAAGGTGGCAGGTAAGGAAATGGTGGGCATGGTTGATGTGAGGATAGCTCTCGAAGAATCCATAGGCACAATATCAAGGATGGGAGTAGATGATGGTGAGATAAGTGGGCTATATATTGGAGGAGGTGTCCGATGTATGGTGTTGATTGAAAATGGGTTATATTTATTTGGTGGTGCTAGTGAAAATAGTTTTTTTGGTGGTGGGTTAGGAAAGGGTTTTCTAAAAATTTCGGGGAGTGGTGAAGATCGTATTGGTTGAGGGGGTGTATGATATTGAGGAGGAAGATGATAAGATGGTTGGGATTGGATGGGAAGATTTGGTACATGAGGAATGGGAATGTCAATAGGCTAGATAGGTATGGTGATATAAGATGAAATAGGGGTGGTCCAAGGTGGTGGGATAGATTCTATTGGTTGGCGTGACCTATGGAGAAAGAATTCATGAATGGGGATAGGAGGAGACAAGTGTGAGATATCAATCGTGGTTTGTGAAAAATAGTTCAAGGCAGAATCACGTTCCATTTTAAATCAAGAAAGTCAAGCAAACCGTTCTTTTTTATTGTTTTTAATTAAGAAAATGTGAAAAATAGAAAAGGGGATGGATAATGGGTTACCTAAGAGAAGGAATTCTATTTCTAGTTTCAAGTTTTTTTTTGGATTGGGAGAGTCTCAGGTGGTTTCCTGTTGGGTGATGAAATCCCAATCAGTCTACTGATTAGGATGTTGTTTTGATGTGTTGATTGGTTTGTGATTTTTGGGTCATGTGTGAGGATTTTGAAATGCAACAAGTAAACCCCCTACTTAAACTATGATAGCAAGAAGGATGAAAAAAATAAAGGTTATTTTAAAAATCAAATTGAAATGTGATATTTCGATGAGGACACACGCATGAAAGGGAAATACGATGCAGAAAGAAGAAAATAGGAAAACCTAGATAGAGATTTTCATTTTTATCTAAACTTTAGTGAAGAGCAATCCAACAGCCGAAATAAAACATGGAAGAAAGAAGTAGGGCCTTGTGCTGTAGTGTTAGATAGAAGAAGCAATAAAAATAGAAAATAAATGAAAAGGGATTACCAAAGGGTGGTCTCACCGGGCGTGCCAGAATGTTGGAAAATTTTCTTTGTTCCTAATAAAATGAATGAACTAGTAATGAAAGCAAAAAAAACTCATAACATGGAGGGTTTATGGTACCTCTAACATGATGTGATGGATGAATGGGTGTGAAGTAGATGATCATTGTTGTATATGATTACCTGAAAATAAGAAAAACTAATAAGGAGATTGGTTAAATGAGATATGTGTGGGTTTCTCGATAAAGCACATCCAAGAAGTGTTAACTTCCTTAGTAGATGTCAACCCCATTTTAAAGAAGTGAAATAATCGATGAAATAACAGATAAAATGTAGAAATAGAAGTACTAATGAATCTGAGAATAATTAAGATCTGATTTGATTAAAATAACTGTAAATTAAATTTTACCTGGTCTGGGTTGACGATAACCCAGACTGTGCAAAGGTAGGTCGAAGACAACCTAGGAGAGAAGATAACATAGGTCTGTAGATGCTTGAAGAAGACCTACAGAATGTTATTAGAGGGAGAAATCACCAAGGAATGGTAGAAAACAATAGTAAGGAAGGATTGATTTATAAGTAGGACCCTGATCAACGACGACCAGGTTGAGTCAATGAAGACTATAGTAGACTTGGGTAAGGATGAGGTCAAAAGGATGAAATGGGAAACATGTAAGAAAATAATATGGAAAAGAATGTTTTTGAGGGAGCTCTAGGTAATGCAGAAGCTTCTCTAAACATGCAAAACTTTATATGTAAACAATATAAATATAATTTGATAAATATCACATAAATAACAAAAATATGATGATAAATATCATGAAGGATGATTGTGAGTGTTACAAGCATGTTGAAATGATGTCCAAGATATCTGTAACTATTATAGGAACACTCAGGCATAGTGAAGAGTTCATAGGTCACTAGGAAGCCCCACAATTTACATGCGTCTGATGATTATGGAAAGAAAAGACTTAGTTTTATAGGGTCGATGGTGAATGGGCTAAATCACCACTAACTATGGGGAAAGTTTCCCCAATAGGGTTGATTTTATGATTTTTTTCAGGATTTGGTATTTCTTAAGAATTGGAAGAATGCTTTAAAGCATGTAGGTGGGAAAGGGATTTTTTGGGATGTTAAGGGATAAAGATAGGCAAGATAAAAAAGATAGAAAAATAAGGGAATGTATGTGTTAGGATAAAATCATCCTAAATAGAAGGTTGGTTAGGGCATGTGAGATATGAAGATTGATTGATTAATTAATTAATAGGAATTAGATGGGAATTAAAGGTGATAGAATAATTGAGTGGTGGCATTTTAATTAAATAAATGGGGATGAATTTAATTAAAGGGGGACCTAGATAATACCTTATAAAACATATGCGCACATGGGTAGACAGGGGTAGAGATACCAAATTTAGGTGTCTACATTACCATACCTTTCTAGAAATATGAAGGAGTCCTCTACATTTTATAATCATCATCTATGCACCAAGAAGAAATTATGGCCACTTAGGAAATAATTATTCCATACCATCTTCAAGCTAGGGTTTGAAAAAAATCATAGCAAGTTGTTTACCTTCTTAAAATTCATTCATAAAAAACGTGATGATAAAATGACCTCAGTTTTTTGTAAAACCATCTATAATCAATATATAACCATCCCTAAAATTCAAAATTTCTATTATGATCCTCATGTGTGGATTTCACTAATGGCTCAAGGTTTTTGTGTAATGGTTCATTACATTATGTATTAGAGTGACCACTCATGTTCAAATCCTTCTTGGTTTATTAATTTGAGTAGCCAGGGCTTGTGGGGAACCTAAATGTTGGTGAAGCGGGGCTCGTATGTATGGAGTGCGCGGTGTAAACCCCTCCTGAGAAGGTCTCTATGGAATCATGGTGGGATGTTATGATAGTCATGTACATATTTCACTAACACCTCAAGGTTTTGGTGTAATGGTTCATTACAATTTCCCATGCAAAGCACACAATTCAGGGTGAGCATCAGAAGATCAAATTTGAGTTGGAAATGCTCTAGTTCTTGACCTTGTTTCACTAAAAATGACATATCTTTCAAAATTCACATCATGGAAGATTGAATTTTTTTTCTCAAATCATCATAATGTCATCACCATAACTCAAACTCCCTAGACACTGATACTTGTATAACTACTCCTTAGGGTTTCACACTGTAGAAGATAGGGTCAACTGGAAAAACACTATAACACATCATGAAAACTATAAAAATGATCTAAAAATGCATGGTACACCATGATATACCTAAATACATGTATTCATGAGCTCATATAGCTCCAAAGCTCTTCCTCATACCTCCTAGTATCCATACCTACTCAAAATGAGAACTTGAAACATAGTGAATCACCTATATCTTCACCCTACAACTGATGTGAGTTCTTAAACACTAACTAAAACTTTTATCCATCATTCCAAAATGCTTCTCAAGCAACCAATAATCTCCTACCACCATGCAACATTACCTAGGAACCTGAATGGGCTTGTAAGAGAAAACTTTTCTCACTGAATATCCTTGTAGCATCATATAAAAATTTGAATCATGATGTCAACACCATACAAAACATCATCTAAATGTACTCTATCATTAACTTTTTTATTAATGTGGTTTTTCATTAATGACAACACCTCTAGGACTGCATGCCAACAATATCCCCCTTTTTCATTGATGGAAAACTACCCGAACTTCTCCCCCTTTTTACATTAATGACAAATGCATACTATACATGCATAATATTCATCTTTCTCAGCTTCATAGCATCATGCTTTTTTTATAAACATCAACCAAATATCACAATCAATCTCAATGCCTTAAAATTTGGACTCAAACTTTATTTTTCCTTCTTTGCAAGCATGCAATCACCATGCTCCCCTTGGGATAAGCATATACACCATTTGAAAACATCAATAAATCTCAAGGAAAGAAACATCATACCTTTCATGGAGACAATAATACCATTTTCAACCTTCTAGGTGTGAAAAAAGCTATTTTCTCTTCAACCCTATTTTAGACTTCATGAGTCAACTGTAGCAGACCATCATCTAAGCCATACATATTGAGAATGTTCCAAAAATGCATGAATGAACATACCAAACCATCATATCTTCATTCTTAGTTATACTAAACAAGTTTAGGCATAAAAATAACACAGTCATGCACTTTCTTGTTTACCAAACTGACTCAAGAACACAAGTCCCTAATCAGACTTCTCAATGCATTTATGATCAATTTTAATGCTCTCCCAAGCTTTATACAACACACGAATCAGCAAACCATTACTTCCCTTGGACTTAAGGCCACCATATCTAGCCCATAAACACAAATTTGAGTAACTTACCTTGCAATCATGGATAGAAAACACCATATACACTTTTGTCATGTTCTAAACCATTTTCTTAGTTTTGGATAGTCATATTTGACTGACAACATGCATACAATGATTTTTTTCCAATGCATTGTTTAGGTACCCAGCACTTACCTCTATTGCCTTGATACCACAATTTTCACCTTATTTGAGTAACTCATACATGATCCCCTGATTTGAATGAGCATTTTACATTCTTAAGCAACAAAGACACATGTAGGAGCAACATTTCTTGCTACAGAGGTACTGACTAACTTCAAGTTAACAATACACCACCAAGCCAAGCTTCAAATAGTCAAGAAGATGAATTTATAACACAACATATATCTCATAGTTCATCATAGAGTAATCTCATGTACTCCCCCTATCCTAATAGGTACAAATATTTCACTCACCTATAGATGTAATTATACAGACCACTATAACACTATGGGACTCCTATAGAATCGTCATTTAGACACATTCAATACTCAAAAGACAACTTTATTAGATTATCCTCTATCCAATTCCTTTCTTAAACTTAGGAAGCAATGGAAATCATTATATCCCTTCACACATACTATCACCATACTTATTAAATCACCTACATGCTTGCAGGGTTCACTTATGGAGAAAAAATAGATCATTTTATGATGAAACAAAGATCACAGAACACTTACTTACACATTGAAAAGAGAAATACTACATATACCTTATATCCTTCTAAAAAATATTGACATACACTTTTCACCTGTAAATAAATGCCTACTCGTCCTTTTGTACCTGTAGCTCATCACTCCTACTCATGAAGCAACTAAAACACAAGGTAATTTCTTGTATAACATAAAGAATTCAAACCACTTAATGCACCATATAGCTTCTTCATAAGATCTTAGGCATATCAAATAATTCAAAATACCAAACCCATACCTGTAGGAGCTTACATTCATTATGAGTTCACTGTAACTTGTATCCTTTAACAACTTTCTTCAACACAGTCAGGAGTTCAATAAGTTAAAAAATATCTAAATTTACTTTGTTATTCTCTTGATCATAAAACATCCATAATAAGACTTCAACACATCTTTATATGTCAAAACAAATATGAGAATCAACTAAAAGTTCAAAATCCCTTCTTTTTACCATCAACTTCTCTGTTACAGTCAACTAACCCTTATGATAATAAGAATTACTCAAATATTTAAGAGATTCTACTTTTTTAAGAAGAATATAATTGAAATGGATACCAATTTTTCCACATTATCTCCATCTCAATCCTTGAACCAATCTCCTAAAGACATCTTACATAGTTTATACTTTCTCTCTTTATCAATCATCTATTTTTACACTAGCACTGTCAAGTTACAACACTTCTAGAGATTCCCAAGAATCAAGACATACTTATGAATTAAAAAAATTTGAATCCTTTATACCATATTATATAGATGATATGTACACGTTTTTAACACTATACATCATCATTTTGGCCTCCAAAACCATATTTCCTTCTATATTGCTTAGTAACACTATGAAAGCACAGTCTAGGGAAGAGTAGCTTCAAAGGTGTATAAAATTTGATCTTGTGATCTTAAAATACACCCACAACACTGTATACACATATTATACCTCCATGAGAATCATTTTTCATGTTTTAAGATCATGAACACCAGTAACACACTTGGTACCACCTTGATTTTGTCTAATTAGTCTTCAAGCACATTGCACAAATCATCTCTTTCACAATGAATGCTTAAAAAATAGAAATGTTCATCTTCACACATTCTCAAGGATCCATTTGTACCTTTTAATCTCATGAAATGGGTCTTATCACTTAATGAATCCCAACATTTAACCCAATAATTTTCAAACTAGAGGAAAATCCTAGACAAATTTTATGACGACCATACCATAAATTTTAGAGAATGAAGACACTGAGACTCTAGGTAGCATTTTATAACTTATATGGAACAGTCATTTCTTGATCACACATGGATTATTCTATTAGCAAGTTAAGACACTTCATTGGACTCATAATTTTTATCATGAACCTTCACAGATAAAAAATGCATTCAACATAGTAAACTACTGACATAGATCCAAAGGAAACATTCCACATGAGTGACATGATACAATGAACTTCATAAGAGATATCAAGTGGAATCATAATCATACTTTAAAAATTTCTTCTTCAACTCATGACACACTCTAATACACAACTTAACTTAGACAAGACGTTATTAAGCATCACAGTTGTCAATCTTAACTATTAACCCTAAATTCAGACTCAGAGAAACAAAAGGTCACACATTATGAGTTTTAAGTAACATACATAATTCATTGGACATGAAATTTTTATCTTTGAACAAGATAAAACATATCAGAATAGATACTTCATCATAATAACATAAGACACAGACTTAGACTTACACCACTTAAGGTATAAAGACTGGTATCTATACTAATACTATTTGATCAACCTTATGAAATCACAAGGCCATGCACAATAACATAAAGTGACATACCTTAACCTTATGGAGAAGACACATATAGACTTGGAAATATACCCCTCAATTTAATTCTTCATTTTCACTAATACACCTTCAAGAAGCATAATGAAGGTATACAATCACCAAGAAGACCTAAAAGAAGATCTTGAAGAGGTCCCAAACCCACTTAGGTACTTGAACAACTCCTTCTTATATTTTTTGATCTAAGCTCTGTATCACACCTTTCCTTCCACCATCACTAGCTCTTATTGAAGTATGAAGATATATTCTTAGTTCCTAATTCATTCTTGAACCATTTCCATATATTCTTGGCCTTAAAATACCCCTTCCTTGTACACTAGGATCTTGAAAACTCCTATTTTAAATTGAGAGACCTCAATATCAATTCCTTGCAATATGACCAACTTTGTTACAACTATAGCATAATATTGATGTTTTCCTATTGAAACCACCAATATGTCTAGGTGCATCATACAAAAAAAACATAGCAACATGCCCTTATTCATTACAATTGTAGGATACAACATTCTTAGAAAACTCATTTCTATTGTCTTCCCGCGGATGAATATTTCTAGGATCATATCTCTTTATGAAAATACTCCTACTTTTTCTTATCTCAAAAAATATAAGATTCCATCCATCCTTGGATCTATGACCATACTCACAACATGAATGAAACTCACCATGAAATAACCCTACACTATTCCTAGGAGACCTTTTCTTATAATATCCAACTCTATGACCAAAATAATGACATGAGAAACAATAACCATTGAATGATCTTTCATACCTTGATGCATTAGGTTTCCTAGTAGGCTTGGTATTCTCATTTTCCTTGGAATATTTCACCCTCTTTTCTTCCTTGGTACATGTTTCACCATCTTCCTTGATTGAAGCCATGTCCTCTTGTTTCAATTACTTTTCCTTGAGATCCTCATTGAATCCCAAATAAGCCCTATCACTTGTTGATCTTTGTTCGCTAAGAATATTATCTAGGTCATTTACACTTTTCTCAAACATTTTTAGTTTTATTGAAACTACATCAAGTATAAAATGTAAATATTTCATTCCTATTTCATACTTGATGCACTCATCCTCCTTAGTATTGAGTTTATCATTGAGCAAAACAACATGTGATTTCAGCTGAGTACATTCTTCTTCTTTGACTTTTAGGGTTTTAGAAAAATCCTCCATTTGTGACTCAAAAATTTAAATATCATGACTATTCTCATAAGCATATTCCTTGGATTCAAGGATGGCTGCAACTCTCTCTAACTATTCGTCTAGATTATTTGTGAAGTCATCATGTTCTTTACTCTCATTCTTCAACTTACCTTCAAGGAGATTAATCTGGTTTTCATGGTTTTTGATCATTTCATCAATCTATTGCCTATGAGATTTTGGTTCTCATCTCTAGAATGAGAAATTTCCCTTTTTACTAATTCTTAAGGTGACTCTTCACAATCTGAATATGAATCAACAAATCCTTCTCCAAATTCACAAGTTACAACTCCTAAGGGGGAGTAAACTTTAGGAAAATTTTCTAAGAAATTCATAAGTTCACTTGAAGTAGAAAAAAAGTAATCTTTGGAGTTCTTCCCTTTCTTATAATTATTCTTCTTACCACCCATTTGTGCTTCAGAATATCTCCATCAAGTTGTTAAGCTTCTCTAGAAGTACCCGCTCTAATACTAATTGTTAAAAGCATAAAGGACCAAGAGGGGGGGGCAAATCTGTCTTATAAAAACTTTCAATTCATTTACAATTCCTTTTTTTATCATTCATGCAACCATTTATTCAACCATGAACCATATGTGTGTTTACTTAAGCATATAAATAATGACAAGTAAGATCAACTGCAAGAGAAAGTACACAAGACACCAAATTTAAGTGAGAAAACCTGAAGGGAAATAAAACCCACCAAAAAACAAGCATTATATTTCCATGTTTCAAATCTAGTGAGGTACCAACCCCACAAGGATCAAAAACCCATAGTTTAGTATAGCATTGTCCCTACAAGGAGCACCAATCCCTAATTTAGTAGAGCACTAACCCTATAAGGAGCCCAACCCCTAGTTTTATGAATCACCAACTCCACAAGGAGGATACAAGCCCCCAAGATGATCAAGCACTAACTCAACAAAATTATGATGATGTGACCTCTGATTTTTTTATGCCATAACTAACAGAGACAAAATATTTAGCTCTCACTTCTTTAAACCCTAGGTGTCCAATCCTTCACAAACTAGATCTTCCTTCACTTCTCAAGCCTTCAAACACATGCAAACATGCTTAATGATCTTACGTGACCTTTAAAACACCTGATATGATATAAATTCATGCCCACACACCTGAAAAAGAACTTCACATAGGTCACACTTCTTACACACACACACACACAACTAGCTCCAAAAAACACCCAAAAATGCTTTTATAAGCTCCTCTTCATTCAAAATTCAAACAATTTTTTTTAACTCCTCTGGATCGACCAATGCATAATAAAAAAATCCCAAATTCAAATCATAAGTCACAAGTGACCCAAGTAGGTCGGTCTAGCCAAAAACTACATTTCATGCTCCAAAAATGGTCAAATACTTATGGGCACAAAGATAAAAATTCCCTAACATCAAAACCATACTTATTCATGACCCATAAATCACCAAAAAAATTTAAATTAAGATTTAAACATCATACATGGTCACAATTTATCTCAACCAATCAAATTATTTTATTTAATGGGCCCAATGTTCTTTGTACTTGTCAAAACAATTGTTTCCTACACCCTTTAGGACTTAAAATTTTTATTTAGGCCACCATATCACTTAAAAAAATCCAAAATATACCATGTGACCACTCAATGGAAATTTAATAACCTCGATAACACTTATAATAAAGTTATAAGTCACGAAACAATCACTTTCTTAAACCTCAGTCACTTTTAGCTTCCCCAAATCTAACTTCCCAAAAAGCTATTTTCAAAGATTGGATGATTACAAAATTTATAGAAACAAAAAAGAATTATAAATGGATTAATTTTATGAAAAATTCATCTCTCTTCACATTCTAGGTGATATTAGGCATCACCTAATCCATCTCATTCCTAAAACAACTAAAAAATTTCAGTAAAGCCTAACCTCTCCTGCACTCGTAAATACTTTCCTATCCAAAAAAGGACCTATAAACCTTATAAAAACTCATCATAATGAGAAAAAACTCACATATATGTAACTCTCTATGAATAATCTTTCCAAAACAACTTGAATCATCTCATAATTCCACATCTAGCGTCAGTTATGCCCATTTTACTGAACACTTCTTTTTATGGCCTCAAAATTGCCCTTTGACCAGTCAACATGAATGGATCTCATTTTACCATGTACCTACATATATATTTTTAAAAATCAATATGAGATCACATAAATTCCACAGTGTCAATTTAGCATGCAAATCCTTTGGACAACCTTGTCCCAAAACACTCTTCTTTAGAAACTGGTCTGTTTGAGTGGGGCCCTCATCACCATGACCTCTACCATAACTTTATGTAAATATGAATGATTAATATAAATTTTACAATCATCATACATACACTAGGAAGAGATTTTGGACACTTAGGAAAGAATTATTCCATACACTTTAAAGCTATGGTTTCAAACTTATAAAAATTTGTGTACCTTATTAACATCTGTTCATAAAAAAATGGTAATGAAATGAGCTAATTATTTTTTTGAAACCATATAGACTCAATTTAGAAAAATTCCTGAAATCAAAGAAGTCCCAAGCAAACAACACAATTCAGGGTGAGCATTATAAGATCAAAATCGAGTTGGAAATTCACTAGTTCTTGACCCTGTTTCACCAAAAATAGAATATCTTTCAAAATTCACATCATGGAAACCTGTAATGTTTCTAACAACATCATGACACATCATAATAACATCTACAATCATAATAAATTAATCACCATACCACAAAATCTCCATACACTGAGACTTGGATAGCTACCCCTTAGGGTTTCACATTGTAGAAGCTAGGGTTGACTGGAAAAACACTATAACACATCATGAAAGCTATAAAAATGATTTAAAATACCTGGTACACAATGATACACCTAAATACATAAATTCATGAGCTCATATAGCTCCAAATCTCATCCTCATACATCCTAACATCCATACCTACTCAAAATGTGCACCTAAAACATAGTGAATCACCTGTATCTGAACCCTGTGACTGATGTGAGTGCCTAAGTACTCTCCAAAATAATATCCATCATGCCAGTATGATTATTAAGAAATTAAGAATATCCTACCACCATTTAACATCACCTAGGCACTTGAATGGGATTGCAAGAGTGAGAAATCCTCACTGAATCTCCTTGTAGCATCATGTGCACATCCGAATCATCATGCAAACAACATAAAAACATCATCTGACCCTAATCCATCATTCAATTTTTCATTAATGTGGTTTTTCATCAATGAAAACACCTCTAAGACCACATATCAACAATCTATTGAGATACTAACATGAAAATTGAGGTGTTCCTTATTCATAAAGGTCCAAAGTTTATGTCAAAGTGTCTTAGCTAATGTATTTTGGAGGAATCAGGATGAAGAGAGGTCTATAATTGATAATTATGCATAAAGATATCTTTTTGGAAGAGTGACATAGGAATCATGAAGAAGATATTTATGAAAAATTGAAGCATGGATATGCATGTGTGTTGTTGAAGGTTATAAAGATCATATTAGATAGTTTGAAGAAGAAATATAGGTGTATTTTACATAGTGGTATTAGGTCTGAGTTTGCTGAGTACATTTGATTAAGTCAAGAAGGAGGTGTTACTAGTACTATTTGAGAAGGTATGTCTCAGATATGTCATGAGAATAAAGTGAGTGAAGGTTTGCAGGTGTGCTTAGTCTTATAGGGAGCTGGGTGGCTCTGTTCAAGTTACATCAAGGGAAAATATTTTCATTGGTATCTAGTAGTCTTGATTAGTGGTGGCAATACGATTATGGAAGTTTGAGACAATTATATTGGTATATTTGTTTCTAGAAATTTGTATTAGATAAAGAAGATATGCATGAGTGAGGGGTAGCATGTTATTGTAAAACTTCCATATGCATTTGCACCTGGGGATATTTTTTAATCTAATATGTCGAGCCTTAAAATGTGATGAAAGAGGAATATAACTAAGATGTTCTAGGTATGATACTTTGTCATTAATGTCAAAAGGGGGAGAAGAATCAAATTGAGGAGTGTTTTGCATCAATGACACAGGGGAATATTGTTGGCATCATGTTGTCATTGATGTCAAAGTGTGAAGATGAATGTGTTGAATTGTTAGTGGTCATGGAGTGTTGTCATTGATGTGGCCAAGATTCATAGGTCACTAATGACAAATACTAATTTCTGATGTGTTAAGATTATGTCAGAAAGAGTGTGATTCCATATCCTACGAAGGTTGATTAGTAGTAAAGAGAAAGTGTGGTCTTTGCGTGTTGTATTAGATGCATGGTTTTATGTATTATAGCTAGTAGGTGGATCACATGTGTGTGGAAGCTGGTTTAGCATGGTAAGAGCATGAAGAGCATGAGGATGAGATGTTAAGACACTCACAAGTGTCTCAGAGTGTGTTCATATGGCTTGAACCAACTTTCTAGGTCTGCACTAGACCTTGACTTAAGCCCTAGTAGCCTAATGAGATAGGATGGAAAAATTTCAGCTTGAAGATGTAGAGGTGAGATTTGGTAAAGGTGTAGAATGTTGTCCTAGTGGTGTGGAAAATGTTTCAGGACCTATTTTGAAGGAAGAAGAAATAAAAAATGTTTTTAGATTATCGAGCTCAAGGAAGTACAAACCCCAAGCTTGAGAAGGAATGTCTAATGCTCGTTGGCATGTGTGAATTATACATGGGAGGTTTATCTCTTTAGGAATGGTCCTAAGAAGGATCTCCAAGCATTATTTCAGTGAATAAAGCCTCGAGATTTATGAACAATTATTAATAAGGTGAGGTGGTCTAAAACCCTTCTTATACCATAGTTAGGTAGTGATGGAGAATAAATTTCTCAAAATTTACTAGAATGGATTAGTTGAGCTTGGTCAACAATTTAAGGTTATAAAGGACTCTCTCAGGTTTATCCAGGTGGTATTGAGATGTCACGATAGTGAGTGGACCCCACAGTAAATTACAAGTTTTTGAAGTAGTTATATTTGATCTCAAATTTTATAATGAACCACATGAATAAATGGATGTTTAAGGAATTATGGAAGCCATGCTACATGTATATGGTGGTTTTTGTACATGGTCTAGCCCTTAGGGGTTCCATGGAAGTCAATATAGGAAGACTAGTTTTTAGGGGCAGGTTGACAGTTTTAGTGACCAAGTTGCAAGATTTTCCTTGAAATAATCATTCCCTATTTCATGGTGTCCAAAAATATTGTGATGATACTAAGTTCATGGTTTATTTTTATACTATATTTTTCAAGATTGGGTTTCTTGAGGATGTTCAAGATCATGTTCTTGAAGACTAGTTTTGGGGCAATTTGGTTATCATTGTTATCAAGTGGGTTTCATGATGAGAATTAGTGTTGTAGAGTTATTTAAGCATGAAGGAAACTTATGGAGGTCATTTAAAATGCATATGACAGATTATTGTGAGTTGGTAAAGGTTTTGTGAGCTCAAAATGCTCAAAATGCTTTGTCAAAGTAGACCTAATGGAATTAGGACTCTTGAAGACATAAAGAAGGTGTATGTTTAACTTGAAGGAATGAACAACTAAGTAATGGATGTTTCATGTTATATCTCATGATTTTACAATGTTTTATCATATTAAATTCCCAACCTATATGGTATGTATGATTTTAAGTCATGTATATAATAAGGGTAGTTAGGCCTTTTTGTGTGTGTTAGAGATAATGAAGAAAATAAAGTAAGAGGGAAATATCTAGAGGTGTAGAAGTCCTTGAAGACCATCAAGAGAGTGAAGATCAGCTGTCATGTAGAGGAAATATGTGGAAAGAATATTATGTTCAAGGTTTGAGAACCTAATTAGCTTGGTGAAGAAGCCTAAAAGCTAGTTTTGAGAAAGAGAGAAGAAAGAAGAGATAAAGAAGTGTCATAATAAATTTGTATGACAACAATCTATAGGTGACTAAAGATCAAGTGGTTGAGTGTAGTGCCCACACTTTCTATAGCTTAGTAGCTTGTTGTTTTCTTTTCTCAGAGACATGTTTTGACAAAACTTTGTTACATCGTGGACATTATATTAGAGATTTGATCTTATTAGACATATGTGAACATTCAGCCATATAACGCCAATTTATCTTCATTTCTATGTTGTCACATTTTCTTATGATGTCATGGATACTAATGGATATGATGCTATGTTTGGTACATAATTATATTGATGGATAGTTGTTGCATGTGAAATTCCATGGTTATATGTCACTTTATCATCTTATCTAACTTTTGAAATATTGAGTATAATTGTGCACGTTGTCACATTTTGATTTCCGTAGGATGTTAGGCTAGTTTAGAACTCATTTTTATCTTTCTGTGTCGTTGTTTTATATTTTATCGGAAATGTATGGTTAATGTGTGCAATGAGTGTGCGGTGATAGGTTTACAAGAGAACGTGGGATTTAGGCCAGCTACACAAGCTTGCACAAGTAGCCCACGGGTTGAGTCCTAGCCATGATCATTGTGTGAAGCCTTAGCATAGGAGATTTATTATTTTGGGCACTATAAGTGACCCCAATTTTTGTAATGTATTGTGCTTTGAATTATTAATTTTGTTTAGGGTTACTAGTGGAGTTGTGAACTTGTTTTGGGAGTTAATAATCCCACTTTCCTTTAAATTTTTTATTTTGTTTAATGAGTCACTTAATCACAAGGGTTTAGGGTCACATGTGACCCTTGGGTGGTCCCCACACCATCTACTCCTATGTCAAAAATGAAAAACCCGAAATTTGGTTATTTTGGGAATTTTTGGGGACCCCCTTTTTAGCTTGGGAGTTCCCCTAACATAAAAAAGATCCCTTGAACCCTACCTAATGGGTAGGGGAGCTTATTTTCAAGGCTAGAGGGATTTTTACCTCCCTTTTTACCTCTTGTTTGGTCACATCCATGTAAGGGATGTGGATTTGAGTGCTTATTAAAAGTTTCACTAATTTTGTCTTGCTAACATTTAGGGGAATTTGGGAGAAGAGGGAAAAAAGACAATTTTACCCTTTCTCTCTTTTGTTTTGGCATCTTTGACCTTGAATAAGGAGAGGGGTGACACATGTCACCCCTTCATTTGTGAGGATGCTTGCTTACTCCTCTTCAAATTCCCATTCATGGGAAAAGAGAGGGACTTTTTCTTTGGAACTTCTTGCTTGGATGCTTGGGTGATTTGGAGCTTGTGATTTGCTTGAGTCAAGAGTGGAGAAACTTGAAGTTGCAAAGATTTTTGGAGAGATTTCCTTGAGGTAGGCTCTTATGTCTTTTTTTTGTGTTGTTTTCCATTTAGATGATAGCTTGGGTGTTTGAAATTGTTATTGTTGCATGTGGATTTTGGTTGTTGTTTGATTGTTTTACTCCCTCCATCATATGGCATGATGGAGTTTTGGAGTTGTGGGGGGGAAGAGAGAGGGATATCTCCTCTCAATCCTCAAGGATTAATGGACAATCCTTGTAGGGTCTTATTGTTTTCCCCTCAAATGGTTGAGCTGGGGAAATTGATTCATTTAGCTTGAATCTCTTTCCCCATTCTTGGTAAGGAAACCCCTTTGGGGTTTGAAAATCCTTCCAAGAAGGACTTGGAGAAAGGGTGGAGGAATAAGGAGGGATTGTATGTAAATGGAGAAATAAGGAGGGTATGGAGTATTTGGTTTTATGCAACTATTATTGGATTATAATTATTGAAGATCATCTTTCCTCTCTTCCCCATGTTGTTATAGAGTTAGAACTTGGGTTCTTCTCTTCTTCCTTCCTTGTAAATTTGGAGTCTTGTCTTGTTTTTGTCCTATTTTCGTGTGTTTGTATCATGGTTAGTTTACCCTCCATCTTGTGCAAGTTGTGGTTGGTATTCCTCTTTCCCGTGGGCTTGGGGGAGGCTAGCATGCATCCCAACCTTGCGAGAGGCATGTAATAATGCCTATGGTTGGGTGGCAAACAAGATCTTTCTCCTTGTGGTTTTCTTGAAGGCATGAAGTTTGGAGCTCAAAGTTGATAGTTGGTGTTGTGGGAGTCCTGTTGGGCTTCTTCTCTCTCTTTGGGGACATTACCTTGTATCTTTTGGTTATTGCTTTGTGGAAACTTGCACTTCTTGTAAAACCCTTATTTTTTAAATTGCATTCTTATAAACTTGAGTCAGTAGTGATGTAGCAATCTCCTTAAACATCTTGTAAAAGACTTGTAACTCATTTAAGGAGTAGCTATGTATGTTGTGAAAGAATGTTAAACATTGAATTGAGACTCTTGAATGTGAAATCTTGCTAAATCTTATTAGAATAAAAAGCTATTTTTGAAAGCATGCCCTTCTAAAGAAAATATCAAAATTATTGAGTATCTTGTGTGTGTGTGTAAAAATGAAATAATCTTTTGACATTACATATGAAATGAAATCTTCTTGGCTACATGAATCTTTTTTTGTTTAACATTGGTGGAAACTATTATTATTTTTGAAATGTTCATTTCCTTGTAGTCTTGTGTATGTGGAAAAGAAGGTTCACTTGTTTAGTTTGTTTTATAAAAAAGAGAGAAATATACATATACCTTAGGCTCATTATTTTACATCTTGCAGCCATTGTTTCTTGTTAGCTTGTGAAAAAGATATATTACACCTCTTATAGTTTAATCTAAAACATATCTCTAGTAGGACGCACAAAGAACTTGTTATTTAGTACTCATATAGGGCAGTAGATATTGTTGAAATATATATATATATATATATATATATATATATATATATATATATATATATATATATATATGTATGTATGTATGTATATATAATAGATTTTTTCTTTTAAAAAAAAGAAATTGTTTTACATGTGTGTAGATATATAAAATAACCCTCCATATTTTAAAAGTATGTTATATATATATATATATATATATATAAACATTTTAATAATAAATAAATTTGAAAATATATATATATATATATATATAAATAATCATTGGTGGGGGGCCGAAACCCCCCCCCCCCCCCCCGCCCTGTCCACCCGCACCCCTGTAACTACCCCGTGGGGGGTGCTGCCCCCATGAACCTCCACTACCATTTGGGCCTGCTCCGCCCCCTCCCCGGTGCCATGCACACCCGCTGAACCCCGTGCCTATTATTTCCCTTGTTCCCCTGCAGCCTGTCCGCACCCACACACACACTGGACCCCCCATCTCCCTGCACCTATCCCTCCTACACTGCCCTTCCCTCCCCACAACTCCCTCTCACCCCTTCACATGACCTATACATTTCTTCTTGGACATGTAGATCCTTTCCCCCTTGCGCCTCCAATTTCTTATCTCTAACCATTATACAATATATATATATATATATATATATATATATATATATATATATTATATATGGCGCCCCTCCCCCCTCTGTTAATCAAATAAATAAAAAAAATACATATACTTGCCCCATATTGGCTTGGTTGGATTAGATAACACTCTCCCAATCCTTGAGGATCAAGCCTCTATTTCTTCTCTTCCACCTGCACATAATAAAACAATACAAGACAAAATGAGTGAAGAATATAAGAGGAAAGGAGAAACATAGAGAAGATTAGGGAAATATTAGGGTAAATTTGAAAGTAAGGGCTAGATTTGATTTGACTGGATTAGATCTAAAGGCTCTTGTTTATCCCTGCACACTTAAGGTCATGTGCCTTTTTATGGGATTGAAAAATAAATAAAAAGGGGAGACTAAGTTTAAAAAGGGTTGTAAAGTTTTAGCAAACTTTTGTGCTTTTACATTTATTCTCAGTAGAATAAAATAATCTGATTGTGTTAGATTAGGGTTTTTATGCATTTTTGGAGAAATGAATAAGTATTATGAATTAAATATTAATGGAAGGGGTTAAGTAGAGCATTAGTAATTATAGATCACATTAAAAAAAAAAAATTATATCCCAAATTTTTTAGTAACTTCTGGTGTGTTTCCGTTGTCCCGAGGTGGGGCACTACATTTGGTATCAAAGCTTGAGGTTCGCACACACAGACCACTGGGTAACTAATTAAAATAGTTAATGGTAATTTTAACAACACTAAAATAACTAAATGAATAAAAATAAATAGTTAAAATAAATCATCCCACAATTATTAAATTTTTAATTAATAACTTCTTCGCTCACCCCGTGCATAGGATGGCACCCAAGCGAGGATGATCAATTAGAGGTTTGAGGTGTGGTGTACCTACGCAAGAGCATCTGACACCCCAAATTTGGGCCTCGGATATTAGAGGCCTTACACCAGCTGATAGGCATTGTGGAGCAAACATCTACTACCACCGCAGGAGACGAGAGTGGAGACACCATTGGGAGATGAGGATCCAATAGGCGAGGACATGCATTCAAATATGTTAGAGCATGATACACCAAGGCAAGAGAGATCATGTAGCCCTTCCGTTCATCATGAGAGGGTATCCTCGTTCCTTCGTATCCACTCACTCAGTCTCGAGGGACCATTTGAGGATAGGCGACCCCCTTTGCCTGTTGGACAATATCGCCAGGATCAAGATACAGGCCGTGTGGTCAGGGACCTTTCTTCACTTGCAGCTGCCCACTTACACTGGCTCTACATATGGCTTTGGGGTTGAGTCATGGCTCCTTAGCTTGGATAGTTACTTTGGCTTGCACTCTTTTGAGAGAAAACGTCAAGGTGAAGGTTCGTTATACACCTCCTCTAAGACGCAACAGGCGTTTGGTGGAGGAATGAGGAGTGGAAGCTCCATCTGACTTGAGAGACAGTGACCTAGGAGTTGTTCAAGGAGTGATTTAGGGCTCGTTATATGTCAGATCACTTCGTGCAAAAGAGGATAGATGAGGTTCATGACTTATGACAGGGATCTGGCATAGTAGCCACAGTATGAGAGCAGGTTCTTAGATCTCCTACAGTATGTGGACTACCTTTAAGATGAGAAATTGCAGGTTAACAAGTTCATTTGAGGGATTAATGTAGATATAGAAGGAGCAGTTTGGATGCTATCTCCTCCCACGACTTGACAAGGGCCGTTGAAAAGGCCTACTTAGCTGAGGAGAACAGGACCAAGGCATAAGAGCACCGAGATAGAAACAAGAGCAAGTTTTAGAAGAGGATACAGGAATTTCAGAGTCAGAGGTCACGAGGCACTGCACCACCCCCCTAGAGGAGGGATTTTTGCCTCCGCTATCAGCCACGAGGGCTCCATCGCACCCACAGTGACAAACATAGCAGCAGGGCCACCCACAGTAGGGGGCTAGACAAACACAGGGATTTCAGAGAGGTGTTTCTAGAGGTGGTTTTTGGAGAAGCTAGGGATAGGAGGTAGGGTACTTAGTAGGCACAACCAACTTGCACGTAGCAGTCTGCTAGGGCTGGACCAGCAGGATTAGTACACCAGAGTAAAGGAGGGACCCCATCTCAGAGGGGTACAGTAGGATGTTTTATTTTTGGATCTCCAAATCACTATGTGTGCATGTGGCCCCGCACAAACCCAATACCATGGATGCACAAAGAGCTACCAGATCCGAGCAGATGATGGGTGACATGGGATGTGCCCATCATGTATATGCAAGCGGTTGACAACCGCCAGGACCGAGCATCAGGCCACAGTCATTGAGATGACAGGTACTATCAGGGGTATTTCTTAGTACTTTTTGATTCAGGTGCTTCAAATTCCTTTATATCACCTTCTATAGTGGACCAGTGTGGGATAGTTGTGGCTAGGAAACCAGATAGTTATGCAGGTTGAGTTGGCCTCTAGGGCCAAACTCGCCATGGAATCGTATGTGGAGAGTTACATACTTGATTTAGGAGCCTTCTCCACTACTCTTGACCTCTGAGTCATCCCTCTAGGTTATTACTAGGTATTTTTGGGCATGGGATTGGCTCAAGACTCATCAAGCTAAGGTGGATTACAGGAATAAGGTCATTGAGTATTAGGATGATCTTGGGAGTGTAGTTGTGATATCAGGGATACAAAGACCTATCTCCTTGTGCATGATATCAACTAAGCAACTCAAGCAGAGCATGCATAAGGGGTGTGGGTTGTTTGCTATCACCATCAGTGATCAATTTGAGAGAATTCTAGAGCATTCACCCTTAGATGATCATATAGTTTTGAGGGAGTATGTAGATGTATTTCCAGGTGAGCTTCCAGGGTTACCACCTTGCAGAGAGGTGGATTTCACCATTGATTTAGTACCTGGATCTGCACCAGTTTCTAGGGAACCTTATCAAATGACGACTCCAGAGCTTCATGAGCTCAAGATTCAGTTAGAGGAATTGTTAGATAAGGGTCTCATTCACCCTAGTGTATCTCCTTGGGGAGTGCCAGTCATATTTGTGAAGAAGAAGGATGGTTCTCTCAGGCTTTGTGTAGACTTCAGACAGCTCAATAAGGTCACAATAAAGAACCGTTATCCACTCCCTAGGATTAATGACTTATTTGATCAGATGCGTGGAGCAAGAGT
Organism: Taxus chinensis; assembly: GCA_019776745.2. NCBI lineage: Eukaryota > Viridiplantae > Streptophyta > Pinopsida > Cupressales > Taxaceae > Taxus > Taxus chinensis. The sequence continues at coordinate 620,693,888 of CM034149.1, read as the reverse complement.
ATTCTCTAAAATTGATCTCAATTCAGGGTATCATCAGTTGCGCATATCATATGCAGACATTCATAAGACAATGTTTCGCACACGTTATGGGCATTATGAGTTCACAGTGGTTCCATTTGGTTTGACCAATGCCCCAACTGTCTTCATGAGCCTCATGAATGGGGTATTCCAAACATTTCTGGATCACTTTGTTTTAGTGTTCCTGGATGACATATTGATTTATTCTCGTTCCGAGGAGAAACATGAGGAGCATTTGAGGTAGGTACTTCAGGTTTTGAGAGAGCAGAAGTTATATGGGAACTTGGAAAAATGTATATTTTTTCAGAACAAGATTCAATACTTGGGCCATATCATATTAGGCGAGGGTATCTCCATAGATCCTTCTAAGATACAGGCTATCTTGGACTGGCCAGTACCCACATCCGTTACTGAGGTGAGGAGTTTCATGGGTTTAGTAGGGTATTACTGCATATTCATACAAGACTTTTTGAGGATTTCTCACCCTATTACTTCTCTTCAGAGGAAAGGGAAGAAGTTTGATTGGTCAGTGAAGTGTGAGCAGGCCTTTCAGTTTCTTCAGGAAAGGTTAACCATGGCACCTATCTTGGTAGTTCCAGACCTAACAGAGGATTTTTTTGTTTGTACTGATGCATCACTAAAGGGTTTGGGAGCAGTTCTTATGTAGGAGCGTCGGGTTATTGCTTTTGAGTCTCGTAACCTCAAGGACTACGAGCTTAATTATCCTATTAATGACTTGGAGCTTGCAGCAGTTGTTCATGCTATAGTGCGTTGGTGAAATTTATTTTTGGGTAGACCTTTCATTTTGAGGACAGATCATCATAGCTTGCACCATATTTTCTCATAGCCGAACCTCAATACTCGTCAACGGCATTAGATGGAGTTCTTATGTGAGTATGACATGGAGGTTTAGTATATCAAAGAGAAGGAAAATGTTGTTGCAGATGCACTTAGTAGATGACGACATGTGCTTGCTTCTTTGACACTACAATCAGATTTGAGAGGCAGGATTCTTGAGCACCTTCCAGAGGACAGATTTTATGAGGGAGCTAGATAGATGTTAGAGTCTCATGGTTCTTTAGAGGGTAGATATTCTGGGTGTGTTTTAGAGACTGATGGTTTTCTTTGGTTCCACAGGTGCATCTACGTGCCTAAGTCAGAGGATTTGCATAGATTCATCCTCACAGAGGCTCATCAAACCCCATATGTGGCACATCCAGGAGTGAAGAAAATGCATGCCAATCTGAGGGAGTTGTATTATTGTCCAGGTCTCCGACGGGACATAGAATATTTTGTTGCATGGTGCCTTGAGTGTCAGAGGGTTAAGGTAGAGCATTCTCATCCTGCAGGACTGTTACACCCCCATGCTATTCCCGAGTCGAAATGGGATGTGATCTCCATGGACTTCATAGTCAGACTTCCTCTGTCATCTTATCGTCATGACGCCATTATTGTCACCGTGGATAAATTGACCAAGGTTGCACATTTTTTGCCAACCAAGGTCACTTATAATGCATAGGCCATTACCAAGGTATTTATGGAGGACATTGTTAGGTTGCATGGGATTTCGAAGATTATCATCAATGATAGGGATACTATCTACACTTCAGTTTTCTAGACTTCTTTTCAGGCCGCTCTGGGTACTCAGATCAATTTAATTTCAGCTTATCATCCAGAGACAGATGGGTAGATAGAGAGGGTTAATCGGGTGTTAGAGGACATGTTGAGAATGTATGTAATGGATCAGCAGAAGAAATGGGAAGATTATTTGCATTTAGTTAAGTTTTCCTACAACAACATCTATCATATTTCCATTGGTATGGCTCCTTACCAAGCTTTGTATGGATGACCTTGCAGGACACCTCTGAGTTGGGATAGACTAGATGACAAGATTATTCTAGGGCCATCCTACCTTCAAGATTTAGAGTAGCAGGTTGTGTTGATTAGACAACATCTTGAGCAAGCCAGAGCACACCAAAAGGCATATGTAGACACTAAGAGGATTGATCGTCACTTCTCAATGGGTGACAAGGTCTTCTTGAGAGTTCACCCGCATAAGAGTCTAATCCATTATGGAAAGGGTTCTAAGCTATCACCTCATTTTTTGGGGCCTTTTGATATTTTAGAGGTCATTGATCTAGTTTCCTATCACCTAGCTTTGCCACAACACCTTGCTCGGGCCCACGATGTGTTTCATGTTTCTGTACTACGTAGATATGTACCTGATGCTTCTCATGTTTTGGATTGGTTGGCATTATAAGTAGAGGATGGAGGACAGTGGAGATTAGAGCCTGTATGCATAAAGGAGCACTGGAGGTTGGCCCTTTGGGGTCAAAAATTGGACCAAGTTAGAGTACAGTGGGACCAGTACGACGAGACAACATCAACCTGGGAGGATGCGATAACTTTGAGGGCTAGATATCCCTATCTCTTTCAGTGATTTCCAGGAGGAAGTCTAATTTTAGTAGAGGGGGATGTAGTGCCCACACTTTCTATAGCTCAGTATCTTGTTGTTTTCTTTTCTCAGAGACATGTTTTGACAGAATTTTGTTACATCGTGGACATTATATTAGAGATTTGATCTTATTAGACATATGTGGAAATTCAGGCATATAGCACCAATTTAGCTTAATTTCTATCTTGTCGCATTTTCTTATGATGTCATGGATACTAATGGATATGATGATATGTTTGGAACATAATTATATTGATGGATAGTTGTTGCATGTGGAATTCCATGGTTATATGTCACTTTATCATCTTATCTAACTTTTGAACTATTGAGTATAATTGTGCACATTGTCGCATTTTGATTTTAGTAGGATGTTAGGCTAGTTTATAACTCATTGTTATCTTGTTGTGTCTTTGTTTTATGTTTTATCAGACAGGTACGGTTAATGTGTGCAATGAGTGTGCAGGTGACAGGTTTATAAGAGAACGTGGGATTCAAGCCAGCTACACAATCTTGCATAAGCATCCCACGGGTTGAGTCGTAGCCATGATCATTGTGTGAAGCCTTAGCATAGAAGATTTATTATTTTGGGCACTATAAGTGACCCCAATTTTTGTAATGTATTGTGCTTTGAATTATTAATTTTTTTTAGGGTTACTAGTGGAGTTGTGAACTTGTTTTGGGAGTTAATAATCCCACTTTCCTTTAAATTTTTTTTTTTAATGAGTCACTTAATCACAAGGGTTTAGGGTCACATGTGAGACCCTTGGGTGGTCCCCACACCCTCTACCCTTGTGCCAAAAATGCAAAACCCTAAATTATGTTATTTTGGGCATTTTTGGGGAACCCTTTTTAGCTTGGGAGTTCCCCTAACATAAAAATGACCCCTTGCACCCTACCTAATGGGTAGGGGGGCTTATTTTCAAGGCTAGAGGGAGTTTTCCCTCCCTTTTTACCTCTTTTTTTGTCACATCCATGTAAGGGATGTGGATTTGAGTGCTTATTAAAAGTTTCACTAATTTTGTCTTGCTTACATTTATGGGAATTTGGGAGAAGAGGGAAAAAAGACAATTTTACCCTTTCTCTCTTTTGTTTTGGCATCTTTGACCTTGAAGAAGGAGAGGGGTGACACATGTCACCCCTTCATTTGTGAGGATGCTTTCTTACTCCTCTTCAAATTCCCATTCATGGGAAAAGAGAGGGATATTTTCTTTGGAACTTCTTGCTTGGATGCTTGGGTGATTTGGAGCTTGTGATTTACTTGAGTCAAGAGTGGAGAAACTTGAAGTTACAAAGCTTTTTGGAGAGATTTCCTTGAGGTAGGATATTATGTCTTTTGTTTGTGTTGTTTTCCTTTTAGATGATAGCTTAGGTGTTTGAAATTGTTATTGTTGCATGTGGATTTTGGTTGTTGTTTGATTGTTTTACTCCCTCCATCATATGGCATGATGGAGTTTTGGAGTTGTGGGGGGAAGAGAGAGGGATATCTCCTCTCAATCCTCAAGGATTAATGGAAAATCCTTGTAGGGTCTTATTGTTTTCCCCTCAAATGGTTGAGGTGGGGAAATTGATTCATTTAGCTTGAATCTCTTTCCCCATTCTTGGTAAGGAAACCCCTTTGGGGTTTGAAAATCCTTCCAAGAAGGACTTGAAGAAAGGGTGGAGGAATAAGGAGGGATTGTATGTAAATGGAGAAATAAGAAGGATATGGAGTATTTGGTTTTATGCAACTATTATTGGATTATAATTATTGAAGATCATCTTTCCTCTCTTCCCCATGTTGTTCTAGAGTTAGAACTTGGGTTCTTCTCTTCTTCCCTCCTTGTAAATTTGGAGTCTTGTCTTGTTTTTGTCCTATTTTTGTGTGTTTGTATCATGGTTAGTTCACCCTCCATCTTGTGCAAGTTGTGGTTGGTATTCCTCTTTCCTGTGGGCTTGGGGGAGGCTAGCATGCATCCTAACCTTGTGAGAGGCATGTAATGATGCATATGGTTGGGTGGCAAACAAGCTCTTTCTCCTTGTGGTTTTCTTGAAGGCATGAAGTTTGGAGCTCAAAGTTGATAGTTGGTGTTGTGGGAGTCCTGTTGGGCTTCTTCTCTCTCTTTGGTGACATTAACTATTTGTATCTTTTGGTTATGGCTTTGTGGAAACTTGCACTTCTTGTAAAACCCTTATTTTTTAAATTGCATTCTTATAAACTTGAGTCATTAGTGATTTAGCAATCTCCTTAAACATCTTGTAAAAGACTTGTAACTCATTTAAGGAGTAGCTATGTATGTTGTGAAAGCATGTTAAACATTGAATTGAGACTCTTGAATGTGAAATCTTGCTAACTCTTATTAGAATAAAAAGTTGTTTTTGAAAGCATGCCCTTCTAAAGAAAATATCAAAATTATTGAGTATCTTGTGTGTGTGTGTAAAACTAAAATAATATTTTAACATTACATATGAAATGAAATCTTCTTGGCTACATGAAGCTTTTTTTGTTTAAAAAAGGTGGAAACTATTATTAGTTTTGAAATGTTCATTTCCTTATTGTCTTGTGTATGTGGAAAAGAAGGTTCACTTGTTTAGTTTGTTTTATAAAACAGAGAGAAATATACATATACTTTAGGCTCATTATTTTACATCTTTCAGCCATTGTTTCTTGTTAGCTTGTGAAAAAGATATATTACACCTCTTATATTTTAATTTAAAACATATCTCTAGTAGGATGCACAAATAACTCGTTATTTAATACTCATATAGGGCAGTAGATATTGTTTAAATATGTGTGTGTGTGTGTGTGTGTGTGTGTGTGTGTGTGTGTGTGTGTGTGTGTGTGTGTGTGTGTGTGTGTGTGTTTATAATAGATTTAATCTTTAAAAAAAAAAAGAAATTGTTTTACATGTGTGTAGATATATAAAATAACCCTCCATATTTTAAAAGTATGTTATATATATATATATATATAAATTAATCTCTATTAATCTTTAAAAAAATAATAATAATAAAAGGGGTGTGTGTGTGTATATATATATATATATAAATGTTTTAATAATCAATAAATTAATAAATAAATTTGAAATATATATATATATATATATAAGCATTGGTGGGGGACCAAACCCCCCCCACCCCCTACGCATATAACATAAAACCCAAAAAAAACAAACAAACAAATGGCGGGGGGCAAGGAGAGGGTCTGAACCAACCCCCCCCCCCCGGACCCTTGTAACTACCCCATGTGGGGCACTGCCCACACAAACCTCCATTGCCCTTTGGGCCTGCTCTGCCCCCTCCCCTGTGTAACCCACACCCGCTGACCACCACGCCTGTTCTTTCCCCTGTTCCCCTACGGCCTGTCTGCGGCCACAAACACACCCAACCCCCATCTCCCCCCGCCTGTCCCTCCTACACTACCCTTCCCTCCCCACAGATCCCTCTCCCCCTTCACGTGACCTATGCGTTTCTTCCTGGCCACACAGATCCTTTCCCCCATTTGCCTCCAATTTCTTATCTCTAACCATTAATCAAATAAATAAAAAAAATACATATACTTTCCCGTATTGGCTTGGTTGGATTAGATAACACTCTCCCAATCCATAAGGATCAAGCCTCGATTGCTTCTCTTCCACCTACACATAATAAAATAATACAAGACAAAATGAGTGAAGAATATAAGAGGAAAGGAGAAACATAGAGAAGATTAGGGAAATATTAGGGTAAATTTGAAAGTAAGGGCCAGATTTGATTTGACTGGATTAGATCTAAAGGCTCTTGTTTATCCCTACACACTTAAGGTCGTGTGCCTTTTTGTGGGATTGAAAAATAAATTAAAAGGGGAGACTAACTAAGTGTAAAAAGGGTTGTAAAGTTTTAGCAAACTTTGTGCTTTTAAATTTATTCTCAGTAGAATAAAATAATCTGATTGTGTTGGATTAGGGTTTTATGCATTTTCGGAGAAATGAATAAATTTTATGAATTAAATATTAATGGAAGGGGTTAAGTAGAGCATTAGTAATTATAGATCACATTAAAAAAAAATTATCCCAAAATTTTTAGTAACTTCTGGTGTTTTTCCGTTGTCCCGAGGCGGGGCACTACACTGAGTTGGTGTTGAGTCATTTAGGGAGTTGTAGATTCCTTTTAGGGTTGGCATTCTACTAAATCTAGGGTTTGTTACTCCTTGTGGGGTTAGTGCCTCATTAAACTCAGGGGTTGATGCTCGTTGTTGGGTTGGTGCTCAACTAAATTTGATATTTGTTAATATGAAAATTATACATTTCATTGATTAGTGGGTTTTTTTTTTCGCTACAAGGGTTTACCGCTTAAATATGGTGTTCATGTGTTCATGTGTTCTTGTGTTCCTTTTTCATGTGTTTAATGGTTATGTTGTCTTAATGATTCATAATGACTAAATTAAATTGAATGGTTAATGGATGTAAATGTATAAGTGAATGAAATTTTTTATGCACAATGATTCACCCCCTCTTTAATGGTTATTATTCCAACAGAAACTACTTTGTGCATACTTTTCTTACATTTTAAGATTTCTTTGGAACATGTTACTATAATAATCTTTCTAGTATTTGCATCATCATTAAGGCCTAAATCTCCATATTCTATGGTAGCTCATCCACCTCCTTAATAGGTTCTCATTGGTTAACACTTTTTCTACTCACATATTTTATACATAGTTATGCATTATGACAATTAAAAAGAATTCAAATATTTACAAAAATACAAAATCAAGACCTGTACATTTTTCTCAAGTGTTAGAACTTTTCATGACGCGTGTTGTTTGTCACATTGGTTTTATATCTAACATGTTTCATTCTTTACGCACATGCATTTACTTGGTATATTGAGATGTATGTAGGACACACAGATTAGTACATGCTTATAATATAAATCATTTCTCCTTACATTCTCATCATTTGTGGGCAATCCCTCCACATACTACATGTGGTATTGTTCTATTATAGCTCATTTGTACTTCCTATTTTATGATCAATCATATACATTGTGTACATGCTCATTTTCAAACTAACATGAATAACACACATGTTTTGTGTAAATTTGACATATCACACATATGTTGGTCATCATGTTACTATGTTTTGACAATTTGGTTTCATGTATACATGCTTGTGTGTGTTTTACTGCTTGCTTATTTCCCTTTCTTGTCGCATGTGTGTCTTTTTTATGTGACATTGTGTATATTCCATGTTTGTCTCATCATGCCTATCATGTTTGTAATTTTTCACTCCTGTTTGTAGGCCTAAAAGCCTTGTTTGGATTGTGACATTGATGGTTTCCCATGTTTGTATGTCATTGTTTACAATAAAATACATTGTTGTGATTCTTGTTTTATTCTACATGTGTTGTTCCTACTGGTTTCTTTAGTTACTACGATCCTTTTATTTTGCTAACATTATTTTTTTTGTATGTCATGGGTTCCACTATGTTTAAAAACCTTTCCTTTTATAGGTACCAGTTCTCCAAGGTGGCCACCTCTTCAATACTCCAATTTTTTTTTGACATCTCCTTTAGCAGTATTTATTTTGAGCTACATTCTCAAACATGGTTTTCACACATGCCTCAAAAGAGGGGGCATCTATTTAGGTTTATTCTACATTTTCAGTAGATAGAAACATTTTTTGGGGGTATATGTACATAGAAAAATGGTACAGACACCCAGAAATGTATTTATACAAAACATTTTGACAAAAAAAAAAACATGTCCAATACCCTATACGTAGGTCAAGAACATACAGTACTATCCAAAACCCCCATACATTTCTAACCGAGCAAAATTTCAACAATTTTTTACCTATTTATATAGGCTTTTCTGCAAATTTTTAAACTCAGATTACTTAGTTAAGACTAGTAGACGGGGAATGAAAATTTTCATTCCTTTTTTGCTCAACTTTAATTTTAGGAATCTTGGAGGCATGGGTATTTTTCCTAGTTCATACTTTGTAAACATATTTTAGTGTTTTTTTCAATTCATACTTGGTTGTTTTACATATGGGGAGTGTTTGGGGCACCTATTCTCTTTGTAGGTTTATTTGAAAACTTGTACCTACACTTATACATGAATATGATGGCAAGACCACTTCTTTGGTACACATTCATAACTATGAGAGATAATGGATACAAGGTCAAGAGGCCTTACCACCTTCTCTATGGGTTCATAAGTTTTATTGCACTTTGTGTGGATGCACACCGACATGGCATATACATAGAGAGCTCAAGAAAGAGACTACAAGCTGGCATGAGATGTGTCACATACTTTTGATTATTATTCTAATAAACCTCTAATACATAAGGACTTACAGATTATGAAGCACATCACATTAGGGTATAACGTGAAAGAAGATGAGATCATGCTTCAATTAATTAGAGAGCCTGATCCTAAGGCAATTGAAGATACCATTGAAATAGAGGAGATGAAACTGGGTTGTGACTGAAAAGAGAAAGAGAAAGGGAAAATGGTATACCTTATTGATGATGAAGAGGTGGAGAATTTCAATATTATCCACATAGAAGTTATGTGAGATGTAATTGACACTTCAGATGAAAAGGCACATGCATACCATGCTCCAATGAAGATTAAGAAGGTTAACATTGGAACTGAAGATGCATCTAAAAAAACATCATCAAAGATTAATGTTCAGAACTAGAGGTAACAAAGATCATTGAGCTATTACATGATTTCAAGGACATGTGCCCACAAGGTTACCATGAGTTAAAAGGAGTGCAACACTCATTGGGAGAGATGAAGATTAAGTTGAAATAAGGTGCACATCCTATTCGGAAGAGGCCTTACAAGATGAATCCAAACCTACATGTAAAGGTGAAAGAAGAAATAAACAAGATGCTTAAGTATGGAATCATTAAACCAATCAAGGGGTTAGTCCCATGGAGATCAACATTAAGAAGGATGGGTGGATTAGGATAAATGTGTATTACAGTGAACTAAAATCTTCGTGTGTCATAGATCCTTTTCCCATGTCATTCATGAATTAAATACTTGAGGGAGTTGTGAGGTGTGAAATTTACTCTTTCAATGATGGGTTTTTAGGCTATCACCAAGTGCACATTATGCATGAGGATCAAGAAAAAATCACATTCACTACTGAATGGGGAATTTTTTATTAAATTTGTATGCTATTTGGATTTAAGAATGCACAAGTAGTGTTCTCATGCATAGTTGTACATGCATTTCATGGCTTCATTCATAAGCTCTTGTAGGTTTATATAGATGAATTGACTATCTATGGGTTAGTAAAAGATAACTCTAATAATTTAAGGCTGAAGTTTGAGAGATATAGGTAGTTAAGCATATCTCTTAACAATTAAAAGTGCATCTTTGTTACACCATTTTGGAAATTACTTGGGCACATCATTTGTAAGTATGGATTATTGGTAGATCCAATAAAGATTGTGGTGATATCGCTATAAGAATAGCTTACCAACTAAAGTAAGTTGCATGGTTTCTTGGGACATATTGGTCATTATAGGAAGTTTATCAAGGAATATAAAAATATTGTTGTGCCCCTGGAGGAACTACTCAGGGCCAAAGGGAAATTTTATTTGGGGGATCAATCCCATTGGAAAGGAAGTGTAGAGATGCCATCCACTGTTACCCCAAGCCTATAACCACTCCACAAAATTTTTAAAGGACACCATGTCCTGTTGAGGTTGCTTTTTATGGAGTTCGTAGATTGATCTGAAATCATTCACTATGTGTGAACCGGTGTAAATATGTTTTATTAGTAGAAACCTTCAATGATCCCACCTCTTTGGGAGTACATGTAATGTTGTTGAAAGTATAATGCAACCCCAAAAGAGTACCAACCACACTCTGACCTATAGAACTCTTCCCTACAAGGGGAAAGGGTAACTCTTGGTAGGTACCAAGGCACGCACAAAACGGGATGGTTAGCCAAAAAAGTGTTAGTTTGAAAACACATGCATGTAAAATACAAAAACAATGTAATAACTACCAAACAAAGTAGTCTAAACATGAAAAAAAACAAGTGGACCACAAAAAGTAGGTTTCAAGCATGGGACATCACTCATGATATTGCAAGACGTACAAGGCCATCAAGACTACAATCAATAGAAAAGTTTACACACAAGAAAAGGGAAAATCCCACATACAATCGTAAATAACACAGATAAGTAGAAACAAACAAGTAGTTATGGAAACATGTAATCCTGCAAAACAAGTGTTACACATGGAAAACTTGTTAGCATGTTAGAGTGATAAATAATATGTCAAAAATGTAAGAATAGGGAGTATAAGATACCAAGTAAAAAATGAAATAATAGCACCTGGATAAGATGAATGTCGATGCCCCCAATGACTAGTATAGGATGGGTAGCAGGTGAGCATTGATGTCGCGTGTAGAGTTTGGTATTTGTGATCACACTAAACAAAGGTGCAAATGCACATATGTGTATGATAATGACATATAGGAAATCAAGATAACATGTGTAGTAAAGTGATCATGCAAAACACTAGTAAACAAGAGTAAATACTACTAAGACAATGTAATATGTTGTGGATGGGTGGAATGGAATGAAAAATGGAATGATATGAGAAACATGCCACCTAAGTGGTTGGAAGTGTATGCTATGAGGTTCAATTTTTTTCCCCCCTTAGAAGTCAATAATTAACTGTAAATGAGAGTGCATCTTAGATAAATGATCGAGTAGTGTTGGTTTTGTCTAGCGTGTTGGGATGAGTATGTATATGTGATGGTGATGAAATGTGACATATGGAGAGATGTGTGTGGAACCTATAGCCTAAGTGTATAACATGACTTGTTGAATAGAGGAGTGATGATTTATCCCTAAGCGTATATCACTATGGAAGGAGTGAATGGGAATGAGACATATGGAAATATGTGTGTGGACCCTATAGACTAGGTGTATACCACAAATTGTTGAATGTGTGAGTGATGATTTAGCCCTAAGCATAAATCACAAGAGAATGAAAAGGATGAAGATGGGTGATGATGTAGCCTAAAGAGTATGTCACTATGAGATGGATAATAAGGGAGTGGTGATGTACCCTAAGGTGTATGACACTACAAAATGATGAAATGGGGGGTGGTGATTTAGCCTCAAGATTATACCACTATAAGATGATAAAAAGGGGTGACAATTTAACCTAAGGTATATGTTACTAACGTGGGAAATTTTGGATGAGGAAAATGTCACATTGGTGAATGTAAGGTCCATTTTATTGGTAAACCCTTAACAGTCGAGTATGTACTAAGGAACTAAAGTATGTCATAGGGTAGTGGATACAACACATAGAAAACAATGTAGTTTAAGTGACCAAGTAAGGAGTAGGGTATGTAAATGCGCGTTGTAGGTAATGCAATATAGAATTTGTAGTGGTTATGGAATGCATAATGTGTGAGATGTAATAGTAATGTATGCAAAAATGGAATATGTAGGGATGAGAATATGAAACTAGACCCATATGCAAAGGAATCTAGTGTAGTATGTGGAATATAGATGATGTATGTTTGTGCCATATGAATTATACAATGTAGTATATGTAAGGTATGGATACTATGTAAGATGCGGTGTAGATATAAAATTTAGTGAGAACATGTGAAGCTAGACCCATATATATAATATAACCTAGCGTGAATGTAGAATGTGGAGATGAAAATGGAAAACTAGACTCACATGTAATGATGACTAGTGTAGTATATATGATATAGATGATGTATAAATGAATAATATGTGCATGAGAAGTGTGTAGTAGAATGTAGGATGTAGACTAAGTGTATAATGAATAGTGTAGGATGTGTGATGTATGTGATAGAATGTAAATGTGGAAAGCCTATAGTGCAGTGTGTGGGATTCAATGTAATGGTATTCCCTCAATAGTCTAGTGTGAACCAAAGCACAAGAGTGTGTCATTGAGTAATGATGGAGATAGAATGTATCATGAGTATGAATATGCTATGAGATTAATGTATGAGGTTACAAAAGTAAAATATGCAAGGAGGTTAAGAGTATGGGGAAGTATATCACATGATATGCTCCCCAGTGGTAGGGTGAGAAGAGGCTATCTGAACTCGTCAAGGAGATCATCGTTCTCTGGGTCAAAGTCAAATGGATTTGGATTGGAGACATGGTATGTTATAGTATGAGGTTGATACTGTAATGAGCCGATAAGATGTAGATGATACATGCCCATAGAGTATTCTTCATCAGTGAATGGGGGATGTGGGAAATTGTGTAAGTGACTAGGGTCTAAATTACCTCTGATGTAAGTAATCCAAGAGTCCCATAATGTGAGTAGAGAAGCACAAGGGGTACATGGGAGATGGACTAAAACATCAAAGACACGTAAGCCATAAGTGACAGTGATAGTGAAAAAACCATAATATAGATGAGAGGTGTGGCTAGAAAGCTGAATTTCCTCAAAAGTAAAGCTAAGATGAGCTAGAATAACATGAGAACAAATGTTTTCGTCGCATGCAGGGTAAAACGGAACATGTTCCCAATAATATTTATGAATGAAAAGTTTACATGTAAAGAGGGTATGAGATAATGGTGAAGACGAAGAGGGAAGGATATTGTGTATGGATGGAGCATGTGGCTGATGTAGAAGAATAGTAGGAGTAGTAGATAGTGTATAAGGGATAACATCTAGTAAACAAATAGTTCCCTAAAGTGGTGGTAAATGAGGTTGATCATCCATAGGTTGAGGTTCATCTGTAATATCAATGCAAGGAATAGGGATACTAGTATGAGGGTCATGGACACAATATTGGAATGGATCATGATCTCAAAATTTAGTATACTCAATATTCTCATGTAATAATTTGATGCAATGGTGTATGGTGGAAGAAACATCTTGAATGGCGTGAAGCCATGGTATACCTAACAAGTAATTATATGAGACAAGAAAATAAATGACAAAAAAAACAATGGGGAGAGTTTTAGGATCTACGGTTAAAGGAAAGGTGACATGGCCTAGACATGGACCGAAAAAACCATCATAAGCATAGAGTGAAATGGAAGAAGGGATAATGTCATGATTTGAAAAATCTAAGACTTGGAGAAAGGACATAGAGCATAGATTAAGCTCAGAGCTATTATTGATAAGAGTATGCTTGATAACAACATTATAGATCTGAGAAATGATGTAAAGTGGTGTGTCATTATCAAAGGGGTGAATTTCAGTTGGAGGATTGGCCTAGAATGTAATATGTTGGGAAAAGGAATTCACAAATGTATCATACATGGAATCCGGATGCATGTCAACCGAAACATTGGTAGTAGTAAATAGGGTTTGAAATTGATGAAGCAAATCAAGGTGTTTAAGTAGATATTTGGTGAAATATATATTCATGATGGTGGAATGAAAATCCCTAGAAGGTGGTAGAAAGAGACGTCAGGGTCACCAAAATTATTAACTAAAATAGAACTATATGCTAGGAAATAGTAATGCTAATTAATATAATTAAGAGGACTAAAACACTATATAAATGTAGTAAATAATATGAAATGATTCTAAAATAATTATATTAAATGAAATAAAACCATAACTATGCCAAAGGAAGTAGAATAATGACTTAGTTGATTATTGTAGATGGTTGCATAGTGTCACAAATCTGATAGTAGGTTCCAAAACCCAAAACTGTAGTCATTTCTTAATATACCTTCTTTCTACCCCAAGCATGCTGACCTATCATCCAACATGCATTGGGTGCTCACCTGAGGTGTGTAGGACACCAATCCCCTCCTTTATGTGGGCCTTGTGAGAGTGTTTCACCATTGATGGAGAATGAGTTACAAGAATGGAAATATAGACATTCACTAAAAAACAAAAGATACAGATAAAAAATCTGTGCATAGATGCATCATAAATGGGAATGAACATTGTAAATAAGCATAATAAAACTAGATATAAATCTATAATATGAATAACACAAGGGTTTACACTTAAGAAAATGAATAACCAGAATCACATGCATATATTGATTTATAAACATTTACAGTGGCCTCATTACATTATATGGGTCATACAAACCGAATACACCAAGAAATATTATCTTAAACCCTACAAAAATAATTTACAGAGAGAGTTATTAGCTATTATACCCATTAAAACCCTTGTTCATACCCAAATCCATGCCTATGATGATTAAAACCCTTCTTTTAAGCATTCATGTAGTGCCTTATTACTACTCAATACCCTCTCTAACCCTACTAGCATTCTAACAACACTTTGTTGCCTCCTTCAACTCTCCATTTCCACAACACTTTGTTATTACTCTCCTCCTCCCATATTTCAGACCCAAACACTCCTTTAAATATGATAAGGATACACCACCTTGGTTGTCTTCATGAATAGATCACATGCTAAGTGGAAGTGTGGTCCTCCATGGTTGAATGCCTATGAAAGCTTGCAAATGCCTCCACTACCTGTAATGGTCATCCTGGGAATATTCCTTACATGGAATATTATTTTCTTGACCTCTAGGGATCTAGAATGGCACCTTATCCATTTTTCATGACTACTTGGGATCTTCACGTGTTTCTCTTGTGAAAAATTCCTCAAAATATCTCTAGGTTCCCAAACCTCTTCTCCCACATGCCTTTCCCTTGCATAATTTTTCCTGAGTGCCTTCCTTCTTTACTTCTTCCCATGCATGATGAATTATTCCTTGGGACTTAGTCAATTCAAGGCCCAACATTACCCCACATTACACATGTTATCCATCGTCGGAAATGATCTGCCATTCCACCAAAGAATAAAGAATAGAGGAAATGAAAGAATCTGTGATTGAATAAAGAATGGAAGAATCTTGCTACTGTTGCATGAGAAGTGGGAAATATTTATTCATGGGGGATTCAATATTAACCCAATCATCCACCTCATTCTATTCCTATTGAAGTAAGTTACACACCATCATGTTAATCTTGTCAAAAATCATCTCATCCCCATTAGGCATCAGTGTATCTTCAATGTTTTCCATCTACATGCTAAGGTCTCCCAGCAAATCCATCCTATGAGTGACTTGGGGGTACAACTATTTCAGTTTATTTTTAATTGAAACCCTTAAGGTTTCATTTTCCTCTAAGTTTTTCTCTACCTCGGCCAAGATCCTATCCCACTTTGCCCTATTTCCCTTATTTTTTTCTTGAAATTATTTCAGATCCACTTCATGGTTGAAAACTAATATGTTTGCTACTTTGTCCCTTTCACCACAGTTTTCAAATACAACTTCTGCCATTTGTACCACAATCATCACTAAGGAAAGGAGCTCATAGTACCAAGTTAGTATCTCCACATTCTTCAACTTCTCTTCTTTATTTTGATTCTAATGTAAGTGACTGCCTTTCCATGGTGATTATGCACATTAAGTCTTCCAATCAATGCAAGGTTGACTCGTATTTTTGTTCAGGAGGGGCCAGGTCTGGGTGCTTTAATATAATGGCATATGAAATGGCATCTATCTTCTTGTGGAATTCACACACCTTATCCTTTTCATCTCTTAGTTCATGCCTTAACTTCACACTAATAAATTCCTTTTATTTTATCTCGTTGTCCCTCTCAACGATCTCCTCATTATTGTTCTCAAGATCCTCCTCCAAGACCCTTATTCTATCATTTATGCTAAAAAGTATTGCTTCCACCTCCACCAATGCTTTTTTGAGTGCATTGTAAAATTTCTCATCTGACATTTTTTGGGTATTTAAAAGAGGGTTTATTCCCTTGGCATCTGGTGTCTTCATCAATGCATCACTATTTACCTCAAACTCAGGCTCATCAATGTGGGACTTAAAATCCCAAGATTACATTTTCCTTATACATAGGTATGCACCCTATTCATCAAGATAAGACCAAGCAAGGAGTTGTTCTAAGGGAAATGTTCTTTGGAAATACACATGCAACACTTTTTTTAGATCATTGATGTAAGTCATAGCGTGTTCATGTGCCACTACTGTGCCCTTCACACCTATGTGGGATACCATTGGGAATCTTACTACTAAGCTATGGTCTCCTACCATGCTCCCATACTCCTTTTGCATGCTCACATTGCCTTCTATTTCCTTCAGTAATTCATCGACACTTCACTCTACTTTGTGCTTTGTTAACTGTTGGATAATTCCTACCACCTCCCTCTCTACAATGTTATTTATCTGCTCTTTTGTTGAGGTCAGGGTCTTCTGATCATGCATGTTTACCTCCTCACTTCCTCTTTTTTCATGTGCACCCTCTTCATACACATTCCTCTCTTCATCCCCTCCTTCATCAGACTCGTGTACATTATACACAGGAATATTTTGAGCTTCCTCAAACTTTTAATTATCTCCTTCAGTTTCCTCCTCAGAATCATCATCCTTAATGCTCTCTGTCTTCTTCAAGTATCAGATCTTGACCACTTTCCGTTTCTTCTTAATTAGAGATCCCTCCAATACAGGGGAGTCTTATCTTATAAGTGACTTCTCCTTCTCATGTGTGGGGGAATTCTTTTGGTGAACATAAGTGATTTTTCCCGCGCCTAATTCCTTTGCCTCTACAGTTTGTAATGTACATGTGTTTGGTGCCTTCTCTGCTAGAATCTCCTCTCTTCTTTATGACCAATTTCTTCTTCCTTCTAGAGGGGTCCTTAGGGATTTATACATCCTCCTCAATGTAAGAACCCATTTCAAATTTGGGCCTTAGTCACACATATACCCTGGCCACCGTCATACCTGCAATGGGTAATTTCACTGGTTTTATCATGTGTATGTCATGAGATACATACTTATCTACATAGGTGCAGTTCATGGAATACACCAAGTCCGGATGCATTTTGCAGTGATCTTGATCTACAACACTTAGATCAAATCCTAGTTTCTTTTCCTCTTTAAACATGTTTACCGCACCTTGAAAATATTGTGTTGTGAAGGAGAAGGGAAATTTACACCAAGGCCACTCGGTGCCATCTGTCAAGGTAAACCTACCAATACAAAAGTGCTGGTATAGAGTGATTTCAGCTTCTCCATCCACTAATGTAGGCAACTATTCAAGTATCCTCCATTCTGCCCCAAATGCATTACAAATTAATTTATATTGTTTCTACAAGCGCGCCTTATGAACAGTCGTCATGGTATCACAAATATATTCCTCAAATCTCTTGGCAGGGGAGGGGTCCTCATTTGGGTATTCCCAAACAAACTTATCTAGCCCATTAGGCACTCTAATTTCTAAAAATACAATGGTGAGGAGAATGTTACGAAACATGATATTCTTTCCGTCGCATGTGGCATCTATAATCTCCTCTGTAATAAAGGCTAAAAGGTTGTATATTGTCCCTTCCGAGATTCTGTGACACATGTTCAACCAACTCTTTTTTATCTGAGTCCATCTCTCTTGCCCATTTAACTTTGCAACAAAGTACACAGCCATCCTCATAACATGGTTGGTGATTACAGAGATATCAAAGTAATGTGAACCCTTCTTGTAATCATATGCCTCAGCCATTTTCTTGATGGACTGATTCTCACACAAGTCCTCATCAAGTGGATCTCCCTCGCAGATAATGCTAGTGTACTTTGAAATCAGCTGAGGAGTTATGCCCATTCTTCATCCTATGAAATAGAAGTGATCCTCATGCACACGCAACATCAATCATTGGTACAATCACTCAAGTTTGCCAAAATAGGGTAACTCGTAGAGTTAGAATAGCCCAACCTTTTCCATCTTAACCTTTACTTCATCATCGTAAATGGGCTTCCTATCTAGTATCATCTTCTCTATAGGGAGAACCAATTCTAACACCATATCCTTTTCCGTGGTGCTCATTCTATGGCTATAATCATTTATGACCATATTTTATATATGAGACACCCATTCCTTGTTTAGAAATATACCATTTGGGTATTGCATCTCCACGTACAATTCTTCATTGAAACTGGTCGAAACGATTGGTTTTCCTTTGCCCTTGGCATTATTTAGTGGAACATTTAATCCATTTCTTGTTGCCATCTTTTTCTGTCGGGTTCCTATGACTTCTTCATTTCCTCCTTGCCTTATCTTTTCTCAAATCCTGTGGCTCCAATCCTCTGCAAAAATTCCTTCAAATCCCATGCCCTAACTCTGTAACCCTAACCTGGAAAACCCTTCTTCCACAAGACGTCATAATATCCATGGAAGCCTAAAAATAAAATCCTCCGCTCACCCCTGTGTACTCCCTTTTCACTCTAGTTCATAGATCAAATCTTGTTGAATCTTTCACATGAAAATATTCTCAAATTATCTTCACACAAATTTTCTTTCGCAAGGATTCCCTATTTCACGAGACCTCTTCGATAACTTAAAATTTAAGGTAAAATAATAATTCTCCCCCGACCTTCTATTTATAGCTTTTTTATTTTTCCACACAAACCCTGATGCCACCTACCAACATATAAACACATTAAAGTCATATTTTTCCAACGTAATTCTTCCATGTGTTCTATCAAGAGCTTTTCCTCCACGCGTAAACCTATGTGAACACTCCCACAACCTTCTGACATGTAACTTCCTTGACTATATAACTCTTCACGCTTTCTTTCACACTGAAGTCAATCTTCCTCTATGTCTTCTACCAAGTTCTTTATGTTTCCTTGTAGAAAAGAAGTGCTCCAGGTTAGGGTTGTAAAGTCAAAAGTGCATGGGATCAAAAGAGAGTGCGTAGCAGAGGTGAATATGAGACAAGATTGGTGTCAAAATTATTTTTAGAAACCACGTACAAGGAAAAAGTGTAGGAGAAACATGAGGTAGGTAGTTGAAAGAACTTTTTCCAAGACATAGAGGAAGATTGAATTTGGCATGGGAGAAAGCACGAAGAGTTCTAGGGTCAAGGTAGTTACACACCAAAAGGTTATGAGAGTGTTCACGTAGGGTTGTAAGTGGAGGAAAAAAACTAGATAGAATGTGTGTAAGGATCACTTGAGCCTTTGACTATAAAACCTGGGCCACTAACAACCATTGTTTGCAATTCTTACCACATCTTTTTCCGAAGTTCTCTTCTTCACTCCAGCCACACTAAATATGTGTGTGGTCCTCTACACATATAAACCCTTTGAAAAACATGTGGCTACCAATGCACAAATGTGCCCATAGAAAAAAAAAAAGACAAAGCAAAGGAACGAAGAAAGGAAACACAAGGAAAGGAAAATGCAATTAAGGGAAATCCTAAACCGACTTGTAATAATGCCTTATTTACAAACACCCAGATGCCTTATTTATAGTAGGTCTTCAACCTAATTCTATTGAAATACCTAAGAAGTCACGTTACATCCAATGCATGTAGCTAGCAAGTGCCTGAATCAAGTATATGGGTAATATAATATGTTCCCAACCAATGGACCTTGAGCTTCCTAGGATGGCGTAAAAACTTATAATCATAAATTAAAACCATCTACCTAACCTCAAATTGTTTATTCTTTATGTGATGATCATGTCAGCCATTTTGTCTTGCCTTCTTATTCTTCTGACTCCACTTAGCAAGTGATTTCCTTTCATCTAAAGTCATTAGCTTATCAATGCACTCTTGTAATGATTTCTCATCGGCCAATCCTCCAGCACATACAATACGTAGAGAGGGTAGCATAAACTCTACTGGAAAAATAGCTTCTACACCAAACACCAATTGGAACAGTGTGGCTTTGTTCAATCTCTTATAAGTTGTTCTATACGCGCATAACACGACTGATACTTTTTCATCCCAATATTTCCTCCCAACATCAAAAATCTTAGTAAGTGTATGACTCAATATCTTGTTAAATGTCTTAGTAGTCCCATTATCCTGAGGGTGATAAGGATTAGTCTTGTGATGAGCGCCCATGAAATTTTCAAATAAAATCCTGATGGTCTCATTCAAAAAAGAGTACTCCAGTCACTAGTCAAACTCAGAGGGCACCCATACCTACTGATAATATTTTCCCATAGGAATCTTATTGCTGTGGCTAACATGTAATCCCTCGTAGGAACTGCCTCTACCCACTATGTTAGATAATCAATGCAAGTAATGATATAGCACTAAACCATTCTTCATGAGACAAGTGAAATAGGGCCTACAAATTCAGTTTCCCATTTCTTGAACGGTTCAGCACTAGCTATTGGTCTCAATGGCATCTCATCCCTTTTTCCTGGCTTACCAAGGTGCTGGAAATTTTCACATACCTTGCAATATTTAATACAATCCATGTAAACCGTATCCCACCAAAGGCCATCTAAGAGGATCTTGCATCTAGTCACATTCCCTACATAATTTCCCCATGTAATTCCACAATGAGCCTCTTCCATGATTGCAGTGTGCTCATGCTCAAGCACACATTGACATAAAACCTCCTTATGACCTAGCTTGTATAAGTATCCACTAATTATCATGTAGGGAATGATGTGTATGAATAACTGCTTCCTTTCTAAATTCTTCATTCCCTCTGAAACCACAACCATTTTGAGAAACACAACAATATCTTCCAATTCAGAGGGAGTGCACTCTAATTTGAACAATTGGGCATCTGGCATTGTATCCTCCATGCTCTGCGTGTCCTCTCCTGAGTCAATCCTTTATAAATGGTCTAACCCCGAATTACTCTTACTCGATTTTACAACAAACATAAACTCAAACTCCTAAAAACAATATGGAACCACCTGCATATGCACCTTTGCAAGATGGGATTGTTCACCAAGTACTTTAATGCCATGTGGTCTATGTAGAATAAAAACGGTGTTGCCAAAAAATACTACCTGAATTTGTGCAACACATAGATCATTGACAATGCCTTGTGCTCTGTGGTGGGTATAATTTTTTTTGTTGGGGTTATCTTCCCTACTAGCAAAGAACAAGTGATGGTCAACAAATCCCTCCCCTTGTTGTGCTAGGAATTTTTTAATCACCATCCTAGACGCATCAACATGCACGTGAAAAAGGCTTATCCTAAGAGGGAAAGCATAATGGGTGTAGTAATGAGTATATTATTCAGCATGTCAAAGGCTATCTATTGTACCTCTCCCCAATAGAACTTATTATTTTGTTCTAGTGTAACTCTTCCAAATATGTGAAAATATTAGTAGAGCCCTTGACGAACTTCCTATAATACTCTATATGTCTAAGGAATCCGTGCACCGCGCTCTAGATGGTAGGCTCCCCCCAATCCCACAATAACTAAAACTTTGGTAGGATTCACCAACAAACCTTCTTTACATATGATATGTCCCAATATGGTACCAAATGGAGTAGCAAAAACACATTTCTTAATGTTGAGAGATATACTCAACTACCAGTATCTCTTAAACATCAACCTTAGATTGTCACAATGGTCCTTTATTAGTCCATAAATTATCCAATCATCTAGGTAGACTTGAAGAAAATTATGGATGAATTCCTGAAATGTTTGAACCATAATACACGAAAACACAATAGGCACGTTCTTTAGTCCAAAAGGAAGGATCGTATAGGAAAAACATCCCCATTCAGTGTTAAAATTCATATTTTCTTGGTCCTCTTTTTCAATTCTAACCTGATGATACCCCAAAAGTCCATCTGTAAATGAATAGATCTCATGCCCAACTACTCCTTCTAGGATCTCCTTAGTGAATGGGGTTGGGAAAGGATCAATAACACACACCGCATTCAAATCCTTGTAGTCAACGCAAATCCTTATCCTCCCATCCTTCTTAATGATGATGATCATTAGACTTATCCATTATGATTCCTCAACAACCTCAATGATGCCTGATGAGATCATCTTTTCAATATCCTCCCTAACCTTGATGTGTAGATTCAGATTCATTCAATAAGGTCTCTTCTGAATTAAGTTGCACACCTTGCTTTAGCTTGATCTTCATTTCTCCCAAGGAGTGGTGAACTCCTTTAAGCTCATGGAACCCATTCAGAAACAAATCCTAAAATTCACCCAGTAGATCAATAATATTTGAAACCTCCATTTTTTGACCAGTAATCTCCAATAGTGTCTTCCTTAGGTTCTACCTCTGAGCCAATGTTAACCTTATTAATTTTCAAGGGTTCATGGTAAGTGTGCACTTACTCATCAGAACTATCCATAACCTCACATGTATCGACAATATTTTTATCATCCAATTTTTTTCACCTCTTCAGCTATCTATCACATAGACCAACTTTCCTTTCTCTTTTTCCATACAAGCACACTTAAGCTGTACTTCCTCTAATTCTTCCTCATTGAAGTGCTCTTCCAAGTCAGGTTCTCCCAAAGATTCTAGTATTCTATCCTCCGTCATGGAACTATCTCCCATAGTTAAGCACTTAATAACATGTAGTACCACATCCACTGATGGCCTAGTACTTTGATACTCAAAAGTTTGAATGAGATTGACCATCAATTCCTACCAGTTTCTGGTCTGATGACATAGCTCTGAATGAATGTAACACACATGCATGCAACCTTATAAGGTGGAGTAAAGCTTATGCACCCATAGTGATGGTGGATGGACTTCCATGCCTTTCATCTAGGCCTTCTCACATTCCTAGGTGTGAAACAAGGTGTGTGTTCCTTTGTGATACCCATTAAAACAACCCACTTGAGACCCAAGAAACAACCTAGGATTAGTTAGGGAAAATTATGGAATAATTTTTTTTATTAGAAGTGTCTACAACCAGGTTGTAAGACAACAATTGACACTAATAGGTACCAGAACAAGTTTAATCTAATAGAACATAATTTTCATTTATTAGCAATTATCATAGGTCACAAGGTCTAAAATTTTAGGGTTATAAGTTTTCAGTTAGGTTCAGGGGGTAGATTAACACCTGTACCTACTCTCTAACATGCTCAGAGCTTCAACTTGATTTTTTTCAAAATTAGCATATTAAAAATTTCCCTCAATCATACCCATTGGATAGGAAATTTTCTCACCTTTCCAACGATATAAAGGAGTCCTCCTAACTCCTTGTAAAACTCTAGTTATGGACCGGCGGACTTTAGGGGTCAAATTTTTCCCAAAAGGGACATGTGTCGAGCGGGGAAGAAGACCTTTTGTCAGGTTAGCAAGTCGCGGAGTGGTGTTTAGAAATTTTAATGCACAGGGAGAAAATTCCCATTTGCACCTGCACCTCCATTTTGCTGTCCAGGGACACGTGTCGGGCTCCAAGCTCAGACGGGGAAGGTTGGCAAATTTTGCCAGAGGGAGGGAAAGGGAGAGGTTTGATGCATGGGTCCGTGCATCCATAGAAGGGTCTTCACTGAGGCAGGGGTGGGAGTGCAGGCCACGAGAGGAAACAAAAATTAAAAAAAAAAAAAAAAATCAAAGGAAAAAGGGTCACAAGGGTTCTGCCCCCTCCACTAACTCCCCATGCTACCATGTGGCAGCCTATGATTAGCTGCGGGCCAGTGGAGAAAAAAGTAAAATTTTCCCAAATATTAAAAAAAAACCCAAGGACTAAAATAATGTTGCACCTCCATCATTTCCTATGAGGACATGTGGCGGGCCTTTGATTAGCTGCGGGCTAGCAAAGGAAATTTCACAAAAAATTCCCCAAAATTTTTTCAAAAATTTTTCTAAGGATTTTTTAAAGGGAATTTTTTTTCAGGCCCACGGGCCTGCTAGGGAAATTTTTCTAAAACTTTCCCGCCAAGGTATGAAAACTTTAGAGGGCCATAAATTTTGCTAGAAAGCTTAGTTCTGGGCAAACGAGGACTCTCTGGAAATCTCTCGATACCCTCTTTGCACAACAATCATAAATTTTACATTTTGATAAAATTTAAGAGGTCAATTTTACAAAAATGGCCTATAGGATTTTAAACAGACAAATAGTAAATTTTGACTTATAAATTTTTGTTCAATTTGATCTCCTCCTTCACTAACCATGCCAAACAGAAATGGAGGATTATTCTAGGAAGGATTTAGAATGATTTAAGAAGGTAAATTTGCTCAATTGATTCCAATTTGAATTTTTTCCAACAATTGACATAAAATGACTATGAAAAGGTTTAGGCTTGAATTTTGTAATGTTCTAAATTAACTCTTAAGTGTTATTTTGTCAATTTGATTTCCTTGATAATACAACATGCTAAATTTTGATGTTTCCATGTTGATTATTATGTGCAAGGCCTGAACTGTACATTTTGATTAAATTTATTTGCTAGTTTTAAATTTACAATATAGATCCATTTCTAGAAAATCTGTTTATCAATTTCACTATTCAGGTGTGGAAATTAATTTGTGTTCTAGTCCAAGGAATTTATTTTTTTATAACAAATCATTTAAAAGCTAAATTATAAAATCTAGTTTCCAATTTAACATATTTCCAAGAGAGACAAAGTAATGTATTCCTTCATACGTATTTCTTCCTTTTTCCATTTTTATTTATAGCGATTTCAATCACAATATGACATTCTAATTTGAATCAACAATGATAATGAGGAAAGGTAAATAAATTCTTTATTAATTCAAAAAAATACATCTTTACATTTGTCCATTCCTTGAATTGCAATTACTAGATTCCACATTCTTTCTTTCAAATGTACAGAACAGAATATAAATATTTTTCACAATTCCAATATACAACTTTCATAAACTAATTACATATATCTTTTCTTCACAAAATACATTACGAAATTTCATCCACATCAAAGTGGGAAAGGTTTACAAATGAATTATATTTCACAAGGGACAGTAAAATGTCTTTCTCCTCTGCTTTAGGACAACAACATATAAGTTTCCTTTTTCTTCTAATTTGATCACAACAAAAGTGGGGCTAAGGCAACACTCTACACCCAACCAAGACATCCAATGAAAGGAGAATCCATCCTTCATAATTGGCCCCCGAGCTCAAACCACAATACTATAAAAGGTGTGATTCAACCCATGGCAATAATTAGCTTCTACAAAACACACAACATTCTTTCAACATGCATATTTAAATATAAAACACAATCCAAACAAAAAAAAGTAGTTTACAACTACATTTTTAAGCATTCAAACAAAACTCAGGCTTGATCATGCAAGTAAAAGGAGCAAGAACTATGGGGGAAGCTACTTATGCCTCCCAATGGGAATTGGGCATCCACCTATAACATATGACCAAAGTAATTCATCACACATATCCTTATGCCCCCCGTAAAGTAAGAAATGCAAGCTATTTCTTTTCCATGGTGGATCCCAAACCCAAACTCCCTCCACAAGAACTTTGATGCTGCTGGAATTCCCTTATTGCCCACCCACATGAATTCCCCATAGCCTTCTCCTACACCAACCCTATGGTAGTCTACCCAAACAACCAACAGATAAACAAAGGATGCACCATTCATACACACACAAAAGTAAATAACAACATAAAAGAAGAGCTAAGCTCCTACCTTTCCATGGTGGCTTTTGTTTCCAACAAGAAGCTTTAAATGCCAAAAACACAGTCCCAAAACAACAATTCCAAGTATGAAATTATTTCCAATCTCCTCCAAAATCCACAAGAGCTGCCAAACAACAAAAATGCACCCTAAACAAGTATGTAAAATGGTTCAACAACCCAAAACAAGCAGAAGAGTTTGAATTTTATAGAAAAGGGAAGAGAAGAGGATGATGTGGATCCATGTAGGATACCACATCAAACATCCTGAAATCCAACACAAAAGACAAAATTTCATTCTCCTAAGCACAATAAAGAGGTGGATGAAAATATGACAATTTACTTGCACACTCCAAAAAGCCCACACCCCAAAGGACTGCAAAATTAAAACATGAAGAAAGTGTAATAAAAAATTGACAAAATGATTAATACAAATGCATTAAAAAAGGGTTAAAATTAACCCTCCAACCATAGGTATGGTTGGTAAATATCTTTAAGAGGCACGGGACAAGTTTTACCTGTCTCACAAGCCTCCAAAAACAGCCCGCAAAGACAAATTCAAATTTTCAAGGAGGTGGAGTGTTTATGAATCCAAAATATGACTTACAGAACTCTTACACAAACTTACACATCGCTTACATAATTAATACAAAGGGCCAACAACTTACATTATTACCTTCCCATATCCCAGATTGATTTATTTAACTTTTAACCATATGATTTCTCACATTAATCTACCACAATTTTTAAATAAAATAAAGGAACACATCACTAATAGAATACATACAACAATAATAAAAAGAAACCACATTAATAAAATACACAAAACCCCATGGTCACATAAAAAGGTGATCCCCCCCATGGGGATCCCTAACAACAACAAACACAACACAATGAAACAAGTTACCATGGTGACCTTGTCAAATTCAGCTAGAATTCCATTGTGGTTGGTCTCTAATCCCCTGATGTTTGTTGTGATATTTAACCTACAAAACACAAATACCTACTTCAGCCTCATGGCCGTATCAGAACATCCAACATGATATAAATAAAATCACATAATCATCTATACATATGATCAACAACATCAAGGAAATTAACAATATCACTAACAATTTATATCAACAACTATATCTTCATCATATAATTTCCATTTTCTAGATCTACTCACAATATCTAAAATCACATGTTCCGAACAACATTCATAAAACATCCATGTCAAATAGGATATCATCATCCACATATGAGTGTCTCTAGTAATCATCATGCATCATAACCAAATCAAGATCACAATAATCCATGATCAAATATCTAACATCATACTAAATCAAAGCATAATAATTTCCATAACGTAAAAAAAAAAAATCAAAATAAGCATCCAAAGGTGTCAAAGGGAAGTGGGAACTACATCCCACTCCCCTTCGACTTGACTTCCTCTTAGAAGTCACTGGAACAAATGTGGAAACTGAACTCGTAATAAGGTAGCATCTTCCCATGTAGCTGCAGTCTCATCATATCTATCCCACTACACCTGAACTGTATCAACTTCTCTGCCTCGAAGGGCAAGGGTCCTACGATCTAGGATGTGAATGAGATCCACCATCACCTTCCCCATATCCTACACCTAGAATGATGTCTAATCCATCACATGAGAAAGGTCTGCAATATATCTCCTGAGAACTTAAATGTGAAAAACATCATGTATGTGAGACAAGCTAGGTCGTAATGCTAGATGGTAGGCCAAAGGGACGATTCACTCCAAGATCTCAAAAGGACCCAAAAATCTAGGAGATAACTTAGAACCTTTTCCATAATAGATAGGGCTCTTGTGTGGCCTAATACAAAGGAGCACCTTCATGCCCATGTCAAAACTACAGTCGTTCCCATGTTGATCTTGTTGGTCTGAAAATCTGTCAGGTGGGCAGATCTATGGATAGATGAGCCAACAGTGTGCGGGGCATAGCCCCTCTTTGAGACAACAAAGTGAAACTGGTTTATTGTTATTCTACTAGCAGGAATCTGCGCAAGTCCTACAGTATTCTACCTTCAGGGTTTTGGGATCTCGTCCCAAGTTGGGGTATTTTTTACTGTGAGAAGAAAGGAACAAGAGGAAGGAGGAGATAAGATAGTTTTGAAGGGAGAAAAGAAATGAATTCCAAAGCAGAAAGGTCAGAGGGTTTATGTTTTGGGATTGGTAGTAAACAGAGCCAAACCTATTTGCATAAACAAACAAAGCAATACTGATGAGCAAATGACAAAAAAGTAGAGATAGATCTAACAGAATAAATACACAGATCTGACATAAGAAAGGTCTGATGCACATAACACACGTATTCAACACAAAGTCTCAATATTTGTATTAATGTTTTCTTCTGTTACAAAAGGTACAAAGCCTTTCCTTCTCACTTCTATTTTTTATCTAAAAAATGTCCACCCCTTGAATACAACAAGTATTCAAGTATTTATAGAAGGAGGAGAAGAGAGAAGGCAAAAAGGAACCAACAACTAATTACAAAATATCTACAAAATATCTAAAAGTCAACTGTTGACTTTGGGCAACTTGGTGGATGACAACATCCCATGGTGCAACATGGATGATGTCATCATTTGTGCCAACATACTTTTAGATATTTACAAAAAGAAAGCCAAGAGGAGGAAGGCTATTCGTCATCATCTCGCGGCTGGAAAGGAGTACCTTGCTTCTGCTCAAGAGAGGCAATATGGAATTGGGCCCGGTACTCCATGAATTTGTTGATCATCGGCTGAAGTTGATCCTGGACAGGACCCTTGGTATGATCGCTGATGACCTCACAAGTCACCCATTCATCTCTGAGTTTTTTGAGGGAGCTTGAAGTACTCATTACCTGCCTCCATTAGGTACCCTACAAAATTGCGACAGGCCAGAAGGTTATTGATGGATTCAGTGTCAAAAGTAACTTCTGGCCCTAATCCTTACGAGACGATCTCTTTGAAGATCCGGATGGTTTCATCTTCCTTCCTCAAGGTGAAAGATGGAGTGAGTAATCCCGAGACATCCTTAGGATAATTTGCTCCATTTGATGCATTGCATCCAGGGCTTCCTCCTTGACCTTGTCTATCTTCTCCAGGACAAATTCCATCTGATCGACCCGGTAGTCTAAAGCAGCAAGGATCTTGTTGGGTGCCCTGGGGTGATCGAAGACGCCGAATTTAACTAAATCTTCGACTGAACATTTGAGCATCTTTTGGAACGTCTCATGTTGCAACCTGACATGGTCCAACTCTTCAGAGATAGGTCCTGCGATCACCTGGAGTTCCTTGTTCACCTGATTAATGTTCTGATATAGCTCGGTGAACTTGACGATTACTTCCTCACTATCTTTGAGGATCTGGTCTCTCCAGGCGGATACTGCCATGCCTTGTTCACCAATCTTGGCGTATTCGTTTATCTTATCCTGACTAAGGGCCTCAGGAGTTTCAGTGGCAGTTGTAGGAGGTGCACTGCCCATTTTCTGCAGGGCGTGGAGAAGATGCTTATTCTGTTCTTTTAGCAGCCTCTTCTCTTCCTTCGCTTCTTGAAGCTTCTTGCAAAGGGCATCCACCACAGATAGGGCCTCTCCTTGAAGGCTCTTAGATGACGTTCCCATTGTGACCTGCATCACCATATAATCTGTAGGGGACAGATCCTTTTTATCCTTTGAGGGATCAGGATACGTGATCTCCATTACTCTTTCTCCCAATGCACTCTGAGAGAAGTGGGTTATCAATTTTTTCTTCTTAGCCCCCTTTGTTGGGATGACAGAGAAGTCCATAGGTGCTATGGGGACTTTCCTCTTATGTTGAATTAGGTGTTGGGAGATCCATGCTGGACTTAAGGGAGAAGAAGGAACGGCGGAAGAAGAAGGAGCAACTACAGCGTACTCAGGGAAATGAGTTGAGACGCTTGGTGGTGGCATTGATAAAGAAGTCGGAACCTCCAATGCTCACAGGGGTAGGAGCTACTGTAGGAGAGGAAACTGTGGGGGGTAGAAGGGAGTATGAGAGATGAGGGAAGAAATACTAGGGGACAGCTCCACGAGGGAAGAGAAGATAGAAGAAGAGGAAAGGGGAACAATAGAAGATGGGGGAGAAGACACAACCAAAGGAATGGTTGCTTGGGTGACGGGAGGAGGAGAAGGAGGAGTGGGGGGAAGGGATGGTGGGAACCTCCATGGTTGTAGTAGTGGCAACATCCTGAGTGGATGTACCTGTAGGAACACTCTCTGCCCGCTTCTTTCTCTGGAGATACCAGAGTTACAACCTGTTCTTGTGTGGTGGAGGGAGGGCTGAGAGGAGCTTCTTCTTGGGTGGTGCTTGACTCTCCCTCCTTATCTTTACCTTTGCCCTTCGGCAAATGTTTCAGTCTGGCAGGTGCATTGCCCAAAGGGGACGTGGTGAAATCTACCCCAAGGTAGATGAGGCCGTTATATCTGCACCAATGCTCCATGCACTTGTAATGTGCCCTTAACCCTCTCCTCGATGGTCTGAGGTGCCTTTGTCCTGTCAATCATAGCAAAATGGCCAGTTGTCCCCATCCGTGTCTAGATATACCTGATCAACTTCTTGATTGGTTGTTTGGAAACCTTTTGGGACGATGGCCATGCCATATTGAATAATTTCTGCCAGGGCCAGGTGGGAGTGATCCTTTCTCCTGAGTTCGACCTCATGATACAGGTCGATGTAGATGTCCTCGATCTGTGGAACATGGATCGGATCGAGTTTTGCCTTTGGGAGGTAATTTCTTGGATCAAAGGTGGGCCTTGCCGGGAAATTGTGCTTTAGGTTAAGCAACTCCAGTTCTGTTGAACATTTCCTGGGCTTTGGTGTGAGAAGTGCAGGTGTACCTGCCCACTGTAAGGGGGAAAGGAGTTCCACCCTTCTTCCTTTTCAGGCACTTCTCGTGATATGTTATGAGCTTCCTGGACAGCTCCAATAGGATCAACTTAGGGCCTGCATACCTTGGCAATTTGGTGGGCTCCCCCAAGAAGTTGGCTGCTCTGAGATAGGTGAAGGTGGGGAATTACGTAAATAACACCCCCCACTTCTTAGTTGCAGTGACTATGCTCTTGGTCGTCTGACCGTGAGTCATATTGGGCCTCAAAAGGCAGATGATGCCATAGAAAAAGGCATCGTTGATCTTGGTGAACTGTGGGATGTTGTTCTCCAGCTTCAACTCTGGGTAGTATTCGTATATTTTCACCTGAGGCCAAACCCCACATCGGCTCAGTGCTGGATAGTCTCTCTCTGAGGCCTGCAGCGTAGACTACGTAGGAGTTCATGTAGAACCTCCCCATTGTGGTGAGTTGTTGGAGCTGCTCAGAGATGGTGCTGCTTATGATTTCTGCCCACTCAAAATGCTGATCAGGCACATTCTTATTCATCATTTCCAGATACCTGAGCATCCATTTATGGAAGTAATGGGCATCTGAAAGCCCAAATACTCTGCTTAGGAAGGTGATGGTATCGCTCAGTTCCTCAGAGAAGTCACTGCGGTGAATAACCTGCGGCCACCTGGTTATCACCTTCTTATTCTTCAAATACACTTCGTTCATTAACTGCATGCACTTGTCTTCATTTTCCTCCCACGCCTTGATGCAGTCCTCTTGGCTTATAGCCACAAAATGTCGGTGGTGGGGAATACCTAGCATGATCTTGAAGTGCCAGGCAGTGAGGTTGATTATGACCTCGCCCTTTTCATTCTCGACACACCTTGTGTCTTTGTTATAACAGTGGGCCACCACCATCATAAATTCGTTATTCACTGCACTAACGGGGATTCCCCCAGTGAAATGCAGACCACTGCCCACTAGTTTGTCCATCCAAGGACTGCCTGTGACCCTCCTGGTTCTGGCCCAAAAATCTTCCATGTCGATGTGGCCAAGCTCGGAATCCCTGATGTCTAGGTCACATTCTGCCTGGGACTCAGGCATTCTGACCCTTTGATATTTGTATTTCATCTCTTCCTCTGTGAGTTTGGCCTTACCCTTTGACTTGGTTGGCCTTTTGCTTGATGTAGACATATGTGAATCTGAGTTCAGTTGCTGATCTGCAAGAAGAAGGAGTGAAGTCCAACGCAGAAGAGCCATGTTAGCTATTAGATTATCCATCAAGGCTTTACAGAATGAGGAGTTAGCAATTTAAAAGCCTCTGGGCGCAGGGCGCAGGAAAGTTGCAGGCTGCAGGGTCAAAAGTATGGCACACTGAAGTGGAACGTTGCAAGGAAGAAATCAGCCAAAGGGCGCAGGGCACAGGAAATTTGTATATAACATCATTGTTGTTGTAGACAGATGTGTGCCTGCGCCATTATATGAGGTTTTTATACTAGGCGTAAATAAATTTGGTGTTACATGAGGGCATGATGTGCCAATGGCACAGATATGGAACATGTTGCATGAAATTTTGGTGCGCCAAGGGTGCAGCATCAACGTGTGTATCACTAACTTTATGTGCGTCAAAGGGGCCTTTGGCGTGGCGCAGGAAAGGATTGCATAACAAACTTTGCTGGTGTAAGCAGGATTGCGCCTGTGCCAGGGTTAGGATTTACTTGGTTTTGTATGGTGCAGGAAAGATGCGTGCTGCAATCAGGGACAGTGCACCTTCTTGGCGCGACTGTGTTTTATGTAACAGGAATGGCGTTTGCACCAAAGAAAAACCATGGGTAGAAATGATAACTTTTTAGGTTTTCTTTCTTCCTGATGGGTTTGCGGTTTCAGGCCTCCTTCGACATGGATTTAGACAGTGAAGGGGGGGGGGGGTAGAGCGAAGAAGATTGTGGGTTTGTTTTCGAAACAAAGCCCTCCAGGCCAGCAGATCTGGAAGGAGGGTGAAATTGGCTGAGGAGGGAAAAATTACAAAACGGGCTTGAGGGGTTATGGTTTCTTCAGATTCATTTTATTACATCACACAAACAACCAAACCAAAACAAAAACACAAGAAGAGCAAGGACCACTTACCCAGAATATATAGGATGAGAGAAACAAAGTGGGGTCCACGAACGTGACACGAGGATGATGGGAGCGCTGACAGGTGCAGAGGAATAAAGTTTTCACGTGTTTTTCAATCGTGAAAATGACAGGGTGGATGCACCTATATATAGCCAAAAGTGTAATAAATGTGCCACCCACTTTTTAAAGGGCGCACCAAAATACGTGTCGACATGAAAAACTTTGTGCCCTTTGGCATGCGGATATACGTCTGTCAGCAAGGAAATATCTGCGCTTTAGCGCAAATTTAGGACTGTCAACACGGGATTTTGAGTGCCTTGGTGCACCAATTAAGGGCACAACATTTTTGTATGTTGATAGGATGGCACATGCACCTCGGCAGTGGGCAAGAAAGGCACATCATGGGGAGGTGCAACAATTTTTGTGTTAACACTCCAAAGGGTGCGCCAAAGGAATAAAGGGGGCACAAATTTATCCTGTGTTGCATAGACAAAAGTTGCGCCCAGCCAAAAAGGACCAAAATGACTAAGTTCGAGAAACCAGATTTTCTGGAAAGGGATTTTACACCATTCTGAATGCTGAGGAACCTTGAAAGGGAACCGAGAACAAAATTTTGGTAAGGTTACCTGCAAAATTTCCCTTGTCAATTTTACAGGATAACAGCTGGCTCTTTCTGGGGACTATCTTTGAGCGAAGCTTAAGGGTAGAGAACCCCAGGTCAACATGT
Organism: Taxus chinensis; assembly: GCA_019776745.2. NCBI lineage: Eukaryota > Viridiplantae > Streptophyta > Pinopsida > Cupressales > Taxaceae > Taxus > Taxus chinensis. The sequence goes on along the minus strand of CM034149.1, from coordinate 620,660,399 downwards.
GCCTATCCATTGGGTTAGAGAGTCAAAAACAAGGGTGACCAAAAAGGGAAGACAGGGAACACACAACAAACAGAAAGCAAACACATGACAAAACAAACACACAACCAAAGCAAACTGTACAAAGAAGAGAGCAAGCTCTACTTCCTGAATATTTTGAGATGTTGCCCGCTATAGGGAAGCGGGAGCTCGGTTCCATCTGGATATGAGAGATAGAAGCTATACTCTCCATTGAGCCACTTGATCTTGAAAGGTCCCCTCCATAGAGAATCAAATTTTCCGTGCATGCCTTTTGGCTCTCTTTCACTTGTCCCATAGAAGGACGAGATCTCCCACCTGGAAATCCCTCTACTTAGCCTTTTTATCGAACAATCTCTTGACTTGATTCTGATGTTCAGTGATCCTGTCAACCACTCTTACCCTTTTTTCATCGAGCTCTGCTAGATACATCATTCTCTTTTCAAGAGAATTTTGGAAAGTCTCATCTTCAATCGCTCGTGCCAAGCGCAGAGCAGGAAGTTCTATAGAAATGGGGAGCTCGGCGTCGATTCCATATAACACTTGAAAAGGTGACATACCGAGAGACCTCTTGGGAGTAATGTGGTCCACCCACAAAGCGTCATACAATGACTTATGCCACATCTCCATTGATTCTCATCAACTAGTTTCCGTATGATGGTCACTAAGTTTTTATTACTGGATTCGGCCTGACCGTTTCCCTGGGGGTAATAATCTGAGGCATGGGCCAAGGTTATCCTGTATTCGTAGCAAAAACCAATAACTTCCCGATGAGGAGAAGTTGGAAGCATTATCAGCAACGATTTTGTTTGGGACGCCAAACCTTACGATGATATTCTCTTTGATGAAATTACAAACAACTTCAGAGGTGGCATTCTTGACAGGTATGGCCTCCACCCATTTGGTGAAGTAATATGTTGCTGTCAGGACATAACTATGTCCAGCACTCGATTGGGGATGGAGTGCTCTGATAAAGTCAATTCCCCACTGCCTGAAAGGTTCGTCAATAATGATTAGCCTGAGGGGAAAAGTAGCCAATTTTGGTTTGCCAACAAACTGTTGGCAAAGCTCACATTTTGCTACCCAGGCGGCTGTATCCTGAAATAGCGTTGGCCAATAGTACCTGGCTCGGATGATCTTGTGTGCTGTCACGGAAGAGGAGAAATGACCACCACAGGCTGAATCATGAAAACTCTCAAGTAGCTTTATCTGTTGTGGCTTGTCAACACATCGCAAGAAGATGCCATCCATTCTGCACGTTTGTACAAACCGTCATCCCAGATGACATATTTGGCCACTCTGAGCTTTGTAGTATGCCTCTGCTTTGGGGTTAGATGAGTTGGGCACTCACCGTAAGTGAGAAAGAAAGTGATATCAGAATACCACTCATCGCTAGTCGCGACAAATAGGACCATGGGTAGAGAATCAACTTTCTCCAACTGACCTTGTGTCCCATTAATGCAATCATCCTTTTCTTCAAGGTTTTCTGAATCTTTGTTTTCGGCCATAAGATGGCATAGGCCCTTGCCTCTTACCAGCTTGGTTGGTTTTATATCTAGATCATACTCTTGGACCCTTGCGATCCAATTTCCTCGCACACTCCCTAACTCCTGTTGAGTTAAGATTGATTTGACTGCCGTGTCAGGGACCAGTACTACTGTATGAGAGTTTAGAATATAATACCTGAAGTTCTTGACTGCTTTGACAATGGCGAAGGCATGTTTTTCCAACTGAGACATCTTCAATTCGTGAGGCTTGAGGGGAGAGCTCATGAACGCGATCGGGGATTCAACATCCTCAGAATTATTTTGCATTAAGATGGCCGATACAGTATGCTCAGATGCATAGCTATACATGATAAAATCCTTGGAGAAATCGGGACATACCAGGACTGGTGCGAGCGACGAGGCTTTTATATCCTTGAATGACACCTTTCCTTCCTCACTCCACCGGAAAGTTGACGACCCTCTCATCATGTTTGATATGTGGCGAGTCTTTTCAGCAAAGTCAGGAACGAAGCGCCTGAGAAAGTTTACTTTTCTAAAGAAAGAGTGAACGCCAATCTTGCTTGTGGGTAAAGTAAGGCTCTGAATAGCCCTAACCCTTTCAGCATCTATCTTTGTCCCCTCCTTGCTAACAACGTGTCCCAGCAACTTTCCTTCTGTGACCCCTAAAATAGACTTTTTCGGATTCAGGGAGATCCCGTGCTCTCGGCATCTAGTCAATACTTGTTCCAAATGATCATAATGATCACTTCGCTGTTTAGAGAACACAGTTAAGTCATCTAAATAGACTACGATAACCTTTCCCATCATACCTTTGAACGCGAAGTCCATTGCTCGCTGAAAGGTGGCACCAGCGTTGGTCAAACCAAAAGGCATTCTGCTATAGGAAAATGTGCCCCAGGGGGTAGTGAATGTTGTTTTGAATTGGTCTTCAGGTGAGACTTCAACCTGGTTATAGCCCGAAAAACCATCAAGCATGGACAACATTTCTGATCCAGTTACTGCCTGCAGAACCTGATCCATTATGGGAAGCGGGTAGTTGTCTTTCAGGGACGCCTGATTCAGGTTTCGAAAATCTACGCATATGCGTATCTCACCATTTTTCTTGCATACTGGCATGATATTCGTGACCCAGGTACTGTGATGGATAGGAAAAATGATCCTTGCATCCAGCATCTTCTGTATTTCAGCCTGGATGGTACCTGAGATCTTGGGATTATAGTGCCTCTGTTTCTGGCGAAAGGGTTTGACACCTTCCTTCAATGGGATGTTATGTTGGACATCCTTTGGCTTGAAAGACTTTAGATCAGCATAGGACCATGCCAATACATCCATATATTTCTTCAGCAATTTGACAAACTTTCACTTTTCTTCGGGTGTGCAACATTTCCCGATGTTTACAAACTGCGGATGTTCCGCAGAACCTAGATTGACTGGCTCGGTCTCTGGAGAGGAGTTAGGATTATCTTGCCTGTTCTTCCTGATAAAATGATCATGTTTGTCGAAACAAACATTCCAGAGAAACCAAACCTTTTGGAATTTTATTTCCTTTGAGCTGACATATGCCATCACTTCCTTTTGATTCATTGTCTTGATCAGTAATAGATTCACGGCATGTAGAAGTGGATCCTTCAAAATGAAGCTCACTGAAATTTTCTACTTTTTCCAGGAAGGTAATAAGTTGATTGTCGTCATTGAATACCTGCCAGTGCTGAGAGTTGTCTGGCATGCTTGGGTGGAAAACTACCTCAATGGTATATGTGTCTGTTTTCAAACCTAGGTGGGGGAGCATGAGGGATGCTGAGATGGCTAATGAATCGGCCATGTTCGTTCTGAGCTCTTGGAATGGATTTTATTGAAAAAGCATCAAACTCCTCAATGTTGTCCCATACCACATTGTGGTAATGCCTGAGCCTTTCATTTTTTACTTGGTATATCCTTTTCACTTGATTTACGACCAGCTCTGCATCACCTTGTACTTTTAGGTTCTTGATTCCCCTTTCTTTCGCGGCTTGCATGCCAAGTAGCAAAGATTCATACTCAGCAGTATTATTCATGTTGAAAAACTACAACTTGAAAGAGAGAGGAATAATCTCTTCCTTCGGGGAAATTAACACAGCTCTGGCACCGCATCCGCTAGTTGCACAGCTGCCATCAAACTGTAACGTCCATATCTTGTTAAGATCCTCTTCTTGGATGAGAATGTTCATTTTATCAGACTCAGTAGATAAGAAATAATTTCCCATCCCTGATGATTCGAAGAGAATTTGGGCTTTGGGGTCTTCGGAGTCAGTAACCAAGTACTTCTTTTGTGATTCTGGCTCCAATGTTTGCATTACACCTTTGACAGGGATTCTAGCCTTAGACCAGTCCATATGAATCTCTCCACCAACTTCACTGCAAAAGCTCCTCCCTAGTAGAATTCCATATGCTGTCGGAATATCGGCAATGAGGATGGTCATCTTTACTCTTTTCTCTGGGAACGCTGCAAATGCAAACTACGCGTCTTTGATTTGGTCGATCAACGGAACCTGTTTGGTTTCCAAGGAGTAACATCTGCCGAAAGGCTTGGTAAGGGTGAGGCCCAAAGCATGGGCTACTTTTTCCGGCATGACATTATCAGAAGCCCCAGAATCAATTATGCAGTTGCTTAACTTATGACCATTGATTAGGAGAGAGAGATAGAAAGGTTCTATTTTTCCTGACGCGGAAGTCGAGGCAACATTTATGCGAGATGCAGGAGGGGTAGAAAGAATTCCTTTCGGGGAGGTCTGAGAAGTTATGACAGCTTGGCTTTGGATATATTTGGTCAATCTTACAAGCTGCTCAGGGTTAGACTGAAGATATTCAGCTTCAGACATTTGAATCTTGGTCTTTTTAGCATGATCGATTATGTCGAATGCAGCTAAGGGTTGCATTGATGAAGGAATAAGTCCCTCATTTCTTGATGGTAGGGTAGGATTACCGGTCCTTGTGGGAAAAAGAGGGGGCTGATTCAGAGGAGAGATGGGAGGAAAATATTTCTTTGTAAAAGGCTTAATAGGAGGTTGAGCAGGAAGAGGATTACCTCTTTTAGCGATGTTTGGAGGCGTGTTTGACACAACCTTCTCTTGTTGTATCTTGGCAGCAACTTCTACTTCTTTTCCTTGCGAGCGGGTGAAAACAACATATGACTACCCACTTGCATATCCCTGGGTACCCTCTTCTTCATCAGATTCTTCCTCATCAAATTCCATATACCCGATAGTAGAGTCGCCAGTCGGTTCACCGACTTCTTGGTCATCTTCAACTTGAGATGAAGGTTCTTCATAATTTAGCTCCTCTTCTTCGATTTTGGCTAGAGCATTAACCGAGGGGCCTCAAGTGCCAACCATGGAGCAGCTGTAGGTAGGTACGGCCTTTGTGGGACATTGTTGGGAGTGAAATTCCTTCGTGGGATATCCCGGTACGAAGAGCTGGGGGAAGCTTGAGCTAGCTGCTTCTTTAACGCGAGCAAGTCATTCGCCATCTTTTGGAATGCCGCATCTGACAAAGTGGAGGGAGAAGGAGTAGAAGCTTTAGGCTTGGACAGTTCTCATTTTAATTCACCAGATATTAGCAAGTTATCTTCAATCCGAATGGCAGTAGCTTGGGCGAGGACCAGAGTAGTGACTTGTTCCTACAAGAGTAAAAAACTTACTTTCGAGCTCATGGCATTCACAAAGAAACATTTCTGATTTTCTGGCATTGGTAGCATGGCAGGTGACACACAGTTGATTAGTGAATTGAAATGGGTGATGAAATCATGCATGGTTTCATTGAATTCCTTCTTCAGGTGAGTGATCTTTGACAGTAACGTGAACGCGTCTTCTGAAGGCTTATACCTTTCTTCAAATGTAGTCCGTAATGTGGCCCAACTAGTGATAGATCCAGGTCGGAAAATGCTGAAACCATTCCGCTGCGGGTCCTTGCAAGGTCTCTAGAAAGAGGTGAACTGACACGTCTTCATGAGTCACATTCAGGATGCTACATGACATGATGAAAGCGGATATATGTGAATCCATACTTTGGTTTCCGCTTCCATCAAATTTGGAGAAATTTTTTCGGTTCCCATGAGGGAGTGCGTGAACAGGATGTGGCAAAGCAAGAGGGCCCATAGCATTTCCCCATGGTACTACCATTTGAAAAGCTGGAAAAAGGACGCGAGCTGGAAACATGGTTCCACTAAGCAACAAAGCACTGCAAAGAGATGAAGATGCTCCCTGTGAAAAATGATTCCTTCGTGATGGTGAGACACTTCTGGATAACCGGCTGGCTGAACTTAGTGACGAGAAGTGCGCTGGCATAATATTGAAGTTGTGCCTTTGAAGTAGATCGAAAGTAGGATCAAATTCTCCACGAGCTCTCCTGCTACGAGTGAATGGTTCACCTACCAGTGTATCTCTCAGATCTGCAATATTTTAGAGTAGATTTAAAAACTCTTTTTGGTTGTACTTGCTGATTTTCTGATTTTTCTGACAAAAATCAGCAGCATGTACTTTTTTGATGTTTAATTTTATCCTTCTTTTGAAAACCGATTGTGGTTTAATGGCAAAGATTAGCGAGGATAAAATGATGGTCGACTTAGTAAGCTGATTTTCGGGTCTTAGAGTTGACTTTTTGCAAGGGTTTGAAATTTTTGTAAAACAGTCAGAAACTCAGATCTACAGAAATATATGGGTTTTTGTAAAAACTCAGCGAACTAAAGATCTCTAACTAGCCTAGATCTATGGATCTCTGAAGAAAATTTTTTAGTTTGGATCACTTTTGCAAAGATTTTGGATTTTAAGCAAAAAGTTAAGATTTGCAAACAGGTAGTGATTTTTTTACAGTTTTATCTATTTTCTTAGTTACTTTAGCAACTTTAACAACTGTTAGTGTCTTTTAACCGACACAACACTCACATAGATCTGGTTCTTTCCCCAGTAGAGTCACCAAAAAACTGTTGGTCTGAAAATCTGTCAGGTGGGCAGATCTATGGATAGATGAGCCAACAGTGTGTGGGGCATAGCCCCTCTTTGAGACAGCAAAGTGAAACTGGTTTATTGCTATTCTACCAGCAGGAATCTGCGCAAGTCCTACAGTATTCTGCCTTCAGGGTTTTGGGATCTCATCCCAGTTGGGGTATTTTTGACTGTGAGCAGAAAGGAATGAGAGGAACGAGAGGAAGAGAGGAGATAAGATAGTTCTGAAGGGAGAAAATAAATGAATTCCAAAGCAGAAAGGTCAGAGGGTTTATGTTTTGGGATTGGTAGTAAACAGAGCCAAACCTATTTGCATAAACGAACAAAGCAATACTGATGAGAAAATGACAAAAAAGTAGAGATAGATCTAACAGAATAAATACACATATCTGACATAAGAAAGGTCTGATGCACATAACACACGTATTCAGCACAAAGTCTCAATATTTGTATTAATGTTTTCTTCTGTTACAAAAAGTACAAAGCCTTTCCTTCTCACTTCTATTTTTTATCTAAAAATGTCCACCAGCTGAATACAACAAGTATTCAAGTATTTATAGAAGGAGGAGAAGAGAGAAGGTGAAAAGGAACCAACAACTAATTACAAAATATCTACAAAATATCTAAAAGTCAACTGTTGACTTTGGGCAACTTGGTGGATGACAACATCCCATGGTGCAACATGGATGATGTCATCATTTGTGCCAACATACTTTTAGATATTTACAAAAAGAAAGCCAAGAGGAGGAAGGCTATTCATCATCATCTCATGGCTGGAAAGGAGTACCTTGCTTCTGCTCAGGAGAGGCAATATGGAATTGGGCCCGGTACTCCATGAATTTGTTGATCATCGGCTGAAGTTGATCCTGGACAGGACCCTTGGTATGATCGCCGATGACCTCACAAGTCACCCATTCATCTCTGAGTTTTTCAGGGAGCTTGAAGTACTCATTACCTGCCTCCATCAGGTACCCTACAAAATCACGACAGGCCAGAAGGTTATTGATGGATTCAGTGTCAAAAGTAACTTTTGGCCCTAATCCTTGCTAGACGATCTCTTTGAAGATCCAGATGGTTTCATCTTCCTTCCTCAAGGTGAAAGATAGAGTGAGTAAGCCCAGAGAAATCCTTAGGATAATTTTCTCCATTTGATGCATTGCATCCAGGGCTTCCTCCTTGACCTTGTCTATCTTCTCCAGGACAAATTCCATCTGATCAACCTGGTAGTCCAAAGCAGTAAGGATCTTGTTGGGTGCCCTGGGGTGATCGAAGACGCCGAATTTAACTAAATATTCGACTGAACATTCGAGCATCTTCTGGAATGTCTCATGTTGCAACCTAGCATGGTCCAACTCTTCGGAGATAGGTCCTGGAATCACCTGGAGTTCCTTGTTCACCTGATTAATGTTCTGATATAGCTTGGTGAACTTGACGATTACTTCCTCACTGTCTTTGAGGATCTGGTCTCTCTAGGCAGATACTGCCATGCCTTGTTCACCAATCTTGGCGTATTCATTTATCTTATCCTGACTAAGGGCCTCAGGAGTTTCAGTGGTAGTTGTAGGAGGTGCACTGCCCATTTTCTACAGGGCATGGAGAAGATGCTTATTCTGTTCTTTTAGCAGCCTCTTCTCTTCCTTTGCTTCTTGAAGCTTCTTGCAAAGGGCATCCACCGTAGATAGGACCTCTCCTTGAAGGCTCTCGGATGACATTCCCATTGTGACCTACGTCACCATATAATTTGTAGGGGACAGATCCTTTTTATCCTTTGAGGGATCGGGATACGTGATCTCCATTACTCTTTCTCCCAATGCACTCTGAGAGAAGCGGGTTATCAGTTTTTTCTTCTTAGCCCCCTTCGTTGGGATGACGGAGAAGTCCATAGGTGCTATGGGGAATTTCCTCTTATGCTGACTCAGGTGCTGGGAGATCCATGCTGGACTTAAGGGAGAAGAAGGAATGAAGGAAGAAGAAGGAGCAACTACAGCGTACTCGGGAAATGAGTTGAGACGCTTGGTGGCGGCATTGATAAAGAAGCTGAACCTCCAACGCTCACAGGGGTAGGAGCTACTGTAGGAGAGGAAACTGTGGGGGCAGAAGGGAGCTGAGAGATGAGGGAAGAAATATCTAGGGGACAGCTCCGTGAGGGAAGAGAAGATAGAAGAAGAGGAAAGGGGAACAATAGAAGATGGGGGAGAAGACACAACCAAAGGAATGGTTGCTTGGGTGACGGGAGGAGGAGAAGGAGGAGTGGGGGAAGGGACGGTGGGAACCTCCATGGTTGTAGTAGTGGCAACATCCTGAGTGGATGTACCTATAGGAACACTCTCTACCACTTCTTTCTCTGGAGATACTAGAGTTACAACCTGTTCTTGTGTGGTGGAGGGAGGGCTGAGAGGAGCTTCTTCTTGGGTGGTGCTTGACTCTCCCTCCTTATCTTTACCTTTTCCCTTTCAGTAAATGTTTCAGTCTGGTAGGTGCATTGCCCAAAGGGGACGTGGTGAAATCTACCCCGAGGTAGATGAGGCTGTTATATCTGCACCAATGCTCCGTGCACTGTAATGTGCCCTTAACCCTCTCCTCAATGGTCTGAGGTGCCTTTGTCTTGTCAATCGCAGCAAACTGCCAGTTGTCCCCATTCGTGTCTAGATATACCTGATCAACTTCTTGATTGGTTGTTTGGAAACCTTTTGGGATGATGGCCATGCCATATTGAATAATTTCTTCCAGGGCCAGGTGGGAGTGATCCTTTCTCCTGAGTTTGACCTCATGATATAGGTTGATGTAGATGTCCTCGATCTGTGGAACGTGGATCGGATCAAGTTTTTCCTTTAGGAGGCAACTTCTTGGATAAAAGGTGGGCCTTGCCGGGAAATTGTGCTTTAGGTTAAGCAGCTCCAGTTTTGTGAACATTTCCCGCACTTTGGTGTGAGAAGTGTAGGTGTACCTACCCACTGTAAGGGGGAAAGGAGTTCCACCCTTCTTCCTTTTCAGGTACTTCTCATGATATGTTATGAGCTGCCTGGACAACTCCAGTAGGATCAACTTAGGGCCTGCATACCTTGGCAATTTGTTGGGTTCCCCCAAGAAGTTGGCTTCTTTGAGATAGGTGAAGGTAGGGAATTATGTAAATAACACCCCCCACTTCTCAGTTGCAATGACTATGCTCTTGGTCATCCGACCGTGAGTCATATTGGGCCTCAAAAGGTAGATGATGTCATAGAAAAAGGCATCGTCGATCTTGGTGAACTTTGGGATGTTGTTCTCCAGCTTCAACTCTGGGTATTATTCATATATTTTCACCTGAGGCCAAACCCCACATCAGCTCAGGGCTAGATAGTCTCTCTCTGAGGTTGCAGCGTAGACTACGTAGGAGTTCATATAGAACCTCCCCATTGTGGTGAGTTGTTGGAGCTGCTCAGAGATGGTGTTGCTTATGATTTCTGCCCACTCAAAATACTTATCAGGCACGTTCTTATTCATCGTTTCCAGATACCTGAGCATCCATTTGTGGAAGTAATGGGCATCCAAAAGCCTAAATACTCTGCTTAGGAAGGTGATGGTATCGCTCAGTTCCTCAGAGAAGTCACTACGGTTAATAACCTACGGCCACTTGGTTATCACCTTCTTATTCTTCAAATACACTTCGTTCATTAACTGCATGCACTTGTCTTCATTTTCATCCCACGCCTTGATGCAGTTCGCTTGGCTTGTAGCCAAAAAATGTCGGTGGTGGGGAATACCTAGCATGATATCGAAGTGCTGGGCAGTGAGGTTTATTATGACCTCACCCTTTTCATTCTCAACACACCTTGTGTCTTTGTTATAATAGCAGGCCACCACCATCATAAATTCGTTATTCACTGCACTAACGGGGATTCCCCCGGTGAAATTACGAGCACTGCCCACTAGTTTGTCCATCCAAGGACTTCCTGTGACCCTCCTGGTTCTGGCCCAAAAATCTTCCATGTCGATGTGGCAAAGCTTGGAATCCCTGTTGTCTAGGTCACGTTCTGCCTGGGACTCGGGCATTCTGACCCTTTGATATTTGTATTTTATCTCTTCCTCTGTGAGTTTGGCCTTACCCTTTGACTTGGTTGGCCTTTTACTTGATGTAGACATATGTGAATCTGAGTTCAGTTGCTGATCTGCAAGAAGGAGCAAAGTCCAATGCAGAAGAGCCATGTTAGCTGTTAGATTATCCATCAAGGCTTTACAGAATGAGGAGTTAGCAATTTAAAAGCCTCTATGCGTAGGGCGTAGGAAAGTTGCAGGCTACAAGGTCAAAAGTATGGCACACTGAAGAGGAACGTTGCAAGGAAGAAATCAGCACCAAAGGGCGTAGGGCACAGGAAATTTGTATATAACATCATTGTTGTTGTAGACAGATGTGCACCTGCGCCATTATATGAGGTTTTTATACTGGGCACAAATAAATTTGGTGTTACATGAGGGCATGATGCGCCAATGGTGCAGATATGGAACATGTTGCATGAATTTTTTGTGCACCAAGGGTGCAGCATCAACATGTGTATCACTAACTTTATGTGCGTCAAAGGGGCCTTTGGCGCGGCGTAGGAAAGGATTGCATAAAAAACTTTGCTGGTGTAAGTAGGATTGCGCCTACGCCGGGGTTAGGATTTACTTGGTTTTGTATGGCGCAGGAAAGATGTGTGCTGTAATCAGGGATAGTGTGCCTTCTTGGCACGACTGTGTTTTATGTAACAGGAATGGCATTTGCACCAAAGAAAAACCGTGGGTAGAAATGATAATTTTTTAGGTTTTCTTTCTTCCTAATGGGTTTGCGGTTTCAGGCCTCCTTCGTCATGGATTTAGACGGTGAAGGGGGGGCGCAGAGCGAAGAATATTGTGGGTTTTTTTTCGAAACAAAGCCCTCCAGGCCAGCAGATCTGGAAGGAGGGGGAAATTGGCTGAGGAGGGAAAAATCACAAAACGGGCTTGAGGGGTTATGGTTTCTTCAGATTCATTTTATTACATCACACAAACAACCAAACAAATACAAAAACACAAGAAGAGCAAGGACCCCTTACCCGAAATATATAGGATGAGAGGAATGAAGTGGGGTCCACAAACGTGACACGAGAATGACGGGAGCATTGAAAGGTGTAGAGGAATAAGGTTTTCACGTGTTTTTCAATCATTAAAATGACAGGGCGGATGCACCTATATATAGCCAAAAGTGTAATAAATGCGCCACCCACTTTTTAAAGGGTGCACCAAAATATGTGTCAACATGAAAAACTTTGCGCCCTTTGGCGTGGATATACATCTGTCAGCAAGGAAATATCTGTGCCTTTAGCACAAATTTAGGACTATCAACACGGGATTTTGAGTGCCTTGGCACACCAATTAAGGGTGCAACATGTTTGTTGTTGACAGGATGGTGCATGCGCCTCGGTGCAGGCAAGAAAGGTGCATCACGAGGAGGTGCAACAATTGTTGTGTTAACACTCCAAAGGTTGCGCCAAAGGAATAAAGGGGGTGCAAATTTATCTTGTGTTGCATAGACAAAAGTTGTGCCCAGCCAAAAGGACGAAAATGACTAAGTTCGAGAAACCAAATTTTCTGGAAAGGGATTTTACACCATTCCGAATGTTGAGGAACCTTGAAAGGGAACCGAAACAAAATTTTGGTAAGGTTACCTGCAAAATTGCCCTTGTCAATTTTATAGGATAACATATTTACATATTTCTTTTGCATGTCTTATGCCTCCTGCAATCTCTACCTGATCAACACCACATGCTACTCCATGTCTTCTAAAAGAGTTATCCCAAGAGATAATTTGTCCTCTAACCTGTCCTAGGTAAGAGTTGTCCTGCACTCTCTACCATACAAATCCTGAAAAGGAGCCATGCATATAGAACTCTAAAAACTATTATTGTAGGAAAACTCCACTAAGTACAGGTACTCCTCCCATTTAGACTACTAATCCATCACATACATCCTGAGCATGTCCTCTAAATATGATTCACCCGCTTAGTTTTCCATTTGTCTCAGGGTGATATGTTGTATTGAAGTTGATTCTTGTCCCGACGACATCCTGCATGGTAGTCTAGAAATGTGAAGTGTACAAAGGGTTGCGGTCACAATGATCTTCCATAGAATCCTATGTAACATGAAAATATCATCCAAATATACTCATGACATTGATCTAGCTGTATAAGTGGTCTTCACCAGAGAAAAGTGAGCCACTTTTGTCAATTTATCAACCATGACCATAATGGCGTCGTGGTGATATCTCAATATCGGTAGCCTAACAATGAAATCCATGGAAATAGTGTCACACTTCCATTTCAGTATAGCATGAGGATAAAGAAGGCTTGTTGGATGATGATGCTTAGCCTTAACTCTCTGGTACTCTAAACATCATGACACAAACTGGGCCATGTCTCTATGAAGTCCTCTCTAATGATACAACTATCTCAAGGTGGCGTGCATTTTATTCACCCCGGGATGGGCTGAATAGGGTGCATGATGTGGTTCTACCAAGATGTCCTACCTCAAGCCTCCATCTCTAGGAACATATATCTAGCCTCTGTGCCTAATAGGACCATCTTCCTCTAAGGAAAAATCATCAACATTTCCCAGAAAGGGGTCTCTAAGACTCAATCTCTACCCATAATGCAATGTAGAAGCTTTCAAGAGGAAGCTTCTGAAGGATCATACTCTGCAAATCTATACTCACGGATGTGGCCATAGCCACATGTCTTCATCTACTGAGAGCATCTACTACCACATTATCCTTCCCTTTCACATGCTCTATCTCCATGTCATATTCACAAAGTAATTCCATCCAATGCTGCTGACGAGCATTGAGATTAGCCTGCATGAAGAGGTGACGAAGACTCACGTGATCTATCCTAAGTGTGAATCTCCTACCAATAAGAAAGTACCTCCATCAAACCAAAGCATGCATAACCTCTGTAATCTCAAGATCATGGGTTGGATAATTAAGCTCATGATATTTGAGTTTGCGAGACTTAAAAGCCACTACTCTACCATCCTGCATCAACACACCTCCAAGTAATGCTAAAGAAGCATCTATGTAAAAAAAGAACTCACCCTGTGGATCTAGCACTACAAGAATAGGTGTTGTAGTGAGGCACTCCTTCAGCATCTTGGAGTTTTTCTCATATTTGTCTGACTAAAAAAACTTCTTCCCTTTCCTCTGAAGGGAAGTGATAGGGTGCATAATCTGAGAGAAGTCCTAAACAAATCTTTGGTAGTAACCTACTAATCCCATGAAGTTACGCACCTCCGTCATTGTAGTGGGTGTTGGCCAATCCATAAAGGCTCTAATATTGGAAGGATCGAATGTGATACCTTCCCCATAAATTATATGTCCCAAGTACTGCACCTCTATCTGAAAGAAAGAACACCTCTCCAAGTTCCCGTAAAGCTGCTGCTCTTGAAGACACTGAAGAACTTGTCGAAGGTTCCCCTCATGCTCCTCATGCGTACATGAGTATATCAAAATTTCATCTAGGAAGATGAGCACAAAGCAATCTAATAAGGTCTTGAATACCCCATTGATCAAACTCATGAACACTGCAAGGGCATTTGTCAAACCAAAAGGCACCACTGTGAACTCATAGTGCCCATATCTCATGTAGAAAGTGGTCTTATGAATGTCTGCCTCTGAAATCCTCAACTGATGATAGCTTGACTTAAGATCAATATTATAGAAAACTATGGCTCCCTTCATCTGATCAAACAAGTCATCAATAAGCAGAAGGGGATAACGATTCTTGATCGTTACCTTATTTAGCTGGTGGTAATCTATACACAAATGTGAGGATCCATCCTTCTTCTTCACAAAGATCACCAATGGACCCCATGGGGATACACTAGGATAGATAAGGCCTTTCTCCAAAAGGCCCTCAAGCTATAACTTGAGCTCACAGAACTCTGGGGTGGTCATCTAATAAAGTGCCCGTGAGATAGGCTCTGCGCCAGAACTAGATCTATATGAAAATCAATCTCACATGGGAGTGGTAACCCCAGTAGTTCCCCTAGAAAGACATCATCATACTCTCTCAAGATGGGATGATCATCTAGTGATGGCCCACTAGACCCATCATCTGATCTGTTAGTGACTGTAAAAACATACATCTGACAACCCCGTCGCACACACTGCTTAAGCTACATAGTGGAGATGGTGTGAATAGAAATGGGTCTTCTGACCCCTAAAATCATTGACTCAACTCCCAAATCATCTACACAAGATATAGTATTGTGGTAACAATCCATCCTGGCCCTATGTGCAGATAACCAATCCATACCCAAAATGACTCCATACGAGCCCAAAGGAAGGATACAAAGATCTAAGGTAGTGGTGAAAGGTCCCAAATCCACTACACACTCCTTAACTAAGGATTCTACAGAGATCTTAGCTCTAAAAGCCATCTCGACATCCTAACTAAGACCCTATCTAACTGCCACCAGCCTACATTGCTCCACTAAAGATGGTGCAATGAAAGAATTAGAAGAACCATAATCAATCAATACAGAGGTAGAAATACCACCAATACTACCTATGGTCTCAATGACTGTGCTCTAATGCTCTGCCTGGCAGTTTTCAACTACTACATAAATCTTGTGGGTACGTCCCATGTCACCAACACTTGGCTCCAAGATATGTGTCTTACCCTTGTTATTAGGGTTCTGTGGGAAATCTCTACAAAAGTGTCCTGTAACTCCACAACCAAAACATCCTCCTGATCTTCCCTAATGAGTAGCACCTCCAGTAGGTGCCCTGGAAGTATGTGGCATGGATCCTGATGATTCACATGTGGTCTACTGAGGTCTCTATTAGCAAGCTCCTGCTTATTGAGCTCTAGGTCCACCATGTGTCCTAATGGGACCCCTAAGAGGAGGCCCCATACTCCGACCTCTCTATGCATCAACTCTCTATGGAGGTCTATGAGGTGGGTGGGACTGATGCTGTTGTGACCTAAAGGATGATTATGCTAAACCTTGGCCACCACGAGGAAGAGGTATTGACCCTCTTGATCTACTATCCTACATCTATTATATGCGGCTCCGGACTCAATCTCTAGCATGCTAGGTATTTCCCCGAGTCTCCTCTGCTATATAGGCCTTCTTGAAGGCCTCCACTAATGTCTATGGGTAGTGGATCCATACTGCACCTCTAATATCTATATTCAGACCTCAGATGAACCTATGAATCCGCACCTGCTCATACTGAATATACTCAACATACTGGAGTATATCTAGAAATATACTCTCATACTCTACTACTGAAAGTGATGCCTGTCAAAGGTCATGGAACTCGTCAATCCTCTACTGTATGAACCTTCGTGAAAAATACCTGATCCTAAATCTCTCCTCAAATATCTCCTAGGTCACTATCTCAGAATCTACATGGAGCTTTTGATCCTCTGTCCTCCACCATACTCCTGCTCCATCCCTCAGTAGATGGATCGCAACATGAGCTTTCGTGTTGCTATAACAAGGACAAAGCTTGAAGTAACCATTCAAGCTCACTAGATAGGCCTCAACCTAAAATCCACCTATGTCACCTGAGTAATGTGATTTTCAAAGCTTCAAGATCTCCCTGATGTGATCTGCAGCTATGGTTTGACGGCCTCTAGGTCTCTCTACATGCTCATCCCTAAGCCTAGGGCTCTGAGACCTCTCTCTATGCTCTGAAACTTGGTCACCTTGTGCCCTAGGTGGTGACTCTGCTTTGGCTAACTCCTCATGGGAGTTCTCTCCTCTATGTTATTCGTTGGGTTGAGGAGATACCTAACCCTCAATGGAAGGAGCTCTGTCATGACTGGCTGTATGTCCTCCTCCTAATCCTCCATGTAGGGTGGCATTGACATCTTAAAGAGTCTACAAAATCTGGGATAGGATAGCTATTACACCCTGATCCGGTGGTGGTGGTGGTGGTAAGTCTGATTCTATGCGAAAATTCCCCTCACCCCATCTACGCCTCCTGCACAGACCAAAGCGAGAGTT
Organism: Taxus chinensis; assembly: GCA_019776745.2. NCBI lineage: Eukaryota > Viridiplantae > Streptophyta > Pinopsida > Cupressales > Taxaceae > Taxus > Taxus chinensis. The sequence goes on along the minus strand of CM034149.1, from coordinate 620,643,892 downwards.
AGTTCATTATTCTAGGTCTTACTCAGTTTCCATGTTTACTAAAAGATGTAATTTCTAAACTAAGTTATTTTGTCTTAGATTTAATAATGTGCTAGGTTTAAGTTTCATGTCCCAAGTTTTCCAGTGTTCCCAATGGTCCAAGATTTTTAACCACTACTCTAATATCAAGTGTGATGCCCATTAAAACAACCCACTTGAGACCTAACAAACAACCTAGGATTAGTTAGGAAAATTATGGAATAATTTTTTTTATTGTAAGTATCTACAACCAAGTTGCAAGACAACAGTTGACACGAAAAGGTACCAGAATAAGTTTAATCTACTAGAACATACTTTTCATTTATTAGCAATTATCAGAGGTCACAAGGTCTAAAATTTTAGGATTATAATTTTTTAGTTAGGTTTAGGGGGTAGATTAACACCATACCCACTCTCTAACAGGATCAGAGTTTCAACTTGATTTTTCTCACACTTAACGCATTCAAAATTTCCCTAAATCATTTCTATTGAATAGGAAATTTTCTCACCTTTCCAACGATATAAATAAGTCCTCCAAATTCCTTTTAAAACTCTAGTTATGGACCGGCGGACCTTAGGGGTCAAATTTTTCCCAAAAGGGACACATGTCGAGTGGGGAAGAAGACACTTTGTTGGGTTGGTGGGTCGTGGGGTGGTGTTTGGAATTTTTCTTGTGCAGGGAGAAAATTCCCATTTGTGCTCGTGCCTCTATTGTGCTGCCAGGGACACGTGTTGGGCTCCGAGCTCACGTCGGGAAGGTTGGTAAATTTTTTCAGAGGGAGGGAAAGGGAGAGGTTTGACACGTGGGTCCACACATCTGTGGAAGGGTCTTCACTGAGGTAGGGTGGGAGTGTGGGGCCGTGGGAGGAAACACAAAAAAATTCCAAAACAAAAATTTTAAAGGAAAAAGGATCGTAAGGGTTCCACCCCCTCAACTAACTCCCCATGCTACCATGTGGCAGCCTGTGATTGGCTTCAAGCCGGTGGGGAAAAAAGTAAAATTTTCCTAAATATTAAAAAAAAACCTAAGGACTAAAATGATGTCACGCCTCCGTCGTTTCCCTATGAGGACACATGGAAACCTCTGATTGGTTGCAAGATGGTGGAGGAAATTTCAAAAAATTTCCCCAAAATATTTTCAATTTTTTTTCTAAGGATCTTTAAAGGGAATTTTTGTCGAGCCATGGGCCCACCAGGGAAAATTTTCCCAATTTTTTTGGCCGAGGTAGGAAAACTTCAGAGGGCCATAACATTTTATAGAAAGCTCAGTTTTGGGAAAACAAGGACTTTATGTAAAGATCTCGATGTCCTCTTTGCACAGGATTCATTAATTTTAAATTTTGAAAATTTTTAAGGTGTCAATTTTGTGAAAACGGCGTACAGGCTTTTAAACAGCCAACTGGTAAATTTTGACTTATAATTTTTTGTTCAATTTGATCTCCTCCTTCACTCAACATGACAAACAGACATGGAGGATTATTATAGGAAGGATTTAGATTGTTTTAGGAAGGTAAATTTTCTCAATTGATTCCAATTTGATTTTTTCCAACAATTGAAAAAAAACAATTGTGAAAAGGTTTAGGCTTGGATTTTGCAATGTTCTAAATTAATTCTTAAGTGTTCTTTGTCAATTTGAGTTCCTTGATAATACAACATACTAAATTTCGATGTTTCCAAGTTGATTATTAAGTGCAGGCCCGAATTGTACATTTTGATTAAACTTATTTGCCAGTTTTAAATTTAAAATAGAGATCCATTTATAGAAAATCTATTTATCAATTTCACTATTTAGGTGTGGAAAATAATTTCTATTATAGTCTAAGGCATTTAGTTGTTTATAACAAATCATTTAAAAGCTAAATTTTAAAGTCTAGTTTCCAATTTAACATATTTCCAAGAGAGACAAAGTAATGTATTCCTTCATACGTATTTCTTCCTTTTTCCATTTTTCTTTACAGTGATTTCAATCATAATCTGACATTCCAATTTGAATCAACAATGTGAATGAGGAAAGGTAAAGAAATTCTTTATTAATTCAAAAAAACACATCTTTACATTCTTCCATTCCTTGAATGCAATTACTAGATTCCACATTCTTTCTTTCAAATGTACAGAACAAAATATAAATATTTTTCACAATTCCAATATAAAAATTTCATAACCAATTACATACATCTTTTCTTCACAAACTACATTAAAATTTCTTCCACATCAAAGTAGGAAAGGTTACAAATGAATTATATTTCACAAGGGATAGTCAAATGTCTTTCTCCTCTGCTCTAGGACAACAACATGTAAGTTTTCTTTTTCTTCTAATTTGATCACAACAAAAGTGGGGGAAAGGCAACACTCTCCACCTAACAAGGACATCCAATAAAAGGAGAAGACATCCTTCATCATTAGCCCTCGAGCCCCAACCATAATACAATAAAAGGTGTGATTCAACCCATGCCAACAATTGGCTTCTACAAAACACACAACATTCTTTTAACATGCATATTTCAATATAAAACACAATCCAAACAAAAACAACAGTTTAAAACTGCATTTGAAAATATTCAAACAAAACTCAAGCTTTATCATGTAAGCCAAAGGAGAAAGAACTATGGGGGAAGCTACTTATGCCTCCCAATGGGAATTGGGCATCCACCTATAACATATCACCAAAGTAATTCATCACACATATCCTTATGCCCCCCATAAAGTAAGAAATGCAAGCTATTTCTTTTCCATGGTGGATCCCAAACCCGAACTCCCTCCACAATAATTTTGATGCCACTGGAATTCCCTTATGCCCACCCACTTGAATTCTCCATAGCCTTCTCCTACAACATCCCTATGGCAGTCTACCCAAACAACCAACAAATAAACAAAAACATGCACCATTCATACACACACAAAAGTAAATAACAACATAAAAGAAGAGCTAAGCTCCTACCTTTCCAGGGTGGCTTTTATTTCCAACAACAAGCTTTAAATGCACAAAACACGGTCCCAAAACAACAATGCCAAGTATGAAATTATTTCCAATCTCCTTCAAAATCCACAAGAGCTCCAAATAACAAAAATGCACCCTAAACACGTATGTAAAATGGTTCAACAATCCAAAACAAGAAAAGAGTTTGAATTTGATAGAAAAGGGAAGAGAAGAGAATGATGTGGATCCATGTAGGATACCACATCACACATCCTGAACTCCAACACAAAAGACAAAATTTCATTCTCCCAAGCACTATAAAGAGGTGGGTGAAAATATGACAATTTACTTGCACACTCCAAAAAGCCCACACCCCAAAGGACTGAAAAATTAAAACACGAAGAAAGTGCAATCAAAAATTACAAAATGATTAATAAAAATGCATTAAAAAGGGCTAAAATCAACCCTCCAACCATAGGTATGGTTGGTAAATATCTTTAAGAGGCATGGGACAAGTTTTACCTTTCTCACAAGCCTCCAAAAATAGCCCCCAAGGACAAATTCAAATTTTCAAGGAGGTGGAGTTTTTATTACTTCAAAATATGACTTACACAACTCTTACACAAACTTACACATCCCTTACATAATTAATACAAAGGGCCAACAACTTGCATTATTACCTTCCCATATCCCAGATTGATTTATTTAACTTTTAACCATATGATTTCTCACATTAATCTACCACAATTTTTAAATAAAATAAAGGAACACATCACTAATAGAATACATACAACAATAATAAAAAGAAACCATATTAATAAAATACACAAAACCCATGGTCACATAAAAAGGTGATCCCCCCTATGGGGATCCCTAACAACAACAAAAACAACACAATGAAACAAGTTACCATGGTGACCTTGTCAAATTCAGCTAGAATTCCATTGTGGTTGGTCTCTAATCCCCTGATGTTTGTTGTGATATTTAACCTGCAAAACACAACTACCTACTTCAGCCTCGTGGCCGTATCAGAACATCCAACATGATATAAATAAAATCACATGATCATCTATACATATGATCAACAACATCAAGGAAATTAACAATATCACTAACAATTTATATCGACAATTATATCATCATCATATAATGTCCATTTTCTAGGTCTACTCACAATATCTAAAATCACATGTCTGAACAACATTCATAAAACATCCATGTCAAATAGTATATCATCATCCACATATGAGTGTCTCTAATAATCATCATGCATCATAACCAAATCAAGATCACAATAATCCATGATCAAATATCTAACATCATACTAAATCAAAGCATAATAATTTCCATAACGTAAACAACAATATCAAAATAAGCATCCAAAGGTGTCAAAGGGAAGTGGGAACTACATCCCCCTCCCCTTAGACTTGACTTCCTCCTAGAAGTCACTAGAACAAATGTGGAAACTGAACTCGTAATAAGGTAGAACCTTCCCATGTAGCTGCAGTCTCATCATATCTATCCCACTACACCCGAACTATATCAACATCTCTTCCTCAAAGGCCTAGGGTCCTGCGATCTAGGATGCAAATGAGATCCACCATCACCTTCCCCTGATCTTGCACCTATAATGATGTCTAATCCAACACATGAGAAAGATCTGTAATATTTCTCCTGAGAACTTAAATGTGAAAAACATCGTGTATGTGAGACAAGCTAGGTCACAATGCTAGATGTTAGGCCAAAAGGCTTATTCGCTCCAAGATCTCAAAAGGACCCACAAATCTAAGAGCTAACTTAGAAACTTTTCCATAATGGATAGGGCTCTTGTGTGGCCTGATATGAAGGAGCACCTTCATGCCCACGTCAAAAATATAGTCGATCCCATGTTTATATACATATTTCTTCTGCATGTCTTGTGCCTCCTACAATCTCTTCCTGATCAACACCACATGCTACTCTATGTCTTGTACCACATGCAATCTCACCAAATTAATTCATCACACATATCCTTATGCTCCCCACAAGGTAAGAAATGCAAGCTATTTCTTTTCCATGGTGGATCCCAAACCCAAACTCTCTCCACAAGAATTTTTATGCCACTGACATTACCTTATTCCCCGCCATATGAATTCCCCATAGCCTTCTCTTACACCATCCCTATGGCAGTCTACCGAAACAGCCAACAAATAATGAAAAACATGCACCATACATACACACACAAAAGAAAATAACAACATAAAAGAAGAGCTATGCTCCTACCTTTCCATGGTAGGTTTTGTTTCCAACAACAAGATTTCAATGCGAAAACATAGTCCCAAAAAAGAAAATACCAAGTATGACATTATTTCCAATCTCCTCCAAAATTGACAAGAGCTCCAAACAACAAAAATGTGCCCCAAAGAAGTATGCAAAATGGTTCAACAACCCAAAACAAGCAAAGAGTTTGAATTTTATAGAAGATGGAAGAGAAGAGGATGATGTGGATCCATGTAGGATGCCACATCACACATCCTCAACTCCAACACAAAAGAAACAATTTCATTCTCCCAAGCACAATAAAGAGGTGGGTGAAAATATGACAATTTACTTGCACACTCCAAAAATCCCACACCCAAAGGACTGAAAAATTAAAACATGAAGAAAGTGCAATCAAAACTTGCAAAATGATTAATACAAATGCATTAAAAAGGGATAAAATCAACCCTCTAACTATAGATATGGCTGGTAAATAGCTTTAAGAGGCATGGGACAATGTTTACTTATCTCACAAGCTTACAAAAATAGCCCCCAAGGACAAATTAGAATTTCCAAGGAGGTGGAGTGTTTCTTACTCCAAAATATGACTTACACAACTCTTACACAAATTTACACATCCCTTACATAATTAATACAAAGGGCCAAAAAATTCCATTATTACTTTCCCATATCTCAATTTGGTTTATTTAAATTTTAACCATATGATTTCTCACATTAATCTACCACAATTTTTAAATAAAATAAAGGAACACATCACTAGTAGAATACATACAACAATAATAAAAAGAAACCACATTAATAAAATACACAAAACCTATGGTCACATATAAAGGTGATCCCCCCCCATGGGGATCCCTAACAACAACACACACAACATAATAAAACAAGTTGCCATGATGACCTTGTCAAATTCACCTAGAATTCCATTGTGGTTTGTCTCCAATCCCCCGATGTTTGTTGTGATATTTAACCTGTAAAACACAAATATCTCCCTCGGCCTTGTGGCCATATCAGAACATCCAACATGATATAAATAAAATCACATAATCATCTATACATATGATGAACAACATCAAGGTAATTAACAATATCACTAATAGTTTTTATCAACAACTATATAATCATCATATAATGTCCATTTTCTAGGTCTACTCACAATATCCAAAATCACATGTCTGAACAACATTCATAAAACATACATGTCAAATAGTATATCATCATACACATATGAGTGTCTCTAGTAATCATCGTACATCATACTAAATCAAAGCATAATAATGTCCATAACGTAAACAACAGTATCAAAATAAGCATCCAAAGGTGTCAAAGGCAAGTGGGCACTAAATCCTTCCCATGGTAGTGTTGTATAGCAATAGGTGCATTACTTCAAAGGAAGCTAACAGAGAACAAGATTATCACCTTGTGCCACTCTAAAAGGTTATCTCGATGGGTCACCCACCAACGTGTTTTGGTCCCAAGTAAAGTATAGATAAACATACTCCTTTCAATCTCACATCTCTAGTGGGTCTCCATTACTCGCAGGAAAACATAAGGGTTTCCTTCCCTAGTGTAACTCAACAACTTTCTTCCTCCCATGTGTCTGACTAAGTGTGCCTTTGTTACTCTCATCACAAAGCCTCTTAAATGTCTTTTGACTAACTCGTATGTCCCGTGCACCCAATATTTACATGCAACACTAGTTGTATCACTTATAGATTTAGATTCTTCCCACTGAATAATGTCTTCTTTTGTTGGATGCACAACTCTCAGGGTCTTTGATAGTGCGCACATAAATCTGGTCCAGGTCTTGTTCTCCCAAGGGCTCAGTATGGGGTGTTGTCTTTCCATCCATCAAAGGAATGATAACATGTTCCTCCTTGTTCTCAAAATTTATATACTCCTTATTGAAATGTAAGTCAAAATTGTTCTTATAGCACCAGGAGTGCCCAAGTAATTCTAGAAAGTTGTCCACCTCAGCAAGTGCCAATACTTTGAAGTCTCTAATGAATTTTGACCATTCGATAGTGATAGTATCATCCTTTAAGAAACTAATGGGCATCACCTTTGTCTTGTTATTCATATATAACACATTTGAAGATGAATTTAATGGATGTCTTCCCATTTGATTCCATGTGTCCAAGGTGAGAACTTTAACTTCCGTTCTTGTGTCAATCATAATATTACTTAGGAGCCATCCATCAACAACTGCATTCAAGGTAACCTCCTTATCAAAGTCAAGACTATGAGGAGGTAAATTAACATGCAAAACCTACCTCTTGCACTCTCCTCTGACACTTTGTCCTTTTCCTCTCAGCCACTCTCCTAACAGAGGGATGATATTATATTTTCTCAGCGTCTTTCATACCTCTATGAATTCATCCACATCCTTCTATGGAGCCTCAATGCTCTTCTTCTACTATAACTTCCACGAATGCTCCTTCAAGCATTGGATCTCTCCTTATAGGCTTCGAATAACATCCATGGTTTCCTGATAAACTTCCTTCTGTTGTATATGGTCCAAATACGTCCCATGCACCACTTCTTCTCATGAAACTAGGGGTCTTTGCTTTGGTATCTCCTTTTCATGTGTAACCTAATATTGCATCATTACCAGTACAGGTTCTAACTCTAACTCACATGCCACCCTTGGCATCCACTGTTGATCAACACACTTTACGATCACCATCCCGGCACCCTTATCCTTCCATTGCTTCTAGCTCATATGCTCATATAACTTTGGGCACTCTCCATAGCTTTGCTTCTTCCCACATAAAGAGCACTACAGAAAATTGGGACACTCATGTTTGTAATGTTCTTTAGACCCACAATTATAAAAGGTTATACAGGGAAATTCACTTCTCCTGAATCTGTGATTATCATAGCCTTAGAATCCACCCTAAAATCCTCTTCCATGACCTCATCAATCTGCAAACCACTCATAATCATGACCATCATCCTTGGAACTACTGAAAATGATGGTCTAGCGTACACTAGTATCAATGACATCATGTATTTTTTCAATCAATAGACAATCCTTTATGTCATGATTAGTAGAGGTCAAAATCTTGCAATTACAGGATACATTCTTCCAGATCACACATTGCAATAGCAGAAACCTACTTGCATCATGATCTTGATGGAAAATATCATAGTCCATTGACATGGTGTGCATTAATCTTCACCAGAAATTATCCTTGGTGTTCCCCTCTACTTCACAGTCCATGCACCATAGCCCACTGTGAGTCTTATGAGCCGAGTTCATAGATTTTTTCTCTAGCTGCTTTTCCATAGAAGAAATCTAGGGTTTAAGAAATGGAATAACTCTGATATCAATGATTCCCATGGCCTCAACATGCAAGGTAGCCTCCAGGGCCTCGCATGGATCTGTGAAGGTCTTATGTGAAAGCACCCTCCTGAATGGTGTGATCAGCTCTCCGACGAACCACTGAGCATGTTATGAAGGATGAATTTCACAAGATAACTTAGTCTTAAAACATGCATCATACTCCCGTACACTCTCCACCAATCCTTTCCAAATTTTCTTTAGAGTAATGATTCTCTTTTGTTTAAACTCAATAATGTGAAACTCTGCCAAAAATACATCACGCAACGTGATGTAATCCACCACCGTCTGGTGTTGATCATACTTCATGTACCAACTATTCACACACCCTTACAACGTAGTTACAAAATGACTCACCTTCCTTTATGGTGCAGTGATACCCTTTGTGTGCCATAACAACTCACATTTATGCACATGCTCTGCAGAGTCTTTTATACCCTTGTAATCAAGAAAATGTAGATACATCTCAAAAAACAACTGCTGAGGTTGTATAGGCCCTTGCTCACTAGATCCAAAACCTTGGCCTCCTCCAATATTTCCACCACCTCCAACACCACTAGATCCACTAGTTCCAACTCATCCAAACCCACCAGATCCTCCTTCTATGATAGGTAAGGGGCCTAACACAGTTTCCCCCAATGATCCCACCATCACACTAAACAACATGCTGATAGTCTATAAAGCTGACCCACTCCCAGATGTGTTTCCCATTCCACTTCTAGATGCGATACCCAAACTTTGTGAACCCCTACCTTTTCCAAATGTCATACCAAACATGATACCTCCTAATACAGGAAATGAATGTGTAACCATATATGTACCAAATGAAAAATTATACCTCCTAGGTGTCACTTGAAAACCAATATCAAGACCAACTAGGTTAACAAAACTTATCTCCAGATATGGAAAACTAAGTGTCAAGGTTTAGTCACCAAGTGGGCATAGATGCATACCTATGAATCTCCCTTCTCCAAATTATGAGCTCTCACTAGAAGGAAAATGGGGTCTCTCTCCTACACTTTCTAAGACGGAGTGGTGTAGATTGCTCAAATTCCACACCCTCCGTGTGAACCTTAAAGGCTTCCAAAATCAAAGTAATAACTAGGATTTTGATAGCCAGTGGAATAACATGCAAGAAAAATCCTCTAGGCTCCCTCAAGAACTAGAACTCAAATTCAACAATATTTGGGAAATAATACATATAAATAACATATTCCAAGGTATAACTAGTCAACAAACCTCTCCACCAGTAAGCAACAACATGATTCTAGGTCATATCAACATCATGATACCTATGATACTCATATTGGGTCCATACATGAGGTCTATAGTACTAACTTGACTAGATACATATGCTGGTAGACATTCATACAACTCTACTGGGAAACAACATAAGAATGTCTCATAGATTTTTTGATATAGGTTCTCCTCCACCCATTTTCATGCATCAAAATTATATCCAATACTAAACCTCTGAGAAAAATCATCCTCCATGATTTTAAGCCAAGTATCAACATTGTCCAAGGTCAGATGCTTTGTCATCACACATCATTCTCATAAAAACTTCAAAAGAGGTCCCAACAATGGAACCAAAATGTAGTCATTTATTCATATACCTTCTTTCTACCCCAAACATACTGGCCTATCACCCAACATACACTGGGTGCTCACCTAAGGCACGCAAGGTGCCAATCCCCTCCTTTATGTGAGCCTTGTGAGAGTGTTCCGCTATTAATATAGAATGAGTTGGAAGAATGGAAATATAGACATTCACTCAAAAATAGAAGATACAGATAATAGATTTGTGCACAAATGCATCATAAATGGGAATGAACATTTTAAATAAGCATAATGAAACTAGATCTAAATCAGAATAATATGAAGAACATAAGGGTTTACGCTTAAGAACATGAGTAACCAAATCACACACATATATTGATTTAAAAATATTTACAGTGGCCTCATTACATCATAAGGGTCATACAAACTAAATACACCGAGGACTATTATCTTAAACCCTACAAAAATACTCTATAGAGAGATTTCTTAGATATTATACACATTATAACCCTTGTTCATACCCAAATCCATGTCTATTATGATCAAAACCCTTCTTGCAAACATTTCTATAGTGCCTTTTTACTCCTCAATACCCTCTCTAACCCTACTAGCATTCTAATATAACTTTGTTTCCTCCTTCAACTCTCCATTTCCCTAGCATTATAGATCACATGCCAAGTGGAAGTGTGGTCCTCCATGGTTGAATCCATATGCCATCTTACAAATGCCTCCACTACCTATAATGATCATCCTAGGAATATTCCTTATGTGGAATATTCTTTTCTTGACTTCCAAGGCTCCAGGATGGCCCCTTATCCATTTGTCACACCTCCTTAGGTTTTTCATTTGTTTCTCTTGTGATAAATTCCTCAAAATATGGCTTAGTCCCCAAACCTCCCTGCTCCCGTGCACACCAACCTCTTCTCCCATGCACCTTTCTCTTGCGTTATTTTTCCTAAGAAGCTTCATTCTTTACTACCTCCCGCACACATTGAATTATTCCTTTGGACGTAGTCAATTCAGGGCCTAACAAGAACATTCACTCAAGGGTACTTCCCTAGTCTCTGCAAATGCTCAGAATTAGGTTTTGAAAAGGTCACAAATTGATCTAAAACTCTTCTTGTCTATCGTATTAGATTCACTGAGTGTCGGGTGACTTGAACAATGACCTATAATATAAGATGAAGTATCAAAACCCTAAGAAAAATAAAATATGCAAATAAATGGGTCAAATTGACCTCAGCTACCAAACTACTGGTCTTATCACTAAGCATTGCACTAATTTTTGGACTAGGATGTAGTTCTAGTGAGTGTGTGTATGTCATTCCCTAGGTGCTCTTGTGTCAATCACACTTTGTGAAATATCAATAAATAGTAACTATAGAAAATGTAAATAGCATGTGTGCATGGAATAGAATAGAATCCCTCCCCTATGTAGTGTGTATGATGCAGATATCCTAGCCTTGATGCATAACACTATGTGGATGCAAGTGATGTAATGGATACAACTCTAGATAGAGTGATAGTAGTATGTGATGCTAAGACCCTCACTATAGTCTAATAACCTTATACTTGTGGGGATCTAAAGCTTAATTTCATAATTAATCCTAAAAAGGCCAAGTGGGAAATGGATAAGGATAAAATATGGTTAGAAGGCCCCAAAAATAAGTGGGAAAGGATCTACATCGATTGGGGTGCCCACATTGGGACTAGGCTGCCCCAGGGTGCCCCAGTATAGGCTGGGGTGCCCTTATTTTGGGCTAGAATGATGAGGTATTTATGAAATGGGTGGATAAGTGATAGAAAATATTCAGTAATGACAAAATAAAATATAAATTAAAGATGGCCAAAAGGTGGGATTGATTAGTACTTTATTCACTTGAGAACCTTCTAAATAGTAGTATAAGACCAGGCTAAATAATGTCTAAAGTCCATAATTTTTTGTCACGTAACAGTAGACTTGAAGGACATAACAATATTATTACACACTGGACTTATGCCAAAGAGGATGAAAAAATTAGAGAAGAAGCAAATTATAATTTAAGCTGTGCCATATCAGCTAACTTGTGGATATTTGTATAATATGAGACGCGGCGAGGTCTTAAGAAAGTTTTTTTTGGAGCATGAGCGCGAGGTTATTATGGAGGAAGATCATGGACATATTATAGGAGGAAAGTATGGAGGATATGTAACTTCACACTAGATCCTTCTAGCTGGCTTATGGTGGGAGAAATTATACAAGGATACTAAGGTGTTTGTTAAAGCATGTTACCATTGTAAAATAATTGGAAATCTTGAAAAAGGAGATGAAATTCCATTAAAACCAATTGCAAGCGCGGAGACTTTTGAAAAGTGGGCCATTGACTTTGTAATGCCTATTGCACCACTCACACTTAGGACTGGGGTGTGCTGCATAATTAAGTGCATAGACTATTTTTGATGGTGAATCACAACACCCATGATGATCTATAACTCGATGGGTTGAGACTCTCGGTGTGATTGCATAACATGGAGCTTTTCCCAAGTGTGGGACCTTGTGAATCGGGAAGCTCTCCGGATGAAGGCCGGTTCCTATTCATCTATTCATATGCATACATAAAAATGCAGAGGGTTTACTCAAAAACCTAATCTAACTTGCCAAGGAGACAGGGTAATAAGATGCATAAAAAATAAACCTAAACTAACAAAGGTGATGCACCAAGGAATGAAGAAACACCTATCTTGCCAATAAACACAAACCATCAAAATACAATACAAGATCATGCACAGATAATCAGGTTTGCAGTGAAAGATCAAGAGGATGAAAATGAACATAGAGAGGGTTGAGAATCATCCATATAAATGCATTATTTACTCCAAATATTGATACAATACACTACAAAATGCCAAGAGGCAAAGTTTCATTACAGTTTTAGATGAGCGGTTTTAACTCCAAAAATTCACCTGCCAAAGAGAAGAAGGGAGGGGAAAAACAAGAATGTCCAACCTTTAGAAAGAATTCCCTCCTTACAATTTATAGGAAGAGTGAGAGAGAAAAGAGAGAGGAATTCCAAATCTACCCCAACCACCTCAAGGTTGTATTTAATTCATCTCATTATGGCGGTAGGTGAGAACCCTAGCAAACCCAAAAAATGGCGAATTATATTTTGTATTTTTGAAGAAATTTTTCTCACCTAATTAAATATATCCAATTTTAGTTGGATAGAGGACCTTGTAATCTTTCTAAAAAGTCCAACCTTGTGTGAATCTGAGCTCCCTGTGAAAAGTTATGGCCATTTGAATATTTATGTCAGGGTTTGCTTTCTGTTGGGGTGTCAACGCTCAAAATGTTGCACCTCCTGAAGATGCGCCTCATGAAGATGCACCTCAGCACATCCATCCTCATGTCAACATACTCTTAAGTGCACCATAGGCTCTGAAAATGTGGTGTTGATGTTTTGTGTTTTGCACCTCCAACCTGCGCCTTGGGCGTGAATTTTTCCATGTCGACACTTTGTGCTTTGCTCCTCCAACCTGTGCCTTGGGCACAAATTTTTCCATGTCGACACTTTGTGCTTTGCACCTCCAACCTATTCCTTGGGTGTGAATTTTTTCATTTCAATAGTTTGTGCTTTGCGCCTCCAACCTACGCCTTGGGTGCAAATTTTTCCATGTCGACACTTTGTGCTTTGCACCTCCAACCTGTGCCTTGGTGCGGCTTACGGCGTAAAATAAATGTCAGGTTTTGAGTTTCTTTGATTTCCATATTCTTCTATTTTTCTATATTACCTGGGGAGGGAGATGTATACAACAAATATTTGACAAGGTGGGTAGAGCTTGAATCTACAAAGGATTGTACCATGACCAAACTAGATAGGTTCCATTGTGTTGTCGTGTAAATGTGCAATAGGGAAATAAAGAATTTCCAAGCATGATAACGATACCCCTGTAGTAATTTTTTCATGTTGTATCATTATGAGGTGCACCGCGGGTCTGCCCAGTCATTCTAGTAACCTCCTAATTTGTGTTAATTCATTACCCATATGTGATTTAGGAAATTCAAATGAACCCCCTATGATGATTTTAGGAGTTCTCGAAAAATGATATCTCTGGACAGTGTTGGGAAGGGCTAGCATTGGCCTTCCCAAGACTAGAGCAACCCCCTAGAGTGGCGTGAAGGGTCCAAATCAAACATGGAGGTGAATTTAAGGTCTTGGTGACATCATGGAAATGATTTAGGAATATTCTATGGAAGGGCTCAGAGAAGTTGGGGCAGCTTCGCCATTATTAGGGTTCACAGGCCTAGTCAGATACATAGGCCAAAACAAACCGCTAAGCTTCTAGAAGGTGATTCTGGGAGCTTCTGGATGGACTTAGAAGAAAAATGAGACATCACCAAAAATATAATTCCAATCCTTAAAAGATGGTGAAATTATTTTTTTCACAACATCTTTTGAGCATTAGGTCTGCAGGTAGTTTTTCTTAGGCACAAGTGAAGTACCAAATCAAAACTCCTACTTTTTTGGGGACTCAAATGAAAGAATAAATACATGATACCCCCACAATTGGAGTCAAAATGTCCATTTCCAGTTCAGGATAATATAATTTTTTTCCAAAAAGTTCCATCAAGAGCTGAAGTTATCATTGTCTCAAGTTGTCCTCTAGGAGCGCAGTTCGGGAATTAGCCAAATTTTGGGAGGACACGTGTCAAATTCTAGGATCCTGGTGGGATTTTGTGTCCCTGACAGTCCCTTCACATTTAGGGATATCAAACTTGTAGAAAAATGTGCCCAACCCCCATGTGACCTATGGAACCCCATGTGACCTTCAAGAGTGTCAGTTCAGCCCTCTGGGTGTAATTTGGAGCTCAAATTCCCTGCCGTCGGATCTCTATGCCACGTGTCAACTCCAGGATCACCGAGGAATTTTGATGTTCCTCATCGTCTCTCACATTTCAAGGACATCAAACCTTTAAAAATGTTCACCTATCCCTCTAAGGGACACTTTTGGTCACCCATGTGACCTCACTTTCAAGCCCCTCAGTGTTGATTTTCTAGCTTTCACTCCCTACCGTCATCGGACCGTTGCCACGTGTCTCCTTCTTCCTCACCATGGAAATTGATGCCCCTCACATCCATTTGAGGTGAAGGAAATGTCAAGGACAAGAAAATGTGCCCAGTCCTCTCTGCGCATTTTTTTTTGAATAATTTAAATTTGGCACTTTGTCGTTATTTCCCCCCATTTCTTCTTCACATCTTCATACCTTACCATGGCTTTGTTCATGATTGTCCAGACACCCAGTCCACCATTGTTGCTCCAAACCAGCTCCGCCATGGCCAAAAAAATCCACTCAAATCCATGAAAATACACATAGGTCTTGGGGGAAGGATTGATCAAAAGTGTTGAAGAAATGAAAAACGAGGAGAAAATGAAGATTATTTGCTAGATAACCATGAAGTCACTCAATCGAAAACATCATCATATCTTGCAATATACAATTGGGATTGAGGTGTTGTATTTTTATCAGACTTCCACATTTTTCAAGACGATAAAGATATAACAAACGAGAGGTCAAATGGTACCCTGAAACATTCGTTCCAACAAAATCCCCACTTTGTGCATCTGACTCACATTTGTCGGATTTCCCATTGATCCAAAAATGGAAACGAGCTAAAAACTTACACACGAACTTCAAATGAAAAACCTATCGGGATGCAGTTGTTTTCGTCGCAAACATGGAGACAAAAACTAGACCTGTGAATTTCGAGCTCCATTAATGGCCGCCATGGCAACTTCGTGCCCGAAGCCACTGCCAAGCGAAAAGTTTAAATTTTATTTCCAAACATTCTAGATGGGCAAAATCAAGTGAAATTCAGGAGGACGTGACTGCTATGACGAGACGAGTCTAAAAAAATATGTTCTGTCCCAAACCGAGCTGTGGAAGTCCACTTTCTAAAAATAGTAAGGTGTTCCTATACAGACTCGCTATGTTTGGAAAGTCATCATCAAAAGTGGCTATGAAAAAGGCAGTGTGCACTGAAGATCACCAAGAATCCAGAATGATTATCCGCGAGTAGAAAATAGTGAAAATAGCCACTTAGTAAAAATAGTAAGTTCCCTATATGAGTGCTTACTAAAAATAGTACGTCAACCAAAGAAGTGGCTGAGGCAAAGGTAGTGTGCAAAAGATTGAATGAAGGATTTCATCACATCATGATGGTCACAGAAGAGGAAAAAATCACCTCTCACTAAAAAAAGTAAGCCTTCCATTTGGACACTTACTATTAATAGTAAGTTACACTCAAAGGGTAGTTTTGGCCCACTGGTACATAAAGGGATGCTCATTCAGGTCAACACCATCATTCAGGATCATCCACGGGCATTGCTCATAAGGAATTTGAGACTCATCTCAGAGAATTCAATAGTGTCTCTCGATCACTCACTAGGTGATTCAAGTCACAGGTGTATCATACGCTAGGGTCGGAATTACGGTCATCGGCAGGAACAATTCATTCAACTCAACAATTGTTTGTGAGCCAAGATGAAGGAATTTCTTAGGGTATAAAGAGTTTGGAGATGCAGAATTCACTACAATAGAACACCTCATCGAATCATCTAGAAGGAGATGTGTGAACTTCATCGAAGGCAGATTATTCGTCATCAGTGTTTCTTCCCCATTCTTATTCCTTCTTTCTCTCCTCTCTTCTCTCCCCCTACTTTCTCTCTCCTCCATGTTTCTAATTCTTCCTTGAGGGTGAACTTTTGAGATGTCTTTTAATGAAATTAAAAAAGCAACTTTATGCTTCTAATGTAAAAGTCACCTTTATGTTATAAAAAGGGACTTAATATTCTCCTAGGAAGTTGAAAAGTTTTAAGTTGCACGAGGACATATGAAAAGCCATTGGGGGGTAGATGATGAGTCATCTCTCATTCTATAAATTGTAAAGCCATTATATTTTCAAAGGGTTGGAAATTGATCTTGTAAACTCAAGAGTGCATTATACTTAGAGAAAGGAAAGGAGATAACCATTTTCTTCTACTTTCCTCCACTCTCAAATTTCTTCAACTCCCACACTATGTACAACTTTTGTTTAAGCATCAATACAAGAAGAAATGAGTTTCATGCATTTTTTGATGAGGATATTTAGAAACTTTGAGTTCTGCAATCTTATCTCATCTTGTTGCCATTTAAAGGGTTGTTTCTTCTCATAAATGCATGTGTTGAAGTTTCTAGCTAGTGTGTGCAGGAATCTGATTTCCTACCCGCAACATTAGTTTCCCTTCTATCTCATTTCTCACTCCCCTTTCCCACTTTACAGATAAATTCTCCCTAGTAAGAAATTACTAGACTTTTCCCACAGGGTCAGTGAGAGTGCCCTTGTTGGATCCCCAGGTCGAAAGGCCCACAAGTAGAAATCCACATTTTCTCGCATGCATATATGAAAGCTGCATTGGTTAAGTAGAGGGACTTAGATTCCCAGAGCATTGGCAAGATAACCACCAATTTGTCCCTGAAAAATTTTCTCGCCAACAATTTTTGGCGCCCACCGTGGGGAAGACTTAGCAACATCTACACCCAAAATATGACTGCAAGGTCCAAAAATTCAAAAAAATCAAATATTAAAAAAAAAAGTTCATGAAATTCCATTGTCTAAAAAAAATTCTTGCAGTTCATATTCCATAGTGAAAAGACATTGTTAAAAGATACATTGTCAATTCCTAAATGTGACCTTTCATATTCCACAGTGTCTTTTCATATTCCCACTTCAAGAATTTCCAAAAGTTGGCTGAAGGAAGATATACCAGGTTGAAGAGATCGAGAGGTGGTTTTGATTCCAATTTCAAGACTTTGCAAAATCAGCAAGAATGAATTAGAGATAATCCATACTTCTTGTCTCAAGCCTCCTCTTCATCTGTCTCTTCAAGAATTTCACCTGGATAATCCTATCCAAACTCATGTTGATACTCCCCCTTAAAATTTTTTTTTGAATCACCATTGAGCATTGAGATTTTGCAAAAAGAAGAAGAAGAATTTGTTGAAGTAAAAGTTGAAGCAGAAACAAAAATGGAAGATGAAGTAGAAAGACCTCAACCCATTGTTCCAATGGGGAAGAAATACATGCCCCGCTTATCTCTTGAACCTCCTCTTCATGATCTACCAACAAGTTCCTGCAAGAACTTTCCAAAGTTCAAAGGTGATGGCACACAACTCCCTGAAGAGCACATATTGGCCTTCACCACATCATGTGGGATTCTTAGTGTCCAACATGAACATGTCATTGTAATATTGTTCATGGAGTCTCTCCAAGAAAAAGTAAGTGCAGAATGGTTCTACCTCCTACTTACCTGATCCATCACTTGTTGGAATGACATTAAAAGGAAAATCAAGGAAATATTTAGATTTACTGAGGACTATCAAGACCTCCTTGTTCAATTGTCACAAATAAACTAAACTTTCAGAAAATGAAACTATGAGAGATTTCGTGGCTCGTTTCAACTAGTTGCTTCTATAGGATACCTGAAGAGGATTCACCATCAGAAAACAATGTCAAGAGATTCTTTATTAGTTCTCAATCACTAGAGGTAGGATTTTTCCTATGAACAGTTCAACCGAGGAAAATTGTGAAAGCACAAAGGATGGCCATTGAACTTGATGATGATCTCATCCTATCTGGAAAGATCAAGAATCCCTCAAAGGGTAAAGACACAACATCCTGGAGATGAAGAGAACAGATCCTTTAATGACAGAAAATTGGTGAATGAAATGATGTCATTGAGGAGGGAAATATTTGAACAAGTTTCTTCTCAAAGAAGCAATGGAAATCAGATTGTAGGAGCACCCCAAAGGCTTTCCTTGGAGGCCCCACCTATCAATGCAAATTCTAGAAGTAAGGAAAATGAAGAGGAGATTGAACCAGAAAGTGAAGGTGGTGATTTCCTAGAAAGTGATGAGTTTGAGAATGATACACAAATCAGATTCTATGAGTATTTTGGAGGTGATGAAGAAGATTAATAAGATGCACTCAGTTTCACATGTGTGGTATTCACTCATTCTCAATCTAAGAAAGGAACATCTCCCTCCACTGTTGTAAAGAAAAAGAAGACTAAAGATCCTCCTGTGGCGACTCCACAAAACAAAATAATCTATCAAGGATCTCCACTCCCACCCTCCATGGAGTCTGAATTGTTGAAGCCTGATCCTATAGCAAGTAATAAGGCTCCCTTAATTCCAAGTAAGTCTTCGGATGCCTCTTCCAAGTCTAAATCTAAATCTGCCCTTATAAAATCTAGTACTTTGAAAGCTCCTAGTGTACCTTTCAAAATACCCTCCATTCCCCAAAAATCTTCTCATGCTTCCAAACTTGTCCTAAATCCAAAAGTAATTCCCTTCATCACCTTCTCCTGTATCTTCTCCTTTTGATTTCATAGAATATGTCGAACAAAGCCAAAGTCCAAATTACTGAAACTGAATATTTGTGGACTCATCCTAAATAATTTGAGAGGTTCATCTGATATATAAGGAGTGGTAGTCTAACACCCAATGTTGTAACTTCTAGTTCCAAAGGGATGTTTTCCAAACCCACCCACACCTCCCTCACAGAACATTCTTTCCTTACAGCACATCCAAGGCTGACAAGGTCAATCCTTTCTACATCTCCCTTCTTGTTGGAGAATATGTATTGAACAATTGCATAATAGATTTTGGTGCCTCAGACAATGTGATGCCTTTGAAGGTTTCCAAGTCTCTAAAACTTACCATGACTCCACCCGGTGGCTCTTGTTACTCCCTGGAGTCAAACTAGGTCCCACTTGTAGGGAATGTCAAAGATGCACATAGGTGGCTCTCGCCAGATTTCCAGACAAGAAAGTTTCAGTGAATGATTTTGGTAGTATACATCCCAGCCTCGTTCAGAATGTTTTTGAGTAGAATTTTCTACCGAGACTTGGGAGGGAAAATTTAGATGGATTGGTCATCCACAACCATACTAGTGAAGGGAGACATGGAGAACTTTCTTCCTGAGAAGAAGATGAGGTACACTGGTATGAAATTATGGAATCCCAGAAGCTAACATTTTGTACCAAGATAGCAAGTGAATGAAACACTTGGTGAGAACTGAGGAGGAAGAGGATATTACCATCTTGATAGAGCCAGACATTCCTTCCCAGAGAGGCATGAACCTTGAAGAATCATTGATGATGTTTGATTTACAAAGGGGGAGCCCCGAATTTCAGAATGATGCAAACCATGAAGAAGAAGAAAAGGTTCTTGATTATTTTCAAGTAGAAAAATCAGCTTATGTTTTTATCCATGATGAGGAGTTATTCTCATTCCCATTTGTGGATGAATATGACATCAACTAGGCCATATATGGAGAGAGAAGGCCATCTTGTGATGAACCCACAAAAGGTTTGAAAAGAACTGCTTAGAGTTGCAGAAGAAACTGAAGATCCTGAGCTCAGTCTCAAACTCCTGATGTAATCCATGAACCTACAAGACAAGTGTGAATATGATTTGAAAGTCTTAACCAATATGAAGGTTAGCCATATGGAAACAAATCAAGATGAGAAATTTGATGTCCCTCCTGAGCCAATGATTGATGGATGTAATGATGAAATCAAGGTATTTTATTTCCCATTTAAAGAGGAAGACTCTTTCCATGATGAATAAATTAAAGCAATGAGTATTGAGGCCTTTGAAGATGAATCCCCTATTGATGAAGGAGTGATGGAATGCAGCGATTCCCAAGATTATGAAGTAACCCATCTGGATAGTTGCCTTGACCTGAAAAATAAAGATTCTTCGAAGGCATACATAGATGAGCTACAAGAAGTAAAAAATGAAACCTCCATGCAAGAACTATCGAATGTGGTAGAAGTTGTGGAAGACCCCAAGTTGATTTTTGATCTCTTAACTCATGCCATGGCCATACAAGACAAGTATGAGGTTGCTGCCGGCCCTCCCATCGGTACTCAAACACCTCACATCAAAGTAGAGAAAAAGGATAAGTCCAAGGTTTCTCATGGAGAATAGCTCAATGAGCATAGTTCTGGGAAAGAAAAGAATTGGGAATATTCAAGAAATTTGAATGAAAAGAAGCCCTGGGGCAGCAGTAGGATGCTCATTGAGAAATCAACTATGTGGATAAAAGTGAAATGCATCTGGCACCATGAAACTTATTTCAAAGAGGATGAAGGTAGTGGAATTTCTAAGTGAATACCAGAGCATCAAGAAGCTCACGGGGACTCAATCCTATAAAAAACAAAATGGACATAAAAGCTCATAGCTTTCATAAACAGTTAAGGAGAGGAGTATACTTTCTATAAAAAATCAATAGCTTCATAGAACAACATCACTCAGGGTTTCCCTTTTAGGGGTAAATTTTGAGAAATGAAAAGTGCTTCGTGAAAGCAGGTTGTCCCCCACCTTGTACCATAGGTGGTTGCTAGGTTTTCTTCCCTTTATGTTGTGTGTTTCCCTTCTTATTTTGGTTCATGTGTTTCCTTTCCATCATTTTGTGTGAGTTTGTGTTTTCCTTCTTCACTCTCTCTCTCTCTCTCTCTCTCTCTCTCTCTCTCTCTCTCTCTCTCTCTTGTTGTAAATTGCACATGACTCTATAGAGCACAATGGATAAGGCACTGGTCAATAGATCATATGGTCTAAAGTTGAGATTATGGATTCTCCATGTCATGTCTTTATTGCGTTTGTTCCATGTCATGTCCGCAAACTAGAGCTAACTGTTGTCGTGTAAATGTGCAATAGGAAATTGGCAATTTTCAAGCATGACAATGATACCCCTATAGCAAATTTTTCATGTTTTATCATTTTGAGATGCCCCTAATCTACCCAGTCAGTCTAGTAACCTCCCAATTTGTATTAATTCATTCTCCTAGGTGATTTAGGAAATTCAAATCCCCCTTAGGTGATTTTAGGAGTTCTTGAAAAATGCTATATCTGGACAGTGTTGGAAAGGGCTATCATTGGCCTTCCCAGGACTGGAGCAACCCCTTGGAGAGGAATGGAGGATCCAAATCTAACATGGAGGTGAATTTAAGGTCTTGGGACATCATGGAAATGATTTAGGAAGATTATGGAAGGGATCAAAGAAGTTGAGGTAGTTTCACCAAAATTAGGGTTCACAAGCCTAGTCAGTACAAAGGCCAAAACAACCACCAAGCTTTAGAAGGTGATCCCGGAAGCTCCAGATGGAGTTAGGAGAAAAAAAAACATTTCTAGAAATATAATTCCAATGCCTACAAGATATAGAAATTATTTTTTTCACAACACTTTGGCGCATTAGGTCTGTTGGTAGTTTCTATTAGGCACATGTGGAGTAGCATATCAAAAATCCAATTTTTCATCCATCAAATGGAATAATCAAGACATCATAACCCAACCATTGGATTAAAAGGCCATTTTCAATCAGGATCATATAAATTTTTTCCAAAAATGTCCATTGGGAGCTCAAGCTATCATCATCGCATGTCCTGTTAAAGCAAGTTTGGGAGTTAGCCAAATTTTGGGAGGACACGTGTCAGCTCTAGGAGCCTGGCAGGATTTCGTGTCCCTAAAATCCCTCAGGGTCAGGGACATCAACCTTGGAAAAATTTTCCTAACCCCCATGTGACCTTTGGAACTCCATGTGACTATCATGATTCTTAGTTTAGCCCCTAGGGTGTAATTTGGAGCTCAAATTCCTTGCCGTCAGATCTCTACCATGTGTCAGCTCTAGGACCGCCATGGAATTTGATGTCCATCACATCCCTCACAGGTCAGGGACATAAAACCTTGAAAAATGAGCCTACCCCTCTAAGGGATACTTTTGGTCACCCATGTGACCCACTTCCAACCCCTTAGTGTTGATTTTCTAGTTTCCACTCCCTATCGTCAGATCGTCGTCACGTGTCACGTTCTTGCTCACTGTGGAAATTGATGTCCCTCACATCCCTTTTAGGTGAGGGACATCAGGGAAAATAAAATGTTCCCAACCATATCTATGTATTTTTTTTGAATAATTTAAATCCAGCACTTAGTCTTTATTTCCCCCCATTTCTTCTTCACAACTTCATACCTTGCCATGGCTTTGTTCATGATTATCCAGACACCCAGTCCACCATTGTTGTTCCAAAAAAACTCTGCTATGGCAAAAAAAACCACTCAAATACATGAAAATACACAGGTCTTTTGGGAAGGATTGATCAAAATTGTTGAAGAAATGAAGAACAAGGAGAAAATGAAGATTTTTTCCAGATAACCATGAAGTCACCCAATCAAAATATTCATATCTTACAAGATATAATTCAGATTGAGGCACTATCTTTTGTAGACTTCCACATTTTTTAATATGATCAATATGGACTAAATGAGCAGTCAAATGGTGCCATAAAACATTTTTTCCAACGAAATCCCCACTTCATACATTGGCTCACATTTTTCGGATTTCCAAATGAAAAAAATGAGCATTTCATGATGGAATTGTTTTCATCCCAAACGGAGACAAAAACTAGACCTGTAAGTTTCAAGGTCCATTAATGGCCACCATGGAAGCTCCATGCCTGAAGCCATTACTAGGAGAAAATTTAAATTTTATTTCCAAGCATTCTAGTGGGAAAAATCTAGTGAAATTCAGAGGACATGACTGCGATGACGAGCTGAGTCTAAAATAATATGTTCCATTGCAAACTGAGTTGTGGAAGTCCACTTTCTAAAAGTAATTATTTTTCCTATACAGACTCACTATGTTTGGAAAGTCTTCATCAAAGGTGGCTATGGAAAAGGAAATGTGCACTGAAGATCACCAGGAATCCAGAATGATTATCTAGAGCAGAAAATAGTGAAAATGACCAGTTACAAAATATAGTAAGTTCCCTATATGGGTACTTACTAAATATAGTAAGTCAACCCAAGAAGTGGCTGAGGCAAAGGTAGTGTGCACATGATTGAAGGAGGGAGTTCATCACATCACGGTGGTAAAGAATAGGTAAAAATCACCTCTCACTAAAAATAGCAAGCCTTCCATCTGGACATTTACTATTAATAGTAAGTTACACTCAAAGGGCATTTTTGGCACAATGGGACATAGAGGGATTATCATTCAAGTCAACACCATCATTCAGGATCATCTATGGTAATTTATCATAAGGAATTTGAGACTCATCTGAGGGAATTCAATAGCTTCTCTTGACAATCACTACGTAATTTGGATCATAGGTATTTCATACGCAGTGTCACAATTGTGGTCATTGGCAAAACAATTCATTCAACTCGACAAGTGTTTGTGAGCCAAGATGAAGGAGTTTATCAAGGTATAAAGAGTTTGGGGATGCATATTTCAATACAGTGTAACACCTCATCAAATCATCTAGAAGGAGATGCAAACTTCATCAAAGGAAGATTATTTTTCATTAGTGTTTCTTCCCCCTTCTTCTTCCTTCTTTCTCTCCTCTCTTCTCTTCCCCTACTCTCTCTCTCCTCCATGTTATAATTCTTTCTTGGGGGCTGCACTTTTTAGATGTCCTTTAATGAAATAAAAAAAGAAACTTTATGATTCTAATGTAAAATTCACCTTTATGTTATAAAAAGGGACTTAATATTATCCTAGGAAGTTAAAAAGATTTAAGTTGCACAAGGACATATGAAAAGACATTGGGGGGTAGATGATGAGTCATCTCTCATTATATAAATTGTAAATCCATTATAATTTCAAGGGGTTGGAAATTGATCTTGTAAACTCAAGAGTGCATTGTACTTAGAGAAAACAAAGGAGATAGCCATTTTATTCTACTTTCCTCCACTCTCAAATTTCTTCAACTCCCACACTATGTACAACTTCTGTTTGAGCATTAATACAAGAAGAATGAGTTTCATGCCTTTTTTTATGAGGATATTTTATAAACTTTGAGTTCACAATCTTATCTCATCTTGGTACCATTTTTAGGGTTGTTTCTTCTCATAAATGCATGTGTTGAAGTTTCTAACTAGTGTGTGCAGGAATTTGATTTCCTACCTGCAACATTACTTCCCCTATCTCATTTCTCACTCCCCTATTTAACTATATAGATAAATTCCTCCATAGTAAGAAATTACTAGCTTTTTCGTAGGGTCAGTGGAGTGACCTTGTTGGATCCCCGGTCAAAAGGCCACCAAAGAAATCCACATTTTCTCATGAATGCATATATGACAGTTACACAGGTTAAGTACAGGGACTTCGATTCCCAGAGCATTGGAAAGATAACCACCAATTTTTACCTAAAAAATTTTTCTCACCAACACTTTGGGAGAACATTATTAGTAGGTATCTATGTCCATTGAGCTTGACTAGCGATAAGGGAACTCACTTACTGAATGAGACAATTAGAATTTTGTTAGCATTATTTATGATGGCACACCATACAACTACACCTTATCACCCTTAAGCTAATGGTAGTATTGAATCCTTGAACAAGATTTTAGGACAAACCTCATGGTTCATTTTAGGACCCCCCTCTGAAAAAATAGTTTAGAATGGTTGGAAAATCTCCAATTTTGACTTTCGAATCGATGGCAAATTTCTGAAAAAATGTTTCATGGAAAAGGTGATTTGGCAGGCACAATTTTCTTTGATTTCACATAGTTAAAAGGGTGTTAGACAAAATCATCCATTGGTTTTCATACCGGCCAAGTTAGATGGTAAACTATGGTCATTTAACCTAGTGTATGACATCAGGTTGGATGGGCAAGGTTGGACGAGCATACTGTCAGATGGGCAGGTTGGACGGGCAGGTTAGATGGGTACTTGGATAGGTAGGTTGGATGGGTAGGTTGGATGGGTATGTTGGTATGTTGGACGGGTAGGTTGGATGGGTGGGTTGGATAGGTAGGTTGGTTTGGAAGGTTAGACAGGTAGTTTAGACGAGTATGGGTCAGGTTGTGGACATGTAGGTTGGACAGGTATTGGACAAGTATGTTGGTCGGGTATGTGGACGGGTAGGTTGGACAGATAGGTTGGACAGGTAGGTTAGACAGGTAGGATGGATGGGTAGATTGGACCGGTATATGGGATTGGAAGGTTGGTTGGGGAGGTTAGATGGGTAGGTTGGTCAAGTAGGGTGGATGGGTAGGTTGGACGGGAAAGTTGGACACATAGGTTAGATATGTAGGGTAGGTAAGCTGCCCAACTTGGGTTGGACAGTCGTCCAACCTATTGTTACATGGACGTTCTAACATGGGTTGGATGGCCAACATGTCAAGACAATTATTTTTTGCCATGTGTCCCTTGAACCCTTCTCGGCCCTATATATACCCCTACGAGGTTCATTTCTTCACTTTTCCATGAACATTTCCAGCGCTCTGAGCTCTCCAATCTTCAAAGTTCTCCCAAACTTACATGCACCTTTCAAGTTTCTTTCCTCCCTCTCCTATAAATTTCAACAATGGACAAGCACCATGTCTACTCCTATGCCCAAATTCTGATAAAAAAACCTCATGTGCCCACAAATTGTAGCTTTGATGAAACTAAAAGACACACCACATGAATGGCTACAAAAATCACAATTTATGAGGCTTGTCAACATGCCCCAATTTGAAACTGATACTTTTGTCCTTGATTACATGCTTACCTCTTACAACTAGAAAGAGGGAGAGTTTTCCATTCTCCTCATGGATTTTCAAATTTATTTCACAATTGAGCCCGCAGACATACATCATTTAACTGGCTTACCATTCGAAAACCAGCCACCCATGACTAAAAATGTTATCCTTACAGATGAAGACAAAAAGTTTTTGGATTCTCATTACAATGTGCAGGTTGGTG
Organism: Taxus chinensis; assembly: GCA_019776745.2. Lineage (NCBI taxonomy): Eukaryota > Viridiplantae > Streptophyta > Pinopsida > Cupressales > Taxaceae > Taxus > Taxus chinensis. Next base: position 620,617,026 of record CM034149.1, on the reverse strand, counting down.
GTAAGTTTATTATTTTCAACTTATTTTCTTAATATTACTTGACCACCCAAGCATCTAACATTTCTTGTGTGTTATTGCAGCTCCTCTTAATCGTTTCAACAAGAGGCATTCTTATACAAGGTATTACAAACAAATTCTTTCTTACAGTTGCATCACTTTTTCTAGGCTAAGATTTTGTTACAGGGCAGATTTGCAGACATTCCATTTTGGGCAGTTCAATATATAATGCAGATACTAGCAGGGAAACAATTTGATTGGTGTACATATTTGTCCAACCAAATAAAAACATATGTCTCCCATGCCTGCAGTGCTAATATGTCTGATAAATCCAAGATTGTATTCTCTTCTTGCAATTATATACTTGTTTTCTATCAAGAAGTTTTCTTCCAATTGTAGTACGCACAAATTCCAACTACAATTAATGATAAAATGAATGGTCTCTCTCTTGAAGAACAACATAGGTAATAATTACTTTTAAAGTTTTCATGTTATAACAATTTTGCATTCAATATTTTTTAATACAATAATAATTGTAATATTTTATTTTGCAGAGAAGAATTATGGCTCCAATATCTCATAAGGAGGATATTGCTCGAGGTAAATCCCCTCCAAAGGTCTCTGTGGATTCTGAAGATGGATTTAGCAAGAATCAACACCAATATGAGTTCCTCATAAAAAATGACCTAAGGGGTCGGTATGTGCATCATGCCTACCATAACATTTGATTACATGTATAAATTTACTTTTTATATAATTAACCAATTCAAACTACTAGTATAGATTATGTAAGTAGTACAATATTTTAATATTTCTAAATTTATTGTATTTAGAAAGTACTTAGTTTGATGATGAAGATCAAACTCATTCTGAGTGTCAAGATCGAAATGTCATGATTGTGTCTCTGAGCATGCAAGGTAAATTGTAATGTATAATATTTAGCATATTTTGTTTAGTTACAATTTTTTAGCATTTACAAGGCCCAAGCGTATAATGATAATTTTCTAGTAATTTTTTGTTTTCTTCTAGCAGGTAATAGAGCTTCTCAACACATTCCACTTGCAAGGAGGCCACCAATACCACAACACGTAAAGTCCAAAAAAATAGAAGATATTCAGGAAAATAATATAAGGTTTCCTGTAGACTTAGCAGAAACACTTCATCTTGTAACCACAATAATTTCTTAGACTCTCACTAGGTGGTGTCTTAAGTGTAACGGGCACCCAAATTTTGAACAACATCGATCTTGATGAGGATTATTTGGGCTTTGATAGTGGAGATGCAGACAAGGGTTAACTATTTTGACACCCATGATATGATTCAATCTACTCCACCTCCTCCACCACAACTGCAACAAAATGTGCATGAAGTATAGGACTCTCCTCCTCCAAGTAAAGCCCTATAAAAAGATGATGAGAAGACACATTTTGCATTCAAAAATATGATATCAGATAGTATGGGGGCCATAATTATATAAGTTGTAATGTTTGATGTGGATTTGGTGTGCACTTGGGAGAGGAGGGCTAAAATTTTGATTAAAGAAATAAATACCCGGTACCATAATCACACTCAAAGGAATTCATTGTTCACTGCCGTAGAGAGCCAACCAGAAAGGCTTGACATTTTTCTAAACAAAGCTCATTCAGGCACAATTTCATATAATAATGATTATGATGATGATATTATAGACATAATGTTAAACATGTTGGAGAATCTGAATGCTGAAGCACAAGCTTACTACAAAAAATGGGCTAAAGATAAGACAAATGTTTTAATAGCAAATGTAGAAAAAGAAAAAGTTGTGGTAAGTCATCTTTTATAGGAAAAATCCTAATATTATGAGTTCTCCAATATATTTTTTCAACTTATCTAATAGACTAATACTTTTATATTTCTATTTTATAGGAAAAATATGAAAATTTAAAGAAAGAAGTATTTATATTTGAAGCACATTTGAAGAATCTCCACAAAATCCAGAATTCATTTGTACAGTTGAAGGAAAAAATCATAGTATTAAATAAACAAAATAATACATTGAGAAGGATAATCAATGAGCATAAGATGGATCCATAAATATCACTGAAGGAAAAGAAAGATGAGGATGCATCAATTTTTTCAGTGGGAGATGTTGGGAGGGAGGAGAAGAATATTCTTCAAAATATCAATACCATAGCATGATATTTGTAGGCATCAGGAGTTTTAACAAATAACTATGTATAGACTGAGCACATTCATCTACCTCTTGCACAAGAAAAAGATCAAGCTTCCCCTGCAACATAAAAAAAAAAATTAGTTAAGTTCACCATCTGACAGGTGTGTTGTCACAATTCCAACACTGTCGTAGGAATTAAAAGATAGTGGCTAGCCAATTTTTACTTTTTATTTCATGTGGCATACATAAGGAGAAATATGATTCAGAATCATAGGTAGAAAAGAGGATGCCCTCGTAATGTGTCCTTATATGAAAGAACTTGTCTGGAAGACTTTGAAATGTTATTTACAACCCCCTTTTTGGAATTGTATTGGTCGACAATGCTTTATGAAATGATACTTGTCTTCATAAAGTAATCTGCCACATGAGAGAATGATTACAAGAGTACTTTGGAATTGGAACTATATGTATTGTTAATGGATTTCTACTTAATAGGAATGGTCTTTATGTTTCTATGTTTATGTAAATGGTGCTCAAATTTTCATATTTTTGTTTGTTTGAAATATTTACATTTCTGATTTCATGCAAATGTAAAAAATTAATCAATTAATAGATAGGTCGATCCAAATAAATCTGTCCTTATTTCAGTCAGAAAACCAAATATAAAAAATAAATGTGATACAAGTAAATTACAGTGTTCCAATGGACCAAGTAAAAACAAATGTAATATTGCATTTATTGAAAATTTTCATTATTTATGTATCATGCCAATGTATATATTTAATCAATAATCACATAGATGGATCCAAATACATTAGTCTTAATTTTAGTCAAAAAAAAATATAAAAAACAAATGCGATACAAGTAAATTACACAAGTTCATTAAGACCAGTTGATTAACATTAATGAATATGAAATACATCAAATTTATTGTAAATAGTCTCAACAATGTTTAGAAGAAATGAAATCTATGTGAATTCGAATAGTCCTAGAGAAACACTTTCATTTGTGTCTTGGAAATCAAATGTAGCATGATCTGTGGATGTGTCTCAATCCCCCAGATTATGCAAAATATTACCAACTCCTCTTCTTTCTACTAGTGAATTCCATAATGCAAGTGCTCTCTCATAAGGAAAAGTATCCACTGAGTAACGTGATACATACAACCTCAGACAACTTTCTAGATTCCTATCCAATCTGTTTCAAACTTTTGACTTTAAAATGACAATGCACTAAAAACCCTCTCATCTTCCACAGAACCCAAAATCATTGTTTGACAGAGTTCATACAACTTAATATACTAGCTCAAATCCTCTCAGAGAATACTATTGGAATAAATATCCCTCCAAAGCCTTCTAATGGCACCATATTCTTGTGGGTTTTCTAGAAGATGAACTTTGTTGTATCATAGTATTAGCATAATGCATTCACTGGGAACTAAGTATTTTTATTTGGAAAATACCTTCTACAGAAACTCCATTTATCTCTACAGTCTTAGAGGAATGGTTAGTTAGATCAGTCATGTTTTTGACAAATAAAAGATTGATGGATGTATAAGGTATGCTGCCAGCTAAATTCAAAAAATGTGGATTTACAGCTCCCATTTCGTCAAGTATTTTATCATGTTTGAATATTTCCTAGATTTATTTAGATAATGATTCAAAAATCTTTCTCAATTTATTGCTAGTTTTGGATAATACTGTGTCAAATAAATTTCATATCACTTTTACTTCTTCCATTTCAGAGCTAGCAAAATAAACTCTTTTTTGAAATATATGAAGTGGAATCTCTTTCCCATGTGTTGTTATAAAGAGATGATCATGTATATTGTATTTTAAGAAGCAATTAGGATTTTTCAAGTAAGTTAATGCATTCCATCTTTCAAAAGTAGCACCCTGAAAAAATTCTATTTGAAATATATAAAATTTCAAGAGTCTAGAGCACGTCTTCTTAGTCTTATGAAGTTGGTTATATAGAAAGAACAATCTTGTGCATGCTTCATAAAAATATTAAGCTCCCTCAACAAAGGAAAAATACCGCAGAGTGTGAGTAAATTTTTTGTGTCTGTTAGACGATACAATATATCTTTATTTTTATCTACATCCTTGTGGTATTTATACATAAACCCTTTCAATGAAGGATATTCATAAAATATTCTACAGGTATGTTCATATATAGAAATCCATCTGGTATCTACATCTTTGAGAAGATTTTTTCCCTCTGTCAGTCCAATTGCAAATTTTTGAAATTCTAAAAATCTCTTTGGACTGCTAGAATAATAAGCATGTAAATCATGGATCAGCTCCTCCACTTCAGCTACATTTTAAAATGTGCTCAAAATTTTTTAGTCAAGATTCATTCTATGAGCCATGTAATGGATTGCAATCATATAAGGAGCAATGGTTGTCTAAAGTTGAACGTAGAGACCATTTCTGGCCACCTGCATTACAACTGCACCATCACTTCTGACACAAACTAACTTTGTTACAATGGAAAAACCATCCATTCCTATGATATCCTTGAGATTTGAAACCACCAATTTGTAAATATTTTCAGAATTGCAATTCTCGGTCAGTTTATGAATTTCTAAGAGATGGGGAGTTATTACTTCATTTACAAATGTATAAACATCAATACAAATCCATGAATTATTAGCCACTGCAGTAACCTCATCAATTGAAAGGGAAATATACTTGGCCTTTTGAACAGACTCTTTCAGGTCCTCCTTTTCTACCAGAGATAGACATTTTGCAATTTTCTAGCCATTGGTATTTGACCAATTTTATTGAGGAACATTTTGTAAACCAATAACCTGATACAAAATTTTATTTTCTTTGAAATATGACACGATTCTTCCCCTTTTCAATATATGGAATATGATAGAAAACTAAATACTTTTTGCATGCATTTAGGTCTCCATAGCTTTTCTCAATCTTGCTACAAGTGTGCCACCTTTTTCATACATTTTTTTTCCTTTTCATATTAATCTGCATATTTTACATGTAAAAAATATTTCACATCTTTCCATTTATGTGTTCTGACTATGTTGCCATCCTTTTGATTTTGGAAAACATATATTTTCCCACAATACTTATCAATGGTGTCCAGTTTGAATTGCATCGTGTGATCCTTCCCTTGTTTCCAGCTATATATTTTGCATGAAAATTGTGTTGGGAAATCATTACCATTTTGAGGGTTCACAAGTTCAATCAAAGGATATTTTGTAGCCCATTTGAACTGGAAAGTCCTTCCAATTGTCCAATTTTTCCTCTTTCTTCTGACAAATTTTCTTTCTTCCTTAGGGTTCAACTTGTACATCTAGCCTCTCAGCAGGAATATCTTTATCCTCATGTCTCATTTTTCTGGAAATATAACTTGTAGTAGAAGCTTCCTTTGTTTGTGTATCATGAGAATTTGATGAATCTTCTTGTACTTCTATGCCATCAAGGGAAAAAATTCTTTCCTCAACATATAATGGATCATCCAAATATTGAAATCGATTATTTTGTGAAGGAATTTGTGAAATTTCTACATATAATTTTATAAAATTGTTACTGATATAGTATTAATTTTATATATAGTTAAATATTTACTGATAGAGTACAAAGAGTTTAAAAAATAGTATGAAAAACCTAATTATTGAATTCTGTAAGACTAAATAACCAGTAAATAGTACATATGAATATTTTCAGCTGATGTAGAAACCACCTTCATTTTTTGTGGCTTTCCAAAATAGACAAGCAAAGTCTTTGCACCCTTTTTTAAACTAGCTTAATTTTTAACCTTATTACCTTGATTTCTAGAATCCATTGATATATCACTAAATTGAAAACAAGACTGCTTAGGCTGAATTAAGGAAGGATGACTTAAGAGTTGGATGGATTTGTTGTTGGATGGCTCTGGGATTAGACGACTCTAGCCTCTAGGGTTAGATGGCTATGGGGTTGCACAAATTTGAGAGTTAGGGTTCGATGGCCCAAAGGTTAGACAAATCTAAGGTTAGATGGCTCTGGAGTTAGACAGATCTGGGGTTAGATGACTCTAGTATTGGACAACCCTAGGGTTGGATGGCCCTAGGGTTGGTCAGCTATGGGTTGGAAGACTATAGGGCTGGATGGCTTAGAGGTCGGACACCTCTAAGGTTAGATGTCTTAGAGGTTAGATGGCTCTAGGAGTTGTGGTTGGATGGTAATGGGGTGTGTTATGTCAGAGGTTGGACAACTTTGAGGTTGGACAACTTTGGAGTTGGACAGATCTAGGGTTGGATGGCTCGAAGGTTGGAAGACCCTGGGGTTGGATGATTGTGGGATTGGATGGCTCTAGGGTTGGACAGATCTGAGGTTAGGTGAATATGCGGTTAGATGACTCTAATTTTGTACAGCTCTGAGGTTATACGACTTAGAGGTTGGACAACTATGAAGTTGGACGAATCTTAAGTTGGATGACTTACAGTTTAACAACAGATATTGGATGGTACATTACTGGTACTCTATGTACACTTCAGTGAATATGCACATGGAATGATTCAAAATGGCAAAAAAATTACATGCATAAGCTCTTATATATGTGTAAATACTAGGTGAAATGTACCATACATGGGACTTATCATCCAAATTTTTTGGCGACTAAGTCAGTTGTCACTCGCTGAAAAATTTTCCAATTCGAATTTCCAAAAACTTGAATTTTCGCGAGTTTATGAAAATTCACCACTAAAATTTTCTATGATAGACCTTGAAAAATATTTGTGATGTTGGAAGAAAGGAATGGGATGATAAAGTAGCATTTGTAATTTGGTCTTACATGACTACATATAAATAGTTGAACAAGGAAACACCTTTTCAATCGGTGTTTGGTAAAGAGGTTGTGCTACATGTAGAATTCTTATTACCATCATTATGTATTGTGCACGTAGTTGTAATGTCTGATGAACAGGATGCGGAATAGCTGATTGAGAAATTAATGTAATTAGATAAGGGTGTGTCATCACGTGTTAGAGCCAAAGGACTAAGAAAGCATGGAAAAATTCTTGACATGATAGGCACATCAAGAGAAAGTATTTTTCAATAGGGAGGATGGTCCTTCTTTATGACTCCAAGTTTGCGTGCCACCTAGGGAAGTTGAAAGTTCATTGGTTGGGACAAATTATAGTGACTAATATATTTGACTTAGGTGCATGCCAATTACAGGTGATGGATGGCACTATGTTTCTCGGCTATTTTAATGGGAGTAGGCTGAAGCCCTACTATAAATAAGATTTTATGTTTTGTAATAAGGAAATATTTCCATTTAGATTAGGTTTCCCTTTCATGTTTTGTTTGTTTTATTGAAATAAGCACGTTCACACACATGAAACTAATTAACATTTATTGAGATAATGCACAGAGGACCACACATAATTTAGTGTGGGGTACAACAAGTGTTTGTATGCATGAAAGTTGGTATAGTTGTGCATGCAACTGTAGAGAGGTGGGATGATTTTTAAAAGGTGCATGCGAGTAAAAGGAAACTGTGTTACAACTGCTAAGAATATTAGTGCTAATAAAAATTACTCTAATTGAAGATCATGTGAGGAAGAGGCTGCACAATGTAACAAAAAGTAGGAAACATCAATACGTGCTACTTGGTGTATGATGCAGAGTATGAAGTGGTGTAGTGTAAGGGATTACATGCGAGGATGTCTGTGGCCTAGACTATTCATAGCGCCAAAAGGTTATGACTTTTGTGCATGGAAGAAAGAAGAGTAAAGATTGGAAAAAGCAAAAAACATATGTAAAGCTGCAGTATGGTGGTAGGTGGCAAGAAATAAATGTGATAAAAATTTGGAAATTTGTAAAAGGGGCACCAGAGAGAGTTTGTTTTCACCTTACCTTACGAATAATTTGAGTGTTTGTTGTGTGAACTTGTGAAAATTTACGAAGAAACTTGGAGAATCGAAGAAACCTAGATTAGAAAGCAAATGAATTGGTTGAGAATCTCCTTCAGGTGGAAGTTTAGAGCTTGGAAAAGGTGTGGAATTTGGTATTTAGTGGGTTAGGGTTTACATTCCTCAAGATAGGGTTTACATAAAAATAGGTACATAGAATACAAGTTAGGGAACAAATTTGGTAGAGTAGAAGGAATAGAGAAAGGGGGTGATAGAGTAAACACTTTACGTGGATATCAAGCACCAAGGAAATAAAAATTTTGAGTTAAAAGTTACACAGTTGGAAAAATAACACCAAGAAAGGCATCCACCATGTCACCTAAGGGAAAAGGAAAAAAAATCAAAGTAGAAAATGAATGGTACTTAGAAATGCAGTACCCAGAGGGCATGATTGTGGGGTAGGGATGGGAGTCTCTCATAAAACATTTCAAGGTTAGTGACTAAAATCATCACTCCAATGTAAACAAATGTGAAATAGAAAATGAGTTAAAACAGAAGATGAACGGGAGGAATTATGAGGGAAAATTAATTTTTGATGACAAGGGGTGAAAATACTATTATCAATGTTTGATTTCACAAGTCCATGAGGACTATTTACATTTTTTAGAAAGGAGGATGTGCCTTACTTCACAAATTATTAGGAGAGTAACTAGTTTGTGTAGTTTAAGTTCTCAAATAGAAACCGATCTCAATGATGTTCCTACAGTGGAGGTAAATACCACTGCCTTGAAATATCAAAGAGGGGGTCATGTGATGGACATCGTTAAACTCACTGATCCTGTTGTAAGAGTCACAACACATTGGGTTACTTGTAAGTTGGGAATGCAAGAAAGATGGACTAAAGTAAACAAGAGGTGGCTCCATATTAAATAGAAGATGGCGAAAAAAACCCCATATAACATTGATACCTTCATTTATGAGGGAATCATAGAAGGAACTCTTTTAGGAGACAATAAGTTGGGGAGCAATTATCCTTTTGATTTTCTTTTCAGAAATTGGGGGTACCTAATAGACAAATGAAAATATGTGGAAGTTTCCCTAGAGGAAAAGTCCCCCATAAATATATTTTCTAAATACACATGCGATGGGATTAATAATTCCTATAATTTAAGGGTGGATACATGATATAGGTGAATGTGCAAGGTATTCGAACATGACTGGCGCATTCCAAGTGATTTACCCTTAGTTTTGGAAGGGAAAGTGGAGTTTGTAGTTTATCAACACTTCTACCTTGGGATATTTTATTTAAAAACTAGAAGGAAGAGCCCTTAGTGTAAAATCCATTTTGTCTTTACGGTGAGGTAATTCCAAACGTTAATAAACAAGTTTTTTTATGCGTACGAGTTAAATTTTGATGCAGATAAAGTGAATTTTGATCACCATACGCTGCAAAAGAAGTATGTCTACCCTGGAAAGATAACATATATAGAAACGATGATATTAAATGATATCAACATTAACTCCATGACTTTGGCAATAGGAAATGAATAGGTAGTGAAAATATATATCTATTTGAAGCCTATGTTAGTTGATGGTAAATATGTTGAGAACTATCTTAAAGTACTTGAACCACCTAGTGGTAAACAAACAGTTGGAAGAAAGTGAATGCACGAGGATACCCCTTGCCACCAAGTAGAGGAATAATAAGTAGAAAAGGAGGCAGAATGAGGTGCGAGTTCTTTAGGAGAGATAAAGAATATAAGTACCAAGAAGAAGACATTGGTGAAGAATAAACCCATAGTGGTTTCAATCAAAGAAATGGAGGACACGGAGAAGTTTTATGGCAACGAGATACCAAAGAGTCCCCCAATCATCCATATGATAGAAGACATAGATGAAGAGAAGTTTGATATGTGTGAAAAATAAGGGAAAAGGAAATAATATGAGGAAGAAGGTCCAAGGAAGATTGACGAATAATAATGCCATGGTGAGCCCTTTATGAAGAACATAGGTGGAGACAGGAAGGTTGAAGAAGAGAATGATTCTGAGTGTGAGGAGGAGGAAGAAAAAATTAAGGACACAACTACATGTGAGGATAAAGGTATTGGGGAAGCAAGTGGTGAACTTAAATCTATAACCTAGGAGGTGTTAAAGGCATGTAGGGGAAAGGGAAGAAATAAAAGTAACATCCCCCAGGGCCCCCTGATGCATTATAATAATGATCTTGTAAAAGTCCTGTGAGCTTGATATAAGAGTTCGGTGGCTGCAAAAGACCTCTTCTGTTGGTCAATATTTGATAAGAATGAGACCTTACTACATGAGAAACATTATCTCTTGGACATATTAGTCACATATGGAGGAACCTAAGTTCGAGATTAACATTGTATGAGACTCAGATCAAATCAGCTCTTGGAGAGGCATTCCCTGTGATGGATGTATAACTTCTTATTGATGAACAAACATGTAATGATCTTAATAAACTAGAGTTGGAAGTAGGAGTAAATTTTTTTGACAAGGACTGTGTTATCAAGAGACTACATGAGGAGATACATGAGAAATTTAAATAAATTTTTCAATTAAAATAAGAGTTAAGAGAAGAGAAGGGAAGGACATGCATGAAATACAACAAGGCGGAGGGTGTTACAGACATTGTCACCAATGCGTACCCAGACCTAGCTATAAACACCAAGGAAGAATATGGAACTTTACTACATTATTTGGAAGACTTGGCATGGATGCTCTCACATGAGAGGAGAAAGGGTACAAAGACAACAACCGAGGAGATAGCCATGTAGAATAAATGTGATAGGGAATAAATAGAGGAACATATTTCTTAGTACGAGGTGCTAGCTATAAAGGCTAAGGAGGTTGTGCAAAGGGAAAAACTTGTTTTCGACAACTACCAATATTTTTATTAGGTTGTGAGTGCACTTGATACCAATGAAGATGCATAGTTGGGGGAGATTCAAGCCAAAATGAAAAATAATAAAGCTGAGTGGGAGATAATGTTATACGAGGTGGAGTAGAAGAAGGATTTAATAAAAAATCTAAAGGTTGCACTAAAATATGTACTGAAGGAACTCTTCCCCCAGGTCATGTGTAGGATGGATGCACTAGATGATTTGGATAGACAATTTGAGAACCTACTCATGGAAATTAAGGGGAAGATTGATGAATTGAATCTTACAGAGGTCCCTAACATTGTGAATGTTGTGATGGTCAAGGAGACCAAGGAGTTAGAAGATTGGAGGGAGTTACAGAAAAATTTGGATAAGGAATTTCCTAGGATCCTTCCACAAAATAAGGCATAAAGCATTGATTCTTTTAATTCTATTTGAAAAATCCATATTTTTATTCTTTCATTCACGGTGGGAAAATATTTGATTATTTGGAGACATTCTTGATTCAATGTTTCTGAGGACGGATAACATCCCTAGTGTGGGGTAATTTTGGTTGGAAAATATGCTAAGGATTGGTAGATAAAAGAGATAACATGCACAAGATGCACCTGTTGGAGAAAAAAGTAGCCTGCAAGAAATTACGTATAGATACAAAATCAGGCACCATGTGGGATTGCACACAAACACAGAAGGAACAAGGACTTATCAATTTTCCAGAGCATGGGCTAAAAATAAGAAAAACAGTGTATGAGCTTGATGAAGAAAAAGATAAAATAATGATGACTTGTCGGCCAAAACAAGGGATATTTGTGGAAAAAGCACATGCAAAACAAGGATACATCACATGCATGAAGAAGGATAATAATAGGATTAAATATAGCCTTCAATTTAAGATAATATTTTATTAACATGGAATGTAAAGCATGTAAGTTATTTTTGTGATCATGCCTATTATTAGAAAGGTCCATGGTCAGTGAAGGGAAAGTCCCAACCCCTATATATATCTAGTGTAAATCCTTTTTAGTGGTGATCGTGTATGTTGTAGTAGAGTTATGCTATTTTGATACCGATCTAGGGCTTGATTTTCGTGCAGATGGTCCCGTGCATATTATAATGAGTGAGTAGCAACTTCCATGTTATGTAATTTCTTAAGGTTTCTAATGGATAATTTTGGTTGGATAATGGTAGTTCATGGATCTGATCATGGTGATTTTATAGTGAAATTAATATTAGTTCCTGCTTACATTGGTTCAGTATTTTCCTTAGTATATGTGTTGTTGAATTTCCATGGTTATGATGATTCTCTATGCATGATTGAATATATGGATTATGGATATGATGATTATACATGCTAACTTTATGGTAAACACAATAAATAAGGGACCTAGTGGTTGTGCTTGCTTTAGGTGAGCATCCAAATCTATTTGGATGAGGTGCCAGTGTGCATAGCTATTAAGAAGGTAAACAAAAGACTTCATTACACAATTTCAATATGGGTGCATATCTTCTCTAGGATTATGTACACTTATTGTTTAATGCACACACACACACACACACACACACACACACACACACACACACACACACACACACACACACACACACACACACACACACACATGAATTCAATGTAGATGGGTGAAAGGAAAGTGGCCTTACCATTATAGGATTTCTATATGATATAGTTGTTTCTAGTCATTTGGAATATAATATTTTGAGCATTGAATATTTATCAAAAATTCTATGTAAAGAGCCGAAGAATTAGTTTTATTGAATTTAATAAAAGAAAGTTTTATTTCTATGTTTAGTTTGTGCTTATCTTCTCTACAATTCCCCTCATTTGGTATCAAATATATTAGGCTTAGTCTTGAAGTAAAGTTCATTTAAGCCAACATAAATATGTTGTACACTTCTGGTTATAGTATTACAAATCTACAAATACCCTATTTTGATGGGAAAAAATATGATTAGTAGTCTATCACCAAGAGATATTTATTTCACCCTAAATACCTATAGGATCTAGTTGAAAATGGCTACACAGAGCCTCAAAATCATCAAGCATATTGTTTACACCCTTAGTAGATTATTTGAAATTCTAGAATTAATTAATTAGGTACACTAAAAGATGTAAGGAGAGCTAAAAGGGCTTATTTTGATTAATTAATTTCCAATATTAATTGTACAATATCAAAATAATGCATGAAATATTAAAATGATAAACTACAAACTTTAAAATACAAGGGAATGAGTGCACTTAATTGGTTATTGATGGATTGGGAAGGTTTTAGGACTACACATTACTAAAACAAGGATATTTGAACCCGGTGGTGATTCATTATGAAAATTGTGATTGGAAACTGATATGGGGTAGAACCGTATAGTTATTCTAGGACTGTCTATATGATCTTGGACCTTCTATATGGCCTTAGAATTTCCTGGTTACAAAACCATATAGATATGTCAGGACAAAATATAAATTCTAGACCAAACTATACGACCTCAAATGGGGATGAAAAACATGCTAAATGAATTTTTCATCGTGTTAGATTTAATTATTATAAGGATTTTATGCATTGTATACTCAAAATGGGTAAGAATATAATTTTGCAAGGATAAACAAGACAGAAAAAATAAATCATAATGTTTTAATTGCGAATGGAAAGGGTTTTTTTATCTTAACAAAGTGATTTACCAAATTTGAGTGTCTACACATATAATTTTTTTTCATAGGTGGAGAAATATTTTCTCAAGGAGAAAAACGAAGGATTTGAAGGAGATTTAATATATTCAATAAATAGTTCATCCTAATATCTTCACAACAGTTTTACAGTAATTTATTATAAGGAGGAATGTGATACTCTTTCGCTCACACCTCAAGGTATGAAAAATATTAAAATAGCTAAGTTAAAAACATTAAGGAAAGTTTTTGAAACAATTTGGATGAAATAAAATGAATCAATAGATTCATTATTTACTTAAATCCATTGGTTTGATAAATTAGATAAGATCTCATGGAGAGATACTTGAAGATAAGAAGTTTTCTAAAAATATATTGAAGACTGTAGTTAGTAAAATTGAATTCATTGTAGCAGTCATAGAAGAGATTTAAAATATTGCACAACTAATAGTAGATGAAATACACATCTATTTTATCTTACATGAGAACATACTTAATTTCTCATCTTACTTCTTAAATAATGGATTCAAAACCTAGGATTTAGTAAGCCATGGAAGAGGTAGAGGAAAATATCAATTTAGAGGTTGAGGAAGAAGCTTGAGAAGTAGTAGAACCAGTTGTTTGAATCCAAGTTCAAGTGGTAGTAGCCAAAATCAAAGATAGAACTAGTCACGTGGAAAAAGCTATGAAAAACTCAAGTCCAATTTCATTATTGTAATAAATGTGGCCATTATACTCATAAATGTTAAAAACAATTAGTATAATTTTAATCATAGGAAAAATGTAAATTTTACCCATTAGAACCAAGGTCAAGGTTTAATATGTTTGTCTTGCAATATTACACAGGAGATTCCAAATAATGTATGGTTTATATAATATAGTTGTAACAACCACATGGATGACAATATTGATATGTTTTTTTATGTAAATAAGTAAGTTTAAGTTTTTTGTTACAATCGTAAATGATAATCATTTGTTTGTAATAGAAAAAAGGGAGTGTTAGTGTTCTAATAAAACAAGGAGAGAGGACACTATATATGATGTATAATATTTTCTATGACTCAAGAACAATTTGATGAGTGTCAAGTAACTATTCTAGAAAGGGTACAAAGTGTCTTCCAAAAATAATGAGAGTATTAACTTGAGTTGTCTCTAAATAATCTATTGATTTCCAAAATTAAAATGAAAAATAAGATAATGTTTATAATTAGGATTAAACTACACTTGCAAGCTTATTCCTCCCAATAAATTTCTCCATAAATATTTATCATAGTCCAAAATCATGCCCAAAAATAATTCCATTCCCAAGATCCCACTCTAAAGAGATCCAATGCTATCCAAAATAAATATCAAAAAATTGGTTAGAACACTCCTCCCCAAAGTATCGCCCCAATAAGATCTTATATTTTTCAAAACAAAAAATTGTTAATAGATCATGCCAAGATATCATTATGGTGAGATCTCACTCTGATAAATGATGTATTAAAAATATAGATGTTAGGTTAAATGTTACTCTCTCCTCATCAAGTCCAATGGGGAAGAACATGGAAAGTAACATCCCAAAGTATTTCCATTAAGGCAATTACATTTATCAATGGTCCTACATATTTTTCACCAAATTGACATCTTATGCACAACCAAAGATAATAACTATAGTGCCATCCTTGCAATATCCCAACCAACTGTTACTAGTGCTAAATCTATAAGACAACGGAATGGGATAAACACAAATAAGGATTCTCCACTAGATGTCACTCCAATGATAGGTATACATGACCAAATTTTAGTCAATAATAAACAAAACCTCCCCCATATAGATGCTTGTGTAGTGACACCTCTTGTATACACCCAATTTTTTTATGTTTTCTATTTTCATACATGTTACTAACAATTCTATTTTCAAGTTAGAGTTTTTTGATGCATCTATCTCTAGAATGGGTGCCTTAAGGGGATCATTCCAAAATAGAGGTATGGTTATTCACGTAACCATTTGGTAGAGGATCCTATATGAAGAGAGAGCATATTTCAATCCCCTTTATGTATTTCGTTTTCTCATATTCATCTTATTTTACCTCTTATCTTCTTGTTTTCCTCCTCATTCTTCTAAAATATTACTTTCTCATGGCCCCATTTATTTCATTTCACTTCATCCTTTATTCTCATGAATCCTTTCACATATCTCTTTGCATCTTCCTCACTTCCCAACGACATCATCCGCAGTTGATTACGTTGGTGCAAATTCAAATTCTCTGTCAATGCCTTCTCCCATGGGTGATGACGTTAGTATAAATACCCAAAATATCATTTACACATAAGGACATCAAATATTTTCATAAAGGAATCATCATTATCTTTTCTCTCTTTCGACAACTTGCATCTACCTACTTAGCTTCTAGATTCTTTGCATCTTGACTCTTGGCTTGGAGATTCTTCTTTCTTGGATTGGTTTTCTTGCAATTTTGGGTCAACTATAGTGAGCTAGGACTATATTATTTCCCCTTCTCCACTTGAAAGTTGTTCTCTCTTGGTGTATCATCCTTTGGGAGATAGATGCATCAACGACCGCCCCCCCAACACGTAAGTTCTCTAACTCACTTTTTCATTTTATATAGAAGTTTCCTACATTCGATGCATGATTTATGTTAGCTTATTGTTTTATGGACATGCTAGGTTGTCAAATTTCATTTCAATTCTTTACGTCATGTTACATTCTTTCCTTAGATTAGCATAATCTTTGCATGCTTATTGTATCTTTCATTTCCCCCATAGTGTTGATACTTCCATAATGTTCCTTTGTCTTTCTCAACCTAAGACCTTGGAAACCATTATTTTTATAGTGTAAAGGTTACTTCCCTTTGGGTATGAGATCATAGTAGTCCATGTACCTCCTTTAATTCTATCTATTTTTGTGTCAGTATTGGTGTGTCCCTCAATTTTTGCCTCGAATACCCTGGTTGAATGAATGATTAGAGTGCATGGTGTCTAGATGCATTTTTTTCCATGATAAACCTCCTCATATGGAGGTTTATTAAAAAAAATTCACTAATTTATTCTTATAAATATCTCACCCAAATGATAACTCATGAAGGTCAAAACATTAAAAAAATTCAAAATTATTCCAAAGAAGTAGTCACCCTAGTGACATCACTAAAAGATAGAATTCTACAAAAATTAAGTGGAAATGGAGATTTCCAAGATATTGATGCAAAGCTATCTCGAGAGCATATTTTTAAAAATATTTTATGTCAACTTAACCATGAGTTCCTGCTAGTAATTTATCTCAATACCTCTTTTGAACTCATTTTTGTCCCTTCAAGATACCACCACAATGAGTAATCAAGTAGCCTTCCAGTATGAGATGAAAGATGAAAATTATTTTTGACATATTCATTTTAGGATATGAATTAGAGAGGATTTAATTTGTTAAGAAATAAATACATGGTAAAAGGATTACCATTGATAGAAAATCTTGAATTTTTTTAGGGTGTATTATGGGAAAGAAACATAGATAATAATTCTTGAATGATAAGTCTATCAAAGAAAAGACACCACTGGAGATTTCTCACTCTAATTTATGTGGAAAAAATATGACACCATCAATTGGATGGTGTAACTATTTTCTAACCTTTGTTGATGAATATATCACAAATACATGGATATACTTATTTAAACAAAAAATTAATATTTTAGCTATTTTTGTTAGTTTAAAGCCCTAATTGAGAAGAACAATGGGAAATATATCAAGGTTATAAAATTTTACATATGTGGCTAATACATGTAAGATGGATTCTTGAATTTATAAAAGTAACATGGAATCCACAAGCAATTCAATATTAGGTATACACCTCAACATATTAGTGTGGTAGAAAGAAAGAACAAAACCATCCTAGATATGGCCAAAAGCGTGTTAAAGGTCAAACATTTATATAATTAGTATTGGGAAAATGTTCTAGAAACTAAAAAATACATAATGAATGAATGCCCACAAAAGGTGCAAAAACTCTGACTCTAAAAGAAGCATATAATGGAAGAAAGCATAGTTTTCTACACATGAGAGTTTCATATTTGTGGCTTATACACATGTCCTAAATAAATTGAGAATAAAATTAGATGAAGAAGGAGATAAATGTATAGTAATAGGATACATTAAGGATAATAAGGCATATAAGATATATATTCCACTCATTGGTAAGGTGATTATTAGTAGAGATATGATTCATAGAATAAGAAGCATGAGATGAATGTGTGGAGAAAATAATGAGTATTATAGCTACTCTACAATTATAAAAATACAAGAATCAACTATAGTATGTGTACCATCTTATGCCATTCCTTCTACACATGGTCAAGTGTAATAAGGTGCTTAATAAATGAAAATTCAGTCAAGCATAAGGATAACCTCACACATTAGAGAAAGAAATCCAAGTAAAAAACAAATTCCATAAGGAACAATAAAGAAAAACCTCAAATAATCATTCAATGTTTAGGACCATCAAGTCCAAATTCTACAAGATATCCCTCTTACGACATCTCAAATACAACTTTGAAAAGTATAAGAAGGTAAAAGACAAGAAGTATGAGATGTATCTATGATTAGAATGAAGGAAACCATAATGTTGATTTATTTGATATAAAATTGAAAGGTTATCTAATATAAACAAGAAAAATTTCATGAAATAATAGAAGGTAATAAGAGACAATGTTGCAGAGTACAAATAATAATAAACACACTTATAATTTAGTCAATTTTTTGGGAGTAATTACCTAGAGCTTACAAAGATATTACATATATAGAATTTTCATTTCCTATAATCAAGGAGATGAGGGTTACCAATATCATCCCACTAATATCTCCTATGATCACTCCCAAACCAAGCAATATCTCACACAAATCTAAATAGCTACATGAGTTTTTTATTCAAAAAACTCACAAGTAATATAATGTAACCTATATTATTAATAATGAGTTGTTTGATAACCCATATTAATAATATTACATTATTTTATTTTTCTCACACAAATATGATATTAATATCTTACTAACACACTAACTTACTAATGTAATATATGAATATTACATTTAACCCTTAGTACAAACAATAATGTGAGCACTAATCCTATGGATTATTCCTAACATAAACCCCCCCCCCCCCCCTATTGTAATTACATGGAAGGTCATTAATTAATCCTGTACCTGACTCATGTTTTGCATATGGGTTTACAACTTGGAAAACTACCAACCATAAAATGAAGATTTTCTAGAGGAACTTTGAGACATGACAAATTTGTGGTAGGTGGTGTCTATTATTATTCAACCTTACTGTAGATTTTTTAATTCTTGAAATTAATTCCTTTTACTGCCCCAAGAAGGTTGGTTTAATGGGGTGACACCCTCGACAACTGATATATTCGGTTTTGCATTCAAGATGTTGACATGTGAGTTTTGTGGATAAACATATGTTCTTTTGACTATTGAATATCATGGATTTGATTGGGATAAATATTTTCTATTCCAAAAATCATTAGACTGAAATTATATGGTTGTCAAGAATCCATTTTCACTTTGGAAACATGAGCTGCAATCTAGTATTAAGAGTTGGGAGACTTATTTCTTCTTCTGATTCATCCTTGGATCAATTTCAGGTTGATCCAAGGAATGTTTCAAGTCTTCTTCATAAACTGAATGGTAAAATTGACATTCAGTAGCTTAAGGAACATAGAATTGACTGAATTTTTCACGATACTAATGATTGGCCTTGTTGACAACGTGTTTTCATTCATTTGTATAACATTCATGCCTACAGGTCTTTGCATGATTGATCTTGGTGGGACATTAAGGACTTGAGAAAAATTCAATTCTCTTTGGAGAAGTTTGGAGTCTCTAAATGATCTATGGGACTATCCTAACAATATCCTAAGCTTGGTGAGAACAGCTAAGTTCTAGCTATGTTTACTTATTATGGGGGACCTTGTCTAACCTAAGTACCACTTATTCTATTATAGGGTTGGCATCATAACCTAAGTGTTATGCTAAGAAAATAAGGGAAGAGTTACTAAGGGGGTATACTAAGCTATTTTGATACTACCTATTACTAAAGGGTTGTGATTTGAACCTAACCTAAGGTGGGAATTCTAATGACTAATGTTCTAAGACCTATGTTATAATTTTTAGGGATTAACCTAAGTTCTATTTGAATCTAACCTAAACTAAAAGGTAACCTAAAGGGGTCTACATGTCATCCATAAGGGTAAAAATTCCAATGGATTTTAACACTACACTATTATAGATATGGGTTTAAATGAATAAGGTACTACTAGATTTGGCAGATGGGTGCAGTGGACTTAGTGGAGGCCTACGTGGAAACTCCACGTAATTGTATGGAATTAGATTTTTGTGTTGAGATTGGCATATCGTCAAGATTTAGGAGGTGGTGGCAAGGAAATATAAGCGAGTAATTTTGGATTGAATGGAATATATGGCATTTATGAGCCTCGATCTTTGTGTGCAAACTGTCATGGAAACATAGGAGGCAGGTTTGTATGAGGTCATTTAGTTTTACTTGCATGGCAGATTTTGCTCTGTGGTTGAGCTAACTGGTTCTTCGAACCATCATTTTGACCTTTAGTTGCAAAGATATTTTTGGTTTTTACGATCTATTTTTGATCACATCAGGAAAGTATATGAAGCTTGGAAGGAAAATATGTTTGGATTGTTGATCCCATTCGATGGAGGAGAAAAAGAGATTGGAAGCTTAGGTTGGAAGTCTCCTTGTGAGTTGGTGGAAGCGCTATTAGGCATGATAGGCTCTAACTATTAAAATTATTTAGGTTCTTCTAAATGATTCATTACAACTCACTTTCCTCTCATGAGATTCTTGTTTTCTTGTCTATCTGGTTATTTTACTTGGTGGTTTTAGGAGGAGGCATCCTTGTGTGTTTGATTTAAATCCACCACAAAAATAGTATTGTTTGAGGGAAACTATCTCTATGTGAGGTTTTATCAAAGATGGAATGCATATGGGTGAGATGAAGGGGATGATACAATGTGTTCTGAGACCATGGAAATATGCATTGTAATATTGATTTGTATTAGTCAGGTTAGGGCCCAACTTAAGATTTGATTGTTACGAAATTATATGGATTGGATTTAAGCACAAAATAAAAATCATAGTTCTATTGTTCATATTAGCTTACTGAGTTACATCTTGATGCTTGAGAGTGAAGATAAATGGGTTTTAATAGAGGTCCTAGTACTTCTATTACAACACTAGTTTGAGTGTTAAGGCTTGCATTTGGGTCGACTACATCTGACTATCCATTCAGGCATTTTTGTATTGGGTAGTATTTCCTTATTTAACTATGACTAAGCTTATGTCTCTTTACTTGAGTGGGATAGTCACCAGGTAACTGATGTGGGAACTTGTTTGGGTCATTTGAAAACATCTTGTGGATTTGGAAATTTAAACATCTGGCTTAGAGTAGAACTTTAAATCTATGTTGAGACGCGTAACTTGAGATAGTACTGGTGTGAGAATGAGATGATAGATTCTTTTCCCATGGATTGGAATCAACCTGCGTTCTGGATTGACTGTATAAGTTGGTCACTAAGTTACCATTGTGATTCGTGCGTGAAGTTTTTTTTTTCTTTTACTCCGTTCCTATTGGTTGAGGGCCAACTATGATCTAGGACACCTTCTGTATTTGGTGTTGGGGTTCTACCTCCCTCTTTGATGTCTCTTTTAATAGCCACATAGGTCTTTTTGAAAGATTGTGATATTACCTTGGACACTAAAATAGTGCCCTAGGAAGGATTCCTAACTGAGAGTTCAGTTGTATTTAGCTTAGATTACAAGTTTTGAAGTACCATTATGTGATTTACATTACATGAATTTGATCATGAATTGTTTTCTTTTTGTATTATTGGTAAGCCTTTGTGAGACTTGCATTTTGGGTTTGCAAGTAATTCTAAACTTATCGTTTATATATTTTGGGATATATATATCTCGACTAATAACAGTAATATTGGCTCTTGATTTGAGTCTTTATAAATGTGAAAGGACATGTATAACATTCGTATTCTTTTGAGATGATGATTATGGTTCAGGTCTACAGTATGCTTTCATCATAGAACTGGGTTCGAATTGGAACTTCTTGTACAGTTGAAATGCAACGATGATGTTATGTTGATTTATTTCCTTATTGTGTTACCATTCCTTTTCCTTGGATATGGCTCACTGTTTGAAATTTCTATACTCATTTCCATTTCAAAATAGTGATTTCTTTGACCTATTGTGTCTACCTCATTTGAATGCATTGATGGAAAGTAGAAGTTGAGAATAGTAATCCTAGAAGGTTTTTATTAAGTAATTGATACTTATTGGTTTGACTGTTGTTGGGATGGGTAGTCTTGATGAGTAGTTTTTATGGATTTGGAGTAGGTTTGTAGCTTGTAATATTTATCTTTTCAGAAGAACCTTGAGTAGAGATTAACTCAACAATAAGGACTATGATTGTTTAATACCATTGATTTGTTTTATTGGAATAACTTCTAAAATGGAAAGATGGAATTGGAGTTACAGTTGGACAATTATGGTTTTCCTTACCTTCTAATGTTTGGTTATGGAATTACAATGTTTGATGTATATTCTAATGACTGAATGTACCCAATATTGTTATCCCAGAAAGGAACAGGTAGCTCGTTATTATCTACACTGTTTTTCTGATGTTATAGGTTCAGGCATGGTATATAATGGTTCTTGCTTAGGATATAGAGGGATCAAGTCTTGAAGGAAGCTAACATTGTTTACATTTATTTTGTCTCTTATAAAAGATAAATGTGGTATTCTATTAGGATAGAATTAAGAAATAATGGGATGAGAGGATTATTTAATGTTTGACAAGCCATTGATAGGATTAATAGTAAACTTTCAGATTGTTGGGCAGATATTGTTTATTATATTAAATTTTCACTTAGGGATTTGATCTTAGAATTTTTAAGTATTTCCCTTGGACATATTTTATCATTTTGATGATTTTATGATGTTTTAATTGTCTCATTAAAGCAGTGTTGCTTTAATGAAACAATTAGTGGAATGCACATTGTTTTAATGATTAGTGCTTATCATGCTCAGTTCATCGAACTGACCCATGCTATCTATTTTTACAGATGGACGACTTAAGTGGTAAAAGAAGGAAAAATCTCATATGATGCATTGGCTGATATATGTATAATTCTTAGTAAAGAATTCTGATTCATTCTTTTGTTGAATTGTAAAAGAAAGTTGTATACTTTATTGTATAAAGGTTGTTGATATGCAATATGCCTAAAGAGCATAGTCTTGTTAATTTTATAAGTTGTAATGATGAATTGCGAGTTGTGTTTTATTTTCATGAGTTGTGAAAATTATCTTGTACTTTTATAAAGAAGATTAAAGTTCCATCATGTTGATATTCTTTATATTATGTTATTCTTATCTTGTTATCTTTGATAAAATGGATAATGGGAATTAGTTCAATTTCCCTTATAATGAAGCAACTTGTTGAGTTGCATAATATGATGTGTTTATCTAAAAAAATTTAACATACTAAGGTGATGCATAATGAACATACATTAAGAAATATGGACATTGGGAATGATATATCCTAATACTTAAACATGTAGAGAAACATTCTTTCTCTCTCTCAATTGAATACAAACCTAAACGGTTTGGAAGTTTGATTACTATTTATTGACTTCATTTAGTATGAAGTGTACTTTAATTAGTTATATGTGGTTGTTAAATGTTCTTAAAACTTAATGAAAATTTAAATGAATCTCATGATAACGCTGTCATGTTTTGGTTAATTTCTGCTTTAACAAAGAAATCGAACATTAAAAGCAACCATAAGTTTAACGAAGTTCTTCATGGAATAAATGAAATAAATTTAGGAAAGAACTTATTGAGTGTTGGATTAGGGTTTAGCAGGGTGGTTGTAATCGAGAAATAATCCAAACTAACAATGTATTAACAATCTCCTTGGGGTTGTGTACATCTCAATGAGGTAGTTTATGTAGGATGTTGGTACATGCCAACCGTAGGGTTGTACTTTTGAGAATACTTGGGTCTTCTTTAGAATACACCATTGTAGTTGACATGTGGCATCACCCTTCCACATTGATCATACAGATCTACACACAATAGGAATTCAGACGTGAACTTAGTTTCTCTCTAGGTCAAGAGAGGAGCATATTCAGGATAGGAATTATCTTCCAATGGCTCAAGGTACGTTGGCACATCTAGTTGACTTAGGTCAACCGAGTATTCCCATTTACCCTAAGCCATTGTGAGTGTCTTCCTATAATAAGTTTTATTTTTATCTAGGGCTAGGGTTAAACCTGGGACAAGTGGACTAACGATAGTCAGTAAAGACCAATCATGATAATAGAGGAGTGAGGTGAAGGATGTATTCTAATATAACGAGTATGCCATCTAGGAATAGTGACATACACTATATGTTGTAAATATTTGGCCAAAGTATCGCAAGCTACTGGTTGCATTGTCCTATCTCACCAAGTTTAAAACCACGAGATATCATATGAATATTGGTAACATATATTTAGATATGTTCTTTAACAGATCACTCAGTACCCGGTGTAGGGTAGGAGGACCAAGTATACAAAGTATACGAAATGTATTCAATACATAAGATAACATAAATAGATCAATAGCTTACTGAGTTATGGAATGAATAGATCGGTGAATCACTGAGTCATCATAGCTACATATGGTTATCTATTTGAATTCAAATGGCATGGAATGTTTGTTCTAAATAATGCTTTATTTAGAATAGTGAACATTTTATTTTTATTTTTAAAAAATTCGTTGTTTCTAAAGTCTTAAAATGGGAATGTTACATCTTGGTATCAGAGCTGAAGGTTGCAACTCTTGGACCTATTATGTCCATAATCTAATGAAACTTAAATTTTCTTGTAACAGAAAATGGTGAGAACAAGAGGAAATGTTGCAAATAACCCTCCACCTGAGGAAGGAGTAGCAATTGCCCAGAAACTCAATGAGATCCTTTCTACCCTATTGGACATAAGAGATCATTTGGCTATGCTTGAACAACAAGTAATGGGTAATGAGGAGGAATCAAAATCTGATAACAATAACCAGCCACCTCCAGGGGACAACGCCAATGTGGGTGTTGATAATAACAATGTTAACATACCTGTTCAGCCTGAGAACAAAAAGGCTAGGCTAGCAGTAGAACTCACTAATGACATAAAAAGGATAATTCCACCCAAGTTTGATGGCACCACATTAGGAGATGGGGCTAAGAACTGGCTCAGTGAAATGGAGAAATACTTTACAATAAGAAATTTCTCAAAAGAAATAAAGGCGATATGGGGAGCATATCAGCTTTCTCACTAAGCATCTTCATGGTGGGACAGCCGCAAGGCTGAGTTGAACATTTATGAATCTAATATCACATGGGACCAATTTAAAGGTTACTTTAGGCAACGGTGGCTGCCACAACTCTACTATGATCAGAAAATGACTGAATTTTCAAACTTTTCTCAAGGAAAGCTAACTGTAACTGAGTATTGGGAGTGATTTACAAAAATCCTTAAGTATGTGCCTCAGTACCAAACTGATGAGAAGTTCAGGATACAAAAATTCATCATGGGATTGAATCCTGTTATAGGGGGAGAGGTGGATGTTCATAGCCCAACCACGATGGAAGGGGTTGTTGAAAAATCCACTAGGTAAGAACAGAAATTAAAGGTAATTTTTTCTCACAAGGAGGAAGTAAGGAAGAAGAATCCCAACTCCTCTTCATCATCTCTTGCACCCAAGAAAGGGACCATGGAAGAAATTCAGAATGAAAAGTAATTTTTCATCTGATACAAACAAGAAAGCAACAATAAACAAGTTTTTTGGTAATGCACAGATTCCATAACAACTTTGTCAAGAACAATAATAACAGACAGAAGTCCTATGGGGGTCAGAACGATAACTCTAAGGCTAGAAATAAACTTGAGCCTAGGAAGGGACCTATAGGAGGTTGTTATAATTGTGGAAAGATCATTACGTGAATCAATGTCCTTTGAAGAAGGATGATCATAATCAGCGGCAAAAGATACACGTTACAGTAGCTGACAAGTAGGCTGAGAAACATGCCACACCCATAGAAGTTCTGGGTAAGTTATTTGGCTTACCAATAACTATTATTTTTGATACCGGAGCTACTGAATGTTTTATTTCTAGTAAATTAGCATCAAAATTAAAAAGAAAAGCTAGAAACATGGATAAAACATGGACTGTATAGTATGGGAATAATGTTGTTCATACGGTTAGTATGTGTCTTTTTGGAGCAGTCCTTGATTTACCTAACTTTTCCACTGAGGTTGATCTTTATGTTGCACCTTTGGGGTCTTATGATGTAATCATATGTGTTAATTGGTTAGCAGAACATAAGGCTAAAGTGGACTATTTTGAAAAACACATTAGTTTTTTAGATGACCTATAGAAAATAACAGAGATTCAGGGTGTGAAACGTGAGATTTCTATTAGAAAATTGTCAGCTATGCAACTTAAAAAGGCCAAAAATAAAGGATGTACCTTATATGCAGTAAAAATTACTGAATCAACAAAAGAGAGAAGTGATATTATGGAATGATATCCACTTTTACGAGACTTCAGTGACGTATTTCCAGAAGAATTGATCAGGTCTTCCACCCAAAAGGGAATTTGATTTCACGATTGAGATCAAGCCTGGAACTAAACCTATTTCTAAAGCACCATATCAAATGAATACTACAGAATTAGTAGAGCTTAAGGTTCAGTTGCATGAAATTTTGTCTCAAGGTTTGATTAGACCAAGTGTTTCACCTTGGGGAGCACCCATAATTTTTTTGAAAAATAAAGATGGAACACTTAGATTGTGCATTGATTACAGAATGTTAAACAAGGCAACAATCAAGAATAGATACCCACTCCCTAGGATTGATGATTTATTTGATCAGATGCGTGGAGCATCAATATATTCCAAGATAGATCTTTGATCTAGATATCATCAATTGCGAATTAAGGATGAGGATATTCATAAAACAGCTTTCAGAACAAGGTATGGACATTATGAGTTTACAGTTTTACCTTTTGGATTAACTAATGCACCTGTAGCATTTATGAATTTAATGAAATAATATCTTTCAAGAATACTTGGACAAATTTGTGCTCGTATTCTTGGATGACAATTCTCATATATTCAAAAAGTATTGAGGAACACCATGAGCATTTGAAGATAGTTTTGGGAATATTAAGAAAGAGATGGTTATTTGGTAAGCTGTCTAAATGTTCTTTCTATGACACAAAAGTACACTATTTGGGACATGTAATAAGTAAATATGGAATTGTTGTAGATCCTTCAAAAAATTACAGCTATAACAGAGTGGCCTGCGCCTAAGAATGTACATGAAGTTAGAAGCTTCATGGGACTTGCTGGCTACTATAGGAAATTTGTAAAAGATTTTTCTAAGATAGCTGCACCAATAACTTCCTTACAGAAGAAAGATAAAAAGTTTGTTTGGAGTGAGAAATGTGAAATTACATTTAAAACCTTGAAGGAACAGTTAACTTCAGCACCTATTCTTGTAGTACCAGATCCTAATGGAGATTTTATGGTGGTAATTGATGCATCAGGTGAAGGTCTAGGAGGTATTTTGTTACAAAATGGTCATGTCATAGCTTATGAAAGTAGAAAACTAAAGTTACATGAGTTGAATTATGCTCCACATGATTTAGAGCTTGTTATCATTGTTCATGCACTACAAGTTTGGAGACATTACCTGCTTGGTAAGCCTTTTTAATTGAAAACTGATCACCTTGGACTGAAGTATATCTTCACTCAGCCAAATCTTAATGCAAGACAACAAAGGTGGTTAGATTTTTTGTCTCAATATGATTTTGACATCAGTTATATAAAGGGTAAAGAAAATAGAGTGGTTGATGCTCTAAGTCATAGGAAGCACATTTCTACTCTTATAACATTAAGAACTCAGTTTAAGGATGAAGTAAAAAGTGTTATGGAATCTGACTCTTACTTTCAGCAAGTAAAAGTAGCACTTGCTGCAGATTCGAATGATTTGAGATATAAAGGTTTTCACTTTGATAAAGAAGGAATCTTACGATTTGAAAATAGAGTCTATGTACCTTCACTAAATGATTTGAGAAAGAAATTGTTAGCAGAATTTCATAATTCACCTTTTTCTGGACACCCTGGTATTACAAAAATGCTTGCTGATATAAAACAACAATATTTCTAGAAAGGAATGAAAAAGGATGTTCTAGACTTTGTGACACATTGTCTTGAATGTCAACATGTCAAGGCAGAACATATGCACCCAGCTGGTTTTTTGTATCCTCATAACATACCGCAGTACAAATGGCAAGTAATAAGCATGGATTTTGTACAAGGGTTACCTATGTCGAGAAATAAGCATGATGTTATTTTAGTAGTTGTGGATAAACTAACAAAGGTAGCACATTTTATTGTTGGGAATCTGAAGGATGATTCTCCTATTTTGGCAAGAAGATTTGTACACGAAATTTTTAGATTACATGGAGTACCTGAGTTAATCATTTCGGATAGAGATCCTAGAATGATGTCAAGATTTTGGCAAATGCTTAATGAAGCTCTAGGAACTAAGCTAAATTTCAGTTCTGCGTATCATCCTGAAAATAGGTGGGCAGACTGAAAGAGTAAATCAAGTTTTGGAAGATATGTTATGGATGTATTGCATGGATCAATAGTATAAGTGGGAAGAGTACCTTCCATTAGTTGAATTCACATACAATAATACATATCATGCTTCTCTTAAGATGGCACCTTTCGAGGCATTATACGGAAGAAAATGCAGAACCCCTGTTAGTTGGGATAGCATAGATGAGAGAGAGGTAATTGGACCTGAAATT
Organism: Taxus chinensis; assembly: GCA_019776745.2. Taxonomy (NCBI): domain Eukaryota; kingdom Viridiplantae; phylum Streptophyta; class Pinopsida; order Cupressales; family Taxaceae; genus Taxus; species Taxus chinensis. The sequence continues at coordinate 620,588,480 of CM034149.1, read as the reverse complement.
CTTACTGAAATGGAACAACAAGTTAAATTGATTCGTGAACGCTTGAAAGAAGCAGCAGATAGGCAAAAGAGTTATGTTGACTTAAAGAGGGTTGATAGGAAATTTGAACTTGGTGAGAAAGTCTTTCTTCGGGTTAAACCGAAAAAGAGTTCTATAACTTTTGGCAAGGCTGCCAAGTTATCACCTCGTTATGTGGGATATTTTGAGATAGTTGAAGTAATCAACCCTGTAGCTTATCATTTAGCATTACCTCCTGCTTTTGTCACGAATGCATGATGTTTTCCATATTTCTTTGCTTAAGAAATACATTTCAGATTTATCACATATGTTAAATTAGAATTCCTTGCAGGTCCAAGACCCAGGAGGAATAATCATGGTTAAACCCATACGAGTGCTTGAAACTCGCCAGTTGCATTTGAGAAATCATGAGATAAGTCAATGCAAGGTCTAATGGGACCAGTTTAATGAAGAAAGTGTAACTTGGGAAAACCTTGAGGATATGAAAACTGCATTTACATATCTATTTGAATAGGATTGATTCTGTTGACTAATAAAAACGTGTGATTTTATCTTTGTAACACAATAAGTATGCCAGTTTTGGGTAGGTATTTATTACTTTGAATAAACAACTATATAATGTTGATTTCAGGAATTTAATTAATGCTTTTTGATATGTTTTTGAATAAGATGATTTTTCCTTTATACAATCTGTTAAAAATGAGATAATCATTGGGACGATGATTCTTTTTAGGAGGGAAGCATGTAACACCCTCGACAACTGATATATTCCTCTTTGCATTCAAGTGTTGACATGTGATTTTCTGGATAAAGATGTGTTCTTTTGACTGTTGAAGATCATGCTTGATTGGGATAAATCTTTTCTGTTCTTAAAAATCATTAGACTGAAATTATATGGTTGTCAAGAATCCATTTTCACTTCGGAAAGATGAGCTACAATCTGGTATTAAGAGTTACAAACTTATTTCTTCTTCTGACTCATCCTTGGATCAATTTCAGTGATCCAAGAAATGTTTCAAGTCTTCTTCATAAACTGAATGGTAAAATTGACATTCAGTAGCTTAAGGAACATAGAAGACTGAATTTTGCATGATATTAATTCTTGGCCTTGTTGCAACTTGTTTTCATTCAGTTGTATGTTTGTGCCCAGGTCTTTGGTGATTGATCTTGGTGGGACATTAAGGACTTGAGAAAAATTCAATTCTCTGTGGAGAAGTTCGGAGTCCTAAAAATCTAAGGACTATCCTAACGGTAACCTAAGCTAGGTGAGAACAACTAAGTTCTAGCTATGTTTACTTATATGGATATTGTTCTAATCTAAGTCTCTTATTCTATTATGGGGTTGGCATCCTAACCTAAGTGTTATGCTAAGAAAATAAGGGAAGAGTTACTAAGGGGGATACTAAGCTATTTTAGCTACTACCTATTACTAAAGGGTTGTGATTTGAACCTAACCTAAGGTGGGAATTCTAATGACTAATGTTCTAAGACCTATGTTGGTAATTTTTAAATTAACCTAAGTTCTATTTGAATCTAACCTAAACTAAAGGGAACCTAAAGGGGTCGCATGACATAAGGGTGATGGTTCCAATGGATTTTAAATGATTTGAAAGGGGGGTTTAAATGATAAGGTACTACTAGATTTGGTAGAGGGCCAGTGGACTTAGTGGAGGCCTATGTGGAAACTCCACTAATGGATGGAATTGTATTTTTGTGTTGATTTGGCATTCACCAAATTTAAGTGGTGGTGGCAAGGAAATATAAGTGGGAATTTTGGATTAACTGGCATTTATGAGAGCCTCGGTCTTCGCATGCAAACCATCTTGGAAACATAGGAGGCAAGTTTGTAGGAGGTCATTTGGTTTTTCTTGCATGGTAGATTTTGTCTCTGCATGGAGCTAACTGGTTCTTTGAACCAGCAGTTCTACCTTCAGTTCAAAGCTATATTTGGTTTTTACGATCTATTTTTGATCGAAGGAAAGTATATGAAGCTTGGAAGGAAAATATGTTTCGTTGTTGATCTTTCATGGAGGAGAAAAAGAGATGGAAGCTCAGCTGGAAGTCTCCTTTGAGTTGGTGGAAGCGCTATCAGGCATGATAGGCTCTAACTATTAAAATTCATTTATGTTCTTCTAAATGATTCATTAAAACAACTCTACTCTCATGAGATTCTTGTTTTCTTGTCTATCTGGTTATTTTGCTTGCTAGGTTTTATAGATCCTTGTGTGTTTGATTTAAATCCATGGCAAAATATTATTGTTTGGAAATTGTCTCTATGTGTGAGTTTTATGACTACATGCAAGTGAAATTGGTATGTGGAATGTGTTCTGTATCTCTATGTTGCAATCTTGATCTTGTATTTGAGGTTATGGAGCTTGATTTGATTGTCGTGAAAATATATGCATTGAAATTTAAGGAAAACTTCAGTTCTATTTTATATTGCTTCTGGGTTGCAATCTTTGGATGCAAACTCGAGTTGGAACTTAGTGTTTTGCTTAAGCTTGTGTTGAAGCTTCATTTGAATGGAACCACTATTTTGGAAACTTATGTATTAACTGAACTGTTTCTTGGAGTTCGTATTTATCATTGTATTCACATAAATTTTATTTGTGAAGTCCTGAATTCTTGTGTGTGAAGCTCGGGTTTCAACTCTGTACTTCTATTCAACACTTTTGTGTTAAGAGCTTGCATTTGGGTCAATTCATTTGAATCTGCTCCTAGTATTTTTATATTGGGTTATTCTTTATTGAAATGACTAAGCTTATAACTCTTTACTTGAGTGAATACTCACCTAGGGAACTGTGTGGGAACTTGTTTGAGTCATTTAATTCTCTCTTTCAAGCTTTGGAAATGGAAACATCTTAAGGAAATGTTGAACTTCTGTTCTATGTTTTTGACTATATCGACTTCTTGAGATAGTACTGAGCATGGAGAATTTGAGAAAGTGTTCTCTCCCCACTGTTTGGAAGAAACCCACATTTTGGTTGACTGTATAAAGTTGTACTAAGGATCCACCATTGTAATTTTGTGGTTGTGAAGTTCTGCATTTTATTTTACTCTGTTCTTATTGATTTGGAATTAAGACTGAAACATATTTTGTATACTGGACGTTTGGGGTTCTAGCTCTCCCACTCTCAGTCTGTCTCTTTTAATTAAATCTAGGTCTTTTGAAAGATTGTGATATTACCTTGGACACTAAAATAATTAGGAAGGATTCCTTCTCTTTTCAGTTGTATTAAGTTTGATTCTTTGAATCACGAATTGATTACCTTTTTTTGGTATTTATTAGTAAGCCTTTGTGAGACTTCCAGTTTTGGGTTCGCAAGGTAATTCTGAACCTTATCATTTATGGTTTTTGGGATGTCACTTCTCGACTGACTCAGTGATTGAGACTTGATTTTCTTTCGAGAATGAAATTATGTATATTCTTATTCTTTTGAGATCTTTATATATCATTCAGGGTCTGCAATATGTTTTCATCCTGAACTCGGTTTGAAATTGGAACTTCTTGTTCAGTTGAACAAAATGATCTATCATTGGTTCTTTTCCTTATTATGTTACTTCTTTTTTCCCTTGGATAGGCTCAATGTTCGAACTTTTTCTTTACTCGAATCCATTTCGAAATAGTGATTTCTCTTGACCTGTTGGTCTACCTTGTTCGAATCATTGATGGAAATAGTGTTGAGAGTTAGTAGTCAATGTAAGGTTTTTGCTATTAAGTTCATTGATACTTATGGTTTGATTGTTGTTGACTAGTCTTGTTCAAAATTTTATATGGAAAGGAGTAGGTTTGTCACTTTTACTCCTTATCTTTTGTGAAGAATATGAGTAGAGAATAACTCCTCTTTGGAGCTGTCTTTGTTTGTGAACATTGTTGTTTGTTATTTGACTTGAAACTTCTAACATGAACAATTTGGAATTGGAGTTAGCATTTGGACTGTTCTGGTTTTCCTTACCTTCCTATTTGGTTATGGAATTCTATTTGATGTATATTCTAATGATTGAATGTGCAATATTGTTATTCCAGAAAGGAATAGGTAACTCTTGTTATTATTTGGTCTGTTTTTCTAGATGTTATAGGTTCGGGCAATGGTATATAATGGTTCTTGCTTAGGATATAGAGGGATCATCCTTGAAGGAACCATGTTGTTTACATTTATTTTGTCTCTTAGAAAAGATAAATGTGGTATTCTATTAGGATAGAATTAAGAAATAATGGGATGGCAGGATTATTGTTGTTTACAAGCCATTGATAGAATTAATAGAACTTAAGATCTTGGGTAGATATTGTTTATTATATTCTGCCCTTCTTTTAAAATTTGATCTAATTTTATTAATGTACTTCCTTTATTTTGTTATCATATATGCTGATTTTTATGATGACTTAATTGTCTCATTAAAGCAGTGTTGCTTTAATGAAACAATTAGTGGAATGCACTTCGTTTTAATGATTAGTGCTTATCATGCTTAGTTCATTGAACTGACCCATGCTAGCTATTTTTGCAGATGGACGACTTAAGTGGTAAAAGAAGGAAAAAACTTATATGATGCATTGGCTGATATATGTATAATTCTTAGTAAAGAATTATGATTCATTCTTTTATTGAATTGTAAAAGAAAGTTGTATACTTTATTGTATAAAGGTTGTTGATATGCAGTATACCTAAAGAGCATAGTCTTGTTAATTTTATAAGTTGTAATGATGAATTGCGAGTTTTGTTTTATTTGCATGAGTTGTGAAAATTATCTCGTACTTTTATAAAGAAGATGAAATTTCCATCATGTTGATATTCTTTATATTATGTTATGCTTATCTTGTTATCTTTGATAAAATGGATAATGGGAATTAGTTCAATTTCCCCTATAATGAAGCAACTTGTTGAGTTGCATAATATGATGTGTTTATCTAAAACAATTTAACATAATAAGGTGATGCATAATGAACATGCATTAAGAAATATGGACATTGGGAATGATATATCCTAATACTTAAACATGTAGAGAAAGATTCTTTCTCTCTCTCAATTGAATATAAACCTAAAAGGTTTGGAAGTATGATTACTATTTATTAGACTTCATTTAGTATGAAGTCTACTTTAATTAGTTATATGTCGGTTGTTAAACCTTCCTAAAAGTTAAATGGTACTTTAAATGAAACTTATGATAACGCTGTCCTATTTTGGTTAATTGTCAATTTAACTTAGAAATCGAACATTAAAAGCAACCATAAGTTTAACAAAGTTTCTTCATGGACTAAATGAAACAAATTTAGGAAAGAACTTATTGAGTGTTGGATTAGGGTTTAATAGGGTTGTTGTAATCAAGAAATAATCCAAACTAACAACGTATTAACAATCTCCTTGGAGTATGTACATCTCTGATGAGGTAGTTTCTGTAGGATGTTGGCACACGCCAACTGCAGGGCTGTACTTTCAAGAAGGCTTGGGTCTTCTTGATAATACAACGTTGTAGTTGACATGTGGCATCACCCTTCCACATTGATCATCTAGATCTACACACAATAGGAACTCAGACTTGAACTTAGTTTCTCTCTAGGTCAGGATAGGAGCATATTTAGGATAGGAATTAGCTTCCAATGGCTCAAGGTATGTTGGCACATCTAGTTGACTTAGGTCAACCGAGTATGCCCATTTACCCTAAGCCATTGTGAGTGTCTTCCTATGATAAGTTTATGTTTCTATCTAGGGCTAGGATTAAACCTAGGACAAGTGGACTGACGGTAGTCAGTAAAGACCAATCATGATAATAGAGGAGTGAGGTGAAGGATGTATTCCAATATGATGAGTATGTTGTCTAGGAATAGTGACAGATATGTTGTAAATATTTGGCCAAAGTATCGTAAGCTGGTTGCATTGTCCTATTTCACCAAGTTTAAAACAACATGATATCAAATGAATATTGGTAGCAGATATTTAAATATGTTCTTTAAACAAATCACTCATTACCCAGTGTAGGGTAGGAAGACCAAGTATACGAAGTATACAATATGTATTCAATACATAAGATAACATAAATAGATCGATAGCTTACCAAGTTATGTGAATGAATAGATCAGTGGATCATTGAGTCATTACAGTTGCATATGGTTATCTATTTGAATTCGATTGGCATGGAATGTTTGTTCTAAATAATGCTTTATTTAGAACAGTGAAGATTATATTTTAAAAAATAAATCCCCTTGTTTCTAAAGTCTTAAAATTGGAATGTTACATTAATGGAGCCAACAAGGATAGAAGGTTTTCTAAGAGAACCAACAACTCATAAGAAGGTTTTCTAATGGAGAAAACAACCATTTCATAACAGCATACATATTTAGTTCACATAACCTTCTTACAATCAAGGGGAAAATACAAGAAATTGCTAATATATCAAAATTTTGAACATGAATGTACTTTTTCTTCTTATTTTCACATGACATAAATCAAACACACAACTAAATGAAATTTCCACAAAAAAATTGTGTGGCCCTTGTCACTTGGGGATGGAAAGAGGTCACTGATTGACCTACTTTCTCTATTACCTCCTTCCTCGATCTCATGTTTCTTTAGTTACTCAAAAAATTCAAAATTGAAGCTTAGTTTGAAAACACCCCCTCAATTTGAACTTGGAAAGCTTGAAAAAATTACTGAGAATGCCAAAAAAATATTACTGTTATTTTTTACACAATGATCGTGGGAAACTAGAGAAAATCACTTCTGATTAGAAAAAAAATTGCTATTGATCCACGTTGTCTATGAATATGTAGGAAGAATCATTGGTGATCAAAAGAGTCACTAGCGATTGGAGGAAATATTTGGTGACAAAAAACATGAGTGATGAGATCATTGTCGATCCTTTTGTTACGATTCCAGAATTGAAAACACAATGGCGAAAGCTCCACAAAAATTAGATATACATCCTAAAGGCCATAGTTTTATCCTACAATGACTCTCATAGCTCATCTTAGCCTTCTCTGATACTAGATGATATAAAATTGAAATCTTATCTAATCTAAATAACAAAAAATTACATAAAATAATAAAAGAATGCAATAAGAGGCAATTTTGTAGAGAAAAAAATATAATAAACACACTTATAATTTATTCAATATTCTGGAGCAATTACATAGAGATTACAAAGATATTACATATATAGGCTTTTCATTTCCCATTAACATGGAGATGAGGCTTACCAATATCATCCCACTAATCTCTCATACAGAATCTATCCTATGATCACTCCCCAAACCCAACAACATATCACACAACTCTAAATAGCTATGTGAGTTGTTTATTCAACAAACTCATAACTAATGTAATTCAGCCTATATTATTAATAATGAGTTGTTTGATAACTCATAGTAATAATATTACATTATTTTATTTTTGTCACATAAGTATGATATTAATATCACAATATTAAGATCTCACTAACACACTAATGTGATATATGAATATTACATTTACACCTTTACAAATAAATATATGAGCACTAATCCTAAGATATTCCTAACATTCCCCCTTAGTGCAAACATGGGGAAAAAATTATCCTGTACCTTCTCATTTTTTACATATGGTTTTATAACTTATATAACCATCAACCACAAAATGAAGGTTTTCTATTCGAACCAACAACCACTTAGTAGAGTTTTTATATGAGATCAACAAACTCCCTGTAGAGGTTTTCTAGGAGAGCCACAAACTCCCAAGAAAGTTTTTTAATGGAACCAACAACCATAGAAGTTTTCTAAGAGATGAAAAAAATCACAAGAAGGTTTTCTAATGGAACCAATAACCATTTTATTAGCAGCGTACATATTTAGTTCACATCACCTTATTACAACCAGGGGAAAATACAATAAATTTCTCACACATTACAATTTTGAACATGAATATACTTCTATTATTATTTTCACATGGTAGAAATCAAACACACAACTGAATGCAATCACCACAATACCATTGCACGACCCCATCACTTGCGGCTAGAAAGAGGTTGTTGATTGACCTCCTTTCTCCATTGCCTCCTTCCTCCATCTCATGTTAGTTTAGTTACTCAAAAATTTTGAAATTGAAGCTTAGTTTAAAAATTCCCCCCCTCACTTTGAACTTGGAAAGATTGAAAATATTCCTAAGAATGTGGGAAAATCTTCTTGTTATTTTTACACAGTGATTGTGGGTGACTAGAGAACATATCTACCAATTAGAAATATAATTTCTAGTGATCTGTAGAGTCTTTCAATCTACAGGTAGAATCGTTGGTGATAAAAACATAGTCACTGACAATTGGAGGAAATCATTGGTTATCAAAAACATGATCACTAGCGATTGATGAGATCATTGGTGATCCCTACGTTATAAATATTGAATTGAAAACATGATGACAGAAGCTCCAAAAAACTCCTATTTGCATCCTAAATGCCATAGTTGTTTCTTACAACGACTCTCATAGCTCATCCTAGCCTTCTCTGATACCAGATGATATAAAATTGAAATCTTATCTAATCTAAATAAGCAAACATTTCATGAAATAATAGAATAATACAATAAGAAAAAATGTTGTAGTTCACAAAATATAATAAACACATTTATAATTTATTCAATATTCTCGATAAATTACATAGATATTACATATATATCCTTTTCATTTCCTATAAACAAGGAGACAAGGCTTACCAATATCATCCAATTAATCTCTCCTATGATCAGTCCCAAACCCAACAATATCTCACACAAATCTAAATAGCTACATGAGTTGTTGATTCAAACAAACTCATAACTAATATAATTCAACCTCTATTATTAATAATGAGTTGTTTGATTACTCATATTAATAATAGTACATTATTTTATTTTTCTCACACAAATATGATATTAATATCTCACTAACAAATTAATGTAATATAATAATATTACATTTAACCCTTTACAAATAAATATGTGAGCACTAATCCTAAGATATTCTTAACATTTTCCCCCTTAGTGTGAACATGGGGAGAACATTATCCTCTACTTGCTCACATTTTACATATGGTTTTACAACTTATCTAACCACCAACCACAAAATGAAGGATTTATAGTGGAACTAACAACCACTCACTAGAGGTTTTTTAAGAGAACCAAAAACTTCATGTAGAGGTAATCTAAGAGACCCATAAACTCCCAAGAAGGTTTTTTAATGGAACCAGTAACCATAGAAGGGTTTCTAAGATAACCATCAACTCAAGAAAATGTTTTCTAATGGAACCAACAACCATTTCATAGGAGTGTACATATTTAGTTCACATCACCTTCTTACAATAAAGGGAAAATACAAGAAATTACTCACACATTACAATTTTGAACAGGATTGTACTTTTGTTCTTATTTTCATACGAAAAATATCAAACATACAACTAAATGAAATTACCACAACACCATTGTGTGGACTTGTCACTTGCAGCTGGTGAGAGGTCGTTGATTGACCTCCTTCCCTTCGTTTCCTCCTTGTTACATCTAATGTTTCTTTAGTTACTCAGAAAATTTGAAATTGAATCTTAGTTTGAAAATCCCCCCCTCAATTTGAACATTGAAATATTGAAACACATACTGAGAATGCAAGAAAAATATCGCTATTATTTTTCCACAATGATCATGGATGACCACAGAAAATCATCAGTGATTGAAAACATAATTACTAGTTATCCACAGATTTTGTCAATCCGTAGGTAGAATTTTAGGAGATCAACAGATTTAATGGAATTTGGAGGAAATTGTTAGCAACCAAAAAACATGATCGCTGGTGACTGATGAGATCATTGGAAATCCCTATGTTACAAATCTAGAATTGAAAATACAACGACATAAGCTCCAAAAAATTCAAATCTACATCTTAAAGGCCACAGTTTTATTCTACAATGAATTTCATAACTCATCCTAGCCTACTATGATACCAAATAATAATATAAACAATCAACAATTACATGAAATAATATAATAATGCAATAAGAGAACATGTTGCAGAATACAAACTATAATAAACACACTTATAACTTATTATTTTGGAGAAATTACATAGAGCTTACAAAGAGATTACATATATAGCCTTTTCATTTCCTATAAAAAAGGAGATGAGGCTTACCAATATCATCCCACTAATATCTCCTATGATCACTCCCAAACCTAACAATATCTCACACAACTCTAAATAGTTATGTGATTTGTTTATTCAACAAACTCTCAACTAATATAATTCAACCTATATTATTAATAATAAGTTGTTTGATAACTCATATTAATAATATTACCTTATTTTATATTTCTCATACAAAATATGATATTAATATCACAATATTAATATCTCACTAACACACTAATGCAATATATGAATATTACATTTAACCCTTACAAATAAATATGTGAGCACTAATCCTAATATATATTCTTAACATTGTTTAATTAATTGTTTACACAAATAGCTAATTCTATTTTACTTTGAAAATGAACATTTGGCACAAACCATGGATGAAGAGATAGATGCAATAGAGAAAAATAAAACACGGGATCTAGTTGACCTTATTGAATGAAAAGATGTAATAATAGTCAAGTTTATTTATAAGACCAAAGTGAATGTAGATGTCGAATTGTATAAGCACAAGGCTAGTAGAAAAGGGTTTTTCTTAACAACCTAGATTTGATTACAATGCAACATTTATTCTAGTAGCTTGATTGGATGTTGTTATAACATTAGTGGGAATTTTAGCTCAGAATAAGTGGCCAATTTATTAGATGGACATGAAATCCAAAATTTTGAATAAATTTATTAATGAAGAGATATATGTGTAACACTCACCATTCTATGAGATAATGGGTCATGAAGACAGTGTACAGACTAAGGAAAGAATTCTTTGGACATAATCAAGCTCCTAGAACACGATATTCAAGAATTTATTCCTTCCTTCTCTAAAATTGCTTAAATAGGTGAAGCATCTAGCCTACCTTGTACACAAATATAAATGAAGAAATTAACATTATTATTTTTTGTTTTTATGTAGATGATATGATTTTTATAGTTGACTTATAAGTATTGTTCAAGGTATCCATGAAGAAGGAATTTGAAATGATATAGTTAGATTTGGTGAAGTATTTTATAACTATTAAAGAATGCCAAATTGAAAATAGAATTTTATCTCTTAAGTGAAGTATGCAAGAAATATACAACATGTTGATTTCTAAACATCTCCCACACTTGTTGAGTTATGATTTAAATTAAGAAAAGAAGAAAAATGATCCAATGTTTAACCAAATTTATTTAAATGACTCATTTGTAGTCTTATTTATCTTATAGATAGAAGTAATGAATTGATGTTTATAGTAATTTTTATTTCAAGGTTCATGCAGTCTCCAAAGAATCACATTATCTAGAAGGCAAGATAATCTTAAGAAATTTAGGTGGAATAATGAATTATGTAAGTTTTTATTCCTCATTTGGTGATTTCAAACTCATAGGATGTGTAAACATTATCTGTTCTTCCAACATAGATGAAAGAAATTGAACATTTTAATATGTATTCCATTTTGGAATAGGAGAAGTATTATTGGCATCTAAGAAGTAGCCCACTATCACACTTTTTTCAGAAAAATAAAAGCATGCAATAGAAATAGGTGAAACCTATCACATAATTTGGATGAGAAGAATGCTAGTTGATATAATGCATGAGAAGGAAGAAGAAAAAAATTATTCTGTAATAAAAAATAAATAATTTCTCTCTTAATAAATAATGTGTTTCACAAGAGGGTCTCTCTAACACAATCATCAATATAAATCTCACATTTCAAAACAACTCATAAAACTTTTCAAACAATGAAAAATTGAAATTTGAGAGCTAGTCCTCCATGATAAGGAGGGAAAGTATGCCTAAAAATGGTGGGGTATATATCTAATCAAATATATATTAGGACCAAGAACATATTATTTATAAACTATAAAATGCCATGTCTTCAAAGAATCAAAAAATGATCAATTCTTGAAGAAGTATTATCCTTGATCTTACGAACCATTTATTCCTTCTTGTACATAGCTTAATTTTATTCTCTTATTTTTCCTAACTAGTTACATTATCATGATTTTCATTTAGCATGTTTTCTTATTATGGTTTATATTCTACCATGGCACTAACATTTTATGTTTCTTTTATAGAATTTCATATCTATATACACATTTCTTATATCTTTGATTTATTACCTTCTTATATTTATAGGCCAATTGGTTCTAATCCCTAGTCTCTTAGCTAATCCCTTATATCTTTTTTAATCTTAATTTTACAAGATGATTAGTTTTGAGTACTAGTCTCTTAGCTTGTCCCTTTCATCCTATCTTATATGTATACGTTGATTAGTTAGGTTGATCCATAATATCCTAGTTAGTACCTTACATCCTTTTATGATCATTTATATTAATATGATGGTTATTCTCGTGATCACATCTACCCCTTACCATGTCAAAGACCTACTAGTTTGGTTGATACATTTTCCTAACTAGTTCCTTTTATCCTTATCCTACCCATCGAGTTGTTAATATGGTAATTTTTTTTCCTAGCTAGCATTCTCTGGTTTGGGTGCATAGATTTTTATTACATTTTTTTCTTAACCATTATAACTATTAATTTGGGTGATATTTTCCCCTCTTAGTATCATCTACACGGGCTTAGAAATTTACAACATCACTTTTACCTATCTTTGGTTTTTGATGTAATCATACATTTTCACCTCTAGGATATCACTACCTCTTTTATGATCTATATTAATACATATCTTCCCTTTTAGATTGTCAATTTTCATGGTAAGACCTTTATGATCTCCTCATAAGAACAAATCCTCCATGGTCACTTCTTTGTTACATTTGGATCCCTACATTAGCTAGGACTCCTCTTGGATAGGAATAGAAATGGTCAAGATTATGTTTTTGTTTCCTTTGAGTCAATTTTGCCTCTTGTAGCTCAACTCTTGAAATTTATTTGCCTCTTGTAGATCAACTCTGGAAATTTATCTATCTCATTTTCTTTCATCCGCATATTACCCTTTCTTATGATGAAATTTTCAAAATTTTCATGTCATTGTGTCATCCCTCTATTTGTATCACCCTTGGGGGAACCCAAGAAATAACCCACTACCCACATTTTTACTATACATTGCTAATCATTCCAAAATGTCATTATTGAGAAAACATTAATTTATACAATGTATTTCTATGAGTATCCAAGCGTCATGGTTTGCAGACTATATTTTATAGTAGGTAGGTGTTGGATATCTTGTGTTAGTAATATTTTACACACATTTGATCATGCTTCTGAATTTAAATGGAGAAGGAAATGTAAAATATGAAAAAAATAAAAAATCGATAAAAGGTGATAACAAAAGGCAAATATTACAACCAAAAAGAGAAAAAATGATTAGAATTGAATTATAAGCATCAAAGACATGATATTATCATATTTTGCACATCTCCTATTCTAGTTGAAATATCCAACTCCAAAGTTGGCCTCATTATAGAGGTTGAGGTCCTTTTGATAATGGTGGGTTATTTGAATAGGGTAGGAGGTACCATCTCTATCATTCAATGCCCCTTCTTTCTCATGCCAATAAAAAACCCTCATTTTATGCCTATGTTGGGAGTGTAAAATGGGTTAAAAAGATGACGCAAATAATTTTTGTATAATTGCATAATCCTATTGTATATTTATAATCTAGATAAGACAAATTATTGAAGATATAATGCTCTCTTGGGATATATAGAGAATGTAAAGAGCCTATTTTTCTATGAAAAGATGAATAAGGGACTAGTAACTTGACAATCACCTTATTTTGTCTGAAACTATATAAGTTCTCTACAAAAGAGGTTGATATTTGATCCTAATTGAAGTGTATCTTGATTCCTTTAAGTTCCATTATGAAGTATGTATGTGTTCTAGTTCATTAATAAGCATTTCTATTTTATCATATGTACATATTCCTGATCAATTTCTCTCTCTTCCTCTAACTTTTTTCTATTTAATAGCTATTGTGCTATTGTGAATTAAGTACTACTATGTATTTTGTGTACTATTTAATAAAAATAATATGATTTTAACGTAGAGTAAAACTTGTTGTAACTTATGATGCATTGATCCAGGGACCTTTGCTAACAATGGTTCTATTTTTGGGAACTCAAAATGTTAAGGTCACTACCAAGAAAAAGATATGGGGAAAAATGGATGTAAGAGAAGATGAAATAGTTTTAAAAAGATGAGGAGATCGTGATGGAATTCATATTGAGAATATCTTCTTGGGCCATATTTATGGAGATATTCATGAGAATTTTTTGTGTGAGCTTCCTGAACAACTATCCATTTGGTTATATTGAATGGAATTTTATTGTTTTAGACATGAATATAGAGAGGAATATAAATGGATGGAGAAAAAAATGAGATATTTCACAAGTTGGATGTCCCTTGGATTTGTGCTATAGATCATTGGATACAAAATTTAATGATGGGTATGCAACTGAAATTGTTGTCCAAGTTTTTTCTTTTGATTCTTTTGAAGTAAATTTTCTTTTTAGATTGCAAGGAAATTTTGTTAGAGAAATAATTTTCTTAGTTAATATGTTAGTTGTGGAAAAGGCCATGGTGATTATTTCATGCAATATGGAGTAGTTGGGTAGGTTACAAAGGGATGTAATCTTAGAAGAGGAGGATGAAGGGGAAGGGGATGGAATTAAGAAGGACTATTAAAGGGTCTAAAAATGATCAAAGATAAGAAATAATGAGAATTGAAAGAATACAAAGAGAATCCATACAAAACTATAGATGGGTAAGCTAAGTATTTATGAGGGAAATATGAAATCAAATGTGATTAGTAGTAGAGTAGGGGAAGTGGTCGAGGAAGGAGGAAAGGATCCTCCTAGAGAAAACACTACAACACATTATAATAAATGTAAATAAAATGAAATAGCAAAACACATGGTTTTAACGTGGAAAATCTCTAGAGGGGAAAAAGCCACGAATTAGATTTTCCATTAATTAAGAAACACAGTCCAGTAAATATCCTCCCCTAAATTCTCTCCTCTAGTGATTTTACCTCATAAAATCACTATTACATTCTTTTCATAGGATTTCAATTTACCCCATGGGTCAATATAAATAAAATTAAAGGGTATGAATTCTCATGAAGCACCCCGAAACCATTAATTGATTTTAAAATAATCAATTATCATATTAAACATGTAGTTTATATTAAATAATTTAAAATATCATATATTCTAAATTATTTCATTATAAACTAGAGTTTTTCTATAAAAACACTTAATATTACAATGTGCTAACACTCCCCCTTAATATTAAGTGGGGAACATATGAAAAAATCACCTATTTATAAAACAGGATTTAAAAATCCATAAACCATAATTAAGGTTTAGGCTAGCATATCACTTTTGAAGGATTTATACACTTTCATCATACTAATCTTACCTTTTGGTACAAAAGGATTTGGAATCAATAAATAAGAAGTTATGGTTTAGGCTAAGCATGATTTGTGAGACTACATCTCATAGTTTCTCATGGAAAAATATATACTAATATCTCTAGGATCCTTTATAAAATAAGAACATCCTTTACAATAGATGCAACACCATTGGATTGTACAATAAAATTAGAGTTACAAGTTTACTAAGATTATAAAAAAATCTTTACCAATGGTTTACATTGGACAAGAATTATATAGGAGAAGGAGGAAACACACACCAGACCATTAGAATGTGGCATTTCCATACACACTCCCCCTTAATGGAAACTTTTAAAGGACAAGCATTACACGAAACTTGTGTAACTTTACATCACATAAAGGATTCATAAACATATCTACAACTTAATCTCTATCTGGGCAATACTGGAGATTTATTTCACCAAAAAGAACCTTCTCTCGGATGAAATGTATATGAATATCTATATGCTTCATTCTCTGATGTTGAGATAGAGTTTTAAAAATATAAATACAACTCTGAATATCACGTAGAAGAGGATTACTTCATTTTGCTTCCATGGGAATCTCTTCCAACAATCACTTTAGCCACATGGCTTCTTTCGTTTCTTCTATTGCACTTCTATATTCTATCTCAGTAGAACATATGTAGATTGTCCACTAATTTTTACTACAAGTATTGACAACTGTATTAAACTTTAACACATATCCAATTTTAGATTTTTTATCTAAAAAAACACCAACATGGTTAGAATCAAAATATCCATACAAGAATGTACTATTATAATAAGCATAATATAAATCATTATTGATTTCAATTTTAACCATCTATAAATGTTGCATTAATAGGTAAAAAACATGTTGTATAACAATTTAAATGACAATATTCTTAAAAAACAAACCATGTCATATCACTAATATATTAAATTTTAAAACAACAATTTGAACATTCCAATCTCTTTTTAAAATAAATAAATTTATATGCAATCAATATTAGACATCTCCAATACAAACACAAAGACATCTCAAAGTATCATTTTATATGCATATAATAATATTTTTAGTAATCACATACTAATTTAGTTTAGAAATGATTTATCAACATATATATCTTCATTATCCATTTTAAGCCTTTAAATTATTTATAAGACTAATAGATAAAACTATTGTCATATAAACACTCATGTTTATTTGGACAACTTGATTAAAAATGAGGGATTTTCTCATCTTCCTCTTCTTTTTTCACTTCATCTTTCATTTATCTCCATCCTTTTTTCATCTTCCACCTTTTTTACGAATCCTTAAAATCCGTGGGTTCCTATTTTTCTATGGATCCTTGTTTTCAGTGGATACTTCAAATCCATGTGTTTCTCTTTTCCCACAAATCCTTAAAATGTGTGGGTTCCTTAATTTTTACAGATCCCCATTTTCTGCGAGTTCCTTATTTTCTGTGGCTTCCTTATTTTCCGCGGATCCCTATTTTCCGCTAGTTTCTTCTTTTCCATGCATCTTTGTTTTTTGTAGGTTCCTTATTTTTTGCAGATCCTTGTTTTCCATGGGTTCCTCAAATTTCTTATATTATAAATGGATACTTCAAAACTCAATGGGGAGTTGACACGTTAGTAGGCATGATCCGGAGGTTCAATTTAACATCCCTTTGGTCATCAACTATGTGGATGACATGAGAAACTTCAACTACACCTAAATTTTGATTTAAGACACAAAATAATACAAACTTTATATCGTTGAAAAGGTATTGAAGAGTACTACATGATTTAAGAAAATTTAGGACATGAAAACGTACTCTACTAATCTGTAATTGTAAAAAATTATCCCATGGTCATTTTTGGGTATGGGCTCTGCAAAAAATTGATGGTGCCCATGCTGGGCTTGTAAACTTTAATGCTAATTGGTCATGAGTGGTTGAAGAAGTGATTGGGCTCCTTAATTTCAAATTTCACCCTTCCTCTCTCCTTCTTCTATATATGCAACTCATTGTTATTGTAATGTAATCTTCCTTCATTTCTATAAAGGCACCATGCCAAAATGGTGTCCCAAAAAAAAATTGAGTTGCAAACCTACATTTTGGAGTTTACAATGCCTTTAATGCCTCCCAAATGGATGTAACAGACTGTGTATACTCTGAAGTAATTAAATCTAGACACTATGGATCTTCTCTGCCTTTTCTTGTATTTGGTTGTCTCTTACCTCTTTGTTCTCTCATTTTATGTTGTGTATGAGTTATACCTATAGGTTTTTATTTTCCTTTTGTTTCCAATGTGTGGAATGATTCGATTTGCTTGTTTTGGACATGTGGCACACTTGTATTTATTTTACTTCATTTTCTTCTCATTTATCCATTATGGAGATTGATCCCCCTTTTTCTTGGTGCTATCACCTCTTTCATTTCTTAGGATTTCATTTCCATGCAGCTCTCTCTCCCTAGTCCATGTGAATGCTTACATTATGATAAGTTAGTTACATTTCCTATCGTAGGAGTAGTTTTATCATTAGAAATAGCTAGAGGGACCAACCTTCTCTGGAGGTATGTCTCATAGTGCAAGTCCCATATCTTGGAGACAGTCCCATGTTGCCTCAAAATTATTGATCTTTCATAATCATATCTAGGGTGTAATTTTGAGTGAAAATAATTTCTGGAATTCCTGGTGGGACAAATATTTAAAGCTTTATATTTCATATTTTTTCCATCACAATATCCTATCCACCTTACTGTCTTCACTGTTACAAAATTTATGGCACGCATGGTGGAACAAGATTTAAGCACTCTAAAACTTCATACTAGTAAGGTTGATGTGTTCTTGGTGGTATTTAGCCTTTGGAGGAATCTCTTAACACATTTGGTAACTCCAGTGATTCAAAAATCCCACTTTCTCAGGTTTAAGACATTTTCCTCCATCCCCTCCATCTTTCCATTCATTTTTATGTTTCCATTTCTCTCGTGGTTCTCCAAATATATCTTCTATTCTCTCATTTCAGTTTTAGTCCCATCCATTTATAGAAGTGGGATGATATTCCTAAATCAACCCTAAAAAAGCTACCTCTTTTACATGGAAATGGAGATTAATCTCATATTCATCACAGTCATGATATAGCAAACCATTGTTCAATCCACAACATTAGAGAAGAGAACATTTACCTTAGATTTCTGGTTTCATCATTCAAAGGAAAAGGAAAAGATTGGTACATTGGTTTGGATTCACAATCCATTTCCACATGGGACCAGATGGGAGAAAAACTACACAACCAGTTCAAGGAGAATACAAATGCCATTTATCTCATAGAACACCTCAACAAAAAATGGGTTCCAATAGAGTTTATCTTTGATTTCAACATCATATTTTTCAAGGACTTGGCATAGAATTCCTTAATAATTCATACCCTCACAAGGTATGGAATTATTTTATTATTTAAGATCCTTTGATGCTGATTTAGCTATGTTGATTCAATCCCTATGAGGAAATAGTATTCCTTAATATTTTTCTATTGCATCACAAGTTAAGAAGATGCTCATTCAAGTTGGACAAAGAAAATCCATCTCCACTGCTACAATTATTCCCTCACCATCTCAAATCCTCCTTATCCCTTATGCAAATAAAGAAAAATATATTGCTCCATTCCAAAAATAGGAAGATAATTTGCTTCATTTTCCTTCATTTGATGCTCAACAAGTTTATCATACCTGAAACATCCCTTATGCTTTGTAAAATTCCCTCCCATCTCCACCCAAGGCATTACCCAAATTTATTAAGCCTTGTACTAATGTTTTTAGAAGTTGTGGTATTCCACATCTTGTCCCTACCTTCTACCCAACACTAAATAAACCAAGTTATCCTACAATGTTAGTATAATGAGATGTTTTTATGCTTATCAAGAAAAGGAGTAGCTCACACAACACTCCCAAAAAAGGTTTTTTACGTAAAATCACACAATTTTTTTTTGAGAGGCAATATCAAAAAAGTAGGGAGTATGTTTCAGAGAATCATTTGGCTCCTCTAATTGATCAAATCAGATTTCTTGAGCATCAACCATCTCTTCCCAAAAATGAGACCAATCAACAACCACTTGTTTTTTGTCTCTTCTCCAACAAATTCTAGTAGTTTCATATCAGTTGAAGTTTTGTGTGAATTAGATTGGGAGGATGAGAATGTGAAAAATGTGTGAAATGGGAAGTTAAATGTAAAAACAGAGCAGAAAAATTTGGAGGAACATCATATTGTAATTGGGGGGGTAGAGAAATTGTTTTTGAACGCTATTGACATCCAAGGCCTTAAGGAAGAATGTATGTAAAGTGAGTTAGAATTTTCAATTGAGTACAATGAACCCCATTGATCTGCATGTTTAGAACTTGCAACACTTTTTGCAAAAAATAAGATTGGGAAAGAGAGTGGAGAAGGAGAAAATGAAGCCATCAAGGTGGAAATAGAGGTGTTTACACAAGGAGAAATGAGATAAGGTTTAGAACAACTTACAAGCATCCACAAACATGCGGAAAGTGTCTCTACTAGATCTAATCTTGGATCTAATTACAAAGAAGACATGAAAAAAAGAATCATTTCATTCCCAATAAGATATTTTGCTAGTTTGGAGCCATATATGGAGTTGCAACCGGTGATGCTCACTTCAGAGTTTGAGGAGGATCATCGAAGCACTATGGATTAGCCCAAAAACCTCACAAATCCAAATTTAAATCAGATAGAAGAGTTATATGTCTTATTTCTAGCTGATTCCTTATGTTATGATGAAGTACAAGCAATGTTAGCACTTCTACCATGTGTTTTAGTTACAAAATTAATCACATGGTCTAATTTTGTAAGGAAGGGAAGCTATTTCTCCCAACCATTTATGGTTTTGTTTAGCTTCACTTGACCTGGGTTAGAGTAGGTTAGTGTAGGTTGTTTATTGCAAAATAAGTGTTTGTGCGCACTTTGCATGTTTCCTCTTAGAACATGTTTATTTTTTCACGTTTGTATATAGTTTTTGTGGGCCCCTTGTTGTTGTTGCATAATCCAGTTCAAATCAATTTCCATGGTGAAAATAAAAATGTTTTGGGGAATTTTTTAGGATTCATTCAAAGATTCAAGAGATCGGCTTAAAATTGGTGACGAGTTACGAAAAATTAGAGACAAAATAAAATGTGTGAGATCATTTTTATTCAAGGTTAGGCTTCACTCCATGCCTAATGGATGATTCAAGGCTATTGGTCTACATCATCTAGTAGGTAGATGTCCCCAAGATGTCACCAAAATATTATCAAATAAACACTCATGTTTATTTGGACAACTTGATTCAAAATGAGGGATTTTATCATCTTCATCTTCTTTTTTCCCTTCTTCATATTTCATTTATCTCCATCCTTTTCTCATCTTCCACTTTTTCTGCAGATCCTTAAAAATCATGGGTTCCTTTTTTCCACAGATCCCTATTTTCCATAGGTTTCTCTTTTTCTGTGGATCCTTAAAATCCACATGTTCCTCTTTTTCTACAAATCCATAAAATCTACGGGTTTGTTATTTTCCATGAATTCCTATTTTTTTAGGGTTCCTTATTTTCCACAGATCCCTATTTTTTGTGGGTTCCTTATTTTCTGCGGATCCATGTTTTCCACTGGTTCCTTCTTTTCTATGGATCCCTATTTTTCATGGGTTCCTCAAATTACCTAGATTATAAATGGAGACCTCAAGACCCAATTAACACAATAGCAAGCGCGACCCAGAGGTTAAATTTGATGGGCATGTGGCTGTCAATTGTGTGGATGACATGGGAAAATTCAAATGCTCATAACTTTTGATCTAAGAAACCAAATAAGACAAAATTTATATTTTTGGAAAGGTATTGAATAATACTACATGATTGGAGTAGATTTGGGTCACAAAAATATACTTTACTGAGCCATAAATGTAAAAATTGATCTCATGGTAATTTTTTGGTATGGGATCTACAAAACTTGATGGTGCCCATGTTGGGCATGCAAAATTTAATTTTGAGTGGTCCTAAGTGGTTATGCTCCTTAATTTTTAATTTCTTCTCTCCCCTCTTCTTCTTCTATATATGTAACTCATTTTTATCGCTCCATTTTTGTAAAGTCACCATGCAAAAATAGTGTCCCAAACAAAATTTGAGTTCTACACCTAGGGTTTGGAGTTTGGAATGCTCTCAATGCCTCCCAAATTGTTGTAATAGACTGTGTATACTTTGAAGTTGTTTATCTATTTTTTTGTTCCTAATGAATCAATGATCTAGCTACTAAAAAACTAGAAAACCTCAAATGATGGAGGGCTTAAGGTAACTCAATATGCGATGTGATAAATGAATGGGCACAAAAGTGATTGATCTCCATTGCAAGCTATATAAACTATAAAATTAGAGAAATATTTGATTAGATAGTATATGTGGGGGTTTCCCAATGAATCATATCTAAGAAGCGTTAACTTCCTTGGTGGATGTCAACCCTCGTGTTTGATAAGATAAGATAAAAGTAATAACAATAAGCTCGATAATTTGTAGAATCTAAGACACACAGAAACTAAAATATGCAGAAATGTAAGGCACATAAAAATATGATATAAGAACTATTTAGATTGAAGTAAATTAAAGATTACCTGGTATGGGTCGACGGTAACCTAGAAGGTTGAATCTAGGCTATAAGATGAATATGCAGACCCGCAAGGGTCTGAAATAAAAATTTAAGGTGAAAGACACCTGTGGATGTTGTGAGTCACCTGCAGAAGAGAACCAGAGGTATAAAGCTCTAGAAAATAGTAGTAGGGCTCGCAAATTGGGAGTCAGGACCCTCATCGACAGTGACTAGGAAGAAATGATAGTGACTAGGGCGCAGATAGACTAATTATATATAAAAAGGAAGTAGGATGATGGATATGATACACTATCATAGAGATAAAATACACAGAGGCTAAAGAGGGCTTTGGAGATGGAAAACATAGTTACAGAGAACTGAGTTGAAAATGACTCAGGCTAGGAAAAGATGAATGTTGCAAAATAAGGCAAATCCAAAGGTAGATTTACTAAAAAGGTGATCTACAAATGGAAACACTGATAAAATAACCTAATAATGGATGTATGAGTGTTGTTGGACCTACAATGTTAGATTTTGCAAGATAATAGAAGAAATAAGACAATAGAAAAAATAATATAAACCTCCTGATGTTATGTATGATCAAAGAAAGCTTCTAATGGTTGTAAGAAGGATTTCTAAGATGATCTGGTTTAAAGTAGGATTTGTAGAGTGGAAGAAGATAAGAATGAAGTCACATCTCTGTGTTTTATTTGTTGGCCGTGTTTTGAGAGAGGAACGAACTTGGATTTATAGGGTTGACGATGTTCAGGTTGGGTCACCGCTGATTGCGGGAAATTTTCCTAAAGGGAAGAGATTTTGTGATTTTGACATGATTTTGGCTTGTTTTAAGAGTTAGATGAATGATTTGAAGCATTAGGCAAGAACAGGTTGTTTAGGGATGAGGTGTAGGTGAGTTGGCAGTGGAGATAGGTTAGAAAAAGTGTAAGGATGTATATTTAGAATGAAATCATCCTAAAATAAAAGGTTCGCTAGGGCTAGATTAGGATGTGGATACCAATTAATTAATTAATAAAAGGGAACTAATTAATTAATGTGAAATAATAAAGATTAAATGGTTAATTAATTAATTGATGTGAATTAATTAATTAATGTCAATTGATGAGGATTGGATAATGGTAGGATAAATGGGCATTTAATTAAATAAGGGGGGTGATTAAAATAAGTATGCGCACATAGGTGATGTGGGTATAGATACCAAATTTAGGTGTCTAAATTTTGCCCCTTTTGCTGAGTGGTTTGGGCAAGCAAGCCGTGAGACAAAAATGATGAGAATTGGATAAGGATTGAAAAAGGGTTGATTATAAGCTCCCCCTCAAATGGGGGATCGATGACGTTAAGGGAAATCGATGATGCATTTGAAAAAGGTAAATGATGAAGGAAAGGTGGGTGAAGTAATTAAATATGGACATTATGGCTCTTCTCTTCCCTTTTATTGAATTTTGTTGTCTCTTACCTCTCTTTTCTCTCATTTTATGTTGTGTAGGAGTTATTCTTGCAGGTTTTTCTTTTCCTTGTATTCGCAATGTGTGGAATGAGTTTATTTATATGTTTTGGAATTTTCACACACTTTCCTTACCTCTCCTTAATTTTCTTTTTATTTCTCCATCATGGATATTTATCCCCCTTTTTCTATCACCTCTTTCATAGCTTAGGATTTCATTTCCATGCATCTCTCTCTCCTTGGTCCCTGTGAATGCTTAGATTATGATTAGTTAGTTAAATTTCTTGTCGTAGGAGTAGTTTTAGTATTAGGAATAGGTAGAGGAACCAACCTTCTCTAGAGGTCTATCTTATAGTGCCAGTCCCACAAATTAGAGACAGTCCCATGTTACCTCAAAATTATTGATCTTTCATGATCATATCTAGTGTACAATTTTGAGTGACAACAAAAGCATCTGAAAGAATGACCAAATCATGCAAGAATAATCAATAGTGAAAGTAAAAACATACATTGAGCTAGTTAGGGATGGAATTTTTAAAGGTCCTCTAGAATTATGTTAACTTTCTAAGTTACCCTTGATAAGAAGGTCGTTTAAAATTTTTCAAACTTTTCCCTTATGTGTAAATTTTTTCCTTAGGAATTTTACCTATCCTACAAGTTAAATTTTAAAATTTAATTGAGTATTGAATTTTTTTGAACTCTGAATTTTGAAATTTAGACTTTGGAATTCATAGGTTCATCGATTAGGAAGTTCGGGTTATTTTTTCTTCTTGTGTGTAAATATTTCATGAAACCTCAAAGTCTGAAAAGTTGAAGTTACGAATTTCAAAACTTCAGACTTTTGGGTTTCAGATTTTCATTTTGCACTG
This sequence comes from Taxus chinensis, assembly GCA_019776745.2. Lineage (NCBI taxonomy): Eukaryota > Viridiplantae > Streptophyta > Pinopsida > Cupressales > Taxaceae > Taxus > Taxus chinensis. Next base: position 620,564,042 of record CM034149.1, on the reverse strand, counting down.
TTAGGTATTTTTGTACATGGCTCCCAAAGTTCAAAAATTCAAAGTTCCAAAATTTTGGAACTTCAAACTTTCAGGTTTCAGACTTTGGGGTATGTCATCCAAAAGAGTTTCACATCCAGTTTCAGGTTTCAAAATTTTAAGAGCATTTATAGCTCAACAACCTCACATATGTTGGATTGTGGGCATTAATTCTTAGTTTACCTATATAAACCCTTATTTTTCATCTGTCATTTTCACCTAGTGATTTACTCTGACATATTGATTTTTTACTGAGCCCTAGTTGTACTTCCAAGTCATCGTTTTCAAGGTAAATTTTGTTTTTTTTTCATTTTTGGTTCAAGATTGATCTTTGGGGTCTTTGTTTGTTGTTCTCCCTTTTCTTCTTCATTTTATTTTTCATCTTGTTGATTCAACCATGATTTCTACCATTTTTTATTACTCAAACTTGATCCTCTTCAAATACGGTTTCTTCAAATTTAGAAACTTTGAAGAGATTATCATGTTGTAGAAGTCAAGGGTTTACGAAGTTCATTTTACAAAGTTCAAAAATTGTCATTTTCAGCTTTTCAGCTTTCGGAACTACTCAATTTTATATTTCAAGATTCCCTACCTTTCAGACCTTGCAAAATTTCATAGTTCAGAGGTGTGAAATTTAGGACTTCACTCATTAAAATTTTTGGATGCTCGGCGAATTCTAAAAATTGGATACTTCGGGGTTTTGTTTTTGGACCTTTAGACTTTGGATTTTAAGAGATTTTGGGGGTTTTTCATAGAATTCTTCGAGTCCAATTAGGTTTCAAATTTTGAATCAATGTATATTTCCTCCTTAAAAGGAAAGGAGAAAATGAAGTTTACCTTTTTGGGAGTTTCTCCTAACACCTGCATTTTTTTAGATGTCAAAAATATTGGGGATACTAATCTAGGACATGTAGACATGACCTAGTTCTGGGAATGATTAAATTCTCCTAATAAAAAGCCTTTGATGCAAGACATATTTTAAAGTGGGCTTCCTCTCACTACTTCATTTCCCCCATCTATGTAATGTCTAGAGTTTGTCTTAGCTGCAGCTGCACATTTCGATAAAGCCACCAAAACTGTAAGAGATGATGACGGTAATGTAGTGATTAGATTGGATAGTGAATTTTTCAAGGATTTTCTCAGGCTTCTCGATGTAGAAGGGTATGTAACGATTTCTCCAAAATTTGCATTCAAACATTGGGATAAATAATATGATTTGTTCATGAAGATCATAATTAAAAGTTACTTGGCCAAAGCTACTACCAAACTTCCAAAAACATTTCCCCACTCGAAATTCATTCAAGAATTCAATGGCATCATTGTGCTTCTGAGTAGGGTTTCCAATCTCACTTCAGCGAGAAAATTCCAAGAATGGATGTTCCTTTATATTACTACCATTAAAAATAATAAGGATTTCACCATGTGCGGAGAACATATCAGTAGTTCGATATGTTTCCAATTAGGAGATGTATTGACCTCTAATAAATTTTTAATGAATTATTTTCTCGTCTATGTGACAACTACAATGTGATATTATACTATTTTAAATAAAAAGGGTGTCAGGAGTACTTCCTAGATCTATGAATTTTATCCTTAACTTACTATGGATGAAGGAAGAAAACATTTCTGGAGAGTGAATGACACATTTTTTGTTGTCCCCTTGTATTGTTTTGAGAAAAAATTATATAATCAAAGAGTTTTCGATGAAGCTTTTAAAGAGATGCGAGAGTGGGGAGGCATGTATCTTCATTTCCCAACATTCAATTATATTAGGATTCCATGTTTCTCAGGTGCTCTGAATAAAATGCCAAGATGCCCAAGTGACAAGTGGGTCTTACTGGAACCGGTTCACCAATTATTATATTATCACAAGATACAAAACAAATGGCATAAGACAAGGGTTTAGTTTCCTATTTCCATGGGAAGATACACCTATGCCAATATTTACAAAGACAAGAATGTAGATAGAGAAATGTCTTAGGTCACTCTAAAGACATTTCATCTAAGGAATAATTTTGATTATTGGGGAAAGTTCACTAAAACAGGGCTAAGAAACACTCATTTTCCTCAGAAGATATTTGGATCCACTGTCGGATGAATTTTTCATATGACAATGAGAGTATAAAAGGTGGACATTGAGTGAAGTAAAACAATTTTGTATTACATATTTTCTAGAAGGAATTGAAGATAATGAGGATGTTCTTGATCTTTCTTACAAAATAGATAATATTTCAAACCAATCTCTGCCTTGGATTGATTGGTATCAAGAAGAGTTTAACAAAATGAAGGAAAGGGTGGGACCCATTTTAATAAGGACATGACTGGATGGAAACTTTGGGAATTTCATTCAAAGTGTCCGATCAACCTACAAGAATGGTACAAGCCCAGTGAACAATAGGTTACCTCACATCTTCATGGAGTAAGAGGTAGACCCAAAAGGATGTTATAAATCTAATGAAGATTTCATTTATTGTAGAAGGTTCATCTTCCAAAAAGGTTTTCACTACCCAGGTTGTGTCTCAAAAGGTAAATATTTCTAAAATAGTTGATCTAAGTGCTTCTCCAACCGTGTCTTAGGTTTTGTCATTTTCTCTTCCTCTTTCACTTCCATCCTCACTACCTTCAAACCCACTCCCTCCACTATCATCTTCTTTTTCTTCTCTTCCCATTTTTGGTTTTCCTTCTCCTTCCATGGCCCAAATATTCTCATCCCTTCCTAAAATTTTAGTAGGATAAATGATGGGATCTTCATTTTCCTCTCCGATTCTTCAGTAATTTCCTCCTACTTATACTTCTAGTCCATTTCCATTTCATCTTCTCTTGAGGCCATTTTAACCACTATGCCTGCTATTACGACTACATCCATTCCACTTTCCATTGATGACACTAGTGCTATTATATCCAGTACCCCAAGTTTTGTTATGGTCACACCATCTTCATCCTCTTATGCTATACCTAAATGGTTATTTTGCTAGAATCCCAAGAAGAAGAAAAAGGTGCCCCTTGTTGATGTGATTGATTTGAGTGTTTTGGTTCTAACTCCTAAGAGATAGGCCAAGTGGCCAAGAGTTGTCTCTAATATATCTATAGAACAATTAGGGGAAAGATTCATGGAGATAGCTACCCCCTCTGAAGGAAAAATAAAATAAACTATCACAGTGTTGGATTACCAAATTTCTAGATTTATTTTGGGGAAAGCTACACCAGGGTTCATTTTAAGAAGCTTCTGGTAAAATGGAGGTGGAAAATCCTCAATGAATATACTTGTAACCACTTTCACGTAAAGGACAATTTTCCAATTTTTGAGAACTAAATTTTCACCTACTATTATTTGAGCGAGAGTGAGCACCCTGAGGGAAATTTTTTTGTAGACACAAAAAAATAGATTTGGTCATTGTTGATGCTTGACAACAAGTGTTTCTGTCACGTGTCAGTGAAGTTTGTTGACGTGTGACAACAAGTATTTTTTTCATGCATCAACAAAATTTTCTAACACATGAAAGAAACACTTGTTGTCACATGTCGGCAAATTCTCTTTTTTGTGTGAAAGCAACACTTGTTGTCATGTGTCAATAAACTTTGCTAATGCACGACACCAACAATTGTTGTCACACGTCAACAAAGTTTGTTGACGTGTGACATCAAGTGTTGTTGTTGCGCGCCAACAAAGATTTTTGAAACAAACTGTCGCTGACATCATGAAAACACAACACTTGATGTCATGCGTCAGAAAATTCTCGTTGTTGTGTGCCTAAGGCTCAAGAAACCCTAATTTTGTCTTTTAAATACCCTACCGCCCCTCATTTTCACATTTACACTTCCCAGCTCCCGAATTTTATCTTCATTCTCCTAGAACTTACAGCTACATGAATAAAGCTCAGGTACAATCAAGCTACTCCAATCAAGCACAAGTACAATCAAGCTTCTCCAATCAAGCTTAAGTACAATGGGAACTACAAGTGCAGCCCAAGCTCAAGACCAAGATCGAACGGAAAATCCAGTCAACCCACAAGCCCTATCCAAGGGAAAGATACAATACATGAACTTGTTGTGCCCCCACATTCAGAAAATTTTTAAATGAATATAGAATACAAGGATTTGCTAGATGCATGTGATTTTGATGGGCTCATTAAGATGCCCCAGTTCGAGATTGATCATGACATTCTAAATTACCTTCTCTCCTTGTACAATACAGAGGATGATAATTTTACTTTTACTGTGGACAACGGTCATATATTCCAATTCAGTGTCGATCCAATTGATATCCATCGGTTGACAGGCCTTTCCATATAAAAATTCCCCATAGTAACAATGAAAACAACCCTCATCGAAAATGATAAGAAGTACCTCAAATCTACTTTCGGTTTCCATGTTGATTGTACGTGTAATCCATTTTCAATTTTCATTTGATATTTTTAGTTTTTTATTTTGATACAATTCAAATTGATATTAATTCCAATGACTTTTTGCAACTCACGTCAATAAATCAAGATGAGGTGTGGATACGCAAGGAATTGCACACCACTTTCTTGTTGCCATGATTTCTTTCTTTCAAGCCAAAATTGTTTTGTAGGGTCAGCAAAAAGGATATACCAAACTGGGCTATTGCATACATTCTTGCAACTATCAGAAAGCTAAAATTTGATTGGTGCACCTTTTTATCCAATAAAATAAAAACTGACATTACAAATGCATCGCTTTCTGAAAAACCAGTTATTCACTCCACAAACTATCTCCTTGGCCTTTATTATGAGGCTCTTTTTAATTTAAAAGACAAACCAATTCCTACTTGCACGGATGAGACAATGAAAGAATTTTCAATTCCATTTCAAGAACAACAGGTATATAGTTTATATTTCGACATTAGACTTTAGTATGGTTATTGTACTTGATTATGTACTTCTGATTGAATCTTTATGCAGTACTAACATTATGTACTTCTAGAATTTGATTAAATATTGACCATTTACAGAGAAGATTTTTGGAGGCCCTTCCATGAAAAAAATGACATCAAGAGGAAGAGGCCAACAACACACTGAGGCGTCGAAATGTTCACAATCTGAAATGGAAGTTCACTCATCACCGAACCTCCAAGCGTTTTCATTAGTTAAATGACAGAGATGTAATACCCTAACATTTACTATTTACAAATTACCATTTTCTATTTACAATTTACCATTTACCATATTGAATTGACATGCAATCGATTGTTGCTGCACTTGTAGGGACTTTGGACTATACGCGTGCTTCTCAACCATCTTTTCCAACTCACTCAGTTCAATCACATGTAATTAATCGATTATCAACACCCTGCTAAACAATCCCAGCCACACTCAACTCAAACACAACCAGCTACTACTCCAACACGGCCACCTCAAGTACCGTGACAGGTTACCCCTCAACAACAAGGTATGATTTTATTGCTTTAGTACAAGTTTTGAATAGTTTTTCATATAATTGTCGTAGTTTTTGCATAGTTTAACAATTTTTCATATGATTTAGTAATGATTTTATTTTTTTTCTTGGACTTTTCAGTACATTATAGTCCTTCACCATCTATACAAACATTGGCACCACCACATCCTCCACCATTACGATTCAAAATGCCAACCAGAGGTTAAGGAAAAATGAACATTGGTAAACACATGCCAATTCCTCCAGCCCCTAGTGGGACACTAAACATTGCCTCCTCATTTTGAATTCCAACCCTCTCTCTCAGTGGCTTGCCCAATGCAACCGATGTATTAGTTTTAAATAATATAACTTTAGATGAAGATTACTTGGGCATTGATAGCAATGACCCAACAAGATTTTTCAATACACGTGAGATGATTCAAGGCCAACAGGTATACTTCTATTTCAACGTAATTTATTCAAATTTATTTACATTTCACTTTCGATTTCAATATTTGAATATTGATTTATTTTATCACAAATAGGATCAAGGCACCCAAAGTAAAAAAGAGGTAGCAGACGATGATCAACCCGAAATCCCCCATACCTCTCCAACAACATCATCTTCTTCAGATACAGATGGTGAACAGTTGCTACCATTTCCTTTAGAGAACTTGATTGGTTATGATTGTCAATCCCATGTCCAAGAGTTTATTGTACCTCATATCAGTCAACTCATAGAATGGGAGAGAAGGGAAAAAGTACTAATCAATGAGATAATAAGTCATTTTGAAAATTATTGAAAAGGGACAGTTTATACTCTGCAGTCTAGAATCAACCTGCGAAGATGGATGCCTTACTTACCCAAGCAAGAAGTGGGACTGTCACGTATAAAACAATTATAAAGATGATATTTTAGATAAAGCATTAAAAAAATTGGAAAATATTAGTGCTGAAGCCCAGGCATATTTTAACAAATGGTCTAAGGACAAGGATCTGGTGGAAATTGCAAATGCCGAGAGAGATAGAGCGGTCGTAAGTATTATCACTTTGAAACAATATTTTTTGTTAATTTGAAATTTTCTTATTTTAGTAATATGTTTAATTGAGCTCACTTTTTTTTTAGTTGAAATATGAAAATTCGAAGAGTCAAGAAAAGGTGTTCCAAGTTCACTTGGAAACTGTGAAGAACAATTTATCCACAACAATGAATATGAAAGAAAATATTGTTTTAGTTAACAAACAAAACAATACACTAAAGTAAATAATTAAAGAGAATGGATTCAACCCTAAATTTTATTCAAAACTAAGGCATCTACAGATGCTAGTTTGGTATCCCATGGAGATGCGACAAAGGAAGAACAAAGAATCATAAAGAATCTAAACAGTGCTGTAGAAGATCTAATTAGTTCTGGGATTATTCAAGCAAAGAGTACATGAGGGGAAGCCATTGGGAAAGGGGTACAAAAGATGCCAATTTGTCTGGGGATAAATTTCATGATTGAGGGTTGAAAAATTGAAACTTTAAATTTGAAAATTTGAAATACTTTATATATTGAAGTATGAAACTTGAATGTGATGGCGTTTGAAAATTTGAAATACTTTATAATCTGGATTTTTTATATCTTGTTATATATTATATATAGAATTTATAGATTGTATATGGTGTTTATATTTGATATGAATGTGATGGTGTTATGATAATGATTAATTATTTGTTTTAAGAAAATTTGGAATGTGGTATGAAAGAGACATCTTAATAGAGTTAAATCTTCTTCTCTCTACTTGTAAAATTCAAACTTTGTATCAGGTTTCTTCACATTTAAACCTTCTCAAAATCTTCTCTCTACTTATAATGATGATTGCATTGGATGTGGATGATGACATTAGAATAAATATGGATTATGATGAATTGTATGTGGATGTAGATTTAGCTTCAAGCATGATCATGGAATCTAGATGATGATAATGGATAATTATTTTAAGAAAATTTGGAATGTGGTACGACAGAGACATTTAAACCTTCTCAAAATCTTCTTCTCTCTACTTGTAATGATATGATGACATTAGAATGGATATAGATGATGATGAATGATGATAATGGATAATTGTTTTAAGAAAAATTGGAATGTGTTAAGACAAAGACATCTTCTCTATACTTGTAAAAGTTGGAAACTCTGTATCAGGTTTCTACACATTTAAAACTTCTCAAAATCTTCTTCTCTCTACTTGTAATGAATCAATGATATGATGAAATTAGATGTGGATGATGACATTAAAATAGATATGGATGATGATGAATTGTGTGGACGTAGATTTAGCTTCAAGCACAATCATGGATGATGATAATAGATAATTGTTTTAAGAAAATTTGGAGTGTGTTAGGACAGAGACATCTTCTCTCTACTTGTAAAATTCGAACTTTGTATCAGGTTTCTACACATTTAAACCTTCTCAAAATCTTCTTCTCTCTACTTGTAATGAATCAATGATATGATGACATTAGATGTGGATGATGACATTAAAATAGATATGGATGATGATGAATTGTGTGGACATAGATTTAGCTTCAAGCACAATCATGGATGATGATAATGGATAATTGTTTTAAGAAAATTTGGAATGTCTTAGGAAAGAGACATCTTAATACAATAAAATCTTCTTATCTCTACTTTTAAAATTAGAAATTTGTATCAGGTTTGTTTGCATTTAAACCTTCTCAAAATATTATTCTCTCTACTTGTAATGAATCAATGATATGATGGCATTAGATGTGGATGATGACATTAAAATAGATATGGATGATGATGACATTTAACTTCAAGCACGATCATGGATGATGATAATGGATAATTGTTTTTAAGAAAATTTGGAATGTGTTTACAGAAACATCTTAATATGGAAAAATCTTCCTCTCTCTACTTGTAAAATTTGAATGTGTGATTTTTACATGTAATTTGATATTCATCACACAAAAGTTTAAACACTTCATCAAAGCATTTTGCAAATACAAAAATAAATTAAACATAATTGTAAAAACTCAAGAAATGTTATATGATAGGGTTTAAGCTACCTCTTGTCTTTTAGATGGTTGTGACAAAGCATATGGAAGGAAAATGAGAAATCATCCTTCGTAGCGTGCTAGATGATCTCCAATTCAAGAAAAATCAACACAAAAAATGGATTAGTATATACATGGGTTGAGTTTCCTGACAATTGTTAGTCTTGAGAAGTGAGAGCTTCCTCGAATGGATGTCAACCCACGTTTTCAAGAAAAAAATATGAAATAATGATTGAGCGGATTAAGGAAGAAACAAAAAGATTAAATAAAATGCAAATGATAACTTGTACATGTATGGACAGTAGAAGTCTGGAAGTCTGGAAGAGTATAATAGTGGAAGAATATGCAGATCTGAACTCTGAAGGCCTTGCAAATTAGTATTCGACAAATGCATGTAACAAACAAATTTTTAAAACAAAAAATTGGTATTCGAAAAATCCAATATAGTAATTATATAAAACAATTTTTTTATAAATAATATGTATTTTAAAATAAATGTAAATATATATACCTGTAACATCTTTAATGATAACAAGATCTGAAACAAAATGTGATAGAAATCCTCCTTAGTCAATATTTGCATCTGCAGAGTTATAATTGTGTTCACTGTTACGTCTAATTACAAACTATTATATTCAAATTTTTTAATATGAAATTGAATAAATAACCACATTTAAAAAACAATATAAGGTGACAATCCATTATCAATAGCTTCTTCAAAGTTGATGTTCTCTTCTGTAGAGTGTGACAATGCACCAATTCTAGTCTCATCATTGGGAACAGTTGTACTTGTAGTTGTATTATTTACACTTATTCTTTCGAGAAAGGGAATTCCAATGCATAATTTCTCTGTCGAAAGGAAAGGTTTCCATGGAGTAGTGAGAAACATAACACCTCATGCAACTTTCCATATTTTTATCGAACATGTTTCTCAGTTTTGATTTTATAAATGATAAAGCACTAAAAACCATTTCTTCCTCCATAGACCCCAAAATCATTGTTTGACATAACTCATATAATCTAAAATATTCACTAATGTCTTATTGTAACACATAGTAATTTGATAGATTCCTTGCCAGAGCCTTGTAATAACACCACTCTCAGAAGGTTCGTCTAACTTTTTATATTGGTTCCTCATTGTTGTTGCAAAATTTGTTGATTGAGACTTTAATAAATCAACATTCAATATACCTTTGATTTCCATACCCTTGACCTCTGAAGTCTTTGTGAAATGTTCTATTATTGTACCCATGGATTCATGGAAATTATTTCTTACAAATTCTACACAAGCACCTTCAATATTCAAAAAATTAGGATTCATCACACCCATTGCTTCAAGAATTTTATCTTTGGAGAAACGTTCTCTAATTTCTGATGATAAGGATTCTAAATTTTTTTAAAGCTTTATTCTTGTTTCAACTGTAACATAATCAAAGAGATTATGTGTCACAGGAACATATTCTCTTTCTAATGTTGTAATATCTTGACGTTTTTGTAAAATGTGCAGTGGTATGTCCCTCCCATTAACATTGATGTAGAGGTGATTGTGAATATTAAATCTCAAATAGTTATTAGGATTATTAAGATCTAATAAATCTTTCCAGTTCTCAAAAACGGGTGTATCAAAACTATCTTAGGAAACTATACAAGATATCAAGACTTTGACATACCATTTTTCTCATCCGTATAAAATCCACAATATAGATTAATCTCCCACGTGCATGCTTCATCAGTATATTGATCCCCTACAACATTGGAAGAATAGCAACCAATGTAAGCAATGTCTCCAAATCAGTTAAATGGAACAACAAGTCCCTCACCCTGTCAACTTCATGATGATATTTGTGCACGAAACCAACCAATGAAGGATACTCCTCACGAACTCTGCATGCTGGTTCATACAAAGAAATCCATCTCGTCTCAACATCCTTTAGAATTTTTTTTCCATATGTAATTCCAATTATGAATTTTTGGAACACAAGAAATTGCTTTGGGTTTTTTTCCATATAGGCATGAAGTTCTCTTATAAGGTCTTCTAATTTAGAAACATTTTCATAGTTGCTTACCATTTTATATGCTAAATTCATTTTATGACCCTTATAATGAATTGCTAGCATATAACGGGCCACTATTGTTTGCAATATAACACCCTATTTGGTGACCCTGCATGACTGATGCACCATATGCTCTAACCAACTTCATAGAATTTTCATAATCAGTCATTTTGGCAATATCTTTCAAATGAGAAACAACTATTTTATGTAGGTTTTCAGCATTACAATTTTCAACCATTTTCATAACACCCAATAGATGAGGTGTCCTTATATGATTTTCTAAAGTATAGATGTGGATACATACCATGCAATGTTGTCGACTTCTATTACTTCGTCAATTGAAAGAGAGATGAACTTTGTTTTTTTTTACATTATCTTTCAAATTTTCCTTCTCTATCATTGAAAGGCATTTTTCCATTTCCCATGCACTAATTTCATAACAATGAGACCGAGGAATGTTGTTCATTCCATTATATTGATACAAAAATTTAAAATTGAGGAAATCCAAAATCGGTCTTCCAATCTTTAGTATGGGAAATAAAGTAGAGAATTGTATGAGTTTTGCATGCATATTTGATTGATTCATCTTACCAGTTTATGATGTTATCATTCCTCCCTTTTCCATGAGATGTCTACATTTTTTCTGTTATGTTTCATACTCTGTTGAGTATCTAACATGCATGCATTCTTTTTAAGTTTTCCTCTTGTGTGTTTTGATTTTCTGGCCATCCTCCCGCGTTACAGTCAAATATTGTTTTCCATAGTGTTTTTCTATAGTGTCCAACTTCAGTTGCATTTTTTTGTTTTCCCAATTTCCATGGACATATTGTACATGTACATTCAGATGGGATCTCTTCTAAATTAGATGGTTGTGTAGGTTTGATAAACAGAAATTTGGAAGCCCAATTAAACTTGTATGTCCTCCCATTTTTTCTGTTTTCAATGTTTTACTTTTTTTAGTAGAATTTTGATCATTATCACAATCACTTAGTTTCCTCTTTTGTCAACTAGAATTTGAATTTAATTTTTGTGTTCCATTTTACTGAGTATTTGTATGTGTGATATTTCGATGCACTCTTGGTTGCACCCTAACATGAAGAATATATTCAAGATATGGCATCTCAATAGGTATATCTTCAAGATCTAGCATGGTATCATCATAGGTTTCATTTGGTTGATACTATGTAGAATGCATGTCCACCTTAATATTACCTTACACACATTTTGTACTCTGATTCATTTTAGTGGCAGCTATATGGGTGTTGGTGGTTGCAGAATCTTTAGCAGCAAAGTTTTCAAAATACTTGAACATGGAGTTCTGAGATTTCTTAGTTAATTTTTGGGTCTTCTCATTCTGAGCACTAGCACTTTCCATTATTATGAATGGCTAAGTTGAAACTTTGTCATGAATTAGCATCTTTGAGTCGTGCGTCAAAAGCAAGAGTGTCATTCATCAACAGTAACTCTGTAGTGCATTAATAAATAAGGGATATGTCTTGCATCATAGAAGGACTGTGTCGTGCGTCAACAAGATAACTGTCTTGTGTCAACAAGATCTGGGTTGGGTGTCAAATGAGTCACATGTAAGAAAATACAATAAGTCACATGTCAATAAATATCATTATCATGCGTAAGAGAAAACTCTATTGTGTGTCAACAAAAATACAGTCGTACATCAACAAGAGCAGTGTCGAGCATCAACAAGAAAACCCTTATCGTGTGCCAGCAATATCTCCTTGTCACCCATCCACATAAAACCTTTGTCTTGTGTTAGCAAATGCAACAAGTCGTGTGTTAACAAATATCATTGTCACGTGTCAGATAAAAAATTTGTCATGCGTCAACAACAATATAGTCGTACATCAACAAGATCAGTGTTGAGTGTCAACAACCAAACCCTTGTCACGTGTCAGTAAGATCTCCTTGTCGCCCGTCAACATAATTTTTTTTTTCACGCGTTAGCAAGTATTACTAGTCACGTGTTAATAAATAGTACCTGTTACATGACTGCAAAATACTAAACAATAAATAAATCTGCATTGTGCTTTAGTGCTTAGAGTATGCAAGTTCACATTATTGGTAAGGTACTAGTGGTAGTATACTACCTGGTGAATCACCTAAGTTTTTATAGGAGATGTTTTCAAAAGTAGGTGAAGATGACCCCTAAAAAATATATATTGTAAATTTTAGGCGAACAAGACATTGACCTGCTCTGAAAAATTCACCTTTTCAAATTTTCCTAAAATGAAATTTTCGCCAAATTACGAATATTCACCACTAAAATTATCCCTGGGCCACACATGAAGGGGACAAGTAGGACGTGAAAGTATCTCTTGGTAACTCATTGGACAAGTATGATAAAGACAAGGCAACAAAGGATGAATTGAAAGGAAAAGTAGAGCAACTCATTCCTCTTCTTACTAAGGTTACACAACCATCTCAAGTCACAACCACTCAAACTACGACCGCTCTTGTTGTTACCTCAATTTTTGATGATATTTCATATCATATAGTGGAGAAAATAAGTCAAAAAGGGATATTAGTTGATGGATGGATTGGAAGCATGCTTCAAGAAGCTAACTCGTTCATTAAAACTGTTGTAGAACTGTACAATGATTTACATGTTGAAAGAGCTTCTATTAGGAAGTTGGATGAATTCCTCTCTGAGGATAGTAATAAATTGAATCTTAATTTGACTAATTGGGGAGAAATTAGAGATGTCGATTCAAATCTAATTTTCCAAGAGGGCGTGATTGATGATTCCTCTAAATTGTTTGAGTTTCAAAAGGCCATGGAGTTCAGATTGCAGGTGTTGTAGGACCCAATCAAAAAAATAGATGAGAAACACGTTGAAATAATAAATGGATTAAATGACATTTTATAAGAATTTGAAAATATTCACTACAAATTATTCAATGTTAATATTGATGCTCTCTTGGTTGATTAGATTATAATGAATTTCAAAGGTTTGATAAAAGAGGATGATGATGTGACAAAGAATTTTAAGATTGATTCAATTTACAAATTGGTTTCATATCAAAACTTTATAGGTCAGCTCAAGAAGGTTGTGAGTAAGCTAAAACGATTACCAGCCAAGGTTGCCAAAGAGGTTGAAACAACATATGTGGTGAACCATTACGCATGCAGTTCAGAGGAGGAAGAAGTATAAGGTATTATTAAATGTTTCATCGAATACAAGCACCGAATGACTATGTGGGAGAAAGATGAAGAAGAACCTGAACAAGAAAAGGATGTTGCAGGCCCAAGATAAGCTTGGAAGCCATTGATGGATAACTCCCAAGCTCTGGATCGGTCAAAGTTGCAGGGTTTACTTGGTCAAACTTGTGCAACCATTTTGCTATTTTTAAGGGAGCAGTTCCCTAGAACTTTAATGCACTCTATTTTTAGTAATTAGTTAGTTAAAGGTGGAGTTGTACTGGCTCAACCTAATGAACTTATAAATAGTAAGGTGCATTATGTTTTATGATGACTTTTAGATCTTTGGTGTGTCACTCTTCAATCTTGGAAGATTTTTAAAACTTCTTTGAGCCTTTTGATAATATTTGAACAATAATTTGTCATGGAGTATATGATATATTGTGTTATTCATTAGTCTATCTATCACTTGTGAATGTTTAGTTCCTTAGGTTTGATCAATTAATCTATCTGTATAAATTAGTTATCTTGTTTCAATCTTGGTGGGAAATGATATAAATCTCTCTATTTCAATTGTGGAAAACATGTTTCCTTTCTGTTATTAAAGTATGATATTTTTTCCAATCATAGATTAAAAAGGGTTATAGGAAATGTGCATGTGACATATTGTTATGAGATGTTAATTGTGCAATTAAGTGGATCTATCTGTTTAGTTTATATTTGGTGCATCACCCTATTTCAAGTTATTGTTTTTTATCTCTTACCTTAATCCCAAGAACATAATAGATTAGATTATTTTCAAGTGTTTTAGCCTTGCACGTTGATCTTAAATCAAGTGTGCCAAGTTTCAAAGGAAGTCAGCCTTCTTCGGAGGTTCATCCCCAAGGAGACAAGGTCCCAGACCTTGGGGATGTTCCAGCGTTTGCACAAGATCACTCAAAGATTCAATGGGTGCGCAATCCACAAGACAACACATTACTGTGGACAAATTCATGGATTATGTGGATTTTTCTTCAATATGATTGAGTAAGGTTTTTGTTGACTACTTACCACGTAAGCACCATTCACACGTTTCATGAGAGATAGGTGGCAGACTAGAAACTAGATTAAGTCGAGACATGTTATACATGATCCTAAAATTAACATGACTCAATATTTTATGCCACAACTGAACAACACTTCTATTTTTGAGGAGACAAACAAGAAATAGAATAAAAACCTTTAAACACATATAATCCATTGTTTTGTATGCCTTCAAAAATTAGTAATATCTAACACATTTATCTATTAACAAAATTACACAATAATTATTATGAGTTAGCTATGAACAAGAAAACAAATTCATTTTTAATTTAGGAACACAAAAAAAATCATTAATAAAACCATTAAAACATTTAATTTTCATTGAAGATGAATATCAAAAATAGGATGATCACTTAGAAAATTTAATATTAGTTAGAATATTATACTTATAGGACATGTGCCTAGATGCACCATTTTCTAATTTATATTCATTTTCTTTGGTAGTCACTAATGTAATTTAAAAGGTAACTACATTATATTTATGATTATTATCTTCATTATTGTTTTGATTTTGATTTGGTTTATTCCCTTTTTGATTTTTTAAATTTGGTTTGTTTTTATTTATTTTATAGTCTTGCTTCTTGTGACCAAATTTCCATAATTGTAATATTTTTCATCAAAGATGACTCTTAAATTCCCTGATTTATTTTCTTTGCAAGGGGTTTTAAAGTTTGATTTTTTATTCTTGTTAAATCTAGAAGTTTTTTTTCTCATGTTTTTGTACGAGAAGTTCCTGTGTGGAATTATCCTTTGAATCAAAATTTGACATGACCCACTCTTCCTAAATCATGAGAAAAATTATAATAGAAAGGTCAGGGATGACTTATTTAATTTGATATTTAAAATGGAATTTAAGTTTCTAAATCTCTCATGGATGTTCATTTAAATAATAAACTACAACAATTTATAATGAATCAAGTTGTTGTTACATCCATCTAATTGAGATTTAATGTTTTTAATTTTTGCTAAAAAAATGACTTTTTCATCTCCCTTCATGTAAGTTGTTAGTAACTCAAGAATCGATTTTATAATTTTCGATGAATGTGTACCTTCATGAATTGATTATAGATGTGTTTAAGCTTCACTCAGACTTTCCTGATTCCCGATTTGAAGTAGGAAGTCATCCTAAACGCTCCACAATATGATGGGCATTACTTCCTGCACCTTATATTGATATGTGGATACATTGTCAGATGTCGCTTGTCTTCTAGCCGGAGCCTTCTCCATACCATTGATGACATTCCAGAGCTTGTGTGCCATGAATTCAACCTTCAATATGATCTTATAGATGCTATAATTTGATCTTCTCAACAACCGCATTTTGTCAATAGTAAAATGATTAGACCCCATTTTTTATGTTTTCAAAAAAATACAAGAAAAAAGGAGTTTTACGAAGTCCCCCTGTTCTTTCTTTTTTTTTACCTTTTTCACGTCAAAATAAACTTGTCAAAACAATACAATACTTCAACAACATATATTAATTTGACTATAAAATTCACATATTCAATTCATATATTAATTTGACTAAAAAACAATGAATCATTAATTATCATAACAATAATTTTTCCTTACTGTTTAAATATTAAATTAAATTGTTATAAATAAGATAAGAAATTTTATAAATAAAAATAATTAATTTTTGATAAACTATAAATCATCAAGTTAAAAGCGAGCCCATGATCGAGATGAATCAAGTTAAAATTCCACTTGCAATCTCGTGAGTTGGATGCTTCCAACGCTACTGTCCTTTTCAAATTTTGTATCCAACGCTAGGTATGTCAGATTAAACCATACGCATTTTTTAAAATAGAAAATTCAAAGGACAGACTGTAATTGAGGAAGGTTTTGTAGGGCTTAGACATATGTTATATTCTATCGGATCCACGTGGAGGCATAGGTGTGAGGGAAGGTTTATTTGTTTTAAGTGGGCCGCATAACCACCAAACCGCATTAATGCCCAAGTTTCAATACACCACGTATATGCCATAGCCGAGTTCTAAACAACCAAGCATTTAGAATTAGAGTATAGTACGCTTAATATTTATCGAATGCCATGATTATTACGCTGAAGGCGTTCCCCCGATGAGAAAGGTCTTTGTGGACGTTTCTGCGACGGTGGTAAATTTGACGGTTTGACGGTCGTCTCGACGTTTTTGCATTTTCCTACTATTTTTAATGGTATTTGATCCTTACATACTCGGCTTCGTTCATGGTATGGTTGACCTGGTTTATTGCCTTAATTTTGTTGCAAGGTGCATCGTTCAACGTGAAATTCCTTTAATTTACAGGAGCAGCAGAGCACTATTTTTAGGTGGGAATTTTGACTCAGCGAAACATGGGAACAACTAAATGTTTTGGGATTGCTTTGTGGTTGTGGATACTTTGTTTTTTTTCCTGTTATCAAAGCTTTTCATGTTCCTCCATCTTTCAAATTGTTATGTGATTGAATAGCCCAAGAGGAATTCATTTTCGTCGTGCAGGACCACGGGAAAAGGTAAGCTTATTTTATAGAAATACGTTTCTGGGTGAAGGCCCTATTTATGCTCAATCTGAATTCATGATTCTGATTTTTCTCAACAGGTCTATTATAAACCAGATGAAGTGCGTGCTTGTATAGTGACATGTGGAGGTTTGTGCCCTGGGCTGAACACTTTCATCCGCGAAATTGTGTTTGGTTTATGGAACATGTATGGAGTTTAGGATGTGCTTGGTATTATTGTCAGTGGAAGCCTTATCCATTATTTTGCTTTTGCTGAAAATAATAAAAACTAAAATAATATACATCGACAATAGGGCATCATAATGCTACCTTATCCCACCCAAGCAAAAAACAAATACAACACACCTTGATGTACCCCACAACCCAGATCCACAGTAAATTTTTTAAGAAATCAGATCTAAGAACAATGTTGAGTACCCAACTCACCTCATAAGATTTACGAAAAATCCATATCCTGAAAGCACCTTTTGGAGCCTTCATAATTAAGCTTGCATCTTCCCTTCCATGGGAAAAAGAATCTCTGTCATCTCTCCAAGCTCTGACTCAAGTTTAAAGTTTTCATTGCTTTCATGGTCTTCTATATGCTACTGTCCTTTTTTGTTGACAATCACTTTTTAATGTTGACAATGCCAGTCACTTCATTTTCAAATCCTTTCTATAGATTGAAAATCTTTGTAGCTTATAAAACTCACCTTCTGTTTCTTCTGATATTAAACTGCTGCTCTTAAACATCATTTCCTTTGACTTTCAAGTTCAGTATATTTTTTTGATTTCTCCATTTTGCAACTTTCTGTGTTTTAAAATCTTATCATATTCAGGATGATTGGGAGCAATGATAACATTACAGTTATTTGTGTTTGATGTTGTGAGGTTTTTTCAGGACCCATGTTATAGAAAGGATTGTATCATTTATTTTACTAGTACAATCCTAGAGCAACGGTATGCGGGAACATTGTGTGGGAGCATGCGGGATCTTGTAAACTGGGAGTCGCTGGAAACCGCAATTTCCCTAAGCGAATGGTATGATATAAAGGGGTGCTGGTCTGGATCTGCTACATTTCTCTCTGGAGAGAAGCCTATGATTCTTTATACAGGATGGGACAACTCCTCTAGACAGGTCCAGAACATGGTTGTTCCTAAAAATGCTTCTGATCCCTATTTGAGGGAATGGGTGAAGAAATCCGTGACTGAAATGGGAAATGGGTCAAGTGCGAGAAAGAGACAGAGCCAGAGATTGAGAGGAATACAACGACATACAATCCTTCGATGCCTCCTCACGTGGGGATATTGAAGCAGTTGTAGGTAAATTATTATTATTAAGTACATGTCATAAAATTGTGAGAAACTTCACAGTTGAGCCCGCTGGAATCTTCGTATAGACAAGCTCCAAAGGGCTTAGAGCTTGCGGCGTTTCAGAATAATGTGGTGAAGAATATTACAACTCCTCATTGTTTGTGAATTAAAAACGAAATTATATTTTTGAGTAATTTGTGGTGTAATAATGGTGGATCCTGGTATCATCTCTGGAATGGTTGGATACGCCATTCAGGTGGCAGCAAACCAAATTATTGCTCACATCAACATTGTTGTTTGGTGCAGGAAAGAATTAGATGCCCTCAAATATCTACTGGAGAGAATTTACTCCATCAACATGGAAATGTAGGAATACCATAAGGCTTTGAACTCTGGCAAGATCCATGCAAACTCTCTTTTCCAGTGACAGCTTAATGCTTTGGCTTACTGTTACAAAAACTCCCTCTTTCAATGCTCTCAGAAATGATCTTGTCAAACAAATAGCTCTTCGAATAAATAAAAGATTGGACAGTAAAGAGGAAGATGAGGTGAAAATATGGTTAAATGAGATGTTGATCGGGAATAAGTTCGCTCTATTTCTTGATGATGTTTGGGAAACAAGTGCAAATTCCTTGTTAGCCGAGTTATGTGTGCCTCTCATCTCTCCGCACCACAACTCGAACATCATCATTTCCACTTCCAGAAGTAGCAATGCACTGTTATAGGTGAGAGTTCCAGCTCCATCCATCATCCAAGTGCAAGAGTTGAGGGAAGAAGACAACTGGAAGTTGTTTTGTTTGCATACCTTTCGACATAGTGATGGAATTTTACCAACGAGCATTGATGAAGAAACAACAAGGCTTGTGTTCAACAAGTGTGGCGGACTTCCCTTGGATCTCAAAGTGATAGGGCAGGCGATGGCAGGGGTCACCAAATTAAATGAATGGAAATTTTCTTTGAAGAGGTTGCAGAACGCAGAGATATACAGTGATCTTATAGACAAGCTCTTTGTTAGGTTAAGATTGAGCTATGACGCTTTGGCCGATTTTGAAGTTGCTTTGCAGTTGTGCTTTCTCTACCTCTCTTCCTTCCCGAAAGATGAAGTTATCTTTACTAGATATGTCAGTCAGTTATGGATTGGAGAAGGGTTTTTGGATGGACAGGATCCTCTCCAAATAGGAAAGTGATTCATCAATTTGTTAGCCGATCGTTGCCTTATTGAGCCATTCCTGAAGGATTATGACGGAAAGGTAGTCTTTTTCAGGGTGCATGATATGTTGCATGATTTATCTTAACAATCCTGATTTGACAAAAATTCCCCAATAGGTGATTGCGAGTATGATCTCTCTGAGGGTTCCGGATTTGTGCAAGACTGCCATCCTGTCGTTGCCAAAAAGCATACGATGTTTGAAGCATTTAGTTTACCTCAAGTTAGGCTCTACTGCCATCAAGAGACTCCCCAACTCTATCCCTGCTCTTACAAACCTTCAAATACTTGATCTTAATAGCTCTCGTATTATAGAACTCCCATCCAAAATTTGTAAGTTGACTTCCCTAAAACTTTTGGACATTAATAATTGTGAGCATCTATAGTCCATACCTTATGGGATTTCACAGCTTTCGTCTCTGGAATACCTGAGTGTCAATGGTTGTCCGAATGGTTTTGGTGTAGAGACGGGAAGGAATAAGTGCAGAGGATAGCTGCTCTCAATAAATGATTTAGGCACCTTAAAACAACTCAAAAGGTTGGAGCTTGAAAACAATGGCGAAACAATTCGACAAGGAATGTTAGAAAGCATGAAGGAAATGGAGTCTTTGACCTTGAAACTCACACAGATGGAAAGGCCTGCTTCATGACATGATTACCATATCAAATGTAAGGAAAATCCGCTTAGTATGCCCTCAATTACTTTCAATAGATGATTCATTTTGTGGATTTCAACATCTGAGCTACATTAATTTGTGCAAATGTGATGCGTTGAAACAACTGCTTTCCTTGCACAACTTGTGAGTCTTAAGCACCTAGAGATCCTTGCTTGCCCCAATATAGAGAAGTTACCAGAGGAATTTGGCTAGAGTGGAGCATTTCCTAAGCTAGAGGTATTTCAATGTTTTAGTTGGATAAACGAGAGGAGCTGCCAGTAGCGGAGGAAGGATTTATGCCTTCTCTTAAAACATTGACAATCATGGAATGTGAGGCTTTGTAGACGCTGTCAGAGAGTTATTGGAATTTGTAGAGCATGGAAAAGATAAGAGTGTATGGTTGCATGATGGTTCTTGATATAATTGAAATACCAATAATGATCAAGGTGCAAAAAGTAGCATTATCTACCATAGACACTCAAGCATGGCAAGAGCGCTTTCGAGAAATGATAGAAAAGGATGAAGATATGCTTTACAGTGAATTTTGGAGTAATGAGTTGTTGCATGAATGGAAGGTCTTTGCACAACTTCTTCTGGGAAACAACACGAGTCTTGATAGTCTTGAAATGTTGGGGAAATGAGATTTTGACATACACAATAATTGGAACATACCTGACGTTCCACCTGATTTGCAGATAACTAGTTCATCATTCATCGAGAGAGAAAAGTCAAACATAATTAACACCAACATATAGGCCACAACACCATCTTCCACACTAACTTTGTCTTCAGAACAACAACTAGCTCTTGATACCATACTACACCATTCAATAAACAAATCCCTTCTACATCCACTAAGATTGATAATTCAAGAAACAACTAGCACATGAAAATAATTTCTAATAAATAAAATATAGAATTCTGTTGGTTGAATATTTTGTCATGCCAAAATATGAGGTTCAACCACATTACATAAGATTAAATCCCTCCTCAAAGACAGGTGAGGCTGCCTGTTTATTACTAATCTAAAACTCAACAAAAATAATATGTACAGTATTCACACTAATCTAACCATTAGGGTTGGGATAGAATCCCGAAATCCATATCCACAATAGATGGACATATTGTTGTTTTCAAAGTAAAATGGATTGGAAATGGAATTACTATTATGGAAAAACACAATGGAAGGGAAATGAGAGGAACGTATTTTCTTTCGAGTAAACAAAGAGCATGAAATAATCAGACGAGCTTTAGATAACAAATGTAACGTTTGAAATGATTAGAATGATCAAGATGCTAAACAAAGAATAGCTTAATATTATGAACATAAGAACAATATCTTAAGAAAGATACATCTCACAACACAAAGTTTGCAAAATAGCACCGGCTTCTATTCCTCAATTGATTAAAAGAAAACACAAAGTCTTTCTTCTTCACAATAGATCTCAATATTCCAAAAAACTCAAGCCTTTGGAATGCAAAAGCATCCCTTATTTATAATAAAAGGTGTTGAGAGAAAATAGGATAAATCCTAGAAAATAGTCTTTTAAATGAGAGTCCTATTTTGCTTGACTCTCACGCAGGAGACCAAGTCAAAATTTGCTTCCTATGTGATGAAACAAAAATGAAAAAGACATGTCGATTTTAGGATTTAAATGTCATGTCACATTGTGCTTATTTTGTATCATCATATTTGTCTTCCTCCAACAAAGCCTGTTTGTCCTTAAATTCTTGGAATTTTTGGATTATGCCCTGCATCTCATTTTCATCAGGTGCGGTGGAATGATCACTCAGAACTTCACATGTTTCCTGAGTATCGCTAGCGTTGCCAGGAAGCTTTTTTGGTCTCTTGTTGAGTTTCCTCAGGGTCTCCAAAGAATGTTCAATTTTCACAAACCTGTCAATGATTTCTAGGCTGAATCCATAAGTTGGTTCATGCTGAATTGATTCTTGGATCTGTTTGTAAATATCATCAACAGGTAGGATACCTGAGATTTCACTCAACACTTTAGCACAGATCTTAACTAGCTCTTCTTCTAAGTCTTTCTTGCCATCGACAAATTGATCTCTTGATTCTCTCAATTTACTGCAAGCTTCATTGAGAATCTTTATTCTGAATCTGATGGCTTTAGTTAGCAGAAAATGTTTATCCCCATGTGGAATGATGCCTTCTTCGACCAAGATGCGGGATGGAACCTATTTCAGCATTTGGAGAGCTTCGAAAGTCAACTCTAGGTTCCCAATTTCTGCTGAAAACTCATCATCCATTTTCTCTCCATCCTTCTTTATATCCTCTAAGGATTTGTAGACTTCCACGGTGTCCTCAATGACTTCTTTTCCTTGCAGGAGCAGCCTTTGGGTCCATTCATCGACCGTTATCCCCTTCTCATTAATCTTCTCAATCATGGGTACCGATGAGAAATCGATCCCGATAGGAGTAAAGGATGATGGTGTTGACTCAGGAGGCTTTGAGAGCTTGAGTAGCACTTATGTTAGCTGTTGTACTTTCTCTTTTAACTCATCTCTATTTACCTTAGTTTCCCTTAGCTTCTGGCATAACACATTCATGGCATCTTGTGCGTCCTACTATGCTCCCTTTGTTGTTACTTTCCCTAGAGCCACCCTTGTGATTTGATAATCTGTGACCATTATATCATCCTTAGTTTTATTAGCCGTGGGAGTAGCAATCTCTGAAAATTTATGCAAACATCCTTGAGACTGTTTTGGGTTTCTTGGCAGACATGGTGGGAGTGACCTTGAGGGAACTGAAATCAAAGGCTGGTAATGGAACTACTACCTTCCTCTTCCTCGGAGTCTGATCCACTAACCATTGAGGCGTATTGGAAGAAATTTCTCCCATTACAGGCGTTATGGTCACATATTCAGGTGGGGGAGGGTTAGCTTGTGGAGTGGTAACCACCATAAGTGTAGTGCCCATGGTAATGGATTCAAGGAATGAAGGCGCATTAGGAGAAGGCATGTCCATGGTTAAATGGGGTCCAATGGGGAGAGGTGAGAGGCCAGAGAAGATACTAGCCATAGTTGAGGAACTTGGTGAAGAAGTCTGAGACAAGGAAGGTTGAATGGGAGGAGGCAAGGATTTCGAAATTAGAGCTTGAGAGGTGGGAGGAAGACTTACCTCCGATGAACTATCTACCAAAGGAGGAATCGAAGGTTGAATAATATCTTCTCTTGAAGGAAGATTCCCTTATTCTGGTTGTGGAGTCGAATCAATAACCTCAACTATTTGTGGGAAAGTGGCCACTGGTGTAGTTACTTGATCTTCTCCCTTTCTTACAAACTTAACCTTCATTGGCCTTTTGGAATGGTTCTTATCCTTTTTTCCTTTTGAGGGTCCCACTTCCAAAGCATCTAACTTTGCAAAACTCCCTTCTTTATAACTCATTCCCCAAGAAATGAGCCACGCCTTAGTATGGGCAAGAATTTGAGTAGTTATTCCTGTGATAGAAGCTTTCTCAACAATGGACCAATCAATGGCCGGGAATACATATTGATCTTCGTTTAACCCATCATACGAGGCATCAAGGACACTCTCATTGTCCTTAGTGCCTTTTGGGATGTCAGATAAATCTAGAATCTGGATTTCTTCAATTGTCAACCTGCTATTGTCCTTTCTTCAAATGACAACCTCATCCCAAAGATCATCCCAAATATCTTCTAAGATGGGAACGTGTAGATATAAAGTCCCGTATGATTTAAGGCCTCCTCAGAAATCAAATCCATCTCTATGCTTCATGTGCTTCTTCAACTTGTCCTGAAGCTTGTGCACCATGGTCTTAGCTTTGACCACCGTAGAGCACATGTAACTTCCGATGGAAATAGGGAAGTATACGACAGCCTTGTGTTTGCTTTGTTGGAATTTGTGGAAATCTAACAATTGTCTTACCAACTCATTAGGATCAACTTATAACCTGGGAATCTAAGCAATCAGAAAGGATTGCCTGGGTACATGACCACCCAAAGGTATGTTAACTTCTTGAACTGCAAGAAGATACAACCCCATTTTGATACTTCAGCCCATGCTTCATCAGAGACTCTTCTTTTCCTTAGATCAAGGTTCATCCTGCAGATATTTTCATAAAAGAAAGCATCATTCACTCTTCTGAACTAATCTTCAGAACCTTTCATTGTCAGATGAGGGAGGTACCGATATATGTGTTCTATTACCCTATCTCCTTTTACATCCAATCCTGGATAATTTCTCATGCTAGCTGCTGCATAGGTGACATACGACGACATATAGAATTTTCCCGTTGTCAAGACTGTCTTCATTTGGGAATCAATCTCATCACTTATGAGACTGCTCTAATCGATACCTTGTTTATTCTTCTTCATAATAACCATGAATTGATACATCCATCCTTAGAATTCCCTTGACTCAAGGAGTCCAAATACTCGACTTAGCAAGGTGATGATGTCGCTGATTTCAAGGATGAAATCACTCCTGGGGAAAAACTTGGGAAACCTTGAGACAACTGGCTTGGCCTTGATCAAGAAATTTTCATTCACATGCCTGATGCAATCTTCTTGATCTTTGTCCCAAGATTTTCTCTACTGACTTAAGATCTACGTCAACATATTCCTGAAAGTTGGGTAATCTTAAGAGGTCATCAAAGTAACCCCCATCCAACTTCACTATGACTTCTCCTGCTTGCTTTTTCACTTAGCAAGAGTCCGAGTCATAATTGGAAGCATAGGCCAAAATGAATTCAGGGCATTGAGCAGACATTAGGAATCCTACTACAAGAGGGAGGCCATTGTTGGTTATTAAATTCATCCAAGGACACTGAGAAGAATCCTTGGTTCTGTTCCAAAAATCCTCCATGTCAATGTTACCAAGTTCCATATCTCGGATGTCGTAATTGCAATCTATGTAGGAGGGGGATTCCATTTTCTAGTACTTGTATTTCATCTTCCCTGACCTGTATGACTTGTCTTTATATGATCCAGGATCCAACATAAGAAATCCTAAAGAAAGAATGCCTAGACAACTCCTATCTGAGCAATCAGACTTGGAAGATTGCTGAATAACCCCATAGACCCGCACATTATCCAGATTTTAGGACTTACAAAGCACCTGATGAAACTTGACACACTGGAGAGAGTGTCAGAACTTAGGTCTTGTTGGAAACTTCATAAAACCCAACAACCTGTAGAGAGTGTCGAAACTTAGTAGGTGTCAAACACTTGGTAAAACCTGATGCACTGGCAGAAACAAGGAGATGTTGAACACTCGAAGACACTCGATACACTACAAAGTGTATGTTAGATATTGATGGATGTCTGACACTTGATAAAACCTGATACACTGGTAGAACTTGAAGATTGTTGAACACCCTGCAAAATCTGAAAATAAAGGAATCAGGTTTTTGAGGTGTCAGGACATGCAAAATTCTCGCCATTGTACCAGTTAGGAATTTTAGATTTTTTTTCTATAACCAACAGGGTATATTCCATGGGATAAAATAAAGAAACTCCCTAGGTGAATTCCAAACAAGAAATTTCAATGGAATTCAACACAAAATGAAGAAAACAACCTAAAACCCTAAACCTAGAGGAAAAATAGGAAAGGAAGGGGAACATCAAAAGAATATTTCAAATATGAATCCAAAAGACCTCAAATCAGCAAGAAAATTAAAATACCTTTAGTAATCTCAAAAAATAATCGAAAAAAAAGCACACAATCAATCAAGAAACTCGATCAGGTTTGGAGGTTGCAGGCACAAGAATGAAAAATCAACACATCAAAATTACAACTGGTAAAAATGACGTGTAAAATTGGGCTATTTATAAAACCCTAGAATTTACGACACTTAACCTGACACGTGTGCCAACTACCCGACAACTTAGAGTTAATGTCATGTCATCATGCTTGAAGTGCCTGAAAAACTGATACAAAGGATTAGCTATCAATTCAGGTTTCAGGTTTTGGGAAACAGATGACATGAAACATGAGATGTTTGGATGTTCCAAGGTTCTAAAAACCTGACACAAAGGAACTTATCGGGTTTCGAGTTTCGGAAGTCAAGCGACATGTAACATGCTTTTTGCAAGTCATGTTCTGATGTTCATGAGTTTCGAAAACCCGAAATACTAACTTGTTTCGGGTTTCGAGTTTTGGGAAAAAATTTGCAAATAGCATGTAAAAAACATGTTTTCATGTTGTTGAAACCAGAAAACCTGAAAATATCCTCAAAAGGGAAACTTTAGGAGATTTTTCCAAAAAAATTTTGTGGTTATCTTAATTTTGGCTGGAATCACTAAAATGAGATAACAATTGGCTCTAGTTGGGGACTTTCTTGGTGACATCAAAGAAAGAGAACTCAAAATATCTGGTCTTATCCATTGGGCTATGGAGTCTGAAGAAAGAAGAAAACCAAAAACAATCAAAGAAAGAAAGGAAAAAAAAGAAAGCACAAGACAGAAAAAAAATTATGTATAATGCAAGAGAGCATCTTGCATTATTGATGGAACAACTTCAGATGTTGACCACTGAACGGTAGAGGGAGTAACTCTCCATCAAGGTATGATAGACACAAGCTATTTTCACCATTCATATGTTGTACTTTGAAAGGTCCTTTCCATAAAGAATCGAACTTTCCATGCATCCCTTTCTATTCTCTTCTCTTGTCCCGGAGAAGTACTAGATCTCCGACCTAGAAATCACGTTTCTTTGATTTCTTGTCAAATATTCTTTTTACTTTGATCTGATGGTCTGTGATGTGATGCACCACCTTGCTTCGTTCTTCTTCTAGCCTAGCTAGGTACATTATCCTTTTCTCAATAGAACTTTGAAAAGTTTCATCCTCAATTGCTTTAGCTAACTGTAAGGCTGACAATTCAACTAAGATAGGTATCTTAGTGTTGATCCCATACAACACCTGAAATGGGGACATCCCAATAGCTCATTTAGGAGTAATCCGATCGGCCCACAATGCATCATACAATGCTTTGTGCCATGTCCTTTGATTCTCATCAACCAAATTTCTGATTATGGTCACCATATTTTTGTTGCTTGACTCAACTTGACCATTGCCTTGAGGGTAGTAATCAGATGAATGAGCCAACATGATCCCAAATCCATAACAAAATTCTGGCAACTCGTGAGATGAGGAATTGGAGGCATTTTCGGCAATGATCTTGTGAGGCATGTCAAATCTAACAATTATATTTTCTTTGAGGAAGTTGCAAATAGATTCAGAGGTTGCCTACTTGATTGGTGCATCTTCCACCCACTTGGTGAAATAGTCCGTGACAGTGAGCACATAGTTGTGTCCTGCACTGGAGGTAGGATTTAATACTCTAATGAAATCAATTCCCCACTGGCGAAAAGGTTCTTCAATCACCACAGGCTTCAAGGGAAGAGCTACTAACTTGGGACGACCAACAAAATGTTGACAACCTTTGCATTTGGACACCCATTCTGTTGAGTCTCGAAAGAGAGTAGGCCAAGAGTACTTGGCCTGTAGGATCTTGTAGGCTATCATGGAGGAGGAGAAATTTCCTTCACATGCTAGATTATGGAAGGACTTTAGTAACCTCACTTGCTGAGACTTATCAACATAGCACAGGAATACACCATCAATACCTTTCTTGTATATTCCATTATCCCACAGGATGTATCTTGCAGATCTTAAATTAACTGTCATCTTCTCCTTTTGGCTTAAATGTCGGGGGCATTCACCATAAGTCAGAAAGAAAGCAATATCTATGTACCATTCGTTACTTGTGCGCACAAAAAGCACCATGGGAAATTTCGAAGATGCATCCTAGGTTATTTTGCATTCTATCTCAGCATTATTTTCTGCAATCAATTAGCATAGGCCCCTTCCTTGTACCAACTTGGTAGGTCTGATGTCCAAGTCATACTCCGTTGACTACCCAACTCTTGTTGAGTCAAGATGGATTTAACTGCAGTATCAGGAACGAGAACGAGGGTATGAGAACTCAACACGTAATACCTAAAATGTTTCACTGCTCTCACCACTGCATAAGCATGCTTTTCAATTTGTGACATTTTCAATTCGTGTTCTTTCAATGGGCAGATCATGAAAGCGATGGGAGCTTCAATTCCTTCTTCAGTTTCCTACATCAAGATGGTTGATACTATATGAGCGGAAGCATAGCTGTACATGATGAAATCTTTCTTGAAGTCTAGACATACTAGAACAGGGGCATGTGTGATTTCCTTTTTGACTTCTTCGAAAGAAAGCTTACCTTCAGTACTCCATCGAAATGGATTTGTTCCTTTCATCATCCCAAGGATATCCTTTGTTTTATCAGCAAAATTAGGTACAAATCTTCTTAGGAAATTAACCTTCCCAAAAAAGGAGTGCACCCCATTTTTGCTTGTGGGTAGGGCAAGGATTTGAATGGCCTTCACCCTCTCTGGGTCAATCTTGGTTCCTTCTCTAGTCACAATATGATCCAACAACTTTCCTTCTGTCACTCCAAACATGGAATTTTTAGGATTTAATGAAATCCCATGACTCCTGCACCTTAAGAGTACCTGTTCCAAGTGATCATAATGATCACTTTGTTTTTTAGAGAAGACTGTCAAGTCATCCAAATACACAACTATGACCTTTCCCATTAAATCTCTGAAAGTTAAGTCCATAGCCCTTTGAAACGTGGCTCTGGTGTTAATAAAACCAAAATGCATTCTCCTGTAAGTAAAGGTTCCCCAAGGAGTGGTGAATGTTGTTTTATGTTGATCTTCAATAGCTACCTCGACCTGATTATACCCCGAAAATCCATCAAGCATGGATA
Source organism: Taxus chinensis (assembly GCA_019776745.2). NCBI lineage: Eukaryota > Viridiplantae > Streptophyta > Pinopsida > Cupressales > Taxaceae > Taxus > Taxus chinensis. The sequence goes on along the minus strand of CM034149.1, from coordinate 620,534,830 downwards.
ACATTTCTTCTCCAGTGACAGTCTATAATACCTAGTCCATGATGGGCAATGGATAATTATCCTTTAATGAAGACTGGTTGAGATTCCAGAAATCCACACAAATCTGGATTTCACCATTCTTCTTTCTCACCAGAACAATGTTTGCAACCCAGGTGGAATGATGAATTGGAAAGATAATCCTTCTGTCTAACATTTTCTAATTTTTTGCAAGAATAGTTCCTGAGATCTTGGGGTTGTAATGTCTCTGCTTCTTCCTATGGGGTTTAACTTTAGGCTTCAAAGGAATGCTATGTTGCACATCCTTGGGCTTGAAAGACTTTAGATCCATGTATGACCATGCTAGGATGTCCATATATCTCTTCAAGAGTGAAGAGAACCTTTCTTTTTCCTCCGGTGAACAAAATTTACCGATGTTTACCATCCACGGTTGATCAATGAAACCTAGGTTAACTTGATCTACCTCTGATGAGGAAGGACCTTCAGCTTTGCATTTTACCCTAAATAAACCAGTCATGCTTATCAAACAGACCTTCAAGAGAAACTAATCCTTTTAGAATCTTATTCCTTTTAGCTGAATGAACTCACCATCAATCTCTTGATATGAACTCGAAACAGATTCGTGGAAAGATGATTCTGATCCTTCAAAATATAGTTCACTAAAATTATCACCTTTTTCAAGGAAAAAAAGTACCTGTTGATCATCATTGAATACTTGCCAATGTGCTGAATTATTTGGAACACTGGGATGGTACACAATCTCGATGGTGTACGTTTCTTGTTTGAACTATGGGTGAGGAAGGAGAAGAGATGTAGGACACAGACCAACAAATCAGATTTGTCGTTATAATCCCTCAAAATTTCCTTGATAGAAAAAGTATCGAAGCATTCTACACTGTCCCATACCTTATTCCTGTAATGCTTTAGGTGATCATTTTTCACTTGATAAACCCCTTTCACTTGATTTACAATGAGATCCACATCTCCCTGCACTTTGAGGTTTTGGATTCATTTTTGTCTTACCATTTCTAATCCTAATAGCAAAGCTTCATATTCGGTTGTGTTATTATTATTATCAAACTGCAACTTGAAAGCAAAGGGAAAGATCTCGAAATCCGAAGATATAAGAACTACGAAAACACCTAATCCAGTAGTTGAACAGCTCCCGTCAAACTCAAGGGTCCAAATACCATTAGGATCCTCTTCTTTAACATTTACATCTGGTACCTTTGATGTCATGAAATAATTCCCTAAGCCAACATCTTTGAAAAGAATTTGAGCCTTGGGGTCATCAGACTTAGTGACTAAATACTTCACTTGAGGCTCAGAATGGAGAATACGAGGAACTCCATTAACTAGAATTTTATCCTTGGTCCATTCCATATTGATCACCCCTTCGACATCTTTACAAAAACCTCTTCCCAAGAGAATACCGTAAGTAGCTGGGATATCAGCAACCAGAATGGTAATTTTTACTCTCTTCTCCGGGAAAGTGAAAAATGAAAATTGTGCATCCTTGATTTGACCAATCAAAGGAACTTGTTTGGTTTCCATGGAATAACACCATCCATGTGATTTAGTTAAAGTAAGCCCAAGGGAATGAGCTACTTTTATGGGCATCATGTTATCGGAAGCTCCTGAGTCAATTATGTAATTGCTGAGTTTGAACCCATTTATGAGTAAAGACAAATAAAATGGTTCGATCTTCCCTGAAGGAAAAACAAAGGTCATATTGGTTTGAGGTGAAGGTTGAGTAGGACTTGACAAAATGCCTTTTGAAGATGAAGACAATAGCCTTTATTCTAATGAATTTGGAAAGCTTTTCAAATTACTCAGGATTTGACTGAAGATATTCTTCTTCTGACATTTGGATCTTAGTTCTTTTTGTATGGTCAATAATGTTAAAAGCAGTATATGAAGGAATGATGGTAGGCTCAGTTCTGGTTATATTGGTTTGAGTTGAGGTAGTGGTCTTGGGAGCAGGAGAAGGAGAATAAGAAGAAGTGGTTACCTTTTTAGTTGTCTCCTTTTCAGTTTGTACTGAGAAGGAGAGCCTCTCTTGGCCATGATCACGGGAGCTTCTTTATTCTTCTCCCTAGAACCTTCAACTAGTTTTCTAGGATTCTAAGATTGGGATCAAGTGAAGACCGAAAATGACTGACCATCATGTTCACATCCATCTTCCTCGTATTCCAAATACCCAATGCTGGAGTCACCAGCTTAATCGTCATAAGACTTGTCAACATATCCCAAAGCTTCAAAAGCTTCGTGAGAATATTTTTCTTCTGGTTCTTCCTCTTCTTCAACTATCTCTATTGTAGCATTAATAGGAGGAGCTTCAATAGCCAGTCTTGGTTGAGTAGTATTCAACCGTGGTCTATCTCTTGTGGGAGCGCCATTAGTATTATTGAAATTCCATCTGGGAATATCCCGATACAGAACTTTGCTCACCTGTTGATACATCTTCTTTTTCAAAGCGATCAAGTCGTTAGCCATCTTCTGAATCATTGGATCAGTAGTACTCTAAGAACAACTTTGATTTTTAGGCTTGGATGATTCTTTTCTGATCTTTCTGGCAAGAATAAGATCATCTTATATTTCAGTGGTTGTGGCTTGAGCGGTGGCCAAATCGGGGATAAGAGATCTTCTTAGCAAGAAGCTCACATATGGAGGTTGAGCGTTGATGAAGAAACACTTTTGATTTTCAAGAGTAGGAAAAATGAGGTCTGGAATCTTATGGATCAGCTTATTGAATTTGGTTATAAAGTCTCGCATGGGTTCGTAAGGGTCCTTCTTCATGTGTGTAAGCTGTGCTAACAAGGTGTGAGGATCTTCATCTGGTTTAAACCTTTCTTCAAATACAGATCTCATGGTAGCCCAGTTGGTAATACATACATTCGGGAGATGGTAAAACCATTCCACTACCATGCCATGTAATGTTTCGACGAAGAGTCGAATAGAGACATCTTCATGAGAAACCCCAAGAACACCGCATGCAACAAAGAATGAGGTAATGTATTCATTAGGATGTTGTTTTCCATCACCGTTGAACTTAGGAATATTCTTCCATGATCCATGAGGTAGGTCATGCAATGGTGGAGTAAGGGAAAGAGGACCAATAGCCGTGTCCCAAGGCACAGGTTGTGCTACCATTCTTGTAAATGAAGTGTGAACAGGAATATGAATATATAACAAGAACAATGCACGAAAAGCTTCAGAAACTCCTTGTTCTTGAGGAATCCAAGTCCTTCAGATGGGGAGAAGAACTTCTTGCCCGACTAGATGAAACACTGTTGGGTGAAATCTTGAAATTATGCTGTTGAAGCAAATCAAAGATGGATCCGTTTCACTCTTGGCTCAGCTTAACCAAGTGAAAATATTTCTAGGCCAGCTTGAACTAGAAAATGGATCTTCTTAAAAATAAGGGAAATACGGAGTCGCCAGATACCAACAAGATAAGCTTAGTCTTATCAATCTGTATATCCCTAGCGGAGTCTCCAAAAACTTTTGGTTGGATATTTTGTCACACCCAAAATATGAGGTTCAACCACAGTACATGGGATTAAATCCCTCCTCAAAGACAGGTGAGGCTGCCTGTTTATTACTAATCTAAAACTCAACAAAAATAATATGTACAATATTCACAATAATCTAACCATTGGGGTTGGGATAGAATTCCGAAATCCATATCCACAATAGATGGAGATATTGTTGTTTTCAAAGTAAAATGGATTGGAAATGGAATTACTATTATGGAAAAACACAATGGAAAGGAAATGAGAGGAACGTATTTTCTTTCGAGTAAACATAGAGCATGAAATAATCATACGATCTTTAGATAACAAATGTAACGTTTAAAATGATTAGAACGATCAAGATGATAAAAAAATAATAGCTTAAGATTATGAACATAAGAACAATAGCTTAAGAAAGATACATCTCACAACACAAAGTTTGCAAAATAGCACCAGCTTCTATTCATCAAATGATTAAAAGAAAACACAAAGTCTTTCTTCTTCACAGTAGATCTCAATATTCCAAAAATCTCAACCTTTTGGAATGCATAAGCATCCCTTATTTATAAAAAAAGGTGTTGAGAGAAAATAGGATAAATCCTAGAAAATAGTCTTTTAAATGAGAGTCCTATTTTGCTTGACTCTCACGCAGGAGACCAAGTCAAAATTTGCTTCTTATGTGACGAAACAAAAATGAAAAAGACATGTCGATTTCAAGATTGAAATGACATGCCACATTGTGCTTATTCTGTATCATCATCTTTGTCTTCCTCCAACAAAGCCTGCTTGTCCCTAAATTCTTGGAATTTTTGGATTATGCCCTGCATCTCATTTTCATCAGGCGCGGTGGAATGATCACTCAAAACTTTATATGTTTCCTGACTATCACTAGCATTTCCAGGAAGCTTTTTTAGTCTCTTGTTGAGTTTCCTCAGGGTCTCCAAAGAATGTTCAATTTTCACAAACCTGTCAATGATTTTTAGGCTGAATCCATTAGTTGGTTCATGCTGAAATGATTCTTGGATCTATTTGTAAAGATCATCAATAGGCAGGATACCTGAGCTTTCACTCAACACTTTAGCACAGATCTTGAATAACTCTTCTTCTAAGTCATTCTTTCCATCGACCAATTGATCTCTTGATTCTCTCAATTTACTAAGAATCTTTATTCTGAATCTGATGGCTTTAGTTAGCAGAAAATGTTTATCCCCATGTGGAATGATGCCTTCTTCGACCAAGATGTGGGATGGAACCTGTTTCATCGTTTGGAGAGCTTCGAAAGCCAACTCTAGGTTCCCGATTTCTACTGAAAACTCATCATCCATTTTCTCTCCATCCTTATTTATATCCTCTAAGGATTTTTAGATTTCCACGGTGTCCTCAATGACTTATTTTCCTTGCAAGAGCAGCCTTTGGGTCCATTCATCGATCATTCTCCCCTTCTCATTAATCTTCTCGATCATAGGTATCGATGAGAAATCTAACCCGATAGGAGTAGAGGATGATGGTGTTGACTCATGAGGATTTGAGAGCTTGAGTAGCACTTATGTTAGCTGATGTACTTTCTCTTTTTACTCATCTTTGTTTGTCTTACTTTCCCTCAGCTTTTGGCACAACACATTCATGGCATTTTGTGTGTCCTGCTGTGCTCCCTCTGTTGTTACTTTCCCTAGAGCCACCCTTGTGATTTGATAATCTATGACCATTATATCATCCTTAGTTTTATCATCCGCGAGAGTATCAATCTTTGCAAATTTATGCCCTGAGGCATCCACTAAAATCCTTGAGACTGTTTTGGGTTTCTTGGCAGACATGGTGGGAGTGACCTTGAGGGAACTGAAATCAAAGGCTGGTAATGGAACTACTACCTTCCTCTTCCTCAGAGTCTGATCTACTAACCATTGAGGCGTATTGGAAGAAGTTGCTCCCATTGCAAGCGTTATGGTCACATATTCAGGTGGGGGAGGGTTAGCTTGTGGAGTGGTAACGACCGTAAGTGTAGCGCCCATGGTAATGGATTCAGGGAATGAATGCGCATCAAGAGAAGACATGTCCATGGTTAAATGGGGTCTAGTGGGGAGAGGTGAGAGGCCAGAGAAGATACTAGCCATAGCTGAGGAGATTGGTGAATAAGTCTGAGACAAGGAAGGTTGAATAGGAGGAGGAAAGGATTCTAGAATTAGAGCTTGAGAGGTGGGAGGAATACTTACCTTTGATGAACTATCTACCAAAGGAGGAATGGAAGGTTGAATAATCTCTTCTATTGAAGGAAGATTCCCTTGTTCTGGTTGTGGAGGTGAATCAATAACCTCAAATGTTTGTGGGAGAGTGGCCACTGGTGTAGTTACTTGATCTTCTCCCTTTCTTACAAACTTAACCTTCATTGGCCTTTTGGAAGGGTTCTTATCCTTTTCCTTTTTTCCTTTTGAGGGTTCCACCTCCAAAGCATCTAACTTTGGAAAAATCCTTTCTTTATAACTTATTCCCCAAGAAATGAGCCACGCCTTAGTACGGGCAAGAATTTGAGTAGCTCTTCCCATGATAGAAGCTTTCTCAGCAATGGACCAATCAATGGCTGGGAATACATATTGATCTTCGTTTAACCCATCATACGAGGCATCAAGGACACTCTCATTGTCCTTAGTGCCTTTTGGGATGTCAGATAAATCCAGCATCTAGATTTCTTCAATTGTCAACCTGTTATTTCCCTTTCTTCGGATGGCAACTTCATCTCGAAGATTAACCCAAATATCCTCTAAGCTGGGAACATGTAGATATAAAGTCCCATATCATTTAAGGACTCCTCAGAAATCAAATCCATCTCTGTGCTTCTTCAACTTGTCCTAAATCTCGTGCACCACGTTCTTAGCTTTGACCACCGTAGAGCATGTGTACCTTCCGATAGAAATAGGGAAGTATAAAATGGCCTTGTGTTTGCTTTGTTGGAATTTTTCGAAATCCAACAATTGTCTTACTAACTCCATTAGGATCAACTTATCACCTGGAAATCTAGGAAATTGGAAAGGATCACCTGGGAACATGTCCACCTAAAGGTATGTGAACTTCTTGAACTGCAAGAAGATACAACAACATTTTGATATCGACCCATGATTTTTCAGAGACTCTTCTTTTCCTTAGATTAGGGTTCATCCTGTAGATATTTTCATAAAATAAAGCATCATTCACTCTTCTGAACTGATCTTTAAGACCTTTTATTGTTAGCTAAGGGAGGTATCGATATATGTGTTCTCTTACCCTATCTTCTTTTGCATTCAATCCTATATAATTTCTCATGCCAACTATTGCATAGGTGACATACGACGACATATAGAATTTTTCCGTAGTGAAGACTGTCTTCATCTGGGAATCAATCTTGTCACTTATGAGAATACTCCAATCAATCCCTTATTCATTCTTCTTCATAATAACCATGAATTGATACATCTATCCTTGGAAGTCCCTTGACTCAAGGAGTCTAAATACTCGACTTAGCAAGGTGATGATGTCGCTGATTTCAAGGATGAAATCACTCTTGGGGAAAAACTTGGGAAACCTTGAGACAACTAGCTTGGCCTTGATCAAGAAATTTTTATTCACATGCCTGATGTAGTTTTCTTGATCTTTGTCCCAGGATTTGTCTGCTGACTTAAGATCTACGTCAAAATATTCCTAAAAGTTGGGTAATCTTAAGAGGTCATCAAAGTAACCCCCGTCCAACTTCACTATGACTTCTCCTTCTTGATTTTTCATTGAGCGAGAGTTTGAGTCATAATTGGAAGCATAGGAAAAAATGAATTTGGGGCATTGAGCAGACATTAGGAATCCTGCTACAAGAGGGAGGCCACTGTTGGTTATTGACTTCATCTAGGGACTCTGAGAATAATCCTTGGTTCTGTTCCAAAAATCCTCCATGTCAATGTTGCCAAGTTCCATATCTCGGATGTCGTAATTGCAATCTATGTAGGAGAGGGATTCCATTTTCCAGTACTTGTATTTCATCTTCCCTGACCTATATGACTTGTCTTTAGATGATCTAGGATCCGACATGAGAAATCCTGAAGAAAGAATGCCTAGAAAACTCCTATCTGAGCAATCAGACTTGGAAGATTACTGAATAATCCCACAGACCCACACATTATCCAGATTTTAGGACTTACAAAGCACCTGATGAAACTCAACACATTAGAGAGAGTGTCAAAACTTAGGTCTTGTCAGACACTTCATAAAACCCAACAAACTGCAGAGAGTGTCAAAACTTAGTAGGTGTCAAACACTTGGTAAAACCTGATGCACTGGTGGAAACAAGGAGATGTTGAACTCTCGAAGAAACTCGATACACTACAAAGTGTATGTCAGATATTGATGGATGTTTGACACTTGATAAAAACCGATATACTGGCAGAACTTGAAGATTTTTGAACACCCTGCAAAATCCAAAAATAAAGGAATCAGGTTTTTGAGGTGTCAGGACATTCAAAATTCCCGCCATTGTACCAGTTAGGAATTTTAGATTTTTTCTATAACCAACAGGGTATATTCCATGGGATAAAATAAAGAAACTCCCTAGGTGAATTCCAAACAAGAAATTTCAATGGAATTTAACACAAAATGAAGAAAACAACCTAAAAGCCTAAACCTAGAGGAAAATTAGGAAAGGAAGGGGAACATCAAAAGAATATTTCAAATATGAATCAAAAGACCTCAAATCAGCACGAAAAGTAAAATACCTTTAGTAATCTCTAAAAATAATCAAAATCAGAGCATGCAATCAATCAAGAAGCTCTATTGGGTTTGGAGGTTGCAGGCACAAGAATGAAAAATCAATGCAACAAAATTACAACCGATAAAAATGACGTGTAAAATTGGGCTATTCATAAAACCCTAGAATTTACAACACTTAACCTAACACGTGTGCCAACTACCTGAAAACTCAGAGTTGATGCCATGTCATCATGCTTGAAGTGCCTGAAAACCCGATACAAAGGATTAGCTATCAATTTGGGTTTCGGGTTTTAGGAAACATATGACATGAAACATGAGATGTTTAGATGTTTCAAGGTTCTGAAAACCTGACACAAAGGAACCTATCGGGTTTCAGGTTTCAGAAGTCAAGCGACATGTAGCTGAAAGGAACGATAACCAAATCATACCAAAACCCGATACTAGGCAGTTAAGCGTGCCGCCCCCAGATTAGTTCTGGGATGGGTGACCTCTTGAAAAATTCCTGGTGTCACTTCCTCCTAATGTTGTTGGTCCTGATTGGGTGTATACCTAGCTCCATCGTGCAAGAGGGTATTGGTGTAGCATCTGATTAACACGACGAGATCCATCTCCACCATCAGTTTGAGTTTTTGGTGTGACGGCAAGTTGTGTAGCTCTGATACCATGAAGGGAATGATAACCAGATCAAATCTCAAGAAACCCAATAAAACCAAATAAATAAAAGACCCAGAAAACCATTTTCGATTTCCTTTTCTGTATGATGTGAATCCCTAGGTGAACCTAGTATGTTTCTCTGCACAACAAAAAAAATTTCCAAAAAACGACTGCCTCCCGAAATGGTCAAGTTTACAGCCGATCTTAGGGTTTTTATTCCTTCTGAATCCAATGGAAGCCTCTATTTTGCATAAAAATGAAAGAAACAACAAAATATGAGAAAATATTGAATATATGAATATACAAAGAATTTATTTGCAAAATAAAACTTATAGACGAATGTTAATAGCAATCTCTTTCTCTGATACCATGAAAGGAATGATAACCAGATCGTACCAAGCCAAGAACACAAATGCTAATCAAACACCATGATCTTTAAGATGAAAGTAATTCACCAGAATAGTTTTACATAAAACCTTTGCAAACAAATGAGAAACAATATCATATATTATTATAGAACTCAATGAAATACAATGAGAATGGGCCTTGCTTATATAGGCAAGGAATAACAATCTAAGAACTAGTCAAGGTCGTAGATCAAGCCATAAATCATGGAAAGAACTAGTCATCAAAAGAACTAGTCAAGACCATAGATTTATGAGAGAACTATATATCAAGGATCTATTCAATACCATAGATCAAGGAAATAACTATACATAACAACTAGATAATATCTCCTAATATCTAAATAAATAAAAATAAATATCCACACACATAAGTGGGTGAGGATAAATACAATAAAGGTAAATAATGTACCTAGGTGAACATGAGTTAAGGAAAATACCTACTCTAACAGTAACATGCTTTTTGTAAGTCATGTTCTGATGTTCATGAGTTCTGAAAACCCAAAATACTGAACTTGTTTCGGATTTCGGGAAAATTTTTGCATATAGCATGTAAAAAACATGTTTTCATGTTGTTGAAACCTGAAAACCCGAAAATCTCCAGACAAAAGGGCAATTTTAGGAGATTTTTCCAAAAAAATTCTATGGTTATCTTAATTTTGGTTGGAATCACTAAAATGAGATAACAAATTCATTCACAACAACATCAACCACATCTCCACTCACATCTCCTTCTGCTCTCCCCTACTGGTGTTTAAACATTCAACATCTCCACATCCACAATCTAGGCAGGCCTCCACATTGCAAATTTTTGGGTTGAAAAAGGTCTTCATGTATACATGTTTAGATCAAATGTACGTGATATAAGATTTGCAACTATACATGTACGAATTTGGAACAAATTTAAATGTACACATAACAAATCAATGTAATGTTTCATCTATATTCCTACACTACCACTATCAATCCCACCCGTTATCGACTATACAAAAAATGTTTTTTCAACAAAAGACCAACCAAACAACTGATGCAACACTAGCATAATTTCCTTGAAATAATTACAAACCACATCAACTATAAAAAGTAATTAACTATCCAAAAAAATATCAAATGTATATATGTTTAGTGCAAAAAAAAGGCCACAAAAAGCTACCACTCATGATAAAAATCTACACATGTATGAAATACTTCATGTAACATGTTTAGTACAAATAAAATTGACATAAAAGTGCTACCACTCATGATATGTGAATTGCAAATGTATATGTACGAATTTGTAACAAGTTTTAAATGTAGAGATGGAACCTTTAAATGAAGTGGTTCATCTATATTCCTACACTTAATAAATTCAATCACACCCATTATCAACATTATGGTACACAAGTAATAACTATCCCTCTAAATCAAATAACATATATCATTCAGTGTTCACATTGCATTGTACATGCGATTGCTAGTTACTATTGGCATGTTTAAAATACACCTCCTTCGGCCTTTTACATGTATTTTCTTCTTATATCCTTTATACTATTGAATTTCATCCAAACAACATAAAGGGAAGACACAAAAATTTACACTTATTACTATTACATTACGCCTCTAGTATGTTATACGCATGATTTCCAAGTGAAAATATTAGACAATAGAGACACCTTTTCTTAGGACCTTTTACTAATTTTGAATGATTTTGATTGTGAATTTTCCTTTTGCTATTTACATTTATATATTTTGGTCATGGCACAGGGATTCTTGTCTCTGTTCATGGTATTGTTTCTATTTCTTATCTTTATGACACTAAATCCTAATAAGGACACTACCACCCATGAATTATTGCCCCTTCTAGGCACTTTTTTCCAACCTACTTTATTTTCTAACTTATCATATGCTACTTAAATTTTTGTGTCACTAAGTGTTGAAATTCAAAAAAGGAAGTCATATATATACACACAACATACTAATTATTCTAAGGGGATAATTGGGCTATCACTTTCTATATGATATCTACAAGAGAAACACTCTAGTATTGTATGTAGACCACACATTCGTCTTGGGGGAAAATCTAGTTGTAGCCCACTATCTTGGTGTGACTGACATAAGGGAAACATAGATTCAAGTGGTATGATTCATTCATAGACACTAAAACTACATAAAGTCTGAAATGTAGTGAAACACTTGGTGACAATCATATTGGGGTGACCACAAAAATCAATTTGACTCAATAATATGCATTATTTATTTCATATAATGTTTTCTTGATCCTTGTGCAGGTACCTAGGGTTTGATTTGTAGGAACATGTGTGACCCATGAATCCTATGGAATATCTAAAGTGACAATAAAAAAAAGGAAGAAGCTAGATTCATACCTTGAAAAGAGTAGAAGAAAATAACTTACTTATACACTAGCACCCAGATTGGACACGAGTTCCCAAGGAACTACTCTAGTTTTAACAGTTTTGTCTAGAGAGGTTCAAGATTCTACTTTCTAAGATAGAACTTATCTCCCGATACAAGCTAAGTCACTCTTATATCCTATCTTACACACTTTCTTGTAATTTTTATGTTAGATCTTACTTATTACTATTATATTATTTTGATCTCATTCTGCTTATTAAGATTTTGATTTTAGTAAATTAGTTGGTTTCAATGTAAATTAAAATTGCACTTTATTAAATAAAAAATTAGGATTTGTGATAAAAATGTGTATGAATTTTTCTATACACGGTTTTATCCAAAAGCATAATTTACATTATCTCATGGACTTTAAAAGCATAAAATATCTCAATCACATTTAATCATTTTTATATTTCCCTTTGTGGGTGGTTAAATTAGGGTATTTCATGAAATTAGGTTTATATTAAGATTTTAATTGATTAAACTTGGAAGATAGTTTTCCCTATTATTTTAGGTATTCATAAAATTAACGAAGGTCATATTAGATTGAATGGGACTCCAAGCCAATTTCGTTTGAGATGACCCATGTTTTACACATTCCTATAAGAAAGGAGAAGGAAATGAAGATTATTCTTAAGATTTATTTTTATAACCTATGTATACTATGCTTCAATAGACCTCTTATGTTGAAAATATAGGACTAATAACAAAATTAGATATATTTTCAAGGTTATAATCCTAAACCACACATATAATATCATCAAACTCTTTCTATATGATGAACAACATGATAATATCTTGATAAATTCTCTAGAAGTATCAAATGATATGTAAATCATGTTTTTAACTTGATAGAGTAATATGATTTCCTACTTCAAGATGATTGTAACTAACTAGATATGAAATGACCTTGTTGTATGAAACTAACCAATCAAACCATGCCACATACTACCTATGGATTAAAAAAAAAACAAATATATCATGAAGTAATATTTCCTTAAGAATGAGTGTTCCATTACTAAATGTTTTTGCACCATACATTTGAAACCATCTCAACATCATTTTAAAATGTAAAAGTAACATGTTGTGTAAATGTGCATAAAGATGTCACTTTTAAGATAGCTTAAATATACATGAGTCAGGTTTATCGATGTAATATCACCTAGGTGATATCTATAATATTGAAAGTGTAGACACTAAATCACACACTTTAGGTACATTTATAGGTACTAGTCACATACTAAAATTCATATGATTCATAAGTGAGAAAACTAGCAATTGACTGTTATTTTTGGCCTTTTTCTGTGTTTCATGTATTCTTTTTGGCCTCTTACACCCTACATCCTAGTCGATACTTTACTACTTTATCTTTTTATGACTCTGGAAACTAGCACCTAGTTAGAACACAAGTGCCCTCATCCCCTATAGGCATGCCCGACCTCTCTTTACTTTACTTTACTTGCTCCTTTTGGGCGTCTTATTTTCTTATGGGTCGGCCTTCCAATTGTTAACTACAAAATTCAACCAAGGGAATCATATAAATATAAATCTATGTTACCATGATAAAGGACCAAACTCTAAGAATTTATTACTATCACCTTAGGTTGTATCCAAAGGAATTTTCAAGAACATCAAAGCACCCATTTAGCTTCATTCAAGGGATAAGGGGCTGCATTTTCTGCATACACACATAAGAGGGGAAGTTCATTTTGAAATCCACACATCCACGTACCATGGAAAATGTTAAGGGTCCCTATAAAATAGAGCCTTACAAAATTTGGTGAATATTGGTAAAACCACTTTCGCATGTATGACGAATTGTAGGAAAAATTGTTTCATGCAGCAAGTGATTTTTTAACATGATTGTGGGAATGGTTGGGCCTTATCTATTGGCCTTATTATGCGGCATAAATAATAAATGACATTGGATGAGTGTATTATAAATACTACCGGTCAGTAGTATGTAGAAAGCTACCATCTGGTAGCATGTAGAATGCTACCATTCGATAGCATTTTCCATGCTACTAGCCTATAAAATTATGCATGCTACTAACCAATAGCTTATAGAATGCTACTGACTTGGTAGCATACAGAATGTTACTAGATGGTAGTATATTTAATGCTACTGGCTAGTAGCATGAAGAATGCTACCAACCAATAGTATAATGCATACTACTGATCGATAACATTTTGCATATTACTGGCTACTGGGATTTTCTTAGTGGCGAATATTCCATTTTACAAAAAATTTAAAAGATGAATTTTTTAGAGCAGGTCAATGTCTTGTTTGCCTACATTTGAAAACATCTCCTATATAAACCTAGGTGATTTTTTGGTTAGTATGTTAGTAACTTAATACTAGTTGAGGTATCGCCATATAAAGTACCATGAACTTGCAAACCCTAAGCACCATTACATAGTACAAATTAACTTTGAAGTTTGCAGTTAGGAAAAAAGGGCTATTGTTTTGACGTGGTGACTAGTGTTATTTGTTGACACGCGACAAAGGTTCTTCTATTGATACGTGACTAGTTGTTATTTACTGACACATTACAAAGGTTCTCCTATAGACGAGCGACAAGGAGATTCCATTGATGCGTGACAAGGGTAAGGTGGTTGACGCATGACACTAATATTGTTGACGTATGAAACTCTTGTTGTTGACGCATGATAAAGTATTGTTGATGCGTGATAGAGTTTTTTAGTGATGCACGAAAATGGTTCTTCTATTGATGCGCGATAAGGTTACTCTGCTAATGCACGGACAAAGGCTAGGATGTTGATGCATGAAACTCTTGTTGTTGACACATGACACAATATTACTGATGCATGATAGAGTGTTTATAATAATGGAAGCTAGTCGTGCTCAGAAGACCCAAAAAGTAACAAAAAAATATGAGAAGTCCTTGTTCAAGTATTTTGGAAACTTTATTGCTACAAATACCACAAGCACCAACACCCATACAGCTGCCACTAAAATCAATTAGAGTATAGACTGTGTGGATGGTATTATTGAAGTGGACATGCATTATGCATGGTATCAACTAAAAGAAACCTATGATGATACCATGCCAAAGCTTGATGATATTCCTATTGAGATGTCAAAGCTTGAAGATATTCCTATTGAGATGCCAGAGCTTGAAGATATTCATGTTGAGGTGCAACCAATAATGCATCAAGATATATAATATACAATTACTTAGCAAAATGAAACACAAAAATAAAATGCAAATTATGGTTCATGAAAGAGGAGAACCAGATGATTGTGATAATTCTCAAAATTCTGATCGGTAAAAGTAAAACATTGAAAAAAAAAGAATATGTGGACACTTGGGAGGACATACAAGTTTGAGTGGGCTGCCAAATTTCCTTTTATCAAACTTGTAAAACCAGCTAATTCAGAAGATATCCCATTCGAATGTACATTTACAATATGTACCTAGAAATTGGGAAAGCAAAAAAATGCAACTGAAACTGGACACAATTGAAAAACACCACAGAAAACAATATTTGACTGTAATGGGGGAGGATGGCTAGGAAATGAAAAACACAAAGGTGGAAAAATAAAAAAAGAATGCATGCATGTTAAATACGCAATAGAGTATGAAGCATAGCAGAAAATACATAGACACCTCATGGAAAAGGGAGGAACAATCACATTGCAAATTGGTAAGATGAATCAATCAAATTTGCATGTTAAAATCATACAGTTCTTTGTTGGTGTAGGTGGTATTTTTCTTCACTTATTTAGTGTTATTCCACCTCACCAGGGTGAGTCATCTCACTTAAGTGGACATGGATCTAGGTGTCATCTTAGTTATGACAGATTCTCTTACAGAATCTGTCATATGTGTAAGTGTGTCATAGGAGTTACATTCCCATTTGGGAAAGTAACTCCTCTTCTCCATTATGGAGGAATCTTCTCTTACATGGGAGTTACACATTCACTCCCCTATATGTACACCACCTCTTTTGATCTATGACAAGCCAATACAAGCTAAGCTAAGGCTTCCATTCCACTCCACTTTTTGAATCTTGAGCTCTCATATGCATGCACATTGCTTTACAAAGCTTGCTTGCTTTAATCTCGCAACTCCTACACTTTGGTGAAGTGTAACTATTCGATGCACGTGAATTCCTTCCAGGTCTTTGTCCTACACTCCTTCATGGTATCAGAGCATGGGGACCGGAATCACGTTGCTCACCATCGTTGCTCCACCATGTAGTTGCTTGTGCAAGCTCTCGCTTTTGCATGTGCTCTACTTGCATATTTTGAGATTCTTGTGGGTGTATTTTTTGGGTGTTTGTGCTCTTCAAGTGCTCAATGGCCTTGCATGCATGCTTTGGAGGCATTTTGTAGTGTTCAGGTTTCAACATATTACAGGTTTGAAGGTGTGGTTTCGAGTTTTTAAATAACTCACTTTGCTTATGCTGGCTGCTTGTCGGATCAGTCGTTGGTTGCATTGGACAACTCACCTTGTAGAGTGATAGGCCCGTGCCTCGGCTTGCATTGGTTTGAACTCAACTCAGGCCCCTACTCCTTTGTGCTGCATTTATTCACCCCTACTGGATCTATTTTTGGTGTGAACCCATGTTGCATTGACTCAGTTTACACAGGGTTGATTCAAGCTGCCCTCGTGCATTGGTCTGTGGGATCCTTCGACTCGTGCATGTTCGCTGTAGGTGGTTCTCAGTCTGTTCATTGTAACTCGGTATCTTGCTTCTCCTTCCACGACCGTTTCACATTACTAAGTGACACACCTAATCCCCGCATTCAATGACATTAAGCTCAGTCTACTGTCAACTCCATCTTCAACTCACGGGATTGGTTGTTCCTGGTTGAATAGTTCTACAACCTACTTAAGCAGGAGATTGCTCCTCGTGAATTGTTTTCATTTGCGGAGTTACTTGGCACATACCTACTCGTGGAATCCTTGCACACCCTAGTTCTACTCTTTGACTGTTTCAACCTCGACCCTATCTCTGGCTATCATTCACCAACTAGTACGTGGCTTGCACATGTTAACTGTTCACCTGCTCACACCACTGCCCAACACTCACTACCATCAGGCTGAAGGATCTCTGCTACGTTTTTTGGTAATACAGTCTTATTGGTCATCTGAACCGACCTCTGATCTACCTCCATGCGTTCAGCTCTACCTGCTGGCTCCTGCAGTGAATGGTTATAAGATCCAACCTGGCACAGACCTCTGGCACATGTGGCATTTCTCCTGCAACACCTTGTCAGCTAGTCCTCAATACAGTTTTACTCCCCCATATAGCTCTGTGTTCACATGTGTAGTCTCCACCTAGCACAGGCTGGCCATTACAATCTCCTTGCGGTTACATTCCCATGAACGCAGCCACCTCCTCTACCAGAAGCTAGAGCCGTTACAATCTGCAATCCCCCATGTGGTTCCTTGACAGCAACTCGGTGCATCTACCTGACTTGGTCAACAACCACATGGCTTGACAATGTGGGGCCCCCCTCTTCCTTTAAAAATTGTTTGTAGGTCAAAACAATTCCTCTTTTTTAATGTTTTGAGGTCAAAAACATTCATTAAATGGCATGTAATAAGTTTTAGGCTGTTTTTGGCTTGTAATTTAATCCCCTCCTATGAGTGTCGAAGACGGAGGGCAAGGTCCTAGGGTTGGCAGGAGGCTAACCCCCCCTCGCAAGTCAAAACAAACCCCTATGCTGAAATTTTGATGCCGTTTCCAATGAGTAGTCACATGATACCCTTTGCACCCATTTTGGGCACTTTTTTTTAATGTGTTTTGCAACATTTATTGCATTTTCTCATCAGTTGTGGGAATTATTTTGTGCTATAACTTTTGACTCGTTGCTCAGATTTGAGCACTTCTTTAGTACAAAGTTGCATGTTTTTTTTGCATTCTACATGATGGAATTATCAATTTTGTAAACGCACTACTTTATAAAGTGCCGCATTCTGGGGGGTTGACTTGTACTCTTGGGCTTTCACACGTAGACGCATTATCGGCCGAGTCCGACGTCTTGCTTTCATGCACCTTGCATTTGCATTTTTTCATCATGGAGAGTGCTCTTTCCAGACTTGAGTGTCATAGGATCACTTTACAGCCTCTACCACTTCTCACTGGGAGAGGGAACTATTCAGCTTGGCGTGCTTCCATGGAACGTTACTTCACCCATGAGGGTCTTTTACCCTTCTTGCTTGGGCCAGTTCCTAGACCCGCTGATCATCGTCATCTAGAGGACTTCCTCAACACTTGTGACCATGTCTTTGGTCACATGATGATGCATGTCTCTCGTTCTCTTTGGTTTCACGTGGCAAACTCAGATCCACCCCACATGTCTGGAGCATTCTTTAGTCCCTCTATGGAGACCCTTCACATACTGTCGCCATTGTTGCTGATGTTGATTCAGTTGTCTCCTCCATTTCTTCATGTGATGACAGTTCCACTGACATAGACTCATTTGGTTCTACTTCTGATGACGAGGATTGTGCACCCAGTTCTGATGTTGAGAGTACTACAGAGGACTCTTCTCCTCTTTCTCTCACTATTCTAGAGAGTGTTGAAACATCCCACATCTCATCAGATATCGAGCAGTCTCCTACACAGTTTCATACATATCATCACACCCACCTATTTTCCACTTCGTGTGTGTGAGGACCCTTTCACTCCTCTACCTTCATTAGATGACTCATACCTATCTGACATCGCTCTTCTGTTTGTTGAGCCCCCTCATTAGGATGAGTATCTACCTGACCTTAGTCATCTTTTCACAGAGTACACTTGTGATGCACTATAGGTTCCCTCATCCATCTACAGGTATTTCAGAGGAGTTCATCATCTCTGTTGATGGGAGTGCCCCTTTAGGGAATCATGTCACTTCCACATTTCCAAAGACCTTCATTGATCCACCCTCAGCTGTGGATCCCTTTTCTATTGTGGAGGATGTTTTGTTCCCTTCACATCACTTGGACATCCTTTCTGTGGGTGTTCCTCTTTTTCACTCTGACAGTTCTATGCACGTGGCATTACCTTCGGTTCCTTGGCACTCACTCGCTAGACCTATGTCACACTTCCATGCACCAAACTTAGAGTTCTTCATATTGCTGAGCCTTCAATTTCCTTTGTGGAGTGGGCGGACTTCCAGCACGTCATTTCTGTCCTTCCTAAGGGTAGGCACATAGTTCGTTGTGGGTAGCTCTTCTTCTGTCTAGAGGAAGAGGATCTCATCATCGACATTCTTCTGAGAGACTTCTTAGAGCTACAGAGTTCAGATCCATCCATGGCATCTTCTGCATTCCTCTCATCTCCCTCTTCTTCTCTCTTCTTCTTCTTTCTGAGAGATTGCCTCTTTGTACATGGGTACCCTTTCAGGGTCATCTATGGCCGAGACCCATATTTGGCATCTTTCTTAGATTAGAGAGTGTGTTTTTCTCTTGTGGTGGATATTTTTCCCACTGGGTTTTCCTTCACTTCTTGGGATCTTTTTCTTATACATGGGTACCTCATCAGGCTTTGTGTTGGGACCCATTTCTCATTTCTGACTTTCCGCCTCATCCTAAGTTATGATGAAGGGGGAGTGTTGGTGTGTCTTATTTTCCACATCTTTAGGTGCGTCATCTTAGTTAGGTGAGATCGTAGTTCCATGTGTCATTTAGGGGTCATTATGAGATTCTCTTACGTGTCAGTGCGTCATATATGTCATTGGGAGTTACACTTCTATTCTGGGAATGTAACTCCCCCTCTCTACTCGAGTTTTCATGATTGCAACACTGGGGGTTACTCAGCACCTCCTATATGTACACCCCATTTGATCTATGAGATAGAGGAGAGTTTTTTGGCTTATCGAGGTTCTACCCATTTGTTGAATCTTTGCATGCACATTCGGTTGATGCTTGCTCCTCCCAAGATCTCTTCACACTACCGTTCACACATCCATTGATGTGCACGTCGTCCCTCGTGATCCTCGCTTGCGGGTTTTAAACCCTCTTTCATTTTCCACCTCAAATTTACCAGAGGCTTCTTAAAATGAACCCTGCAATGAAGATGAGTGAAGAGAGGGGTGTGAATCCATTCCTTGACCGTGGTTACATAATTTCACATTGGATGAAGTAGTCAGTATCAAAGAGAGAAGAGGTTAGGATAAGCAATTACAAGAGAGGATAAGGGAACAAGAAAAGATGAGAAAAATACCAAGGATGATGGACATAAGGAAAAACATGCAGAGAAAGAGAGATGAAGGTTATTAAGCTTCATGGATTAGACTTAACAGATGATGAAGAGGAACAAGAACCAAAAACAGATATGATTCAGGGATTGATATAGCTAATGAGGTACAGAGAGAGAGAGAAAGAGGACAATGAAAGAAGAATAGAAGGAAGAAAAGGGAAATGTGGTTTCAGCAGGAGATTACAACATTAAAAAATATATAGAATAGATGATGATGCTCATTGAAAATGAGAGAGAAGAGAAACTATAAGGGACAAGGATAGTGATGAAGAAGAGAGCAGAGGGGCCAGTTATGTTGCTTATCGAAAGGATTCAAATAAATCAGTTGAAGACAAGGATAAGACAAGATGAAATAATACTAAGATAGATGGAAGAGAGAATGAGGAAGGAAGAAAAGGAAGTGATTAAAGATATGGTGTTGATAGAGGATAAGAATGAAGAAAAATAAGTGATAGAAACATTTTTGAATTCTCTTGAGATGGATAAGCATGGTAACAGTTGGTATGTAGAAATAGAGGAAGAAAAGTGCAAGAAGGAACAAAATAAATTAATGATAAGAAAGGAATAACTTTTAGGGGTAGCGGAGCCTCAATATTTTGAATCTAACAATGTGTTTAGTTATGTGTTTGCAGGTATAAAGAATGAGTTTGAGATAGAAGATGCAAGCAAGACAAGAACAAGAAGAGGTAAGTGAAACAGAGGGTGCATTTTTTTATGAGAGCTGGGAAATTTTTTAAGAATAATTAACAGCCTTGGAGCATGTTTTATCCAAAGATGAACCATGTGGAGGAGAGACAGAAATCAGTTCTAGGATAGAGAAAGAGCAACATCAACAAGAGAAAGAAGAAAATGTGATGATTAAAGAAGAGGAAGAAGCTTATGAATTAGAAGACCTCATCAATGAAGACAAACTAAATAATGACAATCAAACAAAGCTTAGGACTTAAATCAATGAAGAATGGGAAATTTGAACAAGAAGATCAAATTAGAGACAAGCTGAGGATGCAAAGAAATTCGAAAAATAAGAAAAAAGAAATCTATGAGACATTTGTGTACTTTTCAAGTGTGTTAGTTGTGTGATATAGGTAATTAAGTGTTGTCTAGTTGTCTTTGCTAATGGTTAAGCATTTTAAATTTCAAATGAGGCACTTTCCCTCCAACATGCTATTTCAAAATTGTAAAGGAAATTCTAGTATGATTTGAGGTTTTGTGTGTGAACTTCAAGCTTTTAAGAATTTTAAGGATAGAACGAGGTCATATTTGGCAATTATACCCATCCTTTAGAGATGTATAAGTACTAAAAAGGTTATTTCATGAAAATTCTAGGCCTTATTAGGTGGGAGTGACTCTTTATTAAAGGGAATCTCATTATGAAACTGTTTGTAACTTCCAAATGGGGAAGGACATCGAGTAGGAGGTTTTGAGGGAATGATAAAATACCAAATGTAATTGCATTCCTTCATTCTATCCAAATTGAATCATTTTTTAAAACTTCAAAGGAAGATAAAAGGAGAAAATTTAGTTTTGGTTGGTTCTATGCATGGTTTTGGTATTAACTTAGCATTTGATAGTTTCTTGGCATGGTTTTTGATGCATTGACATTGTAAATGTACACGAATTTGATCCTAGAATATTGAATGAAATGTGATCTTGAATGAGTGGTGTGTTTGTAAGGGTTAATACAGTGATTTATTAGAAATTCTTGAGCTTTGTTAACTGTGTGACAATTTTTGAGTGTCTCTGCAGGGTCTAGAGAACAAGATTTTTTATTTGTTCTGAAGTATGTTGGTTGATCTTGAGCTATATGATGAGCATTGAGTTCTTGAGAGTTGCCAATGAGGATTTTCTTACCTTTGATTTCATTGTTCGAGCGAAAATACAGGTTGGTGAAGACTATGAAAAATAATACAGTGATGTAATCCTTTAGTGAGCATAATTTGTGCAAGTAGGTGATCTAGGAATTGTGTATGGAAATTCATTGTCCTTGTTTTTAGTGATAATATAGACCTCACTCCCTGTGGGAGAGTAATTGTTGAACTAAATTTGTATTATATCATGGTGCTCTTCAATTTTAATCAGAGCTTCCTAGGAAGTGATCACCAAGAAAGTGGAGAGTCTAAATTTTAAGAGGCGTGGATGGTTGACAAGCTAAGGATACCATGGAGATTCCTAAGGGTTATTCACAAGAGAGGTAAAACATATTTTGGGTTGAAACTGACCTTTATTCATAAGGAACTCTACCACTTTTGTGTCTCAGTCTTGCATGTGAGAAATGGAGGAAATCTTGTTAACTTGTGCTTTAACATATTTTAAGGGGTTGAGGAATGTTAGTTTGCAATACTATGAGGATCATGAGGAAAAATCATTGCATAAGATAATAAGACCCTTGTATATGAAAACCCTGGCTACAGTCACATGAACCCTGCATGCACCGTTGGAGAGAAGGAAATTTAAAGTTTGAATGAAGAATTTTGAGCCACTAGTAAGAGAACCTCAAGAAGGAGGTTAACACATAGCTAAGGTTAGAATTTATATGCTTGAAATGAAATTTATGTCATTTTATTACAAGTTTTCTCTGTCCCAGGTTTTATGGGTACTATTTCAGGTTACAATGAGGGTTTATGGATTTAAGGGCTTAAACTTGGTGAGATCATGTTTGAAAATTGGTAAATGTGATGATAAGAGGATTATTAAAGGGATTCAAGAGAAAATTTTATATTTTTTTGCTAGTATTTTGAATTATAACTGGTAGTGTGTTAATATAGTGAGGTGTACATCCCATGCTTAGTCTAGAAGACCGTTTTTACAAAGGAAGTATCTGACTGTTAAGGGGTTGAAACCTAAAACTTGGGGCAATTGAGTATGGTTTTAATGGGTTCCTAAACACTATTTATTATTTACTAACACTTATTATATATGATTCTATGCATGACAGTCTAGAGTAGTAGACCTAGTAAGGGTCTTGAGCAAGAATGCAACAAGTAGGGTAGAGAGAAGAAGATTTTGATAAGGTTTAAATGTGAAGAAAACTGATACAAAGTTTGAATTTTACAAGTAGAGAGAAGAATATTTTACTGTATTAAGACGTCTCTAACATAACACATTCTAAATTTTCTTAAAACATAATTTCTTAAATCCATTATCATTATCCATGATCATGCTAGAAGATACATCTATGTCCAAATACTATTCATTATCATCCATATATATTCTAATGTCATCATCCATATCTAATGTCACCATCTACATCTAATGTCATCATCCACATCTAATTTCATCATCATTACAACTAGAGAGAAGAAGATTTTGAGAAGGTTTAAATGTGAAGAAAATTGATATATATTTGGAAGTTTACAAGTAGAGAGAAGAAGATTGTATTATATTAAGATGTCTCTATCATACCACATTCTACAGTTTCTTAAAACATCATTTAAATCCATTATCATCATCCATGATCGCGATAGAAGCTATATATATGTCCAAATACAATTCATCATCATCCATATCTATTTTAATGTCATCATCCACATCTAATGTCATCATCCACATATAATGTCATCATCCACATCTAATGTCATTATGCACATCTAATAAAAGAGAAATAATAATGCCTAATGTTTAAATCCATTATCATCATCCATGAATTACGATTATCATCATTATCATCTATCACTATTATATTCCTAATAATCACACCCATATCAAATATAAACACCATATACAATCTAGGATTTCTATATATAATATATAACAAGATATAAAAATCTAGATTGCAACATAATACGTTTAAAAAAATGAACTTACATGAAAAGTAAAACCATTGTATCAATGCATCATATATTCAAATCTAAACATATTTCAAATTAACATAATATTCAAGTTTCTCTCTTCAATATATATAATATTTCAAGTTTCAAATTTTCAAGTTCCCCACACCCACTTGAATAGACACTATTTTCTCAATCATTAAATTTTTCCCGAGACCCACTGGCACTTTTCTTTTTATTTTTTGTATCAAATTTTGTGCTGCTTTCCCCAATGGCTTGCCCTCCTATATTATTTTCTTTAATAATTCCAGAAGTAACAAAATCCTCCACAATAATGTTTAGGTTCTTTACGATTGTTTCTTCTTCCTTTGTAGCATCTTCATGGGATGCCAAAGAAGGATCTGCAACAGCCTTTGCCTTGAAAATAATCTCTGGGTCGAAGTCATTCTCTTTAACTATCTGCTTAAGTGTATTGTTTTGTTTTTTAACCAAAAAAATATTTTCCTTCATCTTCATTGCTATGGATAAATTATTCTTAGCGGTTTCCAAGTGAACTTGGAATACCTTTACTTGAATCTTTAAATTTTCATATTTCAATTGCAACAAAAATAGTGAGCTCAATTAAACATATTACTAAAATAATAAATTTTCAAATTAACAAAAGAATTTTTTTTCAAATTGATAATACTTACAACAACTCTATCTCTTTCGGCATTTACAATTACCACCAAATCTTTGTCCTTCGACTATTTGTTGAAATAGGACTGGGATTCAACACTAATATTTTCCAATTTATTTAAAAATCTATCTAAAACATTTTCTTTATTATTGTTGTTATATGTGAAAGTCCCAAATTTTACTTGGATGAGTAAGGCATCCATCTTGACAGGTTGATTTTTTCCTATAGCATATAAACTGTCCCTTTTCCAATGGTTATCATAATGAATTATTATCTCGTTAATTAATACTTTATCCCTTCGCTCTCATTCTAAGAGCTAACTGATATAAGACATAATAAACTATTTCACATGGGCTTCACAATCATAACCAATCAAGCTCTCCATAGGAAATGATGGAAATTGTTCACTATCTGTATCCAAAGAGGATGTTGCCAATGGAGAGGTATGGGGGATTTTGAGTTGAGAAAATTCTCCTGCATATTTTTGGCTTTGGGTTCCCTGATCTTATTTGTGATAAAATAAATTAATATTAATATTGTATGTGATAAAAATTAAAAAGAGACGAGAAATTGAAATGTATCAATGTTAAATAAAGTACATCAAAATGGAAATATACATATTGTCCTTGAATCATATCGCGTGTGTTAAAAAACCTACTGGGTCATTTCTATCAATGTCCCAATAATCTTCATCTAAATTTATATTATTTAAAATTGATTGGCCCATTGCACTGAGCCAGTAACTGAGAGAGAGGTTCAGAATAGGAAATGAGGAGGGAATTTTCAATATCCCTCTAGGGGCTAGAATTGGCATCATGTGTTTACCAATGGTATTTTTACCTAAACCTCTTGTGAGAATTTTGAATCATAATGATGTTGTTGATGGAGGATGTTGCAGTGGCACTATTTGAATAGTTGGTGAAGGACTTATATGTACTGTAAATACCAAGAAGAAAATAATTACTAAATTATATGAAAAATTATTAAAAACTACACAAAAGCAATAAACTTATACCTTGCTGAGGGGAGACATGTTTCTGTACTAGAGGTGGCCATTTCATAGTTTGAATTGATTTTTTTGGAGCTATGGGTGGTAGTTATGGTGGAGCAGGGTGTTCCAATTTCTTCAGTTAAGAATAAAAAATTTCACATGATTGGACTGAGTGAGTGGGTGATGCTTATTAAGAAGCACGCAGATATTCCAAAGTCCCTGCAAGTGCAACATCTGCATGTCAATTCACTGTGGTAAATGGTAAGTGTAAAAAACCCTATATTTAAATGTTAAGGGTATCACGTCTTTGTTGTTTAACTAATGAAAAAAATTGGGGGTCATGTGATGAGTTATCTTCTATTTCAGATTGGGAATCTCCTGAAGCCTCAGCGTGTTGTTGGCCTCTTCCTCTTGATGCTACTTTTTTCATGGAAGGGCCTCCAAAAAATATTCTCTACATATGGTAAAGATTCTATTAGAAGTACATAATGTTATTAGAGAGAAGAAGATTTTTCACAAAAGTGAAAAATAAAGACAATAACCTTACTAATGTTGAAATATAAACTATTAACTTGTTATTCAAATGGAATTGACAAAATATTCATTATGCCATTCGTACAAGTGGTAGTTGTTTAATATTTTCAATTAAAATACGCCTCATAATAAAGACCAAGGAGATAGTTAGTGGAATGAATAACCAGTCTTCTAGTTAGTCCAACATTTGTAATGTCAAATTTTATCTTATTAGATAAAAAATGTGCACCAATAAATTTTTTGATTTCTGATCGATGCAAGAATGTATGTAATAGCCCAATTTGGAATATTAGTTTTCCAACCTTGTAGAAAAATTTTGGCTTAAAAATAATAAATCATGGAAGCAATAAAGTGGTGTGTAATTCCTTGCGTATCCATACGTCGTCTTGAATTATTGACATGAGTTGTAAAAAAGTCATCGGAATTAATATCAAAATAAAAATCTTTCAAATAAAAGTAGGTTACTCATACAATCAACATGGATACCAAAACAAGATTCGAGGTAAATCTTATCATTTTCAGTCAGGGATGCTTTGGTTGTTACTATAGGTGAATTTTTAAACAGAATGCCTGTTAATTGATGGATATTAGTTGGATCAATACTAAACCTCGATGTATGACCATCTTCCAAAGTAATAGTAAAATGACCATCTTCTGTATTGTATGAGAAGAGAAGGTAGTTAAGAATGTCATGATCAATCTCAAACTAGGGCATGTTAATGAGCCCTATGAATTCACATGCTTTTACGGAATCCTTGTATTCTTCAATCATTTGCAAAACATTATAAGTGTGTGGGAAAATCAAGCTCATGTATTGAATCTTGCACTTGGGTAGGACTTGGGGGGTTTCCAATGCCTAGTTAG
Source organism: Taxus chinensis (assembly GCA_019776745.2). NCBI lineage: Eukaryota > Viridiplantae > Streptophyta > Pinopsida > Cupressales > Taxaceae > Taxus > Taxus chinensis. The sequence goes on along the minus strand of CM034149.1, from coordinate 620,508,089 downwards.
TTAGATGTTTAGTTTGATCTTGAGCTTGATTGGAGTCAGGATAAATGGAATTTGTTTTGTGTTTGGCTGGATCGTTGATGTATGATACCTATAATAGTTAACACTCAGAGAATGGATAAAAAATTTGAGATTTAGGAAAGGTGAATATGAAAATGAGGGTCGAAGGGGTATTTGTAGGGAAAATATTAGGGATTTTTGAGATGTGGACACATGAAAAATTATCCTTTGTTGTTGTGTGTCAAAAATTCTTGTTGACACATAATAACATGAATTGTTGATGCACATAAAAAATAATTGTTTTTTTTGCAACAACAGGTAATGTTGATGCACGTCAACAATTCTTCTTGTCACACGTCAACAATAATTATTGTCACATGAAAACAAAGGATCGTAGATGTGCATCATCAACCCTTATTGTCACGTGTCAGCCAGGTTCATTGATGCGCGTCAGTAACCCTTTTTGTTGTGTGACAAAAAAAAGTTGTTGATTCCCATCAACAAGCCTTATTGTCACACGACAACAATGGTTGTTGACGCACATCAACAAGCCTATTGTCATGTGATAACTATATGTCAAAAAAACCTTCATTTCACCATCTGCTTAAATAAAACTTGCCTCTGGGCCCTGGATATCCTAAAAAATATCAGGTAAAAATTTCATTCTAAAACCTAGGAAAATTTTCCTTTCTGGGGAAAGTGGTTCCAGGTATATTCATCGGGGGTTTTACACCTCCAATTTACCAGATGATTCTTAAAATGAACCCTGACCAGCTGGTAGCATGCCAAATGCTACCGGTCGGTAGCATGCATAATGCTACCTACTAGTAGCATATTTCATGCTACCAACCGTAAACATTAAATATGTTGTCATTTGATAGCTCATTTAATGTTGTTGGTCGGTGGCACAAGAGTTGTTATCGGCTGTTGTATTAAACTTGCTATAAATACATGAAGGAAGTCATTTTCAATCCATGCAACAAAGAGAAGCTAGAGCATACAAGGAAAAACCCTAAAGATGAAACTTGAATTCCAAAGGACATACAAAAAGGAAGAATCCAAAAATTCAAAGGATAGGTACAACTAGGAAGTTTATAATAGGTTGAAAAAAATGCTAAGAAGAAAGAACACTTCTAGAGAGCCCAAGAGCCCAGTTGTGTCAACAATAAATATGAAGAAGTTTTCGTTCAAAATCCTGGGATTTCCTCAATAGTACACATTTCTAGAGGATCCTTATGTGTTTTCTCAATGGATTGAAGCAGCTAGTTTCACAAGGCTAGTGTATATGCCCCAATTTTGAACAGACCAGAAAACACTTAACAATCTTGTACTCAACTGTGACACTTCCACTTTCATGTTTCACTATCAATTCCCATCTCATGTAGAGTCGTTTGGAATGTCACCTGATGACATTGAACATCTTACAAGATAACCACACAAAGATGTGGATCCTATCACAATGAAGGCTATTTTATCAGATGAAGAATGTAATTATTTGGAGTCTAGTTTTCAATTATCTATTAATGCAATTGCAGCTGCTTCGTAAGTTTATTTTCTATTTTAAAACATTACATTTTCATTACTTTCAATTTAAAAAAGTTTGATTATGTTTCAAATTCACTACTAACAAAATGCTTCTCCTTGTTGTATTGACAATTATAGCTTCCCAAAACCCTTCAAAAAGAGGGATTCAACTCAAGGATTTCATTCACCCATTTCTACAGGTCATGATGTAGTTCTTCCAAACCAGAACTATTTTACAAGGTCGATATACGAATATTTCATGATGGGATTTAATGTATATCCTTCACACCTTATGTAGGTAGAAATTTGACTAGTATAACTTCTTATCCTCTAGGATAAGATATGATTTGGAAAATATTCATTTGAATGATAATGTTACCATCATCTCAAAAAAATTTATTCTTGGTTTATATTATGAATCTTTTTCTAATTTACGTGGCACCTCTCCTCCAACAGCAATGCATTCAAAGTTAATGGCTTTGTCAGTAACAATAACACTTGAAGAGCAAGAGGTGAGTCACAATTTTTGATTTGGTGGTTTTTAATTATTATTTTTTATTATTGTAATATTTATCTTTTAAAATTAATATTTGAAATTAATTAATAGTTTACTGTTGAATTATCATAGAAGATAGAAGCTACTACTAGATCACAAATGGAAGATACTATCAGTGGTCATTTCCCACTAGGTTTAGGATATTTGGTTACTATTTCTGATGATCAACAAATATAGGTGGATGCCCCTCCACATTATGCTAAAAAGATGAGGAGTTCCATAAACCCTTAAACTCAAACATCCAAAATACCAAAAACATTAATCGCAGGTATTTTAATTTATGATGTAAATATGTTTCAAAATGTTTGAAAATAAATGTAATTAATTATTTAAAACTCATATGTGTTTCAAAATTTCTTGCAATTTATATTTCTTTGCTGTAAAAACCTCCAGCAGAATAGGATTGTATCAATGGGCTCAAACGCATCTTAAATACCTCAGTATATGGCCCTAGGTATGAATCTCTTATTTTTTATATTTTTATTAATATTTGTTGAAATAAAAACTCAACAAGCTAATAAATCTTTAATTCTTAATTATATTTTAGATCACACCTACTAGTCTTTTCAGTCTACTCCTTCACAACCACCACATCAACAACAAAAAGATTCATTTGCACCTTAGCAAAAATCCTCTCAACAAAGTAATTTTTATAATCTTATATGAATTTATAAATTTTTCATTGCTATTATGTTTTTCTTTTTAATTTTGTCATATTATTTTAAAAATTACAATTCATTGTTTCAGTGCCTCTAGTTTCACGTCCACTACAAATGTAGATGCCACCTATGTCATCACCACATATATATGAGGATCAGGTTCCTTGACAAGAATATTTCATTCTCTCATCCAAATTCAAGCAGGGGAACCATTAATTTTTCTTTTGATTTTCCAAAATTTTCATTGGGAAATGCTCCTAGTGGATGGGGTGTTTTGGTGTTGAACAATATTGATTGTGTTAAGGATTATTTTGTGATTGAAAGAGAACTTCAGGCCCATGGAACTTTCAATCCCCAAGATATGATTCATGGGAAAAGGCATCCTTCTCTAATAAGAGTGGATGGATCAAACACACCTTCTCCACCACAGAGTTCCTTAACAGATGATGAAAAATATTCTTTTGCAGTTGGTGTTATTTTGGATGATAATATTGAAGCCAATATTGATATTATATCGAAGGAGGTTGAACAATTAAAATTTTGGGAGTTTAGGGTTAAAGTTCTTATTAAATAAATAAAATTACAATATAAAAATCACAACCAAAGACATTTATTGTATTCTTCACATCAAAAAGAACCAATAAAGACTGATATTTTGTTGAATCAGGTTGTGTTTGGTCTTGTACAATTTGAAAATAATTATGATGATGAAGTTTTGGATATTATGTTGAACATAATTAAGAAGCTAAACGCAGAAGCACAAGCCTACTACAATATGTGGTCAAGAAACAAGGGCCTTGTAGTTATTGTAAATGCAGAACGAGATAAGGAACTGGTAAGTCTTACTATATTTTCAAGTATTATTTTCATTTTTTTGAAGTTTTACTAATATTTTTCTGTTATGAAATGTAGTCAAAGTAAGAAAATTTGAAAAATGAGGCTAGTGTGCTTAATTCGCATTTACAAAGTACCATGAAAATTTTAACTGCAGTAGTTGAATTGAAACAAAAGATTGTTATATTAATCAAGTAGAATAATACATTGAGAAGAATAATAAAGGAAAATTGAATGGATCCATAGATACTATTGATAGAAGCAAATAGAACATAGGATCCAATAATACTGTCTGCTGGTGATGTGGTAAATCTAGAAAAAGAGATTCTTTCAAATATTGAAGTTGCTGCAAAGGATTTGGTTCAATCAAGTGTTGTAAAAGAAAGTTCTCTGTGTGTAGGAGAAATAATCACAAAGAGAAGAATCTTCTCAAGGATGAAGCTACAAAAAAAATTGTGAAATTATTATTGTTGTTGTAGAATATTTTTGTAAAACTATTTCAAATTGTATGACAATATTGAATGTTTCAAAATTCAATTGATGTGGATTCTAGTGAATTTTACTTTTACTTTTGTTATATTGTGTAGAAGTTATTCAAACCGATTCTGAATGTGACTGTTATTCTCAATTGTATTTGATATAACCATTACATGGTACATTATTGATTATTATCATTTTCAAATACTATGTGGAAAGAACAATGAACTATAAGTAGCATTTATTTTTCAAAGAACAAACACTGAAATTATCTAAAAATATTGGCAACTAAAAAACTATATGATGTTTTATATGTACTATATTCATGCGTAAGACTGAAAATTCTCCAATAAATGGAGTTACATATTTTTTCATTTTAAAGACAACAAAACAATAAGTATGACATTTCACATTTAAAAAATCTAAACAGTAAACACATTGCAACATTGAAAATATTATTAAAAAATGAACATGCGTATGATAAAAATAACAATATACATAATTATAATCTAAATCCTGATATGAAATTTTCTTTCTAGATATAAATATGTATAGTCATTCTTCTTTATTCAATATTAACTAGATAAAACACAAACTTATCTTGAAAAATTCGCTGCCCAAAACTTTTATCTAATATTTTGTTGTGATTTTCAATCACAATTTCATTGTTATCTGTAGTCCCTATATTAGTATTACTGATACCCTCTCCTCTTTGCAAGATAATTCCATACATACCATTACCCGTTCATAAGGAAAGGTATCCATATCATATGGTGAAATGTAAAATCTCAAGTAAGTCTCAAGATTTTTATGTTGTTTGTTACGATAATTTGATTTTATAAAGGATAATGCGTTGAAAAATCTTTCATCTTCAACTGTTCCCAATATCATTATTTGACACAAGCTCATACAAGTAGACATATTCACTTATGCTTTCATAAAGGATGGAACTAGGATACAAACTTTTTCCATAGAAGTGTAATTGATCGCTTCTCTGTTGGCTCACTCAGTAACTCAAATTGTTCGTTCATTACCTGGCCAAAATCAGCTGATTGCAATGCAAGAGTTTCCTTTTGAAAAACACCATTAATTTGAAATCCATTACATTTAACTGATTGTCCAAAATGTTTAATTAAAGTACCCACATATATTTTAAATGAATAAGTTGAAGCTTCCACCTCCTACAATGATTCCAAAAGTTAGGATTGATCACCTCCCATGGCCTGAAGAATCTCTCCTTTTTAAAAATGATCTTCTCATCTCACTGGATAAACATTGTGATATTTTCTAATTTTTTATTATTATTTTAGATATACCAACATCATATAAATTACGTGTAATAGGAACTTCTTCAAGCTCTGATCTAACAACATCTACGGATTTTTTGAATGTGTGCATTTGAATCTCCTTCCCGTTTACAAAGATACAAAGATGACCAAATATATTGAATATGAAGTAGTTGTTAGTATCCTTTAGATATGTTCAGAGTCTTGCGTAGTGACTGAATACATGTCCTTTAAATAAATCATTAGAGTTATATAACATATCTAGAAGTATGACACACCCTTTTCCTGAACTGTGATGAAGTTTGCTATATAAATGGATTGTTCTTGTGCAATAATTTGCTAATGAAATTCATCTCATGCAACATTGGAAGAATCCTACGTAAAGTGTTAACAATGTTTCCAAGTCTATAAGGCAGTAAAGCAATTCTTTTTCCCTGTCAACTCGCCTACGGTTCTTATACATGAAACCAGTTAAAGATGTATATTTCTCAAAAACTCTACGTGTGCAGGCTCATATATAGAAATCCATCTAGTATCAACATCTTTAAGAAGTTTCTTACCATCTATGACCCCAAGGGAAAACTTCTGAAACTCCATAGAAATATTTTCAAATTGCATGACATATAGGCATGCAGTTCATAGATAAGCTCTTCAACTTTTTCAACACATCCAAATGTGCTTACTATCCTATGTGAAAGTCATCATGTGATCCATGCAATGAATAAGAATCATATAAGGAGCAACAAATGATTTTGTGAGACACACACATAGATCAATTTCTATGACCCTACATCAGTGATGCACCATCAACACCAACGACAAATCAACTTTGTAGCTATAAAATAATTATCCGTTCCTAATATGTCCTTCAAATTAGATATAACCAATTTGGAAAGATTTTCAACATTGTAATTTTCTTGCAATTTTATGAACGGATAATCATATGAGGTGTCCTTGGTGTGGTTTTGGAATTTATATACATGCATGCAAACCCAAGAAGTGTTTTCAAAAGATGTAACCTCATCAATTGAAAGGGATATGACACTTGCATTCTTGACATTTTCTTTCAGATCTTCTTGTTCAATCATCGTAAGACATCTAGCCATCTCCCAAGCACTGCTTTCTGACCAATGTGAATTTGGAAGGTTTGGAAACCCATTGAACTTGGAACACTTTTTTTTATATTATGAAAAATCTGAAATTGGTCTACCCATTTTCAGAATAAAGAATATGGTTGAAAGCTCGGGAAGTTTTTTCCTTCAAATTTTCGTTTGCAACTTTTCCAAAATTTACATTTATGGTTCCTCCTTTCTCCTGAAGTTTTTGAGTGTGTTTCAAGTTATTGTCATAATCCTCCTTATATCTTACATGCATGTAATCTTTTACAATTTTCCATCTATGAGTCTTCATTATTTTTCCATCAGTGTCAGTGACTGTGTAATATAATTTTCCACAATGTTTCTCTATAGTGTCCAATTTAAGCTGCATTCTATGTTCTGTACCCAATTTCTAAGTACAAATAGTACATCTACATTCTTTGGGAGTATCACTACTATTATTTGGCTGTAAAATTTTAATAGATGGGTATTTTGCTACCCAACCTACTCAAAAAGACCTTCTAATTGTCCAGGATTGTTTTCTTCTTTCTCACAGACTTATTGTTTTGAAGGGTTTTATCATTATCATATTTTTCTAGAATAATTTCATTTGAACATTTTTCTATTGAACACATTTGGAATTCAGGATAATCTTCTAGCTCTGACATGTCTAGGTTAATAAAATATTCATCTACTAAAATAATTGTTTCCTTAGGATTTATTTTTTGGTTTATTGTTTCATTCTGAATAAAATTAACAGAAGGGGTTTCTGTATTCAAAAACAATTTTTTTTTTGTTATCACCAAATCATTGCACCCCCTGAATGTCCAGAATAAGAATAGGATGTTCAATGTAATGGGGAAAATGGGATCACCTCTCAAGCTCTGGGACTTGGGCTCGAGGTGAACCTCTGGAGAAGGCCGGCTTCCTCTTCCTAGACTAAGTTCTGTACTATTCCTAGTGCAATAAAATGGTTAACTAGACCTATACTAACATTTCCATGGGTTTTAGGAAAAGATACTTATAAGAAATAAAACTATACTAGGTATGGTGATTCACCAAATAAAGGGTGTTGCCATAATTTGAGAAGGTTTTATGCACCACAAGCCAACTTCACCTACTACAACTTAGATAAGGTAAAAAAAATACCATGGACTATGAAGCATGCGTTCCCTTTGTTAGACTCAATTAGAAAAATAATTTTTCAATATTCCAGTGAAGAATGATGAAACTAAGAAGGGTGAAAAAGCACCAAAAATGAACTACATGCAGAACTCCACCACTTGATAAGCACAGAACTCCAAGAACCTGTAACAGAAACTTAAACTTGTAGAGTGTACCTACAAGCATGAGAAAGGCACAATGAAGTATATGGAATGATGAAAGGACTAATAGTAGTAAATAAAATAGAATTTCATTACTTCAAAAATGTGCACAATGCATCATTACATTCAAAAGAGGATATGGTTTCCATTACAATCCTGGAAAGGAGGCTTGAAATTTCCCTCAATCCACAAAGATAATTTGTAGAAGAGAGGATTATTAAAAAAGCATGCAATGTCTCTTGTGTAACTTGTCCATCTTGTGTCATACGTTTAAATCTTGTAACCCACTTGGAATGAGTTTCCAACTTACATTTATAGAAAATATATGTGAGAGGAGAGGAGAAATCATAAATTATTGGCCTTAAAAGAAGGCACATGATGACATATATTAATTATAGCATTGGTTGTACCCCTTAGGAACATTCTATCATGTCTCATTAATGAAAGGTTTGAGCTTAGCTACTCATTTAATTAAAATAATATTTTAAATAAAATATTTTAATAATTAAAAATATCATTTTATTAAAATATTTTAATAAAAATATAATTTAATAATTTTGGTGGGACCCCACGCTAAGGTTAGTTTGCATTGAAGGTAGATTCTTTGAAAGAAGGGCACACTCGGTGGCTGGATTACCTGTTAACTCATCGATTTTATCAGAAAGTTACTCTCCTCGCATTCCACCACATCAAGCTTGGTGACTCCCTCATTAGTACTCTTGCAACATAACTCCTCAACTATTTCCAATGCTCACTGCCAAGTGACTAGGCCTACAACTCAAATCATCGCGAGTCACTTCTTTTCTTGACAACCGAGCTCGCATCTCCGTCGACCAGTGACTCAACATGAATTTTGCTCACTGAGCTCTCTTTCCAACCCATATGTCAGCCTTTCTGGTGATTTGAACTTCGATTTCAACACTAATGATCAATGAACCCAACAAAGCTAATCAAACGTGTTACCAAGAAATCTCGTGCTCGAGCTAGATCCATGCAACTCGGTTCCCATGCAAGCTTGGTGTTGACTCACAAATGAATCAGTTCTATCCAAAATGGCTCATCCGAGTCACTTTAACTCTTTGGTTTGCATCACCATGCACAACCAATTTCCATACATGATCCATCTTGCAAATATCTTAGTATCCTTGCCTCAATCTGAATTTGTGTGGTTTTCATGAAATCTCTTAATTTCATGATGGCAAGCTCGATTAAATTCTTCCATAATTGCTAGATCCCTACTGCCATGAGCCCAATCCTATGATCGAGCCATCATATGCATCAAACTCATTGAAATGATCAAACCCCTTGGTGACCAAAATCCTTTACACTATGTTATCTCGCCTCTTGTTTCAACCTCTCTGCCTTTTTCGTGAGCTTGGCTAGCACCTTGGCTTGTCCACGAGCTCCTCCAATTGACTCAGCTAGTGAGAATTTCTTACCATGTTACTCTATCTCTTCCTTGGCTAGGTCATCTCTTACAAGATCTCTACATGTATGGCTCAACATATTTCTTTTCCCCCTCACCTGACATCTTCGCTTTGACCTCCATGATCACCCGGTAGTGATATAACTTCTATGCGTGGTGGTTAATTTACTCATTTATCTATTCAATGTAACTCAATTTCCTATCCTTCATGATTGAGCTTGTTAGACTGAGTTCCCTTGATGATACAACCTTCACCTAATTCCTTTTAACTCAACCTTTGACTGATATTTACCTATCGAGACATTATGCATGAATTGGATACTTAAACTGATTACCCGTATATCATCACGAGAATGTTCTCACTAACAATTACAATGTGTTGTGACTCACCCGGTGACTCGCGTGATGATTCAAAAATAGACTTAGAATCCTCATTGTGCATTCTCTGAGCATGGAATTACCAACTTGTCTTTCCACTCTCAAAATCCTGACCTTGGCAATAGACTTAACTTCTCCCATGCACGAAATTTTTTTTTGGCTTGTCATCTTAACACCTCCACCTGACAATGGATTCCCCAAATTCCCCTGTTCGTTCCTTAGCATGGGGTTTATGCATCCGTTCCACCCACTAGCACCTTTACAGACTTTAGATGACATCTTACCAATGCCCAACTTGACGAGTTGGCCCCTCATATTTTATTTTCCATGAACTTTTTTTGATACTCATGATATTTCCATTGAGTTTTACCGAGTTCACCATTTGCCAATGTGAGAAAATCATCAGGCTTGGTCTTGTCAATCCTACATTCTCGGCCTCCTTTACATAATTGGCCTTTCATATTAGGCTCCTTCTTACGTGTTTTGGTGACTCAATCTAATCTCTGTGAGTGACTTGGTTCATCATCCTCCAACAATGCTCTATTACTCATCTCATCTTTGGTCGAGCAAGATAATACTTCTGAGTTGTGCTTAATCTAATTTTAACTGAATATTTATTTCCTAAATCATTTATGGTTCCAACTTCGAGCTCAGCTTATGCTAACTTTACCTTATTTTATTCCAAGTGAGTCGAGATACACATGTTTTGTTAGGGAATAAGGGATAAAATATGTGGAATAATCACTCACAGAATTGCAACAGTAGAAACTAATATGTAGAAAATATTATAGATCTCAAATAAAAGTGTAGAATAAAATAACACAACACAAAGAGACAATATTTAATGTGGTTCTCCCAATTTGGGCTACATCCATAAAGAATCACTTGTTCAGATTTTATTACAAGCCACCGCTCTCTTAATACAATACCCAGGTCCATTTGGAGCTATGCTCAACAAACTCTACACAATTCATAGCCGAATTCAAAATACATCTACAATGTTTACATTATATATACCATATGCATAAAACCATATAAATAGACAACTGCTTAATCAGTTTTACAAAACCATGGGATAAAACTGTCCCATAAACCTATGGGTCAAAATCCCACCCATATGAGAAAATCACGTTTCTTGATATATCAGGCACGTTTTAATGCCCAAATTTTTTTTTTGGGGGGTTGCGCCCTCAAACCCTGGTGAGGATACATGAAAATTTTATAGTACTCTTAGTGTAAAATATTCAACACTTTCACACATGAAAATAGGCTCCACAACCTAACATGTTTTGTCTCAATTCTTCATGATATTCTACCAAAACTACAAAGCCTACATTGTTTAGTATGAGCTAGATATTTTCTAACTCAACCGTGTAAATTTTGTGAGCCATACTCGAGGTTTGTGTGATGGATTAGGCTCGACCTCATGTTGACTTAGCTTAGTATTACACACCTTATTACCCATCTCATTTGCAATCCAAGTTCCACACCTGGTGAGCTATCCTAAAACACTCCAAGGCATGTTTTACTAATCACTAGCTCGACATGCTCAAATTCAACCTTGATATGACCCCATGTGATCAAGATATCTCAAACAAGCTAATAGAACTCAGTTCCCACCTTGTACATGATATCAACTCACCAATTAGCTCACTGGGCTACTCAGCGAGCTATTTGAGCTCTAAAGACATTTTTTTTGGAGTATTCTCACACGTGGCCTTTAAAAATTTGAACCTCCTAGATTTCCCTCAAAACTCGAGGATCATAGAGATGTAATAATACCCTTTAACACAACTTACAAATTTGATCATTTCCACCCGTGATGACTAGAATACCCACTGGGGCCAACTTTCACACCTTGAGAAAAATCTGAACCTGTAAGACCCAGGAAAAAGAGAAAATAACCAAAAATGATTCCAAAACTGACTGGAACATCAAAAATGTCCCTAAAGCACAAAATTTTTCCTATATTCCCAAATCTCTCCCATGAAGATATTTTTCTATCCTAGATTTCAACTAGACCATGTTGTCAATTTTTGACAAGTGTACAAAATTGGATAACATATTTGGTGACCTCTCCAAGATGATTTCATGCTAAGCATTATTCTAGTAGTGTTAAGTCATCTATTGTGCATGGATTCAATTTTGGAACCCTGGTAGTGATCTGATCTTCTGTTGTGCATCCCAAATTCTCTTTGGTATTATTGATCTTGAACTCTCCGGTAATGCTAGGTAGGAAATATACTGAATCTGACGAATGCTTGAAACCTACGACACTGCGAGATTTTGAATGAAGCATTTGAGGAATTGGGAATATCCTGAAAATATCTTTGAAACTTTGAACCTTTCTTATTTTGAAAGACATCCACTAATGATAATGTGTAAAAAAAAATAGTGAAAATGACACATAACAATGTGCAAAGCACTTGGAGGAAAACATATAACTAAATTATACAGGGAGACGGATAATTCTCAAAAGCAAGTTTTGAGATATATCCCATTCACATGAATGAGAAGTTCTTCTCCATTGAGCCTAGATAGACGAAATGAATTCACCTCCTTGAAACTTGTGATAATGTATGGACCACTATAGAGAGTGTTAAACTTGGTGTGCTTTCCTGGTTTGGCTCTATCTTCATCCCATTTGAGAACTAAATCTCCCTCTTGAAAATTCCTGTCAGATGCCCTTTTGTCAAAATATATTTTAACTTAAGCTTGATGTTGCTCCAAATTCTTCATTTCCTTATTCCACACTTCTTCGAACTCTATAAGTTCAACAAACATGACTATCATAGGATCAATTTCTATAACCTTAAGCTGATGAGCTAACTCCAAAGAAGGTAATTTCAAGGATAGTGGAAGTTTTTCTTCTCTTCCATATACCAGTATAAAAAGAGAATTTTTGATGGCCCTTTTAGGTGTGATCCAATTTACCCATAAGGTAGTTTTAAGTTGTGTGTGCCAAGTCCTCTTGTTAGTCTCCATTGTGTGCTTGATAATCCTTATGAGGTTCTTGTTGCTAGACTCAACCAATTTTTTTCCTTGCCAATAGTAATAGGACAAAGTTTTGAGATAAAATCCATTCTTAACAGCCCATTCACTCAACTTCAGACCAAAAAAATCAATTGCATTATCTGAAATGACTGTAAATGGAACACCGAACCTTGTCATTTTACCTTTTAATAAAATAAAGAGATGCCTTATCATTACTCTCCTTCAATGCTACCAACCTCTGTCCATCGAGTAAAATAGTTCGTTATAGTAAGGACCCATTTATGTGTGTCACTAGATGGAGGATTAATCATTCCAATGAAATCTAACCCCCATTGAACGAATAATTGATCCACTTGAATTGGATGTAGTGGAAGAGCTGCCAACTTCTGATTTCCAGTGAAAAGGCACATTCCTTGCACTTATTTACCTAGAGATGGGAATCTTTGAATAAATCTGGCCAATAATAACCGACCATCATAATATTTTTGGTAATTATTCATGCCAAGTAATGTCCACCAGATAAGCCATTGTGGAATTATTCTAGTATTTTTCTCACTTGTTCCAGAGCTACGCACTGAAGGAGAACACCATTCGAATCCCTTCGAAAGATAACATTATCTAATATAACATAAGGAATAGACTGAAGATGAAAGGCTCATCTTTGAGTCTTATCCATGTCAACATGATATGTTCATGAGAAAAGGAAACTCTTCATTTTGGATAACCAGTCAACCTGATTATCACCTTCATCAGTGTTTAGGAGTGTCACATCCTCATCGCCTTTCGATTTCAGGTCTGTAGCAAGTTGTTGACACAAATATTTACCTCTAAAAAGCTTGGTAACTTTGATATGCACATCATAATCCATCACCTCCATGATCCATCTAACACACTTCTCATTCATCTCTTTGTTTAGAAAAAAGTCCTTGATGCTTGGATGGGACACCATCAAATGAGTTTTGTTGTTAGACAATATGTGTTTGAATTTTTGAAGATCTTGAATGACAGTAAAGAATTGCTTTTTGACAAATGAATATTTAAGCTCATAGTATTTAAGGGATTGGTTGAAGAAATCAATTGGTTGCTTCATCATACCATCATTTTTCTGGGTGAGAATCCCTGAAATGCTCTCCTGACCTACAAAAGAATAAAGAATAAAATCCTTATTGAACTATGGATTCACCAGCATAGGAGCTTGAGAAATGGTCATTTTGATGGATTTGAAGCTCTCCCTTCCTTCCTGCATCCATGATAATGTAATATTCTTCTTTAGCATGGCTATCAATGGTTTAGCCAATGTTGCAAATTAAGGAATGAACCTTTGCATGAAGTTTATGGTTCCCAGAAAACTCTATAGACCCTTCTTATGACTTGGGAGAGATAAGGACATAATTAAACGAATCCTAGTTGGATCGATTATTAGTCCTTCTTCTGAAACAAAATACCCCAACAAATTTCCTTCATGCACTACAAAAATACATTTCTTGGGGTTAAGTGAAACCCCAAATTCTCTACATCTTTTGAAAAACTTCCTTAGATGCATGATGTGGTCTTTTGTATTCTTAGAGTACACAGTTATATCGTCAAGATACACTAAGATGATGTCATTGATTATTCCATTAAATTCCATGTCCATGGCTCTTTGGAAAGTATCCCCGGCATTGGAAAATCTGAATGGCATTTTTTATAAGCGTACGTGCCCCACTTAGTAGTGAAGGCCATTTTTAATTGATCAGCTTCTTGGACTAGAATTTGATTGCAACCAAAACATCCATCGAGAAAAGAAAATATTTGAGCTCTTACCACCATTTGAAGGATTTTATCTATTGATGGAAGAGGATGATGATATTTCAATGAGGCACAGTTCAAATCCTTGAAGTCCACACATAGCCGAATTTCTCCATTTTTCTTCCTTATAGGAGCTAGATCGGCTACTCAGGAGGAAAGCTTGATAGGAAAAATTATATAGGCCTCAATGAGTTTGGATAGCTCCTTTCTCATCAGTGGATCAATTTTGGGATTAATTGGCCTATGTTTCTAATGAACTGGCTTGGCATTAGGATCCAGTTCGATGGTATGTTATGCTAGACCTGGATCAAAACCATGTAGGTCTTTGTAGCTCCATGCAAAAATGTCATGATACTCTCGATAAAGTTTAATGAAATCTTATTTCTCTTAGGGAGTGCATACTTTGCTGATCTTTATAAATTTTTAATTCGATACCTTGACTTCCTCAAAATCTTCTTCTTTGACTACCATGTTAAAGCTTTGTCTTTTGGCTTGATCATTTGAATTGAAAATGGATTCCGGAGTAACTAAGACTTTTAGTAGATTATTTATTTTTTATTGTATGATTTCATCACCGTGTTCTTCTTACAAATTTGCTTGATCCTTTGTAACAAAATATGCTTCTTCTTGTAGAAAATTAATAATTTGTTTGTCACTATCAAAAACTTGCCAACTACTCACATTATCCAAAACTACAGGTCGAACGAACATTTTAACAGGTTGTAGCTCATCTTTCATGATATCAATTAGTACATCGTATTGCGATCCAAATATAGCAAGCCTATCAATATCTTAATTTTTATTTCTAGGAATCACGTGGATACTAAAAGATTAGACATATTCAATTAAATACCAGACTCAATTCTTGTAAGATCTTAGCAAATCATTTTTGGATGCGCTATGAGCTCTTACTTGATGTATAACCAATTCACTATCACAAAAAAATGTCAAGTATTTGATCCCTTTCTTTTGAGCCAACTAAATTCCCTACACAAGGGCTTCATATTCGACGACATTATTTGTGCAGTTGAATTGCATTCAAAAAGATGAGAACTAATTTTCTCCTTCTAGAGAAATTAATACAACACCAACACCTACTCCATTCTTGCTACTTGAACAATCAAAAAATAGTTTCCAAAGTACCTCAGAGTTCTTTTGGGTTTTAACAAGTTGTGGTATGATCGCATACTCTTCGTGAATGCAATATATACCCAATCTCGTATCTTCTAAAAGTAGCAGACTAGATTCTTCTTCTGCTAATGCTTCAAAATATGGGTCATACCGATGATTTATACTTACCTCATCGAGAACAGTGTTTGGGACTTCCTCCATAAGAGTGGTTGGTTTGTGATCAACATCTTCTCCTTATGGATCATAAATGGTATAAATCCCATTTATTGGACTAGCGGTATGGGTCTCCACAAGATTATGAAAAATTGGTTCTTCCATTATAGTTACCTTTGTTCTGTATCGAGTCCTTATAATCATATGTGACCAATTAGCTGATAGGTAACCGCCCATTTTGGTAGTGAAATATAGTGATAGGAAAATTACAAAAAGAGGAGGAAGATCGATGAATGATATGTCTTGTGCGAATGAAAAACTGAGGCATGCATGAATAGTAATTTGAAGACCTTTGATGACTCAAATGGTCTATACTGCTGTTCAATCCAACTGAAAAAACCCTCTAGGGACTACCACGTATTGGATTCCTAGCACATCTGTAATTTGCTTGGGCATGACCGAGCTATTAGCACCAGAATTGATCATGTAATTATGTACCAAATGATCACTGATGAACAAGGAAATATAGAATGGTGGTGGTTTTTTTTTTCTTAGCAATAATTTTCCCTTTCGGATGACACCAAATTATAGTAGTTACTGCTACATGACCCGATGATCATTCGGTTGTGCCAAAAAATTTCAGAGCATCTTGCAATAAGTTTCTTTGAGAAGGAATTGGGAGTGCATCCCACATGGTAACACTCAAGTTGGTCTTCTTCATCTGTTCTATAATACTGAAAGGGATTTATCCTACTTTTCTAACATTTCTTTGGGCATTATAAACCTCTTTTTGAAAGTGTTTTTTGGGTATTATGATGCCTGAAGAACCTTCTTTTCTTGTGTCCTGACTAGCCTGTGTCTATAGTAGTTTATTTCCCATATTTTTATCAACTGCCACTTGTGGCTAAGGTAGTGAAGTGGACACTTGATCATATTTGGAAGTTTGAGATTTCATTTCTTTCTTTTTGGAATGAGTGTTTTCTAACATTGAAGAAGAATCTATATTCAAACCAAAAAAATCTTCTGCTGGTTAATTTAGCAAAGTGGTTTCTTTAAGGGCATGCGGTTGATCTACCTCCTCCTGTGTAGAATTTTTTGTTAACTAGGATAGAGAAGATACGATTTGAACCATAATGGTTTGGCTAATAAATCCATTGGGGAAAATATTTTTATTGTTGGGTTGGGAACAAGGATAACACCATTCATACTCTTGAACTAGATTATTCTAGATAGGTAAAAGGGCTTTGGAAGAGATAAAAACAAGAGGATTCCTAAAGTTCATACTATTGACGTTCGCAACTTGATTTGTAGCTTAATTCTACGATTGATTATTCCCTTAAAAAGGTGGGTAGTTAGCTTAGTACTGTTGATTCTGAGATTGGTAAGGATGATCATATTGAGACTGTTACCTCTTGACTGCTACAAGTTCATTCCAAAATTTTTATAGTAGTGACTTGACCTCAACCAATTTTTTTAAAGGGGCAGGTGCAGTCACAACTCATGAAGACACAGTTGGTTGGATAGCAGTTGATGGAACATGGGAAATGGTTGGATGATTACTTGAAAGTTCAAAAAAAAAAGGTATGGGAGGTCTGGGTGCAATCTTCCCTACTTGGATCAAAGAATTCTTAGCTCTTATTGCAACTTCATAGGCATCAAATAGTGTGATCCCTCCCATGGACTGAATCATAACTGATACATTTCTATTCAAGGCTCGTAAATAATACAAGAATGAATTATTAGGAGAAGGTTTTATGAGTGCCAGAATTCTATTCCAAGTCTTGTAGAATCAGAATTTGAAATCACTCATGTATTCCTGAGGATCTCTCTTTATGGTAGTGAGTTGTTCCATGAGTGACAGGTGGTCACTCTTGTCTTTGAACTATTTACAGAGCTTCTCTGCCAACTCATCCCAAGTGGTTATAGTACCAGCTTCTAACCCATGAAACCACTGAAGTAATTTTCCCTTGAAGGAAGTGGCAAGGATTTTGACCGCAACATTGTCTTTTGTAATATTGTGTACTATGAAAATGTTGGCTACATCAAGAATATATTTAAAGGAATGATAACCAAATTGTACCAAGCCAAGAATATAGATGCTAATCAAACACCACGACCAATAAGATGAAAGCAATTCACCATAATAACTTTACATAAAACCTTTGCAAACAAATGAGTAGTAATATCATATATTATTATGGAACTCAATATAATACATTGAGAATGAGCCTTGCTTAAATAGGCAAGGAATAACAATCTAAGAACCAGTCAAGGTCATAGATCAAGCCATAAATCAAGGAAATAACTAGTCATCAAAGAACTAGTCAAGACCATAGATTCAGGAGAGAACTAGACATCAAATATCTAGTCAATACCATAGATCAAGGAAATAACTAGTCAATACCATATAATAAGGAAAGAAATATACCTAACAACTAGATAATATCTCCTAATATCTAAATAAGATAAAATAAATATCCACACACATAAGTGGGTGAGGATAAATACAATAAAGGTAAATAAAGTACCTAGGTGAACATGAGCTAAGGTAAATACCTACTCTAACATATGTTCCACAAAGTAATATGAGTTTCCCCTGTGTAAAATGGAAAACTTTTGAGTGCCACACCAGGTATAAGACCATGTTGAGCCAACTAGAGAGGACTACTTGTATTGAAAGATAGAAACACTTGGTTTCTTACAGGGGCTTCCATAACAACGAAACATTGATTGTTCCTTGGTGGAGGAAACCTTCCATAAGGAGGAGTTGAATGACCGCTATGAGGTGATGATGCAACTGGTGATGTTGAAATGCCTCTTCTCCTTCTCCATGGATGAGACAATGAAAAATCGATATGCTGATAATTTTCTTCTCGTCTCGTAGATGCTCTTGTCTGAATTCTTTGCATAAGTTAACACATTGATATTTGAAATCTAGAGATATGGAGTCATTTTGATTCATGTAAGTATGAATAGAAGTACCAACTCTTGTCCCATGGTGAGTGCCAAAAATTATTATCACCAAATCACTACACCCCCCAAATGGACATAATTTGAACGTGAAGTTTTGTGTGATTGGGTAACATGGGATCAAATCTCAAGTTCTAGAACTCGGGCTTCAAGTGAACCTCTAGAGAATTCCAACTTCCTCTTCCTAAACTAAGTGTTGTACTATTCATAGTGCAATAAAATGGTTAACTAGACCTATACTAACATTTCCATGGGTTTTAGGGAAAGATATTTACAAGAAATAAAACTATACTAGGGATGGTGATGCACCAAATAAAGTGTGTTTCTATACTTTGAGAATGGTTGATTTGAAAAGGGTGATAGGAACCATAACCCAAATTCACATACTACAACTTAGAGAGGGTCAAAAAAATACCACAGACTAAAAAACATGCATTCCCTTTGTTAGAATCAATCAGAAAAAAATATTTTAGTCTTCTAATGAAGAATGAAGAAACTAAGAAGGGTGAACAATTACCACAACTCAACTGCATGCAAAACTCCACCATTTGATAAGCACAAAAATCAAAGAAACTACACTAGAAACTTAAACTTGCACTGTGTACCTGCAAATGTGAGAAAAACACAAAGAAGTATATGGAATGATGAAAGGACTAATAGTAGTCACAAGACATACACTTTTATTACTTCAACAATGTGTAAAATACATCATTACATCCAAAAGAGGAAATAGTTTCCATTAATATCTTGGAAAGGAGGCTTGAAATTTCCCTCAATCCATAAAGATAATTTGCAGAAGAGAATATTCTTACAAAAAATTTGTAACGTCTCTTGTGTAACTTATCCAACTCATGTCACACGTCTAAGTCATGTAACCCCCTTGGAATGAGTTTCTAACTTAAATTTATAGAAAATATCTATGATTTTCTCAACGAGTTACTCCCCTCACATTCCACCACATCAAACTCAATGAATCCCTCATTGGTACTCTTTCAACATAACTCCTCATTCGCTTCCAATGCTCACCATCGAGTGACTTTTCCTACAACTTGGCTCATCCTGAGTCACTTCTTTTCTTGACAACCAAGCCCACATCTCTGTTGACCAGTGACTCGACACAAATTTAGCTCACTGAGCTCTCTTTTTGACCCATCTGTGAGCCTTTCTGATGAGTTGAACTTCAACTTTGGAACTAATTCTCGATGAATCCGAAAAATTTTATCGGCACGAGTTACTGATAAATCCCTTTCTTGAGCTAGATCTGCTTGACTCGGTTCCCATGAAATTTCATTGTTGAATCACAAATGACTTTGTTCTATCCAAAATGGCTCAGTTGAGTCACTTTAACTCTTTGGTTTGCATCACCATGCAAAACCTCTTTTCATACATGATCCATCTTGCAAATATCTCAGGATCTTTGCCTCGCTCCGACTCTCCATGTTTTTCATGAAGTCTCCTAATTTTATGACGGCGATCCCAAAAAAATTCTTAGATCATCACTAGATCCCTACTTCCATTAGCCCGATCTTATGACCAAGTCATCATATGTATCAAGCTTGCTGAAATGAGCCACCCCCCTTGGTGACCTAACTCCTTTGCACTATGTTAGGTCACCTCTTGTTTCAACCCCACTACCTTTTACATGAGCTTGGATAGTACCTTGGCTCATCCATGAGATCCTCTAATTGAATCAGCCCATGAGCATTTCTTACCATTTTAATCTATCTATTCCTTTTCTGGCTTGTCTCTTATGATCTCTCTACATGCATGGATCAATGTTTTTCTTTTCCCCCTCACCTGGCATCTTTGCTTTGACTTGCATGATCACCCAACATTGATCTAGCTTCTATCCATTGCAGTCAATTCACTCCTATGCCAATTTGATGTAACTCAATTACCTATCCTCCATGATTTAGCTTGCTATACCGAGCTCCCTTGATGATATAGCCTTCACCTAATTCCTATTGACTTGGCCTTTGATTGAGATCTACCTACTGAGACATTACACATGAGCTAGACAATTAAACCGATTACCTAGATATCATCATGAGCACGTTCTCACTAACCACTCCAATGTAATCTGACTCATCCAGTGAATCACCTAATGATTTATAAACAGACTCGAACTCCTCATCGTGCATGCTCTGAGTGTGGAATTACCAGCTTGACTTGTCACTCTCAAAATCCCGATCTTGGCAATAGACTGAACTTCTACCATGCACGGAATTTTTTTGTTGGCTTGCCATATTAACATCTCCTCCTGGAAATGGATTCCCTGAATTTCCTTGTTTATTCCTTAGCACAGGGTTTATGCATCCTTTCCACCCACTTTCACCTTTATGGACTTCAAATTCCATCTTACCAATGCCAAACTTGACAAGTTGGCCCCTGATCTTCAATTTTCCATGAAATTGTCGTGATATTCATGAGCTTGCCACCGAGTTGTACTGAGCTTACCATTTTCCAATGTGACAAAATCACCAGGATCTTTCTTGTCAATCCTACATTCTTGACCTCCTTTCATATTAGGCTCCTTCTTGTGGTTCTGGTGACTCGAACTAATCTCTATGAGTCACTTGGTTCATCATCCTCTGGCAATGCTCCATTACTCATCTCATCTTTAGTCGAGCAACCTAATACTCCCAAGTTGTGCTTGACCTAAGTTTTACTGAGTATTTATTTTCCCAAATCATGTTTATTTCCAACTTCGAGATTATCCTATGATAAATTTCCCTTATATTCTTCAAATAAAGTCAAGCTACACACGCGTTGTCTTGATTTATGGATATTCTACTAAAACCGCCAATCCTACATTATTTTGTACAAGACTGAGTTTTTATGACTCAACCATGCAAATTCCATGATCCGTACTCGAGCTTTGTCTAATGGATTAGGCTCAGCTTCATGTTGACTTAGCTTGGCCTTACACATCTTATTACCCATCTTATTTGCAATCCAAGTTCCACACCTGGTGAGCTATCCTAAAACACCTCGAGGCATGTTTTGCTAATCACTAGCCCAATATGCTCGCATTTAACCTTGATATGACACCATATGATCAAGATAGCTTGACAAAAATAATATAACTCAGCTCCCACCTTGTACAAGATTTCAACTCATTGAGTAGCTCACCAGGCTGCTCAACGAGCTATTTGAGCTCAATAGACCTTTTTTCTTGGAGTATTCTCACACCTAACCTTGAAACCTCCTAGATTTCCCTCGAAAACCTAGGGATCATAGAGATATAATAAGATCCTTCAACATAATTTACCAATTGGATCATTTCCTCCTATGATGACTATAAGTGGACCCACTGAGGACAACTTTTTCACTTTGAGAGAACTCTGAACCTCCTAGACACAGGAAAAAGAGAGAATAAAAAAATATGATTCCGAAACTAACTGGAACACCAAAAACCCTAAAGAAAAAAACATTTCCTTTATGCCCAAATCTCTCCCGCAAAGATATTTCTCTATCCCAGAGTTCAACAGGACCCCATTGTCCAATTTTGACAAGTGTGCAAAATTGGATAGCAGTTTTGACTGTTACTAAGATATTATAAAAATTAAATTGAACTGATGAAAAAGAGGAAAAAGGTTGTGATAATCTATTATAACTTACCAATACCCATGTTAATGTTTCTAGTGGAAGTAACTTGGATCTTCATTTTTTGGTGGGTCTAATAAAAATTTCTATGCTACTTTTTCTTTTTTCTTTTTTGCCTTTTGTTGATTGTTTAGAGAAGCCATTGTACCTATCCAAGAAAATATTTAAATTAGATAAATTGAATAAATATCTAAACAAATCTAAAATTTGTAAATGTAATCAAATGCATATTGGATGCTACTGGGTGGTAGCATAATGCATGATGTCCGAAGGTAGCATGTAGTATGCTACCGACTAACATCATGTAGTTTGCTACCGACCGATAACATACTACATGTTGTCAATCGATAGCATGCAATATTCTACTAATCAGTAACATGCAGTATGTTACCGAATGATAGCATCCTTCATGTTGTCGGCTAACATCATGCAGATTCCAAAAAATATGCTACCTACATGCTACTGAACAAACTAAAGTACCGTGAAATAAAAAAAGGAAATATTTTTCTCTAGTGACTAGTCCCCGAATTTTGAAAGAAGAAACCCTAAAGGAAATATTTGATAATCATCATTTTATGGAAGAGGAGGCTTTGAAGTTTGATGTTTAGAATTATGAATAATCAATTATAAATACTTAAATAAAATATATATATGAGGTGAATTTGACATATTTTAATTTCACAATAAGGGCAATTTTAATGATAACAATCAGATGTCGGTGGAAACTCCTTGGTGAAGTGACCTATAAAATTAACTTGTAACCAAAACATTTTAGTGACCTAATCCCTATTCATACTTGAAAAATTTTCCAATTTCAAATTTTGAAAACTAGAATATTCGTGAATTAACAAATATTCGACACTAAATTTTTCCCTGTTACATACATTGCTACATCTAGCTATCATTCACTATTCAAGTGCATCTTGTACAAGTGACACATAGGGCACAATTCATGCACACACATATGAGAACTACATAGAGTCTAAATGTAGTGCAATGTTTGATTGTAATCTCACTTTCTTGGGTGACCATTGGGGTCAGTTTGATTCCCCATTTGCATCTTTTTTTTAAAAAATATTTGATGTGTTTTGGGGTTTTTCAGGAGATTATTATTTTTATAGGTTACACGAGAACTCTACAATCAATCGGTGACATACAAGTGAAAAACAACGAAGGTTAACGACATTGGTGCTACACAAGAAAAATCATTTTTTGAGGTCTTTCACAGTCATGGGCACCTAGAAGAATTCTTCAATGCCCAGGAACCCCTAACCCATTCCAAGTGCCCCAATCTAGGAATATATAAAAGCTCCAAAAATTATCAGGCTCAGTTATATAGTCTCCTCCTCCTATTCATTAGTCTTCCAGTCTAACATACTTCAGGATCAAGTGCAAAATCAGATAAGTCTCTTATTCCTTCTCTTACACTTAGGGCTTCAATTTGCATTTTCTTATTGCTTGTGTCAAATATGTGTCTTAGAATTTTATTGATCAAATTTGACTTTGCAATTAGGGTTTTACAAGCTCCCATATTTGTTAAATCATTTTGTGAACCCAATATTTCAAACCATACCTTATGGGCATGTTTCAGAATTTCTCTTCCTCTCAAGTCATGGATCAATCTTCTTATACTTATTTCACCCCCACTAAAGGTTTCTGGCATGGTTAATACTACTACTGATTTTATGCAAGTTTGTTCTGAGAATACTCACTTTATTACACCTAGGGATGATCCAACTATCAATGTAGTCACCACTCACTGCACTTATCCCCTACGACTTAACCTATTTCTATCTTGCCACCTATCACTTCTATATCTCCTACCACCACTTATAAGGGATATGATATCATTGAGAAGCTTAATAATATGACATCAAAATATTTCTCTAAGACTTATTGTGTAATGTATCCGAATGACATCATACATTAGAGGTCTCCCTTTGTTCTATCCATATTTAAAGAAATAATTCTTCAGTGGCCTTCACACATCTTATTCAGTCTCTCAAAAATATACCATCCACTATATCATTTAAAGATGAGGACATATTGTCATATTTTATTGATAATCCATGTGTGCCTCTTCTTATCATTGTTATCATTGACACAATTTTTATCAAGTGTGTACTCATTGATAATGGATCTACCATTAATCTACATGCTCACTCTATTTTAAAGAAAATTAGAATTATTGATGATCTCATTGTTAAAAATTCCAATATCATTCATGGTTATGATTCCACTACTCACACATGCCTAGGCGTTATCACATTACCTATAAATTTGGGCCTAATATTGTTTCTACAGTATTCTTCATTATCGATGCCTCATTTCAATTTAATCTCTTGCTGGGTAGACCTTGGATACACACAATGCATGTTGTCCCATCCATAATTAATTGATGTGTTAAATTCTTACATGATCGATATGAACATACCATTACTGTTGACCCTAATCCATTCAAGTTCTTCCTTATAAACCTCGTTACTGTTATGCCTATTCCTCCATCACAGCCTATTCCATATAGCCATATTGATACATATGATATTGGTTAGTCTAGTGCTTCATGACATTCTTCCACCTCTATAAGCATGTCATCCATTTCCAATCACACTAATGATATCATCTCACCTATTGTTTCTACTCCCATACCCGCCACCACTAAACTCACTAAGATTCCTCTCACTCTTATATCTATTCCTCTTCCTACCAATATCTTTGATACGACTATCCAACATGAAAATATCAGCACTTATGATTTTGATGATGACATTGATGTTGTTGATCTTACTGATGAAAAATTATGCAATCTTAATTTTACTCCTATCGAGATAGGCAATTCATACTTCAATGATACTTTCATTTCTATTGGCCCTAGTGAATATTAGTTCAAACAACCCCCTCCTTCTACTAATACTATGGTGATTTATCAGGGTATTTCCATACATTGGATGTCATACCACCTACCTCATCATCTCATGAGAAACCTTCATCTGTGCTTCTTCCTTTCACATGCACTTTTTTCATGAATAATTCCTATTGGCCACATATTCCATTTAATCCTACTAGTTTTGATACTATTTACACATATGATGGCTTGGCTCAGCTCAGATTCACACTCGTTAATCCCCTCCCTCCACCTCATTCTCCTCATCTCTATCATGGATATATTCATATAATTTTTTCTTATGGTCTTTGTGTTTTCCATCTATCAATATTTGTTGCACGCACCTATCGCACATATCCACTTACTTTGGGGAATTCTTGGCTTGACTATATTTGTGATACTTTAGATCTTGATCATATCAACATTTCATTCCCCATTCCCTTTGGCCACATTTTTATTTGTAATGATTCATTTCTTGGCTATTCACAAAATCTTACTCGATGGTATGCACATGGATGTCCACTACTACCTTTCATTAATGAAGAATATGCAATGGACATGTACAATCTACGCCACAATGGATCTTTACATGATCACATTCATACTATAGCTTATCTGATCTATGATGCATATCCTTTTGAATTCAACCATGACAATGATAATCTCTTAGAGGATGTCACTTGATTCTTCTTCCCATCATACAATTGGGGGCATCATGCTATCATTATTAGGTGTCTCACATTTCTACTATCACGCTCTGTGCTTCACATTTAGTCTTCCTCATACATCATACACACATTAATACATGCAACTTGTATCATCATAACCCTATGATTCACTCTCATGATAAGGTTCACACTTGACTATTGAGGGCATACTACATTCATGGACCTCACATCATACACACAAATCATACTCTATGCATTTACAACACATCTTTCTAACATCACACTTCCCTATTACACACTATAGTTGCACAGTTCATGCTTAACTACTAAGGGTCTCAATTTGAAATGAACATTTCCACACTCACTCACTCTCTACACTCTATGCTTCATTGATCATATCTTTCTAGTGCACATATTGAAACTATTCCCCGATGACGCACTCTTGTTCTATGGTTCATTCTCGAATGTAGAGGGGTATTTTTTAAATGAACTTCATCTCATACTCATCCACATTCAATCAGGGAGAATTATGTTCATATCCCACTCACTTTGCATTCCATTCTAATCAAATTCATAACATACTACAAATATTTGTTGCACATACTCTTGCTTTCTTCTACTAGTTACATGTGCACTTTGGTTTCATGCTAGATAGATACTTTGTATGTCATTATCTTTATCATAAACGCATGCATGTTCACTTTTTCTCTAGTTATGGATGTAGACTTCCTACAGATATTTACATGTAGCAAGGATATTTAGAATTGTACCTCTTACCAGTCCAGATTGGATCTTGGGGGCATCTACTTTCGTACACACTACATGTGATATTATTTCATTATTTAGTATTACACATCCTTACTAGAGAACTCTGTTACATTGGATCACACATACTTTTACATAATTTTTTTTATCTTTCTAACATGTTAATGGATACTTATTGTGCATAATTTTCATTGTAGGAACTATTTTCCATGATGGTTATATGTTACTTTTTTTATTACTGTTTCTCATTACATGCCATTACTTGTAGTATTTACCCTTTGCTTATGTGCACACTGTATGTTTTTTCCACTTCGACCCCGATTGCCTTGTGACATTATGAGAAATGTCCCATATTTGAAACCAAAATTGTTGTTTATAATGTCTTCTTTCTTGTTATATTACACTTTGTATTATATACGCGTATCTTTCTTGATTGCACTAACACATGTTTCTAGCCACTTTGTTTGCATGTGCCTTGAATTCTAGCATGCACATTCCCTCCCCTATAGGGAATCAATTTTAGATCAACGTCTGGTCCTCTCCTTTTGGCCACATCCTCCAAGCGACATCGCATGCACCCCAAATGAGGGGGGAATACATTGGGTGAAATAGTTACCCCATTCAACAACACAGTCACATTTCAGATCTGCAGAATACAAGAAAAACATAGTCTATAGTTACAGAAAGGGCTCATATTTTGACTTGGGTCCTTAGCACAACATAGATACCAATGCGCAAATATAAATAAGAGCATCTTGGAACTTCTTACCCTTCTTGGGTGCATATGAACATGGGGAAGTTATAGTCACTTTCTCATATCGCCATAACTTTTAGCAGTTTACACTACGATTTACATAGAGCAGGCACAGTCCTCTAGTAATCAACATGCATGCTAACTTATTTTTTCTATGTGTGTTGGATAAAAATGGAAAAAATAAGAATCAAACCATCTGTAGTGGTGTATAAATCAGTGAGAAAAATTAAAGGATGGAGAATAACAGTAAACCTTTATCCCCAAAACTTCTTCTGGTGTGGAGTGAGATCACCCAAAAAACTCACATTTAGCATGAGATCTCCCAAAAAAAATCATTCTTGGAAAGATATCACCTAAAAAAATCATTCTTCTACAACACTTTAGGACACTTTCTATCCTTTTCACTTGTCATAGATCAGATGAACATGTTTCTTTTTACATTTTTACATACTTTTACATACTTGGATCAATTTTTTCATAAACAGGACTTTGACTACTCTTTCACTCTTCATTTGTAGGTTTGACCTTAATACACAACAAGAACCAGCCCCGCATTAGCATCAAATAACAACAAAAATATGTATAACATGGTACACACATACACTTTCACCCCTATGGTCACTTCCTCTTTCCTAACTTAGCTTTCATGCTTCATTTTTATCACTCCACACTTTTTATTGTCTCCTCGAAGCACATTTGGTCGTCAATCTACACGGTTATTAGGTACACGTCTCTTATATAATTTATGATATTGAGTATTCACTCAACAACATAAAGTGGGGGAAAATCTAGACACAAAATCACGCACTTTGGGTAAATTTCTAGGTCCTAGTCACATACTACTATTCATATGATTCCTAAGTGAGAAAACTAGCAATTGACAACTATCTTTAGCATTTTTTTTGTGTTTCATATCATCTTTTTGGTCTCTTACACCCTACAACCTAGTTGATATTTTACTCATTTATCTTTTATGACTATGGACACCAGCACCCACCTAGGATGTAAACACCCAGGTGCCCTCATCCCGTCTGGGTTCCCTGACCTCTCTTTACTTTACTCTCTCCATGTCGGCATCTTTTATCTTTTAGGAATCTTATTTTCTTATGGGTTAGCCTTCCAGTTTTCAATTGTAAAATTTAACCAAGGGAATCATATAAATATAAAATGATGTGACCATAATAAAGGACCAATCTCTAAGCATCTATTAAGTTATCACCCAAGTTTGCATCCAAAGGAATTTTCAAGAGCATCAATGTATCCATCTAGCTTCATTCAAGGGAAAAGGGACTGCATTATTTACATACACACATAGGAGGGGAAGTTCATTTGGACATCTACACATCTCCTTACATTACTACATCTATATTTTACTCACTATTCAAGTGTATCTTGCACAAGACCCCACCTAGGGCAGGATTCTTGCACACAAATAGGAGAACTACATAGAGTATTAAATGAAGTGCAACATTTGGTTGTAAGCTCACTCTATCAGGTGACCACTGAGAGTCATCTCGACTCCCCATTTTCATTTAGTTATTTTTAATATTTGATGTGTTTTAGGGTTTTCCAGGAGATAATTTTTGTTTACATGTTATAGGAGAACTATGAAATCAATCAGTGATATATAGGTGAAAAACATGGAAGGTTAGCGAAATTGGTGTGTGACATAAGAAAAATTAATTTCTGAGGTCTTTCATAGTCACAGGAACCCAAAATCAGTCTTCAGTGCCCAGGTGCCCATAACCCAATCCCGACGCCCTAGTTCAGGAAGGTCTGACATCTCCACTATTTATCAGGCTCAGTTACGACAATATCCTCCTCTTATTTCATCAATATTCAATCTTGACATACTTAGGGATCAAGTGCAAAATTAGCTAAGTCTCTTTCACTTAGGGCTTCAATTTCCATTTACTTATTCCTTGTGTCCAATCTATGTCTTAGAATTTTATTTATCAGTCGTGACTTTGTAATTAGGGTCTTACAAATTCCAATATTTGTTAAATAAGAAAATTGTTTATCATGGTTGAATGATATCTCACTATAGTGAGTACCTTGAAAATAGTAGAAACATGTTCTTACACACACACACACACACACACACACACACACACACACACACACACACACACACACACACACACACACACACACACACACACACACACACACACACACACACACACACACACACACACACACACACACACACACTTAAATTTGAATTTGTACCACTATCCATTTTGATATCTTGCTATAGTGTGTACTTAGAGAATAGTAGAAAAATTTCCCAAAAAAAAATATACTCAATTCAATATGTCCTCCTATTTATCTTATATCTTTTTATAGTTAGTACTTCAAAAATAGTAAAAAAATTGGTTAAATAATTAACTATGTGTAATTGAAATGGACTCCAATAATTATATACATATCACTCTAGTGAGTACTTATAACCAATAGAAAGATGGTTAGCTAAATAATTACATGCAATCAAAATGTACTCCAATTTTTATACAATATCAATATAGCAAGTGCTTTGGAAAAAAAAATGATTTAAAAAAAATAGACATGTAGCCATCAATTGCAACCATATATGTTGCTAGACAGTGAATTTTTATTTAATAAAGATGGTGAAAAAGTAGAGATATCACTATAAAATATTACTAGAATAATATTAGAAACATAATTAAGTATGTAATTACATGTAATTGAAATATAGTATAATTATGATGACATCTTGTTACAGTGAGTATTTTGAAACCAATAAAAACATGATTACATAAAAATTGCATATTGCAATAATTTCTTACCCCATGTGTTTCTAGATGATGGATTTTATTTTAATTGAATTACTTGAAATATAATTATCTTATAAACTATTTTGGATTTTTAACAACAAAATTAAAATTATGAATACGTTTTCCAAATATACATATGCATTTATTGAATCATATTTCACTGTGGATTTACTTGGTTTCTATAATAGTTGATAAGATTATTAATATACTAGGGGAAGAATTTTTTCAAAATCAAAGATGTTATCACATAATTTTGTATACAATTGTTAAAATATATTGTACATGTTTCCAATTGAGTAGTGTATTTTATATAAAGATTTTTGGGTAGAATGATGGTCAATGTGCTTGTAGAAAAGGATGGAATTCAATGATAGGAGCATCTCAAAATTCATAAAGAGTTCTCTTATTAAAAGTAAAAATTAATATAAAATCCATGTCAAATCTAGAGTGTATGTATAATTGGCCAAGGTTTCAAAAATATTAGTAATAACATGCTAATTTGACATAAGAAGTACACTAAGATACATTGAACAAAGATGAATTTTCTACATAAACCATCATTATGTTTAAAACACTACTAATCATATCCCTATCTTCATTTTAATTTAAAAATATATAACAATAGATAACAAAATATAATCATCATTATGAACAATGGCATGTAGTCTAAATAATAAAAGGAAATATAATATGTAACTCTAAATATCAATTCCCTAGGCAACTGCATGGATCACCTAGGTATTAATCTAAAATTGGTCATAGAAAATTTAAAAAGTGTATACATACTTATTCTTGGGTTTTATTGTTTTTACATTAAAATTTGAGTATAGTAATAAGGACTTAAAATGGTCATTTCAATGAAAATAATTTAATTAATGTTGTGCCCTATTCAACGCGAGTTCCAAAAATGATAAAAAATACAACCAAATATCATGAGAAAAGATATTAAAAGTAATAATAATGATAATTGTGTTTTTAAAAAGGTATAAATAATAAATAAGAAAGGGTAGTTTAATATTAATATAGTATGATAGTAATGCGAATAATTCACAACCACAGGGAGGGCAGTACCAAAATGATCTCGCAAAAGGGAAATTTGAAGAATTAATAAAAATTTTATGTCATTGCGACTGTGTCATATTTTTAAAATTAAGAGGTGAAGATTTGGTGTAAAAAAACTTTCACGAGTTAGAATAAACATGTGATCTTAAGAAGTTGAAGATGATTTATGCATGATGGAGGTAAGACCAAGTTATCACACATCATTTAAAATTATCACTATGAGAGAAATAAAGAGGGTTTAATACAATTGCGGAAAATATTAATCATTTCAAAAATGATTTAAATGTTTGCGGAAACTCAATAAATGGTTAAAATAGTCATGGGTCCCATTTACTCTCCTAAATGGATGCATACCTTTACATTTTAATACACAAGCTATAAAAGGAATTAATTAATTAATACTTGCAAAATTAAAGAGCATCCTTATAAAATTAAGTCAATAACAAATTAAATAGGATCTCTAGATATAAAGTAACCTCCACCATATGATGATAAAGCCTTAAAAATATTATGAGGATAGAAATGAAACCTATAATATTTTATTTCATTTATCTTCTCACATCTCATTCAGTGGCCAATGTTTGGTTCTTTTGTGGTTTTGTTTTACAAGAAAGAGAATGAAGATCATAAGGAGTTCAACTATGAAGATCAATGGTGGGGCTCGTACTCGGTTTTATTCTTAATTTATTTGATACCCAAATAACATATGATCTGGGTATAATTTTATTTTTTGGATAAGAAATACACTGTTGTTTATTTTCTTAAATATTTCGAGGGAAACATCTACAAGTTTTCCCATTTTGTTATGATAAAATATCTTCCACAAAGTAGATTGAAACAACTTTTTTAATACTATGAGGTTAAAATTCCAAGTTGGTTCGAACGTGTATATATACACATAGAGACACACATTTGTATTGATTTTTTCATTAGATGTAGTGGTGGAGACACCTATTATCACAAAATCACAACA
The DNA here is from genome assembly GCA_019776745.2 of Taxus chinensis. Taxonomy (NCBI): domain Eukaryota; kingdom Viridiplantae; phylum Streptophyta; class Pinopsida; order Cupressales; family Taxaceae; genus Taxus; species Taxus chinensis. Next base: position 620,475,984 of record CM034149.1, on the reverse strand, counting down.
CCCCATGAATTTCCTGCATTGAATGAGACATCTGGTGTGATTATGTAACATGGGTACCACCTATTAAGTTGTAGGACTTGTGTTCTTGAGGTGGACCTCCAGAGAAGGTTGACTTCCTATTCATAATCCTACTACTACAACTACTCCTAATGTAAGAAATACACCTAACTACACCTAGTCTAACAATTCCAAGGAGACATGGAGAGAGAGAGAGAGAGAGATGAGAGAGAGAGAGAGAGAGAGAGAGAGAGAGAGAGAGAGAGAGAGCATGAAAAGAGAAATCCTACACTATATTGGTGATAACACCAAGAAAAGGGATTGTTGGACAAGCTCGATTCATGAAAATTGAGGAAGGTCAGTATGGAGAGGGTGGACATACATCATAGACCAAGATAATACACATAACACACCATTTTTCAGTTAAGCACAAAAAAATCTAAGCATGTAATGAGAAAAAAATATACACAGTCACCTGCAAGTATGAAGAAAGCCAAGAAAATACAATAAAAACAATGCAAGGACAAAGAAGTAGCTATAAACATAGGTTTTTATTGCTCCAAAGTATTCACAATACAAAATTATAGCATAAAGAGGAAATATTTTTTCATTACAAAAGCCCAAACAAGGAGGCTATAAGCTCCATAACATTCATGCAGAGAAAAAGAAGGGAGGGCAGCACCAAGAATTGTCTGACCTTTACAAAATGTGACATCCTTTAAAATTTATAGATATGTGAGGAGAAGAGAGAGAAAAGAGAGAGATGTGAATGCATGCCTTGCTTTACAATAAAAATTCAATTTATGATGTGGAGGTAACATGGGACACCTGAAAATCCCACTCCCTTTGTATTATTGCTTACTGGAGAAGCAATTGGCCTCCATGCTTCATTAATGGAGGTAGGTAAATATTACTATTCCTTAGCATATAGCATAAGTAATGATTTTTTTTACCACCTTCCCTTCACTAAATTTGAAATATGAAATTTCTAGTAGGTATAGGGCCTTTGATACCTTTTTCGTAAAGTCCAAGAATATGTAAAACAGAGCTCTGAGCTGAAAGTTATGGTCGTTTCAAGTTTTGCAATCCAGTCGGTAAACCAGGGGCCATTACTACACTTTTCCTTACCTGTGGTAATCCGACCCCCTATTACTTCTCCTTTTCATCACACTTCTCCAATTAATTTACTTTACTTATTTTAGATAAGTAAAGTAGTTTGCATCCACCTGACTACTTCATTTATCTACCTTCTTTATGGCGTTTTCACATTACTTCTCTTATTTTTATGAAGTAAAGTAGTTTGTATTCACCAGTTACTTTACTTTATCATTTCCCTCCTTAGTTCTATGGCCTTTTCATACTTCTTTACTTAAAATAAGTAAATTAGTTCCAATTCACCACTTTCCTTTAATTCTCCATTCCCCCTTACCTGCGGCTTTTCCATACTGCTTTACTTAAAATAAGTTAAGTAGTTAGAATTCACCCACTTTACTTTAATTTTTTCCCCTTTTACCTATGGATTTTTCATACTACTTTAAATAAAATAAGTAATGTAATTCCAATTCACCACTTTACTTTATTTTTTCCCCCCTTACCTACGGATTTTTCATACTACTTTACTTAAAATAAGTAAAGTAGTTCCAATCCACCACTTTACTTTACTTTTTTTACCCTTTTATCTATAAATTTTTCATAATTATTTACTGAATATAAATAAATTTATTCAAATTCACCACTTTACTTTACTTTCCCCCCCCCTTACCTGCAGCTTTTTTCATACTGCTTTACGTAAAATAAGTAAAGTAGTTCCAATTCACCACTTTACTTTACTTTTCCCCCCTTCCTTGCAGATTTTTCATACTGCTTTACTTAAAAGAAGTAAATTAATTCCAATTCACCACTTTACTTTAATTTTACATTCCCTTTACTTGCGGTTTTTTCATATTGCTTTACTTAAAATAAGTGAAGTAATTTAGAAAGCCCGAATACAAAGGAAAGCAGTAATGGGGGGTCAAAATATGGTAATTTCAGTTGGCCATAACTTTTGATTAGATGATCCATTTTTTTGAGATCTTGGACTTTCTGGAAATCTATCAACATCCTCTTCACATTGGAATCAAGAAAATCCTATTTTAATATGGTAAAGTGGTATAAAAATGATAACAACACTCCCAAGCATAGAGAGTTAGAAAATTTGTAGTAAAGTGCCCCAAAGCTAGTTTTTACCATTTTTAACAATTTTGAAATTATTTGGATGATTATGGAATTATGAAGCCCATAGAGAGGGTAATTCCATTAAATGACTGCCAGTGCTAAAAACCATGAAATTTACCTGCTTTCTTCTAGATTCATCACTGAAGCTCCATCAACTGCACAATTCCATTTTCCCCAAGTTGTTCATTTTTACCAGGGGTAAAAAATGGATAACAACATCATATGGGTTGAATGTGTTTTAAAAGGCCTTAGGATTGTGTGGTATTTTGTGGTGTATAGAACACAGCCTAGCCATAGGTGCAAATGGAGAAGGGAGGTGGTGTGGGTTGTGGTATATTCCACATTCATGGATGTGGCATATGCCACAACCCTAATCAAAGCCACAAAGGAGTGGGGGATGGGTTGGGATAACCATCCCACCCTCCCCCACTATAATATATATATATATATATATATATATATATATATATATATAATTTAATACGAGATTATGTATACCCAAAACATAGTATTTTTAAAGGGGTTTTTAACCCATATTCTCAATACAATTTGTATTATTTTATTATATATACATACATCTATATTCATAGATCTACAATGCATTGAAATGAAACTAAAATATCATATTTTTTTATTATAACATTTATATTTGTACACACACACACACAGAGAGAGATACTTGAAGATATATATTGGATATTGTAATTTTCTATTAGAATGAATAACTCTTCTTGATAGTTGGGTTATCTCTACAACAATTTTATCTTATAAATAACATGAGATTTTTAGTTTTCTAACTCTTTAATTTAGCAATTTTTAGAGAAACAAAATATGGATAACCCTATATTATACATGAAATTACACACACACAAATGAAAAGGATACAACAACAAAAAAAACAATAAGTTTAACCCTAACCAAATTCTAAGGAATAACAGTAAGATAATGTTCTAAAAACACAAAATTATGATATTTAACTAAGTTTAAAATGAGAAATTTTAAACATGTTATATACGATAACAAAATGGAATAAGAAGATGTTTGAGAAATTAATACATAAATACTTTATTCACTTTGAGATAACAAGGTGTAAACTTGTAATACCATTATTTTCTCTCCTAACTTGATCAAGGCAACATTAAATATTATTGGACTTATAAACAAGTTATCTGACTATTTTTTGATTCCATGGAGGAAGAATTAGAATGTAGAATTTTTAGATTTCAACTAGAGGAAGAGAAGGATAAATTACTTTTCATATTTCCCCATAAAGTTTTAAATTTCCTTTATCCAATGAACTGATTTCTTTTTATTTCAAGTAAATATTTTAAAATACGAAACATAGATATTTGAACAACAAATTAGAGTCTTTGAGACAACAATAAATTTCTAAGTAGGTTGTATCAAGCAATGGGAGTGAGCTTGGAATTTGAATTTATGAATGAGTGGGAAAATGTTGTTAGCTTGGTTCCAAGGGATTCAGGCTTTGATATTCCTGATGGAAGGAAGGATGTGGTCTTCATGACAGAGAGGGACAAGGATGACCTATTGGGGGGACCATAATCACGTGGAATTAGATGGTTTTTGGTAGGAAACTAGAGTAGGTATTGTTAGTGTAAATTCACAGCACCCCCAAAATGACCTATGGATATGTTTTTCTAAGGCAATGTCATTTGGTGTGAATGAAAAACATTGAATTTTCTCCAAGGTGTGGGACCTTACAGATGAGAAAATTCTCCAGAGAAATTTGGTTCCTACTCCTCTGTTTAGGTGTATGCATGCAATTTTGCAGAGGTTCTGGTTCAAAATTCCTACTCTAAACCTACCAAGGAGACAGGGTTGAGAGAAATATGGAAATGGAAACAAAACTAAGAAAAAACAGAGAGGTGATACACCAAAGAAGTGATGAATCCTTGATTTGCAAATATAGACAAAAATCATGAAGATTGCAGCAACAAAACATGCACACATTACTAGAATGCAATGAAGGATTAGAAAACAATAATAATTGCATGAGAGGATTGAAAATTGATCACAAAACATACATTATCATGCCTAGATTTGATACAATACATTGCAATAGTAAAGAGGAAAAAAATGTGTTACAATCTCCATGGGAGGTCTGAAACTCCTTCAAATCCACCTACAAAGGGAAAAAGAAGAGCTTGCAGAAGCAAGAACATCCAACCTTTTACAAATGAGCCAAATCTAGCTTTTAATGGCCAAGCAGAAGAAGAGAAAGCAAAAAATGCGGGAAAAATGAATTATGAGTTAAAATACCAATAAAATCCCTTAAATTTCACCTGTAAGGTGATGGGCTTCATGGAAAATCCCATACACCAAAGTACATTGCTCTGCAGATCCAAAAAACGACCCATACTTCATTAATTTTGGTGGTTAAATGTCATTTCTGTATTTTTTACGTGCCAGAGATGTTTTCTCATTTTTCTCCCACAAATATCCATAAAAATTAAAAAATTAACCCCGTTATGTGTAGATAATTTCACCATCTTTCCAATGATATAAAGAACATGAAAAACTGATCTCTGGATCAAAAGATATGCCCCTTTGAAGATTTAGGGCAAAAATGGTGAAATTAGGGCAAAAATCGGTTCGTGGGCCGAAATTTGAATTTTTCCCCCTTTTTTGAATTTGGGAAAATTTCCAAAAAAATCCCCATGCCCTGTCACTCTGCTACCATGTGGTGCTTCCTCATTCCCTGTGGATCACAGGCTAAATCTGCCTTTTTCTCCTTTGATTTCATTTTGGGAAAAATTCCCCAAACACCCCTGCACCCCACTCTGCCGCTGCCACGTGTTGGCCCCTTATTCATCTGTGGGCTCAAATTTCATTTCTCCAACCACACCTCTACCAACCCTTCTCCTTCTCCTTGGTGGGCCCATGGGCTATTTTTTCCCTTTCGCCCCTTTTGCAATTTTGTCAAAATACCCAAAATTCCTCCACGGCCCCAACTTCCGCCACCACGGGGACACACGTTGCTTCCACATTAGCCACGGGCCTTTGCAAATTTCCTTCCCTTTTCCTCAATGGGCCTGTGGGCTGGTTTTTTCCCTTTCTCTCTCCGCCAACTCTTTGGCAATTTCTTCAACTTCACTCCGCCGTCCCAACCCCTGCCGCCACGTGGCGCATTCTCATTGGCCGCGGGCTTGTCTAGGGAAATTTTCCCCTAAAAACTCCACCGAGCCATGACTTGAAAAGTACAAGGAGTTAGAAGGAAAATTTTACCTTTCTGGAAAGGTGATAAAATTATCTATTTGATGAAGCCATTTCTAGATAATTTTGAGTCCCTGGAGTGTGTAAAATTTGATATTGAAGCACAAGGAAAGAAAAAATGAAGGCAAGTTAGCCAAAATAAGCAGGGGGCTCATTTTGGATAACAATTTTGGCGACTCAGAGGGGTCATATACCTGCTAGATGAAGTGATCAGCTGCCTTGAAGCATCCATTGGGCATGGAGTCATGATTAGTAGCCTGCAAATTGATCTGAACTTTGAAAACTTCCCTCTGAGCCACTTTGAAGCCTACTGAACTGGAGTTGTTTTCACCAAAATGCTACTCCAATGGACTGTGCAAGAGCAAAACCAGCACCACATAAACTATGTACAAAACTGAAAAATCATACAGCTCCAAATGGAACATGCAGAGTGTGCACAAGCACTTCTTCTGAAAGAAAACCTACCTACTCTACTCTAACTGGAAGCAAAGGTGAGCTAAACAAACCCTGTAACTGGTTGTGCAAAATAGCTTCCTTTCTTCAAAATGGGCATCCATGCAATTGATTTGGAGCTGATCATGGCTGTTAGGATGAGTGGAATATCAACAAGAAGCTAGTATTCTACCCATATCATCAAGATGTCAACTGAAAACAAGTTAGATACCTCTTTTAGTTGCTCTACATTTGGATTGAAGAGGTATGGCAGCTGATCCTTGGTACTTTGTAGCTCATCCTCATGCTTAGAAGCAAGCATGACTCATTATGGCTTCTCCTTTGGTTCTAATGAAGCCAAATACCTGATTGGGTAAGGTCTTATCCTTTGGACGTGCCCATTTCTCTAAAATTCAGCTCTAAAAATGAAGTCTTCTTGTGGCCCTTCTTGGATGGATGGTGTGGAAAAAATGATGGAATTCTTTAGCTCTTTCCCTCCCTTTTCCCATGAAGAACATGGAAGATTAATATCTTCCAATCTTGGTTCCAATAAGCTGCCACAAAACATAGGCTGCTATTTTTTAGTGTTCTCTTTTGTGGTAGCAGGCTCTTGATGTTGAAGAATGAATGGTGGAGAAGAAAATGTTGTAATTTCAGTTGGCTCCTCCTCAAGACATTCCTCTAAGTCTAATAAACAATCAAACTCTTCGTTGTCCCGTTGCAACAAAGATTTTCCCCCTTGCATGGTGACCTCCAAATCTGCATTTTCTTCACCATGTGTAGCTACATTTTCAAACATGCAACTTGCCAATTTGAACTCATCCAAAAAAATATATTTTTAGAGAGATGAAAGGGGAGAGAAACATGAAATTTCTTGTGCCTTTTGCTCACAATTTGGACCTGTTTTTTTCACCTCCATAATGGCTTCATAAATCAAATCAGCGCCTTCAAATGAAAGCAAAAATGCATCAATTACGCTTCCTTCTTCTGTAGTTGCAAAAACTGACTTGATCTCATCCATTTTCTCCTCTTCAATGGGGTTTGGAGCTGGTTTCTCTCCCTCTACAATGACTGATTTTGCAGTGCAAATTGGATCAACATTTTGTTTGGGCAAAGTGCCAACATGGACACCCAACTCTTCACTAACAAACTGTTGATTCTTTTCCTCTTTTTCTTGTTCTTGTTCTGCTGCAAACTCAACCTAAACCACCACTGTTGCTTCAAATTCAACTTCCTCTTTTGGCTTCACCATCAAGGGGATTTTTGTAATCTCAAATTTCAGAGCCAAGTTCAACAAACTTTTGATCTTTTCATCCTTGTTTGGCTCTTCTTCTTACTGCTGTTTTCCTTGACTGGCATTATGATTTTTATCTTCCCAACATGGATTTGGGAATGCAAGAGGAGGGGTGGGTTGTGACTCAATTGATTTTGTAATTTTTTGTGGTGTTGGAGGAGGTAGAAAATCTTGTTTCTTTCGAGGGAATGGCTATTTGGAAGGGAAAAGGACAGAAGAATTGAGATGGGGTGGAAGACTAGGGGATGGAAGAATGGGATCAACTTTTGGGACAGTAGATGGAGAGTTTAAAACTTGACACTACTGAGATAAAATAGATTGGGAAAGAGGGAAAGAAAAGGCATGAGATGGTGTGCTTACTTTTTGACAGGGTTGCTGAATACTCCTCTCATACACCTCTATTCCTTTAGTCCACTTTGCAAGCAATGGCACTGTTGTAACAATGAATTCAAGTTTCTCTTGAGGACTGTAATGCCTTGGAAAAGGTCCCACCAATATAAAAGGTGCTTCACAACCGATTCCAAATGCTTTCATTTGTGCTTGAGCCCTAGATTACACCATGCTTGCCTCCATATTTTGGATCTTCTCTAGTAGATCTGCATTTTCTTCATGACTACCCTCACAATCTTCATAGCCTTGTGCTTGATGTGCTTCATATCCAAACTGATTTTGGCATTGATCATATGGGTATGCATACTAGTTTTGAATATGTTCAAAATACTGATTTAGAGGATTTGAGAAACATGTTAGAGGTGGAATATATTGCTACTGTTGTGAATACAAATTCCATGGAGGAAATGAAGTCATGATTGCACAACTTCATGGAATGAAATAATATGGAAGAGATGGAAAGAAGAATGAATGAAATGAATGGAAAATAGTTCTGTAACTCAGAGAATGAGGTATTAACTAGATGGAGTCACCAAATGTGTTTACAATTACCTCCAAAGGCTGAAATCTTCATAGGAACACATAAAACTACAAAATATGAAGTGGAAGACCTCTAAGGTCCCACTGAGTGTGCCAAAACTGTTAGTGAAAATTCACAACACCCCCAAAATGACCTATGGATCTGCTTTTCTAAGGCAATGTAATTTGGTGTGAATGTAAAACATTGAATTTTCTCCAGGTGTGGGACCTTGCAGATGAGAAAATTCTCCAGAGAAAGTTGGTTCTTACTCCTTTATTTAGCTGTATGCATGCAATTTTACAGAGGTTCTAGTTCAAAATTCCTACTCTAAAACTACCAAGGAGATAGGGTTGAGAGAAACATGGAAATGGAAACAAAACTAAGCAAAAATAGAGAGGTGATACACCAAAGGAGTACTGAACTCCTTGCTTTGCAAATATAGACACAAATCATGAAGATTGCAGCAACAAAACATGCACAAATTACCAGAATGCAATGAAGGATCAAAAGACAATAATAATTGCATGAGAGGATTGAAAATTGATCATAAAACATACATTATCATGCCCAGATTTGATACAATACATTGCAATAGCAAAGAGGAAAAAAATGTGTTACAATCTCCATGAGAGGTTTGAAAATCCTTCAAATCGACCTACTAAGGGGAAAATAAGAGCTTGCAGAAGAAAGAACATCCAACCTTTTACAAATGAGCCAAATCTGGCTTTTAATGGCCAAGCAGAAGAAGAGAAAGTAAAAAATGTGGGAAAAATGATTTATGAGTTCAAATACCAATCAAATCCCCTCAATTTTTCCTACAAGTTGATGAGATTCATGAAAAAACCCATACGCCAAAGTACATTGCTCTGTAGATCCAAAAAATGACCTATACTTCATTAATTTTGGTGGTTGAATGTCATTTCTATATTTTTTACATGCTAGAGATGTTTTCTCATTTTTCTCCCATAAATATCCATCAAAATTCAAAATTTCACCCTCCAACATGTATATAATTTCACCAGATTTCCAATGATATAACGAACGCGAAAAACTGAGCTTTGGATCAAAAGATATGCCCCTCTGAAGATTTAGGGAAAAATGGTGAAATTAGGGAAAAAATGGGTTCGCGGGCCTAAATTTGAATTTTTCCCCCTTTTTTGAATTTGGAAAAATTTCCTAAAAAATCCCCATGCCCCTCCACTCTACTACCATGTGGCACTTCCCCATTCACTGTGGATCGTGGGCTAAACCTGCCTTTTTCTCCTTTGATTTCATTTTGGGAAAAATTCCCCAAACACCCCTGCGCCCCGCTCCGCCACTACCACGTGTCGGCCCCTTATTCATCCACGGGCTCAAATTTCCTTTCTCCCCCCGTGCCTTCCTTCTCCTTCTCTTCGGTGGGCCTGGTGGCTATTTTTTCCCTTTCACCCCTTTTGCAATTTTGGCAAAAAACCCAAAAAATCCTCCGCGGCCCTGACTTCTGCCACCACAGGGACACATGTTGCTTCCACATTAGCCGTAGGCCTTTGCAAATTTCCTTCCCTTCTCCTCAGCGGGCCCATGGACTAGTTGTTTCCCTTTCACCCTCCACTAACTCTTTGGAAATTTCTTCAACTTCGCTCTGTCGTCCCAACCCCTGCCGCCATGTGGCGCATTCTCATTAGCCGCGGGCCTGTCTAGGAAAATTTTCCCCAAAAAACTCCACTGGGTGATAACTTGAAAAGTACAAGGAGTTAGAAGGAAAATTTTAACTTTCTGGAAAGGTGAGAAATTTATCTATCTGATGAATCCATTTCCATATAATTTTGAGTCCCTATAATGTGTAAAATTTGATATTGAAGCACAAGGAAGGAAAAAATGAAGGCAAGTTAGCCAAAATAAGTAGTGGGCTCATTTTGGATAACAGGTATCTTCCTTTAACCTTCAGCACATCCGTAATCTAAATGGTATTAATTTGTACATCCTAGATTTGGTGGTAGAGTGGGATTTCTCCTCTATGAGCAATACCATTCTAGCCAAAATCCTGGGAAGTAGACCCAATATTGATAAGTTTAGGAAATGGGCATGTTACGCGAAGTGGTCACCTAAAGGAGCTATGGACATTATCCACCCATGCTAACTCCTTTGTGATTAACCTTTCATTGGAAGAATATTTAACAAAAATCCTTATTGGGGGTCCCTAGTTCATGGTTTGTTCCATTGTGCTTGTTTAGAAATGGCAACCATCGGGTTTAATCCACTTCAATATGACTATCAAGGAATTTTCAGTATGGGTTAGGCTTCCAGGTTTACCGCTGGAACACTAGGATATTGATATCATTAAGGGAATAGCTAAATACATTATAGGTTGATTAGTCATTATAGACTCTAGTTACTAGTGCTAAGTCATGATTGATCTTTTTCCTCAATTCTATGTCAACCTGATACTAGATTCAAAACTTATACAAAGCATCAATCTAAAATCTAAATGAGGAGTGCATGTCTATAAGATCGATTATGAGATAACACCCTTCATGTGTTTCTCATGTTTCTAACCTGGGTAACAATTCCAAAACATGTCCCTCAAGCCAAAGAAGAGTCAACATTAAAGGCCCAACTCAAAAGGAAAGGAAAATCCTATAAAGCAGCTGAAGGGAAAAGGAATCATAGTCCATGGTGTGAGTGGAACCTCTAAACTATATTCCAATTGGATGTAGATTAATAAGACACCTCTAGTCAAATATCTTAGTAAAGAACAATTAGTTTCCACATGATGGATGAAGTTACAGTGATTGATAGTCAAGTAGAGGACAAAAAAAGGGTAGTTGTTTCAGAAATACAAACATAGAGAATGAGATGATGGAAGTTTGCCCCACTATAGGAAGATAATATTATAGGATCCATAGTTCCTGATTATTCTAGATGTTATATTCTTTACATAAAGATGTGAGGAAGTGTTCCTTGGAAATTAGTAAACAATTTAATTTGTTGGATTCCCCACCTTGAGAGCTATCCCTACAGTGGAGGAAGATTTACAAAGAATCTTTGATTCATATAAAAAATAAGGGTTAGGGAGATATCATCTCCCATGTTCGTAGTCTAGAACTTAGATATGGATGATAATCATACTGAGGATGCTGAAACTAAGAAATATACTAGTCAAAACAAAGGGAGGGAGAGTATAAATCACTTAAAGTATTGAAATCCCCTAGTTTAGGCTCTAATGGGGGCTAATAAAAGTCCAAAATTATCACCAAAAAGGAAATCTACTCCAATAACAAGAAGGGTGCCAAGGTATATGTAGGGAGAAACAAAGTCCTCTCAAGGTAGACCATCAGAAAAATAAATGTGTGAAAGATCTTGTAGGAAGGAGGTCATGGAAGGATGGACAAATATCATTGGAGGTAAGCCAAAAATAAAAATATGATAAATGATTAATTTCTCTTAGAATATAAGGGGTTTAAAACAAACCCCAATAAGCATAGGATTCTTGCTGATTTTAGGAAAAACAAAAAACCAAATATTATGATGTTATCAGGAAACTAAAATGAATAATGCACTAGGATGGAGGAATTTTCAGAAACTTTTTTGGAAAGAGGAATGATTCCATTGTCAATATTCAGTGGGGGCCATTAGATGTTTGGTCCGTATATGGAATGTGAATGTGTTAGAAGGGTACCCTTTATTTAACAGTCAACACCATATAACCATTTGCTTCACCATTCTAAGTTCCAATAAACAATTTATTATCCCTAATGTTTATGCTCCCAATTCATCCACTAGTAGATGTGTTATTTGGGAGGAAATTATAGGATTTAGGAATATGTCTAAGGAAATAAATTGGATTATAGGTGGTGACTTCAATACTCCCTTGACTAACCTCTGAAAAAAGGTGGTGTTATGTCTTACAAGGAAAGCATGGAATACTTAACCAACTTCATTAATTGGAATGAGGTTAGTTGGATCTTGAGCTAAATGGACCTAAATATACCTAGACTAATAGGAGAACTGGTGATGATATTACACAAATTAGGACTTGATAGGTTTTTGGTAAATTATCAATGGATAAAAGAGAAAAAATATTATCTATCTTTTTTAGCTCACATTGGTTCAGACCATAATCTAATTCTTCTCAACTTTGGTGATATGGTGCAAATAAAAGGTAGACCCTTTAGGTTTGAAAATATGTGGACCACCCATCCAGAACTTGAAAAAATGATTGCGGATTGGTGGAACATAAAAACCAGAGGAAATAACATGTTCCAAGTGACGACAAAATTAAAGAACATCAAATCCAAGATCAAAAAATGGAACAAAGACACTTTTAGAAATATTTTCTCGAAAAATAGTAAAATATCTGAGGAACTACGTGAGATGGAAGAAATAATGGAAGGAGTCTGGAGTAAAGAAGAAAAAGAAAAGGAAACAATTCTTTTATCACAATTACATACTATCCTAAGCAAGGAATAAATTTACTAGAAGAAAAAGTCCCAAATTAATTAGCTCAAAGAGGGAGACATAAATAAAAATTTCTTTCATATATCAGCTACTATCAAGGAAAACAAAGGGAGAATACAAGAAATAAAGAAACAAGATGGTGAAATGGATACAAAGGATTCTAATATTTCAATACTATCATTTCCTTCTTCAGAAATCTGTTTGTTGAAGGTAAACCTTCCCCCAGAGACTCAGTCACAGAGACCCTTAACCTTTTTGATCCAACCATTAGTTCAAAGGAAAATAAAGACCTTATAGCCATTCCTTCTGAGGAGGAGATCAAGGCCATTGTCTCTAAAATGGAAGGGGATAAAACCCCTGGGCCTGATGGATTTCGTGATTTTTTATTCCAGCTTTACTTGGGATATTGTAAAGAAAAGAGGTGGTTGTTACGGTTCAAGACTTTTTTAGATCTTGTAGCTTACTCAAGTAAGTTAATCATACCTTCATAGCCCTAATACCGAAAGAAACAGGTGCCAAATATCTGAGAGATTTCAAACCCATATGTTTATGTAATACTGTGTATAAAATTATTTCAAAAATCTTGGCATTTCAGGATGAGGGAGGTTCTAAGAAATTTTATCTCTCCCAATTAAGGTGCTTTTTTCCTGGGTAGACATATTCTAGACAACATCATATCTATCCACGAAACTATTCATTCAGTGGAGAAATATAACAAGGAGGCTATGATTGTTAAATTATATATGCAAAAAGGCTTATGATCGGGTCTCAAGGAATTTTATGATTTTGCTTTTGCACAAACTGGGATTTGATTAGTAACTTTATCAAAATGAATCAAGCCTATACCTCTTATCTTAGTTTTTTGGTAATCATTAGCGGTAAACCCCAAGGATTATTCGCAGTGGAAAGGGGTCTAAGGCAAGGGGACCCACTTTCCCCATTTTATTTATATCATTGTGGTTGAGTCCCTGAGAAGGTTGTGTTCAAAAGATAAAAATGAAGGAAGATTAGAAGGGGTAAAGGTGGTTAACAATATGGATAATTAGTGACTTCAAAAATTTGTGGATGACATGATGCTTCTAGGTTAGGAGGTTGTTCAGGAGGTTTGTGCATTCAATAACATCACTAGACAATATGAATAAGTTTCAGGTCAACAAGTTAACTTCTGTAAAAGTTCTTGTTTCTTCATCAATATCAAGGGCGAACAACAAACTAGGATTGGCCACTATCATGGAGTGTAACATAAAATATCTCTCGAGGACAATTACTTAGGTATGCCACTTTGTGGTAGAAAAATGGAAGATGTTGGTTGGAATAAACTTATTGAGAGGATTAAAAAAATTAGCTTCTTGGAAAGGATCCTTGTTCTCGCAGGAAGGAAAGGCTCAACTTCTCCAAAGATCTTTGTAGGGAGTTAATATCTACATCATGTCTATCTTCATTATTCCAAAAAAAGTTCAAGAAATCCATTGAGAGTATTCAAAAGAGTTTTTTTATGGTCTGGTTTGGAAGATAGGACTAGGATATCATTGATACTTTGGGATAAGGTTACTAGACCAAAAAATTGGGGGGTCTAGGTCTGAAAAACCTATAGATTATGAATCAGGCCCTAGTAGTGAAAAATGGATGGAGAATTTACAAAGAAGAAGGTACTTAGATTGACATTTTAAAAGTGAAATATTTTGTGAAATGTTGGTGGCACTTTGGGTTTTTTATCTGATCATGAGCTTCCAAAAGGCTCCATTTTTTGGAACAACCTCATCCAAGCTAGGAAATTGTTAGTCAAGGGCACAAAATGGAATCTAGGGAATGGAACAAAACATCAAATTTTTGGATAATACTTGGATTATAAATAAACCCCTTAAGATGGAAGAGCCATGGATGAAATTTATCCTATTCTATAGCCAAGAATTTAGTGAGTTGGTGTGTAATTATTGGAATGAGGAGAGAAGATGGATTCAGATAATCCTTCCTCCAAATTATACAGGTCCACAACATCATTTTGAAGTTCTAAATCAAGATCTAAAGGAATGCCACATGCCTCATAGGTGGTGTCATGATGAATTGATATGGCATGGAATGGATTCTAGGAATTATGAGGTTAAATATGGTTACCTTATGAATTTTGAGAATAAGGAATCTAATGGCTATTGTAAGAAATTTGGAACAAAAAACTTATTCCTAAAATCAACTTCTTCTTCTAGGAAGTGGTTCAAAAAAAATTGAATTATGGAAAAACTTAGGAAGAAAGTTATGATACTTATAAACAGATGTAGCTTATGCAAACAACAAGATGAAACCGCCAATCATCTTTTCCTGGAATGTATTTTTTCTTTCCAGGTCTTCTCTGTTGTTCTTGAATTTTTTAGGGTTCAATTGGTCCTTCCTAGGGGATGTATCTCTTCTTTTAGAAAAATGGTTTTTCAATTTCCATAATGAATTCACAAAAGCAGGTCTGGAAATGTGTTCCACTCCATATTCTTTGGGGCATCTGGGTGGAGAGAAACAACTGATTTTTTTAATCAATCTTTTAGTATTAAAAAATTGTTAGGAAATTTGGTCAGACTCTTAGAGAAAATTCACAGATCATTAAAATAAAATCCTCTAAGATATGTCCATTTCTTTTGAAATATACCATTTTAAATGGCATGAATATCTGTCCCACTAAATGGGATAATAACAAAGATATGGAATGAATAAAAATATCAAATGGGCATGTCACCAAAGGGTAGTTTCAAGTCAAATTTTGACGGATCTGTTAAACCTTTGGAGGGGCTATCTAGGGGAGGAGGTTTAATTCGAGATCATTTAGGGTTGTGTATACGTTGCCTATGTGGGACCCTTAGGAAATCATTCAAACAATTTTACCGAAGCAGTGACTATGTTATGGGATATTGAACAATGTATTACCATGAATGTTAACTCCCTATTCATAGAGGGAGATTCTCTATGCGTTGTCAATGCTCTTAAGGACCAGGGGGATATCAGTTGGAAGCTTAATACCATCTTTATAGAGGCTAAGAGGTTGTTAACCTTGTTTGAGAAAGTGGAGATTAATCATGTTTATAGGGTTGATAATAAACCTATTGACGGATTAGCTAATCATGGGAATGATAGGTTGGAAAATATGACATGGTAGGGTGATCTAATACCATGGAGTAATATATTAAAACTGGTTAATGATGAAAAGACATCCACAAGATTTGGTATGATGGTCTCTAGGATTCACATGATCAGCCCCATGAGAAGGTCCATTATTTCTCAGGGGGAAATTAATTACCCCACTTTGTGCTTAGTTTTTCTGTTCTGGGTCTACAAGTTCACTTGGATACCTTGTCTTCAATATATTGTAGAGTGACTGGTTAAGAATGGGAGGTGACAGAGTCCAACATTGAGCCAATTACCTACCTTCATATTAAGAGGTATGTTACCCTATGGAGGATTCTATGAAGAGGTGGCTTCTCAAACTACATCAAGTGTCTTAAAGGTAACGAATCACAACTTGTTATTGAATTCAGAAATGCTTGGGAGGGGGGTGTCTTAAATTAAGGGGTATGGAGATTTCAGTCACAAAGGAGTCTATTTTTGAGGCCACATGATTATCCTTATAAGGCCTAAAACTTTTAAGGATAAGACCAGGCGCAAGCATGAAATTTCCACTTTTTTTGGGCTGGATGAAAGAATCCTCATGTTTGACAATGGTATTGTAAGAATTTTCCTCCCCGATCGATTTCCAGATGTATGCATGGTGGTAATGAAGTACCTTACCCTAGAAGGAAAATTTAGAAAAATATTTTCATATCACCTCTATATCCTCAATTCCCAATGAAGAAATCAAGCTATGAGCTTACCCTACTTTCTCCTAAGATCCCTTACCTCCTCTATCAAAGATTACCAAAATGAGAAAGTTAAAACTCCTTTGAATCAAGGGTTTAATCATGTTAATGTACCAGAAAGGTAAACCTTTTATCCCTACCTAGCCCCCGAATCATATGGATGTGGACTCAGAAAATGAAAACCTTTCCAAGAGAATGAACTCAATGAAAAATGAGGAATTATAGGGATAATAGAGATGTAATTTCCATGAATATCCTCTACAATCTGAAACAGGGTGATAAATGATATTGGGGAAAGAACTACTAGTAAGGAGAGGGACATAAATTTGATTGATTAGGAAGCTAGTGTGTTGAGGGTTGAATCCACTGCTGATATGATCCTCTTGCTCAACAAAAATATTGTTCAAGATATTACGGATTGTTACAAAAAAATTGAGGTGTAGAACAAAAGAATTGGAGGGTTGAATGTGGAAATTTTCATGCAGGAAAAAAATAATTTCTATCCTGCAAGACCAAATTGCCAAGACTGAAGCTGAGCGGGGTAAGGAAAAATGCATGATTGTAGATGAGCAGCTCAGAGGATGAAGAGGCCATGGAAACTGATTGGAAAATATCCCACTGAGAATACTCCTAAAAAATTATAATTTATTATGAAGGATTATCTCATTGGAGCTATGGCTAGAGGCCCAAGTGTGAGGACCAGAAGTAGAGATTCCTACAGCAAAGTGAAATGATGGTGACCCTTTGGCCACCCTTCTTTAAGGGCCTTGTGTTAGTTTTTCTTTTCTCACGCATATAGCTTATATTTTATATTATTGCAAAAAAATTATATAAATTTGTAGACTTGGTTTGGGTCATGTAGTCACAAAATCATGCACTTTAGACATTATTTATCTCAGTTTCATACTACTATTTATAAGGTTCTTGAGTGATGAAAGTACTAATTAACTCCCTTATTTTATCCATCTTGTTTTATTTTATTTCATCATTAACAACATTTTACATTTACATTCCTAGTCAAATTCTGTCAACCCCCATTATTCTAGCCTTGATTGGAGCATCCAGATTAGTATTGGGGCACCCATTGGTGCTCTGGTCCCACTAGGGGTGCATTGGACCCTTTTACACTTTCTTGCCACTTTTTTGGGTCTTTCTAGCAATTTTATATCTTTATCTTATTGGTGGTCATACATTTAGGAGTTAATTACGAAATTAGATCAAGAGAACCCTATAAATATAAAGTTATGAGACCATAATGAGAGACCTAGATTCATTCACTACTATCAATCATCCAGAGTTACATCCATCTATGGCATTGGATATCACTTACATCCACATAGATCCATCATCAAGGCACAAGGCTAGGACATATAACTCACACTTCATAGGGGGATGGATTCTATTCTAATCCATGCAAACACACTATTACATTTTCTACATCTAGTTATTGCTCATTGCTTCAAAGTGTGAATGACACAAGAGCACCTAGGTCACATTATGTACATACTCACCATAGCTAAATTTGGGTCTGAAATGTAGTGAAAAACTTAATTAGTAAGCCCATTGTTCTGGTAGTTGATGTCAGTTTGACCCATTCATTTGCATCTTTCTTTTTAAGGGTTTTGATACTTATTTAGGGTATTTTATAGGTCTTCACATCATCTTGGATTATTGACTACATCCAAAATAGGATAGAGAATCTAATGAAAAACACAATGATGGTTTCAAACCACCTCCCAACATTGTGAGATCTAGTTTTAGGGATTCATTTGATGCAAGTTGTCACTTTTATTATCCATAATTATGTTAAATTATTAAATGAGAACATGGAGTACACCATTTTTCATGACAACAATCTATTTCAATATTACAACCGACCTCCTACTACTAATATTCTTATCCCATGCATAGATATTATAGATGAGACCCAACATAGGGATGAACTACCTCACTTACCATTACTTGATGACACCATTTGTGTGATAGATGCAATTTATTTTGTGCTACTTGATATTTCTACTACTATGATTACTTATAAGGAACATGTCCAGTTTGTGGACATCGCTCTTCTTTCACATGTAACTTCTCCCTTAGTATGCCTACCATTTACTTGCACATTATTCATGAATAATTCATACTAGTAACACATTCCATTTGATCCTACATGCAATGACACTATATGTACACATGAGGGTCTATATCTCTTAGGGTTTTATTTTGAAGACCTCTACCCTACATCATGTACTCCTCATCTTTATTATGGATTTTTTCATATCAATGTTGCTTATGGTTTGCATGCCTTTAATCTTGTAGTCTATCTATCATGTACTCCTTACTCATCATCACTTACTTTAGGGAAATCATGGCTTGATTTTATTGGGGGTGCACTAGATCCCTATCATATAGACATTTTCTTTCCTATTCCTTTTGGACATTTTTTCATCAGCAATAGCTATTTCCTAGGATACACACCAAATCTCACTCGTTGGTATGTGCATGGTTTCCCAATTCCTCCATTCACCAATTAGGATTATGTTATGGACATGCACAATTAATTCTAGAATGGTTCATTATGTGATCTACTCAACATTATTACATATCAAGTCATTAATGCTTACCCATTTGACTATGAACCTGAGAGAAATGGTCTTCTAGATGAAATTATATGATAGCCTCCTTCATCACGCACACATTGGGGGAATAGTCTTTACACCCCCTATCTTATCATCATATCATCATAGGAACATTTATTATCTTTTCATTATCAACCTTACATAGCATTATATCATACTCCTAGCATTTGTATAGACCTTTCCTTAGCATCATTATTCATAACTCTTATCATCATGTGTTATCATCATCACATACATAAAGTCACCGACCTCTTTTATTCACTATAATTGGTTCATTTACTCATTCATATATGCTTTGGGGGCATCACATCTCACACATCCCCCCACTCAACTTAACAGCTATCATATTTTCATTCACATGTAGGCATTATCATCACGCGTTCTAGCATCATCATTACCAGATGACACACTCTTGTGCTTTGGTTCACACTTGACTATTGAGGGATTACTATACATAAACCCCACACACTGCACTATAAAAATTACACACCACATCTACTCACATATTACACATCATACACCATACATTTTATTTTTCATCTACAACATTTTTACATTTGTGCATTTACACATCTTATATCATATTAGTCTTTATCATACATACCTGCATCTCGCATTCCATATTACTCCTCATACATACTACTTTTAGTATACATCATACATTACATCTTATACATTTTACATTATAAATTATTCTCATTACGTGGTCATTTTTCATCATTTCATCTCCTGCATGTTGTGCTCACCACCTTATGATGCACTTTAGTTCCTTGGTCCATACTTGATTGCAAAGGGTTTTAAAATCAAATGGACCTTATGCTCATCAGACATTGCTATTTGATCTTTCATCATGTGAAATTACTAGGCTAGTGAAATACTCCTTACACTAAATCATCACCTATTCTATAATCTTTTCATGGTATAATCCTTAGGTTACATCACCACTCCCTATTTGTATCTCGTAATGATATATGTTTAGGGATAAATCATCACTCATCCATTCATCTTGTAGTGATATACGTTTAGGATAAATCATCACTTATACATTCATTTGGTCATGATATCTGCTTTGGCTATAGGGTTCACACACACATCGTCTCTAGATCACATCTCATCACTATACCTACACATTCATCATAGTGTGTTAGACACAACATACATTTTGACCATTTACAGATGATTCATTCTTGTTTACTATTCATTCTTGACTACTGAGGGGGAAAACAAAAGGAACCTCACTTCATACATTTCCATTCACTCGGGGGGCACACGGCTCCTATCACTTCATTTTGCATTCCATTCCATCCATCCAAAACATATTACATATTAGGGTTGCTTTTACTCTTTCTTACTTGTGATTGTTCATGGTCACTTTATTACACATGGTAGTTAGCTTAATTGTATGTCATTTATCTATATCATCCAAACATGTGCCTTCATGCATTTTTGTAGTTGTGATCATAGGTATAGGTATCTTACATGTAGTATGGATGCTCACCTTCTACCCTTCCTACACTGGTCACTAGGGGCATCTTCATTTGTCTCTCACAGGTGTTATTATTTCATTTCATATATAATAATTTTCATTACTTGGTTACACATGCTTTTGGTATACTATTATCTTTATAACATGCTAATGGGTGCTTTAGGTGCAACATTTGTTATGCAAGAATATTTTCTTCCATACTTGTTTGTTACATTGTATGTCTTTGTTTTCTCTTGTATGCAGGATTTTCCCTATATTTGGTGTGCACACTCATTTTTTGTTGACAAACATGATGGCCTTGCATGTATTCCAACATCGTGAGTGATGTCCTATGTTTACAACCCAATTTTTATGACTTATTTGTCTTCTTGTATGTTTGCACTACTTTGCTTGGTAGCTTTTATATTGCTTGCATATATTAAAATCTATATTTTACATGCATGTTTGTTCGTACTAACACTTATCTTTGGCTAGCCATCCTTTTTTGTGTACACCTTGCTTTCTACCGAGTGTATTCCCTTCCCCTATAGGGAAGAGCTTCAAAATGCATGCAGTTGGTCCTCTTTTGGGGCCGCATTTCTCCTATCAACAACATCGCGTACACCCCAAAAGAGGGGGGGCGTCATTTGGGGTTTTATAGTCTACACAATGCATTTACATTGGTTCAGTTCTATGCACTTTATTCCCCTAGAATTGTGGGTTTACACACATCGAGTGAGTTCAGACCAGTCTACGAAATCTATACACGACAAATTTTACAAGAGATGGTGTCCTAAGTATTCTGGGAAGTAGTTACAAGCTTGGAGGTTATAGTGGGTGTTCCTCCCTACACTACTTCATCCAGTAGTGTCAAATCAACCAAAAACCCAGGAAAATATAGGGATATATTCACACATAGTTCAGGGAAGTAGTTAAAGGTTAGATGACACAAAGCATTTCCTCCCTACAATTCTTTGGCCTATGACATCAGGTCACCCAAAAAACCCTGACAGTATAGGATATCCTTCTACACTCTTTCTCTTGACATGGATCAAGTGTACATGTTCTATTTACACTCTTTCATTTGTGTAGTTTACATTTACGTACTTTTAACATGCATCTTTTATATTGCATTTTTACACATACATACATATTCGACTACTTGATCGTTTTCTCCTTGCATGTCTCACCATACAAGAAACAAGTAGTCAAATGGGGGGAAACAACAAGAAATAACAAAAATAGCATAAAAAACAACACTTTGTGACAACACACACTATTCTAACCATGTAGGTACACTACACACATCAACATCAGTACATGTGTTTCAACCTAGCTTCACTCTCATCACGTTTTTTGTGCATTTTCATATTTAATTTCTAATATCCTCTATCTTTTTTTCATTCAATGCTTTGTCTAGTCCTTCCTCATGTTTCTATTATACTCTTCATGGACATCAGGCATGTATCTATATCTACTTTATGTTACCGAGCTTTTTGGTCACCAAAATCAAGTGGGGAAAAAATTTAGTCACAAAATCATGCACTTTAGACATTATTTATCCCCATTTCATACTACTATTTAGAAGGTTCTTCAGTGAATAAAGTACTAATTAACCCCCATATTTTGGCCATATTGTTTTATTTTATTTTTTTATTACCGATCTTTTACATCCACATACCCACTCAACTTTTGTCAACCCCCGTTATTCTATCCTCGATTGGGGCACCCAAATTAGTACTGGGGTGCCCATGGGCACCCCGGTCCATTTTTCACTTTACCACCAATTTTCGGGCTCTTTTTAGCCATTTTAGATCTTTATCTTTTTGGTGGTGGACCATTTCAGGTTGAATTACAAAATTAGATCAAGAGAACCCTATAAATATAAAGTTATGAGAACATAATGATGGGCCTAACATCATTCACTACTATCACTCATCTAGAGTTGCATCAATCTATTGCACAGGAGATCACTTACATCCACATAGATCCATCACAAGGAACATTTGCATCACACTTCATAGGGGGAGGGATTCTATTCTATTTTATGCACACATACTATTTCATTTTCTACATCCAGTTATTGCTCGTTACTTCACAAAGTGCAATTGGCACAAGATCACCTAGGGCACATTATTCCCACACTCAACAGATTACATTTGGGTCTGAAATTTAGTGCAACTCTTAGTTAGTAAGCTCATTTTTGTGGCAGCCGAGGTCAGTCTAACCCATTCATTTGCATCTTTATTTTTTTAGGGTTTCGATACTTCTTTTGGGTCTTTTAAAGGTCTTCACATCATCTTGGATTATTTATGAAATCTAGTACAGGATAATGAATATTATGTGACACCCAACAAGGGTTTCAGATCACCTCCCATCCCTATGAGATCCAGTTTTAGAACTTTTGTGTAGATCAGGGTACCCAGTTTGCAGACCAGAGCACCCGCAGGTACCCCAGTCCCTTCCTAGGTGCTCCAATCCAAGTAATTAGTCTAGATCCATTCTTTTCAAAGCTTCTGGATAGTCATTGCTACTTCCATATTCCCCAGTAACCTCTACGACACAATCCCATGAATATTTGTTATTCAGCTAAGTTATTTTTTCTTCTCTCTTACACATTATGGTTAGCATTTACTTTCATATATTCGTCTAGGTCATTCACATACATATTTACCACATTTATTTACTTCATTTACAACTATTCATATCTTAGATTAACTATCCCTACATACTATATATTAGTCAAGTTTAGGTAATCAAGTCATTCTTTTTTTATGGGTGTCCTGGTCAGGTTTGTTTGACCTGGATCCACGTGTTGTCTTTTGGTGTGCTCTTCTCCATCTGGATTTATTTTTTGTGATGTTTTTTTTTGTCCCTTCAAAACAAAATATTTTTTACTGTATCTTAAAAAAATAGTCTTTGAGACAACGTGGAATCCAATTGTATAACAACAAAAGATACATTTTTAAATAATAAATAATAATACTTTCATGAGTTTTATAAACAACATTTTAACATTGAAAAAATTTAATTTCTAAAAGTTAATTTCATATAATTTTCATAGAAGTAAAAATAATGGAAAGACAACTAAAAATACAAGTTATAAACCCTCAACTAAATTGGAGACAACATGGAAATTGTTTTCCAGAATTTACACAAATTCTTAATAACAATGGACCTATAATATACCCTCTAAAAAAATCTATTTCAGCTTCAAAACAATGTGAGAAACACTCCAAAAATCCATAAAAGAAATCCTGGTTGATCACCTGACCAATTAACATCACCAAAATCCACCAAGGGATCCAAAGTAACATGTTATCCTCCCCCAAGCACACGGGAAAGAGGTAACATAATTCCAACTAGAACTTTGGAAGAAAAGAATTTTATTCACATCTAAAACATGGTTTCAAAACAACAATCAATCTAAATTCACAAAGGAAAAATAACCACAAAATCTCCAAGCTTTATGCAAGTGAATAGGGGATAAATATATCCTAATTTAAGTAGCCAAAGACCTCCAAATTAATCAATAAGTTTATCCTTATAACTCCACATAAAATTCACCCCTTATCACTCCATAATTCTCCCATTATCTCTCAATTTCCCTCCTCGTTAAGGCTTTTAAAACTCCAAGTTTCCATCAATGGCTATAGGGATTGATTTACAAACCAAATTGAAATCAATTACTACCTACAAGCCAAATGTAGTGGGTAAACTAGAAATCTTTCAAGCTTTCCAAAAAAACATAGAAATTGAATAAGGAGGAATTCCTCCCACTTCCCAATAAGCTCTAAAAGCCACACACCTCAAGGGTGGATGGAGTAAAATAAATCAAATTTAAACACTACATTTGTCCATTTTGAAATAAATATTTCCCATGCAACAATTTCAAAACACATATCCAAAAGAAAGTAAAGAGTGCAAGATCCTACCTTGAAAATTCAAGCCCCAAATTCCAATCCAAGTTGATCACCAATTCACCAAATTCTTTCAAATATTTTCCCCCAAAATAGTTCTCTCCCAAAACTTTTCCAAGTAAAATAAACCCTTAACCATGGACAATAGGGATTATAAAGGGAAAAAAAACCACCTAAATGAACCAATGGTTAGGTAAAAAGTATCACCCCCACAAAAATGATAGCCAATGCATGCCTTCAAAGTTTTCATCTAAAAATAAAAAGGAAGGAAACTAGGTTAATCTCAAAACACTCATGAGGATTTCCAAATTCCAACACATTCTCCAAATTCAAAATTTCATAAATTAGAAGTGTATGGGAAGAGTAAATTTGAGCCAATGGGCTTCATTTGTTTTCAAAATATCCCACCTACCCATAGGGATGGGGGTTAGGGCCTCTTTTTAAATAAAATCATGTCATTAGCTTGCCACTTACCTTCTTAAATGGCACATTTTTCTGAAATCCGAGTTTGGGAAAAGTGTTGCATTTAAGAGGGGAAATTAGGATCACCTAATCCATGATTAGGTGTCCTAATCCCTCTTAAACCTATGCACAAGAACCCAAGACACTAAAAAAAGAGATGGGGTATTAAACAATAGTTAAGCATTAAAAAATAATAAGAGTAAAAATCTAGACCATAAAACTTATAACGAGATGAATACATTTCATACATATAGAAGGACCATGAAATTACATAGTTAAGAAAATCCAAACATATGACAAGGTATATGAAATATGAATGAAGTTTCATAGTTAATAAGAGAGAAAATATTTGGCCTTTAGTGCCTTTTGTGTTAGTTGGAATATGTTTCCTGAATCCCACGTTCTCCCATGACAAAATTCCTATCACCTGTAAACTCAAGGAAAATATCATATCTGTCAAATACAATAATCAAAATATGATAATATCCAATAATATCCATATGCATCATAACAATCATCCATACATAATCATGTTAGCTAAGAAATATATCATATAAACAAATCTCCAACTTAGTAAGAAGGTTTACAACCATGCATCAGGTGTGAATCAAATAACAACGTAAAATCATAATAAAATAAAATCATTATATCATCATAACTCATATGTTTGATAAATGAAATGTGGCATTGTGTGCCCCATTAAAAACCTATCAACAAGAATTATCATCCTAGTGCTATAAAATAACCATATCATGAATGAATGAATATAAAAAAAAAAACATAGTATTAATATCCCTATCCATATAGATAATGAACATACAATGAGTCAACATAGGTCAAACTACAAATAAGAAAATAGGTGGTAAATACATCCCCCTTTCCTAGGAATTGAATTCCTCCAGGAAGTCACTAAAATAAGTAAGGGTATCCAATGGCAATGGTGTCACATCCTCCCAAGTAGTTGTAGTATCATCATACATGTCTCACTAGACTCTAACTTGGTCTAGCTCTTGCCCTTGAAAGGGCCAACACTGTTTTCTCTATAATATGCATGGGCTCCAAAGTCCAATATCCTTTGGCAGCCACCTATAAGGCTAACCAATTCAAAACATTTTATGTGGAAGGAACATACTTCCATAACACTAAGATGTGAAACACTTCATGTGAGTGAGATAGGCATGGCAGTAGTGTTAAGTGATTGATAACTTGACCAATAACCTCTAAAATATCAAAAGGCCCAAAAATTTGAGGGGATAACTTAGAGCCCTTTTCATAATGGAGTGGACTCATGTGAGGATGTTCTCTTAGAAATACCTTTTCACCCAAAAAGAAGTGATGCTCAACCCTTTTCATTTCAACATATGCCTTCTGGCATGCACGTGCTTGTTTCAAATGCTTCTGGATGTGAAAATATTGTTACTATATCTGGAAGATACATGAGGCCAAGAACAATCCTATTAATTAATATGTTCTAACTCAATGGTGTCCTACAAGGTCTCCCATATAAGGCTTGATAAGGCGCCATGCTAATGGAACTATGAAATTTTTTGTTAAAATCAAACAAAACTAGATACAGATAATTCTTATACTTAATATGTTGATCCATCATATAAATACGAAACATATCCTATAGAAAATTTTTCACTCTCTTTATTTTTCCATCTATCTGAGGGTGGCACGCTGAACTAAAATTTATATGAGCTCCCAAAGATGATTATAATGAAGTCCAAAACTCATAAGTACAAATAGATCCATGATCACATATGATCATCCTAGGAATACAATGTAACATCACCACATCATTAATAAAAACATGTGCAATGGTAACTATATTATCTAATACCTTCATTAGAGAGAGGCGAGAAACCTTGGTCAACTTTTCCACTGTCACCATGATGACATCATTATAAAATGATGAAGTGGGAATAACAACAATAAAATCCATTGACACCACATCCCAATTCCACTTTGGAATATAAAGCGGGTAAAGAAGGCCCGTAGGTGAGAATGTTTGGCCTTCACCCTCTAGAAATTAAGATAATGGGATATGAAGTCTACAATATCATGGTGTAACCCAAGCCAAAATTTAAGTTGTCTCAAGTCTGTATACATATTCTTAACCTCTGGATGAGCCATATAAAGAGCTTGATTTTCCCATAAAAGAACAAAAATACACAAATCTCATGTTCTAGGCACATAAATGCATATATGAAACTAAAGTAGACAATTTGAATCTAAGGTGTAACCTGAATATTTTCCCTCTAAGGGCCCCTGAGACTTTACCACTCACCTGGTACCTATTGGAGCTCAAAATTTCACCCATCCCAAATAAATATGAACTGTGGCTTTATGGTAATATGGGATTATGACTGTCTCCAAGTTTTGGGACTTGCACTTGAAACAAACCTTCAGAGAATTTTCGATTCCTTTACCTATTTTTACCTTTATAACTACTCCTAGAAAGGGAAATATAGGTACATAACACTATTCTATGATTCAAAGGGACAAGGGTGAGAAGGAGGTACATGAAATGAAAACCCAAGATAGGGACATGTGATAACACCAGAAAAAGGGGAATGAACACTATCAGATGAGTGGAAATAAGGGGGAAAAAAGGAAAGAAGGGCCTACATTTATGCCACAAATCATAACCAAGAATCACATACTCATCTCTATGGAGCACAATAGAAAAGAAACTTGCAAGGGAGATATAGAATGCAAAGCATACAAATATTGCAACACACAAGCAAGAAGATGCAAAAAAATACAAGATAGGGAAGATAACAACCACAAAACAAGACTTTTATTGCTTCTAAAGAATGAAAATCTATTACAATGGTGGAAAGAGGCAAGTGTTCACATGTAGAGAGCCAAATTTGAGGCTTACAACTCAAAATGCAAAGAAACACCAATCTGAATTTTCAAATCTAAAAACCAAGAGCATATAACCTTTACAAATGAAAATTATTAAAATATATATAGGAGGGAAGAGGAGGGAAAATAAATATGGAAACTCAAATTTTCAAATCCAAAAACCAATAACCCACGTTGAATTTTTGAAAATATGTGTACAACATTGTTAGATCTACATCTTCATGCTAGGTTAACTTGTAAAAGAAGGAAGGAGACAAAATCTAATAAACTATGGGTGGTTGAGTTGACTAGATGTGGATTAATTATTTGAGTCATATTTCCTTGTTTTTTACCTACAAAATCTTATTAAAATATTATTTTGAGAACCCTAGAGTGTAGTACACATCAACAAATTTCCAAAAAAACCCGATGCACCTGAATCTGAGCTTTGTAGTAGAATTTATGGTGATTTGAAGTACAAAATTAACATACATGACATGTGTCATGATTTTTTTGGAAGAAAGATTCAGCTAATTGTATGTTTGTTTTGTCTTTTCTACCATGTGTCATGCATTCATTAGCTATAATGATTTGGTGCGTATATGACATGTTCTAATGGTTTTCGTATTGTGCACTTCATCTAATAAGTTAAAAGGAGTGACATGTGGCACTCAATGACTAGAGCAAAAGGTTGTGACTTGGTGCATGCATGTAGAAAGGAGGCATGAGAGGGGATAATGTAGATTTCTATGAGCATGTGCAAGAGCATGTGAGAGGAGTGAGAAGAAAAAGTGAATATATGTAAAGATGTGCAAATGTATACTAATAAGGGGAAGCACACAAGACAAGGATGCGTGGAAGGAAATACACAAGGAAAATATGTGAAGAGGGAATGAGTTCATGTGAGAGATGCATGGAACTCAAGAAGGAAGGCATGAATAAAGGGAAATTGTCAGGGAATTAGCATAATATAAGGTAATTCAACAGGTGTGTGTAAGATGGATGCACAACAACTAATGAATGAAATTGAATGTGAAAGGAGTACATACAGAGGGGAAATGGAAGGAGATAGAAGAATAAATGAGAAGGGAGATATCACACATAAGTTACAAAGGAGGTGAAGGTAAGAGAGCATAAGGGATAAGTATGAATGGTGTGTGAGGGAACATGTGAAGAACTGCAGCCATGTAATTACACAAAGGAAAGAAACCAACAATGCATGGAACCTAAAAACTTGATGTTAGATCCAAAATGGAACCGTAAGTTGTCAAAATAACTAGGGGAGTTATTTTGGAAAAAAAATTAGGCAAATTTAGAGGCCATATAATTGTCAGATGAAGGATACCAATGGCCTTAAAGCATCCATTGGGCATGGAGTCAACCTGAAAATATGAAATTTTGATATGCAACTTGAAGAATCACCCTTGAAGTCACTTGAAGCACATTATGGAATCATTTTAAGAACTATGTGCAATTTTTTTAGAAAGTTCCAGTAAGCTAAAATAACCTCTTTGAGCTTGTGAGCACATGAACAAGAAATCTAAAAGCAACAAAAGAGCATGCAAAAGGAAAGAACTATATACAAACAAAACACAAATGTGTAGAGAGAACTTGGAGGAATTGAAACTACTCTAACATGTACGTGATGTAGAAGAAACTTAAGGGAAGTGCTTGAGATAAATCCCATTGACTAGGAGTGATAATACATCTCCATCAAGTTGAGACAACTCCAAAGAGTTAGCCTCTTTGCAACAACTAATGATATATGGGCCACTCCAAAGTTCATAAAATTTTGAAAGGTACCCTAGTTTAGCTCTGTTAGCATCCCATTTTAAGACCAAATCACCCACTTAGAAGTTTTGAGCTCTAGAGTTTCTGTCAACATACTATTTGTTCAATTGTTCATGTTGTTCTAACTTGATCATGAAATTTTTTCTTAATTCATCAAGTTCAACCAGCTCTACCAATCCAAATTTTGCTTTGTCTACACCCTCGAATTCAAATTTCTGGGGTAACTATAATGAAGGTAATTCAAGTGATAAAGGAATCCTAGGTTATTTACCATAAAACCTAGTTTGTAGGGTGAAGTACTTATTTCCTTTTTACCATGATTTTATCTACCTAAAGCTCGTGCAAGACCTTCATATGCCACTCCCTCCGGATGATATCCATTTTTCACTTCATGATTATGATTAGGTTATTGTTGGTAGAATCTACTAAACCCATTTCCATGAGGGTAGTAGTTGGAAGAATTATTCAAGTATATTCCAAGGTTGAGATCCTGATCATAAATCCTAGTACGAAGGAAGGCTTTTGTATTACTAGAGATAATGGTCTGAGGAACAATAAACCTTGATAAAATACCTTCTAGAAAGTCAAGGATGACTGACTCATTTTCTTCCTTGAGTGTGACATATTCTATCCATTTAGTGAATAAATTTTGAGCTTTCAGCACCCATTTGCGACAAATACTCAAAGGAAGGTTGATCAGGGCAGTGAATTCCAGACCCCATTGTGTAAAATCCTAATTCATTTGGATTGGATGGAGGGGAACAACAACTAATTTATTCTTTATTGCAAACTAAACTGAATTTATTTGTATTTAAAAACCCACTTTTGCACATTTGCAAATATTTATTACCAAAAGTGTCCTTCCTTAATGATATTCATTGTTGTTTCTTTGGTAGATAAGTGTCCACTAGAGAACCCATCGTGAAATTTTGCTAATACTTTTGTTGACCTTTGTGTCATCAATACATCTTAACAACACACCATCAATATTTATTATGAAGAGAGCACCATCAATCAAAACATATGGAATAGACTGAAACCTCATATGTCTCCTTTTCTCTTTAGTCAAACTAGAAGGGTAACCACGTAGAGGAAAATAATGTTTCCATATCCTGTAACTAGTTTTGCACACTAGGATCTCCATTTTTCTTAGGTTCAGCATGCAGAGGTCCTTCTTCTATAAATAATGAAGTCTCATGTTCATTATGTACATCCTCAAAAATTTACTTGTAAAGCATGTTGCCTCTAATAAGCTTAGTGGATTTGATATTATCATCAAACTCCATAATCTTGGTTACCCATATAGATCTTTTCTCATTGATTTCTACTCCCATGATGAATAACCTCACACTAAGGTGTGAAACTAACACTTTCACAAGATTTTTTATGAGCATAATTTAAAATTTTTTTAGAGCACACATGATGGAAAAGACCTTTTTCTCCACATGACTATATTTAATTTCATAATCCTTTAGTGTTTGACTGAAGAAGGCCACTGGTTTCTCCATTCCTTATTCGTTTTCTTGAGTCAAGTCAATAAAAACACTAGCATAAGCTCTGTATGCATAAATGATAAAATATTTGGAGTAATACGGGTTGATGAGGGTTGGGGCGCAAGTAATTTCTTGCTTGATCTTGTTTAAGCTTTCTTTTCCTTCTACTATCCACTTAAATAATGTGTCCTTCTTGAGCATGAGGGTGATGGGCCTAACCAATCCCACAAAGTTAGGAATAAATATAGTAACAAAGTTTATATTTGCTATGAATGATTGTAAGGCCTTCTTGTGTGCTAGAAAATAAATAGAGAGGATAGTTGAAAATCATTTAGGATCAATGGAAATACCATCCATTAGACCACATAGCTCAAAATATTTCCTTGTGCAAAAAATAAAATTCACTTCTTGGGGTTAAGAGATACCCCAAACTCTCTACATCTCTCAAACACTTTCTCTAGATGCATCATGTGATATGTGCTTTGGTTTGAGAATACATTTGTGTCATCCAAGTAAATAAGGATGATCTCACTAATAAATTCTTTGAAGGAATCGTCCATTACTCTTGCAAATGTTGTGTCTGCATTGGATAAGCCAAAAGGGCATATTCTAATAATCATATGTTCCCCATTTAGCTGTAAATGTTTTCCTGAACTGATCCTCTTCCTTGACCAAGATCTTATTAAATCTAGAATACCCATCTGGTTTTGAGAACCTTTTTGCATTAGCCACAGTCTATAAAATGTGCTCCATATAGGGAAAAGGATAGTGATCCTTATATGATGCCTTATTCAAATCTCTAAAATCAACACAAAGTCTGGTTTCACTGTTCTTTTTGCATTCTGGTAAAATATTTTCCACCCAAGTAGAGTATTTGAGAGGAAAAATAATCTTTACCTCAATGAGTTTAGAAAAATCCTTCCTCATAAGGGTTCTATCTAAGGATTAATGGCTCTTTGTTTTTTTTCTAATGGGATTGATAGTAGGATCAAGGTCATTGAGTGTTGAGAAAAACTTATATCAAATCCTTTAGATCTTCATAGTCCCGTGATAATATGTCAATGTAATTCTGACATAGAGAAATGAATGCCTATTTTTTTATCTTGCGTGCATGCGTTACCAAGCATAAAATCTCTACCATGCGTAATAGTGACTGGGATGTAGTCTTCTTGTGATACATGCATGTTCTTTTCTTCACCCTTGAACTCTTCATTAAGAACTAAAATGTTCTCTAAGGTGACTAACCCTTTAGGTATCTTGTTTTTTAGTTGAATCACTTGGCCACTGTAGCTTTTAAGCAAGTCAACTTGTATGTTTGAAGAGAATTTAGCTTCATTATGAATGAACTGGACAATATACATATCAATATTAAACACTTTCAAATTGGTTTCATTGTATGGGATGGATGGCTTGACTACCACTTTGATATTTTGTGCATTTCCTTGAACAAAATCCTCAACAGGTGATAAATTTTAACTAAGGGATACCATTTTATCCACTTCTTTATTCAATTTCGTCGACACCAATTGTAGATTGAGAGTTTCAAAAATCTCCAAGAGGTCCCAAACTCTATGTTTCTAAGATTTCAAAAGCTTAGTATTTTTTGTGCACTTGTTTGTGACTTGGTGGATGAATAATTCAGTGTCCCTAAAGATCTTTAATACCTTTATCTATATGTTTTCAACAATAACAATACTATGCACCAATGATTCATGTTCTCCTACGTTGTTGGAGCATGCAAACTACAATGTGTGCACAAATAAATTATCACTATTAGGAGAGATGATTTATAGAACCATCAAAATACATCTTCCATAGTTCAGAAGTTTCATTATTTTGCTTGAGTAGGGTAGAAAACATGGCTTCTTCTTCAAGTATGTAGTAGGTTCCAAGACCAATTTCAATAGTTGTATCATAGGGATCAAATTCATAGTGTCCTTTTTCCCATTCATCTAATAATATATCAGGTTTGGAGGGATGAATAGTTTACTCTTCTGAAACTGAATCTTGTTCTTGGAATTCTTGGATTAGGTAATTTGATTGGAGAGGAGGGGATTCATATGAATCAACATGATAAGAAAATGTTGGCTCAGCTTGTATGTTAAACCTAGTACCATACCTCGATCTTAGTAACATATGAGACCAATATGAAGACAAGTAGCCACCCACCGTAGCAATGAAATATTTTGTTAGGTAAATGGAAAATAGAGGTAAATCAATTATTGAAACATCTTGAGTTATACTGAGGCTAGGACATGCATGAAAGGTTAACTCAAGATCCTTGATTACTCCTGTGGTGGTAGCCATTGATCTATCAAGTTTTAATACTCCTTTATGCATAGGGCTATACCTAAGACCTAGGACATCAACAATTTTCTTAGGTATGACATAATTACTAGACCCTTAATCAATTTTATAGTTATGAACAAGATGTTTACCTATATTCAAGGATATATAAAAGGGTGGGGTTTTGATAAATTTTCTTACGTTCCTCTCCTCTATTTGACAAATATTGAAAACAACTTGAGGTCTTTGGATAGTTGTTTCAGTGCGTGGAAGTTGCGCCAGAGCTTCATATAATAGGTTACACTAAGAGGGAATGGCTAGGGGATCCCACATTGTGACATTCATATTCCTCTACTTCATCTAGTCCACAATGTTAAATGGAAGGCCCATGGAATTGTACTTTTGAGGCACATCATTATATTTTATTAAATGATTTATTTTTGGAGGAGGCACCTT
Source organism: Taxus chinensis (assembly GCA_019776745.2). NCBI lineage: Eukaryota > Viridiplantae > Streptophyta > Pinopsida > Cupressales > Taxaceae > Taxus > Taxus chinensis. Next base: position 620,442,271 of record CM034149.1, on the reverse strand, counting down.
AGGTGGCACAAAGGATTGACCTACCAATGGAGGGATGATCACAAATTCAGTTGAAACACTACATGAAACCTCACACGTGGAAATTTATGTGTCAAAGCTAATGGGTTAATTAGCACCTTCTTTCTACATTTGATGATCATTCCAACTAGAAGGAGTAGAAGGTTGCGCTCTATCTTCCAACATTCGGTTCTTGCGACTTATGTTATCAGAAACATACTTGCATGCTCTGTTGGAGATATGCATAGCTTATTTTACTACACAAAATTCTTCAACACGAAATAACATAAGGTTGGTCTCATGAATGACTTCTGGAACTTCTTATTTTTTGGTTTGTGTACGCTACTGGAAGTCTCATATCTTGAAGAATTTAAGATCATGGTATCCTACACACATAATAAATTGGTTTAGTTATACTGAATGTGCTTTAAGTTGTAAGGAAAACACCATTATGTCTCTTGGACCATGTTATTCTCTACTGGGACTAGTGTTTTTTCTAAAACTAGGCTCCAGAAAGGGTTGTGCATGAGAAATTTTCTGAAGAAGAAGGTGTGCATTAACATGTCATCTATAATTTGTTTGATTCTTCCCATATCTTTTATTTTGACATTAATTTCTAAAGGGATGATGGATGTAATTAAATCCTTGATTAGAATTAATTATGAAGGCTTGTGCCTACTATTTTTCAAAGGATATAACTTTCTTAGAAAAAAATTATAATCAAGGATTTCTTTTCTTCACCCTCTTTTTACTTATGGGGAGATTAGGATGTGGAGGAAATGGGTTGGGAGCTCATCTCAAGAATGGGAGAAATAAAAGGATGAGGTGCTTGAAGAAGTTTAGGAAACAATGACATAGGTATTCGAAGGGCTATCTTGCCAGATTGGATTGAACAATTTTTTTCCCTAATGGCTATTGGATAAGCATCAAGAAACTACGCAACTCCCATATATTATATTATTATTACAATTTCAAAATTCAAGGCTCGTAAGAAATAAAGAAAAAAAACTTGAGGGGTTTTTATTAAGAGGGCTAGAATTCCATCCCATGTCTTCTAAAATTTGAAGTTGAAATAATCCATGATCTCATTGGGATCTCTCTTAATCATTGTTATTTATTCTAACGAGGATATTTTTTCACCTTTCTCGTTGAATTGATTACAAAGTGTAGTCCTAATTCCATCCCAGTTGGTAATAGTGGAAGGTTTTAAGCTTTTGTACCACATAAGTGATTTTCCTTTTAGTGAAGAAGAAAACAACCTTATAAAACTACATCATCAAATGTAACTAGATGAACAAAGCATACATTTGTAATATCTTGAATGTTCTCAGTAGTGGTAACTTAATTATCATCAGTAAAGAATGGGATAATTTTGAGTGCAACTACTGGTATATCATGATGTGTGGGAAAAGCTTGGGGACTACCACCATTGAAGATGACAAAGGGTAGATTTATCTATTGTGCCATGGCTAGAATGGGTATGAATACCCTAGTAGAGCACACAGAACATCTACCAAGAGGAGGGGTAGATTATGCCTTGCACTGGGAAGATGGAGACGCACACACGGTGGTTTTGCTACTTCTTATTCTTGGATCAATAATTGAAGTTATTCAAAGGATTCTTCAAATATTACAATCTATCTAGTATGTATCCTTCTCATGAAATAGGCATGTAAACTACTGAAATCAATAGATCTAGATGTTGGGAGTCTCCAAATGTGTTAAAATAAGCCTACAAAGGCTAAACCTCAACAAAAACACATCAAAATTGCTAAAATGAATATGTATATATATTTAAACTACTCCCATTGATCATGCCAAAAATGTTGGAGTAGTGAAGGAAACGAGGTGGATAGGATATTGTGATGGAGCACTTGCGAAATATAAAGCTTTCAATACTTATCCCGTGAAATATAAATCTTTATATAAAGTGAAATATAAAGCATGATAAAAATTATTGGATCTCAAAATTGCACCCATCCCAAATCAGGATGAATTGGGGATTTGAGGCAACATGTGACTATCTCCAAGTTGTGGTAATTGTGCTTGAGATATACATCTAGAGAATTTTGACTTCCTCTACCTATTTCTACTGCTACAATTACCCATATAAATGGGAATGCAATTACCTAACACTACTCTATGATTCCAAGGGACCAAGGTGAGAAGGAGGTCCATGACATGAAAACCTAAGCTAAGGGGAGGTGATATCACCATAAAGAGGGGGATGAACACTCTCAAATGAGTGGAAATAAGGGAAAATTAAGGAAAGAAGGATAGACATGTGTACCATAATAACAAACAACACTCACACACTCATCTCTATGGACCACAAAAGAAATGAAACCTATAAGGGACATGAAGAATGCACAACATACCAATATTAAAAGATAAAAATAAGAATATTACAACAAAATATTTTTTTATTATGGGTAAATGGTTTTGAAGGGAATATACCCTGTATACAGAAGGGTCAAAATCCAAATATCAAAAGAGGTAAAAACCAACCCAAAAAAGAGCAAAACGTCCAACATTAGAGGGCTCAATAGCCAGATAATACAAAATAGTAATAAAACTGGATCAAGAAGTACAATGATCTAAAACAAAAGTAGAAGAGACAAAAAACAAACAAGATATAACCTTCACTGGACATCTCAGCCAAAAGACAACACCAAAACCGCTAGTCAACAGCAACTTTGCAGCCAGTAAACAGTAAATAGTAGCAGAACTCTGCATCATTTGATAGCCCGGGCAATCTTGGACTTGATCGTTTGAAGTGAGACAAAGAATGCAATGGTAGTGGCCTGGGAAGGGTCTTTCAAATCTTCCTGAGCAATTGCAATATCTCTTTTCTCCTTGGAGCCCTAAATGTCCTCGGTAATACCACTGAGACTGTAAATACTACGAACATGTTGTTTGATGAAATTGTAGATACTTTTTAGGGTAGAGAGGATACATTCGTTACGTCCTTTTGCATTTCCAAGTCTTCCATTCAGAGATTGGAGCTTCTTGAAAATTTAAACAGTGATATCCTCCTCATCATCATTTTGTATTTTCCTTTTTCCCTTAGCTTTATCCATATCTCTAATAACACTCTTAAGTTCTTGAATTTCCTTTTCCATCATACCCACTCTAAACAACAAGTCTTCATCCTTAGGATCCTCCACCGGATTACTAATGTGCAACAGATCCATGGCAAGCTCTAGGTCTTTATGAATTATAAGAACCCTCTAAGAAGCAAGGACCTTTGTTTTCATCTCCTTCCTTTTCTTACTAGTTGAAGTAGTGTCAAGATTCCTTTCGGGTAGGGATGAAATGGAGGCAGGGGGGTAGGGGGAGTAATGAAGGTAGAGGGAGGACCGAAATCCAAGAGGAGACAGGCTGAGCAATGGTTTTGAATAAGTAGTATTAACCCTTGATGAAGGGGAACTGCCCTAGTGTGATTTTGAACTTCCAGAACTGATTTCTCTAAAGAGTTCAACAAGTAATGAGGGAATTTGATGATGATGTCTCTACGAAAGTGATTAATAAAGATCAAATTCTTTTGGGGAATAGTGACAAATCATCCCTCTAAAGTAACATACCTTACTACCATCCTTGTGATCTTAACAAACGGCTCGAGAACAGAGGCAAGCTTGGTGCCAACAGTCACAAATTCAAGATTTTCCCCTGCATCAAGAAACTTCTTAGCTTCTACCTCTCTGTCCACCCGTTTGTTAAATAATTTGGTGCCATCTAGACTAAGCCCAGTGACTTGGGAAATAAGCGCCTCTGATATCTCAACCTTGATGTTGTTGTACTTAACCACGTGATTCCTCCATCCCTGAGTAAATTTAATTGAGAGATCCTGATCAAAACCTTGAATTTTTTCAATGAAGTTCGACAGACCCCCTTTTTGAAGGTAGTTCCAAAGAACTGTATCATCTTTCCAAGCTGGATTATGGGTGGGCTCAGTCTTGCAATGTTTTCCCCCCATTTTTCTTGTGTCTCTGCCCACAATGGTAAAAAATTGAAAACTATGCGGATCAGTGTCAACTCTATTTTTGAATCCCTCCCAATAGATGTAATTATTAGACTTTACTTTGTAATTATTTAACCACTCCTTAGCATCCAACCAATTCCTATTAATGATGATGCTCCAGGTCATGCAAATCTTTGATGATGTCATCACACTGTACTTAAAAATCCACTCCTTAGCATCAACACTACAGCATTTAGTGATTACATTCCAAGCCATGTAAATCATTGATGATGTCTTCATTAACTTTAGTGGGAAGAATGTCACCGCTTAGCCAAGTTTGAAAATTATTATTAATCCCAAAATTTTCCAAATCATCTGCCACCCTATTGCCTTCCCGGTAGGTATGTTTGATTTCAAAATTTTCAAAACTCTTGCAAATATCAGTAGCTTCAGCAATGAAGTCTCTAATTGACCAACTGGGGGATTGTTTTTGATTTATGATATTGATAATGTTCAATGAATCACCCTCAATTATAATATTTGAAATATTACAATCTCTGGCTAGCCTTATACCCCAAAGAGCAGCAAGAGCTTTAGAGTAGTGGTTAGTTTTCCTACCCATTTTTCCAGAAAAGGTAGCAAAAAAATAGCCTCTGTGATCTCTAATGACTCCCCCACCTCCAGAATCTCTAGGATTTCTTTTTGAGGACCCATAAAAATTCAATTTATGCCAAGCACTAGGAGGCTTAATCCATCAGATAGGGGATCTATCAATACTATTATTATTCTTGTGCAAAACAGTGCCTATATTCCAAGTAGCCAAAATGTGCTCTTCTTCCTTAGGGTAAAGTCTAGTTTTAGGAGGTTTAAATCTTTCATTATTTTCCTTCACATCAATGATAATTTCTTTATAGACTTTGTTACATAAATTTCTAGTATTCCTAAAAATGACATCATTACGAGCTTTCCAAAACTCGCCATATGGTGTGGGGTAAAACTAGTTTCCATAATCTCCTCACCACACAATGTTTGTAAGGAGAGTGCCATTGTTCCCAGGCCTAAAGACAAGTAAGGGGAAAGATCCAATCCTAATTAAATTTTGCAAAAATAAGATGCCAAATTTTGGAAGTGTACTTACAATGAAGAAATAAATGTTTGATGTCTTCAGCTTCTTCCTGACACATGCAACATCTATTCGGCATGATGAACCCTTTCCTAATGATATTGTCATTAGTTAGGATCTTTCCTTTAATGATGAGCCACCAGAAAAAGTTCACTCTAGGGGTTAGCTTAGGCATCCACAGCTTATGCCACTCATTATCACTTTTAATAGAGGTAAAGAAAGGATTGTAACCCGATTTAACCAAGTACTCTCCATCAAAGGAATATTTCCAAATGAGCTCATCCTTATGATTTTGAGGATTGATATTAATGAGGGAGAGATGAATCTACATGGAAGAGACATCAGGATGCACATTATCCTCATCTTCTTTTAATTGTGTCCATTTCCTTTTGTTTTCATCCACCTCAATATATCCATGTACTTTGTGTCCATAATTTATAATCAAGTTGTCTTTAATGTGACCATAAGAGGAAAACTAGTTAATATCTAACCATTTATCAGTCTAGAAATTAATGTCTTAACCATCCCCAAGCTTCCAGTTACATCCTTGAGAGAGAATATGTCTAACGTGGAGAAGATTGTTCCAAAAAATAGAACCATTCGGAAGAGACTGATCAAAAATAAATGAATTCTTTCTTTGGTTGGAAAGGTATTTGATTTTAATCAACTCTGTCCAAGGCTTGTGTTCTTTTATAAGTCTCCAACCCAGCTTTGCAATAAGAGTAGAATTCATATGTTTGATTTCTTTGATTCCTAACCCCCTAATCCTCTTTGGTTTACATACCTGCTCCCAAGCCACTAAATGGTATCTAAACCTGTCTTCAGTACCATGCCATAAAAAGTGCTTTTGAATTTTTTCAATACTATTCAATACTGCTGCTGGAATGCTAAACATTGACATGATATAAATAGGTAAATTCTGAAGAGTGTTTTTTTATCAGTAAACACTTGCCTGCACTTGAAATTAAAGCTCCTTTCCAACCAGCCAACTTTTTTTTGGAGTCTTTTAATAAGATCATTCCAAATGTCATTAGATACCTTACAAGTACTCAAAGGGAGTCCTAAATAAGTAGTGGGTAGTGAGCTAATAGTGCATCCAAGTATAAGAGCAATCTTTCTTTTCCTTTCTATAGAAGTATTGAAAAAATAGATAGAGCTTTTGTCAAAATTAACTTTTTTCCCCGAGGCTTCCTCATAAAATCTAAGAATAGTTTTGATAGCCTTTGCCTCAATTATTGAGGCCATCAGAAGAAGAAGAGTGTCATCAACAAACTGCTGGTGTGAGGAAACCTGATTACCAGAAGTAGGTTGAAAGCCCTTTATCATACCAATATTAATAGCTTTTGAGATAGATCTGCTTAAACTATCAGCCATTATAATGAACAACAAATGGGAGATTGGATCCCCTTGCTGAATTCCTCTATTGTTGGCAAAAAAACCAACCGGTTCCCCATTAAAAACCACTGAGAATCGGGAACAAGAAATGTAAGAATGTATAATTTTCCTGAATTTATTTTGAAAACCAAACTTGGATAAAACCTCATCCATGAATTTCCATGAGACTCTGTCAAAATCATTATGCATGTCTAACTTGATAGCCATCCCTGCTTTCTTACTTTTATCCATTGTATGAATTGTTTCATGGACCATAATAACTCCATCCTGAATAATTCTTCCTTGAATGAATCTGCTCTACTATTGAGAAATAATCTCCATTAGAATAGGTTGCATCATAGTGGTTAAAATCTTTGTGAAGATCCGATATATTGCATTAACCAAATTGATTGGCCTAAAATATTTGAAATCCTTTGCATCCATCTTCTTAGGAGCAAGCAAAATATGTGTATTATTTAACTCTTTTATGAGATTTCCAATTCTATAAAACTCATTAACAGCTTTCAATAGATCTTCGGAGTAGATTTCCCAGCATCTTTGGAAGAAGTTTACAGAAAAACCATTAGGGCCCGAAGCCTTATCCCCTTCAAGAGCAAAGACAAATTTTTTTCAATTCCTCAATGGTGACAGTTTTGGAAAGACACTTAAACCTCTTAGTAGGCAGTAAATTATTAGGAATAGAGTCTAAGAGAAAGGAGGACGTTTGCTTGTTGTAGGAATTATTCTCAGTGAGTAGATTATTGTAGAATTTGAGGGCTTCTTCTTTGATGTCTTTAGAATCCATAATAATGTTCCCATTTCCCTTAGAGAATTCAGTAATTCTGTTACAAGCCCTATGTTTGAGGGATGTCATATGAAAAAATTTTGTATTCCTGTCACCTACTTTTAACCAGAGAGCTCTAGACTTCATTCTCCAAAAGGTTTCCTCAAAACTGTTAATATTATGCAGGTCTGAAAGTAGCTTTTTTTCTTGTTGATGATCCTCAAGGGTCATACCTTTCAAAGAAAATTTAAGCTCAAACTCTTCTAGCTGTTGCTTAAGCTCTTTCTTTTTGTCAAAGATATTCCCAAAAACCTCTTTATTCCAGATTCTAACCTTTTTTCTTCACATTTTTTAGCTTCTGAAGAAGCCTGAATTGAGCCATCCTTGATCCTTCCCAAGACCACCACTCTTTAATTCTATCCAAGAATATCCTCATGCTCAAGCCACATATTTTCAAATTTAAAATTGTAGTGGAAAGGTTTTGACCAATTGAAAAAATTAAGGGCAATAGGATTGTGGTCTGAACCCGTCCTGGGAAGGGAAGAGAGATAAAAATTCTGATATAAGATCCAATTAGCAGAAATGAGAGCTCTATCCAATCTAACCTGAATCAAGCTTACCCCAATTCTTTTGTTAGACCAGGTAAATTGATTACCATGAAGTTCAATGTCCATAAGATTAAGAGTTGATATGAAGTCAGCAAATTCTTCCATGCCGATAGAAAAATCAGATTTCCCTCCAAAATTTTCCTCCGGATTTAAAGGAGTGTTAAAGTCTCCCATTATCAACCAGTTCATATCCTCAATACTATTATGAAACAAGACTAACTCCTTCCACAAATTTCTTCTACCAGCAACAGTATTAGGGGCATAAATATTGGAAAGAATCCAGCTATAATTATTCTCAAGGATTTTAAAGATTATAGCTAAATGATTCAGGGAGGAAGAAAGACACATTACCATGAACAATTTTAGTATCCTAGAAGATCGCTAAGCCTCCAGAAGCACCTTGAGAATCAACAACAGCAAAGGCAACATTATCCCAGAAATATCTTTTGCAATCTTCAACAGCTTTACTTTTCATTTTAGTTTCCTGAATTAGAAGGATGTTGGGCATGTTTGATCTTTTAATTTCCTTAAGAATTCTTTGCTTAGGTCCCCCATTGAGCCCTCTGACATTCCAAGAAATAACCTTCATTAAAAAAAATTTGGGGATGAGGTTGCCAGATGGTTCAAGATCCTTTGAGTACCATCTGCAATTTCCTTCTCAGTTTCTTTTCCTCTTACTTCTCTCTTGGAGAGTCTACCTTTTCTATAGGTGACTCTAATATTTGTCTATTCTCCTAGCAGTATCCCTTATGATTATTGAGGTGGAAGCTTCCCAGCTTCCTATCTACTTCTTTTTATCACTATAGAGAAATTCTGGAATTTCTTCAAGACCTTTTAATATTTGTTTCTTACTTCTCACTGTGATGAATCCATCTTTATCACATTCTGATAGAATTTTCTTTATAGTAGGAGTAATTTCCCCTTCTTCTTTTCCTTTATCAACATCCAATTGTTGAGATATTTTAGGAGTGAGCTCATCCATATTGGCAAACTCTTTATCCTTGTTTAGATCTCTTGCTATGGATTTTAGAACCCCTTTGGCTTTTGCTTGTCTCATTTTGTGCAATTCTAGACAGCTACTCTTAATTATTAGTTCTTGATGAGGAAGAGGAGAATTTTTTTCCATCTCTTCTTCTGTAGAAGTGGAAAGGTGAATGTAAACTTTTTCATTTTCTTCATCAACTTCCATGTTCAGCTTTACCAGATTTGAAGTCTTAAGGACCATTGCTGGATCCACTTCCATTTCCTTCACGCTTTCTCCTTCCTTTGTCAATTCAGGATCATTTTCCTTTTTGGCTTCATCATGCTTTTCTGATTGGTGAATTTTGGGTCTCCATAGTTTCTTATAAACTGGTGGTCTCTTTATTATGGTCTTAAATCCTTTTTTTCGGTCCTTTAACCTTAGGTTCATCTACAAGCGGCGAACTCCTGCATGTTGATTCTAGTTTTTAGGTAGAGAGACTTTATCATCCTCATCCATCTACTTTTTCCCTTGTATCTCAGAATGATCCAAGGGATTTTCCAACTTTTGCTTCATTTGTTTGGAGCATTTACTGGAAAAATTCCCTAATTTATGACATTTGCTACATCTTAGCTGGAAAGCCTCGTATTCAATTTTTTGTTTCCATGCCCCCAATTTGAACTGCAGAATGATGTGATCAAGCAGCTCCTGATCCATATCAGATAAGACACAGAACCTTGCAAAGGAAAGTCTGGATCTATTTTTCATAGGTCGATCTAACCCAGCTGGTGAACCAATTGATTTAGCTATATGAAGAAGAATCTCATCATCCCATAGATGAAGAGGCAGCCCTATGAGTCTACACCAGATGGGTATGGTATGTATGTTCTCAGTATTTGGATTAAACCCAGTGTACCATTTTTTTAGAAAAAGCCCCATATTGCCAATGCACCAAGGACCACCCAATAAGACAGAGTCCACATCAGCTTGGGGATTAAATTGGGCTAGAAAAAAACCCTTGGCCATGGTGGTGATAGTCAGATCTCCTTTTGGTTTCCATCTGCGAATGGCCCATTTTCTTATAATATCTACATTTGGTCTTGATCCCAAAAACTTTCCAAGTAGGGCTAGATTGGTTTTCTCAAGAGTTCTATGCAGACATCCGTCAGGCACTTGTATGTCGGTCACCCCCTCATTATCTTTTTTACTTTTAAAAATCATCCCACATGCAGGGGAATGAGGACCCACATTTTTGTCAGGAGGAACCTTAACAATGTCCGCCCAGGCTCTTGATCTGATACTAACACCTTTAGCAGGTTCTCCCTCTCTTAACGGTGCCTTAATAGCTAGTTCGCAGCCTTTTGAGAGACATTCAGTGGCTAGTGTAGCTGAAACCACACTCTCAAAACCCTCCCGCAGTCCTCCATGATCTTCAAACCCGCAATCCTCCTCATATTACAACAAAATATGAGCTAGGGAAGAGAATAGCCATAAAACAAGACTTGTATTGCTTTCAAATTATGCACAATCTATTACAATGGTGGAAAGTGAAAGTATCCACATACAAAGAGCCAGATCTGAGGCTTGCAACTTAAAATGGAAAGAAACACCACTCTGAATAATTCCCCTGTAAACCAAGAGGGTCCAACCTTTACAAATGGGCATTATTTAACAATATATAAAAGAAGGAGAGAAGAGGAGGGAAAAGAGAGAGGGAAACTAATATTTTTGAATCTAACCACCAATAATCCACATTGAATGTCTGAAAATCCATCTACAAAACTATCAGATCCTCCTCCCTGTGTTAGGTTAACTTGTAGAAGAAGGAAGGAGACCAAGTCTAATCAAATATTGGTGGTTGAGTCAACTGGATGTGCATTAATTATATGAGTCACTTTTCCCTATTTTTTGCCTACTAAATCCTACCAAAATATTATTTTGAAAACCCTATAGTATATCCCTCATTAATGAATTTCCAACAAAACCTAACGCATCTACATTTTAGCTCTTTAGCATAAGTTTTGGTGATTTGAAGATTTGTAGTATAAAATGAACACACAGGGCATGTGTCACGACATAATCAATAGAAGGATTTCGATGACTATCTATTTGTTTATTGTTTAATGCCATGTGTCATACAATCATTCATCATTCACCATAAGGATTCCATGTACAACTGGAATGTTCTGATGGGTTGCATGTTATGTACTTCATATAATAAGTTCCAAGGAGTGACATGCGACACTCAATGATTGGTGTAGAAGGTTGTGACTTGGCGCATGCATAGAAATAAGAGGTGTGAGAGGGGAGATTGCATATGTCTGTAAGTATGTGCAAGAGGGTGTGTGAGGAGTGAGAAGAAAATGTTCATATATGTAAAGATATGCATATAAGGGGAGTGGCATAATACAAGGATCTGAAAAATAAAATGCACAAGGAAAAGATGAGAAGAGGGAACAAGTGCACACGAGAGATGCGTGAAACTCAAGAAGGAAGCCATGCACAAAGGTAACATTGTGGGAACTTAGCATAATTCAATGTATTTTAGCATGTGCACACAAGATGGACGCATTGTGACTAGAGAAGGAAAGAGAGCGTGCAAAGAATACTGCAAAAGGGAAATGGAAGGATATATAAGAATAAAGGAGAAGGGTGAGAGAAATTTGAAGTTGTGCAGAAGGAGATAAAGAGTCTTAAGAGAGAACAAGGGATAAGTAGGAAGGGCACATGACGGAGCACATGAAGAGATGCAGCCATGGTATTACACCAAGGAAATAAACTAGAGGTGTGTGGAGCTTGAAAATTTGATGTCAAAGCTAGAATGGAACTATAAGTTTTCAAAATAACTACGAGATTTATTTTGGACAACAGTACCCTCATAGAATCTTTCTAGTGGAAGATGTTAAAGTATCCCTTCTTTGAGGTTAGATCCCAAATTCAAGGTAGAAATACCATGTCTCTTCCTACTCAAGGCATAACTTATAACATTTTCCTTCACCTTGATGTACTAGATGTCCATATCATACTCACAGAGGAACTCCAACTAACATCATTTTTTCAGGCATTGAGTTTAGGATGCATAAAAATATGTTGAAGGCTCAAATGATATGTCCTCAGTACATATGGATTATCCAATAGAAAATGTCTCCACCAAAACAATACATGAATAACTACTGCAAGATCAAGATCATGGGTAGGATAGTTAGTTTTATAATCCTTGAGCTTATGTGACTCAAAACCAATGACACTATGATCCTGTATGAGCACATATCCAAGTCCCTCTATTAATACACATGTGCAAACCAAAAAGTTAGCCAAAGGATCGAGAATTACAAGGATGGGTGCTATTTTCAATTGCTCGTTGAGAAGTTGAAAGTTCTACTTAGAATTTTATGACCAACAAGACTTCTTCCCTTTATACTAAAGGGAAGTGACATGATTGGAAATCCTAGAAAAATCCTAAACAAATTTGAGGTAATACCTGACTAACCATATAAAATTCCTATCCTTAATTACTATGGTAGGGGATGGACAATCAATGATATAATGGATATTCGATGGATCTACACATATACCCTCTCCTATGATGATGTGCCCCAAAGACTGAATCTTATTCTAAAAGATGGAACACTTCTTCAAATTACCAAAAAAACATGTGTTCCCTCAAAACATGTAATACCTATCTCAAATGATCCTAGCAATTCTCTATTGAGAGAGAATAAATCAAAATGTCATCCAAAAACAAAATGAATTCTTTTCTAAGAAAGTCCTGAAAACTCCATTCATGAGGCTCATAAACATTGTAGGTGTATTTGTCAGACCGAAAAGGACCACTGTGAACTTGTAATTTCCATACCAAGTATGAAAATTTGTCTTACGAATATTCACCTATATAATCTATAGTTGATGTTAACCTAACTTTAGATATATCTTGGAAAACACTCTGGATTCCCTAATGTGATCAAATAAATAGTCAATATGAGGAATAGGATATTTTTTCTTCAACGTTACCTTATTCAACTATATGAAGTCAACACACAAACGAAGGAATCCATACTTATTCTTCACAAAAATCATTGGTGTGCCCCAAGGAGAAACACTAGATCGGATGAGGACCTTCTCTAATAGCTCCACCAACTAAATCTTGAACTCATGAAACTTATGGGTATTCATCCTTTATGGAACATGAGAAATGAGTGTAGGACCTAGAACAAGACCAATGGAAAAGTCCACCTCACGATGTGGTGGCGTACCTAGGATCTCACTAGGAAAAACATCTATAAAATCTCACAAGATATGGTGCTCATCTAAAGGTAAACTCACTAGAATGTCCTTAGATCTATCAATAATTGTGATAGAAAACATCTGACACCCCTTGTGCATGATGTGCTTGAGTTACATAACAAAGATCATACATAAGGAAATGGTTCTTTGAACCCCATAAATCATTGCAAAACTACCCAAGTCATCAAAACACTCTATAAACTTGTTCCTATAATCAACCTTGGTATGATGGGAATAAATCCAATCCATACCAAGAAAAACCTCATAGGATCCCAATAATAAAATGTACAGGTTTAAAGTAGTGGAGAACACTCCAAGGTAAAAAATACAACTCTCTACATATGTTTCTATGATGATCTTGACATAACTTTACCTTTCATCTATCCTCCTCCCTACAAGCCACCAAATCACACCTATCCACTAAAGAGTGAGATATAAAGGAGTTAGAATATCTCGAATCAAATAAAATAGTAACATGTGTACCCCTAATCATATCCACCATCTTAATGACTATGGCATGGTGTTTGGTCTAATGATTATCTACGTTGGCATATACATGATGAGTGCTCCTTACATTGCCAAATATATCCTCAAATCCTTTTTCCTTTCCGCAAAAGAGGGTCGTATGGATAGAAATGAGCATAGTGATCATGGGCCCCATAAATGAAAAAAATGGTGCATCTTGTGTGAATGAGTCTCTCTTGTTCTTTGGTGTATTGATCTTGTGGGTTCTACTCTTTTGGATTTCTAGGAATGATCTTAATTAAGATGCATACCACTAAGACTCTTGCCTTTTCCCACAATGTGGCCACTATGCCACCTACCCCTTTGACTATCCTATCCTAGCCTAGTCCTCTGGTTCTGAGGAAACTAATGCTGATAGTTCTGTCGTGGGTGTGGATGGGGTCTCAAAGCTAACTAAATTGGTCTAAACCCTCCTCTTGGGGGTGGGACTGAGCCATGTTATCTATGATCCTAGAAAGTATGAGCCCAATCCTATAACTGTCCCTAGTTTATATCCCAAGACTCTTATATCTTGCTCCAGTTCTCTGTTAAATATGCCTTATCCACCACCTTTTCCAAGGTCAAGGGAGTCAAAATCAAAACTACTCCAGAAAATTCTACATTCAGGCCCCTGATGAACATGTTCACCTATAACTTCTCATCCTGGAGATAGTCCACATATTGTAGAAGATACAAAAATATACACTCATATTGGGCTATTATTTTAGACCCATGTTGAATATTGTGGAACTCATTGATCCTCTTTTGAATGAAATTCTCTAACATATACCAATCTTGAAAACACGTCTCAAATAGCTCGTAGGTAATAGTGTCTCGGGTCAAATGGAGCTTCAGCTCCTCATTCCTCCATTAGAAACATATTGCATTGTGGAGTAGGTGTATGGAAAGGATATATATGGCATTAATCTCATATAGATGCAAGCCAAAACAAATGTTGTAAACTAAGAGCCATGACTCGACCCTAAAACCATCAATTTTACATCCATACATGGGTGGATGAAGCATAAGAGGGTTGCGGATAACACCGCCTTCTTCCTACCCATGAGGGCATGTATTAAATAATATCTAAATCTAAACTGTAGGGATGTACTACATCTCTCTCCATGCCAAAATATGAACTATATGAATATGAAACCTCTCACACCATGAAATAATATGAATGTGAGTGGAAAAATGTAAAACCTCATCTGGGTTTGCCTCACTATCATGTTCAATAGTCTCCTCAATAAGCTCACGCCATGTGAGAATTAAATCCTAGAGGAATCCCATCATTTGATGAAGTGCATCTAGGATATGTGGCCCAAAATCAGCCATAGGAATCTCTATAGTTGACCATTAATGACCTCAAGTAGTCACTATACCCCACATGGTAACGCGCCCTATCATCCTGCACAAGGGAAAAATGATATACTTTTGTGGAAATAATTTAAACAATTTTTTTAACTAAATTAAGCTACCAAAAGCTAATAATATATCCCCAGAGGATCTGGTGTTAAAACCGATATCTGATACCAAATATCAGGCCCCATTCAACATGAGTTCCAAAAATGATAAAAAGAAAACTAAATATCCCTAGCAAAGATATTAAAATTAGGTAATACTTTGAGAATACACACACACACACACACACACATATTTAAGTAGGTAATTTTATAATAGAAGGAATAACTCTTCTTGATAGTTGGGTTATCTCTGCATCAGTTTTATCTTATAAAGAACATGAAAATTTCATTTTTCTGACTCTTTGATTTGGCAACTTTAAGTGAAACAAAATATGGATAACCCAATATTACACACACACACACACACACACACACACACACACACACACACACACACACACACACACACACACACACACACACACACACACACACACACACACACCCGCACACACACACGCACACGCACACGCACGCACGCACGCACGCACGCGCGCAGGCACACGCACACGCACATGCACACGCGCACACACACACGCACACACACGCGCACACACACACAAACACGTGCACACACACATGCGCGTGCGCACACACACACGCACACACGCATAGAAACACACAAAGACACATGCTCACTCACACATACACAAACAAAACCATACACACACACACACACATTTATATATATAAATGACATGGATACAATAGCAAGCAAAACAATAAGTTTTACCCCAACCAAATTCTCAATAATAGTAGTAAGATAAGGTTCCAAAAACAAAAAATTATGATATTTAAATAAGTTAAAAATGAGCAAGTTTAAACACTTTACTAAGCTAACAAGATGGAAAACAAGGATGTTTCAGAACTTAATACATAACAACAAATTTATTCTCTTTGAGACAAAAAGGTGTAAATTTGTAATACCATTATTTTCTCTCCTCATTTGATTAATGTAACAACAAATATTATGGGAATTTTAATCAAGAAATCCAACTTTTTTTTATTCCATTTAGGAATAATTAAAATGTAGAATTTTTAGATTTTAACTAGGAGGAAGAGAAAGATAATTTACTTTTCATATTTTCCCATAACCTTTCAAATTTCCTTTATCCTATGAACTGATTTCTTTTTCTTTTAAGTAAATATTTTAAGAGAGGAAAAATAGAGATTTAAACAACAAATTAGAGTTTTTGAGACAAGGTGGAATCGAATCTTATAAAAAAAAATATACATTTTTAAATAGAAAATAATAGTCCTTTCATGAGATTTATAAACAACATTATAACATTGAAACAATTCAATTTCTGGAAGTCAATTTCATACAATTTTCTTAGAAGTAACAAGAAGGGAAAACAACTAAAAATATAAGTTATAATCCCTTAACTAAAGTCGACACAACATGCAAAATTTTTACCATAATTTTTGTAACTACTTAACAACAATAGACCTACACTATGCCCTAAAAAAACTCCATTTTAGCTTCAAAAAAACATGAGAAACACTCCAAAAATCCATAGAAGAAATCTTGGTTGACCACCCAACCAATTGGCATCATCACATTCCACCAAGGGATCATGAGAAGCATGCTAGCATCCCGCCAAGCCCATGAGAAATGGGTAACATAATTTCAACCATCAATTTAGAAGATAAGAAGTTTATTCACATCCAAATCATGGTTTCAAAACAACAATCAATCTAACTTCACAAAGGAAAAAAACCACAAAATCTCTAAGCTTTATGAAAGGGAAGAGGGGATATAAAAATACCAATTTAGGTAGCCAAAGATATCCAAATTAATCAACCAGTTTCTCCTTATCACTCCATCATGCTCCCCTTATCTATCCATTTCCCTCCCCATGGAGGCTTTTCAAACTCCAAGTTTCCTTCAATGGAGATATGGATTAATTTCCAAACCAAATGGAATTATATCCCTACCTAGAAGCCAAATGAAGTAGGTAAATTAGAAAGGTGTAAAGCTTTCCAAACAAGCATAGAAATTGAATAAGGGAAAATTCCTCCCTCTTCCCAATAATCTCCAAAATCCACACCCCTCAAGGGTATATGGAGTAAATTGAATCAAAATTGAACATTAAAATTTTCCATTTTAAAATAAATATTTCCCATGCAACAAATTCAAAACACATAACTTAAATAAAATAGTGAGCACAATATCCCACATTGAAAATTCAAGCCCCAAATTCCAATCCAAGTCAATCACCAATTCACCAAATGATTTCCAATGTTTTTTCCCCAAAAACAATGCATTCTTGATTTTTTTCCAAGCAAAAGAACCCCCCAACCATGGACAAGAGGGATTATGAAGGTAAAAGAACCACCAAAATAAACCAAAGGGAGGCTGATAAGTGTCGCCCCCACTAGAACCACAACCAATGCCACCATTCCAAATTTACATCCAAAAATATAAGGGAAGGAAAAAAATTAAGCTCCAAGCACTCGTGAGGATTTCTAAATTCCAACACATTCTCCAAATTCAAAATCTCATGGATTAGAAGTGTGTGGGAAGAGGTAGTTTGAGCCAATGGGCTTCACTTGCTTTGAAAAGAGCCCACCCACAAATAAGGATGGGGGCTAGGGCCTATTTTCAATGTAAATGAGGTAATTTTCTTGCCATTTACCCTTCTTAAATGGCACATTTTTTCCAAATCCGAGTTTCGGAATAATGTGGCATTTAGGAGGGGCAATTAGACTTACCTAGTCTACGATTAGGTGTCCTAATCCCTCTTAAACCCATGCACAACATCCCAAGCTACTAAAACTTTTCAACAAGAGTTAGCATCATAGTGCTAACAAATAATCATATCATGAAGAAATTTCACATCAAAACAATATAACATGGTAGTAATATCCCTGTCCAATTAGGTAATCAAGATACAATGAGTCGATACATCTCAAAATGAGAATGATAAAATATGTGGGCACTACAATGTGAAATAAAATAATTTGCAATTAATTTTGATAAATATATTGAAAATAAAAAATATAATATTCATAAACATTATATATCATTAAAAATTTAGGTTGTAAATCAATTGAAATGTAAATTATCTCGTTGGAGGAAGGACCTAATATTTTATTTATTTATTTTAAAATGGACTACTATTAGAACAAAATATCACTATAATGAGTAGTTTGAAAACACATAATACCTAGTTTATCCTTCATTTCACATTACAGGTAGATTTCTTCTTATGTAGCTCTTTTGTAGCCTTTTATTTTCTTCTATCTCTTCAATGGAGTGCTTCATACTCATGCAATCAACTTCCATATTCTTTAACTTGTTTTTAAAACAAACAAATGAATAAAGACCTTATTTGAGAAATTAAAATGGTCACGAATTTTAAATAATTAATAAAACTTGAAAGAAAAACTTCAAATATGAAAATAATAACACGCTCTTAATTTATTCAACCATCTATTGACATCACTTGGTTTTAAATTCAATTGGTTTGCTAGCAAAATCCTTTGATTCTACTATATTTTAGATAAATTACAGATCATCTCCTAAAGACCAAAAAGTTACAAAATAGTTAAATAACGCTAACAATAATATTATTATTACCTACTTTGAAGATCTATTCTCTTCGAGTCTATCTTTCAAAAGTGCGTATTATTCGTGTGAAAAGACAACTTTACTCTCTTTGTAAAATTATTCTTTATTACCATTCATTGAGATCACATCACGTTTTCCTAGTAGAGATGCTTTCTTTAGTTCCATCTCCATAAATTTCATCTCTTCTCAACCACACATACAAAAATAGCGATTATATATATATGCATGACACATATTTGAAATGGATTAGTATATGTAATTATCATTCGTATGTTGAAGCAAGTATAAGGGTCAAACCATATGAATCCCCTACACTTGTAACATATTATAAATATAAATATAAGTTGAATTGGATTAGTGTTTCCCACATATTATTGTTCATCTACTCCTATGCTAAAATACTCCTATTGGATTACTTTTGTGACTCCTCCCTCTTTCTACATAGAAATCAGCTTCACACAAAAAAACACAGAAGGCACAACATTTGTTCTCTAGTGGAATAAAATACAATACAACACTCTTACTCCTCTATATTTAATTCATAATGGGTGGTTGTAGGTCACATTTGACATGAGTGGTTTCAGGTCAGAGTTGAAACCACTTACTCATTTTTCTTTTATTTTTCACATGGAAACACTTTTCCAATATCAATCGAGATATCATTGTAGTGATATTTTTGAGTGATGAGCACAATGTTGTACATAATACATTTGATAAATATATTACTAAATTTGTGATTTTTTATGAATATTAGTAACCCATATTTATAGGTATGTTTAATCAGTGAGATCTTTGATATACTATTTATTGTTGTTAAAAATGTATTTTATATCATAATGAGTGGTTACAAGTTAAAGTTGAAATGAGTGTTTGTAGGTAAGAGTTAAATGAGTGGTTACACATGAAATTAAAAATTGGTGGATATAACATCATTTTTAAAATAGGTGGTTAATAAGTGGGGTTTTACCATTACAAGTGTTTCCACATAAAACCTTCTAGTAATTCTTAATTTCGCTTCTCACATGGAAACCATTTAAAGTATCATTCGAGATACTGTTGTAGTGATATTTTTAGTGCTCAAAACAATGTCATCAATGATACATATTATCAATATAAAGAGTTTCATGAATATATTTAACCAATATTTGTATAAATTTATCCTCGTTGAGATCATTAAGTGTAAGAATAATGCTGGAAAATATTATTATATCTCAGAGTTGAAATGCGTCATTATAGGTCAGATTCAAAATGAGTTGTTGGATGTCAAAGATAAAATGAGGGGTTTCACATGAAAGTAAAAATTGGTGGTAGAAAATCATTTTCAAAATGTGGTTAATATGTGTATTTTGGCCATTACAATTAATGTCGCATAAAAACAACTACTTCTTAGTTTCATTTCTCACATAGAAACCATTTTCTTGTAATGCTCAAGATACCATTCTTTTTTAGTGATAAAAACAATGTACCTTTAATACATATATTACTAGATTTTTAACTTTATGAATATATTTGATTAATAACTATATATATGTCTCCTCAGTAACATAATTGAGTGCAATAATTACTTTGTAAACAATTATTTTATGTCAAAATATTATAATTACGCGAAGGAAAAACTATAACAAATAGTTAAGTCTTTGCATACGTAAATTTTTTCCTTCTAATAGTGTATTTTTAACATATCATCTAATAATTATACTTTTTGCAAATGCAAATGTCTTACATTAAAGACAACGAGCATAATACTAAAGTAAAATGGTAGAAATGCTCAAACACTATTGAATAAGATATTGAGGAGTTAAAGTTCGAGTCTCCAAGGATTTATTTAAGAGAGCACAAACACCTTCTTGTGTGTGTGTGTGTGTGTGTGTGTGTGTGTGTGTGTGTGTGTGTGTGTGTGTGTGTGGGGGTGTGTGTGTGTGGGGGTGTGTGTGTGTGTGCCGCACAAATTCTATTGATTCATGGTATGTAGAGCTTATCTTAACATATAATATGCATCATGACATTTATTTATGTGGATCAAATTCTAGTAAATTTCCTAAATAATTTAATATCATATTGGCTTGTTGTAAGGGTGATTTTATTGATGATATCACTTTTTGGTTAGAAATTTGGAATGACGGTTGAGATATGTTTCGTTATGCAACACTAAATTTTAAAAACTTTAAATTAGAACATATTGTTGTCACTAAATTTTTGAGCCATTCTTCTTTCAAAACTTATGGGTTTGAATTATATAGTTTTAAGGCCTTTTGAAATATTAATTGAAAGTATAGATGTTCTTCTTGTTAATATCCAAAAAATGTCACAAGAAAAACATGAACATGATGGAGAAACATACTCTCATTGATATCTTCTCAATATGCACATTACATACCCAAAAATAATGGATGAAAAAAAATTTAAAAATGTGTCAAGCCAAAGATGATCATTTGTTAAGGGACAAAAAATAGACCTGGGCTATTATCCCATAGGATAAAAATAAAAAAAATAATGACAAATTGTTGACATTATAAAGCTAGATTTGAAAATAGATATTTCTCATGATGAATTTTATAAGTGGTAAATTAATTTTACCTCTTACACTTTATAAATTATAGTTGACTTGTATGAGATTAGAGATGAAAAAATCAATATTGGGAACCTTAACACATAAGACATGTAAATAATAGTCTGTTGATAAAAATAATAAGGTTCCAACAAAATATACTATATTTATACCTTATATTAAAAAGAATAAAGATGAGATCATTAAAAAAAATCTTTAATTATTAATATAAGAACTAAATAAAAAATAGTGAGATTCAAGATTGTAGATGGACATGATATAATCAAAATGCAACAAATAATAATAATAGAAAATGAATTTGAGAATTCAACAATGTTAATAGAAAAATGTAATACTTGAACAATGCATTTCTTGAAAATGAACGCTCATTTTTCTATCGTTCACAAAATTTGTAATCACTATAATTATGCAAACAAGATGATTTTCAAGGCTTCTTTAGTTGAAATCTTACATTCTTCTTGTGACCTCATACAATTAAGAAAGTGGAAATAATTAGAGATTGAAAAAATAAAAATAGTGCTTGGGGAAGAATATGAAAGGAATTTGATGGATCAAAATAATTGCATATTAGATTATTTGTAAGAAATACATTTATGCCTACAAATGTTGTATGATAAATGGGAATAATTTCAGATTTTTTTTGTCTCATTTCAAATTGGTGCATTGTCAAACTCAAGAAAATAGAACTTGAATCAACTTGGGATAAAATTGTTAAGAAATATACAACAATTGATAGATGAGAAAATTTTAGAACTTGAACATAATCTAGAGTAGGGAAAAATTTCATTTCTAAGGACTTTAGGACTTGAGAGTATGGAGTCATGGTACAAAAATAAAAATAAAAAAATAACATACTCATATATATTGCTAAATTTTTGAATGAAATGATGTGGAACTCAATAGACATAAGGTGGAACCCTAAAATGTTTCCAAGGCTTACAAAATAACAAGTAAAAAGTTAGATTTATTCTCCCTCGATGAAAATGCACCAGAACACTCAAAATTTGGTAATCCTTATCTAATAATACTATCTTTAAAAATATTTAAATTGTAAAGGAGGATGACTACTAGGTATCGACTCCAATAAATTTAGTTTCCATTATGGTTCAAAATATCATCTTCCATATTTTCTTGATAACTTTCATGTAGTATTCAAATTAGAAATGAATGTGAATTTTATTTTCTTTGATATATGTTCAATTTATTTGATGACATAAAGGATATCCACATGAAAATTCTATTTCAATATATTTATGATAATCTTAGTGTCATATAGTTTATAATTGTATTTATTAATAAGGTGTAAGAATATTCTAAAATAATTTTTACACTTGGTAAAGACCTCAGAGAAAAGTTAGACAATGAAATGAAATTAGGTATTTTTCATTGAGACCTTGAGTAGAAGGAATTATCCTATGTAATGTTAATGACAATTCACTTTTACTAAAACCTAAAAAAATCATTATTTACTCTTATTAAATATTCATTTAATAACATCAAATTTGTGATGGTAAACATCTTCACCAAACCACCTTATTTTAAAATATTTGATATAGGTAAGGAGGGAAGGCAATTTTATAACTAAATGGATTATTTACTCTAGGTTTATATCATTAATTACGTCAAAATGGATGAAATATATGACATTCTTGGTATATACATGGGCTCTCATTGATTTGTAGTTATATTGAACTTCAACAAAATCTTGCTTGCATTATTTCCATGGAAGAAAAAATAGTCTTTTCTGTTGATTTTAAAAAAAAAAGAAGTTTAAAGGATTTGAAGACTTACATACGTATTCTATCCATGGAACCTATGGGAAGTGATGTCATAATTAAGAAAATAGAAGTTAGGAATATCATTACCTTTATATTAGCTTATATTTCTCATTTCATTTCCTTTAACAACAACATAATATGAAATAAGACTTGGTAATTTCATTTATTAGATATCTCTAGTGTAACATTCAGGAAAAATATTAAAGATTCTTTAACATTACCATAATAAGAAAAAATCTACCTAAATTCCTTAGTAGTAAGTCTCCAAATTACTACACAAGGAAAAAAATATTTCATTTTTATAGAAAATATTAATTGATCTTATTTGTATACATAAAAAACAAAAAAAATGCAACACATGTTTGATAGTACAAACTGATAATAAAAGTTAGTCTGTTGAATTATTAGAATCATCATCATAAAAAAAAGTCACACATTTCAAATCTATTCAAAATATCTCATTACACATAAATACACAGTTGCTGAATTGATCTTTTCACTCTTGTTTCAAATTAGTGAAATGGCAACAAAAAAATAAGCAACTCTAATATGAGAGGATTTAAGGTACCTCTAGATGAGATGACGATGGATAAAGGTGAAAAATAGAGATCCTCCTCACAGTGAGCTTGGTAACCTACACAAAAAAGAGAGACTTCAAAAAAAAAAAAGATTAGTATATTAGATGGTGGGTTTCCTGAAAATGTCGGTCTTGAGAAGTGAAAACTTCATAGGATGGATGTCAACCCACTTTTAGATAAAATAAGAAAATCAAGGATCTAATATGATGCAACAGAATTTGAGATAAAATAGGAAGATAAAATGTAATAGATAAAGTGAAATGTAGATCTGATCTAAGTAAGTGCAAACCAAATCAAACTTTGGTGGGTTGGCGACCTAAGGCTACATAGCACAGTCGAAGGTGATTGGGATAGTGTGAGAAGAAAATGCAGAAAAATAGACCTCTAAGGCCTCTTGAAGCTTGACCTAGAGCTAATTTGAACTGGGGATGATGTAGGGCTATTGTGAGAAGATTGGATCTAATGCAATCAGAAAGGATGCAAGAAAACTAATGAAAGATAATAACTTCTTGATAGGGTCGATGAAAACTAGTCCCGATCGATGATAATTAGATGTGGTGAAGTTGAAATTTGGAGTTACATGTGTGCAGAATGGAAAGATATAGGAGTCTACAGGATTGCAGGATCAAAAAATAGAGTGCATAATGGACATGTGACAAATAATGAGATGGAAATAGGCCGGGTTGACGACGACTAGGCAGGGTCTATGGCGACTAGGGATGGTATGAGGTGTTGACAAAATAAAATGGGTTGGAAACAAAATATGAAGGAGGTAGTTAGATGGTAGACAAATGATAGGGTTTCGAGACAACTGATAACCTGTAAAAAAATAATGCAAAGATGATGAGATGGCATAAATACTTCAACTATCACACCCCACAAAATTTAGTTGTGAATATATAGGGTATGTCATAAAAGGATGAATTCGTTGTTCGATGTATTTTAGATTCTTTAACATGTAAGGTATGTTTGAATTTACACAAAGTTGTAACCCCTTCCACTACAGGAGAATAATAACTCAGTTATTAAATTTTTGTTCATACTCTTGACTTTTTTTAGTGAGCTTGATATAAGTATATATATATATGAATGATTATTATATCATTTGTCATGGTAGTAAAGTTGTTTGTTTAGCGTCTTTCAAATGATTATAATGTCAAACTAGGAAATAATTGATCCTGTTGATTATAGTGGCCTTAGATCGTAAAAGGAAGATTTCAGGAACATAATTGTGATGGTCTAATACCATGGTTCCTTTTAGCATATGATTATGTTGTATCAAATCCTTTTGTATGGGATTATTAAAATGTTAAAATTCATTGTGATGGCATTTTATTGTGAAGGTGAAATGGGAATTAATCATAACTTAATGGCTTAGACCATGATTTAGGATTTATAAACCAATTTCTTATAAGGTATGGGGCATGATTATTATAAGGAAAACCTAAGTCAAGCTAATTTGGTGTACATTCAAACCTAATGCAAAGATAAGTTGTTAAGGGGCATATATAACACTAAACTAAGTTTGATGATTATTCGACTTTTTCAAGAGCCATGAAAATTTGATGAGATATGTTCAAAAAACATTGGGAGGTCAACCACCCTATGTGGTGGTACTGACTGTAACTAATGGCATGAGAATTTAATGAGCACCACCGAATGTCTAGTGTGGAGATAATCGATACGTTAAGTCGTGCTATGTTTTGACTAACTAATAGTTAGTGATATTATTTTATAAGATAATATGGCATACTAAATTTGAAGCAGAAACAAATGGTTGGTTAAATCAGGAAGGAAAATTACATTTTTGTACATGCATTAATGGTATTTAATATCTACCCACATATTTTGGGGCATGCGAGAGGCAGTTGGGGAACTTGGAGTTGGTTGTGGTTTTTTTATTTCACTCAATGATTTATCAAGCTATGAAGCTCTGCATGTATGAGGTATCATCTTTCATCATGTTAGCTGGATATTTTGGAAAGTTGTTGCATTTATTTTGCATCTGTGAGTTGAAAAAATGGAAACAATAATAGTCAAATTTGATAAATATTATGGAGTATTTATGAGGTCTTGCATACTATGGGATTGAACCTGGGTTATGGCTGTGAAAGAAATCTTGGTAACAAGAGAAGAATAATAAAGTTGTCAATATCAAGTATGATGAGCTCTCTCTCTCTCTCTCTCTCTCTCTCTCTCTCTCTCTCTCTCTCTCTCTCTTTCTTAATGGCTTACTCCTTTTATTATTTCTATAAATCATATCTCTGCACTATTGGTTTTGAGGAAATGGGTCGTTAATAATTGTTTGTCCTATTGGTTATTATCGTTTTTGGGTTTCATTATTTTTGAGGGTTGGGGTGGAACCCATGGATGGTTGCAAAGATCAAAATGACTGATATTTGTTCTATTGACTTTAGATGAATGTATAACTCATTATTGAGTTCTCGTGGGTGATGTTTTAGTGACACTAGAAAACTTAGATTCTCTACAGTTATTATTTTTAGAAATATTTTGTTACATATTTGATATATCTAAGATTGTTAGTTTATAATATACCCAAAAAATATGGGTGTAGAACGATACGTATATTCATATACATGTAAATCAAATGCATAGATTCGAGTGTGTGTATTATGTATACTATCGTTTAATTTCATTATTTGGTTTATGTGTGATTGAAATACCTAGAAAAATCTACCATGTTACTATGGTTGTCGGTTGTGATATTTTCAATGGTTAAATGCTTCTGGCTTCTGAGAGTATTTGAATATTTCTCTGTATTTTTTTTATTAAAGGAAATACCCATAATCTATGGGTGTCGATTTATATATGTGTTAATCGAATCCTCAGATTCAAATTTTCTAGGGGTTGTCATTGTTATTCATTTTTTGGCTTTTGGGTTAGAAACCTTAGAAGGTTAAAGTGAAGGGAATAACTGTTAATTTGATATTTATAAAAGGATTGTATCATATTTATTAAAGTAGAACCTGTGATAATATGGGAAGCAATATGTGTGTGTGTGTGTGTGTGTGTGTGTGTGTGTGTGTGTGTGTGTGTGTGTGTGTGTGTGTGTGTGTATATATATATCTATCTCTCTGTGTGTGTGTGTGTGTGTGTGTGTGTGTATATATATATGTATGTATTGAATCCTCTGATTCGAGCCTGGGTAACCATTCATATTTGTATTTGGAATCTTGGTTATTTGACGTCCGAGCTTGAAGACTCTATTAATATGATCAAGTTGATGTCCTAGTTGGTATTTTTATTGAAATGGTTTATTTTACCTTCAAGGGTATTCTTGAATTGATGCTATGTTATATTTTCTTCTTTCCTAATAGTTAACATAGATGAGCTTGGGGGTATCCCTTGGAAATTATGATATGTTTCGTTAGGTAATTAATTTTATTATTTTGTCAATTCATAAATGTTAAGTGAAATGAAATTTACCTTGTTTTTCAAACTTTGTACCTCATTTCTTAGGGCCATTGAGATGATATCCTTTTATAGACCATGAGGATATGATCTTGCCTAGTCAAAAGGTATTCTTTGACCGATTTTGAATTATAAGGTAGAACTGTTGACTATAACCTATGCCTCAATGTAGGACTAATAAACTATTTTGATATATATTAAGATATGATAATAAGTAAATCTTAAGTGTATATATGTGATATAATTACTTTGTTGATGTGTGAAGTCTTTCCTAACATTAACAACTAGTTATTCTTGAGATTTGAATAATATTGATACTTGCATTTCAATGAGAGATGGAATAATGTTTGATGCTTGTATTTTATTGTGTGATTAAATACCATTCGACATTGTATTTAATTCAATTACTAAATATTGATTGGTTTAGGTATCTAATTGAAGGATTACATACTACTTGATACTTGTATAAGATATTGTGATTATATCCTATCAACGTGACTATTTTTCTTTTCACTGTAAGTCAATAATAATTATTATAGAATAATGATATAACTACCATCCTTACTACTGTAAGACATAAAAAAATGATTGTTGGAAAATTTTTATGTATCATGTTGTTGAATTCACTTTTCTTGGGTGAATATATTTGAAGGAAGTGAACAATAATCTGTAGAAAAAGTGTTTATCTATGTATGTTAAAACTATGACTTTGTGTCCTAGTAGATCATTTATGCGATTTAAATTAATGAAAAATTTCATTTATGTAAACACTAAATGGCACAAACTTTTAAGGGGGAAAATGGTCTTATCATGCCATTTCTTTCAAATTGACCATTTCTAACATTTTGCAAATGGAGTAATTTAAGTATGTAAGGAAAATGTTGTTGAAAGAAATTATTTGTTCAATTTAATTGATTAAAGATACATTGTGTTGTATAGTGAATTTACAATTGAGAGAAATATAAATGTATTTTTAATTGATTAAGAGTATAATTTAGCTTATTATGTTTATATCTATTTCAAAAAGAAAATTAAGAAAGATATATTCATTAATTAATGGAGTCTTGATTGCATTAGAAAATTAGATGTAAGGTTTCTTTATCTTAAATGATTACATGATTGGAAACCTATGTGGATTAATAATTTATATTATTAAGTTTATAATCTTGATGTATTTAAAGAATTATATATGCATGTTTGCATTATTAATGGATCTCATGGATTACAAATATACTTAGGCTTTTAGTAATTGAATACAATTCATATATTGAATGGTATATGTGTAACTGAAATTACATATGATTGACTCGTATTTATTGATGAAATTTAATAGTTATACCTAAGTATGTAAACCTTATGGATGTTTATGATTGTATACATGCAGTGTTGCGTTTTACATATATGTACTTAAGCAAATATAATGACAAGGTCGTAAATTAATAATTAGGAACTATGTAATTAATGCATCTTGTTGCCCTATTTAACTCAATACTTAAGAAATGTGAACAATCCACTTGTGGAAGTTAATTACATTTTATTATTTGAAACTAAAATATGGACCTTAGGATCGTATAATTAATTGGATGGATATTGCTGCATAACGAAATTTAATCTATCGTAAACAAATTTTGAGGTGAAAAGTTACGAAAAACTTAAGACATGGAGTTTTGTAGACTAACCTCTGATGGTTGATATAGTGTGATGCTCACCGAATGACACTGGTCATTTGGTGAATACTGCCTCACAATAGTTATCCTATGTTGTTCCTCGAACCACACTTATTACGTATATCATGATCAACATGGAATTAAGTTGTGCTATGAAGTAGAAACTTTCCCATCCAACTAGTTATTTCCTCTATACCAATTGTTTTTGGCTACGAGAAAGAAATAATCCACATGATGACAAAATTCGTTACCTGAGCTCTTTTTCCCCCATAGGTGACCTAAGTTGGCACAATCATGCTTGCATCACTAGATGCACAAATTTTTCATGAATGTGTGACTTGAACTAAATTAACTAAACAATTAATTGAATTTTGATAGCTGCATCAAGTGATATGGTGATGGGAAATGTCTCTATTGATGAATGTGTTGTCATGAAACTGAGCATGACATACATGACTCTGAAACTTTGGCTGAAGTAGGGTATGGTAGTACATTTTCAGCTTCACCTAGTTTTAACTAAGTGTGTGATGTTGGATGGGATTCGATTGACTGAACCTCAGGTAGACACTTTGAATAAATACTTGTAAATCAATGTTGAGAATGACACTAACAAGTATATTTTGTATACTGATTTGAAAGAGTACCTTATGGGAGATCGAGTAGGATCAAGATGGCCCATACATTTGCACATGCTTAATTTATTTGTTATATGAAGAGTGGAAATTATTTGATGTTGGATTTAAATGTTAGTTTGTACATTTAAATCATTAAAGGAATATGGATTTAAATGTGAGGTATTTAAATCAATGAAGTATGAAAGCTAATGTAAAAGATAATTAACAAATGCTGATAAATTTAGCATGGGCTATAAATTACGCTACTAATTTCAGCATATGAAAACTTGAGGGATTTATAACTCCTGTGTGCTACAATTTAATCGTTGCATGTTAAATTCATTGCAGGCCTTAACTATAATTAATGAGTTCATAAAAAACTTGTCTAGTTGAGAAGTGTAAAAAAGGGGTTGTTACATCAACAATATTCAACTCTCCAAGATCTCTAATGGCAATAATGTAGTGGATCCAAAGAAGCTTCAAGATGGCAGTAACAACTCCAAAGAAGATAGAGAATTGCCATAAAATTCACAAGATAGCTTCAGCTCTCAAAGTTACATCATTGAAGAAAGAGGGAGGATCAGTGTATTTATAGGGTTGATGATGATTCAGATAGGTCACAGGTGATTACAACAAACTGTCCATTCTGGCTATGGTATGATGCCTAACTTGAGGAAAATGTGCCTAAAGAGGGTAGATTAAGGCTTTAAGGTTCTTAGGCCGGTTAGGGTTGTCTAGGGATGATAAAATATAGGTGAGAGATGAGAAAATATTAAACAAAGGTAAAGGGGAGGTGAAATCATTAAATAAATGTGGTGGATGCTTAGGGATAGTAAAATGGGTGTTTTAGAGAGAATAAATGGATTAGAGGGTGATTTAGGGATAATTGAGCATGATTAATGATGTTTAGGAAAGATAAATTAATGGTGGGATTAAGATGATATCGAGGTGAAAATGATAATTAAAGGGATACATTTAATTTAGGAGGGAAAGGGGGGTTTTGAATGTGAATATAGGTATGTATGTTATAATGATGACAAAGAAAGAGAATGCAGGGTGAAGGGACTAACGATACCAAAAATTGGTGTCTACATTTTCCTCTTTTTTTCAAGTGGTTTGAGTGAGAAAACTGTGAGACAAAAACAAAAGTGATGAAAGATGATTGATGAGGTGTTCCCCCCTAAACTAGGGATTGATGACATGAAGGGAAATAAATCATGAGTTTGAAAGAGATAGACGAGAAAATATGGAAAGGATGAGAAAAGAGGAAGGAGGACACGATGCCGCGAGACAAGAAAGATAACAACAAGAAGTACAATATTGCACTGACTTGGGAATAACTTCAGTAGGGAATAAAGTAAGGCCTCAAGGGAGATGACAAAAATATGGAGGGAATCCAATAGGAATCCACTCAAATGAATTTCCAAGTCGTGGGACCGACATGTCAAAGGTGGACACCAAAATATGCACAAGAAAATGTGAGGATAGGTAAAATGCGATATCCTTCATACATAAGCAATTGATCAAATATGCGTCTTGGTGGAACAAATAGTAAAATATGATCACAAAGGTGAAATAATGGTTCCCTAACATAGAACTCAAATATGGCCATAAAGGAGTGCTATTTAGAATGGTGATAAATAGGCAATCCATGTAAGGCAAGAGATAGTGTGTTATGGATGGCACACATAATGAATAAGTGGAAGAAAAGATTATTTACAAAATAATGATTGATAGGATGGAAGAAGTGGAAAATATTATCAAAAGTGACACTAATTCGATGATAATCAGTAAGGAGTTGATGGTGACCAACCAGTCAACAAAGACTGTTGGTGGTGTGCCTATAAATATGGCCAAGTCAGCTGATCAGGATTGTTTTCACTTCATGAATTTAATGATCGAGAGCTTAGATGAATAAAAATACATGATTTGATAGAAATGGAAGATAGTGACAGAGGGAGGAAGTGTCAGAGGACACAAAGAGTGGTAATTTCCAAACCCTATATTTTTTTATGTGTTTTAATTATTTGTTTTTATTTTATTGCCCTGGATTTTTCACAGACAGCAACGCCTTATCGGCGGTGACTGGGATGGGTTTCTGTCGACCTGAGGCACGGCGATGTCAATCTGAAATGGGTCAAAAATGACCAAGTAAGGGTTAGGAAATTTTAGGTGAAAATTATTAATATTTGTTAATGGATTATAATGATGGTTTTGGTGTGATGGGTTTGCTAGGCCAGAGAAACACTTTACTTGAGAGATCAGGTCTTGACCATGATGGAGCAGATCCGAGTAGATGTGACATATGATTAGTGGAATAGGCTGGATGTAGTGGGATTTTTTTGATTTCACCACTATCAAAGAGTCCATAGGGACATAGTGATGATTATTGCATTGGTAGATAGATGGGATCCTAGAATCAACATGTTTTGGTTGAGGACAAAAGAGATGACAGTGACACTAGAGGACGTGTATCATATACTAAGGCTACCAATCCAAGGAGAGATTATAGTGCCCATCAAAGTAGAGAGGAATATTTGAGTATTGACATGATTAGTCAGAGAGGATGCCCTACATATTACATTTATATATGGGGAATTTCATATGGGATAGCTATGTCAGGAAACTGACTGATTTACTTAGTGATGATGGCCATCTTGTGTAATGCACTCCTAGACTCAGGTGGAGCCTGATTTGCATGGGCATTAGTAGGAGTGGTTACAAATATTGAGGAGCATGGTAAATTATATACGTCTGAGGGTGCCTTGCTGACACAGGTTTATTATGAGATGAGGATGTATCTATCAGGGCATCAATCTGACATGGATATAGGGTTTTTATTTCATTTCTCTATATATGATCACATAGCAAAGAAAGGGGGATAGATTGAATTTAGGAGGGAAAGAGGGATTTTGACTGGGAAGAGAGGTATGTATGTTATAATGATGACATATAAAGAGAACGTGGGGTGGAGAGACTAACAATAGAAAAAATTAGTGTCTACATTTTCCCCTTTTTGTGAAGTGGTTTGAGCGAGAAAACCATGAGACAAAAACACAAATGATGAAATATGATTGATGAGGAGCTCCCCATAAAATTGGGGATTGATGACATGAAGGGGAATCGATCACGAGTTTGAAAGAGATAGATGAGAAAATATGGGAAGGATGAGAAAAGAGGAAGGAGGACACAATGTCTTGAGAGTAGAAAGATAAAAACAAGAAGTACAATATGGTGGTGACTTGGGAATAACTTCATTAGGGAACAAAGTACGAATTCAATGGAGATGACAAAAAATATGGAGGGAATCCAATTTTAATTTGTTTGAATGAATATCCAATCCATGGGACCAACGAATCAAAGGTGGACACCAAACTATGCATAATTAAATGCGAGGATAGGTAAAATGTGATATCCTTCATATATAAGGAATCGATGAGATATATGTCTTGGTGGGAAGGATAATAAAATATGGTCACAAAGGTGAACTAATGGTTCCTTAACATAGAACAAAAAGATGTCCATAAAGGAGTGATTTTAAGAATGGTGATAAATAGGCACGGCGAGTGATAGTGTGTTATGGATGGCACACAAAATGAATAAGTAAAAGAAAAGATAATTTAAAAAATAATGATTAATAAGATGGATGAAGAGGCAAACATTTTTAAAATAGAGGCTGAGTCGACGGGGATCAGGAAGGGGTTGACAGTGACCAGTTAGTTGACATCGGTTACTAGTGGTGTGGCTATAAAAGTGGCCAAGTCTTCCAACCATGATCATTTTATTACACAAATTTATGATTGAGAGCCTAATAAAAATATGTGATTTGACATAAATAGAGGCTAGTGATAGAGAGAGGAAGTGCCAGAGGACACAAAGAGTGGTATGTTCAAAACCTTATTTTTTTTATGTATTTTATTTATTTGTTTTTTCAATTTCCCCATATTTTTCATGGGAAGAAAGGCCTGATTGGCAACGAATAGGATGGTTTTTTGTTGACTTGAGGCAAGGAAATGTCAACCAAAAATGGGTTGACGTCGACTAGGTAAGGGTTAGGAAATTTTAGGTGAAAAAGATTAATATTTGTTAATGGAATATGATTATGGTTTTTGTGTGATGGGTTTTTTAGGCCATAGAAACACTTTACTTGAGAGATCGGGTCCTGACCATGATGGAACGGATCTAAGTAGATGTGACATAGGATGAGTGGGATCAGTTGGATCTAGTGGTATTTGGTGGATTTCTTCACTGTCAAAGAGTCCATAGGGACATAGGGATGATTATTGCATTGGTGGAGAGATGGGATCTTAGAACCAACATGTTTTAGTTGAGGACATGAGAGATGACGCTGACACTAGAGGACGTGTACCACATACTGAGACTACCAATTCAGGGAGATCTTATAATTCCCATCACAACAGAAAGGAAACTTAGAGTATTGACATGATTATTCAGAGTGGACTCCCTGCATATTAAATTTGTATCTGAGGCATTTCATATTGAGACTAGATATGGACCAGCTACACTAGGAAATTGATTGATTTTCTTAGTGATGATGGCCATCTTGTGTTATGCACCGCTGGACTCATTTTGAGCTCAGTTTGCATGAAAATTTATAGGAGTGGTTGCATATATTGTGGAGCATGGTATAATGTTTGAATTTGGGGGTGCTTTACTAGTGCATGTTTATTATGAGATGAGGATGTATCTATCAGGGCATCTATCTGGAATGGATTTAGGGTTTTTATTGCATAGCTGGGTATATGATCATTTAGTAGTAGTGCAACCATAAATATTTCCATGGGTGACTAGATACAATATTGAGCTTACGATTTGATTTGTAAGATGTCGCGTAGATCAGGTACATGAGGAGATAGGTGAGCACGAAGAGGAGTGGTATGTAGAGATATTGGGGAGTTTAGATATAGATTACAGAGACTTTCAAAGATGGAAAGAGACAACTACATAGTTAGTAGGAATGAGGAGAGTGAGGTGGATTAAGGGGCATATTGCTAAGATGGTAGAGGTGGTACAATTCCTGTGAGTTAAGACGAAGTTCAGATTGATAAAGATAGTAGTTGGGGCATCAATTAGATTTAAGATAAGATGAGACCGAGAGGGATCAACTCGGTTGGGTGATAATGGACCCATTAGTGGAGGAAGGATAACCATGGGATGATGATGATGATGATGATAGGTGTTGGCGAGGGATATGTAGAGTGGTGGAAAAGAAAGTGGGCCACCCAAGCAGTGGATGAGAGGGTTTAAGTAGGTGTGGATGAGGAGGAGGTGGTGCTGACAAGGAGAGGAAGAAGAAACACCTGGAGATGGAGAGGGTAGGGATAGAGGTATTAACCACAGATGTGGCTAGATTATAGGTGTAGTCTAGATGTGATGTGGCAGGAAAGATACACAACATGTAAGGAGGTAGTGGGGGTTTTCTAGGAACGTGATGCTATACGACCAGGAGAGAGACCTAGGTCCATCCAGCTAGTGAGACTGATTATAGGAGGTAGAGAGAGGTATACCAAGTGAGATATGGATATCTCATGATCTATAGTCACCGTGCAGAGTTAGGGAGCGGAATGCAAGGGGCCTCACAGGGATCTGGTTAGATGGTGCCTCCGAGGACCATATCGATAGAGTGGATACTAGGAATTGAGTGAGGAGGACTCACTACTATGAGCTGATATTGGTGGCTAGGCTACCTGAGGTGCTAACTGATATGCAATACACTATTTGAAGAGAGGAGATTAGGGATATTAGGACACCATATGAAGCTTCAGGGAGCACAACTAACGTGATGCAACCTAGGCATGATGGAGGTCTAGATGAGGACCAGATGGCAGATAGAGGAGGGGGACATGCTCCCATGCCAAGGAGAGCAGGGGTCTATACACCTAGGTTTTCTGATCTTGAGTACACCTCTGCAGTGGGTAGATAACTTTGATGTAGATATTTTGATGTATAGAATTTCGAGATAGAGCCCAGTTGAGGCCTATCCTATATGTATGAACTCTTTTGATGATATATATATATATATATATATATTTTATAGTTTTTTTATGATTTTTGCAATTTTATGTGTTGTGTAATGATTTGATTATGCTTGTCTGTGTGATGTTAGATGTTGGATTATGATTATGGATGTGATGGTTTATGATGTTATATATAGACTATGGATACTTGAGTAGAACATAGATGCTTAAATGTAATGCAATGTGATGATAAAGTAGGAATGATAGATATATAGATGATGAATTTATGTGATGGACATTGATAGATAGATAGATTATACTAATATAGATGATGACATAGATCGCCTTGATGTGACAGAACTCATGGTAGATATAATTTTGAGATGAGAATATATGTGATGGATTTAGAATAGATGCTAAGATATAGTGCATGCATTTTTGTGGTTTGAGGAATATAGTGGATATGATTAGAGGGTAAAATGTATGTGATGAACTTAGATATAGACTGTGGGTGATAGAAATGAGATAATATGGATTTATATGAAAAGGCAATATAAAGGTTAGCAAGATGACAACGTAGGATTAGGTTTGATAAAATAAGTTGTGACTTGATAAGAAATGACCAAAATATGTTAATGACGCATTTCATCATAGGAAGAAGTCACACGTAGGATAGATGTTGTTGGATTAGATTGGAGGTAAACATGAAAGGCAACCAAACAAAGTGATGCAATTGCAGCCATAGTGGGTGTTAACACCTAAAAAAATAATATTTAGTCACATTAAGATCACGAGGGAGAAGACGGAAAGTGAGCTTATAGACCCAATGTCGACACAAAAAAGGAGTTTTAGATGTAAGTTATATGAGGGAGGATAGGTTATTTGTAGGATGGTTGTTGCTAGGCCTATGCCCTAGCTCTGAGCAATATGGTGAAAATTTATCAATGCGGGGAGTTTGTTATATGAGAAATTTTATCAATGCATGAAGCTTTCTTAGGATGATTTCTTTGAATTTTATGCTTTTTCTTTTATAGAAGGATGATTAATGTGGGAAGCCTTTGCTTCCATGAAATATAGATGGTAGCCATCCTTTGAGGGAGTGGTCTATATTTTTATGTTTCTTTGGGGATATTTGGATTCTTAATTTTTTAGATGGCATGATAAATGATAGTTGTCCCTTCAAGGGATCAGTTTATATTTTTGACATTTTTCTTTATTTTAACATTTTTCCTTCAAGGGAGAAGTCTTTTTTTTGATAAGATAGCTTTTAAGACGAGCCTCCAAATTTTTTTACCTTCATGGAAGAGCTGGAGATGGCTGGGTCGATCAATTAGGAGGGGATATAGAATATACAAGTGACACCTATGAACCCTTATCATGATTCCAATAGAAAGATAATGAGGAGATGGATGCAATGATCATGAAGTTCTCACCTAGGATGAATAAATTGTCCATAAGGAATATGCTATGAGAAGAATCCGTGGTGCTCATATTCAAGGTCATATAAAAAATAGTGATGGTAGACCACATAATTCAAAATCATTACGATGAAAGATGGAAGAGGCTAATGATGGAAGCCAAATCATTGATATGACTAAGTTAATATTGGTAAATATGTTAACAATAAAAGTGCTACAAGTGTAATGTGTTTAGAGGTTATTTTTCTAGTTTACCATCAAGGGATTCCAAACAATAGGCTCTAGAATGATATTTATGCATGATAATATAAGGTCCAATCCAGTTGGGAGGAAATTTTCCATGTTTACTCCTTTCTAAAGTAGTGACGTTCTGATTTTATTTAAGGACAAGGTCATTGATATTAAAGTCACACTCTTTTAGATGTTTTTTGTAAGCACATTTGATACAGCTCTTGGTAGACATGATGATGTTTAAGAGCTATAAGGTGACGTTTTTATAATGACTCAAGTTGTGTTAGATGCTTGTGATAAAAACATTCATCAGAAATGAATTCGCAAAGAGAAATGTGCAAAGATGGGATTTGGACTTCAAGAAGAAGAATGAATTTGAAGCCATTAAAAAGAGAGAAGGGAGTAGCTCCTGTAGGAAGTGTGGATGCTAGTCTGATAAGCCCAAATAATCAAATGGATATGAAGATGCCAATTGTGATCTACTTTATCAACATTTTTTACAAGGATGTTACGAAGAGTCTTGTTAGTAGCTTCATCTTGGTTGTTAGCTTGGGGATAATATGGAGAAAAGAAGGTAAGATTGATATTGAAGGAATCAAAAATCTTCTTGAGATATTTATTTTTGAAGGACATCCCATTGTCTATGATGATTTTATGAGGGACATCAAAATGAAAAATGATGTGCTGATAGATAAAATTAATGATTTGGTTAGATTTTGTATATGCGAGTGGAATGGATTCCACCCATTTGGTGAAGTATTCAATATCAAATGATGGTGTTGAGAGGAATGAAAATTGATGAGGCAAATGAGGTTTAGTCCCCATTGAGAAAAAAATCAAAGATATTGCGTTGGCTATAAGGCCTGGTTAGGAATACATATGAGATTGGAATGTTGCTGGCATTTAAAATATTTCTTAAAATATTCACAACAATATTGATTGAGATAAGGATCCAACAATCACCCAAGAGAAGGATGCAATTGGCAATGGCCAAGCCACTAAAATGACCACCACATATGTCATTGTGGACTACTCGGATAACACAAGTGGATTCATGAGACTTAAGGAAACAAAGTAGGATGTCATTGAAGCCGTGTTTGTAAAGGATGCCACCAAGGATGAAATACTTGTTAATACGTTAGAGAAAGGATTTCCTATCATTTTTGTATAAGTCAGAGGGGATCTTAGAATGAGAAAAATATTTGAATATATGTGAATACCAAAGATCTGATGGATTCGTATCAAAATGATTGATATGAGGAATCTCATGGACATGAGATGGCTGATCAAGATGATAAACAATAACAGAAATCCTCAATTCCTTTGTTTCCCATGGGATGAGGGATGTGAGAGAAGCCATCGTGTCTGCGTAAAAATAAGATGAATGAGGAATGGTCTAAATGGTTTAGAAGTCAAAAGCCTCAAGAAGAAGATTGACGATGTCCTTATATTTTTTAAGGACCTTGT
This sequence comes from Taxus chinensis, assembly GCA_019776745.2. NCBI lineage: Eukaryota > Viridiplantae > Streptophyta > Pinopsida > Cupressales > Taxaceae > Taxus > Taxus chinensis. The sequence continues at coordinate 620,403,906 of CM034149.1, read as the reverse complement.
TTTTACATTGATAGTTTCCTTTGACTTGATTTATGATGAGATGAGATTCACCATAGATATTAAAAATCTAGATGCTAAGCATGACAATGGTTTCAAGACCTAATATGAAAGATTCATACTTATCCATACTGTTAGTACATTCAAAGTTAAGATGATAAGCGATAGGGATAGGAGTATCTTAAGGAGGAATGCCGATAACACCAACACCTCCCCCTATTGACACTTAGATCTGTTAAAGAATAATGTCATGCAGAGGGGAGAAAAATCATGATCGATGGTGTTGATAGATTAATATGGAAATTTATCATGAGGAAGATGGTTATCAGGAAGAGGGGCTTTGGCTTACTGATCATCAATGTCCTGGCCTTTGATAGATTTATGAGAGATGAAATCTAGGTCAAAATCAGTCATGAGAATGAGCCATCGAGTGATGTGATAATTATGATAAGGCTTAGAGTGTATGGGTTTGAGAAGATTAAAGCTAGTAATAACATAGGTTTTGTGATTAATAATATAATGAAGAAGATTAGAAGTGGCGAAGAAAAAAGCACAACACAGTTTTTTAGCTTTAGTGTAGTGATTATTATAATCATGAAGGGTGTGACTAATGTAATAGACAACCTACTCCCTGCCTTTCTCATCGTGGTGTGCTAACATGGCACCAAAATAATGATTAGTGCTATAAATATAAATATAGAAAGGATCCCCCTCGTGTGGAGATGTAAGCACAAGCGGGGATAGGAGAAAATGTTTGAGGTATTTAAATGATTTTTGGCAATTATCTTCCTAGTTAAATTCTATGTCTTTGTGAAGAAGGTGATGAAAAGGTTAGAAACAATCATAAAGTCATGAGATGAAACATTGAACTGATTAAATTCAACCTTGAAGACTACGAAGTTATTTTAGATTATAAGGTGGGGAAATCTCAAGGATAACTTTGATTTTGGTGGGGTCGATTTCAAAATCCCTATTAGAAATGATAAATCCATGGAGTTTGTTGGTTAAACTACCAAATACACACTTGGATGGATTGAGACAAAGGAAGAAGTGGATAAGAAAATCAAAGAGGAATTCAAGGATGGAAAGATGATCCTGCTAATGATTGGATTTACCCAAGAGGTCATCGACATAATCTTTTGTTGTCTTAAGAATGAGGTCATGGACCACAGATAGGTGGATCAAGTGTTTTTCAAATCGAAGGGCATGACACGATAACAGAAATTCCCTCAAGGAGTGATGAAAAAAGTCTTATGCTAGTCCTCTGGTCCAATAAGTAATCTAATTCTACCAAGAGAAAGCATCTCGTGACCAGCCGTAAGGTCAATGCGTTGATTAACATTGGGAAGAGGAAATATTTCTTTAGGAAAAGTGAGATTTAGATCCTGAAAATCAGTGCAAATATGAAGCTTTCCAAAGGATTTGGAAACATGTACAATATTAGAGAACCATTACAGATATATGATATGAATGATGAAGTTGGAAGATAGAAGGTGTTGTAACTCCTCTTTGAAAAAGAGGGAAACATGGAGATGTATGTGGTGAAGCTTATATTTAACTGACTTAGCATTAGGGATGGTAACGATGTTTTGAACAATGATAAATAGATTAAGACCTAGCATGTTGGCATACGAACACACAAAGGATTGACTGTGACTAGAGAGGAATACAGTGAAAGACTCAAGAACTTGAGGATCAAGGGATTGACCCACTTTGAGGATGTAGGGTTCTTGCGGAGTCCTAATGTTAATCTCGATGGTGGATTTTTTGAGGAGAGTAGACGTGTCTAGAGGTAAGGTCTTATGAAGATAGGATTATTTTGCCCCATTATAGGAAAGAATGGAATCTTCGTCAGTACATTGAAGAATATCAATGGTAAGGGAATCTTCCTCTACCATATCAAGAAATTGAAGAGGGAGGGACCTAGTTATACCTTCACACTAATAAATGATTGGTCCTAAAGTAATGGTGGAGATTAAAAAAGATAGAGGAAATGGACACCGGTTTCATCCATATCCATAGGTTCATTGGATGGAGAATAATGGTGATCGATGCTCATGAGAGATGATGATGAAGAAGGTGTGAGAGATTTGGTATATTGTTCCTTAAAACCCAACTTAAAATTCTCATGGGGATTACAAGATTGATCGATGATGAGGTCATTCTTACCTTTTTCATAATGCCCATACCAGATCCTTTCCATGTGAAATGATGGAGGTAAGTAAAGGAAAATATTTTTTTTTAAAATAAAGTCAAATCCGTTGGTATAAGGCTTGGTGTGTGGTTGAGTGTCGATGTGACAAGAAGGGAGGTCAATGCCACCATAAATGATATTGGTTTGAAGATGAGGTAGTCCAAAACAAATTATATCCCTAACATTCAATTGGTACATTGGTGATTTATCAAGTCTACCAAGTCGATTAGGCATTGGAAGAGCATTGAGGGCGAGGAGGTGATACTCCCCCAATAAAAGGTGCTGCATCAAATTATTGATAAATTCTTCATTGGGAAGTTTAGATGTAGATACCGGTGAGTTGGTGGATGTTTCAAAATAATTTTATTTGGGAACACATACGTCATTAGGTTCATAAGTCATGTGACATTATTTGAATGGAGGAGTGCCTATAGGGAGAGTTAGAATCTTACCTTCATGCTTGTATTTGATGTAACAATAAAGGGTGGAAGGAACACAATATATGACACATATCCATGATCACCCAAGTAAAAAATATATTGAAACTCCCATTTTACGATATAAAATACCTCATGGTGGAGTTTTTCACCAATGCGGATAAGAATAATGAATGTACCACAAGTGGGGGAAACATCATCATTTAAGGCATGGAGGATGGTAAGAGATTGTGTGACAATGGAATTAGGGAGCTTGAGCTGATCAAAGGTGTGGGATGAGATGATATTTATGTTTTCTCTGTTGTCTATCATAGAATGTCAGAGAAATGTATCATTAATACACATAGTGATGAAATGTGGGAGGTCATGGTCCTCAGGTGATATGTTTGGAATTTTGGAGTTGTTAAAAATATAGCGGCAGAAGCAATGAGTTCTCCAATGAGAGCCATGAAAGGTTTAGTCTCATTGCTAGGGGTAGGGATATGCTTTAGAGCTTCCATGAGATATTTTCTATGATCGGGGGAGATTTTGATGAGCTAATAGAGTTACATCTTGAATGAGGCCTGATAATGTTGTTTCATAATACTTTTTTCAATAGCAACAGGCTAATGGGACAGTTAATATAGAGACTTTGGATTTTTATGAAGAAGGGGAAGTTGGCTCACTAGAGGGAGTGGTGACAACAACCTTTGGTTTGGATTGAGGAGGTGATTGAAAATCGTGGGGATGAGAATGAGTGGCCATTCTAATGGAATTGATAAAGAGAGGAGGGCCTTCTATGGGTGAAGTAGTAGTCAGAGGGGGAATGAAAATGAAGGTTATATATGAATGGGGAGATTTAGAAGCTTTAGTAGATGAAGATTGGGGTGGAGGAGTGGGATTGGTTGGGGATGAATTGGTAGAGAGAAGAGTGTGATTCTCTCCAATGAGGAGATAATATTCTTTAATGATATTATGGATGATAGTTTGGAGGGCCTTGTAATGTTTAGTATCATGCCCGTGGGTATGATGGTAGGTACAAATGATATTAGAATCAAACCATGATGGTTTTTATTCATGTGGGTCAAAATATTTGATGGGAGGAAGAGTGATCGTGGATGCTTGAATTAGACGTCGAAGGATATCTATGTAGGAACAAATGGATTTTTTTGAAGAATGGGTGGTGTGGAATGTAGATGAACTAGATTTATGGATAATGGAAGAAGGCAAGAGAGGATTTTGGCTCTTATGAGGCTTGATGGTTTCCTTTGACTCAGATTTAGATGTGGAAGAGGAAGTGGATGTTTTTTTATTAAAGAGGTGGATTAGATGAGATTGGGTTTTAATGGTTGAATATTTGGATGATTTGGATTCTACTTTAATAGTTGGAGATACAAATAGTTTTTGGAGGAGGATCAAATTTTTGAGTAGATTGTTGTAATTTATACTTGTTGATGATAGGGGGAGTGGATGAAGGACCTATCCCTAAGATATATGGAGGTGTCCCTAAAAGTGATGATACAACATTAGATTACTTAGGAAGGTTAGAGTTGGGAGTAGGGAGCTCCAACTTTTTGTTTGGGTGCGTGAGTAATTTTTGGATGGGTATGGAAAGGTTCATGGACCTTATTTGTGAGGATTTACCTTTGGTAGGAATGAAAAAAATTGCAATAGGAGGGTATTCAGAGGTAAACCTGGGTGATTTAACAAAAATAAAATAGAGTGTAGATTTACTTTGTTAAATTATTATATATGCTACAACAAACAAGATATGAAAGTAAAATTAATATTGTGACCCATTTTTGATCCCCCTACTAAATGTGTTCTCTACAGTAGCTCAAAGGGAAAATATACTATAGGAGCAAAGAATTTGTTAAAAATTATCCAAGTTACACATGCCCCTCCTTCTAGCTCAGGTCTATTGGCTCAGGTCAAATAGCACGCAGAGGCCCTTAAAGGAATTGATGAAAATGTGGACCTACTAATCAAGGAAGGTATTAAAACTAGTGTGGATCCCTCCATTCTCTCTAAATTTGAGAAGAATCTAGACAACCTATTCACTCACCTATTGGAATTGGAGGACATAGTTACATAGATGGAAGAAATGCAGTTTAACTATCTTTTTTTACACAAGGCAGTGTTGGATTATATACATATTAATGTTAAACATGTTTTTGATGCTTCCGACATTTTGGAGTCTACTTGGAAGAATAGTAAACTTAAGAAGAAGGCAATCATGGAGAGAATTTAATACCTGGTCATGCAAAATGTAACTAATATCAACAAAATCCTATTGATTTCTCTAAAAGTATATGAAAAATCCCTAAGATAGTTTAGTTTTTTTGCTATAGGTGTATTGATGCTTTTGTTTTTCTATTTTAGTGCTTCCATTTAACTATTTTGCATTGGTTTTGGGCTCCTTGTAGGAAGTTGGGCCCTGCCTTTGTTTATTTTCTGTTTACCTTTATTTTAGGAACTTGGTTGGGATGTGGCCCCCATGTATTAAAAAACCACTTTATTGTTATTGTCTTATCTCAATTTTGAGCCTTTTTGTACTACAAGGTATGGTCCCTTCAAAACCATTTACAAACACTAAAAAAAATATGACAGTAAACTACAAAAATGACTCAAGAAGATATGTGAAGGAAATAAAATCCTAAGTTCAATAGAGATTTAGGTTACTTAGATGATTTTACAAATATCTTGGTTGTGTGTGAAGGTGGAAGATTGGCACAACGGTGGTATAGGACCTCAAAACTATTAGAAATGAAAAATTACTGAGAGGAGGGGTGAATAATTCCTTAATAAATATCTCTTTTTTATTTTAAACAAAAAACATCACCGTCATGAACAACATACGTTAATTCTTGATCAAAATTAGATATAGTACATTATGGAATGCATACATAATAAAAACACAAGATATACACATAGCCTTTATTCATTAATATTCAAGAAAAGTAGATTATAATGACTTGATCTCTCATCAATAGTATAAAATGTACAATAAAGATCTCATAAATGTTTTACTGACATCAATATGTGGAAATAATAACATTCAACTACAAAATATCTGAAAATCCTCTCCTTCATCAACCTGTTATTATAGAGACTTCAACATCTTTAATCTGCTACAACCAGCTACTGACCTAGAAGAAACTTATAGGGGGTTTGGGCTATGTGCACAGGGGGTTTTTATTTATAGAAAGTTTTTATTCGATAGAAGATAAAGGGGGTTTCACCAACAACAACACATGAATGTGGAAGTCACTATTTAATAACAAAAGCTTCATAAAGATGACCTTTTCACTTCATTTTCCACTTGAATATTCAACTCCCTAACATTGAATTAAAATTGGAGATTAAATTATATCATAATATGGAGTTAAAAATCAAATATTGAATTTGCATATATGAAATATTCCCTCTGTAATCTGAACTGACAATTCTGACTTGTCTTTCATAACTACCAGTCAGATTTTTTTTTATTCTCCAAGTGAGCTCATATTTTGTCTTCTATCTCTCAAAATTATCCAAAAGGATTCTAAATTTTTATTAACGTGGTACACGGTCCCAAAAAACTAAATAATTCTATTATATTCTTGGAAAATATTCGCATTAAGCCAAGACATTCATTTAGGCTCCTAGGTGTGCTTAAATCAACTTCTACAAACATAGTTATGAAAAACCATCTAACTAGACCACTTCCACTCATATTCATGACCCAAGTAATATATAAAAATGAATCTTAGGGGTTCTAATTTCATTAAAATATACCAAAAAGATCCAACTCAAGACTTAACACATCAAGAAACACTACTTTTATAGACCTTTCCTAGCTAGTTTCACCATCTCTGAATCAGGTCTTCAATAATTGAGTTGATACATATCTCAAATGTCTTCATCATGAGGAAATTGACCTATAAATTTAAATATAATTAAGTATAATATCTCATCCACTTATCATACATGTCCAATTCATTGAATAAGGCTTCCGAAAGTTTGGATCTATGCAATTGGTTCGGCTGGTCTTGAAGACACAAAAACTAGTCTTCCTTATAATGAGGTAAAAAATATACAAAGAACTTTTCAAAGACCCTATCACCTATAATGCTTCAATTAATATGTATAAAGCATGTTGAATAATTTATATCCATACATAAAATGGATAAAACTCACCTTCATATTCATTCATACATGTTTCTCAAATAGGCCTAATAGGGCAGGTTTGGCTCAATCACCTTTGAGAAAGAAATGAACTTTACAAACTGAACCATTCAATTCAACACATAATATAACACATTAAAAGAGTTATAAAGGAAAGAAACAAGATCAATGTAATGCAATTTCATCATGGTTACCTTCATTCTTCTTCACTAACTTCTAAAAAAAGCTCCTTTTGCTAGTAAGCTCAAATATGCAACCATTACTCAAATTTTCTCTAAATGAGTACCCCAAGTGACTTCATGAAGTTGAATTTTTTTTTACCAAAATCATCCACCTAAAATTTGAGTAGGGGGTTCCTTTGCAAGTTTCTCCTTTACACATAAATATTCACTTGAAACACTTGTTTTCCAGTGGGGCCCACCACACATCATGAACTCAAAACATCATGGAAATGTTCCCTAAGTATTCCTCTACATGTTAAAACATGTTTTCAAGAAAAAAATTTGAATTAATACACCTACCCAACTCAATTTTCCAAAACTGGTCCAAACTGTGGTTTGGAGGGTTACAAACATGCTCACAAAAATGGATGGAACTAATAAAATACTCAACCAATCACCAAAAGAATTTTTGCACCATAATTTTCTTCCAATTTAATCCATTTTTTTAATATTATTATTTATCTGAAGAAGGCTCCACAATGTTTCTTGATTGCTAAGAAGTTTGGTGCTCAATTCACATACTTTGAGAAACCCAGTTTTGGGAAAACTTGCAAAACATGCAAAATATCCATCCTTAGCTTCTAAATTTTTTATCACACATCGAATAAAAATCCCTCTAACACCTCCAAGTAATATTTTTCTTTTCTTCATCCTACATATTTCCATCCCATCTCATCTAGGTGTATTTTAGTCTCTGATTCTCAATAGTTGAGGTATGCTGACCTGTAGAAGTTCCTAAAACACCTTCAATAACTACATACTAAGTCTTTTATACACCATATATTACCATTACATTCTCCTACCATGTTGTTTTTTTATCATCATACCTTGGGTCAATATTTCACACCTTTCTTGCTTGTGGATTGGCTTAAGAAAGCTCCATACTGACTTGTTTCAGTCTCATGAACCTGGTTTTTCTCTTGTATCTCTTTATACACCTTTTGTGCCACATCATTGTGATCTAAAAGTATTTTTCATATTTAGTTTGAGTGAATTCTCATGTTTTCCTTATTTACACCATGCATTTGCATTAGGCCAAGGCCTATAATGACTTGACTTGACCCATACACTTCATGACTGGACCATGTGGACATGTTGCTGACACATTGACACATATCACTCATGTCATGTACCTTTTTTCACCTTCATAACAAACTTTTATAAAATTAATCCATACATATGCACCTTTGGAAACTCTTAGATCACCTAGCCAACACATCTAGATCACTTAGCCATATACATATATCACCTAGCCAACATACCTAGATAATGTAGAGCATTCTGACATCAATGGAATTGATATCAATGAAAACACAAGTGACACACACTTCCAACAAACTCCCCCTTTTTCATTTATGGAAAGCATCCTAGAAACATTGATGGCAACCGTGATTTCACACATACTTATATGACCTCATTTGCATGTTTATTGTCACACTTATCCCCCTTTGACATTTATGAAAAAGGTATTCATGGAATTGACATGGAAACAAGTGACTCATAATGAAAACCAATCTCATCAAGACAAGAGAAATAAAACTACATGAACATAGTTCCCCCTTGGATATTGATTCCTCTAACTTTGACTCCAAAACAACATGAGAAGGATCCAAGTTCCTGATTTAGACATCCAATAAGGCTCCCCCTGGAATGATATCTTGGGATGTTGACTCATATGCACTTTCAATCCTTGTTCCTCACTTGAGAGTAAGATCAGTTTTCAATATTTCAAGATGCACTCATTTACAAGTTCTACTTCATTCTCATGGACATATGATGTTCTCTACTTTCAAAACTTCATCTTCTAATTTCATTTAGTATTCCAATACCTGATTCTGAACACAACTGAATCAATCACAAATAATTTGTTATGATCTTTCTTTTTATGTTGTATAAACCTTTGGTCCTTAATCAAAATGGTCCTAGCCCTATCTTTTTCAACCTATAAACCTTGTTCTTGTATCTTTTCAAGGCTTTATCATATATCATTGTTCAATATTTCCATATCTTTATTTTAAGGTTGTTTCATCCATTCATACTTCACTGTCTTGTTTTATATATTTAACCACACCTACATATTAGACCATTCACAATGATTTTTGTACATCTCTTCAACTATTCATCTTACCCTCGCTATTTCATTCAAACTATTCATGCATTCTCTTAATTCCTCATTTCACGCTTTTATTCCCTAGTAATTGTCTATACTTGGTCATCAAAAACTTTCATCTTTTTGTCTCATGGATTTAACCAACACTCCTTATCCAAAATATTCTTTTCTCATGCTTAGCATTCTTCATCCATTAGTAGTAAAAAAATAACTTTATTTGGATTCTTAAAGAAAATTAAAAACTTGCAAACTTGAAATCCTTTGAACACCAGATTTTGAATTTAGGGATGGATTAACACTCACTAGCTCAGATCTCAATACACAAGATAGATATATGGACACTAACTCAAATATCTCAATTTAGACCATGATCCTATGCAATCACATGAATATCATAAGCCTTATCTTGTCTTCAAAATTAGTGTGCTATAAGACCTTTAGAGATATATTATGAGTGTGCAAATCAACTTGATTTTTTGGGATAAGATACTCAATCCATTTTCATACTTTTTCTTAAAAAACTAAATTCTTCTTTGATAGTATTAGAGTCCTTCAACGTTTCACTTATACCACATACTACTCATAGATAACAAGACCTATTTGATAAATTAAACCAATAATGATGATATTTTACTCAGGATTCTATGATACACTTGCTCACATTGACTTATATGAGATCAACCATCACTAGAGATCAATAGAACTCTTTTCATCACTTTTTAGGATTGTCATACCATATTCTTTTAAATCATTGAGCATATCTCCATAAATTTAACTTCTTAACACCTTATACACAAAACTCAATAAACCACATGAAATTTGGACTAGATATAGACCTCTGAGATGCTCTTAAGACTTCTTTAGATAATTTTACAAATGTATAGTCCACTATGACCCTACACTGGTACCTTGGTCTTCAACACATCATCACTTTTATGTCTTCAAACAAAATACAATCTTACATAACATGTTTTGCCCATTATCATCCACTAGAATCTTTGAATAGAATTCTTTAGAGCTCAGACACAAGAATTTACTATTTATGACCATAGTTCGTTTGTAACTATCAATTCTTACTATTATTCAGAGATCTTCTATGTCCCTGTTTTTGAGTTCTTCAAGACCTCTATTCTTAAATGTTACTATTTTGAAGGGTTCACTATTTTCTTGTCTTTATAACTTTTTATATCATAATGACCTACAACCTCAATCACTGAATTTGAATTCAAATTCACTATATTCATCTTAATTCACCTCCTTATGGTTCAATTCATTGTATATCGCTATTCACCCTCTTACAATTTACCTTCTTGCATTTCAATTCACTATATTTATATTATACAAACTCACTGTATCTTTGTTTTCTTAAATGTTTCACTTCATATTGGTATCACAGTTTTTACTAATTCAAATGATCAATTATCACTTTCACATCTATACTCTTTATTCTTAAAGTTTTTTCTTCATAACACATCAACAACTCTCCATTGTATTTCATTTCTTCAACTTCACTCTTTTTCTTTTTATATACTCAACTACATTTTTTTTAACAGACATAAGAAATTTGTTATCAACATATTTTTATTTAAAAACTCCTATCATTTACACCATTCACCTTACCTTAGTTTGATCTCCTTTTTCTTTTATCACCACTTTCTCTTTAACTTCTTTTCTTTTTTTCACATCAACTCCTAGTTCTTCTTCCCTATTCATAAGTAACTATTCGTTTTCCTTTTTATTCAATACTATAAACAAAGCATAGTAAAAAAAATTCAGTTTCATGTCTTTACACATCCTTCACACACTCTTGAATGATTTGTCTTTACTATAAATGATAGAGTCTTCATATTCCATCTATTGGTGTCCTAAGTTATTTGGACTTACCCTTTTATCTTTGTCCATAAAGAATCCTTTCACCTTCTGACTCGAGTTGTGTAAGGATAATTTTTTTTTTCCTTGTATTTGACAATTTGGATTCTTCAAGAACTTAATCACTTCAAAAAAGAAGATTCTTCATTGTCCCAGACACTTCACATTCTCAAGAAAAGCCAACTAAGCATTCAACTCATAGAAAATGATTTGGACACTATGAAAAGTTTGTTCTAGCCTTAAACTCATGCCATTCACACCTTTATAATTTCTCAAACATCTCTTAGCTGTAAGCCACTTTGTGAGAAGGTCCAATGCATTCTCTAAGGAATTTTTTCATTTAAAACACCAATTTCAAACCTTTTCACTCGTTTGAAGAAATACACGGTTGGCCATGTTTGAAATATCCACTATCACATAAGCTTTAAGATTTTCATCCTGATTCAAGACCATCTCTACATTGATTCATTCATGAATTAGTTTATGACTAAGGTTTATGAGATTCTAATCTGTGTTAACAAATAAACTTGTATTGAAACCACCAAAAGTACGACCTTGCACAATTTTATACGAGTTTCCAAAATATATGTCAACAAATTATCGAAAGCCACATAATGAAAATGAAAACTTTATTTTGCAAACCTAACATATCCTCAAGGAATATATATGTATAATTTTTTTAAAATTTTGGTTGGTTGATCGATGATATTCAAACAAAATCATTTTATAAACCCTAGAATCAAGGTTAGAGCTACTATTCAAGCTCGAGAACACCTAAAAATGTATTTCTTGAACTATTTTGAATGATATTTGAAAATTTCGACTCCTAAGAATTTTTTAAACCCTTCTCCATCTTCCCAAATCCATTTGACAACTTGAAGGTCTTTCATTTTCTTCCAAAACTCAAAAAAGTAGTGAACTATGATTGTCATAGTTGAATAATACAATTTTCCAAAAGAGAAACAAGTACGTTATAAGTATCTTGCCATTTTATTTTATAAATCCTTTTACGGTTACTTTCTCATAAGAATTTGATAAGAAGATCATTCACTTCTAGGAGGAAAAAATGTCTCAAATTTTATCTTCAACCATTGTCATCATCTTTTTTAGGAGACTTCAAGATTTAGGTAGGACTAAACTTACTATATTAGAGAGACTTCAAGTAACATAAATCATTATTCAGCTCCTTGTGCACCATCCTTAAATATTGACACACTCATCATTTCAAGGAGTATAGACATGGAAACTAACTTGTTCTAGAATGTGTAAATAGGATTTTAGTACCTTTTAGATCAATCTTGGTTTGAATGTACCTTGCTCATCAGACCTTCACATACCTATCTACTCATCTCACTTATAAATTATTAAGAACAAGATTAGTCCTTTCTTGAGAACATGTCCAATCCTTACATGCTCAGACCCTAGTCCATTGTGAGTGCATTGAGATGAATGGTTTTGGTCCTAGATAGTTTACTCATTACATATTAGTATATAATTCAAAATTTGGTTTGAATTTGAAATTTTGGGTTATTTTGTTATGATGAGTATCATACATTTAAAGAGAATTCAACAAGTTCTTTCCACTTCTTTTAAATACTAACCTGCCACACCAAGCACTATACATACCTTTACAAAGATTAAAATTCACCAGTATAGTATAGTGAACCCTGAGAGCAATGGAGTCATAATTTTGGATTATATGAGGTGTCTTATGCTTCTGAGAGATGTATCTTGCTTGTACCAATGATTTAGAGTTGGAAAATTCAAATTTATTCACTCAACTCAAGAATATGCTTTGAAGAGATAATGAACACCAACAAAAGGAATCTCATAACTTTCTTAATACTTGTCAAAATCACCTGAGAATTTTTGCAATACCTAAAGATTGGAATTATTTACAAAAATTCCTTCTATGATTTATTTTAAGGATGCACTATATTTTTTCTTGAGTGTTAAGAAGACAAACACCTTATTATGCAATTTTCAAAAATCCTTTTTTAGAAAAACTATCATAACTTTCACATACCTTCTCATAACTTGATGAAATGTTTCCTGGATCCATAAGTGCATTGTCCATAATTATACATGTAATTTTCTATCCAATCTCATTTTCCTCATCCTGCACTGTTAGTTCTCAAAGCCATGTTTTGTGCACTTTTGAATTTTGACTCCAAGAGCTTAACTGAGCCTTGAATTTTCTCACATATGTTTTAGAAACTATTCTTAGGCTACTCACATGACCATGACATGACCTATACCAACTTTTCATACCTCATCGGGCACCAGAAACATGCCTAAATGGACTAGTTTCAACTGTACCTTCCACCATATGACCTAATACACCCTGTGAGACATCTTTCTCATGATATTTATTTTTGACAAGACAAAATCAGTCCTCAAGATCTCAGCCAACTATGCAACACTAGCTTATATGCTTTAAAGAGTAACAAGACATGATACTTGACATACCCAACATGACCAACCAATAAGCACATGTTGAAAGACTTGAAGAGACATACCTCAACACCATGAAGATGACACACTAACCAAGACAACTCCGCCTCACTTCAAAGATTCATTTTTACCTATATAACTCTAAAAATTCCTAGTAGAGGCATATGTCACCATGGAGGATCCTGATGAGAGATATAAGAAGGTCTCAAACCCTCTTATTGCAGCTTGACTGATTCTAATTTTTTTGAACTTAATTTTTTAACATTAGATCCATTCTTTTACTTATTCACACTCTTAGAATCCTCTTTAGCACTTTTATTGGATTCTTCCTTCTTGTATTTTTGGACTCATTGCTTGGATTCATGAGTCACTTTCTTCAACTTTCCTATATCACAAAACCTTGCAATGTTCCCTACTTTGTGGCACCTAAATCGTTCCACTTGTCTTCCTTTGCACTCAAAATCCATATGTCCATATTCATTGCAATCATAGCAATAACCATTGAATTTTCTTACATACCTTCTAGTGCTAGATTACCAATTCTTGCAATACTTTTCTAGATTTCCTTTTTCATGAAAAATATAAAATTCAACTCCATGCCTTTGACCTACTTTTTTCTCTTCATTTCCTTGAAATTCCTCTTCCTTCCTTCTTTCAGAGTGATTATCTTGAGTCTTTTATTTTCTCACTTCTTTCTTTTCAACCTTAGGACTACGCATACTATCCCTATGTCCATAACCACCACATTTATAGAAATCTTCATGAAACGTAGCACACCTATATGCATTTGGTTTTTTGATGAGTGATCTTCCATTAGATGAAATATTTGAGCTATATCCCTTGTTTGACTTCCTTTTTCCATTTGATTCTTGACTTGATTCACCTTCATTTTTCTCCATACTACATAAATATTCTATGAAACCTAGGATTTTTCTATCACTATATGAATTTGTCTTTCCTAATATCTTATCCATATTTTCTAAGCTCTCTTAAAAATATAATACCTTTCTCATCATGGTGCGTAAATCCTTCTTTAGTTCCTCTTTCTTATCCAAGGATTCCTTGAGTTGAATCTATATACAATTGATCACTTCCTCGTGAGATACACACAATTTTTCCAACTTCTCTTTGTAGATCTCTACTTCCCACCTTATGTAATCAATATCTCACATCCTTGTCACCCCAAATATCTTCCTCTAGCTTGTTAAGGCTACTATTAAGGGCCTGATTTGATACAAATTGTTATAAATGACAAAGGACTGAGGGGGGTGAATTAGTCCTTAATAAAGATTTTTCTTTTCCATTTCAAACAAAAAACAACCCTCATGATCAACATACATTAATGTTTGATCACAATTAGATATAGTTCATCATGGAATGCATACATAATAAAAACAAAAGATATACTCAAGGCATTTATTTATTGATATTCAAACAAATTAGAGTACAATGACTTGATATTATCATCAAAAGTCTACAATTTACAATCAAGAGCTCATAAATTTTCTTACTGACATCAATATGCTGCAACAATAGCATTCAAATACAAAACATCAAAATTTTCTCTCCTTCAACAACTTGTTATTACAGATATGTAAACATATTTATTCCACTACAACCAACTACTGACCTAGAAGAGACATCTAAGGGGTTTGGGCTATGATCAAGGGGTTTTGATTTTTATAATTTTTTTTCTTCAATATAAGATAAAGGGGGTTTTCATCAACAACAACACATGAACGTGTAAGTCACTATTTAAGAAAAAAATCTTCATAAAGATGACCTTTTTTACTTCATTTTCCACTTGACTCTTCAACTCCCTATCCTTGAATTCAAATTGGAGATAGAATGATATTGTAATAGGGAGTAAAAAATATAATATTTCATCTACATATATGAAATATTCCTCTTGCAACCTGAACTAAAAACTCTAACTTTCCTTTTATAAATGCCAGTAAGATATTGTCTTCTTCTCCATGTGAGTTCATATTTTGTCTTTTAGCTCTCAAAATTTTCCTCAAGGATTCCAAATTTTCATTCACATGGAACATGGTCATGTTGGTGTTCAAATTGATCTCGCCCTATTTATCCTTAAATTTCTTCAGTTTGTGGGCTCTGTTTTCTTCTCTATCTCCCCGTATTGATGCATAAAAACTTTTTCCCCCATTTGGTTGCCATGATCAGTACCTTCCTTGGTCGAGGATCACTTAAAAGTATATATGTTTTTTTCATTCCTCTATCTATGTGAAAGATTCTGTAACTTGGGCATAAACACGGGTTTTTTCCCTTCCTTCTGTTTTCCACAGTCATGTTTTATCGTCCCTATATTTTTTTTCCAAGTATCTATGAAAATGTGATTGGATATGGCTTAGAGGGTTATATTTGGGCCTTATATCATTTCCAAATTATCTTTCCTTGAAGAAGGATTCATTTCCAGGCTCAAATGGTGATTTTCATGCATTTTATGATTTGACGGGTGTGTTTTTCCCCCATTAAAATTACATCTCAGCATATGTGGAAATGTGGCCCTTTCTAGTTGGATGCAGATCGATGAGGCACTTTGAACAATCTAAGGCCCACTTCAACTCAAAATTTTTCAATGTGGAGGGTCGGTGCTCATCTAAAAATTCACCTTTTGGTTTGGCCTTGGATTTGCATCGGAGAGACATGAGGAGGTTTCCGTTGTCTTGCCCAAACTTTGAAAAAAAATTCATGTGGCCGGTGCAGGTTTGGATGACCATGGACACATGGAGGGCCGGTGCTCATCTGAGGATCTACTTGAGGGCCCCACCTTAACAATTATGATAGGGAGACACGTGGAGGCTTCCGCCAGCTCCACTATATACTTAAATTTTCCAAAGCAATTTTCTAAGTCCTGGGACACATGGAGGGACTCTGCCTATTTGGGGGACCGGCCCCTAATTTTTATTTTGAAGAAGCACTAGGAGGACACTTGGAGGCTTCCACTCACTCTACCTTTTCTTGGATTTTTTAATGGCTAAGGAAAACTGTCGCGGACCCTGGACACATGGCACCTTCTATTGATCCTTCAACTTCTTTAACAACTCTGTCGAACTGAGACACGTGGTGAGCCCACACTTGTTTAGGGTCTCTGATTTTGAGGACCATACCAAAGATCCACCAAGGTAACACATGGAGACTTTCATTGGATCCTTTTTGTTGAGACTTTTTCAAAGGCCAAAAGTCATTTTTCTTGGGCCCAGGGCACGTGGAAGACTTGCACTTGTTTGGAAAATTTCCCCTATACTTCTCCTTTATGGTTACACCAAGGAAACACATGGATGACTATAATATAAAGTAGAAAAGGGGAAGAATAAACAGTTGCTATGAATTTCATCTATTTTTTCTACCATTTTTGCTCCAAGAATCTTGGAGATGTGAATACGCACTATTTTTCATCCTTTTTGATGAAATTCCTTTTGATTTTTGTCTGCGAAGTGCCATTGAATGGATTCAGAACTTAATTTGTGAGTCCAAGGTTTGTTAAGGTCAATATTTTGAAGTTGGAATTGCTCAGCCACTTGTAAAATGGGAATTACTAGAAAAGATGGATGCGGGGCAGAATTACAAAGGAAAAAGAGGAAAATGAATGAAATGATGGAGGTTGTAGGTGCAAAGGATGAAAAAGGTGTTTCCTCGAGGGTGAAAAGGATTACCTGTCAGATCCAACAGTACAGAGCCTCTTAAAAATGATTGAAACGGGGATTTATCACATGATAGAATCATAATGATTAGAAGGACTTATAAAAAAGTTGTGGCATGGCATCCTAGTCATTGGTCGAGGGTCTAAGAAACATGATGAATTCACAATTGGTCCACCTGGTAGAATTTAGATGTGAATTTGTTAAATGTCACTTTCTGAGGAAATTTGGTAACAAGAAAAGGTCCCTCAAATATTATTCTCTTTTAGGGGGAAAATTGAGTGATTAAAATGTATAAATGCAATGAGAATACTCTTGCAAAGGGTCAAGGATTAAATTTCATAAGAAAAATTTGAGAAAATCCATATTCTAAGAAACCTGTCTAAGATACCTGGTTAATTTCCTTTGTGTTATATTTTATATCATGTCAAGTTAGTTACAGAAGTATAGCCATTGATGAGCACTAAGATTTCTCTAGAATCTTTCCCGTGCTAATGAATTTAAGTAATTTTGAAATTAATTTATGTCAATCTTGGAGCAATTAGTGTCTACTTTGTTTTAGAATGTTTGCAAATAGTTTTTCTTGTTCCTATTACAATCTTACATTGAAATCTTTGTGAAATCACACATGATATAATTCATGTGATAGTTTAGTGGCATTCACAATTTCATTTTAGGAAGACCCTTCATCCTATGATGAGATAAACAAATTTAAAATCATTCCACTATCATTTGTTGATAAATAATTATATGTAAGTCTTTGGGTGTACCTTATGGCTTGATTGATCAGACATTTTGGTGTTGAATTGAGTCTTTTTAGCTCAAGCCTTTGTGCTAGATTCTCAAAGATTGTGTGAAAATGTGTTGATATGGGCCTCCATTGAACCACACCTTCTGGTTGAAGGAACATCTTAACTATTCTGAAGTTTTCTATTGTTGAGTTGTCCATTGTTGTGAAGTGTCTCAGAGATCTAGTATAATCAAATTTATCCTTCTTAATCTCCCACCAAAATTATTCAAAAACAACGAATTCATCCTAAACTACCCCTGTTTTCCCTGTATATCAACAAAGGAACAAAATCCATTCACTAAAATATGCAGAACAATCAAAATCCCATAGTGTCTTTAGTAACCTTAGCCTTGTTTTGAAAGTAACTCCATCTTTTAGAAGTGACAAATCTTGAGAGTTAAATTATGGAGTATTGACCATACTTTCCCAATGTTTTCTTCATAAAATTTGTGCAAAATAAGGATATCTCCATCTCCTTCATCAAACATAGGTTACACTATGGGTCCTCTTACCCTGGTTAAAAGGAACGACCTAAAGTAGTGAGGATAGGTCAAATCCTATTGAAGGTGCTATCCATATATCCAAAAATATAAGAGATAAAGGGCTAGTTAGATCTCATCCCTAGCTACGAAATGACATACATTATGATCTATCTATCTCTAAGCTCTGTGCCAAATTTGTGATGCTGCTCAGCTTGAAAAGGATAACAAATTTGGATACCAACACTCGTGGTGCCATTTCCAGGGAAATGAAGTTATGTGTGAAGTTTTAACACCATGAGCAACACACATAGAACTTGGTAATGCTTCTTACATGATCTAAGTGCAAATACATTGTTGAAACATCATTATCTATTCAAATCTGTATGAATTGTTCGAAGTTGTAAATTCTATGTGTAATATTGCTAGCTTATACAATTATTACACTAAAGTTTGTATCATCATTGACAAATTTGGGTACAAGAAGATTAGATCTTGTAATATTTGCATGAATTTGGTATTGACATACATTTGATAGGTCTTTCATAGTGCATTTGCACTAAGTAAAGTTAAAATCCTTAGTGTTGACTTCGTGCTGTTTAAATTCTTAATAAATACCAGTGTCTTTACATATATCAAGTAATATTTGTCATTAATCTCTGCAAAGTTGGAAGGAAGAAGATGTTTCTTCACCAGGGACCCTAGTAGAAGGTTGTTTCAAGAGTTGGGAAAGTCTAATTCAGAAGGAAGAAGAATTTGGAAGGTTTTTGGAGATCAAGCATCAAGAAAATAGATCTCCATTAGTGAAACTAATCAGCCTATGATTGAAGATTATAATACTTCCTCAAGCACTTTTGAATCAGGTAGTCTCTTTATTGAATTGAATTATCCATCTGTAGAGGGTCCTTATTTTGCATTTGAAACATTTTCTTCTCATTCTCTCCCTATATTTTCCAAAGTTGATATATTTTTCCAAGAAACAAATCCTTTAGAGGGCAGTCATTCTGAGAATTGCATCCCTATACCACACAGACCTCTCACTCCTCATCAGTTTACATCTCCTCCAAGGTCACCTCCTCAAAATAAAATGGCTTGGCCTCCACCCAGACCTCCATTTATTGTTAATATTTTTGGCCCCATCAATTTTAGAGGTATGACTAGCTATCCAAATGTCGTGCCACAAGATGTAAGAAATATATTGCCTAAGTTTCAAGGAAATAATGCAATCACTGGTGATCAACATTTAAATCTCTTTGTTAATATGATGGATGACTTTGAAATAGAATTTGAGGATGTATACATTGAATTGTTTATCCATACTCTAGAAGAAGATTCAAGGGGCTGCTATAAATCTTTACCAGATAATTCCATTGATTCTTGGAATGAGATGAAGAATGATTTTAGATTGCAGTATGGAGATAAAATAGACCCTAGGTTTCTTTTATCAGAATTTGAAAATATAAAAAAGAATCCTAATGAATCAATGCATGATTTAAATACAAGATTTAACAAATCATTTAGAAGACTGTCTGTTAATTTGAGGCCATGTGATGAATCATGTCTTATAAATTATTATGATGCATTTGATAAGAAAGTTGCTTACTATTTAAGGGATCTGATCCTTAGAACTTTGAGGCAGGCCTTTACCATGCCTCTGCAAATTGAGAACAACATTAAAGTAGTTGGAAAACCTCCTAAGAGGGAGGTTGTTAAACTGATTAACCCAGATAAGCCTCAATCAAGTAAGGTTGTGGATATTGAGGAAGTTGTTAAGACTTTGGCTGGGGCTGTCAAAGAAATATCTTACAAGCTAGCCAGGGAAGAGAAAGGAATTGGACAAGGTTCTAAAGGTCAACATAGGAAAAAAGGATAAGATATATTCAAAAATCATCCTATAAATGATCAAATATCTGGTGACAGAGGTAAAGGACCCATGGGAGCTAAACAACCCCAAGCTAAGGAGAATAGAGTAGCGCATGATCCTCTAAATGCAAAATTTGTTATTGAAGAGACAAATAAAATTGATTGGTGTGAAAAATGTTTCTTACCCCACCCACCATGTGATGTAGATCAGAAAGTTGAAGAAGCTGATGATGATGAAAACACTGATGATGATGCATGCATGGTGGACTGCTCTATAAGCTCACAATAAGAAGCAACTTTAATTGAGGTAATAAGTGCAAGAGTTGCTGCAATTTTTTGGGACTACATTCATTTCCCATACCTCTTTTTCCTCCCTCTCATGCTTTAGAAATAGATATGGTACAAGCTTTTGAACTTCCTAATAATGATTTTGAGTACCTAAGAGCTCTAATGATTAAGAAGTATGAGGGAGGAATCCCATCAGAAGAGGATAGATAGTTGTTAATGAATGTTGTTGTTTCCCAATAAAAAGAGTATAACAACAGTAGTAAAGTTGTCAAAGGGGTAGGGCCTCAAGCCAAACCAAAAACCCTATTTCTCACCAATTTCCCAAAAGAAACTCCAAAGAAAGATGCATCTGGAAAATGTCTGGTTGTCTCAAGTAGAACTGGTGTTCCCACCCATGCCCAAAATGTGAAAAATCTTGTGCCATCCGATGAGTTTGTCAATCTTTCTCCAAATACATTCCTTATGACATTGCCCAAGTCTTGAGTCAGATCAAGATTTTTATCCCAATTTTTGAGTTGTTTAGGATTATTGAGCACAAGAAGAGGGATTTTGAGTATTTGGGATTGGAAAAAGATAGGAGTTCCCAAGGAAGAAATATAAATAATGTAAACACTCCTCCTCCAACCATTGCAGACCTATAAAAACCACTAGCATTGGAGGAGATAGGTGAACCACATGAAGTTTACTTGGGAACATCTTTGGTTGAGTCTCAATTAAATGTTGATCCATTTTTTACAACGTTGATTATTAAAGACAAACTACTGCATAATTGTATGTTTGATTCAGGAGCATCATGCAATGTTATGCCTCTAGAAGTCATGAATGAATTGAACATTAAAGTGATAGTAGATTGTGGCAAGTTTACTGCAATGGATTCTAGAGAGGTTCCAGTTGCAGGGTGTGTAAAAGGTTTGGTGGTACAACTTATAGCTTATTCAGGTAAGAACTTGAAACTTGATGTTGTTATTGTTGATTGCCCTGCCAAATGGGGCATGATTCTATCAAGAAAGTGGGCTGCAAGTGTTGGTGTAAGTGTTCGGATAGATATGTATTTTTCCACCATTCTAATTAAAGGTAGCCTTATAAAGCTGTATGGAGAGAAAAAGATGTTACACCTCATTGAAGATCCCAATAATTTATCTTATGGAGTGTTGTGTGCTGATGTAGATGCTGATAACTTTGTTGGGTTTGTTGATGGAAAAGAGCAAAATATTTATCAATGTAAATTTCTTGAACAAGTAGGTTTACCTTGGACCTTGTTATTCGATGGAGCTTGTTCTAAGTTTGGAAATGGTGCTAGCATTGTTCTAATTTCTCTAGGCTAGGAAGAGTTTGTTATCTCTTTCAAACTCGTCTTTGAATGCACTAAAAACATTTATGAATATGAAGCACTATTATTAGGCTTGAGAATTGCATGGAAATATGATATAAAGGATATCATTGTCAAAGGAGATTCGGAATTGATTTTCAAGTAAATTAGAAAATTGTATGCTACTAAAAATCAGAGAATGAAACAATACAAGCATGCAGTCTGGGATTTGATTGAAATGTTTGACTCTTTTAATATTGTGCATCATGATAGAAAGTTTAATGTTGTTGCAGATAAGTTACCAGTTCTAGGATCTAGATTTGGGAATTGTACAGTATCTCCGTTTTGTGAGTATGATGTTGAAATGCTAACAAGGCCATATGTCCTTGACAACATTAAAAATTGGAAAGTGTTTGATGATGATTCCCAGGTGAAATGGTTTCTGTAGAACCAAGGAAAGTTTTCTAACCAAAATATAGATTGGGAACCGATGGTGTGTGTTGCTGAAGGAAAGGAAACTTTATTTGGAAAAGACATCATCTAGCTGAAGATAAACACGATTCCTAGAGGTTTGGTGGCACTTGAATTTAACTTTGATAATGATGATTGCATTATTAACAGAAGTATGTTAGTTTCAAGAGATGTGGAAGAGCACGACTTGGGCACAAAGGAAAAACCATGAAAAATCTGGTTAGGAAGCAATCTCAGTAACGAAGAGAAATATTCCTATGTTCAATTGTTGAAGAAATATCAAGATTGCCTAACTTAGTCTTACTCTGAGTTGAAGGCATACATGGAAGATTTTTTCCAACATGAAATTCCTCTTGAATGTAATGCCAAGAATTTTAGGCAAAAATAGATGCCTATTAATCTACTCCTTGATTTGAAGATGCAAAAAGAATTGAAGAAGTTGAGGGATGGAGGGATCATTCATCCCACAAGGTACTCATCTTGGGTTGCAAATTTAGTGCATGTCATACAAAATAATTGTGATATAAGACTGTGCATATATTTTAGGAACTTGAATAAAACATCATTGAAAGATAGTTACCTCTTCTAAAAATGGAGAATATTCTACAATTGGTAACTAAAACCAAATTTTTATCCACTTTGTTTCTCTGGCTATAATCAAGTTGTTTTGAAGGAGTCAGAAAGAATAAAGACTGCCTTTACCACTCCTTGGGGAACTTATGTCTATGTCAAGATGCCTTTTGGCTTAATGAATGCTGGAAAAACTTTCCAAAGAGAAATGGATGTAGCATTTGTTGCTTATATTAATGATTTCATTGTTGTTTATCAAGATATGTAACTATTTTTTCCATAAAAATAAATGATCACTTGCAACACTTGGAGAGAATTTTGTTAAGGTGTAGAGAGTATGGCATATCATTGAATCCCAAGAAGTTCCATTTTGGAGTGCAAAAGGAAAATATTCTTGGTCACATTGTATCAAAGGAAGGGGTCATGATTAATCCCAAGAGAGTGGAAGCCATCAACAAGGTTCCAATTCCTAGAACTAAGAAGGGAGTTCAATCCTTCTTTGGACAAATAAACTTTATCAGAAGATTTGTGCCTAAATTTTCTGAGTTGACCATCCCAATTACTAGCATGTTGAAGAAGGGACAAGTTATCAAATGGGAAGAAGCTACCATTCAAGCTTTCAATGGGATCAAAGAAGCATTAAAGCATACCCCTGTTTTGGCAGCTCCAAATTACAAGAATCCTTTTCAAATGTTTTATTTTGCTTTAAAAAACCCCATTACATCTGTCTTGTTGTAGAAGGATGATGAAGGGGCTGAGAGACCAATTGTCTTTTTTAGTAAGGCATTGTAAGGAGCTAAGTTGAAGTACACCATCATGGAGAAGCAAGCATTTTCCTTGGTGAAAGCAACAAAGGTTTTCAGACCTTATATCTTGAGATCTAAAGTTGTTGCTTATGTTCCCCACTCCATGCCGAAAGATATCTTATTAGAGATGGAGGTCTCATGAAACTGATGTATATGGGTAAACAAGTTGCAGGATTATGACATGGAAATCCAAACCACAAAATTGATAAGAGGTTTGGGCTGAGCTAAGCTTATGGCTGAGAGCAACTTGCAAAATATTGAGGTGAATGAAGTAGAAGGAGAAAGGGTGGATGTATTCAAAAAGGTGGTAAGCTCTGAATGGTAAAAATATATAATCTTTTATCTCAGACATCTATGTTACCCTAAACATTTGAGTAAAAATAAGAAAATAACTCTTAAGTTAGTCTCTCAAAAATATGTCATTACTGATTTTGGGTTAGCTTGGAAAATCTAGGACAGAGTTCTCTTAAGATGTATTACTAAGGATGAAGCCCCAAAGGTAATTGCTGATCTCCATGGAGGAGTTTGTGGGGGACATTTTGTTGGAAGAGTTATAGCACATAAAATCTTGAGGGCTGGTTATTGGTGGCCAACTCTCTTCAAAGATACAACTCTATTGGTTAGGAAATGTGAAAGGTTGCTAGTGTTTTTCTGGAAGAGTGAAATCTTTAGGCTTCCTTCCTTTGCAGCCTGTGTCATTTGAAACCCCATCTAGACAATGAGGAATGGATTTCATTGGGGAAATTTCTGATCCTTCCAGTGCTGGTCATAAATGGATTCTTGTAGCCATTGATTATTTCACTAAGTGGGTGGAAGAAATCCCCACCAAGAAAGAAACACACCAAGTTATCATAGAATTCATGTTGAATCAAATCATATGCAGATTTGTAGTGCCAGTTAAGATTGTTGCTAATAATGCCATGAGTTTCAGAGCCAAAAACTTTGGTGGTAATGTGCAAAGAGTATGGAATAAGTTTGACATATGATTCTAACTACAATCCCCAAGGGAATGGACAAAGCTGAGTCCAACAATAAAAACTTTTTGAAGATCATTAGAAGAACCTTGGAGCTGAACATAAAGAAGTGGGGTGAGAAAATAAAGTTTTTTGTTTGGGCTGACAGAATCACTGTCAAAAGAGTTACTGGTAAGAGCCCATTTGAGTTGGTATATGGAACTCAAGCTTTGCTGCCCCTTCATTTGCAATTGTCTTCATTTTAGTTTGTTTAACAAATTGAAGATCAAGAAGTTAGTCTATATGATGCTTGAATCAATCAAATTATTGAGTTAGATGAAGAAAGAAGGGCATCCCATCAGAGTCATGTGAAGTTTAGACAAAAGTTGAAGAAGTTATTTAACAAGAAGGAGACTCTAAGATCTTTCAGCATTGGGGATTTTGTGCTATTATAGGATAGAAGGCATGAAGATAAGGGAAAGAATGGTAAATTTGATTCACTATGGATGGTCCCTTATTCAATTGACATTCAAATTGTTTAAAATACCTACTTCCTAAAAGACTTAGATGGGGAACTACTTGAATTACCTGTTAATGGCAGAAATTTGAAACATTTCCTTGATTGATTTCTCAGAATCAAGGTATAATCCATTTGTACATTGTATAATGTTTTGGTTTCTTTCTTCTTTCATGTTTTTCTATTTTTATTTGTCCTAGTCCTTGGTGGCTATTTTTTTGGTTTCTCAGTTCTTCCTTGGGGGAGTTGGTTATTATTGTCTGCTTTACAATCTTCATCTTTGACTCCATTACTAAGTGGATGTTTTTGGCACTTGGTCTGATCTATTTGTTCTTGTGGCACTCGCAGGGAGTGCCCATCCCTAAGTTGGAGCTGATGTTGGTGCTCAAATTGATCTTTCCATGTTTATTCTTAAATTTCTTCAGTTTGTGGGCTCAATCATCTTCTTTATCTCCTCGTATTGATGCATAAAAACTATGTCCCCGATTTGGTTGCCATGATTAGTCCCTTCCTTGGTCAAGGATCACTTAAAAGTCTAGAATTTGTTTTCCATTCCTTTTTCCGTGTGAAAGAGTTTGTAACTTGGGCATAAACTCGGGATTTTTCCCTTCCTTTTGTTTTCCACAGTCACATTTTGTTGTCCCTATCTTTTTGTCCCAAGAATCTATGAAAATGTGATTGGATATGACTCAAAGAGTCATATTTGGGCCTTATATCATTTGCAAATTCTATGTCCTTGAAGAAGGATTCATTTCAGGGCTCAAATGGTGATTTTCATGCATTTTATGGCTTGACAGGTGTGTTTTTCCTCGTTAAATTTACATCTCAGCATCTAGGGAAATGCGGCCCTTTATGGTTAGATGCATCTTGGTGAGGAACTTTGAAAATATAAGACCCAATTCAACTCAAAAATTTTCCACGTGGAGGGTTGACGCTCATCTGAAAATTCACCTTTTGGTTTGGCCTTGGAGTTACATCAGGGAGACACGTGGAGGTTTCCACTGCCTTGCCCAAACTTAGATAAATTTTTCATGTGGCCGGTGCAACTTTGGCAGACCATGGACATGTGGAGGGCCGATGCTCATCTGAGGATCCGCATTAGGGTCCCACCTTAACAATTGTGAAAGGGACATGCGTGGAGGCTTCCACCGGCTCCGCTATATACTTAAACTTTTCAAAGTAATTTTCTAAGACTTGGGACATGTGAAGGGAATGCACTTGTTTGGGGACTGGATCCTAATTTTTATTTTGAAGAAGTGCCAGAAGGAAACTTGGAGGCTTCTGCTAACTCTGGCTTTGCTTGGAGTTTTCAACAGCCAAGGAAAACTGTCACGGACCTTGGACACATGGCACCTTCCGCTGATCCTTCAAAATTTTTAACAACTCTGTCAAACTGAGACATGTGGTGATCCTGCACTTGTTCAAGTCTCCACTTCTGAGGACCATACCAAAGGTGTGCCAAGGCAACACGTGGAGGCTTCCACTAGCTCCTTTTTGTTGATACTTTTCAAAGGCCAAAAGTTGTTTTTCTTGGGCCCAGGGCATGTGGAAGGCATGCGCTTGTTTGGAAAATTGCCCCTATACTTCTCCTTTTTGGTTACACCAAGGAAAAACATGGATGGCTATAATATAAAGTAGAGAAGGGTCATAATTAAAAGTTGATGTGTATTTTACTTGTTTTTTCTGCCACTTTTGCTTCAAGACTCCTAGAGATGTGAATACGCACTATTTTTCATCATTTTGGATGAAATTCCTTGTCGTTTTTGTCTACAAAGTTCCATTGAATTGATTCAGAACTTAATTTGTGAGTTCAAGGTTTGTTAAGGTCAAGATTTTGAAGTTAGAATTGCTCGGGCACTTGTAAAAATGGGAATTACTAGAGAAGATGGATGTGGGGCAGAATTGCAAAGGAAAGAGAGGGTAATGAATGAAATGATGGAGCCTGTAGGTGCAAAGGATGAAAAAGGTGTTGCCTCGAGGGTGAAAAGGATTACCTATCAGATCTAACTGTATAGAGCCTCTGGAAAATGATTAAAATGGGGATTTATCGCATGACATAATCATAATGATTAGGAGGACTATCAAAAAGGTTGTGGCATGGTATCCTAGTCATTAGTCGAGGGTCTAAGAAACGTGATCAATTCACAATTGGTCCACCTGGAAGCATTCAGATGTGAATTTTTTAAATATAACTTTCTGACAAAAATTGGTAACAAGAAAAGGTTCCTCAAATATTCTTCTCCTTTAGGGGAAAAAATGAGTGAGTAAAATGTATAAATGCGATGAAAATAATCTTGCAAAGGGTTGGGGATTAAATTTCATAAGAAAAATTTGAGAAAATCCATATTTTGAGAAACCCGTCTGAGCTACCTGGTTAATTTCCTTTGTGTTAGATTTTCTATCATGTCAAGTTGGTTACAGATGTATAGCCATTGATGAGAACTGAGATTGCTCTGGAAGCTTTCCCCTACTGATGAATTTAACCAATTTTGAAATTAATGTGTGTCAATCTTAGAGCAATTAGTGTCTTCTTTGTTTCAGAATGTTTGCAAGTAGTTTTTCTTATTCTTATTGCAGTCTTACATTGAAATCTTTGTGAAATCATATAGGATCTTGTTCTTATGACAGTTTAGTGGTATTTACAATTTTGTTTCAGGAAGAGCCTTCATCCTGTGATGAGATAAACAAATTTAAAATCATTCCACTTTCATTTTTTGATAAATAATTGTCTATAAGTTTTTGGGTGTACCTTATGGCATGATTGATAAGAGATTTTGGTGTTGAATTGATTCTTTTAGCTCAATCCTTCATGCTAGATTCTCAAATATTATGTTAAAACTTGCTCATCTGGGCCTCCATTGAAGTACAACTTCTAGTTGAAGGAATGTCTTAACTATTCTAAAGTTTTATGTTGTTGAGTTTTCCATTATTGTGAAGTGTCTCAGAGATCTGGTATAATCAACTTTATCCTGCTTAATCTCCCTATAAAATTATTCAAAAACCATGAATCCATCCTAAACTACCCCTTTTTTCCTTGTATATCAACAAAGGAACAAAAGCCATTCACTAAAATATGTAGAAAAATTAGGATCCCATAGTGTCTTCAGTAATCTTAGCCTTGTTTTGAAAGTATCTCCATCGTTTAGAAGTGATAACTCTTGAGACTTAAATTATGGAGTATTGACTGTACTTTCCCAAGGTTTTCTTCATAAAATTTGTGCAAAAAAAGGATATCTCCATCTCCTTCATCAAACAGAGGTTACACTATGGGTCCTCTCACCTTGGTCTAAATGCATGACCTAAAGTAGTGAGGATATGTCAAATCCTCTTGAAGGTAAACCTTTCATACCTGGTTTCAGCATCTTTGAATCAGGTCTTCAAGAATTGAGCAGATACATACCAAAAATATCTTCATCATGAGGCAAGTGACATATTAATGGAAATATCATGAATTATAATATCTCATCCACTTCTCATACATCTCCAATTCATGGCATAAGGCTTCCAAAATCTTGGATCTATGCAATGGGTCTGGCTGGTCTTAAAGACACAAAAACTAGTCTTCCACACAATGAGGTCAAACACCTCCAAAGCACATTTCAGATATCCCTATCACCTCTATCACTTAAATTAGGATGTATAAAATATTTTTGAGCATTCATACCCATAGGTAAAATGATGAAAGTCTCACCTTCATACTCATTCAAACATGCTTCTCAAATAGGCCTAATAGGGTAGTTTTGGCTCAATCACCTATAAGCAAGAAATGATATTTAAAAACTGAACCATTCATTTCCACACATAATATAAAACATGAAAATATTGATCAAGGAAAAAAACATAATCAATTCAATGAATTTCAACATGCTTGCCTTCATTCTTCTTCACTAGCTTGTCAAAATAGGCTCTTTTTTTAGGTAAGCTAAATTATGCAACCATTACTTCAATTTTTTCCAAATGAGTAACTTGATTTATATGTAAGTTTAATAAAAAATTTCCAAAATCATCCACCTCAAATTTTAGTAGGGGTTCATTTGCAATTTTCTCTTATACACACAAATCTTCATAAAATACTGGTTTTCGAGTGGGGACCACTAAGCATCATGAACAAAAAACATCATGGGAATGTGACTTGATGAGTCCTATATATATTAAAATATGTTTCCAAGAAAAATATTTGAGTTAAGACACCTACCCAACTCAATTTTCCAAAACTGGTCCAAGTTGGGGTTTGGAGGGTTACAAACATGCTCACAAAAATGGATGGAACTTCTAAAATACTCAACCAATCACCAAAATAATTTTTTCACCATAATTTTATCCAAATTTAATCTATTTTTATCTCTAATTATTTATCTGAAGGAGGCTCCATGATTTTTCTTTATTGCTAAGAATTTTGGTGCTCAATTTGATTAATTTGAGAAACCTGATTTTTGGAAAACTTGCACAACTTGTAAAATATCCAACCTCAGCTTCTGAAAATTTTCTCATGCCTCAAGGAAAAATCCCTCTAACACCTTAAAGTGACATTTATCTCTAGTTCATCCTGAATCTTTCCATCCCATCTCATCTATGTTCCTTTTCATATCTAATTCTCAGCTATTGAACTATGCTGACATGTAGAAGTGCCTAAAACACTTCAGTAACTACTTAATAAGTATTGTACACACCATATATAACCATTAAATTCTCATACTATTTTTTTTTGCATCATCACAGCCTAGATTAACATTTCACACCTTGATTGCTTGTGGATTAGTTTAAGAAAGCTCTATAATGACTTGTTTCAGTCTCATGAACCCGGTTTGTCTCTTGTAGATCTTTCTACACCTCCTGTGCCACCTCATAGTGATCCAAAATTTCTTTCCCTACTTTTTTTATTGAATTCTCATGTTTGCATGATTTACACCATGTATTTTCACTAAGTCAAGTCCTATAATGACTTGAATTAACCCATACACTTCATGAATGGACCATGTGGACATGTTACAAAATCACTGACACATCTCACTCATCTCATGGACCATATTTTACCTTCATACCACCTTTGAGAGACTCAAGCCACACATATGCACCTTTAGAGACTCTTAGATCACCTAGCTAACACACCTAGATCACCTAGCCATACTCCTATATAATATAACCAACATACGTAGATCACCTAGACCAATCTGACATCAATGAAAACACAAGTGACACACACTTACAATAAAAACCAAACCCAGAAAAGTGCAAGAATGGTGGAAGAACAAGGACTAGGGTGCCTAAACTGGTACTGGAGAGCCTAGGTGCTAGGATCCTTTCCTCGGTGCTAGGGTCTATGCCGAGCTCGGAAAATGAATTTTGCAAGTTCGATGGTTGATCTAAAAGCCTTATTTTTTGTCACTAGATGGTCAGACGATGATCACTGATGTCATTGATAACCTGTAATAAAGAGATCAACTACAAAACCCTCAAAAGAACATCAAATCCTAAAAAAGAAAGATGCAAAATGAGGGGTTAGATTTTCCTTGGTTTTCAAACACGTGATCTTATGACTGAGCACTGCACTACATATTAAACCTAATGTAGTTTTGTGTGTGTGTGTGTGTGTGTGTGTGTGTGTGCATTTATACATAACTGTGACCTAGGTGGCTCTTGTGCATGTCGCACTTGATAGTGAGAAAAGTAGCTAGATGTAAAAATATGTAATAAATGTGTGCATGGAATAAAATGAACTTCCCTCCTATGCATGTGATGCAAAAAACCAGACCTTTTCCCTTGAAATTGTGTTAGATGAATTCAAATATGCTCTTTATTAATTGTGAGTTGTAACCTTAGGTGATATTATAGATGTTTAGAGTTTGGTCCCTTTTTATGATCACATAACTTTATATATATATAAGATTCCCTTGCCTGAATTTCATAATTAACCCTGAAAAGTCTGACAAAAAAAAATATAAGATGCTTAAATGACTAGAAAGGACCCAAAATATGTGACTAAAGTACAAAGAGGTCAGGGGCATGCAGTGGGGACACAGGCACCTGGTGCTGGCATTTGGACTAGACACTGGTGTCTAGAATGTGAAATGTCGAGGTATGAAAATACCGACTGAGCTATAAAGAGTCTAAGAGAAAAAGTAGCAATATAAAGAAAGAAAATGCAGCCAAATACATGGGATAATTAGTACTTTTATTACTTAGGAATCATATGAATAGTAATATGTAATCAGGACTAGATAATTAGCCAAAGTACGTGATTTTGTGTCTACATTTTTCCCCCGCTTTATGTTGTTGAGTGAAAGCTCGATAACATAAAGTAGATAGAGATGCGTGCTTGATACCTATTTAAATTGATAGTGAGAAGTGTGCTGAGAGACAAGGAAAAGCGTGGAGTGATAAAAAAAGGTGGAGTGTGGAAACTAAAGATGAGAAAATGCAAAAAGTGATGAGATAATGACCCTAGGGTAGAAACACATGTTTTAGATGTCACCAATGTTCATGTTGTTAATATTGATGTTAATGTATGTTATTGATGTTGTTGTTGAATGATGTTGACTATTGCTTCCCGTATGGATGGACTTGCAAAAGAGAACAATGAATAAGTAGTCAAATATGCATGAATATGTGTAAAAAGTATGTAAAATGAAAAATTTGAAAAAGGAACATGTGCACCTGATCCATGATGAGGAAAGTGTGTAGAAAGGATCCTATAGATGTTGTAGAAGACTGATATTTTTAGGTGATCTCATGAAAGTTGTGCTGACTGTAAATTTTTCAGGAGATCTCATGCCAACGATTTGAAAGAAGTGTATGGAGAAAATTCTAGTGTCATTCTCCATATTTTAACTACTTCCCATAATATGGAACACCTCTGCAGATGGTGTGTTAAAATGCAATCCAGTTTGACTAATTTTGATCCAATGTTGAAGAATAAAATGTTAAATGTTGTATGTATGGTGGA
This sequence comes from Taxus chinensis, assembly GCA_019776745.2. NCBI lineage: Eukaryota > Viridiplantae > Streptophyta > Pinopsida > Cupressales > Taxaceae > Taxus > Taxus chinensis. The sequence continues at coordinate 620,371,827 of CM034149.1, read as the reverse complement.
TGCTAAGTACTATCTACCCTATAAAATCCCCTTTGTGGAGTGTTGTAGATTGTTTTACAATGAAGAATTATGTGTAACTACCCCTTGGTCACATCCATTCAAGAAGGGTCAGGGGTTCCCAAGCACTATTATCTGAATTTGGGTGTTGGTGTCTATGTTGTGTTAAGGACCCAAGTCAAAATTTGAGCCTTATCCAATGTTTATGACTATGTTGTACTGGTACTGTGTTGTGATGTGTGATGATTGTAAACTAATGTATGGGGTGACTGATTCACCCAAATGGTGCCCCCTCGTTTCAGGTGCATGTGACATCATTAAAGGAGTATGCAGCCCAAAGGAGGACTAAACATTTTTTTGAAAACTATGCCCTACAAGGGTGAGGGAGTATGCTTGGTAGAAACCAAGCCACATGAAAACAAGTGGCTAGGATACAAGTGTTAGTCCAAGAAAACATTCATGTAAAATGTGACATAGAAAACACTTAGACAATGTGTGATCTAAGACGGAATAAGAAAACACACAAGAAGATAATGTAGACTAGAAAAATTAGGTTTTAAACATGGTACATCACTCACGATGTCACAAGATAATCAATATCGACTAGGCCAAAAATAGATAAGTGTGCACACAAGAAAAATGAAAAATCCCGCAAACAGTGGCAAATAATGACAAGTAAGAACAAGTAATGTAATAGACAACCATGGTGGAAAATAGACCTGCAAGACAAATAATGCACAAGAATCACCCGTTAACATGTTAGAAAGATAAAAAGTATGTCAATGTGGGTATAATATGATATAGTTATGTGATATGAAACAAAATAAAACAATAAGACCTATAGTGTATGAAATTTGATGCCCCTAGGAGTCATTGTGGGAATGGTAATAGGTAGTGAACCAAGCATCCATGTTGGGTGTATAGATATATAAATCACAACTAGAAATAAAGTGAACATGCATGTGTGTATGGAAAAAGATAATGACATATAAGATATATATCTAGCATGTGTAATAAAGTGTACATGTAACAAATAAATGTAAGAAAGACTAAATGTGACCAAGATATGTTGTATCTTGTGGATTGTAGATGGAATGGAATGTATAGTGAATGATAGGAAAATCATACCCCCAAAGTGGATGTGTATGTATGAGATGAGGTTTATTTATACATGCCCCCTCAGCAGTCAAGAATGAACCATTAAATGAGAGTGTGTCAACAGGAAATGCTTTGAATTGTGTGTATTAAAAATATGTGATCGTCAAATCACAAAGTGTAGCATGTAAAAGTGTGAATGAATGAGTGATTGATTAAACATGTGAGTTTTGTGAGGTCCATTTGATATTTAGACCCTCAATAGTTGATTATGGACCATGGAACTAGAGTTCATCATAGGGTAATGACTGTACCATGTAGAGGTAGATGTCAGAAGGATATGTCGTGAATGCATAAAGTAGATTTTGTAAGAAGATAATGAGCATGTGATGTGTGAGTTATGCAGTGTGTAGTGTGTGAGGTTCATGTATATAGGATTCCATCAATAGTCAAGTGTGAACCATAACACGAGAGTGCGTCATCGGGTAATGACAATACTAATGTATCAAGATGTGTATGTTGTCTGTGAGATACTAGATGTGAAATGAAGAGAATATAATATGTGTGTTGATGCTAAAAGGGGGGAGAAATAAGTGTGATTCCCCCCATGTGTGTGATGATAAGAGAGATCAAGTAATGACGTTGAGTGGATCAATGTATGGAGTAGTTTCCTTAACAAAAGTGATTAGACATGAAAGTGATGATGTTTTAGGGGCATGATGGTGGCTTATTTGATATCGTTGTAGAAGACTTGAGTGGAGGCCAAGTTGAACTCAGATTTAGAGGTAATGGCTTAGATTGAATTGGTAATACTGCAGATGAATAAGTAAGAGGAGGTTTCTTGGTTTGTGTAGATTTCATAGGTAGTACTTGAGTGTGTGAGGAAAGAACATGAGAAGTGGAATCATGATGTTAAATAGACATGGAAGGAGAAGATTTAGGAGCCCATTTGGATGTACCACTTATAGATGGGAAAGAAAATGAATCTTGTGCAGTGAATGAGATAAAGCCTTGATGCTTAAGGTGCTTGATTCATCATTCTAAAGCATAGCAATCATTGTCATTATATCCATTGATTTGATGATAATTGCAATATGGAATACCTTGATATTTTTCTAGCTGATACGGAGGATAACAATGAGTTGATGGAAAATTAATTAATTGTTGACTAAGGAGCTCAGAGATCATGTTTCTTAGCATTGTGGTCAAACATGAGAGGCTTTAGTAATGGAAAGACTTGAGGTTCCCTGATATGAGTGTATGTAAAAGACATAAAATGAAAATAAGAAGAACTATCATGAACCTAAGAAACATCTTTAAGCTGTTGGATTTCAAATTTAAGAGATGCGATTGTGGATTCCATAGCCTAAATTTTTTCTTGAAATAATGAATTCAATACTTGAATTGATTCAAACATGGGTTGATTAGATGAAGGATCACTAAGACTAAGGACATCAAATAGATGATCTAAGATAACACTCATTTGATGTAGTGGCATATCTTTAGGGAGATACATAGTGTCAAGGGATTTTTTCAAAACAACTTGGCAATTAGGATGCATTTGAATTAAATCATATAAATAAATTTGAGTAACTGTAGGATCCATGATAGAAAATATGATGTACCAAAGAAGGATCTAAATGATAGATCATGAGTGGGGTTCACTAAATGATTAAGAAAAAATAAACTAAGATGATAAATTTATTTTTTTAATTTCTTATGTATGATAGAATTATAAAGATATGATAGTAAAGTACATAAATGACTCAAGAAGATAAGCAAAGGAAGTAAAATTCAAAGTACAATAGAGAGTTAGGTTAGTTAGCTGATTTCACAAATATCTTGGTAGTGTGTGAAGGTGGAATATTGGAAGAGAAATAGTATAGAACCTTGAAACTAAACCTAGAAAGGCACAAGAATGCAATAGGAGTAGGGATTGGGGTTCCTAGACTGGTACTAGGGCACCTAATTGCTAGGATCCCTTCCAGTGCACCAGGATTTGTGTAGGAACTCTAGAAATGAATTTTGCAGGGTTGCTAGTTGATTTGAAACCCTCATTTTTTGTTTCTAGATGATCACACTATGATCACCGATGTTGTTGACAACATGAAATAAATATATCAACTCTAAAACCCTAAAAAGAACATCAAATCTTAAAAAATAAAGATGCAAAATAAGGGGTCAGACTATCCTCATCTATCAAAAAACTGCTCTTATGATTGAGCATTGCACTACATCTCATACCCAATGTAGTTCTCTATGTGTGTGTGTGGAATTGTGACCCAGGTGGACCTTATTGTTTCACCTGATTCTTAGACATTTCTTTGAAATATTGACGAAATAGATAGGGTAATGGGCATAGGAGGAATACCTGTTGGAATGCTAGTTGTTGGGTTGTTATGCGCGTATGAATTTTGAATCCATAGCTGATTGTGAGAGCTTCCTTTTGGCTAGGAGGAACTACCTAAAATGGAACACAAGACCACCAAATAAAATTTAAACAATATGTGCAGTGAATTGCCTAGTGTGTGCTAGATCCGGGAAGGGTGATACTTCCTAGATGATTGTCAATCCACTATTCAAAACAATTTAATGTTGGTAATGAAGTAAATCCTATTTTAATTGAAATGATTTAGGTATCTCATTCAAAAAAATAATAAGAAGGATACAATCTAATAGAGCCAGAGAAAAATAAGATCTGAAGGTCAAATAACTGGTTTTGGGTCTCTGTAGGTCTGACAGAGGTCTCAAGAAGATCACATATGAACAAAGGTAATGTGGGAACAGATGGATAGGTCACTGTTCTAGACTCTATTGGTCAATATAGAGACTAACACCGGTTGGGGAGAACTGGTGCCAGTTACTGTAGAAAACTAAGAATGCCACATAATGAGCTTTGGGTCTCCCTTGTGATTACACAAAGGACTTGGTTGGCTAGAACAAGGTATTAGGATGTTTGGATGGGGTTTGGTGGGGTTTTAACAGACATATGGAGGGGTAAGTATTAAAGGAGGTCAATGGGTGGCTAACAGAACAAACGGATAACAATACAATCATGAAATGAATGAACCAAAGGAGTAAACTATTCTACTTACTTGAAATATGGTTCTGGGTGTTTGTGAGTGTTGTATGAAGGTGTCAGTAAGACGTTGAATGTTGTTGAGGATCACCAAACATTAGAAAGCTCCTACATGGGCTGCATGTGGCTTCCATTTTGCTTGGTTAGATCAAATTTGTGGTGGGGTGAGTATTGGATGATTGCTAGGTGATTGTTGAATGCCTGTGTAAGAGAAAATGCTTGATCTCCTTCCTTGCGTGTGAGTTCTCATGGAAACTTTCTCTAAAAAGATGTGTTATCTCCCAGAAAAATTTCCAATGTTTTCCAACCTCGTAAATAAATTTTTTTTGGGGATTAAAAGGTGACCAACGGTAGTTCCAGCTTAACCAGTGACGGTAAGGGGTAACCTGCATCGGTTAAGGCGGGATTTCCTAGGTTTACTAAACTAGGTAGACCACCTTGATTTTCTAGGATCTCATGTCATTTACTCATGGATCAAACTGGAAGCTTCTTGTCAACATGTAGGAACATGGTTAGAGGGAATGTAGGAGTTGATTTTTATGGTTGGGTAAGTCTTAGTTAGTTATGGCAACTTACTAAGAATAGGTCTTAGGGTGAGTTGGCTTGGTGAGGTGTCTAGGTGAGGTGTAAGTATGGGCATTATTTAAATTAGGAGATTTAAATAATAAATATTGTGAGGCTAACAAATTAATTTAATTAATATTAGTGGGGTGAAGGGGGCCATGGCTAGGTGAATGTGGTGAAGGTATTTATTTGTTGAGATACCAAAGGGGAGTGTGACCTAATTTTAGTGTCTAAAGTTTGCCCCCTTTTGTTGCATACCTTGCATTGGTAAGCGAGACTAAAAAAAATAAGATGTGGGTGCCCCATGTGTGGGTGAAGGTGGTCCCCCTCAAACTAGGAACTGATGAAGCAGGAGGCATAATCGGTGAGTGGTTTGATAAAAGATAAATATGAGAAAGGGAAAAAGGTGGGGAACGGGTGGAAAAAGGAAAAAGGTTGACTTGGGAATCTAAGTAATGGGTCAGGGTCAAAGGTCGAAATAGTCAAATGCACGCACACGTATAAACTATAGCACGTTACTGGGTTGAAGAGCAAGAAAACTCTACATTGTCTAAGGTCGAAAGGTGCATCCAAACAAGGTCGAAGTGATTCCGGTTTCCAAGGTATAGGATATGGTCAGGAAGCACAAGGTAGGTGAGGTGCAAGAATGTTTAGGTATGTTCTGGTACACCCAAGGTAGGGTCAAGATAAATGGTCATGGCAAGAGAAAAGGTAAGGTCATTACGTCAATCAACACAGGTAACAGTGTCGCAAGGTATTGCAAACACATGGGGTCAAAGGTCACTGGTGATGGTCCAGGGCAAAAAATCTAGATCATGACATGGGTAAGGCTAAGGGAGGGGTGAAATAAGGAGTCCCCAAAGGAGGAAAAAGGGAGGTAGTAAATGAGGAGGTCAAGAAGGTGAGGTAAATGGGTTGGGTAAAGGTGAAGTGGGGTAAATGATCAGGGTAAAGGGTAGGTGTGAAAAAAAAAGGAGGAATAGGTGGGGTAATAGGGTAAAATGTTGGGTTTTTGTAAGAGAGGGTGACTGATATCGGTTAAGGGTAACTGACACCGGTATAGGGCAGCCGACCACGGTAAATTAGGGCATGCAACTGATGCTGGTGAAGGTGAACTAGCATTGGTTGGGTCGGGTTTGTTATAAAAACAAAAAATCCATGTTTTTTACTATTCATTTGTCATTTAGTGAATTGAGAAAATGACAAAAGAGAGAGAAAAGAGGGAAAAGTGTCTAGACGGAATGGAGCATTGAGTTGGTGGTGTGAATGGTAGGTGATTAGTTAGTGAGAGGTGGGTCCATAGGATTGGTGCATGTGATTCAATTGGTTGGAGACGCGGGTGGATATTTAGTGATGGTAGAGGCCAGAGAGGGATTGGGTGGGCCACCAGTGCATCAGCTAGACATGCCACTGAGACGAAGGAAACATGATGAGGTAAGCATCCAACTCTAGTTGTATTCGGTTAGATAGGTTATATGATTTGCAAATTCTCTTATGGTTTTTGTTTTGGGTGGGAAAAAAGAAAAATAAAATTTGGAAATGGGAGGGTAAATTAGGGTAAATAGGAATGGGGAGAGAAATAAGTGGGAGAGGAGGGGAGGTGATGAGGTATAAGGGAGGTGTAGGTGTGTTTAGGTGGGTAAATGGGACATGGTGGAAAGGCTTTAAGAAAGGGGGGTTTGGGGGTCGCAGTTTTTCACCGCGACAGTGACCGGCGTCAATCAGGTTTGGCTGGCGTTGGTAGTGTGTAACCAGTATTAATCACTAAATAGGTGAACGATGCCGGTTAAGGGGTGACTGGGGTCGATTAGAGAGAACTAGCACCAGTCAGGTTTTGGGGGATAAGGGGCCAAAAGTGCCACATGTTGGGTGATTAAGATGGGTAGGGGTAAAATAAGTTATTGGGAAACAATAGGGGGCAAGTATGGGTGTGATAAATGTAGATTAATGTATTGTTTGTATTAGATGCAGGGGAGAGATCAGCTACATATGTAGGATAGGGTTTTTCCCCTACTCGTGACAGTGCGCGGCGCAGTGACCCCTAAGGAGCTGCAGCATGTGGAGGTGGTGAGCTTGAGTGGGGTCTGATGCTATCGGCATGCAGTCTGACAGCCTAGTTTGATGGTCATGCTCATCAATAGATGGGATTCTATGACCAACACATTCCACCTACCGATGGGTGAGATCACTATCACCCTGGAGGACATGTTCATGATTCTACGGCTACCCATATTAGGTACGAAAGTCTATTCTATCTCCTCTGAGGCTTTGGAAGAGTTGATGCTGATGGTGTTTGGAAAGGGGATGGCTAAGCTGACATTCCATAGTGCCAGAATTCGCTATGGAGAGATGTACTTAGCTCGTCTAGAGGAGATGAGGCTAGTAGTTCTATTGATGGAGGTAGTGTGCTTCTTTGCACTACCAGATGCAGAGGGTGAAATTTTTCCCTGATCATTGATGGGGGTACTCCATGACATGATGATAGATCAGACCCATTTTTTCTAGGCACCAGCATTCCTAGTGTAGCTACATAGGGAGATATGGGAATATGGATGGCTGCGCAGGTTCATCATGTGATGTACATTCATACTTCATTGCTAGGATTATGAGCACATAGTTTGTGTGCGACTGGTAGGGATGCCCTGAACAGATGCATTCCCACCAAGATTGGTGTGGGTGGGATAAAGGTGATGGGTTCTTGCTTTAGGAGAGTGGAGATTAGATAGGCTCACACATGATGTGGCCTATTTTTGGTGTTTATTAGAGGGGTTATCCAGAATGGACATTATATGGAGGCTATATGTGGGATTCCCCTCATATAGGCATATACATGAGGAGATAGCTGAGCTCCAACTGGTGAGATGGATATAGGGTCGCCATGCCAGGGAGCATGAGATGATCCCAATTGACAGAGTCAGGCAGCAGTTTGGGCTATTACAAGATGTACCTCTTCCTTTCCCTCAGTATAAGAGAGGCAACGTGGAGAGGCCCTTACCTCTACCATAGCCTACAGTGCCCACAAGGTAGGAGAAGAAGGTAGTGGACTGATGGATTGATGATGCTAGGGTCACATACAAGTATAGAAAGTGGTGGGTGGCCCAATTATGAGCCATACCACCTATACTATGGCCACTGGATCTAGCCACCATCATAGTGCAGAGAGATGCCCTACAGGGGTAGGTGGTTACTCTGATTACCTAGTTGGGTATAGTATAGACATAGCTGGCAAGCTCAGAGGAAGAGGTAGCAGAGCTACATGTACAGGTGGTCACTTTGCAGACCCAGATGACAAATGGTGGGGATGGAGATGGAGGGGAGGATGATGGTTAGGTGGTGGCCTTACAGGAATAGGTGGTAGGTTTACAGGGTTAGTTGGCCACAACCCAAGCATAGATTAGGGCCTTATAAGCCCAAATATAGGCATAAGGGTATAGGGCACCACCACAGGCACCAAGACTGGGTCCCAGTTCACAAGTACGAGTGTGAAAGGGTCCTGTAGGACAAGTACAGGGGCCATATATCTAGGTTACGGGATGCCCTAGGTGAGGAAAAATACTACTAGGACAAGCTGATGGTGGTTGGGATAGACTTTCTATCCTATGGAGAGTACCGAGCATATTACACATTGAGTGAGAGGACAAGATCCCACACTCATAGTGTGGAGAGCACAGGGGGATATCGAGCTCCGAGGCTAGATCAGGGAGAGGCTACCAACACATAAAGACCAGCTCCAGGTAAGGCACTAGTAGGGACCCATCCACCACCTCTGATGGGTGGGGACATGTTAGCCAGTCACCAGACAATGGCTGAGGAGGTAGAGGATACAAGAGATACAAATATGGAGGATATCCATTGAGATTCGTGATATATGGCTCCTGATTTTTTATGTATGGTAGTCATTTTTTGATATATACTGGCTTGTGTGGAAAAGATAGTGATGATGTATGAGAGTTTTTGTATATTTTGAGCATATACCGACCTGCGTGCTGAAGAGATTTTGTATTAGTTTATTATTTTACTGTATATGAGACTGCGTGCCGATGACATTTTGTATTGAGTATCGGCCTGTGTGCTGATGATTTTTTTGATGATGGACATGATGGGATATCCATGTATATTGTATTGAGATACACTTTTATTTATATGATGATATACATGAGATTCCTGATGATTTCTTGGTTTTGTATGAGAATTTTAATTAGTTTTTTTTTGTCGTGATATGGACAGAAACTTAGATGAGTGAGGCATGATGGAGTCAGGTTGGTTTAGGTATGGATCGATTCAGGTCTTAGGCATGAATCGAGTCAGGTTTTAGGCATGGATCGAGTCAGGTCTTAGGCATGAATTGAGTCAGGTCAAAGGTATGGATCAAGTCAGATCATAGGCATTATTGAGTCAAGTCTTAGGCATGAATTGAATTAGGTCATAAGTATGATTGACTTTTAAATTGCTTGGGGTTTTGATTCATTAATTTGTATAATGAATGATAATATTGGCTATTGTTAAGATGCTTTATAATATATGTATGATGATGGTAGAGAAATGGTAGTCGCGATAAATGTATGTTGTGATGATGATTAAAGTGTTAAGAAACTTGTTATCTATGTGGTTTAATTTTCAATTGTTGATATAAAAAGAAAACTAAGTAGGGGGAAAATGTGATTTTAAGAAGATGAAAATATGGATTGGTTAGGGTAGAGAGTGGCCGAGCTAACCTCTAAGGGCCACATGCCCTCAGAGTGTTGCCTACATAGTCTCAGTGAAAAGGGACCTCAAGCCAATGTAGTTATCCCATAAGCTAGGGAAGAATATGAGGGGCTATGAAAATGAGTTGGTATGTTTTAGGCATGTTGTGGGTTTAGGTCTGTTAGGTGTGTGTTGGTTATAGGAAAATTGGTATAGGTGATGTTGATTGTAGAAAAAAAAGAAGATTACCCCAAAGGTAAGTGTCGAGGACCAAATCCTGTATAAGGTAATCAAAACGTAATTAACAATGTGTAAAAGATAAGAGGAGTCAATAAAGCCACCTGGTTGGTTAGGATCATATGAGTAGATCATACCTTGGAGGAGGTGATGAACGTAACACCGTAAAGACATTACATGATTAATTATTCTAAGGTGAAAAGTAGTCACATGATCACCAAATATCTTAGTTTCTAAGAGGTCCCTTGAGGTGGTACGAAAGGGGAGTGGGAATGGTGAGAAAAGTGAAAGGTGGTTAAATTTTATATGATATGTGGTAACATGCTCTTTGGGAAAGAGATCCAAGGTCACAATGGGCAAGTCCATGATGAAAAGTCTTCTGATTTGACTTGTATTTGAGATAGACTGATCGATACGGGAAGTCTAAATGGGATGAGGAATTGAACTCTTTGAGGTATTCATGAAGCTGATCGATGTGGGAAGCTTCCACTTTTCTCTTCTTCTTCTTCTTTTTACCTTTACATAGTTTTCCTTTGAGGGAGCAGTCTATTTATATCAGCGATTGCTAAGAGGAAGATGTCCTGTTGAGGGAGTCATCTTATTGTGAGAAATTTGAATCAAGTAGTTGGGTCCCATATGAGGGATTTGAAGTCATGGACAAGACCAAGGTGAAGAATAGGACTCTTGTTCCAAAAGTAGGGTGAAACAACCATGGGATCTTATCTAAAGGTGGATGAAAAGTATCCATGAGAATCATGCTATGTGTAGTGCCGTGGAACACATATTCAAGAGAAGATGACAAGTGACGGGTACTCACATGATTCTTGTTTAATATTTGGTGAGGATGTAGGAAGTGGGTAGTGCTCAAGGGATGAGCATGGAAAGAGGAAAAAGGTGAGGTAGGACTATAGGTCAACAGTAGAATGGTTGAAGATGCAAGGCATTATGGGGTTCAGGTTTAGGTTTACCATCGAGTGAAGATAAACGATAAGCACTTGATCTATAAGTATGAGTCACGATGTATGGTCCAAGCCAATTAGGAGAAAATTTTCCCTGTTTAATTTTTTCTACTTTGGTTACGTGTTTATTTTCTTTCAGGACAAGGTCACAAACTTGGAAGGTTTGTTCATGGAAACGTTTGTCGTAGGCACGTTTGATACGTTTTTGGTGAACTTGAAGGTGATCAAGAGCGTTAAGATGAAGTTCGTCTAATAACTCAAGCTATGATAAATAGTCTTAATGAAATTAATCATCATTAAGCATGTCATGGAGAGAAATGTGGAGTGAGGGAATCTAGATTTCGAGAGGTAGAACAACCTTGGTACCGTAGACAAGATAAAATGGTGTGGTGGTAGTGGAAGTGTGAATACTAGTGTGGTATGCCCATAAGGCAAAAAGGAATGTGCATATGCCAATCCTTCCCAGTATCATTAACCACTTTCATGAGAATTTTGTTTAAGGTTTCGTTAGTGTATTCGGCTTGGCCATTGGTTTGTGGGTAATAAGGTGAGGATAAACTTAGGTGAATGCTGAAGGCGTCGTAAAGTTTTTGCATTGTTTTGTTTTTAAATTATTTTCTATTGTCAGTGATGAGGCGATGAGGAACACCAAAGTGACAATTGATGTGATGATTGTATGAACTCACATATTTTCTCAGCTTTTGTGTAGATGAGTGGTATGGCCTCCACACATTTTGTGTAGTATTCGGTAGCGGTGTTGATCCATTGATGCCGTTGGGAAGAATGGGGGTTAATCTCTCCGACAAGATCTAAACCCCATTGAGAGAAGGGCCAAAGGTCACGGGTGACCTATAAGGTATGACTGGGTGTATGATGAAGGTTGGTATTTTGTTGGCATTTTATAAAATGTTTGATGTAGTTACAACAATCAAGGTTAAGGGTTGGCTAGTAATAGCCTAGGTGAAGGATACGCTTAGCAATAGCAAGGCCACTGAAGTTACCTCCACATATGCCATCATGAACTTCCTTAATGGTATAAGGAATTTCAAAAATCGTGAGGCATCGTAAGAGAATACCATAAAAATCATGCTTAGAGAGGAGGACCCCCAAGATGACATAACGAGAGACCTTTTTAAGGAAGGTGCGTTGTCCATTACGGGTGAGATCAGGGGGTAAAATGGAGAGAGAAAGATAATCGGAGTATTGTTTATACCACAAGTTGCTCGGGTCAGGGGTAATGGTTCTAATAGAGTAAACATTGTATGGTGAAAAATATTTTAGAATCAGCGGGTGAAGTGGGTATTTGAGAAGCCAAGAAGGCCATGGTGTATGTAAAATTGTTGGTTGAACGAGGAACGGTTTGTAGGGCACAATGGTCAAAGGTGGTCAAAAGTATGTCTACATGAAATTTATACTTTTGAAGTATCTCGTTACGACATTGGTATATACCATTGACTTGGTTTATGAACAATTGAGAATCACCAAAGATGTTTATTGATTTGACATCTAGGGCATAGGCAGCTTAGAGACCTAATACGAGTGCTTCGTAGTCGGTGATATTTTTTGTGCATTCAAAATCAAGTTTGAAAGACAAAGGCATGGGATCACCATCAAGTGGAATGAGGATAATGACAGCCCCACCCCCATGTTGACACTTGGAACCATCGAAGAAGAGTGTCATTTGGTAAGGGGGATCATCCAGGGAAAGGGTATCAATTAACTCATCTGGAAAGTCAAAATTAGAGGGTTGATCCCCGAAAATTGGTGTGTTGGAAAATTGGTCGGTGATAGCTTGACCCTTGATGGAATTTTGATGAATGAATTTGAGGTCAAGGTTAGCTAAAATCATAAGCCAGCATGCGGCACGCTGATTTTGGTAAGGTTTTGCATTCATGAAGTGTAAGGGGTCAGTGTTGGTCACAACATAGGTTTTATGGTCGAGTAGGTAATGGTGGAGTTTGGTGGCAATGAAAACTAAGGATAAGAAAAGTTTTTTGGGATGGGTGTATCAGGTTTTGTAATCCAAAAGAATATGTCTTATGTAATAAACCACCTGCTCCCTATTTTGTTCATCGTGATGAGTGAGCATGGCTCTTAACGAGTGATTGGTAGTTGAGATGTATAGGTAGAAAGGTTGATCATCTTTAGGTGGAATGAGTACAGGTGATTGGAGGAGGTATTGTTTTAGGGCCTCAAAAGCTTTGTGGCAGTCATCATCCCATTTAAAGGAAACATCCTTCTTGAGCAGATGATGAAATGGTTGGCACCGATCAGATAATTGTGAAATGAAATGGTGAATAGACTACAACTTACCTTGCAGACTATGAAGTTATCTAAGGTTAGTGGACAGAGGCATTTCGAGAATGGTTTTGACTTTAGCAGGGTCAACTTCTATACCACGTAGGGAAACAATAAAGCCCAAGATTTTTCCTAAGAGGACCACGAAGACGCACTTCTTAGGATGAAGGTGAACACAATATTTAATGAGACGGTAAAAAATGGTTTTTAGGATGACAAGGTGCTCAGAGCGGCATTTATATTTGGCCAAGAGATCATCCACATAATCTTCCAATATACGATGCATGATATCATGGAAGATGTAAGTCATAGCCCATTGATATGTGGCACCAGCATTTTAAGGCCAAAAGGCATGATGTGATAGCAGAAGGTCCCCCAAGGGGTGATGAATGCGGTTTTATGTTGATCCTCTAGGGCAAGAAGGATTTGGTTATAACTCTGAGAAGCCATCCATGAGTGATAGCATCTCATGACTAGTGGTAAGGTCGACTAGTTGGTCAATAATAGGTAAGGGGAAGTCGTCTTTTGGGTAGGCTAGGTTGAGGTCACAAAAATCTGTGCAAATGCGGAGTCCCCCTATCACCTTAGTGACAGGGACAATGTTAGAAATCCAATGAGGATAATCAATGGGTGATATGAAGGAAACGGAAAGAAGGCGCTGAATTTCTTCTTTGACGAGAAGGGCAATGCTAGGTTACATTTTCCTCAGCTTTTGTTTGATGGGATTGGCATCAGGAATGGTTATGATATTGTGGACCACTATGGTGGGGTCAATACCAAGCATGTCTACATAAGACCAAGAAAAAGTGTGGTTATGATATTTGAGAAAAGAAGTGATGACTTCTTGTTCAGCAACATCCAAAGATTAGCCGATCTTTAGGATGTGTGGGTCATCCTGAGTGTGAATGTTAATTTAGATAGTCAATTCATTCAACATGGTTTACATCTCAGAAGGTAACGACCGATGAATATATGAGTCTTCTGCACCAAGCTAGGTGGGTATAGATTCATCATCCTGACATTAGACGATGTTAATTAAAGGTGTATCATCATCAATAATTTTAGGATATAGGAAGGGAAGAGAGGTAGGAGCCTTGCCCTCATGTTGATAAGTCAAAGGCCCTAATGAGATCATGTTTATGAAAAAAAAAGTTAGGAGGGATAGATTCAGGATCCATCAACTCCATCAATGAAGGTAGTGATGAAGGCGGAGTGGGTGAAGAAGATGGAGAATGGGTGATGTACTTGATGAGTTCAATGCGGGCCTATTTGGTAGGTGGTTCAGGAAAGCTGATACCACTATGGTTGTTATGTTTGTGGGTGGTACATGGAATAACGATATGAAGGCCTTACTCGTAACATCCAAAACCAAAACCCTTCCACACACATCGGTGTAGGAAGGTGTGGGAAAAATGGCGATTGGTGAGAGACTGGAAGTCAGTGGAAAATGGGAAGGTTTTTTAGGGTGGTTTGGGTGTGTATGTGGTAGTATCAAGTCCCCCGTAGGTGAGACTAGTACAAAGATGAGGAGGACCATAAAGGAGGAGTCCTCCTATGTAGTGATCATAGCGATGGTTTTGGTGAAGACTTCCATACTCTTGTGGAGTAAGGAATGTGTTGACACTAGATAGGCGGTATTCCCCCATAGTGAGGCGTTGAAAAACACCTTCCAAGGTATCGGTGGTTTGTATGTGGGTAGTAGGAGACGATATGTCAGAGGTCGATGCGGAGGTGGAGTTAACAGATTCGGAGACTGATGGGTTGGTCGTGGAGGTTGTGGCGGTGGTAGGAGTGGAAGAGGTATGTGTGGTGGAGGTGGCGACTGTACTGGTAAGCAGAAGTGTAGGTGAAGTGGTAGAGGTTATGGAGGTAGATGCCTTAATGGGTATAAGCACGTCATTAGGTCGGTAAAGCATGTTGCTTTTTTTAAAAGGTGATGGATCAGCTGGAATGGTATAGGTGTTTCCTTTATATTAAAACTTTACATAATGATGCAAAGTGGAAGGAACACATCCAATGACACGAATCCAAGATTTTCCAAGCAACAAGTTATAATGGAATACCCCCTCCAAGATGTAAAATAATTCTGGGATAGTGTGGGGGCCCACGCAAATGTGGAGGATGACAGTGCCTAATGTGGAGGTGATAGCATCATTGAATGAAAACAACATGACATGATGTTTATGCATGCAATTGTCAGGTATGCGCATTTGAGTGAATGTGTGGGATGAAATGATATTAATATGAGCACCCCCACCAATCATTACATGTCATACATGTATATAATTGATGTGGAAAAAGATGAAGAGGGCTAGGTCTGGGTCATCTATTTGGTGTGGTGCAATCTCTTCCTCTGAGAAGCTAAGGGATGTTACTTGGTGAGTAGGGTGTGGTGTGGATAAAGGTGGAAATTTGGTGAGAGAGGCTACATGATGGGGTGTGATAATGGAGGCTACAGGTGTAGGGTCATTGGGTAAAATCTTAATAGATTGAAGAACCGCCATGAGAACTTGACGATGGGATTCTAAGGTTTGGATGAGGTCATATAAGGACATTTTGAGGGGATATTGGTGTAATTATTTGAGCATGGTGTGATGTGTGACCCCATTAGAAATAAGGTATGTGGGTCCACAGATAGTAATCTTAAGTACGAGCGTAGATGGTATGTTGGGTATAGGATTGGTTAGCGAGTCAGTCACCTTTTCTTTTCCCTTATCCTTCTGAGCATGGGTAGTAATTTGGATCATGTTGATCTGAGGGGAGTTAGCAAACAGAGAAGGTGTAGGGTGAGTGGTATAACGACATGATGGGAAAAAAACCTACCGGATGAGAAAAACCTTGTGAGATGAGCTGGGTGCAAACGACATTTAGGTGATAGTGTGACAAGTTCTCTAATGCGAACCATGTTAAATTCAAATCTTGGAGGTGGTTCTAGGAGTTGTGGTTGTGGAGGCCATGGTTGTCAAGTAGGAAATGAAGGAAGGACTATGGGAATGGGTGTCAGTGAAGTAGTGTTTTCATCGAGAAGGTCATCATCATCAAAGTTGGCTTCTGGAGGACACAACTAGATAAGGATAGTTTTCAAGGCATTACAATTCTCCACATCATGCCCTGGCACACGATGGTAGGAAAAAAATTTAGTGTCATCAAACCCTTTTGGCTTGGGTTTTAGGGGGTCGTAAGGTCTGAGTGGTGGTAATGTGATAATAGAAGTCTCAAGGAGGTTGGTTATAATTTTAGCATAGGACCCCGCTAGTGGGTTGCAATGAGAGGTGAAAGTGGGTTTGGGTATAGGTATGGCTAATTGTTGAGGAACAGTCCTTATAGGAGGGGGGTGGGTTAAGCCATGGTTTTGGGTGTTGGAGTAGTCTTGAATGTTGGTCATGTTTGTTTGGGTAGGGGTGTGGTAGATGAATGGTTAGGAGGGTGTGAGGGTGGGAGGTAGCGGAGTTTTGTCTTTTGGTTGCACCTTCTTGGGTAAATGTGATATGGGTGCATGAGATCTAGAAGGAAAAGTAGATAGGGGAAGAGGACGAGTTACCTAAGGGGATAACGGGGGTGCTTTGAAGGTAGATGATGCGGGTCACGTAGGGGGTGTGAGAGATAAAGACTAAATTATAGTGGGTAGTGAAGAAGTTATGGAGAGTATTGGGGGTATGGGTGGTAAATATGCTACAGGTGTAGGTGTAAGTCGTTTCAGGTGCTTGGGTAGGTTAGAGGTTTGTAAGGAAGGAGTGGGATGTTGTGTTTTTGGTTTATTGATGGGTGGAAGTTTCTTAACTATGTTGGGAAGTTGAGGTCCTAAGATGGATGGGACCGGTGCAGGTGTGATTAGCATAGCCAGAGTATGAGTTCTATGGATTTGTTTCTTTTGTTTGGGTGCCAGAGTAGGTGTGGTGTTGACTTTGGAGGATGTAGCTAAATCTAGTTTGATAGGTGGATGAGTAAGGCTAGTGGTTGGGGTGACCCCTAAGGTAGTGATAGGTTTAGTTAAGGAAGATGATGTATGTGCGGGTTTGGATTTAGATGTAGGTTGGGTTATGGGTAAGGGTACGTGTTGAGTTATGATGGGTTTCATGGAAGAAGTTGTGATAGAGGTGGTTGTGTTCAGTTGGATTAATTGAAATATTTCTGGGTAGATAATGGAGGTATCAGCAAGTGACATATGCATCTGCGTTGAGACAGGAAGCAAAAGGTGCCCCCAAAGTAAGGCCCTATCCACATAATCTAAGTGATCAAACAAATGTGAGAATGACACATTTGTAGGTGGAGTTGATGAGGACCTAATGGAAATTCCCATAGTGTCTTAGAGACGGGGAATTGGCTAGCTTCAGATTCCATGGGTAAGAGAGCCGAAAGTAGGTCTGCAAGATCTTGGGTAGCTAAAGGAGAATGCTCGTCCTAGAGGAAAAGGTATCTCTATTGGGTCTAGTGATAGGGGGAGGAGATGATGGGTGCTCCTCTATAGGTGGAGGAGATGGTGGGATCTCCTCTGTGGGTGGAGGAGGCAAACAAGTATCCTCTGTGAAATGAAGAAGTATTGTGGGTGTCAGCTCCCTAGGTGGAGAAGCCAAAGGTGAAATGGTCTCGATGTTAGTGGAAGGATCCTCCATAGGTGAGGAAGGAGGTGAAATGTGTTCCTCTATGGGTGAAGGAACAGGGGAGGTTGGTTCCAATGTGGAAGGAGGATTTTAGGCTAGAATATCTTGTATGGAAGGAATATGGGGTAATTGTGAAGCAACAGGTGCGTCACTGAAAATAGCATGGACCTCGCGGGTATGGGTATCATGAGTTGAGGTCTCACCGGTTTGATCGGATGAAGGGGAATGATTGGGAAATGGTTTCTTGAAGATGTGTAGGTTTTGGTTGGTAGGTGCGTTAAGATTATCCATAGTTAACTCACCTTTCTCAAGCATTTCTTGGACAATGTTTTTGAAAGTGATGCAATTGCCATCACTATGACCCTTTACTTGATGATAGTTACACAAGTCATGTTCTTTATACCATGTGGGCATGGGGCAAGTAGGGTCAAAACTAGTGTGTCGTTTTATAGGTGGAAGGGTGATGGCCCCAACTTTGATGATATTTTCTAAGACAGAAGAGTAAGGCTCCCCAATTGGGGTGTATTTCCATTGTTCTCGTCTGAATTGAAAAGTCTAGATGGGTGAGAGATTAGATGAGGGGGTAGCCTGATTTGATGGATGAGATGGACTGAATTTGAGTATCATTGCACTAGTGGTGCCCTTGGCCTTTGAATAATTGTTCTGTGGTTTGGAAGAATAAGAAGTATCATTCGACTTGAATGCTGAATTTTTACTGTGTAATTGGATTTTCTTCTCTTTGATGGCCAAAATCTCTAACTTTCGTGCCATGGTGAATGCTTCATCAAATGTTCAGAAAGTATGAACCTATAGGGTTGGTGAGATATGTCTAGCACAAGCTAGTGTGAAGAGCTCAATGAGTTCTATTTGTGGTAGTTGGAAGGTGAGTTGATTAATCAGGCTATGCCAGCGAGCAAAAAATTTGTGATAGATTTGTCCTCATACTAACGCGTAGAGTATAGGTCAGTCATGGTAACCTTCTTGATGATATTGATGGAGAAGTGATCCAAGAAGGCTTGGGCTACCTGATTAAATGAAAATATAGAGTGTATAGGTAACCCATAGAGTGTTTAGGTAACCCACTATACCAATCTAACACAGGTCTAATCAGAGACATGGGAAAGGTCCTTAAGAGTAAAGCATCATCGTGAGTGATTAAGTAGCACCCATGTTTGAATGACCGCAAATGTTGTTGTGGGTCTTCCTTGCTATTGAAGCAGTTGAATTTAGGCATCTCCCAATGCATGGGTTATGGATGAATAGGAATGGAGGGGTGGATGGGCTCGTTGCAAATTTTATCATAGGTGAGAGTATTACAGGAGCCAGAAACCGATGCCTCTAATGTTTGAATCTTGTCCATCATCAATTTGATTAGGTCATTGGTAGGTTACGATGATTGGGTGCCTCATGTAGCATGTTAGGGTTGGTTTTTGGCATATAACTGGGGTGGCATTCAAGTATATGGCTCTATCGTGTAGGTTGATTGAGAAGAAGGTAGTGAAATAGTGGGTATGTACCCAAAGTGAATAATAGATGAAATGAGAGGTTGTTGGTAGTATGTATATAAAGGTGGAAGGGTCATGGTAACCCTAGTGGCAATGGGGGCTAAAGATTATGGAATGGAAAGGACCACCTTCTGAAAAGGGGTAGAGGTCACTGAAAGTGGAGGTGGTAGTGTAGCTATAGGTATATGTGAGACATTAGGGGTGGATGAGGTTACGTTTTGGGTGGTTTCGAAGGTATGGTGGATGTGGTGGGTGTCAATGGAGGTATAGCAGATGTGACATTCATAGCGGGTATATGCCCTAGCTGTGAAATGACTAGGGGTAAGGTAGATATGGGAAACATGGAGCCAGATGGGGCTGATGTAGGAGTGGGAATGAGAGTCAGAGGGATAGATACAGGTATGTCGTATATCAACTGACCCGAGGCATCTTGAGTAGATGAGCAGGAAAGATAAAACTGCAAGGCAGTAGGGTTTTGGTCAAGGAGTCATGTGAACTCCTCATATCTAGTAGTGATAGTGATAGGTTGGATGGGATCCATGGCTGGTGATAAAATGGAAGGTGGTGAAGGACTAGGTGGGAGTGGTTGACTTGTGCATGGAATACGAGTGCACTTTCTTATCTTTGGGTCAACACCATGTGAACAAGTACTGATCAGGTTGAGATGCTTCTCTGTAAATGATGTAGAAAAATAACAGGGTGACAAGGTGGTAAAAAGTGGATTAGGTACCAAATGTTGGCTGGAAAATGACACAGGCTAACCGATGCCGGTTATGGTAAACTAATGTCGGTTACAACTAACTACGGCCGGTCACTATGGAGAAATGGACAGTGGGTCAAAAAAAAGATATAAGGTCAAATCTAATAGGTATGCCAAACCTGATGAGTTTTACAAGGCCAATGGGAATGATAATAGTGAGTGACAGGGACTCTGAAAAGTTGAAGAAGGTGAATAAAATGTCCTTTTGGGTAGGTTAACCAAAATGACCTGTGAACCGATGCCAGTTGGGTATAACCGATGACAGTGGGAGGGTAACCGACAATGGTCACTGGACCAACACCGGTCACTATGAAATTGAAATAGTGATGAAAGAAAAGTGGTTGTGAATTAAAATCTGATGTGGAATCAAACCCAAAATTTTGAGAATGATGAGAATATGGTCCAGGCACCCTCAGATGAAGCCAGAATACACCAACTATGATGAGGAGTGTGCAAGGATAAACAAGAAGAATGAAGAATGTGACCTCTCACCTCAAAATGCAAACCAAGTAGAAACACTAAGAAAAATGTGATCCTAAGAGTGCCTTTTCTATTATGTTTGTTTAGCTTATGCTATTTAAGGAATGACTCATGAATTGTAGAATAGAATTTTTTGGTGAGGATGGCTTCCTACAAATAAGGAGATCTAAAAGGTGAGGTTTCAGGTATGTTATGGTGGGGGTGGGCTTCACTCTGAAGTATGACTCGACAGAGCAGCGAGCTGGGGAGTACCTACCAATCCTCAGATCAGTGTGATCATTGATAGGCGTTCCTAGGAAAGATGTTGTTTAAGAATATGTATTTGTTTTGAATTTGTGTAATGTGGAAAGACTCAGAGAGAGAGAGAGGGATGTGCTTTCTATGATTCGTTTGTCAACCATCAGCTGGGAATGACTTCCAGCATATAGGTTGCCCTCAATTAATGTGAGCTAATGTGATAAATTCGAATGCAATGCACTTATTTTAAGCTCAAATAGAAATATGAAGTTTGATGACACAAATGGATGAATAGGAAGAGGGATGCTCTTTCACTAAAATGCAGAAAATAAGAAGAAATGATTTGTTTTAAGTACACCAAAAGAAAGGTTTCTTTTAGAGAAAATAGAAAGAAAAAGAGGGTTACCAAGGAAGAAAATTAATGTGGATGCTTTTCAGAAGGGAAACAAACACACAAAATTTCCTAGGAATGAATAAAATGCAAGGAACCCCGGATGGGTCCCACCGGGCATGCCAAAATGTTTTACCTGATTCTTAGACATTTCTTTAAAATATTGACGAAACAGATAGGGTAATGGGCATAGGAGGAATACCTGTTGGAATGCTGGTTGTTGGGTTATTGTGTGCGTATGACTTCTGAATCCACAGATGATCGTGAGAGCTTCCTTTTGGCTAGGAGGAACTACCTAAAATGGAACACAAGACCACCAAATAAAATTTAAACAATATGTGTAGCTGACTACCTAGTGTGTGCTAGATCTGGGAAGTGTGATACTTCTTAGATGATTGTCAGTCCACTATTTAAAACAATTTAATGCTAGTAATGAATTAAATCCTATTGTAATTGAAATTATTTAGGTATCTCATTCAAAAACACAATAAGAAAGATCTTATCTAACAGAGCCAGAGAAAAATAAGATCCAAAGGTCAAATAACTAGTTTTGGGTCTCTGTAGGTCTAACAGAGGTCTCAGGCAGATCAAATATGAATAAAGATAATGTGGGAATAGGTGGATAAGTCACTATTTTGGACTCTATTGGTCAATATAGAGACCGATGCCGGTTAAGGGTGACCAACACCGGTTGGGGAGAACCAGTTCCTATTACTGTGGAAAACTGAGAATGCCACATAATGAGCTTTGGGTCTCCCTTGTGATTGCACAAAGGACTTGGTTGGCCGGAATGAGGTATTAGGCTATTTGGATGGGGTTTGGTGGGGTTTTAACAGGTATATGGAGGGGTAAGTATTAAAGGAGGTCAATGGGTGGCTAAGAGAACAAAAGGATGACAATACAATGATGAAATGAATGAACCAGAGGAGTAGAATATTCTACTTACTTGAAATCTGGTTCTAGGTGCTTGTGAGTGCTAGATGAAGGTGTTGATAAGAGGTTGAATGCTATTGAGGATCACCAAACATTGGAAATCTCCTGCATGGGCTGCATGTGCCTTACATTTTTCTTGGTTGGATCAAATCTATGCTGGGGTGAGTGCTGGATGATTTCTGGGTGATTGATGGATGCCTGTGCAAGAGAAAATGCTTGATCTCCTTCCTTGGATGTGTGTTCTTGCGGAAACTTTCTCTAAAAAGATGTGTTATCTCCCATGAAAATTCCCAATGTTTCCCAACCTCAAAAATAAGGTTGTTTTGGGGATTAAAAGGTGACCAACGGTGGTTCCGGCTTAACCAGCAATGGTTAGGGGTAATCAGCATCGGTGAAGGTGGGATTTCCTAGGTTTACTAAACTAGGTAGATCCCCTTGATTTTCTGGGATCTCGCGTCATTTACTCATGGATTAGACTGGAAGCTTCTTGTCAACATGTGGGAATGTGGTTAGAGGGAATGTAGGCATTGATTTTTAGGGTTAGGTAAGTCATAGTTAGTTATGACAACTTACTAAGAATAGGTCTTAGGGTGAGTTGGCTTGGTGAGGTGTCTAGGTGAGGTGTAAGTGTGGGCATTATTTAAATTAGGATATTTAAATAATTAATATTGTGAGGCTAACAAACTTAATTTAATTAAATTAATTAAATTAATATTAGTGGGGTGAAGGGGACCATGGCTAGGTGAATGTGATGAAGGTATTTATTTGTCGAGAGACCAAAGGGGAGTGTGACCTAATTTTGGTGTCTACACTTATGTGTGTCACACTTGAAAGTGATAAAATTAGCTAGATGTAAAAAATGGAATAAATGTGTGCATGGAATAAAATGAACTTCCCTCCTATACGCGTGATGCAAAAAAACAGCCCTTGTCCCTTGAAATGGTGCTAGATGAATGCAAAGATGCTCTTGAGTTCTTGTGAGATGCAACCTTAGGTGATAGTATAGATGCTTAGAGCTTGGTACCTTATTATGATCAC
Source organism: Taxus chinensis (assembly GCA_019776745.2). NCBI lineage: Eukaryota > Viridiplantae > Streptophyta > Pinopsida > Cupressales > Taxaceae > Taxus > Taxus chinensis. The sequence goes on along the minus strand of CM034149.1, from coordinate 620,348,967 downwards.
ATAACTTTATATTTATATGATTACCTAGATTTAATTTCACAATTAACACCGAAAATGCCAGCTATAAAAAAATATATGTTCAAATGGATAGAAAGGACCTAAGATATGTAGGCAAAGTATAAAGTGGTCAAGGGTGCCTAGAGGGGATGTCGGTGCTTGGTGCTAGCATCCTAGCTAGGAGCTAGTGTCCAAACTGAGAAATGTTGAGGTATGAAAATACAAACTTATCTATAAGGAGTCTAAGACAAAAAGTAGAAATAGAAATAAAGAAAATATGGCCAAATACATGGGTTGATAAGTAATTTTCTTACTTAGTGATCATATGAATAGTAGTATGTAATCCGGACTATATAATTACCCAAAATGCATGATATTGTGTCTACACCGGGTGATGCAGATTGTGTTGTAGATGTGGAAATTGAATATTGAAGTAGTGTTTATATAATATGGTTGATGAGATCAAATGGTGTTGTATATTCCATAGTTCTCAGGTTTTTTTTTGGAGGGGTGATTGGAATTTTTGGTGAGATAAGGTATCATTTGCCATTATATTAAGTGAGAATATCAAAGTAGTATATGTCTCAAGGGGTGGTATGGTTTTGGATATGGGTTCAGATGTTGATGCGGGTATGATCATAGTAGTAGATGTGGTTGTAGAAATAGGCATGGATTTAGGCACATGTGATGAGGTTGTTAATATGGGTGTTGGAGAATATGTGGGTGAAGAAGTAGATGTGACAGATGTGGATGAAGTACATATTGATGGGAATAAAGTGTAATTGAAATTGGTATGGGTTTGATAGTTGTGGATGTAGTTGATGTAGCTATAATAAATGTAGTGGTAGTTGTAGATGGTGAAGTTATGAGCATGGGAGTAGCATCTTAATTAGATATGGGTATAATGGATGAATATATTATGGATGTGGGTAATGAAAATGAATCTTGCTTTATAGTATTGATTGTGTGGGCATTAGGTGTGAGAGATATGAGAGACATAGTTTGATTGGTTGGAAGATGATTGGGAAAGGGTTGTTTGAAGAAATCGAGGGGATGATTTGGTGGTGTGCTAGGATTATCCACTTGAATATCACCATGGTCTATTATTTTTTGGACAAGCTCTTTGAAAGTGTGACACTTCTCAATGTGATGACCATAGACTTGATGATAATTATAATAATGTTCCTTGCAATACCATGCTGACTTGGGTCATGAGTCATCCAAGGGTAGCAAGCAAGGAAGCTAAGTGAGATGGACAGTGGACTTCCATTAACTTGTCGAATATTAAACTATAGGATTCACCAAGAGGGGTATAGTTAGGAGGAAATGTAGGATTTTTTTGAGAAGGTTCTACATGAGAATTAGATGTGGAGGAAGATTTGACCATGATAACATTGGTGGAATTTTTGGAATTTTCACCATACGTGCAAGAATTGGTAAATTTGGGCTTTTTTTATTTGATCGAAAGTTGACTTGGCCTTACTCAAGGGCATAAATTTCACATTTACGAGCCATGGTTGATTCCTCTTCAAATTTTTGGAATGATTTTATTTAAAGAGTAGAGGAAATATTCTTAGCACAAAATCATGAGAAGAGATCGATTAATTCAATATGTGGAAGGGAGAAGGACAATTGGTTAATTATGTCGTGTCATCTAGAAAACAAACATGTGATAGATTCATCATCAAATTATCTAATGACTTAGATGGCTATGATGGTGATCTTGCACATAATATTAATTGAAGAATTCTCTAGGAATAGGTACATGAGTTGGGTAAAGGAAAGTAATTAATGTTTTGGAATGCCATTATACTAGTCCAACATGGGAAAAGCTAACGATAAGGGGAAGGTGCAAAGCATAAGGTCCTGATGATGGGAAATAAGTTAGAATATTCATCAACATGGATTTACCTTGGGTTTTCTTGATTTCTCAAGGGGGTAGTAACCTAAATCAACTTCAGTATGGTGGGGTTTCTGGGATACCCGTGAATTTGGATGGATGTTGTGTCATATTGTGCTTTGTGAAGAGAGTGAACAAGGATTATTCCCTATAATAAATCCTACAAATCAAATCATTCAAACAAGAAAATGTTAGTAAAGATAAGTGGGTGGGTTTCCTAGAAAAATCCAACCCCCAGACGCCCCAAAGACTTCATTCAAAGGATATCAACCTACTTCAGAACAATTAAGATTTTTTATTGATAATAATGTGTGATATAATATGATAATGTGAAAGTATGACTCTCTAGTGTTACTTATTTAGGTGGACATATACATACTAGGATAATGGAAAGCATAGAGCCAAAGATCAGATTCTTGATCCGTATAGAAATTTTTAGAGAAGTTGGGCCCTACATAATCAACTAGGCCTTCATTCTTAGTAAAATCAGATTTGGGTACAGAAATGAAATGCGAAGAAATTAGACACTTCCTCCTGAGTGTCATAGAGATGGGAAAGTGTGGTGTCATTATTAGGGATGTTGATGTCACTATAAGTATCAAAATAAGACATAATGTGGTAGTCTTCTTGTAGGTTTAAACCAGCCTCATAGTTGTACTCATATTGTGCAAGGTCTTCTTGGAGCCTTCAAGCCTCGTAGTATGCGTCCCAAAATGCTTCAGTTTCCTCTCGAATACATTGAATTGATGAAAAAATGGAATCGAGGTTAGCAAAAGGTGTGGCTTGAATTGCACAAATTTCTAAGTCATGAAGCAGCTTGTAATGCTCCCAGTACAGAAGATGATGGACAATGGGAAAAGTGTTCAATACTGATAACAGGGTAATTATTACCTCCTAAGGCCATCTGAAATCACCATGCTAGGAACATGTTAGAAAATGATAAAGATAAAAAAAAAAGGTTAGGTAGATTATAAGAAATAAGTAATAAAGAAATATTAGACAGGAATCGCCTGCGATCAAGCCAATCACTAACGATTTGCTAATTTTAACATTCTACAAAAACATAGAAAAAAAACTTCATTAAACTATGATTTAAAGTAATTTTTAGAACATATATGACATGGTAATTAAAATATTATAAATTTTACCTTTGATTATTGACCAAAAAATATAAAAACAAGATGATTACCTTGCGTGAGTGATCGATTTGGTTGGCAAATGAACGCAGATGATTTGATGATGAAAATGGATAATACGAAGATCAAACCATAAAATATTAGAGCAGCGTAATGATGATGGAGCCTTGTTAATGATGACTGATTCCTAAAACTTTTTAAAAAGAGAAAAATTTAACTGTAAAACATGAAAATTTCCCCCAAAAAAGAGGTCTATAAATAATTTTATATAGATCATTTCTGATTGGGAAAATCACTGGTGATTGTGGGAAATCTTAGTTAGGTGTCTAAAAGGAGTGATTTTCCTTCTATTTCCAACTTTATTTTGAAGGATTTTGAAGTGGTTAAGATGTGAAGATATGGGAGAGACTCTAACTTAGGCCAAGTTAGTTAGGATGAGGATGTGAGTGATTTTAGAAAGTTTTTATTTTTAAGTTAGTCCTAACTAGTTAAGTGTGGAGAGGTGGTTAGGGATAAGTTTGGGGTGGTTGAGTGATATTTTTGGAGGTTAGTAAACTATTTAGTTAGTTATAACTAGTGAAGGTTTCCAAGTTAGCATGGTGAGGTGTGAGGGTGAGGTGTGAGGTAATTTATCCATTTAATTAATTAATTAATTAACTAGACTTAGGGAGGTGGTGATACGTATTAAATTATTTAATCCAAAGGGGACCAATGGTGGTTTAATGTTATAGAGTGTCGTAAGTGGGTTGTTTTTTATCATAAATGAGCTTGAGATAGGGAGTGTATATTTTTCAGTGTCTACATTTACCCCTTTTTTTCTAACAATTTTTGGCAAATCGTTAGACAAAAATAAAGAAAATGCTTGTCTTGGTATGGGTGATTCTACTATAGTGCAATACATTGAACATTGACCATGTTTTATTTTAAAATGCTTCCCCAGTTGAATGGAGTACAATGTGGGGTACTATAGAATCAATTCAAATGTTGGCCAAAGGGTTCAACACCTATGGAAAAATGACTCTTACTAGGTAAAATTGACGAATGGGAAAATCAAGTGATGGGGGCCAAAGGGATCATCTCCCATAGATGAATGGTAAATCCTTATTTTTGACTATGTTGGTTTGGCCAAATATTTTTAGGGCTAAGACCTTTTGGAAACATGACACACTTGTGTGATGAGTAAAAATAACATGGTTTCAGGAAATGTAGGCAAAAAGGCCCAAACAGACCAATTGCGGGCGATTGTAGCAAATCATTGGTGATTAGGGAAATTGTTGGTGATTGTGTCGTGTGAAAAAGGGGTTAAATAACCCAAATTTTGTTTTTACCACATATTTTGCAACTGCTTTGGTGAAAAAAACCTTGTTAGAGAAAGAAAAACATGTTTTTGAAGGTGAAAAGTGATCATGAAAAATGGTGTCTTTTAGTCGAAAACACAAACCGGTGCTGGCCGAGGTAAATTTTTTATCCTTTTGTTTGTTTTTGTGATTTTTTTTTTGTTTTTGATGATTCAATGCCATATTAGGGCACATGTATGCCCTAATTTTTGTTTAGTATCACCGACGATTCATCCAATGATTGAGGTGAATCGCCGATGATTCACCTATGATAAAACTATTTGTATTTTTTAAGGGAAAGTTTGGATTTTTATAAAAATGTTTTTGATATAAGGCTTGGTTTTTTATGTATGGTGTATGTTTAAATTTTGGTGTTAATGTTTATAATGATAATTTTTTTGATTTAATTTTTTAAAAAAAAAAACATTGGTGATTGTCCTAATGTTGGTTTTGTGCATTTATGTTCTACAGGTGGATGTGAAGTTGACTATCTGAGATCGTATACCTCTGATGTTAGATGAGGTCCAAGAGGATATATCTGATGTGACTTGGAGAACTTAGAGGCAGTGGGGTTTGGTGGCATGAGGTTTTATAGGTGGATCCATAGGTTTTGTAGTTTGATACTAGCATTGTTAGAGAGGTGGAACCCTTCCACCAATACCTTCTTGCTTCCTACAGGGGAGATCACTATTACCCTGGAGGATGTTCATCGGATTACTAGACTACTAGTTAGGGGACATGATTTTTACTGCATCTACAGAGGAGGAGAGGGCATGATACTATGTAGAGGTTGTATGGAGGGGATGCCTGAGATGTGAGATACTCATCAGGAGATTTTGATTACTGTGCACTATATGAGGTTGGGAGAGATGGTTGTCCACGGATGACCATGATGATGTTGGATATTTCATGTTTTGAATTTCCAGATTCAGGAGATGGTAGGTTCCCTTGGATGATGAAGGGTGTAGTTGCAAAGATGATGGAGCACCACATAGTTTTTGAGTGGGCTCCTACTTTGTTGGCTCAGACATTTAGAGAGTTGTGGGCTTGGACTGCCCACAAGTGCTATGGGATTGATGTTGGATTTTTATTATAGTGTTGGGCACATAAGCACATTTTTATTGCTCATTCCATTGGGGTTTCCATGTGTCATTGATGTGAGACCCATTTTCATGAGGTGGAGTCAGAGTCTTGGTCGGGCTAGGAAGGCCAAGGGGCTTATTTATTATAGGGACTTATATCATAGGGCTTCAGGTGGGTGATGTGATCTGGAGGCCATATGTGGATTTTCATGATTGACCTAAGTTCCCTCATGACTTATTGTGTTTACAACACGATATTTGGATTTAGGGTCATAGAGTCATGGAGGATGAGTTATTATGTTTTAGTCAGGTCAGGAGATAGTTTGGCCTTGTTCAGAGTATACCCAAGGATCTAGGTTCAGTATAGATGGGAGGATGGGGACACTGAGACCCATGCAGGCCATAGTAGTGAGGCCTGCATTCATTAATGAGTAGCTAGGTGTTATGGGTCCTAGATAAGGATGGATAGATGGTTTTGATTGATGATGTGGGGGTGAACCCCAGAATTTTACTACATGGTGGGCTCGATCGTTGAGGACTTTTGAGAGGGAGAGGGCAGTACGAGAGGGCTTCTAGATAGTCAGATGAGTGCATGCTCAGGTGGCAGGAGGATCATAGGAGGTAGAGGAGGAGAGAGATGAGGGTGATGATGTTGTGGCCAACTGTTGTAGTAGTGATGGCTGAGAAGGATGCAGTGGAGAAAGAGAGAGATACTTCAGAGAGAGCATGATGATCTTGTGGGAGTTTGTGATAACACTTATCATAAAGTGGGATGGTCTAATTGTTGAGCATGATGGCTTACAGGCACAACTTGTACATGTCTCTTCTGATAGAGATAAGTACAAGGGATAGAGGGATACATTGAGGAAGGCCTTGGGATCACAGGGCCTTCTATTTCTAGAACGTGGAGTTATCAGCGATGGCCCAATAGAGGGGAGCATCTGTAGTATCTTGGCATGATTTCAGTATCACATTATGAGGTTGTACGAACAAAGAGAGATTATTACGTGGACATGATCATCAAGAACTACCCTGATGCCACTTTGTATGTTGATCATGTAGCTTCCCAAGGGGGTGCCATAACAGTGGAAAGGCCTAGTGATAGTGCAATGAAGCATGGTAATCCACCTCGGAGGTTGGATAGAGGAGGTGATGATGAGAGAGGATCCAGTGGTGGTGCTCATAGAGATGAAGGCATAGTAATGAGGCACTCCTGATCCTAGAGGAGAGGGTGGTGCTAGAACGGTATTAGGAGATGTGGATTTTACCACATGATTTTATATGGTGTCATAGGCTCATAGAAGCCTGTTTTCTTTATATGATGTGATTATGTAATGTATCATTTGTGATGTATATGAGACTATATATATATATATATATATATATATGATATATGATGATGATGGTTTTTAGACTTATACTTGTGTTGTAGGCTCATAGAAGCCCATGATGTTATTTTGATTATGCAGACATTTTGTATATAGACTTTTATATGTGATGATGATTATGATGATGATGATATTGTTTATGATATTGTGTTTTATCATGCATTTTTTAGATGTTGATAAATGGATGTAGAATGTTTTGATTAAATGTGTTTTGAAAATGTGAAATTGAAATGTAAATCAAGGAATGTAACTAAATTAAATGAAGTAAAAGTGGAAAGAACACCCCACTATAAATTTGTTATGTATACACAATGGGTTTAAAATAACACTTTGCACTAGTAGCCTTTCAAGATGTTAAATAAGACCGTCAATGGACAGTTCATGCAAATCACAATGGATTTGGGTGAAAATGTAATTTTTCTATGATAATGAAAAAAGGAGGCCTTGTGGTGTATGTTGTTATGGGGGAAAAAGATTTTCCTTTTTAATGGGTTTATAGAGAATTGATGCCCCAACTTTTGTAATATTTTGAAGCAAATGATCAATGTGGGAAGTTTTCTTATGATGGGAAAGTTGATCAATGCGGGAAGCTTTCCTGGATGCTCTTGATTTTGTTGTATTTTTTAAGGCTGATCAAAGTGAGAATCCTTATATATGAGTAGCCATCCTTCGAGGGTATGGTCTATATTTTTTTTACTTTTTGAATTTTTTGTTTTGAATGGTCATCCTTCATGGGATCGGTCCATGATTTTGACAGGTAGTTGTCTTTCGAAGAGAGCAGTCTACTTTTTGATAATTTATATTTTGTAATAGTTATCCTTCGAGGGATCAATCTATTTAAGCATCTAATGAGTTTATTTTATTTTATTCAAGCTGAGGACAAAAATCCCTGATAAACCATTTTTGAGGAGGGGATAAATGTATATGTAACCTACACCCACATGCCCCATGTCATGATACTGATAAATAGGTGTAGTGATTTTGAGGAATTTGTGTGAAGGAAGTTGTTATTTAATGATGGAAGGATATGATTTGATTAAAACTGGTGTCATGATGATCAATCATTTAACAGTAGAAAGGCCACAAGTGCAAAGCATTTAAGGGTTCCACCTCAGGTTCCCCATCGAGAGAAGTGAGATGATATGCTCCTGACCCATACTTGTGTGTGATAACATAGGGACCAATCCAATTGGGGGAAAACTTTCCATGTTTACTCCGCTCTAATGTAGTAACATTTTGATTTTCTTTAAGTACAAGATCACCAATTTTAAATTCATTTTCTCTAACATGTTTTTTATATGCTCTTTTGATGTGTTGTTGATAAACCAAATGATGTTCAAGAGTTGTTAGATGCTTTTCATCTAATAATTCTAGTTGTGCTAAGTGATTTTGGTGATATTCTTCATCAGGGATAAAATCCTTTAGAGATACATGAAGTGATGGGATTTGAATTTCAAGGGGTACAATAGCTTCAGATCCATAAATGAGTGAATAAGGCATAGCACCAGTGGGTGTGTAGATGTTAGTTTGATAAGCCCATAGGGAAAATGGGATTTGGATGTGCCAGTTCCTGCCTGCATCATTTATAGTTTTCATGAGGATTTTTTTGAGTGTTTTGTTAGAGGCCTCAGCTTGTCCATTTTCTTGAGGATAGTATGGCGAAGAGAAGCTAAGTTTGATGTTGAATGTATCACAATTTTTTTAACCTCCTTATTTTTGAAGGATTTTCCATTGTCTATGATGAGCTTATGTGGGATGCCAAAACAACATATGATGTTTTGATATATGAAATTGACGATGGGTCTAGATTTTGTTGAGGTTAGAATAATTTCTTCAACCCATTTAGTGAAGTATTCAGTTACAGTGATGATTGAAGTGATGTTGTTGGGATGATTTTGGATTGATTGCACCAATGAGGTCTAACCCCCATTGAGAGAAAGGCCATAGGTCTTGAGCAGGTTGTAGCACTTGACTAGGAATGTGAATAGAGATCAAAATGAGTTGGCATTTGATGCACTTCTTTACGTATGAACAACAATCTTTGGTAATAGTAGGCCAGTAATACCCTAGCCATATGATGCATTTAGCAATGGAATTACCACTGAAATGACCTCCACAGATGCCATCGTGGACCTCTTCAGATTTCTTTGGTTGATTCATGTGTTTTAAGACATCACAATAATATACCGTCAAAACTACGTTTGTAAAGGATACCTCCTATGATGACAAAGCGAGTAACACGTTGAAGGAATGATCATTTAGTGACTTTGTGACAAATCTTATGGAAGTTTGGATTCAGTGAGATAATTGTATATCTGAGTATACCATAGATCCCGATGGATTTTTGTCAATGATGTTGATGGAAGGCAGCTCATTTTGATGTGAAGGATGATCCAAGTGATTGAACAACTACAGACATCTTGGTTTTATCTTTGAACTTTCTGTTTCGAATGGGATGAGAGATCCAAGGGAAGCCATAGTGTTTGCAAACTTGTTAGAAGATCATGGAATGGATTGAATAGTGTAATGATCGAATGCACCTAAGGAGAAAATTGACAACAACTTTATATTTTTGAAGGACTTCATTTTTACACTGGTATTCTCCTTTGACCTGACTAATGAAAAGTTGTGAATCTCCGTAGATTTCCAGGATTTGGACACCTAAGAGAATAATGGTTTGCAAGCCCATGATTAAGGCTTCATATTCTGCCATGTTATTGGTACACTCAAAATTGAGTTTGAATGATAACAAAATGGGAATGTTCCAGGGTGGGATGATAACGACACCGGACTCCTCCTCCCTCTTGGAATTTAGCACCATCAAAGAAGAGGATCATTTTGATAGGGATGAAATTTGATTCATAGTTGTTGAGATTCATTGATGTTATTGATGGACTTGTTAGGAAAACACTCATGGGGCGGTTGATTATCTGGAAGAGGTGCTTCAGTGAGTTGATCTGCAATGGCTTGACCCTAATGGATTTTTACGGAATAATTTCAAGATCAAATTCAGTCATGATATAAGGTCGGGTTATGCAGTCATTGTGATAAGGTTTAGCATGCATGGCTTTGAAGTGGATTAAAACTAGTGACGACGTATGTTTTATGATTAAGGAGGTAATGTCAAAGTTTGGAGGTAGTGAAATACAACACACAACACAACTTTTTGGCTTCATTGTAACATGTCTCATATTCATGGAGTGTGTGACTAATGTAATACATGGCCTCATGACCTTGACCATCATGTGGGAAACATGGCTCCTAGGGCATGTTCTGAAGTGGATATGTATAAATAAAATGGCCCCCTTCACGAGGTGGAGTAAGCACATGGGTGGTGATAATAGATATTGTTTGATTTCATCAAAGGATTTTTGGCAATAAGAATCCCAATGAAATTCTATGTCCTTACAGAGCAAGTGGTGAAATGGTTGACAACTAGTCAGAGAGTTAGGATATGAAACGTTGAATGGAACTGTAACTTACCTTGAAGGTTGTGCAGTTGCTTAAGATTAGAAAGTGGAGGCATCTCAATGATTGCTCTAACCTTTGTGGGATCAACTTCAATTCCCCAAAGAGATATGATGAATCCTAAAAATTTCCTAGTAAGGAAACCAAAGACACACTTTGCAGGATTAAGATGAAGATATAATTGGATGAGATGAGCAGAAGATTGATTCAAGAACATCAAGATGATTTTTTTGTGATTTAGACTTTCCTAAGAGGTCATCAACATAGTCCTCAACAATTTTATGGATAAGGTCATGGAAGATGTATGTCATGGTGCATTGGTATGTGGCTCCCACATTTTTAAGCCCAAATGGCATGACACGGTAGCAAAAGGTTCCCCAAGGGGTGATGAAAGAGGTTTTTTGTTGATCATCAGGTGTGATGAGAATTTGGTTATAACCAGAAAAAAATCCATAAGGGAAAACATTTCATGGCCCGCATAGTTAGGTCAACATGAGCTGATCTATGTTTGGGAGAGGGAAATCATCTTTTGGAAAAGCAAGATTGAGATCCCTGAAATCTGTGTAGATGTGTATTTTACCTAAGGCTTTAGTCACAGGGACAACATTGGAAACCCATTGTCAAATAATCAATGGGTATGATAAATTTGGTAGATATAAGACGTTGCAACTCTTCCTTAACAAGGAGAGCTATACAGGGGTGCATTTTGTGGAGTTTTTGTTTGACTATCTTAGCATCAAGGTATGTGACTATGTTCTGTACAACAATGTTGGAGTCAATCCCAGGCATATCACTATATGATCAGGTGAAAGGCTTGATGATATTTTGTTAAAAATGTTGTGAAATCATGTAATTCTTGTGGATTTAAAGATTGACCAACCTTAACTATATGGGGATCCTGTGGGGTTCCTAGGTTAATGTCAAGGGTGGATTCATTGAGAAGAGTTGGTGTTTCGGATGGTAGATACTTCTAAAGATAGCAGGTCCTCAGCTCCCATGTGAGAAAGAATATCCTGGTCAATCCTGACACTGAAGGATATCTATTGTGGGTGAATCTTGCTCAACCATTTCTGGCCAAACAAGCAGTAATAATTTGGTAGAGTGTCCAGATTGATAAGTGAGTGGTCCTAAAGATACAACATTGATTAAAAAAAAATTAGATGGGATGGGTACAATGTCATCTGTATCCATGGGGTATTTAGGTCTTATTGGAGGTGATAGTTCTAGTTCAGAAGTGGGCATTGGTGTATCTTGTTCAGATGTGGTGGCTTCAGTTATTTCAGGGGTAAATTTTTTATAACCTAAACCACTTTTCTTATGAGCCTTAAGGGTATGTAGGATGGGTTGGTCATGTGTCCCTTGTTCGTAACTACCCAAGGCCAAAACCCTTCCATGCGCAACGATATGGAGATACATGCAGTAAAAGCTTTGGATTGTCAAGGCATTTAAAATTTAGCGTAAATGGAATGACATGATGTGGATTAATATGATGGGATGGTGGATTATCAAATCCTGCCATAAATAATATTTGGCTTGAGATAGGGTGGACCATAGGAGATAACATCTCCTACATCAGGGTCATACATAGGTTGTTTATCAGGAAGACCACACATTTTTGGTGAAGGGATGAAATTGGGCATAAGGAGACGATATTCCCCAAGAGTAAGGCAGTTTAACAGTATCATAAAAAGAGGATTCATCTGGTAATTTGGAAGAAGGGATTGATGTGCTAGTAGATGCCTTGATCATTTGATTCAGTATGTGGATTTTGGTACAAGGACATGTCATTTCGGCGGTACATCATGTAGTAATCAACGAATGGATTCGGATCAGTAAGAACAGTGTAGGTTTGTCCTTCATGTTTGTATTTGAGGAAACGATGGAGAGTGGAAGGAAAAAAATGCATGGTACATATCCATAAGGGCTTCCTAACAACATATTATATTGAAACTCTCCTTTTATAATGTAGAATAGTTCCGATAGGATTTTGACACCGACTTTGAGTAGTAAGATGATAGTGCCTAGTGTGGGTGTAATAGTGTCGTTGAAGGACAATAACAAGAATGGTGTTTGAGAAATGACTATGTTGGGTAACTTAATCTAGTCAAAGGTGAGAGATGATATGATATTAGTGGTAGAACCATTTTCAATCATGACTCTTTTGATGGAGATATTATTGATCTGAGAAGTGATGAAGAGTAGCAAGTCGTGGTCTTCAAGTCTGAGAGAGGGAATTTTAGATGGTTCAAATGATATGGAGGAGATTATTTAAGAGCACCTACAAATTTTCTAAATGGGTTTGAGTCATTAGATGGTACAATAATAGATTAAAGGGATTCTATTATGTCTTGTTTATGACTAGGCGATGTTTGGATAAGCTCATAAAGTGACATCTGGACAATAGATTGATGTAGTTGTTTGATGATAACTTTTTGAATAGAAGTGGAAGGTGGTGTTGCCGCTTGTATAGAAATTTTATCTTTTGATGGGGATTTTTTATTAAACTCATCAGGATCCAAAGAAATGGATATTTTAGGTTTATCAAATGAGGGTGATGACTCAAGAGGTGAAAGTATAGCGACGAGGGTATTACCTTTCTTAGGCTTAGATGATTCATTTTCATAATTTTTTGAGTGAGTTGTGATGTGGAAAACATAAACTCAAAGGTTAGATGTTCTTGAAATAGGTGTTTTAGGTGTTCATGATGTTGATGTTGTTGTTGTGTCTGATTGGGAAGGAAGGAAGAGTGAACTACCAATCTTTTGAAATTTCTGATGAAAAGATATGAAATCCTCAATGGAGTGGCATCATGTTCTATGGTAATCACGTAAGGCATTAATGTCATACCAAGAAATCTTCCACCCATGATAATCAGATAAATTAGGCGGTGGTAATGTGATGAGTGACATTTGTAAGAGGTCACCTAAGATAGTGGTGTAACACCCTTTAAGCTCATACGTAGATGGTAATAGGGCTAGGCCTTCATCTCTCTTGAGGAGAGGAGAGGAAGGTTGTTTAGTTGTGGGTTGTTTATTTTCTGGTCATGGAGGATTTTTAGTTGTTATAACATATGGAGGATAATGATCTTGTATGGGTGACAACTAGGTAGAATAACAAGGTTATGCAGGAGATGGAGGGCGAGGGTCCGGTTTGGAACTCCTTTATGGATTGAAAAACTTGGATTATGGAATTGTTATAGGAGCTTAGTGAATGGGATTTTCCCCTGTAATAATGGGATGATTAACCAATATGAGATAGCGATAACCATTCAAGGAAATTCTATTTAGAAGGGACATAATAAGGGCCCTTAAAATCTTGAATAATGTCTTGGTTAGAAGGGCTCGTAGGCCTTGGTCTTGGCACGATAGGAGGATTTCTAAAAGTGGTAATGACCCTCATATGAAGATGAGGACAAAAGGTGGATGGCCACAAAAATGGTATGTTTCATCATAATGAGATATTCTAAAGACCCAAACAATGCATTGTTTATTAGGTCCCTTTGAAATTTTGGGTGGACTAGGTGTATTTCTTGATGTTGATGTTAATGAAGGGAGAGAGGTTTTAATGATGAAATTGATTTAATATAAATGATTTGTGGAGTTTGGATTATTCATTTTTGTGAGTTGAGGATAACTACAATCCCCAATCAGTTAAGGTGGGGATGGTTGCGCTAATAATGTTTCAAGAGGTACCATAGTTATGTTTGTAAACCTAGATGTAAATGCAAGTGTGGTTTTAATAGAGGATGTGAGTATGGATTTAGTAGTGTCATCTGATGAGGGCATAGGAATGGTTTTACTGACAAACGGTGGTGCATAAAATTTGAGCTTTTCAGGATCTGGTGTGGATTCGCTAAGTGAAAAGGATGCAGGAAGGGTTTGAGTTATGGTTTCAATAGAGGGAGACTTTTTAGTCATAATTTTAAGATCATTGATTGTGAGTGTTGATTATGCAGATTTTGTTTCATTGGGTGATAAGGTGAAATAGGGGATATACTCAATTTTCCTTATTGTATTAATAGTATGGACAAAATTTGTTTGGGGTTGATCAGAATTCGAAGGGTGATTTATAAAAGGTTGTTTAAATATGTCAAGATTTTGATTCAGAGGTGTATTAGGTTTGTCTAAGTGAAGGTCACCTTTGTCAATCAAATATTGAAGGACATTGTGGAAAGTGCGACACCTTTCAATGTCATGCCCATTGATTCTATGGTATTTATAATAATCATTATCTTGATACCAAATGGGCTTTGATATTGATATGTCAATGGGTTAAATGTGTGGAAGTGATATTATGTAAGAGGTAATACATTTTCAAAAAAAATTCCATAGGTCCCTACTATGGGCTATTGAGTTGTGGAGCTCAATTACTTTAGTTTAGCATGCAATGGAAATTTTCTAGAAAATATAGTAACCATCATTGATTAGGGGGTAACCAAAATCAGTCACCTAGGACCGGCATCGGTCAGGAAAGGAAAGAACCAGCATCGGTTAGGGCTAACCGACATTGGTTACCTATGCGAGGATGTTTTAATTAACTCTCAACAATTAGATCTATTTTTAGCATTAAAGTATAAATATTGATTGTAACTGCATGACTAAGTGCCCTAAGTCTATAAACAACTATATAAGCATAAAGCTAGGGTTTAGAAGTAAGAGATTAACAAGAATTAGAAATAACTTGCAAAAGTTGGTGAGAGAGAGAATTCTTGGTGATGAAACAAAAGCTTGAGGAAAGAAAGTACTCTATATCTGAGAGGTGTGGAAGATTGTAAATCTTAATTATATATCTTGTCAAAGATTTGGATAATAGATTGGCTTATTTCTTGATGTACGTAGCCCACACTAGGTGAACCATGTTAAATCTGGTGTTTATTTATGTATTTTTTTGTATATTTCTTCTGGTAGAATATCTTCTTTTATTTGCATGTATGCTTAGATATGATATATTGTCTATACAACCAGGGTGCTAACCCCAACAACTGGTATCAGATATCTATTTCAGGGTTTTGTGTGTTGATAGATTTACTCACAGAGGGTTTTATGATTGAGTGGGAGCTACAACAATGGCCAAAGAAAACAAATACAAGGTAGAGAAATTTGATGGCTGAAATTATCAATTACGGAAGATGTAGATTGAGGATTATCTGTGCCAAAGAGATTTATATTTACCATTGGATGAGAAGTCTATACCTACGAAGATGGCTGATGAAGAATGGAATATTCTTGATATAAAGACATTGGGATCTATAACATTGAGCCTGACAGCATCTGTGGCTTCCAATATTACAAAAGTGGCTTCTACAGTAGAGTTAATGAAATCTCTTGCTAATTTATATGAAAAACCTAGTACTTCAAATAAATTTTATTTGACGAAGAAACTATTTAGTTCTAATATGCATGAAGGTGGATTTGCATCTAGTCATTTGAATGATTTTCGATCTATTGTAAATTAGTTAAAATTGGTTGCAATACTTGGTAATGGATGTTAGTAATACAACATCTGCTAATAATATTTTGAAATTTGATGATGTGGTTAGTATAATCTTAAATGAAGAAATTCGCAGGAAGAGTACAAAGGAATCATCATCTAGAAATTCTTTGAATGTAGAAAGTAAGGACAGGCAAAAGGAGAGATCCAAGAGTAAGAGTAATGGGAAATCAAAGTCAAGGGATAGCAAATCTAAATCTAGAAGTAAGGGAGTTACTTGTTGGAAATTTGGAAAGAAAGGACATGCAAAGAAAGATTGTTGGTCAAAGGATAAAGAGAACCAACAACCAGACAAAGGTAAAGAAGAAAATATTACTACATCATAGGTAATGCAAGATGCTCTTATTATTTCTTTAGATAATAGAATTGAATCATGGTTTTTAGATTCAAGAAATTATTTCCATGTAACCCCTAATAAGGGTTATTTCATAAATTATGTCCATGGAAAATTTGGGCATGTTTATTTGGGCGATGATGAACCTTATAGTATTACTGGTAAAGGGGAAGTTCATCTAAAATTGCATAATGGAAATACATGGGTATTGAAATATGTGAGGCATGTTCCAAGCCTTAGGAGGAATCTTATTTCTACAGGGCAATTAGGTGAATTTGGTTGCATGGTCACTTTTACAAGAGACTCTTGGAAAGTCACCAAGGGTGATTTTGTTGTGGTAAGAGGTAAGAAGGTAGGAAAGTTATATTTATCTACCAATATTACTAATTCCTTTTCTACATTATCTACTTTAGATTCAGATGCATGCATGTGGCATAACCAGTTGGGCCATATGAGTCAAAAAGGAATGCAGATCTTAAAGGCTAAGAGTAAGTTATCAGATTTGAAATATTTAGATCTTGATTTATTTAAGCATTGTATATTTGGAAAGAAAAAGAGAGTGAGATTTCTCAAAGTTGGGGAAACTAAGACGGAGCTTAAATTGGATCTTGTACACTCATATGTGTGGGGACCAGCTCAGGTAGCTTCTCATGGAGGATCCTAGTTATATGTTACTTTCATTGATGATGCTACAAGAAAGGTATGGGTTTATTGTATTAAATATAAATCTAATTTTTTTAGACTTCTAAAAGATGGAAATCTCTTGTCGATAATGAATCAAATTCTAAGTTAAAGTGCCTTAGATCTAAAAATGGTGGTGAATAATGTAGTAAGGCTTTCAATGATTATTGTTCATTGTATGGAATACGTAGAGAAAGAATCGTTCCAAGAACACCATAGGAGAATGGTGTTGTAGAAAGAATGAACAGGACAATCATGGAACATGCTAGAAGTATGAGGGTACATTTTGGGTTGCCTTTGCAATTTTGGGCAAAAGTAGTTGATACAATGGTTTATTTGATTAATTGTGGTCCTTCAAGTTCACTAGATGGAGGAATACCAGAGGAAGCTTGGATTGGAAAAGAGGTATATCTTTCTTTTCTTAAATTTTTTTCTTCAGAATCTTTTATGCATGTTGATAAGGAAATTAGGAAGAATTTGGGTGCAAAATCCAAGAGATGCACTTTCATTGGTTATGGATTTGGTGATTTCGGTTTCTATTTTTGGGATTTAGATAATTCTAAAATTATTAGGATTCATGATGTTGAATGGAATGAAAAGAGAATGTACAGGGATCAAATTTTGTTACACAAGGATGAACCAGTTGAGAAGTTTATGAATGAAAATGTACTCTCAGACTTAAAAGAATTACCGATAGGGTTGCATAGTAGACGGTGTTGATTGAACCCTGACCAGCACTAGTCAGATGAACCAGTATCAGTTACAAAAGATCCAAACTAGTCTCGGTTAGCAAAACTAATGTCGGTTAGAGGTGACCGGTAGTGGTCACTCTCAGATTTGGATAGGAATGTCTAAGAGGTCCAGATTGAGCCTCTGGTACCCCAAACTCCTATGAGAAGGTCACAAAGGGTAAGTAAACTTCCAAAAACATGTACACCTTCTCTATTCTATTTATTATTGACTGATAAGGGTGAACTAGGGAGCTTTGAAGAAGCAATACAAGATAAGAATCACGTCCAGTGGGAGCATGGCATGGATGAGGAGATGAACTCCTTAGGATAGAACCAAACATGGGATTTGGTTAAGTTTCTAGTAGGTAAGAGAACATTGTAGAACAATTGGGTTTACAAGATCAAGGAAGAAGAGGGTGGACCAAAAAGATACAAGGTAAGGCTTTTAGTAAAGGGATTTACACATAAATTAGGTATTGACTTTGGTGAAATATTTTCTCCTGTTGTTAAGATGAATTATATTCGTATTGTAGTGAGATTAGTTGCAATAGAGGATTTGCATTTAGAGAAACTAGATGTGAATACAACTTTCCTTCATGGTGATTTGGATGAAGAGATTTATATGCAGCAACTGAATGGGTATGAAGTCAAGGATAAGGATAAATTAGTTTGCAGGTTGAAAATGAATCTTTATTGGCTCAAACAATCTCTAAGGCAATGGTACATGAGGTTTGATAGTTTTATGCAAGAGCATGGTTACTTGAGATGTGAATTTGACCATTGTGTTTATTTCTAGAAGCTTGAAAATGGGAGCTATATTATTTTATTACTGTATGTGGATGATATGTTTATTGCAGGATCTAGTATCCAAGACATTGGTGAGCTTAAGAGAAAGCTAGCTCACACATTTGCTATGAAGGATTTAGGAGTTGTAAAAAGAATCCTTGGCATGGAAATTCACAGAGACAAGAAAAACAAGAAATTGTATTTGTCTCAAGAGGATTATATCTACAAGGTGTTAGAAAGGTTTAACATGCAAAATGCTAAACTTGTAAGTACACCTATGGCTGGTCACTTCAAATTGAGTAAAGATCAGCGTCCATCATCACATGAGGAGGTCAAATACATTACACTAGTACCATATGCTTTAGTAGTTGGGAGTCTCATGTATGTTATGGTTTGTACCAGACTAGACATTACACAGGCAATGGGATTTATGAGTAGATATATAGCCAATCCAGGTAAATAGCATTGGAAAGCAATCCAATGGATACTCAGGCATTTGAAAGGGACATCTAGAATGAAGTTATGTTATGGAGGTTTGGATATTTATTTACATGGCTATGTTGATTTAGATATAGCTGGAGATCTGGATGGTAGAAGAAGCACTACTGGATATATTTTCATAGTATTTGGCATGATAGTTAGCTAGATTTCAAGATTGCAGAAGGCTATGGCTTTATCTGCTACATAGGTAGAGTATGTTGTAGATACAAAGGCTATCAAGGAAATGATATGGATGAGTAGGTTCATGGAAGAGTTGGGAAAGAAGCAAGGTGACTATAAATTGTTTAGTGATAGTCAAAGTGCAATTCATTTGGCAAATAAATTAGTGTTTCATTTGATAACGAAACAAACTCAATTGAGGTATCACTTCATATGACATGTATTGGAGGATGGACAGTTGAATCTGGAAAATATTCATATGAGTAAGAATCCTACAGATATGCTAATGAAGCCATTAATGAAGGAGAAGCTGGAGCTACACTCCACTTCTGTTGTTCTTCAAGTTTGAGACTTAAAGAGGAAGAAACAAAGCTAAGGAAGGATCCAATAATGATGTTGTACAGGTATGGTGTAGTAATTAATCTCCAAGTGGGAGATTTTTGAGATGTGGAGCTCAATTACTTGAGTGTAGCATATAATGTAAACTTTCTGGAAAATACCGTAACCATCATCGGTTATGGGGTAACCAGCATCGGTCAGTTAAGGAAGGAACTGACATTAGGTAGGGATAACCGACATCAGTTACCTGTGCGAGGATGTTTTAATTAACTCTTAGGAATTATATCTATTTTTAGCATTAAATTACAAATATTGATTACAATTACATGGCTAAGTTCCCTAAGTCTATAAACGACTATATAAGTATAAAGCTAGGGTTTAGAAGTAAGAGATTAACAAGAATTAGAAAGAACTTGCAAATTTTTTTGAGAGAGAATTCTTGGTGATGAAGAAAAAGCTTGAGGAAAGAAAGTATTGTACATCTGATAAGTGTGGAAGATTGTAAATATTCATTGTATATCTTGTCAAAGCTTTGGATAATAGATTGGCTTGTTTCTTGGTAGATGTAGCCTACACTGGGTGATCCACGTTAAATATGGTGTTGATTTATGTTTTTTTTTTTGTATATTTCTTCTAGTAGAATATCCACTTTTATTTGTATGTATGCTTAGATTTGACATATTGTTTGTACAACTGGTGTGCTAACCCTAACACGGGATTGTCTTTGGGAGCAGTCTTGACCACGTCTATGTTAGCAGCTATTTTGGACTTATCTGAGTTGGGAGTTGACTTGGATGGAACTCTCATTTAGGTTTCTTAGGATGAACCTTCACCCGAACATCCTATAAGGCTCATAATTCTAATTTGTGGGCCATGGTAAAATCCCTATCGAAATTATGGAATGGTTGAATCTGCAAAGTGGATGAAATATGTTCGGAACATGTGTGATAGAAGATTTCAATTAATTCTTTCTTTGGTAGCGTAAAGGATAGTTGATTGGTGACGACCCTCCAATGGGTGAAGAAGCCAGTGATGGATTCATCCTCAAATTTTCTAATGGCATACAAGTTATTTCTGGCGACCTTACAGGCTATGTTGATGGAAAATTGGTCTAAGAAAATTTGTGTAAGTTGTGCAAAGGAAAATAGGGAGTGTTGTGGAATGTTGTTGTACCAGTCTAAGGAAGGACCAATAAGGGACATGGGAAAGATCCTCAACATCATATCTTGATCATGAGATATTAGATAACATGCATGACAAAAGGCATGGATGTGTTTTTTGGGGTCTTATTTTCTGTAAAACTTAGTAAGTTTAGGAAGTTCCTCATGGGGTGGATATGGTTTATATGATACTGAAGGATGAATGGGTTCATTAAAATTTTGGTCATAAAAGACTACCTTCTTAGATGAAGATGAAGTAGCTTTCAAATTGGATATGTGGCTTAAAAGGGCATAGAGGGGGTCAGTTTGTGTTTGTTTCTATGAGGATGATCCAGGTTAAAATAATGGTTGGCTATGTTGTGGGTATGTTTGGTACTATTGTGGAATGTTTTGCTGGTAGGGGGTGTTTTTTTTTTAGTACAAGGTGATGTGCTGATGAGAGTTACTCGATTGGGGGATGTGGTATTGTCTAAAATTTTGTTGAGATGTGTATTGTTGAGGTACTTCATATTGAGGAATGTTGTGTTGTGGTATATTTTGTTGATAGGGAATATTTTGTTGAGAAATGTTCTAATGATAAGGGTTATTCTGCTATGGAATATTTTGATGACATGAGAAACCTTGTTATGAAGCCATAGGCTGTGAGGTTTGAATATACTGATATTGTAATGGCATCATTGTATATGTGAGTGGATGAGAATACATGGGTGTTTATCAAAAGTACATGGAAGAGGCCATAGAGGATGGTGCCTATTGTGAAACACTTTGTTGTGAGATACTATATTGTGGAATAATTTTTTGAGGTGTGGAATTTGGCATGGAAATCAATGGTTGTGAAGGTTTTGGCATGTATTGCAAAACATGATGTGTACTAGTAATGGCACTGGTATTGACCAGTGGTGTAATTGTGGGAATGGACATAGTGATGTTCTAAATGGGACTAGTAACCTATTGGGAAGATACAATAGTAGTAAAGGCTACGAAACCTAATGAATAAGTTTGTACTTTTGAGGAGATAGGTGGAGTAGATGAGGAAGGGATGGTACTAATCAGAGAAGGTGTGGATCCTATTGAAGGTCCTGATGAAGATGTGGATTGGTGAGTAGATGTATTCTGTGATGAGATCATGTGGACATCAAAAATAGGGACCGAGGAGACCTCAGGCACTTTAGGTTGACTAGTGAACAATTTTTCATTTGATGTTTTGAAGGGGTTAGCAGATTTGGTAGAGATCAGGGGTTGACTATTTTTTAGTTTTTTGGGTTGATTTGAAGTGTATAAATATAATTTTTGGATGAGAGGGTCTTGGTTTTGATCAATGAGTTGTGCAATGGAAGATGAAGGGTTATGAGTGTATGGAATAAATTGGGGTGTGAATGGTTTCATTTGGACATTTCTTGCTGCCAAATAAGAATGGAGAGAAATGGGATTTGAGTCCAACATTTCTTCAAAAATAGAGTCTCCCCTATTATAAAAAATAAGTTCGGAGGCCATGGGAGAAAACGAATGTTTTGATTCTGGTGTATAAGGAATTTTTCCATGATATTAATGTGGGGAACAAAAGGATTGTTGTTCTATTTTGTTTTTATAATTGATACCTGATTCATTCCAAGTTTTTTGGGTGTCAGAACATTGATTGGATGTGTTTTTTTGAAGATAAGGGATTTATTGTTGAAATTTAGGGGGTGGAGTGGACATGTTTTTAGAGATATGGTTAAGACTTGCTATCAAGTAAGTACCATGATAAGTAAATAGAAAAACTTTTAGAAAATGGAAAATAACTAAATGGGTTGATGTTACAGAAAACAAACAAAGGCAAGCAAAGTGTTTTATTATTAGTATTGATTAATTATGAAAAGAGTGCAATGTGTAAGATAGTTAATAAATATCCCAGGAAATGGAAAGCTATGGGTGGTTTCAAGTGTGTTCAAGGGTGGAACCCTCAATATACCTGAAGGTATGTCGGGCACAACTCTATACTACTATTGGTACGGTGGTATTGGGGCCTACCCCCTCACTTCATGGTCCCACTGCAATAAGGGAGTCGGTGTTGAGCCAAAATATAGCGATAGATAGGAGATTATACTCGGCCCAAACACTAAGTCAGTTTCCCTATTGGGTGATGAAATCCTAATAAATTTCACCGGGGTGGGAATTTTTTTGATTGCATTTTTGATTTAATAGTGATTTGGTTATGTGAGAGGGAAATATTAGTGGATGTAATGATTTACTTCCCTAATTAAAACTAGATAATCAAGAAGTATGAGATGGTTTATTTTAAGATCTAAAATTGATTTTGAGGAGAAAAACCATGCAATAATGCAAAATGGAAAACAAAGAAGATGGTTTCCAGAACTCACCATGATGGCACCCCTATTTTAATTTTTATTCCAAATTTTATCAATTTTCTAGAGTGTGTGTTTAGAAAATCTAGAATGTATAACTCTCAGAGAAAAATACCATACAATTAGATTAGCAGAAGCAGAAAAAAGAAAATAAGAAATAACAAATTGATTATGATATGATAAGAAAACATAATAGGGAAATTGTGGGCGATTGGGCTAATCATGGGTTATTTAGCCAATCATAGACGATTGCCATTCAGTGAAAAATTTGATAATTTTAATAATAAAATGAAGCATATAAGGGAAAAAGTCCCACCGGACATGCCAAAATTTCGAGCACGGTTTTACCTTTGGTTTTCTTGATTTCTTAAGGGGGTAAAAACCTAACTCAACCTTAGTATAAAGGGGTTTCTGGGATACCCGTGAATGTGGATGGATGTTGTGTGATATTGCACTCCGTGAAGAGAGTGAACAAGGCTTCTTTCATGCAAGAAAATCTACAAATCAAATAATTAAAACAAGATAATGTTAGTAAAGATAAGCAAGTAGGTTACCTGGTAAAATCCAGCCCCCAGAAGCCCCAAAGACTTCCTTTCAAAGGATATCAGCCTGATGCAAAATAATTAAGCTTTTTCATTGATAATAATGTGTAATAAAATATGATAAAATGAAAGTATGACTATATGGTGTCACTTATTTAGGTGGACATATACATAATAGGATAATGGAAAGCCTAGATCCAACAATTGAATTCTTGATCCATTTACAAATTTTCAGAGAAGTTGGACCCTACAGAATCAACTAGGCCTTCATCCTTAGTAAAATCATATTCGGGTAAAGAAATGAAGTCATCGGTAAAGAAATCAGACACTTCCTCCTAAGTGTCATAGATATGGGCAAGTTTGGTGTCAATATTAGGGATATTGATGTGACTATCGGTATCAAACTTAGATGCATTGTGGTAGTCTTCTGATAGGTCTAAACTAGCCTCATAGTTGTACTCATATTGTATAAGGTCTTCTTGGAGCCTTCAAGCCTCGTAGTATGCATCCAAAAATGCTTCAGTTTCCTCTCAAATACATTGAATTGATGTAAAAATGGAATTGAGGTTATCAAAAGGTGAGGCTTGAATTACACAAAATTACAAGTCATGAAGCAGCTCATACTACTCCCAGTACAGAGGATGATGGGAAATGGGAAAAGTGTCAATACCAAAAACAAGGTAATAATTACCTCCTAAGGCCATCTAAAATCACCATGCTGGGAAACATGTTAGAAAATGATAGAAAAAAAAACGTTAAGAAGATTATAAGAAATAAGTAATAAAGGGATATTGGACATGAATCACCGGAGATCAAGCCAATCGCTGGCAATTGCTATTAATTTTAACAGTTTGAAAAAACAGAGACAAAAAATTTGATAGACTATGATCTAAAGTAATTCTTAGAGCATATATGGTATGATAATTTAAATACGATCAATATTACCTGTTATTATTTACCAAAAACAAGATGATCTACCTTGTGTGAGTGATCGATTTGGTTGGCAGATGAACGTGTGTTATTTGATGGTGAAAACAGATAATACGACGATTAAACCAACATTTTTTAGAGTAGTGTAATGTTAATGGAGCTTTTTTGATGATGATTGATTCTTAGAATACATGAAGAAGACAAAAATTTACTTGCAACACATGAAAATTTCCCCCCAAAAAGAGGTCTAGATACAAGTTTATATAGATCGTCAACGATTGGGAAAATCACTAGTGATTGCGAGAAATATTAGTTAGGTGTCCAAAATGAGTGATTTTACTTCTATTTCCAACTCGATTTTAGGGGATTTCTAAGTTGTTACGATAAGAAATGAGAGAGACTCGAACTTGGGCCCAGTTAGTTACGATGAGGATGTGAGTGATTTTAGAAGGTTTTTATTTTTAAGTTAGTCCTAACTAGTTAAGTGTGGAGAGGTGGTTACGGATAAGTTAGGGGTGGTTGAGTGATATTTTGGGAAGGTTAGTAAACTAGTTAGTTGGTTATAAGTAGTGAAGGTGTCCAAGTTAGCATGGTGAGGTGTGAGGGTGAGATGTGAGGTTATTTATCAAATTAATTAAATTACCTAGACTTAGGGATGTGGTGTTACAAATAAAATTATTTAATCCAAATGGGACGAATGGTTTTTTAATGTTGAAGAGTATCATAACCAGGTCATTTTCTTAATCGTAAATGAGTTTTAGACATGGAGTGCATATTTTCGATGTCTATACATGCATGCCTAAAGGAAAGAAAATATTGTTGTGGTTACAAATTTCTTTTGAATTTAGATATTTTCATTAGATCCTGATGCGAGGGATAAGGCTTTAAGGGAACTAATGGATTGGTAGGTTCATTACAAAAAATTTTAGAGGATAAGGTGGTCTTTGATCCCAAGGTAGTGGCCTCAAGGTTAGTCATTATGCTTAATAACACATGCATGGGATCGTTGGATGTGGATGCATGAGAAGTAGATAATTGTGGTTGCGATACATAAGAAGTAGATGGATTTTGTTTTGGAAGAGATTGGTAGTGTTGTGGGTGAGATTGATCAAATTTTTTGTAAGTAGGTGTTTAAGGAGGTGGTTAATAAGGAAGAGGATTATTGAATGGTTATAATTGGATTAGATGAGAAATATGAGGTGTTTGGGTGAAATGAATGTATTAATATTATGTTGATTGTTGAGAGATAGATTGGTTTTTCATGAGATGAGTTAGAATATAAGAATGAGATGGTTGAGACACTTGACTAGGTTGATTAGGAAGGGGGTAAAGAAAGGAACTTCTAAGGAGAGGTTGGTCGATTTGAACAAATTCTAAAGGATGATGTTATGAGATGATAATGTTTTCATGGAAATAATATGTATAAATGGGGATCATTGTTTGATTATATAATTCTGGTGGTGGAAGATGAAAGTGAGGGTTCTACAGAGTTTGGGTGGGGAAAATAGTGAAGACAATAGATGAGGAGGTAATGGGGATGAATGAAGTAGAGATGGTGTTCATAAGAGGAAAAATGGGAGGAATGGGATTCACACATTTAGTGGATTGATGGGTTTGGGGGACCATGGAAGAAGATTGATGAGGGCTAAGATCATATTGTGCCATGGGAAATTCATTCATGGATATTGGGAAGAAGACATCGATTTGTGATGTAAGGACTTGGGTAGAATTGGGGTAAGAATGATAGGAATATATTTTTTGAAAAGGGGATCCCTCGATGGTGATATTTTTAGATTTATGAAAAAGGTAATCATGTAAAGTAATGATATTGTCATCCAAAATATTTGGGAATCCCATACATCCAAGAGGAATGGTAGGAGGTCCAAAGTTCCCCATGGAAGTAGTGGATGTGGGAGTGGTTGATTTATATGGGACCAAGTGGTGATAAAGGAAGGGGTTGGTTTTAACATGAGTGTTGGATTAGATAGCATGAGACTCTTAAAGAGGGGGAATGGAAACCATAGGTTGAGTAACTATGAAAGAGATGACCAAAGTGTTGGAAGAAATGATAGAAAGTGCTGATGTTTTTTGGGAAACAATAGTAGAAGTGGGAATGTTGTTAGATGTCATGTTTTATTCCATTTTTCTTACTTGAGAACATGTAATAATGGGCATGGAATAAACACTAAAATAAAACAACGTTTATTGTTAATTACTTCAAATAAATCATGCATGATATTTTTTAGTAATCTTTATTATTAAAAATATGTGAGGAAAAAAGATAAAATGGGCTCAGAGAGGAACCTATGTACTGGCCAAACTATGAATGGTTTCAGGTAGTTTTGGATGGTTTCCTCAATATACCAAAAGGTACGTGAGGCTCAAATCTATTATGAATAATGGTACTGGGCTTCATATTAGGGCCTATCCCTACACATCATGCATTACATCGGTAAGGGTGTCAAGAACTTAACCGATATACCGATAGGAAAAAAAATTCTATCATGACTAGAACACCACGATGGCTTTCCTATTGGGTGATAAAATCCCAATAGTTTTACCTAGAGTAAGATGTTTAAGATACGTAGTTTTTATGAGTGCATTTTCGATGTGTGTGGAAGATGTGAATGAAAAGTATTAATATCGTAGTTAGACTATGTTATCAAACAAGATGAGAAGGTTATTTTTAAGTCCCAAAAATGAAATTTGAAATTTGATGAGGTAAAACAAACAAGAAGGGAAATACAATGCAAAAGGAGAAAAGATGGAAAAATGAAGAATAACTAGATAACGTTATTTTCCTTTTTATTTTTATTTTTAAGCAAGAAAACATGTTGTTGACCCAAGAAATAACTCTACCAAGTGAACAAGAAAAGTAAAGCTCCTAGTTGCAAGGTTATTAGAAAGAGAAAAGTAGAGAATGGAAATGAAAATCAATAAAAGTACTCACTAAAGAAGGGTGGTCCCATTGGGCATGATAGAATGTTGAACCAATTTTATCGCTCTTGTTTTAGATTAGGGAAATGGCAACAAGAAAATAAACAACTCCAATATGAGAGAGTTTAAGTTACCTCTAGATGATATGACAATGAATATGGGCACAAAAGAGAGATGCTCCTTGCAGTGAGCTCAATAACCTGCACAACAAAGAGATACTCAACAGAAAAAGGATTAGTAGATTCGATGGTGGGTTTCTAGATAATTCCGATCCCGAGAAATGAAAAATTCCTAGGATGGATGTCAACCCAATTTTAGATAAAATAAGATAATGATGGATATGATATGATGACACAAAAAATAGAAAGCTGAAATGCAATAGATAAAGTGATATGTAGATCTGATCTAAGTAACTGTGAATCAAATCAAAACTACGTGGGTCGACGGTGACCCAAGGTTGCAGAGTAAATTTAATGTTGACTTGGATAGTGTTAGAAGAAAATTTAGTAAAGAAAACCTAAAAGGCATCTTGAACCCTGATCTAGAGCTGATCTAAATTGGGGATGATGCAGGGTTTTTGTAAGAAGACTGGATCTGATGGAAATATATAGGATGTAAGAAAATTAATGAAATATAAAAACTATTTGATAGGTTAAACAATGACTAGTATCGATTGATGGAGTTTAGATTTGGTGAAGTTGGAATTTGGAGTTTCAAGTGTACAAAATGGCAATACTTGGAGGTCTAAAGGATTGTAGGCTCAGAAAATATAGTGCATAATGGATAGGTGCAAGATAATGAGATGGAAACAGGAGATGTCGATGGTGACTAGGTGGGGTCGACGCCAACCATGGATCGAGTGAGGTTTTGACGAAAGGAAATACACTAGAAACAAAATATGAAGGTAGATACATCGAAAAACATTGGAAGGATTTTGGGACAGTTGATAACCTATAAAGATGATGACATGGTATAGACACAAAATTTTGGTATCACTACCCTCTTCACCCCACGTTCGCTATATTTCACCATGGTCACTAATTTGAATTTACCCTTTTCCTCCTAAATCCCATTTATTCAAATTTTTCACTTTTCTACATTATCCCATCATTTATTTTATTTCCCCTCATTCATCGCTAATCCCATTTAATTAATCCCTACTCATATTTATTAACCTTTGTTATCCTCCCTTATCATCTCTAGGTTCTCACCTACCCTCATTTAATATTTTCCTATCATTTATCATTCCTATATGCTCCATTATATCCTCCCTAGGCCCTCATTTAATAATTCCATCTCCCCTTGGCCTTGATTTAATATTTTCCTTCCTCTCAACCACTTTTTATCAATCCCTAGGTTCTCAACCACCTTCATTAAATAATTCTATCTTCCCTATGCATTTATTTAATATTTTTATACCTCCGACCTAATTTTATTAAATGTTTTCTTATCTTCCACATCCATCCACTCATCCTATAAATACAACCATACCCCCTCTTTCTTAGAGAGAGAGAGATCGAAGGATGTAACTTGTAGATCATAATAATTAATTCTTTGAGATCTTAAGGTCTTCTTATGCATTTTTTTGTGTTTAATTCTCATCTTCAGGCACATTCATCATCGACTTAGCCCAATCACCATCGAACCTATCTCGAGTTATCAAATCTATCCAATCTCTTGCATCCTTTTTGTTTCCAAAAATTTTCCCTATCATATCCAGATTCAGTCTATTTTGTCAATTTTCTATATTCATATCTAGATCCACCGAGATCTATCCATAGAAGATCTTGCAGGTCTATTTTGTAGGTTCCTCTCATCTATCCATATTCTCCATCGATTAGTCATTTACAGTCCTAGGTCACCATCAAGCTATTCAAGTAAGATTTATTTTATGTCAATTTAGATCAGATATAATTCTATTATCTTAGATCCATCCTTTTAGTTTCTGTTATATCAGATTCTGCATTTTATATCACATCCATATCTATTTACTTCATCTATCTTTATCAAACACGGGGGTTGACGTCTGCATATGTAAGTTTACAATTCTTGGAACTAACTTCATCAAGAAACCCCCCATCTACCATCTAATCCATTCTTTTCTATTCATCTTTGTTGTGAAGATTATCAATCTTACAACAAGGAGGACCTACCTTTATGCCCTTCCACATCATCATCATCATCTTGAGATACCTTAAACCCTCGCATGTTTTGAGTTATTTATTTTTAGTAATAGTTAAGTAATTTGTACAAGAATTAAGGAAATTTCGTCAACATTCTAGCACACTCGGTGGGACCACCCTCTGAGGTGGAGTCTCGTGTATTTTCATTTCATTTTCCATATTTCTTCTCATTTCCACTAACATTGCAATGTGGAGGCTTTTATTTTTTTTGTTCATGTTGGACTTTTGGATTTCCTGGATTTTTCTCTTTGCTTTCTTCATATTTAAGATCTGTATAAAAAGGAAAAGTGAAAACCAAGTATTTCTATTTTGTCTTAGTTTCTCCATCTTGTATCAAATTTTCCCTTCCTTGTGTGTTTTCCTCATTGAACCTCCACATTTGGTTTTGGGCTTCAAACGAACCTCTTTCATTCTTTCTTGCAAATCTAGTGTAATTAGGGGTTAAATTGGCTACATTTAAAATTTCTTCACACACATACAAATACACTCATTAAATTTACACATCAAAACAATCCCTTACCAAGTGGACCTTATTGGGATTTGATCACCCAATAGGAAATCCTCCGTGGTGTTTTGGTTGCATTATAAATCATGTACAAACTTGGGTCTCACATACCTTTGGGTATATCAAGAACTCCACAACCATAACTACCTTAAACCAGCCTTAGATGACCATCTCTTAGGTACCCCTCATTATCCACCTTTTATTTTTCTCACATTTCCTAATTAAATCATGTTAATAAAAGCCTTGGTGTTTTGATTTTGTTTGTTAACAAATTTCATAAACATGTCTTTTTCCATTTCATGCTTATTCATACCCCTTCTCAAGAGGAGAAAGTGTAGAAATATAATATATCCAATGATATTCCTTATTCGAACAACCTTGAGACCTCACCTTGGGTCTCCTAACCTTGTTCTTCCATAGCCTCTCAACTTTGTCAATACCATGTGATCCAAACCAATCCCCCTTTTGAAACTAATTTTCTTATCTCTCATTAGTCTATTTTTCCTCAAACCAGTCACACTTCCATATCCTTATCCTTTATAAACTCTTGGGCCTCCTAGCCCCATTTATGACTTCCTATTTCATATATCTCCCACAATATCTCAATCCTATCAATCCACTCAATTGGTTGGATATTACTCCATCCCCCAATCACCTCATATCAACAATATCCCTACTTCATATGATATTATAACTAGAATACCTATCCAACCATCCCAATCTAGTAACATTCCTACTTCTCATATGCCTCAACAATAAAATACTTCCATCCAATCCCAACCGTCTTATCATGTTCCTACTTTTCCAACATTACAATGTTCCCCTAACCAACTTAATCTCCACCCCTTAATTATATCCCCTCTTATTAAACGATTCACTTCCACTTTAACATACCCCCAAGATTATTTACATCCTTATACATCCAATTCTCGTGTTGTACATCCAAAACCATCTACCTCTTACACAGTTCCCTCACACGAAACTTCTATACCATATTCTAATTATACCCCCTTGGGGGAATCCTACAATTCAATCTTTGATAATTTGATGGTGATTCATCTTATCACACTTCCTCCCATCCGACCTATTGAAGACTCACACCCCAAACCCACATGGTATCATGAGGGTCACTACTGTAAATATCATCGAGTAATGGGTCATGACATCAAAAAGATTCGTTCTTGTAAATATCATGTTCAACAACTTATAAATGAGGGAGATCTCTAAATAGACAATTTTGTCTCATCTCTTAACAAACCCATTGAAATATTCAAACACCATTGACAAATCAATTTCCACCTTCCACAACTTACAAATTTAAACGTTATGCATTCAACACTATACATCAAACACGTCCATCCTTACCTATCTCATCTACCCCTATCTTAGACATTATTCTTATGACTTCTTCAAGATCTACCCCCATATATACATCAACCATATCCATGACTACCATACCTATCACATTAAATTCTACCAATTGCTCTACATAGACATCTATTCCTACCTTTACCACATCCACATCAAAATTTACTATACCTACCACTTTATACAAATCTATCATGCCCCAAACTGTCATATATAACCCCTTATCCACATCTAAATCAAACAATCATATCACTACATCACTTACATCCATAAGCGTACATCAGGGTTTATTTTAAGAGACCTCCTAGAAATCGGAGGTGGAGAATACCTGGTGAATATCCCCGGAACTGGTTTCACAGGAAGGTGAATTTTTTGGGGGTTGTATGAAATTTTTTTGCCTGATTATCAAGCACTGCGACAGAAGGCTACAAACGCGCGATGGGAGATTTTGTTGTCGTGCGTCACTACATTTTTTTTGACGCACGACAGCAAAATCTCCTGTCGTGCATCTGTAGCCTCCGACCTCTGCTTTCTCATCAGAAAATCTCTGTGTTGCGCATCAACAAACTCTTTATCGTGCGTCTGCTATGCATCAATATCTGTTGTACCTCCTTGTCACGCGTCAAAAAAATGCAGTGACGTGTGTCAACAGGCCTTAGTGATGCGCGTCAATAGACCTTAGTGACGCGCATCACTAAGGTCTGTTGATGCGCGTCACTAAGGCCTGTTGACGCGCGTCACTACATTTTTTTGACGCGCGACAGCAAATATCTTGTCGCGCGTCTGCAACCTCTGCCCTCTTCTTGCTCATCGAAAAAAACTCCATGTCGCTCGTCAACAAAATCTTTGTCATGCGTCTACTATGCGTCAATATCTACAATATCTCCTTGTCTGCAAACCCTCCTTGTCGCGCGTCAATAACTTACCCCCTTGTCGCGCGTCTATAATACGGGATATATCATATTGTTGAAAAATGTGAAGTAGAAGTGTTCTACCTGGTGAATAATCTAGGTTTATATAGGGGATATTTTTCAAGGGTAGGCGAAGCCGACCCATAAACAAAATTAAAGTGTAATTTTTACGCGAACAGGTCACTGACCCGTGCCAAAAAATTCACCTTTTCAAAATTTTCAAAAATGGAATATTCACCATATTACGAATATTCACCACTAAAATTTTCCCTAGCGTACATGTACCAATTATACCCACTACCCTATCAATCCTAACTACCTCTATATCTACCACATCAACAAATTCACATACATCTACCTTGAAATATTCATCATGTATACCTACATATTTTCCCATGGCCACATAACCTATTGTAACCCAATATTCTACACTTAATGCTTCAACATCTACCATTTCCACATTTATACCTGCTACCACACTAATCACATATTCTAGATTTGCAAACATATCAATGATACCCCTTGAAATATTTATGAAACAAATACCCCCATCTAAGACAAACACAAAGGGTATTCATGTATCCTCTACAAAACCAACTATTCCCACATTAACCAATCTAAAACCTACACAATCCACATCTCACATAGATGTCATTAACCTCATCATACAAACACCTCTTTATCCTTTAATATCCACCCCTACACCATGATCTTTAGATCTTCCAGTTGAGATTAATGTCATCCATATGAAGGGTAAACATTCTTGATCAAAACCTAAGACTCTTGGTAAGAATACCCAAAGGTCTCTTATGCATCCTCATAAAAATTTATATCTTACCTCTCCTTAACAATCCAACATCACAAAATCCATCCTAGGAGCACCCCCATCTATTTTAGGGCTAGGTCCTTCATCTAAGATATCTCTCAATGATCAATCCATATCTAAACAATCTAATCCTACTTTCAAATTTGATTCATCTTCTAAGACATATAATTTACCCATCTAATATACATCCACTCCTTCCCATAAATCCAAGTTAAAATATCCTATAAAAAATCCAAAAGAGTTATCTTCCTCCCAACATTTCAAATGGGTCCTACATAGCTACCCTACAAAATTTAATTTGAATATCTGCCATCATGCTTCCTCATATTAAATATTTTTATTTTCATATTACGAAACCATCATGGTTTGATACCAATTTCATTTGCACCTATCATCAGACCCTGGGTCATGACACTTAACATTGTAAAGCCATCCAAACCATTATCTATGATCTTATTGATGACAATTAATATTTCACCCAAGGGGATATTCCTTCTCCATCCACCACAACAAATCCAATTCCTTTTTCTACATCCCCATCCATCGAATTTTCTCAGTCTCCTCCATCCACATCATCCCTTATTATCTCGTTTCCACATATAATTCCTCTTAAAGAGAATAATCCCTTGTTCATCGATATTTTTGTCTTTTCAATCACCCCTATGACCCCCGACCATCTATCTAATATAAATCCAAAGTTATCATTGTCATTCCTTCTAATGATCCCATCCAATCTCCTTCAACATCCACTAGCTCATCTATATCTAAGTTGCCCAATGTAATATAGTATATTCCAATGGGGGACATCTTCCCCTCATTATTTATCCTCTTGCATATTTTTCCTCATCTTATTCACATAAATTATCCCCCTATCCATTCAATACAACTCCCTTAGTGTTAGGAGAATTCACTTTAGGACCAGTGTACCATCTAGTTAATTCCTCTTCATTCTTGACATTGTCTTATTTACTTCATCCAATCTTATCAAACCCATCTCATCCTATCTCATCAAGTTTATTATCTCGTCTTATCTAGCCAATATATCTATCATCTCATTCTCATCCTAAGTCCACCTTTGTAGCCATATTTTTTCCCCTCTTTGTGGCACCATATTCTCATCCTAGTTCCACCTTTGTGGCTATCTTTGTGCCCTTCTTGTGGGCACCATATTCTCATCCTAAGTCCATATTTATAGCCATATTTGTGCCCTTTTTGGGGGGTACCATATTATCATCCTAAGTCCACCTTTGTGGCCATATTTGTGCCCTTCTTAGGGGCACTAATTTCTCATCCTAATTCCACCTCCATGGCCATATTTGTGCCTCTCTTTGTGGCATCGTATCCTCATTCTAATCCCACTTTTTTGACCATTTTCTCATCTCCTAATACACATATCTCTCGTTTCCTCATTTTTGAGGTGTTTCATATATTTTATCATATCCATCTCATCCAATCTTATCTAATATATTTTTTCCAAATATTTTTATCTATCCCCCTCGTCCAAAGTCCACCTTTTAGGCCATATTCATACTTCCCTTCGGGGACCATTTTTTCTCATCCAAATTCCACCTTTGTGGCCATGTTTGTGACCTTCTCGAGGAACCATATTTTCATCCTAATCCTATTGTTTTGGCCATCTATTCATCTCATTAGGGAATAATATTTTATTTTCTTCCTCAAGGGTAGCACTTACTTTTATCTTTTCTCATCTATCTCATCCTATCCCATATTTTGAAAGTTGTCAGTCTATCCTATCATGAGTTTAATATTGGTGACCTCATCCTTAAAACAAATTCATAAAATTAGTTCTCTAGAAAGGATCCAATGTGGAAAATTTTCCCCCAAAAGGATTGGATCTTATATTATCACACATAAGTATGGATCGGGAGTCTATCACTTTGCCTCCCTTTATGGTAAACTAGAATTGGAACCACTTAACACAATACACTTGCAGCCACTCTACTGTTATCATACCTACCAATGAGATCTTAGTCATATCCTTAGATCATTCCTCCATCATTAGCCTCTTCCATATATCATTATAATGATTTGGAATTATGTGTTCTACTATCACTTTCCTAGACATAAGTTTAAATATGGGCACCATGGCTCTGTCTATAGCATTTTCCTTATGGATAGGTTCTCCCTCTTTGGTGAGAAACCCATGATATTTAGATTCATCACCCTCTTGTTTACCTCTTGGAACCATGTTAAGCATCCAAAAGGTGTCACTTGTACATCCATTATCCCTTCCTAAGTGGTCTACCTAGCTATACCTAGCTCTTCACCATGTAAAATCCAAAATTCATGGATACTCCTATCAAAAGTCAAAGTTATCAAAAACAATCTGCTCTCTCGAAGGAGATTTGTTCATGTCAAAAGAAATCAATTCAAATAAATACATCAATCCCTTGAAGGATGGATATCATGGATATCATTATTGTCATTGAAATCTTATATGTATAAAGTAGACCATACCCTCGAAGGATGGTTACTCTCTTGTATCATGGCAGTGAGGGTTTCCTGCATTGATCATCCTTCTATCTTATTATCATCCTAAGAAAGCTTCCCACATTTATGAGTTTTTTCCTTCCCCTACCCAGAGTTGGGGCATATGACATAGGGAAACACTCTTATGGAAAATCATTTTCCCACATAAAAGTTACATCTAAACCCCTTTTTCATGTCAACATTAGGTTTATAAGCTCACTCATCCATCTTTCCCCCTTGATATATGGAATAACTAGCTATCATTGGTTAGGTGTTAACACTTTCTTTGGCTGCATGTGCATTACGCTACTGAGATCCATTTCTTGTTTACCTCCAATGCAGTTGGTGGAATTATTTCCTCGTGTGCTCCTTACTACAACATAGTATCATTCATACCCTTTGGTCACCATCTATCAAATTTTGTTCCTTTTCTTCTATCTAATCTAAGTATCTATATTCCATTCCCTATATATTATCCTAATATAAATTCTATGTCATATTATCCATCATTACGTTTGTGTGTGACTTATTTTATCTCATCCAAATCTCATTTAATTTAACACCTTATCTACTCTTATTGATCTATATTATCTTATTCATTTAGTTTGATCAATAACTATTATCTCATCTCATCCAATATATTTTCTCATCCATAATCCTATCACACCTTATCTATCCCATCCAATAGTATCCAATTTATCTCATCTTAATTCCACTTTTGTGGCCATCTTTTTGTTCCCTCTCAGGGCATCATATCTCACATTTTCCTATCGCATCTTTTTGGCCATCTTTGTGTTCTTTACTGGGACACCATTATTTTCATCATCATCCTCATCTTGTTTGGATGCACATTATTCATTGATTCCTCATGTGTGAAGGATTTTGTATTATTTTTGCATTTGGTTGCACATGATTTTGATGTGTGCCTATGACCTGTTTCTCCCCATGGCTTTCAAATCAGTTTGAGTGGTTTTCCATTGTATTCCCTCCATAACACAATGGTATTTTCAAACTCAAAGGTCCGTAGGATATTTCCATCATCTCCATTAAGGTTGTACTTTGTTCCCTTCTGAAGCGACTTCTAGAATCACCACCATAGTTTATATTTTTCATTAAATCCTTCTTGCTTGGGGCATTATGCCTCACTTGCTCTTTTTCATTATTTCCATCCTTCTCATCTATCTCTTTAAAACTTGTGATTGATTCCCCATTGTATCATCAATCCATAGTTTGAGGGGGATCACCTCATTATAATCATCCATCATCAATCATATTTCTAATGCCTTCTTATTTTTGTCTCACAGTTTTCCCAACAAAAACCACTTTACAAATTGGGGAAAATGTAGACACCAAAATTTGGTATCACTACCCTCTTCACCCCATGTTTTTTATATTTTACCATGCTCACTCATTTGAATTTAGACTTTACCTCCTAAATCCCATTTATTTGAATTTCGCACTTTCCGACATTATCCCATCATTTATTTTATTTCCCCTAATTCAACGCTAATCCCATTTAATTAATCCCTAATCATATTTATTATCCCTAGACATATTTATTAACCTCTTTTATGCTCCCTAAGCACCCCATTTATCATCTCTAGGTTCTCATCTACCATCATTTAATATTTTCCTATCATTTATCCATCCCTATATCCTCTATTTTCTCCTCCCTAGACCCTCATTTAATAATTCCATCTCCCCTTGGCCTTGATTTAATATTTTCCTTCCTCTCAACCACCTTTGATCAATCCCTAGGTTCTCAAATACATTCATTAAATAATTTCATCTTCCCTATGCATTTACTTAATATTTTTCTACCTCCTACCTACCTTTATTAAATATTTTCCTATCCTCCACAGCCATCCTATCATCCTATAAATATAACCATGCCCCCTCCTTCTTAGAGAGAGAGAGAAAGTGAGATCGAAGGATGCAATTTGGAAATCAGAAGAGGGAATTATTTGAGAGCTTAAGGTTTTCTTCTAGAGTTTTTGTGTTTAGTTCTACTCTTCAGGCCCAATCACTATCAGCTTAGCCCAATTTCCGTCGACCTGATATTGAGTTATCAAATATATCCATTCTCTCACATCCTTTCTGTTTCCATAGCTTTCCCATATCGGATCCAAATCTAGTCCATTTTGTCAGTTTCTATCTTCAGATCTAGATATACCCATATCTAGCCATAAAAGAGCATGCAGATCTATTTTCCAGATTCCTCTCATCCAACCTAGTCATCATCGAATGGTCATTTATAGTCCTAGGTCATCGTCGATCCAGTTATCTATGATTTATGATATGTCAATTTAGATCAGATCTACTTCTATTATCTTAGATCCATATTTTTAGTTTTTATTATCTCAAATTCTACATTATATATCAGATACATATGTATTTAATTCATCTATATTTATCAAACACATGGGTTAGCATCAGCATAAGGAATTTTATACTTCTTAGAACTGAATTCATCGAGAAACCCCTATCTACCATCTAATCCATTTTCTTTCTAGTCATATTTGTTTTGCATATTATCAATCTTGCAGTAAGGAGGAGTTATATTTGTGCATGTCCACATCATCATCTTCATCTAGAGGTACCTTAAGTCCTTGCATGTTTTGAGTTACTTATTTCTTTTAGTACTAGTTCACTAATACGTACATGAACTGAGAAAAATTGGTCAACAGATGTCCAAAATACTTCAACAAGATTCAACACTTCAAGATATCCAATGGAAACAATGAAATGGATACAAATCAGATTTAATATGGAAATAATGGATTAAGGATGGCAGTAATAACTCCAAAGAAGACAAAGAATCATAATGAAATTCACAAGATATCTTCAACTCTTAAAGTTGCATCCTTGAAGGAGGGGGATGGGTGTATTTATAAGGTTGACAATGACCTGGATTGGTCTCCAACAACTGCGGAAGACCACTTATTTAGACGGTGGGACGATTCCTAGCTTGAGGTCAAATGGGCCTAAAGAGGGCATATTAGTGCTTGAAGGTGCTTAGGCTAGTTAAGGTTGTCTTGGTATGATAAATTGTAGGTGAGAGGTGAAAAAGTATTAAATAGAGGAAAATGGGAGGTGATAACATTAAATGAATGTGGTTAGACGCTTAAGTATAATAAAGGGGTGTTTTAGGGAGAATAAATGTATTAGAGGGTGATTAACAGATAATTGAGCATGATTAATGATGTTTAAGGAAGATAAATTAATAGTGGGATTAAGACGAGATTAATGTGGAAAATGATTATTAAAGGGATAGATTGAATTTAGAAGGGAAAAGGATATTTTGAATGGGAAGAGAGGTATGTTTGTTATAATGATGACAAAGAAAGAAAATGCAAGGTGAAGGGACTAGCGATACCAAACATTGGTGTCTACAACAGTCACACACAAAACATACATGTGTGTGTAGTTATATATATATATATATATATATATATATATATATATATATATATATATATATATATAAACTGCATAACTAATTTCAACACTTAGACATAAATTATAGAACTAGATGTGTAAGCTTTGATTTTTGGTGAATCATCTATGAATCAAAGCTCAACTATTTTATTGGAATTTACGTTAAGTTCAACACAACAAAAAAATTCACATGAGACAAAACATAGTTATCCATAGGTATTTCTACAAAACAACACTTTATGCATAAAAAGTTTAATCATTTCCATTATGCAGAAAAGAAAATAAAAATTCGCTTTAGAACTATAGTGCCATGTAAGTTGCTTAAAATATATCCCTTTAGTAATATCCTCCTAGCACTTAATTTTCTATATCACTCTATTACACTATATATTATTTCAAAGTACTAATGATCCATGTCTTAGTCAATATGAATAATTTTGATATTTAAATCAATTTTCATTAGAAAATACTTTTGCAACAAAATTTAACTACTATTAATATGTCATCATGAAATTTTGTTCCTAATGTTAAACAAAATACATCAACACGATACCATCACTAAGAGAGAGGTAACATCAGAGTATGTTATGTAATCAAGTTGTAGATAATGTAATTACACTTTCTTCAAAACATTCATTTCTAGAATTGTAGATAAATAAAAGATGTTATTTCATTGACTACTTAAAATTTTCAAAATATTTATGTTTTTTCACATAACAAAATGAAACAAAGAAAGAAGAAAAAATAAATAAAAAAGAAACAATTTATGCATATCAAGGTAAATTTCAATACTAATTAATTTCCTATTCACATTCTGACTTTAAATCCAAGTACATGTAATCTAATTATAATATCTAATGTAACAGTTTATTCCTTGAAAAAATTCACAAACCAACTCCCTATGGGTGACTACTAAATTAAAACTTTAAATTCTATATATAAGAAAAGATTTATTGCATTAATTAG
Source organism: Taxus chinensis (assembly GCA_019776745.2). NCBI lineage: Eukaryota > Viridiplantae > Streptophyta > Pinopsida > Cupressales > Taxaceae > Taxus > Taxus chinensis. The sequence continues at coordinate 620,309,037 of CM034149.1, read as the reverse complement.
ATAAGAAACAATATTCAAATTGTGGTGCAAATCCCAATTTATAATCACCATATAATAATATTTTTGTGAGGCTGGGATTTGATTCATTAATTGAAAATATATTAATAGATTACCATGTCCCAATGCAGTCATCAAGTAATGTTAGTAACATAAACTACAACTACATATTAGGAAATATTTGTAAAAATATAATCCTTCTTTCATTTTTTAGAGACAAGCTGAATTTGAGTCCAAAATTTCAACAACATCCCTCATTCAAAATAGGATTCAAGATAAAATTTAAGGAAGCATTATAGAAGGTATATAATAGAAGGAAATTGAAGATTCAATGTATCTTAATCGTGGATGACTATGTGAAAAGGTTTTATATATAGGGAAGAAAAAACTTAATTTTTGTTAAAACCTACAACAATCCCAATATAGTATATAGTTGGTTGATGGAAATTATCCTACCTTATCTAATAGTATATTGAAAAGTGTATTGCACCATTTTCTTGATGATGATGATAATTGCAATATAATTTCATATTTTTCAAATGTTTCGTAATGGAGGAAATGTTTGATATAAAAGACATATTGTTAGTTGCATAAATTTTTTATTGAAATGTTTTATGGACAAAAATAACATATGATTATATATAAACTGCATTTTACTATTTGTTATACATATTTTTTTTTATCAAAACAATTAATCATTATTACTTTTGGATTAAATTTGTTTATACTTATGTGATATTCTATATAGTAAACATTTGTTTTGTTTCTTAAATACTACTATTCTATTTGATAGTCTATTTCTCCTTAAACTTGTTTGCTTGAAAGTATAATTTGCATTGCATTTTAAGAAATTCAAAAAAGTTTCTGTTTTATTAAAATTCATACAATTTAGACGTGACAATTATGATAAAAATAAATATCATCAACATTAATGACAATTTCAATATTAAAATTTATGAATAATTTTTCATGATTTCAATACACTTTTTATTTATAAGCTAAATTCAAATACTTTTGAGAGTATACTTACAATAAAAATAAATATAATTTTCATTAATCAAAATTTCAATATGTTCTTTGGGAATTATATCATATAATAATTATAATTACATGATGTTCTTATTAAAAAAATTTATGTTTAACCCTTTATAGAAATATTGAGGGACGTGGCATTTTGAAAACAATACAAGAAATAATTAATTTTGGGTGTGGATTATTTATTATTTTTTACTTAAAAATACACAAGCTAATAATTATGTTAGTAGATTTGATCTCATAGAAGTTATGACTTACTGCTTCCGCAACCATGTAAAGGAAATTTTAAATATGGATTTGCTATCATTTTCACATGTTCGAAGTTGGTCCTCATATTTGGATGAAAATAATTTCAAAATACTACTCAATCCATGCATATTCAACATTATTCTTTCATGTTTGTGTGGGGTACATTCAACAAAAATTGATTAATGCACTTTACAAAGAACATTTGGAGATAATTTCTCCATTCACAACAAATTATTCATTGATTGTAATTTCTATAATTTTAAAAATGATATACATTTTTTAAAAAAGTATATTTGTCATGTCTAAATATCTCAATCTTTTTAAACTAAAAAACCAATCAAAAAATAATAGTTGGATCGTTGCATCATAGGTGATATAGGAATCAATTTCTTAGAAACTACAAAAAATCATTTTCCTAAGGCCACTTCAATAATGTATTCGAGAATACCCAATATTTTACTAAGGAAAATTCTCAAACAAGCTACAAAAAGTAGTTACCAAATATTATATGGACTAAGACACAAACATAAATAGGTTAGAAAACATGACATATCAAAATACATAGAAAAAACACGAGACTTATTACAAACCAATAATTTTATAATGGATGATTTATTGAAACCCTTGGAAGACAAAAACACCTTAATGGTTATGTGGTCACACCATTATAACCACACACAAAAATTGAGTATATGAAAATTTTACAACAATTAATAATCACTCTAATTGAATTGGATTGAACTATTTTATTATAAATAGGCTAAATTTATATATTGTAAAGTCTAATTTATTTAAAATATATTTCCAAATAATTAAAACAAATTAATATAATTTATATATAATCAATCCGAGTAATTTATTTGAATTTATGAATTATTTAGAATATGTTTTCAAATACTGGCATGGTATTCAGTCCAAATAAAATTGAACTGTTCTAGTTGATTTACAATAAAATTTAATTTATTTATGATAAATTCTAATTTATTTTGAATACTTGTTTATGATTTGGACTAGTTATGAGTCCAAATTATCCAAAATTATCCTTTTATTATTTGATACATGACTGTTTTATATGGTTTTATAGTAATCCTTTTTATGAAACTAGGGTTTATAAATAGATTCTTTATGTTGATATGGTTCAAACTCCTGTAGTGTAAAAATAACTTAATTATTCATAATTTAGATGACCTTTTACCTATGCATGAACATATATTGGAATTATGATTCTAATTTGTATGAATCTATTTAGTAATTATGTTACGATTATAAACATAATTATCTTTAATATTTTCCTAGAAATAACCTTAAGGTCTAAAAATAATGTCATAAATATTTGTATGCTGTAAATAATAGATGAATGAATAATCATGATATTTCTAGCTCTATGAAATATGAAAAATGATTGAATGAACATGCTCATGCTTCTTTTGATAATAATGGTGTTGCATGAAATAAGGTAGTGTTTCTTTGGATGATCATATGCCTTGTAATAACAATGATATGTTATGTGTTGAAAGTGATTTAACAAATATTGAAAATATATGCTAAAATTTAACTGCAAAGACACAACGAAAGTAATAAACCTTAAAATATAGATTTGACATAAGCAATAATATAGAAAAAATTTGAGACCTTAGGTGCAAGAGAAGGGATGAAGTACTTAGTTGATTTCACAATTAATCCTGGACTGTGCCGAATTGGAAAACTGATAAACATGAGGAGGAAATTGTCATTACTATGCCTAGAAACTTGTATTACTATCATATCTTCTTGAACTATGGTGTGTAGTCTCATTTTTACCGACAACAGTCTAGTCCAAGGCACACCAACACATCACCCATCCAGAACTGAGCACTCACTCGAAGCATGCAAGGTTACCAAGTCCCTCTTTTATGGCATCTTGGTCAAGAATTTAGCATTATTGTACAATATTCCAAATCCATAATATGCATTCAAGAATAAATCATAATATAACCTAGATCTAGATCTTAACCATATGCATGTTTTACTCATGCAAGAATCAAGACTAAGTTTACCATACATGAACCAGTCACAGATATGTAAATAATCAATATCTAGCCACAAAGATCCATTGTATTAATTGTTGTAAAATATAAAAGCTTCATACATAACAATGTCACCATCAATCATGTGTACCCATAAACTAGTAACATAACTCTAACAAAACATGGATCCCTAAACCATGCAAATCAATACATAGATATAGGAGTGGGGACTTGCCCTTCACTGCCTATGCATCCTCAAAATAGGATGTATCCTAAGAATATTCATGCACCACTACAAAATAATTACAAAATCATGCAAGCGTGCTATTAATATATTATCTAATAATAGCTACAGTTCTAATCCTATTAATAGCCTAAAATTGTGCATGGCACTTGATCTCTCACTTGTCTAAAATAGCCTTTGCGTGTTATTCAAGCCTTCATACTAAACGTGATCTACACTCCATGTCTATATTTATTCTTATATTAAAAATGACTAAGTCTTGAATTATCACTTTCCCGCATGCACCCTATTCCACTATTCCTTTGCGCACCTACGTGCCCTGTGTCTACGCACATAATCCTTATGCGCCTTAAGTGTTTAGGCTATATTTCTTCTACCTAACATCACCCCACACTAATTTCATTTCCACCCCCAAAAATGGGTAACCATGACTATTCCCTATAAGAATAAAGAATAAGGAATGAAATAATATTGTACATAAAGAATGAAAGAATACTCGGGCACCATATACTTCTACAGATAGAAGAAACTATGGATATTCTACCTTGATTTCTACTTTAAGATCATTCCAATCACTTAGTTCTTTATTAGTCTTATCTGGGACATCTGCAAGTACCCAATCCATCTCATGTAAGGTCATGTTCTCCCCTTCATTTTGCAACACTCTGAGAACATTCACTATGATGGAGACCATCCCTTCCATAACATCCATCCACCACACTATCAGTTTTCCTATCTCTTTGATTCAATCCTTATGAGGCTCATGGGATGTTGCAAGTGCATTGTACTTCTCCTCTACCAAATTGAGCCTCTCCTCACACCCAAGTGTTTCATTCTTTACGAATTTAAGGACCTCATTTTCCTCTTCCATAGTCCCTTTCCTTATTATCATGGTAGGGTCAACATATATTTTTAATGCCATATCGGCCTTCTTCATATCATCTCTTAATTTTCTACATTATGGACTCATAACAGGTAATTTTGTGTGTGACCATTGCTATTTATTTTTCTGCCCATGCCACAACATATTTAGGTTTTGGCATGTGCACTGGTCCTTCATCTAATGCCATATAAACTAATGTGTGTAAATAATGTAGGGAAGAAGAAAATTCCATAACCACCTTTTCCTTATATTTTGGTGTTACTTTTAAGATCTCATCCCCCATCTGTTTAGCCATTACAAGAACTTTCTACAATTTCACCTCAACTTTCTCTTTCTCTTCTATCAGGCACTTGATTTTAGTATCCTTATCATTTCTTTCTTCTAATAAGGCCTGAATATTCCCCTTTTTATCAATATTTTGGTGTGCAAATTCAGAAGACACCTTAGCTAATGTATTACTGACTTGTTCATCTAAGAATTGAGTTGTCTTGATGGTGATATGGTGAGAATGTGTTGCCCTCCTCATTCTTTGTGACACACATGATTCATCATAAACATAAAATTCAGGTTCATCCATGTGAGTCTGCATACTCCATGAAAATTGTTTACAAGCACATGTATTCACCATGTCTAGATCCACCAAGTCCTAGCTATATAATTATTACCTAGGCATAGTACTTTGGAAACTAGTGTGAATTATTTTGGTTGTGTCATCAGCATATTAAAGTTTTTGTGTTCTTACCACCTCATCTTCCTTGGGTTCACTGGTGCACTTACCCACATTCTTATGTGCCTTAGCGTCAACCTTCTTTTGGAATTCTTCTTCGCCAGCATCTCCTTTTCCCTTTGCAAACCATGTTCTACAACTCTATATCACTACGAGCGTAGATTTATTCTTTAGGTCCCTATCCACCCATATAAGGTACTTCCTCAAACATAGGTTTCTCACCACCCTTATCCTTATCTTCATGTACTTCCATACTAGGTGTGTCAAAATCATTCTATGAGATCTTATGTGAAGACTTTTCTTCCTGACTATCCTTGACCAGAATATAGTTTCACCTTTTCCTCCTTTCTTCCTCGGTCTTCTTCACCAGTGTTATGTGCGGTGATCTTCTAACTGGTTGTGTTGGCCAAACACCAGTATTCACACCTGAATTCCTTCTGCACAACACTCTTCTAGTATGATCCATTCTTGTATTATCTACTTTACTTTCTTCTTGCTGCTCTAAGACATTCTCTAAGCCTTTAGGTACTAGATCTTCCTTTCTAGGGGGCTTATGCTCATTTGGCTTCCTAGTGCCCACCATTTTCTTCGCCCTTGGAGGACATGAAAAAGCTGAGTCCTCTCCTATAAAAACCTTCCCATCCTTGAAATGTGGCCTCAAATATACATTAATGCTCGAGGGCTCAGTTTTTCCCATGGCCAAGGTCTTGGTAGTTATATCAATGTTTTCTATTTCCATTATTTCTACATAGGCTTCTATGTTTGGATATAAACATGTCTTATGCAAGATATGTATATCCACATATAATTTATCCGCATCAAATTGGATATTCCATGCATTATGGAATATTTTTATTGAATCTCCAAAATAACACATGGTGAAAGCAAAGGATAACATACACTAAGGGGTCCTTTCAGCCATCTTCATGAAAAACCTCCCTAGGCTAAAGTGTTAGTACACTACAAACTCTTCTTGTCCATATAATACTATAGGTAGCTCATGCAGTATACGCCACTCTCCTTCAAACTACTATTTCTCCTTGTAAGTGCTTAAAATGGAGTTATGACAAGTATACTTTGAAAAATTATGCGTGGGTGACTTATTCTCTAAGGGATACTCCCAAACTCTTTCCCTTGGCCCATCAGGCACACCAATTTCACTGAAGACTATCGAAAGTTATAGCACCCTAAGTTATTTTATCAAGTTTTTCATCTTGAATGCACACCTCTGTTACTAGGCTCTCTACTATATAATATGTGATGTTATAGTAAGTCTTACTTGCCAATTTTGTGCACTATATGGAGCCAGCATAGATTGACCTTGGTCCATTTCTCTGAAGTTCCTAACTTGTAACCTACGAGTCTTATTGTAACCCTTGTAGCCATATCTTCTATGTTCGTAACCTTGAATTATCATCTCCCCTTTTTATACTTGAATGCAACAGTCGTCGTATCGAATCTCTCATCATATGTTAGATCACCCACAATCTCTAACTCTGAGTTGTGCAATCCTGTAACTTTTTTGACTAATTTTGTGGTGTTTCTCATCCTCTTACCTACAAAATAAAGCAAGTTTTCATGTACGTGTGACATCAGCCACACATACAATTAGTTAGGATTTCCAAAATATCGTAACTCAAGGAGTTACATGACCCCAACACTCTTCAACAGTCTCTTCATTGAATCATCTAAAACCCTAGTTCCATCTACCATCCTCCTATTTGTCCTGTGGATGGTTTATGCAACAAAATCCTTCATGGTCTTATCAATCCTATGATTGAAATCACTGATTTTACATTTTATTATCTTTGATGCCCATGATCTCCATTCGATCACCCCCTCTGGATACAACATTTCTACCAACCATTCTTCCACCGCTTCGTCTGTTTCTTCATTGGCCTCATTCTCTAAGAAAGGATCTCACCTTGGTGTCATTACTCTTTTCCACTTACAAGTTCATTCTGTAACCCCAATGTTGTCACTTCCTTCTACTTGTAGGCCTAAAATCTAGACCAAAACCCTTTGAAATTTGAAACTCTATCTGTAATTATACCTCCACGATAACCTATAATGAGTGAACCCTTCTTTCTCACATCCCTGACATCTCAAACACACTTGTGGGGTCATGTCATTTAAGTGGCATGAGCGCAACTAGTTTGTTAACCAAAAGTATGTTCTTCGTACTTAAGCACTACGTTGATCTTCATCGCACTTCTCAATTTGATAACTTAAACTATGCAAGGTAGTAATGACGTTACACGAACTGACTTTATAGCCCATTTCAAAATTCCTCATTAATTTCTCCCCAACTACCACCATACAGGGCATTAATTCCACTGCCACGTTTTTCCACGTGTTACACCCTGTATTTCTACATCTAAATTTTATGTGACTCAGTCATAACCTTTTGGCGCACCCAATACTTCATGGCCATAAATTTCCTTATGTACGCTTCCTTGTGCCAAAGTACCTATCCAATGTGCCACATCCAAAGTAATTTTCAATGTTGCAGCCTACCTTATGTTACACTGAGTGTCCAACTTCCTACGTGTGGTCTTTAATCCAAGAAATTTCTTCGAAATGTCTTATCAAGTATATCTCTTCTCTAAGAACCTACAAGTTTTCTTTTACCATGCACTATAATCTATACCAAGACACCAATTAATCCTACTTGATCCACCCCACAAAAAATGTATGTATGGTCCTCTGTGCATGGATACATTAAAAATTAATCAACTTCTGGAAAGCCAGTGCAATTATTACATAAAACACTAAGCTAGATGGACAAAGCATAGAAACATTGAAAGGAAACAAATAAATTAAAATACATTAAAGGAAATCTAATCTAATGGCAATACTACCTTATTAAAAACACCAAGAAGACTTATTTAGAGTAGGGCTTCATCCTACTCTTGTTGAATTAACTGGGAAACTGTGTCCCATCCAACGACTATAACTAGCAAGCACATGAATCAATTATGTAAGTCACAATATATGGTCCTAAACAATGCACTTTAAGCTTTCTATGGTGGAATAAAAAAATTCAATCATACAAAAGAACCATTTTTCCAACTTCAAGATTCTTATCCTTAATATGCTTATCATGCCATGCCTTTTTCTTGGCCTTTTTTTGTCTTCTAACTTCGTCATGCTATAACGTGCCTCTCATCTAATTGTATTAGTTTGTTAATGTGTTGTTCAAGTGCTTTCTCATCAGCCACAACCTCTTGCATGTGCAATACACATAGAAATCAACATGAATTCCATGAGAAAAATAGCCTCCACACTAAACACCAATTGAAAGGGTGTGGCTTTGTTTAATCTTTATAAGTTTTCTTGTATGCCCAAAGTACAAATAAAACTTTATCATCCAATTCCTTCCTTCCAACATCACAAATCTTAGTCAATGTATGGCTCAATATCTTGTTGAAATCCTTAGTAGTCCCATTAGCCTGAGGGTGATAGGATTTTATTTTATAGGGTGCCACCATAAACTCATCCAATAATATCCTAATAGTATCATTAAAAAATGTGTGCCCCTATCACTTATCAAACTCAATGGGAGTTCATACCTGCTAATAATGTTTTCCCATAAAAACCTTGCTATTGTAGCTATCATGCAATCCTTTATAGGAATTGCTTCTACCCACCTTGTAAGATAATATATACAAGTTATAATGTAGTGCGATCTAGTCCTACGCGTGGGTGGTGAAATAGGTCCCACAAAGTCAATTTCCCCATTTTAAAAAGGTTTTACACTCGCAATTAGCCTCAAATGCATTTCATCCCTATGCCCATGCTTTCTAAGGTGTTGAAAATGGTCACATGTCTTACAATATTCTTTTCAATCTTTAAATAGTTTTTCCCACCACAAACCAGCCAATTAAATCTTGTATGTGGTGGAATCTCTTGCATAATTTCCACCTGTAATACTTCCACGAGATTCCACCATAATATCTTCATGCTCATGCTCAAGTACACACCAACATAAAACTTCATCCCGACCTAGTTTGTGTAAATATCCACTAATCAACATGTAAGGCACAACGCGTATGCAAAGTTGTTTCTTCTCTATACTCTTCATCCCTTCAGGAGCCACACCAGTACGCAAAAAGATAAAAATATCTTTCAAGTTAGAGGGCATGCAGTTCAATCTGAATAGTTGTGCATCTTACATTGTGTCATCAATTCTCTGCGCATCCTCTCTTGAGTTAATTCTTGATAAATGATCTTTTCTAGAATTAATCTTTCTTAGGATAACCACCAATGTAAAATCAAATTATTGAAATATATAATCCAACAACATATACATTCCCCTACAAAACAGACTTGTTCACCAAATACTTAAGTTCCATGTGATTTTTATAGAATATAAATGGTGTTGCCAACAAGTATTGTCAAAACTTATGCAACGTGTAAATCACGGAAAAGGATTCATGCTCAGTAGTGGTATAATTATGTTTAGCTAGGGTAAAGATCCCACTTGCAAAAAAAATAGGGTGATAAAAAATACCTTCTCTAGCTTAGGATTATATTGCGCTAGTGGCCATGCTAGAACATCCACATGCACATGAGAATGTTTGGTCTATGAAGGAAACCACAGAATGGGAGCTGTAGTAAGCCTTTCCTTTAATGTCTCAAATGTATGTTGTTGCACTTCACCCTAATGGAACTTGCCTTTACTCTTTAATAACTCTTCCAAGGGCATGGAAATGTGATCATAACTTTTGATAAACTTCTGGTAATAACCTGTGTGCCCTAATAATCTACACACCTCGCTCTTGTTAGTAGGTTCCTCTAATCCTAGGATAACAACAACCTTAGTAGGATCCACCAACAAACCTTCTTTTTAGATAACGTGTCCCAGTAGAGTCCCAAAAGGTGTAGCAAAAATGCACTTATTAATTTTTAAGGAGATGCTCAACTACTTGCACCTCTCAAACATAAGTCTTAAATTATCACAGTGATATTTTACTAGCCCATAAATTTTCCAATCATCCAAGTAAACCTGCAAGAACTTATGAATAAATTACTAGAATTCTTATACAATAATGCATGAAAAGACTGCAGGCATGTTCTTCAACCAAAATTCATAACTATGTATATAAAACTTCCCCACTTAGTTATAAATGATATCTTCTCTTGATCTTCTTTAGCAATCCTTAACTGATGATATCCAAAAAATCCATTAGTGAAGGAGTAGATATTGCGCCCTACAATGCCTTACAGAATATCCTATGTAAATGGTGTGGGAAAGGGATCTATTACACATGTAGCATTCAAATCCATATAATCCATGCAAATTTATATCCTAATATCTTTCTTGATGCTTATTACCATAGGGATAACCCACTTGACTCTTCAATGGGTTCAATGATTGCAAAATTCAACATCTTATCAATTTATTCCTTCACCTTGACGTGTAAATTAAGATTCATATTATAAGGCCTCTTCCTAACCAGGATCAAACCTTCCTTTAGCTTGATCTTCATTTCACCCAAAGAGTTATGTACCCATTTCAATTCATGATAGCCTCTTAGAAATAAGTCCTAGAAGTAATGCAATAACTCAATTATCTTTGCAACCTCAGAGTCAGACCAATAATCTCCAATAGTGGCATCCTTGGGTTCATAATATGTGCCAATGTTGAAATTATTCATTTTCATAGGCTCATGATACACTTGTGCCTTCTCAACTACACTGTCTAATACCTCACACGTACCCTCAGTGTGCTTAACCACTAGATTCTCCACTTCTTCATCATCAATTACATAGACCATATTACCTTTTTCTTTTTGTAGGCAGGAATGCCAAAGCTATTATGCATATGTCTCTTCTTCTTCAAAACACACCTCCAGATCCCTTATCACCTAGTAGTTCCTAAATAATTTCCTTAGCCTTTGTATTATCCCCCAATGTCAAGAGAATCATACCCTATAATGCCTCATTCACTAGAGGTTTAGTGGAAAAATAATCAAATGTTTGAATCATACATGCAGTTTGTTCCTACCAATTTCATGTTTCTCTATTCAACTTTTCATAAATAAACCATGTGTGCAATCAATCTTGCAAGGTGAAGTAGAGCTTATGCACCCATAGTGAAGGTTGTAATGCCTCCTGCCCCTTTGTCCAGAGTCTCTCAAACTGTTAAACATGATTCAAAGAAGAATCCTTCCCATGGAATTCACATGTCTTGGAAGGTGCATTACTCCATAGAAATCTAGCAGAGAAGGTGATTCTCACTTCTTGCCACCTTAAAAAATGATCTTTGTGTACCATCCACCAGCACATCGTTGTCCCCCGTAAGGTATGCACCAACATATTCCTTCTTTGCACTTTGTTCATACATTGGGATTCCTTCGCATGAAAAAAACCTTTAGGATTTCCCGCTCCAGTGTACCTCGGTATCTAGTTATTTCCTAAATTCTTAACCGAGCATGGCCTACTTACGCACATGACTACACTCTTTATCTCACACCCAATCATTTCATAAGTGCCATGTGCCCAGTTTTCACATGCAACAATTATAGTATCACTCATAGATTGTGCACCATCCCACTAAAGAACTCCTTCTTTAGATGGCTCCATTACCTCATGATCTCTAATTGTGCGTATATAAATTCTATTCAAATCCTCTTCACTCAATAATTCTACATAAGGTGCAAATTTTATGTCTGTTAGAGGAATGATGACATGCTATTCCTTATTCTCAAAACTGATTAATTCTTTATTAATGTGCAAATCAACATTATTTTCATAACATCAAGGGCACCCAAGTAATACTGGAAAACTATCTACTTCTACAAGTGCCAAGACCTCAAATTCCCCAGTAAACTTGGCCCCTTGTATAGTAATAGTAGCATCTTTCAAGACTCCAATGGGCGTGGATTTTTTTTTTTCTATAAATACAACATTTTAAGATGATTGTAATGGTGGCCTCCCCATCTGATTCGACACATCTAAATTGAGTACATTTACTTCTACACATATATCAATAAAAATATTACTTTACAACCATCCGTTAACAAATGCATTCAGAGTGATCTCTTTTTCATAATCAAGACTATGAGGAGGTAGATTAACATACAAAATTTGTCTCTTGTGCTCAACTCCAACAAGTGGAATGTTTCCCATAAGCCATTCCCCCAATAAAATAATGATGTTTTCTTGTCCCAACATCTTGAAAACCTCCTTTAAATCATCAACATCCTTCTAAGGAATCTCAACTACTTTGGCTAGCTTCACCTTCCATGACTTCTCCTTTAAACATTATATCTCACCCTGCAAGTTTCTATTAACTTCCATGGTTTCTTGATAAACTTCCTTCTAGTGAGTAGGGTTTGGATAATTTGCATGCAATACTTCCTCCTTTGTAATAATAAGCTTATGTTTTGGAAATTACCTCACATGAACAACCTCAGCGCATGTTGTGACTAGCACAGGTATCATATCAGGATTAAGTGTTGACTTTGGAATCCAATGATCTTCCATAACACAATGTACTCTAACCAGTCCCGTTCCCTTATCATACTTGTGTTTCTTACCTAAATGTTTATACAATTCTAGGCACTCGTCATAGTTGTGGTTCTTTCTAGAAAAATATAAAAATAATATTCTGAGGGAATTTGCACCTATAATGATCATGGGATCCACCTATATAAAATGTTCCTCACGTAAATTCACTTCTTCCACCATCGCGACCACAACTTTTGAATCCTCCATGGTAACGACGAACTCTACCTCGGCCTCCATTAAAGCACCTTTCATTGTGACCATGATCATGATGCTCACCTTTCTTCTTTGAATTGCTTTGTACACTGGTCTAACATACACCAATATCAATGGAATCATGAATTAGATCAATCAACTTGCAATTCTTAGTATCATGCATGGTAGACTTGAAAATATTGCAATAAAAAGACACATTCTTCCTTATCACACATTGCAACAATAGACACCCAATTGAATCATGATCTAAGTGACAGATCTCATAGTCCAGCAGCATGAAACATAATGATTTACGAGGGAAACTATCCTTAGTATGTCCTTATACTTCACAATCCATGCACCAAATACCATTACACATCTCATGAGATGAATAAGATGACAAATTCTCCAACTAATTTTCCATTGCTGCAATTTAAGATTCCAACAGTGGGCTTCACCCTAGTGTCTACACTTCTAAATACCTTAGCACATAGAGATGCCTCAAGTGTCTTGTGTAGATATGTATAAATCTTGTGTGAGAGAACCCTTATGAAAGGCATAATCAAGCCTCCAATGAACCATTGAGCATGCTAACTCGGGTGAATTTCATAAGATTACTTCGGCAAAAGGTTTTTGAATCATGCATCATACTCCTTAACAATTTCAGGCATTCCTTGTTTGATATCCTTCAGCGCAATAATTATCTTCTACTCAAACTCAAGTATATGGAACTTTTCCAAGAAAGCATCAAGCAACATGGTATAGTCTACACAAGTCTAGTTTGGATCATATTTCCTATACCAACTATGCATGCACCCTTGGAAAGTAGTTACATATTGGCTTTCCTTAGGCTCTGGAGCTGTAATCCCCTTTGCACACCATATTATCTCACACATGTGTACATGATCATCTACATCTTCAATTCCTCAATATTATGGGAGATGAAGAGACATCTAAAAATATAATTATTGGGGTTGGTGTAGACCCTTCCCACTAAATCCATAACCTATACTACCTCCTTTGTTACCTTTACCTCTAGAACCACCAGATCTTGAACCACCTAATCCTACTGACCCCCCTCCTATAGCATGAAAAGGACCAGAGGATGTACCTATTGTTCTAACAGTTGTGCTAAATTAATCTCCCACGATCTGCAAAGTTGTTCTGCTTCCAGATGTGATAACAACATTTTGTGCTAATGATGTGCTAGAAAATATACCTCTAACCAAACCTCTAAATAACATAGATGATGATTGCGCTACCATAAATGAATAAGATACTTGATTAACTCCTGAAATTGATGGATAGTTAACTCTATCTGTTGATACTCTATTGTCAACACTAGCTTTCTTACTAGTGACTATCCTAGAAACTAGAAAACTAAATGCAAGGACTAGGTCATCAAGAAGGATCAAATGCACACATGCGGTCCTCACAGTTTCCACCAGAGTACTCTCATGTAAGGCCAAAGAGGGTTGTCTTCCATGCTTACCCAAATGGGGGAGTTATAGATTCTCTAGCTCCATGTCTTATGCGTGAGCTTTAAATCCTTCACGAGCCATATCTCTCCACAACGCCATTCATTCAACAACTTTAGGTTGCTTCCCTAAATCCCTCTCGCACACCTCATTAAACTTAAGACACCTTTCTTCTCTCTACCTTTCTACCACCAAGTCTTCCATAATTCACCACACCTACTCCTACACCCACACATGGTGGGTTTTAGTTATCCATTAAGACGTTCCAAATCTAGAGTAATGATTAAGATCTTAATCGCTAAAGAGATACCATGCAAATATGATCCTTCAGGTTCACATAATAACTAGAACTCAAAAACCTCTGGATAGGAATAATTAGAAATTATGTACTCTAAAATATATCTATTAAGAACATCACTCCACTAATGGTCTACAACATGTGTGCAAGTCAGATCAGCATCATGCAAATTCTGGAATTCTTCCTGCATCCATATAATTGTTTGATACAATGAGTTTCTCTTCAATGTATAAGGTACTAGCCACTTGTACAGCTCTATAGAGAAAATGTAGAAGAAAATATCATGCATATCATGATATAAAATCTATTCAAGCTACGTGCGTGCATTAAATTCAAGTCCAGTACTAAATCTATGAGCATACTCTTCAATACTAGCTAAGGTAAACTGGTATGTCTTCATCATGCAACATCCTTGTAAATAATTAGAAAGAGGTCCTAGAAATGGAACCAAAATTTAGTCTTGTTTTTACCCACAACAACCCAAGGCACGCTAGCACATCACTCAGCCAGAACTAAGCGCTCACCTAAAGCACACAAGTGAACCAGGTCCCTCTTTTATGACATCTTTCTTAAGAATTTAGCATGATTATACAAATATTCCAAATCCATAATATCCATTCAAGAATAAATCATACTATAACCAAGATCTAGATGTTAACCATATGCAAGTTTTACTCATACAACAATCAAGATTAATTTTAACATACATGAAGCTATCAGAGACATGTCAACAATAAATATCCAGCCATAAAGATCCATTATATTAATTTCTGTAAAACACAGAAGGTTTATACATACTTAACAATGTCACCATTAGTCATGTGCGCCCATAAACCAACATCATAACTCTAACAAAACATGGATCCATAAACCATGTAAATCAATACATATATATAGGGGTGGGTACTTTCCCTTCACCACCTATTCATCCTCAAAATAGGCTGCATGTTAAGAATAGTAATTCACCACTAAAAGATAATTACAAAAGCATGTAAGTGTGTTATTAATAGATTATTTAATAATAGCTACAATTCTAATCCTATTTATAGCCCAAAATTGTGCATGGTGTTTGATCTCCCACTTGTCTAAAATAGACTTTTTGTGTTATTCAAGTCTTCATACTAAACTTTCTCTATACTTGATGTCTATATTTATCCTTACACTAAAAATGGCTAAGTCCTAAATTCTCACTTTAATGTGCATGCCCTATTTCACTATTCTTCTTCGTGCACATATGCACCCTATGTCCTTACACCCAATCCTTATGTGCCTTTAGTGCTTAGGCTACATTTCTTCTGCCCTACAGGGTGCTTGCATTTGGTCAGGGGCACTTAGGCATTAGAGACTAGTTCTGGGCACTCATGATTACTCAAAAACTCAAAAACTAATTTTAATAGTGTCACTTCAATGTTGATGACTTTTGTTCTTGATCACTAGTATATAACACTAATCTCGCAAGATTTTCCTATAATCTGCAAAGAGAAAGAGCACCTGCAAAACCCCAAAACACATAAAATCCTAAAAATAAGAATATGCAAATGGGGGAGTCAAACTAACCTTGGTGGTCACTTGATAGAGTGATCTTACAACCAAGAACAACTCTACATTTCAGACTCCATGTAGTTCTGCATGTGTGTGTAGAATCATTCCCTAGGTGGATCTTATGTCAGACACACCTGGATATCGAGCAATAATTAGATGTAGCAATGTAAATGGATGTGTGGATGTTAAAATAAACTTACCCTCCTATGAAGTGTATGCAAAATAATGGAGTCCCTTGTCCCTTGAATGATAACTAGATGGATTCTTTGATGCTATTATAATTCCTTTAAATGCAACATTAGGTGATGGTAGTACATGCTTATTGCTCGGTCCTTTATTATGATCACATATAAATTTATTTATATTATTCCCTTGTTTGAATTTTTTATTTGACCACTAAAAGGATGACCCTTAAAAAAACAAGATGCCTAATAGATAGAAGAGGCCCAAAAGAGGCAAGAAAGATACAAAGAGGTCAGGGTCACCCAGAGGGGATGAAAAAACTTGAGCACCAACATCCTAGCTAGGTGCTGGTGTCCAGACTCAGAAAGGTTGAAGTATCAAAAGTCATACTAGGTAATAGGGTGTGTAAGGCCAAGGAAAATACAAAGAAAAAAAAGATGCCAAAGACAGTGGTTAATTAGTACTTTTCTCTGTTAGGAATCATACGAAAGCAAGTATGTGATTAGGACTTAGAAATGTACACAAAGCACATGATTTAGTGTCTACATTTTCCCATAATTTATGTTGTTGATTTAATACTAGATAACATAAAGTAGATAGAAGATGTGTAACTGATAACCATGTAGATCGATGGAGAAATCATTTTGAGAGACAAGAAAATGTATGGACTGATAAAAATGATCTGTGGAAGCAAGAGAAAAGATAGTGACCCTAGCATGAAAGTATATGTGTATATGTTACATTGTACCTATTTTCGATGTTGCTTGATGCTTGGTGATGTAACCATTGCTTCCCAAAAGGAAGGACTGGCAAAAGAGGATAAACAGAGTACTCAAAGAAGTGTATGTGAAAAATTTGATCCAAATATGTAAAAAGCATGTAAAAGTGTGTAAATATGTGAAAAGGAACATGTGCACCTAATCTGTGATGAGTGAAGAGTGTAGAAAGGATCCTGAGAATGTTATAGAAAGTTGAGTTTTTTGGGCGATCTCACTCCATAGAAGAAGTGTAGGGAGAAATGTATATTGTTATTCTCAAAAATTTGATAGCTTCTTGACAATTTATACACCATTGCATATGGTGTGATCCTATTTTTTTCAAATTTGATCCATTTCAATCTAGTTTGATCTATCACAAATAGAAAAACAAAGAAAGAACGTATGTTAATTACTGGAGGATTATGCCTCTACTGATAAAATTGTTCTATAGACTGCTATGAACTATGTTGATATGAGAAAAATACTATAGCTTCCCCTGGTCATAGGCACCCAGGAAGGGTCATGGGTACCCAAAAAATCATGTTTGTATCTAGGTGTTGGCGTCCATGATGTGTTGAATACCCAAGTCATATTCTGGGTTATTTCTGTGATTGAAGATTGTGATGTACCATTATGGAATTACATTGGACTTTGACTGTCTTAATGGTTGATTGACTCACCCAATGTATGACCCTCCTCATTTGGGGTGCATGTGATGTCACTAGGAGAATGCAGCCCAAATGAGAAGCCAATGTAGATATGAAATTGAAGCCCTACAAGGGGGAGGGAATGTGCCTTATAGAAACCAAGGCATACACAAACAAAGTGGCTAGAAACATGCGTTACTTCAAATAAGAAAAATACACATATAGAAGATAATGTGTCATCTTGTAAGAATGAAGGAAATTTAGACTGCGAAAAGTGGGTTTTAAATATGGGGCATCACTAACAATGTCACAATACAATCAGGTCTGAAGCAACCAAGAAATGAACAAGCAAGACATAGGGAAAAGCCCACAAACAATTAAAAAAAGTAGAAAGAAAAGGTTTAGCCAACCATGGTTGAAAATAGACATGTAAATCAAATTATACACATGAATCACCCATTAGCATGTTAGAAAGATAAAAATAATGTCAAATCATAAATGATCTGATTTAGTAGTGTGCTAGTAAGAATAGGAAGTATTATAAATCAAAACAATAACACTTGTGATGATTACAAATGTAGATGCCTCTAGGAGCCATTATGGGACTGGTAAGAGGTATAGTGCCAAACATCTATTCTTTGTGTAATAATTTGTTTGCATGATATGTTCACAACTAGAAGGAAAGTGAATGTGTGTGTGTATATGATAAAGATAATGACATATAAAGTATCTGACTATCATAGTAAACAAAGTGCAACATGAAAGTATAAGAAAACAAGAGTAAGTGAAACCAATATATGTAGTATGTTGTGAGTGAGATGGAATATAATGTAATGTGAGTGTAATAGGAACAATGTGCTCCTTGAGAAGATGTGGATGAGTATGCATGAGATGAGGTTTATTTATAAAAAACCCCTTAGTAGTCAAGAATGGGCCATAAAACAAGAGTACGTCATGGGTAAATGGTCTGAGTTGTGTGTTAGAAATATGTGATCGATGAAGCATAGAGCATAGAGAGTGAGTTAGTTTGGTGAGTTTCATTTCATATTTAGACCCTCAATAGTTGTGTATGAACTGTGGAACTAGATTGCGTCATCAGATAGTGACAATGTGTGAGAATGTGATGCTATAAAAATTTTCCATAAATGTGTAGAGTGTGAAATGTGTCATGTCATGTGAGGTTCATGAATGTAGAATGCCCTCAAAATTCTAGTGTGAACCGTAGTACAATATTGTGTCATAGGTAATGATGATATAAGGGTGTATTGGATTATGAGTAAAATATACAGATAACTTAGGATGATATAAGGGGGGAAGAGTAAGCATGACGCCCCTAAGTGTGAATAAGTTATTTCATAAAAGTAAAGGTAAATATTCCTCCATCCAATGTTTTTGTTGATAAAATTGGGTGACCATGTATAACACCAGATGTGTATGATACCGATGATGTAGTGGTGAGTGGGATCTATGTGCATGAGACATACAGGGTGATGGACTCATGTGTGAAGCAAAGCTCAAAGGTGATGAAAATATATGTGAAGGATATCATGGAGGTGATGAACACCTATCTAAAGGAGAATGTGGAGGTGATGAACACTTGTGAAAAGGGAACCAAGGAGATGATGTATACCTATGTGAAGGAACCACCTGGGTGGTGGACCTATACTGATGAGATGGACTAGTAGGCTGATGAGATCGAGTAAGTCATGTGCAGACAAGAGAGCTAGGATCAGATTGAGTTTTAGATAAGAGAGGTCATGGGGACCTAGATGATCTAGCCAGTGCAATAGAAACCTCAAGAGGAGGTTTCAGTCATAATGTGCATGGTGGAACACCATTAATAGTAATGAATTGTTTGTTTTGAATGAAATTTAGACATAATTGATGCATGTAAAAGAAATGGCACAAACATGGTAAGAGTACCAGCTATGACTAAAATCTTGACATAAATGTAAGATGTAGGAATTAGATATGAAATATGAGATAGAGGATAGTCAATAGAAATAAGAAGTGCAATAAAGTGCCCATGCATATGAATTGATGGATCAACCATTTTATTATTGATAGCATGTGGCCTGATAGAATAACTGATATGTAATGTTTTAGAAGAGAATGTGGCATGATAATTGTGATTAGAGAATGCAACGAATGGTGAAGATGCATTTGCATGAGAAACTAGAAAATCAAGAGCCCCCAATGAAGGAGGAGGCACTGCATGATATGTATGATTAGCTGAAGGATCAACCACTTTCTTGTCATGTTTAGGAAGATGGTCATTAAATATTTTGATCTTTTTATTTTCAATGACCAACTAAGATGCCGAAGGTTCAGGAAGCTCAATTACATTATTGTCAATTAAATATTGAATGAGATTGATGGGTGGAACTATTCCTTTCATTTAATCAACTCTTAGTTGATGTCATATTCAAACTAGGGGTGTGTCTGAAGCTATATGCAACAAGAAGAATCTTAGTGATCTAGTAATTGATTGTAGGTATTTATTATTTTTATTATCTGGTGGTTTTTTGTAATGTCCTTAGGATTTCCTAGCCAAAGCCTTATTAAAGCTAAAATATAAGAAAATTTCTGAAATAAACACTCATTTCTGAATTAAATAAATCTTTCAGAATTAAACGTGCTTCTAGAAATAAAACAAACTCTTGCATAATGAAACAAATTGCTGGAAATAAACACTCTTTACAGAATGGAAAAAATTGTTGGAAATAAACACACACTATAGAAGTAAACACACTTTCTTGGAAATAAGCACACGTTTGAAAATGTTGTTTAAAATTCTTGCAAGGAAATAAAAGTCTAATCTATAACACAAACAGGGAAAACGACATAACAAAATTCACTTGAAGAAGCAAAAGCATTTACAGAATTAACACTTAACAGATTTACATGAATTGCTTAAAAATATAAATACCAGTAAAACAAAGAATCCTGCTTCTTAGAGGAGTGGTGGGCCCTTGCTCCACCTTGAATTAGGAGTTGAAAAAGTATGATTCTCTCAAAATGAAATGGATATCTTAATATTGAAATGTTATGTCTTATAAACTTCATTTTATATCTATATCATATATATCTTCTATCATCTATCTACATGTCTTTATATATATTCCATCATCCAAAGATGCATTTACAATCATAAGTGCTCAATAAATGTCCATCCATATATAGGTTCTAGTGAAACAAAATAGTGCTCAAATTAGATGTGGAATTTAGAAACCTTGTTGGACATAAAGGTGTCTAATCCTACATAAGTATTTATGGAGTATGAAGAATCAATAATTTGTTGATCTACTTCTGATGGGAAGGCCCATTAATTTCTCTATCACTAGATGTTTTCAAAATAAATAGATTCCCATTAATTCTAGAACTTTGAAGAAGTTCTGAGAATAAAGGGAACTATTCCGAAACTAACTGCTAAAGTTCTGAAGCTAAACATAGCAGTTCCAAAACTAAGTGTTGGAGTTTTGGAACTAAGTCTGAAGGTTCTGAAAGCAAGCAATAAAGTTCCTTTGTTGAGTGATGGTGCTCTAGAACTAATCCTGGAGGTTCTGAAGCTAAGCTGCATTGAAGCCAATGTTCCCAAAAAGGTGTTGGTTGCTTCATACTTTGTTCTTTTGATTGAATGTGACCTGTTTTATTACAAAAATTGAATTTCCACACTTTTTGTTTGGAATTGTTGATTTTTTAGACATTGGAAGTAAATCAAAAAAAATATGGACAATTACATCCTAACTTATACTATATCAAGCAAAAGCCACAAAATACAGTCAAAATTGATAAAAAAAAGAGAGTAAAATAAGATCATTTATTACACATTGATGAGGTATATTTTGGCCTTATCATCTTCCCCACACTTACTTGTTTATAAGTCCTCTTAAAAAATTTACTCTTCAAAACATAGGTTGTGAATTCGTCATTCCAATAGACTACTAAGGTCAAATGGGTGAAACTGAATATCCCAGTGCCTAAATTCAGAAGTATTGTACCCCGATCCTTGTTTTATCTTTTTATTCCACTCCTCAAAGTGAGTAGGATCTTGAGGCTCTCTTTTTTTCCATAGAGACATGTGAGGGAGAAGGAGAGGAGGCCTTTTTATCATACCCATCCACATGCACCTACATTTTTCACTGACCTGAGGGATTAGTGTACATAAAGCTCTAGCTATTTCTAGACTCCTTATTAAGTTCATGGGAGATATCACTTCTCTTCTTCTTAATGCAACTGTGAGAAACTCCCATCTCTTCAAACATCCATCATAAATATCTTCAATTTTTTTCTCTTCATAAGAGGTGAAGGCATCAAGAATTTTCTTGATACTGAAAATATAATGTTCCTTGAATCGATTGTCAAAGGCATGGGATCTGAATTGTATAGCAAAGGTAGATGGTTTTCCATAGTGAGCTCTCATGCAGAGGTTAGATGAACTAGCCTTTAATAAATTTTTAGTATCCCTCTCTTTCCAAGATATCTAATTTTGAAATACATAAAAAAATGCATTCACCTGACTTTCCCCTACATGCAGATTGATCATGAAGCATGCATTATTTTCCGTCATAAATTTTCAAAGAAAGGAATTCACAGAGAAGATTTTTCTACTTTGCATTAGGTGAGGAATATACTGTCATGAACTCTGATTTATCTTTTATTTCATGTGGAAGGCCACATGCAATCCTTGATAGTTTCTAGTGAATAAATTTCTCTTCCATAAAGACATTGTCTATAGGAGAAGGTCTCCTGCATGTGAGTAATCTTTCACTCATTATAAAGACCATTTGCATCGTTACCAAACATTTAAATTTGTCTTCGGACCCATTTTGTAATTTTTTTCTTCCCAATCTTTCCTTTCCTTCTACTCTTCCATCGTGCTTCTTAGCTCCTCATTTGATGTTTTAAATTCATTAAGCTTTCTATGAGTATCATCTCACAACTACTTAAGTGGACAGTAAGTCAATTCAATTTGTACAACCTGATTCATTGAAGATATCTTTGACATAACACCTTGTTTACTAGACAATTGACATTATTTTTATTTTTCTACCATTTGTTGTTTGACCAATGTCAATTCTTTAGTCCTATCTATGAGCTGAGTTTTTATTTGTTCAATGAGAATTTCCCTATGCTCTAATTTGTTCTTAAGGAATTTTAATTGCTCATCCTTCTCCCTAATGATAAGTTATACTCTAGACAAAAACAGATCATGTCTAACTTGTTGTTTCTCCTCTTTTTTTAAAGATCATTAGGGAATGAGCATTGTTCTTCCACCAAAGGGGATTTCCCTTTCCGTTTCCAAGATGCCAATTCCTCTTCCTCATGTGACAGTGCTGCTGAGTCACCCATATCCTGAAAATCTTGTTCTTTCAAATATTTCATCTTCTTTTTCCACCTCATTTTGACTTGGTCAAGGAGGAGAGATTACCATTCTACCAAGAATATCAGCAGCTTCTTTCTCCAAACAATCTTGTTCTTCAATATCCACTAGAGTTTCCCTAGACCTCGTATGATCTCTTCTTCTTTGAGGAGGTTAAAAATGTCCTATAGTGGGCTTCCTCCTTGATTTTCTTCTGATTTTTACTTCATGATCTAGCTTAGGTGAACTGTCATTGTTAGAGACATATTAGTTCTTTTGGTGTTGCTGCAGAGGAAGGAGTTTCTTTTTAAGATATAGTAAGTTTTACAACTTTGATCATCCTTTCAGATCTTCTCCTCTTTGGCACATTAACCTTACCTATTTCCTCCTTTTTATCTACAGGGGGATCAATCTTCAAATTAATTTTAGAGGAGAAAGGAGTTGGTATTCCCCTCCTGATAATATCAAAGCTTTTTTTGAATTTGTTAAGGAACTTTTCCCATGCTTCTTCTCCATTTTTATTTGATAGAAAATGGTGTTGACAGACCAGATGGACTAATCCATGATGTATAATTGTCCCAACTCCCCAAGAATACCTATTACCCATTTTGTGGATAGATTCAAAGAGGAAACCATGAAGGATTATTATATACTCTTGTTTTGTAGCCACATACCTAAGATATATTAATATCTTAAGAAATTATCTTTCCACAGTCCCAAATTGTCCATCACAAGTTAGGTACTTAACTAACCAAAATACTACCCTATTAAAGGGTTTTGGTAGCATGGCCATTATGACCCCATTGATGATTTTCTTAGTATTATAAACATATTAGGGTTCAGATTCCTCCTCTTGTATCAAGGTTTCCACCAGTTATTTTAGGGTCGCTTTGACAAGATTTGGGACACGTACATTTAGTACCCAAGATACATTGCTTATTGTATTTATAGTAAAGGGAATTACAATGATTTTAACCCTAGTTCTATATTTTTCTAAATTTACAACAAATTCTCTTACCAGTTTGTCATTGTACTTTGACAATCTCTTTAGAAATTCCATCCAACCTACTTGTTCAAAAATGGATTCCACTTCTCCATCTGCAATAAGTTGCGTATCATCTTCTAGTTCTAATTTTTTTTTATACCCATGGAAAAGAGAATGATTCAAATTATTCCTTCTTTCAAATCCTTACTCTGTCAGGAGATAGTTGTGGAACTACTGGATTTGGATTTGGATTTGGAACTATTTGATTTGGATACGGAACTATTGGGTTTAGCTGTAGAATTCAAATATAACTCTACTATTTCTTCCTTTAATTTTTCTGCAACTGCTTCTTAATTTCATTTTTTCCACCCAAATGATAGCTCATTATTAATACGTTGCCACTTTTACTTTTTCAATCAACATCACCCTCATGATTACTTTTTTTTAATCATAATGTACAATAAATGAGTTATCATACCAACTACTTAAATCAAGTCTAATCACACGTGTAAACTTTTAATTTAACCTCTAATAAGATCAAGACATAATTACCATCCTTGCTGATGTAATTCCTCTACCTTGATGATTCATCAATCCTAAAAAAAGTGAAAAATAAAAATAGTTAGAAAAGACAACTTGAATTCCAAAGGAGTAGATTTTATTTGAATTAGCCATTTATTGAGGAGACCAACCACCATTTCTAGTTTTCAATTGGTCTTTGAGAGATTTTTTTTT
The DNA here is from genome assembly GCA_019776745.2 of Taxus chinensis. NCBI lineage: Eukaryota > Viridiplantae > Streptophyta > Pinopsida > Cupressales > Taxaceae > Taxus > Taxus chinensis. The sequence continues at coordinate 620,284,201 of CM034149.1, read as the reverse complement.
GGGAAGAGAGTGCCATTTACTAGTTTTCATTCCCTCCCTTTTTTTTATTTTTTTTTATTTTTATTTTTTAATTTTTATTTTTTTGGGGAAGAGAATGCCATTTGTTGGTTTTCATTATCTTCCCTTTATTTTGGATCCATGAATCTAATTACATTATCATTTTGGAAGAACTATGTTCTTCCATATTATCAAATTCCTTGTCTACTTCAATCTGCTTCAAGAAATCATCCTTGGTAGGAGGCTTTCTATAAAGTTTCATCTTGTGTCCATTGATGAAAAGTGTCCTTCTTCTACCATCAATTGGAAGTAGCTGAATAGAGCCATTATCAAATATATTCTCAATATAATAAGGTCCTAATCACTTGGTTATCAACTTTCCTTTGGATTAATGTTACTTAGAATTAAATAGTAATGCTTAATCTCCTACCTTGAATTGCATTTCCTTGATATGTGTATCATGACACTACTTCCTTTGGTCTTGGATTATATTTTTCTAGTGAAGTGCTTCCAATCTCAACTCATCTAATTCATTGAGTTGTAGAATTCTTTCCTTTTGTGCTGCATCCAATTCAATACCCAATTTAGCTTCTATTCTCAATGTTTGTAGTTCAAATTCAATTTTTAACAAGGTATTTTTCTCATAGACTAACTCATATGGTGAGAACCCAGTTCTAGTCTTCCAAAAAATTTTATAATCCCAGATAGCTTTAGGTAACCTCTTCACCCAATCTCTTCTACTACCTTCAAATTTTTTAGTGAGGATGTTTTCCAATTATTTATTTGTCACTTCTGCTTGCCCATTTGATTTTGGGTAATATGGAGATGACTTCCTATGATTGATATGATAGTACATTATGAAGGCCTGGATCATATTGGACATGAACTTTGGACCTTTTTTTGAACCTATACTTCTTGGTGAACCAAACTTCATTATAATTTTGTGCCAAAGGAAATCAGCAGCTGCATCTTTCTTAGCATTTTTTAAAGCCTGCATCTTTGCCCACTTTGTCACATAATCATTACATACAAAAATTTTCTCTTTTCCTTGTGTAGGAGGACTAAAAGGGCCAACAAAATCCAGCCATCACCTTTCAAATGGTTCAATCACTACTTGAGATTGTAGAGGCATTTCACTGGTGAAAGTTGGTTGTCCCATCCTTAGACAAGGATCACACTACTTGATGTATTTCTTCACATCTTTCTATAGAGATGGCCAATAATATCCAGTGAAAAGTATTTTGTGTGTTGTTCTTTTCACGGAAAAGTGTCCTCCACTTGGTTCATCATGACATGCCCTGAGTATGTCAAAGATTTCATCTTCTCTCACACACCAGTGTAAAACCAAATCAGGACCACATTGAAATAACATTGCTTTTTACCATTTAAATTGTGCACTAGTTTTTATTAATATTTTAATTTGTTTCTTAGTAAAATAAGGGGGAAACTTCCATGTTGCAAGATAATTTTCAATATTAGCAAACCATGGTGTATCAACTAAAATAGAAAATAATTGTTCATCTGGAAAGTTTTCCTTAACTGGATATTGCTCCCCTATAGTGGTTAATCTTGACAAGAAATCAGCTACCACATTAGATTTTCCTAGATTATCCACAATGGTAATATTAAATTCTTGTAAAAGTAACAACCATCTAATTATCCTACCTCCAACAACTGGTTTGTTCATTAAGTATTTAATTGTTGAGTGATATGTATGTACAAATATTTTGTACCATGTAATATAATGTCTAAACTTATTAATTACATAAATCACAACAAGAAATTCTTTTTCAGTGGTGGTGTAATTTCTTTCAATGGGAGTAATATTTTTACTAAGGTAGTAAATAACATACATTTTCCCTTCTTCATATTTCTATCCCAAAACTACACCAATTGAGTTATTTGAGGCATTTGTTTGGATGTGAAAAGGTTTCTCCCAATTAGGTCCTCTCATTATTGGGGAAGTGATTAATTTATCTTTAATTTCTTCAAAAGAATATTGACACTTTTCATCCCAACGAAATTCACAATCCTTGGTAAGCAAACCAAACATGGGGGCAACATTTTTACTAAAATATTTCATTAAACACCTATAGTATCCAACATGCTCTAAGAATGACTTGATATCCGCGGGTGTTTGAGGAACAGGTAATTCTAAAATAATCCTGATTTTGTTTTGGTCAGCTTGAATTCCTCTTTTTGAAATGTGGTGTCCTAGTAGAATCCTCTCATCAACCATCATCAATAATTTATCATGAATAAGAGACAAATGGTGTTGCTCACATATTGTTAATATTCTCTCCAAATTTTCAAGGCATTATCAAATGTTTCTCCATACACAGTAAAATCACCTTATTTCTCCATGCACAGTAATGTTTCACCTGATTTCTTAGTTTTCTGAGAAGTACTTGACGAAACAGATAAGGTAAGGGTGGTAAGAGGAATACTAGGTTTGAGATGGTTGAAGATTGTATGTGCGTGTATCTTAATTCTGAATCAAAGAGATTGTGAGACCTTCCTTTTGGCTAGGAGCAACTACCTATATAAGAACCAAAACAAGACCACAAAAGAGAGTTAAATGATATATGCAATGGACTGACTAGCATGTGCTAGATCCTGGAAGTGCGATACTTCCTAGATGGCTATCAGTCCACTGTTTAAAACAATTCAATGCTGAAATCAAGTAAATATTGTCCTACTATAGTTTAATATGATTTAGGCATCTCATAAAAACATAATAGGCTAGATTTAATCTAACAGGCTAGGCTAGAAGGAGATCCAGAGGTCAAATAGGTTGGCTATAGGTGAATCTGAGCTAACACGCTAGGTTAGATAAAGATTTGAAGGTCAAATACATGTTTGGGTAGGTATAGGTCAGAAACAGGCTATTACTCTGGCATAGATCAGGAAAAATAGAGACTGATGATGGTTTGAATGTAACCGGTGATGGTTTGACTGTAACTGACGATGGTTAAGTCGGGGCTGGTGGAGTCACACAGTCTGGGTTTTTGGAGTTTTGGGGTGAAAGTGGAGTGGGTAGCATATGGGAATTGATCACAGAGGGGGTGCAGATATTTTGCGAAGGTTTGAGATTAATGAAGAGGTCAAATTGGAAATTGGGCCAAGTATTAGGATGAGTGGGTATGGAAGGTGACTACAACTGGAGAGAGGGTAAAAGACTAGGCTCCTTTTACCATAAAGACTATAGCTGATGATAAGAAAATGAAACAGATGGAAGGAGGATACTTACTCTTCTATGAGGTACAGGTCTGAAGAATAATGAAGAAGTTGTTACGTTGGAGAATGCTGGGAAGAAAGTTTCATTGTTGTGCCTGTGTATTTGGTTGCCCTTGTTGATCACCAATCAATCTTCATTTTGTTGTCGCATCTAAAGAGATCAAACTCAAGATCAGAATTTTTCCAAAAAAACAAAACCAACCATCAACAACCCATATAACAAAGTTGTAGATGGGTCTAAATAGGCCATTTGGTCCATCCTGGTATAACCGGTGTCGATTTATGGGAACCAACATCGGTTTAGGGAAAACTGACATCCGTTTGGGTGAGACTTCTTAGTTTGTTCAAAAGTTTCCTAGGAAGTTGTTCCGCCATTTGATAAAGGTCTCTTCCTTTCCTTGGGGAAAAAACCGACCTTAGGAGGCTTTTAAATGCGAGGTGAGCGGATGGGTGTAATGTTAGGTTTTATTTAGGATATTGGTTTAGGGTTTAGGTTAATGGATCAAATGATGGGGGTGGTTAGGTGAGGGGCATTTTAAAAAAAGAAATTATATATTAAATATGTGTGTGAGGGTGGTGAATTAATTTAGTGTAAATAATTAAATTAATATGTGTGTGGGTAAAAGGTTATTAACTTAATTAAAATAATTAAATTAATATATATGGAGATAAATGGCATTAATTTAATTAAATTAATTAAATTAAAATTTGTGGGGTGTAGGAGGTAGGTGATAAGGTGTTGAGGATGAGGAAGTGATTATAGGGTTACGGTAGGGGACCAAGGTGATTATGACATGATTTTGATGTCTACATTTTTTCCCCTTCTTATTGCATAGCTTGTATTGGTAAGTGACGTGAACAAGAATAGAGTGTGGTTGCCCCAAGTGGGAATGAGGGTGATCCCCCTCAAACCAGAAACTGATGAGGTGACAGGGAAAATTGGTAAGTGGTTTGATAAAAGTGGATGTGAAGAAGAATAGTGAAAAAATGGGGAAAGGAGTAAAGGGAAAATTGATAATATAGGTAAAAGGGTAAATGGGCCAAGGTCAAAGGTAGTGGTAGTTGAACACACGCACATGTATAAACTGTGACATGGTACCATGTTAAAGAGCTTGCAAACTATACATCGTCTAAGGTCGATAGGTTTATCTAGACAAGGCTGAAGTGATTCCAGTATCCAAGGTATAGGATATGGTCAGGAAACACAACGTAGGTTAGGGGCAGGAATGGTGAGGTATGTTCTGGTACACCAGAGGTAGGGTTAGGATAAACGGTCATAGAAATAGGCTAGGTAAGGTCAGTAGGTCAAACAACATAGGTAATAGTGGCACAAGGTATAATGAGCACAGTGGTTTAAAGGTCACAAACAGTTTTCTGGGTCCAGGTAGATAGGTCACAGCACGGGTAAGGCCAAGGTAGGGGTGAAATAAGGAGAGGAAAATCGGTTAACACAGTGAGGTTAAAGAAGGTGGAGGGCTAGAGAAGAAGGTAAAGTGGTCCAGGTAGGTGTAGGGGAGGCAAAAGAAAAAGGAGGTAAGGAAAAGTGAGGTCAATGTGAGGGCAATGAGTGGGCAGGGTAACCGACAGTAGTCAATATGAACCAATGACAGTGGAGAGGAACCGACAGTGGTGGACTAGGGCATAAGACCAGTATCGGTCAAGGGTGAACCGACATCGGTTGAGTCGGGTATGGTATAAAAAGTGGAAAACCTGTATTTTAAAATTCATTTGTGTATTGTTAATTCGAAGAAAAGGACACAAAGAGAGAAAAGAGGAAGAGGTCAAAATTGTATTGCAGAGAGATTGGTTGGTGAGCCACATAGGTGAAACTGAGTGGGCAAGAGGTGGGGCTACGAGATCAAATCAAGCGAGGTGATTGGTGGAGAGAGTTTGAGATCATTTGAGGATGGCAGAGGTTGGAGAGGGATTGGGTGGACTAGGGTAATGGCCGGAGGTACCTCCACATTGACGGTAGTGGGATTAGGTAGGAATAAAACATTTGTTATTGATTTGTGAGTTAAATTGATAAAAATATAAAAAATGTGAAAAATGGGGGTTGGGGGGGAAAAATTTGAAAATAAGAGGAAAAATGGGGCAATGGGAATGGGGAAGGGTAGGGGGTAGGGAAAAAGGGTAATATAGGGATAATGAGGGGTGTAAGGAGGGATTTGAGTTAGTAGAATAATGAGGAGGGGAAAAAATAGGGTTGGGAAGTCGGGGCGGGCGGCACGACAGTGATCGATGTTGGTCGACTTGTGGCCAACATCGGTGGGTAGTGACTGGTACCGGTCAAAGGGAGATTGTGGTCGGTCAAGGGAGACCGTGGTCAGTCAACCCTAAGATGAATTTGGGATAAAAAAGGGAAGATAGTAAGGGTAGTGTGGGAAAGAATTAGGTGAGAGGGGAAGGGTTTAGGGTGAGAAAGTAGGGTATGATAGATAGTTTCGGGTGGATGGGTTTGGGTAGGTTTGGGTAAGGGTTAGGGTAGATAGGTTCAAGTGGATGGGTGTGGGTAGGTAGGTAAGGTAGATAGGTAGGCTATATGGGTTTGGGTAGGTAGGCAGGGTAGACAGGTTTGGGTAGGTAGGTAAGGTAGATGGGTAGGGTGGATGGGTTTAGGTAGGTTTAGGTCAGGGTTAGGTTAGGTAGGTTCGGGTGGATGAGTTTATGTAGGTTTGGGGGAGCGACAAGGCCAATGGGATGGGGGTGGGGAAAGAGATTAGGTTGGGATGTTGGGTAAAAATAAGGTAAGTTGGGAAGGTGGACTAATATATTGATTTTGTGGGATGTAGGCCCAAGACGAGCTGTGGATTAGGGCCCGGGTGCCGCCCTTGTTATTGGGTCAAACCATATAACTGTGTCCCAGTTTTTTGTAGTTTTTGTACTTTCAACAAACTATGTCTGACAACCAAAACATGACCAAACACATATAAAATGACCAAACATGCATTTTTAAGAGGCCATAAATACCAAGGTGCAGGGCATCAAGATTTACCTGATTTTTTAAGTTTTTATAGTATTTTTTAATTATTTATTTACTAGTCAGATTTTAAAATATTTATGGCCAAAATACTTTTTTGTAGTTTTTGTACTTTCATATTGATAGTATGAATGATCATGACACAAGAAGAGTGGTAGTATGTGGAAAAGGTGGGATTAATAGGTATGTAGTGCTACCGGTATGTAGTTCAGGAGCTGAGTCTTATGGTTGACCTCATCGATAGATAGGACTCGATGACCAAAACCTTCCATTTGCCAACAGGGGAGATGAAGATCACCCTGGAGGATGTCTAAGGGATCCTGCGGTTTCCCATATTGGGGGCCCATGTTTATTCCATCTCTTTAGAGGCATTTGAGGAGTTACTAGCACCCATTTTTGGTGAGGGTGTAGCAAATCTGACGTTCCATAGCGCTATCCTGAGCTATGGAGCAATGTATAGAGCTCATCCAGAGGAGATGAGGTTAGTGGTACTCATAATGGAGGCAGTGTGCTACTTCACATAGCCGGATGCAGAGGGGGGGCGATTCTCGAGGTAATGATGGGTGTCCTCCATGACATGATGATACAGTGGACATAGTTTGCATGGGCACCTGCATTGCTGATGCAGGTGTATAGAGAGATATGGGCCTACGGGAGACTACGGAATTTAGCATTTGTTGCATCGTATTACTACATTGTTGGGCATACAAGCACATTGTTTGTGTTCGACCAATGGGGATGGCTTAGGCAAATGCATTCCCATAGATAGTTTTGAGAGTGGGCTACAGGAAGTGGGTACCAGCCATGGGAGAGGCCCGAGGTGCTAGAGCTACTCATGATGTAGCTTATTACAGGAGGTTCTTAGAGGGGTTATCCAGAGTGGACATCATTTGGAGGCCGTATGTGGGCTTCCCCTTATACAGACAGATGGCCATGGAGCTAGCTGGGCTATAGATACATCTATGGATAGAGGGGGGGAGAGCAGGAGAGCATGAGTGGATACCCATAGAGTGGGTTAGACACTAGTTTAGATTGGTCTAGGGTGTACCGCCTTTATTCCCTTAGTACCATAGAGATGATGTGGAGAGACCTATGTCTCCACCGAGACCCACAGTGCCGACTGGATAGTAGGAACAACCAATAGACACCTAGATTGATGATGTTAGGGTTATAGATGGGTATAGATAGTGGTGGGAAGCACAGGTGAGAGTCGTACCACCGAGACCAGGGTAGTCAGACTTAGCCACCATCACAGTTCAGAGATATGCCCTATAAGGGTAGGTGGCTACCTTGGTGATGCAACTTGGGATTATGGTTCAGAGGCATAGGTTGCCATCTTATAGGCCTAATTAGCTATGCTGCAGGCTCAGGCAGGGCAGGGACAAGTACCTACGCCGGCGAAGGCAAGGAGAGATAGAGATGGAGAGGAGGTAGGTGGAGATGGAGGGGAGATGGCTTCTCTACAGGAATAGGTACAGGCTTTACAGGACTATTTAGCCATAGCACAGGGGTAGGTTATGGGTCTACAGGGCCAGTTGATAGCAGCACAGGCACAAATTACTACCATGTAGGCCCAGATACAAGTATAGGCATAGACTCTAGGTATGACTCAGGCTCTAGTACTGACATAGGGCTCAGTGCATGTTAAGGGACAGTGTCCCATTATACAAGTACCTATGCATGTAGCAGGACCCATGGCACCTCCACAGATAGTGCCCATGGCCAAGTTTAGATATGCCCTAGGAGAGGCACGATATTACCAGGATCATTTGTTAGTTACCGGGATAGATGTGCCCTCCTATGCCAAGTACAGAGCACAAACAGAACTCCAGTGAGAGGACTAGATCCCGCACTCATAGTGTGGAGAGTACAGGGGTTAGCAAGCCTAGGGACAGGGTCATGGTGAGGCCACCAGTGTGTAGAGGCCAGTCCCAGGTGAGGGGCCATCAGCAGGTGCCGGGCCCCAGACAGGTGTGGCAGAGGGTTTGGGAGAGACACAGTCACAAAGAAGCATTCCCCAACATCAGATGGGGAGACAATTGACCTGCTGTGGATTGGCCTACCGTTTAGAGTCATTTTGTATGTATTATATATGTGACCCGGCATGCGTGCCAAAGATAATTTGTATTTATTATTTTGTCGTACATGATACCAGCCTGCATGCTAAAGATTTTTATATTGATTCATTCATTCTTGTGGTATATATGAGACTGGCCTACACGCCGATGAAATTTTGTATTATATATCGGCCTGCATGCCAACATTTTTGAGATGATGGCCATGATGAGACATGCATGTATTTTGAGATACACAGTTATTAATTTATATGATGAGATTCATGCTATTTGGTGATTGTTAATGTGTTGATGAGATATTGGTTTATGGCTTGTGTTAGATGAGATATGGATTTGTTACTTTGTATTAGTTGAGATATGGGTTTGTTACTTTGAGATGGATGGAGATTAGGTGAGTTTAGGCATGATGGAGTTAGGTTAGTTTAGGCATGGATCGATTTAGTTTGGTTAGGCATGGTTGAGTTAGATTGGTTAGGTATGGATCGAGTCAGGTTGTTAGGTATGGATCGAGTCAGGTGATAGGCATGGATTGAGTCAGGTTGGTTTAGGCATGAATGGAGTCAGGGTGGTTTAGGCATGGATTGAGTTAGGTTGGTTTATGCATGGATCGAGTTAGGTTAGTTTAGGCATGGTGGAGTTGGGTTGGTAGGCATGGATTGAGTCAGGTTGGTTTAGGCATGGTGGAGTTGGGTTGGTTTAGGCATGGATGTTCATTTCGGTATTTTGATTTAAAAAAATGGCAATATAAATGTATGAGATGGTGTCAAAATGTGGAAAATATTGGTTATGTATGAAAATGTGAAATAATATAAGTGGTAAAAGTTATATGGTATATGGGTTAGATGTCGAGGTTTTTGATATGAATAGGAAATTAGGTAAAAGGGGGGGGGGGGGTGAATGGTTAGGGTAAAGAGTGGATGAGATAACCTTCTAGAGCCCCATGCCCTAGAAGTGCTGCCTATATAGTCTCGGTGAAAAGGTACCTTAGACCGATGTAGTTCTCCCATAAGCGAGGGAAGAATATGAGAAGATAGAAGAATAGGTAGTGAGTTTAATAGTTAGGTTGGATGCGAGGTCATACGTATGATTAGGTCAAGGTCGATCAGGTTGGGTGGAGGATAGGTACATAGGTAAAGGTGATTTTAGGTTGATAGGTAGTGTTGATTCCAGGCCATGGGTATGATTAGGTCAAGGTCGATTAGGTTAGGTGAAATATAGGTAGATAGGTATGGGTGATTTTAGGATGATTGAGGTGTGAGAAGAAAACCCCAAAAGGTAGGTGTTGAGGGTCTAGTCCGATATAGGAACATCAAAAGGTAATGAAGAAGAGAAAAGATAGTATGGGGCAAGGAAGCCACCCGATTGGTAAGGATCAAAATGTATGAAACACATCTATAGATAGGTTAGTGAATGCAAGACCCTAATGACATTGCATGATTGATTACTCTAAAGGTGAAGAATAGTCACAGAATCACCAAATGTCATAGGTTCAACAGGTCCCTTGAGGCAGAAGTGAAAAGACAACAGGTAAGGAGGTAAAGGTAATTGGGTCATAAAATGGGAAGTAATATTAGAGTAGGTATTTACCTTAGCTAATTTTCACCTAGGTACTTTATTTACCTTTATTGTATTTATCCTCACCCACTTACGTGTGTGGATATTTCTTTTATCTTATTTAGATATTATGAGATATTATCTAGTTGTTAGGTATAGTTCTTTCCTTGATCTATGGTATTGACTAGTTCTTTCCTTTATCTATGGTATTGACTAGATCATTGATGTCTAGTTCTCTCCTAAATCTATGGTCTTGACTAGTTCTTTGATGACTAGTTATTTCATTGATTTATGGCTTGATCTATGACCTTGACTGGTTCTTAAATTGTTATTGCTTGCCTATTTAAGCAAGGCACATTCTCAATGTATTGCATTGAGTTCCATAATAATATATGATATTGTTTCTCATTTGTTTGCAAATGTGTTATGTAAAGTTATTCTGGCAAAGTGCTTTCATCTTATTGATCGTGGTGTTTGATTAGCATCTGTGTTCTTGGCTTGGTACAATCTAGTTATCATTCCTTTCAAGTAAAATACCTTGGGAAACAGAGCCAAGATCACAATAGGTAAGTCCATGATGAAAAAGGTTACTTTTATTTTTCTTTTCTTTTTTGAATTTTTAGATAGACTGATCGATGCAGGAAGTCTATATGGGATGAGTATATGTCTCCTTGAGGTCTTCGCAAAGTTGATCGATGCGGGAAGCTTCTGAATTTTGATTTTTGAGAAGATAGTCCTCTTTTTGGAAAGACTATGTAGAGAGTTGTGAGCTTTTTATATCTGTCTTTCGAGGGAGTAGTCTACTTATAGTGACAATTGAAGGTGGGAGATGTCCTTTTAAGGGATTCATATTTTAGATTGGAAGTTTGACTCAAGGAGTGAATTTTTTTTTTAAACTTTTAAGTCATGGACTAGACTATAATGAAGCATTTGGTTCTTTTTGAGAAGGCAAGGGTGAACGACCATGAGATCTCATCTAAAAGAAGATGAAAATAATCCATGAGAATCATGCCATGTGTAGAGCCGTGGTGCACATATTTAAGATAAGGAAAAAGGGTGACGGGTAATCACATGATTCTTGTTTAGTCATTGGAGATGAGGTGTGGAAAAGAAAAAGGTAAATGGCACTCAAGGGACAAGCATGAACTAGATAAATAGTGATGTAGGACTAGAAGTCAATAGTAGAATGGTCGAAGATGCAAGGAATTGAGGGGCTCGGGTTCAAGCTTACCATCAAGTGAAGATAAGCGATAAGCACCTAATCCATAGTCATGGGTCATGATGTATGGTCCAAGACAATTAGGAGTGAATTTTCCCCGTTTACTTTTTTATGCTTTGGTTACGTGTTGATTTTCCTTGAGGACGAGATCACCGACCTTAAAGGTGCATCCATGGACACGTTTGTCATAGGTACACTTGATGTGTTTTTTATAGACTTGGAGATGGTTGAGGGCATGAAGACGATGTTCATCTAATAACTCAAGTTTTGCTAAACGTTCTTGGTGAAAGTCATCATCAGTGAGCATATCTTGAAGGGAGACATAGAGAGATGGGATCTAGACTTCGAGAGGAAAAACAACCTCAGTACCGTAGACCATAGAAAAGGGAGTGACAGCGGTGGAGGTTGAATACTGCTACGGTATACCCAAAGAGAGAAAGGAATGTGTGTATGCCAATCCTTCCCATTATCATTAACCACTTTCATGAGAATTTTGTTCAGGGTTTTGTTGGTGGATTCAGCTTGGCCAATAGTTTATGGGTAATATGGGGAGGAGAAGCTAAGCTGGATTCCGAAGGTGTCGCAAAGTTTCTATAGAGTTTTGTTTTTGAATTGTTTTCCATTATCAATGATAAGACGATGGGGAACACAAAAGTGATAAATAATGTGATGATTGATGAACTCACATATTTTCACAACTTTAGTGGAGATGATTGGTATGACTTCAACCCATTTGGTGTAATATTTCGGTAGCGGTGATGATCCCTTAATGTCTTAGGGATGAGTGAGGATTGATCTCTCTGACAAGATCCAAACCCCATTGAGAGATGGGCCAAAGGTCACGAGTGACCTGTAAGGCATGAATAGGTGTGTGATGAAGATTGGCATGTTGTTGGAATTTTACACAACACTTAACATAGTCACAACAATCATGATTGAGGGTCAGCTAGTAATAGCCTAGGTGAAGAATGTGTTTAGCAACAGCAAGGCCACTGAAGTGACCCCCGCATATGCCATCATGAACTTCTTTAATGGTATAGGGGATTTCAGAGTTGGTGAGGCATCGTAAGAGAATATTGTCAAAGCCTTATTTATAGAGAAGGCCACCCATGATGACATAATGAGAGGCATTTTTGAGAAAGGTGCGTTGTCCATTACATGTGAGATCAGGAGGTAATATAGAAAGGGAAAGGTAGTCCGCAAGCTGCTTATACCAAAGGTCTTGTGTTTTTAGGGAGGCAGTTCAGATGAGGTTAACACAACAAGATTTATAAGAAGGTCTTAGTATGCCTTTTATGGTAACAAAGATGTCTGAATTGGAAAGTGAAGCAGGTATTTGGGAAGCGAGGTAGGCCATGGTATCCACAAATTTATTGGTGGATCGTGGAACAGTTCAAATTTTATAGTGGTCAAAGGTAATCAACATGATGCCAACGTAACGTTTGTACTCTTGAAGTATTTCATTATGACACTGATAAACACCATTGACTTGTTTTATTACCAGTTGAGAATCACCAAAGATATTAATGGATCTGACATCCAAGGCATAGGTAGTCATGAGACACTATACAAGTGCTTCGTATTCAACGATATTGTTAGTGCATTCAAAGTCAAGTTTGAATGATAAGGGCATGGGTTCACCATCAAGAGGAATGAGGTTAATGTTTGCACCACCTCTATGCTGAAATTTGGAACCATCGAAGAATAAGGTCATTTGGTAAGGGTCATCATCCAAAGAGAGGTTAGCAATGGATTTGTCAAGGACATAAAATTTGGAAGATTGACTCCCAGAAAGAGGCACATCAGTGAGCTCGTCAGCAATGGCCTGGCCCTTGATAGATTTTTGGTGGATGAATTCAAGGTATAGGTCAGTAAGAAGCATGAGCCAACGTGCGGCACGTTGATTTTGGTAAGGTTTAGCATACATGAAGCATAAGGGGTCAGTGTTGGTCACAACATAGGTTTTGTGGTTGAATGGGTAATGGAGAAGTTTGGTGGCGACAAAAACTAAGGCTAACAAAGTTTTTTAGGGTGAGAGTATCAGATTTCATAATCTAGAAGGGTACGGCTTATATGATAAACCACCTACTCCCTATGTTGTTCATCATGATGAGCAAACATAGCCCTTAAGGAGATCTATAGGTAGAAGTGTTGGTCATATTTAGGTGGAATGAGTACAGGTGGTTGGAGAAGGTATTTTTTTAAGGCCTCGAAAGCATTGTGGCAGTCGTCATCCCATTTGAAAGAGACATCCTTTTTGAGAAGGTGATGAAATGGTTGACACCGATCAGATAATTGTGAAATGAAATGGTGAATGTACAGCTATTTACCTTACAGGCTACGGAGTTGTTTAAGGTTAGTGGGTGGAGGAATTTCGAGGATGGCCTTGAATTTAGTAGGGTCAACTTATATTCCAGGTAAGGAAATGATAAATCCCAGGAGCTTTCCTGAGAGAACTCTGAAGACACACTTTTTAGGCTAAAGGCAGACGCAATAATTAATGAGGTTGTCAAAGATGGTTTCAAGGATAGTGAGATGCTGAACCTAACATTTAGATTTAGCCAAGATATCATCCACGTAATCTTTCAATATGCGATGCATGATATCATGGAAGATGTAGGTCATAGCCCATTGATAGGTGGCATCAGCGTTTTTAAGGCTGAAATGCATGACTTGATAGCAGAAGGTCCCCCAAGGGGTAATGAATGCATTTTTGTGTTGATCCTCTACTGCTAGCAATATTTGGTTATAACTCGAGACACCATCCACAAGTGATAGCATCTCATGGAGAGTGGTAAGGTCAACCAACTGGTCAATATCAGGCAGAGGAAAATCATCTTTTGGGCAGGAAAGGTTGAGATCATGGAAATCGGTGTAAATGTGAAGTCCCCCTTGTCACCTTAGTGACAGGGATGATGTTAGAAATCCATTGGGGGTAATCGATGGGTAGGATGAAGGAAACTGAGAGAAGGCGTTGAAGTTCTTCTTTGACAAGAAGAACAATGCGAGGGTGCATTTTCCTCAAAAAAAAAATTACGGGTTTGGCTTCGGGAATGGTTACGATATTGTGGACCATGATAGTGGGATCAGTGCCAGGCATTTCAGCATAGGACCAAGTGAAAGCATGGCTATGATCTTTAAGAAAATAAGTTAGGGATTCCTGTTCAGTAGTATCTAGAGACTGGTCAATCTTGAGAATGTGGGGGTCATCTTGAGTGTGGATGTTGACTTCGATAGTCTATTCGTTCAACATTATTTATGTCTTAGAAGGTAATGACTGGTGAATATAAGAGTCTTCAGCACTAAGGTAGGTAAGTATGGATTCATCATCCTGACATTGAATGAAATTAATAGAAGGAGTATCATCCCCTACCATGTCAGGATATAATAAAGGAAGAGAGGAAGGAGCCTTGCCATTGTGGTGATAGGTTAAAGGTCCCTAGGAAATGGTATTTATGGAAAAAAAGGTAGGAGGGATAGATTCAGGATCCATCAACTCCATTAGTGAAGGTGTAGAGGGGTCAATGTCTTCAATGAGTTCAATACGGGGATTTTTGGTAGGTAGTTCGGTAAAACTGATTCCACTATGATCATTTTGTTTACGCATGGTACATGAGATAACGGTGTCATGACCTTGTTCATAAAGGCCAAAGAAAAAATCCTTCAAGGCACAACGGTGTAGGAAAGTGTGAGCAAAATAACGGTTTGTAAGTGACTGAAGGTCAGCCAAAAAGGGTCAGGTTTGTGATGGTGGTTCAGATGTGTAAGTGGAAATGTCAAGTCCCCCATAGGTAAGATGGGTAAGGAGGTGGGGAGGACCATAAAGGATATGCTTGCCTATGCGGTGAACATAGTGAGGATGCTGGTGAAGGTTTACATACTCTTGTGGAGTAAGGAATGTATTAACATTGTACAGGTGATACTCCCCCATAGTGAGGCGTTGCAAATAACCTTCCAAGGGATCAATGGTTGATATATTGGTGGCTGGAATGGAGGAAGCGTTAGAAGTTAGATCAGCAGAGGTGTCGGTTAGTTGGGAAGTTGATGTATGACTGGTAGAAGTGACAATAGTTATGGGAATAGAAGATTTGGGTGAAGGTGAGGTGGGAATGGTGCTGGTGGATGGGGTCGTGTGTGAAGAAGATGTAGGTAGAGAGGTAGACACCTTAATAGGTAAAAGGACATCATTATGCTGGTAAAGCATGTTACAGGTTTTGAAAGGTGATGGGTCAGCTGGAATGGTATAAAAATGTCCCTCATGTTCAAACTTTACACATCGGTGCAAAGTGGAAGGAACACAACCCATGACACGAATAAAGGGCCTTTCGAGCAACAAATTGTATTGAAACTCCATTTCCAACATGTAGAATAGCTCAGGAAGGGTACGGGGACCCACACAAATCTGGAGGATGATAGTGCCAAGTGTAGAGGTGATAGCGTCATTGAATGAACAAAACATGACTGGATGTTTATGCATGGAGTTGTTGGGTATGCGCATTTGTTCGAATGTGTGAGAGGAGATGATGTTAATGCTAGCGCCCCCATCGATCATAAAATGTCAGACACGTATATTATTGAAATGGATGGAGATGAAAATTATAGGATCTGGGTCATTAGTTTGGTGGGGGACAATTTCGTCATCCGAGAAACTAAGGATAACAACTTGGTGAATAGGTGGAGGTGATGAGGTAGATGGTAATTTGGTAAGAGAAGTGACATGATGAGGTGTGATAATAGATGCTACAAGTGTGGGGTCACTAGGTAAAACCTCAATAGATTGAAGGACCTCCATCAGAGCTTGATGATGTTACTCAAAGGTTTGGATGAGATCGTATAATGACATTTTGAGGGGAGATTGGTGTATTTGTTTGAGCATGGTGTGATGTGTGATGCCATTATAAATGGGGTATGTGGTGCTGTGGATAGTTATTTTAGGTATGGGTGTAGATGGTATGTTGGGTATAGGGTTGGTTGGTGGGTCAGCTACCTTTTCTTTTCCCTTCTGCGCATGTGTAGTGACATGTACCATGTTGATTTGAGGGAAGTTGGCAAATGGAGAAGGTGTAGGGTAAGTGGTATAACGACACGATAGGAAAAAACCAATAGGTGGTGGCTCTATGAGATGTGAGGGTAGAGGTTATGGTATAGGTGTAGGAGGAAGATGTGAAGAAGGTGGTGAGGGTGAAATAGGTTCATCATCTAGGAGGTAATCGTCATCAAAATTGGGGTCAAAAGGAAATAATTGAATGAGGGTAGCCTTTAAACCCTTACAATTTTCAACATCATGTCTTGGAACATGATGGTAAGCACAAATTTTAATATCATCAAATCCTTCTGGCTTAGGTTTAAGAGGGTCATAAGGTCTAAGAGGAGGGAGAGTGATAATAGAGCTTTCCAGTAGGTTAGCCAAGATGGTGGCGTATGATCCCACCAGTGGATCACAATGAGAAGTAAAAGTAGGTTTGGTTGGAAGATTGGGTAGTTGAGGTGATGCAATCTTGGGTTTGGGTTACACTTTCTTTGATGTAGGTGCAGCAATAGAAAGAGGGGTAGGTTTAACCACCTCTTTGGAAATTAATAGTTTTTTCAATTGTTAGTGTTTTTTCTTAGGTAGAGGTGTAGGGGGAGCACGTGATGTAGATGGCAAGGAATATGGTGGGAGAGGATGAGTGACCCAAGGGGACAACTGAGGTGTAGTGGTAGGAGTTGGTCAAGGTTGAGAGGGTGGTATAGGTGAGGTGGAAGAAAATGTCATATGTAGTGAAGGAGGTATATGAGGCAACGAAATTATAGATGGTGATGAAGGACATAAGGTTTTCCTAGGTAGAGCTGTAGGCTATGGTAAAGGGGTCAATGGAATTTTAGGTTTACCCCTGGAGAGGGTAGATTTTGTTAAGGTAGAGGGGTGAGGTCCTAAGATGGATGGTAAGGGTGAAGGTGATAAAGGTGTAGTTCGTGAGGTCAGTGCATGCGGATTAGAAGGTTGGGTTTTTCATTTAGGTTGAGGGATTGGTTCCATAGGTATATGGGAAGATGTGGTCAAGTGTATCTTGATAGGAGGATGTGCAAGGTTTGATGTGGGTGTGACCCCTAGAACACTAGTAGGTTTAGATACAAGATATGGTGTTGGAACACATTGTCTGGTAGGTAGAGAGGAGGGTATAGATGAGGATGGTATAGTAGAAGATGTATCGAGAGTTATGTTCATGTGCGCTTTGGGTTGTTTAAAATTCTTCGGATAAATGGTAGATGTGTCAATGGAAGATGATTGCATTTGGTTTGAGATTGGGAGTAAGAGGTGCCCCCAAAGTGAAGCCGTATCAACATAGTCCAGGTAGTCAGCCAAATGTGAGAATGGAACTGTGTTAGATGAGGTAGATGTGGAGCGCGTGGGGATTCCCATAAAATGTGTCTAAGAAATAGGGAATTCACTGGTTTCGGCCTCCATAGGTAAGAGAGCTGAAATTAGGTCCATAGGATCTTGGGTAGCTGATGGAGAATGGTCACCGAGTGGTAACGGAAAATATATTGGATCTTGAATAGATGGAGAAGGTGATGGGTACTCCTCTGTGGGTGAAGAAGGTACAATTAGTAGCGTTTCACTAGGTAGGGAAGCCGAAGGGGAAATGATATCGGTGCTAACGAGAGACTCCTCAATAGGTGTATGGGGAGTTGAAGGTATTTCCTCTATGGGTAAAGGAATAGATAAAGTAGATTCCTGTACGGGTAGAGGATTTCGGGATAAAATTTCCTCGATGGAGGGAATAGGAGATATTTGGGAAACAAGTGGTAAGTCGATAAAGATAACATGTACCTCACATGTATTACTTTCATTGTGTGAGGCATCACCAGTTTGATCTAGATGGGGAATGGTTAGGGAATGGTTTCTTGAATATATGAAGGTCTTGATTGGTAGGTGCATTAGGGTTATCTAGGACTAACTCACCACTCTTGAGCATTCCCTGAACAAATTTTTTAAAGGTGATACAATTTCTATCACTATGGCCATTTACAAGGTGATAGTTACAATAGTCATTTTCCTTATACCAACCTGGTATAGGGTGAGAGGGGTCAAAACTAGTATGTGGTTTAATAGGAGGAAGGGTGATGGCATTAGCTTTAATAAGATTTTCCAATACATATGAATATGATTCTCCAATTGAGGTGTATTTCTTTTGTTCTCATTTGAATTGGAAGGCTTGGACTAGTGACATATTGGATGAAGGTTTAGCATGATTGGATGGATGGCCAAGGCCAGCCTTAATTACTACTGTGTTGGTAGTTCCCTTGGCTTTGGAATAAATCATCTGAGGTTTCGACGAAGAGGAAGTATCATGTGATTTAAATGAGGAGTTCTTGTTTCATAATTGTATCTTCTTCTCTCCAATGGAATGAATTTCAAGTTTACGTGCCATGGTGAAAGCCTCATCAAATTTCTAAAAGGTTTACATCTGTGAGGTAGGTGAGATATGTCTAGCATAGGCTCGTGTGAAGAGATCTATAAGTTCAGTTTGTGGTAATTGGAAAGTGAGTTGGTTGATTAGACTACACCAACGAGTGAAAAAATCTGTGATAGATTCGTCGTTATATTGACACATGGAATAAAGATCAGTCATGGTAACCTTCTTGACGACGTTAATCAAAAAATGATCCAAGAAGGCTTGGGCTATTTGGTTGAATGAGAAGATGGAATGTCTAGGTAATCCACTATACTAATCCAATGCTGGAAAAATTAGGGATATGGGAAAGGTTCGTAAAAGTAGAGCATCATCATGAAAAATTAAGTAACACACATATTTGAAAGATCGCAAATGCTGCTGTGGGTCTTCCTTATTGTTAAAGCAGTTAAACTTAGGCATCTCCCAGTGTATGGGATATGGGCGAATGGGAATGGATGGGTGAATAGGTTCATTACAAATCTCATCATAGGTGAGAGAATTTTGAGAGCCAGAAACAGATGCTTCTAATGTTTTCATCTTGTCCATGATTAACTTGATAAAGTCATTGTTAGGTTGGGTAAGATTGGGTACCCCCTAGAGAAAAATGAGGTTATTGTGGGACATATGAAGAATATGACATGCTAGAATATGGTGGTGTCGAATAAGGTGGGAATTGAGAGACAAACATAGAGGGTATATATTCATACTAAATGATTGATGAAACAAGAGGTGGCTGGTAGTAGGTATGTGAGGGTGGGACACTCGTATTGACCCTAGTAGATATGGGAGGTAGAGATTGGGGAATAGAAAGGACAACATTTTAAAATGGGGTAGAGGTTGACGGTGGTAGCGTTGCGACTCGTATATATGATACAATAGGTGGAGAGGATGCTATGTTTTAAGTGGTGGATGAAGGTGTGGTGGATACTACGGGTGCAATAGAGGTGGCAGATGCGGCAGTCAAACATGGCGTAGGACCTAACTACGACACAACTGGGGATAAAACGGGTGAGGTCACCATAGTAAGAGGTGGAGCTGAGGTAGAAGCGAGCATTAGGGATGGAAATAAGGATACGGCCATGCCATAGATCAATTGGCTCGAGGCATCTTGAGTGGAGGCATGGGTGAGGTAGTGGCTCAAAGTAGTGGGATTCTGATCTAGGAGTCGTGAAAATTTCGTGTCACCTATAGGAATGGTGATAGGTTGATTAGGATCCATAGATGATGAGATGGAAGGTGGCGAAGGACTAGGTGATGAAGGACTAGGTGGGAGTGGTAGTTGAATAGTGTGAAATACGAGGGCACTTTCCTACCTACGGGTTAGCACCATGTGGATAGGAACTGATTTGGCAAGACTGTATTATGTTTGAATGGTACAAAATAAAACTAGGAAAATAGTCAACGGTGAATGAATTAGGTCGGCCGGTGAGCTGTAAAATAGCACAAGGTGACCGATGCCAGTTCAGGTACACCGATGTTGGTTAAGTTTAACCGGTGCTGGTTATTGTGAAAAACTAACAGTCTATTAATTAATGGTCCCAAACTGAAAATTTTCACATAGGATGAGATGTAAGGTGACTGTGATTGAAGTAACAACAATATGGAAGGTGATAGGAGCCTTTTATAGCTCAGAAAGTGAAATAGGTTTCTTTTGGATAGGTATCCAAGAAGACTTCAGACTGACACCAGTTGGGTTAAACTGATGCCGATGAATGGTAACCGTAGCCGGTTACTGTGAAATTGAATCAGAGAAAAGAAAGATGGTTTTGATTTAAAAATATGGTGTTGAATCAAACCCAGAAGTCTGAGAATGATGTAGATGTGGTCCAAGAACACTCAGATGAAGTTAGAATACACTAAATATGATTGGGAGTGTGCAAGAAAAGAAAAAAAATGATGATTGAAAGCTATCACCTCAAAACACAAATCAAGTAGAACACTAAGAAAGAACATTCCTAAGGTTCCTATTCTATTAAGTTTGTTCAGCTTATGCTATTTGTATGGACTGACTGTTATGAACAAAACAATAGAATTTCTTGGTGAGGAAGGCTTCCTACAAAGAAATAATTCTAAAGGGTGAGGTTTCAAGAATGTTATGGCGGGGGCGGGCTTCACTCTAAAGTATGAATCGATAGAGCAGCGATTTGGGTGCCCACTGTACCATGATAATGTGATCACCTACAGCTTCTTCCAGGTAGGATGGTGTTTAAGAATGTATGTATTTTGAATTTTTGTGTGGTTTGGTGAGACTCAGAGAAAGAGAAAAGGATAGAGGTGCTTTTCTACGATTCATTTTTCAACCATCAGCTGGTCATGACCTTCAGCGTATAGGTTGCACTCAATTAATGTGAGCTAATGAGTTAAATCAGAATGGAATGCACTTGTTTTAAACCCAAATTGAAAGCATGATATTCAATGATAGCGATAGATGAACAGGAATAGGGATGCTCTTTCACTAAAATGTAGAAAATAGGAATAAAAAGGTTTGTTTTAAATACAATAAAAGAAATGTGTCTTTTGGAGAAAATAGAAACGAGAGAATGTTACCAAGGAGAAAGTATTAATGTGAATGCTATTAGAAGGGGAATAAAAACACACAATTTTTCACCTAGGAATGAAGAAAGATGCAAGGAACCCTGAATGGGTCCCACCGGGTGTGCCAAAATGTTTCACCTGATTTATTAGTTTTCTGAGAAGTACTTGACGAAACATATAAGGTAAGGGTGGTAAGAGGAATACCAAGTTTGAGATGGTTGAAGGTTGTATGCGTGCGTATCTGAATTCTAAATCAAAGTGATTGTGAGACCTTCCTTTTGGCTAGGAGCAACTACCTGCATAAGAACCAAAACAAGACCACAAAAGAGAGTTAAATGATATATGCAGCGGACTTCCTAGCATATGCTAGATCCTGGAAGTGCGATACTTCCTAGATGGCTATCAGTCCACTGTTTAAAACAATTCAATGTTAAAATCAAGTAAATATTGTCCTTCTATAGTTTAATATAATTTAGGCATCTCATACAAAAGCAATAGGCTAGATCTAATCTAACAGGCTAGGCTAGAAGGAGATCCAGAGGTCAAATAGGTTGGTTATAGGTGAATCTAAGCTAACACGCTAGGTTAGATATAGATCTGAAGGTTAAATAGGTGTTCGGGTAGGTATAGGTCAGAAACAGGGTATTACTCTAGTAAAGATCAGGCGACACAGAGACCGATGATGGTTTGAATGTAACCAGTGATGGTTTGACTGTAACCAACGATAGTTAGAAATGAACTGACGATGGTTAATTTGGGGCTGGTGGAGTCACACAGTCTGGATTTTTGGATTTTTGGGGCGAAAGTGGAGTGGGTAGCAGATGAGAATTGATCACAGAGGGAATCTAGATATGTTGTGAAGGTTTGAGATTACTGAGGAGGTCAAAATGGGCAATTGGGCCAAGTATTAGGATGAGTGGGTATGAAAGGTGAATGCAACTTGAGAGAGGGTAAAAGATTAGGCTCCTTTTACCATAAAGACTACAGCTGATGATAAGAAAATGTAACATATGGAAGGAGGATACTTACTCTTTTGTGAGGTACAGGTCTGACGAATAATGAAGAATTTTTTGCATTGGAGAATGCTAGGAAGAAATTTTCAGTGTTGTACCAATGTATTTGGTTGCCCTTGTTGATCACCAATCAGTATTAGTTCTGCTGTCGTACCTAAAGAGATCGAACTCGAGATCATAAGTTTTCCAAAACAACAAAACTAACCATCAACAACCCATATTACAAAGTTGTAGATGGGTCTAAATAGGCCATTTGGTCCATCCCAGTATAACCGGCATCAGTTTAGGGGAACCGACATAGGTTTAGGGCAAACCGACATCGGTTTGGGTGAGATTTCTTGGTTTGTTCAAAAGTTGCCTAGGAAGTTGTTCTGCCATTTGATAAGGGTCTCTTCCTTTCCTCGAGGAAAAAACCAATCTTAGGAGGCTTTTAAATGTGGGGTGAGGGGACGGGTGTAATGTTAGGTTTTATTTAGGATATTGGTTTAGGGTTTAGGTTAATGGGTCAAATGATGGGGGTGGTTAGGTGAGGGGCATTTAATAAAAGCAATTATATATTAAATAGGTGTGTGAGAGTGGTGAATTAATTTAATGTAAATAATTAAATTAATATGCATGTGAGTAAAAGGTCATTAACTTAAATAATTAAATTAATATGTATGGAGATAAATGACATTAATTTAATTAAATTAATTAAATTAAAATGTGTGGGGTGCAGGAGGTAGGTGATAAGGTGCTGAGGATGAGGAAGTGATTATAGGGTTGCAGTAGGGGACCAAGGTGATTACGACACAATTTCAGTGTCTACAGTGGTGTCCTAGTAGAATCCCCTCATCAACCATCATCAAGAATTTATCATGAATAAGAGACAAATGGTGTTTCTCACATATTGTTCATATTCTATCCAAAACTTTCAAGGCATCATGAAATGTTTTTCCATGCACAGTAAAATCATTGGTTGGATCTACAAATATTTCTAGTACAGCCCTTTGGAATATTGCTTGACCATTACATATTCCAAATGGAAATACCCTGTAGGAAAAAGTACCCCATGGACAAGTAAAGGTATCTTTTTCTTGATCCTCAGTAGCCACCCCTAATTTGATTATATCCACTAAAAACCATCCATGAAGGAAAAGTATTGTTTACCTAAAAGGTTTTCTAAAAATTGATCTATGAATGGTAATGGAAAATAATCTCTAAGTATATCTTTGTTCAATTCCATATAATCAACACAAATTCTCCATTTTCCATTCTTTTTGGGCACAATCACAAGAGGATACACACACTGACTATTTGAGATAGGGTAGATAAATCCTACTTACAATAGCATTTCAATTTCCTTCTTGACTATGTCCCTCAAGACTGGGTTGATCCTTCTTTGAGATTGCCTAACTAGTTTAACATTTTTAGTATAAATGTGATGGGTACAAATTGTAAACACCTGTAATTTGATCAAAGCACTATTAATCCTAATATTGCATTAACTATTCTCCTTCTTACAAATTGACAACATACCATCAGTTAGACTTATCTAACTCCCCTCTCACGACACTCTTTTGGTTGTATTCCTCTTGTAAATCAATTAAGCAAGATAGGATAGCCTTTTATTGATTAAACCATCTTCTCATTCCCTTCTAGACTAATTCTACTAGCCTTTTAGGCTATCAATCCATTTCATTGGATTGATTAGACCTCTCAAACTCTAATTCCTCTCTAAACAAGATTAACTAGCCTAACCTAGCTTAACTAGTCCTAAACATGAATAACCTCTTCTAAACCTAGTCAAATCTTACTTTGACTCCCTAATCAACTTTTTGGCTTATCCCTTTAGTCCCACATGCACCAAAATTCCTCCACTTTCCCAAATGGAAAAATATAAATAACCCATTACCCCCCTCTCATTTCTAAGAACTCTCCTTCTTCCTAACATAAACTATAGCATTTTGCTTAGGGTTTAGAGTTATTTCATTTCTTTCATTGAGTTATTGCTTTGTTATAACACCACACACCAAGAATTGAGTAAATGGGAAGAACCATTGGCCTTGAAGCCATTAATGGTGGGCTCCCATTCTCACAATCAAAAAACTGATTTCTTAGAGCCTTACTAGGTTCATTTAAAGCTTTCAAGAGGAGAGGATTACTAAATATATTATATTCACTTGTTTCTTTCAACATTAATGTATACAAAGTAATGAATACTTATTTATATTTTATCTGATGGTCCACTGACTAGTTTTTTAAAAGCCTTTGGGGTTTCTTTAGAGATTCTTACCCCATATCCATGACTTTTGTAACTTTTTATTAAACACATTTGGCATGCCCGGTGGAACATGAAGTCCATCCTCTATTAACGGGGTCATTTTGAAGCTTTTGTTTCACTTTCTAACTTTTTACATGTTTTTGTAGGGTTAAATGTTTTGCCTTGGCCTTTTTAGCTAGGTTTATGTAGTTAACCCTTATTTTCATGCTTCTTTGTTAATTTTATGCTAAAAACTGCATTTAATGGATAATTTCTAACCTGTTAACACTTTTAAAATTTCATTTTCTATGTTTTTTGGTGATTTTTCAAGTAATGGTGCACACACCTTTTTGACAGCACAAGCGCCTTCAGACTGTCATTTTTTAGCATAGGGGCATAGGCACCCAAAACCATGTGAAGGTACCCTAAAGTAGATGCACATGCCCAAACCATGGCGCATACGCCCTTTTACCAGTGCAGATGCCCTACCAAATGTCATTTTTACTAGGGTACAAACACCCCAACCCACATGCATATACTCAAAATGGTGCGCATATACCTTAAAAGGGGGAGCAAGCATTTCTATTTGATCAGGATTTGTTCACACAATTTAGTGCTCATAGTTTTGGTCATATCTTTTGACTTGTTCACCCGTTTTCAGACTTTGAATAGGCGTAAAAAAGAGAACAAAGAAAAATTTGGGAGAGAAGTTCCAAAATTAATATACCTTCCATATCAATAATTGTATCACAAAACTCCCAAATTTCCCTGGAGACCTCCAAAAATGCAAAATGCTTAAAACCATTGAAAAATTGCTAAAATAGATTTAAGAAATTTCCTAAATTTTCTTGGTTTTCTAAATTATTTCCTTGTTCTAACAAGTAATTTTAGGTTTATTTTTGGTTTTATTAGACTAAATTAGTTTAAGTGTTTCATTTTCTTAGTTAAAAGGGGACTTTCAAAGTGTGTATGTTCTTCCCTCGTACCTTCTAGGTGATCTTGGGAATCAAATTTGGCTAAAACGAACTCTATCTTTTGAAGTATTTTTAACAAAGGATTATTTTAGTAGGGTTTTTATGTTGTGTATGATCTTCCTTCGCACCTTTTTATGGTCTTAGGAATAAAAAACAACATGCAAAATCTTTATCTTATTTGATGAAAAATTACTAACTCTTTGCATGTAGAGTCTAATGCTTATCAAAGAAACAAGAAGTCGAGACAAAACAAAAAATTATAATACAAGTGTTTTCATGTAGGTTTCTAGATGGTGTGCTACCTAAAACCACATTAAGTTAAGCAATATAAAAATCACACCATTTAACTTCACACTATATTATAGGTTTCGGAAAAGGATATGTCCCTATCCGCTCAACTGGAACATAACCCCTTTGGCATAACTCCTTAAGCTAAAACAATGGGGGTGGTTCTAGGAACCCTAAAGTAATTCAGCACTAAGTAACCTTGTGGATGAAGTAGGAAGTTATCTTCTTACCCACTTGACTATATTTCACATTGTAAGTTAGAGTCAAAGTTGTCTGTATCACGACCCCAGTGATAGTACTACTAAACGCACTAGTTTTCCATTGTATCATAAGGGGGTAAAGTAAAGCCGAGATACTCCCAAATAAGTCAGTGCGACTCTTTGGGTAAATTGAGCTTGCTCTTAGATAACTTGTGACACCTAGTTAATAGATCTTATTAGGGAGGTCATTTTGTCTTGGAGCCCACTTTGCTAGTCCATTCTCATGTCAAGCCATCATAAAGTGCAACTCACTTGGAGTCTGAACCTTGTTTTTCGAAAAAAGAAAAAGAGCCCATGTAAGTTAGAACTAAGTGCCTTTCATCATGGAATTAAATGAAATCTCACTTATCTCAGTTTCATTCTCTCCTTCGGATGAGGAAAAACTCTACCCAAGTGGCGTTTAGTTTATTTTCATTATTTTTATCTATACCCTTGTGTTCTCGCCACCCATTTTTGGGGGTGAGAAGGAGACATACCTCACATATTTTATCAAAGATAGTGTTTGCCACTTTTTTGACCATTTATGGCCATCCATGTTTCTGGATGGGTTGTTAAACTTCCAAAGTGTGCAGGTACATTTTCATGTCTTTGATAGTTCTTTGATCCTAATTTTAGGATCGTCTTCACAATTATGATTTCGGTTCATCATTTATATCTCCTTAGGTTGATAGTGTTTTGGTCACATTCTAGTCACACAATTTTGGTACTTATGTCATGTTTTCAATTTATTGAGAACTTGATATAAGTCCCTTTATTGTGCAGTTACACTTCTCACGCAACTAAAAACATCTTGCTATACTCATACTTTTTTTCAGTTTAGAAGTCATCTAAATATTTTTGAGGGTGTCGATATTTCTTTATATATACCAAAATAACGTCATCTTGATACTAACACCTTACTTACTCAGTTCATATATCTATGTAGTGTTGTTACGCTATACATACTCGTAACTTCCATTTTTTAGAAGACTTAGCTTTCATCGGCATTCAAACTAGTTTGAGTATACCTCGTCAAGAAATTGTGTCAGTACCACTTTAATATTTAGGCCTTTTTAGAATTATAAATTGACCTACGTATTGATATGATTTTGTCACTATTCACTTTGGACCCTTCACCATAATCATAGTTAGGGTATAAGCTTAGATGAATAAAAATTTGAGGGATCGTCGCATTTGAGTGTTCTTTAAATCATTAAAACAACCACATATCATTTCTTCTACAGCATGCTAGGTTATTACAACATCACATTGAGTGAATTGCACAAAGATACGCCTAGGTTTCACATAAACCTTTGAAGGCATTTAGACAAAATCTAGTATTGTTGTAACTAGTAATGCCTAGAATCACGAATATGGCATCCAAACCAAATGATCACAACGTAGGAGAAAATACTTTTGAATCATTCCCCATTTAGTAGAAAAAACTTAGTGCCTCTCTTTTCATAGGTCAAGGACATACAGCCATTGATTGATCATAGTGGATAAGAGTCAGACTCTTCTAAAGAACAACACCAATTAGTCTTAGGTCACTTTGACGAACTCCTTTATTACAACAAAGATCAAATACTCGCAAGAGTCTTGGAGTTAGGAGCCAAGATTCTACAATAACATGAAGTGGAAACTAAGGTTTTTAATCATAAAATAGAAGAATGAAGATCCCTCTTAGACATAGATAACCCCTTTGACATGGGGTATGCTTCTACTTCTAGTCAACATCATAACACCACTAAAGGAGACCCATCCAAGCCACTTGGTGATCCAGGAAGACCTTATTACAAAGTTTCACGTGAATTAAAGATTGAAATAAAATCCCCACCACCTCCCAAGTTTGATGAGTTAGAGGATCCTTTAATTGAAGAAGAGATCCTTCAAAAATAGATCCTAAAACTGATCCAAAAATTAGTAAACTTAGGATCTTCAAGTAGGAATGTATACAAAGACAAAATCAAAACAAAATCTAATGAGTTCCAATTTGATCCAGATAGTGACATGACCTTTAAAGTGGATAAGGCACAAAGACCAATGTTGCCAACCAAAGAACAACCCATTGAACAAGAATTAAAATCAATGAAAGACACACTTACTACGCTACAAGAGGGAAACGTAGGACATAGTAGGAAATATTTGTATGAAGAATTATACCCTTACCCCTTTGATGAGGACATGTTACGAAAACCCTTCCCAAAGCATTTTATTGTTCCTAAACTCGATAAATATAAAATAAAAACTAATCCTCATGATCACATTAAATACTTTTATATGGCTTGCCAAGTGGTAGCATACAACAATAAATTCTTAATACAACTCTTTCCTCGTAGCCTAGGGGCACTGGTATTGGAGTGATTCTATAGCATACCAGAGAGCTCCATTATAACGTGGCCCACATTAGCAGAGAAATTTTTACGACATCATTCCTATAACATGGAAAATTATATCATAATGAATGACCTCTGCAATGAAAATCAGAAGCCCAAAAAATCCTTTGCAAGATTTTTACAATGATGGTGAGGGTTGGCAAGTCATTTCCCTTATTCCTTGCTAGAAAAGTAGCTAGTAAGCATATTTGTTCCTAACTTGAAATTGGAAATATCCTTCCATTTGAAAATGCACTGTGGCTCTAACATTGAAGAAATCATAGAGAAGGGAAGTCAAAACAAAAAGGCCCTCATCGTAAAGGGAACACTTAAACCAGATTTCAAAAGAAAAAATAAAGAAAAATCCTTAGATAAACCAAATTTCTTTAACAAAAATAGACATGTCATTGGAGATGGAATTACAAAATCCAAGAGAGTCCAAGCCTTGTAGAATGATCTGCTTTTAAATCTCTCACAAGGACCTTGTCCCAAGGTATCCACCAAACATGAGTTCACACCATTAACAGAATCACTATCTACCATACTAAAATAGTTAGATAATGTAAACATGGTGGAGTACCCAACCATGATAGTAATATACCTAGAAAATGCTCAAAAACCCATTTGGTTCAAAGAACATAAGTACTATGACTTCACCATGTTAAAGGGCACAAGATAGATAGGTGCTTGAGACTAAGACATTACATACAAGACCTCATTGAACAGGGAAAAATTTCCATAGATTCTCCCCCTGACTTAGGACAAGGTCCAAATGATAAAATGGGTATCTTTAAAGATCCTTTTCCTAACCATGTAGATAAAAATAAAGGAATCCAAATCATGGAAAAACTTCCAATGACTATAGGAATGTCACTTATATTTATCCCACTAATGATAGTCCCTTTGAATCCCTCATAAGATGTATCTATTCATCTGATGAACATGTCAATACTATCAAGATCTTAGAAAAGAGTTTCGTAGTAGAGATGAGACATGCTCATTTAATCATACCAGATCCCCTACATGTCCCTTGGGAAGGTTAGTAAAATTTGATAGACCAATTAGAGAAAACACCCTCTAGGATATCAATTTTAGATCTCCTAAAAATATGTATTATACATAAAATCATATTGTATAAAACACTACATATTTCAGGAGTCTCCACTGATGTAGATCTTGTGCATCTCTAAGCCATGATTTCAGACCTTGAATCTAATGATCATATCACTTTTGATCATGCTGCAATCTCGTGTAGCAACCCAAAGTACAACTTACCCTTATACCTAGAAGTGGTTGTTACCCATCAAAAAATTAAGAGAGCACTTGTGGATGGTGGATCTAGTCTAAACATTTGTACTTTGAAGTTGGATAAGTAGTTAGGCCATTCAGAGATGGATCTAGGGGCCAACACAATTACAATCACGACCTATGATAATGAGGAGAAAGAGTTACTAGGAACTCTAGTGATTCTAATAGAAATAGGGCCAACTTGTCATGATACAATATTCCATGTCCTTGACTTGGATCTACCATACAACATGCTCTTAGGACACCCATAGATTCATGTCATGTAGGCCATTCCTTCAAGTTTCCATCAAAGTATCAATATGTGCCATAAAGGATAGATAACCACTATTCAGGGTGATCTAGAACCATTTTTACATTGCAGAGCCTTGCACAGTTTTTCTCGTGCAAATTATGAATGCCCTTATGTAGACATTGTCATTCATTTGTAAACAGAGGCTATAAAGGAACATGTGGATCTAGATTAACTCACCCCTTGTAATCAATAATTTTCTTCGTTGGTCAACTCTTTCGCATCACAAGAGGTAACATCAGAATAATATGGCCTAGATGATCCGTTCACCCTTGAACAAGATTTATTAATATAATATTTATCAGTGTCACTCAGGACACGTCAAAAACCCTATTTTTAGTTCAAAAGCACTCGAGATCAATTACCTAAACCATTAGAGAAGTTCATTCCTAGTTCTTTCTTATCTAAGGAAAAGATGTTCAAAGATTCCACCAGCAGAGTACTTGAAGGTACCATGGCCTCATGCCATCAGGCCTTGCTATATTTTGAAGGCCAGTGTATGATGTACCTCATGGGTTACAATGGGTTTGGATGTGGTATCAATGTGCAAGGGTGATTAGAAACCATTCCTATCCTTTTCTTTAAATTAAATAAGCATGGTTTTGGAATAATACCTCATGATGATACACCTTTTGATATTGATGCCCACCTCTTCCAAATGTGAGGATGGCTCATCTCATTTCGATAGAGACACATATTCCCAATGTATCCTCTTTGAGGATCTTTCTTCCACTAACCTATTCCCTGATTCAACCATCCTTATCTTGTTCAGATCCAATCCTCAAACCAATTACCAATTAACCATTATATATCCTGATCTTGTAGATTGGGATCAACAATTTCACTTGCTTATCGATTTCTTTGAGAACAATAAGGCATTTGCAGAATTCATGGGTTTCAAAGATTTTATTCTAACCGGGGATCACAATAAAGGATTTACAATTCAACTAGACACTTGTTCATAATTTAGAGAAGAACTATAGATGTTTGGGCACTTGAATAAGAAGATCACAAATAAGAGTAAGAATAATTTCAGAGAAACCTTGTCCAAGGAATACACGCAAGTCTCATAGTGAATTTTTTTTTTAAGTTCTTGTAAACAAACAAGACGAAGTGCCTATGGAAAAAATGGTCTATCTGTTCAAGGATGATGACGAGCTACCTAAGGAAGTTGATCTTACTCTTCCCCTTGATCCTACCTAGATGGAGGATACTTATAAGATGCTTTTGGAAGAAATGATCAGTGTCAACATTGGCTTAGAAGAGAAACCTAGAGTGATAAAGTTGGGAGCTTCACTCTCAGCTTGAGATTAGAAGGTTTTTGTAGAGCTGTTAAGAGAATATGGAGATATATTTGCATGGTCATATGCTGATATGCCTGGTTTAGACATAGACTTAGTCATGCACAATCTCGTTGTGCACCCAGAAGCCAAACTCATCAAACAAAAGTTAAGAAATATGCACCTTAAAATTTCACTCCTTGTTAAGGAGGAACTTGAAAATTTATTAGCTGTTGATTTTAGTAAGCCCATTGACTATTCAGATTGGATATCTAACATAGTCCTTGTTCAGAAGAAACCTGTTGGCATAAGGATATGCACCAATTTCTATGACATCAATAAAGCATGTCCCAAGGATGGCTTCCCCTTTCCTAAGATTGATATGATCATTGATTCCACCACTGGTTATGAAATGTTGTCCTTAATGGATGGTTTTTTAGGTTATAACCAAATCAATATTGCAGAGGAGGATAAACATAAAATGGATTTCATCACCCCTTGGGGAACATTCTATTACAAATTCATGCCTTTAGGGATCAAAAATTCTAGGGCAACCTATCAACGTGTAATGAGTGTCATCTTTAATGACATGATGAATGACATCATGGAGGATTACATTGATGATATTTTAGCTAAGTCCAAAAGCATAGGAAAACACCCTGAAGTGCTAAGACGTATTTATCAACATCTCTGGGATTATAAGGTACACTTGAATCACAAGAAGTGTGTATTTGGTGTTTTTTCAGGAAAACTACTAGGTTTCATTGTTTCATAGAGAGGAATCAAGGTAGATCCTACCAAGGTTATAACTATCACAAAAATGCCTCCACCTACTACTTTTAAGAAATTGAGGAGTTTACAAGGAAATATTTAGGGAATCCTTAGCTTTATTTCATAGATTTCAAATAAATTCCATCCATTTACACATATCCTTAAGAAGGATGTTGCATTCAACTAGGGACCAGACTGTCAATTTAAGGAATTTGCACTACTTAAATAGTACCTTGTCAACCCACCTGTACTTATGCATACCCCAGGAAAACCTCTCGTCTTATACATCTCTACTACCCAGTTTGCTATTGTTGCACTGCTTGTCCAATATGATCTAGACCATATAGAAAGGAAAATTTATTACCTCAGTCACACTTTGATTGCCTATGATCTAAATTACTCGTAAATTGAAAAGGCCTTCCTAGCAGTTGTCTTTACCTTCCACAAACTTTTCCATTATCTCTTTAACAACAAAACCAAACTAATATCTAAAGTTGAACCTCTCAAATAAATTTTATCCAAAACCTCCCTTACAGGAAGAATGGCTAATTAGATCATTCTCCTAAGTGAATTTGATATTGAGTTTGTGAATCATAAGTCCTTGAAAGGATAGGTATTTGTAGACACCTAAAATTGGTTACCCAATTTAGTGTCCCCTGGGTTCGTTTATCCTCTCGGGTAACCCAGGGCACCTTTATATTACCACTTCTCCCTTAGGTTATTACTTAAATATTTAATTTATAGCCCTATCCTAAGTTTTCTCCACCCCATTATATTTCATCCATGATTAATTAAACATTAACCATGTAATTTTACCTTCTACATTTATTCCAACTACTTATCTACCCCATATAAATTTCCAACCTCCCGTATCATTTTTATCCATCCATCCCACCTATTTCTCCTCCCCTAAAACCATGCAGTGGGATTTTTCCATAGTTGAGTTGGAGGGATAATATTCTTTTCCTTACAATTCATTTCCTTTTCGCCACTTTGGGAGTCTGTTCCCCGATTGGCGTCGAT
The DNA here is from genome assembly GCA_019776745.2 of Taxus chinensis. Lineage (NCBI taxonomy): Eukaryota > Viridiplantae > Streptophyta > Pinopsida > Cupressales > Taxaceae > Taxus > Taxus chinensis. The sequence goes on along the minus strand of CM034149.1, from coordinate 620,251,363 downwards.
TTTTTTGAGAGGCGCCAATTTTTTGGAGCGGCGCTGATTTTATCTTAGTTAGAGCCGATTATAAATTTATGACTTGAGATCCTCTCTAGTTAGATTCAGAAGATCTGGTTGCATAGAGATTACTTTATCTGAGTGATTAAAGAGATTATTAGAGAAAGAGAGTGAGTTTTGTGCAGTTTAATCCCTGAGAGGTGCATTGTTACTCTGTCCACATATCTACAACTCTTAGAGGTCTCCATAGCTACCCGGGCCATCATCAATCATCAATCAAGCATTTTACAGGTATTCTTCTTTGTTAGTTTCTCTAATCTCCTTTCGATCAACACCGATCCAGTCCAGTCAAATCTGATTAGTCTTTAATCAACGTTAGTTTATCCAAATTGGCACAGACCGGGCCTTTCTTCGGTTTATAGATTAGAATACATCAATTTCTACCTTGGATCCCCTTTTTCTATCTTCAATATCTGATTTCTGATCAATCTTCAGTAATTTGGTCTTACGTCTAATCCATTTTTCTTAGTTTGCTTGTTTCTTTTACTTTCTGGCCTTCTGTCTTCCTATGTGTCTAATCGACACCGATCACTTCCTGATCGATGCCGACCTAAAAAATCGATACTGATCACTATCTGATCAATAATAACCCAAAAAAATGACGCTGATCACTGTCTGATCGATGCCGACCAGTCTGTAGAAAGATACAAAATTTAGGTGACAAAATTTCAGCTTTATTTTTATAGTTTCCTACTTCTGCGGTTTTTACATTTTGTCTGCTATTTTAAATCAAAAAACCTAAATATATACTTACGTATTTTATCATGTATGTATTTATTCTTGATTGAAAACATGAAATGACATCTGTCGAGGAAGCTCATTACTTCCCAAACCCGCTTTCCGGGCAATTCACCCATATATCCTCTAACGTCATCTTTTTCTGCCAAGGATTTATGCATCGCAGGTTTCTTAGATCTACTTTGCGGAATTGTTCATGTGCGTCCATCTTGTCTCCATTGAAATTCTCTCCATCTACATCTACGGATCTTATCCAATCTATCAGGTATAAATTTTATTTGAGTTTTTCAAGGTTTTTGTGTTTAGTTTGGTGCATTAACTTGGATAGGTAACAAACACATAAATTATTGATCTACATTTTGGCATGCCTGGTGGGACCGACACCAAAGTCCCTTATTGGTAAGTTCATTTCTTTCCCATTTTTGATCTTTTGTTCTTTTTCTTCACTAATTTTTATCAATTTCTCTTAAGCATTCCCTTTCATCATTTCGGTTTTGGTTCTCTCATTTCTAGTTTCTTAAAATAGAAATTTCCTTTCCACTTGTATCTTGTTGGATTTGTTTATGTGTTCTATTTAACCCTGTTCTATGGAGTGGTTTTCTTGTTCATGGGATTGTTCGAGGGGAAAGAGCTCAACAATGTGCTTTTTGAAGTCCACACACCTTGGAGAGCTAAATCTACAGATATTTCTCTTTTACAGTGTTTTTTTCTTTTTAAGAACTTAAAAAGAACTTGTTTGACTTATCTTCCTTGAAATCAAACACTTCGGTTTTAGTGCTTAAAAAGAACTTTTTCTTTGTCATTTATGTTGTATGTTCTTCATCTAGTTTTCTAAATAGGTTGAAAATTTGATCAAAATCGGTAGTGACACTATTTGATTTTTATTTTTCACCCTTGCACACAAAGCCAAAATCACTAGGTATAAAGCATTTAAATAAAAACTCCTTCCCTGGACTCACCTACTTAGAAGTGACATCCAAGAGGAAGAGCCTACGCAGTACTCGGGCCGTGCTATAAATTCACAGAAGTTTTGGTATATATTGGCAAAGCACCTGACTCTTTTAACGCAGCAGTGTCTGAAGTGTGGAGGTAGGCCCCTCTATTAAGCCACGTACCAGTCTATTACTGAAGTGCCTTCGGGACTCCACACCAAAACATTACCCAAACCATCCTTAGTTTGGCCAATTGAGTAGTCCCCATTCTAAAAATCCTTCCCTAACATTTTCTTTCTTAAAAAGCATGAAAATTTGAAAGAGATAATCACCTACGCTGCTTGAATTGTCTGTGCATTAGTTAGGTTAATCTCTTTCTATGTTTTTGCTTGTTTATGATGGTCATCACCCGGTCACAATCTAGAAAAATGGCTCAACTAGCCTCTTCTTCATATGAGACCACCACTAATGTGGATGTTTCGGCACCCCTCAGGTCTTCTTCTGGAGCTCTATTAGTTGGTTCCCCATCTTGGTCATATAATCCTTTCTATCATCCTAAAGTGATCCCATCATGAGTAGCTTCCCCCTGTCCTTCAGAGGTGTCATCTGCTTCTGATATAGAGTATGTTCCTTGCAAAGATCCTAAATTTCAGGCACTCCTTCATCACAACCCGGTAGCCCTTATGGACTATCTAGTGCATGAATCTACTCACATATCTGATCAGGGACCACTGATCTAGTAAGTTTACAATTATTCTCATGATCCATCCTAAGATTTCATAGAACAATTAGCATGCTTTTTCTTGCCTTGAGCCACGAAAGAAGGTGGCGCATCTATGCCTCCTTTTTCTCTTCCACCAACCATGTCGAATGGTTCTCAAATGACCCTGCCTATCCCTAGTACCGCGGCTACCTCAGCTACCCCACATCCTACTTTTGAGAGGCCCTATTCTTCAGCTATGATGAGTGCGTCCATGCTCCCAAATTTTTTTGTTAATTCTTCTATGCCATCTATTGCGTCTTAGGTTCAGTATCTCTCTGTGAACCAACCCCCTCCTACGAGTCAGTCGGTTCCTCCTTCTCATCCTCTAGTTGGTCTTTCTTCTAATGCTCTAGTGACAGTGACCTTTACCCATCCTTTGGTTTTGGCACCCCTAATAACCAATCCAATAGTCAAAAGCCTCATTCAGAGTTTGTTTCCCACTATATCAAATCAAATCAGCACCCACATTCCTCAATCCATTCTGATTCAGTCGGCAAGTGTAGGAACCCACCAATCACAGGATCCATCTTTCATTCAACCACCTTTCTCTCAACCACTTGTCATCTCATAGCCTATTTATGCTCAGGCTCCTTCACAACAAATACCTCGCCAAACGTCACACAGAACGCTTGGTTATTCCTCTTATCATCCTGTTAATCAGCAGATGAATCCCCCATTAACGCCTTAACAAAACATACCATTCTCTTCTTATACGGGACATTCCAACATGCCCCCTCCTCAATCTAACTTCGTCCAACTTATTTTTAAGAAAATCATAGACCTAAAATCCTCCAATAAAGGGGCTCACCCTTCATACTCTTTTGAAGAAGTATGTAATGAACCGATTCATCCATCAGTGGCTTTTAAGCCTTATCCTCCCGAATGGGAACTTCCTCATTTCTCAAAATTTCATAGCCAGAAGGATCCTCAACAACACCTATGAGCATTCAAGCATGCTTGCTACCTTATAGTCCAGGAACAGGAGCTTATGTTCCATACCTTTCCTATGTCTTTAGCAGGGCCCGCTTTAGATTGGTACAATAACATACCCCAACATTATTTGTTTTCTTTCTCTCAATTAGCTCATATGTTTATAAACAACACATAAGATCTCGATCACATATATTTATAACATTCGTCAGTTCAATGATGGGTCTATTGTAGACTTTGGCGCTCACTGGAGAGGGATAATAAATCAATTGTCTTTCTCCCTCGCTCAATCTAAGAAAATCAAGTTTTTTACTTGATCTAGCGCTAATCATATTTCTTCCACTTTAAGGATTCAGACCTTTCATACATTTGAAGAATCCTTTACGATGGCACATAAGCTTGAGTCTTGTGCCATCGAACAAGGGAAGCTAGAACTTCGTTCTAATTCTAAACCATATTTTTCTTGGTTTACAAAATCAAACCCTTCCACTTCTAACAAAGACAAGAATCAGGGGTCTACAAACACTATCATATTAAAAACATCACAAGATGATAACACTTCTAATCAAACACCCCAGAGAGACTCTTCATCTTTTTGAAAAGGACCTCTGTCATCTAGATCTTTTACTTTGTTGGGGGAATCATATGCTTCTATCTTAGAAAAAATGCTGGAAGTTCACATGATCGAACTTCCTCCTATTAGGAATTTTGATGAGATCCAAGAATGGCCATTCTGGTATCATGAAAATGACTTTTTTCGTTATCATAGAAGCAAAGGCCATGACATTGAACAATGTACGACCTTCAAAAACCTTCTCCAAAAATTCATTGATAAAGGCAAGCTCATTCTAGATAATCCAAATGCTCCCCCAAATCAAGTGCTTGATGTTTTTAAATAGCCTTTTCCAAATCATTCCCCAAACAATGATGCTTTAGGGTCTCAAAAACCAAACACTCATACTATTAACTTCATTTCTACTAATGGTTCTTCTTCTAATTCTAAATCATCCATAAACACGTCAAATGAATCAGAACTCTCCTCTGCTCCTTCAAATTATGAGATTCCAAAATCCTCAGATGGTCCATCTTCAAGTCTTCCTTTATTACAAATAGAATCGTCTCCCTCTACCTCACCTTATGATCTTCCACCTATACCTAAGATAGTGTCATATTCATCTGTCTCATCATCAAATATTCTTTTGGTTCTTGAGTCATTTACATCCCTTCAAATTCCTACTACAGATACTTCTACTTCTGTCACTCCCATTTTTTTCGCAACGATGCCTTTAGTTAATGTACCCATAGTTATACCAACTTCTATGCCTTCAGAAGCATCCTTAATCTTAACCCTTCCTGTCACTTTTCTTGTAGTAATTACACCCACAATTACTCCATCTAAAGTATCTTACTCACAAGAGACCGCTTCTTCATTACCTATCTCTTCCACTATCAGTGCTTCCTTGCCTATTAAGGAAACATCTAAAGAGATAGCATTGACACCTATACTTCCAACTCCTAGACTGAGACATAAACAATTGGAGTTTAAGCCTAGGGTCACATCATCAGTATCATCTCCTCTACTTCCTCCAAAATGGTTACAATCACTGTATGCGGTCGAAGTTGTCACCATCCATGAAAATGGAAAAGAAATATTTCAGACCATCAAGACTCTTGGTGCTTTCCCTCAAAAATCCCTCTTTTCGCCTCATAAAAGATTAGATTTATCCATTGAAAAGACGTCTTCTTCTACAACGCCATCTTCAATGGTGCCTTGTAAAGTGGATTTACCTACTAGAAGGGCATCACCTCTTTTATCACAACCGTCATCTTCGTCACCAAAAGCTAAGGCACCCTTTGTACCTCCTATCAAATCTATTTTGGGAGCTCCTGCCCCATCTAAATCAGTCTTATCTAAATCATCGTCTATTGCAGCCAAGCAAACTTCTTCATCTCTAAAGACCAAAAAACTTGTCACGTCTTCATCATCTTAAAAATCTATCTTAGGAGCTCCTCCTCCACTAAAATAAATCTTACCTCACTTGCTTCCATCTCCATCACCTAAGGTTGCTTCTCCCAATGTCTAGAAAATCAAAACAGTCCCTAAAAAGACTGTCAAACCAAATATGTAGGTTCTTTTACCTCGGTAGTCTGTTAAGGCTAAAGAGGTGCCTTCGTCACCTCTGCCCTCATCTTCGTCTACCAGATTCTATACTAAAATCCTTCACCAACTTATCCAATCTTCATCTATATCTCTTCCTCCAATCAAACCCTATAATCCCAAAGGAGTAAAACCTTCATGGTTCAACTTTGATTTGATTTGTCCTTACCATCACACTCCAGGTCATGACACCGAGGGATGTAAAGCCCTTCAATCTATCATTAATAGCCTCTTGGAATAAAGTGATCTTCTCCTGGAAGAGGAGGAGGAAAAAGTGTCTCATGTCATCCCAACTACATCTGAACCTAAATGGTCTACTCAGGCCTCTAGTTCTATTTATATCACTCCGGATGATCTTCCACCTTCTCAAATTGACACAATTCATATCGCCACTAGAGTACAACAATATGATAATCCATCATCCTCTACAACCTCTCAACCATGAGTCTTCATTTCTGCTACCCCCGAAGGAGTTCCTCCTTCCTCATCAGCCCTGAGACCTTGGGTCTCTATTTGTGCTTCACCTCAGGCTCAGATTCTTGTGTCAGTTGAGGAGAGTGTTATGAAACAACTCACCCATGCTCCAGTCAAAATGTCTCTTTTTGACCTCATTCAGTTATCTCCCTAGCATCACCAGGATCTTATTGATAATTTGTGCCATATCGCAGTGAATTGAGATGAGTCCCAGCCTTTCAAGATGGTTGTTGAATTGAATAGACCGTCAACCACCATCTCCTTTGAGGATTCTGAAATTCCTTCCCTTTCTTCTGAGGATTTAGAAGCTCCTTTCTTTATCACAGTTCAAATCAATAACACTACGTTAGAATGCGCTATGATCGACAGTGGTGCTGCACTCAATGTCATTTCCTCCAACACATTTGAGAAACTTAAGTTACCGAAGAACATAGTGTCACAACCACCTTTCGCCCTAAAATCATTTAATGATCAGCTGGTGGTTACTTTAGGAACTGTGGTCCTGCCCATTTGGGTGGGCAAGAAACTGCTTCACAAGATTTTTTACATTATTGAAGGAAAATTCCACTACAATATGATCCTCAGACGCTATTAGATCTGTATAATGCACTGCATTCCATCAACCCTCCATCGATGCATAAAATATCACTATGAGGTTAAAATATATACTAATCCAGGAGACCCTTTTCCATCTGCACAATGTGACATGACCACAGGGTCTGCCCCTCCAAAAGAGAACGCTGACTCTCTCGATGAGGTTTCATTCTCTTCCATACCTACAACAAAACTACCAAATCTACAAAATCTGGAAGAAACGTTGCAGTGTTTTTTGCTAGGAGAGCTTCCTCTTCTCTCTTTTGATGCCCATCTCAAACCTAACGAGTATGGTAGGCCAGAAAAACAACCTAAATATCAACCAGATCTCGATCGCATCGTCACCATTGGTTTACCCAGTTAATAGACTAACTTCATTTACATGTGTCTTGATACACCTCACTATCATCTAGATTCTCTTCCTAGAGCTAAACCCTATTTGGCAGGGTTTGATTGTCTACAGAATCCCGCGTTCGCAAAAACTTATCTATATCGATGCGCATGGAAAAGCTTTATCTTGGGAAAGTATGAACAGGGTGTGGATGACCTCGCATTCATTCCAACTCTTAAACCACACCAAAAATTTGGTATAGGGTTCAAACCTCTCTTGAAAACCACCATCCCCATTCTCAATGAGCCTCTTTCCATTGAGGAACCATCTTCTCCCGTCAGGTGGGAAGCATCATTTGATGTAGATGACACCATTTCCATCCCGCCTAAATTTTTTTTTTAGTCAATACCATTTCCTTAGGTCCATTGACCTTTAAGACTGATGGAAAATCCACTTCCATACCATTAGTCTTCCCTGAAATAGTTGGAGACGACTCTCCCACTATCAATACTACACACTGTGCAGATGATGATTTTGTCCTTTCCTATCTAGGGACAGAGGATTCTTATCTTCCTAAAACCAATCCTTCTGACACATCTACGCTTCTCAGTGAAGCCACTGTCAACCTTAATATAGGGACTTCTGAAGATCCTCACATCATTAAGGTCGTCCAATCTCTTAACCCATGGGAGTTAGGAGACTTCACTACCTTTCTTTCCCACCATCACTAAGAATTTTCTTGGTCATATGAAGATATGCCAGGCCTCGATCCTAATATCATTACTCTTCAAGAAATCAAACTAGTTAAACAAAAATTACGTAAGATGCATCCTCATGTAGCTCTCCTTGTCAAAGAAGAGTTACAGCGCTTGCCTTCCGCCAACTTCATCCAACCCATTGACTATCCAAAATGGGTTTCAAATGTAGTACCAGTAACCAAAGCTATTGGGAAAATTTGAATTTGCACTAACTTTTGGGATCTTAATCTCACTTGCCTGAAAGATGATTTTCCTCTACCTAATATCGACCAACTCATGGATTTAACTGTAGGTCACGAGATGCTTTCTCTTATGAATGGTTTCTCTAGGTATAATCAAATTCTCATCGCACCAGAGGACCAGCATAAGAATTCCTTCATAACTCCTTGGGGGACTTTTTGTTATCGCATCGTGCCCTTCGGTCTTAAGAACACAGGAGTAACTTATCAATGTGCAATGACCTACATCTTCCATGACCTCTTACAAAATACTGTAGAAGATTATGTCGATGACCTCCTCGGTAAGTCCAAACGCCATCAGGATCATCTTCTCATCCTTATGCCTCTCTTTGAGAGACTCATTTGTTTTTGTCTTCACCTAAATCCATCTAAATGCATGTTTGGTGTTCTCACTGGTAAACTCTTAGGCTTTATCATTTCTATTAGGGGTAATGAAGTCAATCCCAAAAAAATAAAGGCTTTCCTTGAGATGCCTCCCGCTTCAAACTTAAAGCATCTTTTTGGTCTTCAAGGGTGCCTTCAATCAGTGCATCGTTTTATCTTGCAACTTCATATTGTTGTCAACCTTTTCATCATCTCCTCCGTAAAAATGTTCATTTTGAATGGGATGAGCATTGAAAAAAAGCCTTTGATGATCTGAAAGCTTATCTTCTTTCTCCACTTGTGCTTATACCTCCACGAGAGGGGGAGCCATTCTATCTTTATATTTTTGTGACTGACCATGCTCTGGGATCCATGATCTCACATCGGGATGCTAGTGGTAAAGAATAGGATGTCTATTATATCAGTCACACTCTTCATGAGTATGAAACACATTATTCTGAAGCTAAAAAACTGTGTTGTGCTCTCTTATTCACAACTTCTAAACTTCATCATTACCTCCTTAATCACAAAACCTACATTGTTACAAGTGTTAATCCACTCAAGAAAATGCATGCAAAACCTTATCACAATGATCGTATCACTTGTTGGCTCATGCTCATGATAGATTTTGACCTCGAGTTTATCTCACAAAAATCTATCAAGGGTCAGGTCATTGCGGATCAATTAGCTGATACTCCTCTTCTAGACACTTAAGTCCCCCTCACTCATTTCATAAATGAGTACATACGACAAATTAATTTCAGTCTATCTCCATTTAAAGCAAAACTCTTCTTTTATGGGTCCAACTGTCAGCAAGGGGGACGTGCAGGTTTCATCATGATTCCTCCTTGGTGTGCACTAATCCCTGCTGCACACAAGCTTAACTTTGAATATACCAATAATATGGCCAAATATGAAGCTCTTGTTTTATGTCTTCAAAATTCCATTAATCTCAGTGCTCACCATATCGACATGTTCAGTAACTCTGAGCTCATTGTTGATCAAGTCACTAGAGTCTATTAGTGTAAAAATGATATCCTTCAAAAATATCATGATATCGTTCTCTTTCATCTTCAATCTTTTGATAAATTTACTATCCAGGCTATTCCTTGCACTGCAAACTAATTCGTAGATACAATGGCTTCTTTAGCCTCACTTATTCCACCTTTTACTAAAGAATCATGAATTTATGTGGTTGTTCAACATTTAGACCAACCATCTCATCTCAGGCAATTGACTTCAATCAACGTGGTCATGACTGACACTCAAGATGAGTGGTATCTGCACATTTTTTTATTATCTATCCCGTTTAGTGCTTCCTCTAGATCTGACTTCCAATGGTAAAATATTTTTATCTGACGCGCTAACCACTATACTATTTTGGGCAGAATCCTTTACAAACATGGCTTTGATGGTATTTTGCTTAAGTACCTCAAAACCCCTGACTCATATAAATCCATTCAGGAGATCCATGGTGGTATCTATGGTGGACACTTTGGTGGTTTGGCCGTGGCTAAGCACATCATACGTTTAGGTTATTATTGGCCTTCTCTTAATTGAGACTACTACAACTATGTCAAGAAATTTGTCAAGTGTCAACAACACGCTAATCTCACACATATCCCTAGCCAGGATTTTCAACCTGTAACATCTTTGTGCCATTTTTCACAATGGGGTCTTGATCTCATTGGTCTCATCAATCCGTGCTCTTTGCAGTGACATCACTCCATCATCACTTCCATAGAATACCTCACTAAATGGGTGGAGGTTATTCCTCTTTCGTCAACCAAAGCTAAACCTATTGTTGATTTTGTCTATCAACACATCATTTTTCGCTTTGGTGTTCCTCACAAACTTGTTACAGACAACAACAAATCTTTCAAAAACAAATATTTGTAGAAACTTTACGACACCTTCAATATTAAACTTAACTTTTCTTCTCCATACTATCCACAATCTAATGGCCAAGCTGAGGCTTCTAATAAAACTTTACATAATATCCTCACAAAGGTAACTAGTCGATCTGGTAGGGATTGGTACTTACACATCCCTTTTGCTCTCTGGGCTTATCGAACTAGCATTCTTACCCCTACTAGCACTACTCCTTTCTCTCTCATCTATGGATGTGAGGCTGTCCTTCCATTAGAAGTCCAGATTCCCTCTCTTCATGTCTCTCTTAGGGAGTTTGTCTTTGATGAGGACTATCTTCAAAACCATCTAACACAGCTTGAGTTGTTAGATGAACGTTACCTTAATGCTCTTGAACATCATCAAGTCTATCTTGAGCATGTCAAGTGTGCTTATAACAAGCATTTACAGTAGTGTGACTTCCAAGTTGGTGATCTTTTTCTTAAAGAAAACCAAAATGTCATTACTCTGGAATGGAGTCAACGTGGTAAGTTTTCTCCTAACTAGATGGGACTGTACATTATCACTCATAAGTATCAGTCCGGGGCTTATCACCTGTCTTCCATGGATGGTATACCTAAAATGGAGCCTCTTAATTCTTTGCATCTAAGGCCCTTCTACTATTAAAATCTATCTTACATGATCTTAGTCTCAAAATAGATCTTTTCATCCATCTGCAACCAGTCATGCATTTCGTAGTGACACGGAACTATGTGGTTCTCCATGTTATGTATTGCATACCTTAAATATGAGTATTGCGGCTCTACTCATGGAATTTTCCTTACGTATTTGTTCCTTCTCATGGTAGGAATACCTTAATCACTACTTCATTCACCCTAGGTGTTCATCTTGATCAAAACCACTTGGGGGCATAAGTACGTGCTTATACACATTTTCTTCCCCTCTATCTGATCTATCTGGTCTAAAATCAGCTTCTTCCAAAGCTAAAAAAGAAATAAAAAATGAAATGAGTTGTTATCCTAGAAAAAAGAGATGTTATCCTAGTCCCAAAAGATAGACTGATCCCTTGAAGGACAGCTATCCATGCCTTATCAAATAAAATAAAAAATATAAACCATTCATCGAAGGATGGCTATCATCAAAATCAAAATACAGACCGCTCCCTTGAAGGATGATTGTTTGTTTTATGACATTGTTAGCCTTTGCAGTGACAAACTTTCTCTCTTGGCCAGTTTGTTCACTTTTTAGCATCTCTAAAAGACTTCTCGTATTGATTAGTATTTATATATCTAGCAAACTTCCTGAATCGATTAGTTTGCTTTTTTATCAAACGAAAAAAAAAATCGTGAAGCTGTGATATGGGACCTTTTCGATCATATGGAGATCCTTTTTTCCCCATATGGGCACGTATTTAATCCTTCATATGTTCTGATGAGATGTACACTTATCTCTCATCCTTATCTACCTCCTAGATATAGTTTGTGAGTAACTAGTGTCAGGTTTATTTTATCCACGTCTATGACCTTGTGTGCATCGTCTTTCAATTTACCATCAAGGTCTCTATTTATGGTCAGTTAGGGGCCTAACTTATCATTATTTTTCCTATCTAGGTGTACTACTTTTTATTTCTAAGGGATAATATCATTACATAAATTTCTTTCAAAAAACCATTTCCCATGTTTGTTTGTTGTTCATCCAGTTAAATTAACATTTAACATGTTAATTTACTCAATCAAGTCTATCATCTATCTATTCTCATCTTATTCATCTCATATAATGTCATCAAAAAAGGATGTATTAAAAACACATGTGAATCCATCTATCTATATCATTGAATTGAATTAACATCTTAAACATGTTTATTTAATTAACCATGACAAATGAATCAAATCACATATATTCATCTATCATTTATAACATTCATCTATATCCATCAAAATTACATAACATCTATCCATATCTATCGAAAATAAATGCATGAATCCAATCACATGACACAAAATGATGAATATATATATATACATATATCTGTCTATACAAAAGAATTTTTGGTTTCCAATCAAGTCGTATACATCGTATAAAAAAATTCCTTCAGCTCAAGGCTACATCATTATATCTCTACAAAATATCACATCTATATGGTAAAATCAGATAGGTGGAAAACACTATCTCCTCCTCCCTCCTCAGGTCTAAGCTATCTCTCCTGACCATATCCTACAGAGCTGGAGATGCTTACTACCATGTCCCTGCCACCTCCTCGATCTCCTCTGGTGCTCACACCCTCCGAGGCACCACCAGTAGTGGCTATCATTGTCGTCCTCCTCACTCCATACTGAGGCACATATGAGGTGTTTTGTGTCAGGGCATCCTCATAATATCTCACCTCAGCAAGAAGATCCTGATAGGTACTCAGACTCACCATACCAGGTGCTCGCAATGGCACTGCTACTGGTGGTGGTTCCATTGAAACCTTGAAGGAGTATTTTACACATAATGTCTTTGAGCAAAGAACAAGGTCACATAATAGATCAACAGATGTTATGGCTACAATTGGGTCTCTCTTACACATTACACCTCAGGAGAGAAAAATTCCATTCTTTATAGAGAATTGACAAATACCCGCATATGACATGCCAGAATATTGTTTGGCATGTGAAATTGTTGGTCCATCCTCTCCTTGGTATGAACCTATATTTAGATACCTATAATATGGCACATTTCCCCTAGACATTACCCATTTTGAGAAGAAATCCCTTATCCATCGTATAGTCTGTTATACCCTAGTAGGAGGAACCCTTTATCATCGTGGCTATGACTGGAATCTGCTTCACTATTTGTATGTTATTGACTCATTCCACGCTATTAAGGATGTACACAGTGATATTTGTGGAGAACATACTAGTGGTATGGTTTTGGCTAAGAATCTCTTTAGAGTAGCTTATTATTGGCCCACCATGGAAGCATACTGTTGTAATTTCGTCAAGAAATGTGAGCTATGCCAGAAGTATGGGAACTTGATACATGCACTAGCACATGCTTTGCAGCTTATCGCAACACCTTTGCCATTTTCTAAATGGGGCCTGGATCTCATAAGGAATCTCCATCCTTTTCTTCAGATGGCCACACCCAAATTATCATTGCTAGTGATTATTTTACTAAATGGGTAAAGGTAGTGCATCTGACTTATTTCACAAGTGCACAAATTTCCATATTCATCATGAATCATCTCATCTTCCATTATGGTATCCCTTATGCCATTGTCACTGATAATGGTAAATACTTCAAGAATAAAATGGTTAATACATTATTTCAATGCTTTTGTATTCAACTCAAGTGGTCTACCCCCTATTACCCCCAAGGTAATGGAAAAGTCGAGGCTATTAATAAACCCCTTGTATGAATCATTGAGAAAATGGTAAGTAAGACTAGCCATAATTAGCACTTACAGATACATCCCACCATTTGGGCCTATCAAACCTCCATCTGCACTCCTACTGATGCGACCCATATTCCCTAGTTTATGGAACTAAAGCCATCATACCCTTAGAAGTGGAGCTTCCCTCCATGTGAATATCTCTCTGGGATTATATTGATAAAGATGAAGACTATAAAGTAACTCGGCTAGCAGACCTAGAGCTATTGGATGAAAATCGGATAAGAGTGTTTAATCACCTCAAGGTATACTAGAACAAAGTATCAAGAGGATATAAAAAATGGATCATTCATCATGAATTTTATTCAGGTGATATAGTGTTGAAATAAAATCAGAAGAACACCGTCAAAGATAGAAAAAAGAAAGGTAGTTTTGAGGCCAACTGGCTAGGGCCTTATGTGGTGGTTGCTAAGTATGGGTCATGAGATTATAAAATAGCATATTTAGATGGTAAATAAATTCTAGAACCTATGAACACCATGCATCTCAAGTGGTTCTATGCTTAAGTAGGGTGTGGATATCAAAAATAACTAAAACGTAGGAAAAATAAGAAAAATAAACAAAACATGAAAATTTTGAGAAAATAGTAAAGAAAAAGTAGGCCATCCACATGTGAAAACCATGCAATTGTGGCGCAGTGGGTAGGAATTTGGGTGAAAATCATTTTCTGGTGCTCAAGGAGGATTCACCAATCACAAGTTACTCTTGCATTAGGATGGGTACCCTCACTGCTTTCTAGAAATAATTTCCTTTGCTAAGTCTAGGAACCCTAGCAAATCCATCTTCACCGAACCATGATCTGGCCTATTTACACTTATATCTACATGAAGGATGTGCCTTTGTATATTCCCATCTAATTTTTGGGGCACCTTCACATTCCACTTTCTCATACATATGCATGTGGCATTCTTCCCTTTGTATATTCCCACATCATGGAGGAGTCATCCATGCTTCTTTGTCCTTGTACATTGCTTTCAGAACATGACCTTAGAAAAAACAAAAACATTCAGAAAAAGATACACAAAAATCTAAACATCAAGAAAATATCCCTTCTAGGGACAAAACTACATCAACGTTGTAACATTGTCTTAGGGAACCTTGAAAAAAATGTGAATAGTATCCTTGAAAACTTATCTTTCAAGATAACCCAAAAACATTAGGAAATATATCAATGTTGTCCCAAATAAACAAGGTAATGATAAAATTTCTTTTAGTTGTCTATTTGTATAGTTTTGGTTGTATATTTGTTTAGTTTTGTTAACTTTTGCTTGTATGTTCCTTTACTACACATCTGTTGTTATCACATCTACCATCTATCATTGTAGTCATTATTACACCCACCAAAGAACAAAGGAACCCCACACGCATCAGCCTATCACCTAGCGGGTGCTAGGCACTCACCCGAGCCACGCACAGGCGTCGAGTATCTCCTTTATGTGAGTCTAGTGGGAAACATCGTCTATGATAGAAAATTAAAGAGAGTGAGTGGATACGATACATGCAATCATCATAGAGCTTAGAATTTCTTCTATACGAATGTAGTCATTCCAAACAAAAATATACTTTAACAAAATAGGACTAAAATCAAACAAAAAGGAAAATGCATAACGATTCATACTCGTTTAATAAACATACATGAAGAAGAATTATGAAGATATGAGGATGGACCATAATCATTAATGATCATATTCAAATAAGTTGGTAACCCCATTACATCCACTAGATTCATTATAGAACATCGCAGTATGGAAGACCGAGGTCATACATCAGAACTGGATATATATCCCTTAGCTTCTCAAGAAGAAAATTTACAATCCCAAGCCCCTTGATGCATCCTCCCCCTATATTTTATCTACCCAATCCAATGTAACTCCACACAACGTTTCTACAGAGCTCTGCTCTATTTTGATCTATCTCAATATTCCTCTATGGGCGCTTGTATTTACAGGCCCCTTGAACTACCAAACCACCTTTCTAAGGCTTCAGATCCATTGCCAAGTATCTAGATATGGTCCTCCATGGGAGAAATCTCCTCCAGTCCTGAGCTCTCCACTCCTTTCCATGAAGGTCTTCCAAAAACCTCCATCACAGGGCATATTCCTTCCTAGGCCAACATGTTGCTAGGTCGGCACCTTATCCACTCCGCATGTGTAGTTGTGTCATGCTTTTCTCATGTTTTTCCTGATACGCCAAATATGGATAAGTCCCGAGACCTTGTTCTGTTGGCACATAATATGGTTCCTTCTAAAACCCTCATAGAACCCTGCCTTGCGTGCCTTCTTCTTACTTACGTGCCCTTCAACTTATTCCTTGCATGCCCGTGCACCTTTTTGTACTTGGTCAATATTTTAGGGGCCCAACATTGTTGCACACTTTACCTGTTCTCCGCCCATAGGAACACTTCTTCAAAGAAAGAATTACAATAGACTTAATGTCTTAGAAAAATAATAAGGGAATGAAGAATTGGGAAAAATGAAAGAATGGGGAAGTGTTGTTATTATTGTAGCAAGATAGGAAAATCTCTTTACAAGTCAACCTCTAACTTTTTCTAGGCATTGACTTTGTTTTTCCCTCTATGGCAGAGATCACCAACTAGGGTGCTTACCTCCTCAAAGCCCAGTCCATTTCCTCAAGTTTTCAATGTTTCAACCATTCCTTCCAATCAAAACACCATCTAGGTACTACATTTCTACATACCATTCTTCATCAGTACTTGCAGTGGTTTCTTGTTGTTTTCCCTTTCCCTTGCCTTTTCCCTTCTTATGTGTTATAACTAGTTTCTTATGTGCCATTGTGTAGGTTATCTTTGCACTTCAACTTCTCTTTCTTTATTTCTCTACCCTTTCTAAGCTTAGATCTCAAACTTATGAAGAACCTCCTTTTTGACCCATTCCCTAGTTGTTAAACCCTCGCTGGAATATCCCCTTCACAAGATGGTGCTTCTCCACAACTCTCTCTACGCATGTGAACTATTTCCCTCCTAGTTTGCAGATCCAAGCTCGTCACTTACGGTTAAATTTCTCCAATTTTTCTTCACACGGGTCAACTCTGGAAACCTTAGTTCATAAAAGATCTTCCTTCTTTTTATTCATAATGTAAATAATGAAATGTCTAACCTTCTATTTATAGTTTTTCCCACTTTTCAACATTAAATGCTACCTTACCTACCACTATACTTCAAGACTTAATGTGGATTTTTCAACAAAACCTGTCTTTAGCATTTTAACTCACACACCCAATCCTTGCGTGGACAATCCCCCAACCTTCTAGCACGTAACCAATCCATCTTGACAGGAGACTCTTGCATGTGCATCACTAGTTCCAAAGGTACTTCCATCATGATTTTTGTTTTTTCTCTCTCGCCTACCTCGTGTTTCTTTTGTGCTTCTTCCTCTCTTTTACATGGATCCACACTATAGCCTTACCTTGACACCAACCATCCTTTTTCACCATTCCTTTTATGGACTTCCTTTCCCAAGGCCATCTAACCAGGATTTCCAATCAAATCCTTCCTGGTTCATCACACTTTGCACTTTCCTCCACATTATTCTACCCCACAATAAAATTATGTGTGGTTCTCTGTGCATTCAAAAACTTCAAAAAAGTATAGGGGTTACCGACGCCCAAGGAATAACAAAAAAAAACAACGAGAAAGGGAAAAACAAGAAAATAAAATGCACTAAAGGAAATTCTAAAATAACTGACAACATTACCTTATTTACAAACACCACGAAGACTTATTTTTAGTAGGGCTTTAACCTACTTCCGTTAAAGTGTCCTAGAAAAGCTTGTCCCATCTAGTGCTTGAAACTGGCATGCGCCTAAATCAAGGATATATGAATTGATGTAGGGGGCCAACCAATGGAATTTTAACTTCCCAGGATGGCACAAAAACTTTGAATCATATAGTAAGACCATATTCCCAACCTCAAACTTCTTATTCTTAATGTGACGATCATGTCATTCCTTTTGTTTTACTTATTTAGTTGTTTGGCTCCACCTGGCTAATGATCGTATCTCACCCAACTACATTAATTTGTCTATTCTTTCCTCCAGCACTTGTTCATCATCTAATGCTCCTGTTTACGCTATACAAAGAGAAGGTAACATAAATTCAACTGGTAGGAAATCCTCCGCACCAAAAACCAATTGGAATGGTGTGGATTTATTCAACCTCTTGTAGGTTTTCATATATACCCAAAGAACACCTAATACTTTGTCATCTCAATCTTGTTTATCAACATCACACATCTTAGTCAAAGTGTGACTAAGAATTTTGTTAAATTCCTCCGTGATTCCATTTACTTGTGGATGGTAAGGGGTAGTCTTGTGATGAGCCACCATGAAGTCAACTAATAGTATCATTACTATCTCATTCAAGAAGTGTGTACCCCTATCACTAATCAAACTCAAAGGCCATCCATACCTTGTAATAATGTTTTACCATAGGAACCTTGCTACAGTAGTTGTTGTACAATCCTTAGTCGGTGTTGCTTTGGCCCACCTTGTCAAGTAATATGTGCAAGTGATTATATATTTTTATCCAGCCCTACACGTAGATGGTGCAATATGTCCTACGAAGTCTATAGCCCACTTTTAGAATGGCTTAGCACTGGGAATAGGGTGCAAAGGCATTTTATCTCTTCACCCTAGTTTTCCAATGTGTTGAGAATGGTCACATGCCTTGCAATATTCCTCGCAGTCTTGATATAGAGTCTCCCACCATAATCCGGCTATTAACATCTTGTGCACGGTGGCATCACCTTCATAGTGCCCACCTGCACTACCTCTGTGCATCTCTTCTATTATGGTTAGGCACTCATGTTCTAGCACACACTGGAATAGAATCTCATCACGTCCTAATTTATATAAATCCCAACTAATCAACATGTAGGTTTTGGAGCATATAGCTAACTGATTTTTATCCAATGCCTTCATCCCTTCCGATACTACACCTATATTGAGAAATACTACAATATATTCTAAGTATGAGGGCATGCACCATAACCTAAATAGTTTTGCAACTGGCATGGTATCCTCAATGCTTTTTATGTCCTCTCCTAAATATATTCTAGAAAAATGATTAGGTCTGGAATTACTTTTTCTTGGTTTGACAACCACCGTGAACTCGAATTCTTGGAACAATAGTACCCACTGATAGATGTGCCCTTATAGAATGGGATTTTTCACTAATTATTTCAATGCCATAAGGTCACTGTAAAATATAAATCAATTTGCTAGAAAATATTGTCTAAACTATTAAAGTGCGTAGATCATTGATAATGCCTCGCTCTCAGTTGTAGTATAATTCTTATCCACTAGTGTTAACTTACTAGTTACAAAGCACAAAGGATGATCAACAATCTCTTCACCAGGATGTGCAAGTATTGATCCAATAACATTTCCTGAGGCATCAAAATGAACATGGAAGGGCTTATCCCAAGAGGGGAATCGTAGTATGGGTGTAGTGACAAGCCTATCCTTTAAAGTGTCAAATTCCTTCTACTACGCCTGTCCCCAATGAAAGGCACTTTTATGCTTAAGAAATTATTCTAAAGGTGTGGTGATCTTGGTATATCCCTTGATGAACTTCCTTTAGTACCCCGTATGCCCAATAAATCTGTGCACTGCAGTTTGACTAGTAGGTTCCCTCAATCTCACAATTACTATAACTTTTATGGGATCTACTAGTAGGCCTTCCTTACATATGATGTGTTCCACTAATGTTCCAAATGGGGTAGCAAAGACACATTTCTTAATATTGAGGGATAGCCTCAACTACCGCAACTACCGATCCCTTTCAAACATTAACCTTATGTTGTCACAATGGTCCCACACTAGCCCATATAATGTCCAATCATCCAGGTAGAGTTGAAATTTATGGATGAAGTCCTAGAAATCTTGTACCACTATACGTGAGAACACAACAGGCACATTCTTTAACCCAAAAGACATGACTGTATAGGAAAAAATTCCCCACTCAGTGGTAAAATTCATATTCCTTTGGTCCTTCTTTGCGATCCTTACCTGGTGATAGCCTAAGAATCCATCTGTGAAAGAGTAGACGTCACATCCTACCACTCCTAAGTACTCTTTAGTAAATGGGGTTGGGAAAGGATCAATGATACACACTACATTCGGGTCCCTGTAATTAACACAAAACCTTATCCTTCCATCCTTCTTGATGCTAATTACCATTAGACTTATCCACTCTAATTCATCAAAAACTTCAATGATGCCTGATTATATCATCTTATCTATTTCCTCCTTGACATTCACGCGTAGGTTTGGATTCATTCGGTATGGTACCTTCCAGAATGAACATGCACCCCCATTATACTTAATTCTCATTTCCCCCAAGGAAAGGTGAATGCCTTTTAGTTCATGATACCCGCGCGGGAATAAATCCTCAAATTCACGTAAAAGGTCAATGATCTTAGATACTTCTTTCTCCGAACAATAGAATCCAATTATTGCCTCCTTGGGTTCTTCTCCTGAGCCAATGTCAACATTATTTTTATTTAAAGGTTCATGATACGTGCGTGCCCATTCATCAAAACTATCTAACACCTCACGTGTCCCTATAGAATTATCAACATCAAAGTTTTCCACTTCTTCTCCATCAATAACATACACCATCTTCCCCTTTTATTTCTCTATACATGCACATTTAAAATGTATCTCTTTTGTTTCTTCTTCCTCAAAGCATGCCTCCAGGACAAGTTCACCTAAAAAATCCAGTAGTCTATCTTCTGCCATAACACTATCCCCAATGGTAAGGTAATTGACAACCTGTAATTCCTTATCCACCAAGGGTTTTGTACTCTGATACTTGAATGTATGAATGATATTAGCCACTAACTCTTGCCAATTCCCTATCTAGTGGCGTGTCTCAGTGTAAATGTACCATTTGTGTGCACAACCTTGTAGGGTGGAGTAAAAATTGTGAACCCACAATGAAGGTGGAAATGCTTTTGTGCTTCCCATCCAGGTTGTCTCACATGCTTGGATATGGAGGGAAGCGGTCTCTTTACCATGGTAGTATTTTATAGCCATGGGCATGTTGCTCCTGCAAAACCTTATGAAGAAGGAAATCCTCACCTCGCACCATTCCAAGAGGTTATCCCAATGTGTGGCCCACTAGCGCACATTAGTTCTGAGTAGGACATAACTTAACATCCCTCTTCATTCATTCTCCTTCTTCTACTAAGCTTCCATCTCTTACAAAAATATCTCAAGGAAGGCTCCTCTTGAATACTTAGGTAGCTTCTTTCCACCTATGCATTGGATTGTACATTCCTTTGTCACCTTTTTCAACGATCCTCTCAAATGTTGTTCAATTAACTCGTAGGTCCCACACACCCAATTATCGCACCCTATACTGGTGGTGTAACTTACAAAATGAGCATCCTCAAACTAGATAACTCCTTCTGTGGGATGGATTACCTTTGGATCCCTGATTAAGTGCACATATATTCTATCTAGGACCTCTTCTCCCAAAATTTCAGTATAGGGTGTTGATTTTCTATCAGCCAAGGGTATGATGACCCGTTCCTCCTCATTTTCAAAGCTTATGTATCCCTTGTTGAATCAAAGATCTGCATTATTCTTATAACACCATCGGTGCCCAAGTAATGTTGGGAAATTATCTACCTTGGCAAGCACCAAGACTTCAAAGTCCCTAGTAAACTTATCCCCCTAAATGGTGACAGCTACATCCTTTAAGAATTCGATGGGAATTACCTTAATTTTACTATCCATATACAACACATTCGAAAATGGTTGTATTTCAGGTCTTCCCATCTGATGCCATGCATCCAAGGTGAGAACGTTGACCTCTGCACCTATGTGAATGAGGATATTACTAAGGATCCATCCATCCAAGACCACATTTAATGCGATATCCTTATCATAGTTAAGGTTGTGAGGGGGAAGGTTTTCATGCAAGACCTGCCCCTCACGCTCTTCTCCAATGCATGGTACCTTCTCTCTCAACCATTCCCCTAGTAAGGGAATAATACTCTCTTGCCTTAGCATTTTTTATACTTCCTTAACCTCATCCAAGTCATCCTTTGGTGCCTTGATCTTCCTTCTTTGCTCCTCCCTCTTGGACTACTCCTTTAGACACTGGATTTCTCCTTGTAAACTTCGAATGACGTCCATGGTTTCTTGATATACCTCCTTCTGATGTGTAGGGTCTAGGTACTTCCCATGTACCATTTCTTTCCTTAAAACTAGGTTCTTCTGCCTTGGCATTTCCTTTCTGCATGCGGCCTCTGCTCTCGTTGTTACCATAACAGGTTTGTTATCCTATAAATTGACAAGGAAAATTTTGTAGATAACCAAACCAAAATTTTATTTTCGTCCCCTAAGAAGGTCTATTAATGTTCAAAATGGCCTAGAAACTCCCTTCTAGAAATCAAGTTTTAAGAACTTAGCCATTTTTCACTTTTTTTGAACTGGGCGTAAGAAATGGTGTGTCGACACAATGAGATGTGCGCCCCTTAGAAAATCCTTTGGCGCCCAAAATAACATGTCAACATCTATGAAGTTGCACCCCTTTGGTGTAGGAAATGACATGCCAACATCATTAAACATGTTCCTAAAAAGTGTGCTAAGGCACTGAAAGTATCATGTCAACACAGAAAAATGTGCACTTAAAGCGCGGGAATTTTGTGTTAACATCAAAAAATGCACACTAAGGCACTGAAAGTGTTATGTCAACACCAATTAAATTGTGCCACAGTGCATTTAAGCCCATGTTGACACTCTGAAAACCATGCCAAAGAAAGTTGGTGAGATAATTAATGCCAGGTTTTCTATAAATAGGCGCTTAACACCTGTCATTTTCACAATTTGAAAATTGTGAAAAGTATTCTTCTGCACCTGTCAGCTTTCCTTATCACCCCCGCGTGCCATTTTTAGAGTTTGTGGACCCCAACATCATCCTTTGTCCTTTATAAAACTGGGTAATTGGCATTTATCATTCTTGTTATTGTTTGTGGTTTTTGTTTCTTGGTTATTGTTAGGTTTTAGGGTTGTTATAGATCAAAGGATCAAATCTAAAATGAAAAACCTAACAATCCATAACCATCTGGAAACCACTTTTCCTCTCCTTCTAGATCTGAAAATCTTGAAGGCCCCTTGCCTATGAGAAAACCTAAGGCCTTTTCCTTGCTTATCATCTTATTGAAAACCTCTATTTACTATATGAATAAACCAAAAGAGAGAGAAAATTTGAGGAAATTACCATGAAACCACTAAAACTTTGGTGCACTATTTTTACATGTTGTAACCACCACAGTCGCACCTTGGTGCACTGCCTTCATATGTAACATATCCGTAACCCGCGCCAGTCGATAACACTTGGCAACTTTCCTAAAGGCACAGGCACATCCTACACAATATCAACATTAGATGTTGTGTGCTCTAAATCCGCGCCAAGTAGTTTTCCTTTGACGCATTGAATTGCTTTACAACATCTTCCAAAATTGCACCCTGGGTGGATTTAAAAGCCATGCAACACCATTATTTTTAGCGCCCAGCTAAAGAAAATTTCCTAAGAAACAGGCACATGATCCTTGACATCAACATGGCATGTTCTGTGTTGTAAACCTGCACCCTGTGCTTTATCCGTTAGCACCACCTTTTGTCATGCAACACTCTCCAAAAGTGTGCCCTTTATAATCCTTTGGCATAGTTTTTCTCCTATCAACACAGGTGAATCTTTTTACATGTCGACATCCTCAAAAGCACGCCCAACCTTTTTAAGCCTCTGCAGCATGTTGTGAACTTGTGCCTTATGCCGTAAGCCTTGTAATTGCTCATTCTTCTTTCTGCAAGATTTTATTATGAATAACATGACAGTTTACATGGCTCTTCTATGTTGGACCTCCTTGATTCTCCTTGCAAAACAACATTTGCCATCCTCAAGCTCACACACGTCTTTGTTAACCAAAAAGCCAACCATGTCTAAAGGAAAAGCCAAGTTGACAGAACAAGAGATGAGGTACAAACATCAGAAATTCAAAATTCCTGACTCATATGCAAAGAGTGATCTCGATATCTGAGACTCTGAGCTTGGGCACATTGATATGGAAGACTTCTGGGCGATAACCAACTAGGCCACTAGTGGCCCCTGGATGAACAAATTGGTGGGAAGTGGATTGCACTTTGCGGCTGGGCTGCCAGTAAGTGTTGTAAATAACAAGTTCATCATGTTGGTGGCCCAATGCTATAACAAGGACACAAGATGTGTCAAAGATAAAGAAGGAAATACGGTCATCGACCTAATTACTTCTCACTTTGAAATAAATATGGGCAATTCTCATCATAGACAATATGTCACCATAAGCCTAGAAGAGTGCAAGAAGGCATGAGATGACAATGAGGAAAAATGTATGGAAATGATGACTGAGCTATATCTAAAGAACAAAAATACGGTGAGTAAATGGCCACAGACTATCCATCGTAGTGACTATAATGAGGAATTGAGTGATACCATCACCTTCCCGAGCAGCGTATTTGGGCTTCCTGATGCCCATCATTTCCATAAATGGATGTAGAGGTACTTAAAGACCATGAGAAAGAATGTGCCTGATCACCATTTTGGCTAGGGGGAAATCATTAGCGACACCATCTCTCAGCAACTTCAACAGGTCATGACAACTGGGAAGTTCTGTATGAATTCCTACATTGTATACATTGCAGCATTAGCGAGAGACTTCACAGGCCTAGCTTGGAATGGGGTATGGTCCCAGGTTAAAATATATGAATACTACCCAAAGCTCAAGATCGATAACAACATCCCACAATTCTCAAAAATAAATGATGCCTTCTTCTATGAGGTGATCTTCCTATTGAGGCCAAATATGAGACATGGTCGGACTATCCTGAGTGTGATCACTCTCACAAAGAAGTGGGGAGCATTCTTCACATAGTTTCCAACATTCACATATCTCAGGGTGGTGAATTTCAAAGGTGAACTGACAAAGCTACCAAGGTATGCAGGGCCCAAGCTGATTCTCTTAGAGTTGTCAAGACAACTGATCACATACCATGAGAAATGTAAGAAGAGAAAGAAGGGAGGAACTCCATTCCACCTTACAGTGGGCTGATACACCTGCACCACACCGGCCAAAGCATAGGAAATGTATGCCAAACTTGAATTATTGAATCTGAAGCACAACTTCCCAGCAAGACCCACCTTCGATTGTCGGGGTTTCATCCTAAAGGAAAAAATTGATCCTATCCATGTGCTTGAGATTGAGGACATCTACATCGACCTAACACACGAGATAGATATCACACGAAAGGATCACTCCTGTCTGGATCTAGAGAAAATCATTCATTATGGCATCACCATCATTCTAAAAGGATTCTAGAACCTGATCAAGAAATTGATTAAGTTCATCTTGAAATGGATGGGGACGATTGGCCGCTCCCAAATATTGACAGATCCAAGGCACCAAAGACCATTCAAGAAAGGGTCAAGCCCACGTTGTAGCGCACCAAGCATTGGTGCAAAAAAAATGGTCTCACCTACCTCGAGGTAGATTTTACTACTTCTCCTTCGGGTAGAGCACCTTCAAGAATAGCCCAAGTACTGAAAGGAAAAGGAAAAGATAAGGATGGAGAACCAAACAAATAGGAAGAAACTCCTGAAATCCCTCCTACTACTTCTGAGAAGCAAATGGTCGACCTGGTGTCTCTAGGTAAAGAAGAAGAGACCCCTAAAGTTTCAATAGACACATCCACTCAGGATGTGGTCACAGCTACAACTACTGAGGTACCCACCATTCCTTCTTCCGCTCCTTCTCCTCCCCCTGTCATTGAAGCATCTATTCCTATGGATGTTTCTTCTTCTCTCCCTTCCTCCCTTCCATCTCCCACCTGTTCCATCTTCTCCTCTCTTGTGGATCTATTGTCCGATGTTCCCTCCATCCCATTATATATCCCTTCCATTTCCATGTCCTTTTCTTCCCTGGTAGTAACTCCAGGCCCTACAAACAGTAGCGTGTTGGACTCCTTATTGATGCCACCATGAAGCATTTCAACGTTCTTCCCTGCGACCTCTTCAGTTGCTTACCCTTTCACCCTTGTTTCTTCTTCTATTTCCTCTACTCCCTCTCCCTTAAGTCCAAACTATATCTCCAACCATCTGGGTCAACTCAAGCAAAAGGTTCCCATAGCACCCATGGACTTTTCCGTCATTCCGAAGAAGGGACCCAAGAAGCAAAAAGCTATAACTCGCTTCTCTAAGAGCATTTTAGGAGAGAGAGTCATGGAGATTGCATATCCAGATCCCACCAAAGATAAGAAAGATTTGTCTCCTACAGACTTTATAGTGACCTAAGTTACGATGGGAACCTCATCTGAGAGCCTACAAGGAGAGGCTTTGTCTGCAGTAGAAACCCTTTGTAAGAAGCTACAAGAAACAAAAGAGGGGAAGAGAATACTCAAGGATTAAAACAAACATCTCCTCCAAGCTTTGTAGAGAATGGGAAACGCTCCTCCTATAACTGTCGTTGAGCCTACTGAAGTTCTCAGTCAGGAAAAGATAAATGAATACGCCAAAATTAGAAAACAAGGCATGGTAGTGTCCTTCTGGATAGAGCGAATCCTCAGAGATAGTGAGGAAATAATCAAGAAATTCATATTACTCTACCAGGGTATAGATTAGGCAAATAAGGAGCTACAAGCAGTATCAGGATCCCTCTCCGAGGAGTTGGACAATACCATACTACAACATGAAACATTTCAAGCAATGGTCAACTGCTCTACTGACGAGCTATTAAAGGTCGGTGTCATCGATCACCTGCGAGCACATAACAAAGCCCTTGTTGCTTTGGATTATTGGGTTGATCAAATGGAATATATCTTAGAGAGGATAGATAAAATCAAGGATGAAGCCCTAGATGAAAAATACAACATGGAGCAGACAATTACAAAGATGGCTACAGAGATGCTCTGTGAATCATTCACCTTGAGGGAGGCAGACGATACAATCAAGCTCTTCAAGGCTATCATAACCCAAGGTTTGGTGCCAGATGTCACTTTTCACCGAGAATCAATCAATAACCTTCTGGCTTGCTGTGATTTCATTGGATACTTGATTGAGGCATGTGAGGAGTATGTCGGGCTACCTGACAAGCTCGAGACTGAAAAAGAAACTTGCGAAGTTATTGGGGACCATTTCAAGGGTCCAGATCATAATGAACTTTAAACAAAGATCAGCAAGTTTATGGAGTACCGAGATCAGTGTCACATCACCTCTCCTGATCGGAAGCAAGACATTCCATTTAAGTCAAGAGATGATAAAGAGTAGTTTCTACTCATATGTATGCTTTGATCATTTTTGTAAAAGAATTATCTAAAAAGTATGTTGGCATTTACAATGACATCATCCATGTTGCATCATGGGATGTTGCCATCCAAAAATTTGCTCAAAGTCAACTTTTGACTTTTTAGATATTTTGTAAAGTGGTTGGTTTATTTTTGTCTTCTCCCTCCTCTTCTTCTATAAATACTGGAATACTTGTTGTATTCTAGGTGAACATTTTTTGTATTAAAAAAGAGGTGAAGAGAGAAAGATTTTGTGCCTTCTTGTAACAGAAGAGATATTAATATACATGTTCAGACTTTGTGCCCAATATATGTGTTATTTGCATCAGATATTTCTTAAGTTAGATCTATGTTTCTATTCTGTTGGATTCATTCTTATTATCATCATATGTTCATTAGTATTGCTTTATTTGTTTATGCAAGTAAGTTTGGCTCTGTTTACTACCAGCCAAAAGCATAAACCTTCTGACCCTTTCTGTATTGGAATATCATTTCTCTTCTTCCTTCAGATCTAACCTTCCTCCATGTTCCTTCTCTCCTACCTTTCTATTCGTAGTTGGAACTACCTCTATTGGGATGAGATCCCAAAACCCCCTGAAGTTAGAATAGTGTAGATTTGCACAGATTCCTACTTGATAGAATAGCAATAAAACCAGTTTCACTTGGCTATCTCAAATAGGGGGCTATGCCCTACACAATGTTGGCCTATTTCCCCATGACCTGTCTAACCGACAGATTTTGCACACCAACAGTTTTTGGTGGCTTCGTTGGGGATCGAACTAAGGAAATAACTTAACAACTTTAAAAATCAGATACCAGATTGCAAATTTTAACTCTTTGTTAAAAATTAAAATTTTAGCAGAAGTGATCAAAACTGAAAATTTCCTTAGGCTAATCCATAGATCTAGACTAGATATGAGCTTTTAGTTCACCGAGTTTTTACAAAAACTTGTATATTTCCATAGATCTAAGAATCTGACATTTTCTGATATTTTCAAAACCTTGCAAAATTCAAGTTCGAAGATCCAAAAATTAGCTTTCTAAAATTAACCCACTTTTTATCCTTATTAAAACTTTTTTAGAAAACCGCAATCAGTTGTTATTAAAAAAGGATAAAAATTTAAAAATTGAAAAAGTACATGCTACTGATTTTTGCTAGAAAAATCTGAAAATTAGCAAGTACAAGCAAAAATATTGTTGTAAAACTGCTCTTAAGTGTTACAGATCTGAACGGCCACGTTGGTGGGTGAAAAATTTACTCGTGACAGAAGAGCTCGTGGAGAAGTTGATCCAATATTTGATCTACTTCAAAGGCACAATTTCAGTATCACTCCAGCATGATTTTGCATCAGTAAGTTCAGCGGATCAATCAACCAAAAGTGCCTCGCCTCCATGAAAGAGCCGAATTTCACAAGGTACCTCGACATCAATTTGTAGGGCACTTTTGCTAAGTGGAACCACACTCCCTACTCATGTTATCTTTCCTGCTTTTCAAATGGTGATAAATCTACCTGTACCATGGGGAAATGCCATGGGTCCTTTAGCACTGCCACATTCGCTCAACCCCCTCCCTCATGGAAATCACAAAAATTTCCCAAAATTTGATGGGAGTGGAAATCAAAGCACAGATGCGCATATTTCTACATTTATTATGTCGTGTAGTATTCTGGACATGACTAATGAGGAAATATTTGTGCGTCTCTTTCTTGAGACCTTGCAAGGGCTTGCAGTAGAGTGGTTCCAACATTTACCAACTGGATCTATCACTAATTGGGCCACATTACAGACTGCATTTGAAGATAGGTATAAGCCTTTAGAAGATGCATTCACGTTACTATCATGAATCACTCACATGAAGAAGGAGGCCAATGAAACCATGCGTGATTTTATCACCCATTTCAATTCACTGATCAACCGTGTGCCACCTGCCATGTTGCCAACACTAGAGAATCAAAAGTGTTTCTTTGTGAACGCAATGAGTTCGAGAGTAAGTTTCTTACTTTTACAAGAACAAATACCAACCTTGGTCCTAGCTCAAACTGTGGCCATTCAGATAGAGGAAAACCTTCTTATATCTGGTGAGTTAAGATGAGAGCCATCAAAATCAAAGGATTCACTTCTTCTTAGGCTACCTCATCAGATCTAGCGTTCAAGAAGATGGCTAATGATTTTCTCTCATTAAAGAAGCAATTGGCTCAAGCATCATCTACTACTCCTTACCGAGATATCCCACGGAGGAACTTCACTCCCAACAACACCCCCCAAAGGCCGCGTTTTCCTACTGCTTCTCCAATGTTAGCAATTGAAGCCCCTCTGGTTAATGCTTTGGTTAAAATCGAAGAAGATGATACAAATTATGAAGAACCTTTATCGTAAGATGAAGATGATCAAGATGTGGGTGAACCAACGAGTGACTCTACTATCAGGTACATGGAATTTGAAGATGAGGAATATAATGAAGAAGAGGGTACCCAAGGGTATGCAAGTAGACAATCATACGTGGTTTTCACTCGCTCACAAGGAAAAGAAGAAAATGTTGCTGCTGAAAAATAAAAGGAAAAGGCTATGGTAGCTCCACTGCCAATGATCGCTAAAAGAGGTAATCCCCTTCCTGCTCAACCTCCTGTTAAACCTATTGTAAATAAATCTTTTCCTCCTATTTCTCCTCCAAATCAGCCTTCCTCCAATTCCATAAAGGCTAGTAATCCTCCTCCTCAAACGTGAAATGAAGGGCTCATTCCTTCGTTAGTGCAACCCTTGGTCGCATTTGATATAATTGATCATGCCAAAAGGACCAAGATTCAAATGTCTGAGGTTGAATACCTTCAGTCCAACCTACAGTAACTTGTAAAATTAAATAAGTATATCCAGAGCCAGGTTGTTGTCCTTCCTCCCATTTCACCAAAAGGAATTCTTCCCACGCCTCCTACGTCTCATGTAAACATCGCATTGACCTTTACGTTAGGGAAAATTGAACCTTTTTACCTATCTCTCCTGATCAATGGTCATAAACTAAGTAACTGTATAATTGATTCTGGAGCTTCTGATAATGTTATGCTAGCAAAGGTTTCCCATGCTTTGGGCCTCACGCTTACTAAACATTTTAGTAGATGCTACTCCATGGAAACGAGAATCAACTACCATTAATATGGTAAGTCATCAATTCCATAACGACCCCAAGGCTCAGATTCTCTTCGAACTACCATTGAGAAATTATTTCCTATACCGACTCATATATGAAACATTCTCATCCAAAAAGAGGATCTCAAAAAAGTGTGGTAATGGCAGTTGTGCAACGAGTGGATTCTGGGACTGTTCTAATATCTCCTGTAGCTTCAATACCATAATATTTCCTTGTTGCTTGGCATGCAAGCTGCAAAAGAAAAGGGAATCAAGAATCTAAAAGGGTAAAGCTACTATCAGGTAAAAGGGATATATCTAAAGAATGATAGGCTTAGACACTACCGCAATGGTAGCATCGAAGATTTTGACGCTTTCTCAATCAAAGCAGTTCCTATGAGCTCAAAACGACATGGCTGACTCATTGGCCATCTCAGCATCTCTCATGCTCCCTCACCCAGGGTTGTAAATAATTTGGTGGGGAAATTCATATGGATTGGTCCAAAGGAAGGATTCCTGTCAAAGGGATGATGCAAAATTTGGAGCCAGAATCACAAAAGAAATATCTAGTCACCAACTCTGATTCATGATAGTAACGTGAGGATGTATTAGCATGGTCTTATGCTGATCTCAAGTCTTTCAAGCCAAAGGAAATTCGGCATGAATCCCGCTCAAGGATGGTGAGATACGCATATGCGTGGACTTTTGCAATTTGAACCAATCATCTTTAAATGATAACTATCCATTTTCGATAATGGATCAAGTGTTATAGGCAGTCACCGGTTTAGAAATGTTGTCTATGCTTGACAGTTTTTTAAGTTACAATCAAATTCAAGTCACGCCTGAAGATCAGTTCAAAACAGCGTTCACCACTCCTTGGGGTACCTTCACCTACAGAAGAATGCCATTCAGTTTAATCAATGCCGGTGCCACCTTCCAATGAGCAATGGACTTTGCATTCAAAGGTATGATGGGAAAGGTCATCGTAGTTTACCTATGTGACCTAACCGTGTTCTCCAAAAAATGAAGTGCTCACTACAATCATTTAGAGAAAGTCTTGATCAGATGCCGAGAGCACGGGATTTCACTAAATCCCAAGAAGTTAGTTTTCAGGGTCACTGAAGAAGATATGCTAAGACATGTCATCAGTAGAAAGGGAACTAAGATAGATGTCAAAAGAGTCAAGGCTATTTAGACCCTAACATTGCCTACAAGTAAGATCGGTGTTCACTCTTTCTTCGGAAAGGTAAATTTTCTTAGGTGCTTTATTCCTGATTTTGTTGAAAAGACTTGTCATATATCTAATATAATGAAAGGATCCCAAAAATTCCAATGGAGTGAGGAAGGAAAGGAATCATTTGAAGACATAAAGACTTCTTTAACTCACGCCTCTGTTCCGGTATGTCCTGACTTCAGCAAAGACTTCATCATGTAAGTTATGTATCTGCACATACGGTATCAACTATCTTGATGCAAAAGAACTCCGAGGATATTGAATCCCTGATTACCTTCATGAGCTCTCCTCTTAAGCCTCATGAACTGAATATGTCACAGTTGGAAAAGCATGCCTTTTCTGTGTTAAAAGCAATCAAAAATTTCCGCTACTATATTTTGAATTCTCATACAGTAGTATTGGTTCCGGACACGATTGTTAAATCTATCCTAACTCAACAGGAGTTAGGGAGCTTAAGAGGGAATTGGATCTCAAAGGTCCAAGAATATGATCTAGACATCAAACCAACCAAGTTGGTGAAGGTTAAGGGCCTGTGTCAGCTAATAGCTGAAATTAAAGACTCAGAGGTACCTGAAGAGAAAGTTTCTCACGTTGATGGAAAAGCAAGTGAGCTGGAGAAAGTGGATTCTTTACCCATGGTTATGTTTGTCGCAACCAACGATGAATGGTATTCTAAAATCACATTCTTTCTCACCTATGGAGAGTTCCCAACTCACCTAACCATTAAGGAAAAGTGAGTGGTAAATCTGAGGGCCGCACAATATGTCATATTGGATGATGGATTGTACAAACGCGGAATTGATGACATTTTTATATGATGTGTTGAAAAACCAAAAAAAAAAATTATTGGAGATTTTTCATGACTCAACAAGTGGTGGTCACTTCTCCTCATCCATGACAGTAAATAAAATCATTCGGGCCAGGTACTATTGGCCGATGCTATTTAAGGATGTAGCCACCTGGGTAGCGAAATGTGAACTTTGTCGATAGTTCGTTGGAAAACTAAAGCTGGCTACATTTCCTCTTAGACCTGTCATCATCGACGAACCATTCAGAAAATGGGGAATTGATTTCATTGGAGCACTCAATTCTTAATCGAGTGTTGGACATAGTTACATCCTAATAGCAACAAATTACTTCACAAAATGGGTAGAGGCCATACCTATCAAGCATACCACTTCTGAAGTTGTTTGCAACTTCATCAAGGAAAATATTATTGTGAGATTTGGCATTCCACACAATATCATTAGTGATAACGCTTCCAACTTCTCTTCATAGGAAGTTATTGGTTTCTACTATGACTATGGGATAACCTTGGCTCATGCTTTTGATTACTATCCTTAAGGACATGGTCAGGCAGAATCTAGCAATAAACACCTGGTAACTATCATATGGAAGCTAGTTGATGAAAACCAGCGGTCCTAACACAAGTCATTGTATGATGCTCTATGGGAAGATCGTATCACTCCAAAGAGATCTCTTGGCATGTCACCTTTCCAGGTGTTATATGGGACCGATGCTGAAATCCCTATCTTTGCAGAACTTCGTGCTCTGTGCTTGGCTCGAGCAATCGAAGATGAAAAATTTTAGACTTCTATGGAAAAGAGGATTATGTACCTGATGGAACTTGAAGAAAAGTGAGTGAAAGTGGTTGACAAGATCACTGAACATCAAAATCAAGTCAAGAGGTTGTTCGACAAGAAAGCCAAGCAGAGAGATTTCCAGGTGGGAGATCTTTTTCTTCTATGGGACAAACGAAGAGAACCGAAAGGTATGCATGGGAAGTTTGAATCTATTTGGAGAGGGCCATACAAGATCAAGAAATTCAATGGAGAGAATATTTTCTATCTCTCATATCTAGCCAGAACCGAGCTCCCGCTTCCCTATAGCAAGCAACACCTAAAGATCTTCAGGAAGTAAAACTTGCTCTCTTCTTTATATAGTTTGCTTTCGTTGTGTGTTTGCTTCCTATTTGTTGTTTGTTCCCTTTCTTCCCTTTTTGGTCACCCTTGTTTTTGACTCTCTATAACCCAATGGATACACACGTAGAAACTTGGGATTCTCTACCCTTAAGTTTCACTTAAAGATAGTCCCCAAAAAGAGCCAGTATTTATCCTGTAAAATTGACAAGAGAAATTTTGCAGATAACCATACCAAAATTTTGTTTTGGTTCACTAAGAATGTCTATTAACATTAAAAATGGCCTAGAAACTCCCTTCCAGAAATCAAGTTTTAAGAACTTAGCCATTTTTCACCTTTTTTGAACTGGGCACAAGAAATGGTGTGTCGACACAATGAGATGTGCGCCCCTTAGAAAATCCTTTGGCGCCCAAAATAACATGTCAACATCTATGAAGTTTCACCCCTTTGGTGCAAGAAATGACATGCAAACATAATTAAACATGTTCCCAAAAAGTGTGTTAAGGAATTGAAAGTATCATGTCAACACAGAAAAATGTGTGCTTAAAGCGTGGGAATTTTGTGTTAACATAAAAAAATGCACGCTAAGGCGCTGAAAGTGTTATGTCGACACCAATGAAATTGCACCATGGTGCATTTAAGCCCATCTCGACACTCTGAAAAGCATGCCAATGAAATTAGGTGAGATGATTAATGTCAGGTTTTCTATAAATAGCCACTTAACACCTGTCATTTTCACAATTTGAAAATTGTGAAAAGTATTCTTCTGTTCCTGTCAGTTGTCCTTATCACCCCTGCATGCCATTTTTTGATTTTGTGGACCACAACGTCATCCTTTTTCCTTTATAAAACTGGGTAAATGACATTTATCATTCTTGTTATTGTTTGTAGTTTTTGTTTCTTGGTTATTGTTAGGTTTTAGGGTTGTTATAAATCAAAGGATCAAATCTAAAATGAAAAACCTAACAATCCATAACCATATGGAAACTACTTTTCCTCTCCTTCCAGATCTGAAAATCTGGAAGTCCCCTTGCCTCTGAGAAAATCAACGATGTCCTTCTTCTATGAGGTGATCTTCTTGTTGAGGCTGGATATGAGGACATGGTCGGACTAGCCCTGAGTGTGATCACTGTCACACAAGGAAAGTGGGGAGCATTGTTCACGTAGTTTCCCACATTCACATATCTCAAGGCGGTGAATTTTGAAGGTGAACTGACAAAGCTACCAAGGGATAGCAGGGGCCAAGCTGATTCTCTTGTAGTTGTCAAGACAAATGATCACATGCCATGAGAAATACATGAAGAGAAAGAAGGGAGGAGCTCAATTCCCCCTTACAGTGGCCCGATACACCTGCACCACACTGGCAAAAGCACAAGAAATGTATTTCAAACCGGAATTGTTGAATCTGAAGCAAAACTTTCTAGGAAGGCCCCACCTTTGATTGCCAGGGTTGCCTCCCAAAGGAAAAAATTGATCTTATCCATGTTCCTGAGATTAAGGACATCTACATCAACCTAACACATGAGATAGATATCACACGAAAGGATCTCTCCTGGCTGGCTCTGGAGGAAATCGTTCATTATGGCATCCACCATTGTTTCAAAAGGATTCCAAGAACCTGATCAAGAAATTGATCAAGTTTATCTTGACACGGATGGGGACGATTGGCCTCTCCTAGAGATTGACAGAGCTAAGGCACTAAAGACCATTTCAAAAAATGTCAAGCCCACGTTACAGTGCACCAAGCATTGGTGCAAATAGAATGGTCTCACCCTATCTCAGGGTAGATTTTACTACTTCTCCTTTGGGTAGAACACCTTCAAGAACGGCCCAAGTACTGAAAGGAAAAAGGAAAAGATAAGGATGGAGAACCAAGTAAACAAGAGAGAAACTCCTGAAATCCTTCCTACTACTTCTGAGAAGTAAGTGGCCGACCTGGTGTCTCTAGGTAAAGAAGAAGAGACCACTGAAGTTTCAATAGACACATCCACTCAGGATGTGGTCACAGCTATAACTACTGAGGTACCCACCATTCCTTCTTCCGTTCCTTCTCCTCCCCGTGTCATTGAAGCATCTATTCCTATGGATGTTTCTTCTTCTCTCCCTTCCTCCCTTCCATCTCCCACCTCTTCCATCTTCTCCTCTCTCGTGGATCTGTTTTCTAGTGTTCCCTCCATTCCATTACAGATCCCTTCCATCTCCATGTCCTTTTCTTCCCCGGTAGTAACTCCAGGACCTACAAGCAGCAACACATTGGACTACTTGTTGATGCCACCACCAAGCGTCTCAGCATTCTTCCTTGCGGCCTCTTCAGTTGCTTCCCCTTTCACCCCTATTTCTTCTTCTATTTCCTCTACTCCCTCTCCCTTAAGTCCAAGCTACATCTCCAACCATCTGGGTCAACTCAAGTGAAAGGTTCCCATAGCACCCATGGACTTCTCCGTCATTCTGAAGAAGGGACCCAAGAAGTAAAAAGCTATAACTCACTTCTCTAAGAGTGTTTTAGGAGAGAGATTCATGGAGATTGCATATCTGAATCCCACCAAAGATAAGAATGATCTGTCTCCTACAGACTTCACAGTGACCTAAGTCACGATGAGAACCTCATCTAAGAGCCTACAAGGAGAGGTTTTGTCTGTAGTAGATTCCCTTTACAAGAAGATATAAGAAGCAAAATAGGAGAAGAAAATACTCAAGGAGCACAACAAACATCTCCTCCAAGCTTTGTAAGGAATGGTCAGCGCTCCTCCTATAACTACCGCTGAGCCTACTCAAGTTCTTAGTCAGGACAAGATAAATGAATACTCCAAGATTGGTGAATAAGGCACAGCAGTGTCCTCCTAGATAGAGAAAATCCTCAGAGATAGTGAGGAAATAATCCAAAAATTCACAGGACTCTACCAGGGTATAGATCAAGAAAATAAGGAGCTATAAGCAAGTTTATGGAGTACCGAGTTCAGTGTCACATCGCCTCTCCTGATCAGAAGCAAGACATTCTATTTACGTTAAGAGATGATGAAGAGTAGTTTCTACTCATATGTACGCTTTGATCATTTTTGTAAAATAATTATCTAAAAAGTATGTTGGCATTTACAATGACATCATCCATGTTGCATCATGGGATGTTGCCATCCAAAAAATTGCCCAAAGTCAACTTTTGACTTTTTAGATATTTTGTAAAGTGGTTGGTTTATTTTTGTCTTCTCCCTCCTCTTCTTCTATAAATACTAGAATACTTGTTGTATTCCAGGTGGAAATTTTTTGTATGAAAAAGAGGTGAAGAGAGAAAGAATTCGTGCCTTCTTGTAACAAAAAATATACTAATATATATGTTCAAACTTTATGCTCAATATATGTGTTATTTGCATCATATCTTCCATAAGTTAGATCTATGTTTCTATTCTGTTGGATTCATTTTTATTATCATCATATTTACATCAGTATTGTTTTATTTGTTTATGCAAGTAAGTTTCGCTCTGTTGACTACCATCCCAAAGCATAAACCCTCTGACCCTTTCTGTCTTGGAATTCATTTCTTTTCTCCCTTCCGATCTACCTTCCTCCATTCCTTCCCTCCTACCTTTCTGTTTGCAGTTGGAACTACCGCTACTGGGATGAGATCCCAAACCCCCTGAATTTAGAATAGTGTAGATTTACATAGATTCTTTCTTGATCGAATAGCAATAAACTAGTTTCACTTTGTTGTCTCAAAGAGGGGCTATGCCCTGCACACTGTTGGCCTATTTCCCCATGGGAACTCACTTCTTCCTCTGCGGTTACCATGACCATTGAATCCTCCATGAAATCCCCTTCTGCATACACCTCCAGTTGCACGCTCCTCATAATGGTGATCATCACCCTTAGAACTACTGACAATGCTGGTCTAGCGCACACCATGATCAATGGCCTCATGGTTCTGGTCAATAAACTAACAATCCTTGGTATCATGGGTTGTAGAAGTGCAGATCTTATAGTAGCAAGATACATTATTCCTAAATGTGTGCTATAGAAAGGGACATCTACTCGCATAATGGTCCCCATGAAAAATCTCACAGTCTACTATGACGGCACATAATGTCTTTCGGGGGCAACTATCCTTGGCATGCACCTCTTATTCACAATCTATACACGAAATTCCACTGCGAGTCTCATGAATTGAGTTCACAGAATTTTTTTCTAGCTACTTAGCCATAATAGAGATTTGAGCTTCCATAAACGAGCTAACACCAGTGTCAACTCTCCCAACAACTTCAACACACATGGTAGCTTCCAACACCTCGCGTGGGTCTATGAAAGTTTTATGAGATAAAGCTCTTCTAAATGGGGTTATCAACCCTCCAAAAAACCATTGAGCATGTTTTGAAGGGTGAATGCCATATGAAAACTTTGACAAGAGAGTCTTAAACCACGCATCATACTCCTAAACACTCTCCACCACTCCCTATTGAATCTCCTTAAGGGCGTTGATGCTCTTTTGTTCAAACTCAGTGATGTGGAATTCTACTAGGAAGGCATTTTTCAATGCAGTGTAATCTAACACTATCTGATGGGGGTCATACTTCCTATACCAACTATGTACACACCCTTGCAACATTATTACAAACTGACTAGCCTTCTATTATGGGGTTGTGATCCCTTTTGAAAACCATAAAAACTCACACTTGTGAACATGCTCTGCAACATCTTCAATACCCATGTAATCTAGAAAATGTAAAGAAATCTCAAAGAAGACTTGAGGAGGTGGTTGAGGCCGTTTTCTTCCTGATCCAGTCCCTTGACTTCCTTTGGTGTTCCCTCCTTTGCCAGATCCACTAGATCTACCAGGTCTTGTGCCTCTGAATTCACCAGTTCCACCTCCAAATCCACCAGTAGCTAGTAGTGGGCCTAAAGCAGTCACACCTAGTGTCCCCAATGTCCCAGTAAACTATGCACTAACTATCTATGAGATTGTGTCACTGCCAGATGTGTGTCCCGTACCACTCCCTGACATGTTACCCAAGCCTTGTGTATTTGTTCCTTTTCTAAAAATTCCTCTAAATATTGGAATAGTATGTGCAACCATGTAAGTAGGAAATGAAAAAATGTATCACCTAGCTACAGATTTGTCACTCCCAGCGGTACCAACTGGGTCAACGATACTCCTCCCTTGATCTGGAAAACCAAGCGCCATGTTTTGGTCACTAGGTGGGTTAAAATTCACACCAACGACTCTCCTCTCTCCATGTGAAAAACTCTCATCATAAGACGAAGGGTTCTCTCTTATGTGCTTTCTAAGATGGTGTAGCACAGACTCCTCAAGTTCCACATCCTCTGCGTGAACCTCAAATCCTTCCCACAATGTCTACCTCCATATATCCATCACACTTGCAACCTTGGGTTGTCTAGTAATCTCCCTTTCACATGCTTCACTATACTTGAGCCATCTCTCCTCCCTTTCTTTCTTAGTTTCAATATCTACCATCTTCCTCCACCCTAACTTCCTCACCCAGTGCTCAGAATGGTTTAGCTGGCCATTAGAAATGCCTCTAAAATCAAGGTAAAAATCAAGATCTTCATTTCTAGAGGGATAGCACATAGAAATGATCCTCTAAGATCCTAAAAAAATTAAACTCAGCAACGTCTAGACAAGAATATTTGGAAATAGCATATTCCAGGGTGTAGCTAGTCAGCACTCCTTTCCACCAATGATCCACAACACGATTCCACATCAGATCCACATCTTATAGCCCTTCATACTCTTCTTGGGTCCACATGCATGATCTATAATACCATCTTGATCTAGATGCATATGCCGAGAGACATTCATACAGCTCTAGTGGGAAGTAACAGAAAAATGTGTCATACAAATCATGGTAGAGGTTCTCTTCTACCCATCTACGTACATCAAACTCAAGTCCAATGTTGAATCTCTGAGAAAATTCATCCTCCATGCTCTTAAACCATGATTCAACACTTTCCAAAGTTAAACAATGTGTCATTAGTCATTGCACAGATCATGATGTATGTTATTTCCCACTACAACTTCAAAAATAGGTCCCGGCAATGGAACCAAGATGTAGTCATTTTTACACCCACCAAAGAACAAGGGAACCTCATGCGCATTGGCCTATCACCCAGCGGGCGTTGGGAACTCACCCAAGGCACACATAGGTGCCGAGTCTCTCTTTTATGTGAGTTTAGTGGGAAACATCATCTATGATAAGAATGTAAAGAGCGTGAGTGGAGACAAGACATGCAATCATCATAGAGATTAGAACAGCTTCTAGACCAATGCAGTCATTCCAAATAGAAAGATACTTTAACAGAATAGGAATGAAATCAAATAGAAAGGAAAATGCATAAGGATTCGTACTCATTTCAAAAA
The DNA here is from genome assembly GCA_019776745.2 of Taxus chinensis. NCBI lineage: Eukaryota > Viridiplantae > Streptophyta > Pinopsida > Cupressales > Taxaceae > Taxus > Taxus chinensis. Next base: position 620,211,748 of record CM034149.1, on the reverse strand, counting down.
CATACATGAAGCAATAATATAAAGATATGAGGATGGACCAAAATCATTAATGATCATATTCAAATAAGTTGGTAACCCCATTACATCCATTAGATTCATTACAAAACATCAGAGTATGGTAGACCAAGGTCATTTACAATAATTAGATTTATATCCCTTAGCTTCTTAAGAAGAAAATTTACAATCACAAGCCCCTTGATGCGTCCTCCCCCTATATTTTATCTACCCAATCCAATGCAACTCCTGACGGCATTTCTACAGTGCTCCACTCTCTATTGATCTCTCTCACTATTCCTCTATGGGAACTTGTATTTATAGGCTCCTTGAACTACCAAACCACCTTTCTAGGGCTTCAAATCAGTTACAAGGTATCCATATGTGGTCCTCCATGGGAGCAAGCTCCTCCAGGCTTGAGCTCTCCACTCCTTGCCATGATGGTTTTCTAAAAACCTCCATCACATGGCATATTCCTTCCCAGGCCAACCTATTATCAGGATGACACCTTATCCACTCCGCATGCACAGTTGGGTCACGCTTTTCTCATGTTCTTCCCGATACACCAAATATGGCTAAGCCCCACGACCTTTTTCTATTGGTGCATAACATGGTTCCTTATAAAACCCTCCTAGAACCCTTCCTTGCGTATCTTCTTCTTGCATGCCTACCCTTCAACTTAGGCCTTGCGTGCCCATGCACCTTTTTATACTTAGTCAATATTTTAGGGTCCCAACAATCATTCATCACATAGAACATAATCTAATACATCATATAATCATATATACAAAGTATGCTATGTTTTACATCATGCATGTATACTAAGCTAATCATAACATATCATATCATCAATGGGCACAAGAGGGGTTTCCCATGATCAAAAATCCACCCCCCCACACCAATATCATCTAATACCATCGCAAATGATATCATCTCCACCATCCTCGGGCACTATTTTCCACCTAGCATTTATCTCTTCACCCACGGGCATTTTTAAATATTTCCATGTGCTTCTTGTCTTCTATTTTTTATCTAGCACCATGATTATTTTTAAAATAATTATTGTTAGACCATTTATCTTCTCATTGGGGCATTTTATTGCCACCCGATGCCCATTATCTTTGTCTTGGGGAATTTTTGCATGCGGTTAGGTGATCGTCTATTTCCTAAATTCCTCTGATTGATCAAAAAATTAAAAATTATTAAATCATCCAAAAATCAAAAAAATCGTAAACACTTTAAAAATGGACTAAAAGTTGTAGTCAAATAATTTACGGCTAAAATATGTGTCTTTCACATGGAATTCATCTTAGATATTTTTTTCTTTTTCACATGTTTTGAAACAATGACTCGCGGATCACCTAACTCTATAATCATTTTCAAAAGCTATGCTACTTACTTCATCTATACTCTGGGGCACTATCAGTTGCATGGTACTATTTTCATCATGTACATTGATTTTTCATTGGACTTACGTGTCTGCCATCATTTCCCTTGCATATACAAATTTCTTGGGGCATCATTTTAAAAAACCTTTTCGTTTATGAAAAAATTTGGGATTGTAGATCGAAAAAAATTTATTTGTGCAACTATTTTGGACGTTGTTGGTTTGAGTGTGTGTGATTGTACTTATTTCCCTATTAGATGAGTTTTTTTACTTCTCGTATTGCATTACATGTTTGTATGTTGCATGGAGTTATTGTTTTAGCAAGGGACGATTGTTTTCATCTTGGATTTTCATGTCATTTTATGCTTCTGTTGTATGCTTGCATTTTAATAAGGACAGATTATGAGGATTCTACGAAAAATGACGATTAAAAATTGTTTACACTTTTTTGTGGATAGCTCAATATCCCCTTTTCTTCTTGTTGTCTCATCTTCTCTTCTTTTCTCTTTTCAATTATCGATCGATTTTCTTCCATCACCCCATCAACATTTGAGGGGGCATCCCTTTAGCTAACTAATTTTTCTTCTGCCCCTTCAAAAAAAATCATTTGCTTATGTTTTTCTACTTTCTTTGAAGTGACGTATTTTACGTCGCCCCAAAGAGGGGAAAATGTAGACACCTGCAGTTTGATCAAAGTATTATTATTCCTATTATTGTACTAATTATTCTTCTTCTTGCAAATTGACAACATACCATCAGTTAGACCTATCTAACTCTCCTCTTACGACACTCTTTTGGTCGTTTTCCTCTTGTAAATCAATTAAGCAAGGTAGTATAGCCTTTTATTGACTAAACCATCTTCTCATTCCCTTATAGACTACTTCTACATGCTTTCTAGGCTATCAATCCATTTCATTGGATTGATTACACCTCTCAAAACCCTGATTCCTCTCTAAACAAGGTTAACTAGCCTAACCTAGCTTAACTAGTCCTAAACATGATTAACCTCTTCTAAACCTAGTCAAATCTTACTTTGACTCCCTAATAATTTTTTTGGCTTATCCTTTAGTCCCACATGCACCAAAATTCCTCCACTTTCCCAAATGGAAAACTATAAATAGCCCACTACCCCCCTCTCATTTCTAAAAAGTCTCCTTCTTGCTAACATAAACTATAATATCTTCCTTAGGGTTTAGAGTTATTTCATTTCTTTCATTAAGCTATTGCTTCACCATTGCACTACACACCAAGCATTAAGTAAATGGAAAGAACCATTTGCCTTGAAGCCATTAATTATGAGCTCCCATTCTCATAATCACAAACTGATTGCTTATATCCTTACTAGGTTCATTTTTAAATATTTCAAGTGTAGATTATTACTAAATATGCTATATTTTCTTGTTTCTTTCAACATTAATGCATTAAAAGTGATGAATCTTTGTTTATCTCTTATCTGATGGTCCACTGACTAGTTTGTTAAAAGCCTTTGGGGTTTATTTAGAGATTCTTACCCCATGTCCACGGATTTTTCAAATTTTTATTGAACACACAAATACTTGGATGGATTCCTTTCATGTCTTTATAGTACCAAGAAAAATATCTAGTATGATTATTCAAAACATCAAACAATTTAGCTTCTTGATCATTTTCCAACTAGCTTTTAATGTTCAAAATTTTACATGGTTGAATCTCAATTTTTTTGGTTCCAGTGTGATGAACTGATTTTTTGAAAGGGTTTCATTAGAGTCTTTAGTGGACATGAATGTGGTAACAGAATATGATATGTAGAAATGTCTATAAAGTTACCTTGAGAAATAATATTAGACAAAGGATAGTAAGAAAAGTTATGATACTTATCTTATTATTGGTCAAACTCCTCATCACTGCTACTTTTCAAAAATTCCTCACTATTCCTTGATATATTTGAGACTGAAGCTACTAATTTTGTAGCTATTTCTTCCCCTCCCCAAGAGAAATCTTGTTCCTTCAGAGAAAAATTATTTACATCTTCTTAGAATTGTTTTGGTTCCGAAGATAAGTATGCATGTTCCAGAACTAAGTCTGAAGGTTCTGAAACTAACTCCGATGGTTCCAAAACTAAGCCTGAAGGTTCCAGAACTATCCCTGATTATTCAAAAGATAACTGGTGATCATTCAATAGATGATTAATTATATTCTCCACCTCCCATACGTGATCCTGCAATGTTATCATAGCCAAAGAAGATAAACTTTATTTATTAGTAACAAGATCATCAACCCATAATTGTTCTTGGTTATCAATAAATGGTTGTGCAAAAGGATATAAAGAAATTTGATTAGATTTACTACCATTTGAGATAGACATATCACCTGATTTGCAATCAATTAAGGTAACAACTATAGCTAACCTTGGTCTACCCAAAATAATGGGATAACCAAGTGTTTTACCTTTTGGCCGTAATATAAGAAAGTCCACTGGATACTCCCATGACTCCACCATTACCGCCACATCTTCAATGATTCCTTCTAGTTTTTATACTGATTGATCTGACATCTGTAATATAGTGCTAGTAGGTTGTATACTTGTTAATGGTAATGTTTTCAAAGTGATCACTTTCATCACATTTATAGCTTCTCCCAAATCAACCAAAATATTATCTATATCTTTATTTCCTATAGAGATAGAAATAACAGGGCTTCCAGGATCCCCATATTTGGGAAGTATAAGTTTTCTTTCCAATAAATCAACAAGTTTCCCATCTACCTTAATAGTCCTATGGTAGTGATTCTTCCTTCCAGGTCTTTTCAAACATAAGATTTTGATTAATTTGTTTAATTCAGGAATGTCTTTGATTACTTGCAATAATGGTATTTCAATATTTAGTTTCCTTAATTCCTGCACTAATTCAAATTCCTTGGTTTCACTAACTTCTTTAAACCTTTCTTGAAATGGAGGTTCAATATAGTTGTTATCTGGCTCCTTCTCTTTTTTTCATCCTTCTTAGGAACAACCGAACTAGGGGTTTCAATTTCTTGTATCATCTCAGTAATTATAACAAGTGGACTATTAATTATTTTTCTAGATCTTGTTTGAATATCCTTATAGTCCATGACATTAAAATCAACTGGTTCGTCTTGCTATGTTCCATATATAGGGGTTTTTTTGTTTGATTTTGGGATTAGCCACTAAATGTTCTGGTGTTTGTATTTGAACCACATTTTCGGTTTGTGAACCTTGTGCTGGAGAACCCATTATGGCCTATTGATGTTGGTTGGGATATGTTCTTCCTTGAGTGTAGTTATTAGGGTTTCACCTAGGTTGTGACCAAGTATAAGGGTTACTCTGACCAGACCATGGTTATTGGTTTCCCTGAGCATACCAAGTTTGTCTTGCCCAATCCTATGGATTCCATAATATTTGAAGGGTCTAAGGTGGTTGTCTCCAATTCTATGGCACTATCTGAGCTGCACGTGACATCATCCAGGGATTAGGAACAAATCTTGGTATGAACTTCCCTTGGTTACGTTATCTCTAGACAAAGTTTACTTATTTTGTAGTGGATGAAGTGTTGGTCTGTTTAAGCTAATTTTTTATGAATGGAAGAAGAAAATAAACATTATCTTCATATTCCCTAGATTCAAGAATAAGACACATTTTCATTTTATCCAAAGGGAAATCTCTTATTGCGTGCTTATTTCAGCATCTAGGACAGTACATGGCTAATGGTTCACTATTACCATTTTCCTTGGCTTTCAATCTATCCATGGTGGAAGTTAATTGAACTAGGATGTGTTTTTTAAAGTTTTCTATTTCATCCATAAGTTTGTTCATGTCTTGATTTGTAGTTTTCACAGTTTTTCCTTTCCTAGGTCCACCCCTTGTTCTTGAATAACTTCTACAAAGGTCTTTAATATCATTCATTCTCAATTGATTGATGTTTCTTCCTCCCATTAAGTTAAGGGCTTGCCTAGATTCATCATCCAGAATTTTAAGAAAAATGATTTTGTTTAGCTCTTCTTGAAGTAAAAATCCACATATTTTCATTATTTTCATGTTTGATCCTAAAAAATCCTTCCTTATTGTTTCTCCCTTGACAATAATCTTGATATTTGTCTAGGAAGGAAGTTTCCAGTTGTACCCAAGTGGTAATAGAATTGGATGTTGATACCATAAACCACCTCATTGTTGCATCTTTTAGAGTTGATGGTAACAAATTGAGTTTTTCATTTTCTATTTTGTAGTCATAGGTCTAACACAATACTTTAAATTCAAACAAGAATTGGTCAGGGTCCTCAGATGACATCCTTCTAAATGTATGCAAGTGTGCAGATGAAATATTCTTCATAGGTGTATCATCATCCTCTAAGTGAATTGGATAGGTAAAGGTCCTATCAAGTTTTCTTTCAACTTCTTTTTCTATATCTACAGTATCTTCTAGATCTTTTTTTCAATCAATGTGGTATGTGACCAGCTTTGGTGAAGGTGAAAATTCAAGAGTATGAGGTTGACTAATCAATTGAGAATAAAAAATTGCTCTAAGAAGGTCGTAGGATAAAATCCTTCTCCTAAAAGCTCCACTTCCTTCTGGTGATTGATCCCAAAATTCCAAAGGTGGAAGTTCTACTTCTTGTCTAAAAAGATATAATGGTGCTTATAATTCTTTCTCAACCTCCTTTTTTGAACCAGAGGATACTGATAATTATCCTTGAGACATTTTTTGGAGAAATCTACCCTTTGAGTCTCTTGGTCTACTCATAAAGTTTATGAGAACGTAGGGAAGATTTTTCAATTACTAGATCTGTATGATTGTTTCTCTTGTTGACACCTAATTAGACAATTCTAACTAGTGAATCCCCAACAACAACACCAAAAATGATGGGTGTCATTATTCCCTTCATTTGATCAACTCTTATTTGATGTCATATTCAAACCAAGGGTGTGCATGAAGCTATACGCAACAAGAAGAATCTTAGTGATCTAGTAATTGATTGTAGGTATTTAATACTTTTAATTTCTAGGGGCTTTTTGTAGTGTTCTTAGGGTTTCCTGGAAAAATCCTCATTAAATCTAAACTATATGAAACTTGATAAAATAAACACTCATTTCTGAAATAAATAAATCTTTCAGAATTAAAAGTGCTATAGGAAACAAAACACACTCTTGCAGAATGAAACAAATTGCTGGAAATAAACACTCTTTGTAGAATGGAACAAATTGTTAGAAATAAATACACGTTGCATAAGTAACACACTTGCTTGGAAATAAACACACGTTTGAAAATTTTGTTGAAAATTCTTGCAAGGAAATAAGAGTCTAATCTATAACACCTATAGGGACAAGTACGTAACAAAATTCAACTGAAGAATCAAAATCATTTATAGAATTAAAACTTAACAAATTTAAACGAATTGATTAAAAATATAAATACCATTAAAACAAAGAATCCTTCTTCTTGGAGGAGTGGGCCCTTGATCCACTTTGAATCAGGAGTTGACAAATTATGATTCTCTCAAAATGAAATGACTATCTTATTACTAAAATGTTTTATCTTACAAAATTCATCGTATATCTATATCATATATATCCTTTATCATCTATCTACAGGTATTTATATATATTTCATCATCTGAAGATGCATTTACAATCATAAGTGCTCAATAGATGTCCATCCATCTATAGGTTCTAGTGAGACAAAATATTTATCAAAGTAGATATGGAATTTAGAAACCTTACTGGACATACAGATTTCTGATCCTACAAAAGTATTTCTGTCGTATGAAGAATCAACAATCTATTGATCTGCTCCTGATTAGAAGGCCCATTAATTTCTCTATCAATGGATGTTGTCAAAATAAACAAATTCGCATTGATTCCGGAACTTTGGAGAAGTTATGGGACCAAAGGGAACTATTCCGGAACTAACTGCTAAAGTTCCAAAGCTAAGCACAAGAGTTATGGAACTAAGTATTGGAGTTTTGGAACTATGTTTGAAGGTTCTGGAAATAAGCAATAGAGTTCTTGTGTTGAGTGATGGAGCTCTAGAAATAAGCTTGGAGGTTTTAAACCTAAGCTGTATTGAAGCCAATGTTCCCAAAAAGGTGTTGGTTACTTCATACTTTGTTCTTCTAACTGAATGTGACCTATTTTATTACAAAAACTGAATTTCCACAAACTTTTTTAAGAATTACAGAGTTTTTAGATGTTATAATTAAATAAAAAAAGATGGACAATTACATCCTAACTTATACTAGATCAAACAAAAGCCACAAATTGTAGTCAAAATTGATTAAAAAAAAAAGAGAGTAAAATAAGATTATTTATTGCACATTGATGAGGCATATTTTGGCCTTATCAAAGATGTCAAATATTAAAACATCAATATGTGAAATGGCCGATGCATTGATGGTATTCACATCTAAAAATTTTATTTTAATTGTGGCCCTTAGGGCAAGATGGATCTGGATCAAGTGGAGGTGGAACTGTAATAAGATTTCTCTTAATGAGTTGTGGTAATAGAATATGAAAATCACAAAGAAAATTTGTAAATGTATGCTTCAGAGGCTTCCATTGAAGCTTTTCAGGAGTAATGACAACATTAATAGTTGGTTTTTCTTCAGATGTTTTAGTAGATGGCTTGAAAATTGATTTTCTTTAAAATCAAGTTGAAGATAAAGCCTTCTCATGATATTTAATATTTCCCATAGAGAGAATCTTACCTTCACGTAATTTAAGAGTGTGACATAGATGATCAAATGATAGAGAGGTCTCAAAGATGATGCTCTCCTGTAGATGTGGTAATAGAATTTGGACAAATAAATCTTGAAGCTCAGATTCTACAAGTACATTAGACATCTTAGCTAAGTTGTTCTTATATCACAATACATAATCCGGTAGATGCTTGTTAGATCCTTGTTTAATTTTTGTTAGTTGGGAATAGGATATCTTAGAGCCAATATTGATAGAGAAATGTGCGAGAAAAGCATCAGCCAAATGCATAAAATATGTTACCGAGTAGATAGGTAGTTTATAGAACCAACACATTGCATAATCTTGAAGGCTTATAAGAAAGAGATTTGGGAGTAAAGTGTGATCATCTGTATAATATAGACAAGTTACATGAAATGCTTGAATATTTTCTTGAGGATCACCATGGCCATTGAAAATGGATAGTTTGGGAGTGATGAAATATGGAGGAAGTGTATAAGTGGAAATGGTGAGTGTGAAAGGAGTATGAAATAGTAATTCAGAATTTATAAATGGAGATACATGAGAAGTACCTTGTTGTAATTGACATATTTGAAATTGAACATCCTGATAAAGATAAAATAGGCCTTGATTGCCAACAGAAGAGAATTTCTACATGTGAGAAACAAGAGGTGAAGTGAAGTGATTGGTGGGAGTAGGAATAGAAATGGGAATAGTAGAAGTAGGCGAAAGAGTATAAGCAGGGGGTTGAGTAGTAATAGGCATAGAAGCGGGGATGGATGTAAGAACATTAAGTTATAAAAGATTAGTTTCCTCCTCATGAGAAGTGAATAAAAGTAGATCTAGATCCTAAGGATGTTTAGCAATATGATCATTTAGCTCTTGAAGGTGGACTTTAATAAATTTTCCATAAGATTGAGCTATAATAATAATTTGATAAATACCTAAAAGTAAGGTGGGTTCAAGTGATGGGTTCACCAAATGATTTAACAAATATTGAAAATATATGCTAAATTTTAATTCCATGGTCATAATGAAATAATAAGCAATATAGTATACATTTGACCTAAGCAATAAACTAGAAAAAATGTGAAACCCTAGGTGCAAGAGAAGGGATGAAGTACTTAGCTAATTTTGTGATTAATCATGGATTGTGCCGAATTAGAAAAATGATAAAGATGAGGAGTAAATTTTCAATATTGTGCCCAAATAATTGTGTGACTATCGGATTTTCTTGGACTGGGGTGCCTAGACTGGGTCAGGGGTACTTGGGTGGTGAAGAATGGTTCTAGGTACCTATTTAGAAACTACTTTTTGTTTTCTCATTTCCCTTCATTATTGATTTCCTGTATGTCACACTAAGCCCACAAGATTCACATATAACCTACAAAGAGAAAGAGAACTTACAAAACCCCAAAACACATCAACTCCTAAAAATAATAATATGAAAATGGTGAGTCGTACTGATACCAGCAATCATCTGAAAGAGTGAGCTTATAACTGAGCACTGCACTACATTTCAGACTCCATTTAGCTTTGTGTGTGTGTATAGAATCGTGCCCTATGTGGATCTTGTGCCGGATGTACTTGAATGGTGAGAAATAACTAAAAGTAATAATATAAATAGATGTTTGGATGTCAAATTAAACTTTCCCATCTATTAAGTGTATTAGAATAATGCGGTCTATTGTTCCTTGAATGATAGATAGATGGATTATTTTCTACTCTTATAATTCCTTTGGTTGCAACCTTAGGTTATGGTAGTATATGCTTAGTGTTTGGTCCTTTATTATGACCACATAGTGTTGTATCTAATAATTCCCTTGTTTGAATTTTGTAATTAACCACTAAAAGTCTGACCCATAAGAAAAAAAGATTCACAATGGATATAAGAGGCCCAAAAGTGGTGAGAAAGATACAAATAGGTCAGGGCACCCAGAGGGGATGAGGTTTCCTAGTCGCTAGTATCCTGGTTGGGCACTGGTGTCTAGACTTAGAAAAGTTGAAGTATCAAAAATCAAACTGGGAAATAGGGTGTGTAAGGCCAAGAAGAAAAACATAAAGAAATAAAAGAGGCCAAATACAATGGTCAATTATTACTTTTAATGATTATGAATCATATGAATATAAGTATGTGATTAGGACCTAGAAATGTACACAAAGCACGTGATTTAGTGTCTACAAAAATTCAACATTATAGTAGTGGTATATCAAAATCATTGAATGTTGAAAATAGTTTTCCTTCTAGTTATTCTTACATACATATGTTTGAGAGAGATGGAAATATGAGATGCATTGAATAAAATATTCAATAAAACATAAAAACTACTAGTAAAATCATTTCCTTAATGCATACAATGTGTGATATATAAAATAAATTCAATTTTATGACTCTAGAATAAATTTATAATAAATCTTGGGATAACCAAAATGTTATCCCTAGTCAACACATTTCTTATAAGGTTATAAATTCACCTTATCCACAAAATTTTAGAATTTCTAAATTTTACTCGTTGATGAATTAGTATATTGGTATATTTACTAAACACACTTTGCATCATCCCTTCCAAATTATACATGTACATAATGATATAGGTTTACTTAATACCTTTCAAATAATCTTGGTTGACAGTCCCATCAACTCTGGGAGTAGAACATTTGGTGGAATACTTGACCCTTGATTTAAAATGAGTTAGTATGAACTTACAATTTTCCATGTTGAATCAATTGAGAATTTAATAAGTATATTTAGAGCGAAGAATGAAATTACTTTACTAGACTATGAATTATGAATAAATAGGTAAAATGTGAAGAATACCCAAATCTATCAACTCAAAAAACTTCTACAAATTTTCTTTCATATCATGAATATATTATGTGGAAGATCTTGGTATTATTATTTCATTACATAGGGGACGAAGATGAGGATATTTCCATATATTTTCTTAGTGTATAATGTAGAGCTAGAGGAACACCATGTAAAACAAGAATTGATAGTAAATATGTCATTCTTTTCATACCAATATCAAGGAGCATGTTTTAAATAATACAATGAATTTTTAAATCTATACACATAACTGTAGTTCACATTATCAACATACTTGTCATATATATTTATTCCTACAAATCAAAATACAAGAAGGAACTTTTGACATCCATATGGTGGACTTCCCATCTCTATGTTACATCCAAAGAGAACACTAGATAAACAAATATTTCATTTTGGTATCTGGATAAAAGGTTTCATGTTAATCAACACCTTCAACCTATGAAAACTATTTTAATACAATAATTGATAAGTTTAAGAATGCAACCCTAAAAGTTTTCATAAAATCCTAGAAAAACATATATTTAAGTCATAATTTTATTAGCTAATATTTGGAATATTTTCCACCTAGATATAAATTTATTGTAATATTTTCTTAAATTTTGTAATTAACCTCGAGAAGGTTGACCACCAAAAATATAAAAACCTCAAATGGCTGGAAAGTTCCCAAAAAGTGAGAGGAAAGTGTAAACAAGATTAGAACACCCAGAGGGGACCAGCATCCCTGAGACGCCCTAGTCCTAGCTGGAAGCCCTAGTTAGAAATAGGGAAAATGCAATATAAAAGTACGGATTGGGAAAGTACGGGTGCAAGATCAAAAGTAACAAAAAAAAATAATACAAGATGGCTAAAGACATGGGTTGGTTAGTAATCTTTTTCACTCAAGAACCATATGAATAGTAGTATGAAATAAGGACTAAATAATTACCCAAAATGTGTTATTTACTGTCTACATTTTCCCCCACTTTATATTGGTAAGAAGAAATCTTGATAACATAAAGTAGATAGAAATTCATACCTGATATCCATGTAGAATGATGTAGAAAGCATTTTGAGGGACTAGACAAAGTGTGGCATGATAAAAAGGTAGAGCATGAAGACTAAAGATGAAAAAGTGTAATAAGTGATAAGAGTGAACCTATGGCACAACTGCATGTGTAAATGTCAATGTGTTTGATGTACCTACATGTTATTGTTGATTTGTGTGATGTTGAGTGATGTTGTTGTTGATGTTGACTGCTTTCTTCCCATATGGACGGACCTACAAAAGAGAAGACGATCAAGTAGTCAAATACACACACACAGGTATGTGTGTGTGTGTTTTTGTGAAAATGTGTGTAATGATGAATATATATGTGTAAAAAATATGAAAATTAAAAAGGAACATGCAAACCTGGTCTGTGATGAGAAAAAGGTGTAGAAAGGATCGTGTTGGAGTTGTGTCAATTTTTTGGGCAATTTCATGCCATTAGCCGAAGAAGTGTAGGGAAGAAAGTATAATTTATTATCCAACTTGTAATTTCTTCCCAATACTAAAGAGATATATGTACCGCCTTGTTTTTTGGGTGATCCAATGCCACTTGCCAAAGTAGTGTAGAGAGGAAGATTCGGTTTATACTATAAAATGTAATTGCTCCCTAGAATTATAAGGACCATCTGCCGTATAAAATCCACTATGTATAGATTTCTATAGACTGGTCTGAACCTACTCATTGTGTAACGCACTGTTTCATGGACAAAAACTAAACTATACCGGTAATGTGTTATCTACTATGTGTAAACCCAAATTATGTCCCCCCTGTTTGGGGGTTCATGCAATGTCACTATAGGAGGATGTGGCCCCAAAGAGAGGACCAACCACTAAATCTAAAAATCTTCCCTACAGGGGGATCGAGATGTGCTTGGTAAAAACAAAGGCACATCAAAACAACTAGATAGGAGACAAGTGTAAGTATAAATAAGCATCCATGTAGAAGACAATTATAAGCTACAAATACAATGTGTAAGATAAGACCCGAGATAATAATGTAAACACCCAAGAAGAAAATTTATGCCACAAAAAATAGGTTTCAAACATGGAACATCACTCACGATGTCACAAGACATTCAAATCCATAGTGGCCACAAACAAACAAGTAAGTATGCACACAAAATAAAGGGAAATCCCACATACAATGACAAACAAAGACAAATAAGGAAAAATAAACAAATAATCATGGTAGCAAGTAATCCTATAAAAAAAAACGCACATGAAACACCCATTAGCATGGTAGAAAGATAAAGTGTATATCAAAGGCATGTATAACCAATAATGTAAAGTGATAAGTACAAAATGAAACAATAGCACTTATAGTGTACAAAATTGGATATCCCCAAGAGCTGTTATAGGATTGTTATTGTGTCAAGCATCTATGATGCATATAAAATATATGTATCTATGATCATAACTAGAAAAGGACGTGAACGTGAATGTGTATATGGTAAATTAATGAACTATAAGAAATCTATCCAACATGTGTAATAAGATGAACATGTAAAATTAAATATAAGAAATATTAAAAGTAATCAAGATATGAAGTATGTTGTGGATGAGGTGGAATGGAATGAAGAGTGAATGATAGGAGCTCTGTGCCCCTTGAGTGAATGGATTTGTATACAGTGAGGTTCATTTGTTTATACCCCCTTAGAAGTTAATAATAAACCATAAATGAGAGTGGGTCATTGGGAAATGGTCAAACTATTTGTTTTTTCTAGCACATTGTGGTGAATGTGTAGTGATGAAATGTGACATAGAGATGAGACATGTGTGACGTTGTAGCCAAATATCATGAAAATATGATCGAAGTAGTGACGATTTATCCTAAATTTTATATCACTAAAAAATGATCAGAATCCATGATGATGGTGCTAGAGTAAGTGATGATGTAGCCTATGATGTATATCACTACAAGATGATAAAATGAGTCATGTTGTAGCCTAAATCACATCCCTCTAAGTGATGTAATAATAAGTGAGTATTTAGCCTATGTCGTATATCACTAAACTAGGAATTTCACATGAGGGATAGGATTGAATGATAAACTTGTGATTGTGATGAGCTTCATTGGTGATGTATACCCTCAATAGTTCAATATAGATCCTTATACTAGAGTGTGTCATTAGGTAGTGAGTGTAGCATGTATAATTAGATGTTTAGGATGTCTAACGTGTGTAGTAGATATAGTGATGAAACCATGTAATGTGGTGTTTAAGATGCATAATGTGTAATGTGGAATGTGTAGTATCTAGTGTGCAGTGTGTGAGGCTCATATGTATAGAATTCCCTCAATAATCAAGTGTGAACCAAAGCACAGGAGTGTGTCATCAAGTAATGACAATTCTAAAGTGTAGATGATTATGTGTATACTAGAAGGGTGATAATGTGAGTATGAAACATGTGTCGATGCTAGGGTGGGGGAAGACTTGTGTGAGTTTTATGCCCCCCATGTTCATGTGATTGAATGACCTATCCAATGAAAGTGAAGGATGAATGTCCTCCATCCTATGCTTGTGGTGACAAAAGCATATGACCATACTCTAGTAGTGGTTGTATAGTAGATAGTCGTTACGCATATGAGTGGAGTCTACGTGCATGCAAAGGATGAGTGTACGATGGGTATCATTGTGTAACAAAATGTCTAGGTGATGAAAACCTATGTGAAGCAGAGCGTGGAGGCAATGGACACTTCCATGGAATAAAATGAGGAGGATATTTATATCGAGATGTTGTAACTTTCCTATGAATGGGCCTATGATGATGTGCTAGAATAACATAGTGATGAGGTCATATGAAATGTGTAGGAGTAGGTGAGCTAGGAGTATATTGTGTTTTATGTGTTATAGACTGAATCTTGCTTGATGAAGTTGATGACGCATTAGTTATTGCAAGAGGAGGGTGATATAATGGAGCAGAAGGGGGTACACCATTAATAGAAATGACTTAATTGTAACGCCCTGATTTTTGTAAGTTATCATGGTGATTACTTTCTTAATGTTGTAACTGCTAAAATGAAGGCAAACATGTTAAGATATATATTTGATCTTAAGGGAATGTGTTGCTAATCTAGATTCTTGCATACTGTAATTTATTTACACGGGACAACAGTTAATATTGCTTGTATGTTTGCTAATGTGACGACAAATTTGTCGTATGCTTACTGAACTCTATTCGCTGATTGAGAGCACACCTTGAATCAATTCCATTGATCCAAAGTATGCTGAGGCTTTCTTTTGATCGCTTTGTCGATTTACTCTTAAAACAGACTGAAGGTTGATATAAATGTGTAGCACCTGATTTCAGGTATGAACAGCTGGCACGTAGACGCCAATGACAAAGGTTTGAATCTCGAACCATGCTTTGTTGTAATGTGAGACCTCGTAAGGCGATAAATGCCTAGATGTGGGTGGCTCAGGCATGTGAAACGAAGGATGAAACGTCCTGCACAACATTGAATTGGATGTCAGTCGGGAAGACTTGACTGGAAGTTGATTAATTAGTGTTAAGGGGAAATTAGATCCTAATCTAATCCTAAGTTCTACCTTACATCCTAAACTACTATCCTAAGTGGATTTTTAAATTCTAAAATGGTGAAAATAGACCTAAGTTCTATTAACCTAAGAACTAGGTGATGACCTAGGTATGAACACTATTGTTAATCCTAAACTAATCCTAACCTAGAAGGGGACGTACAGACCCATGGGGGATGGAAAGGATAAGGATGGAAGGAAATTTAATGGCAACAAATGTGATTCCTTGCATGGACAACGCCAAGTCTGGTGGGGAACAGGAAAAAGGTGGAGGTATCTAGTTGGTTATGGGACTAAAATTGGTTTGCATGCAAAAAATTTGAAATTGGAAGTTCGCCAACCCGAGTCGGCTAGTGGCATGAGGAAATAGGAAAAAAGGCAGAGCCTTTAATGCATTTAATTTCTTGGTCTTCGCAACCAGCCCTCCTTGGAAAGAGTATGGAGGAATTTTGTTGGTCATTTCTGTTTGTTCGGATTTTTGGAAAGTTGCTCTGCATTTGGTTTTTCTTGGTTCAGTTGAACCAGTTGTGTTTGGTTGATTATCACTGTTTCTTTGGAAATTGAAGGCTATTTTCTAATCCTGTAGAGGAAAGGATTGTTTGGAAAGTTTGTTGCTGTCTCTGTGGAAGGAAATACCACCTGTAGACGTGGTTTTCTTCGAGCTTCAAGGAAAAATTACAGGAATGTTAAGCCCTTCTCTTTAAAACACTTGCTTTGTTTAAGCATCTCATTAAAACAACCCTGCTCTTCTTCTTCTGAACAGGTTTTGGGCTTATTCGATTTTTCTGTCATATTGGAAATGATTTGGGTAGAATTGTTTTCTTGATGTTCTGATTTGAACTGTCCTTGCATATTATTGAGTTGGAAATATAGTCATGTTGTGTTGGTTTGTTTGATAGTATTGGGGAATTCGAACTGGGTATTTCTTTTTAGATGATTATATTGAATGGAACTGTACAGGCAGTAGGAGTTGTTTTTCATTGTTGAGCAATTGTTCTTTTTCTATATGAACTTGAGTGATGAAACGTATTAGATGTGCAAGTTGTTTGAAGTTGTTTCTTTATTGAAATTTTTGAGGAAATGGGTTCCTCTTCCTTCTGCTATTTTGTATTTTGAAGGAAATAGTATTTGAGTTTTATTGAGCATTATGAGCTCGGTTTGATGGAAGTACTAGTCATATTCTGTGTGCTATACTTTTTCTTTTGTAAAAGAAATGGATGAATACGACTTGAAGTATTCATGGGAGTTGGAAAAAGTAACTGTTTTTCTTTTGAACTTATGGACTGTTTTTTCTCCTTGCTGTGAGGGTAAGATGATTTTGTTGTGTTTTATGGTTCGGTCTTCCAGTTCGGACTGTAGTCGTGATTACAAACTCGGCTTTGTATTTCTGTGCAAGGAATGAAATATATGGGAACTAGCTTGCTGTTTGAGACTGTTTCATCTACACCATGTTTGCGTATGTAACACCCTATGCAGGTTTGCCTTGATATAGGTGTTGATAAATGATTATTGTATTCTGAAGTTCTGCATATCATTATGAACTAGAAAAAAAGGATTTCAGGTAGAAATGTTTGTTGGCAAGGAACTCGAATTGGGTATTCATTTCATATGGTATAATGAATGGAAACTGTACAGGCTATGTTTTCATTATTGAAAAATTGTTCTATTGTCAATATGGGTTGAGATGTCATGATAGAACAAATACGACTAGGGTGTTCTTATTACATTATGAAGAAAACGATTGTTTCTTACTGAAATTATAGGGAAACGAATTCTTGTTCTTTCTGTTGTTTTTGATTTGATAGAAACAGTAATTGGGTTTATTGAACTTTATAAGTTCGGCTTGATAGATATGACAGTGGCATTTAAATTGTTTCCTGAGTGCTATGTTTTCCTATACAAATGGAAGATTGGAATGTTTCAGGAGATCTCTGATTTTGCACTGTCATTCAAAAAATGAATCCGACTTGACTGATTCTTGTTGTATTTGATGGAAATGGATGTTTCTTATTGAAATAGTTAAGGGAATGAATTTTTCTCTTTTGCTGATTGAGTTTTGGAAATAGCAATAATAGAGCTTACTGTGTAATATGAATTGGTCTTGCTATAGGTAACAACAATGTGTAAATTGTTATTATGAATTGTATACATTCATGGATATAGAAGGTCATGTGAATAAGTGATTACGTGGCTGTATAACTGTTTATTTGGTTAAAAATACAGTGAAAGAAGTATGGAATCTTCTAGTACAGTAAGTACATAGTATGCATATTTATACTGCTTGTTCTATGATAATACGATGTTTTACTAACCTGTTTATGGTATTCATATGAGCCTGATTTAAATGAAGTATTGATAAGGACGATAAATTCATCCTTGTTTTCATTTAAAGCTGAATATGAATGGAACTATTTCTTGCTGTTGGAAAGTGAATTCCTAATCGATTTTGTAAGTTTCACTCTGAACTGTTATCTTGATTGGTGTTTCGTTTGGATTCAATTTTTCAGTACAGTCATGGGGAAAGGAATAGGAATGTGGATGGATAACTTGGAAAAATGATCATTTCTTCTCTCATACAGTTGGAAATCTGTAATCGTTTAGGAGCAAATTTTGTATTGCTTGGGTTTAAGCATCTATATTTATTGTTGTTTGCTCTTCTCATCTGTACTTGATTGCTTGAAATCAAATGAGTTGCATGAACTGAAAGGAAAGTAATTGGCTTACATTTCAGTTAGATTTTATCCTTTGCATTTATTACTAATGAAAGGAATGGAAAGGATAGCAGTTATGTTATACAGTAGTATGCTTACTTATATTCCTAGTTCTTACAAATGTTGTAATCTAGAACTGTGGAAGGAAATTGTGTCTTGTAATGGTTATGTGGGAAATAGGATAGCAATTCTTTGACTGATTGGGATGGTATTTAGATGGTTCAGTTGTTATGTTGTTCATTCTTTTTGATACTTAATTCTTGATTGATGTTCATACTGTCGTTTCATAAAAGCAGGGTTCTTTTATTGAGACAGTTAATTAGAAGCACCTCATTTTAATGACAAGTGCTGAATATGCTCAGTTCATTGAACTGACCCGTGCAAGTAATTTTACAGATGGAACTTGATTAAAACAAAGACATGGCTGTTTCTGATACTTCTTTTGATTGTCTGAAGATGAATTGTATTTGTTAGTTATTATTCCTCTACGAGGAATTGTGAAAAGAAGAAAGTACATTCTTTTATCTATGAGTTGTAACGTTGTTTAATATAAACAAAGTCCAGTCATTTGGACTGGAAAATGTATGGATTATGAAATGGATTAATGAATACAAATACGAGGGTGATATTTTAATGACTATATCAGTTTGATATTGTTGATTAAATTGGAAATATAATGTTATTTCTTGATTTGGAATTATTCAATTGTCCTTGGATGGATTTAAAAGGAATTGACATATATTCTTACCTAAATGCAAATTTTAAGTTGAAATGTGCAATTAATTCATACTTGGGGTTAAGATGAATTTTTAATTGACATTAAAAAGGATTAGGAAGAACATGATTTCATAACTGATAGGTATTTAGGATTAGCTTGGAAGCTAAGGAATATCAAATAACTTAGGAGCAGCCAAACTTCGTTTTTGGACTCCGTTAATAGCCTCGTATGTTAAATTCAAAAAGAAAGGATATGGGATAAATATATCCAGGGCTAATAGACCTTAACTATGTAAGGTTAAGAAGAATAAATGAATACATTTATTGAGAATTAGACCTTGTTTAAATGACGTCTAATAAGCTGGAATTTTGAATTTGGTTACAGTTGTGGAAAAACTTGGTTAAGTTTAATAGGTTAAACTTATTACGTCCGTCGGTAATGGGCTGCTTAATCCAATGATTAAGAAGAGAACCAAGTAGAGAAAATGCAACCCTTCGGTATGAAGGAGAAGATGCATAGCAAGCTAGAAGACGGATTTAGTCTCTCTTAGCTCCATACAACTGTAACAGGAACGAGGATAAAGGATTAACATGGTTGCTAAAAGTTGATCTTAAATATTAAGATCATATCCAAATCACTTGAGCTGGATGTGTACTCTCGATGAGAGGATTTCGTAGGACATTGACATACGCCAGCTACAGCACGGTGTCTTCATGATGACACAATGTTATAGCTGACATATTACAATGACCTCCCGAATTAAATCATCAAGAATACATAGGATGAATATTAATTTCTTGGCTGGGGATAGGAGTATGATCACGTATACGGAGTGACTCCAGAGGACTAAAGATAACTAGACACACGGAGTCATTGGGAACGACACCTATGTCTGCGTATCTTTAGTTACCATGAGTGCCTTCCTATACTCATTCATATTGCTAGTTGGAAATTGGAAGTTAGAATTTGACCTTAAATTGGAAGGACTGCTAGGAACCAGAAAAGACCATTCTAGATAACAGGTGAAGTGAGGTGAAGGATGTATTCCATTGGTGTGTATCACATCCAGGAATATGATCATGCAAAGCACGTGAAAATCGTTGGCTAAATTATCGCAAGTGTTGGTTGCGTTGTCCTAATCACTTAATTTAAGATGGAGGATGTCAGATGAATATCAGTAACAAATATTTAGATAGGCTTCTTAAATGGATCACTTCAATAACTGGAAACAGTTAAGAGAACCTTGTATATATATTATACTATGCATGAATCAACATGAAGGATCGGTAGTTTCCGAGTCATGAAATGAGAGATCGTTGAAACTCCGAGCCATGAAAATGGGAGATCGGTAGTTCTTTGAGTCATTTACAGTAGCATATAGAATCTATTATAAGATTGAATGGAACTGAATGTGTGTTCCATATTGCAAATATGTGAACAGGGAACATTAGTTTTAAAAGGAAATTGTGTGTTCCAAACTGTATTGTTTGGGCAGAGAACAATTATTAAAACTTGAACGTGTGTTTGAATTATATAATTCATAACAGAGAACGTTTTATAAATAAAAAATAAAAAAAATTCCCTTGTTCTAGTATTTTAAAATGGGGATGTTACATAATTGTTACAAATTAACTATAGATGTAAATCATTCATAGAGATAATAAACTTATACCTATGAATCCAATTGAGGCCTAGAATAAAATCACACCTGTTGAATTCTTGTCCAACAAGGATGGGTACAAGCATAGTAATAGGTCCTACCGTAACATGAATTTTGACTATACCATATGAATTGTTCATCAGATACAATATTTTTAATAGTGGATAGCCAATAGTGATGAGAAGTAGAATAGAACATGCATAGATGGGTCAGGATGGGTCAACCTTGGTATTGGTTATGGGTACAAATCCGATAGAGGTAGTAATATGCAAGTGATTAGAAGTGAAATTTACATGATAGTCATGGTCAGAGAAATAATTTATTGGCAGAGAATTGCCATTATGCGCAACTAGAAATTCAAGAACCCCAGATGCAAGAGGAGGCACTGCATGGTATGTATGCTTAGTTGAAGGGTCAGATATAACTTGTCATGTTGTGGAGTTGGGTTATTAAATAGTTTGAGCTTACAGTTTTCATTGACTGGTAAAGATTCTGTAGGCTCTGGAAACTCAATCTTGTTGTTATCAATAAGATCTTGCACGATGGTGCATAGCTTGAGACAACTATTTGTAGAGTGTCCCACACATCGGTGATAGTCACATCAAAAATTATCATTGTAATTTCCTTTTGGTCGTGATGGGCCTAATTCGAGTGGTGGAGGAAGTGTCATAATATTTCTCTCAAGATGCTATTATAATATGAGATGTGGGGCCATAGGGAATTTTGTCAATGTATGATGAGGTGGTTGTGATTGAAGATCTTTAGTAGTAAATACCATGTTAACAGTGAATTTTGTGTCAGTTGGTTTAGTTGTGGATGGTTTGAATGTTGAATTGCTTTGAAAATGTGTAGAAGATGAATCTTGATCTTGATATTTAAGTTTTCCTATGGATAAGATTTTGGTTTTGCGGAGCTTAAGAGTATGGTAGATTTGATCGAATGAAGGAGAGGTCTCAAAGAGAACACTTTCCTGGAGAGTAGGTAATATACTCTCGATGAATGAATCTTGGAGATCATATTCCACAAGAACATTTTACATCTTAGCTAATTATTTTTTGTATCGCAAGACATAATTCACTAAATATTCATTAGATCCTTATTTAAGTTGTTCTAGTTTGGCATTGGAGATATTAGATCCGATGTTGATGAAAAAGTGAGTTAGAAAGGCATCATCCAAATGCATGAAAGAGACTACCAAATGGAATGGTAGGTCATTAAACCAACGCATCAAATAATCATGGAGACTATGGGGGGAAATTTTAGCCAAAATGATATGATCATCTGTAAAATCTAGACAAGCCACATGGAACTTTCAAAGATGCTCTTTTGAGTCACCATGCCCATTGAAAATGGGAATCTTAGGGGTGAAAAAATTAGGAGGAAGTGAATACGTGGAGATATAAGGTGTGAATAGAATATGTAGCAATAAAGTGGAGTCTAAATATGGATATGCATGGGAAGTAGCCTATTGTAATTGACTAATTTGTGCTTGAAGGCCATGATAGAGGGTGGTTAGGTTTTGAGTGCCAATTGAGGAAACTTGCCATGCATGAGGGATAAGAGGTGGTGTCAGGTTATTGGTGGGAGTAGTAATAAAAATGAGGATGGTAGAAATGGGTGGTATAGTATAGGTAGGAGGTTGAGTATCCATGGAAGTGGAGATAGCCACAGAAGCCACAAGCTCCACCAAATTTTTAGCTTCATCACAAGCAGCATGTAAGATCAAGTCTAAAACTTGGGGATGCTCGACGATATGATCATTAAGGAATTTAATATGTTCCTCAATAAATTCACCACAATATTGAGCCATTGTAAGATGAGGATAATAGCCCTAAACAGAAGGTGGATTCGACTAAATGGTTTACCAAAATGATTAACTAAAATGTGAATATTCTAGTGTAATATTATGTTATAGGAGCAGTAAAATAACTGACTAATGAAACAATGAAATGTTGAAATTATACCAAAGCAAACTAAGCAAGTAGAATATGAAACCCTAATCTACAAAGAGGGTTAGAAAGGTCTTATCTGATTTTCAGATGTCACGGGATTGTGTCACAGTGGAGACCAGATGGATAGGAGGAGAAAACCATCTCACATGGACTCAAGAAAATGCATATATGAGTTCTCTAGCTAAGGCACCTGGACAAGGATAGAGGAACCTGAGGTGCCCTAGTTTGAGGTCTGGGAACCCTAGTCTATGGAAATGACCAAGGGACCTCCTCCGTGGTTTCGTTGAACATTCATTTGTGTTTTCTTCCTATTGCATTAATTTTTTTGTGTGATCTTCGAAGCACTGGTAAACTTGTAATAGAAGAATCACCTACAAAACCCCAAAAAAAAGCATCAAAACCTTAAAAAATAAAGATTCATATGAAGGTATTATATTTTCCTCATCTTCCAAATGGATGTACTTATCACTAAGTGTTGCACTACATCTTAGAGCCAATGTAGTTCTAGATGTGTGTGTGTGCGTAATTATTCCCTAGGTGCTCTTATGTGAATGGCATATTGTGAGTAGTGAGAAATAACTAAATGTAGAATGTAAATAAATGGTTCATTGAATAGAATAAAATCCCCTCCTAAGAAGTGTGATCCAGAATAACCATCCTTTGTCACTTCTGATGGAGCTAGATGGATGTAAACAGAGTGGTAAAATTCTTTAATGGATACAACTTTAGGTGGTGATAGTAGTGCTTGGTCCTTCATTATGGTCTTATATCTTTACATTTATATGGTTCTCTTGCTTTAATTTTGTGATTAACCTCAAAAAGGTTGACCACCAAAATGATAGAAAGCTCAAATAACTAGATGATTCCCAAAAAGTGAGAGGAAAGTGCAAACATGATCAAGGTTCCCAGAGGGGACTAGGGCATCTGAGGCATCCCCGATCTTGTCTGGGTGCCTCAGTCAGAAATAGGGAAAACATAATATAAAAGTACAAAATGAGAAAGTATGGGTGCAAGATTGAAAGTAGCAATAGTAAAAAATGAAAGATGGCTAAAGACATGGGTTGATTAGTACTCTTTTTCACTCAATAACCATATGAATAGCAGTTTGAAACCAAGACCAAATAATTACCCAAACTGCGTGATTTAGTGTCTACACCCATTCCCTCCACTTATATGCCAATGGTTCATCGATTACCACGTGTCTCGCATAAGCCACCTCCTCTCCTTGACCCCTTTGAATCTTTTTTTAAAATTTTCCCTCTTTTTTCAAAACAAGCCCAACAGTCCTTTTATTTTTAGCTTGTTTTCTATCCTTATGTTATGTGTTTTATATATAAGCATATAGTTTTTTTTAATTTAATTTAATGAAGGGAATTTTCAAGTTAATTAAATGAAGTAATTTAAAATAAAGGAAAGGTAAATTTAAATAGTAGGTCTTAGTGTTTAATTAGGAGGTTAATAAAATAAGGTAAGCCTAGTTTTTTAATCTATCCTATTTTTCATTTTTTCCCTTTTCAAGAATTTAATAAAACTGGCAAAAAATTATTTTGAAACTAGGGTTACTGGTTGTTTTTTCAATTACCATTTTTTGGGAGTGTGTATCCTTTCTAGAGTGTGTAGGTTTTACTTGGATCCTTTCTGGAATTTTCATGTGGTTGTTGCAGATTTTTGATCCGTTTTGGCATTTTGGGCCCCTTTTGAATTGTTTGGAGTAATGTTTTCATTGTATTTCTCTTGCGGGATAGTGAGTGCATCTACTATACATTTGTGGTAAGAGATACCCATATGCGACATGAGATTATTTTTCTTACACTGAACTCCGTTTTATCCCCTTATTTATTTCCTTATCCCTTTGGTGTTTATTTACATGTTGTTCCTTTACTTCTAATTGAAACTTTTTATGGCCTCCACTCTTAAATGATTTTCCTACTATAAGGTAAGTGGTTAATTGTTCCACGTCACATGAAAAAAACTCTGTTGTAATCAACACACTATTTATAAATTTATGTAAATAGGGGGTCATCACTATTCTTAGGTGTTGTAATTGCATGCAGATGCATTATCATTTGAGCCTGACATCTTACAACCTTATATTT
Source organism: Taxus chinensis (assembly GCA_019776745.2). Classification (NCBI taxonomy): domain Eukaryota; kingdom Viridiplantae; phylum Streptophyta; class Pinopsida; order Cupressales; family Taxaceae; genus Taxus; species Taxus chinensis. The sequence continues at coordinate 620,187,152 of CM034149.1, read as the reverse complement.
ATTCTCACACACCCTTTTTTATTACATTCTAGATATACGTTCAGTTGAGTCTAACATCCATTTAAGCATGTTTTTCCTTGTGACTCTTCTGCACTTCTTTCTCTTGTTTTGGATGCACCATGGAGGATGATTTTACCATACTTGAGCTTTGTAAGATTTCTTCTCATCCTACACCTCTTATTCTTAGTAGAGATAATTATATATCATGGAATGTTACCTTACTTATGAAGTCCTTTACCCCATCTTATATGTTCCTCGTACCCATTGATCCTTACTATCTTGAAGATTGGCATGATAAGTTTTATCATGTTCTTGGTTACTTGTTGATACATGTTTCTAGGCCCCTCCACCATCATGTGGCACACACAGAGTGTCCTAAAAATATTTTTATAATTATTTATTCCTTATTTGGATACTCTTCAAATATTTATATTGCTTCTTCTTAGTCTTATACATTATTTTTCCTATCCTACTTCATGTGATGATAGTTCTATTGACACAGGCTTATTTGTTCCTATCCCTGATGATGAGGATTATTTTTCTAGTTTCTAATGATGAGAGTACTTATGAAGAATCCTCTCCTCCTACTGGCCACCTTTCAAATAATGTTGAACCTCCTCCCTTCCCATCAAAAATCACACAGTATTTTTCCTAGCCTCATACTCTTATTCCATCTTCCTCCTTTCCACAACTAGTGTGTGAGGATTTTTCCACTCCTCTTTTTCTACATGTGTTTTGGAGGAATCCTTCATCTCATTTTTTAGGAGTTCCCCTTCTAGGACTCTTATCACTTCCACTATTTCAGAGACCATAATTGATCGACCCTCCTCTTGTGGATCCTCTTTCTACTATTGCAGGGGTTGTTTCCCTTGCCATCACTTCACTCAAGCATCCTTTTGGTGGAAGTTCCCTTCTTACACTGTGATACTTCTACATTCATGGAATTACCTTTACTTTATTTACATACGCTTACTAGACCTATGTCACACTTCAGTGGACCAGATTGAAAGTTATTTATAATGTTTCGTTCAATTTCCTTTATGGTGTGGGAAAACTTATAATACTCCATTTCTATCCTTTTTAAGGGAAGGAACATTGTTCTATGTGGATGTACCTTATTTTTTCTACATTTCAAAGACAACATCATCAAAAATCTTCTTATATATTTCATAGAGTTTCATATTTCATATCATGTTGCAGCTTCACATCTTCATCAGTTTCTTTATTATCCTTCCTCTCGTCTCTTCTTCTTCTATAAATATTGTAGTTTTTACATGGGTACCTTATTAGGTATTTTTTTTTAGGACCCATTTGATGCATCTTACTTAGCTTATTGGGGGAGTCTTATATCTCATGTAAGTGGTTGTTTTTACCATTGGATTTTCCTTCATTACTTGAGATCCTTGTTATACATGGGTACCTCATTACATATAGCTTCTGGGACCTATTTCTCATTTCCAACTTGCTTCCTCATCCTAAGTTACGATGAAGGGGGGGTTTCGGTGTGTGGTACTTTCCTTGTCGTCTTGAGGAATTTCCCACATTACGTGGCGAGTCATCTCACTGAGGTGATATCATATGTCTTAGGTGTCTCAGGGGTTATGATATATTCCATCATAGATTATATCACATGCATCAGTGTGTTTCAGTGCATCATATAGGGGTTACTTTCCATTTCTGAAATATAAATACTCTTCTTCTGTATGGGGGTATTATGGTCTTGCATTAGGGAGTTACACAACACTCCTATTTATACCTTTTTTATTTTTCTATGAGAATGAGTAGACCCTTTTATTTTTCATGCATCATTTCATGGTTGAATACTTTCTTACTACATGGAACTCCATCACACTGTCATTTGAGTGAAACTAGATTGATATGCACGTTATCTCACTTGATCCTCGCTCTTACATTCTCTCACATTATTCTCTATAATCATTTTCTAATATAAAAAAAGTGGAAATAATGTGCCAAACATGTTTATTTTTCTTGAAGACGTATCTTCATTAGAAAAATATGGCGGCTATTAAAATACCATAAAAAAATTACAAGAAGTTCTTTTTAAGGGACCACTCAAAATATTTCTAATTTTCCAATTGTATAAAAGCAAGTATTATTAGAAATGTCAATAAGTGAGGTATATATCAATAAAAGGTTACTTTAATAGAATAATTTTTTTAATTAAAAGTGCGATAATTAATGAATTATTTTTAGTACTTTCCTATCATGGATAATGATAATCAAGGCATCAAGGAAATGTTATTCTCCTCAAATGTGGCATTGAGAAATATTTATGTAACTCATTGGATAATAATAAATCTAAATTTCACTACCAACATTAGAAAATTGTAGTTGAGACATCATGAAGATGAAAAAATTCTCATCGAATATATTTTAATTAATTCCTATAAATCATTGCTAGTTTAGATATTAGTTTGGAAAATGAGAACCACATTGCTAAACTGACCAAAACATTCTTGTCAAATCAAAATTATAATATTATGCAAAAATTAGGAATTTAACCTTCATGCTAAGGGTAAAATTTCATCATTTGTATTCAACACAAATGACTCCTGGCCTGGTTTAGGGGTCTATGTGGCAACATCTTCATCACCAATGTAGTGTATTTGATTAAAAAAACAAAATAGTTGGATTTTAAAATGAAATACCTTTGTCTTTTAAATTTAATCATATGGAATGTTTATAACCCATAGTAATTAAACTTAAATTTTTAATAATGACAAAATAAATTCATATACCATCAATATAGTGGATATCTCTCAATAGATGGAATCTTTGCGTGCTTGTGGGTGTATTAAAATTTTGGAAAGCACTTTAACACAAGAATTAACCTACAACATTATAATCCTCATTTTTTTCCTAATCCTAAAATTTAATTAAATATTAAAAATATATATATCTACTCTGATAGATCCAAAAAAAAATAGTTTCTTTTGAAATTTGAGAACTTAAAATAGGATTATTTAAGTACCATAAATCTCCAAAATTCTATAGAACATGCATTAACCCAAATTTCCACACTTTTGTATAAGTGAAACTTTCATATAATAAATGTGAAATATATTAGTATATTAAAATACCTATTATAACTTATGTGGAAATATTGCATACGCTCGACCTCTCCATTGAATGATATTTTCAATAGGAAGGTATTTGATAATACAACAAAGATAATAGCTCCCATAAATCATTGGATCATAAGGATAAAAAGGAAACATAAAAATATGATGAAATAAATTACCTCAATATCATCAGTAAACTCTTTAATGGATTAGTATGGTGAATATATAATGATATGAAATCTAAGGATCTAAGGTAATTTTAAGGCATAAAAGTTTCAAATGCATATTCATGAACTTATACATCCTCTTATTGTTTAAATCCTTAGTAAACATCATAAGAATGAATACCACACAAGAAAATGCATGCCTTAAGAAAAAGGATACCATTTCTCAAGAATACTTTATGGTCTTGTTGAATTCCATTTCCAAGATCCCCTATTTAAATATGAAACTACTCCACTTTAAAATAAGTGTAAGTAGATATTCAATCCAATACAGTAATTCATAAGTTAATGATGCATATAATAACCTTCATCTTATCTATTTCATTTGTTTAATAATATTATAGTGTTGCAATATCACTCATAAATAAAATTTGGATCGAGAAAAACCCCATTTAACTTTTTCATTCAGTTCCAAATAAACTATGCTACTTGGTAAACAAAATAATAAACTACACAACATTCCCAAATTACCTAAAATCTAATAATAGGATCAAAGCTACAACACTCATGATTTTTCTAAATTAACATTATGGGAAAGTTATATTTAGATATGTATAAATTTCAAAGCATAGTAGTCTTAGTCCAAACTTGTGATACTTATAAGCTATTATGGTGATCATAGTAAATTCATCCAAAGAATAGCCTTCACCCATGGTAGATATAAGTGAAAAGACTAGACAAAGGTATTGATAGGGAGAGATTAAAATTACTTCATTTATAAATGAGGTAGATCCTCCCATAGCTCGCTTGCCAACATTCCCATCTAAAATAAAAATTAAGATGTAATATTTTATTTTAAAAAATGCACATGGAATGTGTAAAGTAGTATTTTTTTTCATTTCAATTAAAACATTATAATTGATAATTGGAAAGAAATAATGTACAAAGAAATTAGGATTAAGTATGTATAAGCGTTTTTTTACTTGATTCTACCCAAAATTCCACATGCAATGGTGTTTATATATCCACTGTAGGGCCACATCACTACCAATTTTAATCTCACCAAGAATATCACAACCAAATAAGTGGTTTTCACCTTATTTTGTATAGGGGGTTTGTACATGTGCATCACAAATGAATCCAATAGCTAGGACCCATTTATAGTCACCACTAGAAGGTTGGGCTTAGATATTTTTCTACACTTATATCTAATGAATTTCCTGTCAATTTCAATAAGTCTCTCAACCACCATGAATTCACATACTACCTCTTAGTTCGTATGGAATCTTGCATTACAAAATTTATCAAGTATCTACAATTGAATAGGCTTCATAAATCAAGAATTATCACTAATTCCTTTTGTGTTTGGCCATGCCATATAGATAAAAAATATGGGATCCCATGTATATCCTTATGGACAAAATTGATCATGTTTTTTTCTATGCAGGAGAATCACTCCAATAATGTAAATATGGCTTATATTATCCAAATTTTTTCTTATCAATGTGTTGGTAAGCTCAAGAGGTCGCTAGGAGTCATCTAGAGGTATTAGGTTGTATCTAGTCTTTCACAAATTCAAATTTTGAAGACATTTTGGCTTGATTTTGGAGTTTTTTTTGTGTTCTATGGATCATTCATATAATTTCAAGGATATAAAAGGACCTATAGAGGTATATAATGCATAATGTGGATTTAGAAGTTAAGGACTTAGAATATTAGTTAAGAATCTCAGTGATGAGTCAAAAGTTACTCATGTGACCAAGAGGTTTAAGTTCTTACGTTTGATTGGAACTTGATTGAGAGGTTATAAAATGTAAAGTGTAAATAATTTTGATCATTCCATTCGAATAAGAATCAAAGGAGAAGCACTAAGAAAGATTCAATAATTTTTGTGTGGTATTTCTTTTTTGGAAACAAGGTGTGACAGATCCAAGGATTGTGTGTATGCACACTGATGATCATTTTTCTTGATGTGTTTCTTTTTAAAAATACATGCATGTTAGATTTGAGGAAATTTCTATTATTTTTTTCTTTAAAGGGTGTATTTCACATTTTTTGAGAATCTATTGGTTGTGACAGTCACAGAAGTCATGTGATTAGCTATGTATTTTATTTAATTCAAACAAGTTCTATGCTTTGAGGAGTAAACTTGGTCATAGAAGTGGGAGTTTAATATTTAGATGATTTTTCACGGATTGAATAGGTTGCATTATACCTGTGTTACCTCTACAAGTTAGGGTTTAGTAATAATTGTGTATAAATCTCTATAGCAGTCTGTGTACTTATAATTGTCAAGTCAAAATGGATAGGTTGATGGGAAGATTTTTTTGAAAGGAATAAAATTTATGTGTGAGTAAGTTATCTAATAATTGGAAAGGATTGAAATAATCTATATGAACCTTGGAGGATAATATTTTACAAGTTTTTTATTGATAGTTCATAGACAAGTTTCAAACCCCAAATGATCTATTTTCTCGTGACATTTTAAGTTGAGATCACTTAAGTTTCATGAATGATTGAATGGAATAATTTCACTGTTAGTATGTTAGGCTTAATAATGTTGATGCAGATCTTAGGGAAATATATTAGGGTTCAAAATTTTTTATAGATGTTTTATAACAATATATACTCTTTCAAGTTCATTAAGAAACCCTCATAGGGTTTGAGAAATTATTACATTTCAAGGCCTTGCACATGCATGAAGAGTTTAAAAAACTATAAAAAATATATACACAGTAATATTAAACATATTCAAGAATAATTATTGTAATTTGAGGTCTCAATTATTTTTTTCGATGACATTCTACTCTCAAGAGCCATGTATAGTTTGGAGACCTAATTGGAGATTGAAAACAATGATTTGGGGAAAATGTTTTGAAGTAAGATCCTATGAAATTTCACACACAAATGAAAACCCAAAATGGGTATCCTAAATTGATTTTTATTTTTCTGATAAAGTTCCCAAATCAAAATTTAGGGAAGTGAAATTCAAGATCTAAGGTTACAGTGAGCCTAGATAAGTGAAGAAGGAGTGAGGTTGGAAGAGGCACTTAGACAAAGAGTTGAAGTGTTAAATTTTTCACACACCTCAAGGAGGAAAATAAGTGATTTAAAGTGTGATTAATTTGTTCTAGATATACCTAGATTTCTCTACCCATGAACTTACCAGAGGAAAATCCTTAAGAAGTTTGACAAGGCATTTTTGCAAGAAGGTAAGACATCTAAAATTTTTGATTGATTTGAATCAATTTGATGGTTTTTGTGGCTTAATAAAAGGTTTTGTGACATTTTATAATTAATGTGTAAGTAAAAAAAGGATATTAATTATGATTATTTTATTTTGGATGTTCCTAGAATTCTCTAACCATGATAACACCAGAGGAAATTCCTTAAAAAGTTTGGTAAAGCAATTTTGCAAGAAGGTAAGACATCTAAAATATTTAATTGATTTGAATAAATTTGATGCTTGTTTTGGCTTAATCTAAGATTTTTTGACATTTTCTAATTAATGGGTAAGTAAATTAAGGATATAAACCCAAAATTTGTATGATTAAAGAGTCTTTAAACTTGAGAAAAGAACTAGTTGGAAGCCTCAAAGTAACTATTTTTCAGTTTGGTGATTAATCTAACTTCATGGAAGGTTTATATGTGAATATATATCTACATAATTTGGTATCATAGTAGGAAAATAGATTGAATAATCTGAGAAAAGAGTGATATAATATAGAAGAGGAAAGAGAAGATAAGATGGTATAGGTTAGAGAAGAGATAAGGCCATCTTTGGAAGAGAATATGGATAGGATGATGGAGATTTTGATGAGAAGGTTGACAGATATAGAGGAAGCACAAATAATAATGAGAGAAGATATGAGTCTCTTCAACACAAATGCGACAAACAACAGAGTAGAGTTTGTAGGAAAATGTTACAAGTGTCAAAAAAAATTAGGAGACATAGCATATGAGTGCCATGTGATGGAAGCAAGGATGAAAAAGGTGAAACCAGATGTTGATTATATTTTTCAAGATGAAGGTAAGTATTTTTTACTCATAATATTTCTATTGAAACCAAGTAAGGTAATGCATGATGTAACTCAAAGAATATATTTGTTAAGGATCGGGTGTTAAAAAAAGAATTTTTTTGTAAAATGATCATATCTAGTGGGAGAACTGAAAATTTAGTTTCTTTTGAGATGGTAGAGAAGTTGAGTTTAGAAATAACAATGTACCCTAATACATATCAAGTGTCTTGGATGAAAAAATGTCATCATGTCTTTGTTAGAGAACAATGCCAAGTTGAATTTCAGATTGGGAGATATAAAGACAAAGTCTTGAGTGATTTGGTAACTATGGATGTGTTTCATGTGTTTTTGGACATACCATGGCAGTATAATAGGAAAACAATACATGACGGTAAGAATAATGCATACACTATTGTGAAAAATGGAGAAAAGAATACTCATTTACCCATTATAGGTGAACAATAAACACAAATAGGATTAGTTATGATGATGTCATCTAAGAAATTATTGATTTGAACTAACGAAGCTTGTAAAGAGACACTTCTAAGGGATTTTAATGCTTATATTTCTGATTTAATAGTGGATTTTGATGATGATGGTGTAGGCATAAAGGTAAGAGAATAATTTTAGTTTTGTACAAAACCAAGTAAGTTTGAAAGCAAAGAGGATAAGGAGGAAATGACATGTCAGATGCATAGAGAAAGTGAACAAGGAGATGAAGAGGTATTTGAAGATTCCTTGAACATGTTTCTACAAATTTATAATGAAAAATATGGTATGGTGCACAAGAAGGCACTCAAGAAGGAAGGTGAAGAGAAACTTAAGGAAGAGATAAAAGAGAGAGAGAGGGGGGGGGGATATACAGCAGTAGTAGAGGAATATAATTGGGATTGTGAAGAGATTGTGAAGACCTTAAGACAAGAGGAGGTTAAGAGAGAGAAGGTTGACCGAGTGAACTAAGAGAGATATGAAAAGAAGAATGAATAACACATGATGAAGTGCTTGTAGACCAAAAATTTTATTTTGGATGATGAGTCAGCAGATGTAGTTGATGAAGGTGATGAGAAAAGTGAGAGAGAGAAAATACAGTGGAAAATGTATATGGACAAGCTATGAATGAAGGAAAGGAGCAGGTCATGAAGAAGATGGAAGAGGCATTCAATCCTCATATTTTAAATATAATAGTGTCTTGAGTTTTGAATGTGTAGGTACAAGTAAGATTAATGAATATGTGAATTATTTTATAAGATTTATGAAGAAGATAAGAAATGAAAGGAAAAAATCAGAGTATGACATAGCCATGAAGCATTCAGAACTAGAGAGAGAAGAAAACAATCAAGGAATATAGAGAAAAATAGATCAAGAAGATAAGAAAATGCAAAATAAAAAGGAAAGCAAGCATGAAATGTAAGTGGTGGACAAGGAGGTGGATAAAACTCAATGTTTTCAATATAATCTTTCCGTAAATGAGGTGTGTATAAGTTTAGTACCTAATATGGAGTTAGAACAATCAAGAGGTAGTGACTATTACCAAAAAAAGTTAATATTTTGCAATTTTGAGGATGATATGAATCAAGACAAAAAAAAAGATGAAAAGTGCAAGTTAATAGTCATAAATGGTGAAGATGCATCACATGTGAACTTGGATTAGGTACATGTACTTTGAGACACAAGGTGAAGAACTAAAAAACTAGTCCTAGAACCATCATCCTACTCAAGGATATGATCAAAGAAAGGAAAAAGAAGCTTGTCAAAAAAATGAAGGAGATAATGAAGGCATGGTATCCATTCAATATCCACCTCAAGAAAATCATCATCAGTTGGAAGCAAAGGAAGATGAAGAATACAAGCTTGTAAAACATAAGTTATGGGGATATTTTCTCTTTACCTTGGGAATATGATGTAGGAGCATCATTCCAATCATGTCTCCAATTTTTTTCTTTTTTTTCTGTTGGTTGTTTCAATAATTCACTAAGAGTCATATAGAGCTATTTGGTTATATCTAGTCCTTCACAAATTCAAATTGTGCAATTTCTCTCCAAAACTACAAATTTAAAATTTAAAGACCTTTTCACTTGATTTTGGATGTTTTTTGCACGTTCTATGGATCATTCATGTAATTTCAAGCATATAAAAGGACCTATATAGTAATAGAAATCATAATGTAAATTTAGAAGTTAAGAACTTAGAATTTTAGTTAAGACTCCTAGGGACGAGTCAAAAGTTACTTATGTGACCAAGATGTCTAAGAGCTTTTATTCAGTTGGAACTTTATTGAGAGGTTATAAAATGTAAAAGGTAACTAATTTTCATCATTCCATTCGAATGATAATCAAAGGAGAAAATCCAAAAAGGATTGAATAAGTTTTGTGTGGAATTTTTGTTTTTAAACAAGGTGTGATAGATCCAAGGATTGTGTGTATGAACATTGATGATCATTTTACTTGATATATTTCTTTGTAAAAGTACATGCATGTTAGATTTGAGGACATTTCCTTTTTTTATTTCATTAAATGGTTTATTTCACATTTTTAAATAATATATTGGTTGTGACAATCGAAGAAAGCCAGAGACTAACTATGTATTTTGTTTGATCCAAACAAGTTTGATTATTTGAGGAGTAAACTTGGTCTTAGAAGTGGGATTTTAAGCTTTACATGAGTTTACATGGATTGAATAGGCTACATTACACATGTATGACCTCTGTAAGTTAGGGTTTAGTAATATAATTGTGTATAAATCTCTATAATAGTTTGTGTAATTATAACTATCAAGTCAAAATGGCTAGGTTGATGGGAGGATTTTGTTCAAAAGGACTGAAAATTGAGTGTAATTAAGTTATCTAATACTTTCAAAGGATTTAAATAATCTATAACAACCTTGGAAGATAATATTTTACAATTTTTTGTATTGAAAGTGCTTAGACAAGTTTCAAATCCAGAATGTTGTATTTTCTCATGATAGTTTAGGTGGAGATCACTTAAGTTTCATGAATGATTGAATGGAAGTGTTTCAATGTCAACATGTTAGTCTCAAGAATGTTGATGCACACCTTGGGGAGAGATATTAGGGTTTTGAAGTGTTTATAGGTGTTTTTATAACAATAGATCATCTGTCTGGTTTATTAAGAAACTCTCATAAGGTTGTAGAATTTAGTACATTTTAAGACCCTGCACGTGCATGTAGAGTTCAAAAACTTGTATAAAACATATACACATGAATCTTATACATATTCAAGAATAATTATTACAAGATGAGGTCTCAATTCTTTGTTATTGATGAAAATCTACTCTCAAGAGTCATGTACAGTTTGGAGACCTAATTAGAGACTAAAAATAGTGATTCGGGGAGAATTTTGTGAGGAAAGATCCCATGAAATTTTAAACATAAATGAAAACACCCAAATTTTTATGATAAATTGATTTTAGTTTTCTCATAAAGTTCCTAAATCAGAACTTATGGCAGGAAAAATCAAGAACTAGGGCTCTAAGGAGCCTAGATAGCTGAAAGAGAAGTGAGGTTGGAAGAGGTGCTTGGGAAAAGAGTTGAAGGGTGAAATTTTGTACACACCTCAAGGAGGAAAATGGGTACTTGGAAGTGTGATTATTTTTTTATGGGTATGCCTAGATTTATTTAACCATGATTTCACCAAAGGTAAATCTTTAAGAAGCTTAACAAGGAAATTTTTTAAGAAGGTAAGACATTTGAACTTTTTGATTGATTTGAATCACTTTGGTTGTTTTTGTGGCTTAATATAATGTTTTATGACATGGTATACTAAATTTGTAAGTAAAATAAGGTTATAAACCCAAAATTTGTATGATTAAGGGGTCTTTAGCCTTAAGAAAAGAACTAGTTCAAAGCCTCAAAGGAAATGTTTTACGTTTGGTGATTAATCTAACGTTTTGGAACGGTTGTAAGTGAATTTAGATTTGCATAATTTTTCCATAGATTATAGTTTGTACATCCCTTTTAAGAATGAGCATCATCCCTTTAAAGGGAATGGTAGTACAAATCCATTTGTAGAATTGGTATTTCCCTTTAATATTTTTAAATTAATGTCGAGGATAAATTTTTACTACAGAGGGTGAGTTAATAAAATATATTCTTGGGGATTTATCTTTGAATTTAATAGACCTTATTTTATATATTTAATAATTATATGTATCGACGTTGTTACATGCACTTATATATCAATATTTTCAATCCACTTATGCCATAGACTAGATTATTTCCAACACAGTCGGTGAGTTTAAGATCTAAATAATATAAGAGTTGAAACTTTATTCTAGAATACCATTTTTCTATGGGTCCTTTACTTCCTTAGATTGTGGATATTTGGAAGGATCATGTAGTGGTACATGTTTAGGAGGAGGTATGAAGAGGCAACATAATTTTCAATCAAATGATCCTTGATCCCATCCCAAGATCCTTACAAGATTTCATGAAATCCATAATATAGGATAATTATTAGTATAACACCCCAAGACATAACTTATGTCATTCTCTATATAAAACAACATCCACAAACCCACCATTCACCAAACATTATGCAAGAATGAAAAAAAATTTTCCCCACCTCTAAAGTAGGCCACCAACTAGCATGCCCAATCCAAAATCCAACAAAAAAGACATAAAAAATTAATGCACATTATTCTCTAATTCTCCTTTTTTTTTTTACATTTAATTTTTCTTCCCCATATTTGATTCACCGTAATGGTATTTTATTAATATTATGATTATCTTATTTACATGTACCAAATTGATTAATAAACCCACATTTATTAATGGGCTTAAATTTCATTATTCTAAACACATTATTTTCATCTATAATTTGTCACAAATGAATTATTGTTATATCATATAAACTATTTTCAGATCTATTACACCTGAAGAAACAAGAGAGGTTGATAACATGTCAATGATTTGATATCTCTAGAGCTTATCATATGCCATGCAGAAACATAAAAAGAAGACTTTCATAGTGAAGGAGTGAAGAAAAACCATAACCAATGAAAAAAGAGTGAGGATGGACGAGGAAGTTTATCCTTCACCTAAAAATGTGAAGTCTCAAGATAGTCATGTTTTAAAATGAATTAACAACAACATCCTCTTAAGATTACTCCAAAAATGACCATTGATACTTGCAACAACATTTTACATCACCAGTAGGATAAATATTTTGAGTTTCAAATACCTAACAATTTTAAAAGGTATCTACATACGTTTCCTAACATACATTTGTTCTTTTTTCCTTTAAAGGAATTCCTTTTTAAATTGATTATAATATATCATCACATAATGTTTTTGAGGAATTTATATGGTAGAAAATTGATTATATAAGGTTTTTAGGAAGAGTACATTTCTCTATTATTTTATCCTATGATTTTTCCCAAGTATCTATTTAGTATGGAACATGGGTTATTTGTGGAAATATTTTCTATATTTAAAGTTAGAAGGTACATATCTACTCTTATCACCCTCGCTTTATTCTAAGATAATTTCCGCAAGTGAAGATCCTAAGCCATAAATTTTTTAGGGATGTGGTATTTTTTATGTAGAAAATCATTGGATTATACTTAAACACTTATTTCACTAAATCTAGACATATTCTAGTGAATCTGAACTCCAGTATTAAAAGTATTGGAAAAATCCATCTCCACTTTTGCATATATTGGATTCCATTTTCGGATATACTGGATTCCATTATTACTATTATTGGATTCCATTAGTAGCAATATTGGATTCCATTATTCTCATTATTGGACTTACTTGAGTTCCAATTTCGCTATTATTGGATTCTGATTTCGGTATTATTGGATTCCAATTTCCCTTTTATTAGACTCCAATTTCAATATTATTGGATTCCACTAATGTAATTAATGGATTCCAATTTCACCACTAATGGAATCTAATTTCTAAATCCCTATTTTGGGATTTTAGTTTTACTATTTTAGGATTTATATTTTGTTATTATTTGATTCTCCCACATAAGCCTCACAGTCGCCAACTTACATAAGCCAAGCAGTTGATAATTTTATTACAACTTAATTTTATTAATATTGTGAATTACAATTTACCACTTCAATACATATATATACTTCAAACATTGAAACTAATTGTAACTAATTTATAAACAACATTATAAAACTTCTCTTGAACGACATTTTTTAACAATTTAATAGATTTATTGTTACAATTAATAATAGAATATGTGTCACAAATAATTATTCTTAAGCGTTGTGTACTTGTCACATTTGATAAATAATTTTTCCTTGGTGATTGAAACATTGGACAAATGTCCCACTTAAATATACATGTGTGTCAATATATCAGAATTTCTCTCCACCATTATGGATATCAATGTAATAGTTGCGACACTTCTTGAAAGTTGTTTCTTTTTTCATGTATTTTCATTTAGTGCTCTTTTTGTTTTCATGTATTTCATTTTACTTCCCTCCTCTCACCATTCATCTAAGATTGTTTGTATCCATAATGGGTGCTCTTCAGAATCCCATGACATCAATTCAATTACCCTTGTTTCCACCTTCTTCCAAGGTTTCACAACCATTAATTGTGTATGGAAGTCTCACTCTGCCATTGAATACAATACTTATTGTGTTAGCAAATAAGCTAGACTTCATTTCTATCTACAATGGAGTGTATTTCTGGATGGATATATTATTCCCTTTGCAACTATCACACACCATTAGAGGGTAAATCCACATATGCTCCTCCTTCGTATACAAAGTTAATTTTAAACTATATCCACACATAAAAAGAGAAAGTTAGTAGTGTGGCCATGTAAATCTTAAACCTAGTATAGATAATTTGAAAATTAGAAACATCAATAACAATTTCAAGGTTAAATCAAATGGTTGAAATCACAATGAAAAAATAAAAATAAACATCTCATATGAATATCTCTAAAACCTCCTTGAATCTAAATCTTGAACAAACATAGAATTTTGGTAGCATTCAAAATAGTGCGTAAGTGATTGTTGTCATTTATGCGACATATAAACCATAATATCATCATACATATACAAATATTTATGCATACATTATTCAAATCAATTAAAATCTATGTTGAAAATCCTATCTAAATTATACTCTAAGATAGATGTCATCTATTTTAGAACTTAACATCCTTGAATGGTGTTAAAGTTGATATTTTTTTAGATTATTTTGGTGATTTTAGACGTAACATACTCTGAAATATTCTTTAGAACTGGAACGTGTGAATAGCATGTTTAAAAGGTGACCTTCAAGTTTTATATACATTTATATAAAAAAATTATTCATATATATTAAGCATAGTTTAAAAATATTGGTGATTATCATTTATTATCTTTGTAAGTAGTGTATAAGTGTGATTGGTCACATGTCTAAGCACGAGTCTCAAGTCACACTTCTCTTGACTCACACTTTTAAGTGTGAGTCTCGACTCACACTTCTAAGTGCAAGTCTTGACTCACACTTCTAAGTGTGAGTCTTGATTTGTACAGATAAGTGTGATAAATCACTTGTCAAACAATTATTGGGTAACATTAATTTTTCAACACTTCCCTTCAAAAATACAAAGCAGTGTTCATTTATACCAATTACTTTGTATAAATTTTATTATTTTTAATATATATTGATGTAAATTTTTATAATTTATATATAAATCTATATTAAAAAATTGATGGTAAAATATTGAATATGCAAGTCATGTGTGACATTTATTATAAATATTTGCAAGTATTTTATGGCTATAATCAACAAAAATGTCTAAACGGGTGTCAAGAGTCACATGTCGAAGTGCAAGCACAAGAATTAAGGGATTTATTTTACCCTAATTATATAAGAGATTTTTATTTACACTATCAAAATTATAATATTAAATTCTTACATTAATTATTTATAATACCAAATGGAGTATTAATGATAACCATTTTGTAAGGAAAAATGCTAATTAATGTTGCGGTTACCTCAAAATTAATTAGCCATTAAATTGAACTATGTAAAAATTTTCATTTTAAAGTACATGAGCCATTCGAAATATGTGTGCCTTTTGGAGCATGTAACTGTTATCAACCATTAATTAGTCATTTAATGTAAAGAAATGTAAAATCATGTGTGCCCTCTTAAATTCGCGTGCCAATGAAATTGGCGATTGGATTTGTCAGTTACATATCACTATAAATAGACAATTTTTGAGCTTATATTTTTAACATTTTCCTTTCCATTCTCTTTTTCAATGCATAAGAGAGACACTTTATTCATCAATAGAAAAATCTCACTAGGAAAAGCATTAAAAATTCTATGCTTAAAATATTGCAACTTTTTTATTTCCTCTCCATGCCAAAAATTGGTATGCATTCTCATCTTTAGCCCCTCAAAAATTACGAAATTTCGTTAATGTTAAATTTTTTTCATAGCTGATTAGGGCTTATATCCATGTAGCGATTTTGTAGATAATTAAATGGAAGCAATGTTGTTATTCAATATTTTTTTGTAAAAGGTAGTTTTTTTTTATCAAATAATTAATTTCGTAATATAGTAAACATATTTTAGAGAAGTGAAAGACGACGGAATGGAGCACATCTTGATAGATAAACGATGCATATTAATCCATAATAACATGAGAGGAAAATCTGCAGAATTTTTGCAAACCCATAACATCTGCCAATAACTTGTTGTGTTGTGTTCTGAAAAGAATCCTTGTGGTATGGATGGTGGCTCAATTTGTGCACTAAAAAATTGAATATCATAATCAATTTATGGTCATGGTGGTGCACATGAACCGATGAACAAATGTATTTGATAAAGTTGATATTATTTTGTTGGCCTTATGTTTTTCCACAAATAGTCCTCTACTGCACATACTCAATAAAACTCAATGGCTATGACATCATTGACATTCTCAATGACAATATTTTACAAGATATTCATGTTAAGAATGAGTTTTCATTCAATGTGTTGGTGTTGGATTACAATGAGCTATTTGTGAAAAAATATGGTAATGCAAGAGTAGGAGAACCACACATATTTGGGAGAACAAAACAACGAATACATATTTTTGAAAGGAGAATTCAAGGAACAAGGAAAATCTAAGATGTTTCTTATTATATTTAACAGAAGCACCACTACTACTACTGTGGAAGTGGAAGCTATTATCAAAACTATTGACAAAATGTAATTTTTCTTTGTTCGGGTCATTCCTATGTGGCTTATTTTCTTTTGTTGCGTATGGGATTTCTCTCTTCTATACTTCAATGTCATATTCTGCCTTAATGGCCTTTTTGTAAAAGTATGCGGGTCCTTTCAAAACCCCCATATTCACCCTTTTACAAAAAAAATGGACATGGTAGTTGTACATCAAAATATGTTGTTGTGGCATAGCCTAGTAAACTCTATGATGAAAATATCTTACTTTATTTTGTTAAATCCTATCGGTCGATAATATCCAAGTACTATGGTTTCACATAAGCTAGCAGACGCTAAGCTAAAAATATTATTCTTTGACTTGTTAAATGTTAGTGATCCATAATCTGAAAATATTATATTGTGGAAGTATTAGGTTACCTTAGTAGGTGTTAAGCTCAAAACATCTTACTTTATTAGCTCTTACCTCCTACAGGAATTTTATACCTTTCATTTAACAAATAATTTCACCTCAATCCACCAATAAAAAAAAAATCTTTAACTTTTCAAATTTTTTATGTTTATATTTTATTTAAATAAATTTTTAATCTACAAAAGCTTATTAATATTTTTCTTTATTTTCTAGTTAGTATTGATTTGAAAAATAGGAGGCCTTGTTGCAATATTGATTCATTCTATTTAATAAAATTTAAAATTCTAAGAAAGACATTTGTCCAATCTTTAAATAAGATATGAGATTTAAAAATAAATAAATGTTAATAAAATATTCACTGCATTTAATGTTTATCCAAAATGGAAGACGTATTTGCATGCCTAGACAAGTGGCACATCCAAACTAGTAAATTATCTATTAAAATAATAATAAACTTTATTTAACAAATCACCTTATAAATATTTCTAAAGTAAATCCCATCCCACTCCTTATACATTTTTTACTATTTTTTTTGCTAGTCAAAAGCTTAAATATTTTCTTTATCCCCGTTTACAATAGAAATTAGATTTGTAAGTTACATTTTATAAAATACAATTTTTTCTATGTTTATATCAAATTTTTTAACAATAATTGTTTTCATATGGATTATATTGTGTTAAAGACAAGAAAAATAATACTAATATTAGTTACTGTGATTGTGATAAATCTTTTAACTGATTTATTTTGTCTATTCCATTTAATAGAAAACTTTTATCTTTATGTAGGCATGTTCAACTTGTAAAAGCATGGTGGTTTTTTTTATTGCACCTGAAAAATATAGCATATTATGTATTTCAAAATACCACCTATATTGCCGCAATATTTTCAAGCATAATATGATTCTAGATTGCTCTATGTTTTTCCAAAGAATTATTTATTTGATGCATAATTTAATTTTTTTGTTTTATCTTCTATCTAAATTTTAACGTGGGTATTTACATTATGTGCAACATTTAAATTGAGTATTTACAATATATACATATTTTATGCATTCAAAATCATTACATAGGGGCATTCTATTTTTTAGCCGTCTTTGGATGTCAGCATACTGTATGTGCATATTTTATACATTAAGTATTGGTACATTCTACTTTCTAGAAAAAATTGAAAGTGGTTATTCTTAGCAATATAAAGAACCTAATGCAAAAAAAGTATAGAATTTTTTTAAAACAATCGCACAACTAACACATCTCCCAACACTGAGGAATGAAATTTCCACACTGTTTTGTTTAATTTAAAATGTCATTAAAAAACTTATTATTAATATGGTTTATTAAATATATGTGAACATAATGATTGACTACTTTATACAAGGATTAAGGCACCCAGAAACCTTACAATAGAATGCATCGTGAGCATCACCAATAAGGAACAAAAAAGAAACAGGACAAAAAGGGATAATATAACTTCTCCCAAACTACAGTCCAACAGATCAATGTGAGGAAAAATCACAAAACATGGAGGGGAAAACATCTCAAATGATACAATCCACAAACAATCAAACAAAATCTCTAAGAGCCAAGGGACTAGTTAGTCTTCAAATGTTTGTACTCCTTCAGTTGATGCTCTTCATGTCCTTTCATTTGATCATCCTTCTCCTCGTGATAGGGATTTCATTTTAAACCTATTATTCCTCATCACAACTACTGAGATGGAGATTATGTTGATGATTATCCTTGCAAATGAACCATCAGAGTCGTAGGATACCTTAGGCTAGTGGAACGTGCACCCTAAGGTAACCTCCATATTTTAAAGAAGCCAACTCTTCTCTGTGGGGTGAGATGAGGGTCAAAGAAAGATCAAACCTAGCATAAAACTAACAGAAGCGATGCATCAAAAAAAGGGGAGAAGTTAATCACGAATCCAACTACCTGAAATGGGGAAAAGTTAAGCAATGAAAATGGTGGATGAAATGGACCACAAGTCAGAGATAGATTCACATAGAACACCACTTCAAACCCATTAAGCATAGATTCTAAAACTTGGAGTAAACATTAGAAATATACACATTATAGAAACAACAAAATAAAGGCTATTAGAGATGATAAAAACATGCAAAGGATGGACAAAATGCATCATAGGACATATTATATTGCTCCAAAATTGTGCACAATATAACAATCAATAGGTAAGAGGTAAAAAAAATGTCATTATAATGCTTCAGGAAGAAGGCTTGGGCTCCCATCTCATCTCCCTAGTAGGGAAGAAATCAGAGCATAGAAGAAACATGACTAAATCTCCAGAGATATATCTTTTATGAACCCCACAAATTACAATATATAGAATGAGAAGAAGAGTAGAGATAAATTCTAGAACTATGGTTTTCAATCACCTACCCCTTGTAATAAATGAGATGAAATGACATAAATAGATTGGCCAAATATTTCTTTCACTGCCCCATGATCTCTCATTTAAGGAACAAGAGTCATACTTATTTATCATATTCTCAACTTCTTTGCAATTTCCTCCCTTGAAGTGGGCTTTCATTTTAAGGAATGTACCCTCAGATCTTTATTACATATCTAAATTTCTCAATTGCCATGCATTGGGTTCTGGGTCATGGTTTTGCTAGCACTTATTTTTTTGTTATTTTGTTTATAAATGGCCTCCTGAGTGCATGTGAACCTTTTGAGTTTCTGCCAGTTAGCTTCCTTTACACGGAACTATGCATTAACTCTTCCACTGAAGTGACAAGTTAATAACTTCTTTTCCCTCCACTTTTGAAAGATTAGGACATTTAAAAGTTCTAGATGAGTTCCATTAATTCCCGTATGTTGCACTAACTTGTCGGAATTATTTGCAACCTGCTTCGGGTTTAGGGCCCATTCATGCCGATATTTTTTAGAGGCCAATTGCATCTCTAGTGTCTTCGTTTTCATCGCCTCTTCTGAAATTACGTCAGGCTGACACATGGCACTTTCTGCAGCTCTTCTAATTTCCTCAAGTTTATAATGGGACTCATTTTATATTAATACAAGGAGCCTTTCCTAGGCAGAACCCTTATTATTGACTCTATGTGGAAGTCTTGTGGGGTTTTAGGATTTTATTCCTCCCTTTATGTTTTTGAAACTGCGTTGGGCCGATACGTGACACCTTCCATGGATATTCTACTTTCTTGAGTTTCTGAGATCCACTTTTTCACAATGATTTGGCTAATTATTCTCTTATATTTCTGAATTCTTAACTCTTTTTAAATTTTCTCCAAGATTCTCAGAACTATCTTGATTTAATCATCAATAATTTTCTTGTTATCTAATTTCAGTGGGCGATGGAGGAAATTTGATAACAGTTTTGACAACTCATGGGGGGCCATTATCCTGCCAACTGGGATGAACCCACTATCTACATCTATTCATTTAGGTATGGATTCTGTATTATGAGTTGATCTGAACTTGGTACTGGAGTTTCAGAAATTCCACTACTTGCTTCTGTAGCTGTAAGATGATCCTTTACGCCTTTTAACTCTCATAAGGAGACTCTAATTTTTTTTTTATGAGATTAGAAAATTATTTTTAACATGGAGTTCCACCCATTATTGTATCATGACCTTCAGAGACTGAAGGATGGATCAGATTCTATTTTGGGATGCTATCTGATCTGTGTAGAGGTATAGAGGCTTTGTCATGATTTTTTCTGGAGAGAATTGACAACATTGCCTCCTTAGATGATTTTAGTTGCTCTACATTTGTTTTGAATTTTGAAACTATCATAGGCAACTGAGGATTTCCTTGCTAAATATTTTGAGGGGCTAGGTGTATTGTTCCATTGGAGCAACATAAACAAGAGCTACATACAAATATTAAATCATACATGCCATAAGTAAGACATGTAGAGTGTGCAAGAACACTTTTTCTCCTGAAAAAAGATCTACTCCTACTCCTACACTAACCAGGATAGAAAAAAAAAAAAACCTGAAACAGGAATAGAGAAATAGCTTTCATTCCTTATAAAGCGCAGTCATGTGATTAATTTAGAAATATATATGGCATGTGATAAGAGTGAAAATTTACCTCACACTCTTCTACCAATGGTATCAACATAAAAAATGTATACCTCCTTAAGATGTTTATCAATTTGTTAGGGATGTTGTGGCTAATCCTTGGGGCTTTGAAGATTATCCTCATGCTTTGAAGTAAGCATAAATGGTATTGTCTTCTGCTTTGGCTTTGATGAGGCCAAAATCTTGATGGGATGGGTTTTAGAATTTGTGCTTAATCGGTTTGAAGTGGTCTTTTGTGTGAATCTATCTCTGTCCTATGGTACATTTCGTCCACCCTTTTCATTTCTCACCTTTTCCCCATTTCAAGCAGTTGGATTCTTGATTGAATTCTCCCCTTTTTTCTGGCACATCACTTCTATTAGTTTTTTTCTAGGTTTGATCATTATTTGACCCTCATCTCACCCCAAAAAGAAGATCCAACTTCTTTAAAATTTGGAGGTTACCTTAGGACGCACATCCCACTAGCCTAGGGTATCCAATGACTCTAACGATTCATCTATAAGGATAATCTTCAATAGATTATAGATGCAAAATTTTTGTCCCTACTCCAGCTTGACCTCATTCTCCTACAACTCCAAAACAAAAATTTTGATCTCTACCATATCCACCCTGATAGATTGTTGGCTGATGTACATTTTCTTAGAGGCGTCAATGCAATGCAAGACACTATTTCCCATATTCATTCCAACTTCACCTAAGGCCACCATATCCCTTTCCACCTAACTCATTTTGAGAGAAATTTTATAGAAATACACATTCCAACCGAGCTCCGATATCTCTTTCCCTTTAGATGAATCCAATTTTGTATCAATCAGAGAACCTATAACCACAATACCAAGATTGCACTTCCTATGAGATGGCATACTCTTCTTTCTCCTCAGTTTGTACATATGGTCAACAAGAGTACAATTGTCATTTGAATCCCCATATTTGGGATCTAATTTCTTTTCCTCCAACAATTTACCATTCTTAAAAAGAAAAATATTTATACCATGGTGTATCAGGGTAATATTTCCCTGATGAAAATCATTCACTGACGTAGAGAGTGATATAAACAAGAAAAAGGGAAGGCCCATAACAATCTTAAGCCTAAACATTTAAACCATAGTAAGATGGTGAGTGAATATATTTCTATAATTTTCTTAAAAAGTAATGTACCTCATAAGAAATTCACAATTTCTATATTGTCTACTAGCAGGTAAACCATTTTTTTACCACAGAAGAAAGTCACAATTTCATGTTTGCGTCTGGTGTGGTCTTTGACTATATTTAATCCCTTTGTATCCATTCCAGTCGCCTCTACTATTAAATCCTCTGAAACCTAAATTTACATGTTTTGGATCACCATATTTTCATTGTTCCATGCCCAACCAAACTCCAACACAAGATAAGGATCAAACCCCATTATTGTTGAGATGAAATTCCTAAACCCCCCAATTTTTAGAATGTGCCACAAGGAGGGTTTTTCCTTCAAGGAACCATATCTCATGGGATCAGTTCTCAAATGACCACCTCCCATGGTTTTAGTCGACTGAGATTTAAAATGGAAGAAACAATGGCCAAAATGAATCGTAAAAGAAAAATTAATACAAATCCTACCATATATCCTATACATGCAAAGGTTCCTACTAACCATAAGAACAAGAGATGACATCCCAATGAGGGAAAGGAGCCATTGACACATTATTAATTAATGTTATTAATGAGATTAATAACATTTTTGATATCATCTCCACTCTCACACACTTTAAAATTACTACCTTTAGCCCCCAAATTGGCAAGATGATTTGCACATTTGTTAACCTTTCTAGGGGTATGAATAATTACAATTATCAAACTCTTTCAGAAAATTTTCTTTAGTATCTTTAAGGAAATTTCTTAAGGTCCAATTATTATATATATCCTTTCTCACATTCTCAAGGGTTAAAATCTTGTTTTGAATAGCTAACCAGAAAAACATGTTGACCCTTGGGGATTAAATCCTTAATCCAATTTTTCCTCTAGAAATAATTTGCAAGACAACATATGTTCTGAAAATCATAATTTTTGGTCCAATAACATATATGCTCATGTGTTACACTTAAGCATTGTAGTCATTGATCTCCATCAATGCATGTAGGAAAAGACATTTTTGTGAAAACAATTGATCTATGGCGTTTAAAAGGCATCAAACTATTTTAGAAACATGTTCAATATTTTTCATTCAAACAAAATATTATAAGTAATACATAAAATATAATTTTTATTAATTAATAAATATTTAAAATAAATACAAGTTTTTTCTCATCCATTATTTACAATTCCATTCCATTCAAGGCAGGAAGACATCAACTTGTTGACCTTGGGGAGTAAATCCTTAGTCTAATTTTCCTCCAAAAATCCTTTGAAAGACAACATATGTGCTAAAAATGAATATGTTTGGTCCAATAACTGATATGTTAGAAGTTATACTTAAGCATTGTAGTCACTGATCTCCATCAATGTATGTAAGAAAAACATTTTTGTGAAAAAAATTGATCTATGAAGTTTAAAAGACATCATACTATTTTAGAAACATGTTCAATATTTTTCATTCAAACAACAACATATTTTAAGTACAACATAAAAGGCATTTTGTGGTCATTAAAAAATATTTTAATCCTTCCAATAACAATAACTTTTAATATCCATGAGGCTAGTTGCACTTATGTTCAATTAGTAAAAAATAAAAATAAAAGGGGACAAATTTCACTTCAATCCCCGACTACTATACATTTTTTTTATATCAGTTCAATCTTCCAACTAGGTGGAAGTTCATCAGAAGATTAACACTGGAGATACTAACAAAAAACTAAAACTCAATATATCTTTCTTTATCTTGGTGAATGATAGTGGACTCTTTATCTTGAAATATTATATTTTTCAAATACATAGCAGCCGCTAAGCTCGAACTATGTTGATTTTATTTGTTTCATCCCAGTGACCACTAAGATCACAATAATATCTTACTTTCTTTTGTTAAAACCTAGAGACCACGAAGATCCAAATATTAGATTGTGTCATAAGCTAGTGGACGCTAAGTTGAAAATATCCTTCAGTAACTTGTTAAATGATAGCTACCACTAAGCTCAAAATAATATAAACAACCAACTTCCGAAAATACCTAGAATAGAACAATCTTGATTCAAGTTAATATACATACCCACACCAGTTTTAAGTCACCTAAGGGTTCAATATAATAAGAAATTCTAACATCGATGAGGCTAGTTAAAAGATTAATATTGAGCCTATATTTATGCTTTTTGAAACAGGTGGAAGTTCATAACAAGATTAATACTAGGCATACATTTATGCCTTTCCATGTCAACATGACCTGGGATCTCGCAAGAAAAACATTTAAAGATAATACAACCATAATAAGCACATTATTCTTTTCATTTACTTGTAATTGTATCTACATTTATGTTTATCTTGGTTTGAACTACACATGTTTCTCTCCATTGAGAAAAGTAGGCCCCGGGATAGAGAGGACTTTTAGGGATGCATTATTTTTTGAAACAACATTGTCCCAGTCTCATTCCATTCAAATAGTGTTTTTTGAAATCACCTCAGCAAATCTCATAAACAAATGCCCATCAAAAGTTATGTTTTTTCTCTCTATAACATCTTTGTGCTTACCCTCTTCATTTCCATGTGCAGTATGAACAACATTTGAGAACCTAAATGTAAAAAATAGATGTGTCAATAAAGAAATTCTAATAAGACATTGATTTCTGATTTTTATTTCTGATAATCTATACAATATGATATCATGTCTAGAAATGTTAGTTATTTCACCTTGCTTCATTTTGTTTAAACATTATTCCTTTATAATATATATGTAACTAAATACATCTAATATCACTAACATTCAAACTTCAAACCTCCACTAAATGTATTAATTTCAAGAACATTAAGTAATTAATGTTGTGGTTTCCTAAACATTAACTAATATTACAATAAAATTTGTTGGGTTATGTTAAGACAACCTCTTTTGGTAGCAGAAAGAGGATACAACATTTATGGATTTTTTTGGCATTTATGAAATTGATAGATTGTTTTCATGTGATGGACGGGATCAAATAATGACTATTACTAATTAGGAAACATTTAAATTTAAAATATTGAAGACATGTGTTGAATATTGGAATGAAGGTGCTCAAAATATCTAAAATAGTTGGTAATCACTGTGAAAATAGACCTATTCACTATAGGTGGCACCATCAAATGCTTGAGCCTTCTTCATGTGAAGAGATTAAGGGTGACCCGGTAGTATGCAATATTTTTCATGATGGTGGTGTTACATCATTTATGGAAATATTAGTTGGTCACTCTATCTAAGTGACTAGCAGTCTACTAGCAACCTAGAAGAAAGGAAGAGTTAAAGTGGGAAAGAATAAATTTATTATTTTGATAGAGTCCATTGCAGCTGTGACGGGGCTCCCCATGGAGGGAGACATTTATTTTAAATTCTCACTTCAGGAGGAGATGGATGAGTTCTTGTGTCATGGTGAAAATCTAAGAATGTATCTCTCGGGCTATAAATGGGACTCACTTCCACAACCTTGGGATAGGTGTTATCCATTTTCCCACCTCACAAAAATGGACGATAGGGTAACATATGGAGACCAAAAATTCTTTCGTAAAGATTCTGGGGTTATCAGGATAATTTCAAGCTTTAAAAGGTGTTTATGATCATCTTGGATTGTTCTTATCTTTCCCTAGTCCCGAAAGCTCAAGTTTTACTTAAAACAAATAAATTGCCTATGGAGGGCCCACACTTGCCTAAATTGAGAAAGACATAGTTAAAAGTGACATACAAATGTTCAGGTGTCTTATCACACTTCCATGGTCCAATTGTTCACAAAAAGGGTTCAAAATTTAAAAAGGGTCAGTGCAAGGTTAAAAATTTGGAGAAAATGGATGTTTGGGGCTCAAAAGCTAAAAGTAGCTCACTGAGTAGCTCGATGAGCTGCTCAGCGAGCTCACATGAGGCAGTACCATCAAGCTACCCAAGTGCATAGGGGTGGTGTATTATTCATCTCAAGCTGATTAGTGTGTTTTACATATTGTTAATGAGGGACTTGAGCCATGTTGGTTTGGAGATAGTTCGGGAAAGCCTAACGAAGTCGAGTCAACATGGAGAAGCATGTGGGTATTTTCTCAGCACTAGTGAGCTCAATGATCAAGCAATGAAATAACTCAAAAAACTTGTGTGGCTCATTAAGCCAAGGAAAAGAAGGAACCAAGCTTGTCATGGGTATGTTGAGCCTGAACTTGAAAGGAAATAATGAAGCGGCACATTCGCCAAGACAGTGAGAGCTCAACATTTAAACATTTAGAGGATGCATCAGGTTGGTCAAGAGTTGAGATACAAGGTGTTGGGTGACTCAAACTCAGTGGATAATAGGTCAAGGCTCACTTTTCGATTGGATTGAGCCACTTTCAGGAGCTCGATAGTGACATGATGCAAGGGAAATGGCTCAACATTGAGCTTGTGTTTGACACCATGGAAGAGAGCTCAGGTACTTGGCGCATGGCATGAGGAAGAGTTGAGTCAATCAGTGGAGGAGGCATACAAATTTGGCTCGGTAGAGATCGGTGAAACTTCCAAACTCGGGGAGACTTTAAATTTCATGCCAATGGGAGAGTTAAGGCCATTCATCCAAGAAAGATGAGCTCATTAGGAATTATGGGAAAGTCTCGAGTTGGAATTGTAAGAGAAATTTGAGTCGTGGCCAAGTGCAAGAGAAACATGGTGGAACCAAGTGCATTCCCCACCCAGGTAATTTAGAAGGGTCACAGCCAATAATAGGGGAATTGATGCCAAATTGACAAGGATGTAGACTTTGGCAATGAACAAGCCATGTCGTGATGGCAAAATGAGCTGCGGGTTCCCATGAAACAATTTCCAACTACCAGAGATTTCATAATGGTAAGCTATCATGATAGTTCCACACTGAGAAGAGGTCTGAGTTCATTTATGAGTTATTAGGTGAGTCATCAGGGGAGTTAAAACACTTTTTAATGATTGAGTGCTTGCACAAAAAATGGTGAGTCATCCTCCAAGCAATTGGGTAAGATGACGGTGAGACCGAGTCACATGGAAATGGTTGGGGAACATGGTCATGATGCTTGAGGTTCTGCACTCGGTAGTGAGTTTGGCATCTAAGAGGATCTTAGAGGAAACAAGCTCATGTCAAAGAAGTGAGTTCGGTCATCGACAGGACCTGATGCATGGAAGGGTCTCAACATTATAGAAGCTTGGTAGCTTGATTCCACGCAGTGACCAATAGGAAGAGCTCGATATCCCGAGTTAATGTTTGAGCTTGAAGGCATCTTGTGGAATCAATGATCAAATAACTCAATGGTCAAGCCAATGTATGAAGGGTTCAATGGAGCTCAACATCAATCAATAGGGGAGCTCGACTCAGTATTTGCGGTGATGAAGGGAGGTGACATCAAGCAAGGATTTTTTGGGTATTGTGCTCATATCAAGTCAAAATGGAGATAATTTCATACACACAGATGAGTCATTTAGGGGAAAGGCTGAGTTAGGGTTAACGGGATGGTGAGGTCATGGGAATAAGCTCGTAGAACTCAGTGTTGAGCTCAGTACTCAGTCAATTGAAAAAGGAGCTCGCTGAGTCAAAAAATTCTATTTAAAATATACTACACCTTGAAGGATCTCGCCAGCATCTGGGGAGAGCTTGTGGTGTAGGAGGTCAACCTGGCTAGTTCACAGCATTAGGAGCTCAGCGTAAAAGCTTTCTCGGCACAGAGCTTGTTGGGATTAAAGCTCAATTTTTAGGAGAGCTCATCGGGTTCAATGGTGGAGATCACATGCAACTCGGGAGAGATTTCTCAAGGTGAGAAACTAGAGCCGACCGAGCCATGACGGAAAGGAACTTGGTAGTGAACTTACAAGTAATGCTCAGTTGTACACGTAACTGTGAAGAGCTCATTCAAATCAGTCATAACAAGTTCTCAGGTAATATGCTTGAATATCATGTTTTTGTGGTGATTCAAGTCTCTTCTCGGGGATTGTATCAACTAAAATTGGTTGGTGAGTTTCTCATATGATGGTGAGCTTGAATGATGCTAGTGCTAAGTTCAGCGAGTGGAACTCATTGCAAATAATTAAAAGGAACCTCATAGAAGGGTTTGTAGTAATTGATAATTTCATTTGAGTCAAAATTTTAAGGATCTTTCATCAATTTAATGAACCATGTGCGAGGTCAAACGAAGGCAACTAGCTTGGAAAGCAAGTTTGGCACATCTCGTAGGATTAATGATGAAATCACAATGATGGCTCAAGTCTCATTGGAGCAACGAGGTTCACGTTGAAAATCTAAGACATGGTTCATGCTGTAAAATGAATTCAGGAACTCAGTAAATGGCCCACAGCTATAGGAACTCAGCTCATTGAATGGTAGCTGTGAATCATAAATAGTATGAATGCCATGGATTTGGATGAGATAATACAATAACCTCGGAAAGACTATTGCATGCGATGCAGAATAATAGTTTTTGTATTATCTCATAAACAGAACTGTTGAGTTATGGCTCGTTTCAACAAGCCCAATGATGACTCGAGTTGCAATGAGTTTAGAGGAACTCAGATTGGTTGAAAAAACTCGATGAACATTTAGGTGAGATTGTAGAAGATTGGAAAGTCTATGAATCATCTGACGAATAAACCATAGTGATTCTCATAAGAGATAAATGATGATAAATCCTAGCTCAGTGTGATTGAGCTTGTGGAATCTAGAAAAGGGACTCAGCGACTTGGCTATCCATGAGCAAGTTTGAAGAAAGGAGCTCGTATGGATGGTCATGAAAAGATATGTAGATTAATGATCTTGATCATTCCAGTTCAGGTGTAAAGATGCCATCGCGAATTGGCTCGGAATTGAGTTCAAGGATGGTTGATGTGATGGAAATGCATGGCAAAGTATGGAGAGATCTTGTGAAATGATCCATTAAGCTCAGTTGGGATCTACGAAGCCAATAGGGTGAATTCACCCGTGTGTAGAGCTAACGCAACATGGACTCGGCTCTGGGGTAAATGGAGTTGAAAAGTGAGATTCGATTAGGTTGCTCAAGTAACTGGATGTGGTTATGACAATGTAGAAGACTCGTGTAGAAGGAACTCGAGTCCAACTCGATGAGTTGGCTGGTGAGCCAACCACTGAGTTGGACTCATTTTTGGCCTTTTCTTCATTACCACTCCCTCTTTGAGTCAAACCGGTCAACGAGGGTCCCACAATTATTTTTAATTAATTTCATATTTTTATTTAAATATTTTAATAATAATATTTATTATTATTATTTAAATATTTTATTTTAATTTTAATAATTAAGGAGAACTAGATAAACTGAGTGTTAATGATACATGATGGAAGCTTCTAATGTGGTTCAACCAACTGTAATAAATGAACCATCACGTACCTTCATTTTTAGGAAGGGAATTTATGAATCCTTTCTCTCCTCCCTCTCTCATACTTCTTCTATAAATGTAAGTTGGAAGCTCATTCCAAGGGGTTCCAACATGTCAGATAGGTTGGAAAGTTATACATCTTAGGCAAGTGCAATTTTTCAAGAGTCCTCTCTCTTCTACAAGTTGTTCTTGTGTGTTGAGAGAAATTTCAAGCCTCATCTTCAAGACTGTAGTGGAAACCATTGCCTCTTCTAAATGTATGATGTATTGTGCACATTATTGAAGCAATAAAAGTGTGTGTTTTGTGACTAATCTCAGTCCTTTCATCCTTTTATACTTCTTTGTGCCTTTTCTCATGCTTTTAGGTACACTGTGTAAGTTCATGTTTCTATTACAGGTTCTTGGAGTTCTGTGCTTATCAAGTGGTGGAGTATTACACGCAGTTGAATTGTGATTTCCATTCACCCTTCTTCAGTTCATCCTTCTTCACTGGTAGACTGATCTATTGCTCTGTCTGATCAAGTTTAACAAAGAGAACACACATTTTCTTAGTTTGTGGTATTTTGTACCCTCTCTAAGTCGTAGTAGGTGAAGTTGACTTGTGGTGCACACACCCTCTTAAAATTAACCCTTCCTGAGTCTAGAAACACCCTTTATTTGGTGCATCACCATCCCTAGTAAATTTTCATTTCTGCAAATCTCTTTCCCTAAAATCCCCTGAATAATGTTAGCATAAGACTAGATAGCCTTTTTATTACACTAGGAGTAGTATAACACTTAGTTTACAAAGAGGAAGCCGGCCTTCTCCAGAGGTTCACCTCGAGCCCAATTCCTATAGCTTGAGAGGTGGTCCCATGTGTCCCAATCACACCGAATGTCCTATTCACATTCTATCCATTCAGAGGGTGCAGTGATTTGGTGACAACAGGTTTTGGCAAGCCCAGTGGGACCAAGAGTTGGTACTTCTCTTCTCACTTACACAAGTCAAAGTACCTGACGAATCTATATCTCTGGATTCCAAATCTTAGTGCATTAACTTATGTAAAGAATTTAGACAATAACTTCTTCAAAGTAAGGAAATTATCATCATATCAAACTTTCCTTGTCTCCTCTAAAGAGAAGATGAAGAGGTGTTTCAACATCACCAGTTGCAGCTCTACCTCGTAGGGGTCATTCAACTCCTCTGTATGGAAGATTCACTCCACCAAGGAACAATCAACCTCTTGTTGCTATGGCATGAAACCAAGTTTTTCCCCCTTTAAATGCAAGCAATCCTCTTATGTTTGCTCAATGTGACCCTATACCTATTGTGACACTCAAAAGTTTACCCTTTTATATAGTGGAAACTCACGTTACTCCAGTGGAACATATTATTTATGTAGCCAACATTTGCACCATACATAATGTCACAGAGGCCAACATTGCGGTTAGACTTCTTGCTACCTCTTTTAAGGGAAAAGAACTTCAATGATTTTGAGGGTTAAGTGTTGGAAGTATAACCACTTGGGATGAATTAGGAGAAAAGCTCTGTAAACAGTTTGAAGACAAGAGTGATAATATTTCACTTTTGGAACAACTCACTACCATGATGAGAGCTCCCTAAGAATACACGAGTGACTTCGATTTCTGATTCCACAGGACATGGAATAGGATTCCAACACTTGTAAAGCCTTCTACACACAATGCATTCTTGTATTATTTGTGAGCCTTGAATAACGATGTAGCAGTTATGATCTAGTCCATGGGAGGTGCTACATTACCTAATGCCTATGAAGTTGCCATAAGAGCGGAAAATTCCTTGATTTGGGTTGGAAAGATAGCTCCACGACCACCAATGCCGTTGTCTTCGGATCTTACAAACAATCAGCCTATAATTTATCCTATTCTAGTAGCCTCTAATCAACCAGCTCAATCTTCCCCTACCTCTTCAAATGATCTATTTGAAGTCAAGTCACTGCTGCAAACTTTTGGAAATGAGCTTGTTGCACTCAAGAGGTAACAGTTTCAATACAATCGTCCATATCAGCCACAAAATCAGTAGTATCAGGCTAATCATCATCCTTTTAAAGAGAACAAACAACCATAAAATCAAGCTACGAGTGTCATACCTTTAAACTTTCAGAACCCTCTTGCTGCTAGTTCATCTAATGCCATTGTACTTATTCTGAATAATCTAGTTCAAGACTATGAATGGTGCTACCCTTGTTCTCAACCCCACAATCAAAATATTTTTACCAATGGATTTCTTAGCCAGGGCCTTATGGTTTAAATCATATCTTCCCCTTATGAGAAAATAGAGAACACATCTACGCAAGAAATAACAAATCAACCACAAGCACCTCAGGAAATCACTTTGCTAAACTAACAAGTAGAATATTTTTGTGGGTTGAATATAGATCCCTCACCAGTTGTGAAATTCACTCATTCCAAGAAGAGAGCAATGGAACCTCAAACTTCCAAAGCTGACCAAACATCCACTTCATAGCCTCAAACACAAGTGGCGGTTGATACATATGTGGGAAAGAAACCGCCAGAAATACCTGTTAGCCAAGCCACAAGAAAAGAAAGTTCATCAGGCATCATGGTACCCAAAAAACATTTTCTAAAGGAGGATCCCAATGCTCAAAGAAGCATCGAAAAAATTGGAGAAATTCCCTCCAACATAGTGGAACAGATGAAGAAAACCAACCTGAGTGTTACTATGTGGGATGCACTCTCAATTCCTTCTCAAAGAAACTTGTTGCGAGAGGCTCTAAATAGTTTTGGTACAACCGGCAGATCATCAAGTCATGGAGCAACAAATGCTAAAATTCTATGTAAACCATAAGGGAAAAGTATTCCTAAAGCAAACAAACCACCACCATTCTATATTTCCCTGATCATTGGAAACCACTTGGTGCACAATTGCATGATCGATTCTTGTGCTAGTAGCTCAGTCATGCCCAAACAAATTACAAATGTACTAGGCATGCAATATGCACCAATTATAAGAGGGTTTGTTCACTTGGATGGCACAACTGTTAAGACTATTGGATTTATCAAAGGACTTCAACTTACCATCCATGCATGCCCAAGTTTTTCATTCACCCAATACATATCAGTCATTGATCTTTCTCCTCTCTTCGCCATCTGCCTATCATAAGATTTCACTTCCAAGATGGGTGGTTATCTATCAGCTGAATGGTCACATATGATTCTCAGGACTCGATACGGAACCAAAGTGACTATAAGGGTGGAACCAATCTACCAAAATCATGTAGAACCCTACACTGCTAGCCATATAAATGGAAATTACACCATCGAAGATTCAGAAGAAGAAGATGTTGATCATGAACCGACCACTCTCATTGAAGAGGTCCCTGATACTATTCTAGATGAAGTAAGTGGAGATCATCAGTATGATCCCTATGCCAATGTGTTGGAAAAAGAAGAATCTAGTTTGTTACTTTTGGAAGAAACATGATTGGGTATATACTGCATTCATGGAGAAGATACAATCATACCGCAACTTGTCAAAACACCAAGCGATCTAGAAGGACTATGGCATTTGTTCTTCGATGGATCATGAAGTAAGAATGGATTTGGTGCTAGTGTATGTTAATATCTCTAGAGGGAGATAAGTATTTCTCATCTTTCCGGTTGCAATTCAATTGCTCTAACAATGTTGCTGAATATGAGGCCCTTGTACAAGGAATTCAACTAGACCAAAAGAAGGGGATCAAATACATTACTATTTTTGGAGAGAGTGAGTTAGTTTTCCATCAAGTGATGTCACACAGTGCATCCAAGAATGATATTTTAAGATCATACAAAAACCGAGTCTGGAACTTGATTGAAGATTTTAAATCTTTTGGAATCCACACAGTTCCTAGAAGTCAGAATCAAGATGCTGATAGGATTGCTACAATTGGCTTGCAATACGACATACATGTTGATGTCATGAAATAAGGGAAGAAATTTGTCAAAATGGTGGTTCAACCTGCAGTCCCTGATAATGTGAGTAGATGGAAAGTGTTCGATAGTGACAAACAAATTGTCCTTTTCCTATAAGAAGAGGAAGAGTTTGCTACAAGAAATCATGATAAGTTGCAAGAGTCATATGGTGATCAAATTATACAATTGAAAATCAACAAACTACCAAAATTATTAGTCACTCTAGAATCCATTTTCAATTCATATGATCAAGCCAAAAGATAAAGCGCTAACATGGTGGTCAAAGAAGAAGATTTTGAGGAAATCAAGGTAGTATATGAGAAGTTCATGAAGATTGACAAAGTGTGTACTTTTTAAGAGAAAGAAGCTTTCATAAAACTTTGTCAAGAGTATCATGACATATTTTCGTGGAGCTATAAAGACCTGCATGGTTTCGATCCAGGTCTAGCACAACATACCATCGAATTAGATCCTAATGCCAAGCCAGTTCCCTAGAAACAAAGGCCGATTAATCCCAAAATTGAGCCACTAATGAGAAAGGAGCTAACCAAAATCATCGAGGCCTAAATTATTTTCCCCATCAAGCACCCCTCTTGGGTAGCCAATATGGTGCCCATAAAGAAGAAGAATGGAGAGATTTGGTTGTGCGTAGATTTCGGGGATTTGAATCATGTGTCATTGAAAGACCATTATCCTCTCCCATCAATGGAGAAGATCCTTCAAATGGTGGTAGGAGCTTAAATATTTTCTTTTCTCGATGGATATTTGGGTTACAATCAAATCCTTGTCCAAGAATCTGACCAATTCAAAATGGCTTTCACTACCAAGTGGGGCATGTATTCCTATAACAAAATGTTGTTCGGATTGTCTAACATCGGGGCTACTTTCCAAAGATCCATGGACATGGTGTTTAAAGGACTAATCAAAAATATCATCTTGGTTTACCTAGATGACATAACTGTATATTCTAAGAATGCAGACGATCACATCATGCATCTAAGGAAGGTTTTTCGAAGGTGTAGGGAATTTGGGGTTTCACTCAATTCCAAGAAGTATATTTTTGTAGTGCATGAGGGAAAGTTGTTTGGGCATGTTGTTTCAGTGAAAGGACTGTTGATCGATCCAGCCAAGATTTGTTTGATTATGTCCTTATCTCTCCCAAGTCATAAGAAGGGTCTCCAGAGTTTTCTGGGAACCATAAAACTTTGTGTGGAGATTCATCCCTCAATTCACGACATTGGCTAAACAACTGATAGCCATGCTAAAGAAAAATATGCCATTCTCATGGAAAAAGGAAGGATGAGAGAGCTTTGAATCCATTAAAACAGACAATTTCTCAAGCTAACACATGCTAGTGAACCCCAGGTTTGATAAAGACTTTAGCCTTTATGCTTTTACATGTCAAGAGATCATTTCAGGGATCCTCTCCCAACAAAATGATGATTTGATGGAGTAGCCAATTGATTTCTTTAGTCAATCCCTCAAAGAATACGAGCTCAAATAATCATTCATTGAAAAACAAGGTCTTTGTGGTTATTCAAGCTTTGAAGAAGTTCAAGCACATGCTGTCCAACAACAAAATTCATTTGATGGTGTCTCATCTAGGCATCAAGGATTTTTTTCTAAACAAAGAGATGAACGAGAAGCAAGCTAGATGGATCATGAAGGTGATGGATTATGATGTACACATCAAGGTTACCAAACTTTTCAGAGGTAAAGGTTTGTGTCAACAACTTGCTACAGACAGGGAATCAAAAGGTGATGAGGATACGATGCTCCTAAACACATGATGAGAGTGATGATCAAGTTGACTATGGTTATCCAAAATGAAGAATTTACCTCTTCTCAAGAGTATATGCTGTGAACCTAGATAAAAACCAAAGAATGTACTTTATGTCTTCAATCTACTCCATATGTTTTGGTAGATAATGTTCTCTTTCGAAAGGATTTGAACAATTTCCTCCTTTGGTGCATAAGACCGGAACAGGTGAGTAAGATACTAGAAGAGTTTCATAATGGCCTATCTGGAGGACATTACTTTGCATGAACAACTACTACCAAGATCATGTGAGCCGGTTACTATTGGCCGGATTTGTTTCAAAGATGCCCATCTCTGGGTAAGGATATGTAAAGAGTGAGCCTGTTTTCATAGGCAAATAGAAGTTGGCAACTCTTCCACTGCATCCAATTCAAGTGGATCAACCCTTTGTTCAATGGGGGTTGGACTTCATCGAAACGAGTAATCCTCCATCCAATGATGGGCATAAATGGGTCTTTACTGTAATAGACTATTTTACTTGATGGACAGAGGTGGTAGCATTAAAAGAGAGCAATGAAAAGGTAGTTCTAGATTTTTTAGGAAGGTATAATGACAAGGTTTGGTGTTCCTTTTATAGTCATTTTAGACAACTTGATGGATTTTCTTGGTATGAAGTTGAGTGAATGGGTTGTTAAAAATGGGTTCTACCTCAATACTTCATCCAATTCTATATCCACAAGGAAATGGATTGGCTGATTCTAGTAACAAAAACCTCATAAGGATCATTAAGCGTGTGATGGAAACTAACAAGAGGACTTGGCTTAAACATAGCTTAAGACTGCCTTATGGGTAGATCATGGATCACACCTAAAAGGGCCATAGGGAATTCTCATTTTGTGCTTGTATATGGAAGGGTAGCAAAACTTCCACTCTCCTTGGAGTTACCTTATTTGGAGTTAGCTCATCAACTTGAAGTTATGGAGAGTGATCCAACTGACAGTAAGGTTTTTTGAACTCATATAGTTTGAGGAAGTACGGAACAAGGAAATGAATAATTTGGAGCAACATCAGGCTCAAGTTAAGAAATATTTTTTACAAAAAGGCATCTGACAGGTGTTTTCAAGAGGGAGATCTAGTCCTCAAATGCAATGAAGAAAGGGCCAAACTTGGCAAGCACATCAAGTTTGATGATCTCTAGAGCGGGCCATACATCATCACGAGTTGCAAAGAGGTGAATTCGTATCTTTTATCCAAGCTCAATGGAGAAGAACTGTCCATTCATGTGAATAGGATACATTTCCAAGATTGTTTTTAAAAATCATTCTACCCCCTGTACAATTTAGTTAGGTGTTTTCCTCTAAGTGCTTATGCACATTGTTGTGTGTGTTGTTGTTTTGTTTTCCATTGTCACTCTTGTGTTGTTCTGCACATTGTTTCATCATTGGAATTTTTTCAAGTAGAACAAAATTTGAAAATTTTCAAAAGAAGTTTCAAGATATCCCCAATTCCTTGGTTTCTTCATTCAAAGTTCCGCAGTATGCCCTAGATGCCAAGTGTTCATCGGATTTAGTAAACTTCATGCTTAGCATTCAAGGGGGGTCATAGACCACATTTTCTCAAGAAGATTCTAAGATGTATCAAGAAGGATCAAATTGCTTTTTAGGATTCCAATATAGACTCCATGCCCAATGGATGACTTAAGGCTACTAGAGTCATGCTTAGCAAGAAATCATCCTTGAGAGATCTTCAAAAATGTTATCCATTTTTCCCCCCGAGGAAACAATTGACGATAGTGTAACATCTCGAGACCAAAAATTCTTTCGTAAAGATTATGGGGTTATCAAGATAGTTTCAAGATTTAAGAGGTGTTAATGATCATCTTGGACTGTTCTCATCTTTCCCTAGTCCTAAAATCTTGAGTTTCACTCGGAACCAATAGTATTGCCTATGCAGGGCCCACACCTACCCAACTCGAGAAAGACACAATTAAAAGTGACATACAAATAATCAGGTGTCTTATCATACTTCCATGGTCCAATTTTTCACAAAAGGGTTCAAAATAATTGATCTAGGAAGTTTTAAAAGACATCAAACTATTTTAGAAACATGTTTAATATTTTTCATTCAAACAACAACATATTATAAGTACAACATAAAAGGCATTTTGTGGTCATTAAAAAATATTTTAATCCTTAAAATAAGAAGAATGTTTAACATCCATGAGGCTAGTTTGCACTTATGTTCAAGTAGTAAAAAATTAAAATAAAAGGTGACATTTTTCACTTCAATCCCCCAACTACTATACATTTTTTTTGTGTTATATCAGTTCAATCCTCCAATCGGGTGGAAGTTCATCACAAGATTAACACTAGAGATACTAACAGAGAACTAAACTCAATATATATTTATTTATCTTGTTGAATGATAGTGACTCTTTAGCTTGAAATATTATATTTTTCAAATACATAGTGGCCACTAAGCTTGAAATATGTTGATTTAATTTTGTTACATCCCCAGTGACCACTAAGATCAAAATAATATCTTACTTTCTTTTGTTGAAACATAGAGACCGCGAAGATCCAAATATTATGTTGTGTCATAAGCTAGCGGACACTAAGTTCAAAATATCATTCAATAACTTGTTAAATGATAGCTACCACTAAGCTAAAAATAATATAAATAACCATCTATCGATTGTACCTGGAATAGAAAAAAATTGATTAAAGTTAATATACACACCCACACCAGTTTAAAGTCATGTAAAGGTTCAATATAAGAAGAAATTTTAACATCGACAAGGCTAGTTAAAATATTAATAATGATCCTATATTTTATGCTTTTTGAAACAGGTGGAAGTTCATAACAAGATTAATACTAAGCCTACATTTATGCCTTTCCATGTCAACATGAACTAGGATCTCACAAGCAAATAATTTAAAGAGAATACAAACCCAATAAGCGTATTATTCTTTTCATGCACCTGTAATTGTATCTACATTTATGTTTATCTTGGTTTGAACTACACATGCTGCTTCTCTCATTGAGAAAAGTAGGCCCCGTGATAGAGAGGAATTTTGGGGATACATTCTTTTTTGAAACAACACCATCTCAGTCTCATTCCAGTCAAATAGTTTTTTTTGAAATCACCTCACCAAATCTCACAAATAAATTCCCATTAGAAGTTATGTTTATGCTCCCTATAACATCTCTGTGCTTACCCTCTTCATTTCCATGTGCAGTATGAACAACAATGGAGAACCTAAATGTAAAAAAATAGTTGTGTCAATAAAGAAATTATAATAAGATATTGCTTTCTGATTGGTTTTCTAATAATCTATACAATATGAAAGTCCTGTCTAGCAATAGTTAGTTATTTCACCTTGTTCCATTTTGTTTGCACATTATTCCTTTATAATCTTATATTTAACTAACTCCATCTAATATCACTAACATTCAAACCTTAAACCTTCACTAAATGTAGTAATTTCAAGAACATTAACTAATTAATGTTGTGGTTTCCTAAACATTAACTAAGACTACAATAAAAAAAATTGGGTTATGTTAAGACATAACCTCTTTTGGCAGCAAAAAGAGGATACGACATTTATGGATTTTTTTGGAATTTATGAAATTGATAGATTGTGTTCATGTGATGGATGAGATCAATTAATGACTATTAATAATTAGGAAATATTTAAATTTGAAATCTTGAAGACATGTGTTGAATATTGGAACGAAGCTGCTCAAAATATCTAAAATAGCATCGTCTATATCAGGCCTTTGGCAATCACTGTCAAAATAGACCTGTTCACTATAGGTGGCACCATCAAATGCATTGAGCCTTATTCATGTGAAGAGATTAAGGGTGACCCGGTAGTATGCAATATTTTTCATGATGGTGGTGTTACATCATTTATGGAAATATTAGCTGGTCACTCTATCCAAGTGATTAGCAGTCTATTGGCAACCTAGAAGAAAGGAAGAGTTAAAGTGGGAAAGAATAAATTTATTTTTTTGATAGAGTCCATTACAGCTGTGATGGGGTTCCCCACGGAGGGAGACAATTATTTTAAATGCTCGCTTCAGGAGGAGAAGGATGAGTTCTTGTGTCATGGTGAAAATCTAAGAATGTATCACTTGGGATATGAACGGGACTCACTTCCACAACCTTGGGATATGTGTTATCCATTTTTCCCCTAAGAACAAATGGACGATAGGGTAACATCTGGAGACCAAAAATTCTTCCATAAATATTATGGGGTTATCAGGATAAGTTCAAGCTTTAAGAGGTGTTTAAGATCATCTTGTACTGTTCGTATCTTTCCCTAGTTGCAAAAGCTCGAGTTTCACTCAGAACAAATAAATTTCCTATGGAGGGCCCACACCTACCCAAATCATGAAAGATAGTTAAAAGTGACATACAAATGTTCAGGTGTCTTATCACACTTCCATGTTCTAATTGTTCACAAAAAGGGTCGGTACAAGGTTAAAAGGTTAGAGAAAATGGATGTTTTGGGCTGAAAAGATAAAAGTAGATCACTGAGCAGTTCAGTGAGTTACTTAACGAGATCACATGAGGCAAAAGCATCAAGCTACCTGAGTCCATAGGGGGTGGTGGTGCATTATTCCTCTCAAGTTGATTAGTGTGATTTACATATTGTTAATGAGGGACTTGAGCCATGTTGGTTTGGAGATAGTTCGGGAAAGCCTAACAAAGTTGAGTCAACATGGAGAAGCATGTGGGTATTTTCTCAACACTAGTGAGCTCAACGATCAAGCAATGAAATAACTCAACAAATTCATGTGCCTTGTTGAGCCAAGGAAAATAAGGAACCAAGCTTTTCATGGGTATTTCGAGCCCGAAATGGAAAGGAAATAACATGAGTAACTCATTTGGGCAAGACAGTGAGGGAGCTCAACATTTAAAACATTTACAAGATGCGTCAGGTTGGTCAAGAGTCAGGCCATAAGGTTTTGGGGGACTCAAAATCAGTGGATAATAGATCAACCAAATCAGTTTGATTGGACCGAGACATTTTTATGAGCTCAAAAATGACACGATGCAAGGGAAATGGCTCAACATTGAGCTTGTGTTTGGTGCCATCAGAAGAGAGCTCAGTACTTGGCATGCATGGACGACGAAGAGTCGAGTGAATTAGTGGAGGATGCATACAAATTTAGCTCAGTGGAGTGGTGAAACTTCTGCACTCAGCGGATATTTTAAATTTTACATCCAATGGGAAAGTCAAGGCCATTCGGCCAAGACAGAGGAGCTCATTAGGAATTATAGAAAAGTCTGAGCTGGAATTGCGGGAAAAATTTGAGTCGTAGCCAAGTGGAGGAGAAACATGGTGGAACCAAGTGCATTCCCCACCCAAGGAATTTAGAAAGGTCACAACCAATTGTGGAATTGATGTCAACATTGATAAGGATGCAGACTTTGGCAATGAACAATCCATGTTGCATGATTGCAAGATGATCCATGGGTTCCCATGAGACAATTTCCAACTGATACGGGGATTTCATAATGACAAGCTCATCATGATAGTTCCTGTGTAGAGAAGAGGTCTGCATTTCATTGTCTGAGTCATTAGGTGAGTCATCAGGGGATTTAAAACATGTTTTAATGATTGAGAAGTTACAGAAAAAATGGTGAGTCATCCTCCAAGTAACTGGGGTAAGATGATGGTGAGACTCGAGTCACATGGAAATGGTTGGGGAACATGGTCATGATGATTGAGGTTATACACTCAACAGTGATTTCAGCCTCTCAAAGGAGCTTGGTGAAAACAAGCTCATGTTGGAGAAGCAATTTCGGTCTTTGACAAGGCCCGATGCATGGCAAGGGTCTTGACATTACAGAAGCTCAATAGCTCTATCCACACAGTCAACCAATAGGAAGAGCTCGATGTTTTGAGTTGAAGTTTGAGCTTAAAGGCATCTCATGGAATCAATGATCAAATAAATCTATTGGTCAAGCCAATGTATGAAGGTTTTAATAGATATCAACAATCGATCAATAGGGGGATCTCGACTCAGTATTTACAGTGATGAAGGGTGGTGACATCAAGTGAGAATTTTTTAGGTATTGCACTCATATCAAGATGATAATAGAGATACTTTCATACACATAAATGATTCATTCAGGGGCAAAGCATAAGTTATGGTTAACAGGATCACAAGTTTATGAGGAACAATTTCACATAACTTGGTGTTGAGCTCGAGTGCTAAGTCAATCAAATGGAGGAGCTCGCTGAGTCAGAATTATTCCATGCCATGAAGGATCTTGTCAGACATCTATGGAGATCTCATGGTCATAGGAGGTAAACCTCGGCTCGGTTGCTGCATTAGGAGCTCAGTGCAAAATCTTTCAAATGAACAGAGCTCGTTGGATGATGGAAACTCACTAGTTTGAAGGAGTATCCCATCAGCTTCCTGAGTCAATTGAGATCATATGCAGAAATTGGAAAGATTGAAAGGCTCGAGTTGATTTGGCATAGGTAAGAGTTGAAGTGGGCACATGACATGGAAAGGATCATCGTGATCGGGTGAACTTACAAGCATGGGCTCAAGTTGCAAGATGAATGGTGAAGGGGTGATTCAAATCGGTCACTAACAAGTTCTTACGTACATAGGCTTAGAATACTCATGTTGATAATTCAATGCGCTAACTAAGATCTCAACTCGAAGTGCTAGTTTGAAATAAGATTGGTTGGTGCATTTACTAATAGCCTGGATTGATGAGCTTGAATGATGCCAAAAATAAGTTTGGTGCAGTGAAGTTAGTTCATTAGAAGTCAACTTAGCATAAGGAACATCACATAAGAGATTGAGTTCAGTAATGTGTTAAGGCTGACATATTGAGTCCAAAGTTTGGGGAGACTGGCATCAAAATCTTATTGGGCCATGTGTGAGCTTGAATGAAGGTAACAAAGCTCAGAAAGAAAGTTCAGGAGATGCTCGTCAGGATTCGACATGATGGAGATCACACAGGAACTTGGCTCAAGTCTCATTGGAGTGAGTCAAGGTTCATGTTGTAAAGTGAATTCAAGAACTCAATAAATGGCCCCACATTATAAGAACTCAGCTTGTTGAATGGGCTTAATCAGAAATGTATGAATGTCAAGGATTCGGCACGAGCTAATATAATAAGCTCGATAATGCATTGTAGGTGATGCACGATAGTAATTTTTGTATTTCTCATGAACTGAGAATGTTGAGGCATGGCTCGTTTTAGAGAGGCCAACGATGACTGAGTTGAGAGGAACTTGAGATCAGTTGAAAAACTTGGTGCACATTTAGGTGAGCTTGTAGAAGATTAGTAAGTCTATGAATCATCTGTCGAATAAACCTGGTGGTTGCATAAGGAGATGATGGTGATGAATCCTTTAGTTTGATTGAGCTTTTGGGAATATCACAAAGGGACTTAGTGACTTGAATCCATGAGCAAGTTTCTGAACAAAATGAGCTTGGTGGATGGTCGTAAAAAGTGAGTGGACTAATGAGCTCGATCATTCTAGTTCGGGTGCAAAGATCATTCAAATTGGCTCGGCACTGACTTCAAGGATGGTCGATGCGATGGAAATGGACTTGGAGGAGTATGGTGAGAGCTTGTGAAATGGATTCATTAAGTTCAGTAGGGGTCTGTGAAGCCAACAGGGTAAATTCACCCGAGGAAAACTAACACAATGTGGAGTGGCTTGATCAATGCATGTAGAAAAGGAGCTCAATTATTGCAAAGGTAATAGCTGCAGTTACAAACTCAGCTCGGTGCGGTGTAGAAGGACTTGATTCCAACTTGGTGGGTTGGCTCGGCAAGCCAACCACTGAGTTGGACTAATTGTTAGCTTTTTCTTCATGACCCCTCCCTCTTTGAGTCAAACCAGTCAACAAGGGGCCCACCATTTAATTTAATTTAAATTAATATTTTAATAATAATATTTATTATTTTTATTTAAATATTCTTTTAATTAATTGAGAAGACTAGGTCAATCAGGAATTAATGACACATGATGGAACATTCTAAAGTGGTTCAACCAATTGTAGTAAATAAACCATCATGTGCCTTTAGTTTAGGAATGTAATTATGACCTTTCCTCTTCTCTTTCACATATTCTTCTATAAATGTAAGTTTGAGGCTCATTCCAAAGGGTTCCAATAGGTCAGATAGTTTGGAAAGTTAGACATCTTAGGCAAGTGTAATTTTCAAGAGTCCTCTCTCTTCTGCAAGTTGTCCTTGTGTGCTGAGAGATCTTTCAAGCCTCCTCTTCAATATTGTAATGGAAACCATTGCCTCTTCTAAATGTGTGATGCATTGTGCATGTTATTGAAGTAATAAAAGTGTGTTTTTTGTGACTAATCTTGGTCCTTTCATCCTTCTATATTTCTTTGTGCCTTTTCTCATGCCTGTAGGTACACTATGTAAGTTCACATTTCTATTAAAGGTTCTTGGATTTCTATTCTTATCGAGTGGTGGAGTATTACATACAGTTGAGTTATGGTTTCCATTCACCCTTCCTAAGTTCATCCTTCTTCACTAGGAGACTGATATATTGCTCTATCTGATCATGTTTAACAAAGGGAACACATTCTTCCTAGTCTGGGCTATTATGTACCCTCTCTAAGTTGTAGTAGGTGAAGTTGACCTGTGGTGCATGCACCCTCTTCAAATTAACCCTTCTTGAGTATGGAAATACCCTTTATTTGGTGCATCACCATCCCTAGTGTAGTTTCATTTGTGCAAATCTCTTTCCCTAAAACCCCATGAAAATGTTAGCATAGGACTAGATAACATTTTTATTGCACTAGGATTAGTACAACACTTAGTTTAGGAAGAGGAAGTCAACCTTCTCCAGAGGTTCACCTTGAGCCCAAGTCCCACAGCTTGAAAGGTGATCCCATGTGTCCTAATCACACCAAATGTCCTATTCACATCCTAGCCATTCGGAGGGTGCAGTGATTTGTCAACAACAATAGGGTTGCTTAGAAATTATGGAGGTACTTCACACTGGAGCGATGCTATAAATTTATTTATGGACCTCAAATTTTTCTTCTTGTGCATCTTCCACGTGATCGCAACGTAAACTTTGTGGCTTTTTTATTTCAACCACTTGAGAAGTCCCTTAAACTGGCTAGAGAAAAGGAAGGCCCTTTCCTCCACCAAGCCCTTTTGTATTTTCTCTTTAAAATGGAAGCTTCCCAAAACTAAATATTTCCCTTCCCCTCTAAGCTAGGAAATTAGCCTCGTGTCCCCCCTCCTCCTCTACAACCAGCTCCCTCTTTTCGTCATCATCACCACCACATTTATCTCCCTTCTGACTTTGATTCAAACATCATGATCATTAGACAGAGCAATTTGGTGG
The DNA here is from genome assembly GCA_019776745.2 of Taxus chinensis. NCBI lineage: Eukaryota > Viridiplantae > Streptophyta > Pinopsida > Cupressales > Taxaceae > Taxus > Taxus chinensis. Next base: position 620,142,752 of record CM034149.1, on the reverse strand, counting down.
TCTCCCCCTATTCATTTTCTCTTATCTCTCCCTTATCTCCTCTGATGCCTCTTAACCCTTCATACCCCTCAATGCACTCTCCTATGGTCTCTGAATTGCTTTAACATCCGGAATCTACTTCCTCTCCACCTCTTTTCGACGCTTCTCTAGTTTCTCCTCTTGTATCCCAGGAAATCATAATGGTTAAAACTGAATCAACTCACCTAATCATGGAAGCATGTGCGGCTTCCTCCCCTCCTATTTACAAGGAATTTAGCATGGAATTGGTAATTCCTTGTGTTGTGGGATCTCTCCATGGTTTACCTTTTTTCTCCTTTATCGGATAAAATGGGATCCCCCACTACAGCTTTGGAACACCATGAGCATTTAGATAATATCTCACCTAACCCACATGAGGCCATTGAATATTATGTTACACTCATTATCTGTTATCAAATATTGGAAAAGTCACACAGACATGACCTGGATGAAAATCAATGAAAACTTCCTGGAATATAGTGGATGTGTTGGTTGAAGGAAGCCCTACTACTGATGTTAAGGATGAAACAACTACTCTCATGAATATCCATAAAATGTAATTTGGATTTTTCTGTTTTGGGAAAAAAAATTGCTGCATACGGGATTGTTCTCTTCTTGTTTCATTGTAATATTTGGCCGTGAGGGATTTTTGTACAAGTATGCGGGTCATTTGGAAAAACCCACTTTTACTCTAATTCCAAATAGTTTTATGTTTTGGCATATCGTAGTCGCGTTGCTAAGCTCCTAATATCTTTATTTGTTTTCTTACATCCTTAAGATCGATATGCTCCAAATATTATGTCTTGGTATAACCTAGTGGCTTCTCAGATCACAATATCCTACTTTATTTTGATAAAACTTGGTGACCACTAAGCTCCAAAAATTTATGGTGTGGCATAATGTATCATTTCCTAATATCAAAATATAATTTTCTTGTTAGTTAGGTGCTAGCAAAAACTAAGCTCATGGAATATTATATTGTGGGATTAGCACCAAAAAATTTAAATATATTCCTCTAATTTGTTAAATGTTGTAAAATATCTTAATTATGAATTATTAAACCCTAGTGATGAAATCTCCAAATAACATGTTGTGGCATAACCTAGCAGCCGCGTAGCTCAAAATATCTTTCTTTTGTTTGTTAAATGCTACTATCTTTTGAGCTCGAAATAATATATTATTTAAGTACCTAGCGGTGCTAAGCTCAAACTATGTTGATTCAAATTTGTTAAATCCTAGCATGACCACTAAGATCCAAATATTATGTTTTGTCGTAACCCACCGGAAACTAATATAATAATATCTTATTTCTTTTGTTTAAACCTAGTGAGCGCTAAGCTCCAAATATTATGTTGTGTCATAACTAGCGGATGTTAAGCTCAAAATATCATTCAGTAACTTGTTAAATGATAGCAACCACTAAGCTTAAAAACAATATATTATGGAAGTACTTAGTCTCTTCTTAGTTCAAAATATGTTAATTTAATTTGTTTAATCCTATCAACTATAAGCTCCATATATTATGTCATTGTTTAAACTAGTGCAAGCTAAGTTCAAAATATCTTCATGTAATTTGTTAATTGTTTTAAAATATTGTAACTATGAATTATTGAACCCTAGTGAATACAATCTCCAAATAATATGTTGTGGCATAAGCTAGTGGCTGCTAAGCTCAAAATATCTTAAACCACTGGTAGTCTCCAAATATTATGTGGTGGCATAACCTAGTAGGTGCTAAGCTCGAAATATCTTAATTCCAAATCTTAAATTCATACAAAAAAATCAACTAATTTATACTGGTCTTGATTTCTATAAAGATCTCCAAAGTTAATGTCGTTGATAAACTTAGAGGTCGCTAAGCTCAAAACAACATAATTTAATTTGTTAAAACCTAGAGACTTCTAAGTTTACAATATAATTTGTTAGGTTATGTTTAAGCATAACCTAGAGGACATTCAGACTCAAAATGTCTTTCTTTTTTTTTTAAATACTAGTGAATTTTTAGCTTGAATATTATATTATTAAGTACCTAGACAGCCGCTAAGCTCAAACTATGTTGATTCAAATTTGCTAAATCCCAGTGACCATTAAGATCCAAATATTATGTTTTGGTGTAACCCACTGGAAGTTAACATAATAATATTATTTATTTTTTAAACCTAGTGAGCGCTAAGCTCCAAATATTATGTTGTGTCATAAGCTAGTGGATGCTAAGCTCAAAATATCATTCAATAACTTGTTAAATGATAACAACCACTAAGCTCAAAATAATATATTATGGAAGTACCTAGTCTCCACTTAGTTCAAAATATGTTAATTTAATTTTTTTAATCCTATCGACCCTAAGCTCCATATATTATGTCATTGTTTAAACTAGCGTCAGCTAAGTTCAAAATATCTTCCTGTAATTTGTTAACTGTTGTAAAATATTATAACTATGAATTATTGAACCTTAGGAAATACAATATCCAAATAATATGTTGTGGCATAAGCTAGCGGCTAATAAGCTCAAAATATATTAAACCACCGGTAGTCTCCAAATATTATGTGGTGGCATAACCTAGCAGGTGCTAAGCTCGAAATATCTTAATTCCAAATCTTAAATTCATACAAAAAATTCAACTAATTTATATGGTCTTGATTGCTATAAAGATCTCCAAAGTTAATGTTGTTGATAAACTTAGAGGTTGCTAAGCTCAAAACAACGTAATTTAATTTGTTAAAACCTAATGACTTCTAAGTTTACAATATAATTTGTTAGGTTATGTTTAAGCATAACCTAGAGGACATTGGACTCAAAATGTCTTTCTTTTGTTTGTTAAATACTAGTGACTTTTTAGCTTGAAATATTATATTATTAAGTACCTAGTGGCCGCTAAGCTTGTACTATGTTGATTCAAATTTTCTAAATCCTAGTGACCATTAAGATCCAAATATTATGTTTTGATGTAACCTACTGGAATCTAAGCTTATAATTTCTTACTTTCTTTTGTTGAAACCTAGAGACTGCTAAGCTCTAAATATTATTTGTGGCATAACCTAGTGGCCAGTTAAATTTCAAAATATCTTAATTTAATTTATTAAATCCTAACCACCGATAGGCTACAAATATTGTGTGGTGGCATAACCTAGCAGGTGCTAGGATTGAAATATCTTAATTTAAAATATTAAAATCATACAATAAAGTTGACTAATTTATACAGATCTTGATTGTTATACAGTTCTCCAAAGTTAATGTGGTTGATTAACTCAGAGGTCGATAAGCTCAAAACAACTTACTTTAATTTGTCAAAATGTAGTGACTTATAACATTTTAATAAAAATTGTTAGGTTATTATGAGGCGTAACCTTTTTTAGTGGCGACAAGAGGATATGGCATGTGTGGCTTTAATGGGCATTTATGACATTAATAGATTGCATTCATGCGATAGATGGGATCGATTAATGGTTATATGCACCTGCGAGATGTAAGATGGCATTGATAATTTAAGATTTTTAATGGGAAGCATGATATTTATGATTAGGATATCTAATCAATGATATTTGGTACCCTCACACTTGCCTCCATTTGTGTGTTGCACGTTGGTGGCTTTATATCTCTGGGTCAGTTGGACATTTCACTACCCCTTTCCTCTTTTCATTTTTGGTCATTTTTGATTCATGTCTCTCTATAATGGTGACATGGGTGTACTGGTGGTTTCTTTGGTAGCATGGAGTGTGGTCCTAGTAGGAAGAGGCAGAGAGCTATGACAGGAAAGGATGTTGGGGAATCATTTACTTCTTGGATGGATGGGAAAATCTGGAACACAACTATGTGGAATTGGCTCGAGAAGGTCTAGTCGGTCATAGAGAATTTAGAAGAAGAAGAGGATGGTGATATTTTTGAGAACATGCGCAAGCTAATGCTTGACCCAAACTAGTCCAAAGGGTGGAGGAAATTTTTTGACATGGCGCAAGGGTTGAGTTCAAAAAAATATTGTCCAACTCTTCGGGGAATTTTATCTTGTATAAGGAGCATGAGAAGTTGGAAGATTGTCTAGTCATCCTTCAGTATCATGTCCATGCCTTGATGCAAGGAATGTAGGTGATTACGTGTGCTCTAGAGGTGGTTGCGGGAAATCAGGGTATAGAACTCCCTATTGTTGGCTAAAGTGAAAATGTCAGAATGTTGTGTGGATTCTTCCTCCTCCTCTGATCAGAGTAAAGGGGACTCAGAATGTCGAGATCATTAGTGAGGTGGAGCCAAGAGGCAGAAAGGCCTAATATTTCTTGGATGCATTTGTCTTTAGTTTTTTATTAAGGGTCGGAATGGTTATCTATATAGTGAAGTGTATAGATATAGGAAGTATTTTTGGGTGAAGTAAAGTTGATTACAGCTCTTCCCCATTTATTTTGGCATATATTTAGTATGATAAGTTGCTTGTAATCATCATGGGAGTCCACTTATTGGAAGACTTATCATGGACTGGTTCCTCATGTACTATTTTTTGAAGACTTATCATCAAAATATCTTAGTTTAAAATCTTAAAATCATAGAATGAATTCAACTAATTTATATATATATTCTTTGCTATAAATATCATGTTTGTGATACATAACCTAGTGGAAACTAAACTCAAGCTAGCAGATGCTAAGTTCAAAATATCATTCAGTAACTTGATATACTAGTCGAAACTAAACTCAATATGTCTTTCTTTACTTAGTTAAATAGTAGTTACTTTTCAGCTCAAAATATTATATTTTTTAAATACCTAATGTGACTCGCTAAGCCCAAACTATGTTGATATAATTTGTTAAATCCCAGTATTCACTAAGATCCAAATATTAATTTCTTTTGTTGAAACCTAAAGACCACTAAGATCCAAATATTATGTTGTGTCATAAGCCAGTGAACATTAAGTTAAAATATCATTCAGTATCTTGATATACTAGCAGAAACTAAACTCATTATGTCTTTCTTTAGTTTGTTAAATGTTAGTGACTCTTTAGGTCGAAATAATATATTATTTAAATACCTAATGACCGCTAAGCTCAAACTATGTTGATTTAATTTGTGAACTCACAGTGACCACTAAGATTCAAATATTATGTTTTGGCATAACCTACCGGCCACTAAGCTTGTAATATCTAACTTTATTTTGTTGAAACCCAGAGACCGCTAAGATCCAAATATTACCTTAATTTGTTAAACCCTAGCAACTTTGAAGAGTACAATATCATTTGTTTGGTTATGTTGAAACAAAACCTAGCAGAAACTAAACTCAATATGTCTTTCTTTAGTTTGTTAAATGTTAGTGACTCTTTAGGTCGAAATAATATATTGTTTAAATACCTAGCAGGACCGCTAAGCTCAAACTATGTTGATTTAATTTGTGAAATCACAGTGACCACTAAGATCCAAATATTATGTTTTGGCATAACCCACTAGCCACTAAATATTGTTAAATATTGTAAAATTCATAATTTAAGTTATTAAACCATAGCGAATGGAATACCCAAATAATATGTTGTGGCATAACCTAGCAGCCACTAAGCTCATAATACCTTAATTTAGTTTATTAAATCCTAACCACCTACTAGGCTCCAATGATTATGTGGTAGCATAACCTAGTAGGCGCTATGCTTGAAATATCTTAATTTAAAATCTTAAAATCATACGATAAATTCAACTAATTTATACATATCTTGTTTGCATCTTCAAAGATTACACTATCATTTGTTGAAGTTTTGTTAAACAAAACCTAGCGGAAACTAAACTCAATATGTATTTCTTTAGTTTTTTAAATGCTAGTGACTCTTTCTGTCGAAATAATATATTGTTTAAATACCTAGCAGTCGCTAAGCTCAAACTATGTTGATTTAATTTTTAAATCCCAGTATTCACTAAGATCGTATTATTATGTTTTGGCATAACCTACCAGCCTCTAAGCTTATAATATCTTACTTTCTTTTACTGAAACCTAGAGACTACTAAGATCCAAATATTATGTTGTGTCATAAGCTAGCGGATGCTAAGCTCAAAATATCATTCAGTAACTTGATAAATTATAGCACCCACTAAGCTGGAAATATTATATTGTGGAAGTACCTAGCACCTGCTTAGCTCAAACTATTTTAATTTAATTTGTTTAATCCAACTTATCATAAGGTCTTAATATTATGTCTTGGGATAACCTAGTGGATGAGAGACCGCAATATTTATAACAAGTTTTTAGATACGACGTGATATACTCGATGAAGCCTAACAGCCGCTAAGCTATTCTTAAAAGTAAATATATTATTTTTATAATGAATTTGTGTTATGAATTTAATTTTTAATCTTTGCGTATTTAACACGAGACAAATAACAAAGTGATCGCTTGACCCAAAAAAGTGTGTTTCCTATAGAAAAATCCACTTATCCATGAGTCCACCAAGGTAAATGAAGACTGCCTCCAAATAAGAATTATAGCCTAGCGGTTGCTAGAGTAGGCAAACATTTTTCATGTAGAGTGTATTCATACAAGAGTTTATATAAATGGTAAAAAATAAATCTGGAATTTATATAATGGATACATAAATATACGTGTAGAATCATGTATTTTATGTGATATACAAGTATACGTATAGACTTGGACTAGTGACCGAGAAGTTATATAACCATATTTTAAATACGACATGATCTACTCATTGTACCCTAGCAGCCGCTAAGCTATTCTTAAAGGTAAATATATCATGTTCATAATGAAGTTGTGTTATAAATCTAAATTATTAATCTTTGCATATATAACAGGAGACAAACAACAAAAGAGATCACTAGCACCAAATAACAGTGTGTTTCCTATATAAAAAAAACCTACTCTGAGGCCACCAAAGGTAAATGAATGTTTTCTCTGAATAAGAATTATTTCCTAGCGGGTGCTAGTGTACACAAGTTTTTTCATGTAGAGTGTATTCATACAGGAGAAATCATATTGAAAAGTTGTAAGTGATAACAAATAAATCTGGAGTTTATATAATGGATACATAAATATACTTTTAGAATCATGTATTTCATGTGTTACACAGGTATACATATAGATTTATCTATTTCTTATGAGATTTTGGCAGAATATTTTTACATTTATGACAAGAAAAGAAACTTGGACTAGCGACCTAGAAGTTATAGAATAAGTTTTTAAATACAACGTGATCTACTCATTGCACCCTAGCGGCCGCTAAGCTATTCCTAAAGGTAAATATATCATGTTCATAATTGAAGCTATGTTATAAATCTAAATTCTTAATCTTTGCATATATAACAGGAGACAAACAACAAAAGTGATTGCTAGCACCAAATAACAATGTGTTGCCTATATAAAAAAAAATATACTCCACGAGGCCGCAAAAGGTAAATAAATGGTTTCTCTAAATAAGAATTATAGCCTAACGGGTGCTAGTGTACACAAATTTTTTCATGTAGAGTGTATTCATACAGGAGAAATCATATTGAAAAGCTATAAACAATAACAAATAAATTTGGCGTTTATATAATGGATACATAAATATACGTGTAAAATCATATATTTAATGTGTTATACAAGTATACATATAGATTTCTCTATTTCTTATGAGATTTTGGCAGAATTATTTTACATTTATGAAAATTATAGAAACTTGGAATTGTGACTGAGAAGTTATAAAACAAGTTTTTACATACGACGTCCATCTACTCATTGCATCCTAGTGACCGCTAATCTATTCTTAAAGGTAAATATATCATGTTCATAATGAAGTTGTTTTATAAATCTAAATTGTTAATCTTTGCGAATATAACAGCAGACAAAGAACAAAAGTGATCGCTAGGACCAAAAACATTGTGTTTCCTATATAAAAACAACTGATCCATGAGGGGCCAAGGTAAATGAATGTTTTTTTCAAATAAGAATTATAGCCTAGAAGACGCTAGGGTAGACAAATTTTCCCATGGTAGAGTTTATTCATATAAGAGAAATCATATTGAAAAGATATAAATGATAACAAATAAATCTGGAATTTATATAATGGATATATAAATATACGTGTAGAATCATGTATGTAATTTGAAATAAAATTTGGGTTTAGTAAATAGGTTGTCGAAACAAAGAATTATATCGTGGCTGCCTCAAAGCTATGTGAATTTTTGGCATAGATTAGCGGGAGCAAAAGGAAGAATATATTAATTATTAAATACATAGTGATTAAAATTATATTTAATAATATTAACGCATATATAATGTGTTTAACTTCCAATGTACAAGAACATAAAATTGTTGAAGACATTACATTTGGTTAATTCTACATGGAAACACGTATATAATTGGAAATAATTATCATACAATTGAATTCTTAATATGGTTTTATAGTTTTAAAGTAATTTTTTAACCTCATATATTTTCCTAAAATGTCTAAGTGGAAACCATGTAAAAAATGTAATATGAATTAATTAGTGACATTTCTTTGCATCATCTTAATGAACAACATTAAACTATTTTGGTTCTCCCAACCAAAATAAAATTTTTTTAAAAAGTGACTATGCCACAAGCTATCATTATCCTTAAAAAATAATCGTAGGAATGAGAACGAAAAATTCAAAACGAAAAATACCCAAAGAGAGACATAGAATGGCGGAAATGGGAAAGCATTAAACAAAGATAAATACTAGAGCAAAAAAGGGATTAAATTTTCTTTCATAACACAAAAAAAATTGTGTTTTCATGAAGAACAAGGTAGTTTGGCATGGAGATCAAAAGCAACTTGGAAAGCAAGGCTTGACTGCAGAGCATGATTTAGTAGGACAAAGCAGGGATGGTGTGGATCATGATTGGACTGTCCATGCAAAACACAAGAACCAGTCGACTACAGAGAAAATAATAGAGCCCATGCAATAAAAAAGGTACACCTTTACTATAAATACATGATTTAGTAATATCTAGGATTATTTCGTGCTTTATGTTGTTAGTGAAACCTCCATCTGCTACCTCAATCAAACAATCTACATGATTATATTCGCAACCTCTGTTGCTTGCCTCCTTTGTGTGCGTCCTTTATGTGCATCCTTTCTGTGCATCTTTTGTGTGCCTTCTCTGCAAACAAGATTATAATCACATGCAAAAACAACTGGATTCAAACACTCGGCCCTGCAATCTACGTTATGCGTGTATTTTTTTATTTTGAAGACATGCTTTTCTGCGTGACCAAAAAAATTAGAAACCCTAATCAACATTTCTCCAAGGTATTTAATAATTTGTTTAGCACATTCCATGAAAGAAATTTCAAAAATAGAAAAAGAGCGGGATACAAAAATTTGAAATTTTCACTTTCCCCCTCTTAAAGCAAAAGGGTGGGCTATTGAAATTTCAAATATCTGAAAATGTGGGGGAATTCAAATTTCACTATTTTTATTTTTCCATGGTTTAAAAATTAAAACTAAACATGAATTAAAAACAATGCAATTTGTTCATTTTCTATAGCCTATAATAATATAAACATAATAACAAATATATTATATAACATATATTAAAACAAGCATAGTAAAAATATATATTATAAGAAAACAGAAGAAATAAATCCTAAACATAGTTTTGAAGTTTAATAGAATAATATACAAGACATTTACATTCCATTTTTTTTATCAAAATCAATTTCTACATTGTTAGATATAGTGTGCACTAATTTAAATTAATTCTCCAATTAAAATGTGCCACGTGGCAAGTTCGAACAAGCTATTTGGATACATAATAAGGCTAGCAATCCAAGACTGTACAATAGTGTTATTGTATGGCTATTTTCAAAATAAGAAATGTTTGAGCCTAGGGTCTGATATGTCATTTCTTGTCAATAAGTAAAGGAGCTTAGCAGGTGCTAAGCATTTTCTTTGTTAGGAAATGATGTGAAATATGTGTTGAAAACCATGTATCTTATGGAAACTACATACTAAGGCTAGCGATCCACAACTTTATAGATAGTGTTTATAATGAGAAGAGGTAAAGGTAGGAGCCTAGCGGCTGCTAAGCTATACCATGATTTGTTATTTTATGGCTATATTTTCAAAATAAGTAAAACTTTTGAGCCTAGTATTTTATTTGTCTAATATGAGTCCATGTATTTCATGTCAATAAGTAAAGGATGAGAAGAGGTTAGTAGTCGCTAAGCTATTTTATTTGGCTATTTTCAAAAATAAGAAATGATGTGAAATATGAAGTTGAAATTTTTTTTGATGTATCTTGTATATGAACTACATACTAAGGCTAGTGATCCAAAACTGTACAGATAATGTTTATAATGAGAAGAGGTAAAGGTAGGAGCCTAGCAGCTCGCTAAGCTATACCATGATTTGTTATTTTATGGCTATTTTCAAAATAAGAAACTTTTGAGCCTAGGGTCTGATATGCCATTTTTGTCAATAAGTAAAGGATCTTAGTGGTCGCTAAGCATTTTATTTGATAGGAAATGATGTGAAATATGATTTGAAAAACATGTATCTTATGGGAACTACATATTAAGGCTAGCGATCCAAAATTATAAAGATAGTGTTTATAATGAGAAGAGGTAAAGGTAGGAGCCTAGCGGCCACTAAGTTATACCATGATTTGTTATTTTATGAATTTTATATTTCAAAAAATAAGAAAATTTTGAGCCTATGGGAAACACATAATATGTCTCGATCCATTTCAAGGGTATGTAATGCATAGGACTTTCTCTCTGCCACACATAGCCTAGAAAATATGGTACAATTAAAATAAATGGATAACAATATCATTCAAAAACTGTGCACATAGTGTTGAAATAAGAAATAGTTGATCCTAGAAATTGTTAGGTCATTCCATTCTAATACATACAGAAGCTTAGCGGTCACTAAGAATTTTCTCTCATATGAACATAAATGTGAATTATATGTTACAAACAATACATCTTGTGAGTACTACATAAGTCATGATCCTTCTTGAGGGTTTGTTCTAGTGCAACACTTGGATCCACCAGGGATGACACAAACAATATGTTACAATTATGAATAAATGAAAACATATTAGCGACCCAAAGTTGTACATATAGTGTTTATAATGACTAGCGGTAATGGTGGGAGCCTAGCGAATGCTAAACTAGAGCATGATCTTTTATTTTATCGCTATTTTCAAATTATGAAACTGTTGATCCTAGTCCACTATGTCATTACTTTCGATAAGGAAAAAATGCTTAGCATTCGCTAATGATTTTCTCCCATAAGATCCGATGTGAATTATGTGTTTCAAACAATATACCTTATGGGAACTACATAAGGCTTGATCCCTCTAGATGGTATGTAGTGTAGATATTGTCTCCACCAGGTACATTCCAACCAACATGATACAATTATAATCAATGGAAAACACTAGAGATCCAAAGTTTTACAGATAGTGTTTATAATGACCGTAATGGTAGAAGCCTCACGGTCTCTCATCTAGGTCATGATTTATTATTTTATCACAATTTTCAAAATAAGAAACTATTGAAACTAGCGTCATTGTGCCATTACTTTCAATAAGTAATGAAACTAAGTGTTAGGTAAACAATTTTTCCCATATGAAATGTTGTGAATTATATGTTACAAACAATATATTTTATGGACAATACATATGGCTTGATCCCTATCAAGGATTTGTAGTAGTAGCACTTTTTTCCACCATGGATAGTCTATCAAATATGATACAATTATAATCAATGAAAATCACTAACGAGCCAAAAGTGTATAGATAGTGATTATAATGACAAGATGAAATGGTAGGACCCTATCTTCCACTAAATTAGGTCGTGATTTGTTATTTTATCATTATTTTTAAATTTTTAGTGTTTTGTACCCTCAATCGATACAACATATTGGACGGTAAATGTTTGAATCCTAAGAAGACTGGCACTCTAAATGTGTTAACATAAGTTCAAACAATTTGGAATAAATTTCTTCAATTAGTATTGTAAATCTAACTTATAGTCAGAGTAAAAGAGAATATACCCTTGTTTTTGTGGTACTCATTAAACATTTTTAATAATCAAATCTTTTCTCAAATATGTATAACCCACCATGAATTTATAGAGAGAAATGACGAGGGCCATACTTACGTTTAGGAAAAGTGTAATCCTTCATGTTTGTTTTTTATACCTTTTTTGGAATTTATCACCTAGCGCTACACTTAAAATATTGTACTTAGACTAGTTATAGACATTTAAATATAATGAATAAAGTATGTCTTATATACATATATTTCATATTTTCTTATATAACAAAAAATTATAAGATATCACTAACTCCGTTAATGTGATTTGTTGCTTAAATACTCTCCTCAAAATACTAAACATTATATCTTCTTATCGCTATCCTTTATACATCTTTCTTAGTCTTGTTACAGGAATTTAATAATCACTACTACAGTTTCACTAGTATACACATAAATCACATCTTCTTCTAAAATAAAAAATCATGAGCTACCATAAACTCCATTATTGTGATTTATTTCTCAAACACTATCTTCTAAATACCAAATATTAAATCTTAATGTCCTCTACACTTTTCCATTCAATAGGTGTAAATGGCTAAAAATGTTTTAGGTTGTTATTTTATATGTTGAATAGAAGTCTATTTGCCACTAAAGTGTATATTTTTAAACGTTCCTATCATGCCAGCTATGGAATGTTATAACTTGTCTGACTCATATGTAATACTTTCAAAAGGTGCAAATGGTTTTGTATCTTTCAATGTATCATAATTCGATTTCATACTTTTAGAAAAATTATGTTATTATTGATTTGATCCAAAAAAAATTAATTACTATAACCAGTTTAATGATACATAAGATGTCCTATCAAATCCTAGCAGTCATTAACCATTAAGTTAATTACTCTATTATGATACATAGTAAAGAACACAGAGGTGATCGCTAGGGCAGTACTTAAATTCATTATTAGATAATGCGAGAAAAGCATTTTAAAGTTCGTAAATGACCCAATTATTAATTTATTTTACTCTAATTATAGGTAAAACGTATTGTGTTATTCACGCTCCATTCATAATAATTCCATTCATCACATGTGGTATTTGTTGCAAGAAAAGAGATGAGGAATGGTTTATGGAAATCCATTCCCCTGCAAACTACCACATTGACATGTGGTTGATTTTTGTATAGATGATAATCACAAGGAAGTTGGTATTGTTCTATCATTATAAGTTATTGATTTGGGGACATTGAGTGTCCAGGTGGAATGCTTTCACTTTGAAAACAATAAGTGTCTTATTCTGGATATAGAGTTGGATGTTTATTTTTTCAGGAAACGGGAAATTCATGCCTCCATAAATAGTGGACCATATTCCTTTTCAAAATATGGTTGAAATTTGGGGATTCTAATAGATTCTGAAAAAGCTGGGTGTTTAAATGTAGAAGACATTCACAATGGTATATTTATAGTATTCAGAAAATTGTATAAAAATGAAAAAATGTCTTCTTTTTGTCATTTTTTACATAGAAAAGGTTTTATTTCACCTCCAAAACATGTCAATTTTTTTACAATGTTAATGAAAACATATTTGACTAAATTGGAGATAGACCCATCTAAATCAAAATTGCATGGGTTGAAAATGAATACTAAATCAACTAGGTCTGTTAAGGCTAGTGTAATAGCAGAGACATTTGATTCTTACTACTAGAGAATAAAATGAGAGAAAAAAATGAGAGCAAAAGTTCTACTTTATTTGAGGAATAAACATCTCAGATAATATTGTATTGACAACCTGCAGTGAATCCAATTTAATTGAAAAAATTAAATTGTATGAATCACACTACTACTAGTTGTTTGTATTATTGGGTGAAGAGAGAAATAGAAAAATAAAATCATTATTCCCATATAGGAAGAAAATAGGAAAAATGAAAAAAATATCATGAGGTGGAAGAAGTTCTTCCCGTCGAGGCTCAGACAATATTAAACAACTATGTGATGCCACTGGAAGGAAATATACTAGCAAGGATGGAAGACATAGACAATTTTTCTTGTAAATGTGCATATCCATTCTTTCTTTCGTTAACTTTATTAACCATTCCTTCGACTAATCCTTTCAATGTTGAATGTGTGATCACTGATTTTTGTACAATTTGACCATGTGCAATATTTCTTCTGATGTAATAATGTCTAGCTTCTAACAATTATCAGACATTAGTGTGCTGGGTTGTATTATTATTTATTCTAATACCAATTGGTTATTCAAAAATGTTAAGAGACACAATAAAAAGATACATGGAAAAGGTTAAAGACATTAGACTATCAATTATGGATAGATGCTACAGTCTCTATGATAGTAACATGATATTCAATGATCTGTAAACTATCTACTTTGGAATTGATTCACAAAACCACAATTATATTGTTGTTATAATTTTCAAATAGAAAATGATAGTTGAACTGTTGATTGAATTATTTATGCCTTAGAACTGAAATTTTCAAAGAGAAACGAATCAAAACACACACACATACTTCAATGATTTTTATCCTCAAAACCTTCAGAGGAGGAAAACCAGTCAGGAAGGGAAAACAACTCTTTCTTCTCTTTTTAATTTATTGGCCAATTCAAAATATAAGAGATACAAACTTTATAATAAGTGAGAAAGGAAATTGACAATGTCTCACACTTCCTCCCAACTACTTGACTACTCTGTTCTTCAACTTTTTCTTCTACAAACTCAATTCCAGCACTTTAGAATTCTTACACTTACTCCCATGAATTCTCTTGCTTTCGATCCTCAAAAAACTCTTTCCTACATGTATTTATAGCCCTTCTCATTTCCTCCTGTGAAATGGAGGATGGGAAAGGTCATGGAGGAGAAGAGACACGGATAACCTTTCCAATTCTAGGACTGTTCATTTTGAATTTTATTTTCTGTCCAAAAGTGATAGGACTGCCACCCAATGTAGACTGTCGGTCACATGACTGCCACCCTGGCTACGCGATGGTTATAGGACCTCCGCCCTAGTTGGGTGGCAGTTCTATAACCATTGCTCTGCATAGAGTGGTGGTTCTATTAACATATAGACAAAACCTCTGTTTCTTCATTTTCCTTCTGTGTTGTTGGTTGATCTAATGAAGTAGAGTCATTTTAGATCCATATGGATCACAGCTCCCCTGCTTAGGAGGCTTTTGTTCTGAAAAAAGCTTAGCAGGGAAGTAGATGAGGAAATAATTCCCTCACTTGCTCCTTCTAGTACCACTGGTCCTGTCTTGGTGTCTTCCCTTTCAGTCTAACCTGCCAAGACTCCTATGGACCTCTTATGGTCTCTCTAACCTTTTGTTGTAGCACTACATCCTCTTCCAATCCACCTTGTGATTCCAAGATGCAATCCTCAATGGAAGGTAGCAACTATATTTATTCATCTTTATCTAGCATGGATGGCTCATATAAGTGCAAGTTATCACAATTTACTACTGAGTACATCATCATAAATGGCAAAAAATCAAGTTGGAAGGAATTTTCTCTAACGTGCTCTAATATGGTGAAGGGTCCATATCGTAGTGGCTTGAGCATCCATACTTGACCTTGTAGTATCTCCTTACTCAATTAAAGCCAAACTCTATCTCCAACATGAAGCTTATGCTCTCTCATGTGCTGATCATTCCTAGCCTTGTACTTGGCTTGAGATTTTTCTAATTGTTCTTTGACTTTGAGATGGATTTTCTGGATCCCCTCGATGAATTTTTGTGCTCTAGTCACCTTTGTGTCTTGTATTTCCCCTCATCCTAGTGCCCAACTACTGTGTCCAGTAGATTTGTAGGTAAATATCCCAAACATGTTTCAAATGGTGACTTCATAGTGGATGTGTGTAATGCCCGGTTATAGGAATGTTGAATGTATGTTAAGGACTCATCCCAAGTCCTTGAGAATTTTCTATTATACCCTTTGATCAACTATACCAAAGTCTTGTTCACCACCTTTGTCTATCCATCTGTCTATAGATGGAAATTTGTGCTCCTATGTAACCTGGTATCCATCTTGTCCTAAAAATTAGTCCAAAACTTCCCCAAGAACCTGAAATTCCTGTTAGAAACAATAGACTTTGGCATGCCAAAATGCACCGATACATTAGCAAATAAAATATTTTTTGCCTCATGTTCTTTTAATGTCTTTTTACATTCCATAAGAATACACATCTTACTGAATCTATCAACAACAACATAGAGATAGTCATGGCCATGTTTAGACATAGGTAATACTCCTACAAAGTCCATAGAAATGTCCTCCCATAGACAAGTAGGTACTGGAAATGGCATATACAAACCCTACTTCCTAGTCTTAGGATTGTTGGTAGAACAAAATTTATGTCCACATATAAATTTTGATACTTATTCTTGAAAATTGGGCCAATACACGTAACTTTGCAAGTGTGCTAGGGTCGTACCAACACTGAAATGTCCCACTAATTTTGAGGTATGTACTTCCCTCATCAATAGAAGTCTTTCTTCTTTAGGCACATAAAGTTTCCCGTATCAGTAGAGCAACTCTTCCTTGAGATAAAAATCTTCAATCCCCGTCCTCTCAACCACTTGGGACTACAACTGCTGAAATGTCACCCTAAAGTATCTATCCTACGCATATGCCTCTCTGTAAGATTCCTTCATGAAGGGCTTGATCTGAGAGATAGTATCCAAGAAGGTGAACTTGTCCTCTGTAGGCAACCTAGACAACATGTCTACCACCAAGTTTATACTACCCTTCATGTATTTGATCACCAAATGAAATTTCTGAAGGAACCCCTTCTGTTTGTAGTGCCTTTCTTGCTGTAATTTAGAACATGCTTGTAAATACTAGAGAGGTTTGTGGTGAGTGTGCACAATAGTTTCTTTACCCAACAAATAATGCTTCCATTTTTTAATTGCCTAAACTAGTGTATACATTTCCTTATTATATATTGAATATCCTTTAATTGCTGAAGTAAAATTTTTAAAATGATAGCGTATAGGATTACCTCCCTAAAGCAACACTATGCCCATAGCATAATCACTGGCATTTTTCTATAATTAAAAGTACTGCTGCAAATTAGGAAGAGTAAGTATTAGAGCATGAATAATCTTGTATTTTAATAACTCAAAGGATATTTCTTGTTCCTTACCCCAGTCAAAACCCTTACTCTTTGTGGCCGCTGTGTGTAGAGGTGTTGCAATCATGGAGAATCCTAAAATGAACTTCCACATGTATTATAATACTCCCACAAAACTCTTAGTTTCTTTGGCTCTTGTTGGTGTTGGAAAATTGGTGATGGCTTCCACCTTTATATCCACTCGTAGCTCTCTTCCTCGAACCACATGCCCAAGATAGACAAGTGACTATGTGGAAAATTCACATTTCTTCATATTACAAAGAAGTTGTTTCTCCTTGAGAACTTGCAAGACTTGCTACAAATGAGTTAGATATTCCTCCTATGTGGCACTAAAAATCAAGATATCATCCAGATAAATAATGACACATGAATCTATGAAATCCTGTACTACAACATTCATCAATCTCATAAATTTAGCAGGTGCATTGCATAAACCAAATGGAAGTACTAACTACTCATACAAACATTGTTTTTCCTTGAAGGCAATCTTCCATACATCCTCCTCCTTCATTTTGACTTGGTGATAACCTGACTTGAGATCCAACTTCATGAAGAATTTGGTATGCTGAAGCTGGTCTAAGAGATCATCTATGTGGGGAAGTGGATATCTGTTCTTTATGGTGATTATGTTCAAAGTGTGGTAGTCGATGCACATTCTCTAAGAACTTTCTTTCTTCAAAACCATCACAATAGGTGAACCATATTGTGAGGTGCTCGTACGTATCACACCCTGGTCTAGTAGTTCCTAGAGTTGTTTCTTTACTTAAAAACTCTCCAGTAATGATTTCCTATACAACCTGATGTTCGGTAGAGGGGACTTTGGCAACAACTGAATCTCATGCTCTACTTCCCATCTTTTTAGTAACCCACTTGGAGCCTTAAAAAAATTCTGAAAGACTGAATAATACATCCAAATCCTATTTTCCTTGGTTAGAAATCTCTAAAACTTCTACCCCATCTTGTTTATCCTTTAACAAAAGTAAACAAAATTGATTATGATTTTCCTAAATAAGTTTTTTTTCTTAGTTAACACTCACGATAGTAACCAGTGTCTTATGTTAGTGTGCCCGGATGTTGTAGATGATCCCTTCCTTGACCCATTTATATTAATTTTCCTTTCTCATAAATATAGCATCCCTAATATACACATAAGGACTATTTAAAACTACATTAAAAGTATCAAGTGGAATAACATCAACTTCTAATACATCAATATACTGGGAACTTATCCCAAACTTGACCTTACATCTTATTTTACCTAAATTTCAACACCCTTCTTCACCCAGCCTAAAGGATAAGGGTGTGGATGCTTGTAAGTTTCAAGACCAATCATCTTTACAACTGCTTCAAAAATCAAGTTATACCAAGAACCAGTATCAACCAAAGCATTTACCTTAGTTCTCTTGATCTAGATTTTGATCTAGAATAGTCTACTAATCTCCTCTTCCTAGATATCCATGTTGGTGGTGGTGCATCTAAGCATCTCATCTAAATCAAATTCATATTTGATTTCCACCTTCCATTTTATCTTTACAGTTATCATGGACTTATTTCAATCCTTGGTTTGGTTCTTCGGATGTAACTTCTAACATGTAGCATCAATAAAACCATTCATATCATAGTTATTGTGAAAATTCTTGGGATCTTTAAAAGTATTTAAAGTAGTGGCATCTTGTTTACCTTTCCCTTTCCACTTACTTTTGTTACTCGTTTTCCCATGTTCTTTCTTCTGTTGATTTGTCGACTAATTTTCCCTTGGTTGTGCTTCTCCTTACTTCTTTTCATCATCTATATAGTATGCCTACACACACACCTTGTTGATATATTTGGGCTTTTGTGGAGATGAAATTTTCTTCAAAGGTGAGTATGAAGTCCTCCCAAGTACTTAGTTAGAATATCCTCATCCTCCAAGTCCATATTTAGCAACATGGCCTGCCTCTAAAACTCTGTAGTATAGTCCTGCACACTTTGACCATTACCTTGTCTAAAATACTAACATTTAATCATTTAGTCAGTCTTGTGTCCAATACGATAGAACTTAGCTCTAAGAAATTCTTTAAATTCTAGCCAAGATTTCACAATAGGACGTTTCTTCTTTTCACAAGTGGATAGATGTGTTTCCCACCAAACCAGAGCATGTCCCTCCATTTTGAGACATGCAAAGGTGATCCTTCATGCCTCGGTGACATTATGGACATTAATGTAGACTTCTAATTGTTTTAACTATTTATCAAGTAACTCTACATCTACTTGTCCTTCAAAGCTTTTAATTTCAACTTTCATCTCAACTTTAAAAGGAGCGTTATCAAATTTTACCTTCTCTCTTGCATTTGAAGTATCTTCTTCATGTTCTTCCCCATATTCTTCCTCATGGTGGCTCCTCCCTATACCAAACATTTTGGCTAGGCCTCAAACCACCGAGTCCATGGATTTTTTCTTAACAGAAGTCATGTTCTACAAATCTTCAAGTTCTTCTTATCTTCTAAACATCCTATCCATCATGGTCTCTAGCATCTCGATTCTACAAACCAAGTTTTCTTCCTCCATTTGTCCCCAAATTTTATTTTTTTCCACTTCCTTGTAGAAATATCTAGATCACAAGGTAAAGCCTCTTCACCTTTAGATATTGTCATTGTCATACAAATCCAAGAACAAATACCACAATCCTTGATACTTGTTAGCTTTGATACCAAAATGATATGTAAACTATCTACTTTGGAATTCGTTCACAAAACCATTATTATATTGTTATTCTACTTTCAAATAGAAAATGACAGTTGAGCTAATGATTGAATTATTTATGCCTTAGAACTTAAATTTACAAAGAGAAATATATTAACACACACACATACGCCAAGGATTTTTATCCTGCAAACCTCCAAAGGAGGAAAACTAGTAAGGAAGGGAAAATAACTCTTTTTTCAATTTTTATTTTATTGTCCAATTCAAAATGTAATAGATACAGACTTTACAATAAGTGAGAAAGGATATTGAAAATGTCTCACACTTCCTCCCAACTACTTGACTACTCTGTTCTCCAACTCTTTCTTTTACAAACTCAATTCCAGCACTTTAGAACTCTTACACTTACTCCCATGAATTCTCTTGCTTCTGATCCTTAAAACACTCCTTCCTACATGTATTTATAGCCTTTCTCATGTCCTCCCATGCACTGGAGGATGGGAAGATTCATGGAGGAGAAGATACATGGATAGCCTTTCCAATTATGGGATTGTTTGTTTCAAATTTTATTTTTTTCCCAAAAGTGACAAGTCTGTCATCCAATGTAGACCATTGGTCAAAATACCACTACCCTGGATGGGTGGTGGTTATAGGACCATCACCCTGGTTTGGTAGTGGTTCTGTAACCGTCGTTCTACATATAGTGGTGGTTCTGTTAACATATAGAAATAACCTTTGTTTCTTAATTTTCCTTCTTTTTGTTGGTTGATCTGATGAAGTAGAGTCCTTTTGGATCCCTATGGATCATTCAAATGTTTTTGTATTAAGTACACAATATCTGGTGTGCACAACTATGACAATAATGATGATTATAGAGAGAGGTCACTAGGGATTTAATGAAGAAAATGTCACAAAAATTGGTAACTGCATGTGAAATTGGCCTACAAGGAAACATCCATCCTTTTCCTTACAAAAGTTTGTATGATTTTTGGGCTAATATGTTCACTTGATGTTGTTCTGAAAATTCTTTAAAACTATTGTTTTACGATGGCAGTGTCGCACTACGTGCATTAGTGGATTCCAAATTATCTGTTGTTTTTATTGTTGAGATACATTACTAAGAAATGTTTCTGAAACATTACGATTATCATATGAAGAAAGGTTCGTCTCCGAAGACAACTTCAACAAGTTATTTTGTTTAATGAATTTTAACCTATATACACTTCTTATACATATTTTTGCTTATACAAATAACCACAAAGCTATAATAATTGATGTACAACCCCTTTCACCTTGATGCTACACAACTAGTTCAACATGGTTATTTACCTTCCATCATTTTATAAATGTTTAATGAGCTCTATTTTTCATTTCCATGGTTTTCAATTTTTTAACAAACTTATGTTTTTTACATTTCAGATGACAGATGTGGAGGATGTGGGCACATCAGTCACAAATACTCCATCAAATCTAGGTATGTTAATTGTGTGAATTTACAAGCAAAATTGCTAATAAACCCCACAAATTTATAAGACAATAAATTATTATGCAGAAAAACAACAACTAGATAATGTAACCGTGGAGGGCTTAAAGGTATCCAACATGAATAAATACTAACAACCTGGTATGTTAGCCATGTGTATTTTAAAACAAAATCATTTATAAGGCCTAGAAATTTATAAGAAAGGATAACTAACAAACATTAGTTTATATGCTTACAATAAGGTAGAAGAATTTTTTTAAGGAAATCCATTTGTAAGCTATGATAACAATTTAAAATGAAGTATAGATCTTAGAGACTCTATGCATCCATGATCAATACAGTAATGGTTAGACTACAAAACCTTAGATTCATCAATATCTCATTGATTTAAAAATGCATACTGTCTATAATGTTTCACTAATTCACTACTACATACTGGCTACTTACATTAAATTATCATTATAAACAGAACTACATATGGCTTGATCCATCTCATAGGTATGTAAAGCATAACTTTGATAACCTCATTAAAGGTTTTCTAGCTAAGTGTAGTTCGGCCAATAATGGCATAGCCTAGTGGTCACAAATCCTCATCAATAGTTGAGGACTGTTTTCTACCAAAAAGTGGTTCAATGAATATAAGTGTAGCCTAGAGGACACTAAATTTGAATTATCAGATAGAGAATAATTGATATTGTGCTTACCATATCACCATAGAAACCAATATTTTTATCCATTTAAACTTTCGTTTGCCACAACAATTGAAATCGATTATGAATTGATTATTGTTTATTTCAAATACATTATGCTCATATTTTCAATAGCAAGAAATAGATTATGAATTGGTGAATGTTTATTTGAAATAGATCTTGCATCAACAGATATAGCAACGTGTAAAGGTGGTGTAATCCAAGATGCAATATCAATCAGTAACTGTTAGTTGTAAGCTAAAATGTTGTTTATTTCAATTGCTTATAATAGATATGCGGCCAATGAAAATAAATTTTTGTTACTTCCCTGCAAGGTAGCAATAATATTTACTTACTTATTTTAGATATGGAGGACATGCTATATGGGATAAAGAAAACATACAATAGGAAAATTTCATTCAGCTTCGGCATGAAAACTATCAACCTGAAAGGTGGTCTGTTAGAATTTATAAAATTATTATCACCATACTGTGAACTGGGAATTTTTTCTGACAACATTTTTGTTTATGTTAAAAAGATATCAGCTAGATTCAATAAAAAAAATATCAACTGTATTGTATCGAAGACTCACTTGGGAAAAGGAACATCACAAAATAGTAGAGGGAATAACAATAAGACACCTAGAAAAAAGTTTTTTAGTAGAGAGGATTTTTTCATACAATTCTGAAAACACTTTGTGTATTACATTAAGTGTACAGGGGAACCCTCCTAGAAATTTTATGGTGGGGATGAAAAGCAGACGCAATGATTGTAAAAAAATATAAATGGTTGATGGCCTATTTGTACAAAAAAAATCAAAAATAGTGTCTCAACAATTTAATCTGGTAGAAGGCATAAAATATTTGGAGAGAGAAAATGCTAAATAACAATTTATCTTTTCATAATGTTGTTATGATGGTACTACTTAACATTGTCAATAATATATACATTCAAATGTTATTATGAAAGTATTGCGTAACTCTATCTATATTATGGCGAGATTGTTGAAATATAAGTTGGGAGGAGTTATATTTTCACTAATTATAAGCTGATTGTATGATTTAATAACTTCTGTGGTGAATTATAAGAAAAAATTTCTCTTGAAAAATTGTAAAATAGTATTTTTTTTACACAGTTCATAAAATAAATATAAAATTATATTGTATATACTTAAAAAAATGTAAATCTTTTAATATAATTTATATATAAATAAATCTTTAGAAAAATTGACAGTCATATCTAAAATATGCAAGTCATATGTGACTGTTATTTTAAATATTTGCAACTATTTTATGGATAAAAATGATAAAAATGTCTAAACGTGCATCAAATTTAACACCACCTTGTGGCCTTTATTGCAACCATTGAAGGACAAGAGAAGATGTTCGGGATGATATTTGATCAAAAATTGAATTTGAGGGAGCTTATTTTTAGAGCTTCACTATGATTTATTTTGTTAATTTGGGATCCCAGATCTTCGGGAATAGTGTTACAATAAAATTCAAACAATTCTTAAAAAAAATTCTACATTTCTATCTTTAATAAATCAATTTAAATTTATTTCATATCTATAATTGAATACACAAATACATTTAGATTGGTTTTACAATTAATTACATTCTCCTACTCTAAATAGTCACCCTCTTTTAATTTCTTCATAATATATTTAGTAATTTTGTGGTTACACTAAGGTTCAATCACATCATACTGCATGAACCTAGAAGTTTCTCAAATTTCCTAAATTTCATTAGCCTAGTGGTCACTGGGCCATAAGATGTTTTAATTATTCAAATCTTCATAGTTTAATCTTAAAGACATTTAAACGTTGATAAGAACCTTATTGTAAAACATTGATAATGCCTAGCAGTCGATACCTCGTATAAAACATAGATATTTTCTATTTATAACAAAGCATGAATAATGCCTAGCATCCGTTATCCCATATAAAACAGAAACATGTTCTGTATATAACATGTCATAAATAATTCCTAGCATCTATTAGACCGTATAAAACAGAAACCTGTTCTATATATAACAAAGCATCAGTAATGCTTAGTGGTCACTAGCCTGTTTAAAATATAAACATTTTCTATGTATAACATAGCATAAATAATGGTTGGCAGTCGCTAGCCCTTATAAAATAGAAACATGTTCTGTACATAACAAATCATAAATAATGATTAGCGGCTGTTAGCCCATATAAAACAGATACATGTTATGTTTAGTCCAAAGCATAGATAATGCCTAGCGGATGCTAGCTCGTATAATGGATTCCAATATTTGACTTTTTGGATTTCAATATATGGGACTTTGGAGTGCAATAAATTCCAATATATGTGATTTTGGATTCCAATATATGTGATTTTAGATTCCAATATATGTGATTCTGGATTCCAATATATACGATATTGGAATCTAATATGTGTGATTTTGGAGTCCAGATAATTCCAATATTTAACATTTTGGAATCCAAAAAAAGTAGTTTTGGATTCCAATATTAGCTATATTTTTTAGCTTCTTGGACTGGAATAAGTCTAGATTTAGTGAAATAAGTATTCTTAATTTATGATCTAAATATTAGAGAAGAATTTGTCACTCTTTGAAATTAGATGAGTTCACACCTACCACATATATATTAAATTTTATGATGTGATTTAAACATGGTTAAGCATAAAAGAGAATGCAACCATTATCTGTCATCCCCTCTCTCTAGTGATGAATTTGTAGCATGGGTACAATATTGCAACTCCTTAAGAGAATTTGAACAACTTTTTAGATGTTTAAATTCATGAACAAATATTTGGTTTACTTTTTCCAATAACCAATTTGGTCATCAATGGATTATTAGTCAAATTGACCAATTCTATGTCATCACATTTTCAAGTCTTTTCATTTTTTCCCTTATGTTACATCTTTGATCATCTTCCCATTTCTTGCACCTTCAATATGGATCCTTATTCTCCTTCCCATACTCAAATCCTCTTGAATATTAATATTCCCCATCTATCTTCCCTAAAATTTATTTCCTAAATCTTTATTAATTTATATTTACAGCCCCTACCTACTTCATATCTAAGGTGGACTTTGTGGTGGGATACCACTATGAGAAAAAGAGTTCATATCCTTAAAGGATATAACAATATTATGTCCAAGAATGATATAATAAAGAAAAAATATCTCAAACAAAAATCATAGTCAGCAACATCTCACTCTTAAGGAACTTGCCCATGAAACCTCCTTATAAAGTGGTGTTACAAAAACTGAACCTGATTAAATAGATATTAAACTTTATAATGACAAAGGTGTTGAAATGTTGGTTTTTATTTTTTAGATTCAACATTGTGACCATAATTTTAAATATGTTTTTCAATACTGACAATATAAACAACACTATGAGAAAATCTTACCAATCATTATTAATGATCAAGTGGAGACCTTTTTTTGCTTCATGGTTTTGATTTTTTTTGTGTTTTTATCCTCTTTTGTTCATTATCTTTGTTCCTTTTATAGGTTTACTCTTGCAACATTGATTTAATTTTATTATATTGAGACTCCATAGCCTATTAGACAAGACACTTAAATATTTTGAGGTTTGCTTTTCCTTTTTTTCCTTTGTAACCTAAAGGAAGTCCCCAATGTTAAGCACACACTTATAATAAGAGGGGGGAGTGAATCAATATAATATTAAATATTACTTATTAAAACTTATATCCAAAAATAAATCATTCAAAGGCATTTAAATAATATAACACAGTGAAACACCAAATTTACATGGAAAACCCAAAAAATAAAAATACTTGGATCTATCATCTAAATACAACCCAAAATTCAATGTTTTACAAATTTTTATAGACATAAACCTACTAAAGACACCAATCCCTCAATAAAAGCACCAAATCAGCTAGTTTGTGAGCACCAACCCACTAGAGACACCAATCCCCAATTTTGTGAGGCACTGACCTCAACAATATAAAATTCCACCTTTTATAGTTGTTTTTTCAACTAGATGATGGCTATTCTGTTTCTCTTTTTCTTCTATCAATGATATCCGTGCTTCACAAAAATCAATCCTTCGTAAAAAAATGCTCTTCACTCAAACTTCTTATTATTTAGTGATGTATCAAATTTATTTCTCTTGCTTAGCTTTCTTCATCCTCTTATATATCTTTTATAGTTGTTTGATACCTTTTCACGGAGGGATATGTCTTTTCAATGGAAACATATTTTTAAAAAGAGGTGACCCTTTATTTTAAAAATCCTTGGGTGCCAAATGAATTATTTTTAACTTTGACGACTTATCCCAAACATGAGCACCAAAATGGGGGGCCTAAAAAATGTTTCTCTTAGGCCTTCTAATTAAATTTTGTCACGTAAATAAATATATACCGTTTAATAGATGAATTGTTTCTCTACACTATGATTATTGTACATTATATACATAGTTATATTAAATCTGATCACTAATCACTATATATTAAATCTGATAACTGTAATTGTTGTTCATTATCCTTTTCAATTTATTATTATTGTATTAAATATTATTGTTGTTAATTCTCCTTTTAATTACCATTACATTCATTGTTATTATATTAAATATGATCATTGTGCATTCTCCTTTAATGACCATGACAATCACTATTTTTACATTAAATCTTATCGATGTGTATTCTCTTTTAACATCAATGAATCTCATTCGATGTGTTCTCTTGTGAAATATATAACCACTTTAACATCAATGACAATATTTCCAACAATCTCCCCCTTTTTCATTGATGGAAACCCTATAATAAATAATCATCTCCAACCAAATTACTCCCTCTTTTTGAACTTCTTACTCTTGATGTAATGTTCCCCCTTTCTTTTTCTCTCCCTTTTGACATCAATGACAAAGGTATATTCAACACAATCATAAATTATATCACCAAAAAATCCATGGAGCTAAATAATGCAATGATTATCTCCCCCTTAATTCATGATTCTCTTGATGGTTTTAATGAATATATGAAGAATGAATCACCCCCAATTTCTACCTTATAAAATCAAAAGCTTATTTTGTGAGGGGCTCTATGAATATGTTTATTATCTATTTTTTTTGTAATGTACTCCATATTTACTTTCTAATATATAACCTATTATCTTAAGAATTGATACTTGATTTGAATGTGTTTTGTTCTAGAGTTCATAGATGGATTGTTTGAAATGTTTATTACACTAGGTTATCACAAAGTATTTTGATTGGATTTTTATATTTTATCTTAAAATGTGCCAACATTTTCTTGATCCAAAGGAATTTTGTACAACAAGACACTAATTCTATGTATTCTTCTTTAGTCGTAGATTAAGAAACTGAAGGCTACTTTTTTCTTAACCATGACACAATATTTTTTCTAAGAAAGAATATTCCTCCACTTTTACTCTTTCTATCATGAACACTTCCAACCCAGTCTATATTTTTTATCTTGTTAGTGTGAAATATTCACCTCTTGGATACCACAAGCCATAGTCCAAAGTGCCTTTTAGATACCTGAATATTATTTTCACTTCCTGCACATGTGTTTTTTTTGGGGCTTCTTGAAAACATTCTACTAATCCTACAGCTTTCATGATGTCTGGTATTGATTCCATGGTGTATAAAAAGCTTCCAATCATGGATCTATAAATATTTTTATTTACTTCAGAAGATTCATCATCTTTACTTAACTTTCATATTGTAACCGTGGGTATGCTAACAAGTGCACAATATTGCATTCTGAACTTCTTCAACATATTTTTTATATACCTGGTTTGGGAAATAAATATTCCTTTGTTAGATTAAAAAATTTACAAACCAAGGAAAAATGATAACTCTCCCAACTAGGACATTTCAAACTCCTTTTGCATATATTTCACAAATTCTTAGGACATTTTCTTACTATATCCTCCAAATATCATATCATCCACATCTACCACAATAATCAAGTGATTCTCACCTTCAACCTTGATATAGAAATTATTATCGAAAAATCCCATTTAGAAACCTTCTTCTTGTATATATTTATCAAGCCTTGAATACCAAGCTATGGGGACTTGCATTAGCCCATATAGTGCCTTCGTCAATTTGCACACATAGTCCTTATTTTTATAGAATAAAACCTTATGGTTGTTCAATATGTACATCTTCCTCTAACTCTCAATTTATAAAGGAATATTTTACATCCATTTGATAAACTTTTAAGTTATAAAAAATAACATACGCCAGAAACATTCTAATGGCATCTAGTCTTGTAATAAGGGTAAATATTTCTTCAAAATCAATACCTTCCACTTGCGTATGTCCCTTGCAATCAAATATTTATTTATTTATTTTTACTTGGCCATCTTCATTCATATTATTCTTGAACACCCACTTGGTACCAATTAAATTATTTTATTTTTGTTTAGGACTAATTTCTCATGTCTCTTTTTTTTCAATTTGATTCAATTATTCTTCCATAACATCGATTCAATGCTTGTCATTGCTAGCTTCTACAATTTTTTTGGGCTTTATTTTAGATAAAAAAGATAATTTTACTTGTTCAGAAGTACTTACTATTTTTATTCTAGTTTTAACTCCATCATCCTTATCACTAAGAATTACACTTTGTGCATGATGTTTCTAGAAAAAAATTGATTGTGTCTTAGTATCCTTCCATTCCACTTATTCTTGTTTTTCTAATACTAATTATTCTTCTTCTTCTTTGAATTTTGTTCCCTCTGAATGATCATTTGTTTTTTCAATTACTTTTTTAGGCCTTGTTTCATCCATATTTACACTAACACTTTCTACGATTGCTTGCAGTCTTCTAATACAACATCTATAAGCTTTACTTTTTGAGGATTATCCAACAAAAATACCTTCATCAACTCTTGATTATAACTTTTCCCAATTTTCTTCATCTCTCTTAATGAAGTATTTGCACCTTTACACTTTAAAATATTTTAGTGATGTTGTCTAGCATTCCATAACTCATAAGGGGTTTGTTATTTTTTACTTTGATTTTTCCTCTATTCAAAGTGTGGACTCAAGTGTTAACTTCTTATCAGCAAAAATTGTCTGATAACTTATATTTATTTTTAAAATTTCTAGCCATTTCTTGAACATTTCAATTATTTCTTTCTTATTCCATGTTTCTCACAAACTTCATTGATTTCATTTGAGAGGAACTCATCTCCTCGATCTGATCTCAAGAACTTGATCTTTAAACTTGTTTCATTTTCCACCAAGGCTTTAAAAGCTTTAAACTTATTGAATGACTCATATTTTTATTATAAAAAGTGACCCATGTCATTCTATAATAATCATCAATTAGCAACATGAAATAAATTTCACATTGTATGTTTTGTGTTCTTGTAGGCCCACAAAGGTTTTTATGGATTAGTTCTAATGGCTTAGTTTCAATGGCTTAGTTATTGATTACTCCTTTAATTTGAAACTTTCTCTTCTTTATTTCCCACTTTAACACTGCTTTCTAGAATGATTGATGGTTTTGTAATATTTGGCATATATCTTACAACTTATTTAGTGTTGATTTTCACTAGATTATTGAAATTCATATGGCCCATCCTTCTTTGCCATAACTAGATTTCATATGTTTGTCTCATGTAACATTTCTCTCCCTTGACTTCACTAAGAATGTATAGGTTGTTTGATGTTTCGTTTGCATCTGTAACTAATTTTTTTGAGTCTTCTTTCCTAATTTCACAACCTTGGGCATAAAATGTGATATTTTGTTTATGATCACACATTTTACTGGCACTTAGAAGGTTATGCTTTAAGCCTTCAATATACAATACATTTTCTATTTTTTATTTTCCTAGTGTTAAGGCTAAGGGTACCTTTTATAGCTCTCTGTGTCATGGCAATATCTTAAAATTTTACCACACCTTCACTTATTTTCTTTAAAGTGAGAAATTTTCTCTTATCCCCGGTCATTTCCCTTGCGTATCCACTGTCAATATACCATTATTTCCCTTTGTCTTGTGCATGAAATTTTTTTAGACAATCATATATTTTTCCTTTTCCTAATTAAATTATTCTTTCTTTTGTTTCAAAATTTGTGTAGGTTCTATTTTCGTTACCACAGGAGTATTCGATTTCTTGTTCTATCCATGGGTTCTAAAAAAATACTTATACATAACCATGCTATATGTCCATATTTATTAAAATTATAACATACAATCTTATCTATAATGGTGGAAATTAGTTATAGTTTCTAATTAAAACTTCATAAGTGTTTTTTCCATTGTCCCATGTATACCTATTTCTTGCATGAGTCCTACACACTATGATAAAAATCATTACACACAAAACAATAACCATAAAATGAAATTTGGTTCTTGATCATATGAGATTGTTTTAGAAAGAATGATCTTCTATGATTTCTTATGGGAACCTAATGCAACTTATTCTCACCTTTGTTTTCTTCTTTAGGAGGATCGATCTTTTGAGAAAACTTATATTCTTTCTTTGGTATCTCATTAGCTTTTGAATCTAGATTCTTCTTACTAACCCATTATTTTTCCTCATATCCAATAACAGTCTTGATGAATGGTAACCTCTGGTAGTTGATTATATGATTCAGAAATTTAGTGCTCTTTTCAAATTTTAATCTTCTTTTTAATTGAGTATTTGTCTTCTCCAATTTCTTCCTCAAGGAAACAATTTCATATTCTATTTTCTTAAAATATTATCCTTTTGTCTTAAATTAAATCCTCACCTCTTCTTCTATTCTCTTTAACTCTTCAAGTTGTATCTTTAGGCTAATGATCATTTTTTCTTATTCCTATAGACTTTGTGAAATTTTTGTTTCCAAAGCACAATTCTCTTCTATATATTTTGTAATATGAAATATTTTTCTAAAATTCTTTTTCTTTAGAACTTTTATCTCATCTAAAGCACAAATGATTTCTTCTTCAAGATCTACCTCCGGTTCCTCTTTGACATCTTATTCATCTTTTAAGGTGCATTTACCTGTAAATGCATCATTTTTTATTTCTATAGTCATGAAAAAAGTTTCTTCTTTATCACTGTCTAATATGCTCTCATCACTTTCCTTAGCTGAGTTACTATCCTTTTTTAGAATAGAATAATTTCTTGTGCTTACCAAACTTTTTCTTATATTTTTTTTATTAGAAGGTTTTATTATATTGAGGTTTTATTTCCTTCTTAGTCATTTCCTCATTATTATTCTCCTCATCATCTCTATAATCCTTTTGTGGAAATTTAGTAGGAAAATATATTATTTCACCACAATTGAAACACTTGAAAGGTAGCATACATTTGTATTTTTTGGATTCCTTTTTAAGCTTTCAGATAATTAGGGTCTCCTCATCTTATTCATTGCTTAATGTAGACTCTTTATTTTTTCCTTTCTTTGAAGATTTAAAGGCTACTTCCCTGTTTGATGAATTCTCCAATTCTATCCTCATCTCATAGGTTGTGAGAATTCCATGTAACTTGTCTATTTTCAAATGGTCAAGGTTTCTCATCTCTTCAATATTTTTTTTACATCAAATATTAATGGTAGAGACCTTAGTACCTTTTGAAGTATTATAGATTATTCAAATTAATCTCCAAGCCCTCTGATGGTGTTAACACTCTCATCCACACAAAGAAGATATGCTGCAAAATTTTCTTCATATTTCATTTTCAAGCTATCAAATTGTCTCCTATGAATTTGGATATTTTATTTTCTTAATTTTTTTTCAGCCTCGTAGATGGTATGAATTTTTTTCCATATGTCCTTTTCTGAATTGCAACGCATTACTTTGACAAATTTTGATTTTGATAAGCCCCATAAAATCATGTTCGTGGATATTGCATTATTTCCACTAGCCTTCTTTTTTGTTGTATCAGTTAGAGGATTTTTTCATGTTATATATCAAGTTACTACAGCTTATCACATATCAAAACCTAAGGCCATTTGTTATGTTCACATCCTTGAGTTCCAAAATGCATAGTTTGTTGTATCAAATAATAGAGCCTTGTTTTTCGAGAAACCTTCTTACACTTGATGGACTATCCATGTGTGTTTTTGAGATCTTCCTTCTAGTGGTTAGACTATGTTGGTGCTCAATTAGATCTCGCCATGTTTGTTCTAAAAATTCTTCAATCTGGGGGCTCAATCATATTTTCTATCCTCCTGTTTTGATGCATGAAATATCTATCCTTCATTTGGTTGCCATGATCAGTCATTTCCTTTAGTCGAGGATCACTTTAAGTCCAAAATTTGTTTTTTATTCCTATGTCCATGTGAAATAGTTTGTAACTTGGGTGTAAATTAAGGTTTTCTCCCTTCCTTCCATTTTTCCATAGTCACATTTTGTTTTCACTGTCAAATTTTGTCCCAACTTCTATGGAAATGTGGTCCTTTCTGATTGGATGTGGCTCGGTGGGGAATCTTGAAAATCTAAGGCCCATTTCAATTCAAGTCTTTGTCCATGTGGAGGGCATGCACTCATCTAAAAATTTACCTCTTGGTTTGACCTTTGGAGTTGTTGCAGGGAGACACATGGAGGTTTCCACTGCCTTTCCTAGACTTAGACATTTTTTCATGCAGCCGATGCAACTTTTTTAGACCATGGACATGTGGAGGGATGACACTCATTTGAGGATCTACCCTTGGGTCCTACCTTAGTAGTTGCACCAAAGATACACATGGTGATCCCGGGCTTGTTTACAGTCTCCACTTTTAGGCACCATATCAAAGTTATGCCAAAGAGACACTTGGAGGTTTCCACTAGATCCAGCCCATACTTAGACTTTTCAACGGCCGAAGAAACTTTCTCAGACCCTAGACACATGGCTCCTTCCGTTGGCCCTTAAATTTTTTCAACAAATCTATCAGAAAGAGACACGTTTCTCCATGTAGACCTAAAATTAGGTCACACACCCCTTTTGTACCTCGACCAATAAGTACCCTTTATGCCATGACCCCCTTCACCCCGCTAATATTAATTTAATTAACCTTTAAAATGATTCATTATACTCACTATATTTATTATTTAAATAATATCCACACATATAGTTGACACCTCACCAAGCCAACTCAACCTAAATTATTCTTATCAAGTTGCCATAACTAACTAAGACTTGCCCAAACCCTAAAAATCAATGCCTACATTCCCTCTAACCACATCACCACATGCTCACAAGAATCTCCTAGTATAATCCAGGGATAACGAGAGATCACAGGAGGATCTCCCTAGTTTAGTAAACGTAGGAAATCCCACCTTGACCAACGTTGTTTCTAACCGTCATTGGTTAAGCTAGAACACCATTGGTTACCCATTTTAACCCCTAAACTACCTTATTCAGAAGGTTGGAAAACATTGAGAGAAGGTCAAGAACACATGTCAAAGAGATAACACATAGTTTGTAACTTGACCAATAAGTACCCTTTATTAAGGTTTTCTCCCTTCCTTCCATTCAAAATTTACCATAGCCATGACCCGTTTTCACCCCGCTCAAAGATTGTCCCATCTTCTATGGATAACCATCCCATTTCCATGATCTGATTCATTATACCTCAAACTATATTTAGGAATCTTGAATAATATCCACACATGCCCATGCAGATGCTTTCACTTAGTGATCACTTCACAAGCCAACTCAACCCACTTATTCTGGAGGGCATGCACTCCATCCCTAAAAATTTACTACTCTTGGCATTTCCCAAGACCTTTGGAATCAAGTAAGTATACATTCATCTAACCACATTTCCTGGTTTACATGCTTCACAAGAATCTCCTAGTCTGTCATCCATTATTTCCACGGGATTTCCCCCTAGATCTTAGACCTTCTCAGGCAGCATTTTCACCTCCATATGCTCCCTTTTTTAGTACCATGGACGTCTAGGAGGGATCCCACTCATTTGACCTCATCTTGGGTCCTACCTTAGTAGTTGCACCAAAGTCCTTTGTGCAAGCATAATATACACCATTGGTGACCCAAGCTTATTAACAGTATGATAAACTTTCTAGGCACCTATTCAGAAGTTATGCCAAAGACACACTTGGAGAAGTTTCCACCTAATCCATCGTCGATCACATCTCAAAGACTAACACCTTCAGAGTCTTTGAATTTGCCCAGGCTCCTTCTTTCCTTTCTCAGCCCTAGAAAATGGCCCGCCTACCGGAAGGAGACCTGAGCAAATTTCATCCTTAACCCTCATTCACCTGTAATCTATCCAGTGACCTCTGATCAAGACCGTGCAGAACCCAGAACAAATCAGGAGTGTTTGGATTCTCCATGCAGATAGCTTTCTGTTAGATTAGATCTATTTCTTTTAGATCACTTACAACCCTTTAAGTGACCTCCTAAGTACCCTTCAACACCTAGCCATTTACCCCCTGTTTACACAGCTAATATTAAGATTGGAATTAACCTAAGTAAAATGGACTACATCATTACTTTCCTGGTTCTATTTCATTATCATCCACTTCTTTAATCTAGCATATCCCCACTATTGACCTTCTCTAACATTTTAGACACCTCACCATATTTTTTAACTCAAAGCCTAAGACTGGTAGTCTTAGCAAGTTGCATTACCTCATCTAAGACCTCCCAAAAGGAAGCTTTGTGCTCATAAATTTGTAATGAGCTTACATTCCCTATGATATTTCGCATGAAGTACATCACGCACATGCAACAACCCATCATCTCCAACAGTACACCTAACCATCGGTCGATTTCACCCCTGACTAAGTTTCGTCAGGAGGATTTGTATTTGCCCTACGATCTAAGTAATTAGGTAGGAAAAGATTGACCAACCCACCCAAATTTTACACTCACATCGCGAATACCGTCATTGGTTAAGCTAGAACACCATTGGTTACATTTTAACCCCTACTGTAATGCTAATCTGTGAAACACTCATGATCAATAAGATGAAAGTAATTCGCCAGACATAACTTTACATTTGAAAACCATTGCAAACAAATATTCTAGCAACAATATAGCCTGTTAGATTAGATCTATTTCTTCCGACAGGCCCGAAAACTACCTGAAGGTTGGAAAACATTGAGAGAAGGTTGATAAGCAAGAACACATAAAGAGATAACACATCTGAGAGAAAATTCCAGCGAAAACCCGCCTTGAGCATTAATAACCATCCCATCCATGATCTGATCAAAACAAAGAGGAGTGTACATAGCCCATGCAGATGCTTTCTTTCAGATCACTTACAACCTTCAAACCCCTCCTCAACACCTCCATCCCTCACACACAGGCATTCAAGACTGGAATCTAAGTAAGTATAACAATACTTTCCTGGTTTATTTCATTTTATCATCCAATTTATCTTTCCCCCTATTGACCTTCTCTAAAATTTTCACCTGGACTATACCCCAAAGCCTACTCTAGGAAGTCACCCAATACCTCATCTTGACCCACCAAAGTAATCATAAAGGAGACCACAGCTTATTCATGATATTTCTAGATCCCACAGAACTAGGTTACACCTAACCATCGTCGATCACCCCTGATAACACCAGTCTTTGTATTTGCCCAGGAAAAGAGTTAACTATCTGTGACCTCTGTCAAACCTCAGAACCCAGAACAAATCATTTGATTTGGATTCTATTCTAGCTTAGCCTGTTAATTAGATCCTTATGGTTTTTAAGTGAGATACCTAAATAATTTCAAACTACAGGGATTTACTTTGTTTACAACATTAAATTTTTTAAAACTGGACTAACAACCATCTAGGAAGTATCACACTTCCCGGATCTAGCATATGCTAGGCAGTAACTGCTCAGGTTTTTTAGTTCCTTCTGGTGGTCTAGCTTTGCATTACAGGTAGTTCCTCCTAGCCAAAAGGAAGCTCTCATAATTATTTGTAGATTCAGAAGTCATACGCACGCAACAACCCATCAACCAACATTTTAACAGGTATTTCTCCTACTCCTGTTACCCTATCTGTTTCGTCAACACTTCAAAGAAACGATCTAAGAATTAGGTGAAAAAATTGAAAGGAATGATAACCACATCATACCAAGCCAACAACACAGATGCTAATCAAACACCATGATCAATAAGATGAAAGTAATTCGCCAGAATAACTTTACATAAAACCATTGCAAACAAATGAGCAACAATATCATATGTTATTATGGAACTCAATGCAATACATTGAGAATGGGCCTTGCTTAAATAGGCAAGGAATAACAATCTAAGAACCAGTCAAGGTCATAGATCAAGCCATAAATCAAGGAAATAACTAGTCATCAAAGAACTAGTCAAGACCATAGATTTAGGAGAGAACTAGACATCAAGGATCTCGTCAATACCATGGCTCAAGGAAATAAC
Organism: Taxus chinensis; assembly: GCA_019776745.2. Classification (NCBI taxonomy): domain Eukaryota; kingdom Viridiplantae; phylum Streptophyta; class Pinopsida; order Cupressales; family Taxaceae; genus Taxus; species Taxus chinensis. Next base: position 620,106,445 of record CM034149.1, on the reverse strand, counting down.
TATACCTAACAACTAGATAATATCTCCTAATATCTAAATAAGATAAAATAAATATCCACACACATAAGTGGGTGAGGATAAATACAATAAAGGTAAATAATAGTACCTAGGTGAACATGAGCTAAGGTAAATACCTACTCTAACAACATTTTGGCACGCCCGGTGGGACCCATCCGAGGTTCCTTATATTTCATTCATTCCTAGGAAAACATTTTGTTTCTTTCCCTTCTAAAAATCATACACACTAATTTTCTTCCTTGGTAACCCACCTCTTCTTTCTATTTTATCTAAAGGAAACTTTTCTTTTCGTGTAATTAAAAAGAACCATTTCTTCATGTTTTCTGCATTATAGTGAAAGAGCATCCCTCTTCCTCTTCATATTATTATGTCATCCAACTTCACATTTTTTATTTGGGTTTAAAAGTAAGTGCATTCCATTCTGATATATTGCATTAACTCACATTAATTGAGGGCAACCTATACTCAGGAAGTCATGCCCTGCTGATGGTTGATAAATGAATCGTAGAAAAGCACTTCTATCCTTTTCTCTTTCTCTGAGTCTTACCAAACCATACAAAAATTCAAAATACATAAATTCTTAAACAACGTCCTACCTAAAAGAAGTTGTAGGTGATCACACGATCACAGCACAGTGGGCACCTAGCTCGCTGCTCTTTCGATTCATACTTCAAAGTGAAGCCCGCCCCCACCATAGCATACCTAAAACCTCACCTTTTAGATATCCTTCTTTGTAGGAAGCCATCCTCACCAAAAACTCTATTTCACAATTCATGTGTCAGTCCCTAAATAGCATAAGCTAAACAAACATAATAGAAAAGGCACTGCTAGGATCGCATTTTCTTAGTGTTTTTTCTTGGCTTGCATTTTGAGGTGAGAGATCATGTTTTTCACTTTTTTGTTCATACTTACACGCTCCTCATCATAGCTGGTGTATTCTGGCTTCAACTGAGAGTACCTGGGCCATATCATCATCATTCTTAGAATTCTGGGTCTGATTCTACATTATATTTTAATTCATAGCCACTTTCTTTCATCATTGTTTCAATTTAACAGTAACCATCTTTGGCTACCTCTGACCGCCATTAGTTATACCCAACCGACATCGGTTCCATGTCCTTTTGCTAACCTACTCAAAAGGACATTTTGCTTCACTTTCTTCCATTTTCATAGCCCCTGTCACTGTCATTATTCCCATTGACGTTTTAAACATCTTTAGATTTGGCATACCTGTCAGATTTTACCTTTTGCCTCGTTGTTTACTCATTCTCATTTTCTACAGTAACTGGCAACAGTTACTCCTAACCGGCATTAGTTTTCCCTAACTGGCATCGGTTAGTCTGTTTCACATTCCAGCCACCATTTGGTACTTAATCCACTTTTTGTCGCCAGATTCACCTGTTCCTATTGTTCTCTGTGTCATTTACAGAGAAGTAGCCCTACCTGATCAGTACTGTTCACGTGGTGCTGACCCAAAGACAAGTAAGCGCACTCATATTTCACACCAGTTTTCAACCACTACCACCTAGTCCTTCACCACCTTCCATTTTATCACCAGCCATGGTTCCCATCCAGCCTATTACTATCACTGCCGGAGATGAGGAGTTTGCACGACTCCTTGACCAAAACCCTACCACCTTGCAGTTTTACCTTTCCCACTCATCCACTCGAGATTCCTTGGATTAGTTGATATATGGCGTGTCAGTATCTATCTCCCCAACTCTCGTACCCACTCCTGCATTGGCCCCATCTGGATCCATGATGCCCACATCCACCTTACCCCCAGTTGTTTCATAGTTAGTCTATGCTACCTCTGTGGCACCCGTTACATCCACTATACCCTTGACAACTACCCCTAATGTCTCACACATACCCGTAGCTATATTACCACCTCCAGTGTCAGTGATCCCTACCCTATTTTAGAATGTGGTTCTTTCTATTCCATAATCATTAGCCCCTATTGCCACTAGGGTTACCACGACCCTTCCACCTCCATATACATACTATCAACAACCTCCCATTTCATCCATTATACATTCCAGGTATGTACCCCCTGTGTCACTACCTTCTTCTCCACCACCCTACATCGCAGCCCCATACACTGGAGTGCTACCCAAATTATATGCCCAAAACCAACCCTCTTACGCTACAGGAGGCACCCAATCATCACAACCCACCAATGACCTAATTAAAATGATGTTGGACAAGATGTAGACATTGAGGGCATCAGTTTCTAGCTCCCGCAACACTCTCACCTATGACAAGATTTATAATGATCCTATTCACCCATCCATCCCTATCCGTTCATACCATGTGCATTGGGAAATGCCTAAATTCAATCGTTTCAATAGCAAAGAAGACCCACATAAACATTTGCGGTCATTCAAACATGGGTGTTATCTGATCACTCATGATGATGCCTTGCTTTTGAGAACCTTTCCCATGCCCCTCACTAGACCTACATTAGATTGGTATAGCGGGTTACCTAAACACTCTATATTCTCATTAAATCAGGTAGCCCAAGCCTTCTTGGATCATTTCTCTATCAATATCGTCAAGAAGGTTACCATGACCGATCTATATTCCACAAGTCAATATGAGGATGAATCTATCATATATTTTTTCGCTCGCTAGCACAACTTGATCAATCAAATTACCTTCCAACTGCCACAAATAGAACTCATCGAGCTCTTCACACGGGCTTACGCTAGACATATCTCCCTGACCTTACATGTCCAAACCTTCGAAAAATTTGATGAGGCATTCACTATGGCACAAAAGTTAGATATTTGGGCCATCGAAGAGAAGAAAATCCAGTTACACAATAAGAATTCAGAATTCAAGACGAATGATACCTCTTCTTCTTCCAAACCACAAACCAATTATTCAAAAGTTAAGGGCACCACTAATGGCAGTGGTACTCAAGGCCATCCTAGCTCATCCATCAAATCAGGCTACACCCTCATCTAATCTCTCACCTATCCATACTTTTCAATTCAGATGAGAGCAGTGAAAATATACCCCAACTGGGGAACCTTACTATTTTGTCTTAGAAAATCTTATCAAAGCCAAAGTCATCACCATTCCACCTATAAAACCACACACTGGTTTTGACCCTGCTCGCCTCATGCCCACATGGTATAAAGAACTTGATTTCTATAACTATCATCAAGTAAAGGGTCATAGTGATGGAAATTACATCACTTTTAAAAATATCATCCAAGAAATGCTCGAGAAAGGTGAGTTAATTGTGGATATTCCCAATGCCACCCTCAACCAAAATCTACAAATCTTCAAAATTTCCCAACCATGCCCCTTCATCTAATCAAACTATTGAGACATCAACTCATGATACCCATACCCATGAGGTTCACGCTATCTTTAATGAGGTACCTATCGCCTCCCAATTACCCCATATTCCTTCCATAGAGGAGATCCTAACCTGAAATCCTCCTTCCACATTGGAACCAACCTCCCCTATTCCTTTACCAACAGAGGACCGCCTTTCATCTCCTTCATCACCTACAGAGGGGTCTTCCGCTAACATTAAGACCATCTCACCCCTAGCTTTACCACTTAGATAACCTTTACCTATAGTACCTCCTCCACCCATAGAGGAGCACCCAGTACCTCCTCCACCCATAGAGGAGCACCCATTATCTCCTCCACCCATAGAGGAGCACCCAGTACCTCCTCCACCCATAGAGGAGCACCCATTATCTCCTCCACCCATAGAGGAGCACCCATATGTTCCTCCACTTATAGAGGAGATCCCATCATCTCCTCCACCGATCATAGACCCACTTGAGATATCTTTACCTCTTGGCAAACATTCTCCATCAGCTACCTAGAATCCTGCAGACCTACTTTTGGCTCTCTTACCCATGGAAGCTGAAGCTAGCCAATTCCCCATCTCTAAGACACGTTTTACCGGAATTGCCATTAGGTCCTCACCAACTCCACCTATAGACATGACATTCTCACATTTGGCCGATCATTTAGATTATGTGGATAGGGCTTTACTATGGGGGTTCCTCTTACTCCCCATCTCAACACAGATGCAGATATCCCTCATTGATACCTCCACTATCTACCCAAACACATTTCAACCAATCAAACCAAACACAACTACCTCTGTTGCAACCCCTTCCATGAACCTGTTAGCACTCAAACCACACCCTTACCCATAACCCAACCTACATCTAAACCCAAACCCACACCTACAATATTTACCTCAACTAAACATATTACCACTTTAGGGGTCACCCCGACTACCAGCCTTACTCATCCACATGTTAAACTGGATTTAGTTATATCCTCCAACGTCAATACCACACCTACTCTGACACCCAAACCAAAGAAACAAAATCATCGACCTCATACCCTGACCGCACCAATCACACCCACACTTGTCTCATCTTTCTTAAGACCTCAGCTGCCCAACATGGTCAAAGCGACCTTCACCCATCCATAAACCATAACACAACAACCCATTCCTTCCTCACAAACCTCTAACCTACCCAAGCACACAAAAGGACTTATACTCACACCTGAAGTCTCTTTACCACCAATACCTCCAATACCCTTAGCTATTGCTTCACTACCCACTACACTTCAGTCATTTTCCCTCACACCCCAAACATGAACCGCGTCATCTACTTTCACAACACCCCCGTTATCCCCATGGGTAACTCACCCTCTTCCTCCATCTTCTTTTCCTTCTAGACCTCATACACCCACATCACCTTTACCTAAGAAGGTATAACCCAAAAACAAAACCCTACTACCCCACAATAAGGTAGTCAAAATAACCACACACCCTCCTACCCATTCATCTATTGTACCCCTACCCAAACAAACACGACCAATACCTAAAACCACATCGGCACCTAAAACCATAACTCGACCCATTCCTACTCTTCCAAAAACAATTCCTCGATAGTAAACCACACCTACAACCAAACCCATGTTCACTTCCCATTGTGATCCACTAGCAAGGTCCTATGCCAAAATTTTAACCAACCTCCTCGAGACTTCTGTTATCACATTACCACCACTCTGACCTTACAACCCCCTCAAACCCAATCCAAAATGGTTTAGCGATACTAAAATTTGTGCATACCATCATGTGCCAGGGCATGATGTGGAGAACTGCAAGGCCTTGAAAACCATCCTTATCCAATTATGTCCACCAGAAACCAAATTCGATGACAACGACCTTCTTGACGAGGATCCTATTTCACTGACACCCATTCCCACACTACCCACTCAACAATCACAATCTCCACCCTCACCACTCCTAGAGTCACCCTCAAGATTTGAAATTAACATGATTCGCATCAAAGAACTTTCCATGCCACCACCCCAATGTCATTGTGCCTAGCTCACCTCACAAGTCCTTTCTCCTCCGGTAGGTTTTTTCCCTTCATGTCGTTACACCACTCACCCTACACCTTCTTCATTTTCCAACTTCCCTCAAATAAACATGATACACATCACTAACATGCGCAGAAGGGAAAAGAAAAGGCAACTGACCTACCAACCAATCCTATACCCAACATACCATCTGCACCCATACCTAAAATAACTATCCCTGGCCCCACGTACCCCATCTCTAATGGCATCACACATCGCACCATGCTCAAATAATTACACCAATCTCCCCTCAAAATTTTCATATACGACCTCATCCAAACCTCAGAATCCCTTTGTCAAGCTCTCATGGAGGTTCTTCAATCTATTGATGTTTTACTCAATGACCCTACACCTAGAGCCTCCATTATCACACCACATCATGTAGCCTCTCTCACAAAATTACCACCTTCATCTTCACCACATCTTGTTCACCAAGTGGCCTCCCTTAGCTTCTTAGAGGAGGAGATCACGCCACACCAAAACAATGACCCAGACCCAGCCCTCTTCATCTCCGTTCACATTGATTACATATGGGTACACCATGTGATGATTGATAGAGGCACTAGCATTAACATCATTTCATCCCATGCATTTTCTCAAATGTGCATACCTAACAATTACATGCATAAACATCCAGTCATGTTGCATTCATTTGACGATGCTATCACCTCCACACTAGGCACTGTCTTCCTTCACGTTCATGTGGGCCCCCGCAGTGTTCCAAAATTGTTTTACAATTTGGAGGGGGAATTCCAATATAACTTGGTGCTTGGTAGACCCTTGATCTTTGTCATGGGTTACGTTCCTTCCACTTTGCATCATTGTGTAAAGTTTGAACATGAAGGACACACTTATACCTTTCTAGCTGACCCATCACCTTTTAAAACATGTAACATGCTTTACCAACCCAATGATGTGCTCATACCTGTCAAGACGTCTACCTCCATAACCACTACAACTTCACCTACACCTCCACCTACCAGTACAGCCGCTGCTTTCACTGCACATACCTCCTCCATTCCTACCACTACTATAATCTCCACAGCTGACCCATTAGCTTCCCAATTTGTTAACTCCACCTGCGCATCGACCTCTGACACATCATCCATTCCAGCTACCTATATACCAACCACTGATCCCTTGGAAGGTGTTTTTCAACGCCTCACTCTAGGGGAGTACTACCTATATAGTGTCAACACATTCCTTACTCCACAGGAGTATGGAAGCCTTCACCAACACCCTTACTATGATCACTGTATAGGAGAACACCTCCTTTATGGTCCTCCTCATCTTCGTACTAGTCTCACCTATGGGGGACTTGATACTACCACTTACACACCTGAACCACCATCACAAACCGACCCATTTTCCGTTGACTTCCAATCACTTACCAATCATTGTTTCATCCACACCTTCCTGTACCACTGTGTGTGGAAGGGTTTTGGTTTTGGCTCTTATGAGCAAGGCCGCCATACCGTTATTCCATGTACCACCCACAAACATAACGACCGTAGTGGTATCAGCTTCCCCGAACCTCCTACTAAATAGGCCCGCATTGAACTCATTGAGGACCCTGGCCCTTCTCCACCTTCACCCGCTCCACTTTCATCACCACCCTCACCAACGGAGTCGATGGATCCTGAATCTATCCCTCCTAAAAAAAATTCATAAACACCATTTGCTTGGGGCCTTTGACTTATCAACATGAAGGCGATGCCCCTTTCACTCTTCCATTCCTATATCCTGAGATGATCAATAACGACACACCTATAATTAACGTCATTTAATGTCAGGATGATGAATCCATACTCACCTACCTTGGTGCAGAAGACTCATATATTCATCGGTTGTTACCCTCTGAGACACAAACCATGTTGAATGAATCGACTATCGAGATCAACATTCATACTCAGGATGACCCGCACATCCTAAAGATTGAACAATATTTTGATACTGCTGAACAGGAAGCCATCACTTCTTTTCTTCGAGATCATAACCATGCTTTCGCTTCGTCTTACACAGACATGCTCAGTATTGAACCCACCATAGTGGTCCACAATATCGTAACTATTCCTGATGCCAAACCTATCAAACAAAAGCTAAGGAAAATGCACCCTCACATTGCTCTTCTTGTCAAAGAAGAACATCAGTGCCTTCTTTCTGTTTCCTTCATCTTACCCATTGATTATCCTCATTAGATTTCTAACATTTTCTTCATTACTAAAGCAACAGGGGGACTCTGCATTTGCACAGACTTCCGTGACCTCAACCTAGCCTACCCAAAAGATGACTTTCCCTTGCCCGGTATTGATAACTGGTTGACCTCACTGCTAGTTATGAGATTCTATCACTTATGGATGACTTCTTTGGTTATAACCAAATTTTTCTTTCCCCAAAAGATCAACACAAGACCGCATTCATCACCCCTTTAGGGACCTTCTGCTATCGAGTCATGCCCTTTGGCCTTAAAAATGCTGGTGCCACATATCAGAATGTTATGACTGATATCTTCCATGATATCATGCATCACATATTAGAATATTACGTGGATGATCTCTTGGCCAAATCTAAATGTCACTCCGAGCACCTCACTGTCCTCAACACAATTTTTGACTGCCTCATTAAATATTGCGTCCGCCTTTAGCCTAAAAAGTGTGTCTTCATGGTTCTCTTAGGAAAGCTCCTGGGATTTATTGTTTCCTTCCTTAGTATACAAGTTGACCCTGCTAAATTCAAGGCCATTCTCGAAATTCCTCCACCTTCTAACCTTCACCAACTCCGTAGCCTACAAGGTAAATTACAGTCCAGTCGTAGTTTCATTTCACAATTATCTAATTGGTGTTAACCATTTCATCATCTACTCATGAAGGATGTCTCCTTTAAATGGGATGATGACTGTCACAAAGATTTTGAGGCCCTAAAAAAATACCTTCTCCAACCACCTGTACTCATTCCACCTAAAGATGATCAACCTTTTTACCTATACATATCCGCTACAAATCATTCCTTAGGAGCCATGCTCGCTCATCGCGATGAACAACATAGGGAGAAGGTTGTTTATTACATAAGCCGTACTCTTTTGGATTATGAAACCCGATACAACCATCCTGAAAAACTTTTCTTAGCATTAGTTTTCGTTGCCACCAAACTCTGCCATTACCTACTCAACCACAAAACCTATTTCATGACCAAAATCGATCCCTTACACTTCATGTACGCCAAACCTTATCAAAATCAGCATACCGTATGATGGCTTATGCTTTTAGTTGATCTTGACCTCGATTTCATCCATCAAAAGTCCATCAAGGGCCAAGCTATCACTGACCAATTATCTGATGCACCTATTTCCGATGATTAACTCTCTAATTTTGAATTTCCCAATGAGTCAATTGCTACTCTTTCCCTGGATGAATCCCCTTACCAATTGACACTTTTCTTCGATGGTTCCAAGTGTCAGTGTGGGGGCAGGGATGGTATTATCCTCATTCCTCTGGATGGAGAACCCATTTCTTTGTCTTTCAAACTAGACTTTGAACGCACCAACAATATTGCCAAGTACAAAGCGCTCGTACTAGGTCTCCAAGCCGCATATGCCCTAGATGTCAAATCAATCAGCATCTTTGGTGATTCAAAATTGGTCATAAACTAAGTCAATGGTATGCACCAATGTTGTAACAAGATACTTCAAAAGTATAAACATCATGTAGACATACTTTTGACCACCTTTGATCGTTACACCCTTTAAACCATCCCACGTTGAACCAACAAATTTGTCGATACCATGGCCTGCTTAGCTTCCCAAATACCCGTTTCCCCCACCGATTCCAAAATCTTTGTCACTGTATAATGCCTCCATTCACCTTCTTATTTACCTCACAATGTTTACTCAATCAGAACCAAAAACCCTAACCCGAGTGACCTTTGGTATAAACAATACTCTAACTACCTTTCTTTCTCCATCTTACCTTCTGATCTCACCCGTAACGAACAACACGCCTTCCTTAAAAAGGTCTCTCATTTCATTATTTTTAGGGGACTCCTCTATAAGCACGGCTTTGATGGTATTCTCAGTGGCATATGTGGAGGTCACTTTAGTGGCCTTGTTGTTGCTAAGCGTATTCTTCACCTAGGCTATTACTGGCCGAACCTTAACCATGATTGTTGTGACTATGTCAAACATTGTGTAAAATTTCAACAACATTCCAACCTTCTTCATACACCCAGTCATGCCTTATAGGTCACTGATGATCTTTTTCCCTTCTCTCAATGGGGTTTGGATCTTGTCAAAGAAATCAATCCCCATTCTTCCCAATGCCATCAATGGATCATAATTACTACCGAATACTACAAAAACAGGTGGAATCCATACCACTCATCTCCACAAAAGCTGAGAAAATATGTGAGTTTGTTAACCATCACATCATTTGCTACTTTGGTGTCCCTCATCCCCTCATCACTGACAATGGAAAACAATTCAAAAACAAAACATTGTAAAAACTTTGCGATTCCTTCGGCATTCAGCTTAGTTTCTCATCACCTTATTACCAACAAACCAATGGCCAAGCCGAATCAGCTAACAAAACCCTCAAAAAAATTCTCATGAAAGTGGTTGACGATACTAGGAAGGATTGGCATACGCACATTCATTTTTCCCTGTGGGAATCCCACACTAGTATTCACACTTCTACTGTGGCCACACCATTTTCTCTGGTCTATGGTACAGAGGTTTTTCTGCCTCTCGAAGTCCAAATCCCCTCAATCTGCATTTCTCTCCATGACATGCTCACAAATGATGACTTTCATTAGGACCGCTTAGCACAACTAGAGTTATTAGATGAATGTCATCTTAATGCTTTGGATCACTTTCAAGTTTACCAACAACGTATCAAATGTGCTTATGAAAAATGTGTTCATGAACAAACCTTCCAAGTTAGTGACCTTGTCTTGAAATAAAATCAACACGTAACCAAAGAATAAAAAAGTAAATGGGGAAAATTCACTCCTAATTAGCTTGGACCATACATCATAACTCATACCTATGGATCAGGTGCCTATCATTTATCCTCACTTGATGGTAAAACCAAACCTGAGCCCCTTAATGCATTACATCTTTGACCATTCTATTGTTGACTCGTCATCCTACCTCACCCTTTGTCTCTTTATAGGCTCGTCCCTTAAACGCTATCCACTCCATACACCTCCCTAACAATTAAACAAGAATCATGTGAGTACCCGTCATTTGTTATCTTCTCTTGAATATGTGTACCATGGCACCGCACATCGCATGATTCTCATGGATACTTTTTGTCTACCTTTAGATGAGATCCCATGGTCATTGCACCTTGCCTTTTGAACAAGAGTCATATCCTCCACCTCAATATTGTCCATCATTTCAAAGACCTTGTTATCCAAAATGTTCCCCCTGCTCATTTTGTGGCTAACTCCTCTCATTCTTCCCTCTCTTGCACCTCAGTCACAAAATTTTGCTTTTCAGGCACTCAAAACCTTCTGGAAATGGCACCATTGGATAGAGCTCTTTCTCAGCCTTCCAGAAAGGTAAATTTTTCCTCCTAACTCCATGTATTTTTCAAGTTATGGCTAGGCGGAGTTTTTGTGGGAAATTTTCCCCTAGAAGGCCCACAGCCAATCAAGACGTGCCACGTGTCCTCAGCTCACCGACCCGGTTTGGTCCTGTTTTGACCTAAAACTTCAAATCACCATATCTTTCGATCCAGAGCTCAGTTTTTCATGTTCTTTATATCAATGGAAAGCTGGTGAAATCATCTACAAAATTCTAAGGTTAATTTTGCATTTTCTTAGAGTTTGGAGAGAGAAAATCAAAAACACTTCTGACACATGGTCATGAATAGAAATGACGTTTCAACCACTGATTTTAATGAAGAATGGCTCGCATTCTCTCCTAGCATGGTTAAAAATGTCAGGGAATGGGTCTTTTAGGTCACCCATGTTGTTTTGATGGAATTTTGGTCAATGGTTGAACCCCTTGCACGTTTTCCCACATTTCTCTCTCTTGGGCTCGTCCCTTGCACTGTAAAAGCCAGATTTGGCTCATTTTTTAAAGGGTTGAACATTTTTTGTGTATGGAAAGCTCCCTTTTTCACCTTGGAAGTGATTTAGTGGAATAACAGACCTTTTCTAGAAACTGCAACTGTATTTTTACCTTTCAGGTGTTTGAATGCAAGTGATTTTGATGTTAAAATAACAATACAGGCCCTGTGATTAGTTTTTATCCTCTGCTAGTGTTGTTTGCCTAATTTCTAACACTTCATTACAGCTATCAGTTTGTGCATGTTGTTTTTGTTGCATTTTATGAACTGTGTCAATTTACAGAAGTAAAAAATGCTCACCACTCCTTTGGTGCATCACCTATTAGCATAAGTTTTAGCTTTTTTGCATTCTCTATCTTTGTCTCCTTTGGAATTTAGGGTAGGATTAGGAATTTAAACCTCTACAACTTGTAAGTGATAAATATGATCAGAGGAGTTGAGGAACCAGCCTCTAATCTAGAAATTCCTTTCCCATTTTACAAGTCCCACACTTGGGGAGAGGATTCAATGTTGTGCAATCACACTGGATGTCTAAAATATCAAACTAGAAATCTGATCAACATCCATGGGTGCTGCTAATTTGCAAAAACAGTTTTGGCACGCCCGGTGGGACCTTAGAGGTCTTCCACTTTATCTTTGATAGGTTGGTGTGTTCTTGTTAAAGATTCAACCTTTTGGAGGCACTTTCAAAAGCACATCTGGCGACTCCATCTAGTAAACAACTCATTCTCTAAGTTGCAGACCTGTTTTCCATTCATTTCCATCCATTCTTCTTTCCATAATTTTCATTATTTTCCATTCCATGAAGTTGTGCAATCATGACTTCGTTTCCATCATGGAATTCACATTTACAACAGTAGTATATCACACCTCCAACATGTTTTACAAATCCTCCAAATCAGCATTTTGATCAAATTCAAAATCAGCATGTCTACCCATATGAGCAGTAGTGCCAAAGTCAGTTTGGATATGAAGCATGTCAAGCACAAGGGTATTCTAGTTGTGAGGGCAGTCAAGAAGAAAATGCAGATCTGCTAGAACAAATCCAAAAGATGGAGGTAAACATGGTGCTATCTAGGGCTCAAGCACAAATGAAAGCTTTCAGAATTGGTTGCAGGACTCCTTGTCAATGGGGAGGCCCTTTTCCAAGACACTTCAGCCCTCAAGAGAAGCTGGAATTCATGATGAAGATGTTGCCCCAACTTGCACAATGGACAGCAGAAATAGAGGCCTATACACTTGGTGTTGAACAACCTCGTCAATGGGTAAGTTCTACACCATCATCTAGTTTTACTCTTCCCAATACTCAAGCAGCATCATCTCATTTGGAATTTCAAATTCTAAATCCAGTCAATGTTGCCCCAGGAGTTAATTTCATTTCTCCATTCCCTAGTCTCCCACCACACCTCAATTCTTCTTTCCCGTTTCCTTCCAAAGAGGTCATCCCCTCCACAAGAGCTAACAGAAATACCCTCTCCTCCAAATAAACAAGAGTTTCTACCTCCTCCACCACCACGAAAAATTTCCAAATCAATTGAGTTACAATCCACTTCTCCTCTTGCATTCCCAAATCCATGTTGGGAGGATAAAAATCAAAATGCCAGTCAAGGAAAATAGCAACAAAAAAGAAAATCCAAACAAAGATAAAGAAATTCAAAGTCTGAAGAGTTGGGCTCTTAAATTTGGGATGACAAAGATCCCCTTGATGGTTAAGCCTTTAGAAGAGGTTGGAGTTGGAAAATAAGTGGTGGTTAAGACTGAATTTGCTGCAGCAGGAGAAGAGCAAAAAGAAGAAGCATATCAGCAATTAGTTTTCTTAGAAAGTAGTGTCCATGTTAGCATTCTATTTGAAGAGAATGCTGATTCAATTCAAGTTGCACAATCAGCCATGGAGGAAGAAAGATTTGAAGAAGATCCTACAGTCCCAACTTGTCCTCTAGAGCAGCAGATCGAAGAGTTTGACTTAACGAACTTCGTGCTAGAGGAAGAGTTCTATCAAGAACAATATTGTCTTCAAGTAGTAGAAGAGGGAGAAGCTTCTCCAAATCCAAAAGAAGAGGAGCACATTCTAGTTGTGGAGGAGAAAATTGCAGATCCAAGGGCTTTGAGCACAAAGCAGGCTACAAGAGAACCTTCAATTCTTCTTTCTACTTCATCTCTCTCGAGTTCTAGTGCTAAAGAAGAGTTTGATCTCTCAAACTCAATGTTGGAGGATGAAAGAAACCATGATGATCAAGTTACAGATCAAGAGGATACTGTGGAGGAAGTTGAGCATTTCGCAGCAGGACAACAATGAGGTAGTTTATCTGTCAGATTTGGAGGAGTATTTTGATGAAGAAGAACCGGTTGAGTTCCTACCATTCTCTCTTTCATCATCCACGTTCCAAACACCTGAGCCTATTGTCATGAAGGAGAGCACCAATTTGCAACAACCTGCATCTTATAGCAGCTCTTTGGAACCAAGATTGGAAGATTTTAATCTTTCATGTCCTTCATTGGAGGAAGAGAAAGGGCAGAAAAGTCCTACCATTGCTTCCACATCATCCACCCAAGAAGGTCTACAAGAAGACTCCATTTTTGGAGTTGAAAATCAGAGCTATGGGAATATCAAACGGATCATACCTTGCCCAATAAGGTATTTGACTTCATTGGAGTCAAAGGAGAAGTCGCAACCAGTCATGCTTGCTTCTAAGCATGAGGGTGAGCTACTAAGTACCAAGGATCAGCTGTCATACCTCTTCAATCTAAATGTAGAGCAACTAAAAGAGGTATTGGATTTGTTTTCACCAGATACCTTGATGATTTAGGTTGAAGACTAGCTTCTTGTTGATTTTCCATTCATCCAATCAGCCATGTTTAATGCCAAATTAGTTGCTTGGTTGCCAATTTTGAAGAAAGGAAGCTATTTTGCACAACCAGTTGCAGGGTTTGTTTAGCTTACCTTAGCTTCTAGTTAGAATAGAGTAGGTAGGTTTGCTTTCAATAAAAGAAGTGCTTGTGCACACTCTGCATGTTCCATTTGGAGCATGTATGATTTTTATTTTTGTAAATAGTTTTGGTGCTACTGGTTTTGCTCTTGCACAGCTATTTTAAGTGCCATTTTTGTGAGAACAACTCTAAGTTTAATGGGTTTCATGTGGCTCAGAGGAAATTTTTCAAGATATCAGGTTGGTTTCAGGTTATTTCTTATGACTCCATACCCAATGGATTGCTAAAAGGCAACTGGTATTTCATCCAGCAAGTAGATGACCCAGCTGAGTCACCAAAATTGCTATCCAAAATGTGCCCCCTACTCATTTTGTGGCTAACTCCTCTCATTCTTCCGTCTCTTGTGCCTCAGTCACAAAATTTTACTTTTTAGGCACTCAAAACCTTCTGGAAATGACACCATTGGATAGAGCTCTTTCTCAGCTTTCCAGAAAGGTAAAGTTTTCCTCCTAACTCCATGTATTTTTCAATTTATGGCTTGGTGGAGTTTTTGTGGGAAATTTTCCCCTAGAAGGCCCACAACCAATAAGGACGTGCTACGTGTCCTCAGCTCACCGTCTCGACTTGGTCCTGTTTTGAACTAAAACTTCAAATCGCCATATCTTTCGATCCAGAGCTTGGTTTTTCACGTTCTTTATATCAATGGAAATCTGGTGAAATTATCTACAAGATTCTGGGGTTAATTTTGCATTTTCGTAGAGTTTGAAGAGAGAAAATAAAAAAACACTTCTGGCATGTGGTCATGAACAGAAATGACATTTCAACCACCGATTTTAATGAAGAATTGCTCACATTCTCTCCCAGGATTGTTAAAAATGTCAGGGAATGGGTCTGTCAGGTCACCCATGTTGTTTTGATGGCATTTTGGTCAATGGTTGAACCTCTTGCATGTTTTCCCACGTTTCTCTCTCCTGGGCTCATCCCTTGCACTATAAAAGCTAGATTTGGCTCATTTTTCAAAGGGTTGAACATTTTTTGTGTATGGCAAGCTCCCTTTTTCACCTTGGAAGTGATTTAGTGGAATAATAGACCTTTTCTAGAAACTGCAACTATACTTTTGCCTTTTAGGTGTTTGAATGCAAGTGATTTTGATGTTAAAATAATAATACAGGCCCTGTGATTATTTTTTATCCTCTACTGGTGTTGTTTGCCTAATTTCTAACACTTCATTATAGCTATCAGTTTGTGCATGTTGTTTTTGTTGCATTTTATGAACTGTGTCAATTTGCAGAAGTAAAAAATGCTCACCACTCCTTTGGTGCATCACCTATTAGCATTAGTTTTAGCTTTTTTGCATTCTCTATCTCTGTCTCCTTTCGAATTTAGGGTAGGATTAGGAATTTAAACCTCTGCAACTTGTAAGTGATAAATCTGATTAGAGGAGTTGAGGAACCAACCTCTAATCTGGAGATTCCTTTCCCATTTTACAAGTCCCACACTTGGGGGGAGGATTCAATGTTGTGCAATGACATTGGATGTCTAAAATATCAAACTAGAAATCTGATCAACATCCAGGGGTGTTGCTGATTTACAACAACAGACCTCACATGGGACCAAACTTCTTGAGTCAAACTTCTAATAAAAGATGACTCCCTCAAAAGGACATTTTCCTCTCGAAAAAATTGCTGCTATAAATAGACTGCTCCCTTGAAGGACAGCTATGTAAAGCATAAAAAAATGAGAGAAACCGAAGCTTCCCGCATCGATCACCTTCCCGAAGATCTCAAGGAGAACCATATTATTTATCCCATATAGAATTTCCACATCGATCAGTCTATCAAAAAAAAACAAAATTAGTCATGGACTTGCCCATTGTGACCTAGGACCCCTTTCCCAAAAGCCTTGTCACTCAAAACATATAAAATTAACTACCTTTCACCCTCCTTACAACTTCTACTCTCATTGTCTCAATTTCCTCAAGGGACATCTTGGAATTTAGACATTTGGTGATCCTGTGACTACCTTCATCGTAGAACAGTTAATCATGTAATGCCTTTCGGGTCTTATGTTCATCACCCCCTCTAAGGTATGATCTACTCAGTATGATCCTACCCAATCAGGTGGCTTTATTACCCCCCCCCCTTATCTTGTAACCATCTTTGTTTACATTTTGATTACCTTATATAGGAATTTGTCCTCGATGCTTACCTTTTAGGTAATCCTCCCCTTTTTCCATAATCACCTTCACCTACATCATTTTACCTATAATCTACCTACGCCTATTAAACCTAAACCCACAACATGCCAAAAAACCTACCAACTCATTTTCATATTCTTCCCTAGCTCATGGGAGAACTATATTGGCCTGAGGTCCCTTTTTTTGGGAATATGTAGGCAGTAATCTAAGAGCATGGGGCCCTTGGAGGTTAGATTGGCCATTTTCTACCCTAAAATAATTCATTAACCATGCCTAACTCACCATTTACATCACATTTCAGGTAGTTCCCCTTTTATAACAAAATTGGAAATTAAGCCACATACATAACAAGTTGCTTACCACAACAGACATTTATTACACCTACCATCTTTCTATCATCACTATGCATAGATTATACCAAATCTCACATATGACCCATAGTATCATTCATCACCAAAATAATGAATCATAACTTAACCTACTTTCAACTCAACCATGCCTATAACCTGACTCGATGCATGCCAAAACTAACCTAACTCGATCCATGCATATACCCTAACTCGATCCATGCCTAACCAAACCTGACTCAATCCATGCCTAAACCAACCTAACTCCATCATGCCTAACTCGCCTAATTTCCATCCACATCAAAGTAACAAATCCATATCTCATCTAACACAAGCCATAAACCAATGTCTCATAAACACATCAACACATCACGAAATACCATGAATCTCATCATACAAATAAATAAATGTGTATCTCAATATATATGTCTATTTCATCCTTTCCATCATCTCAAAAATGTTAGCACACAAGCTGATATATATACAATAAAAAATATCATCGACACATAGGCCGGTCTCATATATACAAAATGAATGAATGAATCACATATAAAATCTCTTCGGCACACAGGCCAATATATGCTCAAAATATATAAAATCACTCATACATACTCACTATCTTTGGCACGTAGGTCGGTATGGGATCAAAAATACAACTATCTTCGGCACGCACGCTGGCATATATATCAAAAAATCACTAGTATACATCAAAAATCAAGTGACTACGTATCAGACATCTCACTGAATGTCCTCCTTCTCTGTGTCACCTGCACCCTTGACCTCTTGTGTCCTTGCTAGCACCTCACCTAGCGCTGGTCACCATGCACTGGTGGCCTATTCTTGATCGGCCCTCAGAGCTCGCTGACCTCCTATGCTCTCCACACCATGTGTGTGAGATCTCATCCTCTCACTTGACACATGTTGTGTCATGTACTCTTCATAAGATAAGAAGTCTATCCTAGCTGCCATGAGCTGATCCTGATAATATCTCACCTCACCTAGGGCATCCTGTAGCCTAGATATAGGAATGGTCAATGGTGGTCCCATACGTCTCAGCCCCTGTACCTACCCTGCAGCAACCTGTCCTGTAGCAACCTACCCTGCACCGTCCTGTGAATTGGGACCAGCTCCCTATGCCTATGGTGGTGGCCCCTGCCCCGATGCCTATATCTAGTCCTGTAAGGCCCTAATCTGTGCCTGGGTTGTGGCCAACTGGCCCTGTAAGCCTGCCATGTGAGCTAGTAAGGATGTCACCTGACCATCTCTATCTCCATCTCCTCCATCTCCTCCATCATATCCCTCTGTCATCTAGGCCTGTAGACTGGCCACCTATACTAATAGCTCTACTACCTCTGTCTCTGACCCCTCTGGCTATGTCTACAATATACCTATCTGGGTAATTAGCGTCGCTACCTACCTCTATAGGGCATCTCTCTGCACTGTAATGGTAGCTAAGTCTGGCTACCCCAGTCTAGGTGATATGGCTCGTAACTGAACCACCCACCACTACCTATACATGTCTGTACATCCGATGTCATCTATCCACCCAATCCCTCTCCATCCTCTGCCATCACCAAATAACTAATCACAACCTCTGACCAATCAACTCTCTCGCCCTAATCCCGTGGACCTGTTACTCACCAACCCAACCCTCGTTAAATTCGACAACCAGCTCACTGTCTCATTTCCTCTGAACACTTTTTTCTCTTTTCTCTCTCTTTTTTGTCATTTTCTCACTTTGTAAATAACAAATGAATAACAAAAAAATGTGGATTTTTTGTTTTTATAACCAACCCGACCTAACCAACATTGATTACTCATTGACCGTCATCAGTCACTTGCCCTACCTAACCATCATCGGTTTCCCTATACCAACGTCGGTTATCCATGACCGGCATCAGTCACCCTCACCTACACATTACCCTTACTTTACCCTGATCCTATACCCCACCCCACCTGTACCCAACCTATTTACCTTACCTTTCCAAACCTCCTCACTTGCCTACCTACTCTTGTCCTCCTTTAGGGACTCGTTATTTTACCCATACCTTGGCCTTACCCATGCTGTGACCTCGATATTTAGACCTAGACCATCGCTAGTGACCTTTGACCTCATGTGTTCACTATACCTTGCAGCACTGTTACCTATGTTGATTGACCTAATGACCTTACTTAGCCTATTACCGTGACCGTTTATCTTGACCCTACCTTTGGTGTACCAGAACATACCTAAATTCTCCTGCACCTAACCTACGTTGTGTTTCCTAACCCTATCCTATACCTTGGATACCAAAATCACTTCAACCTTGTTTGGATAAAACTATCGACCTTAGATAATGTAGAGTTTTCCTACTCTTCAACCCGATAGTGTGCTGTAGTTTATACATGTGCGTGCATTTGATTGTTGCTACCTTTAACCCTGGCCTATATCCTAGATTACCTGAGTAGACCTTTCACCCTTTTCCCCTGTACCCACTTACCTTTTCCCCACATTTTCCTTTTATCAAACCACTCACCACATCAACCTACTGCCTCATCAGTTCCTGGTTTGAGGGAGATCACCTTCACCCACAAGTGGGGCAACCACACCTTATTTTGTTTAAGCATCGCTTACTAATACAAGCTACACAACAAAAAGGGGCAAAATGTAGACACTAAAATTAGTTCACACTCCCCTTTCGTACCTCGACCAATAAGCATCCTTTATTACATTTACCTAGCCATGGACCCCCTTCCCCCCACTAATATTAATTTAATTAATCTAATTAAAGTAATTCATTATCCTCACTATATTTATTATTTAAATATTTTATTTAAATAATATCCACACATATAGTTCACTTAGACACCTCACCAAGCCAACTCAACCTAAGACTTATTCTTAACAAGTTGCCATAACTAACTAAGACTTACCCAAAACCTAAAAATCAATGCCTACATTCCCTCTAACCACATCCCCACATGCTCACAAGAATCTTCCAGTCTAATCCGTGGGATAACGGCGTGAGATCCAAGGAAATCAGGAGGATCTCCCTAGTTTAGTAAACCTAGGAAATCCTGCCTTGATCGACGTCGGTTACCTCTAACCGTCGCTGGTTAAGCCGGACCACCATCGGTTATGCCTTTTAACCCCTAAAATACCTTATTCTCAAGTTTGGAAAACATTGAGAGAAGGTTGATGAGAAATAACACATCTCAGAGAGATAATGCATCTTCAGAGAGAAAATTCTAGTGAAAACCCACATGCAAGGAAGGAGATTGAGCATCTTCTCCTGCACAACCATCCCAGCCATGATATGATACATCCAAGAAAATAGGAGTGTACATGTAGCCCATGCATAAGCTTTCTTTTAGCTGGTGATCACTTGTAACCTTCAAAACCCCTCATTAGCACCTCCATCCCTCACACACAGGCATTCAAGACCAAAATCCAAGTAAGTATAACATCATACTTTCTTGGTTTATTTCATTTCATCATCATTTTATCATCCATTGTTTATCTTGCCCCCTATTGACCTTCTCCAACATTTTCACCTCCATATACCCTTTAAAACCTCGCCAAAGCCTACTCTATTCACCCAATACCTCATCTTGACCCACCAAAGTCCTTTTTACAATCACAAAGGAGACCATAGCTTGTTCTGTGATATTTCCAGATCTCACAGTAGCCGAGTACCGGTTACACCTAACCACTGTCGGTCACCCCTAACCAACACTAGTCTCTGTATTTCCCACACAGTCTAGAATAGAGACCTACCCACCAAATTTCATCTTATCCTCATTCACTTGTGATCTATATGTGACCTTTGTCAAACCTACAGAACCCAGAACCAATCATTTAACCTTTGGATTCTATTCTAACTTAGCCTGTTAGATTAGATCTATTTCTTATTGTGTTTTTAAGTGAGATACCTAAATCATTTCAAAATACAATAGAAGTTACTTTGTTTACAGCATTAAATTGTTTAAACTAGTGGAATGACAACCATCTAGGAAGTATCACACTTCCCAGATCTAGCATACGCTAGGTAGTTCACTACTCATATTGTTTAATTCCTTCTGGTGGTCTTGCTTTGCATTATAGGTAGTTCCTCCTAGCCAAAAGGAAGCTCTCATGATTAGCTGTGGATTCGGAAGTCATACGCATGCAACAACCTATCAACCAACATTTGAACAGGTATTCCTCCTATGCCCGTTACCCTATCTGTTGTGTAATCATTGTCGCTACCTGCCCCTGTAGGGCGTCTCTCTGCACTATGATGGTAGCTAAGTCTGGCTTCCCTGTTCTAGGTGGTATGGCTCGTAACTAAACCACCCACCACCTCATGTACTTTTCTGTACATCCGGCATCATCTATCCACTAATCCATTGGCTCCTCCTCCCTTGTAGGCTGTGGTAGAAGTAGAGGCCTCTCCATGTCATCTCTCCAATACTTTGGGAAGGACAGTGGAATATTCTGTCCAAGTGCAAATTACCGTCAGACCCTGTCTATAGGGATCATCTCATCCTCCTTGGCACAGTGACCCTCTATCCACTTCTCTAACTAGAGTTCAGCTAGCTCCTCATGCATGTTCCTATATGAGGGGGAATCCCACATATGGCCTCCAAATAATGTCCACTCCAGAAAACCCCTCTAACAACTACCGAAAATGGGCCACATCATATGTTGGCCTATCCGATCTCCACTCTCCTACAACTAGCACCCAGCTTCTGTATCCCACCCACACAAATATAACTAGGAATACATTTTCTCGGGGCATCGCTATAGGTCGAACACAAACTATGTTCTTGTAGGCCCAATAGTGCAGTATAAATGTACAACACAGGCTAAACCTGTGCAACTGCCCATATGCCAATAGCTCTCAATATAGCTACACCAAGAATTTTGGTGCCCATGAAAATTGGGTCTCCTCTACCATCATATTGTGGAGCACCCCCATCAGTGTTCAGGGAAAGCGTCCACCCTCTACATCTGGGAGTGCACGTCCTCCATCAATAGAACCATTAACCTTGTCTCATCCAAACAGGCTAGGTACATCTCGCCATATCTCAAACTAGCGCTATGGAATCTCAGATCCATCGCCCCCTCACCAAAAACTATCCCGATCAGCTCCTCTGAGGCCTCAGAGGAGATAGAGTAAACCTAGGCTCCTAATATGGGTAACTGCAAAATCCAAAACACATCCTCTAGGGTGATAGTCATCTCACTCGTCAGAAGGTGGAATGTGTTGGTCGTTGAGTCCCATCTATCGATGAGCGCGACCATTAAGCTGGGCTACCGAAAAAAATGTCAGTAGCACCAAATCCCACTCAATCCCACTGCCTCCACGTACTGCAGCTCCAAAGGGGTTGCTAAGCCATGCAACGTCACCAGTAGAGGTGGAACCCTATCCCATATGTGTAACTGTGCTCTCCCCTGCATCCAATCCAAGCACGACATTAATCACGACCATATTCACCAATTTTCATTACCCTCCACCCTAATTTTACCCTACCCATATCACCTACCTAGCCTACATCACGTTTACACCCTTGTGCCTAAAACCTTGACCAATACAGGTTTATTCTAACTGACTTCGGTCATCGTTACACCGGCATCAGTCACCTTTTTGGTGACCGCTACTAGTTCATCTTTACTGACCATGGTTACCACTTAACCAGCATCAGACACCTATTTGGTGACTGATCCCAGTTCTACCCAACCGACGCCAACCAAGATTGACCGATGCCGGTCACTGTCGCGGAAAATTCCGTGACTTCCCAAACCCCCCTTTTTAAAAACTCTCTCACCTGCCCCTTTTATCCCACCTACAATGACCTACACTACCCCAATACCCCCCTACCCACCCAACCTATACATTTTACTACCCTCCCCCCCCTCTTTTTTTACCGTTATTCCCCCCATACCCAAATATTATTTTTAACCACCCACAAAAAACCAAAACCCACAAAACCCTACAAATTACAAATACCAAAACCTCTAATCTATCTAATCAACAATATACAGTTAGGTGCTTACCTCATCACACTACCGTCATCTCAGTGGCATGCCTAGACGTTGTGCCGGTGGTCTATCAAATCCCTCTCCAGCCTCTACCATCACCGAATAACTACTCACAACCTCCAACAAATTAACTCTCTTGCTATAATCCCATGGACCCGCTACTCACCAACCAAACCCTCATCAAATCTGACTACCAGCTCATTGTCCCATTTCCTCCTGACACTTTTCTCTCTTTTCTCTCTTTTTTGTCATTTTCTCACTTTGTAAATAACAAATGAATAATAAAAAAAAGTGGATTTTTTGTTTTTATAACCAAACCAACCTAACTGACGTCGGTTACCCTTAACATACATCGGTCGCGTGCGCTACCTAACCATCTTCAGTTTCCCTATACTGACATCAGTTATCCATGATTGGCATCATTCACCCTCACCTACACATTGCCCTTACTTTGTCATTTTACCCCACCGTTTACCTTGCTTCTTTACCCCATCCAACCTTTACCCAACCCATTACCTTACCTTTCCTGACCTCATCACTTCCTACCACCATTTTTCCTCCTTTGGGGACTCGTTATTTTACCCCTACCTTGGCCTTACCTATTTTGTGACCTAGATATTTTTACTTGGACCATTGCTATTGACCTTTGACCTCATGTGTTCACTATACCTTATGGCACTGTTACCTGTGTTGATTGACCTAATGACATTACTTAGCGTATTACCATGACCGTTTATCCTGACCCTACCTTTGGTGTACCAAAACATACCTAAATTCTCCTACACCTAACCTATGTTGTGTTTCCTGACCCTATCCTATACCTTGGATACTGAAATCACTTCAACCTTGTTTGGATAAACCTATCGACCTTAGATGATGTAGAGTTTACCTGCTCTTCAACCCGGTAGTGTGTTGCAGTTTATACATGTGCGTGTGTTTGACTGTTGCTACCTTTGACCCTGGCCTATACCTTAGATTGCCCGAGTAGACCTTTCACCCTTTTCCCCTGTACCCACTTACCTTTTCCCCACATTTTCCTTTTATCAAACCACTCACTGCATCAGCCTGCTGCCTCATCAGTTCCTGGTTTGAGGGGGATCACCTTCACCCACAAGTGGGGTAACCACACCTTATTTCTGTTAAGCATCACTTACTGATACAAGCTACGCAATAAAAAGGGGCAAAATGTAGACAATAAAATTAGTTCACACTCCCCTTTCTTACCTCGACCAATAAGCACCCTTTATTACATTTACCTAGCCATGACCCCCCTTCACCCCACTAATATTTATTTAATTAATCTAATTAAATTAATTCATTATCCTCACTATATTTATTATTTAACTATCTTATTTAAATAATATCCACACATACACTTCACTTAGACACCTCATCAAACCAACTCAACCTAATACCTATTCTTAGTAAGTTGCCATAACTAAGTAAGACTTACCCAAACCCTAAAAATCAATGTCTACATTCCCTCTAACCAAATCCCTGCATGCTCACAAGAAGCTCCTAGTCTAATCCATGGGATAACGGTACAAGATCCAAGGAAATCAGGAGGATATCCCTAGTTTAGTAAACCTAGGAAATCCCACCTTGACCGACATCGATTACCCCTAACTATCACTGATTAAGTCAGACCACTGTCGGTTACCCCTTATAACCCCTAAACTACCTTATTCTCAAGGTTGGTAAACATTGAGAGAAGTTTGATGAGCAAGAACACATATCAGAGAGATAACACATCTTCAGAGAGTAAATTCCAGTGAAAACCCACATGTAAGGAAGGAGATTGAGCATCTTCTCCTGCACAGCCATCCCAGTCATGATCTGATCCATCCAAGCAAAGAGGAGTGTACATACAGCCCATACAAAAGCTTCCTTTCAGTTGCTGATCACTTGCAACCTTCAAACCCCTCATCAGCACTGCCATCCCTCATACACAGGCATTCAAGACCAGGATCCAAGTAAGTTTAACATCATACTTTCTCGATTTATTTCATTTCATCATCATTTTATCATCCATTGTTTATCTTACCCCCTATTGACCTTCTCCAACATTTTTACCTCCATATACCCATTAAAACCTCACCAAAGCCGACTCCAGCAACCTAATATTTCACCATGACTCACCAAATTCGTTTGTGTAATCACAAAGAAGAACACAACTTGTTCTATGACATTTTCAGATCTCACAGTAACCGGCACTGGTTAAACCTAACCACCGTCAATCACCCTTGACCGACACCGGTCTCTGTATTTTCTTCCACAACCTAGAATAGAGACCTACCCACCTAATTTCATTTCACCCTCATTCAATTTTGATCTACCTGAGACCTCTGTCAAACCTACAGAACCTAGAACCAATCATTTGACCTTTGGATTCTATTCTAGCTTAGCCTGTTAGATTAGATCTATTTCTTATTGTGTTTTTGAGTGAGATACCTAAATCATTTCAAAATACAATAGGATTTACTTTATTTACAACATTAAATTGTTTAAAACAATGGACTGACAACCATCTAGGAAGTATCACACTTCCTGGATCTAGTATACGCTGTGCAGTTCACTTCCCATATTGTTTAATTCCTTCTGGTGGTCTTGTTTTCATTACAAGTAGTTTCTCCTAGCCAAAAGGAAGCTCTCATGATCAGTTGTGGATTTAGAATTCATACACGTGCAACAACCCATCAACTAAAATTTGAATAGGTATTCCTCCTATGCCCATTACCCTATTTTCTTCGTCAACGCTTCAAAGAAACGATCTAAGAATCAAGTGAAATACTCCACTTTTGGACACCATATTAAAAGTGTGCCAGTGAGACACGTGGAGACTTTTGTTGGCCCCTTTTATATAGAGACTTTTCAAAGGCCAAAAGGAAAATTTTCTTGGGCCCAGGGCACGTGGAAGGCCCACTCTTGTTTGGAAAATCACCTCTATACTTCACCTTTGCAGCTGCACAAAGGAAACACATGGACGTCTCTAATCTAAGGTCAAGAAAGGAGAGAATCAATGGTTGTTGTGCACTGTATCTGATTTGACAGCTATTTTTCTCTAAGAATCTTGGAGATGTGAATACGCATTATTTTTCATCATTTTTTGATAAAATTCCTTTTCCTTATTGTCTGTAAAGTGTAATTTAATGGTTAAGAGATTAATTTTTGAAGTCCAAGGAATATAACAGTTGAAATTTTAGTTGGAATTGCTCGAGAACTTATAAAATATGTGAATTGCCAAAGAAGGTGGAATCAGAGAAAAGTTGTAAAGGAAAGAGTGGAAAAAGGATGAAAGGATGGAGGATGCAGGTGCAAAGGATAAAAAACGTGTCACCTTAGGAGATGACTAGGTGCCCCAGTTAAAAAAATGATGGAAATATTTGCAATGATTCACCTTTTTTAGCAACTGACAATTTTTTGTTATAAGTCTGTTAAACGTCATTCTCTAGAAATCATGATCGAATATGTATAAAAAAAGGTTCCTCGAATATTCTTTTCTTGGGGGGAAATCTTGGGTGTAAATGAGTGTTATAAAAAGAATGCTTTAGTCATGTAAAGGGGGTGTTAATTTTTATGAGAAAATTTTAGAAAAACCATCTTCTTGAGAGACCATCTAAGAAACCTGCTAATCTCTTATGTTTTAGATTTGATCATGTCAAGTTGGTTGTGATTGTACAACCATTGAAAATCTCTGAGATTGTTCAAATAAACTTTCCCCTACTAATGAATCTAATCAACTTTGAGTTAATCTGTGTTAATCTTGGTCAAATTTGTGTCTTCTTCATTTTAGAATGTCCACAAATAGTTTTTCTTGTTCCTATTGTAATTTGTGTTAAAATCCCTCGAAATCACACAGGATCTCATCCCTGTGATAGTTTAGTGGCATTTTCAATTTCATTATGAGAAGAGCCTTCATCCTGTAATGAAATAAACAATTTAAAATCACTTTACTATAATTTTGTTGATAAAGATTATGTGTAAGCCTTTGAGTGTATCTCAGGCATGAGGAACCAGGGGTTGTTAATGTTTAATTGATTCTTTAGCTTGAGCCTTCATGTTGAATTCTAAAATATTGTGTGAAACCATGCAAATCTGGCCCTCCATTAATGCACACCTTCTGTTTGAAGGAATATTTTAGCTATTCTGAAGCATTATGTCATTTAGTTTTCCAAATGTTGTGAAGATTCTCAAATATTTGGCATAATCAACTTTATCATGCTTAACTTCCCACCATTAAATTTCAAATAACTATGAATCCTACCTAAATTACCCCTATTTGCGCTGTGTATCCACAAATGAAAAAATTCTACTGCAAAAATATGTAGAAGCAATCAGGATTCCATAATGTCTTTAGTAACCTTAAACCTTGTTTAGGAAATATCACCATTCTTTAGAAGTGACAACTCGTGAGAGTTAAATTGTGGTGCATTGATCATATTTTCTCAAGGTTTCCTATCTAATTTGTGCAAAGAATAATATCTTCATTCTAATTCACCAACAGAGGTTACAAAATGGGTCCTCTCACCCTGGTCAAAAGGCACGACCTAAGGTAGTGAGGATAGATCAAATCCTTAATGAAGGTGCTATCCATTTCTCCATTTCTCAAGTGACAAGGAGTTAGAATAATCCCCTCCCTAGCTACAAAATGACTCATAATATGATATGTTTGTCTCTCAGTGTCTTGCTAAATCTATGATGTTACTCAGTTTCCAAGGGAGAATTAATTTGGATACCAACACTAGATTGGCGTCGTTGTTAGGGACCTTCAAATCCATTCTTATATTTGGCCCTGATAATGTTTCTTACCTTATCTAAGTGCTAATACGTTGTTGAAATGTCGTCATGTGTCCATATTTGTAATAATAAAGAAAAGTTACAAGTTCTACGTGTAATATTTCTAGTTTCTGTTGGTTTTTACACTAAGTTTACATCATCAATGTTAAATACGGGTAAATAAAGGTTAGATTTGTGAAGATTTGCATGAATTTAGTGTTGAGAGACATTTGACAAATCAATTTTATTGCATTTTCACAACTAAGGTGAAAATCCTTAGTGGCGACTCTATGTTGAATTATTTTTTGATAAATGTCAGTGTCTTAACCTCTGTCAATCGAAATTTATCACTAATCTTTGTAAAGATGGAAAGAAGAAGATCTCTCTTCATTGAAGACCCTACCAGAAGGTTATTTCCAGAATTGGGAAAGATAAATTCTTAAAGAAGAAGAATCTGGAAAGTTATTGGAGCCCAGAAATCAAGAAAGGATTTATCAATTGTGGAAACTGATCAGCCTGTCATTAAATATTTCCATACTTCCTCAAGTGCTTCTGAATCAAGCAGTCTTTTTTTTAATCTGAATTCTCCAACTAGAGAGGATCCTTCATTTGTATTTGAAAATTTTGAGTCTCATTATGTCCCTATGCTTTCCAAAGTTGAAAGGATCTTCCAAGAAACAGAGTTCTTAGAGAACATTCATTCTGATAATCACATTCATGTGCCCCATAGACCCCTCAATCCCCATCATTATGTTTCTCCTATAAAATCACCTCCCCAAAACAATATGGCTCAGCCCTTACCCAGATCTCCATTTTTTGTGAACAATTTTGGTCCTATAAATTTTAGAGGTATGGTTGGATATCCAAATGTTGTGCCCTAAGATGCTAGAAATAGACTAACAAAATTTCAAGGAAATAATGTTATTACTGGTGATCAGCACTTAAAGCAATTTGTCAATATGATGGAAGAATTTGAGATCAAATTTGAGGATGTGTACATAAAATAGTTTATTCATACTGTAGAGGAGGATGCACAGGACTAGTATAAATCTTTGTCAAACAACTCCATTGATTCATGGACAGAAATGAAGAATTATTTTAGATTTCACTATGGAGATAAAACAGACCCTAGGTTTCTTTTATCAAAATTTTAAAATATCAAGAAGAATCCTAATTAGTCTATTCATGACTTCAATACTTAGTTCAATAAAACCTTGAATAGGCTACCTGTAATCCTGAAGCAAAGTAATGTTTCTTGTTTAATAAAATACTCTGATGCTTTTGACAAAGAGGCTACCTATTATTTAAGGGAAATGAACCTGGGAACATTAAGGCAAGCCTTCACCATGGCTTTGCATATTGAAAATAATATCAAATCAGTTGGTAAGCCTCTTAAGAGGGAAGTTATCAAGTTTATCAATCCAAAGAAGCCTCAATCAAGTAAGTATGTGGATCTAGAAGAGGTTGTAAAAACATTGGTTGGAGCTATTAAGGAAATATCCTATAAACTAGCCAGAGCAGAGAAGGGTATTGGACAAGGTTCCCAAGGTCATCATAAAGTACAAGGTCAAGAAATATTTGTAAATCATCATAGGGGTGATCAGAGATCTCATGATAGAGACAAAGGGATCGTGGGATCAGGAAATAGACAGCTCCAACCTAGGGAAAACAAATTGGTGCCGGATCCTTTAGCTTCCAAAGTTGCTACTGTGGAAGAGGTCCATGATATGGAGTGGTGTGATAGATGTTTCTTTCCCCATTCCCCATGTGATGAAGATAAAGAAGTTGAGGAATTTGATGATGATGAGACAAATGATGATGCATGCATGATGGATTACTCTACTAGTTCACAGCATGGAGCAAGCTCAACTGAAATAATTAGTGCCAAAACTATTGTAAATTTTTGGGATTGCATTTAGCGGGTATTACCCCTTCCTCCCTCTCATACTTTTGAAATAGATATGGTACAAGCTTTTGAGTCTCCTAATAATGATTTTTAATACTTAAGGGCATTAATGATTAAAAAGTGTGATGGATGATTCCCCTCTGAGGAGGATAGGTAGTTGTTAATTTATGTTTTCGTTTCCCAAGAAAAACAATATAACACTAGGAGTAAAGTTATCAAAGGGGAAGGGCCTCATGCCAAACCAAAAACTGTAGTTCTCACCAATATCCCAAAAGAAACTCCTACTCGCATTGTATTCAGTGTGTATTCTGAGCTTCCTTTATCCCAATATCTACTTCTATTGATGCTAGCATTACACGATTTTCTGGATCCACGTGAACACGAAAGAACGAGGAGATCATACTGAGGGGATAAGATCACACACACCATCGGATTTGCCACTGTTCTGCAGAATCCAGGTTCTAGCTTTCAAAGTTCTAGTTAGAATCATATCAAATAGAGTAGTTAATTGCTTTATTTCAGTAAATTTTATCGTCCATATTTCCAGGGAAGCTGTGGGGATTGATAGTTTCTAAGAAACTATGATTCACTCCTCACTTCTGAGGTAGGATCAAGAATCTTGCAAATAGATTAGATGAGCTATTTTATTGTTTAGAATAGATCTATAAATTGCACAGACAAATAGCTACACTCGGTTATTTTGTTTGTTTTAAATTATTATTTTAGTTGTCTTTCTAGATATTTTAAATAATCAGAAAAACACAAAAAGATAGAGAAAACATATATGCTATAGATACACTTCACATAGTTAAGTTTCATTTTGTTACAGTTAATTTACTTTGTTACTTTTGTATGACAATCACGGGACCTAGAGAGCCTAGGGAATACATATTCGAGCCAATTATGCCCCAGCCCAATCTCATCATGGAAATAACTGATATAGATCAAAATATTAGGATTCAAGTCTTCTGAACAATGGTAAGCTTGCAACAAATAAATTCTCAGTTGAGCAGACTAAACATAGAAGACGACCAAGCACACACGTTTTGGACAAATCAACCGAACTACAGATTACCCTAGGCAAACATTCATATGACTGTAGAAGGGTTCGAAAGAGAACGAACCTTTGGTTGTGATCCTTTGGTCCCACAGCCAGATGCAGGAGATACTCTTCTAGATATAGATACCAGCCTAAGAATCCAGGTTGCACGAACACCTGTAGGGTATTCTTAGAAAATCACACAGTTATTGATCCTAAACATAGAAGCTGAGAAAGCATACAATTACTAGATATTAGGGATTAGGACTTGATTTCATGCATGACCATAACAGGTCGATAATGAATAAGAGTCTATGGTTATGACCCACAAATCCCACGGCCCAACGAATCCACAGGAGAATTAGACATAGACATTGGCCTACGCACACTAGTATTCTAGTCTACTCCACTTCCACCTATCATCATCGAACAATTATCCTTGCTAGACACAACAGCTAACAAAGCTAGAGAGTTCTTGACTAGGCCAGAGAACCATCCATAGGATTGGCTACATTTACCATCCACCATATGACCCTATCCGGAGAAATACACGAAACTATCCTGGGT
Organism: Taxus chinensis; assembly: GCA_019776745.2. Lineage (NCBI taxonomy): Eukaryota > Viridiplantae > Streptophyta > Pinopsida > Cupressales > Taxaceae > Taxus > Taxus chinensis. Next base: position 620,075,180 of record CM034149.1, on the reverse strand, counting down.
CATTTTCCACGTATTCCACAACCCATAGATCGAATCATGCTAGAGCTCGATATTGATTGGAGCCTTCGAGCAGTCATCCTTGCTGACTGATCTATCACACCAGCCCAAGTTAGGAGGGATTTCTTTTCTTTAGATTCACAAGTTCTGTTAGTGTGCATTGAGGACATTAGATTGCCTAACTAGTTTGTCTGTATCTCACACATATTCCATCCCCACCGGCTATCTCGAAACGACCTCGAGAGGTCGGGTGCAAGAAAGATTCACTTGTAGATTCCCACGCTCGCTTGTCACTTTTCTGTCATACAAAATTGGTGAACCCGATGTGAAACAAACAAAATTAGTGAAGCTGACGTGAACTTCCTACTTTCTAGTTCGGAGTCATAGTATCACGTGTTCTTCCAAGTTTAGTATACTTTCCATCTTCTTTGTCTCATTGGCTTTTACCTTCGCTCCTTCCCATTATTCTACGGGTATTCATATACCCCCTGAATATGTCGGGATTTGATGCATAATGTAGACCCCCTCTTGGGTCTTGAGGCATACTACGCCCAACAGAATAGAAAATCATCACCCTCGCTCTCAGTGTGGGGGTGACAACTATTCAACTAGTCAGTTGTCAACACAAACTCCAAGGATCAGATATAGCTCGCCCTTCCAAATAGAGGAGTTGGAACAACTCACTCAAACGCAACAAATAGAGCCTTCACGCTCGAACAATATGACATTCACCGGAGAATCTAGTTCATTTCCTCAGGTACTACTTAGACCACAAATTAGTAGACAATTAGACTCATACCCAGGTTTAGACGATGAATATTCGGTACATTATACCAGGAATGACCAACGTTCTCGAGGTATGTATCCACCTGTAAGAGGTTTACAACCACAACCCGAGGTCTCTTTTCAAGAAAATACCTCTATGCCACTGCATATAGGAAATACTCTCAGAAAAACTTGGCAAGATAGCGATCAGTTCATAGCAGGATATCACATGCCTATACAAAACCATGGTATACAACAAACACCACCAAGGCAGAATATCGTAACTTCACCAAATGAAGTCATTTCAACTCTAATAGAAAAGGTTAGAGGGTTAGAACTTACCCAAGCAAGTCGAAATTCACAATTCATGCAAGCAGGGAGTTCCAATCCTCCACACCAACCTAGCCAAGTGGATCTCCTCACAGGAGTAGGCACGTTAGGCATGACTCCTCAGTATTCACAACAAATGCCAACTAGACCCACCATCTCTAGCACTATTCCTCCCGGTCTAGTACAGAACAATCCATTCCTAGATAGTACCCCATCATACTTAAACATATACTCCAAATCACCACAAGGGGATATGTTCTCTTCTCCCAGCATTTTTTCTCAAACACAGGGGCTTCCTTATGCCCCTACCAACACATACGTTGTGCCATATCAACAACCCATCCCACCACCACTCCCTCAGCAGGCACCATCAATGGTCGAAAACATATGCGATAGGGACTTACTCATAATATTTGAAAGAACCCTTGGATTTCACCATATGAAGCGTCATGCTTCCAAGACCTCTGCCCGATTTGCCCAAATACAAAGGAGAGGGAGATCCAAACATGCATATCAAAGCTTACGCTACAGCCATTCGAGAACTACTCCCATGGGATGGGGTTGTTGCTAAAATATTCCCAAAAACCTTGGAAGGCATCACTCTTGATTGGTATTATAGAATACCTGAGGCTTCCATCCATTCATTCAAACAACTCGTTTCAGAGTTCATCAAGGCCTTCGACATGAACAAACTATTAAGAACAAGAATCAGGGAGTTCTTACACATCAAACAAGAACACAACGAATCTGTCACTCATTTCATCCAAAGGTGGCGTACAGTCCTTTATTCCTCGGCAAGTGCTCCAAACATGGATCAAATGGAACTATGTGATTTATTCCTTCATTCGCTTAGTAGAGAAGTGAAGGAAGAATTCTAGAAGTTCCCATTATGAACTTACGATGAAGTACTAGAGAGTGCTCTTCGAATAGATCAAGCAGCAATTGATAGTGGTCGTAAAATATATGGAGCAAATGGGAGGTTAATCACCCCCAATCAGAACACTACAACTTATCCCACTACCACGAACGTCAATCAAGGACCTAAAATCCTTAACAAAAATTGGGGTGTAACAACAGATGGAGTAACCGACCAGCCTAAAAAGGTAAATGTTGTCAATACTCCATCACAAATAAACAACCAACGAAATAATAGCTTTACCCCGACAGTCAATGCAGTGGATTTTAATCATCCACTACAACAACAACAATGGTGAAATCCCATACAGGGTCCAAGCCAAAATTCAACTAGGTACCAAAACCAGAATTCAAACCAAAGACAACAAACGCAAAATTTTAATAGACAACGGTTTGATCAAAATTTTGGGCCACAATACACATCAAATCAACAAACTAGGAATTACAATCCTAATTCATACTGTGGTTTCCACAAAATTCAGGGACATGACACTAGAACATGTCATGACTATAATAAATTCATGTAACACTTGCCAAATGAATTAAAACAACTTTTTATGGATATGTTCTTAGAAAATCCTGTCACCAACGTCAAATACCTTTTCAGGGGCAGTTTCCCCTCAAAACGAACCTCTGAAGATCTTTAATGATCCACTCCCAAATCATGATAACAACAGGCTAAATCTAACTGGGACGAACAAGGGTGCAATGATAGGAAACAATGATCATGAAGCCTCAACCTCGCTAAATCCATTAGTTGCGCCGCAACTAGGAAGTCAACCACAACCTAAGGTAGTCGGTTTAGTAGAGTTAGATGCTGAGCTACCCATTGAAGCTATAACAAGGATGCGAGAGTATTTCTCTCAGCCAAGTCCAAGCCACCTGCCAGAGGTATATGACGTCCAACAAATCGTAGTAAAACCTGTGGGAGCCTATGATTTGATTAACGACCTAACAAAAACCTTCTCACACATTTCATTCTTAGACTTACTAAAAAACTCTCCTGCCCACAGGGCTGCTCTTTTAGAAGCATTAGGTTTAGGTCATTTAATTAACATCACTCCATCACCTGAAACACAGGTAAATCATGTGGACTTTGATGTTCATCCTCCAGGGTAGGCAGATAGGGATGTCGAATTCATATTTGAGATAAAAAAAAATGCCGACAAATGCTGAGATCACACGCCGAGGTGATCCAGCCTTACATTTACAAGTATGGATTTATAACAACTATGTAAAGCATGCAATGGTTGATGATGGGGTGGCAGTTAACATAGTCCCCTTCTCTTTCCTCCAAAAACTAGGGTATGGAGAAACCAATTGCTCCACAACTCGAAATACACTAAGGGGCTATGATAGTCTTAAAGCCACCTCGGTTGGAACTATAATATTTCCGGTCACCTTAGGACCCAAAACCATCTTGACTGAGTTTTATATTATAGATTAGGAAACTAACTATAATATGATCCTCGGTTGACCTTGGATACACCGCATGAAGGCAATCCCTTCTACACTATTTCAATAAGTAAGGTTTTTACATTTAGGAAAGGTATTCGTGGCCAAAGGTGATCCAAAACCATTTGATGTACACCTAGCTGATTTAAAGAAAAGATCAGGCGTACACTCAGAGTTTGAACTCCCAATAAATCAACTTAATAAATCTACCGACACAAAAACAAATGAAAAGTTGGTACCTACGACAAATCTTGAAGCTATGAGCCTAGCCAAAGTAACCCCAACCCCTAAAGATGAGGCTAACACTGTAGAAGCAGTATCATTAAGAACTACTGCAAAAATTGTTGAACTGCTAGAAAATTATCTACCAATATTCTTACCATTCGATTCAGTAGGCATAGGATATCCCCTAGGCATTGGCTCTCTTCCAGCAGAGGATCTCTGTATGGTGGAAGTAGAATATGCAAACACAACAGATATCCCAGCATCCATATTCCCAGTCAAATATTGGACACTCCATTTTGATGGAGCTAGATGCCGTTACGGAGCAAGGGCAGGTGTAATCTTCACTTCCCCTGAAGGAAAAGTCTTACCTTTTTCCTTTAAACTAAATTTCGAGTGCACAAATAATGGCACTGAGTATGAAGCCCTCCTCCTTGGCCTCATCTTAGCTAAAATAATTGATGTTGATAACATCAGAGTCTAAGGAGACTCACAATTGATAGCAAACCAAGTCTCAGAGATATATGAAACCAAAGCTGAGCATTTACAACTTTACAAAAAAGTTGTATTAGATTTAAGCAAGGAATTTGACTTCATATCAATTGAAGCAATCCCACGAGAGGAAAAACTTCTCGCTGATTCAATAGCAACTTCCGCATCACGTTTTACTCTAAGCAATAAGTTAGAGGATACCCGTTTCATAGTATCCCTTCGTGATGAACCATTGATAAAGACAATGATAAATTCTCTTTTAAACAAAAATGAATCTACTATCCTCGACCATGATGATAGTGATATGGCCACTTTGGATTACTTAAAAACCTATGCAGCACTACATCTCTCCTATCATATGATAGATTTGTCCTTAATCCCACATTCATCTTCCTACTTCGGAAATCCCATGGTGAATCTTCCCTCACAAATGGAACCTAGCATATGCACAGTAGAAAATGGGGATGATTTGGATTTACCTCCAGTGCCACCTGAGTTTGAAGAGGGTAACACCTCTTTGATCGAAGAAACAATTGATATTAACATCGGAACGGAAGAATAACCAAGGATATTGAATTAGGGTCCTCGTTAACCCCAAAGGAAGTAGAAATACACACTTGGATCCTCAAAGAACATCAGAAGGAGTTTGCATTTAATTATAAGGAAATGACAGGGGTTGCACCCCACATCGCGGTGCACAACCTCGTCACTAAATCTGATGCAAAGCCAGTTAAACAAAAATTGAGACCCATGAAACCCAAGGTAGATCTCATGGTAAAAGAGGAGGTAATAAAACTCCTCCAAGTAGGATTTATCAAGCCAATCGATTACTCCCAATCGGTGTCTAACATCGTTCTCGTTCTCAATAAGAATGGAAAGATACGCATCTGCATAGATTTTCGAGACATCAACAAAGCGTGTCCTAAAGATGACTTCCCATTGCCATCCATTGATGTCATTGTTGATGCAACAGCTGGGTTTGAACTTTTGTCTCTCATGGATGGATTCTCAAGATACAATCAAATTAAAATATCTAAACAAGATCAAGCTAAAACCACGTTTATAACTCCCTGGGGAACTTATTGTTATGTTGTCATGCCATTTGGTCTCAAGAATGCTGGTGCTACATACCAGCGAGCTATGACATATATATTTCATGATTTAATTCATAAAATTGTGGAATCCTACATAGATTACTTGTTGGCTAAGGCCAAGAAGCGTTGTGACCATCCGGAAGAACTCCGCGTCATTCTGTCATAGCTGATAGAGTACGGAGTCACGCTAAATCTAGAAAAGTGTGTCTTTGGAGTAACAGGAGGGAAGCTCCTAGGTTACATCATATCGTTACGAGGGCTAGATGTTGACCCAACCAAAATTTGGGCTGTCCTCAAAATGGTTCCACCTTCGGATGAATCTGGAATTAGGTCATTCCTCGGAAAGCTGGGTGCAATCCGGAGATTCATCCCGGACTTAAGTTTCGCCATACATCCAATCAACACTTTTCTCAAGAAAGATTATAGCATTAATTGGACTGAAGACTGCAATGAAGCTTTTGATGTAGTTAAGTGTTTCCTGTTATCACCACCTACACTAATGCCACCTAAGCTAGATCACTCGTTCATTTTATATTCACGAGCAACCAATGTCTCACTAGCCTGCATGTTGGCTCAAGAAGATGATGACAAGAGAGAATGTGTGATTTATTTCATTAGCTGAACGTTGCTCGACTATGAAACACGTTATACCCAAGCAGAACGAGAATGCCTCGCCATAGTCTTTGCAACCAAATGCTTAAGAAACTATATACCGAATTAAGAAACAAGGGTCATGGTAAAAACGGACCATTTACGAACTTTCCTCACACAAGGGTCCTTGTCTAAAAAGGCTGGACGTTTTATAACCTTAATGGGGGAATTCAAATTAACATTTGTAAATCATAAGTCGGTTAAAGGACAAATCATCGCAGATTGGTTAGCTGATAACCCATTAGATGGAGGCGATCTAGTAGATTTAGATTTTCCAGATGAGTGCATATACTACATCGAAACCTGACCCTCTATCTCTGAGTTTCCTTGGTACGCTGATATCATTAATTATATCATGGACCATACGTATCCAGAAGGAGCTACACCGTAACAAAGAAGGTGGTTACTTATTATCGTAGCTAAATACATCATTATAGAGCAAGTGCTCTATCGGAAAGCATTCAAAGGAATGATCCTAAGATGTGTCGACACGAAAGAATCCAAGAAGATTATCCATGAATCCCATAGTGGAATGTGTGGAGGCCACTTCGGTGGTCATGCCACCACTCGTAAAATACATCGAATGGGCTATTTCTGGCCTACTCTAGAAAACGACGCAATAGAGTTCATACACAGGTGTCATAAGTGCCAAGAATTCTCACATGAGATCCATATGCCAGCACAAGCTTTACAACCAATCACTACTCCATGGCCCTTTTCTACATGGGGCCTAGATTTAATAGGGAAATTCTCTCCCTTGTCCACAGATGGCCATAATTTTATAATCACGGCCAACGAATATTTTACCAAATGGGTAGAGGCTATGCCTCTTACTACTGTACCTGGTTCTGTAATCACCAAGTTCATTTTAAACCAAATCATTTTCAAGTACGGCATCCCATAAATCATTATCTCCAATAATGGAACTTCTTTTAAGAGTGAAGAGGTTCGTGAGCTATGCAATAAATTTAAAATAAGCCATCATACGGCTTCCTTGTATTACCCTCAAGCCAATGGACAGGCTGAAGCAACGAATAAAAAACTAAAAGCCATTCTCCTTAAAACAGTGAAAGAAAACAAACGAGATTGGCACTTGAAGTTATATCCGGCCTTATGGGCCCATCGAACCTCAATAAAAACACCAACGGGAGCAACTCCTTTTTCACTAGTATTCGGGGCAGAGGCAGTTCTCCCACTCGAGGTTGAAATACCCAGTCTCCGCATTTCATTACAAGGGATTCTGGATGAAGACACTTACAGAGAAGCACATATTTCCCAGCTAGAAAGCCTAGATGAAACTAGGTTAGATGCTGAACAGTGGCATAGAGTCTATGCCGACCGGTGGTGTCAGCAATATAATAAGAAAATCTATGAACGCGACATATATGAAGGTGATCTAGTTCTAAGACTAGACAGCCGGATCGACAAGAAGACCGGCGAAGGAAGGAAATTTTGGCCTAAATGGTTAGGCCCATACCGATTCATGAAATACTATGGGAATGATGCATACCTCTTATGTATGCTAGAAGGTGAGGAATTTGGTGAAACAGTCAATTCCCTACACCTCAAGCGTTTTTACGCGTAAGTAGCTAGCACTACGTATATATCTATCTACATTGCATCTTCATATAGATTAGGATCATATTGTCTGCTTGTTTCATACACAAATGGTGATTAAGGAATCTATTCTCAAAGTAATTCATTACAAACTCATGATGTTGTTGGCATAAACACTTTAATCATACTTCTCCATTTTCATGATATCATCAAATTATCTCAGAATCATTTTATCAAATAAGCTAGACATGGCAAAGTCTTAACGGTAACCATACCAAGATTTGCAAGTTTATTCTCACTTTTGATTCCTTCTTAGGGTAGGTGTCTTGCCTATGGTCTGTTCTAGAAGCTTCATGGTGTCACATCTATCCCATATGTATATCTCTTTGGAAATAAACACATTCTGACATTTCACTCAAATAAACAAGTCAAACATTGGTCAAACAGAAAATATTAATTTTACACATTTCCTTGCCCCACCAACCTTTGGTGATGAGCTTGCGTCTCTTACTAGTGACGTAGGGTTGGGAAAGGATGGGAATGCCCTTACTCGTCTATAATTTTCCCATGGTGATAAACCCACACTTCTTATTAGTAGCATGGGGCAAGGTGTAGGGGGTCCTCTTGACAAATAAATGCAAAAAGTCATACACAAACAATTCAAACTTTAAAACTTTGTGTTTCACTCGGAATGTTTCGTTCCTTATAGAAACAGATAAGGTTAGGGTTAGGAGGAATACCTGTAGAATGTCGAGATGATGTGCGCGTACCGTAGAGAAAGATCAGGCTGACTGCGAAGAACTCCTTTTTGTCTTGGAAGGACTACCTACAAATAAGAACACAAGACCACAAGATTTTGATTAGATAATAAATGAGGAAACTGCCTTGGGCCCAGGAAATGTAAAACTTCCTTTCGAAGGTGGTCATTTTCCCTGCTAATATGAGTTAACACAAAATATTGTAAAATATCAATCAAATTGCTTGGCGTTGAACTGGGTAGGGGAAAGGCTGTTTTTCCTGGTTTTGATCAAAGGAACTGATGCCGGTTACCTGATAACTGATGGCGGTTATTGATAACCGATACCGGTGGGTTCTAGGATCTTCTGGGCTGGTTGTGGAGTTTGTAATGGCTGATTTTTGGATGGTATTGGGAAATGGGATGGTTAGAAGCTAAAAGAATGATAGTTAGAGGCAATGGTACGTTGGATAATGGATTCAGAGAACGGATTTGGGAGGACTGTAATTCCAAAGAGCATAAGAAATGTTATGATGGAGGACATGCAAGATGTAACTTACTGGTTTTTGACGAAGATGCCAGTTGATCTCCTTGGCTGCCAACTCTTCTGGTTTCTTCACTCGTCTCTGCTCGGTCAAGTGAAGATCTGGACTCTGTTCCTCACTCCCAATGATCTCTGTTGATTCAAAAATCCTTTCCTTTGACCCCAAAAATGAAATTTCGGTCCGTTGTTTTGGTTTGGGGAGCCCATTTACAGGGAACCGATGGTGGTTGCGTAACCGACGGCGGTCGAGTAGGAACCGGCATCGGTAAGGAAAAAGTAGGCTATTTTTAGTAAAATAGCCCACCTTCCCTGCTTTTCTCCCGAGAGATCAGTTGTGGGCTTGGTCAAGTGACTAGAAGGTCAGTTTTGGGTGCGAGAAAGGGGTCATTAGTTATGGGTGTAGGTGTGGACCAAGTTTTAGGTTTTAATTAGGTTAGTTTAGGATTAGGGCTAGGTCATGATGAGGTGGCAAAATGAGGTGGCAGGTGAGGTGATGGGGATTTATCAATTACAAGGTAATTAATAAATAATTGTGTAAGGTTTAGGTAATGAGGTTAGGTTACGAAATGGGATGCGGGTCACAAGGGGTCGTAAGACACGAATTTGGTGTCTACATTAGCCCCTTATTGTCGTGTAGCTTGTTCTGTAAAGCTGCGCGGACAATAATATGAAGTGGTTTCTCATGTTAAGGATATAGGTAATCCCCCTCAAATCTATCACAGATTGAGGGAACGGGAAATCAGGGATAGGGTTGATAAAGGGTACATGTTGTAGAGAGGATGGTAAGGTGGTGGGGTAGGTCCAAGGAAGCAGACGCATGTTGAAATGCAATAGTACGACTAGGGTACATGATTTGACGAGCAAACCAGCAATGTATAGGCAATGGTCGATAGTTTATCCAAACAAGGGTGATATAATCTTGGTATCCAAGGCATAGGAAGTAGCTCCAGGGTATATAATAGGTAAGGTACATGAACGTTTAGGCATGTTCGGCAGTACCAAATGGTTGGTTTGGTTGAGATAAACGTCACGGTCTAGGTCTAGGCAAAGTTGGTTGACAGATCAAGTCAAGGACCCTAATCATGCTAAAACACGAACAGGGGAGCTCGATTGGACAAAAAAACTACAGGATGGGTGGATAATAGTGTATGTTGGTGATGTTGGGTAAGGTATGGAAGTAGTACGGCCTTGGGTCGGGCCAAATGGTTGGGGTGCGGCCTTGGGTCGGGCCGGATGGGTAGGGTGAGGCCTTTGGTCGGGCCAACTTTTTGGGTGGCGGCTTTGGGTCGGGTCGGATGGGTAGGGTGAGGCCTTGGGTCGGGCCAAATAGGTTAGGGGGAGGCCTTGGGTCGGGCCGGATGGGTAGGGTGAGGCCTTGGGTCGGGCCAAATAGGTTAGGGGGAGGCCTTGGGTCGGGCCAAATAGGTTAAGGGGAGGCCTTGGGTCTGGCCAAATGGGTAGGTTAAGGCCTTGGGTCGGGCCGAATAGGTAGGGCGAGGGCTTGGGTTGGGCCAAATGGGTAGGGCGAGGCCTTGGGTCAGGCCAAATGGGTAGGGCGAGGCCTTGGGTCGGGCCAAATGGGTAAACAAATGGTGTTCAGCAAAGGTGGATATAGGCGATATGTGGGTAAAAAGGGGAAAATGGTAAATAGGGGCAAAAAATATTGGGGGAAAGTTGGTAGAAAAACCGATGTCGATTCTACATGACCGATATCGGTTAAGGGACCGATACCGGTTCATTAGGGCAATAATGAAACCGATATCGGTTATGGGCGGAAAACCTATAAAAAGAAAAATACGGCTTGTCATTGACACTTTGTTATTTTGAAAACCAAATTGACTTGTCTGACGTGGAGAGTTGAGATTGGAGGTTTATTGAGTGAGGTGGAGCTATTTTGCTGGAGGAGTGAGTTGTTTGCGGGCCCGTGTGAGGAGGCGGCAGTGGTTGATTGGCCGGGGACCCAGCAGATCAGAATTGGGGCCATGGCACAGGCAGGAGGAGCAGGAGGGGCTGGACCAGCTGGACCACCACCACCCATCCCACCACAACGACGTGTCGTCGTACGGGTAGGTTCGGAACACTTTATTTTGTGCATTTGAATGGTATTAAGCGAAATTGGGGGTTTGGGTAGGAATTTGCATTTTTTAGGAAATAATGAGTAAATTGACGTAATTTGAAAAACGAAGAGGATAGATGGGTAAAATAGGGTAAGTCGGCTGGGTGGGTAGGGTTTTATGGTGTTTGGGTGGGTAGATAAGTAGAAAACGGAAAAAATGTAAGTTGGGGGCCGCGCGGGGGTTCGGCTCCGGGAAAATACAGCGACCGATGTCGGTTGGGTGGGTTTGGTTGTTGGGTGGGGTGGGGTTTGCTTGGGGTGGGTTGGGTTGATTTGTTTTGTTTTGGGGTTGGGTGGGTTTGGATTTGTTTTGTTTTGGGGTTGGGTGGGTTTGGATTTGTTTTGTTTTAGGGTTGGGTGGGTTTGGATTTGGGTAGATTTTGGGCTTTGGGTCGGGTAGCGGTTTGCGTGGGGTGGGTTTTGGGTGGGGTGGGTTGGGTTGGGTGTGTTTTGTTTTGGGGTTGTGAGTTTGGTTTTGTAGGTGGTGTGAGTTTGGTTTTGGGTGGGGTGGTAGAGAGTCGGGGTGTGGTCGGGGGGATAAAAGGGGGTTTAGAGGATAAAGTAGATGTTGTGATAAAAAGTATGTCTAAGGATGTGGGTTGGTTTTACAGGCATGTCAGCAGTTGACGATGCGGGATAGGATGCCCCCGCTGTTGGTGCAGATGAGACCACATGTATCCGCAGCTCACTGGGTGATCATGTGCGAGGTGGGACTCGGTGGAGTCCAGAGGTATAGAGCGATAGAGAGAGATCACAGCCTGATGGTCTCCCTCATCGAGAGATGGGATCCGGCGACTAATGTGTTCCATCTCTCGACTGGGGAGATGACTATTACGTTGGAGGATGTGTATCACATCCTTCGACTACCTATCGAGGGAGAGGCAGTCTTCCAGGTAGATTCCGAGACTGCCATGGATAGCATATTACAGGTTTTTGGAGATGCAGCCGCGCTACTTACCTATCACAGCACGAGCATTGGGTATGGTGACATGTACCGTGCGCATCGACACGAGACACGGCTGGCTGTGCTGATGATGATTGGGATCACCTGCTTCGCCCTCCCGGACTCAGAGGGAGGCCGCTTTCCACGGGCATTGATGGGGGTGCTTCATGAGATGGTGGAGGAGCACACCTGTTATGCTTGGGCACCAGTGTATCTGGTGCAGCTATACAGAGAGCTCTGGGGTTATCGCCGGATGAGGCAATTCAGTATCTGTTCGACATTTTTGCTGCATTGTTGGGCATATGAGCACATCATATGCATCAGGCCAGTTTGGTTACCCCAGCAGCCAGGGCCACAGGTTATATACAGATATGGATTTTAGAGATGGTTGGGAGTCATGGGGCAGCCACGAGTAGTGCTTGTGGGGAGAGACGTTGCCTACTACAGGCATTTGTTAGAGGGCCTGACAGCGGTAGATATCATATGGAGACCTTACAGAGGCCATCACCCACACAGAGGAGGCCGAGTACAGTTACGCTGGATCCAGTACACGTTCTGGATAGCAGGACGGAGGCCGGGAGAGTACGAGAGGATACCCCTAGAGAGGGTACGCAGGCAGATGGGGCTACGACAGGACGACCCACCTCCCTTCCCTTAGTACAGGAGGGATGATGTAGAGGCACCACTGCCTGCACCACAGCCCATGGATCCAGATTGGGTTGCAGAGAGGCCAGCAGATGATGGCGTAGATGATGCTAGGTGCACGGGAGCATACAGGGTTTGGTGGGCTGGTCAGAGAGTGGCGAGGGTAGCACAGCCTGCAAAGCCAGACTTGGCAGCGGTGACGGTAGAGAGAGATCAGCTCAGGGGCCAGGTGTAGTTATTACAGGGGCAGCTTGCTACTGTGCAGGCACAGATAGGGGTCTTACAGGGGCAGCTAGCCCAGGCTCAGGCACAGGCACAGGCAGCACCACCACCAGTCGCACAGCCACAAGTGTAGGTACAGGCACAGATAGCAATACTAGCAGCAGCACAGCCACAGCCCCAGGCATAGGTACAGATACCACTGCCAGCAGCGGTACAGCCACAGGCACCACCAGCATAGGCACAGGGGGTACTGGCAGTAGGAGTCCGGGGACCAGCCCCAGTACCGACGATGGCACGGGATAGATACATGGAGGCGAGAGCGGAGGCCTGGTATTATCAGGATGTTCTTGATAGTACCGGAGCTGAGTATCAGCCATATGCGGCACACCGAGCGGAGACCTCACGTAGTCAGAGATCGCAGGGAGGTGCAGCCACAGCCAGCGTGTCTGTTACAGGTAGGAGGCGAGAGGCACCGCAGGGACCAGCAGGGAGAGGTGCTGAGGGTGGTGGGGAGAGCTGAGGGATCCCCACATAGTTTTTTTATAGGGACATGGGCACCAGTCTGCGAACCAGTTGTGTTGATAGAGGCCTGCGTGCCGTCATTTATTCATGTATGGATTCATTTATTCATTATATACCAGCCTGCAAGTCGAGTATGGGTTGTATATTTGATACCGGCCTACGAACCGAGTATATTTTTGATATGAGGACCGGCCTGCGAGCTGAGTCAAGATTTTGGATAGTTATTGCGGTCTGCGTGCCGGCTTAGTTGTATGATAAGATCACAGAGGCCCCGATGTAGGGCACATTGTATATTTGACAAATTTGTATATATATATAGAGATGATGTTTTGATCCACATGCAGTGTTCAAAAAATGTGTTTAAGTATTTTGTCGATGGTTTGTGATATAGAATGTAGGATGAGTTTAGTTGACATGTTAATATATGGATGATGTTGATGTTTTTGTTTTTACACGTATATAAGGATGACATGTTATATGATGAAATGTTGCATGTTGTGGGTTGGTTTTGTGACATTGTGATATATGTATCTGATGAGTTGGATCCAAATGTTGTATAGATAGATAGTTTTTTTTTTGTTTTGTTGTGGTATCCTTAGTTGATGACTTGTTTGTTTTTGTAAAATAGATGATGTTAATGAACTTGTAATGATATGTGTGGTGGATGGACAAATATGGATAATGGTGTTGTGATGCAGGAAAAGAGGCGGGCGTGACAAAAATTAGGTAAAAAATGAAGAAAAGAACCATGTTGTAAAAAGATAGGTCTATAACCGATATCAGTTATGTAACCGACATCGGTAGATAGTAGACCGATATCGGTTACATAACCGATACCGGTTATTTAGGTATGAGCTTTTCGAAAAATAAAAAAGCTAGGGTGGCAACTTAAGTTCTAATTTTGAGAGCCATGCAAGAAGTTAAATATGTGAACGTGACGCTTTTTGACGACTAAGATAGGTAATTGCATGAGAAATTTGATTGATAAGGAGAAAAGAGACAGGGAAAGTGAATGTGTTCTGAGATTCAGAAGGCAAAAAGGTGAATTTGAAGAGGGTGGTGAGCATGGCAGAACGAGGAGAAGCATCTAGCAGGTAGGGACGAGAGGGAAGACAAGGGCCACCTCAAGCTGCTGCAACTCCAGAGGTAAATGTTTTGGTTGTGATTTGATTTCTGCATGTTTTGTGAATAAGATGAGGGAGAGTATGTGGGTAGATATGAGAAAGAAAAGATGATAACAAGGGTTATAAATGAGGTGAGTGTTACGTGGTAGGTAATCAAGGGTTTCGGGTATGTATGTGTATACAGAGAGGAATAAATGAGCAATTTATTGTCGTAGGTGGTTGTTTAGGCAAGGTGTATGAAAGTAACAGTGACCGATATCGGTTAGGGATAACCGGTATCGGTTAGTCAACCGCTACCGGTTAGCTGTAAATGATACCAGTTGCTGTAGGAATTTCTAGAATTTGAGAAAAAACCTGGGGGGATTTGAGGAATTGAATGGTTGTTTGTTATTTGGATGTATGCAGGCAGAGGCAGGGTTGAGGATGAATGATAGTGTACCAGCACTGTTGTCACGAATCTGAGCGGATGTAACGCCGGTTGAATGGACACTGATAAATCATTTAAGGTTAAGTGGAATCTGCTATTATTCATGAATCACACATAACCATGCTATGTTACAGGCGTTGATTGAGAGATGGAATCCCGAGACAAATACCTTCTATCTGCCAACAGGGGAGATGACAGTAACATTGGAAGATGTGTTCCGTATTTTGAGACTCCCTATTACAGGAGAACCAGTATATCAGGCACTACCTAGCGCAGCACGAGGAGTGATAATAACAATATTTGGTCTATACGCACAAGATTCGACACAGCGAGGTTTATCATTTACGTATGGGGTAATGTATGCAGCACACCCTGAGGAGACAAGGTTAGCAGTGATATTAATGATAGCGGTAGGGTATTATGCATTACCGAGGGCAGAAGGGGGAAGATTTCCAAAGGCATTGATGTGTGTTATCTGGGAGATGATAGAAAGGAACGTGACGTTTGCATGGGCACCTGCATATTTGGTGGAGCTATATAGGGGTTTATGGGCTTGTAGGCGAAATCACAGAACGACACTGGATTGTTCATACTTATTACACTGTTGGGCCTATGAGCACATTGTTTGTGTGTGACCAATAGGCCGACCCATCCAGGCAGGAGAGACCAGAGTACAGAGGTTGGGATTTAGACGATGGGTCCAAACAGAACAAGAGGCAAGATCCCAGGCCGTGACGGGTAACATTGAGTATTACAGGAAGGTATGCGAGAGGGTGAGGATTTCTGATATCTGTTGGAGGCCTTACAGGAACTATATGGTAACCGAGAACATAGCTAAGGAGTTGAGAGGGTGTAGAGCGATTGAGGTGGATCGCGGGGCACAGGCCAGGTGAATACGAGAGGATTCCTATAGATCGCGTGCGACGACAATTTGGATTTGTGCAGGATATACCCCAGGCTTATAGACCATATATGAGGATCGATGTAGAGGCAACATTCTCACCTCCCCAGCCAACACCTCCAAAAGGGCCTGAAGAGGTAGCAGCCGATCGCAGGGTAATGGATGCAGGAACGACAGAGGCCTATAGGTTATGGTGGGTAGCAGAGCTGCGAGGTGTACACGATCGCCCTGACATAGCTGTGATTACAGTAGAGAGGGATCAGCTGCAGCGTTTGGTTCAGCAGCTCCAAACGCAAGTGAATGAGACAAGAGGATTGTTAGCGGTTGTGGAGTCACGATCAGCGAGACTAGAGGCTGGAGTCCTCCACGTGAGAGGGCGTATTCATATATTATAGGAGAGATTGGCAGATTAGTAGGTGGTACCAATAGCCATGGTACCTTTGAGGACAGAGAGGCCTGACGAGAGGCGTCGACGATCACGATCATCACTTGGGTCGGAATGAGGCGTGAGCATCTAAATAAATGCTAGCAAGGTATAAGAACAAATAAGAGTACCGACCTGTGTGTCCATGATAGAGAAGATGTATTGGTTTAACATCTAAATAAAACAAGATATGTATGTTGATTTGAGTTATAATAATAAGAATGTTTGCGTTGTGATTTTTGGTGTTTTGAAAAAGGATAAAGAGGAATGTGATTAAATAGAAATACACAAAAATATTTATATTTACCACACTTGATAAGTTCTGGTAGGGGATGGTCGAGCTAACCTTGGGAGACCCCATGTCTCTGAAGTGCTGCCTATATAGCCCATTGCACAAAGCAAGGAGGGGCCTCAGACCGATGTAGTTCTCCCTTAGGACCAGGGAGAGGTGAATTTAGGCAATTTGGTTGTGGTTAGGCAATTTGTCATTTGGTAAAAATTTGATGTTGGTAGGGTAATGTTGTTGGTGTTGGTAGGATAATGTTGTTGGTGTTGGTAAGATAATGTTGTTGGTGTAGGTATAGGTGAAGAAAAAGTTAGCATACCCAAGTAGTAGGGAATCGTGTCCTGATTAAGATCAACACACAATCCTAGATGCGAGGCAAAGCGGAAAGAGTGCTTCGTAGGTGAAAAGAACTAAACAAACCACACAACGTAGAACGAGCTTGAAGCCCTAGGTACCGTGCATAGATGAGAAGTCAATAGGTGAAAAGAGTTGTATGATCACAATATATCAGGTGTACGTTATGTTCCTTGAGTTGAAACAAACGGTGAGGTGAGGTGGATGATATAGCTGAGGTATAGAGAACTTGTTACAAAGTGAGTGTTCTGATGAAAGAGAACCTACCATAAATAGACAAGTCCATGACCCAAAAAGTTCTTTTGAATGAGGCTTTTATTTGACTGAATATAGACTGATCGATGCAGGAAGTCTACAAGGGATATTGATTGTACTATTCTTGAGGTCTTTACAAAGCTGATCAATGCGAGAAGCTGCTGAGAAAAGGCTGACTATGTATAGCTGTCCTTCGGGGGAGCAGTCTATTTATAGTAGCAGATATGATTTTAGTGCATAGCTGTCCTTCGGGGGAGCCTTCGGGGGAGCAGTCTATTTATAGTAGCAGCAATAGTTCGGCATATAGCTGTCCTTCAAGGGAGCAGTCTATATTTAATTTAGATGACTAGATGTTCTTTTGGCGTGAAGCATCTAGTTTATTAGGAAGTTTGACTCAAGAAAATCCCATAAGAATACGGCTTATTGTTAATACTTTGAAGTCATGGACTAGACTAAAAAGGGGAAGGCATCATCAAGGGGAGTTGAGGAAGTGATTTTGATTTTATTTTGAGATATAGAAAACAAAGTGTATGTAGCGGTAAATGAGCTCAAGGGATGAGCAGTAGGTAGATAAGAAGTGATATAACACTAGATTCAACAGTAGAATGGTCGAAGATGCAAGGCATTAAGGGGTTCAGGCTCAGGTTTACCGTTAAGCGAAGCTAAATGATAAGTGCCTGATCCATAGGTGTGAGTGATTATATAAGGCCCAATCCAATTGGGAGAAAATTTTCCACATTTGCTCTTTTCTAGTTTGGTGACATGTTGATTCTCTTTGAGGACAGGATCACCAACCTTAAAGGTACACTCATGAAGTCGCTTATCATAAGCACGCTTGATGCGTTTTTGATAGATTTGGAGGTGATCAAGAGCTGTAAGACGACATTCGTCAAGAAGCTCCAATTGGGCTAGCCGTTCTTGGTGGAAATCATCATTGGTGAGAATATCCTGAAGGGATATTCTAAGGGAGGGTATTTGTATTTCAAGAGGCAAGACGGCCTCGGTACCATATACCAAAGAAAAAGGTGTAGCATTAGTAGAGGTATGAATGCTAGTATGATAAGCCCAAAGGGCAAAGGGAATGTGATCGTGCTAATTTCTTCCAGATTCATTGACAACTTTCATGAGGATTTTTGGTTAGGGTTTTATTAGAAGATTCATCCTAACCATTGGCCTGCAGATAGTAAGGCGATGAGAAACTAAGTTTGATACCAAAGTTGTCGCAAAGGTCTTGTAACAACTTGTTTTTAAAAGATTTACCATAATTTGTTATTAGGCGATGAGGAATACCAAAACGACAGATAATGTGATGGTTAATGAATTCGACAATTTTTTCTTTTTTGATTGAAATGAGTGGAATGGCCTCCAGCTATTTTTTGTAATATTCGGTTGTTGTGATTATCCAACGGTGACGTTTGTGAAGAGGTCGGGTGAATCTCACCAATAAGGTCTAAACCCCATTGTGAGAAAGGCCAAAGATCTCGTGCGACCTGCAGCGGATGGCTAGGAGTATGTTGAAGGTTGGCATGTTGTTGACACATAACACAACGCTTAACATATTCATAGTAGTCATTATTGAGAGTAGGCCAATAATAACCTAGGTGAAGGATTCGTTTAGCCACGGAAAGGCCACTAAAATGTCCACCACAAATCCCATCATGGACTTGTTGGATGGTATAGGTAACCTCCGCGCCGGTTAGACAGCGAAGGAGGATGCCATTAAAGCCACGTTTATAGAGGAGTCCCCCCATGACAACATAACGAGAAACGCTTTTAAGAAAAGCACGTTTACCAGTACTAGTAAGGTCAGAAGGGAGAACAGAGGTTGTAAGGTAGTCATGGAATTGGGGGTACCAAGTATCCGGCGAGTTAGCAGACACAATATTTATCGTACAAACAACCGGGGCTGAATAGGATGGGGCAAAGATTTGTTGGACCACGACGAATAATTCAGAGTCAGTTGGTGTGGCAGGAATTTGCGAGGCCAAGCAAGCCATAGTATCTGCAAATTTGTTAGTGGAGCGGGGAACGGTTTGGATAGAATAGTGAGTAAATAAGGCTAGAAGTGAATCCACGTAGTGTTTGTACTTTTGAAGTTCCTCATTTTTGCATTGGTAGACGCCCATAACTTGATTGACTACCAATTGAGAGTCACCAAAGATATTGATAGATTTGATACCTAAGTGTATCGCAACTTGGAGACCCAGAACAAGGGCCTCGTATTCCGCTGTATTATTAGTGCAGGGGAAATCAAGCCGGAATGAAAGAGGCATAGGTTCAGCGTCAAGAGGGATGAGAACAATGCCGGCTCCTCCGCCACGCTGGCATTTAGATCCATCGAAGAAGAGGGTCATTTGATACGACTCTTCCCCAAGTGAAAGAGTGGCGATGAGTTCATCGGGGAATGTAAAATTTGTAAACTGTTCCCCAGGTAAAGGGGCCTCCGCAAGTTGGTCTGCAAGAGTTTGTCCTTTGATTGACTTATGTTGTATAAACTCAAAATCGAGGTCGGCGAGGAGCATGAGCCATCGAGCGATGTGTTGGTTTAGATGTGGTTTGGCGTACATATAATGAATGGGGTCCGTGTTGGTGATGACAAAAGTTTTGTGATTCAGGAGGTAATGTCGGAGTTTGGTAACTACGAATGATAGGGCTAAACACAATTTTTCTACATGTGTATACTTAGTCTTGTAATCCACGACGGTACGACTTATATAATAAATGGCCTGTTCTCGACGCGCCGTGTCCCAATGTGCAAGCATAGCTCCTATAGCATGGTCAGTGGCAGAAAGATAAAGGTAGAAAGGGCGGTCGTCCTGGGGTGGGATAAGCAAGGGTTGCTGCAAGAGATAAGTTTTGAGAGCTTCGAAGGCTTGGTGACACTCCTCACTCCATTGAAAGGTAACGTCCTTTTTAAGAAGGTGATGAAAAGGGTGACATCGATCTGAGAGTTGGGAGATGAAACACCGGATGGATTGAAGTTTACCCTGCAAACTATGCAATTGTTTGAGATTTTTGGGTGGAGGCATTTCTAGGATAGCTTTTACTTTAGATGGATCGACCTCAATGCCATGCAAAGAGACGATAAAACCAAGAAGTTTCCCTGAAAGGACACCAAAGACACATTTCTTTGGTTGAAGACGAACAGAATATTGCAATAGGCGATCGAAAATAATGGTTAAAACATCGAGATGTTCACTGCGATGTTTAGACTTTCCAAGAAGATCGTCGACGTAATCTTCAAGGATAGTGTGCATAATGTCATGAAAAATGTAGGTCATAGCCCGCTGATAGGTTGCACCAACATTCTTAAGGCCAAATGGCATTACACGGTAACAGAAGGTTCCCCAAGGAGTTATGAAAGCAGTCTTATGTTGATCGGCCGGGTGCGACCAAAATTTGATTGTATCCTGAAAAGCCATCCATGAGAGAAAGCATTTCATGGCCCGCAGTGAGATCAATAAGTTGATCAATACTTGGGAGGGGAAAGTCATCCTTAGGGCAAGCGAGGTTAAGATCCCGGAAATCCATTGCATATCTAAAGTCCCCCCGTCGCTTTAGTGACAGGTACGATGTTAGAAATCCATTGAGGATAGTCAATAGACAGGATGAAGGAAACAAAGAGAAGTCATTGAAGCTCTTCTTTGACCAAGAGGGCAATGCATGGATGCATTTTTCTCAGTTTTTGTTTGACTGGTTTGGAATCGAGGTTTTGGGTGATGTTATGGATGGCAATGGTAGGATCAATTCCTGGCATGTCAGCGTAGGACCAAGCGAAAGCTTGGTTGCGGGTACGGAGAAAGGTAGTAAAGGCGGCTTGTTCTGATGTGTTAAGGGATTGTCCAATCTTCACTATGTCAGGATCCTCCTCCTTGTGGATGTTGATTTCTATAGTAGATTCGTTTAGCATGGTTTGGGTTTCAGATGGTAAGGCTCGTTGAATATAAGAATCATCCACGCCAAGCTAAGTGAGGATGGATTCGTCATCCTGACACTCAACAACATTAATCAAAGGTGAATCCTCTTCGATCATGTCTGGATACAGAAGGGGCAAAGAAGATGGGTCCTCATTATCACGTTGATAAGTGAGAGGACCTATGAAGATGGCATTTATGAAAAAAAAAAGTTAGGAGGGATAGATTCAGGGTCTATAGATTCTGTGGGTGATGATGGCAAAGTGGGTGATGATGGTTTGGTAGGGGTGACGTCGTCTTCTTCCAGAATACAACTGACATGAGGTGTCTCCTATGTAGGTTTTTCAGCAAAACTGAGACCACTATGATCATTATGTTTGCAGGTAGTCACGAGAATGAGTGTATGTCGGCCTTGTTCGTAAAGACCAAAACCAAAGCCTTTCCAAGCACAGCGAGTCAAGAAGGTGAGGGCGAAACGACGATTTGTCAAGTATTAAAAATCGGATTGGAAGGGGACCACACCAAGAGGAGGTTCAGGGGTAATGGAGGATGCGTCAACACCCCCATACGTTAGGTTGGTGCGGCAATGGGGTGGTCCGTAAGAGATTACCTCCCCTACGCGACGGTCATAGGTGAGATGTGCATGTAATTGTCCGTACTCCTGCGGGGTAGGGAAAGAACTAACGTTATATAGGCAGGTAATCCCCCAGCGTAAGGCATTGAAAAACATCTACCAAGGGGTTGGAGGTTGGGATGTTAGCTGCGGGAAGGGAAGTGGTTTTTGCGACGGTGGTTTCATCAGTTGAAGGTGTAGGCGTAGGCGCAGTTGAGGTGGATGGTTGAGGTACATTTGAAGAGGATGGTTGGGTTGAATGTATGGGTGTCTTGATTGGTATAAGCACATCGTTAGGGTGGTATAACATATTGCAGGTTTTAAAGGGGGGAGGATCAGCTTTTACGGTGTAGGACTTCCCCTCGTACTCAAATTTTATGCATCTATGTAATGTTGAGGGAATGCATCCCATGGCCCGGATCCAAGGACGACCCAGCAATATATTATATTGGAACTCTCCCTCAAGGACATAGAAGAGTTCGGGTAAAGTACGTGGTCCTACCCGAATGTTGAGGATCACGGTGCCTAAGGTAGAGGTAATAGCGTCATTGAATGACCGCAACATGATGGGGTTGGCACACATGTAGCTAGAAGGGATATTCATTTGTTGAAAAGATTTTGAAGAGATGATGTTTAGGCTGGTGCCCCCGTCAATCATAACACGACGTACCCGGATATCCCGGACGTAAGCTGAGATGAAAAGGGCCGGGTCAGGATCTTCGGTACCAAAGTCGATAATTTCATCTTCGGAGAAACTGACAGCAGCGGCTTGCTGTACAGAGCCCGAAGTGGTTGGGGCAGTGGGTTGTTTGGTGAGAGAAGCAACGTGATTGGGTGTTAGAATGGAGGCAACAGGCAGGGTTTCATTAGGTAAAACCTCTATCCCTTGAAGGATCTCAACGAGAGCTTGTCGATGAGATTCAGAAGTCTGAATGAGATCATACAGTGTCATTTTTATGGGTGATTGGTGAAGCTGTTTGATCATGGCTCGATGGGCAGCTCCATTAGAGACGGGGTAAGCGGGTCCACGAATAACTACTTTGGGTGGTGGTGCAATCAGGATGTTTGACGAAGAAAGAGATGCTGCAGGTGTGTTTTCTTTTGCTTTCCCATTGTTTTTCTTACCCTCGAGTAGCGACACTAATCATATTAATCTCGTAGACCTGAAATGAGGAAGATGGTTGGGATAAATCATGGTTTTCAAGAGGTGGGGTTGTAATAATGATAGATCTTGGTGAGGCGGGGGACAGATGGTAGAGGAGAGGGAATTGAAGCTAAAGGTCTCTCCCTTCGTAAGTTGTCTTTCTTAACCTTTCTATCTGGGAGAGGTGACTGACGAAGGATGGTTTTTAAAGCTTTGCATCCCTCCACATCATGTCCTAGTGTGCGGTGATAGGCGCAGATTTTAGACTCATCATAACTTATCGGTCGAGGTTTAGACGGGTCATAAGGTCTAAGTGGGGGTAGGGAAATGGTCGCATTCTCCACCAACATAGCAAGAATTTTGGCGTAAGATCCTTTGAGTGGGTCAAAATCGGAGGAGGATGAGGGTATTGGTTGTGCGGGTTTTGGTAATGTTTGGGCGTGGTTGGTTCATATAGGTTTTGGTAATGTTTGGGTGTGGTTGGTTCGTACGGGTGGTGGTTTAGCCGAGGGGTGTTGACACGTGGTTTTCACTAAACGTGGTTTCTTTGGCATAGAAGCTATGTTGGATGATGAGGCCGCAGATGATGTGGTATCAGAAAACAACCACGGGGAAATAGGAGTGACCGAAAACAAATCTTTTGATGATGGAATTTGTTTAGGGTTGATAGGTGGACAGGATACGCGGAGTGACGGTGTTGCTATACCCTGGGATCTCTGTATAGGTGCAGAAGGTGTAAGTCATTTTGAAGAAAACGCAGGAGGTATGATATATTGATGTAAGGTGGAGGGATGAGGTCCCAATATGGAAGGTGGGTGTGACGATGAGGGTTTTGATTGTGAGAGAGGCACGGATTGAGTTTGTCTCCTAGGTGGCGGGGCGGATTTATTTTTGGATAAATCAAGCCACTTAGGTGGGTGTGTTAGACTGGGTATGGGCAAGGTCCCAAGCGTAGGGGAAGATTTGGCTAAGTTAATAGAAGTGGACGGGGCATTTGGTAGAGGTGAGGGGGGGTGAAGGTGAGAACATGGACATTTTAAGCTTCTGTAAGCACTTCGGGTATATGGTGGAGGCCTCAGAATCGGTCATTTGCATTTGAGTAGAATATGGCGTACTCAAACGTTCCCATAGGATTCGTCTATCTTCTGGAGAATGATAGTCTTCAGGTTTGAATTGTAAATTTGGTATGGAAGAGAGGTAGGTTGTGATTCCAGTCCAATGTGGGCATGATACAAGGGGTAGATGAGGTATTGTATCAATAGATGTTAAAAGGTTGACCGGTTGTTGAAAAGATTTAGGCGATGAAGGACTAATAGGCAGGAGGGGCATGTTTGAGAGGGTCTGTCATGGTTAAAGAATTTGGTGATGTCGGTGCAAGATATTTCTTGTCTAAGGATGTCAAAAGGAGTGGCATACCCTCCTCTTGTGCAGCAAGAGCGGTAGAGGGAGACATCTGGGAAATAGATAAATTAGATAACATTCGTTCGGAGTCTTGTAGGGATGTGGTATAAGAAGACTCATTGATGGGAAGAGAAGTCTGGGCAGTTAACTCCTTTATAGGTAAAGGAATGATTTCGCTTTGGCTTGATGGTGGCAAAGGAGTTTCGGGCTCCTGTGTTAGTGAAGAGGCTTAATTCAAAATTTTCTCGATAGAGGCTTTTGGCTGGGTATCAAAGACTGCATGGATCTCATGAACACTCTCCTCGGCTAAGATATCCTGATTTGTGTTACTGTTGGGAGAGTGATTCGGGAATGGCTTGTTGAAGATTTTCAAATTTCAGTTGGCAGGGGCGTTCGGATTATCGAGGGCTATATCCCTTGCATCAACCATTTCCTGCACTATGTTTTTCAACATCTTACAGCTCTCATGACTGTGTCCCTTCATGCGGTGGAAGTTACAAAAGTCATTTTCTTTGTACCAGGAAGGTATGACGCGAGTGGAATCAAACTCGAAATGAGGTTTAACAGGAGGTAAGGTGATGGCTCCTGCTTTGAGAAAATTTTCCAATATCACACCATATGTCTCTCCCAAGGGAGTGTAGTTAATGGGTTCTGCTTTATACTTATAAGTGGTTTTTGGCAGGGTATTAGACGGTGGTTGGGATTTGACCATCACCACGTGCACGGCCCCTTTTGATTTCGAAGCGGTCGATGGGTGAGGATTGGTGGTGCTAGGTTTGTTGGTGGAATCTGAAGTTCAGAAAGTGGAGTTTTTGTTACGCAACCGTAATTTCTCTTCCTCTAAGGCTCGAATTTCTAGTTTCCGAGCCATGGTAAAGGCCTTGTCGAATGTACGGAAACTTTGAATTTGAAGGGTAGGGGAGATGTGCTTAGCGCAGGCCCACGTAAATAGTTTGATAAGTTCAGTCTGGGGCAAGGCATATGTAAGTTGGTTGATAAGGTCACGCTATCGTCTGACGAAATCTGCGATAGATTCGTCTTCGAATTGTTGAATGGCATAAAGGTCGGTGATGGATACTTTCTTAGCAATGTTAATGGAGAAATGATCCAAGAAAGATTGGGCTAGTTGGTTAAAAGAGAAGATTGAGTGCTGGGTTAAAGCACTGTACCACTCCAAGGCAGGGTCCTGATAAGGACATGGGAAAGGTGCGGAGTAACAAGGCATCATCATGAGAAATCAAATAACAAGCATGTCTAAATGATTGCAAGTGTTGTTGAGGATCCTCTTTACTATTAAAACGGGTAAATTTTGGTAAGTCCCATTGAGGAGGATATGAATGAAGGGGGACAGACGGGTGAATGGGCTCCCCGAACAAACTCACTCGTATGTCAAGGCGCTACGACTTCCTGAAATAGAAGCCTCCAGGTTTTGCATTTTGTCCATCATTTGTTTAATTAGATCAGTAGTTGGATGAGATGATGGTGTGGTTGTGGTAAATGGAAGAAAATTAGACCAAGGACCACCGTTAGACACTGGTGGGGTTAAGTATTGATAAGGTGTGGAGGATGAATATGTTGAGGCGATCGAATAGGGATGTCCCATATAGGATGTTGAGGTTACTGGATATGTGTATGGGAATGAAAAGGTAGGCGGAGCTTGAGAAGGAAAGCTCGTGTGGATAGGTGGCAGAGAGCAAGTCATGAACGGAGCAGTCTGCAAGAGAGATGAGGTAGGGGAAGTCAGTGGTAGTGATATGTGGGGTCCAAGATTAACCAAAGGAAAGCTAATCGAGGTTGTATGAACCTCTGAAGCCGTCGGATTGGGAGACGGGGCTAGAGATGCAGGAAGCAAGGCGGTATTATCAGGCGGAGTGGGAGCTAAATGAGCAGCTATACTAATAGGAATACCCACAAGGAGCTGACCATTAGGCATACGATCAGGGGTATGAGATAAATAGTATTGTACAGTGCTGGAATTAGTGTCCAAAAACTTGGCAAAGTCCTTATCTCCCACAGGAATTTTAGGAACCTCGCTGGTATCCGTAGGATTCCCCACAGAATGTGAAGGGGGTGATTCAGGAAAAGAAACAGAGCAAGCATATGAAACCATGGCAGCGGCTTGCTTTCGAGTGATAACAACCATGGACGGGAGTTCACCGTAGGGTTTCAATATATCAGGAACAGAAACAAACTCAGACTGGTAAAATTGGTAGGTTGCTGGTTTGTCAGGAGTTGGAAAAGACAGTAACCGATATCGGTCTAGTAACCGATGTCAGTTATACTATAGCCGACGTCGGTTAGGTAACCGATGTCGGTGTAATAAGTCTGGGCTAACAAGATATTAAAAAAAAGGCTACTAATTTGATTTTTAACAACATTTAGTATACTTGTCCAGTTATTGATCACAGAAGACAGAGAATGAGAAAGAAAATAGAACCAACAAGATGCACACGCAAATCCAGAGATTAACCCTAGGGTTAATTTTAATTATTGTGGGCTTATGCCTTTAGACGTAGAATGATGTCAAAATCCTAAACAAAAGACTTAGGGGAAATGTCAAGTTGTTTTGGCTTATAAGGTTACCTCAATCAGGCGGAGGAATACCGCGGAAAAAGGGGGGATGTTTGAGCTGTTGTGTTAATTGTGAAGTGATTTGGTATGTGTTGTGCAGTGAAAGTAAGATTAATTTCCTATCAATACCGTGGATATCACCCCCATGTGTACGACCTGTTACTTAATCTACGTTCACTATAATTGAAAAACAACAAGCAGGAATGCAATGCACGTGTTTTAAACCTAAATCGAAAATTATGTTTGATGAAGCAAGAGAGATGACTTTCACTAATGCAAAACTAGGAAAGCAAGACAAATTCTTTACGAAATATATAACAAAAGCAGCAACAACAAGTATGCTTCCTAAAATGAACATAAGCAAGAGATACAGAAACCTAAGATGGGTCCCACCGGGCGTGCCAAAATGTTTCACTCAGAATGTTTCGTTCCTTTTAGAAATAGATAAGGTTAGGGACTAGGAGGGAATACCTGTAGAATGTCAAGATGGTGTGCGCATACCATAGAGAAAGATCAAGCTGACTGCGAAGAACTCCTTTTTGTCTTGGAAGGACTACTTACAAATAAGAACACAAGACCACAAGATTTTGATTAGAAAATAAATGAGGAAACTGCCTTGGGCCCAGGAAATATAAAACTTCCTTTCGAAGGTGGTTAGTTTCCCTGCTAATATGAATTAACACAAAGACTGTAAAATATCAATTAAGTTGTTTCGTTGAACTGGGTAGGGGAAAGGCTGGTTTTCTGGTTTTGATGAGAGGAACTGATGCCGGTTACTGATAACCAATTCCGGTTACTGATAACCGATACCGGTGGGTTCTAGGATCTTCTTGGTAGCTATGGTGTTTGTAAGGCTGGTTTATGGATGCTATTAGGAAATGAGATGATGAGAGGTAAAAGAATGACGGTTAGATGTAATGGCACGTTGGGTAGTGGATTCAGAGACGGATTTGGGAGGACTGTGATTCAAAGAGCATAAGAAATGTTATAACAGAGGACATGCAAGATGTGACTTACTAATTTTGACAAAGATGCAAGGTGATCTCCTCTACTGTAAACACTTCTGGTTTCTTCACTCGTCTCTGCTCGGTCAAGTGAAGATCTGGACTCTATTCCTCGCTCCCAATGATCTCTGTTGATTCAAAAATCCTTTCCTCTGATCCCAAAAATGAAATTTCAGTCCGTTGTTTTGGTTTGGGGAGCCCATTTATAGGGAACCGATGGCGGTTGCGTAACCGACGGCGGTCGAGTAGGAACCGGCATCGGTAAGGAAAAAGTAGGCTATTTTTAGTAAAATAGCCCACCTTCCCTGCTTTTCTATCAAGAGATCAATTGCGGGCTTGGTCAAGTGACTAGAAGGTTGGTTTTGGGTGCGAGAAAGGGGTCATTAGTTATGGGTGTAGGTGTAGACCAAGTTTTAGGTTTTAATTAGGTTAGTTTAGGATTAGGGATAGGTCATGATGAGGTGGCAAAATGAGGCGGGCAGGTGAGGTGATGGGGATTTATCAATTATAAGGCAATTAATAAATAATTGTGTAAGGTTTAGGTAATGAGGTTAGGTTGCGAAATGGGATGCGGGTCACAAGGGGTCGTAAGACACGGGGGTGTCTACACTTTGAGTCAAAAACAAATGAATCAGATGTTCAAAGTCCCAAGAGAGTTAAAATCCTAAAAACCCAGATTTTGTCTACTATGTGGCCATCTACGGGTCTAAGTCTGGATAAACCACAAAGCAAGTTGCATCCAAAACTATGAAGTCACTCGAGTAGAGTAGACTTGTGGTGTCCTAATTTGGTTCCACCAAAGCTTTGTCTATCTTTCATCACTATCATTTCACTACACCTCATAACTGGCACCCTTCCCAACTCTTGGTGATAAGCCCTCGCATCTTACTAGTTGCATGGAGTTAGGGGTAGGGGCAGGTTTATCTGTTCATCATACCAGTTTTTTTTCATCACTTTTCCAAAACAAACATGAAGTATCCAAAATTGCTCACAGAAACTAAGATTCAAAATCACATTTTATCTACATCATCATATATCAGCATCATGAAACACAAAAGGGAAAGTAAAACACTTGCATCATTTGTTCACCATTGCATATATTCTAAAAGAAACATATAAACGTACATCATAGCATACATGAGGAAACTGGAAATAGAAAGAAAGCCATGAATGCCAAGATTTTGATCCAGAACGAATGCATATGTATAAATAATCAATGTTTATATACAATGCCCATCATGCACTAAGCATGGTCAAAACGCTCAAAGAGCCCGGGATATACAAAAAGAATATATAGTATAAAATCTACGAGAGCCAAGTGGCTTCTCAATCCCTACTGGACCCCTCTGAAGGTGCACACCCATGCCTAGGACTTCGGCTACGCTGGTGCTCTGAATACATGGAGGGCTCAGGATCCCGAGGGGCAGCCGCAGTCTCACCACGAGAATGGCTCCTCATCAAACACTCAGTCATCCTGTACCCTGCTAGCTCACTGCGAAGGGTCGATACCATTCTGGTCACGTGCCAGACTGGAGAAAAGACATCGGTATGTCTATCAGCTCCTGAAGGCTCCCAAGCATACATGAACAGCTCTGCGCAGGTCCTCTTCATGGGGATCATTAGGGTATCAATGCATACCGTGCAGATCAAGTCCCGCCACTCCTCGGTAGTCTCTGCAAACAAAGGAGAAAACAAATTAGAAACCAAACAAGGAATTAAAAGATACAAGATAGCAACTAAGGAGATCCTAATAAAGAAACAAACACTAGAAGGGAGAGAGGGTAACTTACTTGGATCACCAGGCCTCCAAGATGGATCTATGGGGTCATCGCCTGCCACGGATGCCGCTACCGACTGAGGGGTTGCTCCTTTAGCTGGAGCAACGTAACACCCTGCAATAGACTCATCCTCCCCATGGCCCTGGGAGAGTGGCTCCTTTGAAACCAGATTCACCCTCTCTACACTTTTCTCGGCCCTCTCTGCCTACATGATGTCCTGGGTATCGGGCCACTCAGGATCACTGTCCTCGGTCTCCTCCTCTGTCTCCCCCCCGTGAACTCCTCAGACTCAGAGTCTACCTCAATGGGGTCATAGCTGCTGTGGGTAGGACCCATGGCAATATGAAGTAAAGGTTCCTGAGGCACACCGGCTCTCCCTCTGGCATGAACTATCCTCTTGTCTGCAATAGGAATGCTAGGAGTAACCACTGTCTAACCCCAGCCTCTAGGCCCCCCTCTGGCCTCTCAAACTGATCTATATATTGGTGCCACTGGGGGAAGCATACCCATGTATGGTAGGCCAAGCTGCTGAGGAACTCGGCCAAAGGGGTGCATCTCCACTCACCCCACTCTGTCAATAAGCTGCCCTGTCGTGGAGTAGGAGATCAAGGTAAGAGCATCCTCGCCCCATATGCCTGCCATAGTCTAGTATGGTGTGGCCTCCATGTCGGCAGTAGTCAGGGAGGCAACTAGCTGATGAGGTACCCTAAGCACTGACATGTCTGACCATCTAGCTACCCTCATAGCTCTAGGATCTGCCACCTCCACACCCCTGCCATAAGGGATGAAATGCTCATAGACCCAACTCATGACTAGATTCAGGTGGCTCAATGACTGACCCTGTAAACGGACCACCCTGTGTAAGTCGTGGTAGGTGGTCCCAAGAATGTCTACTCCCAGGGCATATATCTGATCGTGTCCCTCTATCTGTGCAATAATGGGGGACCAACAGTATAATAATGTATCTCCTCCCTTGTCCCCAATCAATCTCGAGGCAAGGATCCCCATGATGGATTGGCGAAGTAGGGGGATGGGCAAAGAAGGAATAGATTGAACTCTCACCCCCTTCTTTGACCCCGTGGAGATGACTGCATCTCCCATATATGTGGCCCACTGTGTAATCTGTTCCCGTGAGCCTGCTGTCTCTAGGGTGAGTCATATCCCGATGATCAGAACCCCTAGAATGTGATAGACGTCCTCCAGTGTAATAGTCCACTCACCGCGGACCCCTGGTAATCGGAAGGTGTTCTGATCTGCATCCCAATATGAGAACAAGTCACAAAGGATGTGACTAGATGGTGATAAAAAGGAGAAACTGAAGAAAACTAACATATGACCTCACGAGTCGATGTGCCGCACGTGGAGGCATGATCGTTATCTCATCACGGATGTTTTGACTCTACTCATGCAAGAAACCATCACCATGGGTCCCAGAGCTCAAAATCAATCAAATCAACTCGCGTAAATGAATAGAAAAATGGGCCCACTTTTATATATAGCACCCTAATTCGTTGTAAAATGAATTTTTCACAGGTTTGGAGCGCTGATGGAGGTAAGTTCCTATCCCCACACAAATGGTACGTTCTCATTCCCTGTTATTTTAGCGTTTATTTTTCAAAATATTGTGTCTATCTGCAC
The DNA here is from genome assembly GCA_019776745.2 of Taxus chinensis. NCBI lineage: Eukaryota > Viridiplantae > Streptophyta > Pinopsida > Cupressales > Taxaceae > Taxus > Taxus chinensis. The sequence goes on along the minus strand of CM034149.1, from coordinate 620,044,140 downwards.
TTGAGTTCTCTTTTCATTTTGCAGGTAACGGGAATTTTGGATGGTGTCATTTCAACACAAGGATGTATCAGGTATAACTTCTAACTTCCCATTTTGGGACCGCCATACTTGGACCCAGCATTTTACACCTCTTCATGGCTAAAATGCTTCTCTGAGGGGGCAATATGTACGTACCCAAAATTGTAAGGTATTGTACTGCCAGAACAATGTGACACGTTCCCGTATGATGATACAAGTCTCCTCGCAAGGTGTTCAGGATCCAGAAAAGCTCTCCAACTGTGCGTTAACATCCCGCATGCCCCGCTTAGCCCCCGTGTGCTTTATTTTTCCTTTTCCCCTCTTTTCTTAGCCTTTTTCTCTCTAGTGACGAAACCACCACCTTGCCTGGGCGGCGGTCTCGTGACCGCCGCCCTGAACAGGACGGCGGTCCTGTAACAGCCGCCCTGCTCAGGGCGGCAGTCCTTTACGCGTTTTCCAGAAATCTCTTTTAACATGACTCACATAAATTCAATGTTTTACCAGCTTTCTTTCACCGCCATAAGCTTGCATTTATGATTCTGGTTCCTTGGAATAGTGTTTTTCCATTGTTTATAGTTTAAGAGTTCTATTTGGCTTTTACCTTGGGTAAATACAAATGCTATAAATAGATGGTTTTTGCTCAAGCAAATGTCCCCTCATTCCTTCTCATCTTCTCATTTTCAGTAATTCAGTCTTTTATTTTGCTTAGGATTCATAGTTTATTTCGTTACATGCTTAGTTAGCATTGTTTTACTATTGGTAAGCCACATATCCATCTTGTACAAGCAGTGTTGTTATTTCATCCAATCCATTAGAGTAGAATAGCTTAGGAAGCCATTAAAGTTGCAGGTTTTTCTCCTCAAACAAGATAGTTTCAGGTTCTAGATGCTTTATGTTGCATGACTCGCAATAGATCCCACTAGGAATTGCATAAGCCAAGCTCTGTACTCTTGCGCTATTCCTCTCCTACTCGCATTGTATTCGGTGTGTATTCTGAGCTGCCTTTATCCCAATATCTACTTCTATTGATGCTAGCATTACACACTTTTCTGGATCCACGTGAACATGAAAGAATGAGGAGATCATACTGAGGGGACAAGATCACACACACCATCGGATTCACCACTGTTCTGCAGAATCCAGGTTCTAGCTTTCAAAGTTCTAGTTAGAATCATATCAAATAGAGTAGTTAATTGCTTTATTTCAGTAAATTTTATCCTCGATATTGCCAGGGAAGCTGTGGGGATTGATAGTTTCTTAGAAACTATGATTCACTCCTCACTTCTGAGGTAGGATCGAGAATCTTGCAAATAGATTAGATGAGCTATTTTATTGTTTAGAATAGATCTACAAATTGCACAGACAAATAGCTACACTCGGTTATTTTGTTTGTTTTAAATTATTATTTTAGTTTTCTTTCTAGATATTTTAAATAGTTGTTTTCTTAAATTCGTAAAGTTCATCAGAAAAACACAAAAAGATAGAGAAAACATATATGCTATAGATACACTTCACATAGTTAAGTTTCATTTTGTTACAGTTAATTTACTTTGTTACTTTTGTATGACAATCACGGGACCTAGAGAGCCCAGGGAATACATATTCGAGCCAATCGTGCCCAGCCCAATCTCATCACAGTAATAACTGATATAGATCAAAATATTAGGATTCAAGTCTTCCGAACAATGGTAAGCTTGCAACAAATCAATTCTCAGTTGAGCGGACTAAACATAGAAGTCGACCAAACACACACGTTTTGGTCAAATCAATCGAACTACAGATTACCCTAAGCAAACATTCATATGACTGTAGAAGGGTTTGAAAGAGAATGAACCTTTGGTTGTGATCCTCTGGTCCCACAACCAGATGCAGGAGACACTCTTCTAGATATAGATACCAGCCTAAGAATCTAGGTTGCACGAACACCTGTAGGGTATTCTTAGAAAATCACACAGTTATTGATCCTAAACATAGAAGCTGAGAAAGCATACGATTACTGGATATTAGGGATTAGGACTTAATTTCACGCATGAACATAACAGGTCCACAACGACTAAGAGTCTATGGTTGTGACCCACAAATCCCGCAACCCAACGAATCCACAGGAGAATTAGACATAGACACTGGCCTACGCACACTAGTATTCTAGTCTACTCCACTTCCACCTATCATCATCGAACAATTATCCTTGCTAGACACAACAGCTAACAAAGTTAAAGAGTTCTGGACTAGGCCAGAGAACTGTCCATAGGATTGGCTACATTTACCATCCACCATATGACCCTGTCTGGAGAAATACACGAAACTATCCCAGGTCATTTTCCATGTATTCCATAACCCATAGATTGAATCACGCCAGAGCTCAATATTGATTGGAGCCTTCGAGTAGTCATCCTTGCTGACCGATCTATCACACCAGCCCAAGTTAGGAGGGCTTTCTTTGCTTTAGATTCGCAAGTTCTGTTAGTGCGCATTGAAGACATTAGATTGGCTAACTAGTTTGTCTATATCTCACCCATATTCCATCCCCACCGGCTGTCTCAGCATGACCTCGGGAGGTTGGGTGCGAGGAAGAGTCACTTGTAGATTCCCACGCTCCCTTGTCACTTTTCCATCATACAGTACTCATCATGGGTTACAAACTTGGTACCTGTCAGAAAGAAGAACAGAGATATAAGGTTGTGTGTGGACTTTAGAAACTTTAATAAAGCATCAATGAAGGATAACTACCCTCTGCCAAATATGGACAATATGTTACATTTGGTTACTAGTTTAGAATTGTTATCCACCTTGGATGGTTTTTATGGATATAACCATGTAGTTGTGAAGGAATCAGAGTGAATCAAGGCTACTTTTACCATTCCTTGGGGAACATATGTATATGTCAAAATGCTTTTTGGTCTAATGAATGTTGGAGCCACTTTCCAAATAGCAATGGATGTAGCTTTCTCTGGCTATATTAATGATTTTATTGTTGTATATCAAGATGATGTGACTATTTTCTCCAAAAAGAGAGTGACCACCTGCAACACTTAGAAAAATTTTGTCAAGATGCAAGGAGTATGGAATTTCACTAAGTCCCAAGAAGCGCCATTTTGGAGTTCAAAAAGCAAAGCTTCTTGGACACATTGTGTTAAAGGAAGGGGTCATGATTGATCTTGAAATGGTAGAAGCCATCAAAAAAGTCCCTATTCTAAGAACCAAGAAGGAAATTCAATCCTTTTTTGGGTAGATTAATTTTATCAGGATATTTATCTCCAACTTTGTTGAACTAACTATCCCAATCACAACTATGATGAATAAATATCAGAGTATAAAATGGGAAGAAGCATCTATTCAAGATTTTTTTGGGATCAAAGAAGCGTTAAACAATGCCCTTGTTTTAGTAGCACCATGTTATAAGGAGGCTTTCCAAATGTTTTCTTTTGCTTCAGAAAATACTATTGCATTTGTGTTGCTATAGAAGGATGATGAGGGAGGCGAAAGACCAATTGCCTTTTTCAGTAAGGCATTACAAGGAGTTGAGTTAAAATATACTATCAAGGAGAAGCAGGTATTTTCTTCGGTAAAAGAAAAAAAGATCTTTAGACCATATATTCTAAGTTCCAAAGTCATTTCTTATGTTCCCCGCACTATGGTGAAAGATATCCTATCAGAAATGGAGGTTTCAAGTAAGAGATGTTGATGGGTAAACAAATTGCAAGAGTATGATATGGATATCCAAAAAACAAAATCGGTCAGAGGTTTGGGCCTGGAAAAACTTATGGCAAAGAGAAATCTGCAGACAAGTGAGGTAAATGAAGTTGAAGAAGAAAGACTGAATGTCCTTTAAAAACTGATAAATTCTTAATGTTATAAGGACATCATCTTTTATCTCAAACATCTACAGTGCCCTAAACATTTGAGCAATAATTAGAAAAGAGCACTTAAATTATCTTCCCATAAATTTGTCATTACTGATTTTGGGTTAGCTTGGAAGAACCTAAGGGATTTCTCTTAAGATGCATTACTGAAGGTGAAGCCCCTAAAATAATTGTTGACCTCCATGGAGGAGTTTGTGGGGGAAATTTTTCTGGAAGAGTCATAGCTCATAAGATCTTAAGGGTTGGTTATTGGTGGCCAACTGTTTTCAAAGATAATACTTTGATGGTAAGAAAATGTGAAAGTTGCCAACACTTTTCTGGAAGACTGAAAGCTTCATGCTCCCTTCCTTTGCAGCTTGTATTAATTAAAGCACCATTTAGACAATGAGGAATGGATTTCATTGGGGAAATTTCTGATCCTTCAAGTGCATGGCACAAGTGGATACTAGTGGGCATAGATTATTTCACTAAGTGGGTGGAGGCAATCCCCACCAAGAAGGAAACTCACAAAATTGTCTTGGATTTTATCCTGAATTATATCATTTCCAAATTTGGGGTACCTGCCAAAATAGTTGTTGATAATGTCATGAGATTTCAAGCTAAACCTTTGGTGGCTATGTGTCACGAATATGGGATCAATTTTACATATGCTTCAAATTATAATCCCTAAGTAAATGGACAAGTAAAGTCCAGCAATAAAAATTTGTTGAATATAATTAGAAGAATTTTGGATTTGAATAAAAGGAAGTGGGGTGAGTAGTTGAAGTTTGTTGTTTTGGTTGATCGAATCACTACTAAATGGGCTACTATAAAAATCCCATTTGAATTGGTGTATGGAACTCAAGACCTGATGCCCCTGTATATGCAATTATCTTCATTTCAATATCTTCAACAACTAGAAGATCAAGAGGGCAGTCCCTATGATGCTCGCATCAATCATATTGTTGAGTTAGATGAAGAGAGAAGGGCATCACATCAAAGGCATCTAAAATTCAGAGAAAACTTGAAGAATTTGTTTGATAAGAAGGTGACTCCAAGATCTTTCAGTGTGGGAAATATTTTGCTATTATGGGATAGCAGGCACAAGGATAAGGGAAAACATGGAAATTTTGATGCATTATGGATGGGCCCTTATTCAATTGACATTCGAATTGGTGAACATACCTTCTTCTTAAAATACCTAGATGGAGAGTTGCTTGAATTACCTGTTAATGGAAGGAATTTGAAACATTTCCTTAATTGATTTCTCAAAATAGAGGTATGCACCATTGTACAATGTATAGTATTTTGGTTTCTTTCTATTTTAGTTCATCCTGGTCCTTGGCGGCCATTTTTGTTGGTTTCTCAGTTTATTCCTAGAAGGTTGGCTAGTGACTCCATTGCCTAATGGTTTATTTTTGGCACTTTTTCTACAATTTTTTCTTATGGCACTCGTTGGGAGTGCCCATCCCCAAGTCATAGCCGATGTTGTTGCTCAATTTGATCTCACCTCATTTTCTCTAGAAATTATTCAATCTATGGGCTCTGTCATATTTTCTATCCCCCAATTTTGATGCATGAAATCTTAGTCCTTCATTTGGTTACCATGCTCAGTCCTTTCCTTTGGATGAGGATCACTTTTAGTCCAGAATTTTTTTTCCATTCCTTTATCCATGTGAAAGAATTTGTAACTTACACGTAAATTCAGGTTTTTTCCTTTCCTTATGTTTTTCCACAGTTATGTTTTGTTTTCCTTGTCAATTTTTTTCCCAACATCTATGGAAACATGGTCCTTTCTAATTGGATGTGGCTCGGCGGGGCATTTTGAAAATCTAAGGTCTATTTTAACTCAATTCTTGTCCATGTGGAGGGCCTACGCTCATCTAAAAATTCACCTCTTGCTTTAACCTTTGGAGTTGTGACATGGAGACACATGGAGGTTTCCACTACCTTTCCTAGACTTAGAAATTTTTTCATGCAGCCGGTGAAGCTTTGTCAGACCATGGACACGTGGAGGTCTAGTGCTCATTTGAGGATCTGCCTCTGGGTCCTACCTTAGTAGTTGCACCAAAGAGACACACAGTGAGCCCATGCTTGTTTAGAGTCTCCGCTTTTGGGAACCATATCAAAGTTGCACCAAAGAGACACTTGGAGGTTTCCATTGGATCTTGCCCATACTTAGACTTTTCAAAGGCCAAAGAAACTTTCTCAGACCCTAGACACATGATGCCTTCCGTCGATCCTTAAACTTTTTCAACAACTCTACCGGATTGAGACACATGGTGAGCCCACACTTGTTTAGGGTCTCTACTTTTGGGCACCATATCAAAAGTGCGCCAGTGAGACATGTGGAGGCTTCCGCTGGCCTCTTTTATACTAATAAATTTCAAAGGCCAAAAGGAAAATTTTATTGAACCCGAGGCACGTGGAAGGCCCGCGCTTGTTTGTAAACTCACCTCTATACTTCACCTTTGTAGTTACGCCATGGAAACACGTGGATGGCTCTAATCTAAGTTCAAGAAAGGGGACAATCATCAGTTGTTGTGCAATGCATCTGATTTTACTACCATTTTTACTCCAAGACTCCTGAAGATGCGAATACGCATTATTTTTCATCATTTTTTGATGAAATTCCTTTTCGTTATTGTCTGCAAAGTGGAATTCAATGGATTAAGAGATTAATTTGTGAAGTCCAAGGAATGTAATGGTTTATATTTTTATTGGAATTTCTTGGGCACTTGCAAAAAATGTGAATTACCAGAGAAGTTGGATGTAGAACAGATTTGCTGAGGAAATAATGGGAAAAGGATGAGTTGATGGAGGTTGTAGGCACAAAGGATAAAAAACATGTTACTAGTGGAGATGACTAGGTGCCCTAGTTCAAAAAATGATGGAAATCTTTGCAATGATTCACCTTTTTTAGCAACTAACAACTTTTTGTTGTAAGTCTGTTAAACATCATTCTCTGGAAATCATGATCAAATATGTAACAAACAAAGGTTCCTCGAATAATATTTTCTTGGGGAGAAAGCTTGGATGTAAATGAGTGTTAAAAAAGCATGTTTTAGTCATGTAAAGGGGGTGTTAATTTTTATGAGAAAATTTGAGAAATCCCATCTTCCTGAGAGACCATCTAAGAAACTTGTTAATCTCTTATGTTTTAGATTTGATCATGTCAAGTTGGTTGCGAGTGTACATCCATTTACAAGATCTAAGATGGTTAAAAGAAACTTTCCCCTACTGATGAATCTAATCAACTTCAAGTTAATCCATGTTAATCTTGGGAAAATTGTTGCCTGCTTCATTTTAGAATGTCTGCAAGTATTTTTTTCTTGTTCCTATTGAAATATTGTGTTAAAATCCCTCTGAATCACAAAAATCTTGTCCCTATGATAGTTTATTGGAATTTTCAATTTCAATACGAGAAGAGCCTTCATCATGTAATGAAATAAACAATTTAAAATCACTTTACTGTCATTTTGTTGATAAAAATTGTGTGTAAGCATTTGAGTGTATCTCAGGCATGAGGAACCAGGGGTTGTTAATGTTTAATTGATTCTTTAGCTTGAGCCTTCATGCTGAATTCTCAAAGATTGTGTGAAATCCTATAAATATAGGCCTCCATTGATGCACACATTCTATTTGAAGGAATATTTTAGCTATTCTGAAGCATTCAGTCATTTAGTTTTCCGAATGTTGTGAGGGTTCTCAAATATTTGGCATAATCAACTTTATCATGCTTAACTTACCACCAATAAATTTCAAATAACTATGAATCCTACCTAAAGTACCCCTATTTGCATTGTGTATCCACAAATGAACAAATTCTACTGCCAAAATATGTATAAGCAAGTAGGAATCCATAATGTCTTTAGTAACCTTAAACCTTGTTTAGGAAATATCACCATTCTTTAGAAGTGACAACTCGTTAGAGTTAAATTGTGGTGCATTGATCATATTTTCTCAAGGTTTCCTATCAAATTTGTGTAAAGAAGGATATATTCATTCTCATTCACCAATATAGGTTACAAAACGGTTCCTCTCACCCTGGTCGAAAGGCACGGCCTAAAGTAGTGAGGATAGATCAAATCCTTAATGAATGTGCTATCCGTTTCTCCGATGCCCAAGTGAAAAGGAGTCAGTAAATCCCCTCCCCAGCTATAAAACAACTCATAATATGATTTTTCTATCTCTCAGTGTCTTGTTAAATCTGTGATGTTGCTCATTTTCCAAGGGAAAATTAATTTGGATACCAACAAACTATACCCAAAGAAACCAAATCTGATACCAGTTGTTAAGCATATGTTTATACTAAGGGGATGAATCAGTATAAGATAAAATTTTACTTATTACAAATTATATTCATAATTAAAATATTTAAATCCATTTAAATAACATAACACATAACAACACAAAATTTACGAGGAATACACTCTCTCAAGAAAAACCACAAAATAAGACTTCTTGGATCTATCATCCAAACCCAACCCAAAATTCATTTTTTTACAAATATTCGTAGACACCAACCTATTGGAGACACCAATTCCTATAGCTAAGCACCAACTCAACCAATTCATGAGCACCAACCCACTAGAGACACCAATCCCTAATTTTGTGAGGCACTAATCTCAACAATATAAACTTCCACCTTCTGTAGTTGCTTCTTCTACTAGATGATGGCTATTTCACTTCTCTTCTTCTTCTCTCAATGATATCTGTCCTTCATAAAATTTTGTCCTTTGTAAAAATCTTCTCTTCACTCACACTTATTATATAGTGACGTATCAAATTCATTTCTCTTGATTACCTTTATTCATTATCATATATATTTTATAGAAATTTGATACCTCTTCATGGAGGGATATGAATTTTCAATGGAAACATCTTTTTAAAAAGAGATGACCCTTCATTTTAAAAATCCTTGGGGGTCAAAATGAATTATTTCTATCTTAGAAAACTTATCCCAAACATGAGCGCCGAAATGAGGAGCCAAAAAAACATTTCTCTTCGCCCTTATAATTTAATAATGTCTCTTAAATAAATAAATGCCCTTTAAAAGATGAATCATTGCCCTACAATGTGATTGTTGTACATTACAGTTATATTAAACTTGATAATTGATCACTGTATATTAAATATGATCATTATAATTGTTGTACATTCTCTTTTTGTATTCATTGTTCTTGTATTAAATATGATCAATGTGAATTCTCATTTTAATGACCATTACATTCAATATTAGTATATTAAATTTGATCATTGTGTATTATCCTTTTAAAGACCATTACATTCACTATTATTATATTAAATCTGATCATTTTGCATTCTCTTTTGACATGAATGAATCTTATTCCATGAATTAGCTTGTGACATAAAAAACCCCTTTGACATCATTGAAGATATTGCCAAGACCCAATCGAAGCCAAATATTATACCAAATTTGATTTTCGTTATAATTTTGGGATGATCTAGGAAATGCTCTATGTTGGAAAGTTTGGACTTAGTCATTTTTCCAAGAAAATCAAGAAGTTTAATGAAAGTTATAAGTTGTTTTTTTTTTCAAGTTTTTAGGCTTTGTTAACACTAGATCAAGTTTCGCAACTAACTCCATATCCCAAAATAGAAATAAATCATTTTTGTTTCTATATTTTTGGGTTCTCGTACACAAATAAATGTTTAGGGTAACTTGATTCTTGAACCCCAAACTCTAAAATATATATTTTTTGATTAAAGGTAAAATAGGGTTGTAGGGACCCTACCCCTTACAAGTCAAAGCTCCAAAATAGAAGATGATACATTACATAGAAATCAAAAATATAACATATATATAGACAATAATGTTCAGGCTCCACCATGAGCCATCAGACCAATTAGAAAAAATTCAAAATAATAGCAATAGTAACACCCCAGCCAAACTAACAGAAAAGTAAAAGTAAAACAAAGTAATAACAACCAACCCAACAAAGATCACTTTTTAGATTTATTAAGCCCATCAAGCACTTTAACCCACTCCTTAGCCAGAGATTCCATGTTGACACCCAATGACGCCAAATCACACCCTTCAACATTTGATTTTCTTTTCTTGGAATTTCCATGATCATCCACAGGCTTGTAAGCATTTTCTAGTTGACTAAAGACATGGAGATGTTGTAGCGTAGATTTCACCATGACCACACTGCATTCCATGTAGCTATGTAAAATATATCTAATGTGATCCACCTCATTAGTGAGGTAACTACAATTGGCTTTCATAATTTCAATATCTCCTTCATTACCACTTTTTTCCACTTCTTCGACCTGTGACTTCATTTTTTTCCAATCATTAAACAGAAACTACACACAGCTCTTAGTAAGCCTCATATCACCCTTTAGCTCTTCTATATCCAATTCCATCTTAGCCAAATGGTTATCACCTTTCACAGGACCCACATGACCCATAGCCTCAAATTTTTGTTCCAATTGAACATTAACAGGAGTTTGATTCTCTAGTTTACTTGATTCCCCTTTGGATTTGACAGAAGGACTAGGATTCTACTTGGACTTAAGCTCTCTAAGATCTTAAGAAGCATCTATTTCAAAGACATCATTTTCCTCCTATGACGAATCACCTTCCTTTGATTCCAAGGCATCACTAGAGTCCTTGTCATCCAAGTCTGAGTCTTCATCCTAAGCATAACCCTTAAGATATTTCTTAAGGGAACCTAATTTATTTATATCAAGAGAGACTCTTTTAACAAGGGTGTGAATGAATACCTAATGGAAAGGAACAACAACTTTATTTTTTTAAAACTAGATTATGAAAGCACTCAGAGAGTGGAACAGAAAGTACGGGAAGCTGAAGTTATGGCCATGATGAAAATGATTAAGCATAGGTAGATGGTAGGTGTAAATACACTTATGACATCCTTCTAAAGTGATAAATTGAATTAGGGTAAAATCCACCTCATCATAAGGCCTAGGTAGAGAGGAACGGAGGAAACCAGCAAAGTGGGGGGAGAATTTTTCATTACCTCTAAGAAATAGATTCAGTTCATCTATGGCTTCCTTCTTGGGTTTATAAACCTCGCTTCCACTAGCAAAAACTCCCATCACCTTAGCAACAAAATCCACAGTGACCTCAGTATGAATACCTTTCATTTCCATGACAGCCCCTTTTTTTAGTATCCTTCCACACTCTAGAAAAATCTTTATTGATATTTTCACAGTGGCCTTCGAAAAATTTTAGGAAGCATGAGAAACCCTTTCCCTCGAACACCTCCATCACTTCTAGCTTCACCCCTTCCAGGTCAAAAGGCTCAATCCTAACAAGATCTCCCCCATTTGGAAGCACAAAAACTATTTCACATAAAACTTGAGCTTCAGATTAAACAGGAAACTACAAGCAAGCCCAATAATAACATTGTTCCAAGCATAGATGATGGAAATGGCTTTAAAATAACATGAGTGAACCTGAGCCCAAATCTTCTCATCATCCCACAATAAAATTCACACTATACATATGGCTTATACACATTATGATCTTAACACACCATGATCTGACATTATTTGGTGGCATTTCCATATTGATCATTGTGGAGGTGTGCTCACACCTTAGTGTCAAGAACTTCCAGGTCATTGATTAGTGTCAACTCATGACAATTTACCCCCATGTTAGTAAAATAATCAGCCACAAAATTAGCCTCGCTATAGATATGCTTAAAATTTATAGTTTCAAAAAAAATAGACATTTCCTTTATACTCTTTATAGAGTTTTGGATAGATGTAGAAGTGGTACCTCTACCATTAATGTTATTGATAATGTTCAATGAATATCCTTCCACTTCCAATCTAACATATCTATATTGATGTGCTATAGAAACCCCCCAAAACACATTCGTTGCTTCAGCAACATGATTCGTTTATGTGTCAAGATTGTAATGATACCCAAGAATAAATATACCTTCAGAATCACATAACAGCCCCCCACAGCCAACTCTTCTGAGGTTTCCTTTGGATGCCCCATCAAAATTAATCTTAATACACTCCTTGCTAGGTTTCACCCAACCTTGGAATCTAGGATTTAGAACAGGGTTACTAGTTTGAGTAGAACCTATACTCCAATTCATGGCAAAAATACTCTCATTCAGAAGAATATTTTTATTGAGTGGGGCCAAGTTTGAGAAATTTGTGTTAATAGCATTAAAACAAAGAATACTAACAATCTTGGTTGTATCCTTCTTTCCTTTAAAAATCCTTTTGTTTATCTCTTTCCAAATTTCCCAAACTAGATGCACGATAGAGAAGGTCCATAGATATTTTAATCCTTGGCTTTTGAAAGGACTAAACCATTGATACCATAGTTGTTTAATGGAATATGGGAAAACCCATTTGATGACAACTATATTAAGAAGGGTATTTCTAACAGAAACCAAAAAGGGACAGTTGAGGAAAAGATGTAAAGAGTCTTCAGAATCCTTTTCACACAAAACACACATGTTAACCATGTGAAAATTTATCGTATTAAGGTTACTGAAAATAAGGATTTTATCATGGATAACCAACCACCAAAAAAAATTAATCGTGGGAATAAATTCTTTGACCCACACACTTTGTCAATTCAAGTATCAGTGCCACCATTCACTGAAAAGAAGGTATTATAGGCACTTTGAACCAAGAAGATTCCACTTTCATCCCTTTACAGTAAATGTTGTCATCCTCTTAACTTTATTTATTAATAATTACACCTCTTAATTTTTTTTTAATAGAGATGATCTCGTTGTTGTTAAATCCATCCAATTCAATCATTTTCCATTCATCTAAGGGTTTATCAAAGTTGAAGTAATATCTGACCTTATTCCCATATTTGACCACCATGTCCTTATAGATGTTAGGTTATATTACCATAAGAGGAAGGTCCCCTAACAGTTTATCATCCCAAAAATTAATCATTCTCCCATTTCCAATCATTCATTTTCTTCCCTGTTAGACTATGTGTTTAGCCCAATTTATAGATTTCCAAAAATAAGAACTGTTAAATTCCGCATTGCTAAAGCACCATTATTATCCCTAATATTTGGCCATATTTTCCCCTAATAATTGAATTCCAAACATTTTCTTCCTTAACCAACCTCCAGGTCATTTTAGACACCATAGATTTATACATTCTGGCCCAATCTCTAATACCGAGAGCCCCTAGATTTTTAGGCATATAAACATTTTCCCACACAATGAGAGGAATTATGTCTTTTTGTTTAGAGCCACTCCAAAGGAATATTTTTTGGATGTTCTCCAATATATTAGCTATAGAGGAAGGTAATCTATAAATAGACATAGAGTATACAGGTATATTTTTAATCGAGCATTTGAGAAGGATCGTCTTACCTGATTGAGATAACAATGACTCTTTCCAACCTTCTAGTTTCTTAAGAAATTTGTCTATCAAAAAATTTCAATCAACAATCTTAGGTTTTTTGGTTCCAATAATCATTCCCAAATACCTAGTAGGGAAAAAAAATTCACACAACCAAGAATTCCAGCAATTTTGTTACATCTTCCTTCAGGGGTATTGATAAAATAAACCAAGATTTTCCCATAATTGATCATTTGGTCAGAGGATTCCTCATAATCAATCATTATATGTTTTAACTCTCTAGCCTCTGGGACATTAGCCTCGCCAACCAACATAGTGTCATCCAAAAAATGTTGGTGAGAAAAATTTATGCTATTAACAACATGAGATATTCCTCTAATTCTTCCTTCAAATTTATCCTTGTTTAGAGCTCTACTAAGGGTCTTTGTCATGATTATGAATAGAAATGGAGAAATAGAATCACCTTGCCTTAATCCTCAAGAGTTGTTAAAAAAACCACATGGAGTCCTATTGATAATGATAGAGAATTTTTTTGTGGAAAAACATGTATGTATCATCATCCTGAAGTCTTCACCAAATCCAAACCTAGTTAAGACTTTCAAAAGAAATGGCCATGAAACACAGTAATAGGATTTCTCCGTATCAAGTTTGATAAACATATCATCCTTTTTATTTTGCTTAATCATATGGAGAGTCTCTTAAATAGTGACAATTCCATCTTAGATCTATCTTCCCATAACACATCATCCCTGATGTTCAAATATAATGGAAGGAAGAATGAGTTGAATTTTAAAAGCTAGAATTTTAGAATACATTTTATAGACACAGTTACATAGACTAATAGGTCTAAAATTCTTGAAAATCATAGGATTATGATTCTTAGGGATTAAAGAAAGAAAGGTGATGTTTAATTCTTGAAGCATTTTTTTTTTCTTGAAGAATTCTTGAATGGATTTGCATGTATTCTGCTTAACAAATACCCAAAAAATTTGAAAAAAGAAAGCCAGAAAACCATCTAGTCCCGAAGCTTTGTCAGGCCTTAAAGACTTCAGAATAAATTTAATTTCTTCCATTGAAGGAATTTTAGTAAGAATATTATTGTCAGACTCATTAATCAGTTTGGGGATATAATCCAGAAAGGAATCTTCCTTACTATTATTATATGAACTAGCTGAAGAAAGAAGTCTATAGAAAAAGGAAATAGTAGCCTGTTGAATTTCCTTAGTGTCATTGAGTGTCACAACCTTCTTCCCCTTTAATACATAGAATTATTTTGGTGCTTCTCCTTATCAAAGTTGAAATATGAAAAAAAATTTATGTTCTTTTCATCTTCTTTGAGCCATTGAACCCTAGATTTTTGTTTACAAAAAAAATCCTCCTTCAAAAGAATGTTATGATATTCAGATAATAATTCCTTCTCTTTTTACTGTCCATCCTAAATGTTTTCATCATTAAGAGTTTCCAAGTTTTCCTAAAGGGATGAAATCTCATTATCCAGAGACTACTTTTTCTCAAAAATATTACCATATGTTTCTTTATTCCATCTTTTCAGGTTTTTCTTAAAATGAGAAAGTTTTTTAGAAATTCTAAACATGGTTATTCCTCTAATTTTCACATTCCACCAGCCCTTTATTAAGCCAAAAATTTCCTCACTTTGTAACCACATCTTCTCAAATCTAAAATGGGTTCTCCTCCTCTCTTTATATTTGATCTAAAAAAGAATCAAATTTTTATTAAATCCAATGCGAGGAAAAGAAAAGAGGCCAATTTATTTATTTAACCATCCCAATGAAGTCAAAGCTCTATCAAGTTTGACTTGAATCAGCAGATCTCCTTTTCTCCTATTAGAACCAAGTAAATTTTCTACCTCTCAATTCAATATCCATGAGATTATTGTGTGAGATAAAATCCTAGAGGTCTTCCATACTCTTAGTTAAATCAATGTTACCCCCTTCTTTACCCCCAGACTCAAATGGGTGTTGAAGTCACCCAAAAATCACCCACTCAGTCTCTTTTATAATGCCTTGAAATTTAGAACTTTCAGCCAAAAGTTTTTTCCTTTCTCCTTTGTTATCACGGGCATATATATTAGATAACACCCAAAGTTCTTTAAACTTATTATCTTGAAATAACATAGCCATGTGATTATTTATTTTAAGAAGATTCATACCTTTTAGTTTTTCATCATTCCAGATGATTTCCATTCCTCCAACAGATACATTTGAACTAACAGTAGATCCTCTAAATTTCTTTCAGTGCTTACATTTAGCTTCCAAGAAAGGTCCTCCCTCCATCTTTGTTTCCTGAAATGTCATAATATTATTTTTGTGTGTCAATCTATTTATTTTATTAACCTCCATTTATCAAGGTTATTCAAACCCCTAACATTCCATGAGATAATATTCATTTTAAACCCTTGATTCTTGGTTCTTCTAAAGCTCCGAAGATCAATTTTAGATTGAGTTCCATCATCAATATCCTTTTGACTTTTTTTATCCTTGCTACCTACTTAGAAGGTCTCCTTGAGCCTATTTTTTTCTCTTTTGGGGTAGCCTTAGAAGACTCCCTTTTGTTGGTTGGAGTTTTCAAAGAAATCACAGTTTCATTTTGTTTGGGATCCACTTCCTCAAATTTGTTCCTTTCATAAAACAATTCCTTTTGAGAAGTAACAACTTCCTTAATGATCCTTAGAGCATTGTTTGCTTCCATATGTTCTTCATTTTCAGTCATTAAAAGGACCTAAAGTTTCATCAAAACTCATTTCACCAATTTTTCGGTGGGAAATGTTCCTTAACAACTTCCTTAAGCAGATTATCCATATTTTTTGAAGATAAGATTTTCTCATCCTAAACATAGATCTTTTCCTTCTGGAAATGAGGTTCATATAAGGCTTTCTATTAATTTTTATTATTACTAACTTCAGTAAAGCCATCACCATCCTTAAACTTAGGATTCTAGACTTGATTTTTTATTTCATCTCTGTCCATTATCTTCCATAATAATTATACCTTTATTTCAATTAAATTTTTTGGCCGTATTATTTACCACATGAGCACCTTCCTTACCTTTCGCATGTTCATTGATTGGTTTCTCTTGGAAAACCTTTGAAACTGTCATTTTTCATTGTTGCTTTACATACCCCCAACCTTGGCATTTCTCACATTTTTTAGGGTAGTTTTCAAACTCAATTCTTTATTCCCAACTACCCAGTCTATAATGGAGAGATATGGATTTTGGTAAAGATGAAACCCATCAAAGAATAGATGCAAAATCTAGCGCACACATCCCATGATTTAGTAAGGGTTGCATTATCCACATCAACTAAGGTACCTTGATAGTGTATTTTTGTATTTTAGGGGTTTAGGACATCAAGACATATCAACATATAAGCATGTTTAATGCGGTCAAACCCTCGAACCTTGAAATAAAAAGAAATCCTTAACTTTTTTAGGTTTCAGGGTTGAATTAGATGCATAAAAGCATAATATGTAATGTGTGGTAAAACCCCTAGGTAAATGCATCAAATTCAAAATATATTCGACCCCAGACACATGTTAGAAGCGTGTAATCAATACAATTTATTTATAAATTCAGGGTTTTTCTACGTCATTTTCACTTTATATTTATTTTTATTTTAACTCTGACATGCACACAATGTCCCAAAACTTGAATGAGCACTTCTCTCATTTCTATACATTATTTTATGAAATCCTCTCAACACGTTAATCTAGATGGAAATCTCTTCATCCTCATTGGTTTTATTATTTTCTGAGCTTATTTTATATATGATTTATAGCCTTGAATTTCTTTGGCTTCCAAACCCTATTTGTCTTCTTTTTGAAGTGTTTCCCTTATTAATTTTGAGTTAGTTATTGTGTTTCCTCTAATTTTCTTAGTTAAATCTCATGGGAAAAGATTTATTTTCCAAAATATAGGCATTTTTTCTATATTGGGTTTTTTTGAGATGAAAAACAAGTTAAGACCCTGAAAAACTCTACATCAGGATGTTTGACATGCTTATCATGGTAAAAACCCCACCTAGTGCATTTTGGGTTTTGTAATTTTCCAAATAATTTAGAAAACCCAAATAATAATTTTTAGAGTTATTGAGGTCAAAATAAAGTTCTAAACCCCCACTGAGTTCTTTACATGATTTATAGATTAATTAGTAATATATAAACCCCAACAGGGTCTATGTCAGGTTCTCAAGGTTGCATGTAAAGTAAGAAACCTTGCTCTAGTGTATTTAAGGTTTTTTAAGATGCATATCAACTTTGAGTCCATTTCTCAATTCATATTTTAGGATTATTAAGTTATTAAATAGGTGGAAAACCTTGACTAGTGTATTTTAGGATTCTCAAGGTGCTATGTAACAATAAAAATTTGACCAGTGCTTTTCAATCTTTTTGGGTTATAGAGAAGACTCATAATTACGAATTATTCTTTGAGAATTCCAAGAAAAAAATTGTTTAGGGAAATTTTTCGTTCTCTTTCTCAATAAAATGATGGAATCATAAAAAGGAAGGGGAAAATAATTAAATAGGGTTACCAAGGGATGTTTCACCCTTCTAATATAGATTCCAATGTTTATCAAATAAGAGACACTGACTTGGGGCACATTTATTTACCAAATTTCTAGAACATGGTGTATAGCACATTTAATTCAGGTTGTATTTAGGACATGGAACTTGCAGTAGCTTTCCCATTATTAGCTGAATTTCTCAAGTTCATTCTTGTGACTACAAGACAGTATGATGTAGACATAAGAATGGTAAAGAATGGAGATTTGGAGGTCATATTAAAATTGAATGCTAAATATTTTCAAGATTTATTCAATATCGCAGACCTCAAAAAATATATTGATAGTAGTCAGGACAAATCTCAATAGCACTATAACAACTCAATGGCTTTAATAAATATCTCAAAAAAAAACTATCTAAAGAGGTATAAACCCTTAAAATCATTACTTCCCCCAAATAATTTACCTCAAATTGATATCATACAAGAGGTAAACGACATTATCACATTGTTGAGAAAATTTGTGGGTCTTCCTTTTTCTATGGACTTCTAAGAATGGATGTATCAATACATTTATATTATAAGGAAAAATCAATAATATATCCGGTGTGGAAGATTATATGATAAATTCCCTATATAAGAAACTTATGGAAGTGCACACAATACGTAGATTTTACATGACCTTATACTTTTTCTAAGTTGCAACTGGGATGAAACTATATCCTAGATTAATAACTAACGGGTCAATGAATCAAACAAACATATAATATTTCTACCCTCAATTGACCATATAAGAAAGTCCTCAACACTTTCAAAGGGTGAATTATTCCTTTTTATATAGCATCATTTGTGTTGGTTCCTAATCTAACAACCCAAACAATGAAAGAATGAAAAAGGGACCAAGGAGAAAATCTAGACATGTTGATGTGTCATGTTGTAGTTGGGGTAGGATCTATCTATCTCTCTTGGCCATGCCTTATGGGAATGATAGGGAGGAACTTGAGGTTTTGGTTGTTCACCTTGTTATTTTATGTCTCTGCCTAAACCATAGTGAGAAGACCTACAGGGTAGCTTTAAAATGGGGGAGATATTTTGTTTCAAGCCCTCAGAATTTTTAGTGAATCCATCTAATACCAAACGCAGCTAGAAGATGTAGTTCTCACTCAAAGGAGTGGTTATAAGAGCACTAAAAACACTTGAAATATGAGATAAAAGATACTAAAATTATATGAAATATGATCTCAAAAATCATCTCTACAGAAACTATTAACAAATTAGGGTATGATGATGTTGAGATGTTGAAGATTACAGATCATGGAAAATACACTAGAAATGTGTGGATGTTTGTGCTTTATAGGAAAAAACATGTGAAATAAGTGAGGGTAATGTTATTTATAGGGGTAGAATAGGATGGTACTTAGTTAAATAAGGGGAAGGTTGATCTAATGGGGAGAAATATTAGTGCTCACCATTTTATCCTATTTCTTTCAAAATGCAAAAGAACAAAAGATCAAGACAACATAACTCTTTAAATGGACATTTACATTCATTTATATCAAGTTTATGTAGACACTACCACGTAATCTCTAAAACCTTAACACAAACATTTGTGCTTAAAACTTCAAAATATCTATTGTGTCAACACCATAACACCCAAAATACACTCAAGGGTTGTAAAAATCCACCTCTAAAGTAATATTATAGAAAGGTATAATTTTTAAAACTGAACAAACATTACAAAGTAACAGTACAAAAAATAATATTCTTTCAGTAACCAATATTGTACAATAACCAAAGATAAAAAATTTGTATGTTAATGATTTTATAAATATAGGATTATAATAAAGACTATATTATTTAACTGTGTTCCTATTTTGGACAATCCAACATGGAAAATGGTTCTATATACTTCAATTTGACAATGGAGACATGAAAATGATATCAATTCTTTCTAACAACTATATAATTGGTAATCACATTAGCATGAACCCAACATTAGAACCCCCTAAAGTGAAGACAGACCTTCATTTTTATACAAAAAAATCCTCAAATGGAATATTCCTAAATACCCTATCAAGTGTTTAAATCATGTTACAAAAGGAGCATCAATTTTATCTTTACAATCATTAGTCGAAAAGGCACCCAAAATGAAAAATATTCCACCTTGATGTGCTTAGCTAGAGTAATTTTGTTTCATGATTGAAACCATGGAGTGGAGAATATTCCTTTTCTAGATAAAAACAAGTTTATTTTCCTTTAGTTTAATGAATTTAATTTTCTTTGAAGATTCTTGGAATGAAGTAGCTATGTACTTTAACCATTCAATTTTCCTCCAGAAAGAACATAAAGGGCTGTTTAAAGAATAAAGAATTAAATAATGTACAATAATGAATAGGGAATCATTTATGGAGAATGCTTAAGGTTTGTCTATTTTCCCATCAATTATTCCTCTAATTTAATATGTATGCATCAAACCCTACAAATATTCCCACAATTTGTTCCTCATCAAGATTTGTTTGGTATAGAAAGAATGTCTTTTTATGTAGAAAGAATAGTTTGACACTATACAAAAATAATCTTCTCCCCTTTTATTTTTTATGTCAACTCATTGATACACTTCTCTAAATGAATGGATTTCTTAATGGATGAATAATAATAATTTGTGGAAGGATCCTATTCCCCTGTAATATATTTCTGAAGTATTCTTATCATCTTATTATTATCTATAGATAGTGGGTTGAGCATGTCATTCATAGGGAGAATTCTCTCAATTATTGAATCAATTTCATCCATGTTCTTCCCTACCTTTTCCTACATATTATGGAGTTTAATTACACATCCTTCAAATAATTACATTCTTAATCTAATATCCTTTAAATATTCATGTTTCCTTCCCCTACAATCTAGGTAGATAATCCCTTCCTTCTATACTAAAACCATCATCCATGCTTGTAATTGTTGCAAGTTTTAGTAGTAGGCCTTTTTCAATATTCAATCTCATTTTACACATATAAATTAAGGTGTGAATTGCTTCAATTTTTTCAAACAAATGAATGTAAGAATTGTAAGTGTCCCTAAGTATTCTACTACCTATTTCTAATAAATCACTCTCCCATTTTGTTACATATTCCCCTTTATAATTCAATAGTCTACATTTTTCATCCCTTCCAAAGTGATAATTATTGCAACTTCATGGATTTCCAAGGGAAAATCTATCCATTCTTTCACAAAAGCTAACTAGATATAAAATATATCTCTAAGTTGTTTCTTGGTCTCTTTAAACTTGTCAATTTTTTGGAAGAGACCTTCTACTGTCAATATTACCTTTTTCTTAAGACCTTTAATGGTTGGTTTCCCCAATGGGACCTTAGTGATCTGTGTAATATGAAGGGGAAGCTTCATCCCTTAAGACATCATTTTGTGGGGTGAAAACTTCCAAAAACCTTTCTCCTTTAGGTTCCACCATTGTTCTTGATAAAATTATGGATTTTTTGGTGTTTTGGATGACATCAAGGAAAAAATGTTTTCAAGGTCAACTTCCTCTACTTACACTCTTAATTTTTTTCCTATGGAGTTTTTCTCCCAACCATCCTTCACTTTTAGTGTTACCTTCCCCTTATGCTTGATGCACTAGGAGACACTTGGTGTTACTAATATTTATTTTGATGTAGGGAGTGTGACGTTAGAATCATCAACCTATAGTTGTGGTGTATCAACATGTTCAACTAAATATACTTTTGTTTCATCCTTTTCTACCTATTTTTCCTTTGATTATCCTTCCATCATAGTTAAAGGAGGTTGATCACTTATACATTTAGGTTTTGTAGCTTCAATCTCGACCCCTTATTTACCAAATAGAAAAGTATCCCTAATTGAGTTAGTTTGTGTCTCTACTTGATACTAAGATTTTACATCTACACCTTTTTTATAACTTCATGAGTTTCAATCACTCTTTTCACATGTATAGAGATAACTGAAGAGGTTCCATGGATTTCTATTGTTCAACCTCTGCTAATGGAACATCCCCAACATTTGGTGGTTATATTTATCTAAATATAACCTCTTCTATGGTGGATTAATAATGAGATGATAAGCATCCTTCCCTCTTTTTAATTAGGTGCAATTTCAATGGATGCAACTTGGACATTTTTTAGTATAAGGTCAAATCTAGCATCTCGACCTAAAACATGTAGCAAATTAGTAAATACATTTTCATGTGATAGGTATTACATTTTTTATCTCATTACTTTAGGGACATCATGCACTTGTACTTCTTGAATTGGGGTAGAATCGGGAACATTACATTACATATGAGGTTGGGTAGATTAACTAACTCAAGATTATGTAAAATTTTAATAAGTACCTCAAGTCCTAGAGCAGTTCCCTCTATTAGTGCATTGCTAATTACTTTCCCTACATGTGTTTCTTCATATTCTAGGATTTTAATTCTTAAAAAATTCTTGGTGAATGGTTCTTCCTTAGTTTTATCAAGGATGGGTTGTAATTTTTGGACTCACCATGGGTTGCCTTGGTAAAACACTTCCTTTCATCCTCTTTCCTTCCATAGGTGATTATTCTAGAGAAAAAGAATATGCAAATGTTTGGGTTTTTCTTTAGAAATATTTATCTTAGGCACTAAAATGAGATATTTGAATCACAATCTGGATTGAGTGGCCTCAATAATTCTAAAAACCTTAATACAAAATCTGTCAACCTTTTTTCCTTAAAAAAAATAGATTTCAACTGAATTTCAAAAAGGTCCCCATCTAACAAGTGGATACAATAATCTATTTCCAATGAAATGCAAAGTTGATCATTTGTAGTGCCCACACCTTTTATAGCTTCAGTAGCTTGTTGTTTCTTTTCTCATAGACATGTTTGACAGAGTTTTGTTATATCGTTGGACATTATATTTAGATATTTGATCTTATTAGACATGTGTGGACATTTAGGCGTATAGCGCCAATTTAGCTTAATTTCTATATTGTCACATTTTCTTATAATGTCATGGATACTAATGGATATGATGTTGTGTTTGGAACATAATTATAATAATGGATAGTTGTTGCATGTGGAAATTCTATGGTTATATGTCACGTATCATCTTGTCTAACTTTTGGAATATTGAGTATAATTGTGCACGTTGTCGCATCTTGATTTCAGTAGGATGTTAGGTTAGTTTAGAACGCATTGATATCTTACTATGTCATTGAATTATATTGTATCAGACAGGTGCGGTTAATGTGTGCAATGAGTGTGCAGGTGACAGGTTTACAGGAGAACGTGGGATTCAGGCCAGCTACTCAATCTTGCACAAGCAGCCCACGGGCTGAGTCCTAGCCATGTTCATTGTGTGAAGCCTTAGTATAGGAGATTATTATTTTGGGCACTATGAGTGACCCCAATTAATGTAATGTATTGTGCTTTGAATTATTAATTTTGTTTAGGGTTGTTAGTGAAGTTGTAAACTTGCTTTGGGAGTTAATAATCCCACTTTCATTTAAATTTTAGATTTTGTTTAATGAGTCACTTAATCACAAGGGTTTAGGGTCACATGTGAGACCCTTGGGTGGTCCCCACACCCTCTACCCTTGTGCCAAAAATGCAAAACCCGAAATTAGGGTATTTTGGGCATTTTTAGGGACCCCTTTGTAGCTTGGGAGTCCCCCTAACACAAAAATGAGCCCTTGGACCCTACCTAATGGGTAGGGGGGCTTATTTTCAAGGTTAGAGGGAGTTTTCCCTCCCTTTTTACCTCTTGTTTAGTCACATCCATGTAAGGGATGTGGATTTGAGTGTTTATCAAAAGTTTCACTAGTTTTGTCTTGCTAACATTTAGGGGATTTTGGGAGAAGAGGGAAAAAAGATAATTTTTTCCTTTCTCTCTTTTGTTTTGGCATCTTTGACCTTGATGAGGGAGAGGGGTGACACATGTCACCCCCTCATTTGTGAGGATGCTTGCTTGCTCCTCTTCAAATTCCCATTCATGGGAAAAGAGAGGGACCTTTTTTTTAACTTCTTGCTTGGGATGCTTGTGGATTTTGAAGCTTGGAGATTGGCTTGAGTCAAAGTGTGGAGAAATTTGAAGTTGGAGAGCTTTTTGGAGAGCTTTCCTTGAGGTAGGCTCTTATGTCTTTTTGTTGTGTTGTTTTTCCTTTTAGTTGTTGGATTGGTTGCTTGAGATTGTTATTTGTTGTATGTAGATTTTGGTTACTTGCTTGTTTTTACTCCCTCCATCATATGGCATGATGGAGTTTTGGAGTGTGGGGGAAGAGAGAGGGAATTTTCCCTCTCAATCCTCAAGGCTTGATGGACAAGCCTTGTAGGGTCTTATTATTTTCCCCTCAAATGGTTGAGGTGGGGAAGTTGATTCATTTGGCTTGAATATCCTTCCCCATTCTTGGTAAGGAAACCCCTTGGGGTTTGAAAATCCTTCCAAGAAGGACTTGGAGAAAGGGGGAGGAATAAGGAGGGCCTTGATTGAATTAGGAGCAATAAGGAGGATATGGAGATGTTTATTTTGTGCAAATAATTTTGATGTATAACTTTGGAGAACTTTCTCCTCTCTTCCCCACTTTTGAGGAAGAACACGGGTTCTCCTCCTTGTAAATTTTGAAGTCTTGTTTGTATGTGTCATATTTCTATGTGCTTGTAACATTGTTAGTCCACCTCCATCTTGTGCAAGTTGTGGTTGTTGTCCTCTTTCCCATGGGCTTGGGGGAGGCTAGCATGCATCCCAACCTTGGGAAAGGCATGTCATGATGCCTAAAGGTCTGGGTGGTTAAACAAGCCTTGTTCTCTTCAAGTGGGATCCTTGTTAACCTTCAAAAGTTGGAATTCATATGGATGATAGTTGGAGCCTTAAGCTTGAAGATTGCTGGAGTAGCTTTGGTGGCATGGTCTATATTGGCTCTCTCCTATTGTTGGAAATTTTTTAGCCTTTCTTCAGGCATGTGTTCTTTGTAAAAATATTGAAGTAAGCCTCTTTGTAAGCCTTCCTTTTGGGGTGTATGTATATCATTTCAAGCAAGTGATTGCTTCAAAATTTATGTATTCCTTTTAGTGTGGCTTGAACGTTGTATGAATGGGATTAATCTTACTACTCTCCATGAGAGGAAATGTCATTGTGTTGAAACTTTGTCTCCCTCATTTTTTTTGGTAGAACTCTCTTTTTGTTTGTAAATATTTATAAATCTTATTCCAAAGAAAGTGTGTATATGTATACAAGATGTATGTAAATCATTCATGCCTTGTAGAATGTTGTATTTCTACTGTAGTTGGTTGTAAAATCTTTCCAAATACTACTATTGAAAAAGTATTGTAAACGAGTGACAAATAGAAGAGTTTGTTAGCTTGATGGGTTTTTATTTTGAGAAGAAATCTTGTCCTTAGTTTCTTTTACTATATCTTCCTGAGAATAATATATAGAGAAGTTTTAATGTTTTGTTCTTAGTAAGCAACCTTATTTGATTTAGTAAATTTCCTTTGAAGAATTTTCTTTTAGAAATAATTCTTTCATTTTATTGGAAAATACTGGTTTACTTCCTTTCAACACAAAATATAGAGTAAATTCATATAATCAGTTTATCTTGGTAAAATAAAAAAATAAATAAAAAAAAAAATAGAAAAAGTATTGTTGGTTTTTATATTTAAAACTGTATTTTTTTGTTTGTGCATTACCTTTAGATGGAATATAATCTTATTTTAGTATATGGATATATACTTTTTAATAAAGGGGTTAAAATTATATATATGCACATATGCATATACATACACATATATATATACACACACACACACACACACACACACACACACACACACACAGACACAGACATATATATAAAATTTATACATGCACATATACATTTAAATATATATACATAAAATTATATACATGCACATATGCATATATATATACTAAAAACGTTTTATTATTAAATTAATATTAAAACAAAAAAAATGTTTTTATTAATATGCAATTTTAATAAACAAAAAAATATATATATAACAATGGGGATGGGGAGGGGGGGGGGCGTTGTTCCCCCCCCCCCCCCTCCACCCCTGTAAACAGACCCCATGGGGGGGTGGGGGGGGGGGCAGGCACCCCCCACACCCACTCCCTGCTCAACCCTTGTCCCCTCCGGCCTGCTCCCGACCGCAACCGCCAACCTGCCCCTGGCCCCAAGTCTTCCACCCACGCCTCCTCTTCCACCTCCCCCCACCACGGCCCCCACTCCTCCCTTTCCCCCTGCGATCCCTTTTTCTGGCCCTTCCCCCTTCACCGCCCCATTCCAACTCTCATCGTAGCCCCTCCAAAATCTGCCGCCTCCTTTCCCTGTTGCCACAAACTCGCGGCCAGGCTGCTATATATGTATGCATGTAACATATATGTATGTATGTATGAATAAATACAGCCTCCATTTAAAACTCAGGCTTTCAAAAAAAAATATACACATTAAGAGAAGGAGTTAGTGGGTAATCTTCAAGGCTGCTCCATTCAAACCCTGTACATTCAAAAGGCAACACAAAACAAAAATGAGAAAGAGAATTAAGAGAAAGAGAAGAAAATGACCATTAGAGGATTAGGGAAAACTTTAGGGTAATTTTGAAATCAAGGGTCAGATTTTGATTTGACTGGATGAGATCTTAGGATCTCTAGTTTATCCCCACACACTTAAGGTTTTGTGGGACCCTTTTTTGTGGAAATTGTAAGTTAAATATTCAAGAAAAAAATTGTGATAGGTTAAGTAAATAAGAAGAGGATGAATAGAATAGAAGGGGTGTAGACATATTAATTATGGCCCTAGTATTCTTTGTTAAACATAAGTGAATAATTAAAAATGGGTTAGGCTAGTAATTAATTTAATTGGGTAAATTAAAATAGTATAAAATTTGTAATTATCATGAAAGGGTATAAGAGATGTATTAGTATTAACTAAACACTTCAAAAAAAAAAAATTACCCTAAAATTTTAGTCACATTTGGTGCATTTTTTGGTGTCCCAGGAGGGGCATTACATTTGGTATCAGAGCATGAGGTTCACACACGCGGACCCTGGGTAACTAATTAAAATAGTTAATGGTAATTTTAACAACACTAAATTAAGTAAATGAATAAAAATAAACAGTTAAAATAAACCAATCACAACCATTAAATTTTAAGTTAATAACTTTCTCGCTCACCCCGTGCGCAGGATTGGCGCCCAAGCAAGGACGATCAGCTAGAGGTTTGGGGTGTAGTTGCACCTACGCAGGAGCCGCAGACACCAAAATTTGGGCCTCAGATATTAGAAGCCTTGCACCAGCTGATAGGCATTGTGGATCAGCATCTACCACCACCACAGGAGACGAGAGTGGAGGCACCATTGGGAGATGAGGAGCCAATAGGTGAGGATGCCGCATTCAGAGCCACCAGAGCATGACACACTGAGGCGGGGGAGGTCACATAGCCCCTCTGTTCATCATGAGAGGGTAGCCTCGTTTCGTCGTAGCCGCTCACACAGTCTCGAGGGACCATTCGAGGATAGGCGACCCCCTTCGCCTGTTGGACTACATTGCTAAGATCGAGATACAGGTAGTGTGATCAAGGATCTTCTTCACTTGCAACTGCCACACACTTATACTGGCTCTACAGATGGCTTTGGGGCTAAGTCATGGCTCCTTAGTTTGGATAGTTTACTTTGTCTTGCACTTGTACGAGAGAAACGTCAAGGCAAGGTTCGACTATACACCTCCTCCGAGATGCAGGAGGCATTTGGTGGAGGAATGAGGAGCAGAAGCTCCATCTGACTCGAGAGACAGTGACTTGGGAGATGTTTAAGGATCGCATTTCAAGGCTCGTTATATGTCAGAGCATTTTGTGTACAGAAGAGGATCGATGAGTTTCACGACTTACGACAGGGATTTGGCACAGTAGCACAGTATGAGAGCAGGTTCCTGGATCTTCTTCAGTATGTGGACTACCTGCAAGATGAAAAATTACAAGTTAACAGGTTCATTCGAGGGCTTAATGCAGATATAGCATGAGCAGTTAGGATGCTATCATCCTCCCACACTTGAGAAGGCCATTGAGAAGGCCTACTTAGCTGATGAGAACAGGACCAAGGCATAGGAACATCGTGATAGAAACAAGAGCAAGTTTCAGGAGAGGATACAGGCCTTTTAGATTCAGAGGTCACGAGGTATTGCACCACCCCCTAGAGGAGGATTTTAGGCCTCCACTAGCAGCCACAAGGGCTCCACTGCACATCCGCAGCGATAGACATAGCAGCAGGGCCACCTGTAGCAGCGGTGCTAGACAGACACAGGGATTTCAGAGAGGTGTTTCTAGAGGTGGTTTTGGTAGAGCCAAGGATATGAGGCAAGGCACTCAGTACGGGCACAGCTAGCTCACACGTAGTAGTTTTCTAGGGTAGGACTGGCAGGATCAGTACACCAGAGTACAGGAGGAACCCCGTCTCAGAGGGGTACAGTAGGATGTTTTATCTTGTGGATCTCCTTATCACTATGTGCGCATGTGCCTGCACAAACCCAATACCATAGATACACAGAGAGCTGCTAGATCCAAGTAGACATGGTGGGTGATGTAGGATGTGCTCATCGTGTATATGCAGTGGTTGACAACACGTCAAGCCGAGCATCAGGCCACAGTCATTGAGATGACAGGTACTATCAAGGGTATTTCTGTCTCAGTACTTTTTGATTCAGGTGCTTCAGATTCTGTTATATCACCTTCTATAGTGGACCAGTGTGGGCTAGTGGTGGCTAGGCAACCAAATAGATGGCAGGTTGAGTTGGCCTCTGGGGCCAAACTCGTCATGGACTCATATGTGGAGAATTGTGCACTTGATTTAGGAGCCTTCTCCACTACTCTTGACCTCCGAGTTATCCCTCTAGTTTCCTATCCGGTAGTTTTGGGTATGGATTAGGCTCAAGACTCATCGAGCTAAGGTGGATTGTAGAAATAAGGTCATTGAGTGTCAGGATGATCTTGGAGAGTGTAGTAGTTATATCAGGGATGTAGAGGCCTATCTCCTTGCGCATGATTTCAGCTAAGCAACTCAAGTGGAGCATGCGTAAGGGGTGTCAGTTGTTTGCTATTACCATCAGTGATCGATCTGAGAGTATTCCAGAGCATTCACCCTTAGATGATCATGTATTTTTGAGGGAGTATGCAGATGTGTTTCCAGGCGAGCTTCCAGGTTTACCACCCTGCAGAGAGGTGGATTTTCACCATTGATTTAGTGCCTAGATCAGCACCAGTTTCTAGGGCACCTTATCGGATGATGACCCCAGAGCTTCATGAGCTCAAGATTCAGTTAGAGGAGTTGTTGGATAAGGGTCTCATTCACCCTAGTGTATCCCCTTGGGGAGCGCCAGTCATATTTGTGAAGAAGAAGGACGGTTCTCTCAGGCTTTGTGTAGACTTCAGATAGCTCAACAAAGTCACAATAAAGAACTGTTATCCACTCCCTAGGATTGATGACTTGTTTGATCAGATGTGGGGAGCGAGAGTATTCTCCAAAATTGATCTCAAGTCAGGGTATCATCAGTTGCGCATTTCAGATGCAGACATCCATAAGACAGCTTTCCGCACACGTTATGGGCATTATGAGTTCACAGTAGTTCCATTTGGTTTGACCAATGCCCCAGCTGTCTTCATGAGCCTCATGAATGGAGTATTCAGGACATTTCTAGATCACTTTGTCTTAGTGTTCCTTGATGACATATTGATTTATTCTCATTCTGAGGAGGAACACGAGGAGCATTTGAGACAGGTACTTCAGGTTTTGAGAGAGCAGAAGTTGTATGGAAACTTGGAAAAGTGCAGCTTCTTTCAGACAGAGATTCAGTACTTGGGTCATATCATACCAGGTGAGGGTATCTCCGTAGATCCCTCTAAGATAAAGGCTATCTTGGACTGGCCAACACCCACATCAGTTACTGAGGTGAGGAGTTTCATGGGTTTAGCAGGGTATTACCGCATAGGTTCGTACAGGACTTTTCTAGGATTGCTCACCCTATCACTTCTCTTCAGAGGAAAGGGAAGAATTTTGATTGGTCAAAGAAGTGTGAGCAGGCCTTTCAGTTGCTTAAGGAAAGGTTAACCACAGTGCCCATCTTAGCAGTTCCAAACCCGACAGAGGATTTTGTTGTTTGTACTGATGCATCACTAGAGGGTTTGGGAGTAGTTCTTATGCAGGAGTGTCGGGTTATTACTTTTGAGTCTCGTAAGCTCAAGGACTATGAGCTTAATTATCCTACTCATGACTTGGAGCTTGCAGCAGTTGTACATGCTCTAGTGCGTTGGCGACATTTCCTTTTGGGTAGACCTTTCATTTTGAGGAGGTCGTAGCTTGTACAGCATATCTTCTCACAGCCAAACCTCAACGCTCATCAACGGTGTTGGATGGAGTTCCTATGTGAGTATGACATGGAGGTTCAGTATATCAAAGGGAAGGAAAATTGTGTTGCAGATGCACTTAGTAGACGATGACATGTGCTTGCTTCTTTGCTACTTCAGTCAGATTTTAGAGGCAGGATTCTTGAGCACCTTCCAAAGGACAAATTTTATGAGGGAGCTAGACAGATGTTGGAGTCACATGGTTCTTTAGAGGGCAGATATTCTGGGTTTGTTTTAGAGGTAGATGGTTTGCTTCAGTTCCATAGGTACATCTACGTGCCTAAGTCAGGTGATCTGTGTAGCTTCATCCTCATAGAGGCTCATCGAGCCCCATATGTGGGACATCCAGGAGTGAAAAAAATGCATGCCGATCTGAAGGAGTTGTATTATTGGCCCGGTCTTCAACAAGACATAGCAGATTTTTTTGCATGATGTCTTGAGTGTCAGAGGGTTAAGGCAGAGCATTCTCATCCTGCAGGACTTTTACACCCTCATGATATTCCCGAGTGGAAAGGGGATGTGATCTCCATGGATTTCATAGTTAGACTCCCTATGTCTTCTTATCATCATGACACCATTATGGTCACCGTGGATAAATTGACCAAGGTTGCACATTTTTCACCAACCAAGGTCACCTATAATGCTCAGGCCATTGCCAAAGTATTTATGGAGGAAATTGTTAGGTTGCATGGGATTCCGAAGACCATCATCAATGACAGGGATACTATCTACACTTCAATTTTCTGGACTTCTTTTCAGGCCGCTCTAGGTACTCAGATCAACTTCAGTTCAGCTTATCATCCAAAGATAGATGGGTAGACAAAGAGGGTTAATCAGTTGTTGGAGGACATGTTGAGAATGTATGTCATGGATTAGCAGAGGAAATGGGTTGAATGTTTTCATTTAGTTGAGTTTTCCTACAACAACAGCTATCATAGTTCCATTGGTATGGCTCCTTACCAAGCCTTGTATGGATGACCTTGCAGGACACCTTTGAGTTGGGATAGACTAGATGACAGGATTATTCTGGGAACAGCCTACCTTCAAGATTTAGAGCAGCAGGGGGTGTAGATTAGATAGTTTCTTGAGTAGGCCAGAGCACGCCAAAAGGCGTATGCAGACACCAAGAGGATTGATCGTCACTTCTCAGTGGGTGAAAAAGTCTTCTTGAGGGTTCATCCGCATAAGAGTCTGATCCGTTATGGAAAGGGTTCTAAGCTATTGCCTTGTTTTGTGGGGCCTTTTGATATTTTAGAGGTCATCGGTCCAGTTTCCTATCGCCTAGCTTTGCCACCACGCCTTGCATGGGCCCACGATGCATTTCATGTTTCTGTACTACGTAGATATGTACCTGATGCTTCTCATGTCTTGGATTGGTAGGCATTATAGGTAGAGGATGGAGGACTAGATACTGGAGCTCGTACACATACTGGAGCACCGTAGGTTGGCCCTTCAGGGTCAAGACTTAGACCATATTAGAGTACAATGGGACCGGTACAACGAGACAGCAACTACCATAAGGATGCAATACCTTTGAGGGCTAGATATCCCTATCTCTTTCAGTGACTTCTAAGAAGAATTCTAATTTTAGTAGAGGGGGATGTAGTGCCCACACCTTTTATAGCTCAGTAGCTTGTTTTTTCTTTGCTCATAGGCATGTTTAACAGAGTCTTGCTATATCGTGGACATTATATCTAGATATTTGATCTTATTAGACATGTGTGGACATTTAACCGTATAGCACCAATTTAGCTTAATTTCTATATTGTCGCATTTTCTTATAATCATGGATGCTAATGAATATGATGTTGTGTTTGGAACATAATTATAATAATGGATAGTTGTTGCATGTGGAATTCTATGGTTATACGTCACGTATCATCTTATATAACTTTTAGAATATTGAGTATAATTGTGCATGTTGTCGCATCTTGATTTCAATAGGATGTTATGTTAGTTCAGAACTTATTGATATCTTACTATGTCATTGAATTATATTGTATCGGACAGGTGCGGTTAATGTGTGCAATGAGTGTGCAGGTGACAGGTTTATAGGAGAACGTGGGATTCAGGCCAGCTACTCAATCTTGCACAAGCAGCCCACGGGCTGAGTCCTAGCCATGTTCATTGTGTGAAGCCTTAGTATAGGAGATTATTATTTTGGGCACTATGAGTGACCCCAATTCATGTAATGTATTGTGCTTTGAATTATTAATTATGTTTAGGGTTGTTAGTGAAGTTGTAAACTTGCTTTGGGAGTTAATAATCCCACTTTCATTTAAATTCTAAGAGTTTGTTTAATGAGTGACATAATCACAAGGGTTTAGGGTCACATGTGATACCCTTGGGTAGTCCCTACACCCTCTACCCTTGTGCCAAAACTGCAAAACCCGAAATTAGGGTATTTTGGGCATTTTTGGGGACCCCTTTGTAGCTTGGGAGTCCCCCTAACACAAAAATGAGCCCTTGGACCCTACCAAATGGGTAGGGGGGCTTATTTTCAAGGCTAGAGGGATTTTTCCCTCCCTTTTTACCTCTTGTTTAGTCACATCCATGTAAGGGATGTGGATTTGATTTTTTATCAAAAGTTTCACTAGTTTTGTCTTGCTAACATTTAAGGGATTTTGGGAGAAGAGGGCAAAAAGATAATTTTTTCCCTTTCTCTCTTTTCTTTTGGAATCTTTGACCTTGATGAGGGAGAGGGGTGACAGATGTCACCCCCTCATTTGTGAGGATGATTGCTTGCTCCTCTTCAAATTCCCATTCATGGGAAAAGAGAGGGACCTTTTTTTTAACTTCTTGCTTGGGATGCTTGTGGATTTTGAAGCTGGAGATTAGCTTGAGTCAAAGTGTGGAGAAATTTGAAGTTGGAGAGATTTTTGGAGAGATTTCTTTGAGGTAGGCTCTTATGTCTTTTTGTTGTGTTGTTTTTCCTTTTAGTTGTTGGATTGGTTGCTTGAGATTGTTATATGTTGTATGTAGATTTTGGTTACTTGCTTGTTTTTACTCCCTCCATCATATGGCATGATGGATTTTTGGAGTGTTGGGGAAGAGAGAGGGAATTTTCCCTCTCAATACTCAAGGCTTGATGGACAAGCCTTGTAGGGTCTTATTATTTTCCCCTCAAATGGTTGAGGTGGGGAATTTGATTCATTTGGCTTGAATCTCCTTCCCCGTTCTTAGTATGGAAACCCCTTGGGGTTTGAAAATCCTTCCAAGAAGGACCTGGAAAAAGGGGGAGGAATAAGGAGGGCCTTGATTGAATTAGGAGAAAAAAAGAGGATATGGAAATATTTATTTTGTGTAAATAATTTCGATGTATAACTTTGGAGAACTTTCTCCTCTCTTCCCCACTTTTGAGGAAGAACACGGTTTCTCCTCCTTGTAAATTTTGAAGTCTTTTTTGTATGTGTCATATTTCTATGTGCTTGTAACAATGTTAGTCCACCTCCATCTTGTGCCAAGTTGTGGTTGTTGTCCTCTTTCCCATGGGCTTGGGGGAGGCTAGCATGCATCCCAACCTTGGGAAAGGCATGTCATGATGCCTAAAGGTTAGGTGGTTAAACAAGCCTTGTTCTCTTCGTGTGGGATCCTTGTTAACCTTCAAAAGTTGGAATTCATATGGATGATAGTTGGAGTCTTAAGGTTGAAGATTGCTGGAGTAGCTTTGGTGGCATGGTCTATATTGGCTCTCTCCTATTGTTGGAAATTATTTAGCCTTTCTTCAGGCATGTGTTCTTTGTAAAAATATTGAAGTAAGCCTCTTTGTAAGCCTTCCTTTTGTATGTATCATTTCAAGCAAGTGATTGCTTCAAAATTTATGTATTCCTTTTAGTGTGGCTTGAACATTGTATGAATGGGATTAATCTTACTACTCTCCATGAGAGGAAATGTCATTGTGTTGAAACTTTGTCTCCCTCATTTTTTTTTTGGTAGAACTCTCTTTTGTTTGTAAATATTTATAAATATTATTCCAAAGAAAGTGTGTATATGTCTACAAGTTGTATGTAAATCATTCATGCCTTGTAGAATGTTGTATTTCTATAGTAGTTGGTTGTAAAATCTTTCCAAATACTACTATTGAAAAATTATTGTTAACAAGTGACAAATAGAAGAGTTTGTTAGCTTGATGGGTTTTTATTTTGAGAAGAAATCTTGTCCTTAGTTTATTTTACTATATCTTCCTGAGAATAATATATAGAGAAGTTTTAATGTTTTGTTCTTAGTAAGCAACCTTATTTGATTTAGTAAATTTCCTTTAAAGAATTTTCTTTTAGAAATAATTCTTTCATTTTATTGGAAAATACTAGTTTACTTCCTTTTAATACAAAATATAGAGTAAATTCATATAATCAGTTTATCTTGGTAAAATAATAATTAAAAAAAAAAAATATTGCTGGTTTTTATATTTAAGACTGTATTTTTTGTTTGTGCATTACCTTTAGATGGAATATAATCTTATTTTAGTATATGGATATATTCTTTTTAATAAAAGGGTTAAAATTATATATATGCACATATATATATATATATATATATATAATTTATATATGCACATATATATTTAAATGTATATATAGTTAAAATTATATACATTGCACATATGCATATATATATATATAAATATATATATATATATATATATATACTAAAAATGTTTTATTATTAAGTTAATATTAAAACAAACAAAAAAAAAATGTTTTATTAATATGCAATTTTAATAAACAAAAAAATATATAAACGGGGGGGGGGGGGGCAGGCGCCCTCCCCCCCCCCACCCCACCAAACCCTGTCCCCTCCGGCCTACTCCCGGCCGCACCGCCACCTGTCCCGGGCCCAAGCGATCACCCACGCCTCCTCTCACCTCCCCCTGCCATGCCCCCACTCCTCCCTTTCCTCCTACGATCCCTTTCCCCTTCCCCCTTCGCCACCCCATTCATCTCTCACTGCAGCGTTTTCTCCATCTCCTTCGATGTTGCCACAAACCCGCGGCCAGGCCGCTGTAACTTGCAAAAATAATAATAATAATAATAATAAATAAATACGGCCTCCATTTAAAACTCAGGCTTTCAAAAAAAATATACACATTGGAGAAGGAATTAGTGGGTAATTTCAAGGCTGCTCCATTCAAACCTGTACATTCAAAAGGCAACACAAAACAAAAATGAGAAAGAGAATAAAGAGAAAGAGAAGAAAATGGCCATTAGAGGATTAGGGAAAACTTTAGGGTAATTTGGAAATCAAGGGTCAGATTTTGATTTGACTGGATGAGATCTTAGGACTCTGGTTTATCCCCACACACTTAAGGTTTTGTACCCTTTTTTGTGGAAATTGTAAGTTAAATATTCAAAAAAAAAAAGTTTGATAGGTTAAGTAAATAAGAAGAGGATGAATAGAACAGAAGGGGTGTAGACATATTAATTATGGCCCTAGTATTCTTTGTTAAACATAAGTGAATAATTAAAAATGGGTTAGGCTAGTAATTAATTTAATTGGGTAAATTAAAATAGTATAAAATTTGTAATTATCAAGAAAGGGTATAAGAGATGTATTAGTAATAATTAAACACTTCAAAAAAAAAAATTAACCTGAAATTTTAGTCTCATTTGGTGCGCGTTTTCTAGTGTCCCAGGAGGGGCATTACAGTCATTTGATGGAAATATTTGGATATTTTCACTTCAAGGGATCTAAAATTATGGATCCATTCTTTAAAAAGTGGAATTTTAGATTTGATTACACCCTTGGCCCTGTACTCTTTCAAAACTATAGTATTTTGTAGGGATAAATCAACTCCTTTTATTGTAAACCAAAATAGTTTTTTTGATGATATTTTTGGTCATTTCATTTAAGGAGGTAATCTCATGTACATTCCAATTAAGCGGAGGTATTGGATGTGTTGCCATGTTTTTATTTGTGTAATATTTTCTCAGCAGATCTCCTTTATCTACTATGGCCTTAGGAACAACTACAATTTTTTAGTCAATGAATTGGGTGAGGGTCATCGTAGAGAAATCTATAAGCCGTACCTCCTCCTCATTCCTCCACTTGATCTAATAGTCCTTATAATGAGGCTCATGCTCTTATGTATTTACAAGGACTCCCTACACTATCAACCTACTGTCATAACTATTCTTAGCATGAAATTTATGCAAGATAACCCTTTTCATTTCAGCCTTCTGGAGTTTAGGATTTATTAATGTAGGGCACAAATATCTCCCAATAGTGATTGGGGACTTGACATCAGTCTTATGTTTTCTTACAATGAGCTTATGTACCTCTACTAGCTACCTTGACAACTCTAGAAATTCCCATTTTTCATCCAGGTATCTAGGTAACATATATAGTGTTCCATGGAAGCCACTTATTGTCATATAAGTGAAAAATATGAATTGGATGAAATAACATCTTTATTCAGTGATAAATTTTATTTCCCTAGATGAAATTCTATATGACTCCCATTTAGGCATAAATAAATAAATAATAGGGGTAAAGAATGCATCATGGACCAACATTATATTATACCACCAATTTACTAAATTAATATATGGGTATACACCATGTACCTTGAACTGAGAAAATTACATGAATTTCACCAACACTGGGAATGATCTATCATAGGCAATGTTTTATACCAAATAGGAGGTCATGTAGAATTCGTATTTATTATTACAATCTGTACTACCATCTTAAGGAGTTGTTGATGCATGGAATTACTTATTTTCTCCCTCAGTGGATAGATTCCTTTCCACTCATAATGATTTGGGTGAATCTAAAAATCCAATGGTTGTACAGATAAGAAAATTCATTTCCTACAATCCTATTTAGCAAGGTGATAAGTTCCTTGATTTCTTCAACAAATTCATCCCTTACCAACTTATTGGGGATTTTAGTAGTATAAATCCTTGGCTTTTCAATCAATTGATTGTTGAATACTTTGGAATATTTTACAATGTGTGCATTCCAAAAGTCTTCTTCATTCTTAATTTAAATGTCTACTACTTAATCAACATTTAGGAGCCCTAACATATCACCAAATGTGTCTGAGGTCAAATAAAAATCAGAGCACCACTCCCATCCCTAACTTCTCTCTTTTATGTGTTATAGTTTTATACACAAGATCATACCAATTCTAGATATTGATTTGATATGGGAAACACAACTAGGGAAATAAAACTCATGTTTCACTAAATATGTTGTTATGCGATAAAATAAATAAGGTAACAGTCAAGGAGGAATAAATGTGATTATGTTGGTCAAAGGTTGAATGCACATGTTACTGACTTTATCCAAGATGATTGTAGAGAAATCCTTTTTTTTAGGAAGGACTACCTGTAGATACAAAGAAAGACCACCAAATGATATTAAATAGAAATATTCAGAGGACTTCCTAGCAAGGATAGATTCAAGAAGTGTGATGCTTCCTAGATAGTTTTAAATCCACTATTTTTTATCAAATCAATGAAAGTAAATACGAGAAATAAAGGTCCTATTTCTAAGACTTTGATTTATGCATCTCAAAATGTTATCAACAAACTAGATTAAGAAAAGTATTGAAATCTAAACTAATCTAACATCAAGAAAGGTATGTTTCTGGTTAGGATAGGTCACAGAGGTGTTAGGTAAGGTAACAAAGGTATCTGGTAAGGTCTGGGTGGAGTTTAGGTGATGTTAGAGGAAGTTTGGTAAAGGTTAATAGAAAACACATTGACAGATATCGGTCTGGTGACCGATGCTAGTAGAGAGGGGAGACTGACAATGGTTAAGGTGATTGGCATCAGTAGGGGAAATTTGGTAGTAAATTATTAAATAGAACATTTTAGGCTCTCTGTGATTGCACTGAGAGTGAGGGTAGTATGGTTTGGGTTTTAATATGGCTAAGAAGACTTAGGGATACTAAGGAGAAGGTTTAGAATGGTGAAAAGGCTTGGGATGGTTAAATAGTGGGTTGATGGGAGGAAGGTGATGTACAAGCAATAGAGGAAATAAAATATTGAAAGAAAACATAGATCTACAAAGGTAATAAGTAAAAAAATTAGGATCACAATACTTACTTGATGTCTTGTAGATATTGGGAGGTTGAAGAAGACGGTAGTTGATTTGTGAAGAGATTTTTTGTTCAATGTCGTAGCAATACTCCCAGAGTGTTCCCGTGAATATTCCAATGCTCTGGAAGGAAAAACGGTTGCTTGTCTTACATTGTGGTTGTGTGTGTTCATCATCTAGATGCAAGAGGGCTTGAAGATTTTTTCTTGAATGCAATCAGGCTCCTATAACCGAATGACCAACCCATGTAAATATTTTTGCAAGTGTATATAAGGTAACCAATGGTGGTTAGGTGACCAGCATCAGTTGAGGGGTAACTGAGTTTGGTTAAGGCATGAAATTCTAGGTTTACCAAAAATAGGTAAATCTATACTAGTTTTGGCATGATTTTTATTGAGTCTACCTAGGGAAGTGGAGTTCATGTGAGAGAAGGAAGAAATTTCATAGAAGAAGTCCAATTAGGTTTAGGAATAAGTCTTAATTAGTTAGGTTAAGTGGTGATTCATCACTAAGAGTGATGACTCGGTCATTGTGAGTTCAATTCCTCGGGAATGGTTCTAGGGTGAGATGTGATGATGAGGTGGAGGTGTGAGGGTAAAATTAACTTAATTAAATTAATTAATAATGTGAGGATGAATATTAGTATGGGATGAAGGGGTCATGATTAGTTAAATGTATTACGTTAATTGATTGAAGGGGACCAATTGGAGTGTGACCCAAATTTGGTGTCTACATTTTCCCATTTTTGTCGCGTAGCTTGTATTGGTAAGAGATGCTAATAAAAACAATGATTCAGTGTCCCAGGTATAAATGAAGATTAGGTTTCCCCAAGTAGGGCTGAAAGTGATCCCCCTTAAACCATGAACGGATGAGGTAGGAAAGTTAGTCAAGGAGTGTTTTGATAAATAGGTGATTTATGAAAGTAAGGGTCAGTAGGTAAGGGTTTGGTCATTTTGGTTAATGGGTAATGGGTAATGGAAATCAAATGCACACACACATATAGATTGTGATACGGTATCAGGCAGAAGATCTTGTAAACTCTACGTTGTCAAAAGGGCGATAGGTTTATCCAAACAATGTTGAAGTTATTCAAGTATCTAAGGTATGGGATATGGTCATGAATCACAATGAGGTCCAGGGTAGGAATGGGTAATAGGTTTTGTTCCATGGAACCAAAGGTATGGTTGAGATAAACATCATGTCATTAGGCAAGGTAAGGTCATTAGGATAAACAACACAAGTAACAACATCGCAAGGTATAGCGAGTACACAAATTCAAATGTCACAAACACGATTCAGTTCAAGGTATCTAGGTCAAGTAACAGGTAAGGCCAAGTTATAGGTAAATAACATGTCCCTAAATGTAATTAAGGAAATGTACAGGTAATGTAGGCTTGTGGGAAAGGTGTAATAGGTATTGGTAAGTTTAAAAGTTGTTGGTATGGTTTAATTAGGCATGATGGAGTCAAGGTCATGTAGGCATGGTTAATTTTAGGTGAGTTAGGCATGGTGGATTTAGGTATAGGCATGGTGGGGTTTAGGTGATTTAGGCATGGTGGAATCAAGGTCATATAGGCATGGTGGAGTCATGTTTTTGTGTTTGATTTAATTTCCAAGTTGTTGGTAGTATGAAAAATAAATGATGATGTATATGAATGTTGTGGTGTAAATTTCCAAATATTTAATATCATGGAAATGTGAAATGATTGATGTATGATATGGTGATGTTTGAAAATGGTATGTATGAATGTTTTTATGATTGTTTAATTTCTCAGTTTTGTGTAAAATAGAAACCAACTAAGGTAGAATGTGAATATAAAAGGGGGGAATTTTTTTAGGGGAAAGAGTGGCTGAGCTAACCTCCAAGGGCCTCATGCCCTCAGAGTGTTACCTACATAGCCCTAAAAAAAAGGTCCCTTAGGACGATGTAGTTCTCCCATAAGCAAGGGAAGAATATGATGAGGTAGAAGAATGGATTGGTAGGTTTTAGGCATGATTGATTCTAGGTCATTTATCTGTGGTTGATTCTAGGTCATAGGCATGGTTAAGTCTAGGTTGAATAGGCATGGGTGATTTTGGTGATAGAGGAATTCCCAAAATGTAGGTGTCAAATGTTTGGTCTTGTATAGGAGAATCAATAAGTCTATCATACCAAAGATGGCGTATGAACATAAAACCCTAAATGCGTTTCTTGATTAGCTATTCTAAGAGTGAAGAAGGTCACATGATCACAAAATGTCACATTAGTGGCACATCCCTTGAGTAGGTAGAAGTTTAGAAAGGTAAGGCGATGAGGTGAATGAAGCTAGTTTAGCATAACCTAGTGTGAAACAACATGCCTCTTTGGCATGATACCCAAGATCAAAATAGGAAAGTCCATGACGAAAAAGTCATCTTTTTCTTTATTTTTTTTATTTTTTATAAACTGATTGATGCATTAAGTCTATGTGGGATGAGTATATTGTCTCCTTGAGGTATTCATGAAGCTGACTGATGTGGGAAGCTTCAAAATAATTTTATTTTATTTTTATAGGAATAGTCTTATTTTTGTGATAGAGTATCACCAGCTTTGTATAGTTTTCCTTTGAGGGAGAAGTCTATTTATAGCAACAAGATAGAAATATTAGATGTCCTTTTTGAGGAAGTCATCTTTTTGCTAGAAGTTTTACTTAAGGAGTTTGAATTTGAAAATGTCATATATTACTTTTGAATTGTTTTTTTGGACTTTTAGGTCATGGACAAGACTATAGAGAAGTATAGTCTTCTTTTATGAAGAAAAAACCATAGCACACATAGGTTAGCTATGAAAGAGAGGTTTTAAGGGATGAACGACCATGACATTCCATATTTAAAAGGATGAAATTTATCCATGAGAATCATGCCATGAGTAGAGTCATGGTACTCATATTAGAGATAAGGTTAAAAGGTGAAGGGTAATCACATGATTCTTTTGTAGTCATTGATCCTTAAAATAGGTAAGTGGAAGGTGAATGGTGCTCAAGGGACAAGCTCTTAATAGACATAAGATGATATAGGACTAGATTCAACAATAGAATGGTCTAAGATGCAAGGAATTGAGGGGCTCAAGTTTGGGTTTACCTTCGAGTGAAGATAAATGATAAGAACATGATCCATAAGCATGAGTAATGATATAAGCTCCAAGCTAATTAGGAGCAAATTTTCCCATTTTAATTTTCTCTTCTTTTGTTACATGTTGATTTTCCTTTAGGATGAGTTCACCGACTTGGAAGGTTCGTTCTTGGACACGTTTATCATAGGAATGTTTGATACATTTTTGGTAGATTTGGATGTGATCAATAGCATTTATACAACACTCATTTAATAACTCAAGTTGTGCCAAATGATCCTAGCTAAAATCATCATCATTAAGCATATCTTTGAGTGAGATATGAAGAGATGGAATTTGGACTTCGAGAGGCAAGACAACCTTTGTACCATAGACCAAAGAGAAAGGCATGGAAACAGTTGAGGTATGAATACTAGTGTGATAAGCCCATAAGGAAAAAGGAATGTGCATGTGCCAATCCTTTCCAGTACCATCAACCACTTTCATAATAATTTTTTTATGTTTTATTGGTTGATTCAGCTTGGCCATTTGTTTGAGGATAATAAGGTGAGGAAAAACTGAGTTGTATTTCAAAGGCATCACAAATTTTCCGTAGGGTTTTGTTTTTTAATTATTTTCCATTATCAGTGATGAGGTGGTGAGGAAAACCAAAGCAACAAATGATGAGATGATTTATGAATTCAAAAAAATTCTCAGCTTTTGTAGAAATGAGAGGCATGGTTTCCACCCATTTAGTTTAATATTTGCTAGCGGTAATTATCCATTGATGACATTGGGAAGAATGAGGATTAATCTCTATGACAAGATCCAAACCCCATTGAGATAAAGGCCAATGGTCTCATACGACCTGTAAGGCGTGACTAGGGGTGTGATGAAGATTAGCATGGTGTTGATACTTCACACAATGCTTGACATAGTCACAATAATCATAGTTTAGGGCTGACCAGTAATAGCTCAGGTGAAGGATGCACTTAGCGACAAATAAACCACTGAAGTGACTCTCATAAATTCCATCATGAACTTCCTTGATGGTGTAGGGAATTTCAGAACTCATAAGACATCGTAAGAGGATAGTGAAAAAACCACATTTATAAAGAAGACCACCCATGATGACATACCAAGAGACACTTTTGAGAAAGGCTCATTGTCCATTGCGAGTAAGATCTAGAGGTAAAATGGAAAGGGAAAGGTAGTCAGCAAACTCCTTATACCAAAGGTCACATGGGTCAGTTTCAATGTTTCCTACAAGGTTGATATTACAAAGTAGATAACAGTGTGATTACAACATTTTTATGGTGACAAATATTTTTGAGTCGAAGGGTGAAGTGAGGATTTGAGAAGCAAGACAGGCCATGGTATCTATAAATTTATTAGTGGAATGCGGGGTGGTTTGAAGTTCATAATGGTCAAAGGTAGTCAAAAGTGTGTCAACATGATGTTTATACTATTGAAGTATCTTGTTATGACACTGTTATATACCATTAACTTGGTTTATAACTAGTTGAGAGTCGCCAAAGATAATAATTGATTTAATGTCTAAGGTTATGGAAGCTTGAAGACCTAACACGAGTGCTTCATATACGGC
The DNA here is from genome assembly GCA_019776745.2 of Taxus chinensis. NCBI lineage: Eukaryota > Viridiplantae > Streptophyta > Pinopsida > Cupressales > Taxaceae > Taxus > Taxus chinensis. The sequence goes on along the minus strand of CM034149.1, from coordinate 620,001,292 downwards.
GATATTATTAGTACAATAAAAATTAATTTTGAAAGATAATGTCATAGGCTCACCATCAAGAAGGATGAGGATAACTCCAGCACCACCCCCCACACTGACATTTGGAACCATCAAATAATAAGGTCATTTGGTAAACAGTATCATCCAAAGAGAGGATAGCGATGGATTCATCAGGGAAATTGAAGTTAGAGGATTGATTTTCAGAGAGAGGTGTGTCTGCTAGTTAGTCTACAATTGTTTATCCTTTGACATATTTTTGATAGGTGAATTCGAGATATAGGTCAGAAAGAAGCATGAGCCAGCGTGCAGCACATTGGTCTTGGTAAGGCTTAGCGTACATGTAATGTAAGGGGTCACTATTGCTGAAAAAAAAGGTTTTTTGGTTGAGTAGGTAATGGAAAATTTTAGTGGTGACAAAAACTAAGGATAAGCAGAGTTTTTTAGCATGAGTATATCTAGTTTCATAGTCTAAAAGTGTACGGATTATATAATAAACCACTTTCTCCCTGTGTTAATCATCATGATGAGCGAGCATGGCTCCTGAGGAATGATCAATAGTATAAATGTAAAGGTAAAATGGTTGATCATCCTTAGGGGGAATGAGCACAGGTGGTTGTAGGAGGTATTGTTTTAACGAATCAAAGGATCTATGGCATTCATCATCCCATTTGAAGGAGACATCATTTTTTAGAAGATTATGAAATGGATGGAAATGGTTTGGAAGATGTGAAATAAAATGACAAATAGATTGCAACTTTCCTTGAAAACAATGAAGTTGACGAAGGGTAGTAGGTGGAGGAATTTTGAGAATAGCCTTGATTTTATTGGGATCAACTTCAATGCCACATAAAGAAACAACAAAACTAAGGATCTTTTCAAAGAGAATAGTAAAGACACACTTCTTAGGTTGAACGGAAAAACAGTACTTGATGAGACGGTCAAAGGTGACCTTAAGGAATGTAATGTGTTCGGCCCGATGTTTGGATTTGGAAAGAAGATCATCAACGTAATCTTCTAATATGTGATGCATAATGTCATGAAATATATAATTCATAGCTCACTTATATGTAACACCAATGTTTTTAAGGCCAAAGGGCATCACATGATAGCAGAAGGTTCCCCAAGGAGTGCTAAAGGTGGTTTTGTGTTGATCTTTCGGGGCAAGTAATATTTGGTTATAACCCGAGAAACTTTCCATGAGTGATAGCATCTCATGGCTGGTGGTGAGATCAACTAGTTGGTCAATACTAGGTAAAGGAAAGTTGTCTTTGGGGAAAGCTAAGTTAAGGTCACAACAATCCATGCAAATGTGGAGTACCACTATCACTTTTTTTACAGGAACAATGTTAGAGATACATTAGGAATAATCAATGGGTAGGATGAAGGAAACTGAAAGAAGGTGTTGAATATATTCTTTAACAAGAAGGGAAATCTGAGGATGCATTTTCCACAGCTTTTGTTTCATGGTTTATCCTCGCGAATATTTATGATATTTTAGACCACAATGTTTGGGTCAATACCATGCATATCAGCCTACGACCAAGAAAAAGTGTTGTTATGATCCCAGAGAAAAGAAGTAAAAGCTTCATTCTCAGCAGCTCTAAAGATTGGCCTATTTTTAGAATGTGTGGGTTGTCCTGAGTGTGAATATTGATTTCAATGGTTGATTCATTCAACATGGTTTGCATCTCAAAAGGTAATGACTGGTGAATATAAGAATCTTCTACACCAAGGTAGGTGAGATTAGACTCATCTTCCTAACATTGAATGACGTTAATAGAAGGTGTATCACCATCGATTATGTTAGGATACATAAAGGGAAGATAAGAGGGAGCTTCACCACCTCATTGATAAGTTAGAGGTGCCAAGGAAATGGTGTTCATAAAAAAAAGTTAAGAGGAAAGGATTTTGGATCCATAGACTCTATAGGTGAAGTTAGTGAAGTTGGTGAATGGGGTGGAGAAGGTTTATCATCCTCAATGAGTTCGACTTAGGTCTTCTTGAGATATGGTTCAGAAAATCCAATACCAATGCAATTTTTATGCGTATGAGTGGTGCATGGGATGACAGTATGGGAACCTTGTTCACAAAAACCAAATTTGATTCCCTTCTAATCACAGTGATGGAGGAAGGTGTGGGTGAAGCGATGGTTGGTGAGAGATTGAAGTTCGGATGAAAATGGTAGATTTTGGGATTGTGGCTCGAGCAAGTAGGTATAAGCATCATCAAGTCCCCCATATGTTAAGTTGGTACAAAGGTGGGGAGGACCGTAAGGGAAACCTCACCTATGCTATGATCATAGCGGGGATGTTGGAGAAGTTTACCATACTCTTGAGGAGTAATGAATGTGTCAATGTTATAAATGCGGTACTCCCCTAGAGTGAGGAGCTAAAAAATACCTTCTAAGGGATCAGTAGTTGGTATGTGGGTAGTGGGAATGGGTGAACTATTGGAAAGTTGGGAAGAAGAAGCATTGGTTGGTTGAGCAGGAGATGGGTTAGATGATGGGTCAGCTACAAAAGTTGTGGCAGCAGTGGGAATGAAGGAGTTAGTTTTAGAAGAGGTAGTGGCAACATTAGTGGATGGGGTCATGGGTGAAGGGGAATTGGTAGCGGTGGTAGATGTCTTAATTTTTACAAGGACATCATTGGGTCGATACAACATGTTACAGGTATTGAATGGTGAAGGGTCAGCTGGAATGGTATAGTTGTGTCCTTCATGTTCAAATTTTAAACAATGGTGTAAGGTTGAAGAAACACAACCTATGGGGAAGATCCAAGGTTGGCCAAGTATCATGTTGTACTGGAATTCCCCCTCTAAGATATAGAATAATTCCGTAATGGTACGGGAGCTAGTCAATGGTGAAATTCATGGCATCATTGAATAAACACAACATAATTGTGTTATTATCCATGCAATTGGTAGGGATGTGCATTTGGTTGTACGCATGGGAGGAAATTATGTTAATACTTGTGCCACCATCGATCATAATATGTCAAATGTGTATATTATCAATGTAGATGGAAATGAATAGGGTGGGATCAGGATCATCTGATTGGAGAGGTACAATCTCGTCGTCAGAGAAACTGAGAGCATCCACTTGTTGAGTGGTAGTGGGTTCGTAGGTAGGGGATGAAGTGGTAAGATAGGCCACATGGTGGGGAGTGATAATGGATGCCATAGGAGTAGGTTCATTAGGTAAAACCTCAATAGATTACAGAACCTCAATGAGGTCATGTCGATGAGACTCAGAGGTTTGGACTAGGTTGTACAAAGACATTTTGAGAGGAGACTAGTGTAGTTGTTTAATCATTGTACAATGGGAAACCCCATCATAAATAGGGTATTTGGGTCCACGAATGGTGATTTTAGGTGTAGGTGCAAGTGGGATATTAGGTAAAAGAGTAGTGGATGGGCTTCTTTTTTTCTCCTTTCCTTTATCCTTCTGGAATCAAGTGGTAATGCTAACCATATTAATATGTGGTAAAGGAGAAAGTGATTCTTGATAGGTGTAGTGACAGAATGGAAAAAAAATATGGTGAGGGAATATATAGGTTTTGTGAGAAAAAAAACAATGCATTGGCATTTTGGTAGAGGTTTGGCTAGCTCTCTTATGCGGACCATATTGATCTCAAATATTGGAGGGGGATAAAATTGTTGTGGAGGGGGAGATAAAGGTTGTTGAATAGGTAAGGGAGGATGGTGTGTGGTGATATGTGGAAGTGGACTAGGTTCCTCATCTAAAAGATCATCATCACCAAATTTTTCTTCGGGAGGACATAATTGGAGAAGAATAATCTTAAGATCCTTACAATTTTCCACATCATGTCCTCGCACACGATAGTAAGTAGAAATTTATGTATTGTCAAACCCTTCTGGTTTAGGTTTGAGTGGGTAGTAAGGTCTAAGTGGTGGCAATGTTATGATAGAGGTTTCCAAAAGGTTAGCTAAGATGTTAGCATAAGACCCTGCCAATGGATCACAATGTGAAGTACGTGTGGGCTTAGATGGAAGTGTGGGTGATTTTGGTGGGAGAGGAGCCATGGGAGGTGGAATCATAGGTTGAGTTAGTTTGACCACCTGTTTGGTAGGTAGTATGGTTCAGGTTTAGATTGCACCTTTTTTGGTAAATATGTAGTAGATGAACTAGTAGTTATAGGTGGTGTAGGTGTAACTACCTCTTTTTAGGGTAGTGGATTATTGAACTTTGCTTGCACCTTCTTGGGTAAAAGTGAATAAGAAGTGCATGATGTAGAAGGGAAGGCAGATGGCAGAAGGGAGCAAGTTAGCCAAGGTGATAATGGAGGTGTGGTGAAGGCTATGGGAAGAGGTAAGGTGGAAGGTGTTGGTTGAAGATAAGGGAAAATCATAGGTAATGATGAGGATACTAGAAGTGGTGTAGGTATAGGTGGTAGAAAGGATGCAGGTGACGGAAAAGGCATAAGTTGTGTAGGTGATTTGGGTGTAACAAAGGCTCATGACAAGGAAGTGGGTTGTTGTGCTTTTAGTTTACCTTAGATAGGAGGTTGTTTTGCCAAGGTTGATGGGTGGGGTCCTAGGATAGATGGAAGGGGTGAAGGTTACAGAGGGGTAGTGGGTGAAACCAATGTATGTGGCATAAGAGGTTGGGTCTTCCTCTTACGTGGGGGGTATAGTCTTTGTGTTGGCTTGTGAGGAAGAGGCTAAATCTAGTTTGATAAGGGGATGGACTAGACTTGATGTCGGCGTGACTCCCAATGTGGAAATGGGTTTGGATGTGAAGGAAGATATAGATGTAGGTAAGGCTTCAGGCATTGAAAAAATTTTATTCAATGGTAAAGGTTTAAGTGTGGGAAAGGGTGATGAAGAATAGGTTGCTGTAACTAGAATGGGCATGGTTGGTTTGGTTGTCTAGAACATCTTTGGATAGATCGTGGAAGTATCAGCAAACAACATTTACATCTAAGAGTAGAAATGCAGACGAAGGAATCCCCAAAGCATGGAATTATCAACATAATCCAAGTAGTCGGCCAAACGTGAAAATGGTACCATTGGAGGGGGGATGATGTTGATTTAATAGCGACCCTTATAAATAATGGTTATGTGATAGGGAAATGGTTGACTTCACACTCTGTGGGAAAAAGAGCTAAGAGCAAATCAACAGGATCCTTAAAAGCCAATGGAGAATTGTTACCAATAGGAAGGGATGCTGCTAATGGGCCCCTTATGAGTAGTGGAGATGACAAGTAGGATGAGGTAGGTTCATCTTTTGGGAAAGAGGAAGGTAAGCATGACTCTCCTTTGGGTAGGAGAGTTAATATTATGGGTTGTTCATTAGTTTGATAAGTGTGTGGGGAGATTGTATCGGAAGATATGGTGGACTCCTCCTTGGGTGAAGGGGGAGATAAGGAAGATTCCTCTATGGGTAAAGGAGCAGATGAAATAAGTCCATCTGTGGATGAAGGAGCTCATGCAATAATCTCCTCAATAGATGGAGTAGGAGGAAACTGAGGAGGAGATGGTATGATGTCAAAAATATCATGAACCTCACGAATGTTATTGTCATTGGTCAAAGGTTCACTGGTTTGGATAGATGGCGGGGTGTGATTTGGGAATGGATTCTTGAAGATGTAAAGCTTTTGATTATTCAACATGTTAGCATTATCCAAGATGAGATCTCCACTATCTAACATTTCTTGGATGATATTTTTGAAAGTTATACAATTATTATCGCTATGAACTTTAAGGCAATGATAGTTATAGTAATCATTTTCTTTGTACCATACAGTACATAAGATGAGAGCGGTCGAAACCAGTATATGGTTTCATGGGTGGAAGAGTGATAGCTCCAAATTTTAGATTTTTTTCTAAATCCAAAGAATAAGGTTCTCCTAGGGGAGTTTATTTTTCATTGCTCCCGCTTGAATTCAAAATCTTGAACATAGGAGAAAGTTTGGAAGAAGGATTTGATTGGTTGGATGGGTAAGATGGGATAGACTTTCAAATCTACCACGTGGGTAGATATTTTTTCTTTGGAGTAATAATTTTGTGGTTTGGAAGAAGAAGAGGTATCATTTGATTTAAATTCAACATTCTTGTTATGTAATTGTATCTTCTTCTCTTCAATGGCATGTATTTCAAGTTTTCGGGCCATGGTGAATGCACTCATTGTCAAACATACGGAAGGTTTGAACTTAGATTATTTGGTGAGATGTTCCTAGTACAAGCCCTGGTGAAACAATTCTATTAGCTAAGTTTGAGGTAGTTGGAACATGTGAGCTGGTTGATGAGGCTTCTGCCAATGAGTGACAAAATCTATGATAGATTCATATTCGTATTGGTGTGTCAAGTACAAGTCGGTCATGGTGAATTTATTGATGATGTTGATAGAAAAGTGGTCTAGGAAAGCTTGAGCTAATTGGTTGAATGAGAAAATTGGAGTACCTAGGTAGAGCACTATACCAATCCAATGTAGGTCCTGTCAAGGACATTGGGAATGTTCGTACAACAGACAAAGTGTGATAATGAGTGATCAAATAACAACCCATTTTTAAAAGACCACAAGTGTTAATAGTGGGTATGTCTTTGCTGGTTAAATTGGTTGAATTTAGGAAATTCCTAATGCGTAGGGTATGGATGAATTGGAATGGATGGGTGAATTATCTCATTGCAAATCTCATCATATGTCAGAGAGTTACATGAGATGAGAGATCAATGCTTCCAATGTCTCCATCTTTGTCCATCATCATTTTGATAAGATCGTTAGTAGGTTGTGATGACTTGGCATCCCCTATGCAGTATAAAGGGAGTAGATAATGAAGGTATGATTTGGGTGACATCCTAATATGTGGTGGTTCCTGAGTATAAAAAATTGTGAGGGAGGAATAGATGCAAGTTGCAAGTATCCTGAATAAGCGATAAATGTAGATAAGGGGATGTTGGTGATAAGTGTAGGTACGTGGAGTGGATGTAATGAATCTCATAATAAATAAGAGGAAGATATTATGAGATGGAGAGGACAATGTTTTGGAAGGGAGTATGGGTTTTCGACACCATGAGTGGCTGAGATGTAATAATTATATCAGAGGTGGCGGGTGTATATAGACCTACACTCAAGGTGGTTGATAAAGGCATGGATGAAATCTTAGGAGTCAACTAGACATCAAAGGTGCAATAGATGCCACTAGGTGTAGAATATATCGATAATGTAGGGTCAATTTAGGGATACCACTGGTGGTAAGGTGGAAGAGGGTAAGGACTAAGCTAGTAGTATTTGATGCAGAAGTGGGTGCATGAGGGTAGAAGGAATGGACACATGAATGTCATATACAAGCTACCATGATGAATCCCGAGTGGATGAATGGGCTAAATAATATTGTAAAGCAATGAGAGTTTTGATCAAGGAGTCTTGAAAAATCCTCGTCACAGGTAATGATGGTAATAGGCTAACTGAGATCCATAGGTGATAAAATGGAAGGCGGCAGAGGGGATAAATGGGAGTGGTTGAAGGATAGCATGGAACTTGAAGGGAATTAGCCTTGGCTATAAGTCAATACCATGTGACTTATAGTAGACTTGGTAAATTTGAGCTTTGTAAATGACACAAAAGTATAGAAGGAATGGAGAAAATGGTTCCGGATAAGGTGATAACTAAGTCACTGTTTTAATTGAAAAATTGAAACATAGAGACTGATGGTGGTTGGGTAACTGATGTCGAGTGAAAGGGGGTAACCGATGCCAGTTAGAGGACCGATACCGGTTATTGTGTAAAATCAAAAGGTTTTGTAAATGTAGTGCAATACATGATAAAAATGAAGCAGATATGGAGTTTGACAATGATTTCAAAGACATGGAGATATGGTGAGGTAACTGAGGAAACGCTTAGAAAGAATACATACATGTAATGAATGCTACTTTGGTTAAAATTACCAAAACAACAAGAAATCTGACAATGGTAAGGAAAATGATGACAGTTAAGATGAGTAAATTGATGACGGTCATGCTGGACCAATCATCGATTAAAGTGAAATTTGGGAAAATATGGAAAAAAGTGAATTTAGTGATTTATATCAAATAAAATACCAACCCAGAAACCTAAGTATGACAACGATTGACCTTGACACACTTAGAAAGAGTTCATAATACACCAATTATGATTATGGAGTGTGAAGGGAGAGAATAATGAAGAAAAAAAACTCATACCTCAAAACATAGATCAAACAAAAACTAGCAAACATGAAATCCTATGTGGTGGATTTTATGTTTTGTCTTATAAAATTTTGGGATTGACTTATGAATACGAGTAGAATTTTTGGTTTGATAAATAGGTGCCCTATGAAAATACAACAACTAATGATGAGTTTCAGGTAAGTTTTGGCGATGGGTGATCCTTTCTCTAAGATAATGAACTGGACAGAGAAACCAATGTCTACAGACCACTATCAATCCTCTGATCATTTTATCGTTGACATCTTCTTCTAGGTAGGATGTTGTTTAAGAAAATGAGTACTTTATTTGTAGTGGTTTTGGTGTAGAGAAGAAAGTGTGAACTATGGTTCAATTTTTCAACCATCAGCTGGGAATGACTTCCAGCATATAGGTTGACACATAATTTTAAAATGAGCTACAAATACAACACTCAAAAATGATATGCAAAATATTGTAGGCCCAAATCCACAATGAAATTTGATGAGAACAATGATGAATATGCAAGAGTATGTCTTTCACTAATGCAACACAAAAATAAAAAGAATCATTCTTTCTAGTCCAAAATATGAGTGTCAATGAGACCAAGTAGAAGAGAAATAATGTTTCAAAGGAGAAAATTTAATGTGAACTCTTTCAAAAGGAAATAGACACACAATATTTCACCTAGAAATGAACAATACAAAAGAACCCCTGATGGGTCCTCACCGGGCAGCGCCAAAATAATCCACCGAACATGTTGTTGTGAAACAAAAGGAAACTGAGCTAACGGTCAAGTAGAATGATGACGATAAGATGAGTAAATGGTTATCAATGGTCACTGGACCGATGCACGATTACTGTGAAATTTGTGAAAGATGATGGCAAAGAAGTAAATTTAGTCTAGGAAGGAATTCCTATGGATACAAATAAAAGACCAACCCAATGAAACCTAAGTATGGAAGAGTCAGATTGACCCTAATACACTCAAAAAGAGTTAGAATACACCAATTATGATTATGGAGTCCTGAAGGGAGAGAATAATGAAGAAAACGAAGTCATACCTCAAATACATAGATCAAGTAAAAAACTGAGAAAAAATGAAATCCTATGTGGTGGATTTTATGTTCCGTCTTATGCCATTTAGGGATGACTTATGAATAGATGTGAATTTTTTAGTTTGAGAAAGATGCCCTATTGAAAATCCAACAACTAAGGATAGTTTCAGGTAAGTTTTGGTGAGGGTGGTCCTATTCTCTGAGAGGTCAAATAACTGGACAGAGAAACTAGTCTACAGAGGTATCTGGTCAAGGTCCTGGGTGGATCATTTAGGTGATCATTAGACATATTCTTCTAGGTAGGATGTTGTTTACAGAAAACATGAGTGACCAATATTTGTATAGTGAACGTTTGGTGGTAGAGAAGAAAGTGAGCAACTATGGTTCAATTTGTCAACCGGTGTCAGTTGGGCATGACTTCCTAGCATATATTAGTCACCCACAAGTTTTAAGGCTCTTTGTGAACTACAAATACAACACTCAGGGTGGTATGATATGGGTCGTAATATGGATGAGAAGCCTCAGGGGATCCACTAATGAAGAGGTTTAGAATGGTGAATAATGATTAATATGCAAGAGTATTGGTATTGATGGGACTAAGGTGCATGTACAGGTAATAAAGGAAATAAATGTTCTTTTTAGTCCAAAATATGAGATGTACAATTGAGACCCTAGTAGATAGAGAAAGCTAATGTTCAAAAGGAGAAATTTTATGTGCACACAAGGCCTAGTTCAAAAGGAAATAGCACACACAGATAAAGTGTGCAGGGCATAGGAAATAGACAATGCTTTAAGGAAGCCAAATGGCGTCCCACCGTCAGATAGAACCAAGGGTAATCAGGACCAAACAATTTTGGGTGTTTTGATAAAACACGATGAAGGTAATGAGTCAAAGAGGAATACCTAGTGTATATGGTGCCAGCCTAGTCGACAGGTTGGCCCAGGATGCACGCGTAACTGAATTTATCGAATTTGATCATAGAGAACTCGTTTTTGTCTAAGCAGGACTAATTTTAGGTATAAAGAAGCATGACCACGCAAATGATATTAAATAGAAAATGACACACTTGGACTTCCTAGCTAATTGCTAGTTTCGAGGATGAGTGTGACAATTCCTAGTATGGCTATATATATCCAGCTATTTTTTATCAAATCAATGAAATTAAATATGACCAAATAGTTGGTGGAGCTCTATTGAAATACTGCAAGAACTTTGATTTAGGTATCTTAGAAATGTTATGCAGTAAGGACTAGGATGTAAGTCAAAGGTATTGAAATCTAAACAAATGTTGTGAGCATCAGGAATATGAGTCTAGATATAGGTCCATGACTCCAGTAAGGTTCTAGATAACATTTTGTAGGGACTCCATGAATATAAGGAGGTTACCAGTTTGGTACAAGGTTAATATGAAAACATTAATGATTCGATATGCAGTACTAGTGACTGCTGTCGGTCAGAGATTCTTTTACCGATTTATGGTTAAGGTGACTTAAGTCTGAGTTTTTATACAACTTCTTTCTGTTTTGGTATAAATTATATAAAATGTTAAGCATTTTCTAGGCTCTTTGAATGACTGTAAGGATCTAGAGATCCGTTCTAGAGCTAGTATGGTGCTTGGGTATGTAATACTGGCTTTCAGAACCCTTGACTCATGGATCACTAAGAAGGAGGTTTCCCACTAAACTCACATGAAATAGAGACTGGGGATGGTTGGATAGTGGGTTGAGTTGAGAACCCAAGGTCTGTTGGGTGACAGGTCGGCATGCATGAGGAACCTTTCAAATACTGATAAGGGTAGCAATGGCTAGATCTACAAAAGAGAATAAGCACAAATGATTAGGATTCACAATGTACTAACTTGATGTCCTACATATATTTGTAGTTAGAGGATGATTGATGGTTGATATAAGAATAGAGTGCTTGAGTCCAGTGTTGTGGAAATACGACCTCAGAGTGCTTCTCATGAGTGTTCCAATGCTCTGGAAGGGAAAACTGACTATGCTTGTTATTACACTGTATTTGTGTGTGTTTATCATTTCGATGTAGGAGGGCTTGAAGATTCATGCTTGAATGCAATCAAGGATCAAATAACATGAATGAAAAACTCATGTAAAGAGTTTTGAAAGTGTATATAAGGTAATTGATGGTGGTTAGGTGACCTGGTGTCAGTCAAGAGGATAACCAACATCGATTAAGGCGAGGAAAGTCTAGGTTTACTAAAAATAGGAAAATATTTACAAGATTTGGCTTGCTTTCTCATTTAGTCCACTTAGGAAAGTGGACTTCACATGAGAGAGGGCAAGAAGGTCATAGAATAAGTCCAATTAGGTTTAGGAATAATTCTTAGTTAGTTGGGTTAAGTGGTGACTCAGCACTGGGAGTGATGACTCATTGCTGAGAGTGATGACTCAGTCATTGTGAGTTAAATGCCCTTGGAATGGGTCTAGGGTGAGATGTAATGATGCGTTGGAGGTGTGAGGGTGAAATTAACTTAATTAAATTAATTAAATTAATTAATAATGTGAGGATGATTATTAGTATGCGATGAAGGGGTTGTAATTAGTTAAATGTATTACATTGGTTGATTGAAGGGGACCAAGGGGGAGTGGTGACCCAAATTTGGTGTCTACAACTCCTTTCAATTTTCTCCATGAATTATTTTTTCTAGTTTCACATAACCTCTGGAGGAAGTCATCTAAGTCTGCATTACCTATATTTATATCTATAATCTTGTCTAAGTCAAAATTAATATGGGATGATATTGGGACACTAGTAAATTGAATCTCTATATTTCAGGGAAAAATGGCAGACAATTCTTGCGGGAAATGGACTGATAATAACTTTTGATGTATAAAACCTTCTTTCAACTCTTAGTAAAACATCACATCACCAAAAAACATAGAAACCCTATAAAGAAATTTATCCACATAAAATTGGATGGAATTCTCCTATGAAATGGTAATATCACTTAAAATGGCATTAGAGATTTTAAAAGGATCCTTTTGAAACTTAAACTTTGAAATTAGGGATTATTCTCTATATATGGATCCAAAACACTTAGAAATATTGAAATTTGAATGCAAAGTGTGGGAATTTTCATGAAATTCGACCATATGGTGCTCTTCGCATGTTGCCATTAATGGTGGGCATAAGTCCCATATCTTTTTTAAAAACTGTGACCTTTGATCTTTTAATCTATGTCTAAATAAAGTCCTTATATATGGGAAAATTGGCCACATCAGATTTAATAAAATGATGTTTTATTCTCTCATTGTCTTGTTCCTTAATACCTTCACAAGTGGCTTGACAACTTTCTTTGTTTTTTATTATTTGCGGGATACTTATATGTTTGTATTCCTTCAAGTTGGTAGGGTTAGGAGAATAGTTATAAATATTGCAAAAATTGTGAAATTGACAACTGTGAGACAACCAAGTTGTCTTGAATGTATGATGTCACCACATGATGATGTATTTCCTTCTTTCCAGGCCTTTTGGAGTTAGAAGTGCAGTTATCAATATCGCATAAATTTTGAAACTGCAAACTGTGAGACTGTAAAACATCCTTTCTTGTCAATTGTAATAATATCATACCACATGTCCTTGCTATCATGATTCATAGGTGGAAGTGTAGCTTGTAGACTTATAAATACTACAAAGTTGTAAACTACAAATCTGTGAAGTTACTTTTTTTGTTTCAGCATTGATATTCTCTTAATAGTCTCTTTTTTGGGCCCTGGAGAAGAATTTACAAGTTGTAAATGTGCATCAACTTTTACTTTGGTAAATGGCCAGTGAATGAAGAAATATCCATGGAATATTCCTTTTATGAGGCTCATACTTGAAAATACAGTTCACCAATTTACAAAAATGTAAATTTTATTTGAAAGACCCGCATATGCCCAAAAGCCCCAAATATTCCCTTTGTCGAGCCTTGGGGGTGAAACTATAGTTTGCAAACTTGTAGAAATACAAACTTTGAAAACTATAAAAATTTAAGCTCCAAAAGAAAAGGACTTTATTTCAAAAGCTTGAATATTATAATTAGAATTATAACAACATTTCTTACATAATTAAACTTACAGATTATTAAAAGAACAAGAAACTAAGGAAATGTTAAGGTTTTGGAAAGAAACTGAGATATATGGATAGGATCACAACATGATTTTAACAATTAGAGGTCAAGAGCACACGAAACAATCCTGAGAGATTGTAAAGATAACAAAACAACCATATTATATAATGACACATATAGAGACAAACGTAATATGTTCCATGATTTTTGACATGATTCAATCAAGTACCAACAATGTGCTAGGTTGCGGAGCCTGTTTTCATGTGTGAAAGTGTTGAAGACTATACATTTTTCATAATTATCTCGCTAAGGTTCAGGACTGGGCCGGGCCTCGAGTGGCGGTTCAAGGGTGCAACCCCCAAAAAAAAAAATTTGGCCTCGAAACAAAATGTGCCCGATATACTAAGAAACATGATTTTTCTCATATGGGCAGGATTTTTGACCCATAGGGTTATGGGGACATTTTTTTCCCATGATTTTGATACCCACAGTTTTATAAAAACTACTTAAGCAGTTGTCTCCTTATGTGGTTTTTGTGCATATTGTAGGTATTATGTAATATTGCATATGTGTCAGAATTTGGGTGTGAATTATGTAGAGTTTGTTGAGCATAGCTCCAAAACATATCTGGGTATTGTATTGAGAAAGTGGTGTCTTGTAATAAAATCTGAGCAAGTGATTCTTGGTGGATGTCACCCAAATTGGGTGAACCACGTTAAATATTGTCTCTTTGTGTTGTGTTATTTTATTCTGCACTTTTATTTCAAGATCTGTAATATCTTTTGCATATTAGTTTCTATTGTTGCAATTTTGTAAGGGATTGTTCCACATATTTTATCCCTTATTTCCTAACAATTGGTATCAGAGCCTAGTTTGGTTTGCTGAAGTGTTGAATCCCAGGAAAAATTTTAGCTTGAGTGGGTGCTATGGAAAATGATGGAAGATCAAGGGTTGATAAATTCAAAGGGAAAAAATTTCATTCTTTGGAAGATGTAGATGGAAGATTACCTTTATCAGAAGGATATTTATATTATGTTGTCTGATAAGGTGAACAAACCCTCGAGCATGACAGACGTGGAATGGTATTTTTCTTGATAGGAAGGCACTTGGGAGAATCCAGCAGTGTCCTTGATATTTAGTACTATTTAATGTTTCAAAGGAAAAGACAACAAAAGAACTAATGGATGCATTAAGGAAGTTATATGAAAAACCCTCTTCCTCTAACAAGTTATTTTTAATGAAAAATTTGTTTAATATGAAGATGTATGAGAATGGTTAGGTAGCATATCCTTTGAATTATTTTAATATGGTTGTAAATATTCTAGCTTTGGTTATAATAGAATTTGATGAAGAAGTTAGGGATTTATTAATTATGGGCTCTTTACCTAAGAATTGGAATAGCCTAGTAATGGCGGTAAGCAACTCGGTTCCAGCTAACTCAAAGTTGAAGTTTGAGGATGTTGTAGGGGTGATTCTAAGTGAGGAACTGCAAAGAAAAAACTCTTGGGAATCTTCTACTTCAGTGAATGCTTTGATAGTGGAAACTAGAGGGAGATAGAAGAATAGAGGAAGCCATGGAAAATTGAAAGATTAGGCAAGGTCAAAATCCAAAAGTAAGATAGTATGCTAGCAATGTGGAAAGTCTAGGCATGCAAAGAAGGACTCTTGGGAGCTTTGGGATAAGAAGAAACAACACGAATAAAACAAGGAGGGAAATGTGGCAACGGGTAATGTATGTCAGGATGCTTTGATTCTTTCTTTTCACAATATTACTGAATCTTAGGTTTTAAATTTGGGGGCTTCTTTCTATGCTACTCCACATAGGCATTATTTTGTTTATTACGTTCAAGGGTATTTTCGACATGTTTTTTTTGTGATGATGAGCCTTGCAATATAGTTGGAAAAGAATATGTTTAGGTTAAGATGCAGAATGTGAATACGTGGTTATTGAAGGATGTCATACATGTGCCTACTTTAAAATGAAATCTGATATCGACGGGCCAGTTGGGAAGTGATGTTTATACTATGATATTTACATCAGAATCTTGGAAGGTTATGAAGGGTTCTCTTTTGGTGGCAAGAGGTAAGAAGGTTGGAACCTTGTATTTAACCACTTATAGCACTAATGTTTCTAATCTTATGGCTTCATAAGTAGATACAACATTGTGGCACTATAGGCTTGGTCATATGAGTCATAAGGGCATGGAAATCATAAAGAAGGATTTTCCTAGACATACAGAAACAAATTTGGAGTTTTATGAGGATTGCATATATGGGACATATAAGTGAGTAAGGTTTCTCAAGGTTAGACCTAAAAAGAAAGAGAGTAAGTTAGATCTGGTGTATTTTGATGTGTGGGGGTCAGCTCAGGTATCATCTTTTGAGGGTTTCAAGTTATTATATTACTTTTATTGATGATGCAATAAGGAAAGTTTGAGTTTATTGTATTAGAAACAAATATGATGTATTTGACACTTTTTTACATGGAAATCCTTGGTTGAGAATGAAACAAGTCTTAAGATAAAATGTCTCAGGTCAGATAATGGAGAGGAGTATTGCAGCAATGAATTTGATGATTATTGTTCTAAGAATTGAATCCATAGGCAAGAGATGGTTCCAGGAACTCCGTAACAAAACGGGGGTGTCAGAAAGGATGAACAAAACCATAATGGAATGTGCTAGGAGCATGAGGTTACATGTAGGACTAGCGGTGAGCACATCTACGTACTTGATAAACAAAGGACCCTCAAGTGCCTTGGATGGAGGCATAACTGAGGAGGCTTGGTATGGTAAGAAAGTTGATTGTTCATTTCTTAGATTCTTTGGATGGGATGTGTTTGTCCATATAGACAAGGATGATAGGACCAAGCTAGAGGCTAAATCAGAAAAATTCACTTTCATTGGTTATGGTGGTGATGACTTTGGATATAAATGTTGGAGTATTAAGGACAAGAAAATCATTCAATCTAGGGATCTGGTCTTTAATGAGAAATTTATGTATAATCATCAGTTGCAAGAAAATAGGGAAGAATCCAAGAAAGAATATGCAACGATAGAGGATCTTCTAGATGGGAAAGTGACACATGAATCAGTTTAGGAACCTCCTCAACAGGAACCCCAAACTCCTATATTGAGGAGGTATTCTAGGGTAAGAAGAGAACCTGAACATTTTTCTCCTTCTCTTTATTATTTATTACTCACTGACAGTGGAGATCCAAAGATCTTTGATGAAGCAATGCAGGTAGATTCTAGGAAGAAGTGGGAGTAAGCCATGGATGAGGAGCATCATGCTCTCATCGAGAACCAAACATGGGTTTTGGTGAAGCTACCTAAAGGAAAAAGAGCATTACAGAACAAGTGGGTGTACAAAGTTAGAGATGAATAAGGAGGCAAGAAAAGATACAATGACCGGTTGGTGGTCAAGGGGTTTACATAGAAACAAGATATAGATTTTGATGAGATTTTTTCTCCTCTAGTAAAAATGACTTCTATTAGAACTGTTCTTGGAATAGTTGTAGCAGAATACTTGCACTTAGAGTAGCTTGATGTAAAGACTACATTTCTCCATGGTGATTTGGAGGAGGATCTATATATGCAACAACTATAGGGCCATGAGGTAAAAGGTAAAGAGAAGAAGGTGTGCAAACTGAAGAAGAGCTTGTATGGCTTGAAACAAGCTCCACATCAATGGTATAAGAAATTTGATAGCTTCATGATGGAGAAAGGTTGTAATTCTGGCCATTGCATGTATACAAATAAATTTATGGATGGAAGTTATATTATCATGTGTTTGTATGTGGATGACATGTTGGTTGAAGGTAAAAACATGCAGGAAATAAAAGTACTCAAGAAGAAGCTAAGTTAATCCTTTGCTATGAAGGATTTGGGAGCAGCCAAAAAAATCATTTGTATGAGGATATCTTGAGATAGGAAGGAACAGAAGCTAACTTTATCTCAGGAAGAGTACGTTAAGAAGGTATTGGAGAGGTTTAATATGTAGGATGCTAAACCGGTTGGGACTCCTTTGGCAGGCCATTTCAAGTTATCAAAGGAGCAATGTCCCAAGACAGAGAAGGAGAGAATCCAGATGTCCAAGGTACCTTAGTCATCAGTGGTTGTAAGTTTTATGTATGCCATGGTGTGCACTAGGCCTGATATTTCCCATGCAGTGGGAGCAGTGAGTAGATTTATGAGTGATCCAGGTAGAGATCAATGGCATGCAGTAAAGTGGATCCTTCAGTATTTGAGAGGGACCATGGGGATCATTTTTTGCTAGTGGATCAAACACCACTTTGTGTTGTTATGTAGATTCAGATATGGATGGAGATCTAGACAGGAGGAGGAGCATGATAGGTTATGTTTACACTATAGGTGTGATAGTAGTGAGCTGGATTTCACAACTACATAAGCCAATGGCTCTATCAACCATGGAGATTGAGTATGTTTCTACCACATAGGCAAGCAAAGAAATGATTTGGTTACAACAATTTCTTGAGGAATTAGGGCATAAGAAAGAGGAAGAAAAGTTGCATAGTGAAAGTTAGAGTGTTATACACCTAGCTAAGAATTCTGATTTCCACTCTAGGATGAAGCATATACAGTTAAGGTACCATTTCATCAGGACAAATTTGGAGGAAGAGAAGTTGAAGCTAGAGAAGATTCATACTAGTCAGAATCCTACAAACATGATGACCAAGGTGGTCACAAGGGAAAAACTAAAGTTGTATTCAGCTTTGGTTAGTCTTCACGGAAACTAGTGAAGGGTTGAGAAGCTTGCTCAACGGAAAACTAGTCTCCAAGAGGGAGATTGCTAGGTTGTGGAGCCTATTTTTCAGGTGTGAAAGTGTTGAATACTTTACACTAAGATTATTGTACACTTTCCACAATTGTCTCACCAAGGTTTGGGACTAGGTGGGGCGTCGAGCAGGGGTCCGGGGGTGCAGCCCCAAAAAAAAAATTGGCCTCGAAAAAAAACATGTCCAATATACCAGGGAATGTGCTTTTCTCATATGGGTGGGATTTTTGACCTATATTTTTATGGAACATTTTTTTCCCATGGTTTTGATACACACAGTTTTGTAAAACTGCTTAAGCATTTGTCTACTTATGTGGTTTTGTGCATATGGTAGGTATTATGTAATATTACAGATGTTTCTAAGTTCAGGTGTGAATTTTGTAGATTTTGGTGAGCATAGCTCCAAATAGATCTGGGTATTGTATTGAGAGAGTGGTGGCTTGTAATAAAATATGAGCAAGTGATTCTTGGTGGACGTAGCCCAAATTGGGTGAACCACGTTAAATATTGTCTCGTTGTGTTGTGTTATTTTATTCTACATGTTTATTTCAAGATTTGTAATATTTTCTGCATATTAGTTTCTACTGTTGTGATTATGTGAGGAATTGTTCTGCATATTTTATTCCTTATTTCCTAACACAATGTACAAGTTTTATAAATAAATTATGAAATACACATGTAAAAATTATTCTTGGAGTAACATTGGGGATGCATCTTTCTTCACTTCCTTACCTTCACTTACATCTAGGTAGTATGGTTATAAGGATGTCCATATATCCTCTCAAGGTACCCAAGTGATAAATGGATTCTAATAGAATTGGCAAGACAACTAATGCATTTACACAAGTTTCAATAAGGGAAACACAAAGAGGGAATTCACTTCCCCATTTCTATTGTTTGTTACTCATGCTCATATATCATTAAATCTAAGAATGTTGTGGCTGAAATGTAGAGGGTGACATTTAAATATTTCCACCCAAGGTTCAATTTTTTTATAGGGGATGTTGAATGTTCTTAGAACCACACATATAAATGTGCATGAACTTGAGGACATATGGATTGACTACAGAGTTGAAATTTCTCTAAGAAATAAGGATTATTACAGGTTAACTCTCGAATAGGTCCAAAATCTGATGTTCTTAAGGGCACATACAATGACAGGGATTTCTTGGAAAATATATAAAACCAAATGAATTTTGAAACACTAGATTTTCCTGAAATCAACTAGTCGATCAAAGAGTGCACCTCTGTTAAATAATATTCCACTAGTATTATGAATCATACCATTCATTAACTCGTATCTTTGGTAATTCCACCTAAGAACATTGAAATTTAAAAATCATGTCAACTAAGCATGATGACTCTATCTGATTGGGCCCCCTATTAAAATCCTCATGATAAATAAAATTCCCCCACAAATCAAATAAAGTTTAAATTTAGTAGTAAAGGTGAATGGACTCCTAATTCCTTTATTCTAACAATGATGGTGAATTTTGATTCTCCTCTACATTAGGAAATTCAAGGGCTACCAACTAGTGTTGTTTTCAAACAACTCTTTTTGATATCTCCTCCAAGGATTATTCATTTCATTCCTATTTTCACTCATATCTCTCTCCTTTCCTCACCACCTCAGATACATGCTCCTCCCATACTTCTAGTATCAACATCATTCTCACTCCTTGAAACTACCACTCTCACATCCTTTGCTCTCATTTTTCCCACACCCAATTCCCTTATGGCTCATTTTTTTCTCCTACTTTTCACCTATTCCCACCAGGATTAATCTTCTCATGGGTTATCCTCTAAATATTCTTCCTCATCCACCAACCATTTTTCATTCATATTCCAAGTATTATTCCTAGTTCCTATATCATTTACTCTACCACCTTTGCCATAGTTATCTTATTCTCTCCTCCCCTTTTAGTTTTTAGTATTTATATGCTATGTCAATATAGCTTATTTTTTATACATCCACATTAAATTCAGTACAGAAGTTAGTTCCCTCTTCTACTTCATCCTACTTAACAAGACAAACCCTGAAGACAAAAAATAATTAGGTGTCCCCTAAAGCATTTGATTTTGAAATGTTAGGTCGAACTCCTTCCTGGAAAAAAATAAGCCAAAAGATGATTTTTTCATACTACCATTGATCAATCTAGGGAGAGATTTTATGAAATTGTTGTGTCAACTATGGATTAAAACTAGGAAGATATAAGTGCTATAGATTATCACATTTCTAGGGTTGTTATGGGAAAAGCTACTATGGAAGGCATCAAGTAAGATGTCCAAGTTTCCATTGGAACTCTATTTGAACAAATTAATAAGGAAAAGGTAAAAAGGGTAGAAATAAATGAGAAGGTTGATATTTAATATTTGTTTCACATAAGAACCAGCACTCTCTCAAAAAAAAATATTCGATGCATCGTCTATCGCATTATCCAAAAAGATAGGAAAACAGGAAAGGGTTATTAATTCTTGGATTGAACAACTTATTAAAGATGGACAAGAATGATTTGAATAACCCTTTAAATTCTATGATGACATTATAGAAAATAATCTAATAGTTGGAAAGATGAGTAATGATTTTGAAGATGAATGTAATAATTTGGAGCTCACTCTTAAAGCATTGATTGAACTAAATAAGGTTGATATAGATATTCTCATCAATGAGAAATTGAATGAAGGATAGGATAGGAAGTATGAATATTATGAAGCTATGTAGTTTCATGTCTATATTTTAAATGAAGTTGTGGAGAATTTACAAGAAGCATGAAGAGAAGGGATGAACTCCACCTTCAAATTCCATAATGAAAATTTTAAAATTCTTTGTAAGTTTCATGATGAAAATATAAGTACACTACCAGCAAACACCATTTTTTCTTGAATTCAAAATATTGGTCAAAGAGGATTCAAATTTTGAAGAAATATTTAATCTTCAATCAATTGACAAGATGGTGTTGTATCAAAATATTTTGGATAACTTAAGAAATATTATGAAGAAGGTTCAAAATCTTCTAAGAAAGTTGATCAATGTGGTTAATACTTATGAAGTACTCAATCTATATTCATGTGGGTCAAATGAAAAATACTATTTAATAATATCAACAGAGGAAGAGGGTCACAAAATATGAAGTCACTAACATCTCTCAACTAATCAAGATGTGAAAAATAAAAAGCATGATAAGGAAGCAACTTGAAGTTTTTGTGTATTTTAATAATTTTCTCAAACATGTAAATTTCTAAGATTTTTTTTGCATCTTTTCGTACAACATTTAAATTGACTTGGTCATTTTGCACAACAACTAGTCAATATGTATGTAACATGGTAAAATTTTAAAGTTGGAATAAATCTAGAAGTGTAAATCAAGTTGATTTATTACTTTCTATTTTAAATATTGGGAATTAGTCAAAAGTTACAATGGTCCCTATTTTCTCTCACTCTTTTTTATCTATAAATGTAACAATGTTCAAAACATTCAAAGACTTTTTACTTTAGAGAAAAAACATTATTTTTTCTAGAGTTTTGTGAGAAGAAAAGAAGCTTTGTATTTTATTTTTTTGACAATAAAGGAATAAAAAAAGATTAGAAATTTCAAATTTTGTGTTGAATTTAATCTTGGTAGTATGTTGTTGCTATTAGTTTCAATGGATTTTGCTTCCTTTTTTATTCTATAATTATGCTACCAAGTACTAGTTTTATTTTATTGTTATCATTATTAAAATTTGTGAGTAGATTAGGATCTGTATTTTCCATTCTAAAGAACAAGTCTCTTTTTCAGTATTTCTCTAATTTTCTCTCTTATATTCCCATTCTAATATTCTAGTAGAACTACATTCCTCTATTTTATAAATCCATACTTTTCAAAATAAAATATACTAGGATGATATTCTAACCCCATGATTAGAATAGTGAATATCTTGTGAATAATCCTTAATTGTTCTAAAATTAGCAATAAACATGGTGCATCCCATTATTTAAGGAGGAATTTTTTCCATGTGTTGTATTTGAACACCATATTTTTTCTTTGACAAAATATTCAACCAAAGTTTATTTATGACTCTACTGGGGAACATAGACATGCAAGTTATGTTCTTTTTTGTTAACAAGTTAGGGAACATTGTACCAAACAAATTCCTTATTTCTTACATCCATTTATTTTTTATTTCCATTAGAATTGGATGGGAACAATTCCACTCATATAAGTAGGGTGTGAGGTGTAGTTTACCAAATATTTTAACTATCATGGCTACACAACTTTAATCTTACACCTCAAAGTCAAAATCCTAGACCTTCTATTGGCTCTCAATATTACACCTCAAGGACTTAGCAACAACTTTGAAATATAATGGCTATAAGAATGATAGATCTAAATGATATTTCATTTTAAGTTAGGGATATATCCAAAATTATCTTATCACCGGGTCTTGTAAATGAATAGGAGGCACCTTACAAAATGGATGGCTAAACCCTTCTACTTCTAAGCTCTATGTGAACCAGGGTGAGAGAAACCAAGGGTAACTTGAATGAGGGGGGATATTATGATTAAATATCCTTAAAATTATTGGTAATTAAATATGATATAATGATAGCCATGAATACAAATTCCTTATTTCTTACATCCATTTATTTTTTATTTCCATTAGAATTGGATGGGAACAATTCCACTCATATAAGTAGGGTGTGAGGTGTAGTTTACCAAATATTTTAACTATCATGGCTACACAACTTTAATCTTACACCTCAAAGTCAAAATCCTAGACCTTCTATTGGCTCTCAATATTACACCTCAAGGACTTAGCAACAACTTTGAAATATAATGGCTATAAGAATGATAGATCTAAATGATATTTCATTTTAAGTTAGGGATATATCCAAAATTATCTTATCACCGGGTCTTGTAAATGAATAGGAGGCACCTTACAAAATGGATGGCTAAACCCTTCTACTTCTAGCTCTACGTGAACCAGGGTGAGAGAAACCAAGGGTAACTTGAATGAGGGGGGATATTATGATTAAATATCCTTAAAATTATTGGTAATTAAATATGATATAATGATAGCCATGAATACAATACCTACTCGTAAGAGTTGTCACACAGATATCACACATACTTAGTATATCAAACACAAGTTACTAAAGGAAGATAAAAATTGTTCACAAGCATCATATCTGCGTAAATAACAAATTAAATGGATCTTAATGATTTTGTAATAATAATATTCTTGAATCAAGGCTAATGCATTCATAATAGAAAAAGGTAATGCAATTTTTAGACAAACACATACATGATATACAAACTTTAATGTCTTTGTAAGGGTAGGATGGTAGGATATTTTTTAGTTAGAAAGAGGGGGAATGGATGATGGTTAATTCATAATAGAAACATTCTAATTATTTTCATGATAACCTACTACTTTAGAATGCAGAGAAGACAATATCAAGTAAGAACAAATTTCAAAGGGAAATTTGCATTCATTAATACCCAATTATGCAAATGATACCAAAAAACCTTTAGAACCCTCAGCAAAAGTGATTGTGTAAGAATTACAAAAAGATGTTTATTACCCCCATTTTCATACACCTAAGGTACAATCAAAGTATGATAGAGATCATTCAAAATAAAGATTAAAACAAGGTTTTTATAACTAGATCATATATTATAAAGTAAATGTTATAACACAATATTTATTCAGAAACCAAGAAGATGCAACAACCAAAAGTTAATCTTGTGTATTATATATAGATACAAAAAAAATAAAAAAAGTATTACAATACATGATATAATTCATTGATCAAATATTAAACATACATATTCAAATCCATGAATGCATCAAAACATATTGATTTATTCATCTTATTTTAAACAAGGGGACATAAACTAAATGCCCCCAATGTTTGTTAATGGTTGTACAGTGCAACCACCTTAGCATTAAAAATTTAGACTCATAACTTCTATACATCCAGATAATTATAACCTAGAGATATATCAATTAATTACCAAACCAACAACAAAATAACCCCCTCTTAGAATGAAGATAATCCCCCATTCTTATATAAAAATTCCATAGAGGAAGATACCCCAATTTCCCCCAAAACTAACTGGAGAAAGAAAATATGGGTAATAAGGGATCTTGGGCCTACCAAAATGAAAGAGAATATTTTCTAACTAAAAATATTCCACCTTTATACACCCATCTGGAATGGTTATGTGTCATGATTTTTCCCATGGAGATAAAACAATATTCCTTGGTGTGAATACATTGTTTTTTCATTTATTGCCCAATCACCAGCTGATGTGTGCTTTATAGGAAAAGATGTTGATTTTATGTAATCATCCCTTTTTATTAGCCCATGAATTTATTTGTCATGAAATCACTAGGAATATTTTATTTCCCTTGAGAGAATACAAAGAATAAAGTAGATATAGAATAAAAGAGTAAAAAAAGGAGTGAAATATTTTGCAAGATCCAAGTTAATTAACCCCCCCTTGTTGTGTTCAACTTTTTCTGTGTAGGCATCGAATCTCTTAAACATATTAATGAGGGGATCTTGATCCTGGCCAACATGGTAAATAAAAACAATTTCTTGTGATGAAAAAAAATTATCAAGTTCAATAGAAATATCCTTTCTTTTCTTTAGCCTCTTAGTCAATTTATTTAAACTTCCTTCTAAATGAATGAATTATTGAAATGATGTATAATTGAAACTTGAAGAAGAAAATTCCAATGCTCCCTAACATGTTGGTGAAGAATCTCTATTAGCTTTTCAACATCTGCATCTCTTGGGGTGTGTGCATATTGTATATGAGACATCTTTTCCAGCTTTGAATCCAAATCATCAATACACTTTCCATCTTTATCTTTCAGTACCATCGAGTTTGTTGATGCATCCTCCCAAAGTAGTTGTCCTTAGTTTGATGGACTTTGCATACTAATGTTACCTTCCTCTGCAATATGGGTGTAGAATACTCTCATATTCAAATAATTGATCATTAATAATATTTATGGCCTTAAGCTTGGTTTTTAACCCATCCCAACACTCCATCTCATCATGAAACTTTTCAATTTTCTCCTTGGAAACTTCCATTTGATCATATACTTACTTATAGCTCCATAGTGATTCTTATGGATTTTATGCCCTTTCTTATTAACTCCTACCACTTTTTGGTTGTATCTATTATTCTCTTTAAATCATTTATAACCACTAATTCCTTTAAGGTTATAGTTGTAGTGATTTCTTGGTTCTTAGAAGGGGGTTGTAGTCACTTTTGTACATAAATTGATAAAATATGAACCTTCTCTTTTAACTACTTCATGTTCTCTTTTTATTTATCTATTTTTTTGAAGATACCTTCCATAGTTACTGAGGCTTCATGTTTCAAGATTTATGTAGTAGGCCTCCAAAATTGTATTTGTGTAACTTGATAATCAGATTGGTGGCCTCGCTGCTTAATTTATCTCCCTTAGGAGTTGAAATTTATATATACCTTTCTCCTTGGGGACCTACAATAGTTTTTTGTAGTATCTTGGCATTTTTAGGGGCCCTTGGTTGCCTTGATGATATGACACTTTTAAGGATGACAACCTACAACCAAATCTTTATATTTTCCCTCTTTGGAGGGATGCTCCCCACCACCTTGTAGTTGGAGTATTTCCTTCCCTCTGAGATTTTGGTAACTATTGGGAAGTGTTTGGGGCAACTACAATTTATTTTGAGATAGATGGGGTGACATCAAGAATAATAACATGTGATTGTGAAACCTCCACATATTTATCTACTTTCTCAAGGTCAGGTTATCTTATACTTGTGTCAATTGTCATGGATCCTTTATAATTAGTATTAGTCTCATCAAGTGGAGCTATTTCATGAGCTAGACCTTCATGTTTTTCTTGATATTTCTCCTCTTCTTGTTCATTGGAAATTTCTTGGGTTTCTAATGTCTTTTCAACTACTTCCAATGCTTTATCAAGAGGATCACTTAGAGTAACTTTCCCTTCATAACTGGAAATTCTTAATTTAATATGAGGTTATTTCCTTTCAAATAAAATTACCTCTTTTGGGGTTACCTCCACTGAACTTGCTTCAATTGAAAACACCTCAACTACAAGTTATTGAATCAATGTGGGAACACCACCTTCCCCATTAATTTACATTTCTAGAACTTCTACCTATTGGTTTACAATTAAAGGAAGATCATATCCTTCTTCCTTTCCAGGGCCTTGCAACAAATCATAAAATTCCTGTGTGATACCTCCTACTCTCCAATGTACATAATTTCAACCTCCACAATTGGATTAACATGAAGTTTAATGTTGTAATAGGAGTTCCCTATGTTTATATGGGTGGAGTGGTATCAACCACCTTAGGTATTTCCACATCCTTTTCATGTACCTTAGGAGATGAAATATTTTCAATGACAATTAATCCCGCAATTTCCCATGGTGTAGTGGTTTCAACTCTAGATTTCTTGTTTCTTAAAAAATTCCTAAGTGCACACTCTTCCTAATCTCCCTTCTCCTACATGGGACCCATTGTTTGGTCGATTCCTAGTTTAGATTATGGGAGAGATTCCCTCATTCTTTTCCCCTTTCTTGAGGGTATTTGAGGAGATAAATTAGATGTCATAGGTTTTGATGCATGTGGTAGTTTAGATTGTAGTGGAATTTCCTAAGTGATGGGTACATCCTTCATGGTACTCACCAACATTTATTCTTCCTTTTGTATCAAATGAGAAAATGAGTTAGCTTTAGTAATTTTTATTGTACTCCAATCCCCCACCATCCTAGAAGTAGGCCTCTATGATGATACTTGATCTTCCTTACCTTTCAAAGGATCCATGCTAGCCACACCTTCTTTAAAAGGAGGAATATCCTCCTTAAGAATTAAAAAAGTTATAAACTCTCTCAACACCACAATATTTTGAAGTGATAAGTCAATTAACTTTTACATAAGCCAAATCAAGGTTCTCATCATAACATTAGTATTTATGTCATGTAGTTGTATGGAATCTCTCTTGCTACAATCAAGTGGTTCCACTACTTGTGCAGCCAATTTTTTTTCAATATAAAACCTTCTTATTACTTGGTCATTATCCACAAGGCCTTATTGAATAACAACATTCTTCTAGTTAATTATTTTTGTCAAGGTCATCCTAGAGAAATATCTAAGCCTAAAATCCTCTTCATCCTTGCAATCTGTCCAATAGTCCTCATAATGAGGTTCATGCTTTTATGAGCTCCCTAGGACTACATGCATTACCCATCTGATATCATAATAAGGCCTTTCTTGGAACTTCTACATGCCCATTATGTTCATTTACAAACCCAAAATCCTTTCTTTAATAATGATGGAGCATGTATACCTCCCAATAGTAATTAAGAACTTGATATTTGTCTTGTGCTTCCCTACAATCAGCCTATATACTTCAGTAAGTTATGTAGACAATTCAATAAGTGCCCATTTATCATCAAAGTACATATGAAACATATATGGAGTTCCTTAGAAGCCAATCACTCTTATGTAGGTGAAGAACCTAAATTTAATAAAATAAAAAACTAAAATCATTGATCAATTTCCTTACATTAGTGTATATATTCTATATTCTTCCCAGTTTGGCTTGAATAAGCAAATAATGGGTGTAAAGAAAGCATCATCGTCTCTCTTGAAGTCAGCCCCCTGATTTTCCAAATTCAACTAAGGGTATACATCATAGACTGTAAAGTATGAGAACTCTTTCATACTTTGGATGCAAGGAAGATATTTATGGCATGCCACATTATACACAAGATAGGATGTCATGTAGAATTCATATCTTTGTTTTGAATATTCATATATTTGCACATTCATTCTAAAGAGATGATCATGGATGGATTTTTAAAGAGTTCATCCCAACAAATATGCTCCTTGATAGTGAAGATAACTTATATGTATCTAAAAATCCACTCTTAGAAGTAATAACAAAGCTTAAGCTTACCATTCTGCCTTAATAGGGTGATGATATCCTTAATTTCCTCAATAAAGTAAGATCTTGTAAATTTTTTGGGAATCCTTGTGTAGGAGCCCATAGTATTTTGTAACCATTGATTGTTTATAATCTTAGAGAATATAGTATGGTGGGTGGCCCAATCATCTCATATGATTCAATAGTGATATCCACCTTCTCCTTTTTTTAAGCAACCCTAGTACTACTTGGAATGTCTCTGGTGTTACTGAAAGAACTTTGGTGCCACTACCATCTAGGACCTCCATGGTTTTAGGGTTATAATTCTTAGCACATGCCCATTCCAACTTTGGGAATTGAATGGAGGGAGGAAAAGTGGAGGCCAAAGAAATGCCACTTGCATCAATAGATGTCATTAATTCACTTTGGTCATGAGCATGAAGCCTTTAGAGAAAATAAATTAGGTTAGCATTCCCTAAATTTATATTTGTTACTTCATCTATGTTTCTTTTGATGTTAAAGGTGACGTAGATACCAACCAATCAGATATTCATCTTGGAATTTAGAGTGAAAAGCATGAACTTGATATACACGAGACTTATAACTAGTATAAAGGAAATCAAAAACATACTTAAGACCCTTTAAACATTGAGAACATAAAACTATTAGTTTGTGGAACTTACCCTGCATGTACAACTAAAACCTCTGGTTATAAACCAAGAAATACAAAAAGACACAAATTCTTCTTCAAAATTAATCCCTGCAACTCATTCTCAAATTTAATGGCCTTGGATCACTTCCTAGCGATAAAAAAATTCCTGATCTCTTTGAAAGTTTTAAATTCTATCACACAATTACAACCATTGAATTATAATTCAATTTAAAATGCATGTTGTTCGTATTTGTATATTTAAAAGGGATCAGGTATGAGGACACACTTTTCATTTTCGCAACAACTAAAAAAATGTTAAGTGCAAAGCTTCAAGAGATGCTAGAACTTGATATGTACTAAGAAGGTGTCGCATGTCCTCTGTCAGCAATTGGACCTCAGGACACACTTTGCATTTTCTCATCAACTATTTTCAAGATCCATGAAATATTCCATGTAATTTACAAAGTGCAAGGATGAAAAGCACATTTTCCCACAATTTTCAAGATCCATGAAATATCCTTTCATCTAGAGATGAATATTGAATTTCACCTTACAACTTTTCATAAATTACAAACTTGTTTATAAGGCCCACATGTGTGAAAATAATCTGAATACTCTTGTATGACTGGGAGACATGGATGAATTTGTAGTTTACATATGTGCACCAAATACAAACATGAAAAAATTTCAAAAGGGAAATTTCCAAAGGCAAAAAGCCTTTCTTCAAAGTTTTAAACATATCATTAGAACCACCATGAGCTTGTTTACTTCCTCATAAATGTAGGAATCATGAATACTTCATAAAACACACAAAAAGTCAAGATATTAGTTCAAAAGGATGTGACAAATTTACAGATGACAAAAATTTCTATAGATACAAATCTTGGGGCTATGAGGAACATTTTAAGAAGTATATTATATAATGAAACACATAAAAATATTCCAGGATACTAAGAATGCACAAGGAGAGAAAGGTTTACTTGAAATCTCAGAATAGGCATCAACACCTCCAACTAGTCACCACTAGTTGATAAAAGAAAAAATATTGAAGGTGAAGGTAAATACAACACTTTCAGATATCTATTCTTAAGTTGAACTAAATTACCCTTGTATAGAATATTTCCTACTATGGTGACACCTCATCCAATTAAAGTCCCTTGGGGACCATCCTTTGGTCATTTATCCTTATCAAGCCCACAACATGAGTTCCCTCATGGTTCATGAAAAAAAAATCCAAAGTCTAAAGGTGATCGAAATTAACACTCTAACAAACACATTGGTTCATTTTGCATCACATGTAGAGTATTAGGAGTACATCATGAATATGTATCTATCTAATTTTTCATGGAAACACTTCAATATGTTTTTACTAAATGGTTTAGCATTTTTCGTCACATTATATTGACAATTGGGATGCCATATGGATTAAATTTAAAGTTAGATTCAAACCTGCATAATATGTACATGTATTACTGGAAAAAATCACTTAAATTAAGAAAGAGATGCATGATCCCATGCAATATTTTATTTCCAAGTTCAAAATTTTGATTAATAATATTCTCATTAATTTTATGCCGACTCTAGAAAATCAAAAGTGCTTCTTTTTAATTCTCAACTTCCTAAAGTTGGTTGTATTTTGAAGAGATCACACATTATGGATCTGGCTACTACACACTCTATGACCATAGAAGTTGAAGATGATTTAATTTTGAATGGAAAGTTAAGAAGAGAATCTTCAAAACCTAAAGGTTAATGTTCTTATCAAAATACAACTGATCTAATGATATAGAATCTATCTAATGATTTGTTTTCATTGAGAAAAAAATGTTCAAAATGCTTCAACCACTCCTTAAAAATATGTCCCTTAAGGAACTTCATCAACACGATGACTAACGATAGGAATCAATTGTCATCCTTTCAAAAAATGCTAGACATATAAGCCCCTTCTATTAATGAAATTATTGAAGTAGTTGAAGAAAGAGAAGAAATGGTTAAAGAAGTAAAATATGGTGATGAAGAAGTTGGTTACATTAAAGAAAATGACAATGAGCAGGTTAGTGATCCAATATTGGGTACATGGAATACGATGAAGAATATGACTATGATGATATTAATAGCTAGTCATTCATTATTTTTACTTGTTCACAAAATCAGAAAAAGGAAGCTGAAAATTCGAAGAAGAAGGCTAAATAAAATAATATCCTAATTCCACTCCAACTATAATGTACGAAAACAGACTCATTTTCCATTTCAACTAAGATATAAGAATCCTAAGATAAAGGTAAGATCTCATTCTTACCCATCTCCTTTTATTGTTTTAAAGACCATTACCATATCTATAAAAACAAACCATGAAAATTATACCACTTCATCAATATCTCCGTATTCCACTTTTGATATTATTGACTATGCCAAGAAAACCAAGATTCAAATTTCATAATATGTGTACCTTCAATCTAATCATACTCAGTTTAAAAAAATAGTCAAGTTTTTCAAAGGCAAGTCTATTATCCCACCAAGGAATTCTTCTAAAGGGATTCTCACCAATCCTAAACCTATTTCTTCCCAAAATAATCTTTCATCAACCTATTCATCTAAAATATTAAACCCTTTTACTTGTCCCTACTCATTAATGATTTCAAGATCATTAATTGCATCATTAATTAAGGAGCTTCAAATAATGTCATGCTCACCAAGGTAGATCATACTCTAGGGAATACCCTTAACAAACCTTTTAGGAATTTTTATTTCTATGGAAACAAAATTAAAAAATAAATGACACCCAATTTTTATTTCTCACAATTCCTAAGAAGAGGGTCAAGATGAAAATCTTAGTAACATATATTCCAACTAATTGTTGAGCGTTATTGGGAGGAATTTTATATAGATATGTAGGTGGTGAAATCCATGTGGATTGGTCCTAGGAACAAGTCCTAGTAAAAGGGATGGCAGAGAAGCTTGAACTTGAGGAAAAACTAAAATACATCATATCTAGGTTAGACAATCCATGAGCTCAGAATCTATTTGAAGTTTCAAGATTGGGTACATATTTTATAACTACTAATGAAAATTCCATCTCTCTAAATTTAATGAAGAAGATCCCAATGAGGTATGGGATTTGGAAATTGATGGTAATTGTTCTACCTCTAGTTCAAGAGCAAGTGTAGTTCTTTTTTATTATTATTATTGGCAAATAGTTTTTTTAAAAGGGACTATACCCTTGTACACCAAGGCTCAGAAGCCAGAATTGAAAGTTAAAGCATAAGAGATGGATCAAAATCCAAATAGAACAATAGAGCCTGACTACAGAAAATTGTCAGCGAAAAACCGACAAAGCAATAGCAAAAAAACAACAGAGATACAGCAATCGAACAGCAATGGCATAACAACACCATTGGAAGCAACCTACTATCCAGCCAAGAAAAATGAGACCCATGTAGCCCAGCCAGCCAATAGCAGAGATAGGAATCATCAAGGCGAAGTGCTACCCTTCATAGGGGTAGATTTTTTCTTTTTGCTAACCGTAACCCATCCTGATGGAGCCTTCGTGGTTGGAGAAGAAGACAAAGGAGGAGTATTTTCCTTAGTCGCATTTGTTCCTTTTGGGACAGCCACTTTGTTAACACGAGAGAGATATTTATCATTTTCCATGCTGCCCTCAAAAGCTTGTGCATTTTTCATGCTGCTCATAATTTGAGATTCAGTTTCTGGGGCTGAAATGGATTCAATATTTGTAAATGCATTTGGATCTAGTCCCTTTTTTGCATCAAAAATTAGGTGTTTTGGAAGAGCATCTCTCCACCAGCTACGCTTCTCATGTTGACGTTTTTCCATCCCAGACTTAGTAGAGGTGTGCCCTAAGTAAAAACATCTTCTACAACAAAAAGGAAGACCTTCATAATCAAGAGGTTGTGACCAAGTTCTGTTTTTTCACTCTAAGGTCTATGGTTACAGGAAGATTTTTATCAGTGTCAAGTTCCACCAGGATTCGAGCATAAGTAGTATGGGTGTAATTAGTGGTTTGAGAATCAATATAGAGTGTAGTTCCCAAGGCATTTCCAATGGATGTCAAATAGTCATGACTCCAGAATTGGAGAGGTAAATGGGGCAACCTGATCCAAACAGGTTTCCATGAGAAATATTCTGTGAGTGGGTTGAAGGATGGAAACCAGGGTTTAATGATCAAATATTTAGATTCGTAGGTCTAAAGTTTAGAAGCAATGATGTTTATATCAGCTATTAAAGAGAAGGTTACAATGAAAATACTTTAGCACACGGATACAAGTCTATTTTTCCAGTTAAAATTGGATTCCAGTGCTCAGAGATCCATGCGTGAAGAATAGGAAGGTTGGGCCATAGTCCCCCGAATCTACAAATCAAAGCATGCTTTTTGTAGTAAATCTCAGAGGAAATGACCTCTTCCACGAAATTAATAGATGGGGTAATGTCTGCAGGTTTCATGGAAGATTCCTTGTTGTTTAAAGCGTTTTTGAAGGATGACCCAATATGGCCGCGACTAGCATTTCTGTCGAGCTCCAATCTGTCATGAACTGATCCTTCCAACATAGATTTTAAATGTCTATTACCAGGTGTTTTCACACCCCCAGATGGATCTTGTGGTAGATTTTGGCTAGGGTTTTTGCAGCCATTCTGAGGTGGAGGAATGGAGCTCCCTGTAGTGAAGGAAAGGTCGATCCACGACCAGGGTGGAACCTCTGAGATGAGCCCCACAGCTGTGCCGTCACCATCCCCCTCGCCTATCCGTTGAGTTCTTACCGGGTCAGATTTAGGGTTCACTTTGGAAGCAAGGGCTCAGGTAGCCACCATGGTGCAGGGAACAAATAAAGAGTACGAGCAGAGGGCATGGGCGTGAGTAGAGGGTGCAAGGGCACGCATAGAGGGGCGCGAGGGCGCGCATAGAGGGCGCAGACAGAGGTGCGCACAAGGGCGTGGACAGAGGCACGCGCAGGGGCACAAGCAAAGGAAGACAGAGGTGGATCAGAGGCTGAGGGAGGCGGAAAGGGGCGTGGATTATTATCTTTGTTGAAATTAAGTGTAGTTCTTATATCTCTAGGAAATTAGATGTTTTTTTCTTCCTTCAAGTTTCAATTCAAGCATACTAATAACACTAAAAGTTATAAAAATATTTTATTATGCATGAAGGTTAAAAAATATAATAAGATAAAAAATATCAAGGTTCAAGGTGATGTTGAACCAATTGTGAACCATATCAAATGATTGTACCAGGTAAAGAATTATTGTTTGAAACATTATCATAACATATTTTAGGATTGCATAGAATACCAAAGTCTATTTCAATAAGATAAATTGAGAAGAAGCATGAGAACACTATAACCAAGAATCCTTTAACTTCTTCAAGTAATTATCCCTCAATTTCTCTTAAACAATCAGTTTCTACAAATCCTAAAAGCATCCATGTCAACGTTTTCATATTCCATGATGTTCCCACTGCCTCTTCGTCCTTTGATTTCATTGACCATTGCAAAAGAAAAAAATTCCAAATCTCTGAATTTGAATACTTGAGAACTCATCCCAAGCAACTTGACAGACTCATTCAATATATAAAAGGAATTATTCCTACTTCTAAAGATGCCACAACCAAAAAACCACTACATGCATCTCAATCCACTCCATCCATGAACTTTCTTGCCTCCACACCCTCCACCTCTAGGAAGGTAGAACCTTTCTACATATCCTTGTTGGTTAATGAGTACAAACTAAACAATTGCATCATTAACTCTGGTGCCTTGGACAACATCGTTCCTATGAAATTTGATAAATATCTTGGTATCTCCATTTCCTCTACCTCTATTCAATGCCTCTCTATGGAAATGAAACAAATACCTCTCATTGGAAAAAATCAAATAAGTTGAGGTAACATTAGCGAATTTTCCTGATGATAAAATCACAATGGGAATCCTTGTAGCGGACATGCCTACCACATAAGGTATGTTATTAGGCCAAAGCTTCTATTGAGATGTTGGATGAGATATGCAGCTATATTGGTCGCACGCCACCATCTTGGTCAACAGTAAAACAAAGAAGATAATTCCCATCATAAAAATGAAGTATATTTCTCAATGGCCAAACAAACCAATAACAGATATCCCGTGAAAAAATTCCAAATTTGGAAAATTCTTCATGACTTTCGAGGAGGATCTTGAGGTACCCTTATTGGTGGAGGAATGTCCAAGCATCACGGAGTCAGTCAAAGAGTATAATGATGAGTTGATGAAACCCTAAATTGAAAAGGTGTGCTTATCATGGGATGATGGCATAAACAAATTTGTTCCACTGGAAGAAAATGGAGGTGATGAGATTCTTGACTATCTTGTGACATTTTGATTGATGTCCCATGTTTGAAACCCACTTTTCATAGTCTACATTGTCTTCTTGCTTTCTACCTTACACATTTTCTTCTATATGTGTATTTTTCTTGATTTCACTAACAGATGTTTTTAGCCACTTTATTTGCATGTGCCTTAGTTTGTACCATACACATCCCTCCCCTACAGTGTATCAGTTTTAGATCAGCATGTAGTCCTATCCTTTGGGCCGCATCCTCCTAGTGATGTCACATACACCCCAAATGAGGGAGGCATACATTTTTTGAATCAGCCACCCCATACAACAACTTAGAGATTTAGTATATGCCTACATAGTTCAGGAACATAACAAGGTTACAACCACATAATGGCCTAGAATCTGACTTGGGTCATCAATTTAGCATAGACGCCAATGCCTAGATATATACATGATCACTTAGGTGCCTCTGACCCTTACTGTGTACTTATGACTAGGGGGTAGCTACAATCATTTTTCATATCAGCACAGTTTTCAACAATTTACAAAGCAGTTTGCATAATACAAGCACAATCCTCCAACAATCAAAATGAATTCTATCTTCTTTTTCTACTTGGATCAAACTGGATCAAACAAGATTAAACATAGAACAAATTAGGATCATACCATATACAGTGGTGTATGAATTTTAGGAATCAGTCAGGGATGGAGAATAACACTAGACCTTTCTCCCCAACACTCTTCTATCGTGGCATGAGATTACCCAAAAAACTTGCACTTGGTGTGAGATCACCCAAAAACTCATTATTTTTGTGAGATCTCCCAAAAAAATCATTCTTCTACAGCATTTCAGGACACTTTATATCCTTCTTACT
This sequence comes from Taxus chinensis, assembly GCA_019776745.2. Lineage (NCBI taxonomy): Eukaryota > Viridiplantae > Streptophyta > Pinopsida > Cupressales > Taxaceae > Taxus > Taxus chinensis. The sequence continues at coordinate 619,965,411 of CM034149.1, read as the reverse complement.
CATGACGGATCAGGTGCACATATTCCTTTTACTATTTTTTTCACATTTTTACATACTTGGATCAAATTTTTCATATACAATAATTTGACTACTCTTTCGCTCTTATTTTCATAGGTTTGTCCTTAATATGCAACAAGAAGGAACCCCACATCAGCAAGCATCAAGTGACAATGACAACAGATACAAACGTGACATAACACATACACGTCACCCCTAGGGTCACTTCCTCTTCCTTAGCTTCCACACCTTTTTTTTTTTACTCCACGCTTTTTCTTGTCTCCTCAGAATGCTTTCACCATCCATCTACATGGTTATCAAGTACACATCTCTTATCTACTTTATTTTATCGAGTATTCACTCACCAACATAAAGTGTGGGCAAATGTAGAAACGAAACCACAAACTTGGGTACATTTTTAGGTCCTAATCACATACTACTATGCATATGATTCCTAAGCAATAAAACTAGTAATTGACATCTATCTTTGGCCTCTTTTCTACCTTTCTAGTTTCCTCTTTGGTCTTGCACACCCCAAATCCTAGTCTAATCTTTGTTGTTTTATCTTTATTGACTCTAGACACTAGCACCTAGCCAAAACACCAACACTCAGGCACCCTCATCCCCTCTGGGTGCCCCCGACCTCTTTGTATCTTACTTGCCTCTATTAGGACTCTATTATATTTTATGCATCTTGTTTTCTTATGGGTCATCCTTTTAATTGTCAATTAAAAAATTTCAACAAGGGAATCATATAAATACAAAGTTATGTGACCATAATAAGGGACCAAACTCTAAGCATCTATTATCACCACCTAAGGTTGCATCCAAAAGGCATTCTAAGAGCATTAAAGCATCCCTCTAGAAATCACTCAAAGGACAAGGGACTGTGTTTTCTACATGCACACATAGGAGAGGAATTTCTTTTTGACATCCACACATCTATCTACATTTCTACATCTAGTTATTGCTCGTTATCAAGTGCATATTACACAAGAGCCACCTAGGGTAGGATTCTTACACACACACAAGAACTATATGGATTCTGAAATGTAGTGCATCACTCGATTGTAAGATCACTCAGTCGGGTGACCGTCAAGGTTAGTCTAACTCCCCATCTATATATTTTTATTTTTCGGATTTGATGTGTTTTGGGGTTTTACAATTTATCTCTCTTTTGTAGGTTATAGGTGAACTCAACGATCAACCAACGACTTACATGTGATCAACAAAAAAGGTGAGTGACCATCTTGCAACACATGAAAAATCATTTTCTAAGGTATTTCAAAGTCACGAGTTCCCCGAAGCAGTCTCTAGTGCTTAGGCACCCCTAACCTAGTCTAGGCATATCCTGAAATTTTAGTTTTTACCAGGAATGGTTACAACAATTTACTCCTCTTGTCTATTAATTTTCTATTCCAACACACTTTGGGATCAATTGTGAAATCACCTAACTCTTTCATCCTCTCTCTTGGGCCCAAGGTTTCATTGTTATCTAGCTTATTACTTATGTTAGATCTTGGCCTTATTTTTTATTTATCATATGTGACTATAGAATTAGGATTTTACAAAATTCCATATTTTTAAAATCATTTTTAAGCATGTATCATGATGTTTGATAGTGTTGAGTGTTCTTTTTAGGTATTTAGGAGGATAAATACTATCAAAGTTGAGTCTTGATGAGAAAAATCTTAGCTTTATATTATTTTTGGCTCGGATTTGATAGTTTTTCTATAAAAGTATAGGTTTCTTACGTTAGTATTCATCTAAGCGGGTTATTGTATCACTTTCCTTACACTATCGTTCATTTGTATGTATTTTCATTCACCTGCATGTGTTTGCACCTCATTGTACATGTTAGGATTACACTAGAATTATGTTTGAATTCTCTTGCATTCCATTCCTTGCGCTATCATTCTGTATGTTTTCCTTTGTTGTGCTAGCTATCATTCATATGTATGTGTCTGCATTCATCTTTCTATGTTTCCATAACATTGTACGTACTAGTGTTCCATTAGAATTTTTCATGCACATGTATGCATTATTGTTCATTTGCATGCACCTGTGCTATGCTTTGCATATTTTCTTCTTGCACTCACATTCATCTACCGGTGCCAGCATTCATGTGTATGTGTTAGTATTCTCTGTGGTTTTTCTTTATTAATTTTCTTGCAATTTTTAAACATTGATTTTTAATTTCCTGCATCTTTATACATGTTTTTGATTTTGATGTGCAAATTATTTTCTCAAAATAATGCTAACATTTCAAGTATTTATTAGAAATATCATTTTTTGTATAATTTGATCAAAACCACGTATTCTCTTGTCTTACACTTTCAAGCGATCTTGAGAATCAAAAATGAAAATCATTTTAGATGATTTTCTAACATTTTGATTTTCATTTGAAAATATTCCTAACACTTGATATTGTGGCTTAAAATTTTCATGTTGTTTTAATTTTATCAAACACCATGTATGCTCTTCTCTTGCGCTTCCGAGTGACCTTGAGAAATAGAAATGGTTGTGATCTTTAATACTTTTCTAACATTTTGGTAATATGGAAACCTACTAAACCTTTGAGTATAGGACCATCTATGTTTTTTGAAGAAAAAATTGAAAAAAAAATTACTAACGCTTTTTTTGTAGGTCTCCTTGGTCAAAGAAAAGTGTTTAAGACAATCACATTTTAAACAAAGATAAAAACGAACTCACACTATATTTGCAGGTCCAGATAAGGGTTAAAACCCACCCGTTTTAAATTATGGGAAATGTTTTGGCTTAAGCCATAAAACTCATTGTGAGGAGTACCACAAGAACCCCAAATTAGTTAGCACATTGAGGGAACTAGCTGACGAAACAGGAAGTGCCCCTAACACCTACTTGACTAGTAAAACCCATGAGGAATATCAAACATTGTTGGTATAATGCCTCTTTCATTAATTTTGACTATGTGGTAATGGCCCTTTGTTTATAATTTATTCTAAAAAAGTGTACCTCTCTTAGACATATATTGGTGAGTTTTGAGGAAAAAAACCCTCATAAGCTATTTGGCATTGAGGTCAACTTTTCCATATCCACTATCATTGGTATCAAATCCTTACAAAAAAAAACTTTGTCTTAGTTTCCACCTTGTTTTAGAACAAGGAAAAACTCTACCAAAGTTGTGCCACGTATTTTTGGTTTCAAAACATTTTGATCATGAAACATATCCCCTTTTCACAAAATTTTGGCTCCCCTTTTATCAAAACTACACTATTTGAAGTGCTACCCAAAATTGTACCAACCATTTTTGGACACTTAAACCTTGTTTTCATTAAAACTTTATTTGAGTGTTGAAAGTGTGTTGTTACACTCCTTGCGTTATATCAATCCCTTTTTTATACTTAAATCTTATTTTCTTAAACTTGATTTAAGTGTTGAAATTGCATTTTTATGATGCTCGCATTGTATTGACCATTTATTATACTTAAACCTCATTTCCTTAAAACTTGATTTGAGTTTTGAAAATGCATTGTTACAATGGACCATATTGTAATAATCCCTATTTTATACTTAAATCTTATTTTCTTAAACTTGATTTTAAGTGTTGAAATTGCATCGTTACATTGATCACATTGTATCGACCATTTTTAATACTTAATCCTTGTTTGTCTTAAGCTTGATTTAAGTGTGGAAATTTATGTTGTTACATTGTCACTGTCATATTAACCCCTTTTTTAATACTTAAATACTGTTAGCTCAAAACTCAATTTAAGTGTTGAAATTGTGTTGTTGTCTTAAACTATTTTTTATGTCATTCACATCTGGGAAAATTTTCCTTTATAGCTATTACACTACCAAATTTTCATCAACCATTTTGACATTCACACTTGAAACTTTTTTTTTCTTTAGAAACCTTGTTGGATTGTCAAAATTATGTCATCTTGATGTATGTTTTCCTTATATTCCCTTCAAAAAATCACACAAACATCACATATATTCGCAAAATGTCTAGGTGGTTGTCGTTACATTGTTTGAATCGACATGGAACTTCAACATGAAGGAGTTCAATCAAAATCCTAGGTCTAGGCATTAACATCAAATGATGTCAATCATAATTAGATCTTCGGTGGTTCCTCACACTATTGACAATAGGTAACCCATACTATTTTCCACTTCCCCATCTTCATCTCCTAGTTAGTTCTATACTTTTGATTCTCCTAGTCAGTTCTATTCTTTTGATTCTCCTAGTCAGGTTTATACTTATAATTCTCCTATTCATTTCCATTCTTCTTATTCTCTTAGGTAAGTTTGATTCTTTTGATTATCCTAGTCAGTTTTATGCTTCTAATTCTCCTAGTCAATTCTATAATTATGATTCTCCTAGTCAATTATATTCTTATGATTATCCTAGTCATCTTTATGCTTCTGATTCTCCTAGTCAATTATATTCTTCTGATTCTCCTAATATTTCTACTCTTTCAATTTCCCTTAGACTCCTAAACCTCATCCAATCAAATTGATTCTAAGCAACAATCAATCACCCAAATTACATATTCCTCCTTTGAAGATATGTGTAACTTCAAATTACCCTAATCAAACATCTAACTCATCTCCTAAGTCATGGTCCTCTCTTTTTCTATAGAACCCTCTTAATTAGTCACCAGAATGAATTAGTCCTCCATTGAATATCTGTGCAACTCAAAATTACTCTAATCATTCTGTAGACACCTAAAATTGGTTACCCAGTTTGGTGTCCCCTAGGTTCACTCATATTCCCGGGTAACTCGAGGCACCTTAATATCACCACTGCTCCCTTAGGGTATTAATTAAGTATCTAATTAAAACACCTATCCTAAGTTTATTTCACTAATGTATAATTAAATATTAACTATTTAATTATACCTTTTACATTTCTTCCAACTACTTATTTACCCCAAATCATTTCCCAACCTCCCGTACCATTATTATCCATTCATCCCACCTTTTTCTCCCCTCATAAAACCATGCAGTGGGATTTTTCATGTATTTGAGTTGGAGGTATAATATTATTATCCTTCCAATTCATTTCTTTTTACCACTTTGGGAGTCTGTTCCCTGATCAGCGCTGACCATTTCTCGATCGACGTTGATTTTTTGAAGCAGCACCGATTTTATATTAGTTGGTGCCGACTATAAATTTATGACCTGAGATCCTCTTTGGTTATATTCAAAAGAGTTGGTTGCCTAGAAATTACTTTATTTGAGTGATTAAAGAGATTATCAGAGAAAGAGAGTGAGTTTTGTGCAGTTTAATCCCTAAGAGGTGTATTGTTACTCTATCCATGTGTCCACAGCTCTTGCAGGTCTCCACAACTCCCCTGGTCATCATTAATCATCAATCAAGCATTTTTTTAGGTATTCCCCTTTGTGGGTTTCTTTAATTTCCTTTCGCTCAATGCCGACCCAATCTAGTCAAATCCAATTAGTCTTCAATCAATGTCGGTTTATCCAAATCAACACCTATCGGGATTTTCTTAAGTTTCTGGGTTAGAATCCATCAATTTCTACCTTGGATTCCCTTTTTCTGTCTTCAATCTCTACTTTCTAATCAATCTTCAATAATCTGGGCTTACATTTAATCCGTTTTAGCTTAGTTTGCTTTCTTCTTTTACTCTCTGGCCTTCTGTCTGCCTGTGTGTCCAATCGACGTCAATTGCATCTAAATCGACACTGACTAAAATAATCGATGCCGATTCCATCTTAATCGATGCTGACCCAAACAATTGATGCCGATCACTGTCTGATCGATGCCGACCAGTCTACAAAAAAGTACAAAATTTGGGTAACACAATTTCAATTTTTTTTTTACAATTTCCTGCTTTCTTTCAGTTTCTGTTGCAGTTTTTACATTTTGTTTGTTGTTTTTAATCAGAAAACCTAAATATTTATTTACATCTTTCATCATGTATGTCCTTACTCTTGATTGAAAATGTGAACTAACATCTTCTGAGGAAGCTCATTGCTTCCTAAACCCGCTTTCCAGGCAGTTCACCCATATTTCATCTAACGTCATCTTTTTCTTCCAAGGATTTGTGCATCACAGGTTTCTTGGATCTACTTTGTAGGATTTCTCATGTGAGCTCGTCTTATCTCCATCGGCATTCTTTCCATCTACGTCTTTGGATCTTATCCAATCTATCAGGTGTCGATTTCATTTGAGTTTTTCAGTGTTTTTTGTGTTTAGTTTGGTGCATTAACTTGGATAGGTAACAAGTACAGAAATTCTTGATCTACACTCTAGCACGCCCGGTGGGACCCCACCAAACTCCCTTATTGGTAAATTCATTTATTTTCCATTTTTGAGATTTTTTCTTTTTCTTCACTGGTTTTCATCAATTACTTTTAAGCATTCCCTTTCATCGCTTCGGTTTTTCTTCTTTCATTTCTAGATTTGCAAAGTTAGGTCCCTTCTTTTTTTGCAAATCTCAATTCCAATTTCTATTTCTAAAATTATTAAATTCTTCATTTGATTTCAAAGTTGCATTCTTGATTCATTTCTTTGTGCAAAATTATCATTTCCTTGAAAGTTTCCTAGTTTCTTAAAGTAGAAATTGCCTTTCCACTAGTATCTTATTGGATTTGTTTGCGTGGTCTGCTTAACCCTGTTCTGTGGAGTGGTTTGCTTGTTCGCGGGATTTTCTGAGGAGAAGAGCTCAACTACATGCTTTTTGAAGTCCACACACCTTGGAGAGCTAAATCTACAGGTATTTTTCTTTTGCGGTGTTTTCTCCTTTTTAAGAACTTAAAAATAACTTGTTTGTTTGTTTTTTATCTCACTCAAACACTTCAGTTTTGGTACTTAAATGAATTAATCACATTGGGAAAGAACTTGTTTGACTTGTCTTTATCGAAATCAGACACTTCATTTTTGGTGCTTAAAAAGAAATTTTTCTTTGTCATTTCTGTTGTATGCTCTTCATCTAGTTTTCTAAATAGGTTGGGAAATTGATCAAAATTGGTAGTGACACTATTTGATTTTTATTTTTCACCCTTGCACACAAAGCCAAAATCACTAGGTATAAAGGATTTAAACAAAAACTCCTTCCCTGGCCTCACCTACTTGGAAGTGACATCTAAGGGGAAGAGCCTACGCAAGTTCTAGTATATATTGGCAAAGCACCCGACTCCCTTATCACAATGGTGTGTGAAGTGTGGGGGTAGGCCCCTATATCAAGCCACGTACCGATCTTTTACTAAAGTGCCTTTGGGACTCCTCACCAAAACATTCCCCAAACCATCCTTAGTTTGGAAAATTGAGTAGTCCCCGTTTTAAAAAGTCTTTCTAAACATTTTATTTCTTAAAAAAGCATGAAAAATTAAAAGAGATAAACACCTACGCTGCTTGAATTGTCTGTGCATTGGTTAGGTTAATATTTTTTTGTGTTTTTACTTGTTTATGATGGTCATCACCTGGTTGCAATATAGAAAAATGGCTCAGCTGACCTCTTCTTCATCCGAGACCACCGCTAATGTAGATGTTTCGGCACCCCTCAGGTCTTCTTTGGGATAGCTGTTAGTTGGTTCCCCATCTTGGTCATATAATCCTTTCTATCATCCTAAAGTGATCCCATCACAACCAACTTCCCCCAATCCTTCAGAGGTGTCATCTTCTTCTGATATAGAGTATGTTCCTCGTGGAGATCCTGAATTTTAGGCAATCCTTGACCACAACCCGGTAGCCCTTGTGGACTACTTAGTGCATAAATCTACTCGTATATATGATCAGGGACCATCGATCCAACAACTTTACGATTATTCTCATGAGCCATCCCAGGATTTTATAGAGTAATTAGAGTGCTTTTTCTTGCCTTGAACCATGAAAGAAGGTGGCGCATCTATGCCTCCTTTTTCTCTTCCACCGACTATGCCGACTAGTTCTCAAATGACCCTGCCTATCCCTAGTGCTGCGACTACCTCGGCTACCCCACATCCTACTTTCGAGAGGTCCTCTTCTTCAGCTATGATGAATGCGTCAATGCTCCCACAAATTGCTGTTAATTCTTGTATGTTGTCTACTGTGTCTCAGGGTCAGTATCTCTCTGTGAACCAACCCCCCCCCCTACGAGTCAATCAGTTCCTCCTTCTCGACTTCCAGTTAATATTTCTTCTAATGCTCCCACGACAGTGACCTTTACCCATCCTTTGGTGTCGGCACCCCTAATAACCAATCCAGCAATCAAAAGCCTCATTCAGAGTTTATTTCCGACCATATCAAATCAAATTAATACCCACATCCCTCAATCCATTCCAATTCAGTCGACAAGTGTAGGAACCCACCAATCACAGGCTCCATATCTCATTTAACCACCTTTCTCTCAACCACTTTTCATCTCACAACCTATTTATACACAGGCTCCTTCACAACAAATACCTCACCAGGTGTCACCCATAACACCTGGTTATTCCTCTTATCATCTTGTTAATCAGCAGATGAATCCCCCATTAACGCCTCAGTAGAACATACCATTCACTTCGCATACGGGACATACCAACATGTCCCCTCCTCAATTTGATGTCGTCCAACTTCTTTTTAAGAAAATCATAGACCTAGAAGCCTCCACCAAAGGGGCTCACCCTTCATACTCTTTTGAAGAAGTATGTAATGAACTGATTCATCCATTAGTGGCTTTTAAGCCTTATCCTCCCCAATGGGAACCTCCTAAGTTCTCAAAATTTCATAGTCGAGAGGATCCTCAACAACACCTGTGAGCATTTAAACATGTTTGTTACCTTATAGTCTAGGATCAGGAGCTTATGCTTTGTACCTTTCCTATGTCTTTAGCAAGGCCTTCTTTAGACTGGTACAATAACATACCCCAACACTCTTTGTTTTCTTTCTCTCAATTAGCTCAGATGTTTGTTGAAAACTTCTTAATAAACATCACACATAAGATCATGATTATATATCTTTATAACATTCGTCAATTTGATGACGAATCTATTACAGACTTTGTTGCTGGTTAGAGAGGAATAATAAATCAATTATCTTTTTCCCTCCCTCAATCTCAGCAAATCGAGTTGTTTACTCGATCTTGTGCCAATCATATTTCTTCCACTTTAAGGATTCAAACCTTTCATACATTTGAATAATCCTTTACGATGGCACGCAAACTTGATTCTCATGCCATTGAACAAGGAAAACTAAAACTTCATTCTAAGTCTAAACCAAATTTTTCTCGGTTTACAAAATCAAACCCTTCCACTTCTAACAAAGACAAGAATCAGGGGTCCACAAATGCTATCATGTTAAAAACATCACGAGCTGATAACACTTCTAATCAAACACCTCGAAGAGACTCTTCATCTTCTCAAAAAGGACCTCCGTCATCTCAGTCTTTTATTTTATTGGGGGAATCATATGCTTCTATCTTAGAAAAAATGTTAGAAGTTCACATGATCAAACTTCCCCCTATTAGAAATTTTGATGAGAGCCAAGAATTTTTTGTATTGTGAAAATGACTTTTGTCATTATCATAGAAGCAAAGGCCATGATATTGAACGATGTCAGACCTTCAAAAATCTTGTCTGAAAATTCATTGATAAAGGCAACCTCATTTTAGATAACCCAAATGCTCCCCCAAATCAAGTGCTTGATGTTTTTAAACAGCCTTTTCCAAATCATTCCCCGAATAATGACACTTCGGGGTCTCAAAAACCAAACACACATACTATCAACGTCGTTTACTATTGATAGTTATTCTTCTAATTCTAAGCCATATACAAACATGTCGACTAAATCGGAACTTCCTTCTGTTCCTTCAAATTCTGATATTCCACCATCCTCAAATGATCTATCTTCGAGTCTTCCTTTATTAGAAATAGAGTTGTCTCCCTCTACCTCACCATCTGATCTTCGACCTATACCTGAGACAGTGTCATCTTCATCTATCTCGTCATCAGATATTCTTTCGGTGCTTGAGTCATTTACATCCCTTCAAATTTCCACTACGGATGCTTCTACTTTTTTCGCTCCCATTTTTACCGCGACCATGCCTTTGGTTAACGTACCCATAGTTGTACCAACTTCTATGCCTTTAGAGGTGTCTTCGATCTTAACACTTTTTGTCACTTTTCCTATAGTAATTACACCCAAAATTACTGCATCTGAAGTACCCTCCTCACAAGAGACAGCTTCTTCATTATCTACCTCTTCCACCATCAGTGCTTCCTTGCCTATCAATGAAACATCTAAAGAGATAGCATCGACACCTATACTTCCGACTCCTGGACTTAGACATAAATAGTTAGAGTTTAAGCCTAGGGTTACATTATCGCTATCATCTCCTTTACTTCCTCCAAAATAGTTACAATCATCGTATGCGGTCGAAGTTGTCACAATCCTTGAAAAGGGAAAACCAATATTTCGGACCATCAAAATTCTTGGTGCTTTCCGTCAAAAATCCCTCTTTGTGCCTCATAAAAGATTGGATTTATCCACTGAAAAAGATTCTTCTTCTACAACACCATCTTCACCGGTTCCTCGTAAAGTGGATTTACCTACTGGCAAGGTGTCACCTCTTTTATCAGAACCATCATCCTCTCACTAAAAACAAAAGCACCTTTTGTGCCACCTATCAAATCTATTTTGGGAGCTCCTCCCCCATCTAAATCAATCTTATCTAAATCACCGTCTGTTTCGGCCAAGATGCCTTCTTCATCTTTGAAGACTAAAACACTTGTCATGTCTTCATCATCTTAAAAATATATCTTAGGAGCTCCTCCTCCGCTAAAATAAATCTTTCCTCACTTGCTTCCATCTCAAGCACCTAGGGTTACTTCTCCCAATTTCCACAAGAGTAAAATAGTCCCTAGAAAGACTGTCAAACTAGATATGCAGATTCTTTTACCTCAGCATTCTACTAAGATTAAATAGGTTCCTTCATCACCTCTGTTCTCATCTTCATCTACCGGATTCTATACTGAAATCCTTCGCCAACTTATCCAATCTTCATTTATATCTCTTCCTCCGATCAAACCCTATAATCCCAAAGGAGTAAAACCTTCATGTTTCAACTCTGATTTGATTTGTGCTTACCATCGCACTCTAGGTCATGACACCGAGGGATGTAAAGCCCTTCAATCTATCATTAACAACCTCTTGGAAGAAAGTGATCTTCTGTTGGAAGAGGAGGAGGTGTAGACACCAAATTTGGGTCTTACAACTCCCTGTACCCCGTATCTCGTCCCGCAACCTAACCCTACCTCGCCACCTAAAACTTTCACTCTTAGTTATTTATTAATTACCTTATAATTAATAAATCCACATCTCCAACCCTGCCACCGTCACCTCGCCACCTCACTATGACCTAGCCCTAACCCTAAAGTAACCTTAATTAAGACCTATGACTTAGTCTAGACCCACACCCATGACTCATCACCCCTCACCCCGCATCAAAACGAACCTAATAATGACTTGACCAAGCCCACAACTAACCCCTCGGGAGAAAAGGAGGGAAAGTTGGCTATTTTACTAAAAATAACAAACTTTGACCTAACCGACATCGGTCCCTACGCGGTCAGCGTCGGTTAGGCAACCGCCATCAGCTTCCTTGTAAATGACCTCCCCCAACCAAAAACAAGGGATCCAAATTCATTTAGGAAAAAAGAGACAAGTGAGAAGGAGGGAGGAGGTTACAGAGAAGAGCATTGAGTCCAAGACTATAACTGATCAACGAGATCACTATCACACTCATCCAAGCATTGGGATAGTCAGAGGATAGCTTCATCAGCTCACTTTCGATTGTCAGATCATCCCACTTGAGCTTTGCCTTCGTCACCACATTCCTCAGACCTGTATCCTCATCAGAAAGTAGTAAGTAGTATCTTGTATGCTTCTAGGCTCTAGTTTGTGAACTTTTGATTGATAGTAATTATAAACTCACCCCTGGATCTAACACCCGGAAGCACCCTACACCTAACCTTCATTCATCCATCCCTTTATTGCCCAGAAGATAGCTTTCTCACTCCCTGAGTCTTCTCCATTGCCTTACTATTCCCCCTAACCATCTACCAACCTTAAAAACCCCATAACCATCCTATAATCAACCTCTGCCCAGAAGCCCTTGAATCACTACCCCCTACTGATATCGGTTATCTCCTACCGAGTAGCGGTTTTATAACCACGGTCGGTTATTCAGTGACCGGCATCGGTCACTGTGATTTATACCAAAACCAACCTTTCACCTATTCATTTCCTAACAATCTCAGATCCGGCCTGATCTATCCCTGTAACTTGATCTGAAAGTATCAATAACCAGTGACCAAAACAAACAGAATGATGTTTTATTATTGGTAGTTTAGTCTCTATTGCTTTTAGTAACGAGGTACCTAAATTGTGATTTTACAATAGCTTATTTATTATCATTTGCATTAATTTGTATTAAAAGGGAACTGACCACCTTTGAAAGGAAGTCTAATATTTCATGGGCCCAAGGCAGTTCCCTCACTTATTGTCTAACTAAAATCTGGTGGTTTTGCATTCTTATTTATAGGTAGTCCTTCCCAGACAAAAAAGAGTTCTTCACAATCGGTCTGATCTCTCTACGGTATGCGCACACCTTCCCAACACTCAACAGGTATTCCTCCTAACCCTATACCCCTTATCTGTTTCTCAAGAGAATGAAAGGATAGAAGCAACTCTATTCTGGAACTAGAAATTTTGTGTGAAACATTTTGGCACGCCCGGTGGGACCCCTATTCGGGATTCTTTCTTTCTTGCTTGTTTTCATATAGGGAGCACACTTCTTGTTTCTTTCTTCTAAATATTCACAAAATATTTTGTCATTTTGTTAAAATAATTTTTCTTTCTTTCGCATATTTGCATTAGTGAAAGTCATCTTCTTTGCTTCATAGAATATCATTTTCGATTTGGGTTTAAAACACGTGCATCACATTCTTGCTTACTGTTTTTTAATTCTAGTGAGCGTAGATTAAGTAACAGGTCGTACACGTGGGGGTGATATCCACGGTATTTGACGAGAAATTAATCTTACTCTCACTGCACAACACATACCAAATCACATCATAATCTACACAACCTCTCAAACATCCCCCCCTTTCCCGCAGTATTCCTCCGCCCGATTGAGGTAGCCTTACAAGCCAAAACAAACTTGAGATCTCCCTTAGGTATTTTTGTTTAGGATTGACGTCATCTGGTGTCTAAGGCATAAGCCCAAAAGTGATTAAAACTAATCCTAGGGTTAGTCTCCTTGATTTTCTTTGTGCATCTTGCTTGTTTTCCTGTTTTTCTTTCAGTTCTATTTCTCTGTTATACCCTATCTCAGTTATCACTTCAGACAGTTTGGTGGGTATACTAAGCCTTGTTATCCCCAAACTAGCAGCCTCTTACATTCTCTCTTTGCCTTCACAGTGACCGGCACTAGTCCTATTCTACCAACATCGGTTACCTGACTGAGCGTCGGTTACAGTCTGACCGACATCAGTTTACTAGACTGATATCGGTTACTATGTTTTATAGTTCCTGACAAAACTAGTAACCTACCAATTCCAACATTTTGTTGTGTTTTCTATTCTTGATTGACTAATTCTCTGTTGTATCCTCTTTTCCATGGTTGTTGTCACCCGGCAACAAGCTGCAGCCATGGTTTCACATGCTTGTTCCGTGTCTTGGCCTGAGTCACCCCCTTCGCATCCTATGGGGAATCCTACATACACCAATGCTTTTTCCAAGATCTCTGTCGAAGATCCAGATTTTGATAAATTTTTGGATGCTAATCTTGGCACCGTATAGTATTATTTGTCTCATACCCCTGACCGTACACCCGACAGTCAACTCCTCTTGGGTATGCCTATTAGTATAGCCACCCACTTAGCTCCTTCCCCACCTAATAACTCCACCTCACCGTCTTCATCTTTAGCCCCCGTCTCCCAGCTCAGTGGATTCGATGGTCCATACTGCACCAATTGGCTTTCCTTTGGGTAATCTAGGACCCCACATATCACTACCGTCCACTGCCCCTACCTCATCCCTCTCACAAATTTCCTCTTTCATAACTTGTTCTCTACCACCTAATCACACGAGCCTTCCCTCTCAAGCTTCTGCCCACCTTTTCATTTCTGCAACCTCATCCGGTGGCCTCAACATCTTATATAGGACATCCTTATTTGTTCGCCCCCAACACATTCATCATCGATACCTTATCAACATTTAATCCCACCATTGTCTAGTAGTGGCTCTTGGCCTAATCCTCCTCCGTTTATGATGACAACACCATCATCTAACCCAACCAATGATTTAATTAAACAGATGATGGGCAAGATGCAAAATCTTGAGGCTTCTGTTTCAGGAAACTGTAACACCCCTGACACACCGAGCAAGTTTGTCAGGAGCCTATTCACCCTTCTGTCCCCCTTCATACATATCCTTCTCAATGGGAATTACCGAAATTTTACTTTCTTTAATAGTAAGGAGGACCCTCAACAAAACTTGACGATCATTTAGACATGCCTGTTATCTGATTGCTCATGACGATGCCTTACTTACTCCGTACCTTCCCCATGTCCTTATCAGGACCTACCTTGGAGTGGTATAGTGCTTTAGCCCAGCACTCAATCTTCTCCTTTAACTAGTTGGCCCAATCTTTCTTGGATCACTTCTCCATCAATATTTCGAAGAAAGTATCCATTACTGACCTCTAAGCCATCCGACAATTTGAAGACGAGTTTATCGTAGATTTCGTTGGAAGATGCGGGGGGCCTCATCAACCAACTTACTTATGCCTTACCTCAGGCCGAGCTCATCAAACTCTTTACTGTGGGCCTGCGCTAAACACATTTCTCCCACCCTCCAAATTCAAACTTTTCTACACCTTTGATGAGGCCTTTACTATGGCTTGGAAACTAGAGTTTTGGGCCTTAGAGGAGGAGAAATTGAAGTTGCGCAACAAAAACTCAAATTTCTGAACCCAGGACTCCACGAACAAACCCAACACCACCAACTCTCACACATCAGCTGCTTTCAAAATCAAAAGGAGTTGTACATGTGGTAACAGGTCAAATCTCAAGCACCATCTTATACCCAACCAAAATCCACCTCATAAGTATAAAGCCGAGCCCATCCAGTACACTCCCTTGGGAGAAACTTATGAAGTGATCTTGGAATAAATTGCTTAATGCATGAGCTATCACCTTGCCTCCTGTTAAACCTCACTCCAGGTTCGATTCCATGCCCGTGCTATACTCTTCTTGGTATAAAGAGAATGATTTCTGTAACTTCCATCGAGTGAAGGGACCACAACCATGAAAAATGCAAGATGTTGAAAAACATAGTGCAGGAAAATGGTTGATATAGGGGATATACCCATCGATAATCCTAATTGCCCCTGCTAATTGAAATTTAAAAATCTTCAACAAAAACCATTTCCAAACCATTCCTCTAACAGTAATACAAACCAAGAAACTTTATCCGAGGAGAAGAGTGTGCATGAGATCCATGTGGTTTTCAACTCCCAACCAAGGGCTTCCATCGAAGAAATTCTGAATCGAGCCTCTTCCCTGACGCAAAAGTCCTCGCCCCCTTCTCCTTCATCAGGACAAGAGGATAGCCCCACTATTTCTTTACCCATAAATGAACCAACAGCCCAGAGTTCTCTTCTCACAGAAGAGCCTTCTTACAACACCTCCTTGCAATACTGTGAGTGGATGTCATCCAACTTATCTATTGCCAAAACATCTCCTTCCACCAGCTCTTGCTGCAAAAGAAGAAGGATCGCCACTTTTTCTGTCGTCCTTAGAAAGAGAAACCCCTTGAGCCTACATCACCAAATTCCTTAATCATGACAGATCCTCTAGAACATTCCCTCCTCCCTATCAGTTCTTCATCACCTAAATCTTTCTAGTGACCGGTTGACCCCTTAACACCCATTGATACAGTGCCTTTGTTCACCCCCTGTATCACACCCCCAATGGACCAAAATCACAACCCACTCCTCTTCCATATCAAAATGACTTGTCCATACATGAAGATTTTCATCCCCCAGAAGATAGATGAATCTTATGGGCACGTTTGAGAACACCATGCTCTACTCAAATGCAAATGACTAATCCAGACACCTCTACCATATACCCAAAGTTTTTACAAAAGCTCAAAATGCCTATATCATCACCTCTACCCCCCTCATCTCCACCGAATACCTCATAAACCTCTATCAACCTAACCAAACCTTCCCCTATGCTTGGGACTTTACCAATACCCAGCCTGACATACCTACCTAAACGGTTAGACTTATCCAAAAATAAAGCCGTCAATCCACCTAGGAGACAAGCCCAATCTCCTCGAGTCCAATCTATGCCTCTGCCACACCTAAAACCCTCACCCCCGATCACACCAGTACAGCAAGCACAGCTTCAACCCTTGCCATCAATCTTACCTTTTATATTGGGGCCTCATCCCTCCACCTTGCCTCAATACACCATGCCTCCCATATCTTCTTTAACATGACCAGCACCTTTTGCACCCATACAGAAATCCACAGGCCTCTCAACACCATCGCCCCAAGTATCTTACCTACCTAACAACCCTAAGAAAACTTGATCATCGAAGGACTTGTCTGATGCCGCTCCTCTTTCCCCATGGTTGTTTTCCATCACCACATCATCTGTGGCCTCATCATCTAACTAGCTAAACATGACTTCTGCGCAGAAGAATCCACACCAAGTTCAACCCAATCATCAAAATCCCTTACCTAAACCACCACTCGTACGAACCACTCGTACCCAACCATTACCAAAACAATCAATAATTTCACCCACTCAATCAATAACCTCATCTTCATTTGAACTGCTAAAAGGATCTTACGCCAAGATCCTTGATATGCTGATAGAGGATGCGACCATTTCCCTACCCCCACTCAGACCCTATGATCCATCTAAACCTCAACCTATAGGTTATGATGAATCTAAAATCTATGCTTACCACTGCACAACTAGACACAATGTAGAAGGATGCAAAAGCTTTGAAAGCCATCCTTCGCCAGTTGCCTATCTTGGATAGACAATCTCAGAAAGACAACTTACAGAGAGAGAAGCCCCTAGCTTCTATCCCTTCTCCTTTACCACTTGTCCCTACCTCGCCAAAATCTATCATCATTGCAACCCTGCCTCTCGAGAACAATGACTTATCCCTGCCATCTTCCTCCTCTTGTATTCACGAGATAAACATGATTAGCATTGCTACTCGAGGTCAGAAAAACAATGGAAAAGCTAAAGAAAGCACACCTATGGCCTCTCTTTCTTCTTCTGCCATCCTGATCACACCACCACCTAAAGTGGTTACTCATGGACCTGCCTATCTAGTCTCTGATGGAGTTTCCCATCGTACCATGATCAAACAACTTCACCAATCTCCTGTAAAAATGACACTTTATTATCTCATTCAAACATTTAAATCTCATCGACAATCTCTAATTGAGATCCTCCAAGGGATAGAGGTCCTACCTAAATAAACCTTACCCGTTGTCTCCATCTTCACACCCAACCATGTTGCTTCTCTCACCAAACAACCTACCTCCACAACCACCTTTGTCCCTATACAGCAAGCCGCTGCCATCAGTTTTTCTGAAGAAGAAATTGTCGTCTTTGGTGCAGAAGATCCTGACCCCACTCTTTTCATCTCAGCTTATGTTCGAGACATCCAAGTACGTCGTGTTATGATTGACGGGGGCACTAGCCTAAACATCGTCTCTTCCAAAGCCTTCCAACAGATGAATATCCCTCCTAGCTGCATGTGTGCCAACCCCACCATGTTGCGTTCATTCAACGATTCTATTACTTCTACCCTAGGCACCGTGATCCTTAACATTCATGTAAGGCCACGTACCTTACCCAAACTCTTCTATGTCCTTGAGGGAGAATTCTAATACAACATGTTGTTAGGTTGCCCTTGGATCCGGGCTATGGGATGCATTCCCTCCACCTTACATAGATGCATAAAATTTGAGTATGAAGGGAAGTCATACACCGTCACAGCTGACACTTCCCACTTCAAAACCTATAATATGTTATACTTCCCTAATGATGTGCTTGTACCCGTCAAGACACCCATTGATCCAACCCAACCATCTACTTCAACCACACCTCAACCATCCACCTTAGCTGCACCCACACCTTTGACCAATGAAACCACCCACGCAAATACTTCTTCCTTTCCTGCGGACAACATTCCAACCTCGGATCCCTTAGTAGGTGTTTTTCAATGCCTTACACTGGGAGAGTACCACCTATACAATGTTAGCACCTTCCATACCCCACAAGAGTATGGACAATTACATGCGCATCCTACTTACGACCGTCGTGTGGGGGAGGTGATCTCCTACAGACCACCTAATTTCTGCACCAACCTAACGTATGGGGGTGTCAAAGCATCCTCTGTCACCCCTAAACCTCCCCTTGGTGTGGTTCCCTTCCAATCTGATTTTCAATATCTAACCAACCGTCGTTTCGCCCTCACCTTCTTGATGTGATGTGCTTAAAAAGGTTTTAGTTTTGGTCTTTATGAGCAAGGACGACATACGGTTATTCCCATGACAACACGCAAACACAAAGATCGTAGTGGTCTTGGGTTTTCTAAACCACCTACACTGAAGAAACCTCATGTCAATTGTATCCAGGAAGATGATGAAGTCATCCATTCCGAACAATCATTGCCCATTTTACCATCTTCACCTACGAAGTCGATAGACCCGGAATCTATCCCTCCTAACTTTTTTTTTGTGAATGCTATTTTCCTAGGTCCTCTCACTTATCAACACAATGGTGCAGACCCATCTTCTCTCCCCCTTTTATATCCATACATGATTGAAGAAGACCTACCTTCAATTAATGTTGTGGAGTGCCAGGATGATGACTCCATCCTCACCTACCTTGGTGCGGATGACTCTTATATTCAACGCGCCTTACCATCTGACACCCAAACCATGTTGAATGAGTCGACTATCGAAATCAACATCCACATGGAGGACGATCCTCACATTGTAAAGATTGGACAATCTCTCGATGCATCAGAACAAGCCACCTTCACTACCTTTCTCCATGCTCGCAATCAAGCTTTCGCTTGGTCTTACACCGACATGCCAGGAATTGATCCTAACATTGTTGTCCATAACATCACTCTGAAACCAGACTTCAAACCAGTTAACAAAAGCTGAGAAAAATGCATCCACGCGTTGCTCTCTTGGTTAAAGAAGAGCTTCAACGACTCCTTTCTGTCTCTTTCATCTTACCTATTGACTATCCGTAATGGATTTCTAATGTTGTACCTGTCACTAAAGCGACAAGGGGACTTCGGATATGTACAGATTTCCAAGATCTTAACCTTGCTTACCCAAAGGATGACTTCCCCTACCTAGCATTGATCAACTTGTTGATCTCACTGCGGACCATGAGATGCTTTCTCTCATAGATGGTTTCTCGGGGTATAATTAAATTTTAGTAGCCCCGGACGATCAACATAAAATCACCTTCATTACCCCCTGGGGCACCTTCTGCTATCGTGTCATGCCATTTGGCCTTAAGAATGCTGGTGCGACCTATCAGCAGGCTATGACTTATATTTTTCATGACATTATGCACACTATCCTTGAGGATTATGTCAATGATCTTCTTGGAAAATTCAAACATCGCAGTGAACATCTCGATCTTTTAACCATTCTTTTTTATTGCCTATTACAATACTGTGTTCATCTTCAGCCAGAGAAATGTGTCTTTGGCGTCCTTTCCAAAAAACTCCTTGGCTTTATCATCTCTTTGTGTGGCATTGAGGTCGACCCCACTAAATTCAAAGCTATTTTAGAAATGCCCCCACCCACTAACCTAAAAAAATTGCGTAGTTTGCAAGGAAAACTCCATTCTATCTGTCATTTCATCTCTCAACTCTCGGATCGATGTCAACCTTTCCATCATCTCCTTAAAAAGGACATTATTTTTCAATGGAGCAAGGAGTGCCACAAAGCCTTTGAGGCTCTTAAAACTTATCTCTTGCATCCACCTGTGCTTATCCCACCTTAGGACAATCACCCTTTCTACCTTTACCTTTCTGCCACCGACCACACTGTAGGAGCCATGCTCGCACATCATGACTCCGAACATTGAGAACAAGCAGTTTATTACATAAGCTGTACTCTTGTGGATTACGAATCTAGGTATACACATGTCAGAAATTTGTGCCTAGCCCTATCATTTGTGGCTACCAAACTCTGACATTACCTCCTGAATCACAAAACTTTTGTCATCACCAACCCTGACCCCATACATTATATGTATGCCAAACCTCATCTACACCAACGTATCACCCAATGGCTTATGCTCCTCGCTGACCTTGACCTTGAGTTCTTACACCAGAAATTAGTCAAAGGACAAACTATCGCAGACCAACTCGCAGAAGCCCCTTTACCTGGGGAATAATTTACCAATTTTACTTTCCCTGATGAACTCATCGCAACTCTTTCGCTCAATGATGTGTCTTATCTGATAACTCTCTTCTTCGATGGATCTAAATGTCAATGCGGTGGAGGGGCAGGCGTTGTTCTCATTCCTATTGAAGGTGAACCTATGCCTCTTTCATTCAAGCTCAATTTCCCCTACACTAACAATACAGCAGAATATGAGTCCCTTGTTTTGGGTTTCCACGTTGCGTTACACTTAGGTGTGAAGTCTATTCACATTTTCGGTGACTCTCAATTGGTAGTAAATCAAGTCACTGGTATCTACCAATGTAAAAATGAGGAACTTAAAAAGTACAAACATTACGTAGATTCACTTTTGACCTTATTTACCCATTATACTATCCAAACAGTTCCATGCTCAACTAATAAATTTACGGATACTATGGCTTGCTTGGCCTCACAAATTATTGCATCACCATCTGATTCTGACATATTTGTCTTGGTCCAACAACTCTTTTCCCCATCTTACTAAGTATCAGATGTTTGTATGGTAAATAATGCATCTGCTGACTCACAGGATACCTGGTATCATCAATTTCACGACTACCTTACAAACTCTATTCTCCCACCTAACCTTAATAGTAATGGAAAACGTGCTTTTCTTAAAGGTTTTTCTCCTTATTTCATCATGGGGGGAATCCTCTATAAACGTGGCTTCGATGGTATCCTCCTTCGATGTCTAACCAGTGATGAAGTCACTCATACCATCCAACAAGTCCATAACGGAATTTGTGGTGGGTACTTTAGTGGCTTTGCCATGGCCAAGCGGATCCTTCACCTAGGATATTATTGGCCTACTCTTAATAAAAATTTCTGCGAATATGTTAAGCATTGTGTTATGTGTCAACAGCATGCCAACCTTCAACATACTCCCAGCCATCTGCTATAAGTCGCACGAGATCTTTGGCCTTTCTCACAATGGGGTTTGGACCTTATTGGTGAGATTCATCCACCTTCTTTGCAACATCACCGTTGGATCATCATGACAACTGAATATTACACTAAATGGGTGGATTCCGTTCCACTCATTTCAATCAAAAAGGAGAAAATTGTTGAATTCATCAATCATCACATTATTTTCCGTTTCGGTGTTCCTCATCGCTTGATAACCGATAATGGAAAATCTTTCAAAAATAAATTGTTGCGATCCCTTTGTGACAAATTTTGTATCAAACTTAGCTTCTCGTCACCCTACTATCCACAAGCAAATGGTCAAGCCAAATCTTCTAACAAAACCTTAACCAAAATTCTCATGAAAGTCGTTAACGATTCTGATCAAAATTGGCATGATCACATCCCCTTTTCCCTTTGGGCTTATCATACCAGCATTCGTACTTCCACTAATGCCACACTATTCTCTCTGGTGTATGGTATCGAGGCTGTCTTGCCTCTCGAACTACAAATCCCTTCCCTCAGAATATCTCTTCAAGATATTCTCACCAATGATGACTTCCGCCAAGAGCGGTTAGCCCAATTGGATCTTCTTGATGAGCGTCGTCTTACAGCTCTTAACCACCTTCAAATTTATCAAAAGCACGTTAAGCATGCTTATGATAAGCGAATTCATGAGCGTACCTTTAAAATTGGTGATCTTGTCCTCAAAGAGAATCAACATGTAATCAAACTAGAAAATAGTAAACGTGGAAAATTTACTCCTAAGTGGATTGGGCCTTACATTATCACTCACACTTACGGATCAGGTACTTATCATTTAGCTTCGCTTAATGGTAACCCTGAACCTGAACCCCTTAATGTCTTGTATCTCTGACCATTCTACTGTTGAATTTAGTGTTACATCACTTCTTATCTACCTTGCGCTCGTCCCTTGAGCTCATTTACCACCTTATACACCTTGTTTCGTGCATCTTAAAGTAGAATCAAGCTCACATGGTTTGATCATCACCTCCTCTTAAAGATGCCTTCTCCTTTTTAGTCTAGTTCATGGCTTAAAAGTATCAAAATAACAAGTTCTCAATTATATAATTCTGGGATATTCTTGATTCAAACTTCCTGTAAACTAGATGCTTCAGGACAAACAGACATCTAGACCTCCATGCTATAAACTAGACTACTCCCTTGAAGGACAACTATGTACAAAAGCCGCATCTGCTACTATAACTAGACTTCTCCCTCGAAGTACAGCTATACAAAGTCAACCTCTATCAGAAGCTTCTCACATTGATCATCTTCGTGAAGACCTCAAGAACAACAAAATGCATATCCCATATATACTTCCCACATCGATCAGTCTATATCCAGAAAAATCAAAGTAGTATTAAAAAAGTACTTTTGAGTCATGGACTTGTCTATTTTAGTTTGGTTCTCTTCCGTCAAAATAATCACCTTATAACAAGTTCTTTGCACCCCAGCTATACCATCCACCTCTCCTCACCATTCTTCACAATAACAAAACTCAAGGGATGTGCGTATATCTGATATTTTGTGATTATACAACTCTTATCACCTATGCAAGGTACCTAGGGATTCAAGCTCATCCTACGATAATACGTGGTTTGTTTAGCTCTTTCCAACTATGGAATAGTTTTTCCTTTTTTACCCGAATCTAGGATTGTGTGTTGATCTTAATTAGGACACGGTTTCCTATGCTTGGGTAAGCTAACCCTCCCTTCACTTATACCCACACCAACACCAACAACATTACTCTACCAACATCAAACTTTTACCAACCAACAAATTGCCTAACCACAACCAAATTGCCTGAATTCACCTCTCCCTGGTCCTAAGGGAGAACTACATCAGTCTGAGGCCCCTCCTTGCTTTGTGCAATGGGCTATGTAGGCAGCACTTAGGAGACATGGGGTCTCCCAAGGTTAACTCGACCATCCCCTACCATCATCTATCATGTGTTGTGTTTTACTTTAAAATATAAATATTTTCGCATATTTATATTGATAACACTCACCTTGATCCTTTATCAATCCAAACATTCACAACACAAATATTCTTATAATTATCACAAACTCAAATCAACATACACGTTCCATTTTATTTAGATGTTAAACAAATACATCTTCTCTATCATCGACGTGGAGGTCAGAATCTTTATTTATTCTTCTACCCCAATGTATGAAACTCACTTAGACCCCTGCACCTCGTCCTGAACTAGGAAGTGATGGTGATTGTTGATGCCGCTCACCTGGCCTCTCCGTACTCAAAGGTACCACTGCTATTGGTTCCTCCCACTAATCCACCAATCTCTCCTATAACATACGAATCTTCCCTCTCACGTGGAGGAATCTTGCCTCTAGTCTCTCCACTCGAGACTGCGAAGCCTCTAACAATCTTGTGGTCTCGTTCACCTGTGTTTGAAGCTGGTGAACTAAACACTACAGGTGGTCTCTCTCCATGGTAATCATAGCTATGTCAGGATGATCGGCACTCTCATGTGTATCTCGCAACTCTGCTGCCCACCATAATCTATAAGACTCTGTCACTCATGCATCCATTACCCTGCGATCGGCTGCTATCTCTTCTGGTCCTTCTGGAAGTGTAGGCCATGGAGGTGAGAATGGTGCCTCGGTGTTGATCCTCCTGTATGGTCTATGAGCCATGGGTATATCCTGAACAAATCTAAATTGTTGCCGCACGCGATCTAGAGGAATCCTCTCGTACTCACCTGGCCTGTGTCCCGCGATCTACCTCAATCGCTCTACACCCCTCAAATCCTCAGCTATGTTCTCTGTCACCATATAGTTCCCGTAAGGCCTCCAACAAATATCTGCAATCATCACCATCTCCCACATCTACCTATAATACTCGGTGTCATCTATCATGGCCTCGGATCTCACCTCTTGCTCTATCTGGACCCATTGCCTGAAACCCAACCTTTGCACTCCTGTCTCTCCTGCCTAGATGGGTCGGCCTATTGGTCGCACACACACAATGTGCTCATAGGCCCAACAATGTAATAAGTATGCACAATCCAGTTTAGTCCTGTGATTTCACCTGCATGCCCATAAACCCCTGTATAGCTCCGCCAGATATGCAGGTGCCCATGCGAAAGTCACGCTTCCTTCTATCATTTCCCGAATAATACACATCAATGATTTTGGAAATTTTCCCCCGTCCGCTCTAGGTAATGCATAATACCCCACCGCTATCATTAATACCACGGCCAACCTTGTTGCCTCAGGGTGTGCTGCAAACATTATACCATAAGTGAATGTCAAACCTCGTTGTGTCAAATCTCGTGTGGCTGGACCAAATACTGTCGTTATCGTTGCACGCACCGCATTAGGCCTTGCCTAATACACTGGTCTTCCTGTAATTGGAAGTCTCAAAATTCGAAACACATCTTCTAACGTCACTATCATCTCCCTTGTTGGCAAATAGAAGGTATTCTTTTCAGGATTCCATCTCTCAATCAGCGCCTGCAACATGGCATGATTATGTGTGATTCGTGATCAATAGCGGATTCTGCTTAACCCCACATGGTTTATTAATGCCCACTCAGCTAGTGTTACATCCGCTTGGAATCGTGACAGAAAAGTTGGTACCCTATCATTCATACTCAACCCTGCGTGTGCCTGCACACATCAAACCAACAAACAACAAATCAACAAATAAAATCCCACGTGTTTTTTATCACAATCCGTAACTTTACACAGTAACCGATATCAGTTATAGATAACCGATACCGGTTACCTAACCGATACTGATTATTCCTAAATGATATCGGTCAATGTCAATTCCATCTACCCTGCTCAAAAACACCACCTATGATAACTTACTCGCTTGTTCGTGCCTCTTTATACCTAAAAACATATTTGAAACCCCTGATTACCTACCCCATAACACTAACCCCATCCCAAACCTTTGCCTATCACCTTTCTTTTTCATCTCTACCCACTTACCTTCCCACATCCTATTCATACGCATGCAAAAATTTAATTCCAACCAAAAATTATATATACCTCCTAAGATGCAGCAGTTTGAAGTGGAAACTATCTTCCCTCTCCTCTCTGCCCGCTGGATGCTTCTCCTTGTTCAGCCATGTTCACCACCCTCTTCACTATTACTTTCCTTTACGCCTTCTTAATCCAAGCCCACGATCACTTTACCTATCTCTTTCCTCCTTATCACTCAATTCTCCCATGCAATTACCTGTATCGACGTCAACAGCCTCTCATCTTCGTATTTAACATGTGGCATGACTCTAAAAATAAGATTTCAGTTGCCTCCCAAGCTTTTCTATTTTTAGAAAAGCTCGTTTAAGTATAACCGATATCGGTTAGCGAACCAGTATCGGTTAGGTTGTGACCGACATCGGTTATCTAACCGATATCGGTCATCTGTCTCTTCTTGCTTAAACCTAATCCTTTTCTTTGTTTTTTGAATTTTTTGGTAGAGCCCGCCTCTTTTCCCTACAATAAATGACATCACTATCAACATCCATCATCATAATAAACATCAACATTTCAAAACATATGCATATCATCAAAACATCATCAACGTCATCTATATATACATCAAAATTCCAATACCATCGACAAAACACATACAACATTTTAATATATGCATCAAATCAAACATTATACACACCATGTGGATCAAACTCATCATCTATATATATATATCCTCAAATCAATGTCAACATATACAAATTGCCCTGGATGGGGGCCTCTATAATCCAAAATACAAATTCGGCATGCAGGCCACTGTCTCTATTAAAATCTCGACTCAGCTCGTAGGCCGGTATCAACTATACAAAAAGTACTCAGCTCGCAGGCCGGTATATACAACAAAAATGCATAGATAAATCCTATGAGGGCACGCAGGCCTCTATATATACACTCGGTTCGCAGACCGGTGTCTCTATCAAAAAATCCTCTATCAACTCAAAAAAACCCATCTCCGCTCCTGAGGTGACTCAGCTCTCTCCCCCACCCTCAGCACGTCCCTCAGCTGGCCCATGTGCCAGATCTCGCGTCCTCCCTGTAACTGACCCACTGGTTGTGGCTATGGCCCCCTGTGACCTGTGACTCCAGGACATCTCGGCTCTGTCCACATATGGCTGATACTCGGCACCGGTACCATCTAGTACATCCTGATAATAGCGGGCCTTCGCTCTCGCCTCCATGTATCGGGCCCATGCCACCATGGCTGGTGGGGCTGCTCCCCAGGCTCCTAAATACAAGTGGGCCCTGCCATGCCTGTACGCCCTGACCCTAAGCTTGTACCTGTGGTGGCAGTGGAGCTGCCATCGGAGCCTGAACAGGGACTTGTGCCTGTACCTAAACAAGGATCTAGCCCTGAGGATGTGCCTGTGTATGTACCTGTGCCTGTGCCTATCCCTATGCCTGTGCCTGTCCCTGTACCTGTCCCTGTGCCTGGGCTAACTACCCCTATAGCACTCCGATCTGTGCCTATGTAGTAGTAAGCTACCCCTATAATAACTACACCTGACCCAAGAGACGGTCCCTCTCCACTATAATAGCCGCCAAATCTGCTTGTGCGGGCTGTGCTCTCATGGCTACCCTCTGCCCTGCCCACCAAACCAAAAATGAACCTGTAACTTCGGCATCGTCCACCGTATCATCGGTCAGTCTCTCTGCTACCCAGACTGGGTCAAATGGCTGTGGTATAGGTAGTGGTGCCTCTACATCCTCCCTCCGATACTGTGGGAAGGGAGGTGGCTCATCTTGCCATAGGCCCAACTTTTGTCATACCCTCTCTAGGGGAATCCGCTCATACTCCCCGAGTCTCCGTGCAGCTATCCAAATTATGTACTGGACCCACCGCAGCTATGCTCGGGATCCTCCATGGGGCTAATGGCCTCTGTATGGCCTCCATATAATATCTAGTGTGGTCAGGCCCTCTAACATATGCCTGTAATACATGACAACTCACCCTGCGATAACTGCTCGTGGCTGGCCCACGACCCCCAACCACCTCTGAAACCCATACCTATAAACTACCTGTGGCCCTAGCTGCTAGGGAAACCCTACTGGTCATAAACACACAATATGCTCATAAGCCCAGCAGTGTAACAAGAATGTTGATCATATCCCGAATCGCCTCATACAGCGATAGCCCCAGAGCTCTCTGTATAGCTACACCAGATACATCGGTGCCCATGCATAACAAGTGTGCTCCTCCACCATCTCATGTAGCACTCCCATCAGAGCCCGTGGGAAGCGTCCTCCTTCTGAGTTAGGGAGGGTGAAGGAGGTGATCCCGATCATCATCAGCATGGCAAACCGTGTCTCCTATCGATGCACGCGATACATATCACCGTAGCAGATGCTCGCACTATGATATGTAATCAATGGGGCTGCATCCCTGAATACCTGCAGGATGCTATCCATCATTGTCTCTGCATCCACCTGGAACACCACCTCACCTATGATCGGAAGTCTCAGGATGCGATACACATCCTCTAGCGTGACTATCATCTCTCTAGTAGGGAGATGGAAGACATTGGTTTCCGGATCCCATCTCTCGATTAGGGCAACCATCAGGCTGTGGTCCCTATCCACAACCCTATATCTCTGGACTCCGTCGAGTCCAACCTCCCACATCACTGCCCATTGCGCTGTGGACACATGTGGCCACATCCGCCCCAGTAGAGGCGGCATCCGATCTCGCATTGTCAGCTGCTGGCATGCCTACAAAAACAACCCACTCCATCAGGCCTACCCTTTATAAAACAACTACCTTAACCCTCTATTCTCACTCACCCACCCAATCACAACCCGACTCTATAAACACATCTACACCCACCTGCCTTACCCTATATATCTATAAATTCCTCTCACTCTTATGGTCCTTCTCTAAATATCCTACCCACTCCAATCAAACCTAAACCACCTCATCTCCCTCAACATCAATAACCCCACCCTAAAAACATCTACAATATCCCATTTACCTATCCCACACCCTACCAGCTGCCCCACTCATACTCCACCCGCTCTACTCTCACCCTCTAACCATACCTCAACCAATTTAACCCCTCCTAATTCATACACAACCCATAACCTATCCTACCCAACCCAGCCTCCAACCACCCGATTACCCCCCACCCCAATAATATTTTCTAGCAACTCTACCTTCTCCCCCTTCACCCCACAAATCTATCCTACCCGCCTACAACTAACCAACACAACAAATTTCACACCCTTTCCTCCGACCCATGGTGACCGGTACCAGTCACCCTTGACTGCCATCGGTCCCCCACCACTTTTCTATACCCAAATTTTATGCACCAACGTCGGTCAACACATGATCGACGTCGGTCTCTATAACAACTATTCTATAAAACTTTCACTGTGACCGATGTCGATCACCTAGTGACTGACATCGGTCACTGTGGGATTTCGGGGCGGACCAAAAACGGCCCCCAAATCCCCTTTTTTTCTATTTTTTACCCATCTACCCAGCCCAATTGCCTAAAAAATTACCCACCCTACCATTTTGACTTACCTAACATATCTACCCACTCCATTTTACTATTTACCTTCATTTATTCATTATTTTATCAAATTTTAGATTCCTACCCCAAAACCCACATCCTAGCTAAATTCATCAACTTCACACAAATAGGGATTTAGAGCCTACCGGTACAACTACACGTCATCGTGGCGGGATAGGTGGCGGTGGTCCAGCTCCTCCAGCACCTCCTGCTCCTCCAAGCTGTGCCATAGCTCCAAATCTCCTCAACAGGGTCCTCAACCAATCAAACTCTGCCTCCTGATCTCTGGGGACTACCACTAACTCACTCCCCCACTCAACTAGTGCCGACTCAACCCAAATACTCAACCTAATCAATTCAAAACTTAGACAAGAAACAGGTTGGCACTCAAATTCACAATGTGAAAATGACACGCCGTATTTTTTATTTTTATAGGTTTTGACCTCTAACCAATATCGGCTAGGGCGCACCCTAGAAAACCGATATCGGTCTCCTAACCAATACCGGTCATAACTAACCAATATCGGTTACCTACCTAGTTTACCCTAACTCCTACCCTTATCCACCAAACTCTATGTTTCACCACATCACCTACCCCCGGCCTTTGCTAAATAGCCTTATTTTGAATTCATTTTCCTGACCCAAGGCCGCAACCAACCAATCGGCCTGACCCGAGGCTGCAACCAACCAATCGGCCCGACCCGAGGCTGCAACCAACCAATCGGCCTGACCCAAGGCCGCAACCAACCAATCGGCCCGACCCAAGGCCACAACCAACCACTCAGCCAAACCCAAGGCCGTAATAACCCAATCGGCCCAACCCAATGCCGTAATCAACCAATCGGCCCGACCCAAGGCCGCAACCAACCAATCGGCCCGACCCATGGCCGCACCCAACCAATCAGCCCGACCCACGGCCGCACCAATTAAGTACCTCAATCGAGGCCCGTAAATTACGATTCTATCCACCCATAATGTAGTTGTTTTTTCAATAGAGCTCACCTGTTCATGTTTTAGCATGACTAGGATACTTGAATTGATCAGCCAACCAGCTTTGCTTAGACCGAGACCATGAGGTTTATCTCAACCAAACCAACCATTTGGTACTACCGAACATGCCTAAACATTCTGGTACCTTCCCTGTTATATCCCCTGGCGCTACTTCCTATGCCTTGGATACCAGGATTATATCAGCCTTGTTTGGATAAACTATCAACCTTTGCCTATGAATTGCTTGTTTGATCTTCAAACCATGTACCCTAGTCACACTACTACATTTTAATGTGCGTCAGCTTCCTTGAACTTACCCCACCATCTTACCAGCATCTCACCATCATTTACCCTTTATCAACCCTATCCCTGATTTCATGTCGCCTTAATCTATGATAGAGTTGAGGGGGATTACCTATACCCTTAACTGGGGCAACCACTTTTTATTATTGTCAGTGCAGCTTTACAAGACAAGCTACACGACAACAAGGGGAAAATGTAGACACCAAATTTGGGTCTTACGACTCCCTGTACCCCGTATCTCATCTCGCAACCTAACCCTACCTCACCACCTAAAACTTACACACTTAATTATTTATTAATTACCTTATAATTAATAAATCCACATCTCCAACCCTGCCACCTCACCTCGCCACCTCACTATGACCTAGCCCTAACCCTAAACTAACTTAATTAAGACCTATGACTTGGTCCAGACCCACACCCATGACTCATCACCCCTCACCCGCATCAAAACGAACCTAATAATGACTTGGCCAAGCCCACAACTGACCCCTCAGGAGAAAAGGAGGGAAAGTTGGCTATTTTACTAAAAATAGCCAACTTTGACCTAACCGACATCAGTCCCTACACAGTCGGTGTCGATTAGGCAACCACCATCGCTTCCCTATAAATGATCTCCCTATACCAAAAACAAGGGATCTGAATTCATTTAGAAAAAAAGAGACAAGAGAGAAGGAGGAAGGAGGTTGCAGAGAAGAGCATTAAGTCCAAGACTGTAACTGATCAACGAGATCAGTGTCACACTCGTCCAAGCATTGGGAGAGTTAGAGGATAGCTTCATCAGCTCACTTTCACTTGTTAGATCATCCCACTTGAGATTTGCCTTCGTCACCACATTCCTCGGATTTGTATCCTCGTCAGAAAGTATTAAGTAGTATCTTGTATTCTTCTAGGCTCCACTTCGTGAACTTTTAATTGATAGTAATTATAAACTCACCCCTGGATCTAACACCCGGTAGCACCCTGCACCTAACCTTCATTCATCCATCCCTATATTGCCCATAAGACAGCTTTCTCACTCTCTAAGTTTTCTCCATTGCCTTACTATTCCCCCTAACCATCTACCAACCTTAAAAACCCCATAACCATCCTATAATCAACCTCTACCCAAAAGCCCCTGAATCACTGCCCCTACCGATATCGGTTATCCCCTACCGGTAGCAGTTTTATAACCGCGGTCGGTTATCCAGTGACCAGCATCGGTCACTATGACTTATACCAAAACCAACCTTTCACCTATTTATCTCCTAACAACCTCAGATTCAACCTGGTCTATCCCTATAACTTGATCTGAACGTATCAATAACCAGTGACCAAATAAACATAATGACGTTTTATTATGGGTAGTTTAGTCTCTATTACTTTTAGTAACGAGGTACCTAAATCGTGATTTCGCAATAGCTTCTTTATTATCATTTGCAATAATTTATATTAAAAGGGAACTGACCACCTTCAAAAGGAAGTTTAGTATTTCCTGGGACCAAGGCAGTTCCCTTACTTATTGTCTAACTAAAATATGGTGGTCTTGCATTCTTATTTACAGGTAATCCTTCCCAGACAAAAAGGAGTTCTTCACAATCGGTCTGATCTCTCTACGGTATGTGCACAACTTCCCAACACTCAACAAGTATTCCTCCTAACCCTAACCCCTTATCTTTTTCTCAAGAGAATGAAAGGATAGAAGCAACTCTATTCTGGAACTAGAAATTCTATGTGAAACAGGAGGAACAAGTGTCTCTTGTCATCCTAACTACATCTGAGCCTGAATGGTTTACTCAGGCCTCTAATTCTATTGATATCACTTTTGATGATCTTCCACATTCTCAAATCGATGCGATTCATATCGCCACTAGAACACAATGGTACAATAATCCATCATCTTTCACAGCCTCTAAACCACGAGTCATCATTTCTTCTGCCCCTGAAGGAGTTCCTCCTTCCTCATTAGCCCTGAGACCTCAAGTCTCTATTCATGCTTCACCTCAGGCTCAAATTCCCGTGTCAGTCAAGGAGAGTGTTATGAAAGAACTCACCCATGCTCCATTCAAAATGTCTCTTTTTGACCTCATTCAGTCATCTCCCTAGCATTGCCAGGCTCTGATTAATAATATGCATCGTATCGTGGTGAATTCAAATGAGCCCCATCCTTTCAAGATGGTTTTTGGATTGAATAGGCCGTCAACCACCATCTCCTTCGAGGATTCTAAAATTCCTACCCTTTCTTATGAGGATTTAGAGACTCCTATCTTCATCACAGTTCAAATCAATAACACTACATTAAGCACTATGATTGACAGTGGTGCTGCACTCAACGTAATTTCCTCCCACACATTTGAGCAACTTAAATTACCAAAGAACGTAGTATCACCACTGCCTTTCACCCTTCGATCATTTAACGATCAGCTGACAGTTACTTTAGGAACTATGGTCCTACCCATTCAGGTAGGCAAGAAACTGCTTCACGAGCTTTTTTACATTGTTGAAGGAAAATTCCACTACAATATGATCCTCAGACACTCTTGGATTCATTCAATTCACTATGTTCCATCAACCCTCCATCGATGCATAAAATATCAGTATGAGGGAAAAATATATACTCATCCAGGAGATCCTTTTCCGTCCGCACAATGTGACATGACCACAGGGTCTGCCCCTCCAAAGGAGAATACTGGTTCTCTTGATGAGGCTTCATCCTCTTCCATACCTGCAACAAAACTACCAGATCTACAAAATTTGGAAGAAATGTTGCAACATTTTTCACTAGGAGAGCTTCCTCTTCTCTCTTTTGATGCCCATCTCAAACCTAATGAGTATGGTAGGCCAGATAAACAACCTCCCTATCAACCAGATCTTGGTTGCATTGTCACCATTGGTCTACCCAATCAATAGACTAACTTCATCTACGGTGGTCTTGATACACCTCACTATCATCTGGATTCTCCTCCTAGGGCCAAACCCTATTCGTTAGGGTTTGATTGTTTACAGAATCACACGTTCGCAAAAACTTATCTATATCGATGCGCGTGGAAGGGCTTTGGCCTAGGAAAGGATGAACAGGGTGTGCATGACCTCACATCCATTCTAACTCTTAAACCGCATCAAAAAATTGGTTTAGGGTTCAAACCTCTCTCGAAAGCCACCGTCACCATTCTCGTTGAGCCTCTTTCCATTGAGGAGTCATCTTCTCCTGTAAGGTCTAAAGCATCACTTGATGTGGATGACACCATTTCCATCTCGCCTAAAAATTTTTTATTATTCAATACCATTTCCTTAGGTCCGCTAACCTATAAGACTAATGGTAAATCCACTTCCATACCATTAGTCTTCCCCGAAATAGTTGGAGACGACTCTCCCACCATCAATACTATCCACTATGCAGATGATGATTTTGTCCTTACCTATTTGGGGGCAAAGGATTCTTATGTTCCTAAACCATTCCTCCTGACACATCTATGATTCTCAATGAAGCCACTGCCGACCTTAATAGAAGGACTTCTAAAGACCCTCGTATCATTAAGGTCGGCCAATCTCTTAACCCACAAGAGTTAGGAGACTTCACCACCTTTCTTTCCCACCATCACCAAGCGTTTTTCTTGGTCATATAAAAATATGCCAAGCCTTGATCCTAACATCATGGTCCACAATATCGTTACTCTTCCAGACATCAAACCAGTTAAATAAAACTTGCGTAAGATGCATCCTCGTATAGCTTTCCTTGTCAAAGAAGAGTTGTAGCGCTTGCTTTCCACCAACTTCATCCAACCCATTGACTATCCACAATGGGTTTCAAATGTAGTACCAGTAAACAAAGCTACTGGGAAAATTCAAATTTGCACTGACTTTGGGATCTTAATCTTGCTTTCCTGAAAGACGATTTCCCTCTACCTAATATCGATCAACTCGTGGACTTAACTGCAGGCCACAAGATGCTTTCTCTT
The DNA here is from genome assembly GCA_019776745.2 of Taxus chinensis. Classification (NCBI taxonomy): domain Eukaryota; kingdom Viridiplantae; phylum Streptophyta; class Pinopsida; order Cupressales; family Taxaceae; genus Taxus; species Taxus chinensis. The sequence goes on along the minus strand of CM034149.1, from coordinate 619,931,272 downwards.
ATGGATGGTTTCTCTAGGTATAATCAAATTCTCATTACACCAGAGGACCAGAATAAGACTTCCTTCATAACCCCTTAGGAAACCTTTTGTTATCACGTCATGCCCTTTGGTCTTAAGAACATAGGCACGACTTATCAACGCAAAATGACCTACATCTTCCATGACCTCTTACAAAAAACTATAGAAGATTATGTCGACGACATCCTCGGTAAATCCAAACATTGTCAGGATCATATTTTCATCCTTGTGCCTCTCTTTGAGAGACTCATTTGTTTTTGTCTTCACCTAAATCCATCTAAATGCATGTTTCGGCATTCTCACTGGTAAAATCTTAGGCTTTATCATTTCTATTAGGGGTATTGAAGTCGATCCCACAAAAATAAAGGCTATCCTCAATATGCCTCCCCTTTCCAACTTAAAGTAGCTCGTGGTCTTGAAGGACACCTTCAATCAATGCGTCATTTTATCTCGCAGATTTCAGACCATTGTCAACCTTTTCATCATCTCCTCCGTAAAAAATGTTCATTTTGAATGGGATGAGCGTTGCCAAAAAGCCTTTGATGATCTCAAATCTTATCTTCTTTCTCCACCTATGCTTATACCTCCATGCAAAGGGGAGCCATTCTATCTTTATATCTCCATGATTGACCATGCTCTAGGAGCCATGATCTCGTATTGAGATTCTAATGGTAAGGAACATGTTGTCCATTATATCAGTCACACTCTTCATGAGTATGAAATGCATGATTCCAAAGCTGAAAAACTGTGTTGTGCTCTCTTCTTCACAACTTTTAAACTTTTTCATTACCTCCTTAATCATAAAACCTACATTGTTACGAGTGTCAATCCACTCAAGACAATGCATGTAAAACCTTATCACAATGATCATATCACTCATTGTCTCATGCTCATGACAGATTTTGACCTCGATTTCATCTCACATAAATCTATCAAGGGTCAAGTCATTGCAGATCAATTAGCTGATGCTTCTCTTCCGGACACTCAAGTCCCCCTCACTCAATTCCTAGACGAGTACATCCAACAAATAAATTTTGATTTGTCTCCATTTAAAGTAGAACTCTTCTTTGATGGGTCCAAGTGTCATCAAGGGGGAGGCATAGGTTTCATCATGATTCCTCCTTGGGGTGCACCTATCCCTATTACACACAAGCTTAACTTTGAATGTACCAATAATATGGCCAAATATGAAGCCCTTGTTTTAGGTCTTCAAAATGCCATTAATCTCAGCACTCGCCATATCAACATCTTTGGTGACTCTAAGCTCATTGTTAATAAAGTCACCGGTGTCTATCAGTGCAAAAATGATATCCTTCAAAAATATCACGATATCATTTCTCTTTCAGCTTCAATCTTTTGATAAATTTACTATCCAGGCTATTCCTCACACTGTAAACTGATTTGTAGATACAATGGCTTCTTTTGCCTCACTTATTCCTCCATTTACTGAGGACTCGTGACTTTATGTGGTTGTTCAGCATTTAAACCAACCATCTCATCTCAAGCCGTTGACTTCAATCAATGCCATCACGACCGACACTCAAGATGAGTGGTATCAACACATTTTTGATTATCTATCTTGTTCAGTGCTTCCTCCAGATCTAACTACCAATGGCAGAAGATCTTTTATCCAATGTGCAAACTGCTATACTATTCTGGGTGGAATCCTTTACAAATTTGGCTTTGATGGTATTTTTCTTCGGTGCGTCAAAACCCCTGAATCATCTAAAGCCATTCAGGAGGTCCACGACGGTATCTGTGGTGGAAACTTTGGTGGTTTGGCCATGGCTAAGCGCATCCTACGTTTAGGCTATTATTGGCCTTCTCTTAATTGAGACTGCTACGACCATGTCAAGAAATGTGTCAAGTGTCAACAACACGCTAATCTCACACATCCCTAGCCAGGCCCTTGCAACCTGCAGCAGATTTTTGGCCTTTTTCACAATGGGGTCTTGATCTCGTTGGCCTCATCAATCCACACTCTTCGCAGCGACATCACTCTATCATTACTGCCACAGAATACTTCACTAAATGGGTGGAGGCTATTCCTCTTTCATCGACCAAAGCCAAACCTATTTTTGATTTTTGTCTATCAAAACATCATTTGTCGCTTTGGTGTTCCTCACAAACTCGTTACAGACAATGGAAAGTCTTTCAAAAACAAATATTTGTAGAAAATTTGTGGTACCTTCAATATTAAACTCATCTTTTCTTCTCCATACTATCCATAATCTAACGGCCAAGCTGAGGCTTCTAATAAAACTATGCATAATATCCTCGCAAAGGTAACTAGTCGAGCTGGTAGGGATTGGCACTTACACATCCCTTTTGCTCTCTGGGCTTATCGCACTAGCATTCGTACCCCTATAGATGCTACTCCCTTCTCTCTCATCTATGGGTCTGAAGCTATCCTTCCTTTGGAATTCCAGATTCTCTCTCTTCACGTCTCTCTCAGAGAGTTTGTCTTTGATGAAGACTATCATCAAAACCATCTAGCACAACTTTATTTGTTAGATGAATTTCATCTCAATGCTCTTGAACATCATCAATTCTATCTTGAGAATGTCAAGTGTGCTTATAACAAGCATTTTCGACAGCATGACTTCCAAGTTAGTGATCTTGTTCTTAAAGAAAACCAAAATGTCACTACTCTAGAATGGAGTCAATGTGGTAAGTTTGCTCCTAACTGGATGGGACCGTACATTGTCACTCATAAGTACGGGTCTGGGGCTTATCACCTATCATCCATAGATGTTTATACCTGAAATGGAACCTCTTAATGTTGTACATCTAAGGCCCTTCTATTGTTAAAATTTATCTTACACAATCTTAGTCACATAACAAATCTTTCATCCATCTGCAACTAGTAATGCATTTCATAGTGATTCGGAACTATGTGGGTTTCTGTGTTATTTCTTTTTATAGCTTAAATATGAGTACCGCGGCTCTACTCATGGCATTTTTCCTTATGGATTTGTTCCTTCTCATGGTAGGAATACCTTAATCACTACTTCATATTCCCTAGGTATTCATCTTGATAAAATCTACTTTGGGGCATGAGTACGTGCTTATACACGCTTTCTTCCCCTCTATCTGGTCTAAACTCAGCTTCTTTCAAAAAAAGAGAAGAAGAAAAGAGATGTTATCCTAGTCCCAAAAGATAGATTGATCCCTTGAAGGACAAATATGCATGCCTTATCAAATAAAATCAAAAATATAGACCATTCCTCGAAGGATGGCTACCATCAAAATCAAAATATAGACCGCTCCCTTGAAGGATGCCTGTTTGTTTTATGGCATTTTCAGCCTTTACAGTAACAAACTTCCTCTATTTTCCAGTTTGTTCACTTTTTAGCATCTCTGAAAGACTTCCCGTATCGATTAGTCTTTCTCTATCTAGCAAACTTCCCGCATCGATCAATTTACTTTTCTATCAAAAGAAAAAAAATCATGAAGCTGTGATATGAGACCTTTTCGATCATATGGAGACCATGTTTTCCCCATATGGGCACGTATTTAATCCTTCATGTGTTCTGACGAGATGTATACTTATCTCTTGTCATTATCTCCTTCCTAGATTTGGTTTACGACTAACTAGTGTCAGGTTTATTTTATCTGTGTCTATGGCCTTATGTGCATCATCTTTCGAATTACCACCAAGGTCTCTATTTATGGTCGATTAGGGGACTAGCTTATCATTCTTTTTCCTATCTAGGTGTAGTGCTTTTTATTTCTAAGGGATAATATCACTACATCATTTCCTTTGAAAAAGACATTTCCCATGTTTATTTGTTGTTCATCTAGTTAAATTGACATTGAACATGTTAATTTACTCAACCAAGTCTATCATCTATCTATGTTCATCTTATCTACTTCATCTAAAAACATCAAAGTAGCATATATCATGTGGATCCATCTATCCATCTATCTATAGCATGTTAATCAATTATTCATCCATCAATCGACGCCAATTGGATCCCATTGGTGCCGATCGGGTATATTTTGATATATTTTGTCATCTCATCCCACCAAGATGTGCTTCATCCTCATTTGTTATCCTATCTTACACATGTGTCACCCGTAACACATTGTCGCCATCATTGCACCTTTATTTTGGGTACTCGTACTTGGTCGCCTTGCATAGCGCCACGTGTATGTCACTCGTAGCTCGGCTTTGCTTGTCATTCCCCGCTTGGGGCATCTCATCATTATATCTTTTGCATATGCCACCCATAACATACCTGTTCTACCTAGTCTGGCAACAGTTCTATTACAAAGTCCACTGTAGTGGCCATATGTCGATTTTCGTGGTGGCTCTCCTCTCGAGGCCGTCGCTTCATCCTTCTTGTCTGAGCATTGATGCTTGGCTTGTTTATTTGATCATTGTTATGACCTTATTTTCACCTTTCAGCACATATTTTTGGTGTTACCACCCATTCTGAGTTTTTCCTTATACATGGGTAACTCACATTTTTTGCAACCTAAAGATAGTGGGTTTGTAGATACTAACGTCATCTCGTTCGAAGGTCGTCTAGTTGTCCCTACCAATGTGTCACTCTTTGGTTGTTACTATTTTGTAGTCACCTTTGACTCACCAGTCTGTAGCCACTTACATCATCTCATACGAAGACTGTCTAGTCTGTCCTACCAATGTGAGTTCCTTAGATCACTTCCTTTTTGTTTTTTACGTGCGTCATCAATGATCAAATCTACTCTAGACATCTAGCTGGGGCATCTTCTCTTCTATTTTATCTACCTTTTTCAAAACTCAGGATCCGTTGGACTTTGTTTTGGGGCCATCCCATCCCTAGTTTGAGGGGAATCACATAGTCTTTGTTCTTTATTTCTTCCAACTCCTTGTTTTTGTCTCGCAGCTTTGCTTATCACAAGTTACTCAACAAAAGGGGGCAAAATGTAGACACCTAAAAGTGGTTTCCCTTGGGTTCACTCATATTCCCGGGTAACCCAGGGCACCTTTATATCACCACTGATCCCTTAGGGTATTAATTAAGTATCTAATTAAAACACCTATCCTAAGTTTATTTCACTCCATTATATTTCATTCATGTATAATTAAATATTAACTATTTAATTATACCTTTTACATTTCTTCCAACTACTTATTTACCCCATATCATTTCCCAACCTCCTGTACCATTATTATCCATTCATCCCACTTATTTCTCCCCTCCTAAAACCATGCAGCAGGATTTTTCCTGTATTTGAGTCAGAGGGATAATATTCTTATCCTTCCAGTTCATTTATGTTTGCCACTTTGGGAGTCTGTTCCCTGATCGGCACCGACTATTTCTCGATCAACGCCGATTTTTCAGAGTGGCACTGATTTTATATCGGTTGGTGCCAACTATAAATTTACGACCTGAGATCCTCTCTGGTTAGATTCAGAAGAGCTGGTTGCCTAGAGATTAATTTATATGAGCGATTAAAGAGATTATCAAAGAAAGAGAGTGAGTTTTGTGTAGTTTAATCCCTAAGAGGTGTATTGTTACTCTGTCCATGTGTCTATAGCTCTTGTGGGTCTCCATAGCTCCCCTGGTCATCATCAATCATCAATCAAGAATTTTTTTAGGTATTCCCCTTTTTGGGTTTCTGTAATTTCCTTTGGGTCAACGTCGACCCAATCCGATCAAATCCAATTAGTCTTCAATCAATGTCGGTTTATTCAAATCGGCACCTATCAGGATTTTCTTCGATTTCTGGGTTAGAATCCATCAATTTCTACCTCAGATTCCCTTTTTTTGTCTTCAATCTCTACTTTCTAATCAATCTTCAGTAATCTGGGCTTACATTTAATCCATTTATCTTAGTTTGCTTTCTTCTTTTACTCTCTGGCCTTTTGTCTACCTGTGTGTCCAATTGACGTTGATTCCATCTGAATCAACGCCAACTCAAATAATCAACGCCGATTCCATCTTAATCGATGCTGACCCAAACAATCGACGTCGATCACTATCTGATTGATGTTGACCAGTCTGTAAAAAAGTATAGAATTCAGGTAACATAATTTCTGTTTTGTTTTTACAGTTTCCTGCTTTCTTTCAGTTTTTGCTGCGGTTTTTACATTCTTTCTGCTATTTTTAATCAGAAAACCTAAATATTTATTTACATCTTTCATCATGTATGTGCTTACTCTTGATTGAAAATGTGAACTGACATCTGCTGAGGAAGCTCATTGCTTCCCAGACCCACTTTCCAGGCAGTTCACCCAGATATCGTCTAACGTCATCTTTTTCTTCCAAGGATTTGTGCATCACAAGTTTCTTGGATCTACTTTGCAGGATTGCTCGTGTGCGCCCGTCTTATCTCCATCAGTATTCTTTCCATCTATGTCTTTAGATCTTATCCAATCTATCAGGTATCGATTTCATTTGAGTTTTTCAGGGTTTTTTGTGTTTAGTTTGGTGCATTAACTTGGACAGGTAACAAGCGCAGAAATTCTTGATCTACACATTCATCAAATTCAACCCTTGCATCACAGTCTTCTAATTTTCCATAAGATCCTCTTATTCTAGTTGCGTTATACCATCTTCTAAAAAAATAATACCAACCTTTCCTACATCCACATATAGCTCCACTCTCAAGACATCTAAATTTGAATCTAGTTCGTTTCTTGAGTCATCTTATTCTATCAATCCAAATACAATCCCTTTTCATCCCTCGAGCCCTTTTAACCATATCCTTATCAATATTATAAAGACCAATGTTTACGTCCACGTCAAACAATTCACAAGAAACGATGTGCTCAGATATATTTTCAAAGCACTATTAAATTATTTTATGGGAGCAATACGGTCAAAACTTTACATCATCTACATCATCAAACATCTTCTAAATCTTCAACACTTGTTGGACCTCTTCCATCCAATCAATCTACTATCACCAACCACGAATGACCCATATCACTCAATTTCTTTCAGAATGAAGAATAAATTGGAGAATTCATGGGGCTACACGATGAAATTCCTATAGAAGATCACGAGAAAGGAGTATCTTTGGACCTCTATGCATACACGTACTTTGAAGAAGATACTAACCTCTATTATCAACCTGACATCGGTGAGGAAGAGCCTAAAATTGACTAACAAGAACTTCCTCTTGTTCTTCCATCTTCTTATTTCCCATTACATGGTGAAATGATAGGATCTATCCTTGATTCCCCTCCTATGTTATCATTACACAATTATTCCTTATATATCACGATTCCTCAATCACAATCTCTTCTTGGGTCACCTCTGGGTGGCCCATCATCTTCTTCTATATGTGGGTCGCCTCCTGGTAACCCATCAGTTTCTATCTGTGGGTTACCTCCTTGTATCCCATTATCTTCTATTTATGGGTCACCTCTTGGTAGCCCATTATATTTTATACTTGGGCTACATCCTAGTAGCCCTTTATCTTATATCATGGGGCCATGTTCTAGTATCCCTTCCTCTTTAATCCTTGGGCGATGCTCTAGTATCCCTTTATCTTCTATTATTGGGCCACCTCTAGATAGCCCATCATCTTCTATTTATGGGACACCTCTAGGTATCACATTTTCTTCTATTTATGGTACACCTATATGTATCCCATTATCTTTTATACTTGGTCCATGTCCTATTATCCCTTCATCTTCTATACTCGAGCCACCTCCTAGCTCATTACCATAATTTTTGGGGCCGCCTCCTAGTACCCCATTTCCTTCAATCCTTTTACCTTTTCCTCTTCGTCCATCATATCATCCCTCTATCAACAACTGTGGAAAGACCACCATCATCCCTAACACTCTTATCATCAACCCCGAACATCCAATTTATTCTCCCATTTCTCAGGACTAGCCAAATCATGCATTCGCTTGTAAGAAGCACAAAAAATTCTTCATCAAGCTAAGATAAAAAATACAAGTAGCTCCAAAGCTCTCAAAAAATTCAACACAAAAATATATTTCACAAACTTGATTCAAACATGCATGTCAATGCCAATGCCAAGTAGGGTGTAAAGTGCAAAAATCTATGGGTAGGTAACTCAATCTCCCACATACAAAATCCATGTCGAAAGATAAGTCATGGTCACTTATCGAGTATGATATCACAATGATCATTAATATTAGATATAATATCGCTCTTGATAAGAAAAAAATCTTAGTCTCCCTCATCAAATAAATCACAAACATTGATGTTGGATCATATCACATAGAGTGACATTGTTGGTCCTAACCTTCCTATCCATCCTATTATATTCTTCCTACCCCATCATGGATATTTTCCCTCCTATCTATCCAAATTTTCGTCTTCTCTCTATGCATTTTTTCCTTCACAAAACTATCAAAAATTAATAAAATAAAATAAAAATTAAAAATCCATCAAAAAACATTAAAACATTAAAAAATTCAAAGGCACAAACATCAAACATTGCAATTAGGTTGAGCATACACATGGATGTTCTTTCCCTTCCTTCCATTCCTTTGCAAATCACCCATCATTTTCATCCCTTTGATGTTATTTTAGTTTTTCTATTTGTGCTCATTGTGTGACATTTACCTCTATTGCATCTGTTTGACCTTGGTCTTTCATTACCTTTGTAAATTAAAGAATGACTAACCTCTTAGAGATCCTATCACCGTCATACATTTAATAAACTTGTCGTGAAGACCATTGGGTGTATTTATTGACACTAGCCAATGTCATCATCACAATCACTTCCACCTCCTTCTATCAAGCCATCAGTGGTTCTTAAACCCTTATCAAAATAATCAAGAGAACTCAAATACTTTTCAGAAAGAAAAAAAATCAATAAAAAAAAATCAAAAGCAAAACAATATATAACTCTCTCTTAGGGGTTTTCCAATGTCTCTACTAGGGATATGGACACCTAGTTGGCAATAGAGCAATATTGCAACTAGAATCAAATACATCTTCATTGGGGCTATGGACGCATGGCTAACAATGAAGCAATCTAAGGCTCTCCTTCCACCCTCCATTCACTATTAAACTATCAAAATCAATCATTCCTACACATTGGCTAGTGTGTCACTTATTACCTATTAAATCTTCCCTTCGAGAACTTATTATTTTTTTGTCTTCGAGCATGATCGTTCTTCTCTTCTTTTCGAGTGTCAATCAACCTCTTCTATCACCCCATTGACACTCAAGGGGGAATCATCCATCTTACTAAATTTACTTTTACTCCTTCAAATTGTCTAACTTGTCTACTATCTTTGAAGTGGTGTCATTTACGCTACACCACATAAAAGAGGGGAAAATATAGACACCTAAATCTGACTATGTAGTTTTAAAACTAAAATTGCACTAATTATCCTATTTCCTGTCATTTCGTTATAATCAGTGGTTTTCCCACTAATAGCTAACATTCCCCTTTATCTTGGTCAATTAACAACACTTCATTAATTAACTAGCCTTCCCCTCATCTTGGATGTCAATTAACAACATGTCGTTAGTTATAATCCTTTTTAATTAGGTAATTAACCATTATTGATTAATTAATCATTGTAATATCATATTTAACTAATAAACCTTCTTATTAGTTAAATCCCCCTTTCAAACCCTTCAAATTCTACTAATTTCCCTCTAAATCATCTCCAAATTGTTTTTATAAGCTTAAATTGGCCTATTAATTAATCCTAGTTGATTAATTAAATCACCTCCAACTCCCATGAGTTGATAATCTCTAATTAATCTCTTCTAATCATACTTATCTCTTTCCAATTCTATTTTTCTTTATTCCTGGATTCACTAGGATACGAGCTTCTCCAAAACAGGAAAGCTATATAAAAAACCTAGTGTACACCATGTTTCAATTTACACCATGTCCTTGTAAGATATTTACACTTGATATGAGTATTTTTATTTTATTGGAAATCTTTGTTCAAACCCCCTTTCTACTTGGCCAAGAGTAGTAAGAGAAGAACTAAAAAGGGCAATAAAGCCATATTAGTGAGATCTTTTCCTCTTCCTTGAATAAATTCTTTGATCATGCATAGCTACGTTCAGTTCACAAAGGAAATACCTACAATCTAAAAGAACTTCCAACAATCAAATGAGGTTTTCATTTGATGTTAGATTTAATGTTTTATGAACATTAGTTAAGATTTCCTGTATGATTTATCACAATGTTTTTGTTTAGATTAGATTTTAAGCTAGAATCTACTAGGTGTTAGGTTCATTCCATGGCTTAGTATTAATCTAATACATGCATATACATAGTGAATCTGCAAAAAATGCACATTATTTTTGGCACACATAACACTACACTAAATGGAATCTACTAAGAGGGTGTCCTTATACCCTACAAAATTTGTAGTATTATCCCCTCCGATATCATGGATATAAAAAAAATTGGGGGCTTCTAAACAATCATTCTTCTGGTGTCTTTCACCTCCACATTTTACACACTAGATTCTTAGTTTTGGTTTTTTCCCTTCTTGTAATTCTCCGATTCTTCACATTATAACATCTAAATTCAATTATGTCATTTGACTTATGCCCTCAATATCACTATATTCTTCAATCTTCTCTACCCTGATGGCAGCCTTGATTTCTTATTCCTTGGTTGAAATTTTGGTTTTTGCAATTGCAAAAAGGATCTTTAATATTGGTAAATAGTTTTTTGAAAGGGACTATACCCTTGTGTACAAAAGAAGGCCTAAAAGCCAGAATAAGAGAGAGGAGCAGAGAAGCTGTAGCAAAGCACAAAAGTTACAGCAAAGAACATCGAAGCCCAGAAACAGCTACACAAACGAGACTTAACAGCAAAACAACGGCAAAAAAACAGCAAGCCTACAGCCAAGAAGCAGTAATAAAAACAATAAGGACCAGCAAAAGTAGTCGGGACTACTTCTTGGCCGCTTGATCAATACTCATCTTTACTCTTTTCCAAGCATGATACATGCCCAACGTGGTCATATGAGCAGCATCCGTCTTATCGAGCTCCTCTCTGGTTCTTTTGCTCTCTTTCTCATTGCCCCAAAGTGTAGCCGGGACACCGCTAAGATGTGAAACACTTCTTGCATGACCTTCGATGAACTCCTCGATGGCCCTGAAGGCTGCAATATTATACTCATGCCTAGTCTTCATCTTCCCTAGGCGGGAGTCTAAGGAGGTCAGTTTTTTGTATATGTCATCAATCTGGCTATTGCCAATGCTCCCTTCCCCCTCAATGCTTTTTTTGCCTTTTTGCTTAGCAAGGTTTTTGACCTCATCCTTCAGCAATTTAAGCTCAGCCTCTAAGGCCTCCAATCTCCTAGAAGGGTTATCCGTTGGTGCCGCCTGGGGACTGGCACTACTAATGTTCAGCAGATCACGAGCAATGTCTTCCAAAGGTTCATCCCCCTCAGCAGTAGACTCAAGGTTGAGTCTCCTAGAAGCCCTGGTGACACGTTTAGAGGTAGAGACAGGGTGGGTGGCAGGGGCAGCAACAGGAGGAAAAGAAGGAGAAGCATGAGCAGCCGGCATGGGGGTAGCAGCACCGAAGGCGGGGGCAGCAGCAGGGGCAGCAGGGGAGACAGGACTGGCAGCAGCGGAGCCCAACAAAGCCGGGCCGGGAGAGGAAGGGAGACCGGGGAATTTAATAAGGCAGTGCTTGTGAATAAGCAAAATAAGCCCTTGGTGTAAGGGAACCGCCCGGGTATGCTTCTGGAACTCCAAAATGGAGCGCTCAAGAGAGTTTAACAGATAGTGAGGGAAGCAAACCAACCTACTCCTACGAAAGTGATTCAAAAAGACAAGGTGCTTGGCAGGGACAGTAACAAACCTGCCTTCCAAGGATATGAAGCGAATCATCATGCGGGTGACTTCATCATACGGAGATGGAATTGAGTTAACAAGCAGACCCGCGGTGTTGAATATAAGCTTCTCCTCCTCCTCCACAAATCTTCTCTCTTCAACCTCTTTGATAACCCTCTTGTTGAAGAAGCGGTATCCTTCCAAGCTGAGGCCAGTCGCTTCGGCTATGAGTTCCTCATTAATAAGAATTTTCTGCCCTCCATAGTCGACCGTCCTCTCATTCCACTCCTTGGCAAAGCGAACAGAGATGCTTTGATCATGTCCTTGCACTCTTTCCACAAAGTTGGTGAATCCGCCGATGCTAAGAATGTTCCAGAGCTCAGTGTTTTCTTTCCAGTCAGGGTCCGCGCACGGCTCAATCTGGCAGGGAGGCCCTCCCATCTTCACAATGATGTGCTGGTTACAACAATTTTCAGAATACCTTTGGGCGTTGAGAGTGGTTCGTTTCTCACTGTTGCGGGTCGCATAAAAATGGGAACTGTAGCCGTTGGTCCTCCCACGAACGGCTGTATGATTGCCGATCTGAGCCTGCGTGGAGTCGCGCGTGAAAACCCTTCCCTGTCAGCTTTCACCTTGTAGTTATCTTCGGTTTTCGCGGAGCTTGGCATCCGAATATCAACAGCTATTGTACCTCCCGCGTGCGCTGTTTTTAAATTTAGACAACTCCACTTGAAGTTCCTAAACAAAATCTTGCTATCATTTGAAGTAGATATCATTTGCCACGCCAAATAAATTAAAACAGCACATGTGGAAGAATTTATGGATTTCCTCCAAAGATTAAGGCATATCTCTAGAGATTGTTTGCGTGTGAAGGTCCGCATGTATGCTGTTGTGAAGCTGATTAGGGATACTATCATTATCCCAAATAGTGAAATTTATATTAATGCCATAATTGGCCAATGCATCGGCCAGCTTGTTTCCCTCCCTGTAAGTATGTATGATTCTGATGCTGTTGAAGGTATGACTGATGCTTATGGATTCAGAGATAAAATCTTTGATATTCCAGCTAGGAGAAGAGGACTGATTAAGCAGTTTAATAATATTAAGGGAGTCCCCTTCAACAATGAGGTTCTGGATATTTTGGGCCCGTGCAACTCTCAATCCCCAGAGAGCAGATAAAGCTTCTGCAAAATGATTGGTTTGGATTCCCATTTTTCCAGCATATGCAGCAATCAAATTACCTTTATGGTCCCGTATTGCTCCTCCTCCAGCTGCTGTTCCAGGGTTCCCCTTAGAGGCTCCATCAAAGTTCAGCTTGAACCAATTGGATTCAGGGGGATGCCATTTAACCAAAGATCTATCCACACTATTCCCGGGGTTGCTCCAATATCCGATCTGCCAATTTGATAAGATGTGCTTTTCATTTTCAGGGTAACAATTGTTCTTGGGAGGTTTAAATCTGGCCATGTCCTCTTTGATGCCTTGGGAGATCTTGCCAGTAGTGAATTTAAAATTCTGCTTCTTATTTCTAAAAACGATATTATTTCTATCCTTCCAGATCCTCCAAATTAAATGCGGGATGGCTAATTTCCAGATTCTTTTGATAGCACAATGTCTGAATGGTGGGTTCCATTGATTCCATAGCTGAATAAGATCCTCCGGCATCACCCAGAGAGCTTCAAATTTGGAAAGGACAAAGTTCCAAGCTCTAAAGGCATAATCACAATGTATGAACAGATGGCTAATGTCTTCATAGTTATTCCTACAAAGGTGGCACCAATTGGGAATGATAAATCCTCTTTTCATCAAATTGTCAGTGGTGAGAATTTTGCCTCTGATGGCCAGCCAAAGAAAAAAATTTATTTTGGGGGTTAACTCAGGCATCCAGATCAAGTTCCAGTTAAAATCTGATTGGTTACTGTGGAAAAGACTGGTATAACCAGATTTGACTGAGTATTTACCATCGTGTGAATTGCTCCAGATCAGCTCATCCTTGGAATCCAACTGACACAAAGGGAAGAGATCTAAAAGGTCTTGGAGGGAGGAGATAATTTGTTTCAGTTCAATACGCTCCATAGTAAGTCTTTTCCAATTCTTGTTGGTGCCATTTCCATCAATGTAGTCCTTGACTTTAGTTCCATACTTTCTTATAAGGCTGTCCTTAGCAATCCCAAATCTCTCCAAGAGATTATCATTGGACCAGTTATCCTCCCAGAAGTTTATGTCGCTGCCATCCCCAACTTTCCATTTGCTTCCCTTCTTAATGAAGTTTCTACTCTTAACCAGATTATTCCAAAAAATGGAACCATTGGGGAGTTGCTCATCATGCAGATAGGAGTAAACAGCTTGCTGATTCAAGTATTTTGTTTTAATAACATCAATCCAGGGTTGTTTCTCAGAAAGCAATCTCCAGCCCATCTTAGCAATGAGTGCCTCATTCATTTTCTCAATATTTTTTATTCCCAGCCCTCCCCTAGATTTTGGGGTGCAGACTTTATCCCAGGCCACAAGGTGAAATCTGAACTTTTCTTCCATGCCTTGCCATAAATTTTTTTTCTGAATCCTTTCAATTTTCTCTCTGAAGGAGGAAGGAATTTTGAATAGTGACATGATATATATGGGCAAACTTTGGAGTGTGCTTTTAATGAGAAGGCACTTACCAGCACTAGAGAGAGTGGTCCCTTTCCAACCGGCCATTTTTTTCTGAAATCTCGTCAATAAATCATCCCACACCATGTGAGAGACTTTCTTCGTGCCAAGAGGGAGGCCTAAGTATGTTGCTGGAAGAGTACCAATTTTACAGCCCAGAATTTTAGCAATCTTGAGCTGTCTTTCCCCAGGGGTGTTAAAGAAAAAAAGGATGCTTTTGTCGTAATTGATCTCTTGCCCGGAAGCAGATTCATATAGCTGCAGAAGAGCCTTGATAGCTTTAGCTTCTACAACTGAGGCCAGAAGAAGAAGGATGGTGTCATCTGCAAACTGTTGATGAGAGACAGCTTGGCTGAGAGAAGTGGGTTTAGAACCATTTAAAAGGCCGACTTCCACCGCTCTGCTAATTGTTCTACTAAGGCTGTCAGCCAGAAGGATGAAGAGTAGGGGGGAGATGGGGTCTCCCTGCCTTAGACCTCTGCTGCTGGTGAAGAATCCCACAGGCTCTCCATTAACAACCACAGAGAACCTGGCTGTAGATATACAAGACTTAACAATTTTTCTAAACTTTTCTGTGAACCCAAATTTAGATAAAATCCTGTCAAGGAAGACCCAAGAAACTTTGTCAAAAGCTTTATTCATATCAAGCTTAAGGATCATGTTTGCCTTTTTGTTATTTTCCATAGAATGCATAGTTTCGTGCACCATAATCACACCGTCTTGTATTATCCTGCCTTTAATGAAGCCACTCTGCTGCCTTGAGATGAGATCCTTCATTATGAGCTACAGCCTAGAAGCAATAATTTTGGTAAAGATTCGAAAAATAGCATTAACAAGACTGATAGGTCTGAAATCCTTGAAATCTTTTGCATCCATTTTCTTAGGTGCCAGCACAATGTGTGTGTTATTGAGTTCTTTTAGAAGATTTCCCGATCTATAAAATTCATTAACCGCTTTGAGTAGATCCTCCGAGCATATTTCCCAGAATTTCTGAAAAAAATTAATGGAGAATCCATCCGGTCCAGGAGCCTTATCCCCCTCAAGAGAAAAAACAGCCTTTTTTAGCTCATCAAGCGTGACCGCTTTAGTGATATCTCTGAATTTCTGGTCCTCAATATCATTCTGAGGGATGGCCTCTAGCATGAAGGAAATAGCTTCCGGATTGCTGACATTACTCTCTCTAAGAAGATTTTTGTAGAATTCAAGTGCTTGTTTCTTAATGCTGTTTGGATCTTTAGTGATACTTCCGTTGCTTTTAGAAACCTCTAAGATCCTATTACTGGCTCTGTGCTTTAGAGTGGTCATGTGAAAGAACTTTGTGTTCCTGTCCCCCTCTTTAAGCCAGATAGCCCTAGATTTAAGGCGCCAAAAGGACTCTTCTCTACTGCAGATCGTGTGCAACTCAGAAAGAATTTTCTTTTCATTTACTTCATCTTCAACTGATCTCCCCATAGTATCCATCTTTAACTCAAGATCCTGAAGCTTCTGTTTTAACTCTTTCTTTTTTCCGAAGATGTTTCCAAAAACATTTTTGTTCCAAAGTTTGACTTGTTTTTTGACATTTTTGAGTTTTTGGACCAATCTGTACTGGGAAGTGCCTTCCCCATTCCAATCCCACCATTCCTTTATTCTATCATAGATATCAACGTGCTCCATCCACATTTTTTCAAATTTGAATGAGCTTCTTGCAGGTTTGGTCCAATTTAGAAAGCTTAAAGCAATCGGATTATGATCCGATCCAATTCTGGGCAGGGAAGAGAGGTAAAAGTCTTGGCTAAGAATCCAGTTTGCTGAGATAAGTGCCCTGTCCAGTCTCACCTGAATGAGCTCCTTTCCCACCCTTCTATTATTCCAAGTATACTTATTACCATGCAGATCCACATCAATGAGGTTTTGTTCAGTGATAAAATCAGCAAAATCCTCCATACCATTAGAGAAGGTGGGGGTTCCCCCAAACTTTTCGCCTGGGTTTAGAGGGGAGTTGAAGTCTCCCATGATAATCCAGTTAGCAGAACTGTGCTGGTTTCTAAAGATTTTAAGATCAGCCCATAGTTTTCTTCTACCACTAGCAGAGTTAGGGGCATAAATATTAGACAAGATCCATTCACACTTTTTTTCAATAGTGACAAACTTAATTGCAAGATGATTAATATTATCACTAAGAATCATACCAGTACAGTGCCTTTTATCCCAAAGAGTAGCCAGCCCTCCGGAAGCACCCTGAGAATCAACAGCCGCCATTTCAAAGCTATCCCAAAAATTATTTTTTAATATTATCCATGGTCATTGCTTTCATCTTAGTTTCTTGAAGAATCAAAATACTGGGGTTACTGGAGTCCCGTAACTCCTTGATGTTTCTTTGCTTAGAGTAACCGTTAAGGCCTCTAATATTCCAAGATATGATCTTCATATGGAATGGTTGGTAGTTGGAATTGCTTGCTGGTTCAGTTGCCGCTGAACACCATCTGCAATATCCCTCTCTGTTTTCTTAGCTCTGAGAGTTTTTTGTAGAGGGTCTTCCTCTTTTCGAGCTTCCTCCCAAATCAGCTAATCGTCTAACTGAAGATCTGGTTTTTCTGGAGGTAGAGGTGTCCCAATTGTCAATTTCCTTTTTCTTTTCACTATAAAGTGATTCTGGGATCCTTTCAAAACCTTCCATTCTTTTATTTTTATTTTTTGAGATGACCAACAGTGAACCCAGAGTCTGGATCTTCCTTTTCCTTGGCAGGCGTAATCTCCCCTTCCTCTTGTTCCTTATGAATACTGACAGGAGTGTGATTGCAACAGACCTGCTCAGTCACTGTTGACATGCTGAGGTATGGCAGAGGATCCGCAATTCGTTTCTCTCCAGAAGGGAGAGACTCTAGGGGCTCAAACACCCTCATATCCTCCTTGATACAAGCTTCGTCTCTAACGAATGGCAGGATTTCTTTCTCTTCTGAACCAGAAGGGGTTAAATAGGTCTTCTTTTCCATGGTAGGCTGATCCCCCCTTCCTTTGTTCCTTATGGATACTGTCAGGAGTATGATCAGAAGCAGTTTTGGTGCTGCAACAGTCCTGCGCAGTCGCTGTTGAAATGCTGAGGTGTGGCAGCGGATCCGCAATTCCTGTCTCTCCAGTAGAGAGGATCTCCAGGGGTTCACTCACATCCATATTCTCCTTGTTAGAAGCTTCCTCTCTAATAAATGACAGGATTTCTTTCTCTTCTGAACCAGAAGGGATTAAACCTTCTTGTTCGTTCACTTCCAAGGAAACCTTAACAAGGTCATCCTTCACAGAAGTTTCAAAAGGTTTGCCTGGAGATGCCTTCACAGTTTTGTCCACTATTTCTTTGTTGGGGGTTTCAGGCAAAGCTATTGTAGCATCTTTGGGACGCCAGACAAGATGTTTCTTAATATGAGTTCTAAAACCCCCTTTTTTCTTTTTTTCCCCCTGCTATTTAATTGCACATTCCTCTGGCTGGGACCTTTATCTTCAGTTTTCCTTTCCTTGCTTGGATCCCTGTTAACTTTGTTTAGATCTGAGTCAATCCCAGGCTGATCAGAAACCAAAAGAGGGGTCTTCTTCTTGTTGCAGTTTTCATCAGAGTGACCAATGCATTGGCACCGCTTACATCTTAAGGTCTCAATTTCAATTCTTTGAGTCCAGGATCCAAATCTAGTTTTCAATATTATGTGCTCTGGAAACTCCTGATCAATGGCTGAGATAATGCAGAACCGAGCAAAAGCAAGCCTGGATCTGTTTCTTGTGGGTCCATCTAATCCAATAGGTGTGCCTAGGGATTTTGCAATATTTAACAGTATTTCATCATCCCATAGATGCAATGGCAGTCCTGGCAGCCTACACCAGATTGGAATGGTGTTTATATTTTCTGTATTTGGATCAAAACCCGGATACCATTTTTTCAAAAAAAGACCCATATTTCCCAGCCACCAGGGGCCTCCAAGTAACACCGAATCTAAATCCTCTTGTTGGTTAAATTTAGCCAAGAAAAAACCTTTTGGCATAATGGTAATGCTTAGGGCTCCCTTGGGTTTCCATTTTCTCATAGCCCATTTTCTAATGAAATCAATATTAGGTCTAGAGCCAAGAAACTTACCAACAAGGGAGAGGTTTGTTTTGTTTAAAGCTCTATCAACAAAACCATCTGGGACCCTAAGACAGTTGGCACCCTCTTTGTCCATTTCCCATGTAAACTGTTCAGTGCATTTCGGACCCACCTTGAGGTTAGGGCTTTGAAAAAGCTTATTCCAAGCCAAAGGTGTGGATCTCAGTATTTCCTCATTTTCTCCGCTAGCAGTCCGATTGCAGTCTGAGATCTACTTTTCCTCAGTAAGTTTTGTCATATTGCGCAGACTTTCCGCGGCCAGAACTGCAGAGACCGCACTGGCTGTACCTCCCGCTTTTGCGACGTTCTTACCCGTGTCTACAAATGCCCTGCATTGGCTATAGCTCAACCTTTCCTCAGCATTTTTAACCGTGGTTCGCAGACATTCTGCAGCCAAAACTGCGGAAACTGCGAAAACCGTATCCCCGTAGATCCCTCCATCGCTAGATCCCTCCATCGCTGATATGTTATTTACACCTATACTCGCAGTTTTCTTGTTAAATTCATGTTTCACCTCTTCAGAATTTGAAGAGACAACTAGATTTTGTGGATTCTAGAATACTTAGTTTGTACTTAAGACTCATAGTTATGTTGTTAGTACATTCTCCACTTCTTTCGTCACTCCAACTAAGAGAGAGTATGCACTAAGGATGTATACTCAAGGAGTAATCTACTTCCTTTATATTTTTTCACATGTTAGTCCACATAAACCATAGGTAACATTGTTTTAACGACATATGGATTACTCAACTTCTCCCACAATTCTCATAAAATTACTATTTTTTCTAATCATTAAAAAATACCATGTTACCAATTCTCTATTTTTCTCAAGGTACATATGTCCTATAAGAGGGGTATTGTCATCTTCCATTGGCTTGTGTGAGTCCTGTATGATTTCCTCATTGTGGAATGCTTCTCCTCTATCGGTGTAATAGCATGGTCTCCAAGATGTCTTCTCTAGGTTAAGTTCCAACTACCTCATAAATATACTCCTAATAATCTTTAATACTCTACTCTCTTATTCCTCTTTCCTTTCCTTAGTTACTTCTATCCTCTTCTTGATTCCATAATCAGGGTCACTAATTCTCTATGCACCCTCTCGGTCACTATTATCAAGTCCAATGCCTTCATGTGCACCCTCTCAATCACTTTTATATTCTCCTTCTCTCTTCTTCTTTATTTTTAGGAGGTTCCTTTCCTTCTTCCTTGGTAACTTTTCCTACTATATTCCTACTTGTAGTTGGTTTCACCTTCCCCACCATAGCACTTGAACTTCCCCATCTATTTTGTTGTCTCGCTTCTCTCTGTAGTTTTTTTATTCTTCTCTTTTCTTCTCTATGATCCTTCTTAGATCCTTCAAGGGTCCATTTTAACTCTAGCCCTTTCCCCTTCACCCCTTTCTTCTAGAACTACATCCCTTTGACAACTCCTCGACTACTCCATGTCGTACATAATTAGCTTAATGACCTTTTCCATAGCTAGCATTTTTTTACCAAGAAAAGGAGTTGTTTGAAAAAATCCCCTCACAATCCAAAATAAAATGTGCTTATGCTATGTAATAAATTAAACAAAAAATGTACAACAATATCAGTTACGTACTTGTCAATAGTAGTTTACATCCAACGGTGTAAGGTCCATTTAGTATCTAGCTTGCATAATTTTTCTATCTTCTTATCCCTTTATTCATAGTCTCCTTTGCCTTCGTACCCAAAACAATAATATCTCAGTTGAGATAACCATCCGACTAGTTATTTTGTGGGCTCACACCAAAATATATCATGAATGTCTCCATATATGTTCTAAATTGATACTTTTAGCCATATTTCCACATTTTGTTGTCTTGGTAACCATCTTAACACTTTCATGTCCTAGCAACAACACCATTGTTAGCAGAGGTCCATGGAGTCTCTCATTAGGATATGCCACAAGTTGTAGTCTAGGAGGAGCTCAAACTATCTCATTTACTACTCTTGAAACAATGCACAATTGCTAAAATGGAGCATAACATATAAAGCATAATGTTTACACAACAGGAACAACTTAAGGAAAAATACAAACATGAGACATTAAGATGCATTAATAAACTATAATTATATTACTGAATCAAGAACTTAGACATGAATTCGGAGTAGAAATCAAGATGAACCTTCTACACAACGTGTTGACATGGTTTTATACAATTCAAAGCAACTGTTGGTTTACCGGTCCCTTCTTCTTCTATTTGTTTGCAAAAGAGGCTCTTCACATTCTCTACTTATGGTTAGAGAGTGTTACATATTCTATACTTTGACTTATCTATACTAGGCACATACATTAATATACATCAATATCCAAAATACATCCTAGTCAGATTTTTAACCCCTATACCCTCCAAATAAATGTATTATGGTGTAAATTTGATAAACAAATATAGATCTCCAACCAAAGATACACATTCAAAGTTTTGAAATGATATTGTAGGTGTGCTGGTTTAATATTGCGATAAAATGAATGATTTAATTGTGGAAGAAAACAATGAATATGTGAAGAAAATAAAAGCACTTAAAACCTAGGGTGGAGAATACTAAAAAAAAATTCTTATACATATGTTAAAAATGATTATTACACTTTATGAAATGGTACAAATCTAAAATATTAAATTTTGTTCCATATGATGACATTTAAATCAACAATTCACAAGTTGATAACATTATTAAGATTTTAGAACTCATGAGTATAATAATTTAAATGAGTTATTATTAATCTACCTTACAAATTTAAATTGAAAAAACTTGAGCAAACACAAATAATTTAAGTAAAATAAAAAAATAAAAAAGGAAACCCAAGTTTGGTAAGTACTTGGATGCTAATCATTACACATTTTCAATTTTATTAAGCTTTCAACGAGGTTTCCTATTTTGAATACCATTTCACTTTTACTATGTGGGCCTGTCGTCATTGTCATTTCCTAAATTCTCGTCAGACATCATTTTATCTTCGGATACTTTTTGATTCCATGTAGTGCAATATTAGGGGCAATAAACTCATCGATAGTAACTGACAGAATCTGTGGGAATCTGTGCTCCATCATAATGGAAACCAAATGCAATGAGGATACTATGGACTCTGGACTCTGGACTCTGGACCATTAATTAACTCTAATTGCCCGCCCGTGACTCTAAACTTACTTTCGCATTTCCCAAACTAATTCTGTTTCCATACGTACTTATACCTAGGTGTATCAGATTTGAAGCACTAGGTAGGCTAGGGGGATTTTTCTATTCAGCCGACGGTTATTTTTATTTTTTTTGCACCGTCCCAATTGCTCAAACTCTCATTGATTTTGATATTGGAAGGCTACCCTCCATAGTTTTCTTTTTGGTATCCATTGCCCTTCATTTTTTTTAAAAAAAGGAGAGGATCAATGACATTTGTATTGATACCTAAACATTATATTTCAAGTTTACATGGATTTAACTTAAAGAGTCGTTCAATTTAAAAGTTCAACATTACTTAAATTTATATATTTATTTTAATAATGGGTTCATTCAATCTCTAGGGTGCGTAAACTTACACTCATAATGTGGTGTTAGTTTCCTTTAGTCATCTAAGAGTTTGCTCCGATTAGTCTTGTATTACAACATGCTATCGTATATCTTAGAAGTCCCATATTTGTCAAATTTGTTCTTTGGACCCTAATACCTAAAACCATTTCATGTTTTTAGATGCTCTCCTTATTATGAGATAAGGGGATGTCTCTTTTGTCTCTTTAGAGACTCTCTTGGCTATCTCTAGACATTCACGGTTTGTGAAGATCGAAGATATTTTGCACTTTTTCATTTGAGAGATGTTGGGCCTTCACCAACGATTTCTTAGATATAAGTCTCCAAGGGAAACATCTGTAAGAAGATGTCTCATGACCGTGCTCTAAATAGACTAGATTTACTTATTATACTAGCAAGATATCACAAACTCAATGATCTACATGGCATTGTACCTATTACACGTTTCTTTACCACTTGGAATATTAGAAGTCTCTCCAAAATAATAAGATTCCACTCAAGACACAAGAGTCCCTTCTTTCTAAATCTCTTTTTCTTTTGTACATTATATTTTCTACACCATTCTCAACTTTTTGTAAACACTAAAATATAAATTAATTTAAATAACATAAAAAAAAATCGAATTTAATATTTTAATAAATAATTTTATGGTATATATTTTATATTAATAAAACAAAAATAATGTAAACGTGAAGCAAATGAACAACACAAATACCCTAGAGTAAAATCACCCATTACCATATGTATTTATTCCACGTGTGTTTAGTTTTGTTACAACTTACAACCCTTTCCTCGCTTGGCATTGAGAACGCTTTTCCGTTGCAAAACAAATCCGTGGGCTTTGGACTCTCACACATTTATATTAGGTAGGAGAGGCAGTTTTATTTATTTAAAAAAATGTTTGCGTTTGTGCGATATAATATTATTTTAGCGTGTAAGTTGGATAGGTAGGTGGAGGAGTTAGTGATAGGCGCATTGGAGCACGCGCAAGAGCACTGAGCATGCCATTGCCAATTGCCACTCCACCCAACCAACAGAGGAGTCTACGTGGCATCCACCAACCTCAAAACATTCCCTGTGAGGCCTCCTCCATCCCATTCGCCCTGCCCTGCATCATCATCATCATGCTCCATGCACCATGCTCATCACATTCGCCCTCCTCTCCTAATTAAATATTGCACAGAAAGCGCCGCTAGTGGTAGCGGTAGCGGTAGCGGGGCGATTCCCCCCCCCCCTCCCGGCGAGCGCGGGGGGCGTGCAAGGTTAGTGCCGGGCCGAGTTAAACAGACGCGGCGCTTTTACTTTTTCCAAAAATCCCGCACGGAGAGAAAAGAATGATATTTGATGCGTGCAAGTGCAAGTGCATGGCCCGCCTCGCTAAGCGGTCCCGGCTGTGTTTCCTTTGGCAGACCTGTCGGTATACCCACGTAACGTATGCGGCAATTGACAGAATTGATTGTTGAGCAGAGTACTTTAGTGAAGTGCATGTGTCTGGCTGTTGACGGCGGCAGATGGGGATGGAATTGAGCAGATGTGGATGGAAGGATTCTCGGTAATGGCGATCAGAGAGCGTGCGCGAGTCATGATTTGGGAGAATGAATGGAGCGCCAGCGCCCAGACACATCATCATCATAACTATATCTGACTGGAACGGCGAATCAGACGGAATCGGATCAGGATGAATGTTTCATTTACCTACCTAATTTCATTTCTCTCTCTCTTAAATCTCCCCCTTCCTTGCCTTCGTTTCTCCCCAGATATTCCCGCGACACGAGAGCTGTTTTTCAGGCAAACAAACTTCTGTCGGCGCTTTCCGCTACAACGTCGACGCAGACCAAGTCTGTGGGCAAATGAAGATTGGCGTCAAGATTGACAGAAGTTTCCGAGGGAATTAACGTCGTATGAGTATGAGTATTTATGTATACTCGATGGCGGAGGAGGAGGAGATTATGATAACGATACAGAGAGGAGTGTCACGCGGGCATCCACGCATTTATTATGATGCATGCTTATTTGTTTTTCTTTTTCCCTTGTAATTCCGCAAATCCATGCTCTTTATTTCACTTTCTCTCCTTTTCCTGCCTGCGCTCGCAATCCTTGTGAATTATATCATCGATATCCACTCCTCCCTCGCCCCATATAACGTGCGCCTGCCTCGCGTCTTTTCATCTGCAATTGCAATTCTTGTCTTTTCCCTTCATTGCCACTCTTCTCCTTTTATTTCACCACAAGTTCCTTCTTTTTCTTTTCCCCCCGCCTTGGCGAAAAAACAGTATTTCTGTCATTGTGCAGTGTCCATACATTGTAGCCACAGTTATAACCCTAACCGTCATCCCAGCGCCGCAGCATGGGTGAAAACGGGGAGAATGCAAACGGTAAATCTGCGAATGGGAACGGGGTTCATGAAAGTGGTAAGGGTAAGGGTAATGGAACAGTAACAGTAATGGCGGCGCGTTCTTTCGGTGAAGGACGGCGACGTTCGTGCTGGTACGAAGAAGAAGTTGACGATGATCTCCGCTGGTGTTTCGCTTTAAACAGGTCGGTTTCAATCAATTCATCTACTTATTTCGCCCCTCCTTTTTTCCTTTTCTAAATTGCATTTTCGCCTGTTCAAAATAGAGCCTCTAAACATGAATTCAGTCCCTTCATCTGTGTTTTATTACAGAAAGAAATGGTAGTAAAACGCTACGGTTGCGTTTGTTACATAACATGTAAATTGTTCATCTCCTTATTCAAGCAAAAGCTATTTGCTTCCATGCTACTTAGGGTTTAGAAGTTAGATTTATTAAGGCATGAAGATCACGCGTCTTATTTTATTTGCTCATGTTTCACTGGCAGCATTTTGCACACGGGAGTGAGCGAATACCAGGACATAGCTCTCCTTGACACGAAACCCTTCGGCAAGGTTATGAGCTATGCCGTACAAGTTGCTGAAAAGCTGTTTGACATGCAAGAAAATATGCGTTAACATGATAATAATACATTTTTCGTGTTTACAGGTTTTGATTATAGATGGCAAGATGCAAAGCGCAGAGATGGACGAGTTCATATATCATGAATCTCTGGTGCACCCGGCTCTGCTTCACCATCCCAAGTATATTCATTCCCTCACCATCCCTCTAAGTTAGTTAGCTAGTTAGTTATATTCATGGGTGGTGGTTAAACGTGGCAATTGTACAGCCCCAAGAGCGCTTTCATTATGGGAGGTGGCGAAGGCTCCACGGCAAGGGAGATACTCAGACACATTTCCGTCAATAAAGTAGTTATGTGTGATATTGACGAGGTAAACATTGTATTTAATCCATTTTCTATTTTTATTGTTTATGTTAATTTTTAAAAATATCTCAACATATATATGTGTGTGTAAATTAACATTATAGGAAGTTGTGGACTTCTGCAAGAGGCATCTAGTTGCTAACGCAGAGGCGTTCTCCAGCACCCGGCTTGATCTGGTCATCAACGATGCCAGGTAAGCTTAAACCCCTCACCAATGGCGGCATCAGCATTATTATTATTATTAGTTGTAGTATAGTAATATAATTAATTGGGAATTGGAGGGGGCAGGGCGGAGCTAGAGAGCAGAAGGGAATGTTTTGATGTGATCATAGGAGATCTGGCAGACCCCATAGAAGGGGGTCCCTGTTACCAGCTGTATACCAAATCCTTTTACGAACGTGTAGTCAAGCCTAAACTGTGTCAAGGGGGCATTTTCGTTACACAGGTACTTACTTAATGTATTAATTTTCTTAATAAGTACTTGTTTATCACAGAGCCGAGGGACTTAAATTTCAATGTTGCAGGCGGGACCCGCTGGTGTTTTAAGTCACACACAAGTGTTTTCCTGTATCTACAATACGTTGAGACACGTATTCAAATGTAAGCTCACACATACTTTGTTTCTGTGAGATGACGTGGATTTGTGATATGAAGATATTAACGTTACTTGATGCACAGATGTTGTACCCTACTCTGCCCACATTCCATCTTTTGCCGACACGTGGGGATGGGTCATGGTTAGTCTGTTAATATTTCTTCTAGTCGGTCCTTTTTTTAATTTTATTGCTACCTGGGTTAAATAATAGAAAGCTAACATATAGAGCTTTGCAACAAACAGGCATCAGACCAACCCTTCACATTAAGCTGTGATGAAATAAATAGTAAAATAAAGCAGCGTATTGAAGGAGAGCTGCTGTATTTGGACGGCCAAACATTCATCGCAGCATCAATTTTGAACAAAAGCGTTCGCAAAGCGTAAGTTATACAAATAAATAATAAATGTAGCTACCTATTCTATTTGTTTTTAAATTTAAGCTTAGTAATAATGTGTTGGTTCAGGTTGGCTAAGGAAAGCCATGTATATACGGAGGAGACTGCAAGATATATTTACGGGCATGGTGCTGGGCATAAGCTGCACACGTGATGTACCAGTTTTCCTTGCAAAAACCAAGTTTTGTGCACAATTTTTCTAATGCCACGTGCCATGGGCCAAAGCTTAGCTTATGTGGCTACCTACTGCCACGATGACATGTCGCAGGCGCCTATAAACATGTTTTTGTAATTTGCGAAAATAAACGACATACCTAAGTATATACTTTACATTGGAATGTATAGTAAAGTCATGAGTAATATTTATTTAAATTTATTTGACATAACCATTTTGTACTTTTGGGTTCTCTTTTTATGTGGAAAAACACATTCCAAGGATGGCATTGCTTTGCCACCGTGCACGTACCCGACCGCTTTCCCTTTGTAAATCAAAACACATTAGATGTTGAATTTTATTTATCCGATATGCCTGAAAATTCACAACAGATTATGTTTTTATGCAACTAAAACAGCCTACCGTTTTAAGCTTAAGAAGTGAGTTAGGGGTATCCTTACATCTTTTCTTTGGGTGAAGGAAAGACTACGAAATATGTATGTTCCTAAATGTAATTTTTTAAATACTGATTTGAATATGAAATTGTGCGGATTGGGTGTGTAGAATCTTTAAGTTTAGTCTTATCTTTTATTATTTAGTATTTTTTCATATTTGTGTACTCTCGATGCTCAAGTGATACCTTTTATAGCATTATATTCACCAGTTGAACCATAACCCATTTAATGCCACAATGTAGTTTTAGAAGAATCAAAAAGGAAAATTAACTAGGAAACAATGGTGGTAGAGCAAGTCACACCAAAGCCCAATAAATAGCTACTCAAAACATACATATATGAATTCAAAGCACAAAGCCTTGAGGGGAGTCCCATATTACTATCATAGTGACTTTGGGGACCAAAAAGGAATTTATTTATAATAGCTCAAACCTTCATAGCATTATCAACTCCTCTAAAGGTTGACAAGTTATAAATGTTTCTCATTGGTAGCCCCTTTTAACTCATAATTTTTTCCACACCTTGAATCCATTAATACACCTTATACTCAATCAACTTCTTAACCATTCTAGAATAATAACAAAAATAATACCAATACCGTTAGGGATATGTAGATCGGTTAAATAAGAATATAAGGATAATGTGTCATGAGAAGACATATCATCCTTACCCCTAACATGATAAAATCGAGAAACAAGATAGTTCATCTACATTAGAAGAAAAGTGTTTGTTTTGTTAGCCATTCTCTTAGCATTTCTTAAAAGAATAGGAAAACCTCATCAAATATTCACTAAGTTTATCCTCATCCTACACAAATCAAACCCTTTGCAACATATACAAAGAAATCACCTACACTAGAATTTTCTATCAAGCTTATGCTTGAAAGTCTCACCCGAAGTCTAGAAGAGCATATTGAGTGCCTCATTATGAGAGACTACCACACAAATCATTAAGCATGTGTGAGCAACACTCAAACCCTAGCTTCTCTAATCCATATATTAATTGTAAAGAATTGTAAACACAATCACATCACAACCATAACATAAGAACACTCTTGCATCATACATTATTAAAATACACCATACACTAAAGACATTAATTCTTATTGACCAAACTCCAAGTTACACTTCATAATGTAGACACAAAATCATGCACTTGGGTACATTTCAAGGTCCTAAAAGCATTTTATCATTTACATGGTTTTAAGCAAGAAAACTAATAATTGAAAACTCCCCTTAGCATGTTTCTTTGTCTTTTGCACTTTTATTGGCTTCATACATTTGTTACTCTTGTCAATATTTGACTGTTTAATCTCTCTATGGCTTCGGACACTAATGCCTGTTGAACCTTGGTCATTAGCGTTGTCATTGATGTTAAGTGACAATGATGGAAAATGTGTGAATGGTCAAGTGAGGCTCTTTAAAGGACATGAAATTTGGAGCTCACAAAGAGGTTCTAGGTGGTTCCATGAAGTGTCAAGTCATGATGTCATGGTGTGCAAGCATAAGCAAGGTGCATGGTCAAGCAAGCAAGGTGTCTGGTGAGTCCTCCCAAGGTAGTATGCAGACTTCCCAAGGCCAAACATGGTCAATCATATGTGTATCAGGTGTTAATAAGTATCCATGGTATATGAGGTGTTTCAGATGTGTGAGGAATGTTTCTTAGTGCTCTCCAAGTCATATCCTTGTGTTCAAAGTGAAATAAGCTAACAAGCCATGGTGTTTGATTCTTTGTAGGTATGAGTTGTTCCAAGCTTGTAACTGATGGAGAAGAAGAGAAAATGAAGAATGAGAACTTGCCTTGTACATAAAAGGATGATTTTAGACAAACTTGCAGATACAAGAGTGTGTTGGATCTTTCATGAAGAAATCTTTGGTGTTCCAAATAGCTCTTGATGTCTCCTATGTGATCACAAAGTGTTTTGAGAAATCTATGTAAGTTTTTGTATATCCCAAAGTGAAGAACTGAGATTGACGTACACTTAAGGTTTTAAATGCTTATTCCAAAATGTGTAAGAGTCCTTGGAGGTCGTGTAGGTATGTATCTTTGAGAACTCAAGAAGATGTTTCCAATGAGTCTAACTTTGTGCAATTTGAAGCTCTTTGGAGGAAGTTATGACCATTTGAAGTTTTACAGGTCGGATAAAAAGGATTTAATTATATTTTGGGTCTGTGTGATGAGGAAAATCAAAGGCAGATCAACATAAGTCAATATGCTTCGTGCATCCCCATTTTTGAAACCTAATATACACGTGATGTGGATTAAATTGGATTAAATAGAATGTCGGGTCCACCCAACATCTGTGAAGAAAAGAAGCAATTTGCGAAGAAATAAAGTTGGTCTAACACCGTGAAATGTGAAGACGTGTGAAGTCTTCTAATTTGCTTGCTTTCGCGCTCTAACATAGAGATGGAAAATGAAAAGACTAACATTGCAAAATTTGCAAAGGTACGTGGAGCTTCCCTATTAGATTATGTGTCGCGTTGGTCTGATATAGGTTATCAAATCCTGACATTTTGAAGGAACGTGGAGCTTCCCTATTATTTCATGTGTCACATTACTCAGATACAAATTAACAAAAGGATGACAATACGAAGTGCGTGGAGTTTCCTTATTGGCATGTTTATTGTAGTAGCCAGTGAGGGTTAAGAAAATTCTGACAAGTGCGAAGGGCATGGAGCTTCCTTTTTGGTTTTCTTATCACAATGTAAGTGCATGGAAATGGGGGGCCAAAAAGGGGTCAAAAAGGGACAAATTTTTCCTGAAATCAGCGAAACTTGAACTTCATCTAATAATTCGGCATGCATATGCTCAAAATTTTACAAAGTGATAAGAATAAGTACCGTAGAGCTCATAATCTAGTTTCTAAACTACTAATTTTTTTAAATGGTGGAGATTAAGAGGGTCAAATGTGGTGTGCACACAAAGTATAAGTCTATTTTTGTGTCAAAAAGATAAGAACCTATTGTGTGTGCCCCCCCATTTTTTTTTTATAAATTATTTTTCAAATCCCTTTATGTAGAAAGTTAGCTAATTCCATGTACGAGGTCCCACTAATTTTTCATAATTTTTGGATGAATATATAATTTTTTATTAATTTTCAAAGTGCACACATCCCAAAAATGAAATATTTGTGTGTACACCCCCATAACTTTGAGAAAAAAAGTCATTTTTTGGGTGTGTGTAGAATGGAGTTTAGAAGAGGAGTTTTTTTTTTTTGAAATTCGGATGAAAAAATCATAAATTGTGTACAAAAACATATGCATACGTTTTGACAAGAAAAAAGGGCACTAGTAAAAGAAATTAAGGATGAAAGCCTTAAACTAATCAGATTTTAGAAAGAAGCATATCATCATCAAGGTAAAACCGAGCTTGACATCGTAGTATAATTTATTTTTGAATATTATGTTATAATGCATGAGATATCATGGTGTACAAACGTGAGAGTTTGATGTTTTTTTGTTAAACACGGATTTATTCACAGATTACACAGTCCAAACCTTTGGGTTGGATATCCAAGGAAAATACAAGCCTATGGATTGGGAATTTCCAAACCCATAGAAGATGAAACATGTTATAACGCGCTTGTTCCTGTTTGTTATGTGGCATATGTGCTTATGGGAGGGATATATTTACTAAAATAAATGGTTTAAGTATAAGATCTTTTATTAATATTTATAATAAAGTATAAAGATTAATAAAATAAAAACTTATACTTTAAATTTATTTTAGTAAATATAAGAAGTTAGGATCACTCTGCACCTTATGGAACTAGTCTCAAAGCTCCATCTATCACTATTTAGAAGATAATTTTTCATATTCTAATCTAGTCATTACATAGGTATTTTTTCAGGATTTTAGAATTCAACCTAAAGCTTTTTAGGGTTTAAATTATACAATCGATAATCTATTTTGTGAAATAATATAGTCATTGTTTAGGTTTTGGGGCATTTTGGATTGGTTATCAACATTTGTAAGAGTGTTAAATGTGTCAAAATTAGAATTTACAAACCTCACAACTCTCAAAGTTAGTTGGCAACTGATCAAATATATGGACTCATGAATTTTCCCATGAGCATGGATTTGAATCCCTAATTTTGTCTTAGAATATGGTAAAATCATACTATGGATGAGTACATACTTTACAAGCTTAGGGAATGCATATTTCACTTCCTGGTCAATGGTGTGTCCTTCCTTTGGCCAACCTGCCTCAGTACCACTCTCAACCTAGATCAAACTAAATTATTAACAATGTTTTTTAAGTTTGTTTCAATGGGCAGGGATGATTGGAATACGAATATTGATGAGTTCAGTGTGACTTGATGGAAGATAACTTCCTCCGGAGGCCTAAAAAGGCTATTCTGAGCTAATCAAACACCTTCTAGGAGAGTTCAAGAAATATATTAAGCATCTTGAGGTGATGTCAAAGAATATTGGAAGTGTTGGAGGAAATTTAGGAATATTTTTTAGGTCTTAGGGCTTAGGGTTTTAGGGTTTACAGGTTTTAGGGTTTATGGTTTAGGGTTTAGTGGCTTAGGGTTTAGGGCTCAAGGTTTAGGGTTTAGGGTTTAAAATATGTTTTAGCTCAACACCTTTAGGGATTTAAGGGTTTAGGGCTCAAGGTTTTAGGGTTTAGGGGTTTAGTGATCAAGGTTTAAGGTATAGGGTTGAGGGTTGAGGTTTTAGGGTTTAGGGTTTACACATGTTTATGGATTAGGGTTTAAGGTTTAAAGGTAAGGGTTTATGGTATAGAGTTTAGGGTTTAGGGTTTAAAGTTTAGGGTTTAGGGCTTAAGGTTTAAGGCTCAGGTTTTAGGGTTGATGGCTTAGGGTTTAAGTTTTAAGGTTTAGGGTTTAGGGTTTAGGTTTTAGGGTTTAGGGTTTATGGCTTAGAATTTTAGGGTTTAGGGTTTATGTTTTAAGGTTTGGGTTTAGGGTTTAGGGTTTAAGGCTCATGGATTTAGGGTTTAGGGTTTAGGGTTTAGGGTTCAGGGTTCATGTTTATGGTGTGAGGGTTTAGGGTTTAGGGTTTAGGGTTCAATGGTTTAGAGGGTTCAGGGTTCAAGGTTTAGGGTTTAGGGCTTTTAGGGTTTAGGGTTTAGGTTCTAGGCTGAAGGTTTAGGGTTTAGGGTTTAAGGTTTAGGGTTTAGGGTTTAGGCTTAGGTTTTAGAGTTTAGGGTTTAGGGTTTAGGGTTTAGGTTTAGGGTTTAGGGCTTAGGTTTTGGGTACGGTTTAGCATTAAGGGTTTAGGGTTTAGGGATTATGGCTTAGGACTTAGGGTTTTGGGTAGTAAAAAATAGGGTTTAGTGATTTAGGGTTTAGAGATTTAGGATTCATGGTTTAGGGTTTAGTTGTATTAGGGTGTATAGGGTTTAGGGTTTAGGGTTTAGGGCTCATGGTTTAGGGTTTAGGGTTTAGGGTTTAAGGTTTAGTGTTTAGGGCTTAGGGCTTAGGGTTTTTAGGTTTAGGGATTATGGTTTAAGGTTTAAGGCTCAGGGTTTAGGGTTTAGGGCACATGGGGTTTATGGTTTAAAGCTTAGGGTTTAGGGTTTAGGGTTTAGGGGTTTAGGGTTTAGGGTTAGGGTTTAGGGCTCAGGGTTTAGGCTTACCCATTCACTCACTGTAATGTTTTGTATCTTACCCATTCTTATTAGTATTGATAAAGAGTATTCAACTAAAAAGGGTTCATCTTCTTCGTAGGTAGAACATTCAAAGAGAGTCATCACAATTTGATGCCTTTCATCTGTTGATATTTTGAAGGAGGGAAATGTTAGATATCCAATAAACAATTCGGTACAAAGAAATGTTACCCAATACAACTATCTCCTTTTTTTTTCTATAACTTATGAAATATTTAGAGCTCCAAGAGTGTTATAAATTGAGAATAACAAGTCCAGTGGTATTTTTGGGTCTGACGGATTAGGATACCAAGAAAATTTGATCATTTTTATGCTCTTTTGAATAATTATTTTAGTTACAAGTTGTCAGGAATGAAGGTTTCATTCAAAGAACAGAGCTTGATATGTCCATTCCTTGTGTAAGCTGGAAATTTGAGAGGATTTATAAGGTTCAATTTTATTTTTCCAAGATGCATTACTCCAATGTTTGAAAATGTTTCTCCAGATGCAATGACATTATGATTCAAACACTCGATGATTCTTGAATTTCCAATCCTACCACAGACCCCAGTATTCCTTGATCATTAGATACAAGGAGACACCATTACTTGGCTTCAATTTATAATGATAGAGATATTTGTAAATTCTGGTTATGGCCTATAAATCTGTATGCATTTCAAGTTGTTTGTAAATCACATCACACCCTTCACTAGGCTTGATGATTACCCCTATCTTTTTTAAGGTGTTTTTGAAAGCATCCATGCGTTTATCATAGAAGGAAATATCAATGAATTGAATGTCACTAAGTGCATAGGCCAGCTGACTCCCATTCATAACTAAACAATAAATACTTACTAGGTGATTGATAACTCTTTTATTTTCTTAGCCATTTCCCTGAAGTTGATTCTTCCAAGGAGAATTCTGGAGCCAGGAGGGGTAAGGTGATCTTCATATAGAGAGCACTATATGTAAGAATGAGAAATCATATAAGTTTCAATTGATGTCACTCACTTGGTAGTGTTCTTAAACACTCATTTGAACCTTGTAGTTTGAGCACACTTCAAAGGAGGAAGGGCATTACAACCACCTCATTTGTGGTCATTCTAATAGGTGGCCACATGACAAGAATCTCATTCAATGAAAAATACTTTCATCTACATGGTGAATACCTATTTCAGTAAGTGATAGATAATCAAAAAATGGTTTGAGGCATTATGGAGCTTGATGGTGGTCACTAGGGTTAATTGTGGAGGCCTTCAAAATTAAAATATTTTAAGGGGCTTTTAGGGCTTAGGGTTTATTAAGTTTTAAGGCTTAGGGTTTATGGGTTTATGGTTTATGGTTTAGGTTTTAGGGTTTAGTATTTAGGGCTCATGGTTTAGGGTTGTGTTTTTGAGTGACGAAACTTCTAACATGAAAAATTGGTAAAACATAAGTTACCATGAGTTGAAAACATGTTTCTAAAACCTCAAGTGATGACTTAAGTG
Organism: Taxus chinensis; assembly: GCA_019776745.2. Taxonomy (NCBI): domain Eukaryota; kingdom Viridiplantae; phylum Streptophyta; class Pinopsida; order Cupressales; family Taxaceae; genus Taxus; species Taxus chinensis. Next base: position 619,897,235 of record CM034149.1, on the reverse strand, counting down.
TTTAGAAACACTATTATGATACCTACATTGTGATGGGAATAAGATGCTCTATTCTAATTACAAGGAAAGAGTTAGGATCACTCTCTTATTTTTCAAGGCCTCCATAATTAACCCTAGTGATAACAAATCAACTCCATGATTCTCAAACCATTTTCTGATTATCTATCACTTACTGAAATAGGTATTCACCATGTAGATGGAAGTATTTTTCACTGAATGAGATTCTTTTCATGAAGCACATATTGAAATCTTGCATAAATGGAGAAGGCATACATGGGTATCTAGAAAAACCATCAGTATGGTCTGAAACCCCCTAGATTGAAAGGTACACTAGAAAATGCACAAGACCAGAGCTGGAAGAGAGTTAATAGGCTAAAAATTAGAAAATTTGATAACAAGATAAGTTTAAAGGGTTGAAATTTGAAATTTATCATGCATTACACTGAGCCCAAAGGGTATTTGAGGATGTGTTTTATTTAGTTATGGATATGACTAGATGTTCATAATCATGTATCTTGCATGGGAATGGCTCTTGAGAGCTAAAACAAGGCAAGGATTGATTAAACTTGAGAGGATTAATGATTTCTTTGATTAATTATCACTTTTGTTGAATGGTTTCATGTTAGTTTGAGCATGGTGAAACAATATAAAGAGTTGGAAGGAGCAAATGGAAGCAAAAAAGTCCAAATTTGTGCTTGATTTGGAATTAGGACACTTAAAGCTAGTGAGAGGAATAGAGTGGAAATATGAGGAAATTATTTTTTACAAGAAAATGAGTCATTTTAACAGTTGATTGGGCTTGTGTACAAAATGTGAGAGTGGGATATGGGGGTTAGAAGGGTAATTTTAGGTTGATTGTGCCATTTTTGCATATTTGAGCCTATAGAGCTTGTTGGAAAGACTTCTAAAAACAAGATACTAATGAGAATGATTGAAATTGGTTGTTATGAGTTTATGAATGCATGCAAATGTGTTAGAGATCTACATCACCTCATGATTGTTTCATATCCTTTACAGACCTCATGATGACCATTCCCTTGATTATTTGAATCAATAAAAACTTACAAATGTGTTTTGATTTATTATGTGTTATAAGGAATTGCATGAGTCCATATATTCGATCAGTTGTCTCTACCTTTGGGAGTTGTGAGGTTTGTAAATTCTAATTTTGACACATTTAACACTCCTATAAATGTCAATAACCAATCCAAAATGCCCCAAAACCTAAACAAAGACTATATCCTTTCACAAAATAGATATCGATTGTATAATTTAAACCCTAAAAGCTTGAAGGATGAATGCTGAAATCCTGAAAAATACCTATGTACTTACTAGGTTAAAATACGAAAAAATATCTTCTAAACCATGACAAATGGAGCTGTGAGACTAGTTCCATAAGGTGCATAGTGACCCTAGCTTCTTATATTTACTATACTAAATTTAAAGTATAAGTTTTTGCTCTCAATAATCTTTATACTTTAATAAAGTATAAAGAATAATAAAAGAAAAAATTATACTTAAACCATTTATTTTAGTATATATATCCCTCCCATAAGCACATATGCCACATAACAAACTAGAATGCAAGCACGTTATAACACGACCCCAAATTTTCTTTGTCGCGTTATAACGCGACCAAGCCATAACGTGAGTGTGTTATGACCAAAATGACAAAAAAAGGGATTTGTGTCCACTTTTTGGCCCCCCATTTCCATGCACTTGTCCCCAAGATAGAAGATACATCAGCAGAAGGCATAAACATGAGGACTAAGAAGAGGGTGCCACTTAGCAATGATAAGATGACAAAAGGTGGAAACATGGAAGTATTACGCCATATTTTTGAGAGATGGCTCTGGGAAGGCGTGAAATCCTTGGAATGAGCCAAGGTCAATAGATTTTAGGGTCTGCAAAATTTGAAAGTAAAAATACATTGCACAAGTCAATAAGCTATATGCTAGCCGATCCCTGAACACCACAACTTATCACACGTTGATATGTGTCCAACAAATGAGACCAAAATACTGAGAAGGTTGAAACAAGTCAGAGTGTTTTAAATGACAAAAATCATCGTATCTCACAAATACTTAGATGAAAAATTCCAAAAAATTTAGGTAATGTCTTTAAAGAGGTCAAAAAAGTGTTGCAAAAGAAATCATGTTGATTCATCTCAAAACAAAGGATAAATTCGTGATAAATTTTGTCTTATTTGGGAAATTCTATGAAGAAGCTCAAAAGTCATGGAAGATGAAACATAAAGCATTCCTATTCATATTGAAGGAGCTCATGGAGAAGCTCAAAATTCATGAAAGAATGTTAGATAGTGTAACTGAAGAGATTATATGTAAGAGGAAAAATTTATGAGGTAGTTTTCTAAAGTCCTTCTGTATGCACTTGTACGTAAAAAGAATAAGTTATGCGAAGAGTCATTAAACATGAAATTTCAAGAGTCATGTTTAGTAATCATACTTGTTTATTTAAGCTCATTTTTTTATTATGTAAATTTTATTGAAGCGTGAGAGAATGTTGATGTCAAAGGCAAAGCTATGGTTGAAGAGATTTGTGTGCTATTGTTGACATGATGAGAGTTGATTGCTAGTTTTGAGTAAGTGAGATGGGTGTGAATGTGTTGAAGCCATGAAAGAATAAGAAAGGAGAGGAGAAGATAGGTGAGTTGAAAAATTGGTCACAATCATCTGTGGAAGACAAAACAGTAAAGTGATCAGAATTTTTGTAAAAATTTTGTTGAGATGTGGAGTTGAATTGCTTCACAAATAACTTATTCACAACTTGCAGGTTCACACAGTAATTGGCATCAGTCAGCTGACCAACATCGGTCACCTAACAGACCAACCGACATCGGTTGGGGCAGCCGACATCAATTACCTGTGCATGATTTTTTTATTTAGAACGCGGGATTAGATATAACCTTTGGTTAAAAGGTGATCTAAGGGTTGTAATTGTATAGTTAAAGTTCCATAAGTTTTTATATGCTTATATAAGATAGAAAACCAACATTAGAGGTAAAAAAAAATGTGATTATTGTAAGAAGGAATCCTCGGTGAGAGCTTAGAGAAGATTTTGAGAGGAAATTATTGTACATTTTGTGAGGTGTGGAAGATTACAGATCTTCAATTGTACGACCTCTGGAATAATATATTGGTTGTTTCTTGGTGAACGTAGCTCACACTGGGTGAACCATGTTATATCTTGTGTGTTTTCTTTTGTTGGTGATTTATGTGTTTATTGCTTGTATGCTTTACTCTGATATATATATCTGTACAACCGGTAGGTCTAACCCCAACAACTAGTATCAGAGCTTTGTTTGAGGGTTGTGTGTGTTGACAGATTTAATTACAGAGATTTCTGATTAAGTGGGAGCACAACAATGGTAAAAGATAGTAAATATAAAGTAGAAAAATTTGAAGGTCGTAATTATCAACTATGGAAGATGTAGGTGGATGATTATTTGTATCAGAGAGATCTATATTTACCATTGGATGAGAAGGCAAGGCCTGCAAAGATGATTGATGAAGAATGGAAGATTCTTGACAAAAAGGCTTTGGGATCTATAAGATTGATCCTGGTAGAATCCATTGTTAGAAATATCATAGTGCTCTCATTATTATATATTGTAATATTACTAATATGAGTTATATTATAACTCATTATTAATAATATAGGTTTGTTATATTGTTTCAACAATATATTTTTGTTATACCCGTAATGATATTAACGGGTTGTTTTGTTGTGTGACTTCCTGGTTTGTAGGAGGTCAGTTTTCTATTTCCATGGCTATTTATTAGCCTCAATATTATTTGTAATGAATGGAGAATATAATATCAAACTATTATTTCCTATGAAAAGTCTGCTGAACCAACATTTGGTATCGGAGCGAAACTGGTTTGTCCTCAGATGGAAAATTGATTTGTTTATTTTTTCCCCGTATATGAAAATCTGTGATGAGATTTTTTAATCTCTGTATGCATTTTTAACGCTTTAGATTGTTATACATTCATTTGTTTTAGCCAAGAAAAAAATGTGACAGCTATAAGAGTATTTGGTGTCTAAAGCATGTTGTTGGTAAAATTTATGAAGAAGATAATATGAATTTTTATATATTCCTAGGACTGAAACTAAGGCGTTCAAACCCGGTATTAGTATTCTGGGTCAATGCACAGATCTCATGAGTGCAGCCACGTGGGATTATTGTGAATTGCAGGATATGACATCAGATCTGTCACAAACTTGATTGCATTCCATTTTGTTGGTGCACGCATTGAATACTCCCAATCCCATGCCATAAATATGTGCATTTTTCATGGTATTCAGTTAGTCTCCTTTCACATGTGGTTCATTCATGCACAACCTTGAGAAAATCTGCATCTACGCTAGCTTGGAATTTTTTCAGAGCTCATTACGGGATCAACATCATTCTGATCTGAAACATCATTGAACAGTTGATACAGAGATTCTAATTTCAATATTCTCAGCATTGAAATGTGTGGTCAGTATTAGTAGAGGCTTGAATAAAGAAATGGGTATTTTGGTTTGGCGATCATTCTAAAATCTTCTTGTTTATATCAGTAAGTTGGTTATCTATCAAGTTCTAATATATTTTATCTCTGCCAATATAAAGAAGTTTATTATTATTTGGTTCAAGTTCCCTGATTTAGTGGAGTTTCAAAATGGAAAAGATAAATTTAATTGAAAGGTTTGATGGTAAATACTTCCACACGTGGCAAGTAAGAACCCAATTACAATTGATTGATAAAGACTTATGGGACATTGTCGAAGGAAAAATTAAAAAACCGAATGATGCAGATGAAGCAGTGAAATGGGAAAGTAAGGATTGGAAAGCAATAGCAATTATCAGCCTTGGTCTTTCTGATGCATATTTGCATCATATTGATCTAACCAAGTCATCTAATAACATTTGGGTGACATTGAACAAGTTATTTGAATCTCAAGCAAGTAGTGCAGCAATGGCGCTGAAGCAAAAACTTTTTGGGCTAAAGATGGGTGAACATGACAATATGGTTCAACATATCAGTAAGTTTCGATCCATTTTAAATCAATTAGCAGGAATAAAAGTAGAGGTAGATGGAGAAGATGCTAAAGCAATCTTACTAAATAGTTTGCCAAAAGAATATTCAAGTATTGTTTTTACTCTTAGTAAGATCAATCCTAGTTTGGAAAATTTAATTTCCTCTTTGCTTGATGAGGAAGAAAAAACCAAAAGGTCTGTACCAGAAGAAGAAAGTGTCATGGTTGCAAAAAATAAATCATAATTCTATAAAGGTAAAAAAAGGTTTGTATCGTCAAAGACACGTCTTTTGTGTCATTACTGTAAACAACCAGGACATGGTTTTGTGAATTGTAAGAAAAGAGCTCAAGATCTCTTAAATGATAAGTTGGAACAAAAGGCTTTAGCTGCTGAAGAAGATTGGGATGATTATTCTAATCCTGCAAGTGACAATGAACCTATTAATTATTCAAGTGATGAATATTATTTGTTTTGATATCCTCTTATTGGAGGATGGAGGCAACGGAGGCAGGAGGAAAATCAGCGTCCTTGAGTTCCTCACTACCTCAGAGGCCGCAAACTACTTTAGTGACATCTTTGTGTCTTGTGTGATGAATAAGAATAGATGAGCATCCCTGTTCCTATGTGCAGTGTAGTGCTTGTGTGTCCCTCGTGATGATAATGATTTGTACCATTGATACTATTGTAGGAAGTGTTCTTGATCAGACTGATTTTATGGTTGATGTGAATTGGTTAAACGGTCCCAGTTCATGTATTCATCTAATAGGTTGAACGGTCCCTGGATGATGTAGTTCCCACAGTCAGATTCAATATCGAGACCATGTGCAGGCTACGGAGCGGCATGCTGCTTGGTTGAAGATGGTGTTTTCCCCATGTTCGCACTAAGGGGGGGAATGTTAAAAATATCATAGTGCTCTCATTATTATATATTGTAATATTATTAATATGAGTTATATTATAACTCATTATTAATAATATAGGTTTGTTATATTGTTTCAACAATATATTTTTGTTATACCCGTAATGATATTAACGGGTTGTTTTGTTGTGTGACTTCCTGGTTTGTAGGAGGTCAGTTTTCTATTTCCATGGCTATTTATTAGCCTCAGTATTATTTGTAATGAATGGAGAATATAATATCAAACTATTATTTCCTATGAAAAGTCTGCTGAACCAACATCCGTGGCTTCGAATATAACAGAAGCAGTAACCACAGTAAAATTAATGAAAGTCTTAGCTAATTTATATGAAAAACCAAGTGCATCGAATAAAATTTATTTTATGAAGAAACCATTTAATTCTAAAATGCTAGAAGGTGGACCTGTGTCTAATAATTTGAATGATTTCCATTCTATTGTAAATCAATTAAAATCAGTTAATATCCCTTTTGAGGATGAAGTAAAAGCATTGTTATTCTTTTTTTTTTGCCAGATAGTTGGGATAATTTGGTAATAGTTGTTAGTAATACAACATCTTCTACTAATATTTTAAAGTTTTATGATGTGATTGGTATAATCCTGAATGAAGAAATACATAGGAAAAGTACAAGAGAGTCATCATTTGGAAATTATTTAAATGTAGAAAGAAAAGGGAGAAAAAATGATAGATCCAAGAGTAAGAATAATGGTAAATCAATGTAAAAGAATGGTAGATCTAAATCCAGAGGTAGAGGAATAATTTGTTGGAATTATGGAAAGAAAGGACATGCAAAGAAAGATTGTCCATTCAAGGAAACCAAAGAGAATATACCAGAAAAAGGTAAAGAGGAAAATATAACAATAGAGGTAATGCAAGATGCCCTTATTCTCTTCTTGGATAGTAAAATAGAATCATGGGTTTTAGATTCAAGAGCTTCTTTCCATGCTACCCCTAACAAGGGTTATTTCAAAAATTATGTCCAAGGTAATTTTGGGAATGTTTATTTAAGAGCTGATGAACCATTCAATATTACTAGTAAAGGTGAAGTTCATCTTAAATTATAAAATAAAAATACATGGATATTGAAAGATGTGAGGCATGTGCCAAGCCTGAGAAGAAATCTAATTTCTACAGGACAATTAGGTGAAGATGGATGCATGGTTATGTTCACATCCGATTCTTGGAAGTTTCCAAGGGATATCTTGTTGTAGCAAGAGGAAAGAAGGTAGGAACATTATATTTTTCTACCTATATTACTGAATTCCTTTTTTTGTGCTATCTACTTTAGATTCAGTTACAAGCATGTGGCATAATCGGCTAGGCCATATGAGTAAAAAGGGAATGCAAATCTTAAAGGAAAAGGGTAAGTTATCATATTTGAAAGATGTAGATCTTGATTTCTGTGAGCATTGCATATTTGGAAAGAAAAAGAGAGTGAGATTTCTCAAAGTTGGGGCAACAAAGAAGGAGCATAAATTAGAGCTTGTGCACTCAGATGTGTGGGGACCAACCCAAGTAGCTTCTCGTGGAGGATCCCAATATTATGTTACTTTCATTTATGATGCCACAAGAAAGTTATGGGTTTATTGTATTAAACATAAATATAGATGTTTTTGAGACTTTTAAAAGATGGAAAGCCCTTGTGGAAAATGAAACAAATTCAAAGTTAAAGTACCTTAGATCTGACAATGGTGGTGAGTAATGCAACAATTTTTTCAATGATTACTATTTAGTGAATGGAATGACAAGAGAAAGAACGGTTACCTAGAACACCACAAGAGAATGGTGTGGCAAAAAGAATGAACAAAACTATCATGGAGCATGTAAGAAGCATGAGGATACATGTTGGATTACCCTTGCAGTTTTGGGAAGAAGCAGTAGATACAATGGTATATTTGATCAATTAACCATGGCCCTTCAAGTGCACTAAATGGTGGAATACCAAAAGAAGCATGGACTAGAAAAGAGGTAGATCTTTCTTTTCTTAGAGTATTCGGTTCATAAGCTTTTTTGCATGTTGATAAAAAAATAGAAAGAAGTTGGATGCTAAATCCAAGAGATGTACTTTCATTGGTTATGGCTTCTGGTGGTTTTGGATTTCAGTTTTGGGATTTAGAAGATTCTACAATTGTTAGGAGTCGTGACATTGATTGGAATGAAAAGATAATGTACAAGGATCAAGTTTTGTTACCCAAGAGATGAACCGGGTGGAAGACTTCATGTGGAAGAAAAGTGCATTCTCAGATTTGAAACAAACATCCATAGACATCGGTGTTAGTCAGGGTGACCGGCGTCGGTTAACAGAACTGACATCGGTTGAACTATGTCAGCTATAGAGGACGACCGATAGTGGTTACAGGTGATCGGTGGCATTGGTCACTATCAAATTTGGACATGAATGTCTAGGAGGTCAAGAATGAGCCTCAGGCACCCCAAATTTCAGTGATAAGGTCACAAAGGGTAAGTAGACCTCCAAAAATATTTTCACCTTCCATTATCTTATCTTATTATTGACTGATAGTTGTGAACCAAATTTTTTTGAAGAAGCAATGCAAGATAATACCCACATTGAGTGGGAGCATGACATGGATGAGGAGATGGACTCCTTGAAATAGAACCAAACATGGGATTTGGTTAAGTTGCCACCAGGTAAAATGAAATTGTAGAATAAATGGGTTTACAGGATCAAGGAAGAAGATGGTGGATAGAAAAGATATAAGGCAAGGCTTGTCATAAAAGGATTTGAACAAAAAAACCCGGTATTGATTTTGGTGAGATATTTTCTCATGTTGTTAAAATGACTTCCATCAGTATTGTTCTGAGTTTAGTTGTAGTAGAAGATTTGTATTTAGAACAACTTGATGTTAAGATGACTTTCTCTTCATGGTGATTTGAGGAAGAGATATTTATATGAATTAACCATTTGGTTATGAAGTCAAGGGTAAGGAGAAATTATGTGTATAGGTTGAAAAAGATCTTGTCTGGGCTCAAACAAGCCCCAAGGAAATGGTATATGAGGTTTGATAGTTTTATACATGAGCATGGTTATATGAGATGTGAATCTGACCATTGTGTTTATTTTAAGAAGCTTAAAAATGGGAGCTATATTATTTTGTTACTGTATGTGGATGATATGCTTATTGTAGGATCTAGTATGCAAGACATTGGTGAGCTTAAGGAAAAGTTAGCTCACACATTTGTAATGAAGGATTTGGGAGTTGTAAAGACAATCCTTGGCATGCAAATTCATAGAGACAAAGAATAAGAGATTGTATTTGTCTCAGGAAGATTATATCAATAAGGTGTTAAAATGATTTAAAATGCAGGATGTAAAACCTGTAAGTACACCTATGGTTGGACACTTTAAATTGAATGAAATATCAGTGTCCTACATAACATGAAGAGGTCGAGTACATGGCATGAATTCCATATGCTTAAACCGTTGGAAGTCTTATGTATGCTATGGTTTGTACCAGACCAGACATTACATAGGTAGTGGGAGTTATGAGAAAATTTATGGCCAATCTAGGTAAAGAGCATTGGAAAGAAGTCCAATGGATTCTTAGGTATTTGAGAGGGACATCCGGCATGTAGTTATGTTATGGAGGGTTAGATACTTCTTTACGAGGCTATGTTGAATTCATATATGGTTGGAGATTTGGATGGTAGGAGAAACACCACTGGATATGTATTCACAGTAGGTGTGATGACAGTTAGTTGGATTTCAAGATTGTTGAAGGTTTTGGCCTTATCTACTACAGAGGTAGAATATGTTGCAGCTACAGAAGCTAGAAAAGAGATGATATGGATGAGTAGGTTCATGGAAGAGTTGGTAAAAGGAGAAAGAGGATTGCATATTGTACAGTGATATTCAAAGTACGATTCATCTGGAAAAGAACTTACTATTTCATTCAAGAATGAAACACATTCAATTAAGATATCACTTCATACGACAAGTGTTGAGAGGATGGGCAGTTGAAGTTGGAGAAAATTCATACAAATGAGAACCCTGTGGATATGCTAACAAAGCCGTTGGCAAAGGAGAAATGGGAGCTACAATCCACTTATGTTGGTCTTCGAGTTTGAGACTTGAAGAGGGAGAAACCAAGCCAAGGAAGAGGATCCAAGGATGGAGTTGTACAGTGCAATGCAACAATTTATCTCCAAGTGGGAGATTGTTGAGATTGTGGAGCTTAATTGCTTCACAAATAACTTATTTACAACTTGTTGGAATACGATAGTAACCACCATTAGTTGGCTAACCAATCGGTCAGTCACCTAGCAGAACAGGGTAAGTGACATCGGTTGCCTGTGTGTGAAATGTTTTTATTTAGAGTGCGGGAATTAGATATAACCTTTGGTTAAAAGGTGATCTAAGGGTTGTAATTGTATAGCTAAAGTGACCTAAGTTTGTATATGCTTATATAAGCTAGAAAACTAGGGTTAGAAGTAAAAATTGAAAGTGATTATTATAAGAAGGAATCCTCGGTGAGAGCTTAAAGAATATTTTGAGAGGAAGAAATACTGTACATCATGTAAGGTGTGGAAGATTACAAATATTCAATTGTACAACCTCTGAAATAATAATATTGGCTATGTTTCTTGGTGGACGTAGCCCACACTGGGTGAACCATGTTATATCTTGTGTATTTTCTTTTGTTGCTTATTTACGTGTTTATTGCTTGTATGCTTTAATCTAATTATATATTTGTACAACCGGTTTGGTCTAACCCCAACATAGTCTAAGTTAAGCTTAGCATATAGGGGGTTGAATTTACCTCCTTGTAAGTAGTTTTAGATTTACAAAAGATCAATTATTGTTGGATTATAGTATAGGGGGAAAAGAAGCCTCCTTGTAATTAGTAGGTTACAAAAGATCAATTATTATTGGTTATATTATCAAGGGTTGAAGTAATCCTTATAAGTAGTAGCTTACAAAAGATGCAGTTGTTGCTACTTTAAATTTGGGAGTTGAAGTTTCCAGAAAAGTTGAAGCTTAGCAAATATTTTGTAGTATCTCAGTTAAATTTTTGATTTACAACTCCAAGTTGAGTTTAAGCTCAACCGTGAAATCATTGTAACTTTAATAGGATAGTTGTCCAAGCTAGTTCTCTTGTTTTATTGGTTTTTTATTCCAAGAAAGGTTTCCCACATTAAATTTTGTCTCCTAATGGATTTTTATGTGTGTTTACTTCTCTCTCTATCTCTCTTGGTTGAATATGCATGCTTATCACAATTAAATTATTTTAGAGAATTGGATGATTGACCAACTATAAGTCACACAAAATTTTAATAAGCATTGATGCACCCCCCTCTCAGTGCCGATATTTCTAACAATACCTAGTTTAGACAGTAACACCATATAGCTCTTGTCCTCATGGAAAAAGTGCTCCTGTCCCTCTTTGTAAAAAATTTTTCCTACCCCTTTTGGGCCCCTTTCACTTCTTAATTGTATTTTATCACCTTGGGTCAATCTTTTTGTTGTCAATTATGAAATTTCAACAAGAGAATCATATACATACATAATTATGTTTTCAAAATGAGGGACCAAACACTAAGCATTCACTATTACCACATAAGATTGCATTCAAATGGCACTAAAAGCACTTCAAAGCATCTATCTAGCATCCATGTCAAGGGACAAGGAATGCGTTATTTGTATAAACAACATAAGAAGGGGAATTTTATTCTATTCCATCCACATATGTGTAGCATTAAGTAAGTCTAGGTTGCTATCTAGTGCATCTTGCACAAGGGCATCCTAGGGCACGATTTCTACACACACTCATAATAACTACACTGAGTCTGAGATGTAGTGTAGCACTCAGTTGTAAGTTCACTCTTCAGGTGACCATTGGGGACATTCTAACTCCCCATTATGCATTTTAATTTTTAGGTTTGATGCGTGTTTGTGGGCTTGTGAAAGTTCCAGGTATCATCACTGATTATAGTGAAAATATTAGGGGATCAACAAAGAAAAATAACAAAAACCCAATAGTGTAGGCATTTTTATGCCCATAGAAGGAACTTCTAACCCCATGGCACCGACCTATCACCCAACATGCGTTGAGCGATCACCCAAGGCGCGCGCGGACGTTAGCCCCTCCTTTATGTGAGCATTGTGAGAATATGTTTTCATTAATGACATATTAAGTGCAGAAAAGTAAATGAACATGCATATATTCTGAAAGCATATGATGGGTCATTACACTAACATACCCATTCAAATAACAAAAGAAACATCATGCAGATAGTAGATCTGATCCATAATATAAAGAAAATGGCACTAGGGTTTACACCCATGAACAATATATTTTTGAAAAAAACCTTATATTCATGTTGAACATAGTTTAGTAACCACATTACATCTAAAAGGGCTCATATCAGACCAATATATCATGACTCACACATCAAAAGTGTCTAGCTATTATTCTCTATTAGGAAACTTTAGTAGACCCATTCCCTTATATATGCTAACATTCCTATAAGTCCTCTAATGAGAACCCCAACCCCTTGAATCTTATGCTCATTTCTACAGAGCTTATCTTATTCTGTCATGCTTTAAATGCACCATGAACCTCTTCTCTTCTGGCTCTCTTGATCTATGCTCTCTCCAGAATGGTCCTCTCTCCTCTATATCACCTTTTTCTTCTACCCGAGCATCTCTATAAATAGGTTTAACACCCACCACCATGCCTTCAACTGAAGTAGAAAATTGGTTGCCAAGTGTCATTTTGGTCCTCCAATGGAGCATGCTTTTTCTGATTTGATCTCCCTAATTTCTACAATGATGTCTTCAGGAATGTTCCTTGCATGGAATATTCTTTCCTTGACCACCAAGTCACCAGGTTGTCACCTTATCCATTCAGCATATGTGGTTGGGTCACGTTTTTCCTCAAGTGCCTCGTGGAAAGATGAATATGACTAAGTCTTGAAATCCTTTGATCTGCCTTGTGTGCGTGCCATGGTTTCCATTAAACCCTTTTCCTACATGCTTTCCCTGCACGCCCATCCTCTTCACTGGTCCCACATGCACATGCACCCTTTGGGACTTGGTTAATATTCTGAGGCCTAACATCACCCCACACTAAGCTTGTCTCCATCCTTGAAAACATCCTCTCCAAAGAATAAATAATGGTGGGACTAAAGAATGAAGAACGAAGAATGAGAAATGGAAGAAATAAAGAATGGAGGAATAAAGAATTTTTTTTTTATTGCTAAAGAATGAGAGGAAATCCTTCCTTATATCTACCTCAATCTTCTCCTAAGAATCCACCTCGACCTGCGCTTATTGACAGAGGTCACCTACTAAGGTGCTCACATCTTTAAAGCCTAGTTCATCACCCTTAGCATTTAACGTATCAATAATTTTTTTCCAACTTTTTGCTAAGGTCGTCCAACGCATCCATCCTATGGGTGATTTGAGGATATAATTTCTTCAGCCCATTTTTTTATCGAGCCTCTTAGGGTCTCGCTGGCTTCTAACTTCTTCTCTACCTCGGCCAAGATCTTATCCCACTTTTCTCAATTCCCCTTATTCTTCTCCTGAAACTCCTTGAGGTGTGCTTCATGGGTGGCAACGTATATACTTTCCACTCTATCTCTTTCCATGAAATTTTCATAAACGGTTTCAAATATTTGTGCGGTGGCCTTTACATTGTCAAGGAGCTTAGTGTACCGACTAACTATCTCCACAACCTTTAGCTTCTCCTCTTTCTCTTGGTGCACTAACTCTTCTTTTGCTAATTCCAAAGTGAGAGGATACCTCTCCATGGTGAGGATGCAAGTTAGGTCTTCCAGGCATTGCTAGGTTGACTCATACTTCTGCTCGGGTGGTGCTAGGTATGGATGATTTAAGATAACAACATATGTAATCATTTCTACCTTTTTATATACCTCGTGCACCCTTTTCATTTCCTACTTCATCTCACACCTTAACTGTGCACTGATTAGTTCCTCTTGATTGAGATATTTTATCTTTTCAATGAGCTCCTCCTTTTTCTTCTCAAATTCCCCTTCTAGGAATCTCACCTGGTCATTCCTTCTAAAGAGCCTTGCCTCAACTTCAACTAAAACCTTGTTGAGTGCATTACAAACTTGCTCATCAGACGACTGATGAGCATTCACCAACGGGTTTATACCTTTGGTATCTAACACCTTCATTAGCATTCCTTGGTTAACTTAGAACTCAGGTTCATCAACATGGGACTCAAAAGCCTAAGATAACATCTTCTTGGTTCGTGGGTACATGCCCTCTTACTTAAATGAAGACATTTCCAGGAGTTGGTCTGTCGGCATGGTGCTCTAGAAGCATGTGCATAGAACTTTTTTTGGATCATGGATATAACCCATTCCCTGCCCTTGTGCTACTACCACATTCTTCCTTCTTGTGTACACAACCTTTGGAAATATCACCGCTAAGATGGGATCTCCACCCATGCTTCCATAATCCTTCCCTATGCTCTCTTATTCTATCTCCTTGAGTATCTCATCTGTGCTCCGCTCCACTTCTTACTCCACTAACTTCTCTATTATGCCCGCTCCTTATCTTTCTGCAGCCTTTTCTATCTTCTCCTCAGTGAGGTTGGGGGTCATTTTATCCTTAGTATTTACTTCTCCACTCTCCCCTTTTCCTCTAGCGCCTTCTTCTTCTCCATCCTTCCCCTCACTTCTCTCTTCCTCCAATTTGTGTACATCATACATGGGATGATTCTAAACTTCTTCATTCTCATTGTCATCTCTCTCACCTTTATAGGCCTCCAATCTCTTCATCTCATCTGAGTCTACCTTCCCTGTTACCTTCTATTTCTTCCTAGCTGGGGATTCTTCCTCTTCCTCAGCAGGTGATTCCTTTCTAGGAAACTCTTCTTGTTTTGGCACCTCTTCCTTAGGTGTTTTTTCCTTCTCCTTGATGGGAAAATTCTTCATGCACATGTATGTGCTTGTCTTGGTGCCCGATTCTGACACACCCATAGATTGTGTTATCTGCACACTTGGTGCTTTCTTCTCTGGCACCTCTTTCTACAGGGTCTCTTCCCTTTCCCTCTTCTTTGGCGCAACCTTCTTCCTACCAGTGGGGTCCTCTGGGATGGAGACATCATTCTCTAAGTAAGTGCCATTTTATTACTTGGGATTAATGCACAAGTATATTAGTGTTGTAACCCTTCCAACAATTGGAAATGTAAAGGGTTTGTCATGCACATCTCATGGGAGACATACTTCTCCACATAGGTGTGCTTATTTGGATATACCAGCTTCTTTTGAAAATCACGGTGGTCCTGGTCCACCTCACTAAGGTTGAACCTTTGTCTTTTAACTTCCTTGAAGTGATTTACCCCTGCTTGGAAACATTGTGAGGTGAAGGAGAAGGGCAACTTACACCATGGGCTCTGTTAGTGCAAATCAGCAGCACCCTCTGGCATGTTCTATCATATTTTTTAGTTGACATTCTAGCATCCAATGTGATTGCACAACATTGAATCTTTTCCCCAAGTGCGGGACTTGAAAAAATGGGAAAAGAATCTCCAGATTAGAGGCTGGTTCCTCAACTCCTCTATTCAAGTGTACATGACATTATGTAGAGGGTTTACCTATAACTTAATCAAAATTTTCCAAGGAGACAGGGTTGAGAAAATGCAAAAATAAACCTAGTCTCAATAAGGTGATGCACCAAAGGAGTATTAGACACCTGCTACTGCAAAACATACACAATCCATAATAAAATGCAACATAAAACATGCACAAATTGCCAAAATGTAATGAAAGATCAGGAAACAATGATGAACATATGAAAGGATTGAGAAGATTTAATCATAGAGCATATATCATCATTCTAGGTCCAATACAGTGCATTATAATGACCAAGAGGAAAAAAGAAATGCAATATTTGCATGGGAAGGTAAAAAAAAACTCCACAAATCTACCTAATTAGGAAGAAAAGGGAAGTTGCAGAGCTAAAAGAATGTTTAACTGTTTAAAAATGAGCCCATTCTGGCTTTTACAATGCAAAAAATGAGCTCAGGAGAGAGAAACATGGGAAAAAGTGAGAGGAGCTTCAACCACTGACCAAATGGTATTAAAACAGCATGGGCACCCTCAAAAGTCCATTCCTTGACATTTTTAACCATGCTGGGAGAGAATGTGAGCCATTCTTCATTAAAAATGGTGGTTGAAACATCATTTCTGTTGATTTCCACGTGCCATAGGTGTTTTCCAATTTTATCTTTCTAACCTCCACCAAAACACAAAATTGACCCTGGAATCATGTAGATAATTTCACCATCTTTCCATTTATATAAAGAACGCAAAAAAATGAGCTCTGGATTGAAAGTTATGCTCATTTGAAAATTTAGGGCAAAACAGGGCCAAAATGGGTTGGCGGGCCGAAAATTTGAAATTTTCCCACTTTTTGCATTTGGGAAAATTTCCCCAAAAATCTTCATGCCCCACCACTCTGGTGCCACATGGCACATTTTGATTGGTTGCGGGCCTTTCCAGCTTCTTTTTCCACCGTTTCGGCCTTTGGAAAATTTTCCAAAAATTCTACGTCGGCTGGATGACCCGAGGGCACGTGGCATGATGTGATTCACCGCGGGCATCTGCTCTTAAATTTTTTGTCACTGTTGACCATCTTCTCTGAGCTGGACATGTGGCACAACCCCATTGGACGTGGGCCTATCTTCCATTTTTTTTTTGCCTGTGGGCTTGTCTTGCTTTTTTTCCGCCACGTGGACATGTGGCATAATTCCATTGGCTCAGGCCTTGGGAGGCGGGACTTTCCTTTTAAAATTTCCTTTTATTTTGCTTTGGGATAATTTCCCAAATTTCCCCCCGCTTCTGCTGGTTGAAGACACGTGGAAGGTTTCTATTCGTTTACGGGCCTTGGGGCCAAAACTCCTCTTTGCGCCAACCTTTGGGAAAAAATATTAAGCTTCTCCCCGGCGGTCGAAGCTTCGACCCCCCCTGAGACACGTGACGTGATCCCATTGGCTCGCGGGCTTGTGGGCCAAAATTTCTCCTTAGCACCCCCACCAAACACTTTGGCAATTTTTTCCTATTTCCTCCGTCTCTCTGACATTCCTTTGGCCTAAGGACACGTGGTGCAATGCCATTGGATGTGGGCCTTAGGGCCGAAAATTTGTTTGCGCCAACCTTAGAAAAATTTTCCTAACTCCCTCCGCCTGGACACGTGGCAATATCTTATTCGTCGGTGGGCCCTCAGGGAAAAATTTCTCCTTTTGAACCCCGCTAAACAATTAGTGAAAATTATAAGTTTTCCTCCGCCCCCCGCCACATTTGCTGACATGGCAAATTCTGATTGGCCGGTGGGCCTGTCAAGGGAAAATTTCCCACAAAAACTCCACCGAGCCATAACTTCAAAAATACATGGAGTTAGGAAGAAAACTTTACCTTTCTGGAAAGTTGAGAAAGAGCTCTATCTAATGGTGCCATTTCTAGAACATTTTGAGTGCCTAAAAGTAAAAAAAATTCTGACTGAGGCACAAGGGAGGAATGAAATGAAGGGAGTTAGCCACAAAATGAGCAAGGGGCTCATTTTGGATAACAATTTTGGCACCTCAGAGGGGTCATCTGCCTACTGGATGAAGTTACCAGTTGCCTGAAGCAATCCATTGGGCATGGAGTCATCAAATCTCTGCTTGGTACCCTAACTGATTAGAAAAATGCAAGGAGGAAGGGGGAGGGCAGAACACCATCTGATTGGAGCAAGGCCTACAAGATGCATTCCCTGGAACAACAAGCTTGTGCCAAAGCACTTAGGGAAAGCAAAGCTAATCTACAACAAAACAATGTGCATAAGCACTTGGAGGAATGAAAACCTAAGCTAATATGTACAAGGTGGAGGATTTCTTTCAGTAGCAATGCTTCAAATGGATTCCATTGACTGGAATCTGTAATTCTTCACCATCCAATATGGACAATTGGAAGGCATTGCTGTCCTTACACTTTGTGACCATGTAGGGGCCACTCCAAATGGCATCAAATTTTGAATGCCTCCCCGGTTTTGCTCTGTCTGCATCCCATTTTAACACTAGATCTCCAACTTGGAAAGATCTATCCTTGGCCTTTCTATCAAAGGTCTTCTTGATCAAAGCTTGATCCTTCTCCATTGCTTGGGATGCCTAATTTCTGATTTCTTGGAGCTCCATCAATTCTGCATACCTAACCTCCATGGGTCCAAACTCCAACAACTCCAACTACTTCATGAGTTCCAATGTTGGCAACTCAAGTGACATGGTCAAAATTGTCTCTCTTCCATAAACAAGCTTGAATGGAGAATTACCTGTAGATCTCTTGGGGGTTATCCTATCAGCCCACAAGGCTGATTTCAATTTAGTATGCCAAGACCTCTGATTTTCATCAAGAGTCCTCTTGATGATCCTTAACAAGTTCTTGTTTGTAGATTCAGCTTGGCCATTACCCTGAGGATAATAATTTGATGTAGTGCTTAGGTAGATCCCATTCTTGATAGCCCATTCAGTTACCTTGGACCCAATGAATGCCAATGCATTATCTGATATTATTGTAGCAGGTATGCCAAATATGGTTTCTATTCCCTCATAGAAGTCTAGGATGCTAGATTCATTTGCTTCCTTGAGTGCTACTGCTTCAGTCCACTTGGTGAAGTAATTTGTTGCTGTTAGAATCCACTTGTGTCCTTGGCTTGAATTTGGATTAATGACTCTAATGAAGTCCAAACCCCATTGCATGAATGGATGGTCAACTGAAATTGGATGTAATGGAAGGGTAGCTAGTCTCTCCTTACCTGTGAAGAATGCACAATTCTTGCACCTCTTGATCCATGCATAACAATCACTGAAAATCTTGGGCCAATAATAGCCAGCCCTCATGATCTTGAGAGTTTTCACTCTTGGTGCAAAATGACCACCAGCTGATCCATCATGGAACTCTTCCAACACTCTGTGAATCTGATTTGTACTAATGCATCTCAATAGCACTCCGTTCACATCCATTTTGAATAAAACACCATCAACAAGAGCATATGGGATAGCCTGCAATCTGAAGTGTCTCCTTTTGGTTTTGTTCATCTATGGAGGGCATAGGCCTGTGTGTAGGAAGTGCATTATGTCTTGGGTCCAGCAAGGAGTGAGGACACCATCATTTTCTTCTTGAATGCTTCCTTGTTCATGGCTGTCTTGTAACACCAAAACAACCTCTTTCTCATTGCATGCTTCCTTTTGTTTGTTCAAGACTAGCTTCTCACACAATCCTTTTCCTCTGACCAACTTGGTGACTTTGATCTCAATGTCATACTCCATGACACGAGTAATCCAACCTGCTCTCTTTTCATTTAGGTCTTTGTTGAGGAGGAAGTCTTTAACTCCCACATGAGAAACCGACAGTTGAACCTTGTTGTTTGAAACTAGATGCTTAAATTTCTTCAAGCTCCTAATTACTGCAAGAATATGCTTCTCAATGAAAGAATATCTCACCTCATAGCCCTCCAGGATTTGACTGAAGAAAGCAATTGGATGCTCATCATTGTCTTTGTTCTGCTGTACCAAAATTGCAGAAATAGTATCATCACCTCCAAATGCATAGAGGATGAAATCCTTGGAGAAATTCGTGTTAATGAGAGTTGGGGCTTGCGAGATGGCCTCTTTGATTGCTTCAAAACTTGCCTTGCCTTCTGCTGTCCATTTGAAAGCTATGCTTTTCTTTAACATCTTGGTGATAGGCCTGACTAGGGCTGCAAAATTTGGGACAAACCTCCGAACAAAATTTATCCTTCCCAAGAAAATTTGAAGGGCCTTCTTATGACTTGGCAATGGCAGTGCTCTTATGGCTTCAAATCTTTCTGGATCAATTTCTAATCCTTCTTTGGAGACAATGTGGCCAAGGAGCTTTCCTTCATGAGCTAGAAAAATACACTTTTTGGGATTCAAGGATACCCCAAATCTTCTACACCTTTGGAATACTTGTCTTAAATGAAAGAGATGGTCTGCTGCATTTTTTGAAAAAACAGTGATATCATCAAGATATATCAGCACCATTTTGTTAATCAAATCCTTGAATGCCATGTCCATTTCCCTTTGGAATGTAGCTCCAGCGTTGGACAACCCAAATGGCATTTTTTTATATGCATAAGTCCCCCATTTGGTTGTGAAGGCTGTCTTGAACTGATCCTCCTCCTTCACCATGATCTGATTGTACCTGAATAGCCATCAAGCAATGAAAACCTTTCAGAGCCAGCAACAACTTGTAAAATCTGCTCCATAGAAGGAAGTGGGTAATGATCCTTGAGAGATGCTCTAGTTCAAATCTATGAAGTCAACACACAATCTGATTTCTCCACTCTTCTTTCTAACTGGAACCAAGTTGGCTACCCAACTAGAATGTTTGATAGGGAATATGATACTTGACTCTATCAACTTATTCAATTCTTTTCTCATGAGAGGCTCTATGTGTGGATTGACTGGCCTTTGTTTTTGCCTGATGGGTTTAGCACTTGGGTCTAATTTAATAGTGTGTTGAGCTAACTTGGGATTGAAACCTTTCAAATCTTCATAGCTCCAAGAAAACACATCGAGGAATTCTTGACAAAGCTGTATGAATTCATACCTTTCTTGTTCAGTTGTCACTTTACCAATTTGGAGTGATTTGCCTTCTCCCACCAAGATGGGCACTGAATCCTCTCCCTTGACTTGGATGTTTGCTTTCTCCTTCCTAAACTGATCATTAGGATTGAAAATGGACTCCAAAGTGACAAGTCCCTTTGGTAGTTTGTTGGTTCTCAGTTGTACCACTTGATCACCATACTACTGTTCTAACTTTTCCTTATTTTTAACTGAGAACTCAGCCTCTTCTTACAAGAAATGGATGATTTGTTGATTATTTTCAAACACTTGCCAACTTACATTGTTGTCTGGCACTGAAGGCCTTATAATCACATGAATGCTTGGTTGTACTTTTTCTTTCTTGATTCTTTCAACAACATCAAAGGCTGCTCCAACTACTGCAAGCCTGTCAACAGCTTGGTTCTCTTTCCTAGGGATGGACTTGATGCTAAAGCCCTCAAAATATTTAATGAGGTCCCACACCCTGTTTTTGTAGCACTTGAGTAGATCATTCTTGGCAGCATGTTGCACCTTAACTTGGTTGAAAATCAACTCACTGTCACCAAAGACTTGCAAGTTCTTTATTCCTCTCTTGATTGACCAATGTAATCCCTATATCAAAGCTTCATATTCAGCAGTGTTATTAGAACATGCAAAATGAAATCTAAAAGCTGAATAATACTTAACTCCTTGAGGTGAAACAAGCATAGCTCCCCCTCCTGCACCTTGTCTACTTCTTGATCCATCAAAGAACAACTGCCATACCTCACTTGTCATCCTTGTGGTCTGGCTTGGTGATGCTAGGAATAGGTTGATTTTCTTCATGCATGCAATAGACTCCTAGCTCAGATTCTTCTATTTCTTGATAAGGATCAAAAGCATGCACCTTGCTTGCCCATTCATCAAGAGTCAAATATGGGATGCTTCCAACCTTGGTGTCAGCTTCATCAGTTCTTGGATAATCCTCTTGATCAAACGCTGAACAATTGGTATTGATTTGGCTTGGAGTGTGAGGCTCAATGTGAAAATTTGCAATAGGCTCAGATCTGATTGTGGCTTTAGTTCCATATCTTGTTCTGAATAACATGTGTGACCAATCAGTAGATAAGTAACCTCCAATCTTAGCTATGAAATCCCTTGACAAACATAGGGGAAAGAGTGGTGGAACATCTATCACCAAGACATCTTGCAAAACAACAACGTTGGGGCATGCATGCAAAGTGAGACTCAAGTTTTTAATCACTCCTATTGTTGTTACTACTGTCCCATCCAATTGAACTACCCCTTTGGATATGACTTTATATTGAAGCCCCAACTGATAAGTTATTTTCTTGGGCATTACTGAACTACTTGCTCTAGAATCAATCATGCAGTTGTGTACTAATTGGTTTCCAATGATCAATGAAACATAGAATGGAGGGGGCTTCAACATTTTACCTTGCTATCCTCCATGATTCCCTTCAGGTTGGGTAGCATTGGTGAGTACCTTCTCTTGCATTTGGGCCTGTTGATTTGAAGTTGACTAGTCCTTCATGGCAGCTTGTAGCAAATCTCTTTGGCCTGGGATGGATAGTGATTCCCACATTGATATGTTCACATTTGTCTTCTTCATCTGATCAATGATGTTGAATGGAGATGAAGCATCTCTCTGATGTTCCTTGGCCTGCACATTCATTCCTTGCACATGGGCAACAACAATTGGCATCTGAGTTGGTCTAGGAGCTGGTTTAGGTGGTCCTTGCATGTTTGGAACTGCATTTTGTTTGCCAACAGTTTGTGGAGTGGTAGAAGGTTGTGGATTACTTGGAGCCAATGGCTTTCCTTCACCCAAATTTCTCCTTTTTGACCTTGTGTTGGCTGCAACACTTTGAGAGATTGTTTGATTCATACCACAAAAATCTTCTGCCTGCCAGTTTACAAGTGTGGTATCATTTGGAGCTGATTGTTGCTGGGATGTTTCTTGTTATTGGTTATTTCCTTGACTCCCTTCACCCTCCACACCAGTTGTTGTTACCATCAAGGCTTGATTTAGAGAACCATTGAAGCACATAGACTGGTTGTGAGGTTCATTACATGGGAAACACCAATCATACTCTTGAGCTATGTTGTTTTGTACTGGCACTAGCTTTAGAGGTAGATGTAGCATTGGGATTATAGGGCTGAAATGGTCTGTTGGTAGATGTAGCATTGATTATGGGTGGTTGAGCTTGAGGCTGATATGAAGAAACTTTGGGCTTGCTACCCTCTTGAGTATAACCAACTCATTACCTAAATTTTGGTGGTCTGAGGCTGATATGGCTTCCTGTTAGGCTAATCTTGAGGCCTAGGAGCTAAGTTCATTTGAGGCCAGCTAGAAGCTTCACTTGAATTCATTTCTAAGTGGGGATAGGAGCTAAATTAGGTGCTTTAGTGCTTGGACTAAATTTGGAAATGGCATAGGCCTAGGAGCAACTTGAATCAAACAATTTTCAGGGCAATAGTTAGTTGCCTCCCATGGATTGAATTAACATAGAAATATCAGAATTTAAAGCTTTTAGGTAATATAGAAAAGCACCTTCTACTGTTGGCCTTACTGCCATTGGAATTCTCTCCCAGGTCCTTTGAAATCTGAAGTTGAAGTCAGTCAGCTGCTCATTGGGAGCTCTCTTGATAGTTGTCAATTGTTCCAAAAGGGACAAGTTATCTCCCTTCTCTCCAAACTGCTCATGGAGGGCTATACATAGTTGGTTCCAATTTTGGATAGAACCTGAAGCAAGGCTCCTGAACCATTACAAAGCCTTCCCTTTGAATGAAGATGCCAGTAGTTTGACAACAACTTACATCTCATCAATCTCATGGATTGCACAAATATTAGCAATGTCCTTGACATGATCACCAGGAGTGGTTTGATTCTCTCCAGTAAAGTATGGAATGTTCTTCAGTGCTACAACTAGGATTGGATTTTGTGCATTGAGAGCAAGTGGGATGTTGTCTGTGAAATTGACATATGGGTTGTGTTGTGCCATTCTGATTGGCCTTAGAACCCTTGTTGATTGGATGAAAGGTTTACTAGGTGGAGGAGTTGATAGAGTTCTGTTTGGTGGAGATGGAGACCTTTGGATTCTTCTCCCTGTTTGTCTTCTTCTTGGAGATAATTGTAGATACTCAAACAATACTTCTTCTTCTCCAACTCTTGACCTTGTGGTGATTCTTCTCATGAGTTTTCAGGTCTGTACTACTAAAACTAGGTGATTCTTCTTCCTTGGAGTCGTTAGATGTGCAATTCAGGGCTCTTTTAAGCAAGAAACTTACAACAAATGCACATCAATTTTGTTGCAATGAATATGAAGACCTCATAGGTCCCATGGGGTGTGCCAAAACTATTAGTGCAAATCAGCAGCACCCTCTGGCATGTTCTATCAGATTTTTTAGTTGACATTCTAGCATCCAGTGTGATTGTACAACATTGAATCTTTTCCCCAAGTGCGGGACTTGAAAAAATGGGAAAAGAATCTCCAGATTAGAGGCTGGTTCCTCAACTCCTCTGTTCAAGTGTGCATGACATTCTGCAGAGGGTTTTACCTATAACTTAATCAAACTTTGCCAAGGAGACAGGGTTGAGAAAATGCAAAAATAAACCTATTCTAAATAAGGTGATGCACCAAAGGAGTATTAGACACCTGCTACTACAAAACATACACAATCCATAAGAAAATGCAACATAAAACATGCACAAATTTCCAAAATGTAATGAAAGATCAGGAAACAATGATGAACATATGAAAGGATTGAGAAGATTTAATCACAGAGCATATATCATCATTCCAGGTCCAATACAGTGCATTATAATGACCAAGAGGCAAAAAGAAATGCAATATTTGCATGGGAAGGTAAAAAAAACTCCACAAATCTACCTGATTAGGAAGAAAAGGGAAGTTGCAGAGCTAAAAGAATGTTTAACTATTTAAAAATGAGCCCATTCTGGCTTTTACAATACAAAAAATGAGCTCAGGAGAGAGAAACGTGGGAAAAAGTGAGAGGAGCTTCAACCACTGACCAAATGGTATTAAAACAACATGGACACCCTCAAAAGTCCATTCCTTGACATTTTTAACCATGCTGGGAGAGAATGTGAGCCATTCTTCATTAAAAATGGTGGTTGAAACATCATTTATGTTGATTTCCACGTGCCATAGGTGTTTTCCAATTTTATCTTTCTAACCTCCACCAAAACACAGAATTGACCCTAGAATCATGTAGATAATTTCACCATCTTTCCATTTATATAAAGAACGCAAAAAAATGAGCTCTGGATCGAAAGTTATGCTCATTTGAAAATTTAGGGAAAAACAGGGCCAAAATGGGTTGGCGGGCCAAAAATTTGAAATTTTCCCACTTTTTGCATTTGGGAAAACTTCCCCAAAAATCTCCACGCCCCGCCGCTCTGGTGCCACATAGCATGTTGTGATTGGTTGTGGGCCTTTCTTGTTTCTTTTTCCACCATTTCGGCCTTTGGAAAATTTTCCAAAAATTCTCCGCCGGTTGGATGACCTGAGGGCATGTGGCATGATGTGATTCGCTATGGGCATCTGCTCTTAAATTTTTCATCACTATTGACCATCTTCTCTGAGCTGGACACATGGCACAACCCCATTGGACGCGGGCCTGTCTTCCATTTTTTTTACCTACGGGCCTATCTTGCATTTTTTACTGCCACATGGACATGTGGCATAATTCCATTGGCTCAGGCCTTGGGAAGTGGGACTCCCCTTTTAAAATTTCCTTTGATTTTGCTTTGGGAGAATTTCCAAAATTCCCCCCCACTTCCGCTGGTTGAAGACACATGGCAGGTTTCTATACATTGCGGGCCTAGGGGCCAAAACTCCTCTTTGCGCTAACCTTTGGGAAAAAATCCCAGCTTCTCCCCAGTGGTCGAAGCTCCGACCCCCCTGAGACACGTGACGTGATCCCATTGGCTTGTGGGCCTGTGGGCCAAAATTTCTCCTTAGCACCCCCGCCAAACACTTTGGCAATTTTTTCCTATTTCCTCTGCTGCTCTGACATTCCTTCAGCATAAGGACACGTGGCGCAATGCCATTGGATGCGGGCCTAGGCCAAAAATTTGTTTGCACCAACCTTAGAAAATTTTTCCTAACTCCCCTCCGCCTAGACACGTGGCAACATCTTATTCATCAGCGGGCCCTCGGGGAAAAATGTCTTCTTTTGAACCCCGCTAAACACTTAGTGAAAATTCTAGTTTTTCCTCCGCCCCCGCCACTTTTGCTGACGTGGTAGCTTCTAATTGGCCGGTGGGCCTGTCAAGGGAAAATTTCCCACAAAATCTCCGCCAAGCCATAACTTAAAAAATACATGGAGTTAGGAAGAAAAATTTACCTTTCTGGAAAACTGAGAAAGAGCTCTATCCAATGGTGCCATTTCCAGAACATTTTGAGTGCCTGAAAAGAAAAAATTCTGACTGAGACACAAGGGAGGAATGAAATGAAGGGAGTTAGCCATAAAATGAGTAAGGGGCTCATTTTGGATAATAGGCTCTTGGTCCCATCTGATAGATTAAACTTGCCAATGCAAAAGTGTTGATAGATAACAAACTCAAATTCTCCATCTACTAGTGTTGGTAATCGTTCTAGTATCCTCCACTCAGACCCAAATGTGTCGTGCATTTGCTTGTACCATTTCTTTAGGCGCACTTTATGGGTAACCATCATGGTATCACATGTGTATTTATCAAATCTCTTCACGGGGGAGGGATCTTCATCTGGGTATTCCCATACAAACTTCTCTGGACCATCGGGCACTCTAATTTTTGAGAAGATGATGGTGAGAAGAACATTTCCGAATATTATCTTCTCTCCTTCTTGTGCGACGGTGATGATCTCTTTTGCAATATAGGTGGACATGTTATAGATGGTCCCATTTGAAATTTTCTGGCATACATTCAACCATGCCTTGTTTATTTGTGTCCACATCTCTTTCCCATTCAGCTTGGTTATTAGGTGCATGACCATTCTCATCACAAGGTTAGGGATATCTGAGATATCAAAGTAACATGAACACTTTTTATAATCATACTCCTTCATGGTTTTCTTAATAGCCTCTTTATCCTCCAGGTCACCATCCAATGAATCCCCTTTGTAGATAAGGCTGATAAAATTGAAGATAAGCTGGGGAGTTATGAGAATTATGTGGCCCACAAAGTAGAAATGGTCCTCATGCATGGGAGACATCAAATATTGGTATAACCACTCGGGCTTGCCAAAATATGGCAACTCAAACAATTGTAGTAGCTCATCCTTCTCCAATTTTACCTTTACCTCATTGCTATAAATTAGAATCACTTTTGGTTTCCTCTTATCTGTTGGAAGAACTAGCTCTAGCGCCCTTTCCTTCTCAGTGGTACTTGTGCGATGATTATAGTCACTCATGACCATCTTCCTCACATGAGATACCCATTCTTTCCAAAGTAACACCCCATCTTGGTACTGCATCTCCGCATACCATTCTTCATCGAAACTAGTGGTGGTAGTCTATTTTCCTTTTCCCTTGCCCTTCTTAGGTGAAATAGGCACCTTCTTTGGTTCCATCTTCTTTTCGGCTTAAAAGATTAAACTCCTTGCTCTCCTTCCTCACTCTTCTCAAATCTATGGCTCAACTCCGTGAAAGAATCCTTTTATTCCTGTGCCCTAGCTGCAAAACCCTAACCTAGTAAACTCTTCCACAAGATGGTGTATTCCACTGAAACCTTCTTTCCTACACCTATGTACTCCTTCCTTTCTAGTTCACAGATCACCCTAGTCACACAAAAAAAATTGTGTTTGCGGATGCCCTAGTTTGTAAGAACTCTTCAATCTTGTAATAGCAAGGTAAATAATGATGTGTTCGACCCTTTACTTATAGCCTTTTTCCTATCTCCCGCGATAAATGCTATGCCACCTACGAACGTACTCAACATTTAAATTCATATTTTTCCACTAAAGCTGATCTTAAATGCCTTTACCCATGCACCAAGTCCTGCGTGAAAAACCCTCTACAACCTTTTGGTGCATAAAAAAACCTTACTTACTGAAGACTCTTATGCACACATCCATAATGGTGAAGGAACTTCTTCTGTTGACCTGATTTTTTCCCTTGCCTACCTCATGTTGTTCATGCGCTTCTTATCGTTTGTACATGGTCTTTGTTAAAGCCTTCCCGACACCAAGAATTTTCGTCCACTATTTCCCCATGCACTCTTATACCTTACGCACTTTTGATCTTTCAATTCAGACCATCACAACTACTACCAGCTTCTTTCTCTCTTCATTCTACTCCACCCCACACTAAAACAGATACGCAATCCTCTGCGTATACAAAACCTTCAAAATTAATGTGGTTACAGGAACGCAAGGTGTGAAAAATAACATAACAGAAAGGAACAAGCGAAAAGAAAGGAAAGAATAAGAAAAATAAATGTATTAAGGGAAATCCTAGGCTAACTGACAAAACTACCTTATTTACAAACACAAAGAAGACTTATTTATAATAGGGCTTCAACCTACTCCCATTGAAATGACCTGGTTTTCTCGTCTCATACAATGCTTGTAATTGGAAAACACCTGAATCAAGGATGTATGAGATGATGTATGGTCCCAACTAATGGAATTTCAACTTCCTAGGATGGTGCAAAAATTTAGAGTCATAAAACAAAACCATCTGCCCAACCTCAAATTGTTTGTTTTTAATATGATAATCATGCCATGCTTTTTTACTTGCCTTCTCTGTCTTTTGACTCCATCTATCAAGTAATCACCTTTTGTCTAGATACATTAAATTATCAATTATTTCTTCAAGTACTTGTTCATCAGACAATCCTTCTATGCGCACTATACACAGTGATGGTAGTGTAAATTCAACTAGAAAATATCCTCCGTGCCAAACACCAATTGAAATGGTGTCACCTTGTTCAATCTCTTGTAGGTTGTTATGTATGCTCATAGAATGGATGATACCTTGTCATCCCAATCTTGTCTACCAACGTGAAAAATCTTAGTTAATGTTTGAATTAGTATCTTGTTAAATGCTTCAACAGTCCCATTCGCTTGCAAGTGATAGGGGGTGGTCTTGTGATGGGCTACCATAAACATTGCTAACAAAATCCTAACCGTTTCATTTAGAAAATGTGTACCCCTATCACTTGTTAAACTCAATGGACATCCATACATGCTGATTATGTTTTCCCATAAAAATCT
Organism: Taxus chinensis; assembly: GCA_019776745.2. NCBI lineage: Eukaryota > Viridiplantae > Streptophyta > Pinopsida > Cupressales > Taxaceae > Taxus > Taxus chinensis. The sequence continues at coordinate 619,868,451 of CM034149.1, read as the reverse complement.
CACTGTTTTCATTGCAGTGCAATCCTTTGTAGGTGTTACTGTACGTACCCAAAATTGTAAGGGTACTGCACTGTCGGAACTATGTTACACATGCCCCAATGATGATACAGGTCTCCTTATAAGGTGTTCGGGATCTAGAAAATCTCTCCAAGTGTATGATAACATCCTGCATGCCCCGCTTAGCCTTCACATGCTTTGTTTTGCTCTTTTCCCATCTTTTCCTTTGCATTTTTGTCTTTAGTGATGAAACCGCCACCCTGACTGGGTGGCGGTCTCGTGACTGCCACCCAGGCAGGGTGACGGTCCTGTAACCACCCCCTACTCAGGGCGGCGGTCCTGAATGTGTTTTCTAGCATGTTCTACCAATCACGACTTGTGTGAATTTTCAACTTTTACCATCTTTTTCAACCACCTTGGCTTGTATTTATGATTTTGGTTCCTTGGAATTGTGTTTCTCCATTGTTTATGGTAAAAGAGTCCTAGTTGGAGTTACCTTGGGGTGAATGGGAATTCTATAAATAACAAGTTTGATTACAATAAAATGGCACCCCTCAAAATTACCCGTCATCTTCTCATTTCAATAATTTATTCTTTTAGTTCTTGCTTAGGAATTCAATAGTTTTCATTTGTTGCATGCATAATTAGTCTTATTTTGCTGTTTAGAAGCCACATGATCTTCTTGTTCTAGTGTTATTACTGTTTCATACAATCAATTGAGGTAGGATAGTTTCATTTTCAGTATGAAGCCATTAGACTTACAGGTTTTGTTCGTCAAGAAGGATAGTTTCAGGTTCTGGATGTTTTGTGTTGCATGACTCGCAATAAATCCCGCTAGGAATTACATAAGCCAAGCTCTGTTCCCTACTTGCATTGTATTCAGTCTACATCCAAAGCTGCCATTTGTTCCAATACCTACTTCTGTTGATGTTAGCATTACATGCTTTTTTGGATTCACGTGAGCACGAAGAAACGAGGAGACCACACTGAGGGGACAAAGCCACACACAATTGGATTCGCCAGTGTTATGCAAAATCCAGGTTCAAGCTTTCAAAGTTCTAGTTAAAATATACCAAATAGAGTAGTGAATTACTTCATTTTGGTTACGTTCATTTTTGATATTGCTGGGGAAGTCGTGGGGATCGATAGTTTCTGAGAAACTACGATTCGTTCCTCACTTCTGAGGTAGGATCGATAATATTTCAATAAAATTAGATTAGTTATTTAGTTATTTAGAATAGATTCACAACCTCCTAAATTATGACAAAGTAGAAGGGCTTGGAAGAGAGCAAATTAGATCAGTTATTTAGTTATTTAGAATAGATTCATGACCTCCTAAATTACGATAATGTAAACTAATCATCCCCAACCAAAATACTATGACTTATCCTACTACCACAAATGCCAATCAAGGACCTAAAATCCTTAACAAAAACCACAGGGTGACAATAGATGGAGTAATTGACCAAGCAAAAAAAGCAAATATTGTAAATACTCCACCGGTTAACAATCAACGAAACAAAAATTTTACCCAAAAATCAACACAGTGGATTTTAATCATCCACAAAAAGAACAACGACAAATCCAGACATAGGGTCTAAGTCAAAACTCAACTGGATATCAAAACCAAAGGTAACCAACAAAAAAATTTAATCCTAATAGTCAACGGTTTAATCAGAGTTTTGGACCACAACGCGTGCCAAACCAACAACCTAGGAGTTATAATCCCAACTCGTATTGTGTTTTCCACAAAATTTGAGGCCATGACACTAGGACTTTCTGTGATTACAATAATTTCATGCAATGCCTGCTAGAAGAACAAAGACAACTCTTCATAGATATGTTCTTAGCAGATCCTGCATCACCTGCGCCAAACACTTTCATGGGAGCAGCCTCCCCTCAAACCGTACCTCTTAAGATCTGCAATGATCCAATCCCAAATCACAATAAGAATAATAAATTAAATCCAAATGGGATGAATAAAGTGTGTAATGATAGGAAATAATGATCATGAAGCCTCAACTTCACTAAATCCACTTGTCGCACCGCAATTAGGAAGTCATCCATGAACAAAGATAGTTGGTCTAGTGAAGCTAGATAATGAGCTACACATGGAAGCCATAACAAGGACACGAGAGTATTCATCTCATGCAAATCAAAGTTACCCACTAGAGCCAGATAACATTCAACAAATATTAGTAAAACACATAGGTGCATATGATTTAATTAATGACCTAACAAAGACCTTCTCTCACATCTCCTTTTTGGAATTGCTGAAGAACTCTCCTGCCCATACGGTTGCTATGTTAGAATCATTAGGTTTAGGTCATTTAATTAACATCGCTCCACCTCCTGAAACACAGGTAAACCATATAGACTTTGACGTCCACTCTCCAGGGAAGCTAGATAAGGATACCGAGTTTATATACGACATAAGCAAAATGCCAATAGATGCTGAAATTAAACGTAGAGGTGATCCAAGCTTGCATTTACAAGTGTGGGTTTATAACAATTACGTTAAACATGCAATGGTGGATGATGGGGCAGAAGTTAAAATTGTCCCCTTCTCTTTCCTTCAAAAGCTAGGATATGGAGAAACAAACTATTCCACAACAATAAATACGCTAAGAGGTTATGACAACCTTAAAGCCCCTTCGATAGGGACTATAATACTACCAGTCGCCTTAGCACCCAAAACAATCCTCACTGAGTTTTATATTATAGATCGGGAAACAAACTATAATATGATCCTCGACTGACCATGGATACACTGTATGAAGGAAATCTCTTTTACGTTATTTCTGGAAATAAGGTTCTTACATCTAGGAAAGATATTCGTAGCAAAAGGTGACCCGAATCCATTCGACATACACCTAGAAGATCTGTAGAAAAGACTAGGTGTTCACTTTGAATTCGAACTCCCAAAAAACCAACTTAACAAACCAATCAACTCAAAACCAGAAGAAAAGCTGATGCCTACAACGGAACTAGAAATTACGAACCTAGTAAAGAGCATCCCAACCCTCAAGGATGAAGCTAATGTTGTAGAAAAAGTATCATGAGGAACTACTGCAAATTTTTTTTGAATTATTGGAACAAGATTTACTAATTTTCCTACAGTTTGATTCCGCAGGTATAGGATGTACCCTAAGAGTTGGTTCTCTTCCAGTAAAAGAACTTTGCATGGTAGAAGTAACTGAAACGAAAGAAAAAGACGAGAAGAATGTCTCAACATCCATATTTCCTAGAAAATATTGGACTCTCCATTTCGATGGAGCTAGAAGTCGCTATGGAGTTGGGGTAGGTGTGATCTTTACTTCTCTAGAGGGAAAGATCCTATCGTTTTCTTTTAAACTAAATTTTGAATGTACAAACAATGACACTGAGTACAAAGCCCTCATCCTTGGTCTCATCATAGCTAAAATGATCGGTGTTAATGACATCAGAGTGTTAGGAGACTCACAATTAGTAGCAAACCAAGTCTCTAAGGTATATGAGACTAGAGTTGAACATTTTTAGCTCTACAAAACAACAGTATTAGATTTGAGCAAAGGATTTAACTTCATATCCATTGAGGCAATCCCACGAGAACAAAACCTTCTCACAGATTCGATAGTAACCTCAGCATCACGTTTCACTCCAAATAGTGAGTTGGAAGACACCCGTTTCATGGTATCCTTTCGTACTGAATCGTTAATAAAGAAAATGTCAACAAACCCTCTTATGACGCATATAGATGAGAATAAATATGCTATCTTAGGTCACAATGACAACGATAGAGCCACTCTTGATTACCTAAATGACTATACAGAGTTACATCTCACCCATCACATGGTAGATTTATCCTTAATCCCACATTCATCTTCTTACTTTGGAACTCCCATGGTGGAGCTTCCCCCACAAAAGGAACTCGACATATACGTGGTAGAGAATGGAGAAGATCTAGAACTACCTCCAGCCCTGCCTGAGTTTGAAGAAGGTAACACTTTTTTAATTAAAGGAAAAATTGATATTAACATCAAAATGGAGGAAGAACCAAAGATCTTGAAAGTAGGATCTTCGTTAACTCTAGAAGAGATAGAAATACACACTCAAATCCTCAAACAACATCAAAAGGATTTTACATTTAATTATAAAGAAATGACGGAAATTACACCACACATCGTGGTACATAACCTCATCCGTAAATCAGATGCAAAGCTAATTAAACAAAAATTGAGACCAATGAAACCCAAAGTAGTGTTGGCTCGAAAATCTGTCGCTTGGGCAGATTTATGGATAGACGAGGCAACAGTGTGCAGGGCATAGCCCCTCTTTGAGTCAGCAAAGTGAAACTGGTTTATTGTTATTCTACCAGCAGGAATCTGTGCAAGTCTCACAATATTCTACCTTTGGGGGTTTGGGATCTCATCCCAGTAGGGTTATTTCCAACTGCAAAAAGAAAGGAATGAAAGAGAGGATGAAAAAAGATCAGGTCCGAAGGGAGAAAAGAAATGAATTCCAAAGCAGAAAGGTCAGAAGGTTTATGTTTTGTGATTGGTACTAAACAGAGCCAAACCTACTTGTATAAATGAACAAAGCAATACTGATGAATAAATGACAATAAAACAGAAGTAGATCCAACAGAATAAACACACAGATTTGACATAAGAAAGATCTAATACAAATAACACATGTATTCAGCACAAAGTCTAAATATTGTATTAATATTTCCTTTTGTTACAAAAAGCTCAAAGTCTTTTCTTCTCACTTCTATTTTTCATCTAAAAGATATCCACCATTCAAATACAACAAGTATTTGAGTATTTATAGAAGAAGGAGAAGGAGGAAGGCAAAAAAGAACCAACCACCTATTTACATAAAATATACAAAATATCTACAAAATATCTCAAAGTCATGTTGACTTTTGACAACTTGATGGATGACATCATCCCATGGTGCAACATGGATGATGTCATCATTTGTGCCAACATACTTTAGACATTTTACAAAAAGAAAGTCGAAGGAGAGAGAGAGAGAAGAGAAAGAATTCATTCATCGGCTGCATGCATTGATCTTCATTGTCGTCCCAGGCCTTGATGCAATCTTGTTGGCTGACGGCCACAAAGTGCCGGTGATGAGGAATGCTGAGAATTACTTCAAAGTGCCGGGCAGTGAGGTTAATTATGACCTCACCCTTCTCGCCATGGACACATCTTGTGTCTTTGTTGCAGCATCGGGCAACCACCATCATAAATTCATTGTTTACGGCACTAACTAGGATCCCACCAGCAAAGTGCAGGGCACTCCCTATCAGCTTGTCCATCTATGGACTTCTTGTGACCCTCTGGGTTCTGACCGAGAATTCCTCCATATCAATACGACCCAGCTCTGAGTCTCTGATGTCTAGGTCACACTCTGCTTGGGACTCGGGCATTCTGACCCTCTGATTCTTATACTTCATTTCTTCTTCTGTGAGCTTGGCCTTGCCTTTAGATTTGATAGGTTTCTTGCTTGATGTTGACATATGTTCTTCTGAACTTAGTTACTGATATGCAAGAATAAGAAGTGAAACCCAATTGAAGAAAGTCGTGTCAGCTGTTTGATTTTCCATTGAAATGCTAATAGAAGAAAGAGTTAGCAATTTAAAGGTCTCAGGGCGCAGGGCGCATGAATGCTGTAGGTTACAGGGCTAAATGGTAAAGCGCACAAGAAAGGGCTGTTGCAGGGGATAAATCAGTGCCAAAGGGCACATGACGCATGGACACTGCATGTTGCATTTTGTTGTTGTTGTAAGCACAGGTGCACCTGTGCCATATGTATGTGTTTTGTAAAGGGCACATGGATTCTTTATGTTGCACGGGAACAGGATGCACCAGAAGCGCATATAATTTTCATGTTGCATGGAACTTCGGTGCACCAAAGGAATATATAAGGTTTGTGTAACATATGATTTTTGTGCGCTTAAGGGAACTTGGTGTGGCGCATGAAAGGTCTGCATGACATGCTGTTGTTGCAATGATGGATGCGCCTGCACTGTTTAAAGCTTTGCACTTAGCGCAGACAATTTCTATGTTGCACACATGCAGGGTGCGCCACAGGGCACAGGTTTTAGCAATGCAACAAATGAATTTAGTGCATCATGAGGGGGCGCGAGGAAAGTGTTTGTAACAAACTAAGGCAGTGCGCCTTGAGGGTGCAACTTTTCACGATGCAGCAGGAAGGGAATGTGCGCCATTGGCGCAACTGTTCTTTGTGTAACAGGGGCGATAGATGCACCAAAGGAGAAGAAAAATACAGTTCTTTTTAAGCATCAATTCTCTCTCTAAGGGGTTTCTATGTGGTTAAGCCTCCTTTTGCAGGGTCATTTGGGGTGATAGAAATGGCTTTAAATAAAGGGTTCCAAGCTAATATTTCAGGACAGAGCTTCCTCTACTAGCAGATCTGGAAAGAGGGGGAAGATCATGTGGAAAGACAGCAGGGGGGAAAGTTCATGATTTCATTCTTTTCAATCCAATTCATACCCACAAGCAGCCAAAAACCACAAACACGAAGCAAAAAAGAAAGAGGACCTCTTACCCCGGATATTTATAACGAAGAAATGTGCAAATGGGTCCACAAAGCAACTCGAAAGCGACAGGGTTGGTGTGCAGACAGGTACAGAGAAAATGACGTGATTTGCGTTGGTGATAATGACAGTGCAGAAATGCCTATTTATAGGCGAGGAAGAAATAAATGTGCCACCAACTTTTTAAGTGGCGCACTAAAAGAGCTGTCGACACAAGAAAACATGTGCCCTTTGGTGCACCAAAATGCTTGTCAACATGATAATATGTGTGCCTATGGCGCACCGAAAGTGGCATCGACAGAGGAATATGTGCGCACTTGGCGCACCAAAAAGGGGCGCAACAAAAGATATGTTGACAGGAAGGCGCATGCGCCTTGGCGCATACAGGAAAGACTCAACATAGAGAGGCGCACCAAAACACCTGTCGACACAAGAAAACATGCGCCAAAGGCTTTAAAGGGGGTGCATGAACATTTGATGTTGCACCATCATTATATGCGCCCGCCCAAAAAGACCAAAGACGGCTAAGTTTGGAAAACTAGATTTCCTGGGAAGGGATTTTGCAACATTCCGAGCGTAAGAAATCCCTGACAAGGGATCAGATCAAAACTTTCGGTAGGGTTATCTGTAAAATTGCCCTTGCCAATTTTACGGGATAACAAGTATCTCTCATGGTGAAGGAAGAAGTAATGAAACTTATCCAGGTAGGGTTCATCAAGCTGGTCGATTACTCTCAGTGGGTATCTAATATCATCCCCGTTCTAAAAAAGAATGGGAAGATATGCATCTGCATAGAATTCTGAGACATTAACAAGGCGTGCCCCAAGAACAACTTCCTGTTACCATCCATCATCATCATCGTTGATGCAATAGCCAAATCAGAATATCTAAACAAGACCAAGCCAAATCAAATCAAATCAGAATATCTGAACAAGACCAAGCCAAAACCATGTTTATATCTCCTTGGGGAACTTATTGCTACACTATTATGCCATTCGGTCTTAAGAATGCTAGCACTACATACCAGCAGGCAATGACATACATATTTAATGATCTTATTCATAAAATCATAGAATCCTATGTAGACGATTTGTTGGCCAAGGCCAAGAAGCACTATGATCACCCAGAAGTGCTCTGCATCATTCTTTCATGTTTGATCGAATACGAAGTCACACTAAACCCAAAAAAATGCGTATTTGGAGTGATAGGAGGGAAGCTCCTAGGTTACATTATATCATCATGAGGGATCGATGTAGACCCAGCCAAAATCCGGGCTATTCTTGAGATGATCCCAATATCAGAAGACTCTGGCATTAGATCGTTTCTTGGAAAGCTCGGTGCAATCCAGAGATTCATTCCAGACTTAAGTTTTGCTGTTCATCCGATCAACAATTTGTTGAAAAAGGATTTTTGAATTATTTGGACAAAGGAATGCCATGAGGCCTTCGAAGTAGTTAAACTCTTCTTATTGTCTCCACCCATGTTAATTCCACCTAGACCAGATCATCCTTTGATCTTATATTCATGAGCTACGGATGTCTCACTAGCCTACATGTTGGCTCAAGAAGATGACGATAAGCGAGAACGTGTGGTCTAATTTACTAGCTGAACATTTCTCAATTATGAAACATGTTATACACAAGTGGAATGAGAATGCCTTGCCATAGTCTTTACAACCAAATTCTTAAGACATTACATGCTAAATCAAGAAACAAGGGTCATGGTAAAACCAGACCATTTACGAACTTTCCTCATGCAAGGGTCCTTGTCTAAAAAGGCTGAATGCTTTATAACCTTAATGGGTGAATTCAAATTAAATTTTGTAAACTAGAAGTATGTTAAGGGAAAAATCATTGCAGATTGGTTAGCTAACAACCCGTTAGATGGAGGTGATCTAGTAGATCTATATTTTCCCGATGAATGCATATATTAAATCAAAACCAGACCTCCCATCTCCAAATGTCCTTAGTATACTAATATTATCAACTTTATCATGGACCATACGTACCCAGAAGGTGATACACTGCAACTAAAAAGGTGGTTACGCATTATCGTAGCTAAATATCTTATTATAGAAAAAGTGCTCTATCATAGGGATTTTGATGGAATGCTTCTAAGGTGTGTTGACACAGAAGAATCCAAGAAGATTCTCTACGAATCCCAAAGTGGAATATGTGGATGTCATTTTGGTGGTCATGCCACTACTTGCAAAATACATTGGATGGGTTATTTCTGGCCCACTCTAGAACATGATGCAGTAGAGTTTGTATGCAGATACCATAAATGCCAAGAATTTTCCCACGAGATTCACATGCCCGCACAAGCTCTACAACCAATCGTGACTCCATGGCCCTTTTCTACATGGGGCCTAGATTTGATAGGGAAATTCTCTCCCTCGTCAATGGATGGCCATAACTTCATAATCACGGCCACCGAATATTTTACCAAATGGGTAGAGGCTATGCCTCTTACTACTGTACCAAGTGTCGTGATCGCCAAGTTCATTTCGAACCAAATTATCTACAGGTATGGTGTCCCGCAAGTCATTATCTCAGATAATGGCACATCCTTTAAGAATGACGAGGTTCATGAGCTATGTAGCAAGTTAAAAATAAACCATCACACAGCCTCTCCTTACTATCCTCAAGCCAACGGGCAGGCTGAAGCAGCAAACAAGACGTTGAAAGCTATTCTCCTCAAAACGGTAAAAGAAAACAAACGAGATTGGCATTTAAAGTTATATCTAGCCTTGTGGGCCCACCAAACCTCAATAAGAACACTGATAGGAGAAACTCCTTTCTCATTGGTATTCAGAGCAGAAGCAGTTCTCCCACTTGAGGTTGAAATACGCAGTCTCCACATCTCACTACAAGGGATTCTGGATGAGGAAGCTTATAGAGAGGCACACCTCTCCCAACTAGAAAGCCTTGATGAGGCCAGGTTAAACGTTGAAAAGTGGCATAGAGCCTATATTGACTGGATGTGTCGGTAGTATAACAAAAAGACCTACGAGTGAGAAATATATGAAGGAGACCTAGTTTTAAGACTAGAAAGCCAGATCAAAAAGAAAACCGATGAAGGAAGAAATTTTTGGCCCAAATGGTTAGGTCCATATCGAGTCATAAAGGACTACGATAACAGTGTGTATCTCTTGTGCACACTGGAGGGTGAGGAATTCAGTGAATCAGTCAATTCGTTGCATCTTAAATGGTTTTACGCATGAAGCATCGACACTATTTGTATAATTATATCTACCTTACATTTTCATTTAGATAGGTTCATTTTGTTCACTCATTTCAAAAAACTTGGTGATCAAGGGACTTGCTCTTAAACAATTCATTACAAACTTCTGGTGGTATTGGCAGAAGCATTCAAATCATACTTCTTCATTTTCATAACATCATCAACTGTTTCAGAATCATTTCATCAATTAAAGCTAGATATGACAAAGTCTTAACGGTAGCCATACCAAGGCCTGCATGCTTGTTCTCACTTTTGTTTCTTCCTAGGATAGGTGTCTTGCCTATGGTCTATTCTAGAAGCTTCATGGTGTCACATCTATCCCGTATATAGATCTCTTTGGAAATAAAAACATACTGACATTTTTCTCAAATAAACAAGTCAAATATAGATACTTTTTTTTTTACTTTTACAAATTTTCCTTGCCCTAACCCAATCTTTGGTGATGAGCTTACATCTCTTACCAGTGATGTAGGGTTGGGAAAGGATGGGAATGCCCCTTACTCACTTGTGCCTTGTCCATGGTGATAAGCCCATGCTTCCTACTAGTAGCAATGGGGCAAGGTGTAGGGGGTCCTCTTGACAATAAATGTTGAAAGTCATAAGCAAATAGTTCAAATAAACCTTTTAAATCTTAATGTAAAAAAAAAATGAACCAGATGTCCAAAATTCCAAAAGAGTTCAAAACCCTGAAAATCAGATTTTGTCAACCAAGTGGCCATTCAACAGATCTAAGTCTAGATAAACTACAAAGTAAGTTGCATTATAAACTATGGAGTCACTTGAGTAGGGTAGGTTTGTAGCATCCTAATTTGGTTCCATCAACTCTTTGTCTATCTCCCATCATTACCAATTCAACACACCTCATAGATTGTGCCCTTTCTAGCTCTCGGTGGTGAGCCCTCACATATTACTAGTTGTGTGGGGTTAGGAGTGGGGCAAGTACATCTGCTCATCATACAAGTTCATCATTACATTTTGTTTAAAACAATATGAAGTACTAGAAAATTGATTATGAAAGCTAAAGTTCAAGATCACAAGTTCATTTGCATCATCATACATTAGCATCACAAAATACAAAAAGAAAAGAAAGCATTTGTGTCATTTGTTCTCCATTGCATACATTCTAAAAAGCATATAAAAACAAGAATTCTAATAAGCATCTAATGTACATGAAAAAAACGAATCACAAAACTCTAGTTAAAATAGAGATCTAGATCCGAAAAGAGATGAATATTATATAATTAGGTTTTGTGTACAATGTCATCATGTGCTAGGCATGGTCAAAATGCTCAATGAGCCCGGAAAATACAATATGGTCGTATAAAAAATCTAGAAAGAGTAACTATAAAAAGGGCCAAGTGGCCTCTCAACCCCTATGAGATTCCTCAGAATGCAACACAACCACATCTAGGACTTCGGCTACGCCGACACTTGGAGTGCAGTGAGGGCTCACTGTCCCGAGCAGTAGCTGTAGCCTCACTATGAGAGCAGCTGCTCATCAGGTACTCTGCAGTCCTATACCCAAATAACTCGGTATGGAGGGGATGTCACCATCTTTGACACATGCCAGACATGGGAAAAAAACATTGGTATGCCTACCAGCTGTTGAAGGCTCCCCCCACATCCATGGATAGCTCAGTGCGAGTATTCTCCATGGGGAGCATCAAGGGTATCAGTACATACACGGTTGAATAAGGTCTCACCACTCATCAGCAGTCTCTGCAAGAAAAGGAGAAAACAAATTAGAAAATAATCAAAATATAAATACAAAAATGAATAAAAGGAGAGATAGTAACTAAGACAATCCTAGCTAAAAAACAAATATTAAAAGAAGAGTGACAACTCACTCGGATATCCGGGCCTCCAAGAGGGATCTCTAGGATCAGCGCCTACAATAGATGCCACCATTGACTGATGTCCTCCTCCTGTGTCTGGGGAAACATAGCATCCTACTATGGACTTATCCTCTCTGCCTAGGTCCCTGAAAGGGCAACTCCTTTGAGACTAGAGTCTCCCTCTCTGCACTACATTGCTATGCCCTATCATCCTGTAAGATATCTTGAGTGTCATGCCACTCAGGATCACTATCCTCCTCTCCACCCAACTCGCTAACCTCCATGTCCTAAGTCTCCTCCTCCATCTTTTCCCCTATGAACTCCTCAGATTCAGAGTCTATATCAATAGGGTCATCACTGCTATGGACAGGACCGGTGGTATTCCGAAGTAATGGTGCCTGAGGAGAACCGATTCTCCCTCGGGCATGTACCAAAGAACCTAGCTACAACAGGGATGCAAGGAGTACCAAAAGTCCAAACCTGGCCTCTAGGACCCTCCCCTAGCCTCCCGAACTGATATGAATACTGGCACCACTAGGGGAAGCATATCAACGTAAGCAAGGCTGAACTATTGAGGTAGTCGATCAAAGGGGTGTGTCTCTACCTTCCCTGTCCTTTCCACAAGCTGCCCTGTAGTACAGTGGGAAATCAAAGTGAGGGTCTCCTTGCCCCACAACCCTACCATGGCCTAATAAGGTGTGGCCTCCATATCATTCATAGTTAGGGAAGCAACTGGCTGGTGGGTTGCTTTAAGAACCAACATCTCTATCCATCTAGCTACCCTCACGACTTTGGGATCCGCCACCTCTATGCCTCTCCCATAAGGGATGATACACTCGTAAACCTAGCTCATAACCAAGGTCGGATGGCTCAAAGAATTTCCTTGTAAGTGAACCACCCTGTACTAAGTCATGATAGGTGGTCCCAAGTATATCGGCTGCCCAGGTATAAAAACCGACCATGTGCCTCAATCTGTGCAATAATAGGGGACCAGCATTAGAGTAAGGTGTCCCCCTCCTTTGTCCCTGATCAATCTTGAGGCAAGGATCCCCATAATGGCCTGATGAATCAAAGGGATAGGCAAGCTAGGAATGGAACAGACTCTCACCCCCTTTTTCGAACCAGTGGCGACAACTGCATCTCCCATATATGTAGCCCACTGAGTTATCTGTGCCCGTGACCCTGCTCGCCTTAAGCGTGAGTTGTCTCCCAATGATCGGGACTCCCAAGATGCGGTAGACATCCTCCAGGGTGATATTCCACTCACCCCTGACTCCTAGAAATGGGAAAGTGTTCTGATCAGCATCCCAATACAAAACAAGTCACATAGTATGTGACTAGAAGGTGCGACATGAGGAACCCGTGATATACATAATATGCCTGCCCTCTGAAGAGTATCCTGCTAATCCTGAGAAAGTGCATCCAACACTACTAAAATCCAGTCACACTCTCTCTCTTGGCTCCATCTGATATATTCCTCCTTCTTCTGCATACACCAAAAAACATGTAAAAAGGAGTAAGTTAGTACTTGAATCACATTAAAAAAATCATTAAAGCATACAAGAAAATGGAAAATGTAAAAACATGTTACAAACAAAGCTATTTTTTCTTTCTGGAAAGGACCGCCGCCTTGAGTAGGGCGGTGGTCTAATAACTGCCACTTCGAAAGGCGACGGTCCTATAACTGCCACCCTGCTCAGGGCGGCAGTTGTGTCCCGCTCTTAAAAATGGGCCACGTGCCTTGAAAACACTCAAAAGTGCTAAAAAATAACCATTTCGACTAAAAAGAGAGCCTACCCATTAGGTGTCCCCCATAAGGACACATTTAAAACTGGAAATTCAAAAATTTCCCCCCCGTGGCGAAGATTTCATCATTTTTACATTTTAGGTATAAAAATGATAAATCGAGAAGAACTAACTTGAGATCTCACAGGTCGATGTTCTACTCGAGGAGGCATGATCACTATCTCGTCACAAATGTTTCGACTATATTATCATCAAAAACTATCACCGGGGGGTCCCAGAGCTCAAAATCAATCAAATCAACACGCACAAATGAATAGGAAAATGAGCCCATTTTTATATATATAGAATTTTGACTTGTTTAAATCCCCTTTTTGCAGGTTTGGAGTGCTGACGGAGGTAAGTTCTTATCCCCGCACAAATGGTAAGTCCTCACTTCATATCATTTTAGTATTTATTTTTCAATTTATTTTATCTATCTACACTTGAGTCCTCTTTTCATTTTGCAGGTAGCAGGAATTTTCGATGGCATAATTTCGACACACAAACATGTCAGGTATTATTTTTAGCTTCCCATTTCGGGACCGCCATACTCAGACCCACCATTTTATGCCTCTTCATGGCTTAAAACGCTTCTCCGATGGGGCAATATGTACGTACCCAAAATTGTAAGGGTATTGTACTGCCAGAACGATGTTACACATGCCCCAATGATGATACAGGTCTCCTCGTAAGGTGTTCAGGATCCGAAAAATCTCTCCAAGTGTACGTTAACATCTCACATGCCTCGCTTAGCCTCCACACGCTTTTTTTTTGCTCTTCTTTCCTCTTTTCCTTTGCATTTTTGTCTTCAGTGATGAAACTACCCGCCTTCCTTGGGTGGCGGTCTCGTGACCGCCACCCAGGTAGGGAGGCGGTCCTGTAACCGCCCCCTGCTCATGGTAGTAGTCCTGAACACGTTTTCCAACACGTTCCACCGATCGCGACTTGCATGAATTTTCAACTTTTACCAGCTTTTTCCACCGCCTTGGCTTGTATTTATGATTTTGGTTCCCTGGAATAGTGTTTCTCCATTGTTTATGGTAAAAGAGTCCTAGTTGGAGTTACCTTGGGGTGAATGGGAATTCTATAAATAGCTAGTTTGATTACAAGAAAATGGCACTGCTCAAAATTTCCCCTCATCTTCTCATTTCAATAATTTAGTCTTTCAGTTCTTGCTTAGGAATTCAGTAGTTTTCATTTGTTGCATGCATAGTTAGTCTTATTTTGCTATTTAGAAGCCACATGATCTTCTTGTTCTAGTGTTATTACTATTTCATACAATAAATTTAGGTAGGATAGTTTCATTTTCAGTCTGAATCCATTAGAGTTGTAGGTTTTTTTCGTCATGAAGGATAGTTTCAGGTTCTAGATGTTTTGTGTTGCATGTCTCGCAATAAATCCCACTAGAAATTACATAAGCCAAGCTCTGTTATCTTGTGCTATCCCTCTCCTACTCACATTATATTTAGTCTACATCTAAAGCTGCCATTTGTTCCAATACCTACTTCTGTTGATGCTAGCATTACATGATTTTCTGGATTCACGTGAGCATGAAGGAACGAGGAGACCACACTGAGGGGACAAAGCCACACACAATCGGATTCGCCACTGTTATGAAAAATCCAAGTTCAAGATTTCAAAGTTCTAGTTAAAATATACCAAATAGAGTAGTGAATTACTTCATTTTGGTTACGTTCATTTTCAATATTATCGGGGAAGTCATGGGGGATCGATAGTTTCTGAGAAACTACGATTCGTTCCTTACTTTTGAGGTAGGATTGAAAATCTTTCAATTAAATTAGATCAGTTATTTAGTTATTTAGAATAGATTCACAACTACACAGACAAGTAGCTTGATATATTAAATAGTTGTTATCATAATTCTGTTAAATATTCTATCAAAAACACAAAAATAGAGAATTTATATATGCTGTGGATATACTTTACATAATTAGTTTACATTGCTTTAATTAGATTTATACTGTTCCTTTTGTATGACAATCACGGGACCTAGGGAGTCCAGAGAATATGTATCTGAGCCAATCGTGCCTCAACCCAATATTGTTGCAGCAATAACTGACATAGACCAAAATCTCTGAATTTAGGTCTTCCGAGCAACAACAGACCTTTAAGAAATCAGCGCACAACTGAGAGGATTAAACATAGAAGATAATAGAGCGCATACATTTCAGTCAAACCAGCTAAACTACAGATTTCCTTAATAGATATCCGCATGACTGTAGAAGGGCTTGAAAGAGAGAAAATGTTCGGTTGTGATCCTTTGGTCCCACAACCAGATGCAGGAGACATCCTCATTGACATAGACACTAGCTTAAGAATTCAAGTTGCCAGAACACCTATAAGTTACTCCAAGAAGATTGCACAAATTATGGTGTTTATACAATTTTGTTGGTGAACCCGAGGTGAATCGAACATGCAACCTTCTGATTTAGAGTATTATTTCTACTTATTCTTCCAATTATTTTACTTTTCTTCTGTTCCACCTTAGTAGCCTTCACAACAGCTTCACCAACAAAATTGGTGAACCCAATGTGAACCAAACTAGTTTTCCTCTTTCAATTCTTTCATCCACCTTCGCTTCTTCCCATTATTCTGTGGGTATTCATATACCCCCCGAATATGTCGAGATTCGATGCATGTGGTAGACCTCTCCTAGGTCTTGAAGCATACTACGATCAACTGAATAGACAACCATCACCCTCACTCTCAGCATGGGGTGACAACTATTCAACTAACCGGTTCTCAACATGAACTCCGCCTCAAAGGACTAGATATAGTTCTTCTTTCCAAATAGAGGAGTTGGATCAGCTCACTCAAATGCAACAACCAGAGCCTTCAGGCTCGAACAACATGATGCTCACTGGAGAATCTGGTTCATCTCCTCAAGTGTTGCTTAGACCGTAAATCAGTAGATAATCATATTCATATCTATTTTTAGATGATGAACATTTAAACGCATTATGCTAGGAGTGAACAATGCTCTCAAAGTATGTACCCACCTATATGAGGTTTACAAACACAACCCGAAGTCTCTTTTTAAAAAAACATCTCCATCCCTCCACCTGTGGGAAATGCCCACGATGGAACTTGGCAGGGTAATGATCAGTTCATAACGGGGTACCATATGCCGATACAATCTTAAAATATACAACCTCCACTAAGGAAAAATAATGTGACTTCACCAAATGAAGTCATCTCAACTTTAGTAGAAAAGTTAGAGGGTTAGAAACTTGCTGAAGCAAATCAAAATTCTTAGTTCATGCAAGTAGGAACTTCCAATCCTCCACATCATCCTAGCAAAGTAGACCTCCTCAAGGAACAAGCAAATTAGGCATGCCTCCTCAGTATTCATAATAAACACCAACTAGAACCACGTTCTCTAATGCCACTCCAGTGGAAACTATGATACCTCCTAGTTTAGTACAAAACAACCCATTTCTGAACAATGCTCCTCCATACTTAAACATGTATTCCAAGTCACCACAGGGAGATATGTTCTCCCTTCTCCTGGGATGTTTGCTTAACCACAGGGATTTCCTTATGTCCCTGCAAATGCATATGGTACGCCATATCAACAACCCATTCCACCTCCACCCCCTCAGGAGGCACCATCGATGGTTGAAACCTATGCGATAGGGACTTATTTAGAATATTTGAAAGAGACTTTAGAATTCACTATATGAAGCATCATGCTTCCAAGACCTCTTCTCAATCTACGCAAATACAAAGGGGAGGGAGACCTAAATGCACATATTAAGGCCTATGCCACATCCATTTGAGAACTGCTCCCTTGGGATGGAGTTGTTGCTAAAATATTCCCCAAAATTTTAAAAGGTATTGCCCTCGATTGGTATTACAGAATACCTGAAGCCTCCATCCATTCATTTAAACAACTCGTTTTAGAGTTCATCAAAGTGTTCGACATGAACAAATTATTGAGAATAGGAATAAGGGAATTCTTCAATATTAAGAAAGAACATAATGAATATGTTGCTCATTTCATCCAAAGATGGCATACAGTCCTTTATTCTTCAGCAAGTGCTCCAAACATGGATCAGATGGAACTATGCAATTTATTCCTTCATTCTCTCAACAGAGAGATAAAGGAAGAAGTCCAGAAGTTCCCACTAAGAACTTATGATGAGGTGCTTAAGGGTGCTCTTCGGATAGATCAAGCTACAATAGATAGCGGTCACAAGGCATATGGAACAAATAGGAGGTTAATCATCCCCCAAAAAATACTACGACTTATCCTACTACCACAAATGCCAATCAAGGACCTAAAATCCTTAACAAAAATAGCGGGGTGACACTAGATGAGTAATTGACCAAGAAAAAAAAGCAAATATTTTAAATGCTCCACCACCGGTTAACAATCAATGAAACAACAATTTTACCCCAACAATCAACGCGGTGGATTTTAATCATCCACAAGTACAAAAACAAAAACAATGACAGATCCATACACATGGTCCAAGTCAAAACTCAACTGGATATCAAAATCAAAGGCAACAAACGCAAAACTTTAATCCTAGTAGTCAAGAGTTTAATCAAAGTTCTGGACCACAACATGTTCCAAACCAAGAACCTAGGGGTTATAATCCCAACTTGTATTATGGTTTCCAAAAAATTTGAGGCCTTGAAACTAGGAATTTCCATGATTACAATAAGTTTATGCAACGCCTGCCAGAAGAACAAAGACAACTCTTCATAGATATGTTCTTAGCAGATCGTGCATTACCTACGCCAAACACTTTCATGGGAGCAGTCTCCCCTCAAAACGTAACTCTTAAGATCTTCAATGATCCACTCCCAAATCACAATAACAATAATAAAATTAAATCAAAATGGGAAGAATAAAGGTGTAATGACAAGAAATAATGATCATGAAGCCTCAACTTCACTAAATCCACATGTCGCACCACAATTAGGAAGTCAGCGATGAACCAAGATAGTTGGTCTAGTGGAGTTAGATACTGAGCTACACGTGGAAGCCATAACAAGGACACGAGAGTATTCCTCTTAGCCAAATCCAAGTTACCCACTAGAGCCGGATAACATTCAACAAACATTAGTAAAACCTGTAGGTGCCTATGATTTAATTGATGACCTAACAAAGACCTTCTCTCACATCTCCTTTTTGGACTTGTTGAAGAAATCTCCTTCCCATAGGGGATACTTTGTTAGAAGAATTAGGTTTAGGTCATTTAATTAACATCACTCCACCTCCTGAAACATAGGTAAACCATATAAACTTTGACATCCACCCTCCAGGGCAGCCAGATAGGGATACCAAATTTATATTCAACAAAATCAAAATGCCAACAGATGCAGAAATTGCATGTAGAGGTGATCCAACCTTGCATTTACAAGTGTGGGTTTATAACAATTACGTTAAATGTGTAATGGTGGATGATGGGGCAGCAGTTAACATTGTCCCCTTCTCTTTCCTTCAAAATCTAGGATATGGAGAAACAAACTATTCCACAATGAGAAATACACTAAGAGGTTATGACAGCCTTAAAGCCACTTCGATTGGGACTATAATACTACTAGTCACCTTAGGACCCAAAACAATCCTCACTGAGTTTTATATTATAGATCGGGAAACCAACTATAATATGATCCTCGACCGACCATGGATACATCATATGAAGGCAATCCCTTTTAACGTTATTTCAGGAAAAAAGTTCTTACACTTAGGAAATATATTCATAGCAAAAGGTGACCCGAAACCATTCGACATACACCTAGTAGATCTGAAGAAAAGACCAGGCATTCACTCTGAGTTCAAACTCCCAACAAACCAACTTAATAAACCAATCGACTCAAAACCAGAAGAAAATTTGATACCTACAACAGAACTAGAAATTTAGAACCTAGTCAAGAGCGTCCCAGTCCTCAAGGATGAAGCTAATGTTGTAGAAATAGTATCATTAGGAACTACTACTACAAAAATTGTCGAATTACTGGAACAAGATCTACCAATTTTCCTACCGTTTAATTCTGCAGGCATGAGATGTACCCTAGGAGTTGGTTCTCTTCTAGCAGAAGAACTTTGCATGGTAAAAGTAACCAAAACAGAAGAAATAGATGCAAATAATGTCTCAGCATCCATATTTCCTAGAAAATATGGGACTCTTCATTTCGATGGAGCTAGATGTCACTATGGGGCTGGGGCAGGTGTGATCTTTACTTTTCTCGAGGGAAAGATCCTACTGTTCACTTTTAAATTAAATTTTGAATGTACAAACAATGGCGCTGAGTATAAAGCCCTCATCCTTGGTCCTCATCATAGCTAAAAGGATCAGTGTTAATGACATCAGAGTGTTAGGAGACTCATAATTAGTAGCAAACCAAGTCTCTGAGGTATATGAGATTAGAGCTGAATATTTACAGCTCTACAAAACAACAGTATTAGATTTGAGCAAAGGATTTAACTTCATATCCATTGAGGGAATCCCATGAGAACAACACCTTCTCAAAGATTCGATAGCAACCTCAGCTTCACGTTTCACTCTAAATAGTGAGTTGGAAGACACCAGTTTCATGGTATCCCTTCGTACTGAATCGTTAGTAAAGAAAAAAATCAACAAAACCCTCTTCTAACACACATAGCTGAGAATAAATATACTATCTTAGGTCACGTTGACAGCGATAGAGCCACTCTTGATTACCTAAACGCCTATACAGAGTTACATCTCACCCATCACATGGTAGATTTATCTTTAATCCCACATTCATCTTCTTACTTTGGAAATCCCATGGTAGAGCTTCCCCCACAAAAGAAACTCGACATATACACGATAGAGAATGGAGAAGATCTAGAACTACCTCCAGCCCCCACCTGAGTTTGAAGAAGGTACCACTTCTTTAATTGAAGGAATGATTGATATTAACATCGGAACGGAGAAAGAACAAAAGATCTTGAAACTAGGATCTTCGTTAACTCCAAAAGAGATAGAAATACACAATCGAATCCTCAAAGAACATCAAAAGGATTTTACATTTAATTATAAAGAAATGACGGGAATTACACCACACCTCGTGGTACATAACCTCATCACCAAATCAGATGCAAAGCCAATTAAACTAAAATTGAGACCAATGAAACCCAAAGTAGCTCTCATGGTGAAGGAAGAAGTAATGAAACTTCTCCAAGTAGCGTTCATCAAGTTAGTCGATTACTCTCAGTGGGTATCTAATATCATCCCCATTCTCAAAAAGAATGGGAAGATACACATCTGCATAGAATTATGAGACATTAACAAGGCGTGCCCCAAGGATGACTTCCAGTTACCATCCATCAATGTTTTCGTTGACGTAGCAAATGGATTTGAGATTTTGTCTCTCATGGATGGGTTCTCAGGATACAATCAAATTAGAATATCTGAACAAGACCAAGCCAAAACCACATTTATAATTCCTTGGGGAACTTATTGCTATGCTGTTATGCCATTTAGTCTTAAGAACGTTGGCGCTACATACCAGTGGGTACTGACATACATATTTCATGATCTTATTCATAAAATCATGGAATCCTATGTAGATGACTTGTTGGCCAAGGCTAGGAAGCGATGTGATCACCTGGAAGTGCTCCACATCATTCTTTCATGTTTGATCGAATACAAAGTCACACTAAAACCAAGAAAAATGCATATTTAGAGTGACAGGAGGGAAACTCCTACGTTACATTATATCATCATGAGGGATTAATGTAGACACAGCTAAAATCTGGGCTGTTCTTGAGATGATCCCACCATCAGATGACTCTAGCATTAGATCGTTTCCTGGAAAGCTCGATGCAATCTGGAGATTCATTCAGGATTTAAGTTTTGCTGTTCATCTGATCAACAATTTGTTAAAAAAGGATTACTGCATTATTTAGACAAAGGAATGCCATGAGGCCTTCGAAGTAGTTAAACGCTTCTTTACTGTCTCCTCCCACGTTAATACCACCTAGACCAGATCATCCTTTGATCTTATATTCATGAGCTACGAATGCCTCTCTAGCCTACATGTTGGCTCAAGAATATGATGATAAGTAAGAACATATCGTCTATTTTATTAGCTGAATGCTGCTTGATTATAAAACATGTTATACGCAAGTGGAACGAGAATTCCTTGCCATAGTCTTTGCAACCAAATGCTTAAGACATTACATGCTAAATCAAGAAACAAGGGTCATGGTAAAAACAAACCATTTACAAACTTTCCTCATACAAGGGTCCTTGTCTAAAAAGGCTGGATGCTCTATAATATTAATGGGTGAATTTGAATTAACTTTCGTAAACCAGAAGTCCGTTAAGGGAAAAATTATTGCAGATTGGTTATCCGACAACCCGTTAGACGGAGGTGATTTAGTAGATCTATATTTTCCCGATGAATGCATATATTACATCAAAACCAGACCTCCCATCTCCGAATGTCCTTGGTATACTAATATTATCAACTTTATCATGGACCATACATACCCAGAAGGTGCTACACCACAAAATATAAGGCAGTTACACATTATCGTAGCTAAATACGTTATTATAGAACAAGTGCTCTATCATAGGGATTTCGATGGAATGCTTCTAAGGTGTGTTGACATACAAGAATCCAAGAAGATTCTCTACGAATCCCACAGTGGAATATGTGGAGGCCATTTTGGTGGTCATGCCACTGATTGCAAAATACATCAGATGGGTTATTTCTAGCCCACTCTAGAACATGATGCAATAGAGTTTGTACGCAGATGCCATAAATGCCAAAAATTTTCCCACGAGATTCACATGCCCGCACAAGCTCTATAACCAATCGTGATTCCATGGCCCTTTTCTACATGGGGCCTAGATTTGATAGGGAAATTATCTCCCTCATCAACGAATGACCATAACTTCATAATCACGACCACCGAATATTTTACCAAATGGGTAGAGGCTATGCCTCTTACCACTATACCAAGTGCCGTGATCACGAAGTTCATTTTGAACCAAATTATCTACAGGTATGGTGTCCCACAAGTCATTATCTCAGATAATGGAACATCCTTTAAGAATGATGATGTTCATGAGCTATGTAGAAGTTCAAAATAAACCATCACACAGCCTCTCTTTACTATCCTTAAGCCAACGGGTAGGCTGAAGCAACAAACAAGACATTGAAATCTATTCTCCTCAAAACAGTAAAAGAAAAAAAAGGAGATTAGAATTTAAATTTATATGTGGCCTTGTGGGCCCACCAAACCTCAATAAGAACACTGATAGGAGAAACTCCTTTCTCATTGGTGTTTGAAGCAGAAGCAGTTATCCCACTTGAGGTTGAAATACGCAGTCTCCACATCTCACTACAAGAGATTCTGGATGAGGAAGCTTATAGAGAGGCACACCTATCCTAACTAGAAAGCATAGATGGGGCTAGGTTAAACGCCAAGTAGTGGCATAGAGCCTATGCTGACCGGATGTGCTGGCAGTATAACAAAAGACCTATGAGTGAGAAATATATGAAGGAGACCTAGTTTTAAGACTAGACAGCCGGATCGATAAGAAAACCATTCGAAGGAAGAAAGTTCTGGCCCAAATGGTTAGGCCCATATTGAGTTGTAAAGGACTACGGTAACGGTGCGTATCTCTTGTGCACACTAGAGGGTGATTAATTCAGTGAATTAGTCAATTCCTTGCATCTTAAATGGTTTTACGCATGAAGCATCGACACTATTTGTATAATTATATCTATGTTACATTTTCATTTAGATAGGTTCATTTTGTTCACTCGTTTCGTAAAACTTGTTGATCAAGGGACTTTCTCTTAAGCAATTCATTACAAACTTCTGATGGTATTGTTAGAAGCATTCAAATCATACTTCATTTTCATAATATCATCAACTTTTTCAGAATCATTTCATCAATTAAAGCTAGATATGACAAAGTCTTAACGGTAGCCATACCAAGGCCTGCATGCTTGTTCTGACTTTGGTTTTTTCCTAGGATAGGTGTCTTGCCTATGGTCTATTCTAGAAGCTTCATGGTGTCACATCTATCCCGTATATAGATCTCTTTGGAAATAAGAACATACTGACATTTTTCTCAAATAAACAAGTCAAATATAGATCAAATAGAAAATTTTACTTTTACACATTTCCTTGCCCTACCAACCTTCGGTGATGAGCTTGCATCTCTTACTAGTGACGTAGGGTTGGGAAAGGATGGGAATGCCCTTACTCACCTATGCCTTGTCCATTGTGATAAGCCGATGCTTCCTACTAGTAGCATGGGGCAAGGTGTAGGGGGTCCTCTTGATAGTAAACGTTGAAATTCATAAGCAAATAGTTCAAATAAACATTTGAAATCTTGAGTAAAAAACAAATGAATCAGATGTCCAAAATTCCAAGAGAGTTCAAAACCCGTCAAACCATATTTTGTCAACCAAGTGCCCATCTACAAATCTAAGTCTAGATAAACTACAAAGCAAGTCGCCTTCTAAAATATGGAGTCACTCAAGTAGGGTAGGTTTGTAGCGTCCTAATTTGGTTCCACCAACTCTTTTTCTATCTCCCATCCTTACCATTTCAACACACCTCATAGCTTGTGCCCTTTCTAGCTCTCAGTGGTGAGCCCTCGCATCTTACTAGTTGCATGGGGTTAGGAGTAGGGAAAGTGCATCTGCTCATCATACAAGTTCATCATTACATTTTTTCACAACAATACGATGTACCAGAAAATTGCTAATGAAAGATAAAGTTCAAGATCACAAGTTCATTTGCATCATCATACATTAGCATCATGAAATACAAAAAGAAAGAAAGCATTTGTGTCATTTATTCTCCATTGCATACATTCTGAAAAGCATATAAAAATAAGAATTCTAATAAGCATCTAATGTACATGAGAAAATGAATCACAAAACTATAGGTACTAAGAGATCTAGATCCGAAAAGAGATGAATATATGTATATATATATAATTAGGTTTTGTGTACAATGCCATCATGTTCTAGACATGGTCAAAATGCTCAATGAGCCTAGAAAATATAAAATGATCGTATAAACAATCTAGCAAGAGTCACTACAAAAAGGGCTAAGTGGCCTCTCAACCCCTATAAGATCCCTCAGAACCCACACGACTATGTCTAGGACCCCTGCTACGCTGGAACTCGGAGTGCACTGAGGGCTCACGGTCCTGAGCAGTAGCTGTAGCCTCACTATGAGAGAGGCTCCTCATCAGGTGCTCTATAGTCCTATACCTTTCTAACTCGGTACGGATGGATGTCACCATCTTGGCCACATGCCAGACAAGGGCAAAAACATTGGTATGCCTACCAACTACTGAAGGATCCCCCGCATCCACGGATAGCTCAGCGTGAGTCTTCTCCATGGGGAGCATCAGGTTATCAGTACATACCCAGTGAATCAAGTCTCACCACTCATCAGAAGTCTTTGCAAGCAAAGGAGAAAACAAATTAGATTCTAATCAAAAGATAAAAATAGAAATGAATAGAAGGAAAGATAGCAACTAAGGAAATCCTAGCTAAAAAAAATATTAAAAGAAAAGTGACAACTCACTTGGATCTCTGGGCTTCTAAGAGGGATCTCTAGGATCAGCACCTGCAACAGATGCTGCCACTAACTGATGTCCTCCTCCTATGTCTGGGGAAATATAGCTTCGTACTATAGACTCATCCTCTCCACCTAGGTCTTGAGAGGGAAACTCCTCTGAGACTAGAGTCTCCCTCTCCGCACTCTACTCTGCCCTCTCACCCTGTAAGATCTCCTGAGTGTCATGCCACTTGGGATCACTATCCTTCTCTCCACCTGACTCACTGACCTCCATGTCCTCAATCTCCTCCTCCATCTCTCCCTATGTGAACTCCTTAGACTCAGAGTCTATATCAATAGGGTCATCACTACTATGGGTAGGACCGGTGGTAATCTGAAGTAAAGGTGCCTAAGGAGCACTGATTCTCCCTCGAGCACGTACCACCTGCCTAGCTTTAATACAGATGGTAGGAGTCACAATAGTCCAAACCTGGCCTCTATTACCTCCCCTGGCCTCCCAAACTAATCTGAATACTGGCACCACTGGGGGAAGCATATCAACATAAGCAAGGCTGAAATGCTGAGGCACTCAATCAAAGGGGTGTGTCTCTACCTTCATTGTCATATCCATAAGCTTCCCTGTAGTAGAGCAGGAAATCAAATTGAGGGTCTCCTCACCCCACAACCCTACCATGGCCTGATAAGGTGTGGCCTCCATATCATCAGTAGTCAAGGAAGTAACTAGCTAGTGGGGTGCTCTAAGCACCGACGTCTCTGTCCATTTAGCTGCCCTCACGGCTCCGGGATCCGCCACCTCTATGCCTCTCCCATAAGGGATGATACACTTGTAAACCCAACTCATAACCAAGGTTGGATGGCTCAAAGACTATCCCTGTAAGCGAAGCACCCTGTACAAGTCGTGATAGGTGGTCCTAAGTATATCGGCTCCCCAGGCATAAATCCAACCATGTGCCTCAATCTGTGCAATAATAGGGGACCAGCAGTAGAGTAAGGTATCCCCTCCCTTGTCCCCGATCAATCTGGAGGTAAGGATCCCCATAATGGCCTGGTGAATCAAAGGGTTAGGAAAGATAGGAATGGAATGGAATCTCACCCCCTTTTTTGAACCAATGGAGACAACTGCGTCTCCCATATATGTAGCCCACTGAGTTATTTGAGCCCGCGACCCTGCTGTCTCAAGTGTGAGTCATCTCCCGATGACCGGGACTCCCAAGATGCAGTAGACATCCTCCAGGGTGATAGTCCACTCACCACTGACTCTTGAAAATCAGAAAGTGTTCTGATCAGCATCCCAATACGAAAACAGGTCACATAGTATGTGACTAAAAGGTGTGACATGAGGAACCCGTGATATACGTAATATGTCGGCCCTCTGAAGAGTATCTTTCTCATCCTGAGAAAGTGCATCCAACACTTCTTGAAGCCAGTCACACTCTCTCTCTCTCGGCTCCATCTGATATATTCCTCCTCCTTCTGTATACACCCAAAAACATGCAAAAATGAGTAATTTAGTACTTGAATCACATTGGAAAAATCATTAAAGCATACAGGAAAACTGAAAATGCAAAAAACATGTTAAAAACAAATTTGTTTTGTCTTTCTGGAAAGGACCGTCGCCCTGAGCAGGGTGGTGGTTCCATAACCACCACTTTGAAAGGCAGTGGTCCTGTAACCGCTGCCCTGCTCAGGGTGGCGGTCGTGTCCCACATTTAAAAAATGGGTCACATGCCCTAAAAACGCTCAAAAGTGCTAAAAAATGACCATTTTGACTAAAAAGAGAGCCTACCAATTAGGCGTCCCCCCTAAGGACACATTTAAAATTGGAAATTTCAAAAATTTCCCCCCCATCGCGAAGATTTCATCATTTTTACATTTTAGGTATAAAAATGATAAATCGAGAAGAGCTAACCTGAGATCTCGCGGGTCGATGTTCTGCTCGCGGAGGCATGATCACTATCTCGTCACAAACATTTCAACGATATTCTCATCAAAAACCATCACCGGGGATCCCAGAGCTCAAAATCAATCAAATCAACATGCGTAAATGAATAGGAAAATGGGCCCATTTTTATATATATAGCATTTTGACTCATTTTAAATCCCCTTTTCACAAGTTTGGACCACCGACAGAGGTAAGTTCTTATCCCCGTGCAAATGGTAAGTCCTTATTTCATATCATTTTAGTATTTATTTTTTGATTTATTTTATCTATCTACACTTGAGTCCTCTTTTCATTTTGACACATGGATGTTGTAGGTATAATTTCTAGCTTTCCATTTCAGGACTGCCATACTCGGACCCACTGTTTTATTCCTCTTCATGGCTAAAATGCTTCTTTGAGGGGGAATATGTACGTACCCAAAATTGTAAGGGTATTATACCACCAGAATGATGTTACACATTCCCCAATGATGATACAGGTCTCCTCGCAAGGTGTTCGATATCAGGAAAAGCTCCCTAAGTGTACGTTAACATCTCGCATGCCCCACTTAGCCTCCACATGCTTTTTTTCCTCTTTTCCCCTCTTTTCCTTTGCATCTTTTTCTTCAGTGACGAAACTGCCACCTTGCCTGGGCGGTGGTCTCGTGACCGCCGCCTAGGTAGGGCGGCGGTCCTGTAATCACCCTCTACTCAGGGTGGCAGTCCTGAATGCATTTTCCAGCATGTTTTTCCAATCACGACTTGCCCGAATTTTCAACTTTTACCATCTTTTTCCAGTGCCTTGGCTTGTATTTATGTTTTTGGTTCCCTGGAATAGTGTTTCTCCATTGTTTATGGTAAGAGATTCCTAGTTGGAGTTACCTTGGGGTGAATGGAAATTCTATAAATAGCTAGTTTGATTACAAGAAAATGGTGCCCTCAGAATTTCCCCTCATCTTCTCATTTCAATAATTTAGTCTTTCAGTTCTTGCTTAGGAATTCAATAGTTTTCATTTATTGCATGCATAGTTAGTCTTATTTTGCTATTTAGAAGCCACATGATCTTCTTTTTCTAGTGTTATTACTGTTTCATACAATAAATTGAGTTAGGATAGTTTCATTTTCAGTCTGAAGCCATTAGAGTTGCAGGTTTTTTTTGTCAAGAAGGATAGTTTCAGGTTCTATATGTTTTGTGTTGCATGACTCGCAATAAATCCTGCTAGGAATTATATAAGCCAAGCTCTGTTCTCTTGCGCTATCCCTCTCCTACTCGCATTGTATTTATTCTACATCCAAAGCTGCCATTTGTTCCAATACCTACCTTTGTTGATGCTAGCATTACATGATTTTTTGGATTCACGTGAACACGAAGGAATGAGGAGGCCACACTGAGGGGAAAAATCCACACACAATTGGATTTTCCACTGTTCTACAAAATCCAAGTTCAAGCTTTCAAAGTTCTAGTTAAAATATACCAAATAGAGTAGTGAATTACTTCATTTCGGTTACGTTCATTTTCGATATTTCCAGGGAAGTCGTGGGGATCGATAGTTTCTGAGAAACTACGATTCGTTCCTCACTTTTGAGGTAGGATCAAAAATATTTCAATTAAATTAGATCAGTTATTTAGTTATTTAGAATAGATTCACAACTGCACAGACAAGTAGCTATACTCGGCTACCTCGTTTGTTTTTAATTCTGCTATTAGGTTAGTTGTCATTTTCTTGATATATTAAATAGTTGTTATCATAATTCTGTTAAATATTCTATCAAAAATACAAAAATAGAGAATTTATAAATGATGTGGATATACTTTGCATAATTAGTTTACATTGCTTTAATTAGATTTATATTATTCCTTTTGTATGACAATCACGGGACCTAGGGAGCCCTGAGAATACATATTCGAGCCAATCGTGCCTCAACCCATTATTGTTGCAGCAATAACTGACATAGACAAAAATATTTGAATTCAGGTCTTTTGAGCAACAACAGACATACAAGAAATCAGTGCACAGCTGAGAGGATTAAACATAGAAGACGACAAAGCACATACGTTTTGGTCAAAGCAGCCAAACTACATATTGCCTTGATAGATATCCGACTGATTGTAGAAGGGCTTGAAAGAGAGAAAATGTTTGGTTGTGATCCTTTGGTCCCACAACCAGACACAGGAGACATCCTCATTTACATAGACACTGGCTTAAGAATTCACGTTTCCAGAACACCTGTAAGGTACTCTGAGAAGATTGCGCAACTTTTAGTTCTAAACATAGAGGCCAAAAAGGCATACGACTACTAGGTATTAGGGATTAGGGATTGATTCTTCACATGACCATAGGAGGTCCACAACAACCATGAACTTACGGTTATGATCCACAGGTCCCATAACCTAACGAGCCCACAGGTCAATCAGACGTTGATGCTGGTTTACGCACATTAGTATTTAGGTCCTCTCCACTTCCACCACACATTATCGCACAACTATCCTCACTAGACATAACAGCTAATCAAGCTAAGGATTTCTAGACTAGACCAGAGAATCACCCATAGAATCCACTATATATCCGTCATCCATTTTCATGACCCTATCGGGAGAAATATACGAAGCACCCATAGGCTATCTTCCACGTATTTCACAACCTATAGATTGGATCACGCCAGAGATTGATATTTATTGGAGCCTTCAAGCAGTCATCCTCGTCAAACAATCTATCATGCTAGTTTAGGTTAGGAGGGTCTTCTTTGCCTTAGATTTGAAGATTCCATTAGTGCATGTCGAAGACATAAGATTGCCTAACTAGTTTTTCTGCACCCCACATATATTCTATCCCCACCGGCTATCTCGGTACGACCTCGGGAGGTTGGGTGCAAGGAAGAGTTGCTTGTAGATTCCCATGCTTGCTTGTCACTTTTCCATCATATAGTTTCCTCTACCCTTCTTGTTAAGTAATCAGTGCAAGTGATGATGTAACATGAGCCAGTCCTTCGCGTGGCATGTGAGATTGGTCCTACAAATTCAATTGCCCATTTTTCAAATGGTTCAGTGCTAGCCATCGGTCACAAGGGAATTTCATCCCTCCTAGTTTTTCCAAGGTGCTAGAAATGATCACAGGCCTTGCAAAACTCAATACAATCCTGGTAGATACTCTCCCACCAAATCCCTATAAGTAGAATCTTCCACGTGGTTGCATTTCTTCCCGATTACAATGCACTCATGTTATAATATGCATAGGCACAGAACCTCATCTTCTTTAGACTTGTAAAATTATCAATCCATTAGGCTTGTATTTTTCTTGGATATACATATATCCTAATGTTTGGACTGTGTAATTCATGAATAAATCTGTCATTCCTTATAAAAAAAATCAAACATCTCACATGTACAACCGTGCAATATCTCATACGTCATAGCATAATATTCCGCAACCTAAATAGTTATACATATGACATGGTAGCTTGAATTATCTACACATCCTCCCCTGATGATATAATTATTTCTAATAGATCTGATTAGTTTAAGGATTTGACTCGTTAGTTTATTTTACTAGTTCAACTTCTCAAATTCCTTTCAATAATAAGTATGCATACGATTTTTGTACACAATTGTATGAATTTTTTCATCTAAATTATAAAAAGTACTTCTTTATTGCCATTATGCAAGTCTACTGTAAAAAAATTATTTTTTTCTCCTAAATACTTACAGGGGTGTCATGCAACACAAATATCATTGACAGTTCCTTGCGCTCAGTAGTGTGTGCACTTGTGTTCTGTTAATAAAAACTTCCTACTATTCATCCAAAAGGGGTGATGAAAAATCCCCTGGGACCTTGTAATTTGTGCTTAGATAACTTTATATTGAAGGGTTGTTTAAAAGAAATTTATATGCACTAAAGGAATAGTGGGGAACACACACCAGTAGATTCGTAATATTTTTGACACAAAACATAGACATATCCTTTAATGTGTCAGAACCACATTTGACCCTGTTAATCTCCACCATTTAAAAAAAAAAAGTAGTTTATAAGAAATTGATTCCATGGGCATGGTACAGTACTTATTGCATATCACTTTGTTAAAATTCCTGTAGCATATTCCGTATGCCAAATTATTAGATGAATCCTCATAGTTCACTCTAGTATCAGGAAAGCTCCCCCAATATCATCCACTAATTGTACCCCCTTTGGTGGGATCCCCCATTTCCATGCCCTTACCCTATTTATAACAAGCATGACATCGGGCTCTAAATGGACAAGCAAAGTAACATGCATCAATGTCTCCATGGATAGGCTCAATAGTACCCAACATCGTCTAATATTATCTTAGCCTCAGATTTTCACAATGCCATTTGTACTAGCGCATCCACAGTCTAGTCATCTAGAGTGGACTTCAATTAAATTTACTAGAGGCCTACCTGCTGATTAAGACATTGGAGTTTAGGGTGTCATCGTAACCTCTTTTGACGATAGAGTGTGTGCTAAAATTGATGGGAGTAGGAGGCACATTATTGATAAATAATGTCTGTGACTAGTATTCACAACTAGTAGGGAATGCTCTACTGTCAATGGTTGAAAGTTTAAATATCATGGTGCCAAGGGTTGTTAATGACCCAACATTTAAGTTCATACCATAGTATGTTTAGGTAGATTATACAAAGGTGTCTTAAGAGGATGCATTTTTCTGAAAGAAAAAAAATTCAACTTGTATGGGGTTGATTTCGACATCATTGACTACTCAAATATTTGATAGTTACCATAGTATCTGCAGACTTATTATGAATTATAGGGATTTTGAGTCTAGTTTCTAATGCTACTGAAAATTTACCTTGAAAATGGCTAATCTTACCAGTGGGTCATTTAACTAAAATACCAATAGATGATTTTCATATTTGACTTAGTATTCATAATAGAGTAACTTGTCGTGCCCCCATGATAAGTAATAAGTCACCATTTAGTATTTTTGACCAACTGTTTAAGGTTCCATGATATGCTAGGAGTTTTAATCCAGCTATGATAGATTCATATTCAGTAGATATTATTAGTACAAGGGAATGTTAGGAGGAATGATATGGGGAATACACAATTCTATCAAGTGTTGATAAAAAAATAGTAGCTTATGATCTATGGAAGCCTAACAAGATTCATCAAAGAATAAAGTTCACACTGGTGAAATATCTATGTATAAGAGGTCTTTATCTAGTAATTTATCTTTGAGGAATGAATTTGATGTAAAATTCACTAAGTAGCACGACCAATAATGGAAGATTTTGCACCATGATAATGGGTCTAGAGAGGAGATTACACTTCAAGGGGATCTACCTTAGTGATAAGTTAT
The DNA here is from genome assembly GCA_019776745.2 of Taxus chinensis. NCBI lineage: Eukaryota > Viridiplantae > Streptophyta > Pinopsida > Cupressales > Taxaceae > Taxus > Taxus chinensis. Next base: position 619,836,230 of record CM034149.1, on the reverse strand, counting down.
GGTTGTGTGATTGATTAAGTAATGGAAACCTGTAGTATTACGGAATGCGAAAGTGAATGGTAAGAATAATTTTTTTAGATTTGAAGAGACTTTGTTTTATCTTATGCTCAATGAGTGTTTAATAAGATGGATAAATTGCCTATTATTTTGATCTTGATCATTGTGGAAGTGTCACTTTTACATATATCTCCTACATAATATTCACCAGTTGCTATGATTGTGTCAAGAAGTCCATGGGTTTAGGCTTGCGAGTGGTGACATAACCGGATCCCAAGCCTGGAATAAAGAGGTATTTATTTTGGTTTGGGAAAAGAGAAATCTTGGAAATATTGATTCCATGTACGAATTGTGCGTCTTTCTTATAGTAATTAATTGTCCCCCCAATGATGACATTTATCATCTAATTGTGATATAAAATGTCTGCAATGGATTCTGATTTTGTCCTTGCAATATTGTGTACATTGTTTAATGATTTTGGGGAGGATTTCGAATTTGTCCCCTGATGGCACTAGTTGACCTTTGCGGGATCATACTTCTATAAACATCGAGCTAAGGACAAGAGGAAATTCAATCTTAATACATTGAAGCGATTAGAAGTCACACCGAGAATACACATTTTTTTGGGTTTAGTAAAACCTTATGACTCAGGGCAAGGTACATTTCAAATATGCATCTCAACACACTTGGATGACCTATCCATGTTTTGGAAAATTGGCATGAAATATATCATCAACATGTAGAGAATCCATGATATCTTGTAACATGAATCACGAAATATAACAGTCATGATAATCGTTGATATGGATGAATAAATTGCATTTTTCTTCCCAAAAGGCATGAACCTTATAACATAAGAATGACATATGGTTATTACCATGTTATTTTGTGCTGAAAACTTATTTAGTGATGCATTTAACCTTGGTTATAGCCAGAAAATGCATTAACCTTTAGGGAGAGCATTTTATAGCATGTTCGTAGAGTCGATGATCAATGTCTATGTCGGGTACATTGAAAGTCGTCTTTTGGAAAATCTTATATTACCAATGTCCTAACAAATATGTGCATGACCCTAATGTTGAGAAGTTTTCTTATATATTGGCACTATGTTTGGATAATTACATTTGGAGTATTCGATTGGTCATATAAAGTAAGCCTCGAGTATTTGTTTCATTGAGTTAATATTAATTACAAGTAATGCTACCTATAATGAAGACCCTGCATTTAAGAACATCTAATGTTGTTGATCAAAATGTGTACACACTGTTAAAAACGTACATAAAGTTTACTACACTGTAGGTGGCAAAAGACACTACCAAGAGATATGTAATGCTACACGCCATGCACTAACTATATTTTATAGGTCCATGTGATAAACATAATTAATAAACATTTTATGAGGAAATTCGTGAACTCTAGTGCATTATTGAAGTTAGATAGAAAAACACTGATGAAAGCAGTTGTAGAGAAGTCTTTGGTCAAATATCGAGGTGTACCGATGTTAATAAAAATCTGTGGAAGGTTCCTGAATCAGATCATGAAGCAATTCTTGCTACTGTTATTATGAAAAGAGATGATCTATTGCGGTTGATTGGATAGAATTTGCAAAGATATGGTCTTCATGAGTTGTAATTTGAATGAGTTAGTATTAGGGGAAACACATGAATTTTGTTTGTGATTTTAGGTCTGATTTAAAATTATATGTTTGATGCTTACTAACATGTTCGTATGTAGGTTTTAGCTATGGTGCCAAATTTTATTCTTCCACTTATTATTTAAGGTTGACACTGTCAGGTGGAGGATATGAATATTCTCGAAGCCATCCGAAGCTAAGAGTAGGTGAATATCATCAAGGTCAATACTAGAAATTCTTTTTTCACCACCTATGATTAGTAGAAGGGAATTGGATTACGAGTTCCAAGGAACTCTTCAATGGACTCATTGTTTTGAAATTTTTCCATGGCCACATGATGTAATTGGTTGTGATCAATGAGACTTAGATGAATATTCTTGAAATCAATGACATTAATGGTAATGTGTTTAAAGAAGAGATTCGTTTCTATAATTATTTTAAAGAGACTATGTGTAGAACATGTTTCATTGTCAGAATTGGTATCATCGTCGCTACTTGAGACTAATACGAGACTTACGTTAATTGTTTTGAAACCGAGGTTTTTTTTAAAAGATTTTCATAAAAAAAAAAAGATCTAGGTGACTTTATTCATTTTTATTGATTCCTTTACCCTTCCATCACATGTTTTTTCATTATTTGATGAGCTTTGACAAATTAAGGGGACTCATAATAGGAAGCGTGTTCATCATTGTATAAACAAGATCCTGAGGAACTTGGAATATGTTCTTCAACAAGATGTTTTAACTCTTGACAAACCAATTTACCCATGTTATAACTGGGAGAGGTTCTGATGTGAGAAGCATTGGGTTTGCCATAGTTTTGTGGGGATTTACTGATGTGAAAATAATTCACAATGTTCTTGAATTGGTAGTCATCACAACCTTCATCGATGATTTTGAACAGATGTGTCGAGGAATTAGTAGGTACCTTGCATTGTGTACAAGGTAGTTTCGTGGTGTTAAAAGATAGAGAGAATGGGTTATAAGAAGAGGATGGTGGATTAGAGGAAGAATCTTGATTAACAGAAGGAGATGGTATTTTAATAGAAGAGGTATTGTTAGATGAGGAAGGTTGATTAGGCAAAGAAGGTGATCAGTGGAAGAGGGAGGGTTTTTAGATTAAGAGGGTTGATTAAGAAAAGAGGATTGATTAAAAGATAATTGTTGACTAGCAGATGATGGTTTCCTAGAAGATGATGGTTGACCAGTAAAGTCATGAGAATGAATCTTTTATGGTTTTGGAATATGTTTAGGAAGGGTATCTGATCAATATACATGTTGTTAGATAAATAGATCACATGTAGTGGAGTAGATTTGTAGTGCCTACTTCCCTTTGACACCCAATGATACTTATTTTGATACATTGTTGATCACATTATGGACATTATTATGTTTTGGTTTAGTATGTTGTTAAAAATTTGATCACCGATTATTGTTGATCTTGATTTGGATATGATACATGATGATTATTAGAGACACTCATATGTGGATGATGATATACTATTTGACATGGATGTTTTATGGTTGTTGTTCAGACGTGTGATTTTGGATATTATGAGTAGATCTAGAAAATGGATATTATATGATGATGATATAGTTGTTGATATAAATGTATATGTGATAATTGTTAAATTGCCTTGATGTTGTTGTGATTCACATATTTAAATGATTTTGTGAGTATATTTATATTCATTTTGGATATTTTGATATGGCCACGAGGACAAAGGAGGTAATTGTGTTTTACAGGTTAAAAATATCACAACAAAAACATCAGGGGATTGGAGACCAACCACAATGGAATTCTAGGTGAATTCGACAAGGTCACCATGGCAACTTGTTTTGTGTGTGTGTGTGTGTGTGTGTGTTGTATTTTGTTAGGGATTCCCATGGGGGGGAATTACCCTTATATGTGACCATGGGTATTGTGTATTTTATTAATGTGGTTTCCTTTTATTATTGTTTGTATGTGTTTTATTAGTGATGTGTTCCCTTTATTTTAATTAATTAAATTGTGGTAGATTAATGTGAGGAAATCATATGGTTAAAATTTAAATAAATTAAATTGGGATATGGGAAATTAATCATAAGAAGTTGTTGGTTCCTTGTATTAAATATGTAAGGGATGTGTAAGTTGTGTAAGAGCTTGTGTAAGAGTTTTGGAGTATGAAACACTCCACCTCCATGACAAATTCGAATTTGTCCTTGGGGGATGTTTTTGGATGCTTGTGGGACAAGTAAAAATTGTCCCATACCTCTAAATTTAATTTACCAACCATACTTATGGTTAGAGAGGTGATTTGTATAATTTTATGATGAATTTTATTAATCACGTTACAAGTTTTGAATTGCAATCTCTTACATTTTATTTAATTTTGCATTCCTTTGGGGTGTGGGCTTTTAGGAGTGTGCAAGTAATTTGTCATATTTTCACCTACCTCTTTATTGTGCTTGAGAGAATGAAATTTTGTCTTTTGTGTTTGATATTTGAGGATGTGTGATGTGGCTTCCTATATGGATCCACATCATCCTCTCTCTCTTCCCTCTTATATAAAATTCAATCTCTTGTGCTTGTTTTGAGTTGTTGAATCATTTTGAAAACTTTTTTGGGGGCACATTTTCTTGTGTTTAGAGCTCTTGCTTTTGGAAGGAAGTTTGGAGAAAATTTTGCATGCTTGGAGATTGTTGTTTTGGGATTATGTTTTGGGCATTTGAAGCTTGTTGTTTGGAAACAAAAGCTACCATGGAGAGGTAGGAGTTTAACTCTTATTTTATGTTGCTATTTTCTTGTTGTGTTGTGTGAATGGTGAATGTTCTATGTAATTTGTTGGCTGGTTGGGTAGACTGGCATAGGGATGGTGTATGATAAGGCTATGGGGAATCCATGTTGGGGGGCATAATGGAATGCCATTGGCATCAGAATTTTGTGAAGGGAGTTTGGGTTTGGGATCCACCATGGAAAAGAAATAGCTTGCATTTCTTACTTTGAGAGGGGCATAAAGAGGGACTTGTGGGGGGGTATAAGGATATGTGAGGTGAACTTTTATTGCCATTTTGTTACTGGTGGATGCCCAATTCCCATTTGGGAGGCATAAGAAGCTTCCCCCATAGACCTTGCTCCTTTGGCTTGCATGATCAAGCTTGATTTTTATTTTGATTGTTTTCAAATGTAGTTGTAAACTACTATTTTTGTGTAGACTGTGTTTTATATATTGAATTGTGTATGTTGAAAGAATTTTGTGTTTGTGGAAGCTAGTTATTACCATGGGTTGAATCACACCTCTTACTGTATTTTTGTTGGGGCTTGGGGGCCAATGATGAAGGAAGGCTTCTCCTTTCATTGGATGTCTTGGTTGGGTGGAGAGTGTTGCCTTTCCCCCACTTTTGTTGTGGTCAACTTGGAGAAAATTAAGAAAACTTGCATGTTGTTGTTCTTCAGTAAAGGAAAATGTAGTTTTGACAGTTCTTTATGATTTATACATATTCATTGTAATCCTCTCCCACTTGATGTGGATGAAATTGTAAATTCATTATGTGAAGAAAAGGTGTTTGTAATCGGTTGTGAGAATTGTAAATTTTGAAATGTAAAAGAGATATGCTCTATAATCAGTTTTGAATTTAGAAAAGAAAGGCATGTAGTCTATACATTGTATGTTGATAACATATAAAAAAAGAAGTTGTTAAACTACCATTAGAAATATATGAATGAATGAAATGTTCTTTCCAGGTCGAATTGTAAATTTAATTCTAATCATGTCCATGTTTTGGGAATCTCTGTTTAATTGTAAAGGAAAGAAATACGTATGAAGGAAGTATATTGCTTTGTATCTATTGAAAATATATTAAAATTGGAAATCAGAATTTTTAATTTAGCTTTGAAATGATTTGTTTATAAACAACTAAATGTATTGGGTTAGTTTAGAAAGGAAATCCCACACTTGAATGATAAATTTGATATACAAATTTAAAATAAATAGATCTCTGTTGTAAATATAAAACTGGTAATTATTTAATCAAAATGTACAGTTCAGACATGCACATTATAATCAACTTGGAAATTTTAAAATTTAGCATGTTGTATTATCAATGAACTCCAATTGACAAAGAAAACTTGAGAAAAGAATATAAACATTGCAAAATTGAGCCAAATCCCTTTCACAATCGTTTTCTGTCAATTGTTGGAAAATTTCAAATTGGAATCAATTGAGAAAATTTACCTTCCTAAACCATTTTAAATTCTTCCTAGAATATTCCTCCATGTCTGTTTGGCATGTTTAGTGAAGGAGAAGAACAAATTGAATCAAAATTTAAGTTAAAATTTACCAGTTTGCTATATAAAATTTTGTATATTATTTTTGTAAAATTGACCCCTTAAAATTTATCAAAATGTAAAATTTATGATATTTTTGCAAAGAGGGCAACAAGACATTTCTAGAAAGTCCTTCGTTTTCCTAATACTGAGCTTCCTAGCAAAAGTTATGGCACTTTGAAGTTTTCCTGCCTTGGCGGGAAAATTTGGGAAATTTTCCGTGGCGGGCCGGCAGCCTGAAAATTTCTCTGTCGAAATTACCGTTAGAAATTTTTTTTGAAAAATTCACTTGAAATTTTTTTGAATTTTTTTCTCCACCGGCCCGCAACTAATCATAGGCTACCATGTGTCCTCATGGGGGCAGTAGCGGAGGCGCGGCACTTTTTCTTCCTTAGCACTTGTTGAAGTTTTTTGAAAATTTTTCCATTTCTCCAGCTAGCCCACAGCCTAACACAGGCTGCCATGTGGTCGATTTGTGTGCTTGTAGATGGAGGTGAAACCCTCATGACCCGTTTTACTTTTTGAATATTTTGATTTGGAAATTTTTTTGAATTTCCTCCAATAGCCTCGCACTCCTACCCTCACCTTGAGAAATCTTCTTTCACGGGCGTGTGTGGACCCGCGCGGGCACCATTTACCCCTTTTACCCCTTTGGCGAATTTGCTCCAAAAACTCTTCCACCGCCATGCCTTTCCCTCTCCTTCACCCCATGATGGCCCGTTGAGTGCCATGTTTCCCTAGTAGACCCGTGGGTGCACGTGGATGTTGTTTTGTTTTCTCCCCCTTTTGGCAAAAATGCCCCAAATTCTTCCACTCGCTTCGCCCTTCCCTTTTTTCCCTGGCGATGAATCTGAGGCTCGCCACGATGTCCTTAGAGGACCCGCGGAGGCGTGCAGGCACAAATGAGAATATTCTCCTGCACAAGGAAAAAAATTACAAACGACCGCCCCATGACCCGCCAACCCAAAATTACTTTTCACCCCCACTTGACATGTGTCCCCTCTGGGGAAAATTTGGATGCCTAAAGTCCGCACGTCCATATCTTGAGTTTCTGAAGAAGTTAGGAGGACTTATTTATATCACCAAAAAGGTGAGAATTTTTCCTATCCAATGGGAATGATTTAGGGAAATTTTGGAAGATTAAAGAGTGATAAAAAATCAAGTTGAAACTCTGAGCCTGTTAGAAAGTGGGGTATAATGATATTTTACCCCCTGAACCTAACTAAAACTTCTAACCCTAAAAGTTGGACCATGTGACCTCTGATAGTTGTTAATATATGAAAAGTATGTTCTTGTAATTTTTAGATTTGTTCCGGAACCTAATAGGGTCAACTGTTGTCTTACAACTTGGTTGTGGACACTTCTAATAAAAAATTATTCCATAATTTTATAACTAACCCTACGTTGTTTCTTGGGTCTCAAGTGGGTTTTTTAAAATGGGAATCACACTACACTGACTCAGACTGCACTATTTTACATGTTTGCAAACAATAGCACAACGAGAGAACAAATGGAGATGGAGAAACGGCGAGAGGATTTTGTACAGGGCCCTGACATGGAGGTCTTGGATCTAACGAGACATCTCTAGGTGCCACGGATTTTGGAGAATCACCCGTCGAAGATATGACGTGTTTGGACCTTAGGGCTGTTAAGGGAATACGCCCTGACGAGGTAGCCCAAAAGCACAGGGAGTGTAGGGAACCAAAACGAAGCCTCCACTAGCGTTCACCAGGCCACCCTGATGTGTTGGCGTAGTTTTTTTGGTCCCACGAGATTTTTTTTGCAAACTACATTGTCTGGAAGCCCTACACTGACTCGAATTGCACTATGTCATGCATTTACAAAAAATAGCACAACGAGAGAACCATATGGAGATGAAGAAAACCATGAGAGGATTTCGTAGAGGGCCCTGACATGGAGGTATCAGATCTACTGAGATATATTTAGGTGCCATGGAGTCCGAGAAATCACCCATCAAAGATATGACGTATTTGGGCCTCAGGGATCTTAAGCAACTATGCCCGGACGGGGTAGCGTGAAAGCACGAGGAGCATAGGGAACAAAAAAGAAGCCTCCACTAGTGTTCACCTAGCCACCCTGACATGTTGGCATAGTTGTTTTTGTCCCACGATATTTTGTTTGCAAACTACAACCTCTGACAACCCTACACTGACTCAAACTGCACTATTTTGTGCGTTTGCAAACAATAACACAACGAGAGAACCCGATGGAGATGGAGAAAACCGTGAGAGAATTTCATAGAGAGCCCTAAAATGGAGGTCTTGGATCTAACAAGACATCTCTAGGTGCCACGGAGTCTGAGAAATCACCCGTCAAAGATATGGCGTGTTTGGGCCTCAAAGCTCTTAAGCGACTACGCCCGGACGGGGTAGCCCAAAAGCATGAGGAGTGTAGGGAACCAAGAAGAATGCTCCAATAGCATTCACCTATCCACCCCAATGTGTTGGCGTAGTTGGTTTGATCCCACGAGCTTCCGTTTGCAAATTATAGCATCTAGTAGCCCTACACTGACTCAGAATGCACTATTTTAAGTGTTTGCAAACAATAGCACATCGAGAGAACCAGATGGAGACAGAAAAAACCACTATATCCCTTCGTAGAGGGCCCCACTTTGGAGGTATCAGATCTGACGAGACATCTCTAGGTTCCACGGAGTATGAGAAATTACCCATCGAAGATATGACATGTTTGGGCCTCAGGGCTCTTAAGTGACTATGCCCGGACGGGGTAGCCCGAAAGCACGAGGAGCATAGGGAACCAAAATGAATCATCCAATAAAATTCACCTATCCACCCCGACATGTTGGCATAGTTGGTTCAGTCCCACGAGCTTCTGTTTGCAAACTACAGCCTCTGGTAACCCACACTGACTCAAACTGCACTATTTCGTGCGTTTGCAAACAATAACACAATGAGAGAACTAGATGGATACAAAGAAAACCATGAGAGGATTTCATAGAGGGACTAGACATGAAGGTCTTGGATCTAACAAGATGTCTCTAGGTGCCATAGAGTCTGAGAAATCACCCATCAAAGATATGGCATGTTTGGGCCTCAAGGCTCTTAAGCGACTACGCCCAGACGAGGTTGCCCAAAAGCACGAGGAGCATAGGGAACCAAAAATAATGCTCCAATAGTGTTCATCTGGCCACCCCAATGTGTTGGCATAGTTGGTTTGATCCCATGAGATTCCATTTGTAAACTACAGCCTATGACAGCCCTACATTGACTCAAACTGCACTATTTCACGCGTTTGCAAACAATAGCACAACGAGAGAACCAGATGGAGACAGAAAACCACAAGAAGATTTTGTAGAGGGACCCAATTTAGAGGTCTTAGATTTGATGAGATGTCTCTAGGTACCACAAAGTCTGAGAAATGACCCGTCATAGATATGGCGTGTTTGGGCCTAAAGGCTCTTAAGCGACTACGCCCAGATGGGGTAGCCCGAAAGCACAGGGAGTGTAGGGAACCAAAACGAAGCTTGCACTAGAATTCACCTATCCACCCTGATGTGTTAGCGTAGTTGGTTTGGTCCCACGAGCTTCCGTTTGCAAACTACAGCCTTTGGCAGCCCTACACTGACTCAAAGTGCACTATTTCACGTGTTTGTAAACAATAGCACAACGAGAGAACCAGATGGTGACAGAGAAAACTGTGAGATAATTTCATAGATGACCATGATGTGGAGGTCTTGGATATGATGAGATGTCTCTAGGTGCCACGGAGTCTGAGAAATCACTCGTCAAAGATATGGTGTGTTTGGGCCTTAGAGCTGTTAAGGTACTACACCTGGACAAGGTAGCCTGAAAGCATGAGGAGCATAGGGAACCAAAAAGAAGCCTATAATAGCATTCACTAGGCCATTTGGATGTGTTGGCCCAGACGGTTTGGTCCCACAAACTACCATTTACAAATTACAACATCTAGCAACCTTACACTGACTTGGACTACACTATTTCATGCGTTTGCAAACAATAGGACAACGAGAGAACCAAACAGATATAGAAAAAAACCACGAGAGGATTTCATAGGGCCCTGAAAATTTTTCCATGTTAGTACTGAAGAGCTTCAAACAAGCTTCAAATAAATTACAATTCTAAATGAGTTTCAGGCTCAATTATCAATACTCCATTGCAGTTTTTCATGCCAGTATGCTACTTTTAGAACTACCTGGTTTGATTTGTGAAGTTGAAGCAATTGGGATTAAAAAAAATAATCAACTTGGCATGTTGTCCTTAATATTACCCATGATTATATCAATAAAATCACATATATCTTCCATTCCAGTTAAGTTGTGATCCTTCCATGCTTCCCATTTTTCCTTTTCTTTTGCTCGTATCTTCTCTTTAAGTTCTTCCAGATGTTTTTGGGTAATCAAATTGACTCTTTATGAATTTCAAGAGGCATTTCTTCTTGAATCATAGTGAGACCTTCACCTAATTGTTTTTATTCATGATGTTCATTATCATATAAAGTTGAAGGATGAAAATTTATATTGCCTTCGGCTTCTTTTTGGGCACAAACAACCTTTTGTAATGTCAAAAAAAGTTCAAGCTCTTCATTCTCTGTTTGATTGAAGATATTCTTTATTTCAAAATGAATAGTTGGAACATTGGTGATCTCCCTAAAAAAACTAAGTTCATAGTCTACATAGTTTCATCCTGTGGCAAAATCATTGAACATTGGTGGTTTCCTTCACCCATGCTTTTGGGCTACCTCATTGAGGTGTAGTCTCTTAAGAGCCCCGAGACCAAAACACATTATATCTTCGACATGTGATTTCTCGGACTCCATGGCACTTAGAGATGTCTCGCTAGATCCGAGACCTCCATGTCAAGGCCCTCTAAAAAATCCTCTCGCATTTTTCTCCCTCTCCATTCAGTTCTCTCATTGTTCTATTGTTTGCAAACGCTCAAAATAGTGTAGTTTGAGTCAGTATAGGGCTACCTGAGGCTGTAGTTTGTAAACGAAAGCTTGTGGGACCAAACCAACTACGCCAACATGTAGGGGTGGCTAGGTGAACACTAGTGGAGGCTTTTTTTTGGTTCCCTACGCTCCCCGTGCTTTGGGTTACCCCATCCGGGCGTAGTCGCTTAAGATCCCTGAGGCCCAATCATGCCATATATTGGACGGGTGATATCTCAGACTCCATTGCACCTAGAGACATCTCGTCAGATCCAAAACCTCCAAATTGGGGCACTCCATGAAATCCTCTCATGGTTTTCTCCATATCCATTTGGTTCTCTCACTGTCCTATTGTTTATTGTAGTCTAAGTCAGTGTAAGGCTGCTAGAGGCTGTAGTTTACAAACGGAAGCTCATGGGACCAAACTGTCTCATCCAACACATCCAAATGGCCTAGAAAATGCTAATGGAGGATTTTTTTTGGTTCCCTATGCTCCCCGTGCTTTCGAGCTACCTCGTTTGGGCATTGTCTCTTAAGAGCCATGAGACCAAAACACCTTATATCTTTGACATGTGATTTCTCGGACTCCATGGCACCTAGAGATGTCTCGTCAGATCTAAAACCTCAATGTTGAAGCCCTCTACAAAATCCTCTCACAGTTTTATCTGTCTCCATCTGGTTATCTCACTTTCCTATTGTTTGTAAATGCGTGAAATAGTGTAGTCTGAGTCAGTGTACGACCGCTAGATGTTGTATTTTGTAAATGGTAGCTTATGGGACCAAACCATATAGGCCAACATGTCCATAGGGCTTGGTGAATACTATTGTAGGATTATTTCTGTTTCCCTATGCTCCCTGTTCTTTTGGGCTACCTCATTCAGGCATAGTCTCTTAAGAGCCCTGATACCAAAACACCTTATATCTTCGACATGTGATTTCTCAAACTCCGTGGCACCTAGAGACATCTCAGAAAATCAAAAACCTCCATGTCATGGACCTCTATGAAATCATCTCATGGTTTTCTCTGTCTCCATCTACTTTTCTCGCTATCCTATTGTCTACAAATGCTTGAAATAGTGTAGTTTGAGTCAGTGTTGGGCTGTCAGACGCTGTAGTTTGCAAACAGAAGCTCGTGGGACTGAACCAACTATGCCAGCACATCAGGGTGGCCTGGTGAACACTAGTGGAGGATTTTTTTTGGTTCCCTACGCTCCCCGTGCTTTCAGGCTACCTCATTCGGGCGTAGTCGCTTAAGAGACCCTGAGGCCCAAACATGCCATATCTTTGACGGGTGATTTCTTAGACTCCGTGGCACATATATATGTCTCATTACATCTGAGACCTCCAGGTCAGGGCCCTCTACGAAATCCTCTTGTGGTTTTCTCCATCTCCAACCGGTTATCTTTCTATGCTATTGTTTGTAAACACATGAAATAGTGTAGTGTGAGTCAGTTTAGGGCTGCCAGACATTGTAGTTTGCAAACAGAAGCTCATGGGACCAAGCTATCTGAGCTAACACATCCAAATGGCTTGGTGAATGCTAGTGGAGGCTTCATTTTGGTTCCCTATTCTCCCCTTGCTTTCGTGCTACCTTGTTCGGGCATAGTCGCTTAAGATCCCTGAGACCAAAACTGTAGTGCCCACTTCCCTTTGACACCTTTTAATGCTTATGCTGATACTGTTGATTACATTATAGACATTACTATATTTTGACCTAGTATGTATGTTAGACATTGATCATGGATTATTATTGATCTTGATTTGAGTTTGATGCATGATGATTATTAGAAACACCTTATATGTGGATGATTGATATATTATTTGATATGGACGTGGTTTGGACATGTGATTTTTGGATATTATGAGTAGATCTAGAAAATGAATATTTTATGATGCTGATATACGTTGTGGATTAAAAATGCAAATGATGTAGTTGTTGCTTCAATGTTGTTGTGATTCATTTATATAGTTGGTTTTTTTATTTCATTTATATCATGTTGGATGTTCTGATATGGCCACGAGGTTGAAAGAGGTATTTGTGTTTTGCAGGTTAAAAATATCACACAAAAACATCAGGGGATCGAAAACCAACCATAGATGGAATTATAGGTGCATTCAACAAGGTCACCATAGCAACTCGTTTTATTGTGGTGTGTGTTGTTTTGTTAAGATATTCCCATGGAGGGGATTATCTTTACATGTGACCATGGGTATTATGTATTTTATTGATGTGGTTAAATTGTTATTTATTGTTGTATGTATTTTATTTGTAATATGTTCCATTCTTTTAATTAATTAAAATTGCGATAGAATTAATGTGAGAATCATATAGATTAAAATTTTAATAAATTAAATTGGGATGTGGGGAAGTGATTATGAAGAGTTGTTGGCTGATTGCGTTTAATTTGCAAGTGATGTGTAAATTGTGTAAGAGCTTGTTTAAGTCAGATTTTGGAGTAAGAAATACTCCACCTCCATGGAAAATTCGAATTTGTCCTTGCGGAGCTATTTTTGGAGGCTTGTGGGATAAGTAAAACTTGTCCCATGCCTCTAAATTTAATCTACCAACCATACTTATGGATGGAGATGTGATTTGTGACTTTTATAATGATTTTTAATAGTCTTGTTGCATGTTTTTAATTGCACTTTCTTACATTTTAATTAATTTGTTGTCCCTTGAGGTGTGGGATTTTTAGAGTGTGCAAGTAACTTGTCATATTTTTCACCCACCTCTTTATTGTGCTTGGGAGAATGGAGTTTGTCCTTTGTGTTGAATTGGAGGATGTGTGATGTGGCATCCTACATGGATCCACATCATCCTCTTCTCTCCCTCTTCTATTTAATCTAAACTCTTGCCTTGTTTTTGGGTTGTTGAACCTTTTTGCATTCTTCCTTGGGGGCAGCATTTTTTCTTGTGTGGAGCTCTTGTTTTTGGAGGAAGTTGGAGAAAGCTTTGCATGCTTGGAGTTTGCTATTTTGGACTGTGTTTTAGTATTTAAAGCTTGATGTTTGGAGACAAAAGTAACCATGGAGAGGTAGGAATTTAACTCTCTTTTTATATGTTGTCATTTGCTTGTTGTGTTGTGTGGATAGTGCATGCTTTGTTTTATTTGTTGGCTGGTTTGGGTAGACTGCCATAGGGATGGTGTAGGAGAAGGCTATGGGGAATCCATGTGGGGGGGCATAAGGGAATGCCATTGGTATCAGAATTTTGTGGAGGGAGTTCGGGTTTGGGATCCACCATGGAAAATAAATAGCTTGCATTTCTTACTTTGTGGGGGGCATTTATGGGGGGGGTGGGGCATAAGGAGGGATTTGTGGGGGGCATAAGGAAATGTGTGTGATGAATTATTTTGGTGGTTTGTTATTGGTGGATGCCCAAATTCCAATTGGGAGGCATAAGTAGCTTCCCCCATAGACCTTTCTCCTTTGGCTTGCATGATCAAGCCTGAGTTCTGATTTTGAAATGATTTTAAATGCAGTTGTGAACTATTGTTTTTGTGTTGAATTGTGTTTTAAGAAAATAAATAAATGTGTATGTGAAAGAATGTTGTGTTGTGGAAGCCAGTTGTTGCCATGGTTGAATTACACCTGTTATTGTATTTTGGTTGGGGCTCAGGGGCCAATGATGAAGGAAGGCTTCTCCTTTCATTGGATGTCTTGGTTGGGTGGAGAGCGTTGCCTTTCCCCCTCTTTTGTTGTGATCAACTTGGAGAAAAGAGAAAATGTGCATGTTGCTGTCCTGGAGCAAAGGAAAAAATGCAGTTTGACAGTCCCTTGTGGAAACACATTCATTGTAATCCTTTCCCACTTGTTGTGGATGAAATTGTATCATGTATGTTGTGAAGGAAATGATGTTGAAATTTATTATGAGAATGTATATTTGATTTGAGAAAGACATTTGCTTTCTGCTCTGTACATTGGAAGAAATAAATGAAATTCTGTTAACTATATTCAAGAAATGGAAGAATGTGAAGATGTAAAGTTTTATAAATGAAGTCATTAAATAATTGCAAGTTCATCTCTCTTTTTGCATTGTTGTGATGAAGTTGGAAATATCAAATGGTGATTTGAAATCCTTGTTTAGAAAATGGAAGAAAAAGAAATACGTGTGTAAGAATTATATTGCATTATTTCTGTTAAAATACATTAAATTGGAAATCAGATTTTACAATTTAACTTGGAAATGATTTGTTTAGAAACAAATGATTGTATTGGATTAGTTTAGGAATGAAGTATCACACTTAAATGATAAAATGGATACATAGATTTTTCCTTGAAATGATCTCTGCTGCAATTTTTTAAAAATTGGGTAAATTTAATAAAAATGTACAGTTCGGATCTACACACATTAATCAACTTAGAGATGTTAAAATTTAGTATGCTGTATGTTAAAATGAACTCAAATTGACAAAGAAAACTTAAGAAAATAATCTAACATTGCAAAATCGAATCAAATTCCCTTCCTGAGTCGTTTTTTTGTCTATTGTTGGAAAAATACAATTTTGAATCAATTGAACAAATTTAACTTCCTAAACCACTTTAAATCCTTCCTAGATCAATTATCCATGTTTGTTTGACATGTTGAGTGAAGGAGGAGATCCAATTTAATCAAATTGAAAAGTTGGAAATTGCCAGTTTGCTAATTAAAATCTTGCAAATCATTTTTGCAAAATTGACCCTTTAAACTTCATCAAAATGTAAATTTATGTTTCCTGTGCAAAGAGGGCATCGAGAAATTTCCAAAAAGTCCTCATTTTCACCAAACCTGAGCTTTCTAGCTCAAGTTATGGCACTTTGAAGTTTTTGTGCCTTGGTGGGAAAATTTGGGAAAATTTTCCCTGGCGGGCCCGCAACCCAAAAATTTCCCGTCGAATTGCCTTAGAAATTTTTTAGAAAAATTTTGGTCCGGAAAAAATTTCAAAAAGTAGCTTTCCTCCACCGGCCCACAGCCAATCAGAGGCTACCACGTGTCCTCATGGGCAGTGGTAGAGGCATGCGACATTTTCTTTGCCCTTAGGTTTTTTTGAAAATTTGGAAAATTTTTCCTTTTAGCCCTACCCGGCCCGTGGCCAATCACAGGTTGCCACATGGCAAGATTTGGGTGCTAGCAGAGGGGGGGGACCCTTTGGTTCCTTTTTGTTTTTAGCCTTTGGAAAATTTGGTGAAAATTTCCAGTGGCCCCGCATCCCTGCCCTCGCCTTGGAGAGTTCCTTCCGCGGGCGCGCGGACCCGCATGACCATTTTCCACTTTGTTATTCCCTTCTGGCGAAATTCATCAATATTCTCTGCCACTACTCTGCATCCCTCCTCCTTATTTCCCATGGAAAATGGTGGAGTTCCACGTGTCCCTGGCGGTTACCCACAGGCACGTGGAGGCCTTGTTGTTTTTTTCCTTTTGGGGAAGTTTCACCAAATCTGCCTCCGCCGCTCCGCCCTTCCCTCACCCTCTCCCGGCATTTGAACTCAGGATTCAAAACGTGTCCACTGAAGGACCCACAGAGGCACGGGAGGAAATTTGAAATTTGCGCCATGTGGGAGGAGAAATTTCTAAAGCCACCCCATGACCCGCCAACCACCAAAGGTGTTTTCACCCCTGCTTGACACGTGTCCCCTTGGGGAAAATTTGACCCCAAAACTCTTGCTTGATCATATCTTGAGTTTCTGAAGGAGTTAGGAGGACTTATTTATATCACCAGAAAGGTGAGAAAATTTCCTATCTAATGGGAATGATTTAGGGAAATTTTGGATATGTTAAGTATTAGAAAAATCAAGTTGAAACTCTGAGCCTGTTAGAGAGTGGGTATGTGGGTAAATTACTCCCTGAACCTAACTGAAACTTCTAACCCTAAAATTGAACCATGTGAACTTGATAATTGATTAATAATTGTAAAGTTTGTTCTTGTAATTTTAGATTTATTTTGGAACCTTTTGAGGCAACTGTTGTCATTGCAACTTGGTTGTAGACTCTTCTAATAAAAAAAATTATTCCATAATTTTCTAACTAACCCTAGGTTGTTTCTTGGGTCTCAAGTGGGTTGTTTTAAACGAGAATCACAGTTTGGTATTAGAGCAGTGGTTCAAAAGCTTGGACCATTGGGCACACTAGAAAAATTGAGACATAAAATTAAACCTAGTACACTTTTAAACCTAGAAAACAACTTAGCTAGAATTTGTATATTTTAGTAAACATGGAAGTTGTGTAAAACTTAGCAAAATAAACTAACTCTTGCTTTGGTCTATGCAGGAGGCTCAGACGGAGTGAGAGGAACCTTCGTAAGACTACTCACCACCACCACCACCACCATCAGATCAAGGGTGTAGCAGCTATTCTACCTCACATTCTACAGACCCTTCAAGATGTTAATGCCGCTCTATGCAGAGGATTAGGAGGAGGACATGCATCTAGTCATGATAGAGCCCCTTATATCGAGGGTCAGGTATCTCCTTGACTTGGTGAGGGGCATAGAGGAGAGAAATCCCATGCAGAGTTAGCCAGAGAAGAGTCACCACCTAGGAGACAGGGTGATAGAGTTCTAGAGCATAGAGAGAGGTCTTGGAGCCCTAGGCTTAGGGATGAGCGTGTCGAGAGACCTAAAGGCCACCAGACCACAACAGCAGGATCACATTAAGGAGATCCTAAAGCTTCGGCCATTGCACTTACTCAAGTGACATGGGTGGATTTTAGGTAAGAGGCCTGGCTAGTGAGCTTGAGCGGTTGCTTCAAACTTTTCCCTTGTTCTAGCAACACGAAAGCTTGTGTTGTGATCCATCTACTGAGGGATGGAGCTAGGAGTATGGTGGAGGATAGAGGAGTAGAAGCTCCATGTGGATTTATAGACAGTGACCTGGGAGCTATTTGAGGAGAGATTCAGGAGTAGGTATTTATCACAGAGGTTCATACAACAGAGGATCGATGAGTTCCATGACCTCTGATAGGCTTCTCTTTCAGTAGTAGAGTATGAGAGTAGATTTTTGGATCTACTCCAGTATGTAGAGTATATGCAGGATGAGCAGGTGTGGATTCACAGGTTCATCCGGGGCTTGAATTTAGATATTGATGAGGTGTTGTGTGGATCCACTACCCACAAACATTAGCAAAGGCCATTGAGAAGGCCTATATCGCAGAGGAGACTTGGGGAAAGACCCAGCAGGCTAGAGACCGAGTTAGGAGCCGCATACAACAGATGCAGGATGGTAGATTGAGGGGGTCAGTACCCCTTCCTCATGGTGGCCAGGGTACAACACAGTCATCCTTTAGGCCACAGTAGAAGTACATTCCCACCCACCTCATAGACCTCCACCAGAGAGCTAATGCATAGAGAGGTCAGAGTATGGGGCCTCCTCCTAGGGGTCCCATCAGGACATAGGGTGGACCTAGAGCTCAGTCAGTGGGAGCTCACCATCAGATACCTCAGTAGACTGCATAGTCGGATCATCAAGATCCACCCCACATACTTCTAGGGCACCTACTGGAGGTGCTACTCATTGGGGAGGATTAGGAGGATGTTTTGTTTGTGGAGTTACTAGACACTTTTGGAGAGATTGCCCACAGAACCCTAACAACAAGGGTAAGGCACATATTTCAGAGCTGACTGTTGGTGACATGGGATGTAGCCACAGGATTTATGTAGTGGTTGAGAACCACCAGGATGAGCAATAAAGCACAGTCATTGAGACCACAGGTAGCATTGGTGGTATTCCTACCTCTGTATTGTTTGATTCTGGTTCTTCTGATTCTTTCATTGCACCATCTTTAGTAGAGTGATGCAGGCTGGTGGCAGTTAGACAGGGTCTTAGTTGGGATGTTGAGATGGCTTCTAGAGCCAAGATCGTCTGTAGACTCCTTAGTTAAGGAGTGTGTAGTGGAGTTGGGACCTTTCACCACTACCTCAGATCTCCGTATCCTACCTTTGGGAGCATATGGAGTCATTTTGGGTATGGATTGGTTATCTGCACACAGGGCCAGGATGGATTGTTATCACAAGACTATATCTTGTGCAGATGATTTGGGAGTGGAGTCGGTGATTTCAGGGGTCAGGAGACCCATTTCTATTCACACCATCTCCATTATGCAGCTTAAGCGGTGTGTGCAATGATGGGTTGTCAGATGTATGCTATGTGACAGTCAGTGACAGATCAGGGATGGTTCTAGTGGACCATCGCTAGATGATCATCCCATTTTGAGAGAGTTTTTTGATGTCTTTCGAGGGGAGCTACTGGGGTTACCACCCCCATGTGAGATTGATTTTCATATATATCTAGTTCCTGGAGCAGAGCCTATCTCACGGGAACCTTATCGGATGACCACCAGAGCTCTGTGAGCTCAAGTTGCAGCTTGAGGGCCTTTTGGAGAAAGGCCTTATCCATCCTAGTGTATCCCCTTGGGGTGCACTAGTGATCTTTGTGAAGAAGAAGAATGGATCCTTGCAGTTGTGTACATTGATTACCACCAGTTGAACAAGGTAACGATCAAGAATCATTATCCTCTTCCTCATATTGATGACTTGTTTGATCAGATGAAGGGAGCCACAGTTTTCTCTAAGATTGATCTCAAGTCAGGGTACCATCAGTTGAGGATTTCGGAGGTGGACATTCATAAGACCGCCTTCCGTACAAGATATGGGCACTATGAGTTCAGAGTGGTGCCTTTTGGTTTGACTAAATGCACCCACAGTGTTCATGAGTTTGATGAATGGGGTATTCAGGACCTTCTTAGATCACTTCGTGCTCATCTTCCTAGATGACATTTTGATACTCATGTACACGTGAGGAGCATGAGGGGCACCTTCACCGAGGTTCTTCAGTGTCTTCAGTGACAAACAGCTTTACGAGAATTTGGAGAAGTGTGCTTTCGTTCAGACAGAGGTGTAATATTTGGGTCATATCATTTCTGGGGAAGGTATCACAGTCAATCCTTCCAAGATTAGAGCCATTATGGATTGGATCCAGGACCCACTACAGTGACTGAGGTGCGTATCTTCATGGGATTAGCAGGTTACTATGGGAGATTTGTTCAGGACTTCTCTTGGATTGTGCACCCCATCACTTCCCTTCAGAGGAAAGGGAAGAAGTTTGTTTGGTCAGACAGATGCAAGCAGGCCTTCAGGACACTGAAGGAATGCCTCACCACAACACCTATTCTTATAGTGTCGGATCCACATGGTGAGTTATTTGTTTGCACAGATGCTTCGTTTAGCAGGCCTTGGAGGTGTGTTGATGTAGGAGGGTAGAGTAGTAGCTTTTGAGTCTCGCAAACTCAAGGATCACAAGCTTAATTATCTGACCCATTATCTTGAGCTTACGGTAGTTTTGCATGCATTGGTTAGATGGAGACATTTTCTTCTTGGCAGGAGATTCACACTCAGGACAGATCACTTGAGTCTTTGCCACCTTTTCATGCAGCCCAATCTCAACGCTCGTCAGTGGCGTTGGATGGAGTTGCTTTGTGAATATGACATGGAGATAAAGCATGTGAAGGGGAAGGAGAATGTGGTAGTAGATGCTCTCAGTAGATGGAGACATGTGGCTATGGCCACTTCAGTGAGCACAGATTTACGGAGCAGGATTCTTCAACAGCTTCCTCTTGATAGCTTCTACATTGCAGTTTGAGCAGAGATCGAGTCACAGAGACCCCTTGAGGGGAAGTTCGATGGATTTACCTTAGAGGTAGACGGTATTCTCAGGAAAAGAGGCTGGATATATGTTCCCAGAGATGGAGGCTTGAGGTAGGACATCTTGGTAGAGGCACATCATGCACCCTATTCAACCCATCTTGTGGTGAAGAAGATGCACACCACCTTAAGACAGTTATATCATTGGAGAGGAATTCGTTGTGACATGGCTCAGTTTGTGTTACAATGTGTAGAGTGCTAAAGGGTTAAGGCTAAGCATCAACATCCAGCTAGCCTTATTTATCTTCATGCTATACTGGAATGGAAGTGGCACACCATTTCCATGGATTTAATTGTTGGGCTACCGATGTCGAGATATCACCATGACACCATCATGGTCAGGGTTGATAAATTGACAAAAGTGGCTCAATTTTCTCTAGTAAAGACCACTTATACAACTAGAGTAGTGGCACGACTATATTTGGATGAGATTGTCAGGTTACACAAGATTCCACGGAATATCATTTGTGACCGCGATCCTTTATACACTTCACATTTCTGGACTTCCATGTAATTTGTCCTCGGGACGAGGATTAACTTCAGCCCAACATACCACCCTGAGACAGATGGACAGACCGAGCGGGTGAATCAAATTTTAAAGGATATGCTCAAGATGTATGTGATGGATCAACAGTCTAAGTGGGAGGAGTACCTGTACTTAGTGGAGTTTTCCTACAACAATAGTTTTTAGAGTTCTATAGGCATGGCTCCTTTTCAAGATTTGTATGGTAGAGAGTGCAGGACACCTCTTTGCTAGGATAGGTTAGAGGACATAGTATCTCTTAGACCAGCTCTTCTATAGGACATGGAGCAGTAGGTATTGTTGATCAGGTAGAGATTACAGGAGGCACATGATAGGTAGAAGAAGTATGCGGATCAACATAGGATTTACCGTAGTTTTGATGTAGGCCTGAAGGTGTTCCTTCTTGTCAGGCCACATAAGAGCCCTATCTGTTATGGAAAAGGTTCTAAGTTTTCTCCTAGATTCGTTGGTTCTTTTAAGATCTTAGAGCGTATCGGACTTTTGGCCTACCATCTAGCATTACCACCCATCTTTTCTCGCATACATACTATTTTTCATGTTTTAGTTCTCAAGAGATATACTATAGATCGATCTCATGTGTTAGATTGGACATCATTACAGGTGCAGGATCAGGGGAAGGTGATGGTGGAGCCCATTTGCATCTTCGATCATAGGACCTCGGGCCTTCGAGGTAGAGAGGTTGATCAGGTTTTGGTGCAGTGGGACATATATGATGAGACTGCAGCTACATGGGAGGATGCTACTTCATTACAATATTAGTTTCCACATTTGTTCTAGTGACTTCTAGGAGGAAGAAAAGTCTAAGGGGAGGGGGATGTAGTGCCCACTTCCCTTTGAAACCTTTTGATGATTATGCTGATACTGTCGATTACATTATAGACATTATTATGTCTTGATTTAGTATGATGTTAGACATTGATCATGGATTATTGTTGATCTTGATTTGATTTTGATGCATGATGATTATTAGAGACACCTTATATGTGGATGATGATATATTATTGACATGGATGTTTTATGGATGTTGTTCGGACATGTGATTTTAGATATTATAATTATACCGAGAAAATAAATATTTTATGATGCTGATATAGTTGTGGATTAGAAATACAAATGATTAGTCATTTCTTTAATGTTGTTGTGATTCATTTATATGGTTGGTTTTGTGATTTCATTTATATCACGTTGGATGTTCTGATATGGCCACGAGGCCGAAGGAGGTTATTGTGTTTTGTAGGTTTAAAATATCACAACAAACATTGGGGGATTGGAGACCAACCAAGATGGAATTCTAAGTGAATTCAACAAGGTCACCATTACAACTCGTTTTATTGTGTTGTGTTTTGTTAAGGATTCCCATGGGGGGGATTATCTTTACATGTGACCATGGGTTTGTGTATT
Source organism: Taxus chinensis (assembly GCA_019776745.2). NCBI lineage: Eukaryota > Viridiplantae > Streptophyta > Pinopsida > Cupressales > Taxaceae > Taxus > Taxus chinensis. Next base: position 619,813,747 of record CM034149.1, on the reverse strand, counting down.
TTATTAATGTGGTTAAATTTTATTTATTGTTGTATGTATTTTATTAGTAATGTGTTCCTTTCTTTTAATTATTTAAAATTGTGATAGAATTAATGTGAGAATCATATAGTTAAAATTTAAATAAATCAAATTGGGATATGGGAAAATAATAATGAAATTTGTTGGCTATAACTTGTATTTAATTTGTAAGTGATGTGTAAGTTGTGTAAGAGCTTGTGTAAGTTAGTTTTGGAGTATGAAATACTCCACCTCCATGAAAAATTCGAATTTTTCCTTGGGAGATGTATTTGAAGGCTTGTGGGACAAGTAAAACTTGTCCCATGCCTCTAAATTTAATCTACCAACCATACTTATGGATGGAGATGTGATTTGTGACTTTTATAGTGAGTTTTAATAGTCTTGTTACATGTTTTTAATTGCACTTTCTTACATTTTAATTAATTTTTTGTTCCTTGAGGTGTGGGATTTTTAGAGTGTGCAAGTAACTTTTCATAATTTTCACCCACCTCTTTATTGTGCTTGGGAGAATGGAGTTTGTCTTTTGTGTTGAATTATAGGATGTGTGATGTGGCATCCTACATGGATCCACATCATCCTCTTCTCTCCCTCTTCTATTTAATTCAAACTCTTGCCTTGTTTTAAATTGTTGAACCTTTTTGCATTCTTCCTTGGGGGCGCATTTTTTCTTGTGTGGAGCTCTTGTTTTTGGAGGAAGTTGGAGAAAGATTTGCATGCTTGGAGTTTGTTGTTTTAGACTGTGTTTTATTGGCTTTTGAAGCTTGCTGTTTGGAGACAAAGGTAACCATGGAGAGTTAGGAATTTAACTCTCTTTTTATATGTTTTCATTTTCTTGTTGTGATGTGTGGATAGTGCATGCTTTGTTTTATTTGTTGGCTGGTTGGGTAGACTGTCATAGGGATGGTGTAGGGAGAAGGCTATGGGCAATCCATGTGGGGGGCATAAGGGAATTCCTTTGGCATCAAAATTTTGTGGAGGGAGTTTGGGTTTGGGATCTACCATGGAAAATAAATAGCTTGCATGTCTTAGTTTATAGGGGGCATAAGGAAATCTATGGGGGGGAGTTGGGGCATAAGGAAATGTGTGGGATGAATTATTTTGGCAGTTTGTTATTGGTGGATGCCCAAATTCCAATTGGGAGGCATAAGTAGCTTTCCCCATAGTCTTTTCTCCTTTGGCTTGCATGATCAAGCCTGAGTTCTATTTTGAAATGATTTTAAATGCAGTTGTGAACTGCTATTTTTGTGTTGAATTGTGTTTTTTTCGCCAAAAGAAATGTGTATGTGAAAGAATGTTGTGTTGTGGAAGCCAGTTGTTACCATGGTTGAATTACACGTCTTATTGAATTTTGGTTGGGGATCAGGGGTCAATGATGAAGGAAGACTTCTACTTTCATTGTATGTCTTGGTTGGGTGGAGAGCATTGCCTTTCCCCCTCTTTTGTTGTGGTCAAATGGAGAAAAGAAATAAAATGCATGTTGCTGTCCTGGAGCAAAAGAAAAGTGTAGTTTGATAGTCCCTTGTGAAAACATATTCATTGTAAATCCTTTCCCACATGATGTGGATGAAATTGTAATAGTTATGTTATTGAGAAATGATGTTGAAATCGATTATGAGAATGTATATTTGATTTGAGTCAAAGACATTTGCTTTCTGCTCTGAACATTGGAAGAAATAAATGAAATTCTGTTAACTATATTCCAGAAATGGAAGAATGTGAAGATGTAAAGTTTTATAAATGAAGCCAATAAAGAATTGCAAGTTCATCTCTCTTTCTCAATGTTGTGATTAAGTTGGAAAGATATCAAATTGTGATTTGAAATATTTGTTTAGAAAATGGAAGAAGAAGAAATACGTGTGTATGAATTATATTGCATTGTCTCTGTTAAAATACATTAAATTGGAAATCACATTTTACAATTTATCTTGGAAATGATGTTTTTATAAACAAATGATTGTATTGGGTTATTTTAGAAATGAAATGCCACAATTGATTGATAAAATTTGTTATACAAATTTAATAGAAATTGATCTCTTGTAAATATTTGAAACTGGCAATCAAATTTAATAAAAACGCACAATTCAGACATGCACATGTTAATCAACTTGAAAATGATATATTTTAGGATGCTAATATGTTAAGGAACTCACTTTGACAAAGACAGAATTAGGAAAATAATTTTAACATTGCAAAGTCGAACCCATTTCCCTTCCTCAGCGATTTTCTGGCATTTGCTAGACAAAATTCAAACGTAAACTAATTAAACTTTAACTTCCTAAACCACTTTAAATCCTTCCTTGATCAATTCTCCATGCCTATTTTGGCATGTTGAGTGAAGGACGAGATCCAATTTAATCAAATTGAAAAGTTGGAAATTGTTAGTTTGCTAATTAAAAATCTGCAGATCGTTTTTGCAATATTGACCATTTAAACTTCATCAAAACATAAAATTTATGTTTCATGTTCAAAGAGGACATTGAGAGCTTTCCAAAATTTCTTTCTTTTCCCTAAACTGAGCTTCCTAGCTCAAGTTATGGCACTTTGAAGTTCTTGAGCCTTGGTGGGAAAATTTGAGAAAATTTTCACTGGTGGGTCCGCAACCCAAAAATTTCCTATCGAATTGCCTAAAAAATTTTTAGAAAATTTTGGCTCAGGAAAAATTTATCTTTTCCTCTACTTACCTACAGCCAATTAGAGGCTGCCACATGTCCTCATGGGGCAACGAGCAGAGGCGTGGCATCTTTTTTTCCCTTTGGCCTTTTTGAAAAATTTGGAAAATTTTTTCCTTTTAGCCATGCTGGCCCGCGGCCAATCACAGGCTGCCAGCTTTGGGTGCTAGCAGAGGGGGCACACCCTTTGTTTTTTTTTAGTTTTTGACCTTCGAAAAATTTAGAAAAAATTCCCCAAGGCCCTGTATCCCTGCCCTTTTGGAGAGTTCTTTCCGCGGGTGCGAGGACCTGCGCAACCATTTTCCATGTTGTTCTTCCCTTTGGTAAAATTCATCAATATTCTCCACCGCTTCACCACTCCCTCTCCCTTTTTCTTGTGGTGAATGGTGGAGTGCCACATGTCCTTGGCGGACCTATGAGCACATGGAGGCCAATTTGTTTTTTTTCCTTTTGGCAAAGTTTGGGACAAATCACCCCATCGCTTCGCCCTTCCCTGACCCTCTCTCCAATTTGAACCAGGATTTGACACGTGTCCACCGGGGATCCGCAGAGGCGTAGGAGAAGATTTAATTTTGTGCCTATGTGGGGGAAAATTTTTCTAAAGCCACCTTGCAACCCACCAACCCAGCAAAGGTGTTTTCACCCCGGCTTGACATGTGTCCCCTTGGGTAAAATTTGACCCCTAAACTCTGCCTGATCATATCTTAAGTTTCTGAAGGAGTTAGGAGGAATTATTTATATCACCGGAAAGGTGAGAAAATTTCCTATCCCAATGGGAATGATTTAGGGAAATTTTTAATATGTTAAGTATGAGAAAAATAAAGTTGAAACTCTAAGCCTGTTAGAGAGTGGGTATGGGGGTAAATTACTCACTGAACCTAACGTGAAACTTCTAATCCTAAAATTAAACCATGTGAACTTGATAATTGATTAATAATTATAAAGTTTGTTCTTGTCATGTTAGAATTGTTTTGGAACATGTTAAGGAAACTGTTGTATTGTAACTTGGTTGTATACTCTTCTAATAAAAAATAATTATTCCATAATTTTCTAACTAGTCCTAGGTTGTTTCTTGGGTCTCAAGTGGGTTGTTTTAAATGGGCATCACAAAAACATGCCTTATATATTCGATATGTGATTTCTCAGACTTTGTGGCACCTAGAGATGTCTCATTAGATTTTAAACCTCCATATTGAAGCCCTCTATGAAATCCTCTCACGGTTTTCTCCGTCTCCATCTGCTTCTCTCGTTGTCCTATTGTTTGTAAACACGTGAAATAATGTAGTCTGAGTCAGTGTAAGGATGATAGATGTTGTATTTTGCAAATGGTAGCTTGTGTGACCAAAATGTCTGGGCCAACACATACATATGGCTTGGTGATCACTAGTGGAGGATTTTTTTTTGTTCCCTACACTACCCGTGCTTTCGAGCTACCTTGTTTGGGCATAGTCCCTTAAGAGCCATGAGGCCAAAAAATGCCATATCTTTGATGAGTGATTTCTCAGACTCCGTGGAACCCAGAGACATTTTTTTAGATCCAAAACCTCCACATCAGGTCCGTCTACAAAATCCTCTCATGGTTTTCTCTGTCTCCATTCAGTTCTCTTGCTATCCTATTGTTTGCAAATGCTCGAAATAGTGTAGTTTGAATTAGTGTAGGGTTGCCAGATGTTTTATTTTACAAACGGAATCTCATGGGACTGAACCAACTACGCCAACATGTCGGGGTGTCCTGGTAAATGCTAGTGGAGGATTTTTTTGGTTCCCTATGCTCTTCGTGCTTTCGGGCTACCTCGTCCGGGCATAGCCACTTAAGAGCCCTGAGGCTCAAACACGCCATATCTTCGACAGGTGATTTATCAGACTTCGTGGCACCTAGAGACGTATCTTCAGATATGAGACCTCCATGTCAGAGCCCTCTATGAAATCCTCTCACAGTTTTCTCCATCTCCATCTGGTTCTCTTGTTGTGAAATTGTTTGCAAATGCATGAAATAGTGCAGTCCGAGTCAGTGTAGGGTGCCAGATGCTGTGGTTTGCAAATGGAAGCTCATGGGACCAAACCAACTACGCCAAAATGTTAGGGTTGCCTAGTGAATGCTAATGGAGGATTTTTTTTGGTTCCCTATGCTCCCCTTTCTTTCAGGATACCTCATCTCGGTGTAGTCACTTAAGAGCCCTAAGATCCAAACATGCCATATCTTCGACGGGTGATTTCTCAAACTTCGTGGAAGATAGAGATGTCTCTTTAGATCCAAGACCTCTATGTCGGGGCCCTCTACGAAAGCCTCTTGTGGTTTTCTCCATCTCCATCCGGTTCTCTTGTTGTGCTATTGTTTACAAACACGCGAAATAGTGTAGTCTGAGTCAATGTAGGGCTACCTCATCCGGGCATAGTCAATTAAGATCCCTGAATGACTAGATTGGCTTAAGAATGAATTTGATAGGGGTATGTCTAAGAACACACAGGAGCTATCAATTTCCTAGTAAATCTTTCTTGTTTAGTTCTTGATGGGAGTCAGCTAGCCTACGACTTAGTGACCTTCCATTCATTGATAATTTATGTTATGATAAACCCGTGGATGCTTTCAAAAGCTTGTTAAAAAGGATAGGGGTAGTCATTAAGCCTAGTGAAGGGTGTGATGTGATTTCCAAATAACTTGAAATGCCTACAAATTTAAAGGTAGTAACAGGAATTGGATAGGATTAGACAATCAAGAATCATTGAGTGTTTGAATAAGAATTTCATTGCATTTGGAGACATTCTCAAGCATTGGAGTAATGTATATGGAGAGACATTATCAAAATATCATCAGATGAAAGGCATCAAATTGTGATGACTGTCGGTTGTTTTAATAGGGGAGAAGAATATGAAGCATATAAGAATGTAGTAAGTGCATGATAAGATAGGAACTAGTACAAAGAGACCATGAGCAAGAAGAAGCACAAGTAAGGTAAAAACACATATACACATTGATAAATTGACTGAATAATTACTCAGATTAGGTAACTATTTATATACATACATTATATAAATATTGATTTCCAAAGTTTGATGCATATTATACATTGAAAATGCTAGTATATGTACATCACCAATAAATGAAAAAAAAAATCCTTAATGTCTAAATATTGTCAAGTGCAAATCATATTAGATTCATGCGAAAATAATCTCAAAAATGTAAGGTCTCATACAAAATTATCAAGTTCCAAATAGTATTTTAATGTGCATAATAAATACAAAAATACCCAAATAGGTCATATGCCATCAAGTTCAAATGCCATATAGGCATACACACAATGCCATGCACATAAGAATTTAAAAACAATGTCATGTAAGACATATATTTCCTACTCATCAAAATCTATCCCTCTCTTGGCCTTGCTCGAAGAAGGCCCTCCCTTAGACAAAGATGGAGATCCATGAGATGACTTTGGATCATCCGAGCCCATACTTTGTGTCCTCTTCCGTTGAATACTCGACTGTAGATGAGCCTGTAAATGCAAAAAATATTTTTTTGTCAAAACTTAATTTATATATATTTTCAACACGTATTTAAGACCATGCTAGAATGAATATTTACATAAATACAAAAACTTACCGCAAGTTGTCGATCAAGCCGAATTTGCATCTCACGCTCAGATGAGTCATCGGGAGCTCCTGTAGTACGAACGGGGGTACGAAGATGACAAGATGGAGGAGTCTGTGCCCTTGAAGTAAAAATGTAGGGGGTTGAAGTTACCTACATACACATAAGATTAGAAAATATAACATAAGAATTAGCGAAAATAGAGCTAAGTACATGTATCTACATAATGACAATATTTTAACTAATTTTATCAATATAGAACTATTGTTTTTACCCCGCCACGCCCCTGAATCAAATGAACAGGGCTGATACATGTCGGAGGTAACTCATGCATACACACAAGGAAGGACATTATTAACATAATATAATAATTCTATAATGAAAGACATTACTAGCATGTAATTTAACATAATATGAATTACACAAGAAATTTAAAAAAAATTACATGTTATTTGAATACATCAGTGAGTTGCTGCACAAATGAAATCGCAGTGGCAACACCTTTATCTACTTATTACAGATATGGTGGGGTGTCTAGTGAAGTCAAAATCTTTATTGAACATGTATATCATGTGAGTTAGATGGACATAGAAGAACATACATATATTTGATTTCAAAACCAATATATATATATATATATATATATATATATATATATACACATATATATATATATATACATGTATGTGAAGATTTTACATAATTAACATTCTAAATTACCTCTGTGAATGTATGTGTATATATGGTGCTCACCGCCTATGGTCGGGATGAATATGCGCCTCCCACGTGCTATAGTATAAATGCATGTACATGTACAAATACAATTATTTCAAAAATTTAACATATATAAGTAAATCAGGTACTACAAACTTTTTGTAACACACATAAAAAAACATAACACATTTTACCTGCGAAGTGATGCCGATGAATACCAAAATCAGTACACATGAAAGTATTGTCCTCCTTGGGCCCCAAACATATGCTACCATATGACGAGCAAAAATGTGGCCTCATGCTAGTACTCTTTGAGGGAATACTCTGTGTACCTCCACGAGCATATGGCTCAGAAATCTCCCTCGTATGTCGAACAAGGGTTGCAGATAGCCCCTAAAGCGTGTGGAGTGTATCAATATCTACTGTCTCCTTTATTCTATGAGGGACAATCTTAGGGTGAGGAGGCTTTTGTGTGTGGAATCTACCCTGCTGAATAGGTGCATGTTGTGCACCTGGCCAATCTTGTGCAGATCCTTTTCCTCAACCTTGGAAATCTTAGAAATCAAAATAATTTGGGATCTTGTTGAGGATAAACTCACAATAGAGTTTCCTCAGAAATTATAGTGGCATCTCATTGTTATTACAAGGTGGAAAATCAAACACCATCCACCATCGGTCCCAAAAATTATTTTTAATCAAATTATTATTGCAGCAATGGATGGAAAATCATTTACATGTCAACGAAATAGGAAAATTAGTGCGGGGGTCTATGAATAAGGCGCATATGAGTTATTTTGAAATTTATTTTTTCTTTACATCCACATATGACAATTTGTTGGAATAATAAACCCTACAATCCTCTCTGTAAGTTTTCCAATGATCAATTTTCCCTATTGCCACATCAATTTGAACAAGTAATGCCTTCAATGTATTTGCAAGAGAGGCAAGGTGGGGGTTTGTAGATTGTGCATCCCTCATTGTTTTGATTAAATCCTCAATTTCAATTTTGTTTTCAACTATTTGGGCTGCTAAATCTTCTTGACTACCCAAGGGATGTTGAGTAATTGTGGGAGTGTTGGGAGGGATGCCAGGAATAAAAAGGTTTAGTTGTGGTTGATTCCGTTGACCTCTAATTGTAACAATAAAAAATATGTATTTAATTCAAATTTTAATCTATAATTATCATATTTCAATGGAATTTTGAGAAAAGAATTTTTCTTACTGTTAGTGAAGAATCACAGCACCCCTGGATGTTGATCAGATTTCTAGGTTGATCATACTAACATCCAGTGTGATTGCATAACATTGAATCCTTTCTCCAAGTGTGGGACTTGAAGAGTGAGAAAGGAATCTCCAAAGAAGGCTGGTTCCTATTCCTCTGTTCAGATGCACACGAAATATACAGAGGGTTTTCCTTTTTTAAAACCTAATCTAATCTGCCAAGGAGACAAGGTGAGAAAATGCGTAAAAATAAATCTAAACTAATGGAGGTGATGCACCGAGGAATGAAGAACACTTATTTTTCCAATAAACACAGACCACTTGAATGTGATACAAGATCATGCACAAATGACAGAAACTGCAGTAAAAGACCAGGAGGATGCAAAATGAACACAGAGAGGGTTGAGAATCATCCACAGACATGTATTACTTGCTCCAAAGATTGATACAATACACTGCAGAATGCTAAGAGGCAGAATAGTATTATAGTTCAAATGAGAGGTTCGAACTCCACAAATTCGCCTGAGGAAAAAAAAAGGTAGAGGCAAAACAGAAAAAATGTTCCACCCTGAAAAGAAGCTCCTCTTTACAATATATAGAAAGAAAATGAGAGAGGAAAGAGAGGAGGGAAAGCCAAATCTACCCCAACCATCTCTAGGTTGCATTCAATTCATCCATCATGGCAGAAGCGGCGGATCCTGGCAAAACGGCGGGCTGCCTAACAGAAGCGGCGAACTGTCTGTTGCATTAAAGTTGTTTGTTGAAGCATTACTTCTACTTGTTATTTCGTGCCAGAGGCGTTTCTCAATTTTCTCCCTCCAGACTACACCAAAATTCGAGAATAACCCTAGAATCATGTAGAGAATTTCATGAGCTTTCCGTTGATATAAAGAACGTGCAAATCTGAGCTCTGGATCGAAAGATATGTCGATCTGAAGATTTAGGGCACGGAACAGGTGAAAACAGATTTTGAAATATTTTCCCACGCATTGCCACCTGGACGCCACGTGGCATGCTCTGATTCGCTGAATAATTCTCTCTTCTCTACTTTTCGGCGGGCTTTGCTTTGAAATTTCTGTGGGCCCTAGCTGGGACACGTGGCACTATCCCATAGGTTCGGATCGGTGCTCGAAAACTCACCCTTTGACTTTTTTGACCTTTCTCCTTGTGACACGTGGCATGATTTTATTGGTTCTCGGCCCTACCGGCTCTTTCGTGCCCTTCGCGTCTATTTGGCCCAGATGGCACAGTGCTCCTTGTGCTGATTTTGGGCGAACCGGCCGGTTCGCGTCCATTTGTCCCAAATGTCCCAGTTTGTTTCAGACTGCTTGGCCCTTTTTCACCCGGTTCGGCCGGTTCGCACCTTTTTGGCCTACTTGTCCCAATCATTTTTGACTGCCTGTGCTCATTTCGGCCGACTCGGCCGGTTCGGGCCTTTTTGGCCCAAACGTCCTGAGCAACACTTAGCCAATTTTTCTTCCTCCTTCGGCCGGATCGGCTTTTCGCGCCCGCCGCGTACTTCTGGCCCGATTGTCCCAAATGCAATTTGGGCTGCCTGGAGGCTTTTCGGCCGATCCATGCCTTGACGTCCCAAATGTCCCAGTTGCTCCCTTGAGCAGGACTTAGCCAATTTTTACACTTTTTCCTGGATCAACCTATTTGCCTTTCTGCAACTTTTTCGCATTTTCTCAGAGCTTGCTCCCTCCTTCTTCGGCCTGGGGAGTTAGAAAATTTCCTGAAGGGACCCTAGAAACCTGATTTTTGCTCTGAATCAATCAATTTTCTTGGGATTTGGATATTCTGATGCATGTTATCAAAATTACCCTGGGGGGGTGAATTTTGGATAACAATTTGGCGACTCAGCGGGATCATCTGCCTGCTAGATGAAAAGACCAGTTGCCTGAAGCAATCCATTGGGCATGGAGTCATCAAATATTCTGTTAGAATCCAAACTGACTCAGAATGTGCGAGGAGGAAGATGGAATGTGACCTGATGAAAGCAAAGACATGCTAAACATCTCCATGGACAGCAAGCTGTGCCAAGGCACTTAGGGAAAACAAAACTAACCTACAGCAAAACAATGTGCACAAGCACTTGGAGGAAAGAAAATCTAATCTAGTATTTACAGATGTAGTGAACCTCCCTCTAGAAGCAACGCTTGAGATAGATTCCATTTACTGGAATCTGCAGTTCTTCACCATCCAATGAAGCCAATTGGAAAGCATTGTTGTTCTTGCACTTTGTGACCATGTATGGGCCACTCCAAATGGCATCAAATTTTGAATGCCTTCCTGGTTTTGCTCTGTCCACATCCCATTTCAATACTAGATCTCCTACTTGAAAAGATCTATCTTTGGCCTTCCTATCAAAGGTCTTCTTGATCAAAGCCTGATCCTTTTCCATTGCTTGGAATGCCTGATCTCTGATTTCTTGCAGCTCCATCAATTCTGCATATCTCACCTCCATGGGCCCAAACTCTAGCAACTCCAGCTGTTTCATGAGTTCCAACGTTGGCAACTCAAGTGACATGGGCAAGATTGCCTCTCTTCCGTAGACAAGCCTAAATGGAGAGTTACCTGTGGATCTTTTGGGAGTTATCCTATCAGCCCATAAGGCTGATTTCAGTTTGGTATGCCAAGCTCTCTGAGTCTCATCAAGAGTCCTCCTAATGATCTTCAACAAGTTCTTGTTTGTAGACTCGGCCTGGCCATTACCTTGAGGGTAATAGTTTGATGAAGTGCTCAGGTAAATCCCGTTCTTGACAGCCCACTCAGTCACTTTAGATCCAATGAATGCCAATGCATTATCAGAGACTATTGTAGCAGGTACACCAAATCTGGTAGTTATTCCCTCGTAAAAGTCCAAGATGCTAGACTCATTCGCCTCTTTGACTGCTACTAGCTTCTGTCCATCTGGTGAAGTAGTCTGTGGCTGTCAAAATCCATTTGTGCCCTTGGCTCGAATTGGGATTGATGACTCCAATGAAGTCCAAACCCCATTGCATGAATGGCTGGTCAACTGAGATTGGATGTAATGGGAGGGCTGCAAGTCTCTCTTTTCCTGTGAAGAATGCACAATTCTTACACCTCTTGATCCATGCATAGCAATCACTGAATATTTTAGGCCAATAATAACCAGCCTTTATGATTTTCAGAGCTGTCACTCTTGGTGCAAAATGGCCACCAGCTGGTTCATCATGAAACTCTTTTAATACCCTTTGGATCTGACCTGTGTTAATGCATCTCAGCAGCACTCCATTCACGTCCTTCTTGAACAAAACTCCATCAATGATGGTATATGGAATAGCCTGCAACCTGAAGTGTCTTCTTTTTGCTTTGCTCATTTCTAGAGGGCACATGCCCGTCTGTAGGAAATGTATCATATTCTGAGTCCAACAGGGAGTGGACACATCATCATTTTCCTGTTTTTGATCATCTTGTAATAGCAGGACAACGTCTTCTTCATCTTCTGGGTTGTCTGGTTGTTTGGAAGCGAGCTGCTCACACAAACCTTTGCCTCTTACCAGCTTGGTGATTTTGATCTCAATGTCATACTCCATGACACGGGTGATCCATCCTGCCCTTTTCTCATTCAAATCCTTGTTGAGGAGGAAGTCCTTAACCCCAGCATGTGAGACCAGCAACTGGACCTTGTTGTTTGAGACTAAATGCTTGAATTTCTTCAAGCTCCTGATTACTGCAAGCACATGTTTTTCAATAAAAGAGTACCTCAACTCGCAGTCATTTAGGCTTTGGCTGAAGAAGGCAATCGGCTGTTCATCATTATCTTTGTTCTGTTGTACCAGAATGGTAGAAATAGTGTCATCACCTCCAAATGCATAGAGGATGAAATCCTTGGAAAAGTCTGGGTTGATGAGAGTGGGTGCCTGGGAGATGGATTCTTTGATTGCTTCAAAGCTCTCCTTGCCTTCTGCCGTCCATTTGAAAGCCATGCTTTTTCTTAACATTTTGGTGATGGGCTTGACAAGGGCTGCAAAATTTGGGACAAACCTCCGAACAAAGTTTATCCTTCCCAGGAAACTTTGAAGAGCCTTCTTGTGACTTGGCAATGGTAGAGCCCTTATGGCTTCAACCCTCTCTGGATCAATTGCTAATCCTTCCTTGGAGACAATATGGCCAAGGAGTTTCCCTTCATGTGCAAGAAAGATGCACTTCTTAGGATTCAAAGACACTCCAAACTCTCTACACCTCTGAAACACTTGCCTGAGGTGAAAGAGGTGGTCTGCAGCATTCTTTGAGAAGACAGTGATATCATCTAGGTATATCAGCACTATCTTATTGATTAAGCCTTTGAATGCCATATCCATAGCTCGCTGGAATGTTGCTCCGGCGTTCGACAGTCCAAATGGCATCTTCTTGTAAGCATACGTGCCCCATTTAGTTGTGAAGGCTGTCTTGAACTGGTCTTCCTCCTTCACCATAATTTGATTGAAGCCTGAGTATCCATCAAGTAGTGAAAATCTTTCTGAACCAGCTACGACCTGCAATATTTGCTCCATGGAAGGGAGTGGATAATGGTCCTTAAGAGATGCCCTATTGAGGTCTCGGAAGTCCACACACAACCTGATTTCTCCGCTCTTCTTCCTGACCGGAACCAAGTTCGCAACCCAGCTTGAGTGCTTGATAGGGAATATAATTGCTGACTCAATCAGCTTGTCCAGTTCTTTCCTCATGAGAGGCTCCATGTGTGGATTGACTGGTCTTTGTTTCTGCCTGACAGGCTTAGTATTTGGATCCAACTCGATGGTATGCTGAGCTAAGTTGGGATTGAAACCTTTCAAGTCTTCATAGCTCCAAGCAAACACGTCAGGGAATTCTTGACAAAGCTGTATGAATTCATACCTTTCTTGCTCAGTTGTCATTTTTCCAATTTGCAATGGCTTGTTCTCTTCTACCAAGATGGATACCGAATCTTCCCTCTTGACCTGAATGTTTGCTTTCTCCTTTCTAAACTGATCATTGGGGTTAAAAATGGACTCCAAGGTGATAAGTCCCTTGGGCAGCTTGTCAGTTCTCAGCTGTATCACCTGGTCACCATATTGCTGTTCCAACTTCTCTTGATTCTTAGCTGAGAACTCAGCTTCTTCTTGCAAGAAGTGGATGATTTGCTGGTCATTCTCAAATACTTGCCAACTGACATCGTTATCCGGCACTGAAGGCCTCACAATCACGTGGATGTTTGGCTGTACCTTGTCTTGTTGAATGTTTTCTACAATGTCAAAGGCTGCCCCTACTGCTGCAAGCCTGTCAGCAGCTTGATTCTCTTTCCTAGGAATGGCCTTGATGCCGAAACCCTCAAAATCTTCCATGAGGTCCCACACCCTGTTCTTGTAGCATCTGAGTAGATCATTTTTGGCAGCATGCTGTCCCTTGACCTGATTTACAATCAATTCACTGTCCCCAAAAACTTGCAAGTTCTTTATTTATTTTTTGATTGCCCAATGCATCCCCTGCACCAAGGCTTCATATTCAGCAGTGTTATTGGAGCATGCAAATTGAAACCTAAAAGCTGAATAATACTTTACTCCTTGAGGTGAAATAAGCACGGCTCCACCTCCTGCACCTTGTCTACTCCTTGATCCATCAAAAAGCAGCTGCCATACCTCATTGTCATCCTTGTGGTTTGGCTTGGTGATGCTAGGAATAGGTTGACTTTCTTCGTGTATACAATAGACTCCTAGCTCAGATTCTTCTATTCCTTGATAAGGATCAAAAGCATGCACCTTGCTTGCCCATTCATCAAGAGTCAAATCTGGGATACTTCCAACCTTAGTGTCAGCTTCATCAGTGCTAGGGTGATCTTCTTGATCAAATGCCGAGCAATTGGCATTAATCTTACTTGGAGTATAGGGCTCAATGTGGAAGTTTGCAATAGGTTCTGATCTAATTGTGGCCTTAGTTCCATACCTTGTTCTGAATAGCATGTGAGACCAATCAGCGGACAAATATCCCCCAATCTTGGCTGTGAAGTCCCTTGACAAGCATAGGGCAAAGAGTGGTGGAAGGTCTATGACTGATACATCTTGTAAGACAACAACATTTGGACATGCATGCAAGGTAAGACTCAAATTTCTAATCACTCCAACTGTTGCTATTGCTGTCCCATCCAGCTGCACTACTCCCTTAGATGTTATTTCATATTGGAGCCCTAACTGATCAGCTATCTGTTTAGGCATTACTGAGCTACTTGCCCCGGAGTCTATCATGCAATTATGCACTAGCTGATTTCCAATGATTAACGAAACATAAAAAGGGGGGGGCTTCAACATTTTACCTTGTTGTGCTCCATGATTTCCTTCAGGCTGGGCAGCATTTGTAAGCACTTTGTCTTGCCTCTGAACCTGCTGATTCGAAGTTGGCCAGTCCTTCATAGCAGCTTGCAGCAGATCTCTTTGGCCTGGGATGGATAGGGATTCCCACATAGATATATTGACGTTTGTCTTCTTCATCTGATCAATGATACTGAATGGTGATGAAGGATCTCTCTGCTGTCCTTTGGTTTGCACATTTATTCCTTGTATGTGGGCAGCAACAGCTGGCATTTGAGTTGGCCTAGGGGCTGTTCTTGGCTGCCCTTGTGCATTTGAAACTGGGTTTTGCTTGCCAATCATTTGTGGAGCTGTGGAAGGTTGTGGATTGGTTGGGGCTAATGGCTGTTCTTCACCCAAATTTCTCCTTTTTGACCTTGTGTTGGCTGCAACACCTTGAGAGACTGCCTGATTCATACCACAGAAATCCTCTGCCTGCCAATTTACCAATGTGGTGTCATTTGGGGCAGATTGCTGCTGGAATGTTTCTTGTTGTTGGCCGTTTTCTTGATTGCTTTCACCCTCCACACCAGTAGTTGTTACCATTAAAGCTTGAGTTAAAGCACCATTGTAGCACATGGATTGGTTATGGGGTTCATTACATGGAAAACACCAATCATACTCCTGGGCAATGTTGTTTTGTGCTGGTACTAATGCCTTAGAGGCAGATATGGCATTTGGATTATAGGGCTGGAAAGGTCTATTGACAGGAGGCCTTGTTTGATTCATATTTGTGGCTGGATTAGGTGGTCTTTGAGGCTGGTATGGCTGCCTATTAGGTTGAGCTTGAGGCTGATACGAAGGTCTAAAACCTTGAGCTTGCTGTCTCTTGAGTGTGACCAGCTCATTACCTAAATTTTGCAGTTGCTTCATGACTTCTTGAAGCTCATTTGGGGCACTTGGAGATGAAGTGGAAGCTTCATTTGAACTCTGATTTCTAGGAGTGGGAGAAGGAGCTAAGACAGGTGCCTGACTAGTACTTGGGCTCTCTAAACTTGGATATAATGGCATTGGAGGCCTAGGAGCTAGCTTGCCAGCTTGAATCAGACAATTTTCAGCTCTAATGGCAATACTATAAGCAGCAGGGATAGTTGTGCCTCCCATAGATTGAACCAACATAGAAATATCAGAATTTAAAGCTTTAAGGTAATATAGAAAAGCACCTTCTGCTGTTGGCCTGACTGCTACTGGAATTCTATCCCAAGATCTTTGAAATCTGAAGTTGAAGTCAGTTAGCTGCTCATTGGAAGCTCTCTTGATGGTTGTCAGCTGCTCCAAAAGAGACAAGTTGTCTCCCTTCTCTCCAAATTGATTATGAAGTGCAATACACAGCTGATTCCAGTTCGTGATAGAAGCAGCTTCAAGGCTCCTAAACCATTGCAATGCCTTCCCTTTGAATGAAGACGCCAGCAATTTGACAGCTACTTGCATCTCGTTAATCTCATGGATTGCACAAATGTTAGCAATGTCCTTGACATGATCACCAGGAGTGGTCTGATTTTCTCCAGTAAAGTATGGAATGTTCTTCAGTGCTGCAACTGGGATTGGATTTTGTGCATTGAGAGCAAGTGGGCTGCTGCCTGTGAAGTTGACATAGGGGTTTACTGGTTGCGCCATTCTGATTGGTCTTAAAACCCTTGTATATTGAAAGAAAGGCCTGTCAGGTGGAGGAGTTGAGAGAGTTCTGTTTGGTGGAGATGGAGACCTTTGAATCCTTCTTCCTCTTTGCCTTCTTCTTGGAGATAATTGCAGGTATTCAAACAGCACCTCCTCTTCTCCAACTCTTGACCTTGTGATTCTTCTCATAAGCTTTTAGGCCTGTACTGCTGAAACCAGTTGATTCTTCCCCTTGGAGTCGCCAGATATGCAAATAATAGCTCTTTTTAAGCAAGAAAATTGTAGCAGATGCATATCAACTTTGCTACAATAAAAAATGAGACCTCTAGGTCCCACCGGGCGTGCCAAAACTGTTAGTGCAAAATCACAGCACCCCTGGATGTTGATCAGATTTCTAGGTTGATCATACTAACATCCAGTGTGATTGCATAACATTGAATCCTTTCTCCAAGTGTGGGACTTGAAGAGTGAGAAAGGAATCTCCAGAGAAGGCTGGTTCCTATTCCTCTGTTCAGATGCACACGAAATATACAGAGGGTTTTCTTTTTTTAAAACCTAATCTAATCTGCCAAGGAGACAAGGTAAGAAAATGCGTAAAAATAAATCTAAACTAATGGAGGTGATGCACCGAGGAATGAAGAACACTTATTTTGCCAATAAACACAGACCACTTGAATGTGATACAAGATCATGCACAAATGACAGAAACTGCAGTAAAATACCAGGAGGATGCAAAATGAACACAGAGAGGGTTGAGAATCATCCACAGACATGTATTACTTGCTCCAAAGATTGATATAATACACTGCAGAATGCTAAGAGGCAGAATAGTATTACAGTTCAAATGAGAGGTTCGAACTCCACAAATTCGCCTGAGGAAAAAAAAGGGAGAGGCAAAACAGAAAAAATGTTCCACACTGAAAAGAAGCTCCTCTTTACAATATATAGAAAGAAAATGAGAGAGGAAAGAGAGGAGGGAAAGCCAAATCTACCCCAACCATCTCTAGGTTGCATTCAATTCGTCCATCATGGTAGAAGCGGTGGATCCTGGCAAAACGGCGGGCTGCCTAACAGAAGCGGCGAACTGTCTGCTGCATTAAAGTTGTTTGTTGAAGCATTACTTCTGCTTGTTATTTCATGCCAGAGGCGTTTCTCAATTTTCTCCCTCCAGACTACACCAAAATTCAAGAATAACCCCAGAATCATGTAGAGAATTTCATGAGCTTTCCGTTGATATAAAGAACGTGCAAATCCGAGCTCTGGATCGAAAGATATGTCGATCTGAAGATTTAGGGCACGGAACAGGCGAAAACGGATTTTGAAATATTTTCCCACGCATTGCCACCTGGACGCCACGTGGCATGCTCTGATTCGCTGAATAATTCTCTCTTCTCTACTTTTCAGCGGGCTTTGCTTTGAAATTTCTGTGGGCCCTAGCTGGGACACGTGGCACTATCCCATAGGTTCGGATCGGTGCTCGAAAACTCACCCTTTGACTTTTTTGACCTTTCTCCTTGTGACACGTGGCATGATTTTATTGGTTCTCGGCCCTACCGGCTCTTTCGCGCCCTTCGCGTCTATTTGGCCCAGATGGCACAGTGCTCCTTGTGCTGATTTCGGGCGAACCGGCCGGTTCGCGTCCATTTGTCCCAAATGTCCCAGTTTGTTTCGGACTGCTTGGCCCTTTTTTCGCCCGGTTCGGCCGGTTCGCGCCTTTTTGGCCTGCTTGTCCCAATCATTTTTGACTGCCTGTGCTCATTTCGGCCGACTCGGCCGGTTCGGGCCTTTTTGGCCCAAACGTCCTGAGCAACACTTAGCCAATTTTTCTTCCTCCTTCGGCCGGATCGGCTTTTCGCGCCCGCCGCGTACTTCTGGCCCGATTGTCCCAAATGTAATTTGGGCCACCTGGAGGCTTTTCGGCCGATCCGTGCCTTGACGTCCCAAATGTCCCAGTTGCTCCCTTGAGCAGGACTTAGCCAATTTTTACACTTTTTCCTGGATCAACCTATTTGCCTTTCTGTAACTTTTTCACATTTTCTCAGAGCTTGCTCCCTCCTTCTTCGGCCTGGGGAGTTAGAAAAATTTCCTGAAGGGACCCTAGAAACCTGATTTTTGCTCTGAATCAATCAATTTTCTTGGGATTTGGATATTCTGATGCATGTTATCAAAATTACCCTGGGGGGGTGAATTTTGGATAACACTTACCTCTTCTCTTTTGGTGTAGGTGGTATTTTTCATCACTTATTTTGTGTTATTCCACCTCACCAGGTGAGTCATCTCTCTTAGGTGGACATAGATCTAGGTGTCATTTTAGTTATGAAAGATTCTCTTATAGAATCTATCATATGTGTAAGTGTGTCATAGGAGTTACATTCCCATTTGGGAAAGTAACTCCTCTTCTCCATTATGGAGGAATATTCTCTTACATGGGAGTTACACATTCACTCCTCTATTTTTACTCACCTCCTTTGATCTATGATAAGCCAATCCAAGCCAAGCCTAGCAATTCCATTCTACTCCTTTTTTGAATCTTGAGCTCTCATATGCATGCACATTTCTTTACAAAGCTTGCTTGCTTTAATCTCACAACTCCTACACTTTGGTGAAGTGCAACTATTCGATGCACATGAATTCCTTCTAGGTCTTCATCCGTCACTCCTTCATGGTATCAGAGCTGAGGGGACTGGAATTTCATTACTCACCATTGTTGCTCCATCGTGCTTTTTCTTGTTCTTTACTTGCATATTACGAGATTATGGTGGTTTTGTTAGTGTGCTTCTTGTTGCTTGTGGATTCAACAATTGTAGGTTCAAAAGAAGGGGGTGTGGTTTGACTCTTAATTCAATAGTGAATGGCTGTAAGGATTAACTCCTCCGCTCACTTTTTTGAATTGGCATGAATTGGTTCACTAGTCTGGCTATTGGCTCTATGTGCTTTTGCTTGTCTTGGTGCCTCAAACTTGATCTCCAACATATCCATTTCAGTGCCTTCTCTTCTTTCTCGTGCTTGGTTGGAGTTGCTTAGTTGTAGTCTTGGTTTGAACCAAGGTTTCTTCCAAGATTGAATGGTTGCATCCCATTCTTAGCCTGGTTCATGGTTTCATTACATGGCTCGTCGTTTATCACCTACCTTTACATCCCTTCACCGATCTCACCATCAGTCGTTGGTTTCCCGCATGGTTGACTCTACAATTTTTTTCCATTCAACCATTTGGTCTCAGCACAGGGAATCTTTTCTCTACTTTGACGCCACCTCCCAATGCATGATCATTCCCTGCCGAGCATCCTACCTAGATGGTTACACCAAACCTCACCTGCTTGGTCTGTTCACTATTTGATTCCCGATTCCATCAAAACATGGTCGTATTTGGCTCCAGTATAGTTAGGACATGTGCCTCCAACCATTTTCTATTGTCTATTTAATGAGTGGTTGACCTTTTAGGTGGTTTCTCTAGATTTGGTTACCTATTTCATTCTAACTACTCGTGGACGGTTACCCTGCACCACTTTACCATGTGGAACAAAGCTCGGTGCTTGACTTGGCTCGGTTAACAACCAACTCCTGGTCATGTTAAACAACCTCAACTTGGTATATCCCTTTTTAAATTGTTTGAAGGTTAAAACAATGCATTTCTAATTATTTTAAGGTGAAAAACATTTGTTTTGGCATTGTAATAATGTTAAGGCTCTAATTTTCTTGTAATTATGTCCTTCATTCGTGTGTCAAGGATGGAGGATGAGGTCTGGGGTTGGTAGGAGGCTAGTCCCCCCTTGCAAGAAAAACAAACATTACCTAAAATTTGATGCCATTTCCAATGAGTACCCAAATGACACCCTTTGCACCCATTTCAGGCACTTTTAAAATCACTTTGCAAAGTTTATTGGCATTTTCCATCAGTTGCGGGAATTTTATTTTTACTATAACTTTTGATTCGCTGCTCGTTTTTGAGCACTTCTTTAGTCAAAGCTCCATGATTTCTCACACATTACATGATGACATTATCATTTTTGTAAATGCACTACTTTATAAAGTTCTACATTCTAGGGGGTTCACTAGTACTCTTGGGCTTTTACATGCAAACGCATTATCAGCCGAGTATGACGTCTTGCTTTCGTGTACCTTGCACTTCTTGCTTCCACATCATGGAGGGAGATATTTCCAGACTTGAGCATCATAGGATCTCTTTATAGCCTCTACCACTTCTCACTAGGAGAGGGAACTATTCAGTTTGGCATGCTTCCATGGAACGTTACTTCGCTCACGAGGGTCTTTCACCCTTCTTAATCAGGCCAGTTCCTGTACCCACTGATCATTGTCATCTGGAGGACTTCCTTGACACTTGCGACCATGTTTTTGGTCACTTGATGATGCATGTCTCCAAATCTCTCTCGTTTCACGTGGAAAAATCAGATCCACCCCATTGTGTCTGGAGCATTCTTCAGTCCCTTTATGGAGACCCTTCACATATTGCTGCCATTATTATTGATATTGATTCAGTTGTCTCCTCTATTTCTTCATGTGATGATAGTTCCACTAACACAAACTCACTTGATTCTACTTCTGATGACGAGGATTGTGCACCCAGTTCTGATGTCAAGAGTACTACAGAGGAATCTTCTCCTCCTCTTGTTATTCCAGAGAATGTTGACACATCCCACATCTCATCAGATATTGAGCAGTATCCTATATAGTCCCATACAGTCATCACACCCACCTCTTTTCCACCTTCAATGTGTGAGGCCCCTTTCACTCCTCTACATTCATTGGATGACTCATACCTATCTGACATTGCTCTTCTATTTGTTGAGCCCCCTCATTGGGATGAGTATCTTCCTGACCTTGGTCATCTTTTCATAGAGTAAAATTGTGACATACTACAGGTTCGTCATCCATCTACATGTATTTCAGAGGATTTCATTATCTCTATTGTTGGGAGTGCCCCTTCTAGGACTCTTACCACTTCCACTTTTATGGAGACCTTCATTGATCCACCCTTGCTTGTGGATCCATTTTCTATTGTGGGGGTTCTGTTACCTTCACATCACTTGGACATCCTTTCTACAGGTGTTCACTCTTAACACTCTGATATTTCTGCACTTGTGACATCACCTTTAGTTCCTTTGCACTCACTTGCTAGACCTATGTCACACTTTCATGGACTAGACTCAGAGTTATTTTTTCTTCTACCTTTAGTTTCCTTCGCGGAGTGGGTGGACTTCCAGCACATCATTTCCGTCCAGCACATAGTTCGGTGTGGGTGGCTCTTCTTTAGTCCAGAGGTAGAGGATCTCATCATCAACATTCTTCTGGGAGACCTCCTAGAGCTGTAGAGTTTAGATTCATCCATGGCATCTTCTGCATTCCTCTCATCTCCCTCTTCTTCTCTCTTATTCTTTCTAAGAGATTGCCTCTTTGTACATGGGTACCTTTACAAGCTCATCTATGGTCGGGACCCATCCTTGGCATCTTTCTTAGATTAGAGAGTGGACTTATCTCTCTTTTGGGGGGAGTTTTTCCCACTGGGTTTTCTCCTTTTACTCCAATTTTTGAGAGTTTCTTGTACTTGGGTACCTCATTAGGCTTTGTGTTAGGACCTATTTCTCATTTCTGACTAGCCGTCTCATCCTAAGTTATGATTAAGGGGGGGGTGTGTTGGTGTAGGTACTATTTTTCATCGCTTATTTAGTGTTATTCCACCTCATCGGGTGAGTCATCTCACTTAGGTGGACATGGATCTAGGTGTCATCTTAGTTATGAAAGATTCTCTAATATAATCTGTCAAATGTCTAAGTGTGTCATAGGAGTTACATTCCCATTTGGGAAAGTCACTCCTCTTCTCCATTATGGAGGAATATTCTCTTATATGAGAGTTACACATTCACTCCCCTATTTGTACTCACCTCCTTTGATCTATGATAAGCCAAGCCATGCCTAGCAATTCTATTCTACTCCTTTTTTGAATCTTGAGCTCTCATATGCATGCACATTAATTTACAAAGATTTCTTGCTTTAATCTCGTAACTCCTAAACTTTGGTGAAGTAAAACTATTCGATGCACATGAATTCCTTCCAGGTATTTTTCCTTCACTCCTTCATTCTCCATGGTGGCATCATCGATTTAGATCTTCCCAGTGATCTAGAATTGATTAGTTGAGATTGAGATCAAGCTGAATGAAAAAACATGAGGGCACGGACAAACTCTGAAACTCATGTTTGAGGGAGGTAAAATAATAGAGGCTTGGGCCTCTTTTTTTTGTTTATAGTAGGCATAACACGTACGCATTATGCTTTGGTGATTCCCAAGCCAAACAAACTAAAACATGGGAGTGTTTTAATAAAACGCATATACGTTTTGCTTTTTTTTCAGATTCTTGTCTCTTTTCCCCCCCCAAATTTGTGCACTTACCCCAACATAGATTATCAATACAAAGGAACAAAAGAGATAAGGGAGGGAAAAAAAGGTAGAATATAATAGCACTCTTCAGGAAGTATAAATAGCAAAATAGTTCCTTATAAATTCTGAGCAAGGACAATATATAGAACAAAATCATTCATATTAAAACCACTAGATGCTATTTCACAGACACAAATTTCCAAAGATAACATCCACAAGAGTACAAAGCTTCTTAATGCAATAAATTAATGATTCACAAATTTCAGACAAATAAGAGGGGAATAAATAGACGTAGATAGAAATAGGAAGGGAATAATGATATGATAAACTTGGAAATAACTTGGCTCTATTCTTCCAATTGCTTCAAGGTTTGATTACCTTTCTCAACCCGTTCAATAACCCTAGTGACGATTTCCCGAAGGTTATGAACTTCACTCTCAGGTGTAGATTTTCCCATTGAAATCTTGGAAAACAATAAGTTAGAGATCAAAAGATCTTTTTTCCTCTTTGTCCACCTTGGGTTTTGCAACCTCCGGGAACTATTGGACTTGAGCATTAGCTACCAACCTTGAATTGGTATTTTCTTTCTTTTCTGGAGGGGAAGGGGTAGTACCAAGCAGAGCTGCCACAACATCAAAATCATGCCCTGTCAATCTAGAGGAAGATCTCCTTTTCATGCTATCAACTAGGGGTTGCACCTAGGAAAAGGAAGAAGAAGAAACAAAAGAATCAAGGGACCCAAGTTCAAGTGAACTCATGGCACTTAAAGTATGGACCAGTATTGTCTCTAGTGGGGAAATTAATGGAACCTCAGGAATTTCCTTTCAAGAGGAGTCTGCTAGACTGGGAGGCTAAGTTCTTGATCCTTCTGTCTCCACCTCAGTAGTGGTTTCAGTGGTTTCTTCTGGTTCTTTAATCTCCTCCTCATCATCATCATTTAGAACAATAATGTTCTCTGGCCCAATAGGTAATTTTGATTGTTCCAGAAATGTTTCTTCCTCAACCGGTTAGTGCTCAACCTCTTTGATTTTCTTCTGATATACTCTGGTGGAAGAGGAAGGAGTAGCCAACTCTGGTTCTTTCATGGCAGAAGAAGGAGTTTGCTCAAGTACCTTAGTACTAGGTGTATGTGCCTTCTTTCGAGCTGTAGAAGCCTCTCTTGAAGAGGATCTACCTTGGTTCCTCCTAAACTCATGAACTTTCCTATCAAACCAAACCTTAGTTTTGACGATGATAGGGGAAATTATCTCACTCAAATCATCTCTCTCCTTCACATACCAATCCAGGGTTTCTAGAGTAGTGTGCTTGATTGATCTTTCATACTCAAAGGATTGTAAGTCCTCATCATTGTCCACAAGCCTGTTAGGCACCTGGTAGAGATTGAGATCTAATATCTGTTGCAGAGATAATCTACCAAAATGAATCCTCCTGGCTTCAAAATCATTAACACAACCAGCCCAGTAATCCTCAGTATTAGGAGGATTATGATAGGTTATCTTGAGATTTTGATCAATGAATTTCTTTAGATCAAATCAAGTCATGGGCCTGAAGAAATGAACATTAAGAGGAGAAATAGCCCTTTATATATTCTGGGGATCTAGAGCTATCCTGCATGTATCATTCCCCAAAGTGATAGGGAAATGAAGAAAAGTGATCTTCTTATCTCGAAAGGTTCTATGAAGTTTATATAGCTACTTGCACACCTCAACTAAAGCCATTTTATCATTGCAGAACATAGGAAGCTTGAGAGGTGTACTTTTGAAACATGCCAGTCTAATGTATGAGAAATTTCAAAACTAGATGAAGAAATCCCCATACTTAGCTATCAAAGCCATAGCCTCATTAGAGAACCTTCTGGTAGTGTTACCCTCTAAGAGCCTCACAATGTATATGGTGAAAGCATTATTTACCCTTTTGAAATTGTGATTACTAGCCTTGAGGGTAAACTGAGGGAAATATGTGTATATGGGCTCATCCTTCTTATCCCCAATGTAAGTGAAGCCAAACCACTCCCGAGATGCTGTCAGGGTGTATATGAGATAATAAGTCATGTAGAACTTATTATTTTTTTGAATATTTGACAATTGCTCAGTCGGGTTCATATAAATAATCTCAGCCTAATTAATGTTTTGCTTACCCTCTTAGATGATGTTTATAAAAGGGAACATCCAAAAATGGAATTCGTTGGTAGAGGGAATATTGAGCAAGAGTGAGAACAATGGAGTCTTCTATCTCAAGAATGCGTAGGACAATGACAATGGTGGCAACATCTAGTTTTGTAATCAATTCTCCATGCACATTAACAACATTCTTGGTGTCCAGATTAAAATGAGACCCGTAGGCAAGCATGGTGTCAGCACATTGCATAGAGATAGGAAAACCAACAACATAAGTGATTCCACTATCATTGATCATTTGGGCCATGGGAGTAGGATTATCACATTCTAATCTGCCCTAGAAATCATCGAAATCTGAGTGTCAAACTTCGCTATCTCCAATACTGGGTACAAAAGTCTCCAAAGGTGATAGATGCTCGTGCCCTTGAAACTTGATCTTCATTTTTTACAATGCACAGAAAAATTGCCTTCAAAGAACAGATTCGTGATAAAAATGCAAAGGGATACAGGAAGATGAATAGATGACTCAATTGCAAGAGTGTGGGAAAGAGATAACGAGAAAGAAATGTGACAAATGCATAGATGGAAGTCCCTTTAAATAGATGTTTAGGAGAGATAAGATCATAAATGCGCATTAAATACACCTTGCCCTGACTCAAAAAGGTGAAATGTGAGAAAAGTGGAAAAAATTACATCCTGGATGGTTCATGGGATGTTGGGACATGAGGGACGAAAAAATCTGATTTGGCCAATGCTGACGATGTGGGGAATGCGGGCCAAAGGAGCACGAGCGGTCCAGGGACACAGAAACACAAAGGACATGAAGACCTGATTTGGCCGATGCGGGGAATCAGTGAACAGGAGACCTAGACATACTTGGGATAGATGGGCCAAAAAATTTTGATAAACCTGATAGACAAGGACTTGTGGGGAAATTGACTGATCGGAAAACAAAAGGCCCACCAGTACTTGGGACATGAGGGAAAAAAAATGTTCAACATACCCGCAAGTCACTAAAATGACCCCAATAAATGTAATTTTCGCCATCTCTTCAAGTTTTTACTTCACTAGAACACTACTGAAGGGTGTCAACTCAAAATTTTCAATTTTTTCAACTTTCAAAAGAGGGGAATTTTGAGAGGACAACATCTGGCTCTTTCTGGGGATGAATTGACTAGATCATAAGAACGAGGTAAGACATGAACTAGAGAAAACTCTTGGGAAGAAGACCAGTGCCTTATCCATTTGGAAAATATAGTCAAAGGAAAATCAATACAAAAGGCAACACATGGGAAAAACAACAAAGCAAAAGTGAGCAAAGGCAAACACACACTATACATAATATACAAAGGACTTCCTATTCACCTAGGAATTGAACAATTTTAGGTACTGCCCACTATAAGGAAGTGGGAGAGAAGATCCATCCATGCAATTAAGATAGAAAGAATTTTCACCAGCAAAGTGGTGGATTCTAAAAGGACCAAGCTAAAGAGATTCAAACTTACCATGACTTCCTCGAGGTTCATGTCTTTTGTCCCATAGTAGAACAATGCCTCCAAATTTGAAATCTCTAGATCAGGTTTTCTTGTCAAATAAAGATTTCACCTTCTACCGATGGGCAAAGATTTTATCAAAAACCTGTAGCCTATCTTCATTTAGCTTATGGAGATACATGATCCTCTTATCCAAAGAATCACTAAAACTGGTGTCCTCAATAGCTTTCATTAAATGCAAAGCTGGTAGTTCCACTATCACTGGTAGTTGAGCTTCCACACCATACACCACTTGAAAAGGGGACATCCCAATTGCTCTTTTGGCTGTAATCCTATCTTCCCAGAGAGCATCGTAAATATTTTTGTGCTAGTTTCTCTGAGATTCATTGACAAGATTTCTTACAATGGTCACTAAATTATTGTTTGTTAATCCTTGATATCCATTCCCTTAAGGATAATAATCTAAAGAATGAGTGAGGGAAATTCCATACCCATAACAGAAATCCATCATCTCAGCAGAAGAAAAATTTGAAACATTATCGGTCACGATCTTGTTTGGTACTCCAAACCTTATCAAGATGTTTTCTTTGATGAAATTACATACCACCTTTGAAGTAGTACTTTTAACTGGAATGGATTTTACCCACTTAGTGAAATAATCTATGGCAGTTAACACATGAGTATGTCCTGCACTTAAAGATGGGTTGGGTGTTCCAATGAAATCCAAACCCCACTGTTGAAAGGGATCTTTGATCACAACTAGCTTAAGTGGAAAAGTAGCAAACTTAGGTCTTCCCACAAAGGTTTGACAAGCTTCACATTTGTCGACCCACCTTGATGCATTCTTAAACAAAGTAGGCCAATAGTATCCTGCACGAAGAATTTTGTGAGTAGTAACGGTAGATGAGAAATGACCCCCATAGGCTTGGTCATGGAAGGCTGAGAACAACTTCTTCTATTGCACTTTGTCCACACACTTCAAGAATCTTCCATCCACTCCTCATTTGAACAAAGTGTTCTCCCACAACACACACTGTGTTGACCTTAGCTTGATATCTCTCTTCTCCTTGGCAGTTAAGTGAGATGGAAACTCACCATAGGTGAGCAAGTGAGCAATGTTAGCATACCATTCATTTGTTGAGCTAAGGAACATAACAATAGGGATATCAACTTCATCCTTAAACAATGCCTGACAAGCTCCTTCAACAATAAGTTCACACATGCCTTTACCCCGAACTAGCTTCATTTTTCTGATGTTGAGATCATACTCCTGAACCTTTTCTGCCCAATTTCCTTTCTTGGTTCCAAACTCCTATTGTGTAAGAATAGATTTGATAGTCGTATCAGGCATAAACATAACAAAGTGAGAGTTAAGAATGTAAAATCGAAACTGCTTAACAACTTTAACCACTGCAAAAGCATGTTTCTACATCATAATGTGCCTTAACTCATGAGTTTTCAGAATATAACTCATGAATGCAATTGGGAGCTCATGATCTTTAGAATCTTTTTGAGTAAACACAGCAACCAAAGTACTCTCAGTGGCATAGCAATAAATAATAAAATCTTTGCAAAAATCTGGACATGCTAAGATATGAGTCTTAGCAATGACTTTCTTAATGATCTCAAATGCTTCCTTTCCTTCAGAGGATCAACCAAATGTCTTCTTTCCTTTCATCATCTAGGAAATATTCAGAGTCAGCTCTGCAAAGTCAGGGATGAATCTTCTCAGGAAGTTGATTTTACCAAAGAAAGAGTACACTCCCTTTTTGCTTGTGCGAAGAGGAATCTACTGAATAGCTTGAACTCATTCAGGATCAATCTTGATTCCTTCTCTAGAGATAACATGTTTTAAAAACTTTCCCTCCATGACACAAAAGACATATTTCTTGGGATTCAGAAGACTCCATGTTCTCTACATTTCAAGAGAATTGTTTCTAGATGTTGAAAGTGATCTGCTCTAGATTTGGAAAACACAGTTAAATCATCTAGATACACAACAATGCATTTTACTTTCAAACCCCCGAAGGAAAAATCCATTGCCCTCTAAAAAGTGGCACCAACATTAATGAGGCCAAAGGGAATCCTTTTGTAGGAAAAAGTACCCCAAGGAGTGGTAAAGGCAATCTTGTGCTAGTCTGCAGTATTGACTTCCACTTGGTTACATCTTGAGAAACCATCAAGCATGGACAACATTTCAGAACCTGTGACAGCTTGTAACACTTGGTCTATCATGGGTAGGGGATAATTATCTTTCAAAGAAGCCTGATTTAGATTCCTGAAGTCAACACAAATCCAAATCTCACCATTTTTCTTCCTAACAGGGACAATATTAGCAACCCATGTGGAATGATGAATGGGGAAGATGATCTTGGATTTCAATAACTTCTGTATCTCTTGGAAAATGGTGTCAACAATTTTTGGATTGTATTTCCTTTTCTTCTGCTTGAAAGGTTTTATCCCAGGTTTGAGGGGAATGAAATGTTGTATTTCTTTTGGCTGGAAGGCTTTCATATCATCATAAGAATAAGAAAGGACATCAACATACCTCTTCAAAAGATTTACTACCTTCTTCTTCTCCTCCTGGGTGCAGCACTTTCCAACGTTCACCATTTTAGGGTCAACAGAGCTCCCAATGTTAATCTTTTCGTATTCAGCAAACTAATGAGCTCCTTTGGAAGCCTTGGACTCAACATGCCTATCATGTTTATCAAACATTTCCTCCAGACTTACTAGCCCTCTGGGGATCTTGTTACCTTTTAGCCTAATGCATCCATCTTGATCCATATCTTCTTTGACACCTTTCATCATTGGAAGAGACACCCTCTCAAGGCATATTGTCACTTCCTTCAAAATACAATTGATCAAAGTTATCCCTAAGCTCCAAGAAAGAGAGCATTAAAATGCTAATTGTCTTTGAAAACTTGCCAATTATTGGCATTATCTGGTACACTTGGTAACTATGGATCATTTAAATGGTGAATTTTTCCTGAGAAAAATCAGGATGGGGTGTCAGCAAAGACCTGAAACAGCTAGGGAGTTAGTCCTAGTGTTCTTTTCCCTTAGCACTACTTCAATGGAGAAGGCATCAAGGAATTCAATAGAATCCCAAACTAGATTTCTATAGTGCTTCAACCTTCTATTCTTTACTTGGAAAAAATCTCTGACTTGTTTGACAACCAATTCCACATCTCCATGAGCTAGAAGATTCTTCACGCCTCTTTCTTTTGCGACATTTAGTCCAAGGATGAGAGCTTCATATTCTACTGTATTATTTTTATTTTCAAATTACAGCTTGAATGAGAAAGGATGAATCTTTCCCTCTAGAGATATCAATACCACACCAACCCCAACACCAGTTGAGGAGCAACTTCCATCAAATTCCAAATTCCAAACACCATTAGGATCATGGAGCAATTATTTGGGATGTTTTGCCTCATCCTGAGACATGATCATATAGTTGTCATGCCCAATATCTTCATAAAGTATTTATGCTTTGGGATCATCCATCTTTTGTAATATATTCAGTTTTCTTCTCAGGCAGGAGCTTCTTCTTCTTTCCATTGACTTGTATAAGGGCATGTGACCAATCCTCCTACATCCTTACAAAAATTCCTACTCAACATCATGCCATATGAAGGAGGAATATCAGCTACCAAAATAGTAACTAAAACCTTTTTCTCTAGTAAGGCAGTAAAAGCTACTTGTGCATCCTTAATTCTTCCGTTAAAGGGCACCTCCATACTCTCCATGGAATAAAAAGAACCAATAGCATATGTGAGGGTAAGACCCAAAGCACGAGCCACTTTAGCAGGCATCAAATTATCTGATGCTCCCAAGTCTATGACACAATTGCTAAGTTTGTGGCCAGCTATGAGGAGGGTCACATAGAATGGTTTGCTTTTCCCATTAGGTGAGGTGACTGCAGCCATAAGATTTGGTTGGGTTGCGGAATATGGAGTGGGAAAAATAACTTTAAAAGTGTGGGATGAAGTTTTGGAATGGGAATTGACAAAGTGGACCATTTTGGCAAAGAATTTTGGATGGGTTTGATAAAACTCAGCCACAAAAATCTAGATTTTTGTCTTCTTGAGGTGGTCAATGATATCAAAAGATCCAGAGGTGGATGGGGAATCATCACTAGGAATCTTAGGCTTATTAGGCTTTGGAATTAGAGAATAAGAAGTTTTAGAAGTAGGAGTAGAAGAAGAAGAATTTGTAGAGCTTACCTTTTGCATGGATGCAGTGGGAATAGGATATCCTCTTCTTGCCACCACTGGAATAGTCATGGGATACTCCTTAGATTTTTTAGTGGGTTACATCACTTTTTATTTCTTGTTGGTTTGCTCCTGAGTCATAACAACATATGACTCACTGTTCATCTCTGCTACTACTTCATCATAATCATCTTCTTCATCAATGCCCTTAGTAGTAAGGAAATTAACTTAAGATCCATCAAGTTCTTCCAATTCTTCCTCAACCTCTTCTCTAGGTTCTTCAAAGTCTCCATTAACCTCTTCAACATTAGGTTCTTCAACTTTACAAGTTGCATTAACAGGGACCTTGATGGGTGGTCCTTCGATTTCCAGCCTTGTTTGATAAGAAGGAAAATGGTTTCTAGGTTGAAAGTTATTCCTTGGAAAGTCTTGATAGGGAGAATGCTGAGCCAGTTGTTTCTTGATGGAAATGAGGTCATTGGCAAGCTTCTGTACTATTTGATCTGCACTAGTTTTGAGAGTAGAGGGAGAAGAAGAAGAAGATTTAAATTTGGAAGAGTCTCTTTTCAGTTTTCCAGACATGATCAGGTCATCTTCCAAGCTAATGGCCAATCTTTGATCAACATCCAAAGTTGCAAGATTAGCTCTTCTCAGTGTATATCTTGAGGAAATTGAGCATTCAAGAAGATTTTTTTTTGAATTTGATCCATAGGATGGGTGTTTTGTGGGATCTTGTTAATAAGCTTATTAAACTTGGCCACAAATTATCTCATGGGATCTTTTGGTTCTTTCTTGATTTGAGAAATCTGGGCTAGAAAAGCATGCACATCTTCAACAGGTTTGAAATGGTGCTCAAATTGGGTTGTCATGGTATTCCAATTGGTAATGGCCCCAATGGGGAGATGGTAAAACCAATCTACCGCATTGTCTTGCAATTTCTCTACAAAATCCTCACAGATACATACTCATGTTCAACTCCAAGGACTCTATATGCAACTATGAAGGATACAATGCATTCATCAAGATGTACCTTGCCATCACCTTTGAACTTGGGAAAGTTCTTTCTGTTACCCCTGGGTAACTCATGCAAAGGTTGAGGGAGAGAAAGAGGCCCAACTCATTGGCCCCAAGGTAAAGGAGCTGTCATTCTTGGAAAAAATACTTTAAGTGGAACTGAAACACCAGCAAGAACTAAAGTGTGAAGATTAGGGCTGAGTTGTTCTTACGGGATACCACTCTCAACATATTTGTCTTCAACAGGGGGTGTGCTCATGGAACGAGCTCTTCTATTTCTCCCTGTTGAAGGAAGAGGAAAACCTTACTGCTCTAGGAGTTGAAATTGAGAATCTTCAATCTGAAATCTAGATTTTTGTCTTCTTGAGGTGGTCGATGATATCAAAAGATCTAGAGGTGGATGGGGAATCATCACTAGGAATCTTAGGCTTATCAAGATTTGGAATTAGAGAATAAGAATTTTTAGAAGTGGGAGTAGAAGAAGAAGAATTAACAGAACTTACCTTTTGCATGGATGTAGTGGGAATAGGAGATCCTCTTCTTACCACCACCGGAATAGTCATGGGATACTCCTTAGATTTTTTAGTGGGATGCATCACTTTTTGTTTCTTGTTGGTCTACTCCTAAGTCATAACAACATATGACTCATTGTTTATCTCTACTACTACTTCATCATAATCATCTTCTTCATCAATGCCCTCAGTAGTAAGGAAATTAACTTGAGATCCATCAATTTCTTCCAATTCTTCCTTAGCCTCTTCTCCAGGTTCTTCAAAGTCTTCATCATCAGGTTCTTCAACTTTACAAGTTACATTAACAGGGACCTTGATGGGTGGTCCTTCGATTTCCAGCCTTGTTTGATAAGAAGGAAAATGGTTTCTAGGATGAAAGTTCTTCCTTGGAATGTCTTGATAGGGAGAATGTTGAGCCAATTGTTTCTTAATGGAAATGAGGTCATTGGAAAGCTTATGTACTAATTGATCTGCGCTAGTTCTGAGAGTAGAGGGAGAAGAAGAAGAAGATGTAAATTTGGAAGAGTCTCTTTTCAGTTTCCCAGACATGATCAGGTCATCTTCCAAGCTAATGGCCAATCTCTGATCAACATCCAAAGTTGCAAGATTAACTCTTCTCATAGTGTATCTTATTTGAGGCAATTGAGCATTCAAGAAGAAACATTTTTGAATTTGATCCATAGGATGGGTGTTTTGTGGGATCTTGTTAATAAGCTTATTAAACTTGGCCACAATTTCTCTCATGGGATCTTGTGGTTCTTTTTTGATTCGAGAAATATGGGCTAGAAAAGCATGCACATCTTCAATAGGTTTGAAATGGTGCTCAAATTGGGTTGTCATGGTATTCCAATTGGTAATGGCCCCAACGGGGAGATGGTAAAACCAATATGCCAAATTTTCATGTAATGTCTCTACAAAATCCTCATAGAGACATCCTCATGTTCAACTCCGAGGACTCTATATTCAACTATGAAGGCTACAATGTGTTCATCAGGATGTACCTTGCCATCACCTTTGAACTTGGGAAAGTTATTTCTGTTACCGTTGGGTAATTCATGCAAAGGTTGAGAGAGAGAAAGAGGCCCAACTCATTGGCCCGAAGGTAAAGGAGCTGCCATTCTTGGAAAAAATACTTGAAGTGGAACTGAAACACCAGCAAGAAATAAAGTGTGAAGATTAGGGTTGAGTTGTTCTTGCGGGATACCACTCTCAACACATTTGTCTTCAACAGGGGGTGTGCTCATGGAATGAGTTCTTCTATTTCTCCCTGTTGAAGGAAGAGGAAAATCTTACTGCTCTAGGAGTTGAAATTGAGAATCTTCAATCCAAAGGGCCCTTCTTGCACAAGTAACTCTTAGAGTCACCAAATTAGAAATGATCAAGAAATTTTTCTTTAAAACTGGAATCCATTGAAAAAAATCCCCAATAGAGTCACCAAAAAATGTTGGTTATCAAAATAGGACTTTAATGCAAGCAACAGTCAGGGGACGAAAGTCCCTCCTCTTTGATGGGAGAGGTGCCCTTATTGAAAGCAAGCAACAAAACTATTCACAAATGTACAATTTTCTATTTTAATGAGGAAATCTGATATCATGAAAGTGTTTTAATGCCAAGATAGATTATCAATACAAAGGAACAAAAGAACTAAGGGAGGGAAAAAAGGTAGAATATAATAGCACTCTTTAGGAAGTATAGATAGAAAAATAGTTCCTTATAAATTCTGAGCAAGGACAATATATAGAACAAAATCATTCATATTATAAATTCTGAGCACAGATTGATAACCCCTCTAAGAGATTGGAGGCCTTAGAGGCTGAGTTAAAATTGCTGAAGGATGAGGTCAAAAACCTAGCTAAGCAAAAAGGTAAGAAAAGCATGAAGAGGGAAGGGAGCATTGACAACAGTCAGATTGAGGACATATACAAAAAGCTGACCTCCTCCGATTCCTGCCTTGGGAAGGCTAAGACTAGACATGATTACAATATTGCCGCCTTTAGTGCCATTGAGGAGTTTATTGTGGGTCATGCCAAAAGTGTTTCCAACCTAAGTGGTGTCCCGGCTGCACTTTGGGGCAATGAAAAAGAGAGCAAAAGAACCATCGAGGAGCTCGACAAGACGGATGCTGCCCACATGACCGCTTTGGGTATGTTTCATGCTTGGAAAAAGTCAAGATCAGTATTGATCAAGCGGCCAAGAAGTAGTCCTGGATGCTTCTACTACTCTTTATCGTTATTCCTGTTGTTTCTTGGCTGTCGGCTTACTGTCTTTTTGCTATTGTTTTACTGTTATGTCTCGTCTGTGTAGCTGTTTCTGGGCTACGTTGAATTTCTTTGTTATACTTGGACTTTGTTACATCTGCTCTGTTTCTCACTCTTATTCCGGCTTCTAGGCCTTATTTTGTACTTAAGGGTATAGTCCCTTTCAAAAAACTATTTGCCAATATTAAAAAAAAAACCACTAGATGTTATTTCAAAGACACAAAGTTCTAAAGATAACATCCACAAGAATAAAAAGCTTCTTAATGCAATAACATAATGATTCAAAAATTTCAGACAGATAAGAGGGAATAAATAGACACAGATAGAAATAGGAAGGGAAATATTCTGTATTGATAGCTTTTAATTCTTTTACACTCTAAAAAATAATCAGAGTTCTGGCCCTTTGGAATGGCGAGGAGAGCTCAATATATAGCTTACACCATGGTTACATTTGGTAACTGTTTCTTTTAACCAAAATATTAATTAAGGAAATGCATAATAAAAAGTCCTTAATTAATTTACAAGGAGATCAAAACTATAGATAGAAAAGGAGAGTCAAGAGCCAGAAGTAGAGACATCTGGTTGTGGTGGAGGGCCCACTACTATGAGAATCCGATGCCTTAATCTCTTCAATGATTCCGCTATCTCCATGCCTCTTGGAATTGTTGTGTTACTAATAGCATGAGTCCATGTGCCGAGGCATTTTTCCATATCTTTGTCAAACTCGGTATGCTCTAGATACTCCTTATTAGCCTCAGCTATAGTTGAATGGAGAGAACAAATGTCCTTCATTTTCTCTTTTGTGATTGAATTTTCTTTGAACAAATCATCCTTGAAAAAAGGTTTTGAACTAAGCCTTGATTTCTTGAAGAGAGAAGGATACACTTGTAGCTTCATCCTAAAGATTGCAGTGGATATCTTTGAAGGCAGATAAAAAACAATTTTTAAAAGAATCCCATTTTTTCCATACATTCCTTAATTCTCCCAGTGCTTCTTCCAGAACCTTTATTTTCCATTCAATGCTAAAGATCCATGTGCTTGATAGGTTATTCTTGACATCATCAAATACATTATTGGCTAAAGGGATCCTCTTGACAGTTTGACCCATTAGACGGAGATTTGCAATACACCCACTCCATACCATCAGCTCCTTGTACATAGCTTTGATTGAGGCAGTGAGTTTCTGTTGCAGCTTGATCACCTTATCATTGGTTTTGAAGGCTTCCTCAATGAAGTTTAAACATGCTATGATCATATCATCTACCATGGCCTCAAAAACCTTCCCATAAGTAGAATACTTATGTATGTCTTTGATGATTTGAACCTCATCTTAGCTGAGAAAAATGGTAGGTGGGAGGGTAGCCAATGGAGTTGGATCCAAAAATTTATCTTTGGCCAAGAATGATTTGATAAATTTGGAAAGAAATTGGTTCTGTTATTCCAACTGCTCCATGGTTTGATTGTATTTCTCAACCCATTCAATAACCGTAGTGACGGTTTCCCGAAGGTTATGAACTTCACTCTCAAATGTAGATTTTCCCATTGGAATCCTTAAAATCTCTAAGTCAGAGATCAAAAAATATTTTTCCTCTTTGTCTACCTTGGGATTTATAACCTCTAGGAACTGCTAGCCTTGAGCATCAGTTACCAACCTCGAAGTGGTATTTGCTT
The DNA here is from genome assembly GCA_019776745.2 of Taxus chinensis. Classification (NCBI taxonomy): domain Eukaryota; kingdom Viridiplantae; phylum Streptophyta; class Pinopsida; order Cupressales; family Taxaceae; genus Taxus; species Taxus chinensis. The sequence continues at coordinate 619,777,914 of CM034149.1, read as the reverse complement.
TCTTTGCTAGAGGGGGAGGGTTAGTACCAAGCAGAGCTGCCACAACATCAAAATTAGGCCCTATCAATCTAGAGGAAGATCTTCTTTTCTTGCTATCAACTAGGGGCTACACCCAGGAAAAGGAATAAGAAGAAATAAAAGAATCAAAGTCTACACTGGGTGTCTCCTTACAGACTCTGAATCACATCCATAGTCTCTTGATACACCTCTTTTTGATGAGTAGGGTTTGGATACTTCCCATGTACCACTTCTTCTCTTGTAACCAGTGTTATTTTTCTTGGCATTTCCCTAGCATGTATAGCCTCCGCTCACATCATCACCAATACAGGTTCTAGTCCTGACTCACCCGCCACTCTTGGCATCCATTGTGAGTCGACCTTCTTTCTGCTTACCATCCTAACACCCTTATCTTTTTGGTGCTGCTAAATCATGTGATCAAACATTTCAGGGAACTCTTCATACTTAAATTTCTTTCCACACCATGATCATTGCAACATATTAGGATAGTCATGCTTATAATGCTTTATAGACCCATAGTTATAACAGGTTCCTTGCAGGAACTTACCTCTTCCTTCACAGTCACTACGACCACAAAATCCTCCATAGAAACCTCTTCCATGTGCTCCTCCTTCTGTGCACCCTTCATAGCAGCGATCATCATCCTTGGAACTTATTGCAAGGTTGGTCTCGCACACACCAAGATCAATGGCATCATGTATTTGGTCAATTATCCTACAATATTTGGTGCCATGGGTCGTAGAGGTACAAATATTGCAATAACAAGACACATTCTTATGGATCACACGCTAGAGTAATGGGCATCTACTTGCATCATAATCCTCATGGAAAATTTCATAGTCCACCATCATGGCATGCGCTGACCTTTGAGGATAACTTTATTTTGTGTGCCCCTCCATCTCACAATTTGTACACCAGAGAACACTGTGATTCTTATGATTTGAATTTGTAGATAGCTTCTCCAGATGCTTTTCCATTGTAACAATTTGAGCCTTAAGGAAAGGGATAACACTGATATCTACACTTCCAACAACCTCAGTGCACAGGGTAGCCTCTAAGGCCTTGCACGGGTCCATGAATGTCTTGTGTGAAAGCACTCTTCTGAATGATGTTATCAATCCTCCAAAAAACCACTGAGCATGTTGAGAAGGATGCATATAATAAGATAGTTTTGACAAGAGAGTTTTGAAATGTGCATCATATTCCTACACACTCTCTGCCATTCCTTGTTGGATCTCTTTCAAAGTACTAATACTCTTCTGCTCAAATTCAGGGATATGGAGTTCAGCCAAGAAGGCATTCCACAGTGCGGTGTAATCTACCACCGTCTAATGGGGGTAATAATTCTAGTACCAACTATGTGCGTGACTCTACAATGTTGTTATAAACTGACTTGTCCTTCACTTTGGGGTAGTGATCCCCTTTGCGCGCCACAGCAATTCAAACTTGTGTGCATGCTTTGCAACATCCTCAACACCCTTGTAATATGGTAGATGTAAAGACATATAAAAAAAATACTTGCAGAGGTGACTGAGACCCTTATCCGCATGATCCAGAACCTTGATTCCCTCCAATATTTCCTCCACCACTAGATCCACTAGATCCACTAGGTCCTATGAATCCTGATTCATCAGATCCACCTCTAGAACCACTAGATCCACCAGGTCCTCATGCAGCTGGTAATGGTCCTGAAGTGTTTGTGCCTAGTGTTCCCAATGCTCCACTAAACTATGTGCCGATGGTTTATGGTACTGATCCACTATCAGGTGTGTATCCCATGCCACTCCCAGATGCGATACCCAAACTATGTGTACTTACACATTGCCCAAAAATCCCTCCAAACACAGGATTTTTTTGTGTGGACATAGATGTCCCAAACGAGAAGTTATACCTCCTAGGTGTAGATCAGTCACTTCCACTGATACCAACTTGGTTAGCAATACTTATTTCTTGATTTGGAAAACTAGGCACCAGGTGTCGGTCACCAGGTGGGTCTATATGTGCACTAATGGCTCTCCTTTTTCCATATGAAGAACTGTCATCAGAAGCTGAAGGGGTTTCTCTCCCACGCTTTCCAAGATGAGGTAGCAAAGACTGATCAATTTTCACATCCTCTATGTGAACCTCAATTCCTTCACACAATGTCTACCTCCATAGATCCATCACTCTTGCAACCTCACATTGTCTAGCCAACTCCCTTTCATGCACTTCACTATAATTGAGTTTCCTCTCTTCCCTCTCCTTTTCCACCGTAATGTCTTCCATATTCTTCCACCGTAGCTTCCTCACTCAGTGATCAGATAATCTTAGCCAACCATGGGGAATGCCTCCAAACCTAGCGTAATCATCAAGATATTCATATAAAATGGGATAGCTCACAAAAATAATCCTCTAGGTTCCCTTAGGAACTCAAACTTAGCAACCTCTGGATAGGAATACGTATAAATGATGTATTCCAGGGTATAGCTGGTTAGCACTCTTTTCCACTAGTGATCAAAAACATGTGTCAAAGTTAGATGTGCATCCTACAACCTTTGGTAATCATCTTGAGTCCACACACATGATCTATAGTACCAGCTCGATCTGGATGTATATGCTAAAAGCCATTCATACAATTATACTGGAAAATAACAAAATAAGTTCTCATACAAATCATGATATAGGTGTTCTTCTACCCATCTGTGTGCATCAAAATTAGGCCTAGTACTAAATATTTGAGAAAACTCATCCTCTGTGCTCTTAAACCATGCTTTGACACTTTCCAAGGTTAAGCGATTTGTTATCATACGTCAAAGGAACCAAAATGTAGTCATCTCTCACAACAACTTCGAACAAAGGTCTTGGCAACAGAACCAAGATGTAGTCATTTTAATGCCCATAGAATAACCTTCTAACCCCATGCGCACTGACCTATCACCCAATGGGCGCTGAGTGCTCACTTAAGGTGCACGCGAGTGCTGGGCCCCTCCTTTATGTGAGAATTGTGAGAAGATGTTGTCATTGATGATATATTAAGTGCAAAAAAGTAAATGATCATGTATATATTCTAAAAGCATAAGATGAGTCATTACACCAACATACCCATTCAGAGAACAAAATAAAAATCATGTAGATAGTAGATCTGATCCATAATATAAAGAAAAAGGCACTAGGGTTTACACCCATGAACAATATATTTAGAACATAACCATATATTCATCTTGATCGTAGTTCAGTAACCATATTACATCCAAAAGGGTCATATCAGACCAATTTATCATGACTCATGCATAAGAAGTTCTTGTTATTCTTCTCTATTACAAAAATTTAGAAAACCATTCCCCTAGATATGCTAACATTCCTATAGTCCTCTTATGAGAACCCCAACTCCTAGACTATTCTACTCATTTCTACAGAGCTTCGCTTATTCTGTTATGATTTATTGCACCATGGCCCACTTCTCTTCTAGCTCTCTTGATCATGCTCTGTCTAGAATGGTCCTCTCTCCTCCATATCACCTTTTTCTTCTAGCCAAACATCTCTATAAATAGGTTTAACACCCACTGCCATGCCTTCATGAAGTAGTAGATTGGTTTCCAAGTGTCAAGGTGGTCCTCCAATGGAGCATGCTTCTATTGATTTGAGCTCCCCAATTTCTGCAATGATGTCTTCAGGAATGTTCCATGCATGGAATATTCTTTCCTTGACCACCAAGTTGCTAGGTTATCACCTTATCTATTCAACATGCCTAGCAGGGTCACTTTTTTACTCAAGTGCCTCTTGGAAAGCCAAATATGACTAAGTCCTGACACATTTTTCTCTACATTACGCGTGTGTCGTAGTTTCTATTAAACCCTTCTAAAACCCCTGTCCTGTGTGTTTTTCCTTGTGTGCCCATCCTCTTCATTAGTCCTGCGCACACACGTTCCCTTTGGGACTTGGTCAATATTATCAGGCCCAACAATAGCGGCATTACAAAAATTAGATTTTGAGCTCCTATGTAGTCATGCGTTCCAAAATCTAGTCTCCATCACCTTGGTGTATCTGTCCTCCTATGGGTACCCACATCCGATATTGTTTGTAGATATCATATTTTATAGTTACAAGTTATGACCTTGTTTATAATCTGTTCAACTTTTGCACTTGTCAAGATCACTTCTTGTCCATTTAGAAATCAGCTAAGTCATCTTATCTCTTAATATTACTTAGGGTTTCATAATTAACATGCATGATTGCTTGTGTATTTATTGTATCTTAGCACTTGAATATCATACATTATAGTAGTTACTCTATAATTAGATTTAATTCAATTTTTATTAAATCATTTGGTGAACCCATCCACTCAAATCCTTCCTTCTTATGTCTGTTACCCATCATGGTCGATATGGTTCTTTTGATAATTTTGAGATTCCTTCATCTACACGTAGGGTTTCTAAATCAATGGCTGAATCTGATAATCCTTTTGATAAGTCACAGAATTTTCCTCTGGAAAACATTGAAAGCTATGATAGTGAAAAATCATATGATGAGGACACTAATGTTGATCAATAACAATTAGAAAAACTCACTAATTTTTTTCAAGCATTGTGTACTAACCCATTTCATATTCCGCATGTTCTGAATTCTTTACTTTCTTCTAAACACTCTCGAGATGTTTCTTCTATAAACTATTATAGGTTCCTCATTGAGTGCCATGGCCTCCACTCAACCACTTAACATCCCTACCTCCTTTACAACTATTACCACTCCCCTCATTCAACCCAATGCTTTTAATGCATAACTTAGTTTTTTATACAAACAATCATGACCTTACTTATCTATATCAAAACCTAAAAACTAAAATCCTTCAAATTTAGCAAGCTACTTCACGTTCCTCTCCATCACTTGACTTCTCATTGCTCCTTCAAACCCCTTTTTCACCCATCATTATTTCTTGTCCACTTCCTCAAAACTTCATTCAACCTAAGTTACCCACCTTTAATGGCCATGGTCACCCTCAAGAGCATCTTTAATCTTTTCATGTGGCATGTTTTGACTATGCAGATGATCATACACTATTAGTTAAGCTATTTCCTCAGAGTTTACAAGATTACGCCATGCGTTAGTTATATGATCTACATGTTCACTTGGTAATTTATTTTACATATTTATCCAATGCTTTCCTTTCTCATTTCCATATCAATATCTGCACCAAAACATCCTATGCACAAATTTCTTAAATCAAACAAGGATATAATAAGCATCTAGCTAACTATATTTTATGTTATAAGAACAACCTAGCTAAGATGACCAATGTGCTCATTGATTCTAAATTTCAATATCTTTTTGTTCAAATTCTCTTACCTCCACTTCAAGAGAGTGTCATATTTAAGACCTCTCCCTCTTTTGATCAATTATGTGATACTCTCAAAATGTGCAAAGGAAAAATCTTATTTATGGGAAAATTAATATCATGATCGTGCTTCATCTTCATCCTCTAATTGGTTTCAAGGTAAATATACTTTCAATCCATCTCCTAAGCCCACCGAAGCAAAGGAAATTGTTAATGTTGTCTCTCCACCTGAAAAGATTCAATTGCAACCTCCAATACATACTTTTACCAAGATACTATATGCACCTCGGTTTCTATTTCCACAACTCATTGAAATAAATCTTATCACTCTTCCACCACCACTCAATCTTGACCCTTATTTCCCCCATGGCCACAATTATGATGAAAATACATGATGTAACTATCACCAATGCATTGGGAACTCTACTGATTGATATTTTAAACTAAATCATATCATTCACAATCTCATTGACAAAAATGCACTCAAGCTCGTTGAGCCATCCACTTCTCAACTAGTAAATGATAACAAAAACCTTAAAATATTTAGAGACCCCTTTTCCCAAGCATGACTAATAAGCTACTAATGATTTAGCCAATCATACATATCATGTTGTTCCTCCTCCTTTATCAAGGCCTCTTGGTTTCCTTGTTGCTTCTGCTAATGCATCACCACTAGTCATTTCATTCTCATATCATGATTATCATGCTACATTTACTTCTGATTCATTGCACATCAATGATTTTATTAGTTCATAACAATATTTCCAATACCATGATCTGTCCCTTGGCTCCTACCTACATATGATCTATTGCACTTATTCTAGCTATTAATTATCCATTTTCTAATGTCACATTTCTAGTCCCTAAGTCTTTTGGCTATATCAGGCTTCCCATCATAATTGGGCCTCTTACTATGCTTGTGCATTTAATCATAGCACCTTCAATAAAAGTCTGTGACATATTAATAGGTCTTCCTTGGCTTCGCGCTGCTCAATCCATCCCTTCTATGAACCATTTGTTCCTCAAGTTCATTTATAAAAAACAACTAGTTATTATCAAAGGAATTCCATCATGTACACCATTACCTCAATCCATTTTTTCTGATACACCAGTCATAACATTTAGGCTTCCAAGGCTTCTCAAATCTAAATCTCCTTCCACACCTAACTATATTATTCACACATGACCTATATCATGACCTTCTCGTACTCATCAGTCTCTTAGTCCACATCGTCAATCTAAGTCCCCTACATGGGCAATCCCCTTAACATAGATTCTCACCATGTCCTTCACCACGTAAGTCTCCTTCATGTGCACATACTTATTCTCCCACACCACCGATCTTAGAGCATTGTCACATGCATCTGTCTCCTCAAATATCGGGTTGAGGGACCTCACCCTTCACTATTGTTGGATAGTCTTCTATTACCTACACACTTGGGGGATTTACACTTTCTCCCCCTTCTTATTACTATCATCTTTCTCTCATGTCTATTCCTACACTTCATGCTTCACGCACCATGTCTACTCTTATTACACATTATCATCCCCTTTGATACATGAATTGTATCATCATTACCTTATGAAACACCCTAGCTCCATGGTTCATACTCGAATGCTGAGGGTCTAATTCTAAAACTAACCTCACATCATCTACATCTCACACTTTGTGCTGCATGGTACATATTTCTAGCATCTATTCACACAATGTATTTATTTCATGATGATGCACTCTTGTTCTATTGTTCATTATTGACTGTTGAGGAATATTTTATAAATGAACCTCATATCATGCATTTCCACTGGGGGACACGCTATTCCTATCATCTTCACACTTTTCATACCATTTCATCACACCCATACATTATAATTGCATATCCTGGTTACATATACTTTTGTTAGCTTATTCTACGTACATGTTACACATAGTAGTCCATGATAGACGAAATCTTAGTATTTCATTATCTTTCTATATATACACATGCATGTTCATATTCTCTTTTGAGGAAAACACAAATCTTTGACAGGTCCTTACATAGTGTAATGATGCTTAGCACTGCACCTTATACCATTCCCATTTAGGCTCCTAGGAATTCTAATTTTTCTATCATAGACTATGTTGGTTCCATTTTTGAGCTTGCACCACGTTGCCCTAAATTTTCAAATCTGTATCTACTCAAAAAAATGTTTTATCCTTTGATTTGATGGTCTGTAATTCTTCCCCTCAAGTTGAAATGCCTTAAAAATGCTTACAAACTTGTTGTTTTTCCCTAATTTGAAAGAATAGTCCAAGTTTGCCCTTTTCTTTGCCCTAGTTTTTCTGATTTTGCGGGCTATGTCATTTTCCCCCCTTTGCCAAATCATGGAAAAATTGAAATTGATCAAATCATACTTGTTTGTATTTGAAAATCCAAATCCTAGATCAAAAATGTTTAGAAATCATTCTTCAGTTGATTCAAAAGTGAAATTTTTTGCCATCCTTGGTGAAAAAATTGAATTCTAGGGCATCTCTGGAATTATTTACGTTTTGACGGTCAGACGAGCATCATTTTCCCATCAAATTATTCCTCATAAGGTATTGGCGATGTGGCAGGTTTTCATTGGCTGAGGATCGGTGGGAAATGTTTCTGACTTATCATTTTTTGATTTTTCGGCGAAGTGGCAAATTTGGCTCCACGGCTCCGCATTTTTCAAAGTTGTTTATGTGGCATGTTCTTATTGGCCGAGGAGAGGCGGGGGAGTTAGATATCCCTAGAAAATTTTGGATTTAATTTGCAAAATTTCCTAAGTCAAAATTTTTCCCCAAACCCCACAGCCAACCAGAGGAGGACACATGGAAGTATTTTGGTCGGAGGGGATGCGGGTGGTGGAGAAAAACTTATGAAATTTTATGTTTTTGGCTCAAAGTCTCAAAGTAAAATTTTGAACCGTGGCCTCGTGTCGAATCATAGGAGGACACATGTCTAGGAAAATTCAAAATGGCGGGGCGGAGGTTTTGGTGATTTTGAAGTTTTTTAACTTTGAATGGTTTAAAGTCAAAACTTGGGTTGAAACTCCACAAAAAATCAAGAAAGAACACATGTCCAAAAAGGCAAAAAGTGGAAGAAGGGGCCGAAGGAAAATTTAATGACTTTTTGCCTTTGTTGTCTAAAAGGTGAAAAATGAAAAATGGCTCCGCTCCAATCCGAGGGAGACACATGTCCATGAAGGGTTAGAGGGAAGTGTGGGCTGCAGAAGGAAATGGGGTTTTTTTCCCTTTTTGGCAATAAAAGTTAAAGCAAAAATTCAAGCTGTGGGCCTGCGAGTGAATCAGCAACAGACACATGGTGAGGGAAAGGTGGGTTGGCGGAGGAAAAGTTGAAAATTTTCCCTTGGCTTAAAGGGAGTGTTATCCAAAATGTCCCCCTTGCTCATTTTGTGGCTAACTTCTTTCATTCTTCCCTCTCTTGTGCCTTAGTAATAATTTTTTCTTTTTAGGCACTCAAAAATTTCTGGAAATGGCATCATTGGATAGAGCTCTTTCTCAACTTTCCAGAAAGGTAAAGTTTTCCTCCGAACTCCATGTATTTTTGAAGTTATGGCCCGACGGAGTTTTGTGGGAAATTTTCTCCTGAAAGGCCCACAGCCAATGATATGGTGCCACGTGTCCAAGGAAGTGGTGGGGGTCGGAGGAAAACTTGGTTTTTTTACCAAGTGTTTGGCAAAGTTTTCAAAAGGGATATTTTTCCTTGCGGGCTTGCCAATGAATCAGATTATACCACGTGTCCAGGGGAAAAAATTGAAAAAATGACTAAGTGTTGGCACTAGGAATTTTTTTAAAAGAAGGCCCATGCCCAATGAAATTGTGCCACGTGTCCTTTGGCATCGGAACTGTGGAGCACGGAAGAGAAGTTATAATTTTGGTGAAGTATTTTGCCAAATTTCAAAAGGAAGATTATTAGCCCACCAACCATTCAGAGAAGGCCACGTGTCCTCAATCCCTGGAATGGCAGAGTGCAAGAGGAGATTGGGATTTTTTCACAAAGGGATTGTGCAAAAGGAAAAATGTTTGCAGAGGATCTGCAATGAATGAAATTGTGCCACGTGTCCTCAGATTATTGGCCCGACGGGATTTTTTAGAAAATTTTCCAAAGCGCAAAACAATGGAAAATGAAGCATTAAAGGCCCGTGCCCAATCAAAACATGCCACTTGGCACCCAGAATGGCGGAGCATGGGGAATTTTTGGAAATTTTTCCAAATGACCAAAAAGTGGAAAATTTAAAAAATTTTGCCCACCAATTTGATTTGGCCCTGTTTTGCCCTAAAATTTCAAATGACCATATCTTTCGATCCAGAGCTCAGTTTTTCATGTTATTTATATCAATGGAAATATGGTGAAATTATCTACAAGATTTTGGGGTCATTTTTGCATTTTGATGGAGTTTGGAGAGAGAAAATTGAAAAACTCCTCTGGCACGTGGTCATGGACAGAAATGACGTTTCAACCACCATTTTTAACGAAGAATGGCTCGCATTCTCTCCCAGCATGGCGAAAAATGTCAAGGGATGGGCCTGTAAGGATGCCCATGCTGTTTTACTACATTTTTAGTTGGTGGTTGAGGCTCTCCCACGTTTTCTCATGTTTCTCTCTCCTGGAGGTCGCTTCTTGCACTAAAAAATCTAGATTTGGCTCATTTTCGAAGGTTGAACATTTTTTATGTATTGCAGCCTCCCTCTGTCACTTTGAAAGTAATTTTTGTGGAAAAATCAGACCTTTACCAAGATTACAACCTATTTTTCCTCTCAGGTGTTGTAATGCAAGTGGTTTTTGATGTTAAAATGATAATACAGGCTCTGTGAATGAGTTTTAATCCTCTGTTTGTGTTGTTTGATTCATTTCTGACCCTCCATTACAGTTATCAGTTTGTGCATGAATTTTTGTTACATTTTTATGAATTATTCCAATCTACAGAAGTAAGAAATGCTTGCCACTCCTTTGGTGCATCACCTTATTAGCACTACTTTCAGTTTTTTTGCATTCTCTATCTTTGTCCACTTTGGAATTTAGAGTAGGATTTTGAGTTTGAAACCTCTGTATAACTTGCAAGTAATATATATGATCAGGGGAGTTGAGGAACCAACCTCTAAACTAGAGATTCTTTTCCCATTTTATAAGTCCCACACTTGGGGAAAAGATTCAATGTTGTGCAATCACACTGGATGTCCAAGATGTCAAACTAGAAGTCTGATCAACATCTAGGGGTGTTGCTGATTTGCAACATCAGTTTTGGTATGCTTGGTGGGACCTTAGAGGTCTTCATCTTCATTGAAACAAATTGATGTGTATTTTTTGCAAGTTTCTTGCTTAAAAGAGCCCTAAATTGCACATCTGGTGACTCCAAGGAAGAAGAATTAGCTGGTTTTACCAGTGCAGGCCTAAAAACTCATGAGAAGGATAACCACACGGTCAAGAGTTAGAGAAGAAGATGTGTTGTTTGAATACCTGCAGTTATCTCCAAGAAGAAGGAAAAGAGGGAGGAGAATTCAAAGGTCTCCATCTCCACCAAACATAACTCTCTCAACTCCTCCACCTGGTAGGCCTTTCATTTAATCAACAAGGGTTCTAAGGCCAATCAGAATGGCACAAAACAACCCCTATGTCAATTTTATTGGTAGCAGCCCACTTTCTCTCAATGCATAAAATCCAATCCTAGTTGTAGCATTGAAGAACATCCCATACTTTACTAGAGAAAATCAGACCACTCCTGGTGATCATGTTAAGGATATTGCCAATATTTGTGCAATCCATGAGATCAATGAGATGCAAGTTGCTGTCAAATTGTTGGCATCTTCATTCAAAGGGAAAGCTTTGCAATGGTTCAGGAGTCTTGCCTCAGGTTCTATCCAAAATTGGAACCAGCTATGTATAGCCCTCCATGAGCAGTTTGGAGAAAAGGGAGATAACTTGTCCCTTTTGGAATAGTTGACAACCATGAAGAGAGCTCCCAATGAGCAGCTGACTGACTTCAACTTCATATTTCAAATGAATTGGGAGAGGATTCCAGTGGCAGTAAGGCCAACAACAGAAGGTGCTTTTCTATATTACCTTAAATCTTTAAATTCTGATATTTCTATGTTAATTCAATCCATGGGAGGCACAACTATTCCTGTTGCTTATAGCATTTCCATTAGAGCTGATAATTGTTTGATTCAAGATGACAAGCTAGCTCTTAGGCCTCCAATGCCACTGTTATCAAAATTTCCCCCCCAGGGTAAATTTCGATAACATGCATCAAAGGTGGCAGAAAGGCAAATAGGTTGATTCAGAAAAAAGTGAAAAAATTGGCTAAGTCCTGCTAAAGGGAGCAACTGGGACATTTGGGACGTCAAGGCGCGGATCGGCTGAAAAGCCTCCAGGCGGCCCAAATTGCATTTGGGACAATCGGGCCAGAAGTACGCGAAAGGCGCGAAAAGCCGATCCGGCCAAAGGAGGAGGAAGAAATTGGCTAAGTGTTGCTCAGGACGTTTGGGACAGAAAGGCCCGAACCGGCTGAACCGGGTGAAATAAGCACAAAGGGCCCAAAAACAAAGTGGGACAAGTGGTACAAATGGGCCCAAACCGGCCAAACCGGGCGAAATTGTCCCAAGCGGTCCAAAGGAAAATGGAACAATCGGGCCAGAGGTACGCGAACTGGCTGAATCGGCCGAAATTGTCACAAAGGGTCCAAAATCAAATGGGATATCCGGGACAGATGGACGCGAAGTACGCGAAAGACCCGGCAGGCCTCGAGAACCAACCAAAAGACGCCACGTGTCTCAAAGAGAAAGGTTAAAAAGTCAAAGGGGCAAGGTTTGAAGCACTGGCCCGAGCCAATAGGAATTGGACACGTGTCCAATAGAGTGGTAAAGTGCGGAGCTCGGGAGGAAGTTAGAGAATTTGGTTGAGTTCCCCAAAAAGGCTAAAAGTAAAGGAAGCCCCACGCCCTGTCCTCCAACAAGATCATGCCACGTGTCATCCAAATGGCGGGAGCGCGGGAAAGGGGTGAAAAAAGTCCCAAAATCATCAAAAAGTCAAAATTTCAAAGGACAGCCCACCGAAAAGACGGAGGAGAAATAATTGCTCATCCAATCAGAGCGTGCCACGTGTCATCCAAGTGGCAGAGCGCGGGAAGAAATTCAAAAATCCGTTTTCACCTGTTCCGTGCCCTAAAACTTCAGATCGACATAACTTTCGATCCAGAGCTCAGATTTGTGCGTTCTTTATATCAACGGAAAGCTTGTGAGATTCTCTACACGTTTCCAGGGTCAATCTTGCATTTTGGTTCAGTTTGAAGAAATAAAATCAGAAGATTCCTTTGGCACAAAATAATAAGCAGAAGTGATGCTCAACTAACAACTTTAATGCAGCAGACAGTTCGCCGCCTCTGCTAGACAGCTCGTCGTTTTGCCAAGATCCGCCGCTTCCATCATTATGAGATGAGTTAAGTGCATTCTGGAGGTGGTTGGGGTAGATTTCGAATTCCTCTCTCTTTTCTCTCTCATTCTTCCTATAAATTGTAAGGAGGGGCTTCTTTCTAATGTTGAACATTCTTGTTTTGCAACCCCTCCCTTCTCTCCTGCTTGTAAGAGAATTCATGGAGTTTTCAAGCCTCCCACATAGACTGTAATGCCATTGCACCTTTTGGCCATTGCAATGTATCGAATTGATCCTTTGAGAAATATATATGTCTGTGATTGAATTTAAATCCTCTCATGTATTCATTGTTTTCATTCTGATCTCTCATTGCATTTCGGTTACCTGTGCATGGTGTGGTATTGCATCTATATGATCTGTGTTTATGTTGCAAAGCTTATGTTCTTCATTCCTCTGTGCATCACCTCCTTAGCTTAGGTTTATTTATATGCATTTCTCTCTCCCTGTCACCTTGGTAGTTAGTTTAGTTTTTCTTGGGTAAACCTCTGCGTTTCATTGGTGCATCTAAAACAGAGGAATAGGAACCAGCCTTTCTCTGGAGAATTCTTTCTCATTTTTCAAGTCCCACACTTGGAGAAAGGATTCAATGTTATGCAATCACACTGGACGCATGAGCATCAACCTAAAAATCTGATGTGCAACCAGGGGTGCTGTGATTTTGCATCAACAGTTTTGGCACGCCCGGTGGGACCTAGAGGTCTCATTTTTATTGCAGCAAAGTTGATATGCATCTGTTGCAATTTTCTTGCTTAAAAAGAGCTATTATTTGCATATCTGGCGACTCCAAGGGGAAGAATCAACTGGTTTCAGCAGTACAGGCCTAAAAGCTTATGAGAAGAATCACAAGGTCAAGAGCTGGAGAAGAGGAAGTGCTGTTTGAATACCTGCAACTGTCTCCAAGAAGAAGGCAAAGAGGAAGAAGGATTCAAAGGTCTCCATCTCCACCAAGCAGAACTCTCTCAACTCCTCCACCTGACAGGCCTTTCTTTCAATATACAAGGGTTTTAAGACCACTCAGAATGGCACAACCAGTAAACCCCTATGTCAACTTCACAGGCAGCAGCCCACTTGCTCTCAATGCACAAAATCCAATCCCAGTAGCAGCATTGAAGAACATTCCATATTTTACTGGAGAAAATCAGACCACTCCTGGTGATCATGTCAAGGACATTGCTAACATTTGTGCAATCCATGAGATTAATGAGATGCAAGTAGCTGTCAAATTGCTGGCGTCTTCATTCAAGGGAAAAGCATTGCAATGGTTTAGGAGCCTTGAAGCTGGCTCTATCACAAACTGGAATCAGCTGTGTATTGCACTTCATGATCAATTTGGAGAAAAGGGAGACAACTTGTCTCTTTTGGAGCAGCTGACAACCATCAAGAGAGCTCCCAATGAGCAGCTAACCGACTTCAACTTCAGATTTCAAAGATCTTGGGATAGAATTCCGGTGGCAGTCAGGCCAACAGCAGAAGGTGCTTTTCTATACTACCTTAAAGCTTTAAATTCTGATATTTCTATGTTAGTTCAATCTATGGGAGGCACAACTATCCCTGCTGCTTATAGTATTGCCATTAGAGCTGAAAATTGTCTGATTCAAGCCGGCAAGCTAGCTCCCAGGCCTCCAATGCCATTATATCCAAGTTTAGAGAGCCCAAGTACTAGTCAAGCACCTGTCTTAGCTCCCATTCCCACTCCTAGGAATCAGAGTTCAAATGAAGCTTCCACTTCATCTCCAAGTGCCCCAAATGAGCTTCAAGAAGTCATGAAGCAGCTGCAAAATTTAGGTAATGAGCTGGTCACACTTAAGAGACAGCAAACTCAAGGTTTTAGACCTTCGTATCAGCCTCAAGCTCAACCTAATAGGCAGCCATATCAGCCTCAAAGGCCACCCAATCCAGCTGCAAATATGAATCAAACAAGGCCTCCTGCCAATAGACCATTCCAGCCCTATAATCCAAATGCCATATCTGCCTCTAAGGCATTAGTACCAGCACAAAACAACATTGCCCAGGAGTATGAATGGTGTTTTCCATGTAATGAACCCCATAATCAATCCATGTGCTTCAATGGTGCTTTGACCCAAGCTTTAATGGTAACAACTACTGGTGTGGAGGGTGAAAGCAATCAAGAAAACAACCAGCAACAAGAAACATTCCAACAACAATCTGCCCCAAATGACACCATATTGGTAAATTGGCAAGTAGAGGATTTCTGTGGCATGAATCAGGCAGTTTCTCAAGGTGTTGCTGCCAACACAAGGTCAAAAAGGAGAAATTTGGGTGAAGAACAGCCATTAGCCCCAGCCAATCCACAACCTTCCACAGCTCCACAAATGATTGGCAAGCAAAACCCAGTTTCAAATGCACAAGGGCAGCCAAGAACAGCCCATGGGCCAACTCAAATGCCAGCTGTTGCTGCCCACATTCAAGGAGCAAATGTGCAAATCAAGGGACAGCAGAGAGATCCTTCATCACCATTTAGTATCATTGATCAGATGAAGAAGACAAATATCAATATATCTATGTGGGAATCCCTATCCATCCCAGGCCAAAGAAATCTGCTGCAAGCTGCCATAAAGGATTGGCCAACTTCGAATCAACAGGTTCTGAGGCAAGACAAAGTGCTTACAAATGCTGCCCAGCCTGAAGGAAATCATGGAGCACAACAAGGTAGAATGCTGAAACCTCCCCCTTTCTATGTTTCGTTAATCATTGGAAATCAGCTAGTACATAATTGCATGATAGATTCCGGGGCAATTAGCTCAGTAATGCCTAAACAGATAGCTGATCAGTTAGGGCTCCAGTATGAAATAACATCTAAGGGAGTAGTGCAGATGGATGGGACAGCAATAGCAACAGTTGGAGTGATTAGAAATTTGAGCCTTACCTTGCATGCATGTCCAAATGTTGTTGTCTTACAAGATATATCAGTCATAGACCTTCCACCACTCTTTGCCCTCTGTTTGTCAAGGGACTTTACTGCCAAGATTGGGGGATATTTGTCCACTGATTGGTCACACATGCTGTTCAGAACGAGGTATGGAACTAAAGCTACAATTAGGTCAGAACCTATTACAGATTTCCACATTGAGCCCTATACTCCAAGTCATATTAATACCAATTGCTCAGTATTTGATCAAGAAGATCACCTTGGCACTGATGAAGCCGACACTAAGGTTGGAAGTATCCTAGATTTGACTCTTGATGAATGGGCAAGCAAGGTGCATGCTTTTGATCCTTATCAAGAAGTAGAAGAATCTGAGCTAGGGGTCTATTGTATACACGAAGAAAGTCAACCTATTCCTAGCATCACCAAGCCAAGCCACAAGGATGACAACGAGGTATGGCAACTGTTTTTTGATGGATCAAGGAGTAGACAAGGCGCAGGAGGTGGAGCCATGCTTATTTCACCACAAGGAATAAAGTATTATTCAGCTTTTAGATTTCAATTTGCATGCTCTAATAACACTGCTGAATATGAAGCCTTGGTGCAAGGGATGCATTGGGCAATAAAGAGAAAATTAAAAAACTTGCAAGTTTTTGGGGACAGTGAGCTGATTGTAAATCAGGTCAAGGGACAGCATGCCGCCAAAAATAACCTACTCAGGTGCTACAAGAACAGGGTATGGGACCTCATGGAAGATTTTGAGGGTTTCGGCATCAAGGCCATTCCCAGGAAAGAGAATCAAGCTGCTGATAGGCTTGCAGCAGTAGGGGCAGCCTTTGACATTATAGAAAACATTCAACAAAACAAGGTACAACCAAACATCCACGTGATTGTGAGGCCTTCAGTGCCGGATAACGATGTCAATTGGCAAGTATTCGAGAATGACCAGCAAATCATCCACTTCTTGCAGGAGGAAGCTGAGTTCTCAGCTAAGAATCAAGAGAAGTTGGAACAGCAATATGGTGACCAGGTGATACAGCTGAGAACTGATAAGCTGCCCAAGGGACTTGTCACCTTGGAGTCAATTTTTAACCCCAATGATCAGTTTAGAAAGGAGAAAGCAAATATTCAGGTCAAGAGGGAAGATTCGGCATCCATCTTGGTAGAAGAGAACAAGCCACTGCAAATTGGAAAGATGACAACTGAACAGGAAAGGTATGAGTTCATACAGCTATGTCAAGAATTCCCTGATGTGTTTGCTTGGAGCTATGAAGACTTGAAAGGGTTCAATCCCAACTTAGCTTAGCATACAATCGAGTTGGATCCAAATACTAAGCCTGTCAGGTAGAAACAGAGACCAGTCAATCCACACATGGAGCCTCTCATGAGGAAGGAGCTGGACAAGCTGATTGAGTCAGCAATTATATTCCCTATCAAGCATTCAAGCTGGGTTGCGAACTTGGTTCCGGTCAGAAAGAAAAGTGGAGAGATCAGGCTATGTGTTGACTTCAGAGATTTGAATAGAGCCTCTCTCAAGGACCATTATCCACTCCCCTCCATGGAGCAAATATTGCAGGTCGTAGCTGGTTCAGAAAGGTTTTCACTACTTGATGGATACTCAGGCTTCAATCAAATTATGGTAAAGGAGGAAGACCAGTTTAAGACAGCCTTCACAACCAAATGGGGGACATATGCTTATAAGAAGATGCCATTTGGACTGTCGAACGCCGGAGCAACATTCCAGCGAGCTATGGATATGGCATTCAAAGGCTTGATCAATAAGATAGTGCTGATATACCTAGATGATATCACTGTCTTCTCAAAGAATGCTGCAGACCATCTCTTTCACCTCAGGCAGGTTTTTCAGAGGTGTAGAAAGTTTGGAGTGTCTTTGAATCCTAAGAAGTGTATCTTTCTTGCACATGAAGGGAAACTCCTTGGCCATATTGTTTCAAAGGAGGGATTAGCAATTGATCCAGAGAGGGTTGAAGCCATAAGAGCTCTACCATTGCCAAGTCACAAGAAAGCCCTTCAGAGTTTCCTGGGAAGGATAAAATTTGTTCGGAGGTTTGTCCCAAACTTTGCAGCCCTTGTCAAGCCCATCACCAAAATGTTAAGGAAAAGCATGGCTTTCAAATGGACGGCAGAAGGCAAGGAGAGTTTTGAAGCAATCAAAGAAGCCATCTCTCAGGCACCCACTCTCATCAACCCGGACTTTTCCAAGGATTTCATCCTCTATGCATTTGGAGGTGATGACACTATTTCTGCCATTCTGGTACAACAGAACAAAGATAATGAGGAGCAGCCGATTGCTTTCTTCAGCCAGAGCCTAAATGACTGCGAGGTGAGGTACTCTTTTATTGAAAAGCATGTGCTTGCAGTAATCAGAAGCTTGAAGAAATTCAAGCATTTAGTCTCAAACAACAAGGTCCAGTTATTGGTCTCACATGCTGGGGTTAAGGACTTCCTCCTCAACAAGGATTTGAATGAGAAAAGGGCAGGATGGATCACCCGTGTCATGGAGTATGACATTGAGATCAAGATCACCAAGCTGGTAAGAGGCAAAGGTTTGTGTGAGCAGCTCGCTTCCAAACAACCAGACAGCCCAAAAGATGAAGAAGACGCTGTCCTGCTATTACAAGAAGATCAAAAACAGGAAAATGATGATGTGTCCACTCCCTGTTGGACTCAGAATATGATACATTTCCTACAAATGGGCATGTGCCCTCCAGAAATGAGCAAAGCGAAAAGAAGGTACTTCAGATTACAAGCAGTTCCTTATGTGCTTGTTGATAATGTTTTGTTTAAAAGGGACATCAACGGTGTTCTATTGAGATGTATCGGGACAGGTCAGATCGAGAGGATCTTACAGGAGTTCCATGATGGAGAGGCAGGAGGCCATTTCACCCCACGAGTAACAGCTCTCAAAATCATGAAAGCTGGTTACTATTGGCCTACTGTATTCAATGATTGCTACTCATGGGTTAAGAAATGCAAGAAATGTGCATTCTTCACAGGGAAAGGAAGGTTAGCAGCACTGCCCCTTCGTCCAATTTCAGTAGATCATCCATTCATGCAGTGGGGATTGGACTTCATTGGAGTCATCAATCCCAATTCGAGTCAAGGCCACAAGTGGATTCTTACAGCGACAGACTATTTCACCAAGTGGACCGAAGCAGTAGCGCTCAAAGAGGCAAGTGAGCCTAGCATACTAGACTTTTATGAAGGGATAGTAACTAGGTTCGGTGTGCCGGCCACCATCATATCAGATAATGCATTAGCATTCATAGGTTCAAAAA
Source organism: Taxus chinensis (assembly GCA_019776745.2). Classification (NCBI taxonomy): domain Eukaryota; kingdom Viridiplantae; phylum Streptophyta; class Pinopsida; order Cupressales; family Taxaceae; genus Taxus; species Taxus chinensis. Next base: position 619,758,945 of record CM034149.1, on the reverse strand, counting down.
TTACAGAATGGGCTGTCAAGAATGGAATCTATTTGAGCACCTCTTCAAATTATTACCCGCAGGGTAATGGACAGGCAGAGTCCACAAACAAGAATTTGCTAAAAATCATCAGAAGGACTCTAGATGAAAATCAAAGAACATGGCATACAAGGCTAAAATCAGCGTTATGGGCTGACAGAATAACACCAAAGAGGTCTACAGGTAATTCTCCCTACAAGTTAGTCTATGGGAAAGAGGCGGTGTTGCCTATATCATTAGAATTGCCAGCCTTGGAGCTCATGAAGCAGCTTGAGTTATCTGAGTTCGAACCAATGGAGGTCAGGTATGCGGAATTGATGGAATTAGAAGAAATAAGAGAACATGCAGTTCAGACGATTGAAAAGGATCAGGCCGTAGTAAAAAGATGGTTTGATAAGAGAGCTAGAGCAAGAACCTTCCAGGAAGGGGACCTGGTTCTGAAATGGGATGCAGATCGGGCAAAACCGGGGAGACATTCCAAGTTTGATGCCATCTGGAGTGGTCCCTACATGGTCACGGGATGCAAAAATAGTAATGCTTTCCAATTGTCTGCATTGGATGGAGAGGAACTTCAGATCCCGGTTAACGGAATCTATCTTAAACATTGCTACTAAGAGAAACGTTTTTCCCTTGTAAATATTAGTTTAGAGTTTCCTTAATTCCTCTAAGTGCGTATGCACATTGTCCTGTTGTAGTTAGGTTTCTATTTCCCTAAGTGCTTTGGCACAGGTTTTGCTGCTCTCAGGTTGTTTTCTACAGTTCAGAGTGTTGCTGGAGAGGAAATTGCAGTATCAGGCTTGTTTCAGGTTAGTGCTTAACTCCATGCCCAATGGACCGCTAAAAGGCCACTGATCTTCTACCTAGCAGGCAGGTGACCCCGCTGAGTCGTCAAAACTGTTATCAAAATTTCCCCCCCAGGGTAAATTTCGATAACATGCATCAAAGGTGGCAGAAAGGCAAATAGGTTGATTCAGAAAAAAGTGAAAAAATTGGCTAAGTCCTGCTAAAGGGAGCAACTGGGACATTTGGGATGTCAAGGCGCGGATCGGCCGAAAAGCCTCCAGGTGGCCCAAATTACATTTGGGACAATCGGGCCAGAAGTACGCGAAAGGCGCGAAAAGCCGATCCGGCCGAAGGAGGAGGAAGAAATTGGCTAAGTGTTGCTCAGGATGTTTGGGACAGAAAGGCCCGAACCGGCCGAACCGGGCAAAATAAGCACAAAGGGCCCAAAAACAAAGTGGGACAAGTGGTACAAATGGGCCCGAACCGGCCAAACCGGGCGAAATTGTCCCAAGCGGTCCAAAGGAAAATGGAACAATCGGGCCAGAGGTACGCGAACTGGCCGAATCGGCCGAAATTGTCACAAAGGGTCCAAAATCAAATGGGATATCCGGGACAGATGGACGCGAAGTATGCGAAAGACCCGGCAGGCCCGAGAACCAACCAAAAGATGCCACGTGTCTCAAAGAGAAAGGTTAAAAAGTCAAAGGGGCAAGGTTTGAAGCGCTGGCCCGAGCCAATAGGAATTGGACACGTGTCCAATAGAGCGGTAAAGTGCGGAGCTCGGGAGGAAGTTAGAGAATTTGGTTGAGTTCCCCAAAAAGGCTAAAAGTAAAGGAAGCCCCGCGCCCTGTCCTCCAACAAGATCATGCCACGTGTCATCCAAATGGCGGGAGTGCGGGAAAGGGGTGAAAAAAGTCCCAAAATCATCAAAAAGTCAAAATTTCAAAGGACAGCCCGTCGAAAAGACGGAGGAGAAATAATTTCTCGTCCAATCAGAGCGTGCCGCGTGTCATCCAAGTGGCAAAGCGCGGGAAGAAATTCAAAAATCCATTTTCACCTGTTCCGTGCCCTAAAACTTCAGATCGACATAACTTTCGATCCAGAGCTCAGATTTGCACGTTCTTTATATCAACGGAAAGCTTGTGAGATTCTCTACACGTTTCCAAGGTCAATCTTGCATTTTGGTTCAGTTTGAAGAAAGAAAATCAGAAGACACATCTGGCACGAAATAATAAGCAGAAGTGATGCTCAACTAACAACTTTAATGCAGCAGACAGTTCGCCGCCTCTGCTAGACAGCTCGCCGCTTTTACCAAGATCCGCTGCTTCCATCATTATGAGATGAGTTAAGTGCATTCTGGAGGTGGTTGGGGTAGATTTCAAATTCCTCTCTCTTTTCTCTCTCATTCTTCCTATAAATTGTAAGGAGGGGCTTCTTTCTAATGTTGAACATTCTTGTTTTGCAACCCCTCCCTTCTCTCCTGCTTGTAAGAGAATTCGTGGAGTTTTCAAGCCTCCCACATAGACTGTAATGCCATTGCACCTTTTGGCCATTGCAATGTATCGAATTGATCCTTTGAGCAATATATATGTCTGTGATTGAATTTAAATCCTCTCATGTATTCATTGTTGTCATTCTGATCTCTCATTGCATTTCGGTTACCTGTGCATGGTGTGGTATTGCATCTATATGATCTATGTTTATGTTGCAAAGCTTATGTTCTTCATTCCTCGGTGCATCACCTCCTTAGCTTAGGTTTATTTATATGCATTTCTCTCTCCCTGTCACCTTGGTAGTTAGTTTAGTTTTTCTTGGGTAAACCTCTGCGTTTCATTGGTGCATCTAAAACAGAGGAATAGGAACCATCCTTTCTCTGGAGAATTCTTTCTCATTTTTCAAGTCCCACACTTGGAGAAAGGATTCAATGTTATGCAATCACACTGGACGCATGAGCATCAACCTAAAAATCTGATGTGCAACCAGGGGTGCTGTGATTTTGCATCAACAACCACTGTTTCCAAGTTTAGAGAGCCCAAACAATAATCAAATGCCTATTTTAGCCCCTATTCCCACTCCTAGGGTGGGGGGGGTTGGGTGTGCAATTAGAATTCAAGTGAAGCTTCTACTTCATCTTCTAGTGCCTCAAATGACCTTCAAGAAGTTCATGAAGCAATTGCAAAATCTAGGTAATGAGCTAGTTACACTCAAGAGGCAGCAAGCCCAAGGTTTCGTGGAAAGGGATGGGAGGCCTTCCAAGGTTTCAGGCCTTCCTGCCAGCCTCAAGCTTAGCCTAACAGGTAGCTGTACCAGCCTCAAAGACCACCCAATCCAGCTGCAATTTTAAACCAAGCAAGACCTCCTACGAACGAACCATTTCAGCCTTATAATCCCAATGTTATATCTTCCTCTAAGGCATTAGTGCCAATGAAAAACAACATGGCTCAAGAGTATGATTGGTGTTTCCCATGCAATGAACCACACAACTAGTCTATGTGTTTCTATGGTGCCTTAAATCAAGCGTTAATGGTGATAACTACTGGTATGGAGGGTGAAGGTAGTCAAGGAAATAACCAACAACAAGAAACATTACAGTAGCAATCGGCTCCAAATGATACCACACTTGTAAACTGGTAGGCAGAAGGTTTTTGTGGCATGAATCAAACAGTTTCCCAAAGTGTTGCAGTCAACACAAGGTCAAAAAGGAGAAATTTGGGTGAAGAACAGCCATTGGCTCTAAGTAATCCATAACCTCCTACTACTCCACAAGTTATTGGTAAGAAAAGTACAGTCCCAAACACGTAACGACTTCCTAAGATAGTTCCTAGGCCAACTCAAATGCCAGTTGTTGCTTCCCATGTGTAAGGAATGAATGTGCAGGCCAAGGGAAAACAAAGAGATGCTTCATCTCCATTCAAAATCATTGATGAGATGAAGAAGACAAATGTAAACATATCAATGTGGGAATCACTATCTATCCTAGGCTAAAGAGTTTTTCTACAAGATACCATGAAGGACTGGTCAAATTCAAACCAACAAGTCTGAATGCAAGAGAAGGTGCTCATAAATGCTACCCAGCCTAAGAAGAATCATGGAGGACAACAAGGTAAAATGTTGAAACCCCCTCCATTATATGTTTCATTGATCATTGGAAACCAATTAGTACATAATTACATGATTGATTCCAGGGAAAGTAGTTCAGTAATGCCCTAGAAAATAGCTGATCAGTTGGGAATTCAATATGAGGTCATATCCAAAGGGGTAGTGCAATTGGATGGGACAGCAGTAACAACGATTGGAGTGATTAAAAACTTGAGTCTTACTTTGCATGCATGCCCCAATGTTGTTGTTTTGCAAGATGTCTCAGTAATAGACCTTCCACCACTCTTTTCCCTACGTCTGTCAAGGGATTTCACAGCCAAGATTGGAGGTTAGTTATCTACTGATTAGTCAGACATGTTATTCAAAACAAGATATGGAACTAAAGCCACAATCAGATCAGAGCCTATTGCAAACATTCACATTGAGCCCTACACTCCAAGTGAAATCAATACCAATTGTTCAACGTTTGATCAAGAAGATTATACAAGCACTGATGAAGCTGACACCAAGGTTGGAAGTATTCCAGATCTAACTCTTGATGAATGGGCAAACAAAGTGCATGATTTTGATCCTTATCAAGAAATAAAAGAATCTGAGATAGGAGTCTATTGCATGCATGAAGAAAATTAGCCTATTCCTAGCATCACCAAGCCAAACCACAAGGATGACAATGAGGTATGGCAGTTTTTTTTTATGGCTAAAGGAGTAGACAAGGTGTAGGAGGAGGAGCTATGCTGGTTTCCCCTCAAGGAGTTAAGTATTATTCAGCTTTTAGATTTCAGTTTGCATGCTCTAATAACACTACTGAATACGAAGCTTTGATACAAGGATTGCATTGGTCAATCAAGAGAGGGATAAAGAACTTGTAAGTCTTTGGTGACAGTGAGTTGATTGTCAACCAAGTTAAGGGGCAGCATGCTGTCAAGAATGATCTACTCAAGTGCTACAAAAATAGGATGTGGGACCTCATTGAAGATTTTGAGGGTTTTGGCATTAAATCCATTCCTAGAAAAGAGAACCAAGCTGTTGATAGGCTTGCAGCATTTGCGGAAGCCTTTGATGTTGTTGAAAGCATTCAAAAATACAAGGTACAGCCAAACATCCATGTGATTGTAAGGCCTTCAGTGCTAAACAACAATGTAAGTTGGTAAGTGTTTGAAAATGATCAGCAAATCATCCATTTCTTGCAAGAAGAGGCTGATTTCTTAGCTAAAAATTAGGAAAAGTTGGAGCAGCAGTATGGTGACCAAGTGGTATAGCTGAGAACCAATAAATTACCAAAGGGACTTATTACTTTGGAGTCCATTTTCAATTCTAATGATCAGTTTAGGAAGGAGAAAGAAAAAATTCAAGTCAAGGGAGAAGATTCAGTGTCCATCTTGGTGGAAGAAGGAAAATCACTTCGAGTTGGTAAAGTGACAACCGAGCAAGACAGGTATGAGTTCATATAACTTTGTCAAGAATTCCCTGATGTGTTTACTTAGAGCTATGAAGATTTGAAAGGTTTCAATCCCAAGTTAGCTCAACACACCATTGAATTGGATCCAAGTACTAAACCCATCAGACAGAAACAAAGGCCAGTCAATCCACACATGGAGCCTCTTATGAGAAAGGAATTGAATAAGTTAATAGAATCAAGAATCATATTCCCTATCAAGCATTCTAGTTGGGTGGCCAACTTGGTTCCAGTTAGAAAGAAGAGTGGGGAAATCAGATTGTGTGTTGAATTTAGATATTTGAATAGAGCATCTCTCAAGGATCATTATCCACTTCCTTCTATGGAGTAGATTTTACAAGTTGTTGCTGGCTCTGAGAGGTTTTCATTACTTAATGGCTATTTGGGGTACAATCAGATTATGGTAAAAGAAGAAGATCAGTTCAAGACAACCTTTACAACCAAATAGGGAACTTATGCTTATAGGAAAATGCCATTTGGGTTGTCCAACGCTGGAGCTACCTTCCAAAGAGCAATGGACATGGCGTTCAAGTGTTTTATTAACAACATTGTGCTGATATATCTTGATGATATCACTATTTTTTCAAAAAATGGGGCAGACCACCTCTTTCATTTGAGACAAGTGTTCCAAAGGTGCAGAAGATTTGGAGTATCCTTGAATCCTAAAAAGTGTGTTTTTCTAGCCGATGAAGGAAAAATCCTTGGCCACATTATCTCCAAAGAAGGATTAGCAATCGATCTAGAAAGAGTTGAAGCCATAAGAGCACTACCATTTCCAAGCCACAAGAAGGCCCTTAAAAGTTTCTTAAGGAGAATAAATTTTATTCAAAGTTTTGTCCCAAATTTTACAGCCCTTGTCAATCCTGTCACCGAGATGTTAAAGAAAAACATGGCTTTCAAATGGATAGAAGAAGGCAAGGAAAGTTTTAAAGCAATCAAAGAAGCCATCTCTCAAGCCCCAACTCTCATAAACCCGGATTTCTCCAAGTATTTCATCCTCTATGCATTTGGGGGTGATGATACTATTTCTGCAATTTTGGTACAACAGAACAAAGACAATGATGAGTAGCTAATTGATTTCTTCAGCCAAAGCCTAGACGACTATGAGGTGAGATATTATTTCATTGAGAAGCATGTTCTTGCAGTAATCAGGAGCTTGAAGAAGTTCAAGCACTTAGTTTCAAACAACAAGGTTCAATTGTTGGTTTCTCATGTGGGGGTTAAGGACTTCCTCCTCAACAAAGACCTAAATGAAAAGAGAGAAGGTTGGATTACTCGTGTCATGGCGTATGACATTGAGATAAAAGTCACCAATTTGGTCAGAGGAAAAGGATTGTGTGAGCAACTTATTTTGAGAAAACAAAAGGAAGCATACAATGAGAAGGAGGCTGTTTTGGCGTTGCAAGACAACCATGAGCAAGGAAGCACTCAAGAGGAGAATGATGGTGTCCTCACTCCTTGCTAGACCAAAGACATAATGCACTTCCTAAACACAGGTCTATGCCCTCTAGAGATGAAAAATTCCAAAAGAAGACACTTCAGATTATAGGTTGTCCCATATGCCCTTGTTGATGGTGTTTTGTTAAAAAAGGATGTGAATCGAGTGTTACTGAGATGCATTAGTACAAATCAAATTCATAGGGTGTTGGAAGAGTTCCATGGTGGACTATTTGGTGGTCATTTTTCACCAAGAGTGATAGCTCTAAAGATCATGAGGGATAGCTATTATTGGCCAAAGATTTTCAGTGATTGTTATGCATGGATCAAGAGGTGTAAGAATTGTGCATTCTTCACAGGTAAAGAGAGGCTAGCTGCCCTTCCATTGCATCTAATTTCAGTTGACCAGCCATTCATAGCAATGGGGTTTGGACTTCATTGGAGTCATTAATCCCATTTCAAGCCAAGGGCACAAACGGATTTTAACAACCACAGATTACTTCACCAAGTGGACTGAAATAGTAGCACTCAAGGAAGCAAGTGAATCTAACATCCTAGACTTCTATGAGGGAATAACAACTAGATTTGGCATACCTGCTATAGTAATATCAGATAATACATTGGCATTCATTAGGTCCAATGTGACTGAATGGGCTGTCAAGAATGGGATCTACCTAAGTAATTCATCAAACTATTACCCTCAGGGTAATGGTCAGGCTGAATCTACAAACAAGAACATGTTGAGGATCATTAGGAGGAATCTTGATGAAAATTAGAGGTCTTGACATACCAAATTGAAATCAGCCTTATGGGTTGAAAGGATAACTCCCAAGAGATCTACAGGTAACTCTCCATTTAAGCTTGTTTATGGGAGAGAGGCAATTTTTCCCATGTCACTTGAGTTGCCAACATTGGAACTCATGAAACAGTTGGAGTTGTTGGAGTTTAAGCCCATGGAGGTTAGATATACAGAATTGATGGAGCTCCAAGAAATCAAAAATCAAGCCTCCCGAGCAATGGAGAAGGGTCAAGCATTGATCAAGAAGACCTTTGATAGGAAGGCTAAGAATAGATCTTTCCAAGTTGGAGATCTAGTATTAAAATGGGATGCAGAAAGAGCAAAACTGGGAAAGCATTCAAAATTTGATGTCATTTGGAGTGGCCCATACATGGTCACAAAGTGTAGGGACAACAATGATTTCCAATTGTCTTCATTGGATGGTGAAGAACTACAGATTCCAGTCAATGGAATCCATCTAAAGCATTGCTATTGAAGGGAACTCTCCACCTTGTACATATTAGCTTAGATTTCCATTCCTCCAAGTGCTTGTGCACATTGTTTTGCTGTAGATTAGCTTTGCTTTCCAAAAGTGCTTTGGCACAAGCTTTTTGTTCCTGGAAATGTGTGTTACAGGCCTTGCTCAAATCATATGATGTGCCACCCTCCATCTTCCTCCTTGCAGTGTTCTATTCAGTTGAGGTACCAAATAGAGAATTTGATGACTCCATGCCCAATGGATTACTTCAGGCAACTGGTAACTTCATCCAGCAGGCAGATGACCCCTCTGAGTTGCCAAAATTGTTATCCAAAATGTCCCCCTTGCTCATTTTGTGGCTAACTCCTTTCATTCTTCCCTCTCTAGTGCCTCAGTCATAATTTTTGCTTTTCAGGAACTTAAAAATTTCTAGAAATGGCACCATTGGATAGAGATCTTTCTCAGCTTTCCAGAAAGGTAAAGTTTTCCTCCTAACTCCATGTATTTTTGAAGTTATGGCCTGGCAGAGTTTTTGTGGGAAATTTTCCCCTGAAAGGCCCCCAACCAATGAAATGGCACCACGTGTCCATGGAAGTGGCGGGGGTCGGAGGAAAACTTGGTGCCAGGAAAAAATTAAAAAAATGACTAAGTGTTGGTGCCGGGAAATTTTTTAAAAGAAATCCCATGCCCAATGAAATTGTGCTACGTGTCCTTTAGCGTCGGAACGGCGGAGCGCAGAAGAGAAGTTATAATTTTGGCGAAGTATTTTGTCAAATTTCAAAAGGAAGATTATTGGCCCGTTGGCCCATCAACCATTCAGAGAAGGGCACATGTCCTCAGTCCCCAGAATGGTAGAGTGTAGGAGGAGATTGGGATTTTTTCCCAAAGGGATTGTTCAAAAGGAAAAATGTTTGTAGAGGGTCCGCAACGAATGAAATTGTGCCACGTGTCCTCAGATCATCGGCCCGACAAGATTTTTTGGAAAATTTTCCAAAGGGAAAAACAATGGAAAATGAAGCATTAAAGGCTCGCGCCCAATCAAAACATGCCACATGGCACCCAGAATGGTAGAATGCGGGGAATTTTTGGAAAATTTTCCAAATGACCAAAAAGTGGAAAATTTAAAAATTTTTGCTCGCCAATCTGATTTGGCCCTGTTTTGCCCTAAAATTTCAAATGGCCATATCTTTCGATCCAGAGCTTGGTTTTTCACGTTCTTTATATCAATGGAAAGATGGTGAAATTATCTTCAAGATTCTAGGGTCATTTTTGCATTTTGGAGTTTAGAGAGAATAAATTGAAAAATGCCTTTGGCATGTGGTCATAGACAGAAATGACGTTTCAACCACCATTTTTAATGAAGAATGGCTCGTATTCTCTCCCAGCATGGCGAAAAATGTTAGGGGATGGGCCTGTAAGGATGACCATGCTATTTTACTACATTTTTTGTCAGTGGTTGAGGCTCTCCCACGTTTTCCCACGTTTCTCTCTCCTAGAGGTCGCTTCTTACACTAAAAAAGCTAGATTTGGCTCATTTTCGAAGGTTGAACATTTTTTTATGTATTGCAGGCTCCCTTTGTCACTTTAAAAGTGATTTTTGTGGAAAAATCAGACCTTTTCCAAGACTGTAACCTGTTTTCCTCTCAGGTGTTGTAATGCAAGTGGTTTTTGATGTTAAAATGACAATACAGGCTCTGTGAATGAGTTTTGATTCTATGTTTGTGTTGTTTGATTTATTTCTGACACTCCATTATAGTTATCAGTTTGTGCATGAAGTTTTGTTGCATTTTTATGAACTATGCCAATCTGCAGAAGTAAGAAATGCTCACCACTCCTTTGGTGCATCACCTTATTAGCACTAGTTTCAGTTTTTTTGCATTCTCTATCTCTGTCCACTTTGGAATTTAGAGTAGGATTTTGAGTTTGAAACCTCTGTATAACTTGCAAGTAATATATCTAATCAGGGGAGTTGAGGAACCATCCTCTAAACTGGAGATTCTTTTCCCATTTTACAAGTCCCCACACTTGGGGAAAAGATTCAATGTTGTGCAATCACATTGGATGTCCAAGATGTGAAACTATAAGTCTGATCAACATCCAGGGGTGTTGCTGATTTGCAACAACAGGGAGTAAAAATGAAGATTAAGCTCATGGGTCCTCAAAAAATGTGAGATGGACGCGTGGGCAAAGGATAGAGTGGGTCGGCGGGTCGACGGGCTGACGGAGGCAGGAGGGAATTTTTTCCCTTTTATAAAAAAGACTCAGAATAAAAATTTGGAGCACTAGCCTGTGATGAATCACAAGGAGACACATGGTGGAGGAGAAATCAGAGATGCGAGCCCGCGGGGCAAAAATTGAAATTTTTCCAAAAATTCAAAAAAGGTCAAAATGCGTAGAATTGAAGCACGATCCCAATGAGATCCACCATGTGCCACATGTCAGCTCCAAATTTCAAGTGTAGAGGGGTGGAGAAAAAAGTCAAATTTTTCCATTATTTCAAAAAGTCAAAAAGAAAAAAGATGAGCCTGAATTGATTTCCAATCATTTTTTGCCACGTATTTGGCCTTATCCAAAAAATTAAAAAGGTAACTCAAGCTTATTTCTAAGTCTGCATCTTCCACATGGAGGGCCAGATTAAAATATGGATAAGATCGACGGTTGTGCATCCATTTGTTTTAACCGCCATGGGAGCTCCAGGAAGCTTGGAATCATGATTTTTGCATCAAAATTCATCAAATTTATACTGATTTTGTGCCATCTTGGCCTTCCAGGATCATTGGCATCACTTTCATGGCTTAATTCTTTGATTTGAGGTGATTTTGAAATAAAATTTTCCCTAATCCATACAAAAGCGTGAAATGACAAAATCAGAAGTTGCAGAGGTAATTTGAAAAGGTAAAAAGGTGAAAATGATGAGTAAAAGTTGTTTGCATGCCTCAATGATGAAAAACATGCCTCCAGGATGGATAATGATCCAGATATTTGTAATAATTTAATCTTTTTGGGCACACATGGTAACCTGCGAATATTTTTCTATTTGATGTCATTTTCATTGAATCATGAGGATTGTTTTGTAAAAAACTTGATCCCATGGCATATTATTTTCTTGGGAGAGAAGGCTCCAATGTGCATGAGATATATAATGCATTTTGGAGAAATTGTAAGAAATCAGGAAAAGTTTGAAATCACGAGAAAATTCTAAGAGAAATCTCATTTTTCTAAAAAACCCACTAAAGAACCAGAATAATTTCTTCTGTGTTGGATCTTCATGTATGTGAGTTGGTTACAAGTGTATAACCATCACACAGCTCTGAGATTGTTCATGAAACTCTCCCCTGCTGATGAATCTAATAAGCTTTTGAGTTAATTTGTGTTTTTTTGGGCAATATGATGTTTTTTTTATCATTTTTAAATGCCTGCAAATAGTTTTCATTGTTCTTGTTGCAATCTTGCATTGAAAGTCTTTAGAAATCACATAGAATCTCAATTTCTTATTGATAGTTTAGTGGCATTTGCAATCTCATGTTTAGAAGATCCTTTATCTGATAAAGAGATAAACAAATTTAAAATCACTTTACCTTCCTTGAATGCAGAGATTTCTTGTAAGCCTTTGGGGGTACCTTAGGCATGGTTTGATCAAGGATCTTTGTGTTTAATTGAGTTATTTAATTCAAGATTGTGTGGTGAGTTCTCAAAGATTGTGTGAAGAGTGCAACCTAGGCTTCCATTTATGCCTCTTTTGGTTGAAAGAATATCATGATTATCTGAAGCATTTTATCTGATAGTTGTTCAAGTATTGTAGAGGTTGTCAAAGATTTGATATATCCCAGTTTTTCTTGTCAACACCCCACCAAAAAATTCATTCAAACAAACTAATCCTTCCCATACTACTCCTACATTGAATTGTGTGTCAACAAAATAATACAATCCATTTACATAAATGCACAAATCAAATTAGGATCATATAATGTCTCCAGTAACCCTTTCTTTGCATTGAAAATATCTCCATAATCTGGGAGTGACAACTTGTGAAAGTAAGATTTGGAGTGTTGATCATATTTTTCCAAGGCCTTTTCATACTACTTGCATAAATTGAGGGATATCTTCATCTCCTTCACCATTTTGGGGTTACAATATAAGTTCTCTTACCTTGGTTGAAAGGCACAACCTAAAATATTGAGGGTCAGATCAGATCCTTTCAAGGTGTTATCCATCTCTCCAAAAATCTGAGTGTTAGTTAGATCACATCCCTAGCTACAAAACGACACACATCAAGATCTATCTAACTTCAAGCTTCAGGCCATATCTCTGATGCTGCTCAGACTGAAAAGGAGAACAAATTTGGGTACACACAAACTACACAGGTTATATTGCTACATTTTCACTAATTTTCACTATATTTTCTTTACTTTTCAGTGATTTATACATGCTCATGACATACTACTAATCTTTCTAACATGCTAATGGGTTCTTCATGTATAGAATTTTATTTGCAAGAATATATGCCACCATGGTTATCTAACACATTTTTCTTGTTGTTTTTTTCCATTGTATGTTATTGTTTATAGGCTAGATTGTGTGATCATATCATGCTTTTGACTGCTTTGGCATTGATTATCTTGTGACATTGTGAGCGATGTCCCATGTCTAAAACCTAGTTTTCTTAGTCTATCTTGTATGTACATATACTTGATTACATTATTTTCTACTACTTGATTCGCTTCCACTAACATAGATTTATAGCCTCATTTATTTTCATGTTCCTGGGTTTCTACCATGCACATCCCTTCCCCTGTAGGGATCCATTTTAGATCAACATAGTGTCCTCTCCTTTGGGCCACATATTAATACCATTGTCGTATGCACCCAAAAAGAGGGGGGTATACATTGGGTGAAAAAATCACCCCTAAAATAATACAGATATCTGGAATAGCACATTACAGTACATAAAAAGCACATAAGCATATCTTTAGATATGCTCAAAATTAGATATGGGTCAGGATCATAGAGAAAATACCAACACCCTAAATCAGACAGGAATGCCTGGGTGTTTGTTTCTTCCCTTGGGATCTAATGTCCTAGGGGAATATATAATCAATTTATCAACAAAACACAATTTAGAACATGTTACAGAGTAGTTCTATAGTTACAGGCACAAACCTACAGCTATAAAATGCATTCTATCTCCTACAATCAGTACAATCGAAATAATTCAGAACTAATTAGGGATAAAAGGAATAAATCAGTGACATACCATCTGTAGTGCTGCTTATTGGGTAAATTCATGGAAGGAGAGTAGCACTAGACCTATCTTCCCAACACTTTCTCATTAACATGAGATCACCCAAAAAATCACACTTGGTGTGAGATTTCCCAAAAAACTTGTACTTTGCATGAGATCACCAAAAAAATCTCTCTTCGCATGAGATTTCCTAAAGAACTTGCTCTTTATAGCATTTACAGGACATTTTTCTATCCTTTACACTCTTATACATCGGGTGCACACTTTCCTTTTACTACTTTTACATAATTTTACACATTTTTACATACTTTACTCAAATTTCTCAAATAAAAAACTTTGACTACTCTTTTTCTCTTCTTTCATAGGTCCATCCTTAATACGCAACAAGAATCAGCCTACAAACAAAACAATAGGTACAAGCTACACATATGCTTCACCCCTAGGGTCACTTTCCTTTCCTAGTCTCCGTGCTTCACTTTGCAATCATTCCATGCTTCACTTGTCCACCTCAACATGCTATTTTTACACACAATATACATGGATCATAAGGTACACATATTCTATTTACTTTATGTTATCGAGTATTCACTCAACAACATAAAGTGGGGGGAAAATGTAGACAAAAAATCACACACTTGGGTACATTTCTAGGTTATAAAAACATGTTATCATTTAAATTGTTCCTAAGAAAGAAAAATGGTAATTGACAACTCCCCTTAGTATGTTTATTTGTCTTTTGCACTTTCATTGGATTTATACATCTGTTACTCTTTCTAAAATTTGATTATTTTATCTCTCTATGGATTCAGACACTAGCACCCAGTTCAGATAGTAGCGCCAAGTGCTCCTGTTCTTGTGGGTGCTTCTGCTCCTCTTTATCTTTTTCCTACCCCTTTAGCACCCCTTTAAATTCTTAATTGCATTTTATCACCTTGGTTCAGTCTTTCAGTTGTCAATTATGAAATTCAAACAATGGAGTCATATAAATACATAGTTATGTTTTCAAAATGAGGGTCCAAGTAATAAATACTCCTATTACCACCTAAGCTTGCATTCAAAAGGCACAAAAATCACTTCAAAGCATCCATCTAGAATTCATTCAAGGAACAAGGTTTGCATACTCTATATACACATCATATGAAGGGGAAGTTTATTTTATTCCATCCATGCATTTTCATCATTGAGCAAGTCTAGCATGCTATCTAGTGCATCTTGTACAAGAGCATCCTAGGGAATAATTTCTACACACACCCATGAGCGATGAAAGGATTTTGAGATGTAGTACATTTCTCAATCATAAGTTCAATCTTCAGGTGTCCACTGGGGTCATTCTGAATCCCCATTCTATAATTTCCTTTTTAGGTTTGATGAAGTTTATGGGCTTGTGTAGGCAAACTTCTCTTTTGCATGTTATAACTATCATTAATGGCCATAGTGAAAATATTAGGCGATCATCAGAGAAAATTAGTGAAACCCTATCGATAGTGTAAAATTCAGATTCTGAGCTCCTGTGTAGTCATAAGAGCCTAGTTCCAGTCTCTAGTGCCTGGGCTCCTGTGTCCTCCCATGGGTGCCTATGTTTGGTATTGTTTGTAGATCCCAGATTTTACAGTGACTAGTGACAACATTTTTTACAATCTGTTCAACTATTACACCTACCCAAATCACTTCCTTTCTATTCAAAAATCAACTAAGTCCTCTTATCTCTTCATCTTGCTTCGGGTTTCATACTTTGAATGTGTTATTTACTGTCTTTACTATATCTTAGCACTTGAATATCATACATTACATTATTTACTCTGTAATTTGATTTTAATTTGTTACTTTAAAAATCACATAATACATTTGTGCTAGAAGTGTGATTTAACATCCGATTATAATGATTACAAACTCAATTGCATAAGTCATGCATGAACATATCACCTAACTTATTAAAACCCTATAACTTCGATTGATCATCTACATCATCCCACAAATCTTGAATGTTGTAATTATAGAAATGAAGGGTGTATTTATAGTATTTCTACAGACCCCTAGCTTGCAGAACAATATTCTCTTGATTCTTTGATAAAATTTTGGAGATTGCATGGTTAGAATCTTATGGTCTCCACTTGGTAGGATCTAGAAGTTCTTTATGTTCCCTTATTGACATGTGTAATTCCTAATCATATTCAACCTCCTTTTAACACTTTTCAATCATTGCATAATCATAATCCATTCATGAGCATGGCCATATTCCTAGCATATCTCATGATTTTCTCATCATCTCTTCCACATGACTAGTTCTTCTAATTGTACCTAAGTATGATGAAATTTATGTTTGCACATGTGTAAAACCCCTTTGGTTAATTTATTTAACATGTAAGATAAATATGCTTATGTATCTTATCCCATGTCAACATTTCCCCATATTAAATATCTTACCTTTCCTCAGATATATTTTAGTTCTTCCTCATTGTTGCACTTGCCTCCCTCTTACAGTGTCAAGAATTTATATACTTACATTTGAAGGTCAGATCAAAGTTTTCCCAATGCATGTGAGATTCATGTACCACTAGTGTTAACCATCTCATATTTTTTTCATCACAAAGAGGGATTATACCTCGTTCATATCTTTGGACTTTTGTAATAACTCCCTCCATTCCTTTATGCACTACAAACATAGATCTCATGAAACTCTTCTTCCTTTAAAGTTATTACTTGGAAGATATGTCAAATAATTCTCATATATTCATCATTTTCTTTCCTGATTCTACACTTTACTTGGTATTTTTTACCATCATTTTTATATGTTTTTGTATCACCCAGTTCTATAAATATGCACACCTTTTTTTCTCACACACCACATATTTTCCTTCTTTAAATTTAATTATAGGGTAAATTTTAAGCCCCCCTAAAAAAAACCCATAGAAACATTTGGCGAATATTCAAAAACCACTTAAAAAAAATATGGTGAATCACAATGAAATCTATTTTGTATGTTTGGTGAATTCCAAGAAAATACTACCAACTAGCAGTTGGTAGCAACTGTAACATTGAGGAAGTTACTGATTGGTAGCATTTTAGACATGTGGTGGTTTTCGATTGGTTCTTCATTATGGTTGTGACAGCCAATACCATTATGGGTGTTTCTTGCCGGTAACATTTTGGATATAACTAATTGGTAACATTTACAACATTTTGCAATATATGGAATTTCAACATAACATCATATCAACATTTAAAATACCTTAATGATGGAGGGTTTATAATATGCAGTTGATCTCAATCATCAATTCCCATGGGGCCACAAGCATGGGTAAGGAATTGAGAGGAAAATTTGATGTGTACTTGAAAATTAGAATTCATATTTAGAACTTTAAATTTGTAATTAGTATATATATGAAGGAAATTTTTGAAAATTTCAATTTCATGCTTAAGGAGATTTAAACTAAAACATTCAGATATTAGAGTAAAGGATAGATGAATCAACCCCTAAAAGAAACTTGACCCCATATAATTTAGGTGACATGATCCTAATAAACTATGCCTAAAAATTTACTGAATGGATATTTTAGAAAAACACAATATTTGTGAATTAACGAATATTTTCCACTAAAATTTACCATACCAACTTAGATGAAATCTTCATGATCTTGGAACCTCACAACTACCATTTTCTATTTTCTCATATTTCTGTGTAAATAGTCAAGTTCCACTTTATAACTTCTAGTGCCCTTTTGGTTACACAACCAAATTCTTCTCAAGTTGTTCTTCCTTTTTAGGTTGTGTTAATGAAGTCTCTTTTAAGAGGAGTTCAATATTTATGCCCCATATATATCCTAGGGTCACAATCCTTGTAAATCTAGATGGTCCAAAAGTATAGGTATATCCTTTTCAATCAACTTATTGAATTCCAAAACTCTTTTTCTTATCATCATCACCCATAGGTGATACTTTAATACCATTTCCTTTTTGTTTTGGAACTTAAATAAGCTAATGAATTATTTATTTGAATGACTACATATGGAAAAAAAATTTAGTTATTACCTTTATCATCAATGTTTGTAACTAGTCAGTTACACATTTCATGGATTACAAATCCAATATCATTCTCATATAGTATTCATTTAAAGTGCACAAAAATAACATTTTGGAGCTTAAACCATAACTCCTCATATTTAATTTTCACCATCTCCAAGTACTCTTGTTCAGTATCCTTTGACATATTATAATTTTTAGTTAATTTATCATTTTCAACATTTATTGATTGGTGCCAACTTCAACCACATTTATCTCTTGTGTGGTGGTATTCTTCACATTATGCACACCATCACACATAATCTCATCCTTTGTCACTATAAGGTATTGTAATTACTTATGTGTGTGCACACCTACCTACATCTCAACATATTCCCATGTTTCTTCAAGGTGTGGCATCTTTCATTTACACATTTTTACCAGGACCTTGACTTCTAGGGGTATCTATACATGATATCTCAAATACTGTAGTTTGATCACCTTGGATCAGTGTGCAAATAAATTATATTAGTTTTTTACCAAGGTTCTTGTGTCTCCTAATTTTTTATGTGTAGAAACATAAATTTTGTAATTTCTTACTTGATGATGTTATTATTGTCTTAATGTATAAATCACGACTTGTGCACCTATTGTGAGCCTAATTTTTATATCTTAGTTTATCCTTAGTCTTATCACAAGACTTTATCTCCTTATTGCACTTGTTGATCACTCACAAAAATGTTCACATTAGTCAAAAGTAGTCCAATTGTCCTAATTTTCATGGATAAAAGCATACAAGACTATACTTTTTTTATTAGACCAAACCATCTAATGGCTTAGTATGAAAGTGACAATTTTATCTAGGGCCACCCAAAAATCAGTTTCTCAATGTTATATTTGTTATGGGTTGGTACTTTCCCTAGATGGGTCAACCTTAATATGAAATTATACCTATGGGACCCTATATAAGTAAGTCAAATATACTCATTTACTCACTTGACATCCACCTTACACCTTTATGAACTTTAGTAGAAAATATCTCTCGAAATCAGCAAAAAGCACTACCAAAAAACCCTCTCAAAGAATTGATGCACTCCAAATAAGAGTCAAGCTTCTCAAGCAAAGAGCCCTTCAAACCAAGTCAATCACAAAAAAAATCAAGCCATTACAAAGAATTATAAAGTGACTAGGTTATTAGATGTAGTTGTATCTATACTATATTGTATCTGTAGGTGGAGAACTATATGAATTTTTGATGACTAATGAAAAATTTCACTTCTACGCAAATACTAACAGTTTTGTAGGGTTTTACACATGGTTAGGGTTTTGGTACATATTATTTTATTACAAAGGGTTCCATAAATTTATGATACCTAACATATTACAACGAAGCATATTCCAATCAGTTATAAAGGCATAGAAAATTTGTAGAGATCCATTATAATCCCAAAAAAAAAACCACCAAATAAGGATGAAAATGCCAAATAGTTTTGTTTGTAAATAAAGCTTATTGAGTATGATCCTAATATGGATGATAATTAGTTACTAAAAAAGTATAGTTTTTTTGTGATTTTTTTGAAAAAATTTGTGAAAAATCTATTTTTAGAAATCTACTTTTAAGAAAAATATTTTTAGAATTCAGTTTTTAGGTTGGAAGCACTAGTTATAATGTAGGTCATTGGATGCAATTAACTAAGTTTGAATAATTATCCATTCATCCCCCAAGAGAATAGGTTCCATTTCTATGTTTTAGATGATTAAATTTTGTCTTATCTTGATCCATTTCTATTATTAGAATAGTTTTGGGTGCCTAGATTCAGTAGGATGCATAATAAGTGTGCATGTGTCACTTAAACTAATTTTTGGCTTCGTGCATGTTGGCCATATATTAGTAGTGGATTATATTTATCATATTAAGTATTATTTAGTTGAATTTAGATAATTTAGGAGGTGTAATATTTATTATTAGTCATCTAATTTCCATGCAAGTTGAGACAAGCCTTATTGTAATGGCTATATTAGCCTTTATTATTTAATTATTTTAAAGCAATAGCAAGGTAAATATTTCCAAGTGGAAATACTTTATGCATTATGTTATTTTTTAATTTTACAGTAGGTATTTATAAAGGGAATAATAACAAGCTTAATAATTTTTATTTAGAGGTTATTCATTGCATAATTGTTCTTCAATCACACATACAAGTATATTATTTCAATAGCTAGTTATTACAGGCAAGATTGGATGGCCCCCTAACCTTAATTTAGAGGTTATTTCAAATATGATTGGCACTCCTTCCACATAAAAAAAAAATCATTTTATATTAAATCCTTGTTCAAGTAAGGTTTATAATGTTTTTTAGCAATTAACAAAAAGTAACCATAATTTCGTTAAATAAGGACATTTTACTAAGAATCTAGATTTGTAGTATTATCATTTCTAGTTTTATAATTGTTGAATTTGGATTCCTAAATTGCCATCATTGGTTTTTTATCTAGTGTGATATCAAATTCCAATATGTTTATTAATGGAATTTAAGTAGTGTAATATCAAATTCCAATATTTACATTGTGCCATACAAGTATGTTCCTAATTATATATTGAGTTTATGAGAATGGGAATATGCCCATTTCCAACACACTCATAGGAAAACTATGTTCCTAATTCTTTTTACGTGTTTTTGATTCATCTCAATTTTTTTTCTATGATTCTTATATGAGGCATTTTGATCCATTTTGAAAATTTAAACAATGTGATATGGGTACATGTTGTATGAAATAAGAACCAACTATCAAGTCTTTGAGAATGGACATATGCCCATTCTCACCACACTCATGGTAAAAGTATGTATTAGAAAAATTAAAAAGTAATTTATCTAGAATTATGCACATAGCTTTAGGAAAAGACCATTTAATTTTGTGGTTGTAATGAATGCATAGATCAAGGACTAATTCCTATTAAAATCCAAATAATTAATCTTTTGAAAAAAATTCCTTATAAATCACAAGATCCAACTCCTTGTAAAATTATTAGAGCATAAATAAGGATTTTTTTTTTCAATTTAAATTAATTGCATGGTGGAAATTATATTATTAATAATATATAAATAATATTCAAAAGTTCCATAAGCAACACAATGTTTTATAGAATTATATTATGGAAAAATCTTCCAAAGTAATATAAAACTCAGTCTTTCATTTAATTATCAAATATTAGTACAAACTGTACAATCTTATAGGCCCAAGGTTTGGAATATTTTTTTAAAAAAAAATCCACATCACAGGACAAGATGATTTCACATACAAATTTATGATCTTCAATAGTTTCTCGAAGTCAACATTACTTATCTTGTTTAAGTAATTAAAGGTATGATTTAATGGCCACATGTCCTTTATTGAGTATCTTTATGGATCCACTTTGTAAAATTTTGTTTGGTGTCCATGCCCAGATGATGCTATCTACATCAATATCTACTTTAGGTTTGTATAAGATGGTCCAACTTTTATTTGGCTTTAAACAATCTTGATACAATGTTGTACCTTCTCCTTTCCATATCGGTTTCCAATATTGAAGTATCACCTTTTTAATTACATCATTGACATCTTGTTGAAGGAAAATATCCCCATCTACTCTCCCCATCCATATATTTTCACTATCATTTCCTGGTCGTATAAGTAGCATTTGTCCCTTAAACACATCCTTTGATGGATTGAATTCTTGGTTAGATCTTCCACAAACAATCCCAATGTAAATATCATTATTACTTGGGATATGTTGAATAATGTAGTCTTATTTGTGAATATGTCTAGCTCCTATTATTTGGTCATATATGTCTTTTTCATATACTATTTTTTTCCAAAAACAAACATTTGACCTCATGTTACGATTTACAAATGGTCTATCCAAAGCATGTAAAACATTTTCCCAATACACGATCTTCAAAATCCAATAGTCATTACCTTATCCTGTTGCAATTTCCCCCCAATAATCAATATGTGCTTTTATTCCCTTTTTTAGATCTTCCATTTCTTTGAGTTCCTTGAAAGATGCCAAATGAGGTTTCCCTTCTGGCAAGATTGGTTCACCATTATCCTCTGTACACCATATATGTATAGAACAAGACCATTGTTGATCCTTTAATGTTGCTTTATACTCCATAACTGATATTCCATCCATAACATGGAATCTAAAAAACTTCAGTTTGCTGACACCCCACTATCTTATGGTTTTCATCCAACAAGAATGGCTCCAAAAAGTCCTTGAAGTTATACACTTCCTCAATAAGATAAGGAGTGAATGTACTTGACCCTTGTTGGCATGTTATGTAAGACTCCATTATATGTGGAAAAGAAAATGTGTCTACTTTATGTAACGATGTTGATGAGGCCATAAATTGGCCATAAATTACCATTATTTTGTCCTTCCAAGCTACCTTTGAAAGCAGATTTAAATGTAATCTAGGAAATTATAGTTTTCTTAAGATAGAATATAGGATATATATCTTGTTCATTCTTTAGAAATATATATTTTAATCTATTTTGTTGAATAATTCTATTGATTATTTGGGAAAAGATGCAAAGTCTTGTGTATGTAGGCCACAAAGGAAAGATAATGCTAGTATTGGGAAAAGTGGAATTGATCATGGATGGTATATCTAAACTCAAATCTGATTTCATAATCAGATTCCTCTCGAAAAATTTATGCAAGTTCAAAAAAAGAATCATCTCAATCTGAGATCATATGTAAAAGTTATAATTGTTTTAAGTTATCTCCGAAACTTGCAGGATTAGTTCTGGAACTCGCAGAGTTAGTTCCAGAACTTGTAGGCTTAGTTCTGAAATTCACAGAGTTAGTTCTGGAACTCACAGATTTTGAAATTTTTTGAGGAATTGTGAAAAATCAGAGAATCCAATGGAAAATATGAGATAATTTTTTTTCATAGCTATGTGATTAACAAAAACCTCATTCAGATTTGCTACATGTATTACCAATAAAGAGAGATCTAAATTTTAGTGAGCTGCAGTCTAAGGAAAAGTGTATCAGAAGAGAACTAAAATTTTCATAAACAGAAATAGAAAAGTCAAATGGAAAATCTGAGAGATTTTTTTTTCATAGAAATGTGTTTAGCAAAATCCTCATTCATATTTTCTACAGTTTTTACCAATGCAGAGAGATCTAACTTTTAGTGAGCTGCAATCTGAGGAAAAGTGTATCGGACGAGCACTAAAATTTCCATAAACAGAAACATAAAATTCCAAATGGAAAATCTGAGAGAGGTTTTTTTTTCATAGCAATGTCTTTAACAAAAAAATCATTCATATTTGCAACATGTTTTACCAATGAAGATAAATCTAACTTTAGTGAACTGTAGTCTAAGGAAAAAGCGTAGCAAACAAGCGTCAAAAGTTCCACAGTAAAAAACAACAAAGTCAAATGGAAAATCTGAGAAAGGTATTTGGTCAAAATCATATTTTAATGAAAATCATCCTTCCAATAATGTAGAGGAATAAAAATCATTATGATTCTTGTTACCAAAAATCAAGGAGAATATTTGGGAGAAAATCTTCCTAAAATAAGTGAGATAAGACTTTGACTCCAATAATATCTCTCTCTCCATATTTTGTGGAGATGGAGATCTTAGTTGTTAGGATTGGAATAAATATAATATCATATTGTATCTCTCAAAATAAGGAGTTGGTTGGATTCATAAATCATAAATGCAACCTTCCACACTCATATATGTAATGTTTTACCCCCCAAGAAATGAATCTATTCTTTTCTCTCTAATATTCTGCATTTTTGAATTAAGATCTCAAGGCATGGTTTAAATCCTCTTCCAAGGAATGAGCTGGCCACTCATTCTAAGGAAGATGGATCTGTATATTCATGTTTTTATTTTGTAATAATTTGTGTTTAATTTCTTTTTCTATAATTATCATCTTGTTGTGTTTTTATTCTCTTTGTATTGTAACATTCAGTATGTTGTAAACCTACAGGTGTTTCATTTAATTTTACTTATTTCCAGTTCAACAATTTCAGTTTATGCAAGTGTGTTTTATTCCTGCAAGTGTTATTTCCTTTATGCAAGTGTGTTTACATTTCTGCACGTGTGCATTTAAATATATGCATGTGTGATTTCAATTTATGCAGGTTTGGATTGTGTTTAAGGGAGTTGCTTTCTAAGATATTCTTCTCTTAATTCATACAACCTTTAGACACTAACCCATATTTACATTATTAATGACAAGGATTGATGAACCTCATGAGATGCTACTAATCTTTCAAAAGACCCATCTATATCCTCATGGGTGTGTCCCACTAGAAGGAAGCTTATATGCACAATGTTGAATACCCTTTTTGTTGTCAAAATTGATAAAAATGCAAATAATTTACAATTCTTGTTATCACTTGAAGAATTATCCAATTGCAAGTAGAGGATCGGTGGTTGCTTTATGAAATAAGTTCTCACGCTAACATCACTAACTAATTTTGAATGGTCAAATATTTCCTTATACCTTTTACATTTTTCATGCACACCCATTTTGTAATAATGCATCATGCAATGGTTGTTTGGATGATTTAAAATGATACAACAAATATCCATACTCATCAATTACAGGTTCTTCAAGATTCATGAGACACAAAACTAATGATATGACTATATAGTTTGTTCCACGTTCAAAAAATGGTATGCCAAAGTGGCTAAAACCCCTAGTCTTATGTCCATGTGTGAGCATACCAGTCAAAGTAACTGGTAGAGTTTCATAACATTATTCATTGAATTTAATTTTCTACCCATCGTTAGTATGAAATTTTTCATTTTATATATTTTATCATGTATAATGCTCAAGAATCCATGAGGTTGTTCTTCTGATTGCAATATGTGGTAATAGTAAGCTGCAGGACAACTTTGAATATATTCATCATGCCATGTTTGTTTCTCCTTAATATTTGTGAGTGCTTCTAGGCATGTGGTGGCTCTACGTTTGTTGAAAAAATATGTGCACTCATCACACTTGGCAAAGAAATTATTTTTTGTAATGGAAACATGTGGAAAATTTTTGTTCATAATGTTGCTGAAGCTTGATTGTGACACCTAAGGAAGTTTCAAGAATTCAAGATCCTCATTGCATTATTTTCACAGCATATTTTGGGTATAGAATGAAGTAAGAAACCTTTGGGGGACTTTTACTCCATCCTGTCCTATAGAAGGAGTCAAATGTGGAGAGATATCTAAATTTCTCTCAATAATTCTTGATATGTAGGCAATTGTTGCGGTAGTTTTTGACATTTGTTTATCTTTTCTAGTGTTGTCATTCACTGCAAGCCTATTTCTACTTATCCATTCAGATTTATGGTTATAGAAGGAACTCCTTAGGTACCCATATCCTTTGTGCCATCCATTCTGACATACATCCATCCCATCAAATCTCATTTCATGTATCTCTATAGTTTTCTTACCAACATTGAAGATGGAATTTGTTGTTAATACATTAAACACAGTTTTTTTTCTGTCAACTTTATTCAAGGATCTAGTTGTGTGCCAAAAATTTTTGAATTCTAATTGAAGCAAGAGGTAATTTTTAGATACAATTAGATTTGCAAAAACTAAACTCTGCATTTTCAAATTCTTCTAAAAATATTGACCATTTTTTATCCTCATCAGTTTTTTTGATTTAATGTATTGGCTTGAGGGGGTATCCAGCTTCAGACGTTTTGTAGCATTATAAGATCTTTTTATCACTCTGTTGGATTGATTGTTATTAGTGGTATCATATGAAATTGGATAAACAAACTGAGGTTTTCAATCTTCTAATGCATCCCACATGATGAACTCAACCTCCCTTGGGAATTCTTTGAATATAATATCCATCTGGTAACCTTTTATGTCAGCTAATTTCCCAACAAGCCATTGTATGAGAGATCCTTCAAATAGGAAGAATCCTTTGCAAGAAGGGTTAAATACTATATCAATATACACACCGAATTTATTGGCATCTAATCTATTAAAATACACCATGTATCCTTTAACTACATTTGTAATTGTTCCCTCTGCTAAAAATTTACACTCAATCGAGTAGTAATGGATTAATTTTGTAATAGATCCCTTGAACTTCAAATTATGTTGATCACTGTGTACAAGGTGCAGACCAACCATTTGAAAAATCCCTTACTTAATCATAAGGGAAATTATTGTTTAATTTAAAATCAAATATTTTATTAGCCAAATAATTGATTTATTAGGTTCTAGCGAATTTGATCATTGTGAACACATATTTACCACATTCTCTATGCATACACCAAAATTCAAAGAACCCAACCTCTCTCCATCAATGTCATAAACTTCTAGTACATGAGTTATATAACCCATGCCTATGTCATTGTCTCTGCTACAAGATTTGTTTTTGAGAATGTCATTGTCTATGAAAAAATATTATCTATCTTTAGGACCTATATTGATGGTGCTTTCATTGTCATCACTACAATCTATGTCACTCTCTGCATTGTAATCCTCCGAACCACTAAATTTTTTTTTTCACTTCTCAAATTGTGGAGAATGGATGAATATACATGCTTTGAAAATTCACTCTCTTCCTAAGAAATGAAGTACCCTTCATTCTTGACATCTACCAAGGTTTCAAATTCATCAACTGAGAAAGGAAATTTTACTGTCCCATCCAATACAATGTTAACATTGTACACATAAAATCATGCACTTTAGACAATATTTAACATGGTCTACTACTATTTATAAGTTTTTTCAAGCGTACAAAGTACAAATTAATCCCACATTTTGGCCATTTTTTATTATATTTTATTTTGTCTTTCCTGCATATTTTCTAGCATATATCAACCCATTTTACAACTTCCTTGAAATTCTATCCCAAAATCAGGGTGCCCCAGCCTGTATTGGGTCACCCCGAGGTGCCCTGGTCCTACGCTGGGCACCCCAATCTATGAAAATCCCCCCCTTTCTCCTTTTTGGGTCATTTCTAGTTGTTGGTCATCTTTATCTCTTTCCTAGTTGGCCTTGCTAGGATTAATTAAAAAATTAAGCTTGAGAGCCTTATAAATATAAAGTTATAAGATCATATTGAGGGTCCTAGGTCATAATATTACACACTACTATCACTCCATCTAGATTTACATCCATTGCATCACTTACATCAACATAGTTCCATGCATCAAGGCTAAGAGATTTGCAACACACACACTTCATAGGGGGAGGGATTCTATTCTATTCCATGCAAACATGCTATTTACATTTGATATAGCTGCCATTTCTTACTACTTTACAAAGTACACTAACACAAGTGTACCTAGGGCATGCCATGCACACACTCACTAGAACTACATCCGGGTTTGAAATTTAGTGCATTGCTCAGTGATAAGACCACTAGTTTGGTGGTTAAGGTCAGTCTGACCCATTCATTTACATCTTTCATTTTTCTAGGGTTCGATACTTCTCTTTGAATTGTAAGTCATTTTCCCAGCTCATTCAATAAATCCAGTGTGAAAAATAGGGAAGGTTCAGAACCAACTTGTGACCATACCAGTTTCAGGTTTTGAGCATTTACAGTGATCAGAGCACCCATATTGTAGACCAAGGCACCCCGAGGCACCCCAGTATACTCCAAGGCACCCTAGTCATCTTAGATCATCTAGATCTATCCTTTGTAGGGTCCCTGAGTGTTCATCTACACTTCCTGATTTCATTTCTAGATCTATGACAACTTGCAATAGTCACTTCCAATCAGCTAAGGCCATTTCTCTTCCTTCTCTTGCACATTTAGGGTTTTGTTTCACTTAGAATAATTTACTTTCATTCATTCCATACTATTTTTAGTCTGTTTACTCCAATGTTTTATTCCTCCTAATTAGATTAACATTAATACCCTAGTATCCCATTTTAGGTTATCTAGGCTTTAATATTTATTAATCATTTTGGTGAACCTGACATCCCCTTCTACCACCTTCTAGGGTTTTGTCTTCCCATCCTTTTCCACCACATAATTTCCTTATCAAGTCATGGTCCAATATTCTTATCCAACCTATACACCTACCAAGATCACTAATGTAGTTACTCTTTATGCCGACTTGATGAGTGTGCATACCCAACACCCCCCTCACTTTGTCATGCATACACCTAAACCAAACCATCAAAATCTTTACTACATGATGCACTTGCATTACTCCACCATTTTCTCCACCCATTTTTCTACCTCCACTAGTCACACTTGCCACTACCATTAGCTACTTCCAAAGGTTATGATATCATTGACAGAATTAAGAATACACCCACTAAAATATCACTTTACAACCTATTATGTAATGCACCAGATTGCCAAACAATACTTGAGGCTACCATTTTCACTATTCACCTCAAACGTTACCACTCTAATGAAGCTTTTTCCCATCTCATTAAGTCTCTTTGTAGTTTCCCTTGTTCTATCTCCTTTATGGATGATGAGATATCACCCACCACCAAAAATAACCCTTGTGCCCCATTTCTCATCACCCCCTGTTGTTAGCACTACTTTTATCAAATGTGTCTTTATTGATAATGGGTTTGCCATTAACCTTTGTTCCCATTATCTCTTATAACAATTAGGTATCAATGATATTCTCATCTCCCATAAATCCACCCTCATACGTGGTTATGATTCATCCACCCGAACATGTCTCAACACTATATCTCTCCATATTCACGTTGGACCTAAAACCATTCTTACTGAATTATACGTCATCAATGATTCTTTTGAATTCAATATCCTCTTAGGAAGACCTTGGATACATGCCAAGCAAGCTGTACCCTCCACCATACATCAATGTGTCAAATTCCTTCATGATGGTTATGAACATACTATCACCTCTAACCCGGAACCATTCAAATATTGTCGCATTGATTCGTGTCACTTCTATGCTTATCCCACCACCTCAGCCCATTCTGTATGTAACCTAGATCAATATGATGTTGGTCAATCTACTACACCCACCTCTAGTAAACTTGACATCACTTTTCCTCCCATCTATACTCACACTTCAGCTATCATTTCGTCAACTATATTTGTCCCTGCTAGTGCTCCACCCCCACCATTTTCTTCCTCTGCTCCTTCTTCTACTCCCACACCACATACTAATTTCCTTGATAGTGCTACCCAAAATTGATGACGCACATACCAACATTTCCACCAAATATGATGATAAATTTGATGTTGTAGAACTCACTGATGAGTCTCTATGGAAATTGGATTTCATCCCTCTCGGTGTGGTAAGTTCTTATTTCAACAGAAAAATTTGTAGCTAATGGCCCAGGTGAATATTGGTTCAAAAAACCCTCCATTCACTAATTTTATGGAAGGATCTGTTAATAGTGTTGATGATGTTTCATCTTCTTCCCCACAAGAGGTAGTTTCACGACCTCCTTTCACCTGCACCTTATATATCAATCGTACATTTTGGGAACATATTCCTCTTGATCTCGCTAGCTATGATATTATCTGTACACGTGATTTCTTACCCAGGTTTGGCATGACACTTAATGACACATTGTCACCACTCCATTCACCCCACCTTTATCACGGTTAATTTCCATATTATTGTAGCTTGTGGCTTATGAGTTTTTCACTTAACAATATTTTTTGTATGAACTTCCCATGGCTTTCTGTTTACACTTGGACTCTCTTGGCTTAATTATACTGGTGGCACACTGGACCCACTTCTTTCTTCACTCTCATTCCCCATTCCTTTCGACATTATCTCCATTAATAATGATTCTTCTCCTACATATATACCTAACATTTTATGTTGGTGTTCTTATGGCTTCCCACCAATCACTTTTACGGATGAAGAATATGAGATGAATACTTATATCCTTGATTGTAATGCATCTTTATATGATCCACCTCATATTTTCACCTACCAACTTTCTAACGTAGCTCCTGCCGGTTTCGATCCCTACAATGATGATTTTCTTGATAGAATTTCCTATTCACCCTTGTCTAATTATCACTAGGGGGTATCGTCATTACCCAATACCCCCTTCTTCATATTAGCATAACTATACATCTGGACTTCACATTTCTTCACATATCGGTATAATTCTTACTCATTCTAGCACCCTCGTTACCTGATTACACACTCTTGTGCTTCAGTTCATACTAGACTGTTGAGGGATTACCATTACACTGAACCCCATAAACTGCACTATAGGTCTTATACACTTATATTCTACCATCATATTCTACATCCTACATTATCATATACATTTCTCATGATGTATTCATCTTTTACATACTACACTAGTCATCATCTCATATGCGTCTATTTTTTTATCCCATTCTTACATCCTATATTTATGCTGGGTCACATTATATATGGATTTGGATTTACATATCATAACTTCATATTCTATCTACACCTACCACCACATCTTACATCATTTTAAAAACCCTAAATTTCCTATAGTACATAATCCCTATAACACATTTCATACATTCTATGTATTTTACATGCTACACTAGATTCCATTACACATGGATCTAGTTCTACTCATCCTCATTACATATTCCCTTTTTATATCCAATTACTATTTCATCTCACATATTACATATTCTATATACATTACACATCCCACATTGCATTGTTACACGGCACCTTTACACCATGTATTCATCAATTGGTCATTTATACTACGTTGTCTTCTACGTGTTGCACTCATCACCCTATGATGCACTCTAGTTCCTTGGTCCATACTCAACTTCCGAGGGTTTACCAATCAAATGGACCTAACATTCACCAATGTGACATTTTCCTCCACCATTTCCCACAATAGTGACATACACCTTAGGTTAAATTGTCACCCCTTCTTATCATCTTGTAGTGGTATACTCTTTAGGCTAAATCACCACCCCCCATTATCATCTTGTAGTGGCATACACCTTAGGGTACATCACCAATCACTTCATGTTCATCCCATAGTGACATATGCTTTAGGCCAAATCGTCACCCACCTTTACCTTTTCATCTTATAGTGATATATGCCTAGGGATAAATCATCACTCATACATTCAAAAAGTCATGGTATACACTTAGGCTATAGGGTCCATGCATCTCTTTCTCTCCAAATGTTACATTTCATCACCATCACATATACACACTCATTACAACGCGTTAGATACAACCAACACTAATCAACCATTTCTTGATGAAACACTCTCATTTACGGTTCATTCTTGACAGCTGAGGGGGAAAACAAAATGAACCTCATTGCATACACATTCCATCCACTTGGGGGTCACGATGCTCCTATCATTCCATCTTGCATTCCATTCCATCCACCCACAACATACTGCATTATCTTGGGGGCATTCACTTTTACATACTAGTGTTTTGCATTTTCACTTTATTACATATGTTAGACTGCTTTCTTATATGTCATTATCATACACACATGCACGTTCACGTCTTTGTTTAGTGTGACTACAAATATATGAATCTACACGCGAAATGGATGCTCACATTCTACCCTTCCTATACCGTTTGCTGGGGGATCCACATTCATCTTATTTAGGTGATATTGTTTCATTTTGTACTTAGCATCTTATATTAATTATTTATACATGCTTTGACATATTAGTTATTACTCTAACATGCTAATGGGTGTTCCATGTGCAACACTTGTTTTTTAGGATTACATGTTTCCATGACTACTTGTCTGCATTGTTTTCCATTATATGTGGGCTTTTCCCTTTTCTTGTGTGCACACTTGTTTGTTGTTTACGGCCATGATGACCTTGAGTGTATTGTGACATCGTGAGTAATGTCCCATGTTTTAAAACCTTCTTTGTGTAGTATGTTTGTTTTCTTGTGTGTTTACACTACTTTGTTTGGTAGTTACTACATTGTCTACGTATTTTACACTTTTCATATTGCATGCATGTGTTTTCAGACTAACACTTGTTTTGGCTAGCCATCCTCTTTTATGCATGCCTTGTTATATACCAAGTGATTTTTCCCTTCCCCTATGCAGGGAAGATTTCTATAGGTTATAATGTAGTTAGGTCCTCTTTTTGGGCCACATTATCCTTTTCGTGATGTCACATGCACCCCCAAAGAGGGGGGGACATCATCGAGGGTTTTATAGTAACACAATGTATTTACACTAGTTTAGACACAATGAGTGAGTTCATACTAGTCTATGAACTTCATACGCATTGGCCATAATAGGATATGGTATCCTTCGGCAATTCTATGGAGCGGTTACAGGCTTGGGGGTTATAGTGGGTGTGACTTTCTACACTTCTCCATCCAGTGGCATCAGATCACCCAAAAAACCAATATAGTATAGATATCTCTTCACACATTTCAGTAGAAGCGGTTAAAGTTGGAGGACACAATGCATTTCCTCCCTATACTTCTTCATCCAGGGTGGCATGAGATTGCCCAAAAAAAATTGTGACACTACAAGATATCCTTCTACACCATTTTTCTCAAACATGGATCAGGTACACATGTTCCATTTATAATTTTTCTAGCATATTTTACATTTTTGTACATTACATTTGCGTATTTTACACAATGTTTTTACATACATATATATTTGACTACTTGATCATTTTCTCCTTGCAGGTCCGCTTGTATGAAAAACAAGTAGTCAAATTGGGGGCAGCAACAACAATGACAATGAAAACGATAGCACATTGCTACAGGAATTTGCCTTTACTAACCATGCAGGTACACTACACACAACACTAGCTACACATACGTTCTGATCTAGGTTCACTCTCATGAATTTTTATGTGAATTTTTCATCTTTATAATCCATGCTCCTCCACATTTTTCTTTTTGTCATTCCATGCTTGAGTCTAGTCCATCGACACGTCTTCTTCTATACTCTACATAGATATAAGGTACACATCTCTATATACTTTATGTTACCGAGTGTTCCTCTCACCAATATAAAGTGGGGGGAAAATGTAGACACAAAATCATGCACTTTAGACAATATTTAGCCCCATCTTATATTACTATTTAGAAGGTTCTCAAGTGTACAATGCACTAGTTAATCCCACATTTTGGCCATCTTTTTCTTATATTTAATGTCATCTTTCCCACATATTTTCTAGCATCTATCAGCTCATTTTACAACTTCCTTGACATTCTAGCCCAAAATTAGGGTGCCCCAGTCTTTACTGGGGTGCCCTGATCTATGCAAATCCCCTTTTTCTTATTTTTAGGTCATATCTAGTTGCTGGTCATCTTCATCTTTTTCCTAGTCAGCCTTGTTGGAATTAATTAAAAATTAATCTTGAGAGACCTATAAATATAAAGTTATAAGACCATAATGAGGGTCTTGGGTCATAACATTACACACTACTATCACTCCATCTAGAGTTGCATCTATTGCATCACTTACATCCACATAGTGTCATGCATCAATGCTAGGAGATATACATCACACACACACACACACACACACACACACACACACACACACACACACACACACTTCATAGGGGGAGGGATTATATTCTATTCCATGAACATACGCTATTTATATTTTCTATGGTTACTATTGTTTGATACTTCACAAAGTACGATTGGTACAAGAGCAGCTAGGGCACAACATGCACACACTCACCAGAACTACATCTGGGTATGAAATGTAGTACAATGATCAATGATAAGACCACAAGTTTGGTGGTTAAGGTCAGTTTAACCAATTCATTTACATATTTAATTTTTCTAGGGCTTGATACTTTTCTTTGCATTGCAGGTCATTTTCCAGCTCTTCGGTAGATCCAACGTGGCAAACATGGAAGCTTCAGAACCAACTTGTGACCATACCAGTTTTAGGTTTTGAGAATTTACAGTTATCGAAGTGCCAAAATTGTAGACCAGGGCACCCCATGGTACCCTAGTACACTCCAAGGTGCCCCAGTCATCTCATATCCTCTAGATATGTCCTTCGTAGGTTCCCTAAGTGTTCGTATGCACTTTCTGATTTCATTTCTAGATCTACAACAACTTGCGAAAGTCACTTCCAATCAGCTAGGACATTTCTCTTCCTTCTCTTACACATTTAGGTTTTTGTTTCCCTTAGAATAATTTACTTAAATTCATTCCATACTATTTCTAATCCATTTACTACAACATTTTAGTCCTACTAATTAGATTAACATTAATATCTTAGTATCCCCTTTTAGGTCATCTAGGTTCAATTTTTGTTAATCAAATAATGACAACAACAAATCCTCTTTCCACATCTTTGCAATGTAGTGCCTTCCTACGTGGATATGATATTCCCTTTGCAACTTTGGTTGCTTTTGAAAACAAGTCCACATGATAATCCTCTACAAATGAAAAAGACCATGTTGTTGTAACAACATAAATTACAAAGTTTGTGATATGATGGAAAATCTATTAAACCATTGCATAAATAAAATTTAAAATTATCATGTATGTACAACTGTAAGTATATTGAATACACATAGCACATGAGCTGTGAACTTCTATAATTCAGTAAGGTTTGGAAATACTTCATAATTTTACATATAATTAAAATTGACATGAATATATTTATAACATGATTTCCAAACTATAATTGAACTTAACTCATTTTTATTTAATTGATGAAAATAAATAGATGAGGTTGAATTTAAATGATGAGAAATAAATAAATAGAGGTTAAATAGAATTTAATTAGATACGTGATTTCTAACCACTTCATCCAAATATCTTCATCATATTAACATTACATATATTAATTTTAAAAGAATTCCTCATACTTCCCATATTCACTGACTATAAGAATGGGCGTAGGATAATTTTTCTTTCTTTCTACATTTAGTTTATGAGAATGGGCATATGCCCATTCACATCACGATGATAAAAATATTTGTTTTTATGAGAAATGACATATCCCCATTCTCATCACAATGATAAAAATATGTGTTTGTATGAGAAATGGCATATCCTCATCCTCATCACAATAATAAATTTATTTGATTGTATGAGAATGGGCATATTCCTATTTTAACCCTTCTAAGTTATTGAAGCAATATTGAACTTAATAATTTTAATATCACTATAAAGGATGTGAGAATGGGAAATTGTCCACCCCAGAAAAAATTAAATATTACCTCTATTTTTTTTGTATGATTCTTATATGAGAATGGGCA
The DNA here is from genome assembly GCA_019776745.2 of Taxus chinensis. Lineage (NCBI taxonomy): Eukaryota > Viridiplantae > Streptophyta > Pinopsida > Cupressales > Taxaceae > Taxus > Taxus chinensis. The sequence goes on along the minus strand of CM034149.1, from coordinate 619,724,474 downwards.
TATGCCCATTCAATATAACCTAAAAATGTTTGTTTGTATGGGAATAGAAATATGCCCATTCTTTCTATGTCTATTGCCTCAAGATAATACCTCTATTTTTCTTCTATGATTCTTATATGAGAATGGGCTTATGCCCATTCAATATAAGATGAAAATGTTTGTTTGTAGGAGAATGGACATATGCTCATTCTATCTTTGTGTATTGCGTCAAGATAATAATTTTTTTTTCAAAAAATAATTAAAACTAATTCCTCTAAATGTGGTTCCAAGGTACTATCTCATTATTTAGACTATCTAATATTAACCTTTGATGATAAGCTATATTTTTTTTTATCAATTTCACAACCATATTATAATGTCAATGATTTTAATACAAACATGTATGGGAGATGTAATTATTTTCAAGTACATTCAAGATATTTATAATGAAAATTGATAAATATCGAAGATACGCATCGAAATATATTAAAAAATACAACTCAAGGTTAAATGTGACGAAAAATCCAAATAAGAAAAAAACTTACATATCATAAAATATGACATTAATACCAAATAATAGGATTTTCCTTTGTTATAAATGAAGAAATAATAATTTATGGTTTGGATTGATCCGCTCAATCCACTCTTTTTATTTTAGTTGACATTCCCATCTAGAGTTCAGGGAGTGGTTGAAGCAAGTAATTGATTCAACATTTGAGTGACTTCATGAAAACCATGTGTCATATATAGTTTCCCTAACTATCCCCTCTATAGTATAAACTAGTATCAATTAGTTTCAAATGCAAAAAATAACCTAAAACATGGCTACGATAATATTTAGAAATTATATTTTATTTTAAATGTAAATAGCCTAAATCATGACTATGATAAATTTTACTATATATATATGCAATAAACCTAAAACATTGCTAAGATTTTTTTTGAAAATTTAGATTTTATTTTAAGTGCAATTATTAAACCTAAATCATGGCTACCATATTTTTTAATGTTTATATTGTTTTGACCATAGAATAGTGAGACCATTAATTTACAAATAAATTGTTTTCCACTGTTAATTTGTAAATAAATTATTTTCGACCGTTAATTTTTTATTAATTAAAAGTACTTGTTTTTCAAACACATCTTCAACCACCTGTTGGAGGGAAATTGATGAAATTAATGGCAATTAATTCACATCACTTTTGGGAATGTAGAGAGAATGTCAACGGTTAGTGTTTCCAATGATGGGATAGGTCTTGGGAATTGCAAGGTTTACCGCGGGTCGGAGAAGCTATCTCTTTCTATTCATCCTTTCCGCTTTCATTTTCATCCAGTTTCTGTTTTTTTTTGTCCTTCCATTTTTGGCTGCCCATTTTGTTAGACAATTTTTCCCCGTGAAGCTGAATATTTGAAAATTGTTTCTAAGATATTGTTTGTCCTCTCTGGTAATTTTTTTTGACCCTTGCCACTTTTGGCTCCCTCAGTTTCTTAAGACCATTTCAGTATGTGACATATAGGATTTGAAGAAAATTTGAGCCATGAGTTATTCTAACTCTTCTTTGTTGAATTATTATGTGATGAAGAGTATCATTTGGTTTTCTTTCCCTTATATTCCATTTTGGGTTTAAATATAATGCCTTTTTTTTTATCTTCTATATTTTTGATCTGGGTATTAAGAATATCACTTTAATTTTTTGAAAGACATGCATAGTTGTTAACCAAATCGTAGTTGCTAAGATGAACAATTATTTGTTCTGATTTTACCAAAATACTGAGTGGTCTTACCACATAGGCAACATTGCATTTTTTGCCAAGCTATGTGGGCGAGTTCCATAGGATAAGAATGATTCATTATTAGAAGAATAAATTACTTTTTATAGTGAAGATTTTTTTCACTTTTTTTAAATTCAAGATAAGTTTCAGAGATAATTCTAACTCTTATCTATTGATTTATTATGATATGAGGAATATCATCCTGCTTTCTTTCTCTTGTATTTTGATTTGGGTATAAATATAATGACATATTTTGATCTTTTGTATTATTGATATGTGTATTAAGAATATCACTTCAATCTTTTGAAATACTTGCATAGTATTATCATCTATAGTTATAAAAGGATTCCTCTAAATATGACCATTTCTTGAATGTTTTAGAGTTTAAACAAGATCATTCCCTTACAAAAAATTATTTTTGATTCTAAAAAAACCACTTCTAATCCTTCCTGCTAAGATGGGGAGTTAATTGTTTTGTTATTAGTAAAGTACAGTGTGGGGTTACCACTTAGGCAACGTTACTTATTTTTTGAATTGGGTTGGTTTTATTACCATTTTAATATAGAAACAAAAAAAATGGGTGGTGAATTGGCTCATCTAGAACCTGATTTTACTAATGGGATTATTATAAGAGTTTGGATGATGTTGGAAAAGGTAGGTATGTCATATCTATTTCAAAGTTTTATAAGCCATGAAGAAGCCATGATAAAGGATTTTTCTACTCATTAGAAGGATGGTCGAGCTAGTATCAGGGATTTTCCTATAAAAATTTCTACAGATTTTATTGTTATAGTGGTTAGGATGAACAATGAGGGGAGGGAGACTTACAAATTGAAGAAAAAATATGACGAGGAGATGGGAAAATTTTTGGTGGGTAAAGAGAAACTAAGACATCACTGTGCAGGTTTTGATAGAGATTCTTTACCTGATCCTTTCAATGAAATTACCCTACACTTGATGCAATTTATCACCTTGGAGGGTAGGTAAAAGGTAGTTTATGCCCACCATTTCCCTATGTTAAATCATATCCGCCATGATGGTATGAGTTATAATTTCCCATTATTTCTCAGTCATTTAAAGCACAAATTAATCAAGAATTTACAAAAAGGAAAGTTGAAAACCCCTCTTCATCAGTTATTAATGATGGCCTTATTCCATTTGGGTTCTATAGATATCACCAAGTCTAAGATGTTTAGGGGCTTGTTGAATGATGATGTAAAGCATGTTGAGGATGAGAAGTATATGGAGTAGGAGGATTATGAGGATTCCTCCTCTTTGGGCTCAGATGACATAAAAGAGTCTTTTATGCCGTCAATAAACATTGTAGATGTTATTGGTAATATGGAAAGGGAGGCTTTGGATGACCTAGATGAATTTTGTACTCTGGATGAACGAATGAATAAATTGAGTAATATGAAGGGTATTGATATTGCAATCTGTGTTTCTATGTCTGATATCAAAGGGGAACCTTACGAACGAAAAGAAAAGATGGAGTTTGATTGGATTATAACATTAGAAAAAATTTCCCTCAGGGTTCTGCAACTGGAAAAGAACATTGATTCCCTTGATGAGTTTGGGGAATCCATGGTATTTACTTTTATGAAGTATATTGAGGCCTTAAAGAAAATTTATACTTATCAAAATTCCATCAGAGAGGAATTATATGGGATTAAAAATATGGTTATGGATATTCAGAGGAGGCTAGATCAACTATAAAAGGGAAGAAAAAAGTGCAAGATTAAGCTTTACCTCAGCAAATCAGAGGAGGATGAGATGGTGAAGGATGATATGAGAGAAATTATTGGTAGGGAAGAAAAAACTATGGAATAAGACCTTTATATGAAAATTATAATTTAGAAACTACATTCTTATACACAAAGTTAGACTCTTATAAAATGATAATATTGAAGTAGTGTTGTTGAGTCTTATGGGTGTCCTTTAAGTTGCTATATAAGTTAAAATTCGATAATAATGTAAGACCTAGGTTATTCAAGTAGAAGTATAGTATGAGTGAATATGAGATAAAAAAATTATAATAATGAAGTAGCATTGTTGATGGTTTTGGGTGTCCATCATGTAGCAATATGATTGAATAGATGTTACATTTGCATTTGGTATTGAAAATATGTTACATTTCATTTTTGTATTGAATAGATGCTATATTTTTATTTTGTATAGAATGAGAGTATGTCCTTTGTCATATAAAAATATGGATGAAGAATATGTTTCTTAATATATGAAAATGATAAAAAAATCTATAATAAAAATATAGGAGGAAGAAGATTTTGCTTAATATAGGAAACATATAATAAGACTAGATGTTCTGGATACATGATTATTGTCAAGTTAAAATGGTGAAACACCAAGTAGACACTACAAATAAGATGGTTATTTAGGAATGAAAACCACACAATCAGCAAGAGGTTTCTGATTATCTTAATTAATTAATAATATGTGAAAAAGAAAGATGGATTGAAATGGATACTTATGAATAAGAATTTCTAAGGTTGGTTTCATGTATGTCACGGATGGATTCCTCAATATACTAAAAGGCATGATAGGAAAACATATGTGTTGGTGTCAGTATGAGTTAGGATATTGGTACCTACACCCTCACTTTATGGTCCCATAATGATAAGGGTGTCAGGTTCTTAGCTGATATACTGCCCACCAATTATTTATACTTGACCAAAACATCGAATCAAATTCCCCCTTAGTGATGAAATCCAAGTAGGTAGACCTGGAAGGGAATGTTTTAGAATTTGATTGTGCATGATTTGGGTATGTGTTATGGGAAGTAATGAATGCACAATTTAACCCCCATTTAGACTAAATGATCAAGAAAGGATGAAAAATACAATTTTTTTTAAAACAAAAAAAAAAATCTTATTTTTATGAAGACTACATACAAAGTACAATGCTAATAAGAGAATAAATAAATACCTTTAATCCTAAAGCACTTTCTTTTAATTTTACGTGTTTTGAATAGTCATCAAGAAACTCTAGGATGTAAAGTTAGCTATGGTGAAATAATTTATCGTATGTAAAATTATGCTTTTTAACCAACAATAATAGGACTATGCCCCTCCTTGTTGTGTATGAGGATGCTCTCATTATTGAATGTAACTATCCTAATCCTATATAGATGTTGTGGGGGTAGCCAATAGACCAGGGATTACACATGCACACTTAACTGAACATGTGGCAAGGTGCTTTTAAGGGGTACAAGGGAGAAAATTTTAGAGATAAGGGATAACAAAGAGAATTTAGGAAAGGGGAGGTTATTGTTGTGAGTAAGAAATTGCAGAGTTCACACCCAATAACTAGAGTAGTTCAACATTCAATTAGAGGAAAACAACAATGAAACATCTAGAGAGACTAAAAAATCCAAACACATATTTATTTACATTCATTTATCAAGGATGCCAAGTTCCTTTTTAATCATCATCCTTATGAAGTTGCATAAAAGAGAGAGAATAGAGGAAATATGAACAAGCAAATGGAAAAATGTAGATTTTATTCCTTATGTTGGGGATACAAAGTTCAACATCCAAAACCACAACTCATAATTGCTACAAAGTAAAAATTATCAAAATCTAGGATTCTCTGGAATGGAGAAGCCATCCCAATTTATAGCCTTATGAATAGACATTTCATCTACCCCCCTACATGACTCTTCATGTTCCTATTATACTTGTGACCTTTTAATTTCCCATAGAAGAGACAGATTTAATATCTCTCTTATAATTTTGAGAGAATACTTTTACAAATTGCAAATATTGTCACTTAAGTGAATAGGAAAAAGTACAATGATTGTGTACAAAAAATAATTAGAAGAAAGGGAGAGAAGAGAATAAGGGAAGTGCATTGATTGATCTGTTGAAGAAGCTCCCTCTAATGTAGAACTTTCTGATCCAAGAGATGGTGCTCACAATTTCCTCATCCTATTAGATGCATAGACACCTTGAATTATCAAATGAGTTTTTAGAAACACTATTGAGAGACCTCCTAATGTGAGCCCAAGATGAAATAGGTATTTTATTATGATGATATTTTCTTGGATCATAAGTAAGAGTTAGGATCATTCTCTCACTCCTCATAGTTCTCAAGATGCTTGATGTTCTTCTTGATGCTTGATTGATTCAATCAGCTCATCAATCCCACTTAACTCACTGAGCTCATTGGGTTCATTAAAAATGGATAATATATCTCACCAAAGATCACTTGGGTTTACCAAATCAACTCACTAAAAATAAACTAGCTCAAATCTACCAACCAAATCACTTGATATGATTTTTAACTAGCTCACTTCAAACCACCCAGATGACTGACTCACCCAACTCACTGAGATTAGCTCAGTTAGCTCAACCATCTCACTTCAACTATCTCATCTTGATTATATGATGATTTTTTCAAGTATAAATGATAATAATGATGACTTATTCTAATGAATCAATTGTATCCTTGACACCCTTTGACTCTTTTTCAATTGTCCAGTGATCCATAATTTCCTCTAATATGCTTCACCATGCTCCTGAGAACAAATCAGATTAAGAAGATACTTTAAAGACCCTTATGGAGGTTTATATTCTCTATTTGAGATATGAGATCATCCTAAAACCCTATGAATATGTCAAAAAGTTGAAAGATAAGTGAAACTGGGACAAACTATAACTTTGTGCATCTAAAACGAGGACTTTCTATTTTTAGCAAGTAGGACTGGGATCTAGTCTTTTTGGAAATTTTTCTTTGTTTACATTCCTCAATGATTCTTTCATATCTAAAGGATCATGAATATAAAGAATTATCCTTATTTTAACACATTCTATTTTTAGACATTCATCGTCATGGACACATGGTTTTTTTTAGTAAGTGCACTGCAGGTGTCAGAATGTGATGAAAAAGGTCTTGAAATTTTGGGTGTTATTCCAGGATTCCCTGATCCAAAATTTAGGTGATTTCTTCATCTAAACAAGTGTTAAAATTTAATTTTTATCATATGGGGTAGAATACTGTGAAAACATATGTCCTCTATATCTTGAAAAATTAGCAACTTCATTGTACAAAAAATAGTTTCAATGAAACTATGTTTTTCGAAATCCCTTCCCTCTGATTTTTAGATTATTTCACTTGCTGGATATTTTGGAATTTGAAAATTTATTTAAGGAATAATTTTGATGAAAAAATAATTCCTCTATATCCCTATAAAATAGGGTATTCATGACACGAAAACTAGTTCATGCGAAACTAGTTTTTTCAAGGATTATTTCCTCTAATTTTCAAGTGATTTTGCCCATTGGAACTTTGGGAAGTGAACATGATCCTCACTTCCTTTTTAATGTTTTATCATGAAAGAAATTAATTTATTCAATAAGTTTCATTTATTACATATATTCTTTGAAGAATAGAATTCAACTCAAACTCTTGGTACAATCAATTTCTTTCTTCGCCGGTAGTGAAAAAGCTTCATTCTAGCAACCATGGATGCTCTAAGATAGTTTTGACAAAGTATACGATGGATTTTCAGGTTTTGGATGTTTTTTCATAGTAAAAATGGAGTTATCATCAAAATATTATGTGGGTAGGAGTTATTTCATGTTTTTATAACTTCAAGCAACACTCCTGGTTCACGAGGGAGGAAGAAGATAAAAGAAACAAGGTAAAACAATTGGATTATTTTTTGGTTTTTTAAAATTTTGGAATGGGGAAAAGTTTCTTATCCCATATATCCCCAAGGGATAGGGATAGGATGGAAAAAAAAATTTTCCCTTACTTTGGCTTGCCATGTGTCACATTATGATTGGGCGAGAGGGGAATGAGGAAAAACAATTCATTAAGCACCTGAGGATGAGATGGGGTTATATGGAAGACCATATTGGAAGAAAGAGAGGGGGAAAATTTATTTTACCCTATATCCTGAAGGGACAGAGATAGGGGGAACATAAAAAATGTTCCCTTACCTAGTTGTGAAAAGTGGCGCACTGTGATTTGGTGAGGGGAAGTGAGGAAAGGGCTAGAAAGAGGCAATTTAGCACTCCAGAGGCTAGTTTGAGGTCATTTTAAGATCCAGGAGGAAAAAATGGGGTGGGGAAAATTTTATCATCCCCTATTTCCCCAAGGAACATGGACAAGAGGGACAAAAAAATACACCGTGCACTTGGAGGTGAAAATTTGGCTAAGTACCAAAAGCACACCTCGCAAGAGAGAGACTTGTTAATGAAGTTTTCAGAGCTCCAGGAAATAGTTTTTTAAGAAACCATATATGATTTTTACTCCCAAGATAATTTTTAAGACAATGATATGGTTTTAAACTTCCAATTATTCCTTTAACTACATGAAAAAATCCTTTTTTCTCAGGACAACAAGGTGTGGCTGTAAAAAATGAACTGTGTTGAGAAACACTTATATCTTGTGAAGGATTTCAAAATTTCATCATGTATAGAATTATCCAATATTTTAAATGATTATTTTTTTTATTCTTAACTCCTTACAAAACTCCTATAATCATTCATTGAATATCAAGTACTTTTTTGAGTGCCTTCTCCTCACACCTTAGAAACTTGATGTTGCACTGTTGCTCCCTAAACTTCCAAATATTTCCTAAAATTTCCTAAATAAGTTATTAAATGTTCCTATATATTGAATATCATGCCCAGATGAGTTTGATCCTTTACTTCCATCCTAGAGGATGCACACCAGTCACAAGAAGGTCAATATTGGACTTTCTAGGCCTGCCGAGAACATCATAGTTAGTAACACTTTTCCAGATGAAATTGATGATCTTGCCACATCGTTCCAACCACATGTAATTTATTTTTAATAATATTGGAAGTAATTTCAAGGTCAAACTAGACATGACAAAAATAGAAAACTGACCAGGAGTGGGTTTCAGGAAGACTTGGGAATAAACTTTTCAATTTGGATTTACTTATCATTTCCATACCAAGAAATGTTTTCTTCATTGTGCATCTACTTCATGACCACCACTTCTATGGGTTTATTCTTTGAATATGTTTTAGAAAAATCATCATTGTCACTAGCCTCTTCATTTTCTTGGTTTCTGAATTGGATCAAGAAATAATTTTTCTCGGAGTCTTGATTTTTCACAACATGCTTCCCTATGTAGTATGACATGTGTATTACATCATCCTCTTATAAATATAATGAACTAAAGATTAGGTATGCAACATGAAAACTTTTTTCTTCTTCACCGGGGACATTTTGGGTTTTGTCATCCTTTTTTATGCTGAGAGAATCCTTCTCTTGGGAAGAGTGAGCATTGAAAGGATGAATTCTATTGAGAATATTTCTGTTTTGAAAAAAATTAGCCTTAGGACCAAGAAACATTCCATATATCTATTTTTCATGAAGAATGTTTTCATCCTTAGGAAAATTGAATGAGCCCAAAATGGGAGATAAAATGTTGCCGATATCATTTTTCCATTATTTATCACCAAGAACCAAGAAATTCATTTCCCTGATGAAATCATCATCTCCTTGACAAGCTTTAGGTTCAAGAGGTAGACACATGTTGTCATTCTCCTTTTTCATGTCACCTTCTTCCAATGAGAATGATAAGTCTTCATACTCACAACAATACTCATCATGTGAAAACTCATACCGAGAATCAAGAGCATGATTGGAAATATTAAAATAAACTTTCAAGAAGTTTTTGAGTATCATTCCTTCTTCTTGATCCACATTTCTCATCACTTCAATTTTTCTTTGTTACAAATCATGGTCATCATGGTCATCATCAAAATAAGGAAGCTTTATTTATGCTCTCATCCCATGGGGAATACACCCTCTCAAAAAAATATTTTATCAAATCATCGTGATGTTCTTTGATCTAATTTTTGGTGCTTGGAAATTCTTCCACCAACATGGGAATCTCAAGATCAACCTCAAAAGTCATGAAAAATTTTCAAGATTTGGAGTTTTGACATGGAAAATTTTCCATTAGGTCATTTGGTTTTGCAAAGTACACTTCATTTTTCTGATGGGAAGTAGTTTCTTTTTTTACCATTGACTAGGATGGTGGCGTATGACCAATCCAACTACATATATAATTTGAAATATTGACAAAAACATTGGCCCAATAACATACCATATGAGGTGGAAAGGTCTACTATAATCATTCTCATTATGATATTATTTTCAGGGAAGTCTTCCAACACTACCTCAACATACTTGATCTGACCCATAAGAGGAACTTATTTCATTTCCAAGGAGATGAAATGGCTAGGGGTAAGAGAAAGGGAGAGATTGATAAATTTATTAAATTTGGTAGGAATGACGTTATCAGAAGCATTGGAATCAATGAGGAAATTATTTAGTTTGATCCCATTGAACAATAAGGTTATGTAGAAAGGTTCTACCTTCCTAGAGGTGGAGGGTGTGGAGGTGATATAGTTCAAAGATTGAGTAGATTGAGGTGCACGAGGTGGTTCTTTGGTGGCAGCATATTTAGGGCATAAAACAAAGTGAATTCCTTGGTTTGCTGAACAAGTTTCTCAAGTTGCTTGGGGTGGGTTCTTAAGTACTCAAATTTAAAAATTTGTGCTTTTGATTTTTTGAAATGATCAACGATATAAAAGTATGAGGAAGGGGTAGGCATATTAGGGATTGCAGAATCTTTGACATGTATGTTCTTAGGATTTTTATAAATTTATTTTTCAAGAGAAGTTGAAGGAGAATTACTTGAAGAGACAAAAGGATTACTGGTTAGAGTGGTCTCATGCTTCTTCTCAGCTGACCCTATTAAAGTGGAATTTGATGTTTCTCATTTCATTGTTGTTTTTCTTGGATTCACCATTTGAGGATTTAATTTCTTATCTCAAGAAGCATAATAATATCCTTCTTTCTTTTTTAATGATCGAGTGAACACTGTATATGAGTAAATATATGTAAATTATTCATCATCAAGTGTGCATTAAGAAAATACTATTCGAGCACATTCTTATTCTCCTTCATCTTTATCTTTATCTTTAAAAATGTCTTCTTCTCTATATTCATTTATGTCACATATTGCATTGACCAACATAGACTCCAAGGAAATTTTTTGGGGTGCTCCTACAATATAATTCTTGTTTCGGTTTTGATGAGGTATTTACTAAGAAACTATTTACTAAGAAACTTACTTTTTCAACATTGTCAAGTAATTTTCTAATCTTTGAATTTTTTTATTAAATCTCTCATATTTTGAACCTTGGGCCTTATCCTTTGTTGAAGGATTCTTGATATTTCCTAACAAGATGAAGTCATCTTCCACCTCAATTTTTGTTGAGCATTGTCCAAATATCTTGGCTGAAATATCCATAAAAAAAAACTCACATCAGGAAATTGAGAATTCATGAAGAACATCTTAAAATTTTCTGTAGTAGGAAGGGCAATGTCAAGAATCCTGTTGATCAACTTTTTCATTTTCACCATGAAGTCTCTCATGGAATCTTGTGATTCTATATTCATTTGAGTAATTTGAGTGAGGAGGACATGAGAATATTTGGAGGTATTGAATATTTCTTCAAATTTATTTTTCAAACCACCTGAGTTAGTAATTGAGTATGGAGGAAAATAGTATAACTAGTACACTATCGCATCTTACAATCTTTCCATGAAAAAACATACTGCATCATCTTCATGTTGCATTCTAAGGATGCCACATGTTGTGATGAAGACTGTAATATGAATTTATTTGGCGTGGCAAATGATATTGTTTTGTTTAGGAACAGAATGTGGATTTCCATCTCCATATATTTTCAAAAAATTGTTGTAAAAATATTGACCCTCGTGGAAGCTCATGCAGTGGTGGAGCCAAATCCAACGAACCAATGTGTTTTCCCCATGGTACAAGTGCATGTGTTGTCATTTCCTCTTATATTTATTCCTCTCTTTCTTCTTCAAGTGTAATGAATACTAGTGGTTCTGTAATTGGTTCTTTAGTATGACCTTTAAGAGTATCTCGAGTAACTTGTATTCTCACTGGTACAATAGGAAGTTTGAAATTAACTCTTCATTGTTCCTTGAATGCGGGGTCAAAAACACCAACTACACAATAAAATCATGTGTACCTTATTTCTTCTAGCTTTTCTCAAGTGCTTAGGAAGGAAAGAAACATGCAAAGGATGCATATTTCTCAATTAGGATTACAAAGAGGCTTTTGAATGTTTGAATGGTATATGTTTTTGGTATTTTTCAATTTTTTGATTTTTTAATATTTTAGAGATATATATGGGTGCACAAGGGGAGATCTCTCCACATGAGAGTCTCCAAATTTTTTTGGTGAAAAACGTTGTCGCATGACAAATAACATGTTTCCACCAACGCTTATGGAGCTATACCCATCCTTGTGTATGGGGAGGCTCCCATTATTAAATGTAATTATCCTAATCCTATTTAGATGATGTGGGTGTGGCTAATATGTTAGGGATCACCTGACTACACATCAATAAACATGTGGAAAGGTGCTTATATGAGGAACAAGGGAGAAAATTACAACGATAAGGGATAAAGGAGAGAATTTAGGAAAGGGGAGGTTATTGTTGTGAGTAGGAAATTGCAGAGTTCACACCCAATAACCGAAGTCTTTTAACATTTAATTGGAGGAGAGAAATAATGAAGAATCTAGTGAGATGAAAAAATCTAGACACATGATTATTTAGCATTTATCAAGGACAAAAAGGTCCTTTTTAATCATCATTCTTACAAAGTTGGAGAAAAGAGAGAGAATAGAGGAAACATGAGAAAGAGAATGGAATAATGTATTTTTTATTCCTTGTGTTGGTGATACAAATTTCAACATCTAAAACCACAATTCACAATTTCTAAAGAGTAAAAATTATCAAAATATAGGACCCTTTGGAATAGAGAAGCCATCCCAATTTATAGCCTTGTGAATAGATCTTTCATCTACCCCCTACATGACTCTTCATATTCCTCTTCCACCTGTGACATTTAAATTTCCCATAGAAGAGAAAAATTTAGTATCTCTCTTATAATTTTGAGAGAATAATTTTAAAAATTACAAATATTATCACTTAATTGAATAGGAAAAATAACAATGATTTTGTAACACAAAGAATTAAAAGAAATGGAGAGAAGAGAAGAAGGGAAGGGGATTAACTGATCTATTGAAGAAGACCCCTCTGATGTAGAACTTTATGATCCAAGATATGGTGCATTTCTCATGTTGAAAGAGGGAATTTCTCAGGTTGGTATTGTCTTTGGTCCATAATAAGAGTAAATATAATTTTATCACCCCTCATAGTGATCAGGTTGCTTGATGTTCATCTTGATGTTTGATTAATTTGATCAGCTCATTAAGCCTACTTAGCACACTTAGCTCACTGAGCTCATTTGGCTCACTCAAACCAGATCCTCTAGCTCAAAAAATTCCATTCGGGTTTAGCAAATCAAATCATAGCAACCCAACTATCTCAACTCTACCGACTAGAACACTTGATATGATCTTCCACTAGCTTAATTCAAACCACCCAACTCATTGAATCACCCAAATCACCCAGTTCACTGAGCTCAACTCATTCAACCCAACCATATCACTTCAACCAACTCATATTGATGAGATGATGATGTTTGTAAGTCCAAATGATAAACATAATGAATTATTATAATGAATCAATGGAGTCCTTGACACAATTTGAATCTTTTCCAATTGCTTAGTGATCTATAGTTTCCTGTATTGTGCTTAACCATGTTCCCAGGAACAACTGAGATTACGAAGATACTTCCAAGGCCCTTATGGAGGTTTAATTTCTTTGTTTGAGCTATGAGATCATCATATAACCATGTGAATATATCAAAAAGGGGAAAGATGAGTGAAACTAGGGCAAATTACAACTTTCTGCATCTAAAATAATGACTTTCTATTTTTAGTAGGTAGGACCAGGATCTACTATTTTTGGAAACTTTTCTTCGTTTACATTTCCTGATGCTTCTTTCCTATCTGGAGAATCATGAATGTCAAGAATTATCCTTGTATGACCAATTTATATTTTTAAACATTGCTTTCCATGGACACATGCTATTTTTAGTAAGTGCAATGTCGGTGTCACAATGTGAGAAAAAGATATTGAAAATTTGGGTTTTATTCAAGGATTCATCGCTCCAAATTTTGTGTCATTTATTCATCTGAAAAAGAGGGAAAATTATTTTTTCTTCAGATAGGATTAAAAAATGACAAAAAATTTGTCCTCTATATCTTGAAAAATCGACAACTTCATTGTGCAAAACTAGTTTCAATGAAACTATAATTCTCGAAGACCCTTCCCTCAGATTTTCAGATTATTTCTCCTACTGGATCTATGGGAATTCAAAAATTTATTTGAGGAAGGTAGCATGTAAATGAGAAACACATTCCTCTATATCCTTATAAAATAGGGTCTTCATGGCATGAAAACTAGTTCAGAGGAAACAATTTTTTTCAAGGATTATTTCCTCTAATTTTCAAGTGATTCTGCCCACTAGAACTTCAGGAAGTGAATATGATCCTTATTTCATTTTTGTTTATACATCATGACAAGCATTAATGGATTCATTGAGATTCATGTATCACAGAGATTCTCTAGAAAAGATAATTTAACTCAAAACCTTAGTATAATAAATTTATTTTTTTGCCAGCAGTGAAAAAGCTTCATTCTAGCAACCATGGATGCTCTGAGAGAATTGACTAAGTACTAGAAATTCACCTCACAAGAGAGAGACTTATCAGTAAAGTTTTTAGAGCTCTAAGAAGTCAATTTTGATGAAACTTTACAACATAAAATCAACACGTGACCTTTTTTGCACCCAACCTCCCGAGGTCATGCCGAGATAACCAGTATAGAATGACTGCGAATGTGAGTGTGGTGACTGAAATCAAGCTAATTGGGAAATCTTATATCTTCAACACACAATGTTAATATCTTTGAGTCTAAAGCAAAGAATTCTCTCCTAACTAGTGGGTGTGATAGTTTGGTCTAAGATAATAGCTTCTTGTAGACTCCAATCAATGTCGAGCTCGACTGATATTCTATTCACTGGTTGTTGAACATGCGGAAAATGACCTACAAGCACCTCGTATAAATTTCCAAACAAGGTCATGGAAGTAAGAATGAGAGGCACGATGAAGCCACAAGTATTTACAGGTGATTTTACGGTCTTGTCCAAAAATTCTTTTCTTGGTTGACTACTATGTTCAGTAAGGAAAGTTGTGCAATAATATCTGGTGGAAGTGGTGAAGATCTGAATACTAATGTAAGAAAAATAGTATCAATGTATAAATTATTGGCAGGTCCCTTGGGTTATGGGACCTAAGGATCACAACCAAAGACTTGTGGAGGCTATGGCCCTTGGATGGTCATGCACATAATCAAACCCTATTTCTAGGAGTAGTCTAATAGTCATAGGATTGATTAGAATCTATGTTCAGTGTATTGAGTTGTTCTATCTTCTCAGAAAAAGTTTTAGGTGTGCATAAGACTGTCAAATGTAAGCTGGTGTTAATGTGAGTTATTAACTCTGGCTCGTTGGGTTGTGGGACCAATGGATCACAAATGTATGTATTTTCTTATTGTGGATTGTTGATGGTCATACAAGATGAAATAAAATGACTTTTAATAAGAAAACTAATTACTGAAAGTGATATAATCTATGTTTTTGGAGTTTTCACAATATTTTCGATCAAAGCAATAAAAGTAAACTAACCTATCAAAGAAAATATTTTTGTTCTTTTCTAATCTTTAAGTAATGTGTTCTAATCTAATAGATAAACTAAAGACAAGTAGTCAACCCGATGTAACTGGTTACTTGTGCAAATATATGAATCTAATCTATATCAAACAACCTAATCTAATCAAAATCCTCCAAACCCCTACCTCAGAGGTGAAGAACAAATCATGACCTTGAAATGGCTATTGTACCTCACAACTTCCCTGATAATGTTAAAAGGAAAACTTACTGAAATGAATGATTCTCTAATCTATTTGATATAAATGATTTTCTACTCTATTTGATATGAAATTGACAATTCAACACACAAGGAAAACAAACACACAATTCCAACCTGGAAAAGCAAGAGCTTTGGAAAATCTATTTGTGTTTGTATCTGTCCCCTTAGTATGTTCTTTTTCTTTCTTTGAGTGTTCGTGTGAGTCTAAGAGATTAGAAAATGCAAGAACAAAAATAAGAGGATGGTGCTTGAGAAATGGCAGCTTGATGGTAGTCTGGATGCAATACATGTAGAAGAGAGGAAACACAAGAGATCAAAGCTTGGTTATGAATTTCCTAACAAGATCGTAACAACAATACAGTGTAAGATACACAAATTTCTTATGCCCTTTTCTTGAATACAAGCATAGAATATATAGGAATGGAAGATGGGACGTGCCTTCATGTACAAGGCATGAAGGAGCAGTTCGAATCAATGAAATCTATTTAAAAATAGGAGGAATAAGAACCAATCAATCAAAGATAATTTTAGACAATTCGGCTCACAGATGCGTGAAAAAAGAGAAATTAAGTGAACCGTCGCATGTTAAAACATGCATAAAGAATTTGGAAAAAGAGGGCAAGACCTACTGCCCTATACAGGGTGGTGGTTTCAGGACCACCATCCTATCTTGGGCAGTGGTTTTAGAACCACCACCCAGGTAGGGTGGCGGTCCTAGCACTAAAGGCCAAAACTTGCATAGAAAGAGGTAGGAAGCTAGAAAAAGCACGAGAAGGCTAAGAAAAGATGTCTAGGAGTCAAATATACACTACGAATGGAAATTAGAGCTCAAACACCTTCTTGAAAGGACCTGTATCATCATTGGGGATTTTTTATAATTGTTTTCCAACAATGTAGCACATGTAATTTTGGGTGCGTACTTATTACCCCCTCGAAGAAGTGTCTTAGCCATCTAAAGGCATAAAACATAGAGTCTGAGTATGGAATTCCTAAAATGGGGAGTTAAAAGCTATACCTGACATGCTTGTGTGTTGAAATATTTCCACCCAAACTCTTGCTACGTGTAAGAGGAAAAGAAGATAGCTGCACTAACGCTCCAACCCTATGAACGCAAACACTCCCAAATGAGGTTAAAACAATATATATATATATATATATCAAAACAACTCATCTTCTAATTCATTTGTGCTATTTGATTGGGTGAGTTTTGAGGTCTAGACCCACAGTGATCATTCTCGATAATAATACAACCGATATGACCGTGACGAGATCGTGACCATGCCTCCACGTGCAGGAGATTGACCAGTGTAGTCAAAGGTTTATTATTTTCAATTTTGTCTTTTTATACCCTAAATGTAAAAATGCTGAAAAGTTCACCTAGGGGGGATTATTTTCAAATTTGTTTCTCTTAAATGAGTCTATAGGGGGTGTCCATAGGGCATGCTTTTATTTTGTCGAAAATGGTATTTTTGAGCATTTTAGGGTAAAGGGTAT
The DNA here is from genome assembly GCA_019776745.2 of Taxus chinensis. NCBI lineage: Eukaryota > Viridiplantae > Streptophyta > Pinopsida > Cupressales > Taxaceae > Taxus > Taxus chinensis. The sequence continues at coordinate 619,707,283 of CM034149.1, read as the reverse complement.
GTTTGAAAATTGGTTCAAGACTGCTGTGAAAAGTAGAGTTGCGGTCATTGGACCCACCACCTTGCCTAGGTGGTGGTCTTGGAACCGCCACCCTACACTGGGTGGAGGTTTTGAACAGAATGACCAAAGTGTTCACTAACTTGAGTTTTGTTTTTGGATTTTTCATGTTTTATGATGTTTTTGGTGAGCTTATTATTCGGTATATGTTACTAACTTGCTATTTTTATATGATTTGGTGAATGCAGAAGGAGGAGTACATCATATGGAGTCAGGAGAGGGGAGTGTGATTGACTTCTGGTATTCTAGATCAGTTGACACAGGATGAGACAAAGCTTCTCCAGAGGGCCAGTATTTGGAGGATTAACAGGTTCCCCATGTTGCTCCTGTTAGTCACATTTTATGTGACTTATTTTCCTATTGGGATGTCAATCAGAACACTTTCTGGTTCCCAAGTGTCCAGGGTGAGTGGACTATCACCTTTGAGGATGTATACTATATTCTTGGGCTCCTGATACTTGGGAGGACATTGACTTTGGAGACAACGGGGTTCAGGGCTGTGATGACGCAATGGGCCACATATATGGGAGACACCATTATCTCATCTAGCTTGAATAAGGGGATGAAAGTTTGGTCCATTGTCACTGCTCCCATGTCTTTTCATATGCAGAGCCATCATGGGCATCTTGTTTTCCCAATTGATTGGGTACAAGGGTGGTGATACCCTCTTATATTGTTGGGATCCTATCATTGTGCAAATTAAGGGGCATGGCCGTAAATATGCTTGTGGCGCAGATATCTTGGGGACCACCTACCATGATCTATACAGGATGGTCAGATGGCAGGGGTGGTCATTGAGCCACCCCACTCTTGTGATGAGTTGGGTTTATGAGTGTTTTATCCCGTATGGCAGGGGAGTATGAGTATCAGATCCAGGGGCTATTCAGGAAGCTAGATAGATAGGTATGTTAGTACTTAGGACATCACACTAGCTCGTGGCCTCCCTGACTATGAAAAACATGATTGCCATACCTTATCAAGACATGGATGAGATATGAGGACTAGAGGTTACCACCATAGTAGCTTACTCTTCAAAAGGTTAGCTTGTTGATAGAGCACAGAGACTTGAGGACTACCCATTTGATCATGTCCCCAGTAGTTTGGCCTTCCCTACATTGATATGATCCCTCCCATCACTCCAGTTTATAGGACTATCTAAGAGGCTTGAAGGGTCCCTAGAGGGGATCCTTATTGGCTAATGGTCATTCTAGGTGTGGCCATTATAGTTAGATGGGTGTTCTGTGCTTATCATGTAGTTGGTGCCCCTCGAGCACCCCTACACCAGATTGCAGCCTCTCCTGCTCACAGTGGGGAGTAGGATGAGCCCATTGATCTAGACTCTGACTCTGAGGAGGATACAGGGGACGAGATGGAGGAGGAGTCAATTGAAGAAGACATGGAGGATGAGGGAGTTGGAGTTGGGGTTGGCAAGGCAGCCCATGTGGAGGAGGAGGAGAGTGACCCTGAGTGGCATGAAACTCAGGAGATGTTGAGAATAGCATACGAGGAGGCTAGTGTTGAGAGAGATAACTTAGTCTCAAATTCGACACTTCCTCATGGTGGAGAAGGGGAGGATGATTCTGTTGTAGGAAAGTGATTCACTTTCAGCATCGAGGAAGCCCCGCAGCCACTAACAGTAGCAAAAATAGTTACTGATCCTACCTGGATGCTTGGGGACCCGGATAAGTTTAATACTCTCTCTTTTTTTGGGTAAGAATGTTAACTTATATCTCTTTCTTTATTTTATTTTCCTAACTTATTTCTTCTTACTTTATTTTTGTAGCAACGACATAGGAGTGGCGAGAGCTCATCCATTGGGTATGCGTGGATACTTTGTTGATCCCCTTGAGGGGAAACCCGAGCTGATTTGACTGCTGATTTGGGCCACCCATTATCCACAGGAAGACACACTGACGTATTTTCCCCTATGTGGAAGGTAGTGGAGATAGTGATTTCCCTCCATACCCACGTGGCCAGGTAAGAGACTACCAATCACTTGATGAGATGGAGACATTGTCGTAGCAATGCCACAAGCAACAGATGTCATCATGAGCACCTCCCAACATCGTCGTAGCCATAGTAGGATCCCCAGATGTGGTCAAGTGCCATCCAAGGGATCTTACAGGGAATGGCATGCCATAGGGCCATTTTTATTGCTTTGATGACATTTTATCGGTCATTTATATGATTTTTTTGTATGTTTCGGGCTCATTGTGAGCGTTTTGACCATGCCTAGTGTGTGGTGACATTATATACAAACTTGATTCACCATGATATATATAGACTCTTATTTTAGGTTCATTATCCCATCATATCTGAGTTGATTTTCTTTTGGTTTATCTCTCATGTGTACTCTAGATATTTATAACTTCCACCTTTCTATGATTTTCAAAATGTATGCAATGGATGTGAAATGATAAAAATAAATTCCTTTTTTATTTCATAATGATGGTACATGATAATGCGAACACAATGTGATATTTGAATTTTAGCTTCTTTAAGAAACCTTTGATACTTCATATTGTCTTTGAAAAAACATGATAATAAAATGATATGATAAGAAGATTTACTTGTCCCACTCTTGACCCCATGCAACACAGTAGGATGCGAGGGCTCAACACCAAGAGCCAAGAAGGGCACAAGTTATGAAAATTTGTTGAATGGTAATGATAAGGAAAAGACAATGGTTTAACAGGACCAAATAGGGACACTACAACTTCACCCTACTCAAGTTACTTCATAGCTTAGAATGTGATTTACTTTCTAGTTTATCTAGACTTAGATCCATAGATGGCTACTTGGTTGACAAAATTTGGATTTGGGGTTTTCAATTCTCTTGGAATTTTGGATATTTAACTCACTTTGTTTATGAACTCACAATATTTGAGAGAATTATTTGTAACTTTCAATTTTATTAATGAGACCCCCTACTCCTTGCGTCATGCTACCAGGAGGAAGCATGGGCTCATCACCATGAACAAGGAATATGTGAGTAAGGGCATTTCTCTCCTTTCCCAACCTACATCACTAGTAAGAGATGTAGGCTCAACACCGAAGGTTGGTAGGGAAAAGAAATGTGTAAAATAAAAATTTTCTATCGATTTTCATTTGACTTACTTATCTAGGAAAAATGTTTAGTATGTTCTTATTTCTAAAGATACTTTTATGGAATAGATGTGACACCATGAAGCTTCTAGAACAGAATATAGACAACAACACTATAATCTAGAAAGAGACTATAAGCAAAACGAAGTATGCAGGAGATGGTATGATCATGGTAAAAACTTTGTCTTATCTTGCTTGAACTGATGAAATTATTCAAAATAACTGATTATACTATGAAGATTTGAAGAGATATGATCTGAATGTTTTTCCAATGTTTTCAAAAAAATTTAGGAGTTGCTATAAGAATAAATCCTTTGATAAAAAATTTAACAAAATGAAATGGCAGATGAAAATGCAATGCAGATGCAATAATGTACATATGAAAATGTTGGTGGATCATGTGTAGTACCTCTTTAGGTGAAGAGAGGTCACGAAATTTACTAAAATACTCACCCTCTAGTGTACACAAGAAAAATGCCCCATTTTTGTAGTCTTCTACTATGTGATACAGACCTAACCACCTAGGTTTTAATTTCCTTCCCTCGCTAGTTTTTTTGCTTATCTGGCTATCGAGTCTTAATACCAAATATACTTCATAGATCTCATGTTCGTAAACCTTCTTATTGTATAACCAAGCCATCCGGTCAGTGTAAACATTGTGTATTTGTTCATTATAAGTCTAGCCTCATCGAGACTTTTTAATTGGGAGATTCATGCTTCTTGATAACCCTCCTCTCCTAGGATCCCATGTAGTGAAATACAAAGACTAGGTATTTTGAATTCAAGTGGAAAAACCACCTCAGCACCAAACACTAAAGAAAAGGGGGTTTCCCCTGTTGGCGTTCTAACTAAGGTTCAATAGGCCCATAAGGCCAGAAAAAGCTTTAGGTGTCAATCTCGTTTATTATCCTTAAATTTTTTGAGAAGGATGAGCTTTAACATTTTATGCGTAGCCTTAGCTTATCCATTAGCTTGAGGATAGTAGAGAGAAACCACGTGATGACTTATTTTGAAATTTTTATATAGCTCACGTACCTTGTCATCTTTGAAAGAAATGCCATTATCTGAAATAATGACCTATGGGATGTCATACCTACAAATGATTTGGTTTAAGATGAACTTATCAATCACAAACCCAGGTAAAGTGGTAAGAGGCATGGCTTCTACCCACTTGGTGAAGTATTATGTGGCCATGATTATGAAGTTATGGTCATCTGTTGACGAGGGAGAAAACTTCCCTATCAAATCCAAGCCCCACATGGAAAAGGGCCATGGGTTTGCAATTGGTTGCAAACCTTGTGCCAGTATGTTGATATCATGGGAGAACTCTTGAAATTTGTGGCATCTGCACACAAAATCTACTACATCATGCTCTCAAGTGGGCCATAAATAACCCATCTGATGTATTTTATGAGTAGTGGCGTGGCTGCTGAAGTGACCTCCACATACTCCACTATGTGACTCATAAAGAATCTTTTCAGATTCTTCGGCGTCAACACATTTTAACAATAGTATGTCAAAGGCTTTGTAGTAGAGTACTTGTTCCAAAATAATGTATTAGTGGTAATGACATGTAACCACCTTCTTTGTTACGATGTTTCCCCTTCTAGGTATGTATGGTCCATGATGAAATTGACAATGTCAGTATACCAAGGACATATAGAGATATGGGGCTTGGTATTGACAAAATACACACACTCATCGAGAAAGTCTAAATCTACTAGATCACCCCCATCCAATGGATTATAAGCCAACCGGTCCAGAATGATTTGTCCCTTAAGAGATTTATGATTTACGAATGTTAATTCAAATACAACCATTAATCTTATGAAACACCCAACCTTTTTAGATAAGGATCTCTGCGTGAGGAATGTTCAAAAGTGATATATCTTAACAATAACCATTATTTCATGATTTAGTATGTAATTCCTGAAGGGATTTATTACAAACTTCCTGTGTGTAATGTGTCTCATAATCATGTAACGTCTGAATAATGAAGTAAACTGAACATTCTCATTTATCATCATCCTCTTGAGAAAAAATTTAGGCTAGTGAAACATCTATAGCTCGTGAATACAAGATCAAATGGTGATATAATCTATGCGGCACTAGCATGGGAGGGGATAACAAAAATCATTTAACTTCCTCAAACACTTTATTACATTCTTCCATCCAATCAATACTATAATCCTTTTTCAACAAATTTTTGATTAGATGAATAGAAAAGGTTAAGTCAGGGATGAACCTTCAAATTGCATGGAGTTTCCCAAGAAAATATCTAATACCAGACTTGTATGATGGTGGAATCATTTATAACACAACCCAGATTTTGTCTAGGTCGACATCAATCTCTCATGAAGATATAATGTAATCCAAAATCTTACCTCATGTTATGTTGAATACACATTTCTCTAGATTTAATGTGACGTTGTACTTGTTTAAGCGTAAAAAGATGATACGAAGCACCTTTGGGTGATCATAGCACTTCCGGGCCTTGGCTAGTAGGTCATCCATGTAATATTCCACAATCTTATGATTAAGGTCATGGAATATGTATGTCATTTCTTGATGGTATGTGGTGCCAACATTATTAAGACCGAATGGCATGAAAACATAACAATAGGTTACCCAAGGAGTTATAAATGAAGTTTTGGCTTGATCCTCTTTGGATATTTTGATTTGATTATATCTCGAAAACCCATCTATGAGAGAAAACAATTCAAATCTAGTTGTTACATCAAAAATAACATCGATGGATGGTAATGGGAAATTATCTTTGGGTAAATATTTGTTAATGTCTTGGAAGTCTATGTAAATATGGATCTTTCCATTATTTTTTAGAACGTGGATGATATTAGATACCCATTGTGAATAATCAACCTAGAGAAGTTTCATTACTTCTTCTTTAACCATGAGGGCCACTTTTGGCATCATGGGTATCGAATTTTTCTTGATCGGCTTTGCATTGGGTTTGGTGACAAGATTTTGCACTGCGATATGTGGTGTAATTAAAATCATTTATTTGTAGCTAAATGTGAAATCCTTTTGATGTTATTTGAGAATCTAGGTATGTATTTCCACCTCCTCTGTAGTTAAGGAGGATCCTAGTTTCAAAATCTTTGGTTCTTCCTCTGTTCCAATGTTTATATCAATCATTCCCTTGATTAAGGAGGCGTTTCCCTCCTCAAACTCAAGTGGGGCTAGAGGTAACTCTAAATCCCATTCTTCTTCTACATTGTAAATCTCAAGACCCCTTCCCGGGGAGGATTTGATAATGGGATTTCCAAAATAAGAAGAGGAATGTGAAATTAAGGAAATGTCTATCTCGTGATAGGAAAGAAGCATTTCTACCAAAGCGTTTAAATAACTTAAATTTGGTTCATCACTATTAACATGCACTGAACAATTGGGATGAATCTCATTTTCTATGTATGTCAACATTGGGGTCATTTCTTGATTTTTGAATCAAGGTTTTGGCATGAACTAAACCCGTGATGTTGGTATCTTCCAATTCAATACTTGGGGTGAAGCGTGAAGTAAAAGTTGCTATAGAATCTATGAGAAGATTTTTTTCACATGGAACTACTTCAATTGAGATGAAATCAAACCCTTTCATCAGATCTAGCACTATTGTTTTGTAAAGTTGTAGATACTCAACTCTAGTCTCATATACTTTGGATATCTGATTTGTGACTACTTGTGAATCACCCAACACTCTAATATTGAGTATGCCCATTCTCTTAGCTACAATGAGACCTAATAAAAGAGCCTCATATTCTACCCCATTGTTTGTGCATTCAAAATTCAACTTGAAATTAAGAGGTAAAATCCTTCCTTTAGGTGAAGTAAGGATCGATCCTTCCCCAATGCTATAACGACACTTGGATCCATCAAAATGGAGAGTCCAACAACTACTCGAAAAGATGAACATTGAGTCATACTTTTTACCTTCCCTCTTTACCTTAGTTACCTCAACCATGCAAAGCTCATATGCCAGAAGGGAACTGAGCCCCAAGGTATGTCCCATACCCATATAATCAAAGGGGAGGAGAATAGAAAAATACTTCTCTAATATCTAGACAATATTTGTTGTGGTTTTTAGCAAAACTGTCTCTATAATAATAGTTTCATCCTTGACCGCCATAATGCCTTCGATCAAACCCGTGACTTCTAACTCCATTGTAGGAACTAGTTTTCTTCTAGTACCACACTTGTAGGTTTGTTTAACTGATCTATGGGAAGCTCAAATTTAGAGTGGGTCCCTACCCAATTCTTTAAGTTAGCCAAATGTATATCAAGGGGTTTTGGATCACCTTGTGCCATAAAGACTTTCCCTAAATGTAGGAATCTGACCTCCTGGAATAGATTGGATGGGATTTCCTTTATGCGGTGGATCCAAGGATGGACAAGGATCATATTATAGATGGTTTCCTAGTCTATAATATAAAAATCACTTAGTAAATTCTTCGACCCAAAATTAATCGGTAATACTATGGTTCCGATTGACATTTCCTTGAGGCTATCATAGCCTCTCAGTGTGTTCCGTGTCGAGGAGAAATTGGTCTCCCCATACCCTAACTTATAAAGAAAAGAGAAGGGAACTATGTTAACTTCTACCCCATCATCAATCATTGCATGCTTTACATAGTTATTGTACATGCAAAATTGTAGAAACAAAGCCAAGTCACCCCTACAAGCTATCTCAGTATCCATGGGAATCTTGATGATGTCAAACACAAACCCAATATCTCTCTTATGCTTCCTTGGATGAATAACATCGAAGTATATGTGATTTATCTATGCCTCTAGTGGTAGGGTAACATTAATAAAATAGTTGAGACCCAGTACTGCTAACAGGGAAACTTGATGAGCAAGGGAATTCTTTAGTAGATCCAAGAAGGAAATGTGTGAAAAGGTCTTGGTTAGATCACTGATTAGATTATAATCCCCTACTATATTTCTTAGCATATCATGAACATTTTCTGACATAACCATATAAATCATAATTGGATGTGAAGAATAATCCTTGGTTCTTTTGGTAACATTAATTTTGGGTTCAATGTCTAACTCTACTAATCCCACGATCTTCATTTTCTTGTGACCATCCAAAGGAGGTACCACCTGTGGGTTTGATGAAGTTGAGGATTCATGATCATGAGTCCCTATTACAATACCTTTATTTGAACCATTGGGATCTAATCTACTATCCATTGGACATATCGGGAGAGGATCATTGAAGATCTATAGTGGTGTGTTCTACAGAGATACTGGTCCCATGTAGGCATTTTGAGTGGGTGTAGTTTGGGCTGCCAAAAACATGTCAACAAATAAATGTCTTTGGTCTTCTAGAAAATATTACAATAACTTGTTACAATCACGACAAGTTCTTATGTCATGCCCGCAAACCCTATGGAAATTGTAGTATAAGTCAAGATCGTAATCTTGAGGCCTTTAGTTTGTTCCTTGTTGTGGTCCAAAACTATGGTTATTGTTTGGTTGTTGATTGTTATAAATAAAATTTTGGAACCCTTTCCCTTGGTTTTTGAATTTCTTGGGGTATTGAATAGGGCTTGGGGTCGATGTTTGTCTCTGTTGCTGAGGTTGTTGTTGTTGTTGTTGAGGATGATTAAAATCCACAACATTTACTGAGGGTGAGTAATTGTTGTTTCTCTGATTATTTCCATTATTGTTGATTTTATTTGTAACACTTGTACTATTAGGATTAAAAAACTTAAGCTTTTTAGCCTGGTTAGTCACACCATTTTTCATAGCTCCATGATTCTTATTAAGTATCTTTGGTCCTTGATTATTGTTTGTGTTATTGGAGTAACTAGGATTATTTTGATTAGGAGTGACTAACTTCCCATTTGCTCCATAATTTTTATGACCACTTTCCATGACCGCTTGGTCAATTTGAAGAGCACCCTCTAACACCTCTTCATAGCTCCTTAGCAAGAAATTTTGAACCTCTTCCTTCATCTCTCTATAGAGAGAGTGAAGGAAGAAATCAAAAAGTTACATTTGATCCATATCTGGAGCACTTGCAGAGGAGTAGAGCACTTTTCGCCACCTTTGAATAAAGTGGGCTACAGACTCATTGTGTTCTTGTTTGATATGAAGTAATTCCCTTATTCCTATTCTCAAAATCTTGTTCATATCAAAAGATTTGACAAATTATGATATGAGTTGCTTGAATGAGTGTATTGAAGCCTACGGTATCCTATAGTACCAGTCGAGAGTAATATTTTCTAGTGTTTTAGGGAAACTTTTTGAAATAACTGTGTCCTATAGGAGCAACTATCGAATGGCAGTTACATATGCCTTGATGTGGGCATTAGGATTTCCCTCCCCTTTGAACTTCAGAAAATCAAGAAAGGGACTCAAGAGCATGATTGTTAATGAATGGAGAAGTCTATTTTTCCACCATTGAAGGGGAGGTTCCTTGAGATATTCAGTTTTCCATATGGACTAGGTCCCCATTGCGTATTGGGGGTTTCCACCATTGAAGAGAGAACACCTTATTGTTACAGGGAGGTGGGGGTTGCATCTTGGTTTCTATGCTGAAAGTAGGGATAGCCCTGCTTATAGATATTTTGGGCATTTTTGATTGGGGGGGCGGTGCGTATGTTGAACCCTCATCCCTATGAATTGTTCATGCAGTTGTCCATATGGACATAGAATATTATGTAAGTGATTATATTATCTAGGTAGTGTATAATTATTACATTATTGTCCCCAAAATCTATGGGAGATTTAGAATACATATGTACATATTGAGCAAGAATAAAGAGTAAGATTTCAAATTTTCTTTATGTAATTATGATATTAACTTTTCATTTGGTAACAGAGCAGGTTTGATGGAAATTTTTAGTGCTTTCATGATCAGGTCTCATATATTATATTTTTCGTTTCCAGATGTGGGTTTTTCTATAATTTTGTGTGTAGAATCACGTGCTGGTCAATACAGAAGAAATTTCAGAAGAACCCAGAACGTAGTTTGGAAGAAATATGGATTTTAATATGCTATCAAATTAAGCACATCAATTCTTCTACTGAAAGTTGTTGAATATGGACTTGCTTGGAGGTTAAAAGGTATTCAATATAAAATTTTAAAGTACTTGATTCAATTTTGTATTTTTTTATCAGTATTGTACAAAATAATGGAGAAACTAAATCTGATTGAAAAGTTTGAAGGACAAGATTTCCATACATGACAACTACAGATGCAATTACATTTAATAGAAAAGGATCTATGGGATGTGGTGAAGACTCCACACACTTGCAAAAGATCAGAGAGCATTGGGTACCATTGGTCTGGGCCTATCTACATCATGTTTTCACAGATATCTCATAAGCTATGGCTTGAAGGGTACGGGTTGATACCAAAGGTCATATAAGTAAGTTTCGTTCTTTGCTCCCTGGAATTAAAGAACATAAAAGATCTAAAGCTAGGGTTTTGTATTTACTTTGAGTATTCATGTAAACTACATTGAGAACAAAGCAATCATTGAAGAAGTACTATATGTGGAGTAGGTATTTTCACATGCATGTAATTTTGTGAGTCAGGAAGGAGATTTCTAGCTGAAGTAGAAACTTGCCCTGCTTTCATGAATTTTTCCTATGGTAGACTCTTTTCTCGTATTTTGGGCAAGCTCTAATCTCTTTGATTTTAATGTGTTCTACTAACAAAGTAGTGTCTAAATGACATCACCCATTGATGGGGCGGTGCCTTGCTTAGGTATACTTTTGTTGAACCCTCGGAGGTTGTTGAGGAGTATGGTATCCTACTATGAATTGTTCATGATGTTACCACCCCTCATTGGCAGTATTGTCAGTTGGTGATGGGGTAATGCTATTGTTTTGAAGCAAGACATCACCTTGTCCTTGCAACCTATTGAAATATTGGTTCATGTTCTGGAAGTGTTGTTCACTCCTAGCATATTGTGCTAAATACTCATCATCTAGAAGGGGGAGTTGATTGGATTGCATGCTAATGGGATATCAAAACAATAATCGAGGAGATGAAATTTCTTCAAAAGTGAAATTCATGTTATTTTAACTTGATTGTTTGAGGGGATAGGTCTGAGTGACCTGGTCAAGTTCCTCAATATGTACAAAGGAACCAACATTGGTTCCCTAAAGTAGAGGGCTTTGAGCGGATGAGTGGTTGTCTGCCCATGTTGAAAGTGAAGGTGATTGGTGTGGTATACTTGATTGGTAATGGTACATGCCAAAACCTGAGATGGGCTGACTATACTCATCGTATCCTGACATATTCGGGGGGTGTAAGAATACCCATAGAATAAAGGATGGATGAAGAAATAGGAAATGTTTAGAGACTAGCTCTTCACGTTAGGTTCACCAATTTGTACAATAGAAAATTAACACGTGTTCTTCTTCACACCTGACCTCCCAAGGTCGTGCCAAGACAGCCAGTATAGAATGGGTATGAATGTGATTGTGGTGACATGGATCAAGCTAATTAGGAAATCTTATATCTTCAACATGCAATGTCGGGATTTGTGAGCCTAAAGAAAATAATGCTCTCCTAACTTGAAGTGGCATGATAGTTTGGTCTGAGATAATGGGTGCTCGTAGAATCCAATCAATGTCAACCTCGGATGAGATTCTATTCTTGGTTGTTGAAAATGTGGAAAATGACCTGCAGGAGCCTCTTATAGATTTCTGGACAAGGTCATGGAAGTAAGAAGGAGAAGCACAATGAAGCCACATGTATTTATGGGTGATTTTGGGGTCTTGTCAAGAAAGTATTTTCTTGGTCAGTTGCTATGTTGAGTAAGGAAATTTGTGTAATAATATCTAGTGGAAGTAGTGAAGATCTGAATACTAATGTACGCAAACTAGCATCAATGTCTAACTGACCGGAAATCCGTTTGGGTTATGGGACTTAAGGATCACAACCAAAGACTTTTGGACGCTGTGGCCCTTGGATGGTCATGCATGTAATCAAACCCTATTGCTAGGAGTAGTCCAATAGTCGTAGGCTTGATTAGCAACTATGTTTAGTGTATTGAGTTATTCTATCTTCTCAGTAGAAGTTATAGGTGTATGTAAGACCAAAATGACTTTTAATAAGAAAACTAATTACTGAAAGAGATATAATCTATGTTTTTGGAGTTTTCACAATATTTTGGATCAAAGCGATAAAAATATTAACATATCAAAGAAAATCTTTTTATACTTTTCTAATCTTTAAGCAATGTGTTCTAATCTTACGGATAAACTAAAGACAAGTAGTCAACCAGATGTAGTTGGTTACTTGTGAAAATGTATGAATATAATCTAAATCAAACAACCTAATCTGATCAAAATCCTCCAAACCCTACCTCAGAGGTGAAGAAAAAATCATGACCCCTGAAAGGGCTATTGTCGCTCACAACTTCTATGGTAATGTTAAAAGGAAAACTTACTAAAATGAATGATTCTCTACTCTATTTGATATGAGTGATTTTCTACTCTATTTGATATGAATTATTTTCTACTCTATTTGATATGAAATTGACAATTCAACACACAAGGCAAACAAACACACAATTCCAACTTGGAAAAGCAAGATCTTTGACAAATCTATTTGTGTTTGTATCTATCTCCTTAGTATGTTCCTTTCTTTCTCTAAGTGTTCATGTGAGTCTAAGAGATTGGGAATGTAAGAACAACAATAAGAGAATGGCACTTGAGCAATGGTAGATTGATGATAGTCTGGATGTAATGTAGGTAGAAGAGAGGTAACACAAGAGATCAGATCTTGGCTATGCAATTCCTAACAAGTTTGTAGTAGCAATATAATGCAAGATACCCAAAATTCTTAGGCCCTTTACTTGAATACAAGCATGCAGTATATAGGAATGGAATATGGGAGGTGCCTTCATGCACAAGGAAAGAAGGATCAATTCTAAAAAATGAAATCTATTTAAAATAGGAAGAAGGAGAACCAAGAAATCAAAGCTAATTTTAGACAATCCGGATCACAGATGCATGCAAAAAGTGAAATTAAGTGAACCGTCACATGTTAAAACATGCGTAAAGAATCTGGAAAAAGAGGGCAAGACTGGTTCCCTACACAGGGCAGTGGTTTCAGGACTGCCATCCTATCTTAGGTGGTGGTTTTCAAAACCGCTGCCCAGGAAGGGCGGCAGTCTTGGCACTAAAGACCAAAACTTGCGTAGAAAGAGGAAGGAAGCTGGAAAAAGCATGGGAAGGCTAAGTAAAGATGTCTAGGAAACAAATATACACTACGAATGGAAATTGGAGCTCAAACACCTTCTTGAAAGGACCAGGATCATCATTAGGGACTTTTGTAATTGTTTTTCAACAATTTAGCACATGTGATTTTGGGTGTGTATAGAAACCATATATGATTTTTAATCACAAGGGCCTTATGAAGATAATGAGATGGGTATAAACTTCAAATTCCACCTAAAACTGAATGAAACTGGTCCCTTTTTTGTGAACAACAGGGTGTGCTTGCAAAGTTAAGATGTGATGAGTAACACCTATATATTGTAAAGGATTTGAAATTTTCATCATGTATACAATTATTCAATATTTCCAATGATTATTTTTTCCTCTTAAATCCTTGTGGATCTTAGAGAATCATTCACGAAAGACCAAGTACTCATTTTGACTACCTTCTCCTTACACCTTAGAAACTTGATGCTCCACTATTGGTCCCTAAATGCCAAATATTTCCCAAATTAGTTGTAAAATATTCCTAGATATTAAATTTTATACCTGGATGAGTTTTATCCTTTCATTGTATCCTGGAGGATGCACACCAGTCTTAAGAAGATCAAATTGGCCTTTCTAGGCTTGCTGATAAATTAGCAGTTGGAAACACTTCCTTGATGAAATTGATGATATTTTCACATTGTTCCAAACACTTTTAATTTCTTTCTCATCATCTTATAATTACCCGCAAGGTTATACTAGACATCACACAACTAGAAAACTAACCAAGAGGGGGTTTCAGGAAGACTTAGGAACAAAATTTTCAATTTGGGTCTAGTTTTCATGCTAAAAATTTAGCATTTTCATGTTTTACATTTACAAGATAACAATTAGATGATCCAAGAAATGATAAGAAGGATATATTATAAAATGAAAATGTAAAATTTAATAAAAATAGAATATGTCCCACCAAGCATGCTAGAATTTTTTGGTATATTTTGGATTCAATTTTATCATATGAAACAAATCACCAAAAATTGGAAATGACAGGGTTTAGCGATACCTGCGTGGATGATGATGAAAGAATTTTTACTAAAATGTGCACACAAAGCTTCATTTCTAAAGAGCCACAAACCTACATAGAGATAGACAAGTTTGACAAGAAAGATATTAGATAATGACCAGAGGAGTTTTATTGAAAAGGACAATCCCAGGAAAAAAAAGGGGTTCCTTTGACGGTTGTTAACTTTTTTTTAAACAATTAAGATGAAAATAATGATATCAATAAAAATAATAAATGATGTGGATGGCGAATGATATATAATTCTTAGATGTTGGGACTCATTCAACATCCTCAATGATAGGATGGGAAGGGTTGAACATGTTTTCCCACTAGATATTGGGCTTGTCACTCTATTTGAGAAGAACCTCTAACTTCTCAATGATTTCATCTGGGTTAGGTGTGAAAGAGAAGACACAGAGACTTATCTCATTTTTGATGTTGGATTGTTCCCAAAAAAGGGTTGTCATATAATCGATAGGTCAAAGATGGTTTTTTGGATCATAAGTTGTTCATGGGAGGGTCATATAATAGAAATAGAGGATTTCAATCAATAATTGATTAGAAATGATTACAATATTTTAAATAAAATAAGACAAGATGTAAGAGAAATATTAAATAGGAAAATTTTGGCAGGGATTGATGTCGATCCAACAGATTGGTGTCAATTTGGGTGATTGATGCCAATAACTGTGAAAATAGGAATAATTAAATAGGATTTGTAAAGTTGTGATTATTAATAATGAACAAGATATTCTTTTGAATGATGCAACTAATGGTTGATAAGATTTAATTTTAGAGTGGAATGTAGTTTTTTTAAATGTGTGTGAGAGACTTACCTTGATAAGAGGGGAACCAAGATGATTGGATGCACCCAAAATGGTTTAAAGGGAGTTTGAAACTTTGAGAGCTCTTAATCACTCCATGACCAAACTTGGAGAGATTTGGACATGTTATGCAAAATTCAAAAGGTTGGATGTTTGGTGATGAATTTGGAATCCTTGGGAAAGGATCTGAGTTAGTTTATATATGATCGATGCCATTTAAATAGTTCCACACTTATCGACGTTAATTTATGGAAATTACATTGATTTATGCTAAATTATAGTAAAATGGTTGAATTTGGTTTCAACCATTTCCTTTTGTGGGGTTTTCAGTTTTCTGATGGGTTAGGGTTTGTTTTAAATTCATGGGAAGGTTTCTTTCTGGGTTGTTTTGTGTTATTTATTTTTATGAATTTAAGTTTGTTTTATGGTTATAGGTGGTTAAGGGTGGTGAAATGGTAAATTTTATTTAGTAGAAATATAAAAATGATCCTATGGGATTACGAAGGGGTTTCTTAGAGTGTGTACACACCTATTGGGAATTAGGTGCCCTAATTCTAGTGCCTACACAAAGGGTAAAGAAGAATGATGGATTTGTTAATTTTTCATTTGCAGCCGAGGATGGATCTATATCCCTGTCATGGCCTAGTCTATGGAGATGACATGGAGACACTTGACTAAGGTATTCATTGTTCACTTGCTTCTTTATGGCTCTATGAGAACCAAGATGAGAGGACATAAGGGGTGGATACAAAGGGGTAGAGAGATACTATGTTTCAAACCCTCAAATTTTTTGGAATCTCAATATGAGATCAAATGCAACCAAAAAATGCAATGCTCATTCCAAATAATGGTGACATAAGTATTACAAACGCTTGATACATTAGACAAAAACCACTAAATATAGATTTATGGTGATCATAAGCATAATATTAAAGGAATATGTTAGAAAATTGGAATGAAATGATGCTTTAGATTTTAAGCTTCAAAAATTATAGCAAACCAACTCAATATATACACAATATGTTGAGTTTTCAGACATATATAATTGTGAATTAACAATAAATTATGAAATTTGTAGGGGTAGGGAAATGGGTAGTGTAAGATAATATGAAAGGGGGTGGAAATTTGGGAAGGGGAATAGTGGGAGGAATGAGGTGTATTAAGCACTTTGTCTCAATAATTCTTCATGCATTCAAACCCAAAATTAGAGGAAAATCACCCTCTAAAGGTTATTTACCCTCATGGAAACACAAGAAATGTAAGTAGTGAAAAATGAATCTTGAAACCATAGTAAAGATACCTGACAATAAGTTCGTATACACCCATCATGCAAAATTTCTAGCACCAAAGGAAACCCTAAGGAAAATATGTATGCATTTTCAAAAAAAGTAGAAAGGAGATTTATAATTGAGTCAATGATGTAGGGTAACACTAAAATATAGCAAACCCTCAATTACCATTAAAAAAATCAATTGAAAAATTCTTCTCTATAGTTATTTGGCATGATAAAAAACTTACATGGGAGAATGGAAATTTATTGGTTTCAAATTTTTTGCAAGAAGGAACATCAAAATTATACATGGAAAAAGGGTTTTGTGTGTCCATTTGCAAAGGAGGAAAGAGAAACATGTATGAATGAGTCTCAAATCCTACTAATGCATATACAAAAAATACCACATTATCATAAATGCAAAAATGAAAATGATAAGTCACCAATTATCTACAAAGCTACTCCACAAATAAAAACCCACACTTTTGAAGCAGATACCCCATAAATTCTAACCCAAATTTCAACACACTTTTTTAAGTGAAGAGAAGACTTTAATTTTAATACAAAAATGTCTCAATACAAATAATATATCCTATAGACGCTAATCTGAGTATTGTAAGCATTCTAATTGGTGATTTGTATGATCAGGGAGAAAATCAAAGGAAACCCATATAATCATGAGGGAAAATACATGTGAAATTGTCAAGTGTATAACCCTTGATGCTATGATCATCAGTTATGCATTTTTTGGGGGTAAGGATAGTAATATTCTCTGTTAGAAGCATCCATGGCTGAAGGAACATAAAAATAAAACATCTCCAACTTTTTTTATTCCTGAAAATGACTTGTAATAACCAAAACTTCCGTAATTAAAATATCAAAAAAAATTCCATGATTTTTTGTAAATTTTATCTCCTTGGAAATCCTTCTCCAAGGCATTCCCAATGCAGTTGGTTTGAGGTGAGTTGTATTCTTGAGTAAAAATTTATGGGAAGAAATGAAAACCTGACCTTTCCACAAAAAATACCTTGTTATACAGATTTTAGGATAATTTGTCTTTGCTTCATAGCTTTCTGAGTGTTCATTTCATTATGTAGATTTTTCTTGATCTTTCAAGTCTTTTGAAAAATTTTCTTGTTTCATGGGATCCCCTTTGTATTGCGACATTATCTTTGTTGCATGGATTATGCCTTTTATGTGTAGCTTTTATTTTGTTTCGTAGTTTCATAAACTCCACAAAACACTAAGTGAATGATGTTTAAAAAATACTAAATTCCCTCATTCCATGGGTTTTCTAGCTTTCCACACATATCTACTTGATACTCCCACACTTAATCTTCTTACATCACTATGGTGTAAATGCTCTTTCCCTCTGTTGATGTTATAAAAATATGATTCATTTTTTACGCAACATCCTTTCCCCATGACAATATTTCTTTGTTATGCAGATTTTGTAACTTCCCGGAACACCATATCTTGAGAAATCCACAAAACATAAATTTCTTGGCCTCCATACTTGGTCATGTTATAACTTCCTTCTTCCTACTTTGTGGACCCTCACAGAACTCTCTCAAAGAATTGTATCTTTTGTTGAGAAGACTACACCATTTATATCATGGAAATAAATAATTCCATAGAACATTATAATCACCAAGTTTTTGAAGCACTAAGTTTCTTCACCCCTTTATTTAGTGGCATTATCTGTTTTTCTTCAAAACCTGTCGAAGACTAGACTCTCTTCAATCTACGAATATTATTGTTTAAATCCATTAAACACTTGGGAAGCATTAGGGAACTTTACAAAGATGGTACTGAGGATACATCATGATAAAATTTGGCACTAACAAGAGGTATCTTCTTAAATATTTTTTGTATGGATTACAAATTCCTACATGTATTTGTATTTCAATAAGAAATAATACCAGGTCTTCCCAAGAGACTAATCATCCATCTACATCAACACCAAGTAAACACAATTTTTTTTATTGATTTCACATCAAAAAAATCAAATTTTGGATCAGAATTATGAGATGGGGATCAAAAGGATTCATGATAAACAATTTAATTTATTTGATGATGCTTATGATGAAAATACTATGTTTTCATTGTCATCTACAGTTACTGAACCTAAAAGTTATAGAAAAGATATTTAAAGGGATGAGTGGGTTGATGATATAAAAATTACGATGGATTCAATTAAGAGGAATGATACATGGATTCTTATTCAACCTCAATCTAATAAATATATCATTGGAACCAAGCGGGTCTACAAGAAAAAATTTCAAAGTTATTGGGTTTCATTACTTTCTAGATTTATGGAAAATCCACCACTAAAGAATGTGAAAGAAATGAAAATATTTTAAATATATGTAAGAGGTAATTTTAATCATGGTATTCATCCCAGCAAAAAATTTCCTCCTTTCTAATACTATACACATATTTACATTAGGAAGTGGTTTAATTTTTTTGTCATGAAATAAGAAGGATACATATGATTTATCCTCTACTGAAGATGAATCTTATTTCTTACATATTCTTACAAACAAGGTATATGGTTGATAATAATATTAGTTTATTTTAGAGAGGCTCAACATGAACCTACACTGATTTTTTATGATAACAATGGGAAAATATAATTTTTTAAAAATATAGTTTTCTATGTTAGAATCAAACATAATTTTATCATAGACTTGGTGAATTTTAATTATTTTTTCATTGATTATGTGAGAAGTTAATATTAGTTTGTTGATGTATTCACCAATGGTTTGTTACAACAAGTTCATGGAAGAATCAAGAAGATGATATACATTTATGATATTTTAATCAAAAGGGGGAATGTTAAGTATGATTCTAGTATGGGTATTCATTTAGTTATTAAAAAGTATATATTTTTATGGTGTTTACAAATGTTTTTGAAAATGTGTAAAATCTATTTTTTAGAGTTCTATTTTTATAATGTAAATATTATTTCTAGTGAAATTCACAAGATGTGTACTTAATTGAGTTTAAATCATTATCCATCCATCCCTGAGATTTGAGGCTGCATTTCTATGTTTAGATGACTAAATTAAGTCTTATCTTGATGCATTTCTATGGTTATAAGATATTGGGGTAGATAAGATCATTAGGATGCATGGTAGGTATGCATGTGTCACTTACACTAATATTGGCTTCTTTCATGATTACCATATATTGGTAGTGGATGATATTTTTCATCTTCAATCCATTTTTATAATTATTTAGTTGACTTTAGTTCACTTAATATATGTAAGAATTATTATTGTTCATTTAATTTTCATGCAAGTTGAGACAAGTCTTATTGTAATGGCTATGTTAGTGTTGTTTTTAATTATTTTAAAGTAATAGTGAGGTAAATATTTCCAAGTAGAAACACTTTTTGCATTGTGTTATTCTATGTTTTATTATGGGTATTCACAAATGAAGATTATAAATCTTAATAATTTTATTTAGAGGTCATTCAGTGCATATTTTGGTCATCAATAAAACATACAAATATACTAGTTTAATAGCTAGT
The DNA here is from genome assembly GCA_019776745.2 of Taxus chinensis. Classification (NCBI taxonomy): domain Eukaryota; kingdom Viridiplantae; phylum Streptophyta; class Pinopsida; order Cupressales; family Taxaceae; genus Taxus; species Taxus chinensis. The sequence continues at coordinate 619,687,241 of CM034149.1, read as the reverse complement.
TATTTTGGGTAAGATTGGACGATCACTAGCTTCACTTACATGGTATTTTAGATCTGATTTGCACTCATTAAAAAACAAAAATCTTCATATTTTTATTTGACTACTCTAGAAGCTAATATAGGTGTGACAAAGTTATGAAATGGAATCAAATGTCTTGAAGATTCTTTGTCTATACTTTTTTGGCTTTGCATTGTCTTCTAGGACAAATATTTGTCGACACAGAAAACTATTTGCAATTTCTATCCTTATATGGTAGTTTCATTTGGGAAATTATAATGTAGTTCTATATATTTTTATTCCTATATTATATATTGGAACATAATTCATTATAATGTGTTAGGCCTCACAAATGTGTGTAAACCTTTGTAATAAAATCAAATGTACCAAAATCCTAATCATGGGTAAAAACCCTAAATAAATTTTAATATTTGGATTGAAGTGTAATCCATACACCACCTACATTATCATTAATTTGTAGAGGCATAAAAAATGCATATATTTCTCCACCTAGAGATATAATAATGTATCTAAAAAGGTACATAACATCCAAAAAAGATCCAAGATTCCTAGACCTAGGTACTTCAAAGACCAGTCAATCAAAAAAAAGTCAAGGCATTAAAAATAATTATCAAGTGACTTGTTTATTAGATGTAGTTGCATCTATACAATATTATATCTCTAGTTGGAAAATTATATGAATTTTGAAGCCTCTTTGAATTAATGCCAATGTAGGTAATGTACAGATTGCACTACAACCCAAATAATAACCTTACTATAGGGATTTTACTCAAGTTTAGGGTTTTAGTACATTTCAATTGATTAAAAATGGTTTCACACCTTTAAGAGACCTAACATATTATAATGAAGCATATTTCGATCATTCATAAAGGCATATAAATTTACATAAATCCATTATACTCCTAAGTAAAATTTCTAGATAAGGAGAAAATGTTCAATAGTTTTGTCTATTTATAAAGGTTTTATCCTAATAGATAGTGTAAATCTATAAATAGAGAAAAAAATTCTTTATGATATTTTTTACCATTTCATCACTTTTTCAAACTCATATTAACCTCTAGACCACTCAAATATCAAAATGCATTAATATCCTCACGTATTACTCCCTTTATCACATGTTCTAACTCATATATCTTGTAATTTTTAAATATGTATATTCAGATCTAAGTATTAGAGTTTAACTAATTATTTGAATATATATCTTGTTTCCGACCCTAATTTTTAATGTAAATAATTAAGAATAAATTCCTTATCCCCACACACATTTATTTGTTTATTATAGGTTAAATAATATGGTGAACCTGCATATTGAAGGAATCCTTAACCTAGTTTGTTTTAGGTTTTCTACCCTAACTAGGAATTTTATTACCAAAACCCTAGCTACTTAGGGTTTTCATTATTTTTTGTGCATGATTATTGTCCTAATCATAGGTTTTTTCTCATTTTTTCTTTCATGGATTACTCAACTTGTGCCATGTTATTCTCTTAACCTTATAATAATGAGGCCACCTCAATGTATTTATCCAATCTCTCTATATGTGAGAAGGTTAGTGAGGTTTCGATAGTTTTTATACATGTGAGAGATTAAGTTCCCAAATCATTTACAAAAGAGTTACCACCTCCTACCAATGTTATGACCCATATCCATATATACGATTCAATCTTAAAACCCGTATGATCTCCTTTTAGTGTCATTTATCTTCCATTATATGTAACTAACGTCTATCATCTTCTTGATACATCCCTTATTTGTGACCAAGAAAATATACCTAGTCTTGAGAACACACAGGAGTCATACTCTAATGATGATCATAGTTTTCCAATTATGATGGTGATTACAGTGAAAATTATAGTGATAATGGAAATGATGTTCAATCAAAGGATGTTATTTCATTTTTATCTCTTGAAATGGAACATAATAATATTTCATGGGAAATATTGCCTTCTCATCATAGAATATGGAATTGTATAAGTAACTATGCTTTATCTAATTTGTCCATTAAAATGAACAATTATACAATTGAATGTCCTCTCTCTTTTCCTCATATTGAGATAGAAAATGATACAATTGAATGCATCCTTATTATTCTCCTATTGAAATGGAAAATGACATAATTGAATGTGCTCTTTCTACTTCTCCAATTGAATTTTTTTTTTATAAATGACCCATACTTTTTCTTCTATTGAAAATGATGCACATCATTATTTTATTTATATTACAGAAGAATTTCATACTACAATTTATGAAGTATATTTATGTCTTAAATGTGTTACTAAGCCCTTAGTTCACAATGACACTATTATACACCCCATAGTGTTCATTTTGAAGTATCATCATCTATTATTTATCATCCCCCTATATGGAATAGTATTCCCATTTCCACCATCAATGGTGAATTCCAATGCCTAAATGATATTATTTATTATTTTTATATACATCTTCAAGAGATTATATATTTAATTCTTGTCGTAGTGCTTTAAAACAGAATACTAATATTTAGAAATAAAGGCAGATAATGCATTGATCAGTTCTAATGTTATATATGTGAATACAATTATGCATAATATTATTTATTCCTCATTTAATAGGCACTTTACTATCCATAGATTTCAATTATTTGATGGGAAAAGTGAACATTACCTAAATGTTAAGGGATATAGAATTTCCATGACACTATTTGATAATGATAAATTTGTTTATTAAAATTATTTCCTAATAAATTAATAGAAAAAATCTTATATTGGTTTCATTACCTTCCTATTGGACTCTCAAGAATATTTATAGAGCTTTAGGAGGAAATCCTCATCCACTTCATTAAAAATAAAGGCCATAAGATTACTTATGAATGCTTATCTTCATCACTAATGTACATATGATAGATTATATGACTATATCCTCTGTGTCAAAGTGTGTATATAATAACTAATCTATCATTTTATTTCCTAGTTTGAAAAATTGTATAAAAAAATCAAATTTTCCTACATTTCTTATGTTCCTTGTATATATCCTTTGGCCTTTCGTATGACTATATGTGTGACATTAATTGTTGTACTTGTATGCTTATGTTATTCCATGATTGTGTAATCGTATGATTTTTGTATATGGTATCTCTTTGTGCCATTGTTTCTATCATGCACTCTCTTTTAGGGCCCAATTCTATATGATGAAAACATACAACTAACTATCTTCTATGTGATCTAATGATTCTTATATGCTATATGTGACATGGAAAAACTTCAATTATTTTGATTTGAGTGATGTATAACCTATCTAACTCACCTTAAAAGAGGAGGAATTCATTCGGGATATCACATAAATATCAACGCAATTTTAGAACATAGATAAATTATAGATTATAACATATATTTGAACATATGAATATGAAATGTAAACACTAAAATTTGGTAACTTTTTCTTATGCAATTCCACATTTGATCATGCTCCCTTGCTAAGAAAAATGCTCACATTCAAAATATAACTAGTTCATCTCTATAGCTCTCCCATGTCTTTCTTACCTTTATAATCTTATTTATCATCAAATATGAGAATATTATCTAATAAAAGTAGTAAACAATATGTATGCTTCACGTCCAAACTTCTTGTTTTACATTTTTTCTTCTCTATCCAAAGTCGTACAATTGGGTTAGGATGTAAGGTTTGGTCTTGGCTAACTAATACAGTCATGTATCCTCAAGTTAAATGATGTTTTTTCAATTTGAATATCTTTTCTAGTCCATTCATCTTCCTAAGCCCATTATTATTATTATAATATTTTACGTATGAAAGGTTATATAAGAAATTTAATGTCACTTTGTAAATCACCCATCACTCTTACAAGCTCCCATTGTAAATATCATTCAAAGAAAACTCAAAGAGAACCTAAATATTCCCATATAAGATACACATAAATTAGAGACATACTTACTACAAGTATGAAGCACTCAAATAGGAAAAAGAATCTATATTACTCCATTTTAAGAAATGTAAAGGTCATAAAGGCATGTTTTAGAAAGGGAAAAGACACCCCAAGCATTGTTCACAAGATTCAAGGAAAAAAGGGTTATGTCACATGGCCGAGACACACCACATCACACTACTACCATACTTGTTACGTTATATAGTTTATAGTTAGCATGAGCTATATTTGTATTAAGAGACACGATGACACCCCTAAAGGATTGGTTAGTTGTTCCCACTTTAAAAAGCACCCATGAGAACCACAAGATGATTGATACCACATTAAGGCCATGTACTGTAGTACTTGGATTATTATAGTAGTTGGGGGTATGAATACCAAGGGTAGTATAACATCAAACAAACACACATGTTTTCTACTTTTGGTTTACTAATGATTTGGTGAAGGTTTCTCCAAGTTTATATGGTTTACACTTTTTCTTAAATGACTACAAGTCATCCCAAAGTTATGCAAGAAAGAGTGACATATAATGACTTGGTAATTTCTAGAAAAGAAAATCACACAAGAAGATTTAAATATATAATTTAAAAGGGTCTAAGACCATATAGATCTAGGTCAATACCATACATTAGTTGTATGGTCATGTGCTTTCTAAGTTTCTATTTTAAGGATCAACAACAAAGAATAGCCAATCAGTGATATGTCTATATCTCTATTCGACACATCTAGATCCTCCCCATTCTACCCTATACAACTAAGTTTCTCTCTCCTAATATATTTAAGTAATTTCTTATCATTTATTAATTGTTACAAGTAAAAATTCATTATTTATGATTATGAATGGTTAATGTTGAAATTTAATTTATCATAATAGTCTACCTATTACAAACATTTACATCCATATAATTGTTGTGCATTTCCATAGCATAGAATTTAATTAGGGTGTAAAAATTTGGTGGAACTGAATCTTGAATAAAATTTAATTCTCAAAACCTATTAGCCATAGGTTTCATAATCTAATATTGAGATAATCTGAGTTATCCATTTTTGTGTGCCATCATACCTCTTCCTTTAATATTCTATGAGCATTATTTCAAACCTAAGGCCCCCCTCATACTAGTATGGGTTCATATCCCTCTCACATGGTTCATACATATGTACCATATGGTGGAGTAGGTATATATGATGTTTCTACTTATTTCATAAATAATGAGGCTCCTACATACATTGATATGCAAGTTGATGTTGACCACTAAAATTTGGTATCTTGTCCTTGTGAAATACCAAATTTGACCATGTTCCCTTGCTAACAAAATTCTTACATGTTCAAATTCCAATCACCTCATATATTTATCTATTATACAACATTATTATCCTTAATTTTTGATCTACCATTAATTATGAGAATATTGTTTGATTAAAGAAACATTAAACCTATGATGTTCATGACACAAATTTCAATTTTGATTTTCATCTGTTCAATTTGAAAATGTAGGGAAGGGATGGAATGTAAGGTCTAGTATTGGCCAACCTATATGGTCCTACCCATTCAAATTCACCTAATATGATTTCATTTTAATTTTCTTTGGTCATTTCATCTTCTTAGGGACAAAATTATTAGAATATTTCACCTACAAAAGGCTATAAAATAAAGTTAATGTCAATTTATAGATTAATTGGAACTCTTACAAGACCATATTACAAAATCATTCCAAAAAACCTCAAAGGTTTCCTAAATATTCCCAAATAATATATACATCATGTAGAACATTTTGTACTAAAAGTATTGAGCACTAAACCAGGTCAAAGAGTTTATCTTCTTCCGTTTCTAATAACTTAAAGGTTATAGAGCCATGTTTTAGAAAAAAAGATAACTCCATGAATTACATAATGTTTTTCAATCAATAAAGGGGTTTGATCACAAAATTAAGGAAAACTACATCTCACTACTACCATACTCTGTACTTTCTATACCATCCATTTAGACCAATATATTGGTGTCAAGAGATAAGAGGGAACCTCATGGGGGTTGGTTTGTTATTCACATTTACATAATAACCTAGGATAACTACATGATGCTTTATCCTATTATGAGGGCATGAAATGTAGCACTTGGATTAACTCAATAGTTGGTATTTTGAATGTTAAGGGTATTCTAGCCTCTCCACACACACATTCTTTCTCATTTTTATTTGTTAATGCTTTGATAAAGGGTTCTATAAGTTACTAGGGTTTCATCTTTCTTGTAGGTGATTATAAGTAAAATTTAAACTATGAAAACAAGAGTGACATAAACTAAATATCACTACAAGGAAATTAAATCACATAGAAAATTTTATGTCTATAATTTCATAGGATCAAAGACCATAAAGTTCCAGGTCAAGACCATATAAACCAGGTCTAAACCAGAAAAAATTGTATAGTATTTCCCTTATTGGGTTTACATATCCAAAAATTTAATAAAGCATATATCATTCAAGATCATTTTGTTCTACTATATTTAACAACCAAATCATCCCTAATTTATTATGTATAACTAAGTTTATATCTCCTCTTATGTATTTGAGAAAGTAATTATTGTTTATCAGGCACTACATATATGGTGCATTATATTGATTGTGAATGATTAATATTGGAAGTTAATTAGATAAAAATAGTCTACCTATTACAAACCCTTCCATCCTTTCTACTGTTATACATAAAAAAAAAAGATTAGAAATTTAATCCCCATGTGCATATACCACATGCTTATGATAAACCACTTATATTAGACATACATGGCACTAATCATGTACTTGGATATTTACTCGCATATTATGATGACAATGATCTAGAATGAACCAGTATTACATTAGTATCACTTTATTTCTTTTTTATACAAACTATAGTGTTATTGAAAATCCATGCCTATATTTAGTTTTTGTAAAAGATAAATTATGATTATATGTTCAACATAGAGGTCTATGTTATCACAAGGGTTGATCTATTGCATTATTTACTCTCTCGTTCTCATTTTTTACATTCATATAGCTCAAATTTGTCATACTATTAATGGATTTTAACATAAATATATAAATCATAAGTATTCCATGTTGGGTTTAGAATATTAAGCAGGAAATTGCTTATTTCAAAACCCACTAAAGACTATATGTTTTTGGTTTATAGCTTATATTTAAAATATAAGCATGTCATATCCACTACTACTAACAGAAATGTTTAAAATGTAAGAGTGACCCAAAATAGGTCACCCACCTTGTATAAAACAAGGTGATATCATTAGAGATTAGCATATGGGGAGACACACATGTGAAATATCAAATTCAACATATGCATACAAGATATATGTGTGAGATGATTACAGATACATGATGAAAATGGTGAAAAACACATGAGATAATGTATGAGGTAGTTTTTAATTCCATCTTGAAGGTGTAACTACAAGTGGACTTATGTAAATAGTGGGAGTGATGGGTAAAATTTAATTCTTAATAAAGATAAGTGGTTTTTGAATGGATTTTTTAACCTTCATGGTTTTTCCACTTATATCTTGTGTCACTGTGTTCATTTAATTTATGTTTCATGTTGTTTACATTCTGTAATCTATAATATAAGCATCCTAATCTATGGTTTAATCACTACATTTCATAAACTATAATTCTCATAAGTTCAATGTGATGAATCTATATTTTGTAACATTATATATCACCTAAATTTCGTAACATGGTATCATAGTGAGGTTTATGAATGTGTAGGATAGATTTGGATATTACTTATTATAGGTTAGAAGAAACTTGAATATATTTTAGATCTTTGAAACTCAATATTTTATTACATTTTCCTTCAAGTTTATCACGTGTAAACTCCAATTCCTACTAAATTATTTGAAATTGAATGTCCTAAATGATTTAAATCAGTTATGGAAAAAAATATTAGTTTTTACATGTGTCCTTATCTTCCTCAAATCCTTCTTGTGTCTAGGTATGTATTTCTATCATCCACATTCGTGGTTTAAGGTTTTCTTGGACTTCATAGATTCCTGCAAGATTTCACAGTTTTTACTTTGCCTTTACATGATATTTGAATATTTGTAAGCATTTTTTAATAGTGGACAACAAATACTGTCTTCTTTGGCATATTTGAGGATTTCACGAAATTTTTTAATTTTAAATTATTTCACGGAATTTCAAAGCCCATCACATCCATTCTCAATTGATCCTTGGTTTGGAAACACATTTATGTATTTCATGGCTTATTTTTATCTCTTACATGGATTTTCAAGACTTGTGTGGCCATTTCAGTCTCCATCATATTTTTTATGATTTCAACCCATCCATGAACCACTAAAATATGAAAAACCCATGTAATTCTGTTTTTTGAAAATTTCAGTGTACCATGGCTTCAAAACTTTTACAAGCATTTTTCTTGTTATGCAACATATTTCAAACCTTCACGACATATTTTTGTGCTTTGCAGCTTCACATGAGTTTCCCCTTTCGAATTTTTCTTTTTCCTATGGACTTTCCAGTCTCTTGCATAATTTCTTTGTTCCACAGATTTTGTCATAGTTTTCTACATAACTCTAAAACCTTTGGAACACTATGTATGCTTACCACATCATGTCAATTTATTCAAAAGGCTATAAATTTATTCTAGGTGCCTCACGACCTCTCACATTTTTCTTAGTTTTGTGTCATCTTCCTTATTGGTGTTCTCACCCTGTTTGGATTGTTTTTATCAAGTTAAAATCCCACTCTTTTGACTTTAATTCCATTATAGTGTACTATCTTTAAACCGTGAATCTTTGCATCTTCTAAAAACCCGCCTAACACTCAGTTTCTTAAATTATTGCTAAGTTTTCTTAAAAAATGCTAGTTCTTCTATTTTTTCCATGGATAAATATCAAGTTTTAAATGGGTATAATTATAATATTTAGAGAATTAGGATTAAGGACATCCTTATAGAATAGAAAATTAGGAGACTTAGTTAATGGTGTTGAGAAGAAAACCACTGTGAGGCAAGCTAAACCTAAGAACTCGAATGCTTTCTCCCAAAAATCCCAAGAGGTCATGTATATCCTAATGCAAAACATCAAGGATGATTTTTTGTTGGATATTGGTCACATGGAATTTCATGCTAATGCATGGATGTAATTACAAACTATGCATGAAGGTATCTAGATCTCGAAAATAATAAATTTTATTATGGAATTATTCACAACTCCTATGAAATTTGATGAGAAAAATGTTTGTTACCTAACTCAAATTAAGAACATTAAAACTTAATTGAATGGATGTAATTACGAATTGTTCTAGGATAAGTTTCTTTAATTCATTATTTAGATTAAAATTCATGATAAATTTAGAAACTATATTTCCATTTTGAATTCTAAATACCAAAATGAATTTACTTGGTTTAGAAACCTTGTCTTCTCTCCATAACCAAAAAAAAAAATGTCATGGAGAACTTTGACTTATAAGATAATACTTCTCAAGGATTGTTCTCCCAAAATCAAAAGTCTTTTAAAATAAGAATAAAATCAATATAAATTAGTAATCTAAACTTAAACCTAAAAAAAATAAAAAAATAAAGTAGAATTTTAAAGTAAATTTTGATGGAAATTGTACCAATAGTGGAAAATTTTGTCATAATGTAGCTAATTATCATTCTAATAAGTCTAATAAAAATGATAAGAATAATCATCAACCCAAGTTCCATTCCCATTGAGGCCATTATAAGATTTCAATAAATATCCATGGAAACACCTTGAGGTAGGGTTCAAACTTATCCATGTGAATCAAGAGGAACACAATGGGGTGCTTTGAATGTAGATCACTCAGTGAAAATTAAGGACCCAAGTCCACCTCCATGTCCCACTTAGAGAAAGTGCTCCTCTAAAACCACCACTCTAGTTCATAGCTGGGGTATAATAAAAGTGTTTACCATCCAAATTTTTAGGACTCAAGGTCTTGGTATATTGGTGAGTTACATGTAGTTTGTAATCATCAACAAAAGTTCCATTCCCATTGAGGCCATTCGAAACTTTTAATAAGTAGCCATGGAGACACCTTGAGGTAGGGGTCGAACTTCTCCATGTGAACCAAGAGGAACATAGCAGGGCACTCCGAATGTGGATCTCTCAGTGGACATTAAGGACCCTATCCCACTTAGAGAAAGTGCTCCTCTAAAACCACCACTCCAGTTCATAGCTCTAGTATAATAAAAAGTGTTTAGCATCCAAAGTTTTAGGAATCGAGGTCTTGGTCTATTGGTGAGTTACAAGTAGTTTGTAATCATCAACCCAAGTCCTATTCCCATTGAGGCCATTAGACACTTTCAATAAGTAGCCATGGAGACACCTTAAATTAGGGGTCAAACTTCTCCATGTGAACCAAGAGGAACACAACAGGGTGCTCCCAATGCAGATCACTTGGTGGAAATTAAGGACCTTAGCCCACCTCCATGTCTAACTTAAAGAAAGTGCTCCTCTAAAACCACCACTCTAGTTCATAGGTCTAGTATAATAAAAGTGTTTACCATTCAAAGTTTTGACTCAAGGTCTTGGTATATTGGTGAGTTACAAGTAGTTTGTAATTATCAACCAAAGTTCCACTCCCATTGAGGCCATTGGACACTTTCAATAAGTAGCCATGGAAGCACCTTTAGGTAGGGGTAAAAATTCTCCATGTAAACTAAGAGGAACACAATGCGGCACTCTAAATGTGGATCACTCAATAGACATTAAGGACCCAAGCCCACCTCTATGTCCCACTTAGAGAAAGTGATCCTCTAAAACCACCACTCCAGTTCAGAGCTCTGGTATAATTAAAGTGTTTCCCATCCAAAGTTTAGGACTCAAGGTCTTGGTCTATTGGTGAGTTACAAGTATTTTTTAATCATCAACCCAAGTTCCATTCCCATTGAGGCCATTGGACACTTTCAATAAGTAGCCATGGAGACACATTGAGGTAGGGGTCAAAATTCTCCACGTAAACCAAGAGGAACATAGTGGGGTGCTATAAAATGCAGATTGCTCGGTGGACATTAAGGATTCAAGCCCACTCCCTTTCCAACTCAGATAAAGTGATCCTCTAAAAATACCACTCCAACTCATAGCTCTTGTATAATAAAAGAATTTACCATCCAAATTTTTAGGACTCAAGGTCTAGGTCTATTAGGGAGTTATAAGTAGTTTGTAATCATCAACCCAAGTTCCATTCCCATTGAGGCCATTCGAAACTTTCAATAAGTAGCCATGGAGACACCTTGAGGGAGGGGTCAAAATTCTTCATGTGAATAAAGAGGAACAAATCCAAATGCTCTGAATGTGGATCACTTAGCAGACATTAAGGACCCAAGCCCACCTCTATGTACCACTGAGAGAAAGTGCTCCTCTAAAACCACCACTCTAGTTTATAGCTCTAGTATAATAAAAGAATTTACCATCAAATGTTTTAGGACTCAAGGTCTTGGTCTATTGGTGAGTTACAATTAGTTTGTAATCATCAACCATAGTTCCATTCCCATTGAGGCCATTAGACACTTTCAATAAGTATCCATGGAGACACCTCGAGGTAGGAGTCTAAATTGTCCATGTGAACCAAGAGGAACACAGTGGGATGCTCTAAATGTGGATTTCTTGGCAGAAATTAAGGACCCAAGTCCACCTCCATGCCCCACTTAGAGAAAGCGCTCCTCTAAAACCACCACTCCAGATCATATCTCTGGTATAATAAAAGCGTCTACCATCCAAAGTTTTAGGACTCAAGGTTTTGATCTATTGGTGAGTTAGAAGTAGTTTTTAATCATCAACCCAAGTTCCATTCACATTGAGGCCATTGGAAACTTTCAATAAGTAGCCATGGAGACACCTTGAGGTAAGGGTCCAACTTCTCCATGTGAACAAAGAGGAACTTAATGAGATGCTCCGAATATAGATCTATCGACGGAGATTAAGGACCCAAGCCCGCCTCCATGTCCCACTCAGAGACAATGATCCTTTAAAACCACCACTCCAGTTCATATCTCTGGTATAATAGAAGCATTTAACATCCAAATTTTGGACTCAAGGTCTTGGTATAATGGTGAGTTACAAGTAGTTTTTAATCATCAACCCAAGTTACTTTCCCATTGAGGCCATTGGACACTTTCAATAAGTATACATGGAGACACCTTGAGGTAGGGGTCAAACTTCTCCATGTCAACCAAGAGGAACACAGTGGGGCACTCTAAATATGGATCACTTGATGGAAATTAAGAACCCAATCCCACCTCCATGTCCCACTTAGAGAAAGTGCTCGTCTAAAACCATCACTCCAGTTCATAACTCTTGTTTTAATAAAAGTGTTTACCATCCAAAGTTTAGGACTCAAGGTCATTGTCTATTGGTGAGTTACAAGTAGTTTGTAATCATCAACCCAAGTTCCATTCCCATTGAGGTCATTGGACACTTTCAATAAGTATCCATGGAGACACCTTGAGGTAGGGTTCTAACTTCTCCATGTGAACCAACAAGAACACAATGGGGCACTGAAAGTGTGGATTTCTCAGGGGATATTTATGACCCAAGCCAACCTCTATGTCCCACTTAGAAAAATTGCTCATCTAAAATCACCACTCCATTTCATAGCTCTGGTATAATAAAAGCATTTATCATCTAAAGTTTAGGACTCAAGGTCTTGGTATATTAGTGAGTTACAAGTATTTTGCATCATCAACCCAATTTCTATTCCCATTGAGGTCATTGGATACTTTTAGTAAGTAGCCATGGAGACACCCTGAGGTATGGGTCAAAATTATCCATGTGAACCAAGAGGAACACAACAGAGTGCTCCAAATGCGGATCTCTCTGGAGACATTAAGGACCCAAGCCCACCTCCATGTCCCACTTAGAGAAAGTGATCCTCTAAAACCACCACTCTAGTTCGTAGATCTGGTATAATAAAAGTGTTTACCATCCAAAGTTTTACACTCAAGGTCTTGGTCTATTGGTGAGTTACAAGTAGTTTATAATCATCAACCCAAATTCCATTCCCATTATGGCCATTAGACACTTTCAATAAGTATCCATAGAGACACGGTGAGGTAGGGTTTTAATTTCTCCATGTTAACCTATAAAAACACAACAGGGCACTCCGAATGCAGATCGCTCATTTGAAATTAAGGACCCAAGCCCACCTCTATGTCCCACTTAAAGAAAGTTCTCCTCTAAATCCACCACTCTAGTTCATAGTTGTGGTATAATAAAATTGTTTACCATCCAAATATTTGACCCAATCCCACCTCCATGTCCCACTTAGAGAAAGTTTTCCTCTAAAACCACCACTCCATTTCATAGCTCTCGTATTATAAAAGTGTTTACCATCCAAATTTTTGGACTCAAGGTCTTGGTCTGTTTGTGAGTTACAAGTAGTTTTGTAATCATCAACCCAAGTTCCATTCCCATTAAGGCCATTGGAAACTTTCAATAAGTAGCCATGGAGACACCCTGAGGTAGGGGTCTAACTTCTCCATGTGAACCAAGAGGAAAAAAATGGGGCACTTCGAATGAGGATCATTCGGCAGACATTAAGGACCCATGCTCACCTCCATGTCCCACTTAACAAAGTTCTCCTTTAAAACCACCACTCCAGTTCATAGCTCTAGTATAATAAAATTGTTTAACTTTCAAATTTTTGGACTCAAGATCTTGGTCTATTGGTGAGTTACAAGTAGTTTGTAATAATCAAGCCAAGTTCCATTCCCATTAAGGCCATTGGAAACTTTCAATAAGTAGCCATGGAGACACCTTGGGGTAGGGGTAAAAATTCTCCATGTGAACCCAGATGAACACAATGGGGTGATTTGAATGCATATCGCTCAACAAACATTAAGGAACCTAGCCCACCTCCATGTCCCACTTAGATAAATTTCTCCTCTAAAATCACCACTCCAGTTCATAGCTATTGTAGAATAGAATTTTTTACCATCCAAAGTTTAGGACTCAAGGTCTTGGTCTATTGGTGTGTTACAAGTAGTTTTTAATCATCAACCAAAGTTCCATTCCCATTGAGGCCATTGGAAACTTTCAATAAGTAGTCATGGACACACCTTGAGGTAGGGGTCAAACTTCTCCATGTGAACCAAGAGGAACATAGTGGGGCTCTCTAAATGCAGATCACTCAGTGGACATTAAAGACCCAATCCCACCTCTATGTCCCACTTAGAGAAAGTCCTCCTCTAAAATCACCACTTTAGTTCATAGCTCTGGTATAATAAAAGCATTTACCATCCAAATTTTTGACTCAAGTTCATTGTCTATTGGTGAGTTAAAAGTATTTTGTAATCATCAACCCAAGTTCCATTCCCATTGAGGCCATTGGACACTTTCAATAAGTAGCAATGGAGATACCTTGAGGTAGGGGTTGAAGTTCTCCATGTGAACCAAGAGGAACACAACGGGGAACTCCAAATGTGGATTTCTTGGTGGACATTAAGGACCTAAGCCCACCTCCATGTCCCACTTTGAGAAAGTGCTCCTCTAAAACCACCACTCTAATTCATAGTTCTGTCATAATAAAAGCGTTTACCATCACAAGTTTAATGTTTTAATGAAGGGGATGATGGAGCGGGAGTGCGAGTGGGAGGATCAATGTTTTAAAAGACCTAATACATGGGAACTATCACAGGACACAGGGGACCCTCATATCGAGGAGGTGTAGGCCATGGACCCATGTCTGGTACAAATAGGAGGTAAGAATTCTCTTTCTACCTCATGGGATGATACGATTTCTAGGCCATAGAATGGAAGTTTTGAATAATCCATTTGATTCAAACATTATGAATGTGGATGAATATGGGTTGTTAAGTATTGCTATCCCTTATGGGTTAGTAGAAAAAGCTAGATCTTGGATGGAATATGCTCTGGTTGGAAAGTTCAGGGATCAAGACCAAATGTGGAATGGTTTTAGGAATGGGAAAAATGAAAGTGGAACTTGAAGGGATAAATGGAAATTGCTTCATATGTGAATGGATTTTTTATCATTAATATTTCAAATTCAGAGGACTATAAAAACATACTAGGTTGTGGTCCATGGTTTATTGATAGATCAAGCCTTTTGATCCAAAAATGGAGCCCATGTTTTGATCTATTTAAGGAGAAACCTGATGAGTTACCTATATGGATAAAAATAATGAGGTTACCAATGGAGTTTTGGGAAGAAGAGATATTAATAACCATTGCAAATGTAATAGGATCTTTGGTGGTGTTTGATCTAGTTATTAGGTCAAGAACGAGGTTAATGTATGCTCATTTTTGTGATGTTGTTCCAGTGGGTAATGTGTTGAGAAAGGAAATAGAACTTAAATCTAAGTTTGGTGAATGGATTCAAAGGATAAAATATGAAGCTTCTCCTTTGTTCTGCCAGAAATGTAGGCAAATGGGACATGAGCAGAGGTAGTGTAAGGAGGGTAAAAAAGGTAAGAAAACTTGGGATAGAAAATAAAAGGAACCAATAAGAGGATAAGGAACCAATATGCTACCTCTAAACAATTTGTCTTCAAACAATTTTCATATGCTACAAGTAGAGTAGTTAGAGGAATTTGGTCAGGTAAATGTGGAACTTGAAACTATTTCTTAGATTAAAGCTTGTAAGGGTATTGAAGGTGCGGATCAAGAGTTTAAAGGAATGGGGTATCAATACCAAAAGGTGGATTTGATTGTGGAAGGTTCTGGAGTGAAGGAGAAACAACCTAGTTAAGAAGGTTTAGATTCAATTTTTTTGGATCTACCAAAATAGAATGAATCCTTCTTAAAGGATGAGGAGGAGTTGGCTCTGGTTGAGGAATTTCCTTTCTCTATAAATCTAGAGAGGATTAAGGAGGTGTTGGAAGAAAAAAGGGTAAACACAAGAAGTTCTCACAAGAAAGATAAAGTTAAAGCAGATTGTGGGAAAGCTCTTGCAAGAAAAGGAAATACATCAAATAGGGATAAAAGGGAGAAAGAAATGGCTAAAGAAATTGATTCAAGAAGACGACTCTCTATTAAGAAGATAATTTCATGAAATAAATTGAGATGAAGGTTATTTCTTGGAATATAAGGGGTTTAAATAACCCTAATAAATAGAGTATTTTATCATCTTTCAGGAAAAGGAATAATCCATATATTTTATTGATAACTAAAATGTCTAGAGAAAAAATGAGTGAGGTAAAAAATAAAGTTTGGTTTAGATCGGAGCTACAGAGTGTTTCTTCTTTGGGAGCTTGTGGGGGGTTGGTGAATTTTTTGAATCATAATGATAGAGAGGGGAGGCTGATTTTAAAGTATCAGTATTATGTTGCTATTTTTTTTTACATAAAATCAGTATGGGTCAGATTGGATTTGTTCAAATATTTATTCTCCTAATTCAGTTATTAAAAGAAGAAAACTTTGGAAAGATATTGACCAATTTTGAAGCCAATGTAAAGAGGTGAATTGGTTAATTAAAGGTGATTGTAATACTCCTTTGTACATGGATGATAAAAAGGGTGGTTTTGGTATTTACAGTGATAATATGGGGGAATTTTCTGACTTCATTGCCAACTGTAATTTGGTGGATGTGGAGTTGAAAGGTTCTCCATTCACTTGGTCAATAGGATATTGGGGGAGAATCTTATTCAAATTAAATTGGATAGGTTTCTTATTAATTTATCCTAGTTACAACATTTAGAAGTGTCTGTGGTATCTTTACCAAGAATTGGTTCTAATAATAGTCCCATTTTCCTTCAAATTGGTGTAAGAAGTGGTGTAAGAGGCAGGCTGATTATATTTGTTAAGATGTGGCTGCAACATCCTAATATCGAGGAGGAAATTAGATTGAGTTGGAAAGTTGCTATTAAAGGTAAACCTATGTTCAGGCTTGTGGAAAAGTTAAAACATGTTAAAATAATATTGAAAGTCTGGAGCAGAGAAACATTTGGGAATATCTTTGCTTAGAAAACATAGATTAGTAAAGCATTAGAGAAGTTGGAGGATGAAGTTGTCAGTAAAGGTTTTGATAAATATTTGAGAGATAAGGAGAAATTTCTTTTGAAAAAATATCATAATTTATAAGCTAAAGAGGAGGCTTATTGGAAACAGAAATCTCATGTGATGTGGTTAAAGGAGGGTGACATGAATACAATTTTTTCCCATCTTATTGCATCTATGCATAAGAGCAACAATGAAATTTTGGAATTAGAAGATGGTAGGGGAGTTAGAAAAAGAGAATCAGGGTGATATTTCACATGAATTTGTTAGCTTTTTCTCTCAACTTTTAGTTGTTGGAAGGGAACGTGATATGGGTAAGGTAAGTGATATTACTAATCTTTTTCAACATGTTATCTCGCATCAGGATAATGTTGATCTGATCAAAATCCCATCTACAGAGGAAATATCAACTGTAGTTTTTGACTTGGAAGGGGATAAATCACCAGGCCTGGATGGTTTTCCTGCTCTATTTTTCTAGTATTTCTAGGATATCATTCATAAGGATGTCAAAGAGGCTATTCAAGACTTCTTTAGGTATGGAAATATTTTGAAGGAATTTAATACTACTTTTATTGCTCTTGTTCCTAAGGTACCTGAGGCTGAAAAAGTGACTGAATTTAGACCTATTGGTCTATGTAATACAATCTATAAGATAATAACTAAGATTATGTATTTAAGAATTAAAGGTTTGTTAGAGTATTTCATTTCATCAAATCAGGGAGCTTTTGTGGAGGGTAGAAAAATTTTAGATAGCGTGATAACTATTCATGAAGATGTCCACTTGGTGGATGTTTCAAAAAGGGCAAAAATGATTCTCAAAATAGATATGAATAAAGCCTACGATCAAGTGTCTTGGAGATTTCTAAAAATAATTCAAGAAAATTTGGGTTTTCATAGTCATTTTATTGATTTAATAATGGAATTCATTTTTACTCCAATGTACGTAGTTTTGGTAAATGGGAAATGTGAAGCTTTCTTATCATCTGGAAGGGGGTTGAGGCAAGGGGATCCTCTTTGTCCCTTTATTTACATTAATGTGGAAGACACTTTAGGCAAATAGTGTGTTGACTGTAAATTGAAAAACAAGTTAGATGGGCTAGTTATTTCTAACGGCCTTGATCCTATAGCTTTACAAAAATTTGTGGATGAAACTTTCCTTTTGGGTAAATCAACTCAAGTAGAAGTTGTGGTTTTTAAGGAGGTCTTACATGATTTTTAGGATGTTATAGGTCATGTTATCAACTTTAGTAAAATATCTATTCTCTTCTTTAATGTGGATGTTGAAATTTGAAACAAAATTGCGGCAATTTTGGAGTGTCCTATTCAGGTGTCACCTTGATCATACCTTGGAATGCCATTGTTCAAAGGAAGAATGTAGTTGGAAAGTTGGAACCCATTGATTATGAGGTTTCAAAAAAAGTTGGCAACCTGAAAAGGAAATTTGTTATCTCAGGCAGGTAAACTTCAATTACTTCAAAGTTGTCTTCAGAGTATGGTGGTGTATGTGATGTCCCTGTTCAAAATGCCAGCTAAAATTAGACAGATTATAACTCAGATTCAACGAATATTTTTATGTTCGGGAACAGAATCTAAAGATAGAATTCCATTAGTGGCTTGGGAAAAAGTTAATCTTCCAAAGTATGTTGGTGGGTTAGGATTAAAAGATATCAGGAGTATGAACGTAGCTCTTATGGTGAAAATTGGTTGGCGTTTAGAGCATGAAGATGAATTATTGGTTATAATTCTTAAAGCTAAGTATTTACATTTTGATCAAGCTTCTTTTGTCTCTAATGATCCTCTTCCATATGGTTCCTTTTTTTGGAATGGCTTGGGAAAATGTAGAGATATTTTGTTAAAAGGTAGTAAATGGTCTATTGGAAATGGCACAAAAATCAGATTTTGGGAATACTGGTCATTAGTTGAGGCTCCTTTAGTTCATCATGTTTACTAGAGAGAGGTGGTAGCTTATTTTTTGTCAACCATGGGAGATTAGATTAGAGATTATCGGGAGAGATCTGATTGGGGCTGGGGTTAGAAAGAATTGGATTGGGAATGGAGGGAAGAAGAAGTTAAGGAGATAATCAGATTTTTAAATGCTAATTTTGGAGGATTACATATTCTTTTTGTCTAAAAAAAGGATGAGTTGATATGTTTTTTGACAAAGGATCGTCGGTATTCGGTCAAAATTAGATATGGTATAGCTAGAAAGTATCCTGCTCCTCAACTGTTTTGGAAAAATATATGGGATAAGCATCTTACTCCGAAGATTAATTTGTTTATGTGGCATATTGTCCAGAATAAAATTGTAACTATTGATAATTTACAAGTGAAATGAATGATGATCCCTAACTGGTGTGTTTTTTGCAAGAATGATAGTGAATCGGTTCAACACCTCTTTCTTCATTGTCCATTTTCTAGAAGAGTTATGTTTCACATTTTGAAAGTTTTTCAAATCTTGTGGGTCTTTCCGGAGACTTTTGCTGATTGGTATAGGCAATGGTTAAGTCCCTTTGTTTCATTAAGTATTTTCAAGGCCTGGAGTTTTGTGGTGCCTAAATTTTTATGGGGGATTTGGTTGGAAAGGAATAATCAAATTTTTAGGGATAAAAGGAAAAAATCTCTGAGAGTGGGGAGTTGTATTTTAGGTTCTCTGAGAAATAATATTTCTATTGTAAAGTTTAAAGAGAAAACATGCTTTCCTAGACATGAGTAGGGGATTATTCAATCTTTAGGAATCACTAATTATGTAAAACAAGTTCCTTTGGTGAAGAATGGGGGTAGAAGTAGTGCTAAGTGGGTGAAACCTACTGAAGGATAGATGAAATTGAATTTTATGGAGCTATAAAAGAAAGTGTTGGTTTAGCTGTAGTTGGTGGTATTATCAGAGATGAAGTGGGTGATTTGGTTTTAGCATATGTTGAACCTATTGGAAATAAGTAAAATAACTATGCTGAGGCTTATGCTCTGTTAATTAGGCTTTAATGGGATAATTCTTTGTAAATTAAAAAAATTCAGGTGGAGGGAGATTCCTTATATATTATTAATGTGATGAAAGGTCTCTATAATCATCATTTTAATATAGATTCCATTATAAGAGATGTGAAGGCTATGCTTATAAATTTTGAAAATATTCTTTTTAATCATGTGTTTCGGGAGGCTAATATGTGTGCTAACACGTTGGCTAATATTGGCGGTTGAATTCATCATAGAAGGTGGTAGCGGGATGAGGTGGAGTTACCCCACAGTATGAAGGTCGTGCTAAATGCAGAAAGATAAATTTCAGCATGAGAATAGGATTTGTGACATCTAAGAAATAAATTCACCATGGGTGTAAGTAATTGTCAAAATCATTATAGTGTATGTGCTAGTTTGGAGGGGGTTTTTTAAAGGATCAGTTCAAGTTTTCTTGTAGGTTTCTCTAAGTTTTTTTTAATATTCAGTTTGAGATGTGGGGATCTAGGGTTAGGATAGAGCCTTCCTCGTTGGCAAGTTTGGAGAGGGATTCCTTTCTCTAGGATCTGTTTAAGGATGGTGGTATTTCGTATTTTGTTTGGAGTTTGAGGGGGGGCTGATGAAGTTATCTCGAGGGAATTTTCTTTATATTGGGATAATGGGTTTGTTTCTATGAGGGGTGTAAGTTTCTTGGTGTCTAAGTATTTCATTGGTAATGTGACCAAGATGGACTATGGGGGATGTAAAGTTTTCAAAGATAGTTCTTGTCTTTAAGTGGAAGTACATATATTTATGGAAAGTGATGAGAATATCTATTTTATGGAAGATGGTATTGCTCAGAAATATCTACAAGGGAGGTGGACCAAAGTTTTCTTCTACATTATGAAGTATATAATGTTGGATGGGAAGTACTTGGAAGTTGCATTCTCAGTACTTGATGCTCTTGAACCATTTTCACAGAGGTTAGAGAACGTGTATTCCCTTTTACTTGTTTTAACTCCCTGCAATTGTCGGCAATAATTTTTAAAGAGGAGAAGATGGAGGTCCTCCTTCATCAAGGTCTAATTCTTTTGTTGGTTAAGGCAGGAAGGCCGAATTTCCAAACTAGGGGGGTTGGTATTCATTTGGGGAATGATTGGGAGGACCATATTTATATTGTCAATAAGATTAGGCTTAATAAAATGAAGGAAAAAGCTATGAAGGAGTGGATGCGGTGATTTCCTTACAAAATTGTTGGGGATGCTGATGAGAACATGCCTAAGGAGAGTTTGGTGGAAGGAAATACAATATTTAGCTTCTTTTCTAGAAAGATTAAGGCCCTCAAGGTTCATAGTTAGTCAGGTAAAATCTCAGAATCAGAACTTACTGCGGGGTTTGTAGAGGATGAATGCTGAGGTGAAATTTTTAGAGAACAAGGTTGAGACCCTGTAGGGGTTGATTGCTAGGGATAAAGGTAAAAGGAGGCAGCTGGATATCAATTCTTTTGATGAGGAAGATCTCCATGAGGATGGTGTTGGTCCTAGTTTGTGAACTAGGGAAAAGTGTATATAATGGCTTTGTTGCTGACTAGTGGTGTGGGTCTCCTTGTTTTTTTTTTGTTGGGCTTTCCTTGGGGCTTTTCATTTTTGAATCTCGCTAGTTTTGTCCTATTTTTTTATGTATATTTTTTTTTCTTGTAGATCCTTAATGTAATATATTTTGTAATAGGCCCTTCCATCCTTTTTTCCAATTATTATCTATAAAAAAAACAATGTTAAGAATAATAATTTTAATAATAAAAAAAAAGAATACAAATAATAATCATGCTAACAACCAAACCAATAATGCTGAGAAAATATTGCTCTTTATAATGCCATTTCAGCCTCTAATGATAGTGCATGTATTCTAGATAGTGGTGCCTCTAGACATATGATATATATGCATGATATTCTATCTGATGTTGTTGACTTTCATGAGAATATCTATTTATGTAATAATTTAGTCATCAAGTTTGAATGTTATGACAATGTTAAGTTAGAAAATGACATAATTAAGAATGTTTTATTTTTTCCTAGCTTAAAGAAGAACCTTTTATCTTGTTATCTATGAACCAAATAAAACTACAAAGTTGTGTTATTTGAATTTAAATGGTATGTTAAGAATGATCTTGGTAAATTTATTGCTACTGGTTTATAAAATAATTGTTTGTATCTTTTTGATGGATTTTTTTGTTGAATCTTTTTTTTCTCTTCCTTTTGTGATATTGTTAAATTATGGAATGGAAGACTTGGGCATGTAAACTTTAATATGTTGTATGATATGTCACACCTTAACCTTTTAGTAGGTATTCCTAAGATAAAATTATACCATGGAACTTGTGAAATTTTCTTTCATGGTAAGTAACATATTTAACCATTTCAAAAACATCACGAGTACAATTCCTCTTTATTGCTTGAGTTGGTTCATAGTGATGTAAGAGGTCCTTTGGAATTTCATTTTCTATGTTGGGTCTTGTAAGTTAGTTTTATTTATGATTTCTCAAGAATTACTTGGTCTTATTACATTAAGAAAAGCATGATGTCTGATCTAAATTTCAAGAGTTTAAAGCCTTGGTTGAGAACATGGCTAATATGAAAATTAAAATAATTAGAGCTAATAATGGAGGTGAGTGTGTTAATACATAGTTTGATGAATTTTTTGTGTCTAGTGGATTTGAAAGGGAGCTAACCACTCCTTATTATCCTTGGAAAAGTGGCATAGCAGAAAAGAATAATACAACCATCATAAAAAATGACTAGGAGCATGCTTCCTGTCTCTAATATTGCTAAGTTTATATGGGATGAAGCTATAAACACTGTTGTTCATATCCTTAATAGAATTCCTACCAAATCATTACATCAAACCACACCTCATGAAGTATGGACTAAGTAAAAACATGATATCTTGCATTTAAATATATTTGGCATCCCCACTTCTCTTTTGATTTCTAAAGTAAAACATAAAAACTTGATCCTACTTCCTACTCTTACATTTTTGTGGGTATGACGATCAAACAATATGATTAATATTATTTGATCCTATTAAGAACGTGATTGTAGAAAATAGGAATGTGCATAATCTTGAGAAATATTTTTGTAAATATGCCACTCTTCCCTCTGATGTTTTTCTTGATTATGAAATTTTCATTTTGATGATACTTCCTTAGATAATATGGAATCTTGTTTGCAAGTGATAGATCATCCTTCTTCTAACATGATGGATATAGACCTTGTGATGGAGTCTTATCATTATCTATCTCATTCAAAATTTCCTAAGTAGGCTAAAAATATGGTTTCAAAATATCATCCTAATGATTTGAGAAAGATGACCCACAATCAACATTATTATCTTACCTTGTCAAATGTTTATGAGATTGAACCTTAATCTTTTGAAGAAGCTAGATTAGATGAAAGATGGATTAAAACCATGAAATATGAGTACAATTCTGTAGTAAAGACTCAAACCTGGGAAGTAGTCCCTCTTCCTCCTAAAAGAAACATTGTAAGTTATAGATGGTTTGTATAAAATCCAATATAAATTTGTTGATACGATTAAAATTTTTAAGACTAGATTAATTGCTAGAGGGTTTACTCAAAAACCTACTTTGGATTATGTTGAAACGTTTTTCTCCTATTGATAAAATGAACACTGTTAGAATTATTCTATCTCTAGTTGTTCATCATGGTTAGGATATTCACCAAATGGATGTACAAAATTATTTGTCAAATGGTGACTTGAAAGAAGAAAATTTATATGCATCAAGCTAAAGGATTTGAAGAACATGGATAGAAAAATTATTTATGTTTGTAAACTTAATAGATAATTTTTATGGTATCAAATAAGCTCCTAGAGCTTGGTATGCTAAGATAAATAGTTTCTTTCAAGATCTTGGTTTCAATAATTATTTTGTCGACAATGATTTATTCATTAAAACTGAAAATAATTGTGTTATTATCATTGCCTTGTATGTTGACGATCTCTTGATTACTAGTAGTAATAAGAATTTAAGTTTTAAAATAAAAGAGAAATTAAGACAACAATTTGAAATGAATGATTTAGGATTGTTAAATAATTTTATAGGCATGGTTATTTGTCGAAGTGATAAATATATTATTGCATCTCAATCAACATATGCCACTAATATTCTATAAAGATTTAATATGATTGATTGTAATCTCATATCCATCCATATGTAAGTTGGTGTTAAATTAGATCCAAAACCTTCTTGTGATAAAATTAATCCTACCTTATATAGAAAAAATTGTTAGTAGTTTAATTTATTTAACTATCACTAGGACTGATATATCATATACAGTTGGAATTTTTTCTAGATTCATGCAGAATCCTTATAAGGACCATTTAAAAATGGGAAAAAAACATTTTAAGGTACATCAAAGGTGAAATAACTTGTAGCAGCAACAAGAAACCAACAATGTCTCTCTTCTATTGAAGAAAAGTATAAATGTGCTATGGAAGAAGCAAAGGAAGCTATGTGGCTCAAAATACTATTGGAAGAACTTCACATGGGCATTAAAGGAAGCACACTTATTATATGTGATAGTGAAATTTGAACTTATCTTGAAAACAATATAGGATAACATCAAATAACCAAATATATTGAGATCCATATGTAATTAATCCAAGAGAAAGTTCTCAATGGTGAAATAGATCTCAAGTTTTGTTCCACTGAAGAACAAATTGTAGAAATTTTTACCTTTCCCTTGTGTGCTCGAAAGTTATGATCTTCCATGTTATGTTGGGAATTTAAGATGTTAGATTTTATGATCATGTGAATGATGTTGATTTTCACCTATGAATCATATGAGTTTTTTTCCTTTCAGAGATTCCCTTGAGGGGGAAATAAGAAATGAGCATGTTGCATGTATTTTCTTGTGCAATGCCATCTTTTAACAACTTGATTGTATCAAATTGGATACTTCCTAGACTATTTCCATTTTTTTAAAGTAAATTTTCATGTTATGTGAAGTTTACTTGTAATCCTCATCGAAGCATTATATATGAGAGGTTTTTTTATTTTATAAAAACTCCATGATCTTATGTAAGACTTCATCCTTACTCACTTTATCTTGAGAATTTTGTTTGTTCTTGTGTTTTGTGTTTTTTACAACACTTGCGGGATACTTGCTTTGTGTTGTTTCTTCTTAAAGTCTATGGAGCCCTAAATAAAATGTACTGCAGATGTTCTAAAAAAACCCACGATACAGTTACATTTATTTGTGGCTTCCTCAAACCCATGACATAGTGCGGTAGTGTACCACGGAGTTACAAAACTCACAGAACATTTATAATAGTGTACCAGAAAGTTGTAAAATCCATAGGACATTGTGGTAGTGCACCACATATTTGAAAAAATTATAGGAAATTGCTTTAGCGCACCACAAAAATGTTAAACTTATATAACATTTGCATTTAGTTTTCATCTTATTTAATTATGTGGAATACTACAATAGTGAATTGTAGCACTGATGTAGTATATCGTTGAGTTACAAAATCTCTAGAACATGTGTTTTTCTAAATGCTAGCCAGAATCACTTGATGATTTATGGATTGTAATTCCTTTTGTACCTTTATACAGGAAAAACTTGATAATAAGTGAAATATGAGAAAATAATCAACAAACCTTTCTCCAAGATCATCTTACAACCTTGATGCTGAAATTACTAAAACACACACAAACTTGTTGAATTTATTATGATATTTGGATTGTGTATGCTCTGAATTAATTTCCAAATGAAGAAATGGAAATGTTACAAGAAATTTTGGACACAATGAAATATTTTCAATATGCAAATATTAAATGAAAAATTAGCAGTGGTTTTCTACAAATCTTCAAGGAATTTTTTTATGGATATGTCCTTCTATTTATAATTGCAGGAAAGGCCATAGAGTGGTTTGAATATTCATAATGAAGTTGGAATGTATATTCCTTAAAAATATCATTGGAGAAGGTTATAATAGTTTTGAATGGATTAAATATCCATTAAGGGGTGGTAAATTTTTGGTTGGCAATAAGTTTTCATCGGGGAAGATGGTTATATGTGTAACTTTACTGCTTCCCACCTTTGTAGGATTTTAGAAGTGGATTTGAGTGGGGTGACTAGGATGGTGTAGTAAAGTGTAAGTGGAGGATGAGTAGGAAATTGACCATTTGATTAAATAAATATTAAATTAAAATATCTAAGGATCATAGGAATATAGTTTTAGTGTAATTAGAAATAATTTAATTAATTTTAAAGATATGTAAGCATGATAGAATTAATTTAACTAATTCTAAAGGAATGTGATAGATTTAATTAAATTAAATCTTAAAGGGATGAATGATAAAAGTATTAATTTATTAATTTTATTCATTAATTATAAAGGGGATACGAATAATTGAGGATAGGCTAGAAGTTAGTATGTAATTTTTAGAGTGTCTATATTTACCCCTAAGTGTTATTATGAAGTAATATTAGTTTAAAGATAGTAGACACATATAAATCAGTGAGCAGAAAACAAGGAATCATAGTGAAGCATTTAGGTTCCCCAACGAGTGTGGATGGTAAGGAGATGCCCCCTAAAGTAGATGAGTGACACAAAAAAATAGTGGATAACCGCTTAATAAGAAGAAGGGAAAGGTGAAGGAGTTAGGGAATAGAAGGAAGATGGAAGGGATTGTTAGAGTAGGTTTTTACCTTAGCTCATGTTCACCTAGGTACATTATTTACCTTTATTGTATTTATCCTCACCCACTTATATGTGTGGATATTTCTTTTATCTTATTTATATATTAAGAGATATTATCTAGTTGTTAGGTATAGTTATTTCCTTGATCTATGGTATTGACTAGATCCTTGATGTCTAGTTCTCTCCTAAAATCTATGGTCTTGACTAGTTCTTTGATGAATAGTTATTTCCTTGATTTATGGCTTGAGCTATGACCTTGACTAGTTATTAGATTGTTATTCCTTGCCTATATAAGCAAGGTCCCATTCTCATTGTATTTCATTCAGTTCCATAATAATACATGATATTACTGCTTATTTGTTTGCAAAGGTTTATGTAAATTTATTCTAGTGAATTGCTTTCATCTTATTGATCATGGTGTTTGATTACCATATGTGTTCTTGGTTTGGTACAGTCTGGTTATCGTTCCTTTTTAGGGATTGTGATCATAGCATGAGCTTTCATTTAGAGAGTGAAAGCTAGAATAACCTTATTTTGATGTTGCACAAATGAGCGGTCACCATGATTATGAATGAATCATGATGTTTAACCTTTTATGTGTGTAAAAAAACACACACACACACACAACAAAAAAAGTGAAAATGAAAACAAACTCAATATACAAAGTAGATGTTGGCACCATGGTTATAAATGAACCAAGATGTTAGCATACTACTTGAAATTGGTCCAAAGCCAAACAAGAGAAAACAAACCCAATATACACTGTAAAATTAAGTTTTTTTGGCTATAAATGAGACAAGTTGATAATGAAATATGTGTAATTGGTCAAGAAACAATAACAATAATGTATCACAAATTTAAAATGAAGATAAGTAACTTTCCCCCTAATGTGTTTCGTAGTGATAAATAACAAAATTTAAATACCCCTAAGCAATGATATAAACAAAGGGATTGGATCAGATGAAAGAGAGAAGTAACTACTCTTGTGACACTCTTATTGGATCCCATTTAAGTGTAATATGAGACTGAAAAGGGTCCTTTCCCCCAAACCACGGGTGCTAAAAATGCATTAGAGAGAATGAGAGCTGAAATTTCCCCAAGTGAGGATACAAGCAAGGGAAATAAGTAATTTTAACTTCCCCAAGCTATAATTTTGGCATGCAAGGGAAAAGATTAGTTGTTTTGATATTCATAAGATGATTGGAATGATCACTAAGGTAGGAATGAAATGTCTGATTTCATTGATATGTGTTGATTTGTTGGTAGTTTTGAGAATTCTGTAATTTTTAGGATTTCATGCTTTTTTGTATTTTTTTTATAGAAGCATTTCGAATGTGGGTGTTTGAATTATTGATTTGCTGAATTTTTTATTTTATTTTTGGTTAATGTGATTTTTTATTTTTTTTTTAATGCAATTTCTATTATGATTATGATTATGATTTGATTTATTATGAATGTATGTATCTTATCTTGTATATTTGTAGCTTATCTCTTATTCATGATACATTATGATTATGGATAGATGATGATGTTACGTGTGAACTAAGATGTTAACAAAGTACTTACAATGAAGGAAAATATAAAGAAATGTAAACAAATGTACTTAGACATATTAAAAAGGATACACACCATGGATATTAATAAACTAGGACGGTAACATGATATTCACAATTTGTCCAAAAAGACATTAAAAATACGTCAAACAAACCCAATATGAACAAGAATTGGCTACACTAAAGTTATAGATAAACTAAGATGCTAACAATTTACCTGCAATTGGTCCACTACAAAGATAAAATAGTACAACAAATCCCACATACATGGTAGTTTTATACACATCATGATTAGAAAGAAGTCAATACACTTACAACATTCGTGTAATAGGTCCTAAAACAAAAATGGAGACACAACCCACAAACAAGCCCAAAATACAAAGCAAAATGAGCCAAGATAACAAGTTATTTAACAATTACAAAAAATTACAACAGTGACTAACACACAAACCCAAAATACATGGAAAAATAATTGCACCAAGGCTTAAAATGACCCAATATGATAACAAGATACCAAAATTTGGTCCAAAAAAAATATGAAAATGAAAAAAAATCCCAAATCATAAAGAAAAAAGGAAAACACTAAGGATAACAATAAGCCTAGTTATTTTCTTACATGCAACGGGTCAAAAACGTGTACGAAAAAGAAAAAAAAGTTCTATATATATAATAACATGCACAATATTATATATAAAACAAAATGCTAACATGACTCATTACACGAAGTTAATAAATAACAATAATGTAACACTATTGTTAATACCGACATCTAATGACACCCCTAATGTGTTCCATAGTGAAGAACAAGAAGATGCAAATTCCCCCAAGTGATAGCAATGAAGTATAAGAAGATTGGATCAGACCAAATAATGGAGTAACTACTCCTTGTGACACTCTTATTGGATCCTTTTAATGAATGATCCATATTAGATTAAGTTAGCTTTCTAGGAAATGACACTGAAATACGACGAAAAACTTGAGAACCAAGTGTGCGCCAAGTGAATTTATACATAAATAGATAATTTATTTTCTTGCCCCTAAGCAAGGATACATGCTAAGGGTACTTGAAGAGTGATTATCAGAGGATGATCTAGAACAATAATTAGGATTCCCGTTAAATGGTGATATTGTTGAACTGTGTTGACAGTGCCCAAAATTTCGTGAAACATTTTACGAATCTTTTTTTGGTTTGATTGTTTTGTTTTTTAATATTTTGAAAATTTTATACCATTTTTAGGATTTCTAAATATATTGAATTTTTTTAGAACTTTGAACATATTTGAATGTTTTTGAGATTTTTGACTTGGTAAAGAGTGCATTGTTTGAACTCATGTTAAAAAAATTGTAAGCATTTCATTCTATTGAAAGAATGTAGATGATATAGTGATATGATGTATCACTCCACTTGTGACTCCTTGTAACTAGGAAGATGAGAGGACTCACCACTAAGAGACAAGAAATACATGAGAATTAGGTGAATAGTGATATGAAAAAAAAGACGATGGATGCCAAGAAACGAGGTGTAATAATGGTCCATTCGAGAAAATGTGACTCATCTCTAATCAAGATTACTTAACTAATTCCAAGACGATTTCACTTTATAGGTTTTTACTAGACTTAGATCCATTGATGGCCTATTGATTTATAAGATCTAATTGAAGTAATTGTTGTCTTGCTTAACATGATCATCTTCTTGGGATGTATATGATTAAGCAATTTGATTTAAATTTTCTGAAGGATTTATTTTATTCTATTTTTTTTAATGACCCCTACATCTTGTCCCATGCCACCATTAAAAGGCAAGGTATCAACACCAATGAAAAAACATAGGTGAGTAAGGATATCTTTCTCCTTTTTTAGTCTCACACTACTAGTAAGAAGTATGGGATCATTACCAAATACTGTGAAGGAGGAAAAGTGTAATGATTTATATTTTTTAATATTTTAGATTGATTTTTTCTTGTATGTTGATATTATGAATTTTGGGAAGGAACTTTCTCCCCTAAATTTCAGCCACATGCAGCTAGTAGGACACAAGGGTTTAACATTGTAGACTAAGATGGACAGTTAAAGGGTCCGTGTAAATAAGTTTAGTGCTTTCTATTAAAGAAAGATATTTTTTGAAAGGAGGAGCTACCATCAGTAAACTTATAGAAAAAAATTGTAGGTAAAAATATCTAAAATGGTAGAAACCATAATAGGGATGAGATAAAACAATCCCAATAGGAACAAGATTAACATATGTCTTATTAAGCGAAGAGTGTGAATAAATTCTAATGATATAATAGAGAAATCTGCCAATGGATGAAATGGTTAAATTTTTTTGTATAAGTGACCTCCCCTAGTGTGGAGAGCACCTCTGAATAAGAAATTATTATTTTTCTAATTTTTCTTTCCAAATAGTGCTTTAAGGAGGGGTTGGATATGGATTTTTATTTTATTTTTTATTATTTTATGATTTTTCATTAACTAAGGTTTATAATGGACTCATTGGAAAAGAGGTTCATGTTTATGAATTGTGATTGGTTCATATTTATGGGACTTGGGTGGACAAGGTCCAAGTCACTAGAGTTGATAATAAGATTTTCAATCAACTTATAATTTGATCAGTCCTGATTTTTGAGACTCAGGTGGAAAAGATCCAAGCCAATGAGAAGGTGATTTGATTGGTCATGACTTATGAGACTTGGGCAGTTGAGGTCCAATTCAATGGAGTATATAGGAATATTTTCAATAAATCTCATATTCAATGAGTCATTATGTATGAGACCTGGGTGGATGACATCCAAGTCAGTGGAATGAATTGATAAGTTTGTGATGATATAAAAAAACCTAACTAATGTAAGAGACAATTTTTCGATGTTGAGAATATGTTAGAATTCATATTCCCCAATACATTTGTGAATGATTTCCAACGTAGGTGGAATACAAGATTTAGATGATTATTATTTTAAAAGGTTTCTCTACATGAATACGACCTTCATCCATGAATGGAATGGTGTGAGGAGATAAGTATTAATCCATAGATGGGAATCCATGACATCTTATAGGTTGTAAAGAGAAAATATTCAATGTTTCTCCTTTTAGGAATTGAATTTGTTTTTTTGATGATATATTTGTAATTAAATATTGAAATGGTTGTGTGAGGATACCCCTAGGAATAAACACCTTGTGGAGTAAACCCATGTATATGTATTGACACATAGGTATCTTCATTGATTTTTTAATAATGTTATGTAAGACATAAGAAGACTTTGCATCAGATAATTGTTTTGAAATATTACTAAATTCAAGATTAAACATTTGAGGTATTACGGACATGGAAGGATGTATTGTTGCAAGTGTCTAAACATGTTGGTGATGTGTCTTTACAACAAGACTAGGGATGTTGGGCATAGGATCTAGCATTGAAAGGATAATATCAAGCTGAGTGGTGCTTGATGATTGACCATTTTCTTTAGAGTCCTCATTTGTATCATAGAGTGGAAAGGAAACTTGAATCATGCTCAAGTCCTCATTCAAGGTTTGAAAATATTTTTCTAAAAAAATCTCAATTTTTGATTGAACTAA
Source organism: Taxus chinensis (assembly GCA_019776745.2). NCBI lineage: Eukaryota > Viridiplantae > Streptophyta > Pinopsida > Cupressales > Taxaceae > Taxus > Taxus chinensis. Next base: position 619,655,544 of record CM034149.1, on the reverse strand, counting down.
ATGAATAAAATATGGAGGAGAGATTGATTGGTTTTGGTTTATGTATCCTTAACCCTTGTCATCTTAATCTCATTGAGTTTTATAATGTAAAGAATTTTGGAAAATGATCACTCTTCACTAGAAGTAGTATTTGAAGTGTTTTCAATTTTGATAGCTTCATCATAAATTTTTATTTAGATGAATCCATTGTCAATTAAGTCTTGGACATAGTGCGAGAGACTTGAATATTGATGCATAGAGTGGCCTTTGATGTAGTTGTATTCACAATATTCCAATTCTTTATACCACTTAGTCTTGGGTTCCCCTTTATAAAAGGGTCTTGTGATTGGATATTTTATCATTTTTACCTTTGCTAATTGATGAAAGACACTAGAGAAACTTTCTCCAAGGGGTGTAAAATGACATTTGACTTTACGTGGAGTAGTCTCTTCGTTAGGTTATATGATTAGATTTTTGGTTGATTGCTCACTAAGTTGGGAATCCATATGAGAGATTCATTTCAACATCTCATGAAGTTTTTAGAATAAATAAGTGTTTAATGTATTACGTGAACCCACCACTATAGTAAATATAAATACCTAGAGTGAGGAAATGGTTCAACTCAACCCTTAACAAAGTGAATGATAAGATGGAAGAGGTTTGAAATAAAAGGTTCATACTCAACCCTTAGCAAAGAGAATTTTAAGATGTAAGAGGCTGGAAATGACATGATCTGACTGAAGCCTTAACAAAGTGAATGCTAAGATGGAAGATTGTAGCAATGAAGATCGATTAATTACTCAACTCTTAAAAAAGTGAATGTTAAGATAGAAGAAACTTGTAGATTTAAATTGATAGTGTGTGATAAGAGTCTGGAACACAAATTCAATAACACTTAACGTAGGTGAAAGGAAGGTTGTTGAAAAAGGCCTTTAAGCTTATTTTGGCTTGGTCAAGAGAGGATTCATATAGAAATACTTCTCCCCCTAGGAACCATGAATTACCAAAACGAGCATGGTAACTATTTCTAGTTGCCAAATTTAATGTACCCCTCTTGATTCAAGAAAGATAGATTTTACTCTGCTCAAAGGATCAAATCGGGGCTGCCACTATGGATATTTTTGTCTCTTATCCTCACAAAGGTATACTATTCAAGTAGGTGTGGATCCTATTTTTTTGGTCAGTTCACTCAAGGTGCCACCTACTTTAGGGTTCCTTTGGTACTCCTCATAATGATTTTCTGGTCCTTGGTAATGCACTTCACACAGTTTCTGTTAGAGGGGGAATGAACCATTCTTTGAAAAAAATAATTAAGAAATTTTTATAAAGTTCAAAAAGAGGGTGATAAATTTTTCTTGACTCTATGAGTAAGGAAACCTACAGTTAGTAGTTTTATATTACAATAACCTTTGTAGATATAGTTTTGCAAACCACAAGTTAATAGTTTTTTTGAGATGAAAAACACAAAAAATGAAAATACATTGTTTCTGATTTTCAAGATCACTTAGAAAAGTGTGAGAAAATAACATACATGGTGGTTTTGTAAGTTAGGGTAGAAATGATAACTTTTGACAAAATAAATAATTAAATTAACTAGTTACGAGAAATCTACAAGAAATTGGTTAAGGTAGATCTGAAATAATGGTCACAAGAAGGTTAACTTCCTTCAAAAAATACAAAAGTAAGAAAAACACAGTGAAAAAATGCTAGCACATGTACAATGATATGTTAGTGCATGCAATGGGGTATGCAAGCATGATAAGGGATGCTAGCGCATGACAGTGAACACATATTAATAATAAAGAAGTTTGTTAAAATATAGGGAAAAATCCACTTAATGCTAGCGTAGATAGTCTTACGCTAACACATACGTAGATACACTAGCGCGTGCATAGTGCAGAAGGAAAAAATAGAGTACTATGCTAACACAGAGAGAGCTACGCTAGTGCATAAAGTGATACACTAGCACACTTCTCAAGTGACACTAGCGAACAAAGTAATACACTAGTGCAAATTTCTTGTAGGTGGTCAAAAAATGGTTAGCAACAAGAAGTTTTGATTATTTGTTTGGTTATATTTCTCATCTTTCTCCACCAAATGACCTCAAATTTGGATAGTAAATCTGAAATGAGACAAAGAAAACACCAATATAGTTAGTTTAATAAAAAATAAAGTAGAAATAATAGAAAAAATGGTGTGAGTCCCACTGTGCATTCTAGAAATGTATACAAGGAGAAACTTGAACAGAAGTGAAAGATGAGTAAATATTCAACAACAAAGCTTTATCTAAGCTCTTCTTGCAACCTTGATGATAAATTTTATGACATACACACACACTTGTTGAATTTATTACGATATTTTGATTGTGGATGCTCTAAATTAATATCCAAACGAATAAATGCAAATGATACAAGCAAATTTAGACACACGGAAAGCTTTTCAATATCCAGATATCAATTAAAAAATTAGTAGAGGTTTGCTGCAAATATTCTAGGGATTGTTTATGAAGGATATGGCCTATTATTTATAATTTCAGGAAATGCCATGGAGAGGTTGAAGATTCATAATGAAGTTTGAATTCATATTCTTAAATAGCATTTTAGGAGGCTATAGTAGTTTGAATGGATTGAATATCCATGGAAGGGCAGTAAATTTTTAGATGGAAAAACATTTGCATCTTGGAAGGTGGTTCTACGTGTAAATTTACTGCTTCAACCTTTGTAGTATTCTAAAAGTAGAGTTGAGTGGGGTGACTAGGGTACTAAAGTGGAGTTTAAGTTAAGGATGAATAAGAAATTAACCATTTAATTAAATAAATATTTAATTAAATTAGCCAAGGGTCATATGAATATAGTTTGATTGTAATTAGAATTAATTTAATTAATTTTGAAGAAATGTAATTATGATAGAATCAATTTAATTAATTCTAAAGGGGATATGAATAATTGAGGATAAGATAGAAATAAGTATGTATTTTTAGGGTGTCAATAGTGCCAAAAGGTGACTTGACATGTGATTATTTGGAACAAATATTGTTTTTGGAATGGAAAGGTAACTTTTAAAGGGGGAGTATTGGGTTTATAATATTAAGCAGGAAATTGATTGTTTAGAAACCTACTAAAGAATATATGTTTTTTAGTTTATAGCTTATATTTAAAATATAAGCATGACATATCCCTTGCTACTATCGAAAATGTTTAAAATGTAAGAGTGACCCAAAATAGGTCACCCAAATTATGTAAAACAAAGTTATCTCATTATACATCAGTATATGGGGGCACACATGTGGAATTTCAAGTGTGACATATGCATGCAAGCTATATGTGTGAGCTGATTATAGATAAATAATGCGAATGGTGAAAAATACATGAGTGAATATATGAGGAAATTTGTAATTCCTTCTTGAAGGTGTAACTGCAAGTGAATCTATAGAAATAATGGGAGTGATGGATAAAATTGAATTCTCAATAAAGATAAGTGATTTTTAGTGGGTTTTTTATCCTTTTACGGCTTTAACACTTATATCTTGTGTCATTGTGTTCATTTACTTTCTGTTTCATGTTGTTTAGATTCTATAATCTATAATATAAAAATCAAAATCAATGGTTTAGTCACTACTGATGAGCATCATTGATACTCGTACTTTAATTATTTCATAATTCTCAGTCTAAGGTAGTGTCCAAGGCTGTTTGTAATAAATAGAATGATTGAAGCTATTCTAAACATGAACTAAGTACTAAATTAAACCAAATACTATTTCTAAACTTGTCTATCTAAGAAATGGCTATTAAGATAAAACAAATGTTACTAATTCTATGAATTGAAATGTTGAAGGTGTTGGAATTATCGTAAATAATCAAATTTTGAATAAATAGAGGATTAAACAAACATAAAATTCTTCCCTTTATGTTGGGGAGGTGGCCTTTGCTCTTTTCCTATGATCTAGTTTCAATATTGGAAATTACACCAGTGGGATTTAATTCAGAATAATTCACTTTATAAAATGTAATACCATATTTTTTGTCATCAACAACTAACCATAACAATTATAATACATAAAATTTTATAATAAGCACAGTTGCTCTAGAACAAAGTTTACACTTTCCTAGAGAATTATGAGAGAATTTGGTATATGGAGGACAAAATAACATGAAAATATATCCCATGAAGATGGTCTAAGGCATGCTTCCATGTTATGAAGTATATTACGCTAGATGATAAGTACAGGAAGCTGCATTCACAACATTTCATGATTCTTAATCATTACAGGAGGGGAATTAAGATGAGCATTCCCTTTTACTTGTATAGTTTTCTCCAAGTTTTTGTGAAGGATTTCAAGGCTAAAAATTGAGGTTCCCCTTCACCATGAGTTAATTATCCTATTGGTTAATGCAGGTACCCCCAATTCCTCAGACTATGTGTGTTGGTTTTAGGGTGGGGGATAATTGAGAGGATCACCTTTCTTTGGTAGATAAGATGAGGCTTAACAAAATGAAGGAAAAAGACAAAAAATACCTAGATGTTGGGACAAAAATTCAACATCTTTCTGGTCAGAGCATAGAGGATAACCCTATGGTGGGATTGGTAAAGGGTAATACTCTCATAAATTTTCTTGCTACAAAAATTGGGGCCCTGGAGGATATGGTTAAGTAGGTAAAAGTTGAAAACAAGAACTTGATAAGGGGGATGCAGTGGTCTAATGCAGAGATTTTTGTTCTAGGTCATAGGGTCGAGGCTCTTCAGGGGATGGTAGCTATTGATAAAGGAAAGAGAATGAAACTTTCCATTAGTAGCTCAGATGACGAGCAGGACAAAAACCATGTGGAGACTATTGGGCTGAGCTCAAGCACTGAAAGAAACTGTAGGTAGGAGCTCTTATACGGAATTTTTGTTGATCAGTTTCTGTGGTTTTTGTTCCTTTTTTTGTTTCGTTGGATGGGTTTTTTGTAATGATGGCATCACTTGTATAGAGTCAATTTATTTTTAACTCGAGCATTTTTTTTCTAATTTTTTTTATAGATATTTTTTTGTTTGAGGTATTAATTATAATATCTCTTTGTACATGGCCTTTCCAAACATTATCTATAAAAAATAAGCACAATCCTTATCACTCTAAAAGAGGACTGATTATTTGCAAGATATAACTAATCATTAACTAACTTATTTATATAGGAACAACAACTTATTAAGGAGTTACAAGTTTGAAAGAAAAGGTGCATGTCATACTTGGATTAGATTTTTCTTGTTAACTATGAGTGGAGACCTTGATCAACACTCAGCTTTTGAAATTTTCAAAGGATTTCAAATCTCATGCATTCAAATCCATTGAATAATGGTGATTTCTAGTTTGTGTTGTCCATTTGTTTCATATTTCTAACTGAAAGTTTTGTTAAGTTGGAATCTTATAATCTACGGAAGTCGCATGATGACTAGATAGTAATATACATGCAATGATCCTTTCATTAAACAACTTATGTGATGAGTGGATCAGTTCATCTCCTTTCTATCCAATTCCTTTTCTTCCTTAATAAGATTCCTACACTCTAAAGTGAGTCCTATTCCATATTAATGTGATTTCTATTCTTCAAAGTGATTCCTATGATTTACAACATGAGTCTTGTAGTAGGCTTGAAGTGAGTCCTATGCTAATGTTTAGATGAGTCTTGCAATAGGATTGAAGTGAGTCCTTCGCCAATTTTCATATGAGTCTCGTGCTAGGATTAAGATAGATCCTTCATTCACATTTGGTAGCACATATACAAATTTATTTCAACTCATTCAAAGAAGCATGGATAAGATGAAAATAAAAAAAATTATGCACAATACTTCCTTTTAAATATAGTACAATATTGATTACAAAATGCTAATATTAGTCTTAGTACAAAACGATGAAATAAAAAAGGGGTTTACATAGGAATTAAAAAGACTCATCACTCCCCCACACTTAGGGATTAACATGTCCTCCTATAGGTTTTATTTTCAAGGATTATACTATTCTTGTGTAATTTTATTCTTTAGTGAAAGAAATGCATGTTTCCTTTTTTGGATTTCTGAACCCAAAAAAATTAAATCTCGTTTCCTGCCATCTTTTGTAGCTTTTGGTTGGTTGTTCTTGTGTATTATTCCATCTTGGCATTGGTGCTAATATCAGTGGTGGTTGAAATATCATAACTAGCTAGTTATTTTGCATTTCAATAATGATTATGTATATTTATTTTTCTCTCTTTACTGACCACCAAAGGTTAGTGGGAGATATAACCTCTTTCTTTTTCTAGAATTCTTGAAGTAATACATATCATTGTTGGAAAGTAAAGAAGGATATGTTAAAATTTTGAAGTACACACCCTTGAAATCAGACACACAAGTGACGATGCCTTCTTTATATTTTTCCACCAGCTAGAGGTAGTAAATTTGAGCAGTATGTTTCCTTAAGAACCTTTCTTGAGATGGAAGATCATGCCTCATTAGGAGTCTTACATTAGTTTCTTCTTTGGTGTAACCACCCTTTGATCTCACCCTATGGATTGATTCCTCAATGAGGAAATAAAATATCTTAATTGTACCTCCCCTACATACAATTTAATTGGTATTTCTACCTATTCATAGAGAAAAAATTTGTGAACATAAAATTCACATAACAATTTTTTCCCAGCTGTGTCAGATTTTGCATACATTACCATGAATTGGTTTTAATTTTCAAATTCTAGGGATTTGATGGAGTAGATTCTAGAGGATTTCCATTTGAAAAATTATTCCTTCAAGAATAAAGCATAAAATTGGAGGGGGCTCTACAAACAAGGGCTTGTTCATATAAATGGCATAAAGTAGTCATATCATCCTAGAGTATTTTATTTTCTTATCTTAATGTATTATTCTCTCTAGCTACTTTTGTGAGATAATAAGAATTCCACATCCATTTGAACACCCTTCTTAATATAAAAATTTATGGAAATACAAAATATGTTTAAATCATTTGATTAGTACTTGTTACAAATTATGTTATCTTTTTCTCTATTTGTAAAAGAGCAATTTTAGTAGGTAGTTATTTAGTTCTAAACTATATTGATTGAATTCTCTATTATTTTCCTGTACAATTTTGTGAAGTTGTTGGATTATTCTATCTTTATGCACCAATATTTGTTGGAAATGATGAATTCTCTTATCTTCATCTCCCTCCAATTGAGAAATGCTAGCATATTTTTCTTATAGAGCGAGTTACAATTGGTTAATCCTTTCTTGAGATTTATGTAGCTTATACTCCACTTTGGAAATGGCTAAAACTTGGGGGATAATGGTTTTAGTATCAATAGGTGAGATATGCTCACCTTCAGGAATAGGTTCCTTTCCTTTGTCAGGGAGGAGGGAATCTTCAACAATGGTTGCTGCGTTCACAATGTCTTCTTCAGAGACAAGGTTTGCAGGGGATTTAAAAGCATATGGTGAAGTAGGAGGTGTTTGATTTAGGGTTCTCATTGTGGTTGATTCTTCTTGTTCCTCTTTTGACAGGACATTTTTCAATTTGGTGCTCTTCTAAAGTTTGAGTTGGTCCAGATGACCTAAGCCTCTTCTTTGGCCTAGCTTGGATGGAGGGCCCTATTTTTGGGATTATGGTAGGTTTAAGGGAATATTTATTTTGAAATTTGACCCACTTCTTTAGCCAAAATTATGTTTCTTGATGAAGTGATGCTTACAAATAAGGTGAATGATCCTATTATCCAAATAACTCTCCTAGTTATCTAAACAAATTACATACATATTATGGCTCTAAGACATCCTTTGCAAGTTGCACATACAGATTCCATGTGTGCCTTACGCACATCCCTTCCTTTCATGCCTTCTTCCCTTCTTTTCCTTTTTATTTTCTTCCTTGTTCCATCTTCACCTTGTATGCACTTTCTACAATTCCACCTTATTACCATTGCTTCACATTCCACGCACAACTTGGCCTTTGCATCCCAAAATCAGTTAATTCCTTGGCATCCCCATGAATCCTTTCCTCTGTGCATGTTGAAATTGTGCGCATTCCTTCTATCATCTTCATGCGCCTCATCCTTCCACACACATACCTTTGTGCCCTCCTCTACGCCATTCCTTGACACTTCATTCTCTGGCACAGTTGAGTGTGGTACAATAAACCAATCAAAGCACCCTAACATGGTGTTGAATCCTTACAACAAATCAATGAGTAACATGTATTAGAAATGAAAAAGAGGATTTACACAATTGGTCATCCTTTCAGCCAATCTGCATGCACCATGTGTTTTGTGTGTGTACATGACTCTGAAAATCTTATGAAAACCATATATTTTGTTACATAGATTTGATAAGAATGTTCCTAGTCTCAATCGATAGTTTTTGATGTAGTCTATAGTACTAGACATTTAAATTCAAATTCTTGGCAGATCTGGTAGATGAAAGAATGGAAAAATTCAATATGGGAATTTATGAGTAGATCTTATTGCTCCAACCACCCGATTTGATATGATCTTACCTATTTCCTTCTCCAACATGAGAAATAGACTTGGGGAAGTGCATTTGATGGATTTATAGGAATCGAATGCTTCTTGTTGGTTTTTGTATTTCAAATTCAGGTTTTCCCTCCTTCTCTTTTTCTTCAATCGATTCATCTATAAATTTAAGGGCTAGGCTCATTGTTAATGTTAGACATTTTGGATCCTTACGCACTTTTCTAAGGACTTCATATCTTTGTATTTTGAGTTGTCAACCTCTAGATCTGGCTCATGCTATTGTAACAAATTGTGCATCCTTAGTAATAGAAGCATGGTTTGGTGGCTATTCTCTACCTTAGCATGTTCATATTCTTATTTCTTTCCTTTGTTTTACTTTGTGTGCTTGTTGTGGCATTTTACATACCTTATAGCACCATTTTCTAGTTTCGTTTCATGAAAATTGATTGTGTAAATGTGTGTTGGTCTGTGCTACGTGTGCCTAGCCTCCCTTGACACCCTTCCCTTCATTTTCACTCAGAAAATATGGTTTTCTTCCCTCTTTTCTGGTGCTATTACCTTCCTTAGATTAGTTTTCATTTCTTTTATCCTTCTATCCCTAGTCCCTTGGCATTGTTAGCTTAGTTTTACCTTTCAGCTGTAGTAGTAAAAATAGATAGAGGAACCAACCTTCTCCAAAGATATATCTTAAGTGCGCATGGTATCACAACTTGGAGATGGTTCCATTTTTGTCTCAAAATACTCAGTTCTTCCAGATTTGAGACATGAGTGCAAGTTTGGCAACCAACAGTTTTTGGCATACCCAGTGGGACCAATCTTGACATCTTATATTTCACCTTACTAATTTCAGGTGTGTGGGATTAGTATTCATCTAATGAATCCCAATATTTCTAGCTCTTTTTTTTTAAATTCCTAAGTGCCTTTCACGAGAAGAGCGCATATAAGGAAAAGAACAACAATTGAAGATTATTTCCAATACCTCTAGCTATCTCCAAGAAGAGTTCATTACAGAAGACCTATGCACACATATTCATCTACAACGCACCTTGAGCATTCAACTCCTCCTCACAATAGAAAACTTGTGTGCATTTCCGTGGCACATTAGCCACCTCCTCCATTAAGGAAATTTGTCAACTTCATTACAGGAAGTCCTCTGGTTCTAGCCATGCAACATGATATGCTAAATAACATGCTGAAAAGTATTCCATACTTTACTGGTGAGAATCAAATAACCCCTCATGAGAATATCCAAGATCTAGCAAATGTGTGTTCACTCTACCTGATCACACATGATAATGTAGTATTTAGGATATTTACATCATCTTTCAAAGGAAAATTACTTCAATCGTACTACGGCTTGAGACTTGGATCTATTTCCACTTGGGATGAGTTGGGAACAACTCTTTAGAATTACTTCAAAGACAAGTCAAATCACCTATATTTGGTGGAAAAACTAACAATAACAAGGAGGGGGCCTAACGAGAAGATGATTATTTTTAATATCATATTTCAGAAGACTTGGGATAGAATCCATCTTATGGTAAGGCCTACAATTCAACATGCTTTCCTTTATTATCTAAAGGCATTGAATAGTGACATCTTAGTCATGATTCAATCTATGGGAGGTAGGACTTTACCAGCTACTGATAATACTATAGTGAGGTCAGAAAATAGTCTTATTTGGGTGGGAAAGCTCCTAGACCGCCTATGCCCTTATTCCCAGAAATGACACAAGTGCCCCAACCTTCTATTTCTCCTATTCCTATTCCTGAGAAAAGTGCACAACCTGATGCATCTACCTCCTACTCTCCAGTGCAGTAGAATGAAGATGAAGAAATGAAGGCCCTAATTAGGAACTTATCAAATAAACTCATATCTCTTGAGAAGTAGCAAGCACAAGCCTTCATAAATAATTCCAATTGAGTGCATAGTAAAAAACATTATCCCTAGAGGAATCAATATATAAACCATAGGTACATGTAGAACCAACAAAATGATAGATGGCATGCTAATGCACATCTTCCCTTGAAATTTTTTCCTCCCGTGCCTTCTCTTCCAGCACCTAGTAAAAATCAGGAACTTGTTCAAATTTAGAATAATTTGGAACATGATTTAGAATGGTACTTCCCTTACAACATGCCTCATAGCCAGTATCACTGCGCTAATGATACACATGTGTAAACTTATATAATCTAGAATGGTTCCAGATGCAAGCCTTCAACAAGCCCACCTGAAGCAGATAACCAAGAAAGTCCAGAAGCTCCTCCATAGGAAAATATAATTGTTCTTTGGCATTGAGGACTTCTCTGCAATCAACCAACCTATAGATGATGAAAAGAGACCATCCATCGAGGTTATAGACAACACAAGATATAAAAGGAGAATGCTTGAATTTGATGCACAAGTTTCAATTCCAACAAAACAAGAAGATCCTCAAAAGTAAAAGGAATCTACTAAGGCACCCACTAGTAAAAAAACTCAAGTTCTAGTGTATGAGGCTTCATGAAAAGCTCCTCCTAAAGTGATGCACGCCCCTACTTTAGTAGGTCAATCCTCTATGCCTAAACAATCAAGGAAATATGTTGTTGTTCCTAAAATGCTTAAGTCACTAGGCCTTTCATTTAGCATCATGGATTATATGAAAAAGATAAACATAAATGTCATAATGTGGGATACCCTAACTATTCCATCTCAGTGTGACTTTTTGCACGAGGCTCTGGCCCAACTTCCGTACATTGATCCAATTATTCAAAAACCACGTGCTTCTATTAATATATACCAGACAAAGGAGAAACAAGTAATTAAAGTAGTTAAAACCCCACCCTTCTATATGTATTTGATCTTAGGAAAACATCTTGTCCATAACTGCATGATTGACTTAGGTGTTAGTACTTATTCATGCCTAAGAAGACTGTTGATGTATTAGGTCTTAAGTATACCCCCCTGATAAAAGGAGTCGTGAAACTTGATGGTTCAAATGTCACTACCCTAGGAATCATCAAAGATCTTAATTTAACTCTCCATGCATATCCAAGCCTTACCATAACTCAAGATTTGTTTATCATTGACCTACCTCCTCTTTTTTCCCTATGTCTATCAAGAGAGTTTATTGCAAAAGTGGGTGGTTATTTTTCCTTTGATTTTTCTTATATGTTACTCAAGACAAGGTATGGTATCCATTTTACCATACAAGCTGAGCTTATATTTTCTTATCATGTGGAGTCATACAATTCATCCCCCTGTGCCAACTGCCTAATCCAAGAAAGACAAGACCAAGTTTCTGAAGAGCATCCTATTCCTCATCCTCTACCTAACCTTGTGCTAGATGAGTGGACAGAAAGGAACCAAAAATTTTACCCATATGTTGAAGAGATAGAATATTTTTAAAATGGGCTTGAAAACTACTATATCCTTGAAGAAGAAGTTGTGCTGCCACACACGCTCAAGAAAGACCAAGTAGAACCTAGTCTATGGAATTTATACTTTGATGGTTCTAGAAGCAGAAATGGTGTAGGCACATGAGTTGTTCTCATTTCTCCTAAGGATGAGAAGTTATTTTTCATGCATAGGTTATAATTTACATGTTCTAACAATGTGGTAGAATATGAGGCACTTGTGCATGGTCTACTTATTGCTAAAAAGAATAATATTAAGGCGTTGCAGATCTTTGGGGACACTAAATTGGTTATCCACTAGGTTACCAACAAGTTTGTGGCAAAGAATAAGCTTTTCAAAGCTTATACAAATAGATTTTAGTACCTCCTTGAGATATTTGATGCTCTAAATCTACAGGTGGTGTCATGTAAAATGAATAAGGAAGTTGAACAAAGGGCTGCACTTGGTTCACAGTTCTTTCATGCTGAGGAATTTGTCAAGGGAAACACTTAGAACATTAAGATGGTGATTAGACAATCCATTCAAGATAAAAACATTGTAGTTCCTCTAACATGGTTGATATGTATGATGAATTATGTACTTGAAGTTGTAAACATTGATATGTGATTCTTGTTTGAAGATAGTGTACTCTTGTGAACTAATAAATCATGTTTTCTTTAGATGATATGTTATCTTTAGAAAATAGATACAATCCTACCATGTTTATTTTGAGTTTAAATTGAATTATTTCATTTCTTGTTATGTTGAATGTCCACTGCATGTGGAAAGGGGAAATTTATTTGGCCTAAACTCGTTCATAGTCTTTATTACATTTGAACATCTTCTTCAATATTTATGATTTATGATGTAGGATAGCTTTACATTGGATCAATTTAAGTGATCTAAGGCATGCTTTCAATTTTATGACGTTAAGGTCATCTTAACTGAGCTAGGAAGAAGGTTGTATTTATGAACCCAGGCTGCCACGGGATCACTAGTGATCTCTTCTTCTCATGTCCTTCTTAAGAGATCCAAGAACATCATTTTGATGATTCTTTCGGTAATGTTGATTGGTAATTTAAATGATTATTAGGGAAACCAAATTAAATATAAGTTCCTAATATGTTATCCTATCCTAAGTTGTTAGATGTTTTTATTAATGTGGTTGGTTATTAGATGAGGGTAATCCTAAACCATGTTTCTAAGATATTCTAAGACTAAACTAATAAAATTTACGTAAGGACCTAAGCTGGTTTCTAATCTAATGTTTATGAGCCTAACCTAAGGGAATGGGATATCCTAAAGGGGATGGCATGGATGACATAAGGAGGGAAAATGGTGGCACCAATCTCTAAGTATTTAAGAGGTTTTAATGTGGCATTAAACTCTTTGTTACCGCCAATTTTGGAAAGTGCATGGAAGTTTGGAGGAGGCTGAGTTTTCACCTTTGCTAAAGTTTGGTTGCATGGAGTTTTAAACTTTAGTTATAGCCAATAAGGAGTTGGAAAAGGTGGGAGATAAGATAAGGAATTTGTCAGTCTTGTTTGTATTAATTGATCTTGGCCATTGCGAAAAATTCCTAGGAAATATGAGAAGTTGGAGAAAAAGGTGGTTTTTGGTTTTCATTATTTCATTTGGTTTTTGTGAGATTTGTAGCTCTACATGTGGTTTTTCATTTTTCAAACCTCTTGTTTGAATCTGTGCATGCCTATTTTTACCTTGCATGGTAGTGATGGTAACGGAAATTAAGAAAGGAAGTTATAAGAAGAAGGAAAATAAAGTTTTAGAGCCTGGTTTTTGGCATTTTCGTGGAAATCTTACCATAGAAGTTCTGCTTGAATATTTGTAACAAGGAAAAGAAGACAGGAGCACTATTAGGCATGATAGGCCCTATCTCTTTAAATATCCTACTTTTATTGACATTTTTTCATTAAAAGAAATCTGCTCTTTTTGGAATCATTCTAGTTCTGGTGATTGTGTTTCCTCTTTTAGATTATTTGGTGTTTCTTGATTTGGTTTCATGTGGAGGCATTATGATGTTGTGCATGTTGTGTTAACTATGAAATTTGGGTTGATTGAATGACATATGTGTTCAACTTATTGCTTAAGAACTTTCTTAGATATTGATTCAAGTCTGTGTTTTTATCTCTGCTCGATGGTTTACTTTGACTGGGTAATGTGTAAGTGTATATAGTTTTCTGATTTTTGTTGAAATATGTTGATTTTAGCTTAGAATGCTCTTCTTTTATGAATTTTTAGAGACTAATTTTGTAAGAGGAATTCATCATGGCAGTTTGAGGTATACCCCTTTGTTTTAGGAGAAACTTTGTGTTCTTCATTTTGGTTGGTTTCTTGTTGATAATAGTTGTAAACCAACAATATTGATCAACTATATCATGTATGTACCTTTAATTGTATAAATCATTCATCTGTTACTATTTGGGGTTATGAATATATGTATCCTCACCATGAAATGGAAATTGTATAAAATCTTTTGTTTCATTTGTAGAACCCATGTTTGGGAGACTGTATCTTTCTTGAAGATGAATAGGAAGGTATACCTGTTGAATGCTTTTGATTTTTGTTCTCTTTTACTAATTCGTTTATTATTACCCATTCTAGGTTATGTTGTTGCTATAGGTAATATTTTTTTGATCTTATATGGGTATTCAAATTTTTTCTAACAATGGAAGTGCATTTATATTTAAGGAATACTGTTTTGATTTATATGTCTACTTTGTTGGTCGTAATTACAATCCTTCTTGGTTGGACCAGTTGTTGCAAAGACTTGTATCTGATTCCTCTTTATATTTGAGTAATTTGGAATGAATACCTTTGCGAGTTAACTTGGGAAATAAGTAACAATAGTATGGAATGTTTTAAGTTTACATTTAACTTATAAATGTTTAAGAGGAGTTTTAGGTTTGTATAAACCCTGATATTCTTCTTAAGAGGTTATAAACTCCATTTTATGGATACTCTTTTTGATTTGGTACCAAATTTAGAATTGATGATTCCTTTGAAACTTTCTAGGTTGTTCACCCTGTGTTACTTTTGTTTTTAACTTAGTCCTCACTTAGATTTTATGGCTTCCAGAGAGAAGTTGGACCTTCCTTTTTTTATTATAGATCTGATTGTACTTGAATCTTTATGTGTGATCATAGTGTTCCCTCGACCTTGATGTAGATTGGTCTGAGTGTAAGTTTGATCCCTAGGAATGTTATGGGTCTTGAGATTTTTCTGAACTTGTTCTCTTGTTCCTTTCTTTAATTTAGAGATTAATTAGTTTGAACTTACATGTAGTTTAAATGATTTCTCAATTCTTCTTTGGTAGCTTATGGGAAACCACTTATATGTAGATTTGGTTACTTTTGGGAAGCCTGGAATATTAGTTTTTTCTTAATATTTTAATATCCTAACTCTGAAATGAATGTAGACCCACTTGATCCATTACTGTGAGCTATGTTGTTTTTTTAGGTTTGCACCAATTCTATTGTGTGGTTAGAATTTTCTTATCTATGATGTTTAGACTTGTTCTTGATCAATTTAATCCTTGGACTCTGAGATGTGCCTGAGTTAGGTAATATTGTTTGATGGAATGTTGTTCAGATTCTTGTTTGATCTTACAGTCATAATACTGGTTGTTAAATTTTTGAATAAATAGAACAACATACTTATTATAGAAAGGTAGTTGTTTATAGCAATGTAATTCTTCTTGAAAAGACAAAATAGGTTGAGTTGTGGAACTTAAGTTAGAAAATTGATTGAGAAGTTAATATTTAGTTAGAAATATGAAATTATTCTTTCTTAAATATTGTTGTTTGGATGACTACCAGGTTGTAATGAGTTCATATTTGTGTTTGAGATAGAATTAATTATGTTCATTTAATTAGTTCTTACTTAAGAATTACTTATTATAGGTTCTATGATCTGTCTCTCTCCTTCTTGGTTTTTTAATGTTTTAGGAAAGTCTTTCTGTTAACTTTAATTTTTGATTTTAGAACTGTTTCCTTAACAACAAGGTTCATTTTGTGAAATAGTTAGATAAAATCACCTTGTTTTAAGGATATAGCGTTTATCATGCTCAGTTCACATGATTTGACTCTTGCTAAGAATTTTGTAGATGGATTTTGTAAAAGATGAAAGGAGAAAGACATATATAAAGTTACATATGTTTTACTAAAGAAATTATCTTTTTTTTATGATGACTATGTAGCGACACTTACTTCAAATGTACTTTTGTCGAGAAAAGAAGATGTATTAAAACTAGTCTTATATTGATGCAATGACATTTTTGTAATACTTGGAAATATTCCTACGTTCAGTGAGTGGATAAATCTCTTTTGATAAATGAATTTCTTTGACGATTATCGATTACTGATTTACTTATGAGACTT
This sequence comes from Taxus chinensis, assembly GCA_019776745.2. NCBI lineage: Eukaryota > Viridiplantae > Streptophyta > Pinopsida > Cupressales > Taxaceae > Taxus > Taxus chinensis. The sequence continues at coordinate 619,639,325 of CM034149.1, read as the reverse complement.
TCATGACATAATATGTGTAATATTGCTAAGTAATATCATTCATGATGGGGGAAAATTTAGACATTTATGTGATTTGGGATTACATAACTTATTAGATTTTATTATATATAAGCATCGTGGATTAAGGATATACACTTATAGTTGATTTCATTTCATATGAAAGAGTACAACTAAGTTGATACTTTTTGGTAGATCCTTAAGTAGTAAAATGGGAATATGATTGGATTATATAAATGAGTTTGAAATATATGTTATACTAAAGTAGATGAGTATTGTTTTCATAAATAGGACATAGGTTCTTAATAAGGAGAAAAGGATATACTCCTTGTAACTAAATGAAGATATTTATTTGATATATTGTATGGGTTTGTGATTAAATCACAGAATGAGTGGCTGTGTTTTCCTTAGCTGATTCTGTAACTGAAACATGAATGTTTAAAAAGGATAGTAACAAGATTTAGACTTACGGAATTGTGAATTCTAAAGTAAAAGTTTCAATAAGCTTGTTAGGAGCTAAAAATGAAGTAAAAATATTTATATATCACACTTTCATAACATTGAGTTCAAACACGATGACATATGAAATAAATAGATAATATTAAGATGAACCTAAGCATGAATACAAAGTGTTAAGGAAGGCATATTTTATCTGCATACCTTCCTTTCATGTATAATACATCTCATAACCTTCTTGGGTTAAATGATACTTAATAGACCCTAAAAAGTGTTTTTATCATTAACTATAAGATAATAGTTGAATGAGTTAATAAACTAATATTCTTAAGTATGTTAGTCTAGTTGAGAAAACTTAGCTATGTTGTAACATAGCAACTACAACAAATTACCTTCATAATGACATGGGTAATTACGAGTATTCTATGATGCAGTTAACTATGCTTCAAGACCCCACTTAGTTCGATTAACTTGATTGACATAAATGGAATTTTGGTTTGTGGTTCCACCCTAAACAAAGATTGAAACTTGAGCTAGTGTAGTGGTCCACTCATGTTGACTTAGGGTGACTATACACACCCAATCGAACTAATTCACTTGAGTATGTCTATTCATCCTTAGTCATCAAGAGTACTCTTCCACACTAGTGCATGTTTCTGGTGTGAAAATTTGAATCATATTGGGTTGACAAAAGTCAAGAAATACCATTCTAGATAACAAAACAAGTGTGGTGAAGGACATATTCCTTTCGATGAGTATTTCATCCTGGAATGTAAACATGGTAAACATGTTTTAAAACTTTATCCAAAGTATCGAATACTGTTGGTTGTGTTGTCCTATGTCACCTAGTCTAAGATATAGGATTTTAGATGAATATCAGTAACAGGTATTCAGATAGGCTTTTTAGACAGAACACTTGGGTACCCCTAAAAGGGTAAAGGAACCAAGTATACAAATTATTCAATTAACATGAGTGATCAGTTTAATACCAAGTCATGGAATGTGAGATTGGTGTTTCGCCAAGTCATTATAGTTGCATATGGTTTTCTGTTATGAGATGGATTAGCAATGGAATGTGTGTTTTGAATTATATTAATTTAGAGTAGAGAACATTATGTAAAAAAAATTCTCTTGTTTCTAAAGTCTTAAAAAGTGGATGTTATAAACACTAGCTGGAAAATTTTTGACAGTGACACATATTGTCTAGTTCATCTAAAATGAAGTTGAGTTCTCATCAAGTATGCAAGCTGATTTGCATGACAGCTATGGTGACCAAGTAATGCAACTGAAGAATTTTTTTTTTCCTAAATGGATGGTCACATTAGATAAAATTTTTATCCCTGATGCTGAGTTCAAGGGTGAATAAAAGTATATATGCACCACGCAAGAAGACTTCTCCCCTGTCACTATTATGTGCAAAAAGGAGTTATTTCCCAGTAAATCTTGCAACGCACAATGAAAAATAGGTCTTCATCTCTCTTTGTCAAAAAATATAGTGATATATTATCATGGGATTATGAAGACTTCAAATGTTTTGATCCAAGTGTTGCTCAATACTCCATTGACCTTGATCCTAGTATCAATCCCGTCAGACAAAAGAAAAGACCAGTCAATCTAAATATAGATCCCCTCATGAGAAAGGAGTTATCCAAACTCATTGAGGAAAATAGTATTTTTCCCATCAAGTACTCTACTTGAGTCATGAATATAGTTCCAGTGCGTAAGAAGAATGGTGAAATAAGACTTTGTGTTGATTTTAGAGATTTGAACAAGTCATCTCTAAAGGATAATTATAATTTTCCTTCAATGGAGTAGATTTTGTAGACTCTGGCCGACGCATAAAGATTATCAATGTTGGATGGATACTTTGGCTTCAATCAGATCCAGGTCAAGGAATAGGATCAATTCAAAAAAACATTTACAACCAAGTGGGTAACATATGTGTATCATAAGATTCCCTTTGGTCTGTCAAATGTAGGCGTAACATTTTAGTGTGCCATGGACATTTCTTTTAAAGGTTACATCAATGAGTTCATCTTGGTTTACCTTAATGACATTACAGTCTTCTCAAAGCATAGCCCGGATCACATGGCACACCTAGAGAAATTATTTGAGAGATGCAGAAGGTATGGGGTATCTCTTAACCCCATGAAGTGTAATTTTGTATTGGCACGGGGCAATCTCTTGAGCCATATGGTTTCAAAGGATGGAATCAAAATTGATCCTAAGTGTGTTTAAACCATCCTAGCTCTTTCCCTTCTAGTGCACAAAATGGCCTTGCAGTCCTTCATTGGTAAGATTAATTTTGTTAGGTGTTTTATTCCTAACTTTGCGGGACTAGTTCGGCCCATCACCCTCATCCTTAAGAAGGACATAAATTTGATATGGATAGTAGAAGTAAAGGAAAGCTTTAACACAATCAAGCAAGAGATTACTTGTGTGCCAGCACTCATCAACCTGAATTACTCAAAGAATTTTTTCCTTTATACTTATAGCACTAATGCGACTGTTGTTGTTGTCCTAAAACAAGAAAATGAACAAAGGATGGAACAACCAGTGACTTTCTTTAGTCAAACAATAAAGGATTATGAGTTGAAATACAGTCTCATGGAAAATTATGTCTACATCATCATGTGTGTGCTCAATAAGTTCAACAATATGCTCGCCAAAAATCACATCAAGGTGTTATTTTATCACTCCAGTGTTAGGGACTTAATAATGGGAGAAGAAATCAGTGAAAAGAAAACACAATGGGTAGCTAAAATCATGGAGTATGATGTGACAATTAAATCCAAAAAACTAGTAAGAGGTAGTGCACTCTACAAGCAACTTACTGAGGATGCACACAATGAATCTAGGACTTCATTATTTCTTGATGAAGCTCTCCTGCATGAAGAACTTGAGTAGAATATAGATCCTGGCATGCATGACTAGATAAAGGACATGATAACATCCCTTTCTGAGGGCACATATCCTCTTAGCCATAATAAGGCAAAGAGAAAACATCTGAGGTTATAATCTATTCCTTATGTTTTGATTGTTGGAATTATCTTCAAGAAGAATATTGATGGTGTGTTGTCAAGGTGTATCAATGGCACACAGACTGAAAAATTGTTAGCAAAAATTCACAATGGATTCTCTGGTGGACACTTATTTGCCAAAAATATAGTAATGAAGATCATAATGGGAGGTATCTTTTGGCCTACTCTATTTGCAGATGCACATAAGTGGGTCACAAAATGCAAGGAATGCAGATTTTTTAGTAGGAAATAAGAGATTGGAAACACTTACCCTCTGATCAATTTAAACAAATCAACCTTTTGCAAAATGGGGTATTGATTTTATATGCATGATCAATCCACCTTTAAGCATTAGACATAGATGGGTGCTGAAAGCTACAGACTACTTTACCAGATGGAAAGAATTTTTCACCCTCAAGGAATAAACTGAGTCAGTCATCCTTGACTTTCTTGAAGGTATAGTCACAAGGTTTGGCATTCCTCAAACCATTATATCTGATAATGCAAAATCATTCCTTAGCACTAAAATCACCGATTGGGCTCTAAATATGGTGATCTATTTGAAGATTTCTTCCAAATATTACCCTCAAGGAAATAGTCTAGAAGAGTCAACAAACAAGAACCTTACCAAGATCATGAAGTGCACAATGAACATCAACCAAAGAAAGTGGCATACAAAGGTCATGCACACGCTCTAGGTAGATAGAATCATAGTTAAAAAAGTAATAGGAACTTTACCTTACATGATTGTCTATGGTAAGGAGGATACCCTTCCTCTAACTCTAGAGTTGAACTCATTGGTGCTTGCCTAATAGCTGAAGTTTGAAGGCACAGACTAGATAGAAATCATAATGGAAGAGCTAGTTATTATTGAAGAATCAAGGAACTCTGCCATGATCAAGATAGAACAACATCAGCAAACAACAAAGAAATGGTTTGACAGAAAGGCTAGGCCTCAAGCTTTCAAAGTTGGGGACTTGGTTTTGAAATGGGATGGTGACAGAGCTAAACCAGGGCACCATTAACAGTTTGATGCACTTTAGAGTGGTCCATATATCATCAGTTCATGCAAGGACGCTAAATCTTTTGAGTCAACTCATCTTGATGGAGGCGTGATGCAAATCCCAATAAATGGAATCTATCTCAAACCCTTCCATTAAGTTTGTTTCATCATTTTTTATATATTATAATAGTTTCCATTCTTCTAAGTGCGTTACACATACATTATTTATTTATACGTAAGTTTTTCTTCTCACGTGCTTCTTGTGTGCACTCTTGTTTCGCTTCCAGGATGCATTTTTTTCTTTTAGTAGTTTTTAAAAGTTTTTGTAGGATTCATAATAGAGGTATGAAATGATTCAAGTGACTCTAAAGGATAGTTCTTCAAAGACGAAGATAATAATTTCATGATTACACAATAGAATCCATGCCTAATGGATGCTACAGGCTACTGATCTCCTTCATCTAGTAGGAAGATGGCCCCAAAAGTCCCCAAAACTATTATCTAAATAACTCTCCTAGTTATTTGGACAACTTACATATATATTCTGGCTCTGAGACCTCCTTTACAGGTTGTGCGCACTCTGACTAAGTCCTTGGCACATTTTCATGGTTACAGTTTCCCTATGTGCCTTGCGTACATCCCTTCCTTTAATGCCTTCTTCCCTTCTTTTCATTTTCCTTTCCTTCCTTGTTCCATATTCCCCTTGCGCACACTCTATGTGCTTCCACCTTCTCTGCATTGCTTCACCTTCTGCTTGTGACTTAGACTCTATTTCCCAAAATTGGCTAAGTCCTTCACATCACCACATACCCTTTCCTCCACATGTGTTGCAATTACATGCACCTTCCTTCTCTCATCTTCCCATGCCTCATTCTTCCACGTGCATGACTTTGTACCCTCCTCTACATCATTTTGTGCCACGCCATTCTCTGACATGCTTAAGTGTTCCAGACACAACCAATCAAAGCATGCCAACAAGGAATTGAATCCTTACAACAAATCAATGATTGATATGTGGCAGAAATGACAAGAAGATTTACATAGTTAGTCATTGTTTCAACCAATCCACACATGCCACGTGTGCATATGAATCTGACAATATTCTAATAGCCATATGTTTTCCTACAGAGCTCCAATTGGTAGACACCTATTATCAATCGATAGATGCTGATGTAGGCTACAATGATAGACATTTAAATTCAAATTCTTGATAGATATGGTAGATGAAAGATGGGAAAACATCAATCTGGGAATTGATGAGCAGATCTGATTGCTCCAACCACCCGATTTGATGTGATCTACCTTCTTTTCTTCTCCAACACACGAAACAGACTTGGGGAGGTACATTTGATGGATTTACAGGTGGATTTGTAGGCATTGAATGCTTCTTGCTGGTGGTTGTATTTCAAATTCAGGTTTTCCCTCCTCTTCTTCTTCCATCGATTCATATATACATGTAAGAGTTGGTCTCATTGTTAATGTTGGAAATTTTGGATCCTTATGTACTTTTCTAAGGAATTCATATCTTTGTATTTTGAGTTGTAGACCTCTAGATCTAGCTCGTGCATGTGGATATCGGCCTTTTGTTCTATTGTAACAGATTGTGCATCCCTGGGAGTAATAGAAGCATTTTTTTTTGTTATTCTCTTCCTTAGCGTGTTTATATTTTCTTTCTTTCCTTCATTTTACTTTGTGTGCTTGTTGTGTCATTTTACGTCCCTTACATCACCATTTTCTAGTTATGTTTCATGTAAATTGATTGTGTAAATGTGTATTGGTCTATGTTATGCATGCCTAACATCCCTTAACACCCTTCCCTTCTTTTTCGCTTAGAACAGATGGTGTTATTCCCTCTTTTTATAATGTTATTACCTTACTTAAATTATTTTTCCTTTTGGTTATCCTTCTATCCCTGGTCCCTTGGAAATGTTAGCTTAGTTTTCCCTTTCAACAGTAGCAATAGAAATAGATAGAGGAACCTTCCTTCTCTGGAGATCCATCTAAAGTAAACAAGGTCGCACAGCTTGGCGATGGTTCCATTGTTGTCTCAAATGACTTGGTTATTCTAGATCTGAGACACAGGTGCAAATTTAACAACATGCAGAGCCCTTAGAACTTTAGATATGGGGAAATGCAAAATAATTTTTTAGTAGCAAAGGAAACAAAGTCAAATATGAACCATTAGAGATTAATGTTTTTTGGTCTTTGGCCCTTCCATGGCATAGGTGGATGAGAATATTCAATATTGGGTAAAGGATAACCACATATTGGCCTTCAAAAGTGAGATATTTTATCACCCATTTTTCCACATCTACCCATGGCTTAGGGAAAGTGCTTCTTTTTATGCCCTTGACCTTCCCTTCGTTATAGAAAAGTAACTCCAAATTTTCTATCCTCCCCACAACAAATGTTTTAATGATTTCAGAGTAAGGAGTCCTAAAATTTACCAATTTCCCTTCCTCTGGAATACAAGAAATTTGACTAATAATGGTAGAACTAAATAATAATTTTGTACTTTTCACTCTTGATTATCCTTAAAAAAGGTTTGCTGAAAATTCCTCTGTCATCATGGGGTTTATTTTTTCATATGAAAGCATAAAATCCATCCATCCCACTTTCTCGAACACTTCCTCTAACACCCCCGTTGTTTTATTATTATTTTTGTTATAAGAATGTTGGATTTATGACATGTTTCTTTAGTAGGTCTACATTCTATCTTTATCACTGTAAAAGGTCTAAATGTATGTACATTTCTATTGCAGGCTTGAGGAAGTGAGGTTAGAGCACTAATGATTAAACATGTTGTGTATAATTGATACTCAGATTCTATTTTTATACTTTACTATTACATTTTCGGTCTAAGTCTGACAAAGTATGTTTACTCTAACTCCTACCTATATACGTGTCACAATATATTGTTATACCAGATTTAATAGTTGACTGCGAATAAGTATGTTATCAAGCTTCATGTGTTATGGTAAGTGTACCACAACCTTATTATTACTGTTAGATACCTACTTACCATGGGATTGGGATGATGACATTTGATAAGATCAAACTTCATATGCTTGGGCAATATGATTTCATCTATTGCAGGAGCTAAAATATTGAAGGTGTTAGTTTGACAAGCATGTTATTATAACTTTTCATGAACTTAGAATAAGAATAGTATTCAATACACATATAAATTAATCACTAATGATTAAATATTTACAAATCTTGGACATAATGATGCAAGGGCCTCACATGAGGATTAAGGTTATTCCTACTATTGTTTTCGAACTTATGATTTTTTAAGCATGGCATAATGCCAAGGGGATCCTAACCTATTATAAAGATAAGTAGTTGTATTCAATTCTTACTATTATAAAACTATGTTAAAAGGATCCTAACGTTATACCAAATTAAGGTTGATGGTTTCAAATGTATTAAGGATGGTGTAAATTGATAAAGGTTAGGCATAAATTTTTATGGGCCTAGATCAATACTAAACTATAGTTTATTATTTTGAATTAATCAAAGCCTAGTGGTAAGGGTGAGTTATCACCCACCTCTGTCGCAGCTTGTACTAGTTGCAAATATTAATGGATGGTTCATTTAAGGAGCACCACTAACTGTTCATTACGGAGGTTAACCATAGAAAATTATTGTTATCATTCACTTCACTAAAATTTAGTGATTTACATTACGCTTATTAAAGTCACCACTAAAACTGAAAGGAACAAGTTAGATGTGGGAAAGGTGGAGGGAAATTTTGTTGTCCTCGCATGTAATAACTCTCTCAAAATTCATCTCCACATCCTCAGGGTAGACAAAAGTGGTTTTGGGGGAAAATAGAATTGTTGTTTTACTATTGTTGTTTTCTTTGGTGTTCGTTGAACTCCACATGTTTAATGGTGTCCCTATTTTGGTGCTCTCTGTCTTTTACTTGAATTATTTCATGTATTATGTAACTTTGAGTGAGATATTTAAGGAAAAAAAAATTAATATCTAAGGTCAATAAATAAGCATGGATAATGTTGGAAGGTTTTGGATTTCTATGGAGTTGATTATGAATCAGTCCTTACAAAGGAGAGTTTGGAAAAGAAGAAAAAGGAGAGGGTCACACTACTAGGCATGATGAGCTCTCTCTTCCTCTCTCTCTCTGTTAATGGCTTACTTCATTTATTATTATTGTAAATCAAAACTCTACAACTAATTCTGTTGGTTTTGTGGACATAGGTTGTTAGGAATTGTTTGTCTGACTGTTTCTTATCATTTACCCTTTCTATAAACCTTATATTATGCATTTGATATAACTAAGAATTGTATTTTATGAAATAAATACCCAAAAATATATGGGTATCAAATGATATATATACATATACGTGTAAATTAAATCCTTAGATTTGAGTTCGGGTATTCTATGTAATATAGTTTTCATTTCCTTATTTGGTTTCTTTGTGAGTGAAATCTCTAGAAATTTTATTCTGTTTACCATGGTTTGTGTTTGTGATATTTTCTATGGGTGAATGATAATTTTCTTCTGAGTATCATTGTTATAGCTATATCCATGGATTATGGGTGAATGATTATAGCTATATCCGTGGATTATAGTTTTTATAAAAGGAAAACCCAGAAGAATATGGGTATCGTTGTTTATGTATATGCAAACCTTCATCGAATCCTAAGATTGAGCTCAGTTATTTTGTGGTTTCATTCTTGAAATCTTATCTACTTTTTCATTCAACTAGTAGGTAAAATATCAGTTATTTTGGGACATCCTGCAAGTCATAATAGTCAACATTTTCTCCCTCTCGGGGTTGGTTTTTGACCCAACTATTATTTTTTGTCGATATTGGATTTTTGGGTGAATCTGTGAGCTCATTTTTATTTGTTCCTGAGTCACTATTTAATATACACAATTCTCTTAGACAATGAATGAGTTTATATCGAATGGATTGATACTTAAGTGACACAAAGTCACACATGTAATCACTCTATCCTTTCACTTTTGACTGGGATCTCAAGCTTTAATGCTTAACTATGTAAGAGCCCTCCCTTAGAAGTTATATTTATAGGGGTTCAGTTGGAATCTTGTGGAATATATGTTTTGTTTGTTTTTATGTTGGAAATTGAGTGAGCTTTAACACCTTCGTAAGTTTTAATTTAAAATGGGATTTACCTAGTTATTGTCAAACTGTTATTATGAAGTTATTAATATTCTATGAATATTATAAGCCAAAGATTTTTTGTTGGCCAAGGGGTTTTGGAATGGTCTTCTCTGATGGAGTTGAAATCATTGATTAGACATTTTTATTTGTCTCGGGTTATTTGTTTGGTTGTTGGGTGTTTGATACATTATATTGAGGAATGGGCTTGGGACCATGGTTGACTTAAGGTAAAGAGAAAATTATCTTAAAGTTATTGAACCTATACCTGTACTCATGGCTTATATACAATGCTTGTTACTGAATATCATATTACCAACTAAGTCTACCCTAATTTGGTTAAGATAGGGTAATTAATGTTTTGATGATACTTATATATATTTGATGATAGATACTTGTTTCAGCTTAGGGAAATGAGGATTCCCTTAGTTATAATACACCTATAAATATCAACACAAAGCACTAAAGGCTCTCATAAATCTTATTAAAGTAGTTGCACATCATTTAGAGTAGCCACTACTATAGGTTTGAATCAATCAACTAGGTCAAATAGTCTATATTCCTCCATTTCCAAGAATTTAAAGGTCATAGGGTCATGTTTTAACAAAGAATAAGTCACTCCAAAAATGGTTAAAGGTATTTAAGAGACAAAAGGGTTTAGGCTAAAAGGTCAAGCACACCACATCACACTACTACCATATCGAGTACATTTTCTACTCTATAGTTATCATATTACATTTGTGTCAAGAGACACATAGGCACATATAGGGGGTAGATTTTATTGCCTTTATAGTTATAAAAGAACTATGAGAACTACATGAGGTTTGATCCCACTTGAAGGGATATAATGCAACACTTGGATTGGATCGACATGAATTGAATGCTGATAGAATTTTAGTCATAGCCATGCATTGATTTATCCTTTTTTTATTCAATGATATGCTAAAGGGTATTGTAGGTATGTAGGGTTTTAACTTATTACAGGTCATTATAGGTTACATCTAGGCTATGTCAGCTAGAGAAACATACACCGACATATGTTTCCAAGAAAATAAATCATGGGATGAGTTCCAAAATCTCACTACAAGTAATTATAAGACTGTACAAAAGAAATTAGGACTATATAAAACTAGTTGAGACCATTATAAGTTGTATAGTCCTACATCAGAGCAACTTATAGCTACAGTATAAAAAAACATTTTTAGGTTCAGATAATCTTATTTACCTAGTTTACATATCTAGATAACCTTTTTTCCAATATTTACAACTAATTATTCATCTCTTCTTATATTTTTGAACTTTCATTACATTTTTTATTATTATTACAAGTATTAATGCATTATTCTAATTATACATGGTTAATTATAAATTGAGTAATTCAAAATAAGCCCCTTTAACAAACTCTTATATCCTATATGAATACATATCCACACCACATATCTCATATATGTTTTAGGGTGTAAAAATTTTGTGAACCTAATCCTTTATCAAATTTATCACTTTCTTCATCCCCTAGTTTCCCTAGGGTTTCGTATCCACTTTGTGTATTCAAATTTAATTCTTATTCCCATCTATTACATTCCCTAAATCTTGTTTTCACTTTTTGTTAGGGTTTCATGATTTTTCATTCCCTTTGGATATATTTATAGGGTTTCTTATTTGTCAACATATATTTTATTACTTCTAGGGTTAGTTATCCTTTGTTTAGTCATGGATTTTGGTAGGGTCCTTTCCATGTGGAATCATAAGGGCTACCATCTCTATACCTAGGTCCACATCTCTTATGAGATCGTGACTAAATATATTGAATATTTTTATCATTCTATTGGTACTCTTAACCCTATTTATTATTTCCCTTTGCATCATTTTTAAGATCATCCTGAAACTTGGGTTCAAATTATAGTTATTTTGTGAGGTTTCCTTGTAATTTGAGATCATTTCTATCACTACACAATGTATCCACCCAACTATAAACCTCCCAATTTGACTCCTAAAGTTAATGTCACTCACCACTACATAATTGATTATATTTATATAATTGTATATCATAACTCACAACCCAAGTTATATCAATGCCCCATACATATTATGTCTTAGAGACTTTGTTTTCTTGTGACGAAGTAGTTGAGACTAGATCTCCCAATTCACCCAAGATATGTTCTAGTATGAGATTGATGTTTTTTTTTATTGAATTATTAATTTTTATTATTTTCATTCTCTTATCATTCATCTTGAAATTTTTTATGATTCTAATAATTTAGACATTACTAGGGAGCTAACACCTAGTGTAAATGGTTATTTTTGTCTTCTCATCTTCTAGATACAACTAATGTTGAAGATGATTCCAATATTTATGATCATGATGATGTTTGGCCTCTTCCTCCACTTAACACAATAAATTATGGTGTTTCTTACTCTTCTAATAGTGATAAATTTTTTTATAATGATGATGAATGTAAAAATGTGTGTTATCCTCCTCCTCCCATAGATGATGATGCACATGTCAAGTTTGTTATTTAAAGTAATAATTATATTTATATTGATGTAACTCATCAATTCAAAAATAATATTCATACATGCGATTCTTCTCTTTCTCATGAATACAATAATAATGCTTTTATTTGTGTCTCTACTCTTCCTAATGAATGAAAAAATCATATGCATATATGTGTCTCTTGCATGCCTCTTATAAATGCTAATTTGAAAAATTCTAATATGAATTATGTGTCTATTAGGGAAATGGAACATGTTAATGGTTATAATAATGACATATTTCATAAGGCTATCCTAGAGTTTATTAAAGTATTACAACATGATTTTAAAGTTTGAATCTAAGTTATGAGTATAGAGATCAAATATCTTGAGGCTGAGATCAAATACATAATAAATTCAATGCACAAAAATTCCAATTATGTCTCTACACATATCGAGCACTTTAAATTTTAGACTTGAGGAAATAAATATGATATACATGATACACATGCTTCATATTTTTCTTTTAATCAAATTAACTTACTACATAGAGGTAATTATTTTTATATTCCAAGAAATAAATATCATGTACTAAGGAAACATCCATAGAAATCACCTCTTTGGTTTGATAAGAATGATAGACCATGTGACATTCTATATGAGCTACTTGATAAGATATTAATCCATTTTGTACCTAACTATTATTATCCTCTTTATATGCTTAATGGGATCGAAGGAAATTGATTTTATAACTATCATGGAATCAATGGGAATCATGAAAATGATTGTTATGATTTAAACCATACAATACAACTTGAGAATAAGGGAATTATTTATTTTGATAAATGATATTCTAATCAATATTCATCTCTTAATTAGACGCATAAATTTATGGATGTTATGGTCACCCAATATGGTTCCCATAACAATGTACTACTTTTTCAACCTCCTATGAGAGATGTCTCACAGAGTGGGGCCTATCTTATTAAATCATCTCAAATCACAAAACCTAAATGGGTACCCGAAGTTCACACATCTATACCAGATGAACATAATATGATACTAAATAATACAACTTCATATAAAGTACAAGAGCCATATAATACTAAAGTAGATATGAAAGTAATACATCCTTAGAAACTATGACAATACTCATTCACATAGAAAGAATCAATCTCATTGCAAGAAACATATCATATTATTTTGTAAATGGAAAAGGAAGTAATATAGAAATAATAAGAGAAAAGGGCCAAAGAATAGTACAAATGTAATACAAGAACTTGTCCATGGGTTTAGATAAATTAGATGATGCAAAAGCATAGTCTAGGGGAAACAAATAGAAAAAACCACAAATAATATTATTTTACCATTTTATTAGTCAATTCAAAAAATGACATGACTTTGCTATTGATAACTACAATAATGATTATGAAAAGTTTGATATGTTAGATGAGTGTTTTTTCATGTTAAATTTCAATCCCATTGATGATGATTTTTTTATTATCTACATGGGTATTGGAACATACTGATTAAATGATTCTAAATGCAAGATTAAACAATCATCTTCTATTATAGATGCTAATCAGAAAGCAAAACAAGTCATAATACATGAAACATACATCACTATTTTCAAAAAATGGTTTCTAAATAAAGAACCACCACAACATGATATACCTGCAAAAAATTCTTTTTCGATAAAAGCATTACTTATTTCTCAACATCTCACTATTGAGTATAAATATGCAAAAAGGGAAAAATATAACACCCAATATATTTACCTTTTCATCATCTTGATGTGTTACTATAGTAGCACCTTCTTGCCAATATTAGAAAAATTCAATGAAAAAAACATTCAAGCACCTAAAATTACATTTGATATACATATATTTTTCCTAATAATGATTTAGTACTTCTAGTAGGTCTTTTAATCCTCATATGATATTCAACCATTGGATAAATTCACTAATTCAGAATCACTTCTCAAAAACCTAGTGGCATATGAGGACCTCCCTTAATTATTTATCAATAATAGGTTTCCATGCACTATACATGCACCCATGTTCTTTGGTGAAGGAGATACTTCTGATATTCCTGCTAACAATTTTGATGTTATCCTTACTCAAAAAAAGTTATATCAAACCAATTCAATCACAATGATTGTTATGAACACATAAAAATAACTATTAATAGAGTATAATATTATGAAACATGGTGCTCAATCAAAAGTACTATACACATACTACTTATAATGATTATGTCCCTCATCGACCTTTGATTAAGTCCTCTATTGCACATTTTATTCTAAGTGGGCATTTCCATCCCAAGTATCATATGAAACACTATGAATTCTACATAGGATACACCATATTATCAGTATTTTTTATGACATATGTGAGTCTCAATCCTCCTCCACCTTATGGGTTCACGCATGCCTCCTTATGAGGACCTCATTAGGTAGTTTTTGTGCTACCTCCTTCCCTGTACATAACGACTTTCAAATAGACAAAAACATTTAAATAATCATATAAGATAAATTTTTTTACATATTTGTAATAAAACATGACCTATTTATGACTTGATTGGCTATATTGTTACTTGATATATGTTATTTTTCATATTGTCTTGATAGATAACATATTTCTCTATATTCTCCTAACACAAGTGCATTCATGAGGTATATTGAGCTTGATGTAAGAAACATAAAAATTTATGCACAATGATAGGTTTCATCTTAATCCCTTCCTAATAAACTAATATTTAGGGGCATCCACAACATTATTCAAGTGATTTTGTTTCATTACAATTATTTTCTCCTTCCTTGTTTAACTTGATTACAAGTATTATGTATATGTTACCTTTTTTAGCTAACAAGACTAACACGTGTCTTGTGCATAACTAACATATTTTCCTTGATGATATTTTTCACTACTATCGTCTTTTATACTTGGGTAAGTGCAGCAAGTTGGGGGACTAAAATGGGGTCATAAGTGGATGTCATATTGTAAAAAACAACAAAATATCAATTTGCAGGGATTATTAGCAATATGCACACTCAAAATTGGAAAACGTTATATAAATATGAATCATAGCATCCAGAATCTAGTTTCTAAAATACTAAAGTTTTTTAAAAATGGACAAGTTTAGCTATATTAAACACTCAAAATTCAATGACTTGGTATTTTTTTTTAAAATGCCTATAAGATTGTAGTCCGTTTGCCACGATTTGGATGACCAAAAATTGATATATATATTTTTCCTTTGGTGAGAAGTTATATGCTTTTATCTATCTTGGGATATATTTTATTTTGTGTTTTTTTGAGCAATATTTTATTTTTTATGATTTTTTCCATGAAAGTGGTCTAAAAATATAAAGAAAACAGAGCACTTTCCGTTTGCCCGCCATAACTCGATTAAAAAATATTGAAATCAAATAATTTTTTTTTTGAAAATGTATATAATTTCACCATGGCTGGGATGGTATAATTTTTATCACATTCTGATCAATGAAACATAATTTGTAGTCTTAAACGTAGACATAAACATTCACGCAAAAAAGTGTCTTAAAGACCTATTATTAGTAAAAAATTATAAAATGATATTTATCCTATTCTATTCACTTTAAAATCAATATTTATACAAAGCTAACAGTAGCCCCTATGCAATGGTACCATTTTTATGACATATTTTTGAATTTTTGGCATGGTTCAAGTCCACATAAGACTGAATTTGATGTTTTGTTGCTTTTGATGTAAAATTCAAGATTTGATGTCCACTTAATTTTCCCCCAACTTGCTGCACTTACCCTTGTGTCTTACGATTATTTGTCATTTTGACTTTTCCATTTAGGATAATCAATATGTTCATTGATTCATTGACATTCATTATTCCTTAGACTATTGACATTATTTGTGCGACTTGAGTAAACATTTCATTATAAGTTCACACTTAGGTTTGATTATTCCCTTGAAAAAATTCAACAAAAATACCTTAGTGAAATTCTCATTTTCTATGGCCCCCACAATAAGAATGGGAGCTAAGAAACAAGCATGGGAAACATCAAATGAAAAAGGATCAAATACCTTTATCGGTTATGATTTAGGACCTTTATTCTTCATTGAGAAGGAATACGATGAAATGGTAGATCGTAGTGGTGATGAGTTGGGATCACCACAGGCTGAGTTCGAGTTTAACCTCTTTGAATTAGATGAGTTCCTATTTCTAAACAAAGATAAAGTTCTCACAAGATTTGTGGAATTAGGTGATAGAATTCCAAGTGAACATAAAAATATTCACCTACAAATAATGCTAATGAGTAATAACACCCCCTCATTAATATGGATGAAATTTTATGACATGGACAAGCCTCCACCTCAAACACTCAACATGAAAAAATGGGTGGTTTTAAAATTCCACTCATGTGATTCCCACGTAGGATAAGAGTGGAACATGAAAACATAGAGTAACCTCCTTAACATGAAAATGAAAACAAACCTCCAAAAGAAGAAATCACTATATAACTACAAATTCAACACCTTAGTCAACAATTATCTTTTATAGTGTCCCATGTGTAAAAATAGACAAACAAAAATGTGCATCGGGAAAAAACTAAGGTTGGAAATAGTGAGCTTCACACAAAATACCAAGAGGGAGAAACGTTGAAATGTAGTCACGTGTATATGCTAACTTCCCCCACTAAAGAAAAACTTATTTCACAAGAGATATAATATATGAAAGCAAAGCTCACAAACCTTCAAGAAAGCAATGTAGGACATAGTAATAAGTATCAATATGAAGAGCTATGCCTTTATCCATTTGATAAGGCTATGCTGTGTATACCTCTTCCTAAGAAATTTGATGAATACCAAGGGAAAGGAAAACCATGGGATCATGTAAAATATTTTTACATGGTATGTCAAGAAGTGGCGTATAATGATAATTACCTCATATGACTATTTCCAAGAAGTCTAGGTGACAAGACTTAGATTGGTTCCTTCACTTACCTCGTGGGTCTATTGTCACATGGCAGAAACTAGTGAAAAAAAAAATTCGTCATTTCTCCTCTAATGTTGAAAGTGACGTTACCATGTTAGACCTATGTAATGCCAAACAATGACCAAATGAAACCTTTGAAAGTTTCCTACAAAGATGGTGAGGGCTAGCTAGTCGCTTCCCTTTTTCGATCCCTATAAAATAAATTTTTATCATCTTTGTAACAAACCTAAATCTAGACATTGCATTTCACCTACAAATACATTATGTTAGAAACTTTGAAGAGGTAATTGAGAAGGGTACACAAATATAAAATCCTCTAATCACAAAAGGGACACTCAAACCCTTTTCAAAAGACATTAAGTCTTCAAAACCTACAGACAAACCCAAAATATTTAATAAAAACAAGAACGTTGTAGGAGATGGAATCATGAATTCTAAAAACATACAAGTATTCCAAGTTGGTCAACATTTTAAATAGACCAAAGGGATAATCCAACCACCAATTAAACAAAAAGCATTCACTCCCTTGACAGACTCATTTTGCACAATCTGAAAATAACTAGATGAATTCAACCTAGTGACATATCCTACAATGACACCTTTTGTTGATAATGCACCTATACCTTTATGGTATAAGGAACATGATTATTTTGATTTTCATTGTGTAAAAGGACATAAGACATAAAAATGCTTAAGACTATGCAACTTCATCCAAGATTTTATCGATAGTGGGGAGATAGAAGTTGATTCACCAAAATCAAATCAAATGATAAATCAAAAGATGGGAATATTCAAGGAGCCTTTCCCAAAACATGGTAAACCAGGAAAGAAAAATATAGACTAGGGAGAGTCTTCCCAAAGTTATAAAGCCACAAATTATGTTTATACCAAAACCGATAACAATCAATATTACTCACTTATTGGATGTGTTCATTTTTCTAATGAGTGTTTCAATACCATTAGGATCAAGGGTAAAGATTGTGTTGTGCAAAGAAGGCATGCTCGTCTCATGATCTGAGAACCTCCTTTGTCTACCCCTCATGATAGTTAGTATAATATCATAGACCAACATGAGAAGATGTATGCTAATACTTCAATCTTAGATCTTCTTAAAATATCAAACGTACATAAGGAAATCCTTTATAAATATCTCCAGGGGTTAGGAGTGTTAACTAAAGTATATCCTTCTCACTTACACGTTGTGGTGGAAAATATTGTACCAAGTGAACAAATTGCATTTAACCACAATGAAATTCCTAATGAAGATCACACATATAGCCTCCCTCTTTACATATAAGTATTTTTTACTCACTAAAAGATAAAGAGGGTGCTTGTGGACAATGGTTCAGAGTTAAACATATGCATGTTGAATCTAATTAAACATTTGGGTACACAAAAGAAGAGCTAGAGTCCCACATTATCACCATAAATGCATACGACAATGCAGAATGGGAATCAATGGGTATAATAACACTTCTGATGGAATTAGGGATCACTTGTCACAACATGAAGTTTCATGTCTTAGAGTTGGAACTTCCATATAGTATGCTTCTTGGATTTCTATGGATTCATGCCATGGAGGCCATACCATCACCATTTCAAGATCCAAAACCCTTCACCCACCACAGAGATATCAATATCTTTACACATAGGGGTGTATATGAATGTACCTCTACTAATATTGTTTTCCCCTTTCAATCTGAAGATCTTAAATCATGAGTAGATTAAAACTCTCTAATTTCTTGTGCTCATGGTGCTACTACATTTTCATCTCCCTTTGATTCATGGGAGATGAAAATTATGGATTATGGTTTTGGAGAATATAGCATTCAACATGCTCTCCTAGTCTTAGATTTATCCTTGACAACTAACACAAGGCAATCCCAACTACCACTTCAAACAACCTTGACATGAAAAAACAATTGGGACATTCTTACCTAGTGGTATGCTTGTAGAAGAGAAATTTCTAGACCCACCTACAACTTGGGTCCCTGAGGACACTAGGCATATCTATTATGAAGCGCTAGGATATACAAATTCTAGTAGAATGATGTAATCCATGGGTTATAAAGGCCTTGGATGTGGAAAATTTAAACAAGGGATAAGGGAGCCAGTCCCACTTCCACAATTCAAAATAGGGAGATATGGTATCGGCATTCGACCCTATGCATTAAGAAGCTACTTGCTCTAAACATGAGGATAGCTCTGTTTATTCAGATAGGGGCATAAATTCCTAGCATAGCCAATATGAGCATCTTACTTCTATGAACATTTGCATGGCTACCATTTTCCTTACAATAACCCCTGCCAATCAAAAAATTGACCATGTATACCCTACCCTTGTCAATTAGGAAGAAAAATTTCATGTGTTGCTGTACCTCTTTGAGAATGATGAGGATGATGAAAAATTTATGGGCATACATGACACTATTCCTATTGGAGATCACAAGAAGGGTTTCTTCATTGACCTACATACCTATGTGTACTTGGAGAATAGGCTGAGCTTTGTGGTAAACAAAATATAATAAAAAGTGGGGGAAAATGTTTCTCTATAAAGAATTAAAAAAATATAAGTCCAAGTTGCACAGCGAAAACCTCTTTGAGGCATTGGTTGACCAAAAAATTCAAAAATAAATGGAAAAAATATGTGACCACACTGAGGGTGAAAATATTACTGAGACACCCTGAGAAGAATATCTCAACCTCCCTCCCAATCCTACGAATATGGAAGACATGTCAAAAATTCTTGTGAAGGAAAATATTGACGTTAATATTGGAAAAGAAGAACATCCAAAGATAGTCAAGTTGGGAGCTTCACTTTCGACACAAGAACAAAAAAAATTCATTATTCTTCTCGTAGAATTTATGGACATATTAACATGGTCTTATGTAGATATGTCAAGATTATATCCATCCTTGGTGGTGCATAACTTAGTTGTGCATCCAGACATAAAGCCCATTAAACAGAAGCTATGGAAAATGCATCCACAAGGGACCTTTCTAGTCAGGGAAGAGTTAGAAAGACTATTAGTAACAGGGTTTATCAAACCCACTGACTACTCAGAGTGGATATCAAACATAGTTCCATTTCCAAATAAACCTATTGGAATAATAATTTTCACTAACTTTCGAGACATCAATAAGGTGTTTCATAAAGATAATTTTCCCCTACCAAACATTGACATGATTTTCGATTCAACTGCAGGTTATGAAATGTTGTCTCTTACAGATGGATTTTTTGGCTACAACCAAATAAAAATAGCAAAGGAATATTAACATAAGACTTCCTTTACAACCCCTTAGGGAACATTATGTTATCATGTAATGCTCTTTGACCTTAAAAATTCCGGTGTAACTTATCAAAGGGAAATGACTATAATATTCCATGATATGCTTAATGACATCATGGAGGACTATGTGGATGATATCTTAGGAAAATAAAAGACAAGAGAAGACCATCTTGAAGTCTTGAGGAATTTTTTTGAATACCTCTAGGAATATAAGGTTAGGTAAAATTCAAATAAGTGTGTCTTTGGAGTGTTATCAGGGAATTTACTCAACTTCATTGTATCAAGACTGGAAATTGAGCTAGACCCTGCCAAAGTGACTGGAATTAATGAAATTCCTCCATCCAAGAACATCAATAAACTACACATCTTGCAAGGGAAAATACAATCCATCCACTAATTTATCTCACAACTTGCTAAAAAAATTTAATCCTTCACCCATCTACTCAAGAAGGACGTTGACTTAATTTGGGGACCAGAGCAACAGGAAGCCTTTTCCTTGCTCAAGAAATATTTGGAAAATCCGTCAATCCTCATGCCACCAAACCCATGCAAGCCACTTTTTTATACATATCCACAACCTAATTCGCTATTGACTCCTTTCTTTCTGAGAATGACCTAATCCAAAAATAAAAAACAAATATATTATCTAAGTCGTACCCTAATTTCATATGAGATCAACTATCCCCAAATCGGAAAATCTTGTTTGTATGTTGTTTTTACCTTCCAATTTTTTTTCCATTATCTATTGAATACCAAAACCAAGCTCATATCCAAAGTTGACCCACTCAAGTATCTGTTTTGAAAACCTACCCTTACCGATAGGATGGCTAATTAGATCATCCTACTCATTGAATTTGACATTGAGTATGTACACCAAAATTTAGTAAAAGGACATGTGCTCACAGATTAATTGGTAGAGGCACCCTTACCTGGAATGGAGCTGATGTGTTTGGACCTTCTAGATGCATCATTAATTTACATCGAGGAATTTATCATGTGGAAATTACATTTTGATGGATCATTTACTTTCCATAGTACAGGGGTAGGCGTAGTGTTAATCACTACTACAAGAGACCTCATACCTCAGGCTTTATGTCTTGGGTTTCAATGCACAAATAACATTGTAGAATATGAAGCACTCATTGCTGGGATGAATATAGCTATAAAATGGAATATCCACCATCTTAAAGTCCTTGGTGACTCACAACTGATTATCAAGGAAGTCAATGATGAGTACAAAATAATGTATTACAAACTCATCCCATATAAAAAATTTAGTGGAAACTCTAAAAAATAAAATTTGTGCATAAATTTTGAAAAAATTCCATGGGCACAAAAGATATTTGCAGATGCAATATAAACAGTGGGTTTTATGCTACAGACTCCACTAGAGAACAATGATATGCCATTTTTTTGTTGAAAATCTATGTCAACCTACATATCACATGCTAGAGTTGTTCATGGTATGTGAGGTTGTTGGTCCCTTATCCCCATGGTATGAACCCATCGTTAACTACCTCCATAGAAGTACCTTTCCTCCAAACATCACTCATTTTGAAAAATAAATCCTTATCCATAAAATAACTCATCACACCCTCCTAGGAGGCACTCTATGATCATGGCTATGATTGGAATCCGTTGCGTTGTTTAGATATATTAGAGTCAGTACGAGAAATCAAAGAGGTACATGAAGGAGTGTGTGGAGCCCATACAAATGGGATGGTTTTAGCCAAGAAGTTATTAAGGGTAGGTTATTACTAGCCTACCATGGAGACAAATTACTGCAATTATGTAAGAAAGTGTGTGTTGTGCCAGAAATATTGAAACTTCATCCATGCATCTTCAAAACCATTAATACCAATCACATCACCATGGCCATTCTCTAAATGGGGATTGGACCTAATAGGGTAGCTTACCCCTACCTCATCTGATGGTCATACACACATTATCATGGAAAAAATATACTTCACCAAGTGGATGGAGGTTGTTCTACTAACATATGTTACAGGCACCCAAATAGAAAAGTTCATCATGAACCACCTTATCTATCATTATAGCATTCCTACCACCATTTTCACTGAAAATGGAAAATATTTTTTAAAAAAGATGGTAAAATTTCTATGTTAGCACTTTAAAATACAATTAAAGTGGTCCACACCATACTACCCTTGGTAATGGGTAAGGGGAGGCCACTAATAAAATACTTGGTCAAATAATGGAGAAGATTGTGAGTAAAAATTGTCGTGGTTGGAATTTATAAAATTCATCATGCCCTTTGGGCTTATAAGACCTCCATTCACACCCCTACTAGTACGACTCCTTATTCCCTAGTATTTGGAACTGAATCCATCATCCCCCTGGAAATAGAGCTTCCCTCCCTGAGAATATATAATAGGGACTATCTAAATAAATATGAGGATTACAAAGTGGCTAGACTGGCAGAACCGGAGCTCCTAGATGAAAGGTGCATCCACACACTCAACCATCTTCAAGTGTGTCAGAACAAAGTATCACAGAGCTACAAAAAGAGAATTATACCTTGTTAATTTGTGGTCAGAAATTTTTGTGTTGAAGGAAAACCAACTCAACACAGTGAAGGAAAGATAAAATAAAGGCAAGTTCGAACCTCACTAGTTAGGACCCTATGTCATTGTGGCCAAATTTGGGTCAGGAGCATATAAACTTTCCTATCCTAATAGAGATGAGTTGCAAGAGACCATGAACGCCATGTACCTCAAGTAGTTTTATGCTTGAACATGGTGTAAAAATTAGAAAACAATAAAAAAGTAAAGAAACTATGAAAAATACAAAAAAGAGAAAATAGGTCATCCAAATGTGAAAACTATGCAATTGTGGCACTTTGGATAAGTCCCTGGGTGAAAATTGGTTTCCAGCACCTTAGGAGGATTCATTTTTCAAAAGAATCTTACATCTAGGGGGTACCTTTACTTAGATTTCAATTATTTTTACACCTACATTTGAGATTCTTTGTGAGGTTGTCCTATCAAATCCTTGATTCAGATGGTTCTTCTCTTGTTTTTCTATGAAGGGATTGCCTTTATATATTCCCATCTAATTTTGGGGGCATCTTCACAACTTCACCTTCTTTTTTATAACATGTGGAACTGTTGGTTGTCAAATTTACACCCATTTCTTAGATATAGAAGGACCGAGTTATTTGTGACAACAATGGAGCCATCCCCAAGTTTTGGTATGTTATGCACTTGGGATTGATCTCCAGAGATGGTTGAATTCCTCTATCTAGTTCTAGTATTACTACTGACTCTTAGTGTCTGAAAGGGAAAACTAAGTTAATAATGACAAAGGATCTAAGGATAAAAGGATAACATGAAAGGAAAACCTACACTGAAAAGGATGAGAGAACTATAAAAGAAGGATGAATAATACTATGTTTTGAGTAAAAATGAAAGGAAATGTGTGAAAGAAGGCTAGGCACGTGTAACACAACATAAAACATATTTATCAAATAAGTTTCATGGAAAAAAAATAAATAAGGAGACTGCAAGGGACATGAAATGGGACATGACAGGAACATGCAATGTAAATGAAAAGGCAAGAAGAAGGAAAGCAAACACATGTTAGGATAGAGAATATTCACAGAATGATGCTTCCATTACTTCTAGAAATGCATAGAGCTATTACAATGGTGAACGAGGACAATATCAACATGCAAGAGCCAGATCTAGAGGTCTGCAACTCAAACTACAAAAAATATGAAATCCTTAGCAACGTATGCATAAGAATTTAACAGTATCCAACATTAATAATGAGCCCAGGTCTTACATTTATAGATGAATCCATGGAAGGAGAAGAGAATAAGGAGGGAAATATGAATTTGAAATGTAACCACCAATAAGAAGAATTCAATGCCTACAAATCCACCTAAGAATCTATCAAATGCACTTCCCCAT
Source organism: Taxus chinensis (assembly GCA_019776745.2). NCBI lineage: Eukaryota > Viridiplantae > Streptophyta > Pinopsida > Cupressales > Taxaceae > Taxus > Taxus chinensis. The sequence goes on along the minus strand of CM034149.1, from coordinate 619,615,013 downwards.
GTCTGTTTGGTGTGTTTTGAAGAAGGAATTAGGGTGAATTAGATAAAATCAGGGTGGTTGGAGAAATTAGATCTACTCATTAATGCTCAGAAATGATATTTTCTGATTTCTCACCTGTCTAGGTCTACCAAGAATTTGAATTTGAATGTCTAGCACTGTAACCTATGTCAGACAGCTATCTGATAAGTCCATGTGCATGTCTGATTGGAGCTTTATAGAAAAATTTACAGCTATTAGAAAGTTTTTCATGAGTCGTTCAGTGTACACAAAATACATGGCACACGTAAATCAGCTGAAAGGATGACCAAATATGTAAATGTTTTTGTCTTTTCTGCCATGTGGTCACTTGTTGATTTTTTTCAAGGATCTGGTAGTAATATTGGTGACATGCTTTTACTGGTTGTGTGTGGCACACTTAAGCATGTTAGAGGATGAATTGACATAGAAATTTGCAAGGGAGGGTGCAAAGATATGCACATGTAAGAAAATGAGCATGGGAAGAAGGCAGACGAAAGGAATGCGTGATGCACATGTAGGGAAATGAGGAAAATTTGTGAGTAAAGAACACATGGTTAAGGTGAAACTATTACAAAGTAATATGTGGGGCATGCACGTGAGGTATAAGGACTTAGATTGATTGAAGTCAAGTATAAGGTGCATGCACAATGGTGAATAACTACTTAGGAACAAGGCAAATGCATAAAAGATGTGCACTAAGTAGGAAAATGGAACAAAGAGGACAAGGAAAATGAAGGGGAAGAAGGGGAAGCATGCTGAGGGTGAGCAAGGAAAGTAAGAGAATGTGCCAAGTGAACTCTAGAGTGTGGAAAACCTTGCAATTAAGTAGTTTGGATAGCCAAAATATGTATACAAGTTACCCAAATAACTAGGAGAGTTATTTGGATAACAATTTTGGTGAATTTTGGGGCCATCTTCTCTACTAGATGATGGAGATCAGTAGCTTAGAAGCATCCATTGTGCATGGAGTCTATTATGTGATCATGAAATTATGATTTGTAACTTTGAAGAACTACCCCTCAAGTCACTTGAAGGATCATTTCTTGACTCTATCTTTGAATCTTGTAAACTGCTAAAAATGTGGTCATCCTAGAAGAAAAAGATCGAGCATGCGCAGGAAGCACACAAGAGAGAAAGAACTATGTACAAACAAATGATGTGTATGTGCATCACACTTATAGGAATTGAAACTACTCTAATATATACAAAATGATGCTGGACAAACTTAATGGAAGGGTTTGAGATAGATCCCATTTATTGAGATTTGTAGCAACACGGCTCCATTAAGATGATTTAACTCAAAAGAGTTATCCTCTTTGCATGAACTGATGGTGTATGGGCCACTCTAAAGTGCATCAAAATTTGAATGAAACCTTAGTTTAGCTTTTTCAGTAATCCTATTTTAAGACTGATGTCCCCAAATTTTAAAGCTTTGGGCCTACCCTTTTTGTCAAACCATTTCTTTGTTATCTTACTAATGCTGCTCTAACCTGATCATGATAGAGTTCCTTAATTCTTCAAGATTAATAAGCTCTTCCATTTTTAATTCTCTCTATTCTGTGCCTTCAAATTATAGCTACTAGGCAAGCATGTCAATGAGTTCAACTCTAGTGTCAAAAGAAGGGTGTCCACCATTCCATAGAAAATATTGTAAGGAAAAGTTCCTATTACCTTTTTAACTGTGATTCTATTTTCATAGAGCACATGCGCAAGACCTTTGTATTCCATTATCTTTGGATGATGTTCATTGTGCACTTCATTATTATGATCAGGTTCTTATTTTTTGACCCTTCCAGAACCATTGCCTTGGGGGTAATAGTTGGAATAATTTTTTAGATAGATGCCAAAATTTAGAGCCGAATTAGTGATTATGGTCCCAAGGAAGGTTTTTTCATTATTGGAGATGATGGTTTGAGGAACACCAAACCTTGTGACTATGCCCTTGATAAATTCAAGGATGACGGACTCGGTTGATTCCTTGAGTGTAAAAACTTTTGTCCATATGGTGAAGTAGTCTTTAGCTGTCAGGACCCACTTGTGTCCAAATGCTTGAAGGACGGATTGGTTCATGCCTATGAAGTCGAGACCCCACTGCATTCAAAAGGCTAATTTGCTTGAGATTGGTTAGAGGGGAAGCACTTGCCAATATTTTTCTTTCCTGCAAAGAAAAAAGCATTCCTTGACCATTTTGTGACTCACTTGTGTGCATATGCTGAATAGGGTAGGCCAGAAGATTCTTATCCATTATGATCTTCATTGCTATAGTTTTGGCAGAAAATTGTCCACTAAAGAATCCATCGTGAAATTTTTCTAACACTATTTTCAGTCTACACGTGCCATTGATACATCTTAACAACATGCCATTAATATTTTTCTTGAAGATAATTCCATCAATCAAAACATAAGGGATAGATTGTAACCTCATATGTATTCTCTTTGTCTTTTTTAAACCAGGAGGGAATACACTCTTGGAAAGGAATGTGATCATTTCCTTCATCCAGTTCACATGTATTCCAGGATCTATATTTTTCTCAAGCTATGCGATGTGGGAGATCCTTCATATAGAAATAATTAAGTCTGAGATTCATTTTGTGCATCCTCAGGAAGATCACCCTTGCATAGAGCATGCTACCTCTTACTAGTTTTGTGGATTTGATAGTCACATCATATTCTATGATTTTGGTCACCTATCATGTTATCTTGTTCATTTATTTCTACTCACATGATGAATTACTTTGACAACAAGAGTGGGACATTAATACCTTAGTATGATTTGTGGAAAGCATACTTTTGTAAGTTTATCGAGCACACTGCATGATGGAAAAGACATGCTTCTCCATGTGACTATATTTTAATTCATAATCCTTAAACATCTAGTTGAAGAAAGCCATTAGTTGTTCCATCCATTATTCATTTTCTTAGTATTAGGACAACAACAACACTCGCATCAGCGCCATAAGCATAAAGGATGAAATCCTTTAAATAATCTGGGTTGATGAGAGTTAGTACGCATAAGAAATATATTGATTTGATTTTGTTGAAGTTTTCACTTCCTTCTACTGTCCATCTAAAGGTTATGTTCTTCTTGAGCATCAAGGTGATGGGTAGATCAATTGTGCAAATTTAGGGACAAAATGTCATAACAAAATTGATCTTACCGAGGAAGGATTGTCAGGGATTTCTTGTGCACCAAAAGGGAAAGAGCTAGGATGGATGAAATGTGTTTAGGATAAATTGTGACGCCATCCTTCGAAACCACATGGCCAAGAATCTTTCCCTGTGCCACAACAAAACTACAATTATTGAGGTTAAGAGACACCCCATACATTTCTACATCTCTCAAATACCTTCTCTACGTTGTGCTGATATGATCCATGCACTCTAATTTGATAATATTGTTATGTCATCAAGGTAAACCAATATTAACTCATTGATGTAACCTTTTAAGGTGATATCCATGGAACGACTGAAATGTAGAGCGTCTTTATTTTCCAGACCAAAGGGAATCTTTTGATATTCATATGTTCCCCATTTGGTTATAAATGCCATCTTTGAATTGATCCTCTTCCTTGACCAGGATATGATTGAAACTCTAAATACCCATCCAACATTGATAATCTTTGCGCTTTCATCCATAGTCTGTAGAACCTTCTCTATTGCAAGCAAAATGCTAATGATCCTTTAGAGATGCCTTGTTCAAATCTTTGAAATCAACATATAGTATGATTTCACCGTTCTGTCTTGCACACTAGAAACTAGATTCGTGACCCAAGTAGAGTACTTTATGGAAAAAATAATGTTTTCCTCAATGAGTTTGGATAACTCCTTTCTCATGAGGGGATCTATCTTTGGATTGACTATTCACTACTTGCTTTCTGTTTGACGGGTTTGATACTAGGACCAAGGTCAATTAAGTGTTGAGCAACACTTGGATCAAATATTTTGAGGTATTTATACTCCCATGAGAAGATAACACTATATTTTTGACAAAGAGAGATGAAGGCCTTCACTTTTCTTCATGCGTGCAAGCTTTATAGAGTAGTAACTCTTTCTCATACACAATAGTGACTGGTGAGTAGTATTCTTGCACAACGTGCAAATACTTTTCTTTACCCTTGAACTTGTCATCAGGGATAACCCTTTTTTTTAAGGTGACCAACCCTTTAGGTAACTTGTCTTTGGCTTCAACTAAATCACTTAGTCCCCATAATTGTCATGAAAAGTCATGATTGCATGCTTGATGAGAATTCTAGCTTCATTTTGGATGAATCTGGATGATATTTTTGTCATTGTCAAACACTTTCTAGCTGGTGTTGTTGTCTAGAATGGATGGTATGATCACTATTATAATGTTTAGAAGTGTTTCCTTTGAAGAAATTCATCAGTAGGAGGTAACTCCAAAGTGATCATGGCCATTTGATCATCTTCCTTATTCATTTTATGCACGGCATCACCTGCAGATTTAGAGCACTCAAAGGTCTCAAATAAGTCCCAAACTCTATTCTTATAAGATTTTAAGAAGCTTATTATTTACCTGAAACTTGTTGGTAACCTAGTAAATAACCAATTTTATATCCCTGAATATCTGCAGCACCTTAATCCCTTTCTTCTAATTAATGAGAAAACCATGCACTAATGCACCTCATACTTCAACCACATTGTTAGAAAATGATAAACTATCAATCTATGCATGAAGAATAATTTATCATACTTTGGAGAAATGAGAACAACTCCTGCTCCTACATTCCATTTCTTCTTCTGGAACCGTCAAATTATAACTTCCATAGACCATTGTTAAACTTCAGTCTTTCTTTAATATGTGCACACAGTAGAAGAGATTCTGCTTAAAGAATGCAATAAGTACCAAGCCCAGTTTCATATGCTTCTAGTTATTCAACATATGGTTTAAATTTATGGTGCCTCTCTTCTCACTCATCAAGTAGTAGATCAGGAATAGAATGTGGAAGAGGATTCTCTTCAGGAATTGAAGATTGCTCTTGGATTAAATAGTTGGCTTAGAGAGGGGATGGGACATAAGACTCTACATGATAGGAAAATATTGGCTCAGATTGTATGGTAAATCAGGAACCACACCTTGTCTTGAGTAACATATGAGAAAAATCAGAAGACAAGCAACCACCCACTTTTGCAGTAAATTCTCTTGATAGACATAGGGAAAACAAAGAAGGTAAGTCAATGACAGATAAATCTTGATTTATGGTTAAATTTAGACATGCATGAAGGTTCAACTCAAGATCCTTGATCAATCCTAAGGTAGTAACAATTGAACCATAAAGTTGTAGGAATCCTTTTGTCAAGGGGCTATACTTGAGACCTAATACATCAGTTATCTTCTTAGGCATGACAGAAGTACTAACATATGAGTCTATCATGCAATTATGCAAGTTAGGTGTTTTCCTATGATCAAATACATATAGAAGGGTGGGGTTTTAACAAATTTACTCACTTTCTTCTCCTCTTCTTAGCATATGTTGATAGTAGCATGCATTTTTTGAATACTTAGATCAACACGTGGGAGTTGTTCTAGAGCTTCATGAAACAATTCACATTGAGATGGAATGGTCAGGGAATCCCACATTGTGACATTTATATTTTTCTTCTTCATCTAGTCCACTATGCTAAATGGAAGACCCACTGACTCCAAATGCATCCTTTCTTGACTGCTCAGGCACGAAAAACAAGAGCTTTAGCTAGAGATGAGGCTTGACCTACCAAAGGAGGGGTATGGACCACTTCTTAAGAAGCTTTGTGTGGGGCCTCTTATAGATGGACTTGAGCAATTTTACTACTGGATGTCTTTTTTGTATCTTTTTACTTTTTTTGGTCCACATGTGTTGCTGGGATTTTGACCTATGTGCAAGACTCAAGCATTCTCTTCTTGTATCTTGTGTTGTCCACAACTTGGGTGCATAGTCTGCTTGTGTCCTCTACATCTTGGTTGATTTCACTAAAGTCCTCAACACCAAAGAACATCAAATTGGAATCAGGAAGAACCTTTGTCCTTTCTAGGTTATCTACTTCAAGAGCACTTGTTGAAGGCTCATCTATTGAATCATTTTGGATCATGTAGGATTGGATGCATGTAATATTGGCACAGTGATATTGACTATGAGGCATGTTGGAAGGGAATCACCACTTCGAATCCTGCACCAAATTTATCTGAACTAGGACAAGCACCTAACTTGTATTGGGTACTAGAAGAGAGGGCATGAGAGGAACAACTTGCAAGGGCATATAGGAACTAGCATGCCATCTATCATTCTAAAGTTTAGGAGTGTATATTTGGTTTCTATATTGATTCCACCAAGGTTGATTGCTTTGGGTATATGCCTAATTATAATTACCTTTGTAGGCTTGTAACTGTTGTTTTTCTAATGATGTAACTTTATTGACAAATTTCTAATTAGGGTTTTTAATTCTTCATCTTCTTTATGCTACGCTTTGTGAGTAGGATGTTGATGCAACAGGTTTTGCACTTTCCCGAGGAACAAGAATAGGGTCCAAAGAAGGTTGGGATGCTTGTGACATTTCTAGAAACAAGGGCATAGGCAGTCTAGGAGATATCTTTCCCACCTGAATAAGACTATTTTCTACCCTTACTACAATATTATAAGTAGATGGTAAAGTCCTACCTCCATAGATTGAATCATGACTAAGATATCAATGTTCAACACCTTTAAATAATACATAAAATCATGTTGGGTTGTAGGTCTTACCACAAGAGGAATTCTGTCTCAATTCTTCTGAAATCTGATGTTGAAATCAGTCCTCTACTCGTTGGGCACCCTCCTTGTTGTCAGTTGCTCCACCAAAGATAGGTGATCTAACTTATCTTAAAAATAATTGTAAAGAGATATTCCCATCTTATCCTAGGTGGGAATAGATCCAAGTCTCAAGCCTCGGTACCATTGAATCACTTTTTCTTTAAAAGAGCCCATGAGTAGCTTAACTAATACATTGTCATGTGTGATTAAGTAGAGTGAACATACATTTTTTACACCCTGGATATGCTCCTGAGTGGTGACATGATTCTCACTAATAAAATATGGAATAATTTTGAGTGCACCATTTGGAATATCATGTTGCACGGCTAGAACTAGGGGACTTCCTCCTATAAAGTGAGAAAAGTTCCTTAATAGAGAAGGTGGCTGATGCACCATTGTAGGGTACATTGGTTGTCTCTTGTGAGGAGGATTTGAAAGGGCATAGCATGCTGGAGATGGAGATGCACGCATGGGATTTATGGAATGAAATTTTCTTGGGGATAGTTGGAGGTACTCGAAAGAATATTCAGTTGTTGTACTTCTTGTATGCACTCTTCTCATGAAAGGTGCTCAAGGCTACTAAAATAGAGATATAAAAATGTTGGGAGACACCAACTGTGTTAAAATGAGCCTCCAAATGCTGAAATGCGAAGTCCACACACCAGAACTTAGCAATATGAAATTTAAGCTTTCACTACTTGTCCCACCGGGCATGCCAGAAACTGTTGGTCATAAAACTTACACCTTCGTCTTGGATCTGGAAGAAACGAGTTAATTGTGACAACAATGAAACCATCCCAAAGTTGTGGGACCTTACGCGTTTGGGATAGATCTCCAGATAAGGTTTATTCCTCTATCTGTTTCTACTGCTACTTCTAATCCTAGTGATGAGAGATAAAACTAAGCTAATAATGCCAGGAGACAAGGGATAAAAGGATAACATGAAGGGAAACCTAAAATAGAAGGTGATAGCACCGAAAAAGAGGGATACGCATTATCTGTTTTGAGTGAAAATGAAAGGAAATGCATGAAAAAAGGCTAGGCACATGTAGCACAAATTAAAATGTATTTACCAGATCAATCTCATGGAATACAACTGAATAAGTAATTGTAAGGGACGTGAAATGACACAATAGACACACAATGTAAAAGAAAAGGGAAGAATAAGGAATGCAAACACATTAAGACATAGAATAGTCACAAAATGATGCTTCTATTACTTCCAAAAATTCACAAAGTCGTTACAATGGTGAAAGAGGATGATATCCACATGTAAGAGCCAAATCTAGAGGTCTGAAACTAAAAATATAGAAAATATGAAGTCCTTAGAAAAGTTTGTAAGATCCAAAATATCCAACATTAATAATGAGCCCGACTCTTAAATTTATAGATGAATCCATGGAAGAAGAATAGAAGGAGGGAAAATCCAAATTTCAAATGAAACAACCAACAACAAGCATTCAATGCCTAAAAATCTGCATAAGATTCTATCAAATGCACTTTCCTAGGTCTATTTGGCATGTTGAAGAAGGAAGGAGGGTGAATCAGATCAGATTGGGTGGTTAGAGGAATTAGATATACTCAGTAATGCTCAAAAAGACACTTTCCCATTTCTCACCTATTAGGTCTACCAAGAATTTGAATTTGAATGTCTAGCACTATAGCCTACATCAGTAGCTATTTGACAAGTCTAGGTACACGTCAATCGAAGCTATGTAGAAAAATATTCGGCTGTTAAAAAAAATTTAGAGTCTTTGACGCATGAAAAAAAATGTGGTGTGCGTGGATTGGCTGAAGGAGGAAAACTGTGCAAATGTTCTTGTCATTTATATCACATGTTACTTGTTGATTTGTTCCAAGGATTTGGTGCCTTATTAGCATGCTTTTACTGGTTGCGTGTGGCACACTCAAGCATGTCATAGGATGAATTGGCATAGAAAGTCACAAGGGAGGGTGCCAAGATATGCACGTGGAAGAAAATGGCATGGGAAGAAGGTAGAAGGAAAGCATGTGTGACACATGCAAGGATATGAGAAAAACTAGCGAGCAAAAAATGCATGGTTAAGGCATAACTATTACAAAGTAATGTGTGGGACGTATGCGAGGGCCAAGGACTTGAATGATTGAAGTAAGTACAAGGTGTTTGCGTAGGGTGAATAACTACTAGGAAGAAGGTGGATGTGCAGAGGATGCATGCAAGGGAGGAGTGGAATAAAGAGGAAAAGGAAAATGAAGGGGGGGCGCCCGGGGAAATGTAACCAAGGGAATTTACTAAGTGAAATTGAGCACACAAAACCTTGCAATGAGTAGCTCATAGCCAGAATATGTATAAAAGTTGTCCAAATAAATAGGAGAGTTATTTGGATAACAACCACCTGCCTTTATATATTCACATCTAACACTGGGGGCATCCACGTTTCTTGCTTTCTTATACATAGCTTCGAAAAAATATTGGGAAACATAAAAACATTCAAATATGTTTAAAATCACAAAAAAAAATTGAATATGTTCAAAAAATAAGAACATTGGAAAATCAGAAAATACAAAAATTATTTCACCAAACTTCCAAAAACAATACAAAACACATTAATATCATCTTACAAAAACTACTAGTAGTTTACTTGCTTTGTTTCCTTATTTGTTTCTTGTTTCTTTGTTTATGTATACATTATTTATATAGTGTTTCTTTCTTGTACATTTGTATAGTGTGTTTCTTAAACATACCTTTTAGATTGATCTTTTCTTTCTTAGATTAGATTCCTTCTTATTTATGCATATTGGGTGTTTTTTTAATGCTTGTTTATGATTGTACATAGTTGTGCGGTTAAGTTGTTTTGTTTTTATGTTTGGTTGATTTTGTTAACTTTCATTTGTCCTTGTATGTTCATTACTTGTATATTCTTTGTTATCATATTTATCATATATCATCTATAACATCACATCTAACATCATATATACATCATATATCAATAAAATGTTAAGTCTACATTATACATGTATGCTAAGATAATCATCACATATCGTATCATCAATGGGAGTAAGAGGGGTTGCAATTATCAAAATCTATCCTCCCCACACCAATATCATAAGTATCATCTCGTGCACCAATCTAAAACATCTCATGTATGAAACAAATGATATCATCTAAAGATATATCATAACTCAAACAAATGTGATACGTCTACAACAATATCATAATATAAAGTCCAATCATCATAATCATCATATCATATGAAAATAAAATGTCCATGTACATATGTGTCTAAAAGTATACATCATTTGGATACAAATTATTCCATCATAGGAAAGAATCAACATGATCCTTAATCAAGAGGCATGATAAAAAATTGATACATTATACATCATCGATCAAAATTGAGTCTTCATAAGAGGCATACATCAAAATTACATACATATGTGTATACAATCTAACACAAGTCATGTCTGACTTGATCCCTCACAAGGAATCAATGGCCTACAATCTAGTGGGGGACCCATGACATGTGAAGCATGATGCCATGTCAGTTTTCCTCATGGCTACTCCACTGATCTACCTGACATGGATGACCTCTGTGATCTCCCAGATATGCTCAATTGTTGTCTATAGATAGGTGCCCACTGGCCCTCTGAAATAACCTCATAATATAAGGATCTATAATAGCATGCTCTACCCTCAGATTTCAATAAGTACCTCTACATGTGTGGCATCACCACAAATCCATATGTGCATCGAAATGAGGTTATATCAGAATAAAGTATAGCAACCTTAGCCTAGCCCATTACTCACTTAGCCCATAGTTAATCTCACTCCAAAATTATGGCCTGTACCTATGACCTACCACACTCAACTAGTCCCTCTCTGTAGTAACTACTTGAAGTTGTACCTAGGCCTAGTTCCTCTCTACAATCAACTGCTAAACCTATAATGTATAATTTTGTAATAAGCTAGTAATTTGCACCATCTGCACTAACATTTGCTAGATTTTTTAGAACCATGTGGTGCCACCTACTCCTACTCCATCACCTCCACCACCTCCATCATCTCTACCCCCTCCACCTCTCGGTGGATTATGTGGTAGGATAGGAACTGGCCCCTGCTATGGTACTGCTCTCTATGGAGAACCCTGATGTTGTACTCCTCCTAGAGGAGTAACCTATGGTGTTGCTCTCTATGCTGGCACCTGCTGTAAAGGAACATGTAATCCAACTAGTATGCCCACTCGAGGAATCTATAGTTGTCTAATAATTGGCATATTTCTCTGTATGTGGCCCTATTTTTGTCATTGTAATGGTGTGGGACCCTATCTACCACTTCCATTGTGGCCCTGTCCATAAAACCCATCCTCCTCATCATCATCGTCGTCATCATCATCACTATACTCACCTCAGTAGGTGGCCTATGGAATGGTGAGATGCCAAGGAAGAATAGTCAAATACTAGGGTGCATACTTGGTTGTAACTCTAGGATCCCACATCTATCTCAATGGAACCCATGCATGTGGAACCATCTGATCAAAAATAGCTTGAGCTAGATCTAGCTGAATTTGCGTCCCCATGTCAAATCTCTCATCTTCTCAGTGGGCGTACCACATCTCAGGGACAGGTACATTGTGAATTCCCCAAATTTTCTCTAGCAATGATCTACTCTGTAAAACTTAGTGATGTACCCTCAGTTTCCTATCAGAAATTGTTATACCATAGTTATGTTGAGCTTTTCTACATCCTCATCCCACTGATAATGGCGGCAAGGCCTCCACACTATCATATGCTGTTAAATATCATCAAAAAATCTACAGTAGTGGTAGAATTCCCCCATTTTTCCCATGGATATCATCTCCAATAGGGATCCATCCCATCACGGATGGCTTCTCTGTATCTCAAACTCATATAACACCTCCTGGGTGTCCAATGGTTATATGATACCATGCCCATTTATTCAATAGTGTGGCAGGGCCCACGGTCTTCTGACCATGGTATGTGATAATGTGTCAATCCCAGTATAAATGAGCTAATATGCACTGACCTTAACAATATCACTCACCTCGGGATAACTTCTATATAACACCTATGAGGCCAATGGGAAGGGATGTACCTATCTTATCAATAAGAAAAAAGCAACTGACTAGAGCCATAAAATATACATGCATACGATGAAATTTGAGATCTACATATGTAGGTAAACTATCATACCTCAGTGAGGTATATCATCATGTCCAAAAACCTCCATAAGGCTATCTAAAATCTTAGCATCAACACTGATATAATCAATCAGCTGCCCCTAGATGGGTGCATGAAAAATATGCCAGACATCCTCGAGAGTAATAACCATCTCTCCTATGGGGAGCCAAAAGCACTAGCTCTCACTATGTCATCTCTTCGTTAAGGTTGTGAGTAGGCCATGATCCAGGGTGATTTACGACATCCATGCTATGTGGGATAGCCCTTTGACCTCTAGTAGAATGTCCATCATGCACCTATGTCAAGGAAAAAATCTCACCTCCAAGGTGGTGAGACGGCCATGTCGCTCTCTCGCCTATAATTATGACAATCATCTCTGTAAAATAACACAACACATGTTATAACTTTCCATTCTTCTATCTTCTTCTATTCTTCTAAGTACTAACTAAGATTTCATCTATTCTACTCATCTAACTATCATTCTTCTTAGAAACTCCTATTTTTTTTCCTAAATCTTGGATTTTTTCCTTCTTCTATACCTATGCATCATTTTAGGCAAGTGCATGCCTTTTCTACTATATGCATGCCTATCGTATGCACACACCCTCTATGGCACCTATGTAACCATGTTTCCATGCACATGCACAACCTATCTATTCCCTCTGACTTACACATCCACGTCCTTTAGGATGCCTACATGGACATTCTAGCATGTGTGCCTATGCATACACACTTTCCCACCCTAGATGCATGTGCATGAATTCTTGTACTTGAACGTGCGCACACATACCTTTTTGACACCTTCCCATGTCCGTGAATGCCTGCATGCCCATAGGGTGAGCGCATACATTTTTTACTCCCTAATTGACCTAATAAATGTGATTAAATTCAAAAATTGATGAAGAGGGATGGGGTACTCACAAATGGTCCATCCTCCTCCTCCCAAGCGTACTCTAAAATAGTGTCAGCAAGCCTCCTATGGGTCTGCACTCTCACCATCTGGCTCACAGCTCACAGTAACTTGCAGTAAAAAAATGGTAGGGGTATGGTAACAAATGAACTATTCATGATGATTTACCCCCTATAGGGGTATATTTAGTTGTTTTAACCCACCGTGATACCCCCAAGGTATGTTTTGACCTCCATGGTCACTCTAACATGTTTTCTACCCACTGTGATAATTATTTTTAACTTTTTTAGCTATGTGGGGGAATATTTTTCCACCTTACACCCCTTTCTTCTCCCCAGGGCATAGTTTTTGCTACCAGGTGATCCTCCATCCTCTCATTTCTTCTTACAAAATTTAAAATCACTAAAAATTACAAAAATCAAAATATTAAAAAAATCAATCAAAAATTCCTAAAAATTGTAAAAATTCAAAACATTTATTAAAAATTGGTAAAAAACTCTTATATGGCTTAAATTTGTGTCACAAGTATGGTATTCATCCCACATCTTGCTTGTGTTTTCACATTTTCTTGAACCAAACAACTTGCAAATCACCTGGATCTACAAGAATTTACAAAGCTACCCTGCTTGATTTTTCTATACTCTTAGGCACATCTACTTGCCTGGTACTATTTCATCACACACAAAGCTTTATCATTGGACCCCACATCCTTCATCAATTTTCCTTGCATATATCCTTGCTTGGGGCATCATTTTTAACCCTTGTTAATCAAAAACATTTGGGATCTTCATCTTGATAACAAAACATTTGTGCAACCGTCTTGACTGTTGTTGGTTTAGGTATGTGTGTTTGCACTTGTTTCCATATCAAATGATCTTTTTCCCTTCTCATATTGCATTGAGTTGATGTTTTCAGAAATGGAAAATTGTTTGTATTATGGATTTTCATGTCATTCTACACTTTTTTTGTATGCTTATATTTTTAATAAGGAATGATGATGTAGATCACTAGCAATATGATGACACAAAAGTTGTTTCAATACATTGGATGAAAGATAGTTCTTTTCTTTCCATCTTCATTTTTATTCTATATCACTCTTCTATCAACATTACTCTTCTAATTCACTTGGGGGATCCTACCCCTCCCCATTCTTCTTTCCATTTCCTTCATTTTTTCGATCGTCAATCAACCTCTTTCATCACCCCATTGACACTCGAGGGGGCATCCTTCATTCCCTTAAATTTTCTTTAAAATTCACATGCTCATACTTGTCTACTATCTTTGAAGTGACATCACTTACACCACCCCAAAGAGAGGAAAATATAGACACCTATAATTTGGACTAAATAATTTAAATGCTTAAATTGTGCTAATTATACCCTTTCCTGCAAATTGATGACATATCGTCAATAACACACCTTTTCTATTCTATCACCGCTAATTAATTTCATTTACGCTAATTAATTAACTCTTATGTCACTCAGGATGCCGGTTAATGACCTTCCTTTAATTAGTGTTCCTTTCTATCTAGATTAATTGATTATTCTTAATTAATTAACTTCCACTTCTATTTAATCAATAAGTTGTCATTTATTGGATTAAAATCCCCTCATAACCCAGATCATTCTAACTTTCCTCTAAAAAGATTCTATAAGCTACACCTACCTATTAGTTAATCACTCTTGATTAATTAATACACCCCCCTCAACTCCCATAAATCATTGAGGATATATTAATCTCCCCTAAAGCAAACTTAAAGTATGCTTATCCCTAACTAACCTAGATTTGCTATTATCCCACATACAATGGGATGTAAAGATTTTTCAAACAAAATGGTTATATAATGAACCATCCTCCTACCTTTATTCTTACACCTTTGCATGCATAGATCATAAAACTATAGGCATTTTCATCTTGAGAATCTCCATTAGTGGTTGAGCTAGTATCTTCATAATATTTGCAGCGCTGGTGATGGTCGTGTTGGGGGGCATGGGGATTGACAGGGGGGGGGCGGGAAGGCTGTGGTGGGGGGTGCTGAATTGGGTGGGTCTAGGGGCCGGGCCCGCTCGGGTGTGGTCCGCTACGCTCCCGGGTCGGCGGCGAAACGCGCTGAGCTGGTGTGGGTCCGCGAGGTGGCGGATCCCGGCGCGGCGGCGCCGGGCGGCCGGGGGGGAATGGCGCCGTTGGCGGGCTGGGGGGGGGGCGGGGTGAGGCGCGGCGAGGGGGGGTCAGCGCTGCCCTCCGGTGTGGGGAGGTGGGTCTGTCGCGCCACAGTCGTGCCGGATATGGGAAGTGATCCGGTGGGACGTGGAGGGGACTTCCGCTACTCCAGGAGGGTCAATGGGGGGCTCCACCCAAGGACGGTGGGCCAACGTGCGGTGCGGCAGGGGCGTGCGTGCGGGTGGTTGGCGTGTGGGGAGGGGTGGGCGGCCGGGCGGTGGGTTTGGCCGGGTGAGATGGGCGGGCGGGACGCGCTTCCGCGGGCGTTGCCGTGGGTATGGGGGGATCGGCTGGCTTCGTCGGCGGATGAGCCTTGGGGGCTATGAGGCAGTACATGTGGGAGGGGGTGTGCGGCAGGTATCCGGGCGGCCCCGTGGCCGTTTAGGGGGGGGACACGGCGCCGTGTCGCGGCAAGCTGCGCGCTATGTCGGGTGGTTAGTTCTGTGTGGGGTTTGTTGGCGGAATCGGGTCCGGGGGAGGGCGTAGGTGGGTTGGTGGTGTTAGCAGGGGGAGTGTGTCGTTGGGGGTGGGCGGGGGCGGTTAGTGTGTGCGGGCGCCCTTGATAGAGTGACGAGGATCGTGTTTGGGTGTGGGGTCGCGGCCGGTGAGTTGGATGGCGGTAGGGGGGGGCGTGTGGGCGGGGGGTGGGGCGAATTTTGCGGTGGGCGATTGGGCACAGGAATTGTGAGTGCGGTTATTTTGCGGGGGTGTGAGCTAGGGCCCCGGGGAGCGGGGGGGAGTCGGTCGCGGCGTAGCGGCCGTGTTGCGTCGGATTGGGGTAGCTGCACTGGGGGCCTCCGGTAGAGGGTGTGGGCGGTGCGGTCCGAAATTTTTGGCGGGGCCATGTTGGGGTGTTGTGGCGTGCTTGGGGGGGGGGGACTTGTGGTTGTTATTATGGGTTGGTGGCGTGACCGGGGGGTGGATGGTTGGGTGGCGCGGGCTTCGGGGGGGCAGTTTGTGTTTGGTGGGGGGGGGCTGGGGGGTGGGAGGGGGGGGGGGGAGGTGGGGCCTTCCTGCATCCCGCTTTTGCGTCCTCTGGGGATCTCCAGGTTGTAGCCCTGCTGATGAGACTCATTCTCCACCTTGGGATAACACCAAATCACTTTTTTCTTTCTCCGCGGATCTCCATTGGGCCCTTCCAGTTTAGTTTCCCGGTCGCAGCTCCCCTTTTCCCCTGTCGTTTGATTTCCTCCTTCTCCTGCCTCTTCTTGCTCTTTCGTCTCTTCTGCTCTTATCATGATGCTCAGTTCTCGTTCGCTTTGTTGCCATATCGGTGTTACTTTTCCCCCTTCTCTTAGCTCCGCTCCCCTCCTACCGGCTCCGGCGGCTTCCCAATTCGCCGCATCCCCCTCTCTGTGTCGTCATGCTGAGCCAGTCGCTCCAAGCACCCCTCTTTACAGTGCCAGTGTCAGACTCGGGGGTCCCCCTTAGGCAATCAACTGGTCCTAGAACCTTCCAAGGATTGCACTTGCGTCAACGATTACATAACTCTGCCAGGTCCCATGGGGCCATGTTTTATGAACTTGTAACATGGGATATCTAGAGAATAAAACTTCTTTTACTCTCT
The DNA here is from genome assembly GCA_019776745.2 of Taxus chinensis. Lineage (NCBI taxonomy): Eukaryota > Viridiplantae > Streptophyta > Pinopsida > Cupressales > Taxaceae > Taxus > Taxus chinensis. The sequence goes on along the minus strand of CM034149.1, from coordinate 619,598,335 downwards.
CTTTTCGCTTTACCCACATATAGTTTTACTTACTTATGATTCCTTTATGATTCTGCTTTGCAATCTGCCTCTTAATTTGGTTGTTTGTTCAAGAAATTTTTTGAAAACTTGTTGTTATAGCCACATACGTTGTTTCACATTTGCACACTTAGTTTGTAAGTTTCAGACTATATGTTTTGTCATTATTCGTTTATTTTATGAATAAGTATCTTAGTATTCCTTTTTAACTATTTTCTGTTGGCAGACTCTCGGGCTGCCGCTTCTTTTAACGGGGGTATGGTAACACCCCCACTATGTATTATGCTTTTGTGATAAGCATGTTGGATTTATGGCATGCTTCTCTCGGAGGTCTAATGATGTTTGATTATTAGCAACGGTCTACATGTATCACCTTTCTGTCAACTTTTGTTGCATGCTTGAGGCGCGAGCTTAGCGCCCTATGATTCCCCTGTTGTGTTCCTTGGTAGGGCTTTTCTTTCTCTCCTTTATTATACCCGCTGGGTCTCCGTCTCCCTGTACTCATTTTTCCTCTCCTGTCTCTGTGTTGCCCTCTGGGTTATTATTCTTAGATTTAATCGTGGCTGTGCATAAGTGTCTCGCGCTCTCGGTTTTGCGGCCAGTGGACCCCACCTTCTTATTCCTGCTAGATACCTAACTTACTTGGGCTTGGGCTGATCCATCTGCTCCTATCGCTTTCATGTGCTTGGGGCCCTATGCGGCGCCTGTTATTCTCCATTTGCCGCCCTTCATCTAAGCCTCTTATTCAACTCCCATCTAACGTGCTCCCTCTTGCGGACATCTTTAAACTATGCACTAATGATGCCTGGGCTCCGATACGGATACGGTTCTTCTACATACTTGTTTCAAACTGATATTTTTTCAGCCTGTCCATTTCCAGGGGCTCCTCCCTATTGTACCCTTAAGTAGTCGTTTCAATCTTAAGTTTCTCACTCTATGTTACCCGGCGCCTAAACTTATAAAACCATTACGGTTGCTGATTTCAAAATGTATTACTCCTACGGTTTCGGGCACCTCTTGGGGTACTTAACCCTCCTTTTTTTGATGGGCCTCGATCCGTCTCCCCCTCGTTTATGTTTGTGAATAAATATAGCCTAGGGAAGGGTGAGTTTGAGTTAGCACCCCTCTTCATAGCTTGTCAAGTTGTAGATATACTGGAGGAGGTCCCCTTTTAAGGGTCCCGCCAACCATTCATTATAAGGTTCACCCTAGCACAGTATTGTACTTCCCTTCCCACTCCAGTTTAGTTATGATTTGCCTTACGAGTATTAAGCTCTCCTACAATTTACCGGCCCGACCATCGGGGTGGGGGTCGATGGGCACATGTGGAGGGAACTGTGGGTGTCCTGTATGTGAAATAACTCTCTCACTTCACCCCCTAGCCTTGGAGTCAGGCTCGGTGCGTTTGGTGAAACTATCCTAGTTTTTTGTTAATGTTGTTTCTTTGGTGTTTGTTCCGTCTGCCCGTTTATGTATCCTCTTTGTTGCTCTATCTTTTCTTGCCGTACTGCATGCCTTTTGTCACTATGGGGCTCTTGAGGGCCCACTTGAATTTCTCTCCGGTCGCTAATACGCATGCGAGCCTTTTTGCCCGTTCTGGATTTTTGTGAGTGCTTTTGATTCAGTGTGGGGAAGGAAGCTTTTTTCCAGCCGGAAAGGGCGCGGCTGGATGTACCTGGACTGCTGCCCTATTCCCTCCTCTCTCTCTATCTCTCTCTCTTCTCTCTCGCTCTCTCTTCTCTCACGCCTCTTTTTTTCTTCTTTTTCGCCCCCCCAAATCTTGCTCTAATTCTTTTGGTATTAGGGACATGGGTTGTTCGGCCTTTTTTTTTCCTGGTTCTTATACTGTCTCCTTTTTCCCTACCTTTGTTACCCGCATTTGCCTCCCTCCGACCCTTTATTTTACCCATCCCTCCCTCGCACGATCTGTGCGTTGTGGCGCTGTGCTCCAATCCTTTCGATTCGCGTGAGGGTCTTTTTGTCCTCTCCTTATATTTCTTATCTGTTCTATGCGCGTGACCTCTTTGACCAAACTCTCCGGTGTTTTCCCCTGGCTTCCATTATTGTTGTTTGCTCTGGGCGCATGATCTTGGTTTTGGGTGTCCCTCGTTATCTAGTGGCTAAGTTTTCATACCGACCCCCCCCGCAGCATATGGGTCCATTGTTTATGTAATGCCACCCTCCCCTTCCCTTCCTCCCACACTGCGCTGGTTATTGTGGTTTCCTTCTTACCCTAGTTCTTGTTCTTCCTTTGACCCATTAGGTAACACTCTCATTCTTTTGGGCCTCTTCTGGTCATAACGTTCCACTTTCTCCCTCTCGGGGTTGGTTTTCCCACCAAACTGTTCTTTTGTCCCGCTGGCTGCCTGGGTGCCCTGTGCGCTCTTTTTTTGTTTGTTCAGGCGGCCTCTTTAGTCTCCACAGTTCCTGCGCCCCTTCCCGGGTGTCTCTGCTGGCTGATTCTTCAGTGCCCTTGCCGTCCCACCTTTCTCTTCAATCTTCACTTTTGACTTGGCGTCGATTTTTCCTGCTTCCATCTGTACGCCCGTCCCTACGTCGTCTTCTGTCGCGGGTTTCGTTGCCATCTGTGGCATGCTGTTTGTTTGTTTGTGTTTGTTTGCTTCGCACATTTCGTGGGCTTCGCCCTTGGTACTTTTTCAGTTTCCTGGGCTTTCCCTTGTTCTTGTCCACTGTTCCTCCTGACGTTCTCCTTGTCTGCTATTCTCGGCACTGTTTTGTGTGGGCCAGGGTTTTGGCTTGGTCGTCTTTGCTGAGTTGAACTCCTTGAGCCCCCTTTTCTTGTCTTGGGTTCTTAGTTTTTCTGGTTGGTGCGGGTGTTCGATATATTATAGTGCGGGAAGGGGCTTGGGACCATGGTTGGCGTTAAGGTCAAGGGCGATTATCTTAAATGTCTCGACCCTATACCTCCCCTTGTGGCGTCTCTACCCATGTGTTTGCCGATATCCTTGCTTCACATCTAGTCTGCCCTCTCTACTACGATCGGGTAATACTTGTTTTGCTGCTAATTATCTACTTGCTGGACTGGGTCTGGTATTGTTTCAGCTTCGGCGAAATGAGATTCCTTGAGTATAAACCATTCTCAATCTCACCCCAAGCACCCCCTATCATATGACCTATAACTATCCTTGGACGTTCTCTCTAATGAAAATTGGTTAGTGATTCGCTACTGGTTTATTAATACTCAAGACATATTGGTTTGAATGATGCTCTATTATGGTTCTCTTCTATCTTACTGTTCTGGCCTTCATGATTTCTTTTCAGGCCTTGGTTGGCGTTCCTGCGTCGCTCCCTTTGCTTGTCCTCCCTCTTCATTTGTTCGCTTTTTCTTAGTTCTATCTCATGCCCCCTCATTTCTATCCTTACTCCATGCCCTAACCTCTTCCGGTGGAAATCGCTCTTATCTTTGCCGTTCTTTGCCCTGCCCGTTGCTACCCTTTGTACCTGGGTAAGTCCTTTCATTTTGTCCGGCCCCTGATGTTGCCCTCCCTCTTGTTTCCTTGCTTGATTACGTTGCCCCTGATTCCCTCATGCAATTATCATTGACTGCACTCTAGATGTGTTGGTTCATCTCCGAGGATAACGTCGTATTCTTTACTCTTTGTTTCCGAAATGGAAGTAAAGGACGCTGTATTCTTCATTCATGAGTCTTGATTGCCTCCGACTTTTTATAACGGTTTATATCTTCATCTCATGCCTGAATTGGCAACTTATGTGGATTCATGTCGCAGATACTCCATCACTAAACCGCTGTATTCCACCGAACGATACATGCTGTGCGTTCTACTGGGGTATTGCGGAATCTGCATCTATTCATTGTGTTTTGTACATGAATACCATACATAAATACTAAATGAATGTGTGAAATGAAGTATACATAGGATTGAATTATAGAGATGGTTGGGATGGTCCCTTGTCCTTGCTTCTCTTCGGTCGCTGTCTCAACTTCCACCTACTCGTGTCCTGGACTAGCTCGGATTGCCAGTATTACTGCGTCTGTGCTTCACTCGCCTCTGTGCCTATACTGCTTCATGTTGGACTGATCTAACCTGCCTTTTGCTCTCCATTGCCCTCCCCTCCTTTGGATCTTCGGTCTGATTCTATCGTAATGAGCGCCCCGTTGCCCCCTCGGCATTGGCCCTGTCCTAATACTTTACACCTAATGAATGCGTATGCCTTTTCTATGCATGGGTCATGGGGAGGCCCCTTGGGTTTGCTGCTGTCGCCCAAGCGTCCTCCACCTGCCAATGTCTTCTTTGTGCACTATCCTACCAACCAGTCTCCCCCATGTTTTCTCCGACTCCTTGTTTTTTGTCTTCATCCTCTCAAGTTCATTGAGTTCTGCTCGTTGCGCGGTTTGTGTCCTATCGCCTTGGCCTCCCTCCGGTTACACCCCCTTCTCTTGACTCGGGGTCCCAAGCTATGTGCTGATGCCCTTCGTTGGCCTGCCCTCGTTCCTCCCCATAGGCCACCACGTTGGCCCCCACCCCGTGTCCCCGTGCTAGGGTGTGCCTCATTTTCCACCTTGTCTCTTTGACTTCCTTCCTCTTCCTCCTTGCTTCCCTGTGGCTGCTCGCCCCCGTGCCTGTGCTGGGCCTGTTTTCGGCCTTTTTGCGTCTCGCACAAACGATTGTCCATCCCTGCTTCCTACCCTTTTTCCGAAGTCGGGTCTGGTAGTCCCTGTCCTGTTCCCCTCGTTCTCCTACTTGTGTGATGTCGGCTGCGGGTTTGCTTCTTGAACCCCAGTCGCCCCTTCGACCCACCCTTGCCTTTCCTGCCTCGGCCGGTCCACTACTCGTCTACTGTCTCTGCATCGGCGCGTTTTCCTATGGGGGTTGGTCGGCTCTAATCCCCCCTCATCTTGCCCTGATTCTTGCTTTCTCCTCACGCTTTACTTCTATATGCCCGCTTACCGGTCCTTGCCCTTTAACTCCTGCCGTCTGTCTCCTTGGGCCCTCATCCCCTTTTGTTTTTCCCCAGTTCTGGTCTTCGCCCTTCGATGTACCCGCCCCCTCATTTGTTGCTGCTCGGCCTTCCCTCGCGCTTGCTGGTCATCTCCCCTCTCCTTCCCCTTTTTGGTCGGCCCCCCCCGTTGGTTGGTGTCCGCTGCCCACTAATAGCCCCCCTGAGTGTAGATACTGCCGCCCCCGCGTGCCATGCCCCTGGTGGACGCCTGCCCCCGTCGCCCCCTGCCCCTGCTTGGCCCCTTCACCCCAAGGGGACCCGGCCCACCCCACCTACTGCCCCTGGTTTCTGTCCCCCCTCCCTCTTCCTTGGGCTCCTTCCCCTTTTGCTGCCCCCAAACCCCGGCTTGCTTGGCGCTCACTCGGCCTGTGTGGTGCTTCCCTAAGCGTGCGAGCGCTTTAGTAGGATGTTGGAGTTGTGGAACATACGCACCCTTGGGGTATTCCTTTCCATTCCGACCACTACTTAACAAACTTACCCTTTCCACGATCACCTATGTCCGCTACCTCATTAATTACACTTATCATATCTTAGCTCAGCACTAGCTATTTTCCTCTTATGGTTTGGATACACTTATTCATGGGCATTGATTCCTGGTGACTGTCCATTCTTGGTTTTTCTACACTGAGTTTTATTTTTATTTTCCCACTCTTTTTAGAATGCCTTGGTCACCTTTTCTTTTTCAACCATATTTCATAGGAAGATGGCCAGCCATTGCTGGTTTTTAGCATCTCCTCTTAATTAATTATTTTTTTTTGCTCTGCGATCAATGTATTCCTTGCGTTGGCTTTGATACGCCCCCCTTTTAGCCACTTAAAGATGAATTATCTCGTTACCAACTTCTTGAGTATTATTCCTTTGACGTTGGACTTGGTATTCTGTTATTATATAACCATTACCAATATCAATTTTCTTTGACCATAAATGGGATATGTATCGTTACCATGTTGAAGGACTTCATCAATGTGGTATGGGCCCATCCATTGTTGTAATTTCCCATAAAGTTTCATATTTTAATCCATCGTCGATCCACTCCCTTCTTATACAATTCCCTTTACTTGCTATGGAAGTCAATTGCCACCACTATTCATATTTGCCGTTGGATTATCTTTTTTGTTTCCTTTTTGTCATTTCCTCTCATCTCATTCATTCACCCGATCCGTCCTTGCTGTTGTTTCTCCCACATTCAATTCTTACTGCATCATTTGCTTAAGGTTTGCATCTACATTTGTGGGAACGATCGGTTCTTCCATAAGCACCATCCTATGAGTGAATCTGTGGTTTTTTCCCGGTGGTGTTGTAGCCCACACTACCTCAGGAATCTAACCCCATTCTTTCTGAGATAGGTGGTTTTGGTTCATTTTTTTCTCCAATTACCGCCCTGTAGTGGCTTTTTGACTTGCCCATGGATGAGGGTGGTATGGAGATTATGTCTTCTGTCGTACTTTATCTGTTGTTACCACATTTTCCCCCCACATTATACGTGCATGAGGTCCTAATCTGAAACACTCAATCTTCGTGTTCCCACACCCCAACTGTGTTTCATCCACGGAAAGAATTCTGCTTACTTCTCATTCCTTCCCTCTGGAGCGCTTATCCTAGGGACCCATTTGTAGCTTCTTTTATACCACCAAGAGGTAATCATTCTGGCTAAGGTGGTTCCCTTGGTCTACTGACCTCCCTCCCCTTCTCCAGCTCTCGACCGACTGAGGTTGGAGTGGGCATCCCAATTTGTAAGTTTTGGGCTTCCCATATGTTGGCCCCATTTATTCCATTTCCACAACCTTTTGCCCCCCCCTTCTGCATTCGCTCCCATCGTATCTCCTTCTTCCTGTTTGGCTCTTCTTTGCCCATAATTGTCCCTGCTGGTCCATCTTGCCATGCTGCGTCTCCACCCGCTTCTCTCCCTCCCCCCCTGGCTCCTCATTGACTTCTGTCCCCTTTCCCCGCCTTTCCTTCCCCCCGTCTCTCCACCCCCCACCTTTCATTCACTCTTTCTTTGTTTCTGTGTGAGGCCCGCTGTGTGCCTTCCCTGTGCTAAGTAGCTTCCCCCTCGCTCCCCACCACGGCGCTACTCTTGCAATTGCACACATCGCTGTCCTAGGGACATCCTCCCTTGCATGTTCCTCTCTACTCAACACAGTCTCTTAGGCTAACGTAAGAACCCCATTGTGTTTTCCTGCGCTATCCTCCTCTTCTGTTTGCATTCTTGCCCTACCCAGCCACCCCTCTCACACTTCTCCATCCCCCCCGGTTTTCATCTATTTAAGGGCGACTGATTTTTAGAAAATTTCCTTTACAATCCTCTGATGTCCGGAAAAAATGTTAACTTCTTCATCCACTCCAAAACACACTCTTTCCTGTGGTTGTGTAGATTTTTTCCCCCAGGGCTCGTCTCTAATCATGTAATAGATGAAAAGACCTTAATCTCCTTATTTTTTTATTAGTATAGCTCCTTCTACCTCATGGAAGCATCAATGTAATGTGAACGGGCAGCTTCAATTTAGACTCTTTAAATGGAGTTGGTTTTGGGTTAGTCTGATGGAAGCACAAGAGATAACATGGGGGGGGGGTGGGGGGAATACTGTATTAAAACTTTATTTTGTTTCCATGATATTCATTATCATTCGCAACCATTCAATCAAACATTCACCATATGAGTGTTTAATACGATTGCATCAACCCCATACACAAGAGCCAATCAAGAGATACACAAGAACACCAATTTAAGTGGACCCCCTTTAGGGAAGAAAACCCATGAAATAGGTTATATTCCACAAAGAAAGAAGAGATTTTAGTGAATCACCAACTTCACAAGAGAACCAACCCTGTTATTCGAGCACCATCCTACAAGGATACCACATAATTGATTGCTCAATTATACTTTTTCATAAACGATGGAGAGTCACTTATTTGTCTAAACTTCTTCCAAAACCCTCTTCAAAAACAACTCATTAACTAGCTCCTCTCAAAAAAATTCTTTCATGAAATTGATTGACTTTAATAACAATTTACACATTTCTGTACATTTTATATTTTCAATCTTCTCAGATCTAATTTCATTCCCTTGAACAAATTTCACACTCTAATTTAGGTCACATTTTCCCCTCTTTTCTAGCTAGTTAAAATTTGAACTAAAACATTCAATTTATAACCTTTTCATCTCAAAAATAATACAAAGTCAGTCCTCATAATTGTTAAACAATAACTCACAAATTATCAACAAACACTATTAAAAATTTCATTAAAAGGACCCTATAGGTCATCCTGCCCAAATGCACCAACAAACTAAAAAATAGCTCCAAACCCCAGCACTACATCACCACGATGAAACCATCCTCCCCATGATTATTATAGCCCCTAAATAGATCCAAAATTTCAAATATAACATTAAAACATCAGTAATGGTCTTAAATTATCTCTCACCGATCAAATTATTCATAGCACCAACAAGAAGGCTCATATCCTTCACAAAAACACTATTTCCAAGAACTAGTCTTCACGATTCAGGCTAATAGAACCTTAAACAAGATATAAAATATAACATGTAACATTCAGTATAAATTTCCTACCCTATATATCACATCCATGCGATAAATTTATTAAACTAAACATGTACACCTTCACCACTTTCTCGTCACAATACGTTGCCTACCTAGACGGTAGTTTTTGAAACGCAGTTGATTTTCACCCCTTCCATCTCTTTCAAGAATTATCACGCATTTATAGGGAGAAAATTTTATCCTCTCACTCCTTAACTAATAGTAGCACAAAAAAAATCCTAAAAAATATACACTACCTCCATCTTTCAACAAGATAATCTGTCGAAAAAAACAATCTTATGTCTTACCAAAATGAACTAGACAACCTATCAAAAATATCATCAAGAGAAAAGATAGTATACCAGTAGAAATATATGTTAATGTATTCATAAACCTTTAATTTTTATCCAAATCCACGTGCATGCCTTGCACCAGGTCTTTCGCAACTTCTCATTTAGCTTCCATCAATCAAGAACTCGTCTTGGGTTCAAGTTTCTTCTATCACCTCTCAAAACTTCCACGATAGACAAGTAATGGAACCCCCTTAAGAATGTTTCTAATTCCACTCAAAACCTTCAAGCAATATTAATAACTTAGAACAATTAACCACACCTCACGCAGTTCTCCTGACCATGCTTAATTACGCATCTGTAGATTGGACCTTTCAAAAGAACAGCAATAAGTGTCTTATCCCTTATGCCCAAAAAAAACAAATTATATCTCCTTTCAAATACATTTTAATTTCATGATCCCCAAATATTGACCCCAGTCTTCCTTCAATGTGCTCTGCACTTCCCCTTTTAGCCTCAATGCTCCACCCTCCTAAAAACCCGTCTTCATCACTCGTGCCCATTTTCCTTTAGCCCCTTCAACCATGTGATCTCCAACTACTCCTGAACAAATCCACCAATTCCAGATTAAAAAACAGGTCAATTATTTCATACCTTCTTTAGGAACTTTCCACAAAACTAACTTTTCCTACACCAGACTTTTTAGGTGGGGGTCCCACACTCTCACATGCTCTAATTTCCTTTTGGAAATGGGAAGAGTCCTGTACAACTCCCATCACCACTTTTCAAAAGCATCAAAATTGGTTTATCACTTTCATTTTTTCCAAGTCACTTTGAGCTGGGTTTCAAAGAACTTATCTTCTTAACGTTTGTTCCTTAAAATCAGAGATTTTAAAAATACCTCATTATTGGTAGAATATTTTATCTCTAGGGAAATACATCCCGCTAAAATACTGTGCGGGGTCCCATGAAACAAATCTAATTCACAAACTAGTTTACCAAAATCTTCTTCAGAATGCCCTGAAACTGTCATGATGCATCATTAAAACAGACGCTAATTTACATACTGACCCATCTAGCTAAAATAGTATGGCTAAAATTCTTCTACACATCGCAAGTTACCTATGTAGCAGGTTGTCTTCACCCTATTTGGTTCCAGGGACCTTTGTTTCCCTGCCCTTATACCTCTAACCCAAATGCCGTACAGCCTTCTCCACTTCCTATTCACTGTAACCATACTGATTCCAGTACTTTGGAAAATGCCTTCCTTCTCCCATTTTTTCCGTCCTACCCACTCCCCTGCTCCGTGATAGACTCGCCCTCCCTGCATGATTTACCCCGGCCACCCCATCCGCTGACAATTCTGACTTCAATATAGCATTGGTCATACCCCTCGGCCCCTTAAGGACTTAGACCAACCTTCCCCCCACCTTGGGAGGCCTATACTTCTGACCTTACACTCTGCATCACGCTTCTAGGACTTGTAGGCATTCACCACATTTGACCCCTACCATCAACCCTTCTGTTTTAATGAATACCCCCCTCTGGAGACTTATTCTGACCCACTGCCACCATTTTCATCATGAAAAACCTACGACCCGACTGGGCCCAACTCTCCCTTTGTCCTTATTTTGTGCCCCCCCCTTCAGCCAACACCTGGGCCCCATCGCGCCACCCCTCCCGGTAGCCTCTTTTGCCCTGTTTTGCTTCTTCTCCCCCCCCCCTATTGACATCTATAATCCCAGATCATGATCCAAATACATGAAATGACACCCCCACTAATGATCACAATGGCAAAAACCTGCACACATTACAACCTTCCTTCCACGGATGACTCCCCTGGACTCTACATCTATTTGTTTTTTAACTCAAAGAAACATTGAGATATGGCACGTGCGCGATCTATCTATGAATAAGACCCCTTCAGACGCTATGTTATTTTGGCCTTCATTCATGTTAGACATCACTTCTAGGAAACCTATTTACCATTCTTGGGAAAACATAAAACTTACCCTGCAATGTTGTTTTATCCATTATTTTAGTCCAAATTACTAATTCTCATTTCATTCTCTTGTACTTCAAACTTATTCAAGATTTAAACACAACTCCAAAATCCAAAACAAATCCAGACCCCCTTACTAGCCCATAACTCCTTATCTAGCAAATAACATCGAATTGACTCTTACCCGTTTTATACATCATAAGCTGAATTAGACTATTCATCATAGACTGAAGCCATCTTCAATGATTTAACCTTATTTTCATGTTAATACATTTTGTTTGAGCCAAAACCAAACCTCACTTATCAGTGAAGTTTGACACCAACATTATTTTCTTAGAACTTTCCACTAACACTTTTCAAATCTGTTAAGAGTATAAATCCCCTACTCCAATAGGCTTCTGCAAAAAACCTATGTCTGCCATTTTAACTTCAAACAAGCTCTGTATGGTTCGTCACCATTCTTAAAAAAAAAATTGTTTTATACTAACTCTTTACCCTTATGTATATTACAGGAGTTATGTTTAACAACTCTCTGATTCAATACCTCCATATATACGTTAAGCTCACCCTTCATGCACTTGTAAACCATAAATCAACATTTTCTGGGTCATAATAGACTCCACTAACTCAAGAACATAGTTTCATAGAGATATAGCAAATCACAATTCAATCTCATTGGAATAATGATTATTATATTTTACCATTTGCATACAATTTTTTCAACTCAAGGTCTCATCAAGTGGTAAAGTTACATCGCGTAGTACAACTCCCTAGACCTAATTCTTAACCTATACCACCTTCAATTTTTTAATTACACACCTTCCCCAAACTTCATACCACCCATCTCAACTTAAACTAAATAAAAAACGTGATGATAAATCCACTCACCTGCACACCTCACATTGGACACAATCTCACTATTAGTTGTGCAATAGTCTAAACACAGAAAACTTCTATAAATATCCCCTAACCACCTCTCACTCCTATAGTTAGAACTAATTAAATTGGTAACCCTTCCTACTTATCACCACTCATCTAAACCACTTTTCACCAGTATATACTAATAGAATTCTCCACGTTTCTAGTCATGATTCCCTTAATCATGATCTAAGTAAAAAGGAAGAGTTTTTATAACCTAACTCCAACTCCCAAAAATTATGATTCTCTTGACTGTCGATGATTTATAAAACCAATCCTGACGCCTCTATTAGGTCAATTCACGAACTCCTTGACAAAAAGGGAGTATGAACTCTTTTCAAGCACCAAATAATTGTTACCAGTTCCCATCAACACAATTGACATATAGCACATCCTTTCAAGATTTTTGGAGTTATAGAGGGATATTTCACATCTAGGCACATCCAAAATCTCCTTGTCTTCATTAACATCAACGGCTCATATCCGATATCTTTCCATTAATTTTTTATCCTTAATTGCAATTGTTAAGATTACCCATTATACTTCCTTTGTTAGGAGTGATAAGAATATAGTCACTTTACACACTATATTATTATTTATAATAGTTATCATTTCACAGAAATACTGCGTTAGCCTAATCACCACGATTCCTATCATTACTATTTATTTAATATCATATTTCATTGGCTAAATTGTAGAAAATCATATTAGTTTTTGTTCCTCTTATGTGTGCCAAGTATGGCACTTTGTAGATGCACATATCAGGATATTAATAATCCCATTACCAATTATCAATATCATTGTTGATAGTATCACCACCACTTACACTAGGAGCAGTAGATTTTTGCATGATCTAACAAGCGTGGAAATCAACCTTGACCCCTTTGATAGATTAAAAACAATCTTTGCATCCACCCAAAAACATTCCATGAAGCGGGCCAATGAATTATGGGGGATAGTACGGAGGTATAGAGGATACAAGGGGACCTCCAAGGTTCTAGTATAATATGAAGTTAGGCCTAAAATACTAGAATGACATCAAATCTAATGAATCCAAAAATGAGAGAAATTCATCCTTTAAGACCTAAATTTGATCTTTCATCCCTCTATATACAAAGAAGAGATCTTTGATTTTTTCATGGAAATAGCTAATTATGAACCTAATTTCTACTTCACTGAAAGACAAAGATTATCTGTTTTGTAGACTCACCCTTTAAGAGAACTAGCACACTGACTTGATTTTGACTTGTATTCTAACTTGTTGGTTTTACATCATTACTATCTCTATGTATGTATTAATTAAACAAGTGATTAAAAATTATTCATATTTTCTCAATCTCTTATATATGAACTCCATGTTCCATTAATAAGTCTACGTGTTTCAAAGTGGGTTTGCCATCACTTAAGAGCCTGTGGCTTCTGGCACTAGTCTTTTCTAAGAAAATTTCCCCCTATTTTAAAATTCCATTGGTGTTAAAAAAATTTGTTGTGCCGTCTTGACTTAGGGAAAATAATCTTAGTTTTTTCTTCAAGGAGCTGAAAAAACCACCACACCTATCACATCTGTGGATACCCTCGAACCCTATCCATATGGGTTGGAGAAAATTTTACCCTTTGATATGATCAACTAACCCCAAAGTAAATTGTGCACAAACATTTCACATCGGTGGACCTTGTCCCTTTCTTCGGTTTTCATTTCAATCAGTTTAGATAATAACTTTTTTATGTTTGATAATACATGTGTTTAGCCAATAACTAATTTGGGCTAATCACCTGCATTTCTCTGGATTTTTTCTTAATGTCCAATCTATTTTTTGTCTGATTTTTGTTTTCTTATTCTACAGGTTTGTAAGTTCCTGATTATGAAAAAATCCCGTGTTGGTTTGTTATTGCTCAGCTTCGTTAAAAAATTGATAACAATTAATATATATTATTATAATAGGGCGCAATAAGCCTCCCTAACTCATGACCTAGTTTCATATGTAGATATAGAAAAATCACACATTCCACTCTCATTTGAATAATTGATTAAATATTACCATTTGCATACAATTTTTTTACTCAAGTCCTCCATTCAAGTGGTAAAGCTTATCATCGCATTATTACAACATCCCTAGACCTAATTCATTAACCTCATACCCCTTCAATTTTTTTAATTTATCACACATTTCCAAAATTCATACCACCCATCTCGAAATTAACTAAATAAATAAATGATTAAATCCACTCACCTGCACACATCACCATGTGAACACAATCTCACTCATTAGTTGTAACTAGTCTAAACAAGAAACATTCTATAAATATTACCCTAACCACCTCTCACTCCTCACTAGTTAGAACTAATTTAAATTTGGCAACCTTCCTAATTATCACCACTCCATCCTAACCACTTTTCATCACTTATAATACTCACATCAGAATTCTCCAAGTTATCTAGTCATGATTCCCCTTAATCCATGCATTTAAGTTAAAAATGGAAGGTTTATCACCCTAACTCCAACTACCCAAAAATTCCATGATTCTCTTGAATGTCAATGATTTATAAATACCAATTCCTTAGCCTCTCTTTAGGATCAATTCACAAACTCCTTGACAAACAAGGGCATTATGAACTCTTTTCAAGCATCCAAATAATGTTACCAAGTTCCCATCAACACAATTTGACATTTAGCACATCCTTTCAAGAGTTTTTGGAGTTATTAAGAGGGATCTTTCACCATCTAGGCACATCCACAACTATCTCATTGTCTTCATTTAACATCTAAAGGCTCATCTCCTTTATTTTCCATTCTATTTTTTATCCTTAATTGAAATTGTTAAGATTACCATATACTTCTTTGTTAGGATTGATAGAATATAGCTTCACTTTACACACTAATATTATTTATTTTATCAATATGTTATCATTTCACAGAATCACCTGCGATTAGACTAATCACCCATGATTCCTATCCTTACTATTTATTTAATAATCATATTTCATTGGAAATTGTTAGAAATCACTATTAGCTTTTTTGTTACTAATATGTGTGCCAAGTATGGATCTTGTAGATGGCCATATCAGGAATTAATAATCCCATTACCAATATCAACTCATTGTTGATAGATCACCACCACTTACAGTAGGAGCAGTATGATTTTTTGCATGATCTAAAGCTATGTGAAATTCACATAGCACCCCTTGATAGATTAAAAACAATCTTTGCATCCACCCAAAAAATTCATGAAGCTGCCAAGGAATTATGGGAGGCATATTACGAGGTATAGAGGATACAAGCTGACCTCACAAGGTTCTAGTATAACTATGAAGAAGGCCTAAACATACTAGAAGACATCCATACTATATATGAATCCAAAATTGAGAGAAAATTCAGCCTTCTAGACACTAATTTTGATCTTTCATCCCTATATTATACAAAAGAAGAGATCTTTGATTTCTTCATGGAAGACTACATCTCTGAACCTGATTTCTACTTCACTGAAGACAAAGACTTATCTTGTTTTGTAGACTCAAACTTTTAAGAGAACCTAGACACTGACTTAGATTTTGACTTTGTATTCTAACTTGTTGTTTTACATTTCATTACTATCATCTACTGTATGTATTAATCTAAACAAGTGATTAAAAATTAATCATATTTTTCATCTATTATATATTGTACTCCATGTCCCATCAATAAGTCTTAAGTGTTCAAAAGTGGGTTGACATCCACTTAAGGAAGCCTTGTGGCTTCTGGGAACTAGTCTTTTCTAAGAAAATTTCCCACCCTATTTTACTAATTCCATTTTGTGTAAAAAAAATTGTTGCAGTCTTGACTATAGGGAAAATAATCTTAGTTTATTCTTCATGGAGCATGAAAAAACACACACCTATCACATCTCGTGGATACCCTAGAAACCCTATCATACTGAGGTTGAGAAAATTTTATCCCTTTGATATTATCAACTAACCCCCAAGGTAAAATTGTGCACAACATTATGTCACACCCGGTGGGACCCTTGTCCCCTCTTCTTCAGTTTCATTTCAATCAGTAGAATAATAACTATTTTTATGTTTGATAATCACATGTGTTTAGCCTAATCACCTACATTTGGGCTAATCACCTGCATTTTCTCTGTATTTTTTTCTTATAATGTCACAATCTATTTTTTCTTCTTGCTTTTTGTTTTCTATTTATTCTAATCTGTTTGTAAGTTCCTGATTATGAAAAATCCCTTTTTTGGGTTTGTTACTTGCTCGCTTTGTAAAAATTGATAAAAATTAATATATATATATATATATAGGAGTGCTCTCATGGTAAGTCCTAACAACCTTATTTTTGTTTTACGTTCTAAATATTTTCTTTTCCTTCTTCATTAAAATCAACATTTCATTTTGGGTCTTAAAATGAACCATTTCATATTTCTTAATCACCTAGTTTTAATTAGGGAAGTAAATTAGTTGCATTCACTTATTTTTCCCTCACACACAACCAAACCACTATCAAATAAAAACACATTCAAAAAAATATCACCCAATGGAACTAATTGGGATTTCATCACGCAACAAGGTGTTAAAGATCATAAGCATTGAGAGGGGGATGAATCAGTGCAGATTAATTTTTTTTTAATGCCAATTTTAAACCCTTTAATGATGTGTGGCTTTAAACTATGAGAAGTCAACCAAACATATGTCACGCACAATAATATTGAACACATAGATTACCGTGGGAAACCCTTTAGGGATAAAAACCCCCCAAAAATTGTTGTGTCCTAATAGGTTTGCAGTCTTCCATCCTAAACCTCTTCAACATGTTTGATGTACTTAGTTTGGGATATAAATATTGTTGTATATATCTTCCCCCTCAGGTAGATATGGGAATAACAGAAATTTGTGTCGGGGCGCAGGTAAAGGGTGCACGACATAAGGTGTCGACATGAAGAAATTCACACCTTGGTGCAGGTAAAGGGCACATGACATAAGGTGTCGACATGAAGAAATTCACGCCTTGGCGTAGGTAAAGGGCGCACGACATAAGGTGTCAACATGAAGAAATTCACACCTTGGCACAGGTAAAGGGTGCACGACATAAGGTGTCGACATGAAGAAATTCATGCCTTGGCACAGGTAAATGGCACATGACATAAGGTGTCAACATGAAGAAATGTATGCATTGGCGCAGGTAAAGGGTGCATGACATAAGGTGTCAACACGAAGAAATTCACACCTTGGCACAGGTAAAGGGCACACGACATAAGGTGTCAACATGAAGAAATTCGCACCTTGGCGCAGGTAAAGGGTGCACGACATAAGGTGTCAATATGAAGAAATTCACACCTTGGCACAGGTAAAGGGTGCATGTAAGAGTATTTTGACATAAGGATGGATGCGTCGGGGCACATCTTCAGGAGGCGCAACATTTTGAGTGCTGATAGGAAGTAAACCCTAAACCATATATTCAAATGGCCATAAATTTTCATAGGGAGCTCGGATTCACCCAAGGTTTGAATTTTCAGAAAGCTTACGAGGTCCTCTATCCAACTACAACTAGATATCTTTAATTGGGTGAGAAAAAATTCTTCAAAATGTAAAATATAGTTCACCACTTTTTGGGTTTGATAGGGTTCTCACCTACCGCCATAATGAGATAAATTAAATGTAACCTAGAGGTGGTTGGGGTAGATTTGGATTTCCTCCCTCTTCCCTCTCTCATTCTTCCTATAAATTGTAATGAGGGGCTTCTTTCTAAAGGTTGGAAATTCTTGTTTTTCCCCTCCCTTCTTCTCTTTGGCAAGTGAATTTGTGGAGTTCAAACCTCCCATCTAAAACTGTAATGCAACTTTGCCTCTTGGAATTTTGTAGTGTATTGTATCAATCTTTGGAGTAAATAATGCATGTCTGTGGATGATTCTCAACCCTCTCTATTTTCATTTGCATCCTCTTGATCTTTCACTACAAATCTGGTTATCTGTGCATGATCTTGAATTACATTTTAATGGTTTGTGTATATTGGCAAGACAGGTGTTCTTCATTCCTCGGTGCATCACCTTTGTTAGTTTAGGTTTATTTTTTATGCATCTTCTTACCCTGTCTCCTTGGCAAGTTAGATTAGGTTTTTGAGTAAACCATCTACATTTTTATGTGTGCATCTAAATAGATGAATAGGAACCGTCCTTCATCTAGATAGCTTTCCCAATTCACAAGGTCCCACACTTGGGAAAAGCTCTATGTTATGCAATCGCACTAAGATTCTCAACCTATCGAGTTGTAGACATTCAGGGGTGTTGTGATTCGCCATCAAAAAATATTATGTTGTCTGATTGATTGATCTGTAGTCTCAAGAAAAATGACATATCTCCAAGCATTAATATATCAAACTTTTCTTTCATCAAGTCTACAAACTCATATGCCATATTATCATGATCTCTGTTGAATATGATGTCATGTACATAGACTATGACAATGAGAAAATGTTTTCCTTCTTCCTTGATGTAGAGATTGATGTCTGCAACACCTTTTCTGAATCCTTGCTCACTGAGGTATGAATCCAATCTATTGTACCAAGCTCTGGGATATTTTTTTTATCCATACAAATATTTTTTTCAACCTACACACATAATCCTTATTTTCAATTAGCATAAAACCATATGGTTGTTCAATTTATACCTTTTCATTCAGAAAACCATTTAGGAAGCTTGAATCCACATCCATCTTAAACAATTTGATATTTTTGTATACCACATAATCTACAATTAGTATTATTGCTTCCATTCTTGCCACATGTGCAAATGTCTCATCAAAATCAATTCCTTCCATTTGTGCATATCCTTTGCATACTAGTCTTTCCTTGTTTCTTTTCACTTATCCTTTCTCACTCAAATTGTCCCTCAAGACTCATTTGGTTTTAATCACATTCTTGTTTCATGGTCTAGGTACCAATTCCCATGTGTCATTATTTTCAATTTGATCCAACTCTACATTCATTGCATCCACCCAATATTGGTCCTTGTTTCCTTCTATAACACTCTTGGGTTCTATCATTTATAGGAGTGTTATATCTTTATGGTTATGTTGTTATCTGATATTTATTCTTGTGAGAATTCTGCCACCTTTGTTTCTAATGATATTATTTTAAGGATGGTCCTTTTGGAATTTCCTGGAGGGTGCCTTAGTGTCTGGACTTTCTTCCTCTTCATCTGATTCTTCACGCGAACAGTCCATTTCATCATCATCTTCTTGTTATTCATGATTGTCTCTGTGTTGAGTGCTAACTTTGGCATATTTTGTTTGATACACCTTCACATTTGTGCTTTCAAAAATATTCTGCAACCTTTTATTGAAGCATCTATAAGTCGTGGTGACTACTGAGTAGCCAAGAAATATCCCCTCATCACATGTTGAGTCAAATTTTCCCAGGTTGTCTTCATCTCTTTTGATATAAAATTTTCTACTGAAGACTCTTATGTGCTTTACATTTTTTGGTCTCTTCTTCCACAATTCATAGGGAGTTTTTTCACTATTTATTATCAGTTTAAAAGGTAAATCATTGTGTAAAATTCTTCACTCCAATACCTATCTGAAAGTTTGGACATATTTAACATTATTCTTTCCATCTCCTGCACATATCTGTTATTCCTTTCAACAACCCCATTTTGTTGAAGTGTCCTTGTAGCTAAGAATTGTCTCATGTTTCCATTTTATTCACAAAATTCATCAAACTTATTTGACCAAAATTCTCTTCCTATATTTTATCTTAGGCATTTGATCTTTTTATTCTTCTCATTTTATACCAGTGCCTTGAATTTATTTAATCTATGTAAGGCTTCTAACTTTTGCTTCAAACATGCTACCCATGTCATTTCTGTGTAATCATCTATTAGAAGTATAAATTATACTTCACCATATATACCTTTAGTTCTGGTGGGTCCAAAAAGGCCTGAATGAATCAGATCCAGTGGTCTGGTTGTATAATACTATTTTGTCTTGAATGATCTCCTTGATTTTTTTGCCATGTAAACATGCCTCGCATAGCATATCCATAGGTTTCACAATGGTTGGCATATGTATGACGCAACCTTTTGCACTTAGCTTTACAAGATTTTAAAAATTCACATGCCTAAATCTTTTATGCCATAACCAGCTGTAATTTATCTTACTTGTGAAGCATTTCTTTTTTTTTATCTCATTTAGAACATACATGTTATTCTTTGTCCACTTAGCCTTTGCTATTTTTTTCCTATTTTTCCATTTATAATGTCACAACCTTTATCATGGCATATTACATTGTATTCCCTCTTGCACATTTGACTTACACTTAGCAGATTAGGCTTTAGACCTTCAACATATAAAACAATTTAAGTTATAGTCTTTCCATTATCTAAACTCAAGGTTCCTTTTCCAACTATGTTTTTTGAGTTGTTATCACTAAATCTCACAACACCAGATGCATTGTTAAAAAAAATAATAAACTTGCATTTTTCACCTGTCATATGGCTAGAGCATCCACTATCCAAGTACCAAATTTATCTTCATTTTGCACATGTAATGTTATCTGTACAATTGAGCATGACTCTTTTCTCTTGCTCTCATCTTCTTTTACAACAAATATCCTGTTCTTTTTCTTAGGAAACTCTTTTTTGTTTGCTAAAAATACTTTTAGTTTATTGTTGTAGTTGTGGTGGATGTTATTATGGTTCAATTTGGTGTATGATGGGCTAATGTTCCTTTTATAGCCTCTAGAGAAGTTTCTACACTTAGCAACTTTATGTCCAAATTGATTACAAGAATAAAAATAACCATAAAAGGAGTGTGTGTACCTCATAACATAGGTGATTCTAGGAGCATAAGTTTTTATCTTCGCAGTATTGATAACTTTATTTTTTTCTGTGGATGAGGTGTTGGTAGTTGATGCAGTCTTGTTTTCTTCATTCTTTGTAGGCTCTTTTTCTTTTCTTTATTATTTGAAACCAATTCTAGTCTTGTCATTTGCATTTCATTGACTACTTAGTATATCAGTCAAAACACTTGATCCCTTTTCAAGTTTTTCATACACCTTTAGCTTGTTTCTCATTTGTTCCATTGCAACTTTTAGTTTCTCCAATTCTGAGTTCATCTTTGTGCACTCATCCTCCTTTGATTTATAGGAGTTTTAAATATTTTATAGTTGTGATTCCAATTCCTTGATCTTATTAGCCTCTTCTTATTCTCTTAGAGGTTGTCTTCCTTCAAGAATACAGATTTTTTCTTCATAATCCTTTAATGTGCATCTCATCTTCTTATTCTTTCTCCTACACAACTCTAGTTCTTCAAGGGCATCTACTAATTCTACTTCAATATTTACTTCAGCTTCTTCTTCATCAGAGTCTTCAACATCAACTATGTTCTTCCCTTTGAATACTTTATTTTTTTGCATCCATGGCCATAAACATAAATTCTTATTGATTTTCATCATTTTCATTTTCAAAGATACTAGGATTTCTTGATTTAGAGTCACTTGATTCTTCCTTTGAATAGAAGTTACTTTTATTTTTGAAGAACCTTTTCTTGTTATTTTTATTTGTATATCTAATCTCTCTCTTGTTGTGTTTATGATTGTCCTCTTCATGTTCAAAATGATTATCTTTATTATTTTTGGACACTTTTTCAGCAAAATGGCCTACTTGTCCACATGTAAAACACTTAAATGGTATTTTTCCTTTATACTTACCTGAACCTATTTTTAGTCTTATGAAGAATATTGCTTCAATATTTTCATCATCTAACTCATCTCCTAAATTTGATTCTTCTTCTTATTCTTTCTTGGACTAGGTTTCTTTCTTGACCTTGAGTGTTACTTCTTTCTTGAAATTTTTGGATCCAATAGTCCTCATCTCGTATGCTAAAAGAGTGCTCTAAAATTCATCCATCGTGAGAGTCTTAATGTCTTCGTATTCCTCTATAGTTGATACCTTTTCATCATACTTGTCATTCAGAGATCTAAAAATCTTCTACACTATGACAGATTCTTCTAGTTTCTCTCCAAAAAAATGATCATATTTATGAATTCATCTATTCTTTGCATGTAGGCCGATATGCTCTCATCATCTTTCATCTTTAGATTCTCAAAATGAGCTCTATATGTCTAAAATTTTGATAGCTTGACCTTTTCATCACCTTCATAGATACTCTACAGTTTGGTCCATATCTCCTTTGTTGTTGTGTAGTGCATTACTTTGACAAATTTTGTTTAAGTCAGGCCACATAGAATGGAATTCATTGCTCTTGAGTTACATTCATATTTTTCCTTATCTATATAAGTAGTAATTGGTGTGGCTGGAGGGTTGTATCCTTTCTCAATGCATCCTAGATACGAAAACCAAGTGACATTAGATATCTCTTCATCCTTATTCTCTAGAATGCATAATTTTTACTAGTGAATAGAGGTGATCTTGACAATGACAAACTGCTTTGTGCCTGATTTGTTTCCATGCTTGTGATATGAGAATCTCCTTGAAGATGTCAAGATTTTATTATAAGGACGCCACTCTGATACCAATTCTTAGAGATCGCAAGCACTGAGAGGGGGGTTGAATTAGTACAGATTAAAAAAATTTCACTTGATGCCAATTTTAAACCCTTTAATTATGTGCAACTTTAAAATATGAGCAATCAAGCAAACATATGCCATGCAAAATAATATTGAACATGAAGATTACCATGGGAAACTCTTTTGGGAGAAAAACCCACCAAAAATGTTTCTTATATTACACAAAGCAAACACTTTCAAGAATATTATGCATCCTACAATATTTGTTTAGTGAGGCACTAATCCCTTACACATTTGCTTATATTACACACAACAAAGAACTCAAGTGAATATTACGCATCACAAGATATTTATTTAGTGAGGCACTAACCCCACAAGGAGCACCAACCCCCCAAATATGTTAAACTATAACTTAGAATTACTTTATATATACATTTTGATCATCTAGTTACAATAATTTCTTTTGCAATAGATTATGATCACCTTTCTATATATGTCTATGTTCTTATTTTCACTCTTTTTTCTCATCTGATTCAGTCCCTCTAGTCAATCAATATTCTAACCTCATGCTCTTCTCATCTGATAAATTAATCCTTCATCTATCTCCTCTCATATTTCTCTCTTTTCTTCTATGCTCTTTTTTAGCTTGATTGCATTGTATTTTCTCTTGTGCAGCTCTTCCTTAGCTCGAATAATTATTTTCTTACTTGATTAATGACCAAAAATGACTCCAAGTTCAAACTATATTCTTAATAAACTCATTCCTTTCGTTTGATTTGTGTGTCATATATATTCCTACTCTGTTGCCTAAGAATTCAGACTATTAAATGTGTACAACTCCGGATTTTGTTTCTTCTATATTTGGCTTGAGTACACCGTTTGCCATACATGTGCAAGAGTAATTTATTAGCTGTGTCTAAAAAAATATTTTCCTATATTTTTAGAATTTTTAATGTGACCTAAATGAGCGAGCCATTTTATTTTTCAGTATTTTATTTCTCCTTGAAACTAATATTATCATAGAAAATTTCAGCTATATTTCCCAAGGTAAATAAGCATTAAATCTTGGTAGCTGGAATAGTAGTTTTCTTTGTTCTTCATGGAGATCAAGTTGTATAGTTAGCCATAACCACCTGACAATTGAATCACCATCAATTTTGGAGAAAAAAATCTCACTTGTTCATGTTTGAATCAAATTGATTACCTTTAACCCTTATCCAGTCCATATTCTATCATTTTGCAGCTCTCCTTATCTCTTCTAAATTTCTTCTTTGTATCGTGGTACTTGCCTTTGTTCAGCATCCTTTCTCCTTCCTTGGTGATGTTTTATTTATCTATGACTCTTCTATTATCACGGATTTCCCAATGTATTACGGCCATACTCCTTGTCTAATGCCTTTATGCAGTTTTGTTCTTTGTACATGACTTTATTCTGTTTCCTTGCAACTTTTATAGTCTTTCGTGATTTCCACAGTTCTTCACGGATTTCCTTTTATTCAAGAATTTTCCTTTACAATTGTGGCTTCATTAATCTCACTCGCTACTCAATCTTTAGATCCTTTAGCTTTGGAGACTACATTCATTTACCCATAGAACTCATTAAGATTTTGTGGCTTCTTCTAGAGCTTATTGGTTTCATCCAGACTTTGGCGGCTATCTCTTTATGTATGTAGATTTCAAAAAAACTGATTAAATCCCTTAGGACTTATCCTTGATCATCCTGAAGCCTCTGTGAGTTAACACTACCAATCAAGCTTCATCTTTCTCACTTTCTCACTTTACCAATTGAATCCTTTTGCCATCAATACATCTTGACATCAATAATCCATCTTGACATCAATGAAAACACATGTGACACAGAAAAAGGTACAACACAGGGAAGTTGACTCGGTGTTCTGGCTAAGTATAATCTCTTGCCTATCGGTATATTTTGGCTCAACACCCGACTCCTTTATCATAACAAGATCATGAATTGAGGGGGTAGGCCCTAATATACACACCCATACTGGTAGCAGTATAGAGTTGGGCCTCACGTACCTTTGGGTATATAGAGGACTCCACCCTTAAACATACTTGAAACCATCCATAGCTTACCATTTCCTAGGACCCTCATTATCAATCTTAAACATTTCACTTTTTCATAATTAATCAAGATAAATACTAAACAACACATTTTTCTTACATTTTCTTGTTTCTTATAAATCAACCCAATTAGTTATTTTTCATTTTCTAGGTGTTTGTGTGTTTGTTTATCATGGTACTTACTAGACAAAAAAAATTTTAACCAAACTTCTGAAAACATGTCTACTCCACCGCCCGCATTTCAAAAAAATGTCCCATTTTACACTACAACACTTTTTACACCAACACAACAATAAATCCCATATTATCAAACAATTACATCCAATCCATTTTGTGACACCCAATAGACTTGGAATGAATTAGGAGCCAACTATAATGAAACAATGGGAAAAAAATATTTCATTCCCCACATGAACATTATAATCAAATTCTTCACACACCTATATCACAAGAAACAAACCACCTCTTTTCTTCTACTCCTTAACCAGAAACATCTGAACCACCCTTCTATAATAGGGGAGACCCTGTATTTGAAGAAATGATAGACTCAAACCCTACTGCCCTCAATACCTACCTAGTAACCTGAAATGCTCAGATGTAACCACTTACACCCCAATACACTTACGATCCTTCATCTTCCATTGCACAACTCATTAATCAAAATCAGGACCCCGTCATCTAGCAGTTGTATCCATACACTTAAAATCAACTTGAAATACCAATCAATAGTTAACCCTAGATATCTGCTAGCCCTATTAACCCCTTTGGAACATCGAATGCATAATCTTCCACCAGTCATCTCGAAACATATGAGGTTTCTTCAGTCCTTCTTTATGATATCCACATGATTTCTTCACAAAACCCATTTTCCCAACAATCTATATCCTCACTAAGTCCTTTTATAGGTTCCACACCTTCCCTAAGTAGTACCGCTACTTCCTCATCCACTCTGTCAGCCTCCTTATAGGTACAAACACCTCTACTAAGTTTCGTGGCCTTTTCTACCTTTGTATCCTCTCAACATTTTATTAGTACCATTCAGAACATCACCATGTCCATTCATACAACTACATCATTGATCAATACTAGTTTCATTGCTAACACTCATCTTTTTTCACAATACATACCACAACCTTCACAACCACTGATATCCACGTTGTAATCTATGCCCCTAAAAAATCCCACAATAAAGTACCCCACACCAAATCATTCCGCGACAGGAACCATCCTCTTCCACTTCTTCTTCTTCCTTCTAGTAGTCACTACCACTTACTCATACATAAATGTCATTATAGTATTAATACATACAAACCTCACAGCCTATAGCTTCACAACAAGGTTTCTCATCCCATCAAAACATACCACAAAAAAAATCCCTTATCATCAAAGTATCCCTCAACAGAATAGTCCTTATCAACAAAATCTACTACACCAAAACATACCTCAATACAACATATCCTAACAATATGCACCTCAAAAAAACATTCCACAATACCACGTCCTGCAGAAGAATATTTCTTACTCACAAAATTTTCCTCAATATAAAGTTCCTCAACAAAACATTCCCTACCAGCAATGTTGTCCTCAATAGTATCACACATACTCACAACCTAGCCCATCCTTATTTCAAATTGGCTCATCTTCACAACAAAAAATAGATCCTGATCCTCTCTAAGCCCTCTTAAACCTCATATCCAGTCTCAAAGTTTCTTCATCCTCATCTAGGAATATGTTCTCCTATGATAAAATATACAATGAAACCATTCACCCTAAAATACCATATAAACCATATCTGCCTCACTGGGAACTTCCTAATTTTATCAAATTTTATAGGAAAGAATATCCCAAAAAACATATATGTGCCTTCATGTCACACATGTTATCTAATAACTCATGATCAAGACTTGTTATTGAGGACTTTTCCCATGTCCCTTGCCAGTCCCACCTTAGATTGGTATAACAACATTTTGTAACATTCCCTATTTTACTTTGTGCAACTTTCCCAACTTTATTAAGACCACTTTTCCATAAACATAGCCTACAAAATCACTATCAACAACCTATATGCTATCAGATAGTTTGAGGACGAATCTATCACTAATTTTTTCACTCGTTTGAGGGGTTTCACGAATCAAATATCCTTTACTTTACAACACACAAAGTTAATTGAGGTCTTCTTCCATGCATGTGCAGAGCATATCTCATCCACATTACAAATCCAATAATTTCAAATTTTTCACCATGGCCCATAAATTAGAATTGCGGGTACTAGAAGATAGACAAGTTAAGCTTTGTCTTAATAAATCCAAAGTTTAATTCCCATCTAAATCACCATCCAATAATGATAATTCTAAAATATCTACCAAATTTTTCATAGTTAAATCCAATCCCAAGGAGAAACCCATTGCCAAGAATCCCTTTTAATAACATAACTATACACCTATAAAAGAGACTTACAATGTATTTTTTGACAAATTTCTTACATCTAACATGATATCTCTTCTTCCTATCTCACCCATCAACATCTCAATATCTAAAACCATTTGGTAATGGGATAATGAATATTGTAAATATCATAGGGTCAATGGACATGAAATCAAAATGTGTCACACATTCTACAATGTACTTCAAGATTTGATCAACAAGGGTGAGCTCCACTTGGACAATCCAAATGCACCCTCAAATCAGAATCTTGACATATTTAAACAACCTTTGCCAAATCACCCTTTATCCTCTGATCAACCACAAATGAATTTTGTCCACACCATCAATACAATAAACAAATTAGAACCCATCCTTCCTACATCCTCGTCACTTACTAAATCAAAACCTACAAAATCAACACAAGAATCTAATGAGTCTAAAGTTGTTGTGCCTTCACCTTTAGAAAATGTTACTAAATTATTTCTACGCCCGCATCATATGTCAATTCTAAAACCATACCCACATCCTTTACTACACTCAAAACCACATCTAAAAAAAACCCAAAATACTTGCTACCTTAAAGAAGTCAGACCCTTCTGTTGCATCCTATTCAACCACACCTAGTTTATCAAAAACCACAAAGACACCTCATAAACAGGGTGTTGTTCAGGTTTTTAAAGCCCTCAATTTTTTTTCTTGATCAAATTCTTTTACGCAGACCTCACTCCCTTATACATATTAGTCACCCTATTATTACAAGATTGAAAGCCCCCAACCAAACTCTTATACTAAGTTCATATCCTATACCTTTCACACAATCTAATTATCCACACCAAAAATCACTTATATAGGGTACTTCACTCTCACATGTCATGTTATCTAGCCATTTACACCAAATACCACCCATACAAGCTTCTCATCCACCACTCTCCACAACATCTATAAATCCTCCACAAAGCAACTTGTCTTACCTCCTCCTGAGAGAAAGAGAGACACGTCCTTGTCTCCATCTACATATACACCTAAGGGGAATTATGACACCATCCTAGATGACCTCCTTCTTATCACATTACCAACTCCTAAGTTGTCTAATCATCATGGATAGAAACCTTCTTTGTATGACTTCAATATATTTTGTGATTACCATAGAACATGAGGCCATTCCATAGAAAATTGTAGGGTCCATCATTTAAAGGTACAAGAACTTGGAAGTTTTCTCTTCCTTCCTTCACAATCAAACACAACATCAGCATCAACATCATCATTATCAAAACCTAAAGAATATATATTTTGAGCACGATTTTACCTTAGGTTTACTTGATGTGTCAAGGGTGTAATAACCTAACTCAACCTCAATATGGTGGGGTTTTTGGGATACCCATGATTGTGGATGGATATTATGTGATATTTCACTCTATGAAGAATATTAATAAGGCTTAGTCCCTGTCCTACAAATCAAATAATTTAAACAAGATAATGTAAGTAAAATATTAGGGGATGTTTCCTAGTAAAAGCTAGCCCCAAGAATCCTAAAGATTTCCTTTCAAGGATATCAACTTGCTGCAGAATAATTAATTTTTTTATTGATAATAATAAATTTATGATACAATATAGTAAAGTGAAAGTATGACCAAATAATGTCACTTAATTAGGTATAAATATACATCATAAGGATAATGAAAAACCTAGAACCAAAGATCAAATTCTTGATCCATGTACAAATTTTTATAGAAGTTGGACCCTACATAATCAGCTAGGTCTTCATCCTCAGTAAAATCATATTCAAGTAAAGAAATAAAATCCTTAGCAAGAAAATAAGACACTTCCTCTTGTGTGTCATAGAGATGGGAAAATGTTGTGTCTGTATTAGGGATATTGATGTAACTGTCGGTGTCAAACTCAGATGCAATATAATAATCTTTCGGTATATCTAAACCATCTTCATATTTTTGTTCATAGTGTGTAAGGTCTTCTTAGAGCCTTTTAGCCTCGTAATACACACCCCAAAATGATTTATTTGCTTCTTGGATACTCTGAGTTGATGCAAAAATGGATTCTAGATTACAAAAAGATGTAGCCTGAATTACACAAAGCTCTAGGGCATGAAGTAGCTCATACTGCTCCTAGTATAAAAGATGACGAATAAATGCAAAAGAGCCAATGTCAGCAGTAGGGTAATTACTACCACCTAAGGCCATCTAAAATCACCATGTTGGGAAACATGTTAGAAAATGAACAAGAAAGGTTAGGGAGATTATGAGAAAAGGGTAATAAAAGAAATATTAAATAGGAATCACTGACGATCAAGCCAATCATTGGCGATTGCTAGTAATTTTAATGGCCTACAAAAATAGAGACCAAATGTAATTAAGCTATGATCTAAATTAATTCTCAAAGCATATATGATATGATAATTAAAATATGATCAATATTACTTGTTATTATTTATTAAAATAGACAAAACAAGATAATTTCCTTGCATAAGTGATTGATTTGGTTGGAAGATGAACATGGATGATTTGAAGATAAAAAATAAACAATACGATGATCAAACCAACAACTTTGTAGTACCATAATGATGATGGAGCCTTGTTGATGATGAATGATTCCTAAAATTCCTGAAGAAGAGAAAAATTTACCTATAACACACACAAATTCTCCCCAAAAAGTGGTCTGGAAAAAAAATTATATAGATTGTCAGCGATCGGGAAAATCACCAGTGATCATGGGAAATCTCAGTTAGGTGTCCAAAAAGAGTGCTTTTACTTCTATTTCTAACTTGATTTTTCAGTATTTCGAAGTGATTAAGATAAGATATGGGAGACACTAAAACTTGGGCCAAGTTAGTTAGGATGAGGATGTGAGTGATTTTAAAAGGTTTTTATTTTTAAGTTAGTCCTAACTAGTTAAGTGTGGAGAGGTGGTTAGGGATAAGTTAGGGGTGGTTGAGTGTTATTTTTGGAAGGTTAGTAAACTAGTTAGTTAGTTGTAACTAGTGAAGGTGTTCGATTTATCATGGTGAGGTGTGAGGGTTAGGTGTGAGGATATTTATTCATTTGAATTAATTAACTATACTTAGGGATGTGGTGATACATATTAAATTATTTAATCCAAAAGGGAATAATGGGTGTTTTAATGTTGCGGATTGTCATAAATGGGTCATTTTTTACTGTAAATGAGCTTGATATAGGGAGTGAATAATTTTGGTGTCTACACTATCCCTAAAGCATCTAATAATCAAGTCAGTGTTGTACACATCACCACCCATTCACAAAATTATGAAAAAGAACCATCAAATCCTACAAAAGGTAAAACCTCCATTGCTATACCTCCGCCTTCTGAATTATCCACCTCTTCTGAAAAACCTATGGTGTATATTTCCTTATCTCTTGAGGAGTCTGACCAAACATTATCATCAAAAGCCAAGATCACTATATAAGAAACAACACCCCCTTTCACCACAATATAGAAGGTTGTTATCAAACAATTACACCAATCTCCCATCTAGATGTCACTCTACCAGCTAGTTCAAACATCCCCTTTCCAAAAACAAGCTATGTTCGAGCCCTCAATCCATAACTATACCAACCAATGAACCTATTCCCTTCACAAAATTTATGGGTGTTCTTAAAAAATCCTTTGTTATATCATTTAAACCATCTAAAATTCCCTCTCTCAGACTAGAATACCATGAACTACCACTCTTTATTACCACTCATAATAATGACATCTCCATAAAAAGGGTCATCATTGATATTGGTGTTGTCGTTAAAATTATACCATCCCTCGCTTTTGAACAACTAAAATTACCTAATATTGTCTTCACTCAAAATTCGCTTCTATTGTGATCCTTCAATGGAATTATTGCACCTACATTAGGCACTGTCATACTTTTGCATAAAGTCATCATCAAAACCCTACCAGAACTATTCTACATTATAGAAGAAGAGTTTCAATACAACATGTTGTTAGGTCTCCCTTAGATACGCACCATGCGTTGTGTTCCTTCCACCCTCCTTTGTTGTCTGAAATATGAACATGAGGGTTGAAACTTTAGTGTCCCTACTGATCCAAATCCATTTTCTGATTGTTACATGATGTATTTCCCAAA
Source organism: Taxus chinensis (assembly GCA_019776745.2). Taxonomy (NCBI): domain Eukaryota; kingdom Viridiplantae; phylum Streptophyta; class Pinopsida; order Cupressales; family Taxaceae; genus Taxus; species Taxus chinensis. The sequence goes on along the minus strand of CM034149.1, from coordinate 619,567,457 downwards.
CAATGTCCTTGTACCTAAATCCACACTTGAGCCATCTGATAAATCATCCACCAGTACATCTATCCCTTCTTCCAATTTACCAAATGATTCATCTCTTATTGAAGCTGTAAAAAATTTTATGTTGGGGGAATATTGTCTCCTCATGCTTAACTCCATCCCTTCACCCAAAACATATAGCTACCCTGACAGGAAACCCATGTATGACCCAAAATTAGGAGCTTTCATCTCCTACGGTCATGTATATCTCAAAAAAAATCTTGTTTTTGGGGGACTCGATAAACATCCATCATAGGTTATCAATCCACATTGTGTCATGTCATTCACATTGAATTTCAAATCCCTTGACAATCCCAACTTTGTCCACATGTATCTTCATTAGTTTTCATGGAACAATTTTATCCTTGGACATTATGAACAAGGAACCCATGATCAAACCATCTTGTATTCCCTTAAATCCCATGAGAAAAGTGGTTCAAGATATAAAAGATTCAATTCTGAGATGTGTGAAGCCACTACATTTAAACTTGTTATACCCTTGACTATTTCCAAAGTAAAGCCATCATTGCCAACAAACCCTAAAGATCCCATGGACATTGTACCCATCCCACCTAATTTTTTTTTATCAATTTTATATCTTTAGGTCCACTTAATTATCAATCCAATCATTCCACTAAATTTTTACCCATTTTTTGGCTACAAATGGCTGAGGAAGATTCACCTACCATAGATGTCCTCTAGTGTCAAGATGACTAGGAAATCCTTTCCCATATGGGAGCTAAAGATTGTTCCCTTCAGAAATACCTACCATCTGACACACCAATGCTCCTTAATGAATCCACCCTCGATGTTAAATTAGGTACCCCTCAGGGTCCTCACATAGTTAAGGTCAATCAATCTCTATATTCACAAGTATTAAATGATTTCACTTCATTCTTTACAAAATATCACCAAGCTTTTGCCTAATAATATAGTGATATGCCCGGAATCAATCCTAACATCGTCATACATAACATAGTCACATATACTAATGCTAAGCCCATTAAACAAAAACTCCATAAAATTCATCCCCATACAACCCTTCTTGTTAAGGAAGAGTTGCAACACCTCTTATATGCCAACTTTATTATACCCATTGACTATCCACAATGGGTTTCTAATGTTTTCCCCAGAGCCAAGTCTTCAGGGAAAAAATACATCTGCATAGATTTTAGGGATCTCAATCTAACCTGTTTGAAAGATGATTTCCCTCTCCAAACATAGATCATCTCATCAACCTAAAAACTAGCTACAAAATGCTTTCCCTCATGGATGGATTCTTTGGTTATAACCAAATTCTCATCACACCCAACAATCAACACAAAATTTATTTCATTACCCCTTGGGGAACCTTCTACTATCGTGCCATGCCATTCGGTCTTAAAAATACAGGGGATACCTATCAATGTGTCATGATATATTTTTTCCATGATCTCATCCATAAAATTTTCAAAGACTACGATGATGACCTCTGAGGAAATTCTAAATTAAGGAAAAACCATCTTGACGTCCTTGAATCAATTTTCACTCATCTCATCTAGTTTTTCTTTGTCTTAATCTTTAAAAATGTGTTTTTGGTGTCCTCACTGGAAAATTTTTAGGATTCATCATATCTATCTGAGGCATTGAATTTGACCTAGAAAAGGTTAGAGAAATAATTGAAATTCCTCCACCATGCAATCTTAAGTAGGTGTGTAGCCTCCAGGGTAAATTACAGTTGATTTGACATTTCGTATCACAACTTTGTAACCGTTGTCAACCATTTCACCATCTCCTTTGTAAGGAAATAGAATTTCATTGGGATTCTGATTGTCAAAAAGTCTTTGAAAAAATCAAACAATATCTATTATCACCACATGTGCTCACTCCACCTCATGAAGGGGATCCATTCTATCTATACATATCCACTTTAGAACATGCTCTAGGAGCTATGTTCTCCCATTACAATAATCAAGGCCATGAGAATGTTGTATACTTCATTAGTCATACACTCCATGAATATGAAACACATTATACCAAAGATGAAGAACAATGTTTTGCGTTATACTTCACCACCAAAAAGTTCCAACATTATATCCTCAATTACAAGACATATGGCATCACCAATTTTAACCCACTTATAAGCATGCATGCTAAAACTTATCATACTGATCAAATAACTCGATGGATTATGCTCATGAATGAATTTGACCTGAAAATCCTATCTCAAAAATCTATTAAGGGTCAAGCCATTTCAGATCAACTCACTTATGCATTCATTTTAGATAATCAACTACCTCACAAAAATTTCCCTGATAAATCCATCAACAACATAGATGAATCTGATTTCATCCCTGTTAAAATGACCCTCTTATTTGACCATACTAAATGCCAAGAGTGGGGAGGAGATGGAGTTGTTATCATGCTGTCATGGAACATTCCACTCCTATTATCATTCAAAAATAATTTTAAATGCACTAATAACATGGTAGAATATGAGGCCTTAATCATGGGTCTAAATACCACCATTGTCCAAGGTTCCCACATCCTGGAAATCTATGGAGATTCAAAACTCATCTTCAATCAAGTTAAAGGAGAATATCAATGTAAAATTGAAATCCTTCAAAGATGTAAAGTTGTCTTTGAATTTTTCCTCGGCACATTCGATCATTACAACATTCAATCCATTCCATGATATTCTCATAGGTTTTCAGATGCTATGGCATCCCTCAGATCCCTCCTCCCTTTTGAAACAAAAAATTTTAAAGAAAAGACTAAAATTTATGTAATTGTTCAATGCTTAGACCATCCTTCACATCAAAATGAGTTGCTTTCCATCAATAACATTGACAACAATCAACATGATCTATGGTATACATAGATATATGACTATCTCGTTAAATCTAAATTACCATTAGATTTATCACATGGATCTAAATGATCCTTTCTTCGCCACATCACTCATTTTTTTCATCATAGGTGGTATCCTTTATAAACATAGCTTTGATGGCATATTGTTATGATTCCTTAAAACACATGAATCAACCATAGAAATCAAAGAGGTCCATTATGACATCTATGGTGGTCACTTTAGGTGCAATGCCATCATAAATGTGTCATATGACCAGGGTATTATTGGCCTACCATTACTGAATATTGTTTTCCATACGTTAAGAATTGCATTAAATTTCAATTCCATTCAAATCTCATTCACGTCACTAGTCAAGCATTACAACCCTCCCAAGACCTATGGCCTTTATCTCAATGGGGGTTAAACCTCATTGGTGCAATTAATCTGAAATCATCCCAACAACATCACTCCATAATCATAGCAACTAAATATTTCACTAGATGGGTTTAAGCCATCCCTTTAATATTGAAAAAAATCTAGACCTATCATCAATTTTATATATCAAATCATCATATGTCACTTCGATATCCCTCATAAACTCATCATAGATGATGGAAAATACTTCAAAAATAAATAAGTTAAAAAATATCTGTGATACATTTAACATCAAACTCAGTTTCTCATCACCCTATTATCCTCAAAAAAATAGATAGGCTAAGGCCTCTAATAAGACACTCAAAAAAATCCTCATGAAAATAGTGAATGATGCAGGTAGGAACTCACATATTCAAATTCCATTTTCTCTCTGGGATTATCGAACCAACATCCACACACCCATGTAAACTACACCCTATTCACTTATCTATGGATTTGAATCCATTGTAACTCTTGAAATTCAAATTCCATCACTTCATGTATCTCTTAAATATTTTATCCCCGATGAAGAGTATTGCTAACATCTCCTAGCACAACTAGAATGTCGAAATGAAAAATGCTTAACAGCCCTCGAACATCATCAATTCAATCAACAACGTATTAACAAAGCATAAAAAAAACATGTCAAATAATGTGACTTTAAAATTGGTGATATTGCACTTAAATAAAATCAAAATGTCACTACATTAGAATAGAGTAAATGTGGAAAGTTTTCCCTAATTGGATTGGTCTGTATGTTATCACTCACAAGTATGGGTCAAGATCATATCATCTTAATTCTCTTGAAGTGGAACCTAAAGCAGAACCCTTGCATGCTTCACACTTGTGGCATTTCTATTGTTAAATAATTTATTATCATGATAGTAGGTCCATTCAAATCCTATCATACCATCACATCATTGGAATAATTTCCTTAAAATAATTACACTCATCCACTCCATACTAATCAAAACATGACATGAAGCATATGTATGTAGGTGACATGAATATTTTTACCCTCCTCAAAAATGTCTATTAGGGTTTTTACCTCAGAATGAACATATTAAAATCATTTGGATGCATCTCTTATCAAAATATAATAGATTGATCCCTTAAAGGAAAGCTATTCACAAATTCTAAATCATGATCAAAAAACATAAAACATAGACTACTCCCTCATAGGACAACTAATAGTTACAATGGTGGACCGATCCCCCAAAGGATGGCCATCTAGACAAAAGTATAAAACATAGACGATACCCTCGAAAGATGGCTACTCATGTGGAAAGGCTTACTGCACTGATCAGCCTTCAAAAGTACATCAATATCAAAAGCATATAGGAAGACTTCTTTCATCAATCAGCTTTCCCATCATAAAAAACTTCCCACATTGATCAGTTTGAATTAAAATAATACAAAAATTTGGGTCGCCATCCTTCGAAACCTTTTGAAAGGAGATCCCTTTCTCCCTCATCGTCCTATGCACAAAGCCCCTTTTTCATCCTAACAAAATACATTCACTTGAGCCAGCCTGCCTATCATCATTTTCATAACTACCCATTGATGATCTTAGATAAGATCTAATAAGGCCACAAGTGCAAGTGTTTTTCAAAACCATACGCATACACATACCAATTTTGTAGTGGGGAAACCTTTCCATTTTTATCTCATCTTATTTAGTTACATTTTTGATTTAGCACATTTGTTAGATCATACTTTAAAATAATTTAAACCAATCAAGCATTTAACCACATCAAAAAACATATTTAACCAAACATTCTAACATGCCACATTATCATCTAAAAATTTTTAACACATTTTCAAACATAAATGTACACCATGAGTGAATTAAAACACAATACAAACCATAATATATCATCAACATCATCATAATATATAAAAATTCTGATATACATCATAATCAATGTCCAAAAATAATATAAGTCCTCATACCAAAAATGAGCTTCTATGAGCATATGACATCATGTGTAATCAAAATAGTGAAATCAACATCCTCAGGTATCATGCTACCACCACCATCTCCTCCAGGAGCAGGAGTACCTCCATTTGTACATGCATCTCCACCACCTCTGAGTATACTCATAACAACTTCCTCACCTCCATCTCCTCCAATGCCATCACCACCTTTCTTTAGCATCTGAGGTGGATGTCCCACACTCACTGCACTAGCAGTAGGCCTCACTACTATTGTAGTTTCCCCTTGGGTAGCTATGTGGTCAACATATAATTTGACATCCAAATAACTCTTGATGATTAAATCTACATAGTAATCTCTCTCTGCATGCACAACATCATAGTGCACCACTGAAATCATACTAGATGGGGAAGGTTCCGTAGATGCTCCCCTCTTCCCACTAGATCGATTCATCACCGATAGCTCTACACCAAAAATGGAAGGCCCTATAATCCTCAAGGCCTTCCTCAATGAATATGTGTGTCACTTGTACTTGTCTTTATCAATACAGACCTATACAAGTTGTTCCTGAAAGCTATCCCTCTCCCCCATCATCTTGTCTCTCTCTCATATCATGGTATATCACTCCACAATCAATCCATCCCTCTCTCCAATGAGAGTATCCCTGACACCAACCAAATCATCGCACTCTCTCCGAGCCACATCTATCTCTCCCTCTACCATGGCCTTCTCAACTGTCACCACTTTAATAATGTCAACTATATTGTCATCTCCATCCTCTTCCTCATTAGGATCTGGCTCTACATATTATCCCTATGCTATATCCCCTAGGGCCTTTATCCCCTAGAAACTCCTCAATAAAACCCTCCTCTACAAGTCTCACCATGGATACCCTCATAGTATCCACATCTATATCCTCTCATCTATAATGAATGGGATCCTCAAGCACTCCCTGTTGTAGTCCAAACTGCCTCATAACATGATCAAAGCATAGCAACTCATGCTCATCGACCCTCCATGCCTATAGCCATATAGAATATTGTAAATAAATAAAATCTTGTGGATACTATGGCCTGGATGGTAAATCCAAGTAAGGTATCCATGCTACATCTATCACCTACAGCCTACTCAACAAATATCTATAAAACATTTTCCTCTTCCTCTTCCACATATTCCCTCTATATGGTCTCCATCTCATAAATATAGGGTCCTGATCACCAATATCCTAGGGTAACCCTACTATTCGAGTAATACTATATGCTCCATATCCCATGCCTGTAGCAGAAAACAAAAATTAATGTCATAGCATTTGTGAGCCTTCCATGCCCATAACTCTAAAAGTGTATGCCAATAAGGTAGGCCCCCACTCAAAAATAGTTTGATGCTCCATCATCTCGTCTATAACCCCCATCATCATCCATGGGAAATGACCACTCCCTGAATCTGGAAAGGCATAAAACATGATGAACATCATCATCACGGTCTTCTAAATGTAGAACCCTCTCACAACTAAATAGGCATGGCTATAAGCAAAGCCCTCGGAATCATACCTAATATCTCTAAAATCCTCCCCATATAACTTGTCTATCACACTATCCCTCTCTTCCTCAGTGATGGTATACACTATAGACCCACATATTAGTAATCTCAAAATATAGTGCACATCCTCCAAGGTAATGATGATATCTCGCATAGGAAACTAAAATGTATTGGTGGAATATTTCCACCTCTCTAGTAGTGCTAAAATCAAACTCGAAAATATGTGTATCCAACTATAATATCTCATAGAGCCAAAGCTCAAAACATCCACATGTGCTCAATCCTCATTAGACATATCTATGTTGACCTCCTCCAATATCAACATAATATAGTGATAGATATTCAGCTTCACCTCCACCTATAAAAAAAAACCAAAATCACCAATTAGTATCATCAATAAAATATAACAACAATATGGCAACAAGAAAACCCACACCCATCTCTTACACCAACAACATCTAAATCAAACAATCATACTTCACAAAAACCATCAAAAATGCACATGAATTTCTAGCAATCCATGTTAATCATCGATGATTTTGTTCTGAATTGTTAGCGATTGCATCGATCACCAATGATTCTGACTAGGGTACCTATATTCCCCAAACATGATCCTAAGATCCTATAAACTATCAAAAATCCAAAAAACAAGTTAAAAATTATCTTACCTTTGTTGTTGGTGGATTTTGTTTCTTACTAGATGATTCCATCACTCTCAATCTCCCAAAACTACCTTGAAGCACTCAAAAATCACTTGTCATAATAGTTTTCAAGCCACATTTAAAATGAAAAGTGAAATAGACTCGAGTAAATATAGAGCCTTATTTTTACCTCGATCCAATCGCCAATGTTTCTTCCCCCAATCACAAGTGATTACACTAAATGCCTATAATTCACCCTATTTTTGATGACCACCATCATTTACACCCTTGAAGACAACAAAACTACCCTTTATACAAGTTTTCACTTTCAAAGGACACACATACTCAAGTTAACAAACAAACACAACCTCCTGGGAATTGTCATACATTTGTGGGATGCATGCTCTTTGGCCCCCCATCACTTGAACTTCTTGTAAAACTTATCCTACCTCCATAGATCACATGTCTATAGGTGAAAACCCTTTGGTTTCCCTGTCAAGTTGATCCCTTGGTAGAAAAATATCTTCTGATACCTCCTAAAGATGCGGAAACCTTTGAAAATCAAAGTATATGCAAGAAATTTGTGTTTCTTGTATTGTGCTACAGTCAAATCACCCATAAAACCAAAAAACTCTATAATTTTTGTGTAACACATTGTTAAGACATCAGATAAAAAGGGAAAAATGTAAACACCAAAAAATTACACATTCCACTCTCACACAAATAATCAATTAAATATTACAATTCGCATACCATTTACTGACTCAAGTCCTCCATTCGAGTGGTCAAGCTTATCGTTGAATTATTACAACATCTCTAGACCTAATTCATTAACCTCATACCTCTTTAATTAATTAATTTATCACACATTTCCTAACGTCATACCACTCATCTTGAAATTAATTAAATGATTAAATCCACTCACCTACACACGTCACCATGTGAAATCATTCTCACTCACTAGTTATAACTAGTCTAAACAAGCAACCTTTTATAAATATTCCCCTAACAACCTCTAACTTATCCTCATAACCACCTATCACTCCTCATTAGTTAGAAATAATTTAAATTTGGCAACCTGCCTAATTATACCCACTCTATCCTAACCACTTTTAATCACTTCTAACCCTCACATGCGATCTCTCTAAGTTATCTAGTCATAATTACCCTCACTCCCCCACATCCATGTTCAAAATGAAAGTTTTATCACCTCGAATCTCACCCTTACTCCAACTTCCCAAAAATGCTGATGATTCTCTCAAACATCAGAGATCTATAAGTACTAATTCCTAAGCCTCTCTTCGGGACCAATTCACACACTCCTTGACAAACCAAGGCACTATCAACTCTTTTTAAGCATCCAAGTAATGTTACCAGGTTCCCATAAACACCATTAGACATTTAACACATCCTTTCAAGAATATTTGGAGTTGTTAGAGGGATATTTCACCATCCAGGCACATCCACAACCAACCCGTTATCGTCATTTAATATCCAAAGGTTTGTCTCCTTTAATTTCCATTCTATTTTTATCCTGAATTGAAATTGTTAAGATAATCATATACTTCTTTGTTAGGATTCATAGACTATAGCTTCACTTCACATGCTTAAATTTTTTATTTATTAGTCTATTATCATTTCACAAAATTACCTATGATTAGCCTAATCACCTATGATTCATGTGCTTACTGTTTATTTAATAATTATATTTCATTGGAAGTTATTATCAATCATTGTTATCTTTTTTGTTACTAATCTATGTGCCAAGTATGGATCTTGTAGATGGTCATATCTAGAATTAATCATCCCATTACCAACATCAACTCATTTTTGATAGTCCAATACCCCTTACTCTAGGAGAAGTATGATTTTTTACATGATCTAGAGTTGTGTGTAATTCATGCAATGCCCCTTGAAAGATTAGAAGCAATCTTCGCATCCACCCAACTAATTCGTGAAGCAACCGAGTAATCTGGGAGGCATAGTATGAGGTCTAGAGGATACAATTTGACCTCATATGGCCTGATTATGACAATGAAGAAGGCCTAAACATATTATAAGACACCCATACTACGTCTAAATCTCACATTGAAACTAACATCAGCCTTGCAGAAATTGATTTTGATATTTCATGCCTATATAATACAGAAAAAGAGATCTTTGAATTCTTCATGGAAGACTACATCTCTGAACCTGATTCCTACTTCACTGAAGACAAATACTTATCCTGTTATGTAGGCTCAAACTTTTCAAAGAACCTAGAAATCAACTTAGATTCTAACTTCAGATTCTAACTTTTTTTTTACATTTCATTACTATCAACTAATATATGTATTAAGATAATTAAGTGATAAATAGTTAATCACATTTTCATCTATTGTATATTGTACTCCATGTCCCATCAATAAAGCTTAAGTGTTTAAAATTAGGTTGGCATCCACATAAGGAAGCCTTGTGGCTTTAATGAATTGGCCTTTGCAAGGCAATATGTTTGTCCTAGTTTACTAACCCCATTCTGTGTAGGTGTATTTGGTTACAGACTTGAATATAAGGAAAAGAATATTAGTTTATTCTTCACAGAACGTGAAATAAAACACACCTATCACACCTTAACCCTTCCATACTGAGGTTGAGAAAGTTTTACCCCTTTGATATTATCAACCAACCCCCACGGTAAAATTTTGCACAACATTATACTCACAAGACTTTCAAGATAGTATTCAAGCTTCTTTCTACTCCTTTTCAATATGGAAACACATACTAAAGAATTTCCAACTGAGAAACATCATCTTTCCTTGATCTTTTTAGAAACACTAATCATCCTCTTGACTTTAGAAGCCATCAAAATACCCATAGCATGCCATATTTCACTCATATGCATATTACTTTCTCTTTTTCCCCTTATGAATGTGTCAACTCAGTGAAAAATTTCCCAGTATTCAATAACCTTGCAAATCACATCATATTTCCATGAACTTACCCATGACACTATTATAGACCTTAAGTACCTATCCTCAAGCTTAATTAACCATGTTCACTCTATAGATCATCATTTTGAGCAAGACATATTATAGTATTTTTTTACTTTGGTAACCTTGTATTATCATCGTGAACATGTATCATGATAAAATAATTATTTTGAGCATGTATAACCTTTTTCAATCATCAAAAATCCTTGTTCAAGAAATTAATACAAACTCAGAGACCACTTGTAAATTACAAACAACCATATACAAATTTATAACTGTTATTATTATCTAAGAACTCCATATTTTTCTTTGCACAGATCTAAAAGTGATTTGTACTCCTTTATACTACTTTAATGATGCATCAACAATCATGAGACATCTCATAACATGTCTTAAGGCTAATTGGCACAATCTATAGACTTATAAATTTGTTTTCATACATGTAACCCTGTGTCAACTTCAAGATATATAATCTTGTACATCTTTAACTTAACCACTGCACTAGGTTATAAGCTTCCACCAAGATAAAATTATTCATCCCAATCATGAATGGACTGGAAAAAATTCATGTTACCCTACACCTTTTTCTTTATCTAATACTTCATACTTCAAATACGTATGACACAGTGCATAATACCTTGTACCTTTGACATACATTTTACAACTCCATAAATCTTGATGTAGACTTTATAATGTATAGATAAATTTGATGCACTCTATCCTTGAATAAATCCTTATATAATTATTTTAATACCACTTACATCCTCAAGAATTGTATAGCCACAAGTCTATGTTGGTTCAAAAATCTATCACTTGGGCAGATTTATGGATAAACGAGTCAACAGTGTACAGGGCATAGCCCCTCTTTGAGTCAGCAAAGCGAAACTGGTTTATTGCTATTCTACCAGCAGGAATCTGTGCAAGTCTCACAATATTCTGCCTTTGGGGGTTTGGGATCTCATCCCAGTAGGGTTATTTCCAACTGTGGAAAGAAAGGAATGAAAGAGAGGATGAAGAAAGATCAGGTCCGAAGGGAGAAAAGAAATGAATTCCAAATCAGAAAGGTAAGAGGGTTTATGTTTTGGGATTGGTAGTAAACAGAGCCAAACCTACTTACATAAACGAACAAAGTAATACTGGTGAATAAATGACAATAAAATAGAAGCAGATCCAACAGAATAAACACACAGATCTGACATAAGAAAGATCTAATGCATATAACACATGTATTCAGCACAAAGTCTAAATATTGTATTACTATTTCCTTCTGTTACAAAAAGCTCAAAGTCTTTTCTTCTCACTTCTATTTTTCATCTGAAAATTATCCACACACTTGAATACAACAAGTATTCAAGTATTTATAGAAGAAGAGAAGAAAAGAAGGTAAAAAACAAACCAACCACTTACAAAATATCTAAAAAGTCAATAGTTGACTTGGGCAAGTTTTTGGATGGCAACATCCCATGGTGCAACATGGATGAAGTCATCATGTATGCCAACATGATTTTTAAATATCTTACAAAAATGATCAATGGATCCCAAGAAGAAACCACTCTTTAGTGTAAAAGGGCACACTTTTCATCGTGTCAGCAGGAACTTATCAGCGCCTTGGCACACCTATCAGCATGTCGACACCACATTGTGAGCACCTTTGGAAATGGGCGCACTTATCAGCATGTCGACAGGAACTTATCAGTGCCCTTTGGCGTACCTTTCATCGTGTCAGCAAGAACTTATCAGCACCCTTTGGCGCACCTTTCATCGTGTCAACATGAACTTATCAGCACCCCTTAGCGCACCTTTTGGCATATCGACAGGAACTTATCAACACCCTTTGGTGTACCTTTCATCGTGTCAGCATGAACTTATCAGCGCCCTTGGCGCACTTATTATCATGTCGACATGAACTTATCAGCGCCCTTTGGTACACCTTTCATCGTGTCAGCATGAACTTATCAGTGCCCTTTGGCGCACTTATCAGCATGTTGACACCACATTGTCAGTGCCTTTGGAAATGGGTGCACTTATCAGCATGTCGACACCACATTGTCAGCGCCTTTGGCACAACTTTTTGCATGTCAGCACGACGATGTCAGCGCCTTTCTCGAAAAGACTAAAAAATGGCTAAGTCCTAAAAACTTGATTTTCGGAAGAGAATTTTGGGCCTCTTTCGAACGTTGTCAAACTTCCTTGGGGCCAAAACAAAATTTTTAGGTATGGTTACCTGCAAATTACCTTTGAAAATTTTGTAGGATAATAGCTGGCTCTTTCTAGGGACTATCTTTGAGTGAAACTTAAGGGTAGAGAATCCCAGATCTTCATGTGCCTATCCATTAGATTGGAGAGAGTGAAAAACAAGGGTGACCGGAGGGTGAACAAAGGGAACACACACAAACAGAAAGAAAACACACGACAAAAACAAACACACAACTAAAGCAAACTGTACAAAGAAGAGACCAAGCTCTACTTCCTAAAGATCTTCAAATGTTGCCCGCTATAGGGAAACGGGAGCTCAGTTCCATCCAGATACGAGAGATAGAAACTATTCTCTCCATTGAGCTGCTTGATCTTGAAAGGTCCTCTCCACATGGAATCAAACTTTCCATGCATGCCCTTTGGCTCTCTTCGCTTGTCCCACAAAAGGATGAGATCTCCCACTTGAAAATCCCTCTACTTGGCCTTCTTATCGAATAGTCTCTTAACTTGATTCTGATGTTTGATGATCCTGTCGACCACCCTTACTCTCTTTTCTTCAAGTTCTGTTAGATACATGATCCTCTTTTCAAGAGAATTTTGGAAAGTTTCATCTTCAGTTGCTCGTCGCCAAGCATAAATCAGGACGTTCTATGGAGATAGGGATCTCAGCATCGATTCCATATAACACTTGAAAAGGAGACATACCGAGGGACCTCTTGGGAGTGATACAATCTGCCCAAAAAGCATCATATAATTACTTGTGCTAGGACCACTGATTCTCATTAACCAGCTTCCATATGATGGTCACCGAGTTTTTGTTACTGGATTCTGCCTGACCATTTCCCTGAGGGTAATAATCTGAGGTGTGAGCCAAAGTTATCTCGTATTCATAGAAAAAACTAATAACTTCCCGTGAAGAAAAGTTAGAAGCATTATTAGCAACAATCTTGTTGGGAACGCCAAACCTGACAATGATATTTTATTTGATAAAACTACAAACAACCTCAGAAGTGGCATGTTTGACAGGTATGGCTTCCACCCACTTGGTGAAGTAATCTATTGCTGTTAGTACATAACTATGTCTAACACTCGATTGGGGATTGAGTGCACTGATAAAATCAATTCCCCACTGCCTGAATGGTTTGTTGATAATGACCGGCCTGAGAGGAAAAGAAACCAACTTGGGCTTGCCGACAAACTGCTGGCAAGGCTCACATTTTGCTACCTAGGTAGTTGTATCTTGGAAAAGTGTTGGCCAATAGTACCTGGCCCAGATGATCTTGTGTGCTATCACGGAAGAGGAGAAATGTCCCCCATAGGATGAATTATGAAAACTTTCAAGTAACTTTAGCTACTATGGCTTGTTGACACATCGCAAGAAGACACCATCTATCCCACGTTTGTATAAACCATCATCCCAAATGACATATTTGGCTGCTCTGAGCTTTATAGTGCACTTCTCCTTTGCAGTTAGGTGAGCTGGGAATTCGTCGTAGGTGAGGAAGAAAGCAATATCAGAATACCACTCATCGTTGGTTACAAAAAATAGGACCAGAGGTAGAGAATCGAGTTTCTCCAACTGGCTTTGTGCTTCATTGGTACAATCATCCTTTTCCTCAGGGTTTTTTGAATCTTTGTTTTCAGCCATAAGCTGACATAGGCCCTTGCCTCTTACCAGCTTTGTTGGTTTTATATCCAGGTCATACTCCTGGACCTTTGCAATCTTATTTCCTCACAAGCTTCCTAACTCCTGTTGAGTTAGAATTGATTTGACTGCCATGTCAGGGACCAACACCACCGTATGGGAATTTAATATGTAATACCTAAAGTTTTTGACTGCTTTGACAATGGCAAAGGCATGCTTTTCCAATTGAGACATTTTTAATTCATGAGGCTTGAGGGGAGAGCTCATGAACGCAATCAGAGATTCAATATCCTCTGAATTCTTTTGCATCAAGATGGCAGACATAGTATGCTCAGATGCATAACTATACATGATAAAATCTTTGGAGAAATCAGGACATACTAGGACTGGTGTGTGAGCGACAAAGGCTTTTATTTCCTCGAATGACCTCTTCCCTTCTGTAGACACCAAATTTGTGTCTTACAACCCCTTGTGACCCGCATCTCATCTCACAACCTAAACTCATCACCTAAACCTTACACAATTATTTATTAATTACCTTGTAATTGATAAATCCGCATCATCTCACCTGCCACCTCATTTTGCCACTTCATCATGACCTAGGCCCTAACCCTAAACTAACCTAATTAAGACCTATAACTTGGTCTACACCTACACCCATGACTAATGACCCCTTTCTCGCACCCAAAACTGACCTTCTAGTCACTTGACCAAGCCCGCAACTAATCTCTCGGGAGAAAAGCAGGGAAGGTGGGCTATTTTACTAAAAATAGCCTACTTTTTCCTTACTGATGCCGGTTCCCACTCGACCACCGTCGGTTACGTAATCACCATCGGTTCCCTGTAAATGGGCTCCCCAAACCAAAAACAAGGGATCAGAATTTCATTTTGGATGAGAGTGGAAGGATTTTAGAAATCAAGAGAGATCATTTGGGAGCGAAAAAGAGAGTCTAGATCTTCACTTGACCAAGTAGAGATGAGTGAAGAAGCCAGAAGAGTTGCAGCAAAAGGAGATCAAGCCCAAAACTGCAACAGAACAGCCAGAGTTCTTAGATACTCAGCTGATCATCGGGAGGGAGATATTTCATCTTCTGTTTGTCCAGCCATCCTACCTAGAGTTCTGCCTTTGTCATCAGAGTTCTTGGACCTGCATCTTCATCAATAACCAGTAAGTTACATCTTGCATGTCCTCTTTAATAACATTTCTTAGAATTTTTGAAGCACAATCCTCACAAATCCATTCCTAGATCCACTACCCAGCGTGCTATTGCATCTAACTATCATTCATCCACCTCCCATCACCTTATTTCCTAATATCACCTATATACAGCCTTACAAATAACACAACTACCAAACAACACAACCAACCCACAAAACAACCAACCTTCAGATCTTAGACCATACCAATATCGGTTATCAGCAACCGGTATAGATTATCCTGACTATAACCAAAAACCAGCCTTTCCCCTACCCAGTTCAACGAAGCAATTTAATTGATGTCTTACAGTTTTTTGTGTTAATTCATATTAGCAGGGGAACTGACCACCTTCGAAAGGAATTTTTATATTTCCTGGGCCCAAGGCAGTTCCCTCATTTATTGTCTAATCAAAATCGTGTGGTCTTGTGTTCTTATTTGCAGGTAGTCCTTCCAAGACAAAACGGAGTTCTTCGCAGTCAACCTGATCTTTCTCTACGGTATGCGCACACCATCTCAACGTTCAACAGGTATTCCTCCTAGCCCTAACCTTATCTGTTTCTAAAAGGAATGAAACATTTCGAGTGAAACATTTTGGCACGCCCGGTGGGACCCATTTTGGGTTTCTTTCTTTTTGGCACGCTTTCTTATAGGGAGTATACTTGCTGTTTTCTTCTTCTAAAAGATATTCACAAGGTTTTGTATTATTTTGATAAAAGAACGTGTTTTTCTTTTACATCTCGCATTAGTGAAATTCATCTCTTTTTCTTCATCGAATATCATTTTTGATTTGGGTTTAAAACACGTGCATTGCATTACTGCTTGCTGTTTTCAATTCTAGTGAACATAGATTAAGTAACAGGTCGTACACGTGGGGGTGATATCCACGGTATTGACAAGAAATTAATCTTACTTTCACTGCATAACACATACCGAATCACTTCACAATCAACACAACAGCTCAAACATCCCCCCTTTTTCCGCGGTATTCCTCCGCCCGATTGAGGTAACCTTATAAGCCAAAACAAACTTGACATTTCCCCTAAGTCTTTTTTTTAGGATTCTGACATTATTCTACGTCTAAAGGCATAAGCCCACAATAATTAAAATTAACCCTAGGGTTAATCTCTGGATTTGCGTGTGCATCTTGCTTGTTTTTAGTTCTGTTTTCTTTCTCATACTCTGTCTTCTGTGATCAATAATTGGACAAGTATACTAAACGTTGTTAAAAATCAAATTAGCAGCCTTTTATATCTTGTTAGCCCAGACTTCTTACATCTGTTACCGTGTGATGCCATTTGGCCTTAAGAATGCTGGTGCAACCTATCAGCGGGCTATGACCTACATTTTTCATGACATTATGCACACTATCCTTGAAGATTACGTCGATGATCTTCTTGGCAAATCTAAACATCGCAGTGAACATCTCGATGTTTTAACCATTATTTTTGATCACCTGTTACAATATTCTGTCCGCCTTCAACCAAAGAAATGTGTCTTTGGTGTCCTTTCGGGGAAACTTCTTGGCTTTATCGTCTCTTTGCGTGGCATCGAGGTCGACCCATCTAAACTCAAAGCTATCCTAGAAATGCCCCCACCTACCAATCTCAAACAATTACGTAGTTTACAAGGTAAGCTCCAATCTATCCGACGTTTCATCTCCCAACTCTCGGATCGATGCCAACTTTTTCATCACCTTCTTAAAAAGGACATTGATTTTCAATGGAGCGAAGAGTGCCACCTAGCCTTTGAAGCTCTCAAAACTTATCTCTTGCAGCCACCCGTGCTTATCCCACCTCAGGACGACCGCCCTTTCTACCTTTACCTTTCCGCCACTGACCACGCTGTAGGGGCCATGCTTGCACATCGTGACTCCGAGAATCGAGAACAAGCCGTTTATTATATAAGTCGTACTTTGGTGGACTATGAGACTAGGTATACACATGTAGAAAAGTTATGCCTAGCCCTATCATTCGTGGCTACCAAACTCCGACACTACCTTCTGAATCACAAAACTTTCGTCATCACCAACACGGACCCCATCCATTACATGTATGCCAAACCTCATCTAAACCAACGCATCGCCAGATGGCTCATGCTCCTCGCCGACCTCGACCTTGAGTTTGTCCACCAAAAATCAATCAAAGGACAAACTCTTGCAGACCAACTTGCGGAGGCCCCTTTACCTGGGGAACAATTTACCAATTTTACATTCCCAGACGAACTCATCGCTACTCTTTCCCTCAAGGAGGAGTCGTATCCAATGACCCTCTTCTTCGATGGATCCAAATGCCACCGTGGTGGAGGAGCCAACATTGTTCTCATTCCTCTCGACGCTGAGCCTATGCCTCTTTCATTCCGACTCGATTTCCCTTGCACTAATAATACAGTGGAATACAAGGCCCTTGTTCTGGGTCTCCAAGTTGCGTTACACTTAGGTATCAAATCTATCAATATTTTTGGCGACTCTCAATTGGTAGTCAATCAAGTTATGGGCATCTACCAATGTAAAAATGAGGAACTTCAAAAGTACAAACACTACGTGGATTCACTTCTAGCCTTATTTACTCACTATTCTATCCAAACCATTCCCCGCTCCACTAAAAAATTTGCGGATACTATGGCTTGCTTAGCCTCGCAAATTCCAGCTTCATCAACTGACTTTGAATTATTCGTCTTGGTCCAACAACTTTTTACCCCATCCTACTCAACCCCGGTAGTTTGTATGATAAATATTGTGTCTACTAATTCGCAAGATACCTGGTACCACCAATTTCACGACTACCTTACAACCTCTGTTCTCCCTTCTGACCTTACTAGTAATGGTAAACGCACTTTTCTTAAACATGTTACTCGTTATGTAGTTATGGGGGGACTCCTTTATAAACGTGGCTTTGATGACATCCTCCTTCGATGTCTCACCGGCGCGGAGGTCACCCATACCATCCAACAGGTCCATGACGGTATCTATGGCGGACATTTTAGTGGCCTTGCCATGGCCAAATGAATCCTTCACCTTGGTTATTATTGGCCTACTCTCAATAACAATTGCTACGAATATGTTAAGCGTTGTATTATGTGTCAACAACACGGCAACCTCCAACATACTCCTAGCCACCCCCTACAAGTCGCCCAAGATCTTTGGCCTTTCTCACAATGGGGTTTAGACCTTATTGGTGAGATTCACCCGTCCTCTTCGCAACGTCACCGATGGATTATCACAGCAACCGAATATTACACAAAATGGGTGGAGGCTATTCCACTCATTTCAACCAAAAAAGAAAAAATTGTAGAGTTCATTAACCACCACATTATCTGTCGTTTTGGTGTTCCTCATCACCTGATAACAGATAATGGAAAATCTTTCAAAAATAAGTTATTGCAAGACCTTTGTGACAACTTTGGTATTAAACTTAGCTTCTCATCACCCTACTATCCACAAGCAAATGGACAAGCCGAATCCTCTAATAAAACCCTAACCAAAATCCTCATGAAAGTTGTCAATGAGTCTGGAAGAAATTGGCACGATCACATCCCCTTTGCCCTTTGGGCTTATCGTACTAGCATTCGTACCTCTACTAATGCTACACACCTTTTTCTTTGGTATATGGTACCGAGGCTGTCTTGCCTCTCAAAATACAAATACCCTCCCTCAGAATATCTCTTCAGGATATTCTCACCAACGATGATTTCTGCCAAGAGCGGTTAGCCCAATTGGAGCTTCTTGATGAACGTCGTCTTACAGCTCTCGATCACCTTCAAATCTATCAAAAATATATCAAGCGTGCTTATGATAATCGACTTCATGAGCGTAATTTTAAGGTTGGTGATCTTGTCCTCAAAGAGAATCAACATGTAACCAAACTAGAAAAGAGTAAACGTTGAAAATTTGCTCCTAATTGGATTGGGCCTTATATAATCACTCACACTTATGGATCAGGCACTTATCGTTTAGCTTCGCTTAATGGTAAACCTGAGCCTGAACCCCTTAATGCCTTGCATCTTCGACCATTCTACTATTGAATTTAGTGTTATATCACTTCTTATCTACCTACTGCTCGTCCCTTGAGCTCATTTACCGCTACATACACTTTGTTTCCTACATCTCCAAATAAAATCAGGCTCACTTCTCACCTCCCCTCAACGATGCCTTCCCCTTTTTAGTCTAGTCCATGACTTCAAAGTCTTAAAATAACACCTTCTTATGGGATTTTCTTGAGTCAAACTTCCTACCAAACTAGATGCTTCACGCCAAAAGAACATCTAGCTATCTAAATTATATAGACTGCTCCCTCGAAGGACAGCTATACAATAAATTATTGCTGCTATTATATATAGACTACTCCCCCGAAGGACAGCTATGCACTAAAATCATATCTACTACTATAAATAGACTACTCCCTCGAAGGACAGCTATACACAGTCAGCCTTTATCAGAAGCTTCTCGCATGGATCAGCTTTATGAAGACCTCAAGAATAGTACAATCAATATCCCTTGTAGACTTCCCACATCGATCAGTCTATATTCGGTAAAATAAAAGCCTCATTCAAAAGAACTTTTTGGGTCATGGACTTGTCTATTTTGGGTAGTTTCTCTTTCGTCAGAACACTCACTTTGTAACAAGTTCTCTGTACCTCAGCTATATCATCCACCTCACCTCACCATTTGTTTCAACTCAAGGGACGTAACGTACGCTCGATATGTTGTGATCATACAACTCTTTTCACCTATTGATTTCTCGTCTATGCATCGGTACCTAGGGCTTCAGGCTCGTTCTACGTTGTGTGGTTTGTTTAGCTCTTTTCACCTACGGAACACTCTTTCTGCTTTGCCTCGCATCTAGGATTGTGTGTTGATCTTAATCAGGACATGGTTCCCCTTGACTTGGGTAGGCTAACTTTTGCTTCCCTTATACCTTTTACAACATCACCAATTCATTACCAACACCAACAACCTTACCTTACCAATATTAATATCAATATTTTTACCAACCAACCAATTGCCTAAACCGTACCAAATTGCCTGAATTTGCCTCTCCCTGATCCTAAGGGAGAACTACATCGGTCTGAGGCCCTTCCTTGCTTTGTGCAATGGGCTATGTAGGCAGCACTTAGGAGACATGGGGTCTCCCAAGGTTAGCTCGACCACACCCTACCATAACCTATCAGGTGTGGTAAATATAAATATTTGTGTATTTCTATTTAATCACATTCCTCTTTGTCCTTTTTCAAAAACACCAAAAATCACAACGCAAACATTCTTATTATTATCAAATCAACATACATATTCAGTCTTATCTAGATGTTAAACAAATACATCTTCTCTATCATCGACATGCAGTTCGGCATCCTTAATTATTCTTATACCTTGCTAACATTTACTTAGACCCTCACGATTCATCCCGACCCAGGAGATGATCGTGATCGTCGACGCCTCTCGTCGGGACTCTCTGTCCTCAAAGGTACCGCGGCTATTGGTACCACCCACTGATCTGCCAATCTCTTCTGTAACATATGAATACGCCCTCTCGCATGGAGGAATCCAGCCTCTAGTCTCTCCGCCCGTGACTCCGCAACCGCTAACAATCCTCTTGCCTCATTCACCTGCGTTTGGAGCTGCTGAACTAAACTCTGCAGACGATCTCTCTCCGCTGTAATCACAGCTATGTCAGGGCGATCACGTACACCTCGCAGCTCTGCTACCCACCATAACCTATAGGCCTCTGTCGTTCCTGCATCCATTACACTGCGATCGGCTGCTATCTCCTCTGGCCCTTCTGGAGGTGTTGGCCGGGGAGGTGAGAATGCTGCCTCGGTGTCAATCCTCATATATGGTCTATAAGCCAGGGGTATATCCTGCACAAATCTGAATTGTCGCCACACACGATCTAGAGGAATCCTCTCATACTCACCTGGCCTGTGCCCTGCGATCCACCTCAATCGCTCTACACCCCTCAACTCCTCAGCTATATTCTCTGTTACCATATAGTTCCCGTAAGGCCTCCAACAGATATCAGCAATCATCACCCTCTCCCATACCTTCCTGTAATACTCAATGTCACCTGTCACGGCCTGAGATCTTGCCTCTTGTTCTGTCTGGACCCATCGTCTGAATCCCAACCTCTGTACTCCGGTCTCTCCTGACTGGATGGATCGGCCTACTAGTCGCACACAAACAATGTGCTCATAGGCCCAACAGTGTAATAAGTATGAACAATGCAGTGTCATCCTGTGATTTTGCCTACAAGCCCATAAACCCCTGTATAACTCCGCCAAATATGCAGGTGCCCATGTAAAAGTCACATTCCTTTCTATCATCTCCCAGATAACACACATCAATGCCTTTAGAAATCTTCCCCCTTCTACTCTCGGTAATGCATAATACCCTACCACTATCATTAATATCACTACTAACCTTGTCTCCTCAGGGTGTGCTGCATACATTATCCCATATGTGAATGACAAACCTCGTTGTGTCAAATCTTGCGTGTATGGACCAAATACTGCTATTATCGCTCCCCGCGCCGCGCTAGGTAATGCCTGATATACTGGTTTTCCTGTAATAGGGAGCCTCAAAATACGGAACACATCTTCCAATGTTACTGTCATCTCCCCTGTTGGCAGATAGAACGTATTCTTCTCTAGATTCCATCTTTCAATCAACGCCTGCAACATAGCATGGTTATGTGTGATTCGTGAATAATAGCAGATTCCACTTAACCCCAAACGATTTATCAATGTCCATTCCGCTGGTGTTACATCCGCTCGGATTCGTGACAACAGTGCTGGCACACTATCATTCATCCTCAACCCTGCCTAGGCCTGCATACATCAAAACAACAAACAACCATTCAATCCATCAAATCCCTAAGGGTTTTTCTCACATTTTGGAAATTCCTCCAGTAACCGGTATCGGTTATAAATAACCGGTACCGGTTCAGTAACCGATACCGGTTATCCCTAACCGCTATCGGTCACTGTCAATTACATACACCTTGCCTAAACAACCACCTACGACAATAAATTGCTCGTTTATTCCTCTCTGTATACACAGACATACCCAAAACCCTTGATTACCTACCACGTAACACTCACCTCATTTATAACCCTTGTTATCATGTTTTCTTTCTCATATCTACCCACCTACTCTCCCCCATCTTATTCACAAAACATGCAGTAATCAAATCACAACCAAAACGTTTACCTCTTGAGTTGCAGCAGCTTGAGGTGACCCTTGTCTTCCCTCTCGTCCTTGCCTGCTGGATGCTTCTCCTCGTTCTGCCATGATCACCACCCTTTTCAAATTCACCTTTCTGCCTTCTGAATCTCAGAACACATTCACTTTCCCTATTTCTTTTCTCCCTATCACTCCAATCTCTCATGCAATTACCTGTCTCAGTCGTCAAAAAGCGTCACGTTCGCGTATTTAACTTCTTGCATGGCTCTCAAAATTAGAACTTAAGTTGCCACCCTAGCTTCTATTTTTAGAAAAGCTCATACCTAAATAACCGGTATCGGTTACGTAACCGATATCGGTCTACTAACTACCGACGTCGGTTACCTAACCGATATCGGTTACACACCTGCCTTTTTGAAACATAGTTCTATTCTTCATTTTCTACCTAATTTTTTATTGCGCCCGCCTCTTTTCCTGCATAACAACACCATTATCCATATTTGTCCATCCAATCCACTTCTCATTACGATTTCATCCATATCATCTATCTACATTACCCAAAACAAACATGCCATCATCTAAGGATATCAAAAAACTATCAATCTATACACCATTTGGATCCAACTCATTAGATACATATATAACAATGTCACCAAACTAGTAACAAAACATGCCAGATTTCATCATATAATATGTCATCCATATATACGTGTAAAAGACATCAACATCATCAATATATCAACATGTCAATTAAACTCATCATACAACCTATATCACAAACCATTGACGAAATACTTAAAAACATTTTGAACACAGCATGTGGGTCAAATCATCATATCTATATATATACAAGGTTTCAAATATACAACGTGCCCTGCATCGGGGCCTCTTTGATCTCATAATACAACAACAAAGCCGGCACGCAGGCCGCAATAAATGTCAATAACCTCGACTCGGCTCGCAGGCCGGTATCAACTATACAACCCGTACTCGGCTCGCATGCCGGTATACAATAAATGAGTGAATAAATGAATAAATGTAGGCAAGCAGGCCTCTATCCACACAACCGGTGTGCAGACCGGTGCCCATGTCCATATACAAAAACAATGCAAGGATCCCTCAGCTCTCCCCACTGCCCTCAGCACCTCTCCCTGTTGGTCCCTGTGGTGCCTCTCGCCTCCTGCCTGTAACAGACACGCCGGCTGTGGCTGCACCTCCTTGCGATCTCTGACTATGGTAGGTCTCTGCTCTATAAGCTGCATATGGCTGATACTCAACTCCGGTACCATCGAGAACATCTTGATAGTACCGGACCTCCGCTCTCGCCTCCATATATCTGTCTTGTGCCACCATAGATGCTGGGGCTGGTCCCCGGACTCCTACTACCAGTGCCCCTTGTGCCTGTGATGGTGTCGCTGGTGGTGCTTGTGGCTGTGGTGGTACCTGTACCTGTACCTGTGCCTAGGGCTGTGGCTGTACCGCTGCTAGTGGTGGTGCATGTGCCTGTACCTGAGCCTAGGTTAGCTGCCCCTGTAAAACACCTATCTGTGCCTGTGCAGCAGCCAGCTGCCCCTGTAATAACTGCACCTGGCCCCTAAGCCGATCTCACTCTGCTATCATTGTTGCCAAGTCTGGCTGTGCAGGCGGTGCTATCCTAGCTGCTCTCTAACCAGCCCACCACACCATGTATGCTCTCGTACAACCAGCATCATCTACACCATCACCTGCTGGCCTCTCAACAACCCAATCTGGGTCCAAGGGCTGTGGTGCAGGCAGTGGGGCCTCTACATCATCCCTCCTGTACTGAGGGAAGGGAGGTGGCTCGTCCTGTCGTAACCCCATCTGCCTGCGTACCCTCTCCAGGGGTATCCTCTCGTACTCTCCCAGCCTCCGTCCTGCTATCCAAAAAGTGTACTGGATCAAGCATAACTGTACTCGAGCTCCTCTGTGCGGGTGATGACCTCTGTAAGGTCTCCATACGATGTCTACAGCTGTCAGGCCCTCTAATAAATGCCTGTAATAGGCGACGTCCCGCCTTGCAAGCACTGCTCGTGGCTGTCCCACGACCCCCAACCACCTCTAAAAGTTGTATCTGTATATGACCTGTGGCCCTGGCTGCTGGGGTAACCCTACTGGTCTGATGCATATGATGTGCTCATATGCCCAACAGTGAAGTAAAAATGTCGAACAAATCCCGAATCACCTCATCCGGCGATAGCCCCACAGCTCCCTGTATAACTGCACCAGATATACTAGTGCCCAAGCATAACAGGTGTGCTCCTCCACCATCTCATGAAGCACCCCCATCAATGCTCATGGAAAGCGGCCTCCCTCTGAGTCCGGGAGGGTGAAGTAGGTGATCCCAGTCATCATCAACACGGCAAGCCGTGTCTCATATCGGTGCGCATGGTACATATCACCATACCCGATGCTCGCGCTGTGATATGTCACTAACGCAGCTGCATCCCTGAAAACCTATAGGATGTTGTCCATGGCTGTCTCTACATCCACCTGAAAAATGGCCTCTCCATCAATAGGTAATCGCAGGATGTGATATACATCCTCCAATGTGATGGTCATCTCCCCAGTCGGGAGATGGAACACATTGGTCACCGGATCCCATCTCTCGATGAGGGCAACCATCAAAATATGATCTCTGTCGATCTCTCTATATCGCTGGACTCTGCCGAGTCCCACCTCATGCATGATAGCCCAGTGCGCTGCAGACACATGTGGTCACATCCGCACCAACAGCGGAGGCATCCTGTCCCGCATCGTTAGCTGCTGACGTGCCTGCAAAACCCACCCACTGCATTAGCCCTACTCTTCATCACGATATCTACCTATACCCCCTTTTATCCCCCCGACCACATCTCGACTCTCTAACCCACCCCTTTATACCCCCTTTTATCCCTCCAACCACACCCTAACTCTCTAACACCCCCCTCTAGCCACCTATCTTCTCCACTAACCCCAAACCATACCCACCCCAAACCCAAACCCAACCCCAACCCATACCATAACCAACCCAACCCAAACCCATACCATACCCACCCCAAGCCCAACCCATAACCCACCCAAACCCACACAAACCCCAAACCATACCCACCCCAAACCCAAACCCATACCATAACCAACCCAACCCAAACCCATACCATACCCACCCTAAGCCCAACCCATAACCCACCCAAACCCACACAAACCCCAAACCATACCCACCCCAAGCCCAACCCATAACCCACCCCAAACCCACACAAACCCCAAACCAACCCACAATACCCAAAACCACCCCACCGACGCCGGCTGATAGACGACCGGCGCTGGTCAGCAACAAAACACCCTGCCCCTGAAATTTGCGACCACTGCCGGTCGCTGTGAAAACGCGGAGCCGAACCCGACGTGGCCCCCCAAACCTATTTTTTTTTACCTATTACTACCCTTTTACCCATTAAAAAGCCCTACAAACCTACCCACCCTACCGTTTTAGCCTAACTACCCTACCTACCCTCTCTATTTTCCAAACAACTTCCATTTATTCATTATTTTATCAAAAACTTGGATTCCTACCCAAAACCCCAAATTTAGCATAATGCAATAAAATGAACACAATGAGGGGTTTCGAACCTACCCATACGATGACACGTCGTCATGGTGGGATGGGTGGTGGTGGTCCAGTTGGTCTAGCCCCTCCTGCTCCTCCTGGCTGGGCCATGGCTCCAAATGTCCTCTTCTGGGTCCTCCACCAATCAACTACTGCCTCCTCCTCACTCGGGCCTGCTAATAACTCACTCCTCCAGTCAAATAATGCCACCTCACGCAACAAATGCTTCAATCTCCACTCTCCACGTCAGACAATTCAAATTGGCTTCCAAATTGCAAAAGTAACAATGACAGGCCGTATTTTTCTTTTTATAGGTTTTTAACATAGAACCGACACCGGTCAACTCGTGCCCTAAGGAACCGCCATCGGTTACCTAACCGGTACTGGTCATAGCTAACCGATATCGGTTTTGTCTTTATTCACCCAACTTTCTGCCCCTACTTACTAATCGCCCTTTCTCCCAACATTGCCTATATCCACCTTTGCTGAACACCATTTGATCACCTATCCGACCTAACCCAAGGCCTTACCCTAACCATTTGGCCCGACCCAAGGCCGCCACCCAACAATTTGGCCCGACCCAAGGCCTCAACCTACCTATCCGGCCTGACCCAAGGCTGCCACCCAACAATTTGGCCCGACCCAAGGCCTCAACCTACCTATCCGGCCCGACCCAAGGCCTCGCCCTACCCATTTGGCCCGATCCAAGGCCTCACCCTACCCATTTGGCCCGACCCAAGGCCTAACCCTACCCATTTGGCCCGACCCAAGGCCTCGCCCTAACCATTTGGCCTGACCCAAGGCCTCACTCTACCCTTCCGGCCTGACCCAAGGCCACAACCCAACAACTTGGCCCGACCCAAGGCCATACCACTTCGATACCTCGCCCAACATCAACAACATATACTTTTATCCACCCATCATGTAGCTTTTTGTTCCATCGAGCTCACCTGTTCGTGTTTTAGCATGCTTAAGGTCCTTGACTTGATCTGTCGACCAACTTTTCCTAGACCTAGACCGTGACATTTATCTCAGCCAAACTAACCATTTGGTACTGCCGAACATGCCTAAACATTCCTGTACCTTACCTGTTATATACCCTGGAGCTACTTCCTATGCCTTGGATACCAGGATTATATCACCCTTGTTTGGATAAACTATCGACCTTTGCCTATACATTGCTGGTTTGCTCATCAAATCATGTACCCTAGTCGTACTATTGCATCTCAACATGCGTCTGCTGCCTTGGACCTACCCCACCACCTTACCATCCTCTCTACAACATGTACCATTTATCAACCCTATCCCTGATTTCCCTTTCACTCAATCTGTGATAGATTTGAGGGGGATTACCTATATCCTTAACAGGAGAAACCACTTCATATTATTGTCTGCGCAGCTCTACAAAACAAGCTACACGACAATAAGGGGCTAATGTAGACACCAAATTTGTGTCTTATGACCCCTTGTGACCCGCATCTCATCTCACAACCTAAACTCATCACCTAAACCTTACACAATTATTTATTAATTACCTTGTAATTGATAAATCCACATCATCTCACCTGCCACCTCATTTTGCCACTTCATCATGACCTAGCCCTAACCCTAAACTAACCTAATTAAGACCTATAACTTGGTCTACACCTACACCCATGACTAATGACCCCTTTCTCGCACCCAAAACCGACCTTCTAGTCACTTGACCAAGCCCGCAACTAATCTCTCGGGAGAAAAGCAGGGAAGGTGGGCTATTTTACTAAAAATAGCCTACTTTTTCCTTACCGATGTCGGTTCCTACTCAACCGCCGTCGGTTACGTAACCGCCATCGGTTCCCTATAAATGGGCTCCCCAAACCAAAAACAAGGGATCGGAATTTCATTTTGGATGAGAGTGGAAGGATTTTAGAAATCAAGAGAGATCATTTGGGAGCGAAAAAGAGAGTCCAGATCTTCACTTGACCAAGCAGAGACGAGTGAAGAAGCCAGAAGAGTTGCAGCAAAAGGAGATCAAGCCCAAAACTGCAACAGAATAGCCAGAGTTCTCAGATACTTAGCTGATCATCGGGAGGGAGATATTTCATTTTCTGTTTGTCCAGCCATCCTACCTAGAGTTTTGCCTTTGTCATCAAAGTTCTTGGACCTGCATCTTCGTCAATAACCAGTAAGTTACATCTTGCATGTCCTCTTTAATAACATTTCTTAGAATTTTTGAAGCACAATCCTCACAAATCCATTCCTAGATCCACTACCCAGCGTGCTATTGCATCTAACTATCATTCATCCACCTCCCATCACCTTATTTCCTAATATCACCTATATACAGTCTTACAAATAACACAACTACCAAACAACACAACCACCCCACAAAACAACCAACCTTCAGATCTTAGACCATACCGATATCGGTTATCAGCAACTGGTATCGGTTATCCTGACTATAACCAAAAACCAGCCTTTCCCCTACCCAGTTCAACGAAGCAATTTAATTGATGTCTTACAGTTTTTTGTGTTAATTCATATTAGCAGGGGAACTGACCACCTTCGAAAGGAAGTTTTATATTTCCTGGGCCCAAGGTAGTTCCCTCATTTATTGTCTAATCAAAATCGTGTGGTCTTGTGTTATTATTTACAGGTAGTCCTTCCAAGACAAAAAGGATTTCTTTGCAGTCAACCTGATCTTTCTCTACGGTACACGCACACCATCTCGACGTTCAACAGGTATTCCTCCTAGCCCTAACCTTATCTGTTTCTAAAAGGAATGAAACATTTCGAGTGAAACACCTTCCTCACTCCATCGGAAAGTTGGTGACCCTTTTATCATGTCCAATATATGATGAGTCTTCTTAGCAAAGTCGGGAACAAAACGCCTGAGAAAGTTCACCTTTCTGAAAAAAGAATGAATGTCAGTCTTGCTTGTAGGCAAAGTAAGGCTCTGAATAGCCTTAACTCTTTCAGTATCTATCTTCATTCCTTCTTTTCTAACAACATGCCCTAGAAACTTTCCTTCTGTGACTCAAAAACAGACTTTTTCGGGTTTAGGGAAATTCCATGCTCTCGGCATCTAGCCAATACTTGCTCTAGATGATCACAATGATCACTTCGTTGTTTAGAGAACACAGTTAAGCCATCTAGATAAACCATAATGACCTTCCCCATCATACCTTTGAATGCAAGGTCCATGGCCCGCTGAAAAGTGGCGCTAACATTGGTTAGGCCAAAAGGCATCTTGTTGTAAGCAAACGTACCCCAGGGAGTAGTGAATGTTGTTTTAAATTGATCTTCAGGAAAAACTTCAATCTGATTGTAGCCTGAAAAACCATCAAGCATGGACAACATTTCTGATCCAGTTACCGCTTTCAGAACCTAATCCATTATAGGGAGTGGGTAGTTGTCTTTCAAGGATGACTGATTCAGGTTTTGAAAATCTACACACATGTGTATTTCACTGTTCTTCTTGCACACTGGCACAATATTCACCACCCAAGTACTGTGATGGATAGGAAAAATGATTCTCGCATCCAGCATTTTCTGAATTTCAGCCTAGATAGTACCTGAGATCTTATGGTTATAATGCCTTTTCTTCTGGCGAAAGGCTTTGACGTCTTCTTTCAACGCGATGTCATGTTGGACGTCCTTTGGCTTAAAAGACTTTAGATCGGCATAGGCCCATGCCAATACGTCCATGTATTTCTTCAGCAACTTGATGAATTTCCACTTTTTTTTTAGGCATGCAACATTTTCCAATGTTCACGAATTGCGGATGTTCTTCCGAACCTAAATTAACTGGTTCAGTTTCTAGGGATGAGCTAGCATCATCTCGCTTTTTCTTTTTTACAAAACAATCATGCCTATCGAACAACCGCTCCAAAGAAACCAGGCCCTTCAGAATTTTATTTCCTTTGAGCTGACAAATGCCGTCATTCCCTTCATATTCATCCTTTTGATCAGTGACTGATTCGCAGCACATAGAAGTGGATCCTTTAAAATGTAATTCCTTGAAATTTTCCACCTTTTCTAGAAAGGCGATGAGTTGATTGTCATCGTTGAATACTTGCCAATGTTGAGAATTGTCGGGCACACTTGTGCGGAAAACCATCTCAATGGTGTATTTGTCTATTTTCAAACCTAGGTGCGGGAGCATGAGGGATGCTGAAACGGCCAATGAATCAGCCATGTCATTTTGAGCTCTTGGAATGGATTCTATTGAAAAAGCGTCAAATTCTTCAATGTTGTCCCACACCGCACTACGGTAGTGCCTGAGCCTCTCATTCTTCACTTGATATATCCTTTTAACTTGATTCATGACTAGCTCTGCATCACCTTGTGCTTTGAGATTTTTGATCCCTCTCTCTCTTACGGCCTGCATGCCGAGTAACAGAGATTCATACTCAGCAGTGCTATTTGTGTTGAAAAATTGCAACTTAAAAGAGAGAGGAATAATTTCTTCCTCGGGAGATATTAGCACGGCTCCGGCACCACATCCACTGGTTGCGCAGCTGCCATCAAATTGCAAGGTCCAAACCTTGTTAAGATCTTCTTCTTGGATGAGAACAACCATTTTGTCAGACTTGGTAGACAAGAAATAGTTCCCCATCCCCGATGATTCGAAAAGAATTTGAGGTTTGGGGTCCTCAGAGTTAGTAACCAAGTACTTCTTTTTTGACTCTGGCTCCAAAGTCTGTATTACACCTTTGACGGGGATCCTTTCCTTGGACCAATCCATATGAATCTCTCCACCAACCTCACTACAAAAACTCCTTCCCAGTATTATTCCATAGGCTGCTAGGATGTCGGCAACGAGGACGGTCATCTTTACTCTTTTCTCTGGGAATGCCGCAAATGCAAACTGCACGTCTTTGATTTGACTAATCAACGGAACATGTTTGGTTTCCAAGGAATAACATCTACTAAAATTCTTGGTAAGGGTGAAGCCCAGAGCATGAGCAACTTTTTCCAGCATGACGTTATCAGAATCCCCAAAATCAATTATGTAGTTACTTAACTTGTGGCCATTAATTAGGAGGGAGAGATAGAAAGGTTCTATCTTGCCTGATGCAGATGTTAAGGCAACATTTATGTGGGATGTAGGAGGAGTGGAAAGGATTCCTTTCGGGGAAACCTGGGGAGTTATGACAGCTTGACTTTGAATATACTTAGTCAATCTTATCAGCTGTTCGGGGTTTGACTGAAGATACTCATCTTCAGACATTTGGATCTTAGTCTTCTTAGCATGATCTATGATGTCAAACGTGGCTAAGGGTTGCGCTGGTGAAGGAATGAGTCCCTCACTTCGTGATGGTAGGGTAGGATTACTGGTCTTCATGGGAATAGAAGAAGGCTGATTTGGAGGAGAAATGGGGGGAAAAGATTTCCTTGTAAAAGACTTAATAGGGAGTTGAGTAGGAAGAGGATTACCTCTTTTAGCAATAGTTGGAGGTGCATTTGACACGGTCTTCTCCTTCTGTACATGGGCAGCGACCTCTGCTTCTTTTCCTTGCGAGCGGGTAAAAACATCATATGATTGTCCACTTGCATATCCTTGTGTACCCTCCTCTTCATCAGATTCTTCCTCCTCAAATTCCATATACCCGATAGTAGAGTCACCAGTCGGCTCACCGACATCTTGATCATCTTCACCTTGAGATGAAGGTTTTTCGTAATCTTGTTCCTCTTCTTCAATTTCGGCTAGAGCGTTGACCGGAGGAGCCTCAAGCGCCAACCGTGGAGCAGTTGCAGGTAAGCGCGGCCTTTGTGAAACATTGTTGGAAACAAAATTCCTCGGTGGGATATCCCTGTATGAGGAACTAGGAGAAGCTTGGGCTAACTGCTTCTTTAATGCAAGCAAGTCATTCGCCATCTTTTGAAATGCCGGATCAGACAAAGTAGTGGGGGAAGGGCCCGAAGATTTAGGCTTGGAGGATTCCCTTTTCAATTCGCCAGATATTATCAAATTAACTTCAATTTGAATGGCAGCGGCCTGGGTGAGAATCAAGGTAGCCACTTGTTCTTGTAGGAGCAAGAAACTTACTTTCGAACTCATAGCATTCACGAAGAAACACTTCTGATTTTTCGGTGTTGGAAGCATGGCAACAGGCACACGGTTGATTAATGCATTGAACCTGGTGATAAAATCATGCATGGTCTCATTGGCCTCCTTCTTTAGGTGAGTGATCTGTGATAGTAATGCAAATGCATCTTCTGAAGGCTTGTACCTATCTTCGAAAGCATCCCGCAAGGTGGCCTAACTAGTAATAGATCCGGCCGGTAAATGCTGAAACCATTCTACTGTGGGCCCTTGTAAAGTTTCCAGAAAAAGGTGAACTGACACATCTTCATGGATTACATCTAGGATATTGCATGACATGATGAATGTGGATATGTGTGAATCCATGCTTTGGTTTCCGCTTCCATCGAATTTGGGGAAATTCTTTTGGTTTCCGTGAGGGAGCGCATGAACTGGATGTGGTAATGTGAGAGGGCCCATAGCATTTCCCCATGGCACTGCCATTTGAAAGGCTGGAAAAAATAACACGGACTGGAAGTGCGGTTCCGCTGAGCAATAAAGCACTGCAAAGGGATGTGGATGTTCCTTGTGAAAACTGGTTCTTTCGTGGAGGTGAGGTACTTCTGGCTGACCGATCAGCTGAACTTAGTGATGAAAAGCATGCCGATGTTATACTGAAGTTGTGATTTGAAGCAGATCAAAAGTAGGATCGACTTCTCCATGAGTTCTCCTGCTATGAGTAAATGGTTCACCTGTCAGTGTACCTTCCAGATCTGCGATGTTGTGGAGCAGATTTAAAATTTCTTTTTGGTTTTACTTGCTGATTTTCTGGTTTTTCTGACAAAAACTAATAGCATGTACTTTTCTAAATATTTAAAAATTATCCCCTTCTGAAAACCGATTGCGGTTTAATGACAAAGAACAATGAGGATAAAATGTCAGTGAAAATTAATAAGCTGATTTTCGGATCTAAAGTTGACTTTTTCAAAGAGTTTGAAAATTTCGGTAAACAGTCAAAAACTCAGATCTACGGAAAAATACATATTTTTATAAAAACTCAGCGAACTAAAGATCTCCAACAAGGCCAAATCTATGGATCTCAGAAGAAAAATTTTCAATTTGGAGCACTTCTGCAAAATTTTGGATTTTTAACAAAAAGTTAAAGTTTGCAAACAAATAGTGATTTTTCAGATTTTTACTGATTTTCTATCATACCACTATCATAGATCTGATAGATCTATTTGTTCCCCAATAGAGTCTCCAAAAACTGTTGGTTCAAAAATCTGTCGCTTGGGCAGATTTATGGATAAACGAGTCAACAGTGTGCAGGGCATAGCCCCTCTTTGAGTCAACAAAGTGAAAATGGTTTATTGCTATTCTACCAGCATGAATTTGTGCAAGTCTCACAATATTTTGCCTTTGAGGGTTTGGGATCTCATCCTAGTAGGGTTATTTTCGACTGCGGAAAGAAAGGAATGAAAGAGAGGATGAAGAAAGATCAGGTCCGAAGGGAGAAAAGAAATGAATTCCAAAGCAGAAAGGTCAGAGGGTTTATGTTTTGGGATTGGTAGTAAACAGAGCCAAACTTACTTACATAAACAAACAAAGCAATACTGGTGAATAAATGACAATAAAATAGAAGCAGATCCAACAGAATAAACACACAGATCTGACATAAGAAAGATCTAATGCATATAACACATGTATTCAGCACAAAGTCTAAATATTGTATTACTATTTCCTTCTATTACAAAAAGCTCAAAGTCTTTTCTTCTCACTTCTATTTTTCATCTAAAAAGTATCCACATACTTGAATACAACAAGTATTCAAGTATTTATAGAAGAAGAGAAGAAAAGAAGGAAAAAAACAAACCAAGCACTTACAAAATATCTAAAAAGTCAATAGTTGACTTGGGCAAGTTTTTGGATGGCAACATCCCATGGTGCAACATGGATGAAGTCATCGTGTATGCTAACATGCTTTTTAAATATCTTACAAAAATGATCAATGGATCCCAAGAAGAAACCAATCTTTGGTGTAAAAGGGCGCACTTTTCATCATGTCAGCAAGAACTTATCAGCGCCTTGGCAAAACCTATCAGCATGTTGACACCCACATTGTCAGCGCCTTTGGAATTGGGCGCACTTATCAGCATGTCGACAGGAACTTATCAGTGCCCTTTGGCGTACCTCTCATCGTGTCAGCAAGAACTTATCAGCACCCTTTGGCACACCTTTCATCGTGTCAGCATGAACTTATCAGTGCCCCTTGGCGTACCTTTCGGCATGTCGACAGGAACTTATCAGCGCCCTTTGGCGCACCTTTCATCGTGTCAGCATGAACTTATCAGCACCCTTGGCGCACTTATTAGCATGTCAATAGGAACTTATCAGCACCCTTTGGCGCACCTTTCATCGTGTCAACATGAACTTATCAGTGCCCTTTGGTGCACTTATCAGCATGTCGACACCACATTGTCAGTGCCTTTGGCACAACTTTTTGCATGTCAGCACGACGATGTCAGCGCCTTTCTCGAAAAGACTGAAAAATGGCTAAGTCCTTAAAACTTGATTTTCGGAAGAGAATTTTGGGCTTCTTTCAAACGTTGTCAAACTTCCTTGGGGCCAAAACAAAATTTTTGGGTATAGTTACCTGTAAATTACCCTTGAAAATTTTGCAAGATAACAGTCTACAGACCTTTTAGTAAATCTTCCTCCCTAAAACTTTATCAAATTTTATGTATACTTGTCACTATTTAAATTTTTCTTATGACCTTTAAAGCTCACGTATTCAGAACCATAGATTCCTTTGGTATGATATGGCTATCCTTATATGTTGTCAAAAATTTCCTTACACCTCTAACCATGTAAATAAATGAGAAACATACCATCTAGTCACAGGATTCAATACTCACACAAAAACTTAGCACTTCGTCTTCTAAAAGACCTTTTAGATACATCTTGAATAGAGATTTAGAAATATTCATGAAATAATATACATTTACTTTTAACCTCTTCACACTGACATGGATCCTATTAGAACTTATTAAACATCCTTGATCTCATACTCAAAGAGAAAAGCTTCAAAACTTCATGAGCCTTCTAGAAAACTGATATAACAAGGTATTCAAATCATCATTCAATCTGATACTTTAAAAAATCAAACTAAGGTGACCTACACATTGAACATACTCTCATAAACAATGTTATCTTACTATACTACTACTAAAATGATGGTGTCCCCTAGACTTAAATACAATAAATAGAGGCCTCTTCTTGGAGAAACACATATTTTAAGAGATTCTTAAAGTAGATTTGAGAAACCAATCCACTCATACTTTATGACACAAACATAGAGATTTCATCACCAACTCAAAGCTCAATACATCTCAGTAAGAGAATACAAATTTAACATTCTTATCAATCTATAACTTATAAATATCTTATCAAGAACACTAGACCATTCACAGCTTCTTGGAGATACTTCTAACCTCATGAAAATTGACTTAGACCACAAAAAAGTGGTATATGACCTCTAACTCATGGCTGACATCTATGATAGTGACATGGTAGGTTATGACAAACCTAATAGATGTTATAAGATGAATCAATCAATTACTACATTATATCTTATTGCTTTATCAATTAGTTCACTCATACATTCTTACACGATTCTTCACAACCTCAAATACTTTTGAATGATACTACACTCTAGGTTATGAAAGGGATAAATATCCTAAATATAGAATAAAAAGTCTTTGAAACCTATATGACATCATTCCTAGACCAAGACTCAAAAATGCATACATCTAATGAAACCATAGTTTTGATACATACTATGATAATTGTAGAATTTTGAAAGATGACTAACATACCTTTCATGAAAGAAACAAACTAAAACTCAACTTTACTATTAAAAACGACATCCTAAAAATATACAAGAACTTAAACTTCATGAATATATCATCTATCATATCTTATGGCTTTTGAAGTATCCCAAACTTATATATTTCTTAACTTTTCATGTACTAAAGCAGTGAGACAAATATGATCTTCTTCAACCTTTGTCCTTTCAACCAAAGAAAACATACCTCCTAGATCTGATTTGAGATTGATGAAATTGTCTTCCACTTTTTCTAAAATAAACCCTCCTTTAACATATTTCATTGGATTAGTCTCATACTGAGAACCTCTTCTTTTAGAGCATCCTTCTATTCATACTTGACTCTTCAAATTTCAAATTCTGCATATAGAGATAAAAATTAAAATTATTTTCCTCATTTGATTGAGAAACATCTTCTTAGCCTTAGGATATGTCATAAGACTGATTTTCTTCTTGAATAACCTTCCCTTTTTCTTGAAACCCATTGTTAACTCCTAGAGATTCATCTAGGTGACAAAATATAGTAATATGTCCTTGTTTATGACACTTGGAATAAACAACATCCTTCCAAATTCTAATCTCATACACACACTAAGGTTCCCACTACAATCCTTAGCCTTGTGACCATACCCATAACATGAGTGGTATTTCCATTTGAATATATTTTAACCATTCCTAGAACAACTTATTTTGAAATCTCTATCTTTGTGACCAAAATCATAACAAATATAGCATTAACCATTAAATGCAGAAGCATACCTCATAACATTAGGTTTTATAATAAATTTACACCTTATTAGATCAAACTTCTTTGTCTCCTTCACATATAATTGAGTGTTTGGTCCTACTCCATCATTCTACTTTTTCTTTCCCTTGAATTCTTGGTTTGTCTTGTCATTACAACTCTTTGACCTTCTAAAATCCCACCAAGAGCTTCAAATCTCTTCTCTAGCCTCTCATACATTTTCATCATGCTAGATGTCCCTTTTAAATCATATTATAGGTCTTTCAACTTTTCTTCGTATGTGGAACATGCTTCTTCTTTATCCTTGAGGGCTTTAGTAACTGTATCAACTTGCAATTCCAAACTATTAATGGGTTGATGATGATCTAAATCCATGTAATTGATATGATCTTGTAGGCTATGAATCAAATACCCTTAAACTTCATACTTCATCCTTAAAATAAATTCAACATCTGAATACTTTCCCATTTCTTGTGCTCCAAGAGGATCTCCTTTAAGTGATTAAACTTGCTTCTCAATGACCTAATCTAATTCCAATTGTTGGAAGAAATATATACTAAGAGGGGGGTGAATCATTCTATTAAATTTATATTCCATTTATATACATCATTTATTATCATTCATAAAACCATTCAATCAAACATTAACCATATGTGTGTTTACTTAAGCATTGAACAAACCATACACAAGATAAAGAGCAAGAAAGTAGAAAAGAACACAAAATTTAAGTGGTAAACCCTCAAGGGGAAGAAAATCCACAAAACCTCTTCTTCTATTAAAAAAATAAAATATATTTAGTAAAGCACAAGCTTCACAAGGAGCACCAACCCCTAATTTATTAGAGCACCAATCCTATAAGGAGCACCAACCCCTAAGTTAGTGAAACACCCACTCCATTAGGAGGCTACAACTCTATGAGATGATCAAATACCAACTTAAATATATGAATATGAATATCTATGAATATTGTTTCTTCCAAAACTAATGGATATTATTGATTCAGCTCGCACTCCTTCAAACCCTCATTCACTTAGCTTGCTCAAACTTGTTCTTTCATGACCTGATTTGAATCAATAAACTTGAACATTGCATCCTCATAAATATTAATATTTTCAAAATAATCCTCATATATAATTTTATTCCCTTGAATAATCTTCACACTCTCATGTAGGTCACTTTTTTCCTTCTCTTCTAACTAGTTCAAATTTGAACTAAAACAATCACTTTATACCCTTCTCATCTCAAAAACATAAGAAAAGGAAGTCATCCATGAATAGATCAACCAATAAAACTCAAAAATATAGAAACACACTTATTTAAATTCATAAAATGGACCCATATAGGTCGACCATGCTCAAATGCACCAAACAAGCTCAAAAATAGCTCAAAATCCCATCACCTGAATCACCAAAAACCAAAAACCTCACCACCATGATTAGGAAAGATTGATAATATCCCAAACATGTTAAATATGAAATAAAAGTGTAATTAATAATTTTACATTAGATTTCACCAATAAATTTATTCATAACACTACTAAGAAGGCTCATATCCTTCACATAACAATTGTTTCCAAGAACCAGTATTTACCTATCATGCTCTAGATCATAAAAAAACATCTCAAATATGGAATTTATCCACTCATTAGAAATAACATTACCTATATATCACATACATGATTTCTATAGCTCATGAAACATCCATACATTCAAACCAAACAAACTTCTCTTCACGAAACTAAGCTGCCCAAAACTAGGTTTTGGAAAATCAACTAGTTTACACCCTTAATGTTACTTTAAAGACTTAAAAACCACTTAAATAATAAAAAAATTAATCCCAATTCAATTTCCAACTGATAGCAAGAATCATAAAATCCAAAAAAAAACATCTACCTCAATCTTTGAACAAGAGCAATCTTGTCATGAAAATAAACAACCTTTTTCTTCACAAACTGAGTTGGATGACCTATAAAAACTCCTGATCAAGAGAAAAAATATATACCATTGGAAATATATCTTAATCATATTTATATAACACCTTACATTTCCTTCTAACTCAAAGTGGAAGGGCCTTCTTCTAGGTCCATCTCTGTAACTATTCATTTACGCTTATAGGACTCAAGAACTAGTCTTGAGATGAACTTGCTCTATCACTTCCAAAAAAACTTCTAAGATTAGAAAATGAATCAGACACCCTTATAAATGTTTTCTGTGAACTCAAAAACCTTTAAAAATAATGAAAAAATCATAAGAATCATCATACCTCATAAATCTTCTTAATATCATGCTTAAATAAACATCCTTCAGATTTGAACTTCAATTAATAGACCATAACCTTGTCATCCCTCATTAAAAATTAAATTTTGATATATCATTATAAATATCTCTGAAGAAGGATCACAAAACATATTAAACCAAGTCTTAACTTCAGCTTTAGCTCCTACAATTCCACTTTTACCACAGACTGCTCCAAACTGCCCCAAAAGCCAATCTTCATAAATAGGGAAGAATTTTTTATTTAGAACCTTAACCATGATCTAAAACTATCATTTACATCTAAGAAAACCACCAATATAAAATAATGTCACTTTATTTCATACCTTCTTTCGGAAAATTCTCCACAAACTGAACTTCTTTATAAACAAGCATTTTTAGGTGGGGTCCACACACTATCACATGATCTAATATACCTTTATTCAATCAAAACTGGTTTAGTAAACTCTTTTTTCTCAAAGTTTCTTTAAGCTAGGGTTTAATTAGGGTTTCAAAGAAACTTATCTTCTTAATGATCGTTTATAAAAACCAAATAATTGAACCACCTCATTATTTTTGTAAAATATTCTTAGCTATATGGAAAAACATCCCTGAAATCCTCTGGGTCCCACGAAAAATATAAAATCCATAATGAGCATAAAAAGGTCAAATTTTACCTCAAAATCACACTCTCGAAAACCTGGTTTTGTGAAAATATTCATATCTTTCAAAATCTTCTTTAGAATGACCTAAAAATTGTCATGAAGCATCATGAAGACATCCTTTAACCAACCATCTAGCTAAAATAGGTCTAAAATATCGACCCATATCCAAGGAATATTTTAACACCCCCTCGAGAAAGTTATTGAAGAAATTCAATGGTGAATCTGGGAAAATTGACTTTCACGCTAATGGATAATATGAAGGAAATGCAAATATGGCCAAAAATATATGTAATTTTTTGAAAAATTGGATTTTTGACAATATCAAGTAAAATGACCAACTTGACGATAAATTTGTCCACATAAAATATCGCATAAACAAGAAAAATAAAAGTGATATTTTATGAAAAAAATATAAATTTTTCTAATTTATTATGGGTTTTTTTTATGTTAACAGTTAAAATGATCATCTTAATGATAAAATTGTCCTCCCAAAATATGGCACAAGCGAAAAAAATCGCATACTTTTTTAAAATGCTACCGAATGGTAGCTTTTTGTATGCTATAGAAAAGTAGCATAAAATATGCTACCAAACAATATCATATATTATGTTGTTGGTCGGTAGCATAAAAAAATGCTACCGAATGATAGCATATTTTATGTTACCAACCAACAACATATATTATGATGTCGGATGATAGCCTACCAAAAACAATATGTTGTCGACTTGTAGCATAAAATATGCTACCAAATAGTAGCATGTTTTAATGCTACTGTTTATTGCATAATATATGTTGTCGGCCGGTAGCATATTTTATGCTACCAACTAGTAACATGTTTTTATGCTACCATTTGATAGCATGGTATATGTTTTCCACTGGTAGCATATTTTTATGTTACCGCTCAAGAGCATATATTATGTTGTTGGCTAGTAGTATAAAAGCATGTTATCAGCTAACAACATATATTATACTATCGACCAATAGCATAAAAGCATGCTACCAACCGACAACATTAAGCTGCATATTGGGAGTTTTATTTCACAAGAATGATGAATTGACCCTAAAATTAAATTTTACTTAGAAATTTTTGGTGACCTAGTCCTAATTCCTACCCTAAAAATTTCCCAATTTCAAATTTAAAAAACCAGAATATTTGTGAATTAACGAAGATTCGACACTAAATTTTCCCTTCCCATAGTGACTTACCTATGTAATCATACCTTACATTCACCTGCCCACTTCCCAATGACCTCATACATGCATTATACCTTTAAAAAATAACTTGATAGGCCTTTTACAGTTCATATACAATGTGACCATATTATTTTCATGCTTGAAAATGACTGCCTTGCTCCATTTCTCAAGTCACCATTCCAAACCACATGCTCCAGGACTAGAAATAGGCCTATAATGACCTTACTCATCCACATTAAACCCATGAACTAATAATGATGACTCAATTTAGACTCTTAGACACCAATAACATACCACTAGGACTATGAATGACCCTATTACAACCTTCAACCAACTTGGGAGGACTCATTGTTATCCATTTTTTCGCCCTAGGAAAAAATGGACAACTAAGATGGACTTGGATAGTTGAAAAATCCCCATGGATGATCTTAAGTATTTAGGAAAACATGTGGGTGTTGGAAGCATAGTTTCAATGGAAGATTAGAACCATTTGAGGCAATATTTTTTTCCACTTCTGTGTTTTGAGGAATTTCATAGCTTTTCCAGGCCCACATTTGTACAAAACAGGAAAAAATGGTCAAGGAAGAAAAATATTTATTAGGGCATTAAACACAATCCTCATACTACTTGGATCTATGAAATTCCAAAAAAATCTAAAAAATCCATCAATATTCAGAAAAATGGCCCATTGGGGGCTTAAGAGCTAAAATGAGCTCACCAAGATGTTTTCCAACTCGCCCAAACCACTTTGCACGCATAGCAAGTTGTTTACATGGAATATTAGTCGAAAAGGAGGGCCAAGCTCACCAAACTACCTGGCAAGCTAGTGGATGGGTGCAGGATCATGTAGGGTGGTATTAAAGCTCTTTGAGCTCATTAGAGTTAGCGCGTGGTCGGCTCGGCATGGTGGGGTGAGTAGCACCAGAAAATACATAGGGTGCCAAGTCGTGGAGTTAGTAGTGATAAACCCAATTGTCAAGACACGCAGCAAAAATCACGAGCTCAAGGAGGGAAGAGTTAGAGAGACTCTTTGAGGGGCTTAGGAGTCAGGCCAAAAAACACTTCGCCAACCTCAAGTTTAAATTTTAGACTTTGGGATTTCGGGGAATCAAAGAGTATATGGGCGAGGTGGATAAAAAATTTCCACCAATATATGAAGCCTGATCTCTGAACCATGCTAGGTAGTGAGTCAATGAGTGGGCCAGTTAATGAATTGGGGGATGAACCA
Organism: Taxus chinensis; assembly: GCA_019776745.2. Taxonomy (NCBI): domain Eukaryota; kingdom Viridiplantae; phylum Streptophyta; class Pinopsida; order Cupressales; family Taxaceae; genus Taxus; species Taxus chinensis. The sequence goes on along the minus strand of CM034149.1, from coordinate 619,525,304 downwards.
TTTCAAAAATTCAGGATTTTGTACATATTATAGAGAGTCGAGGAAAAATTGAACTCAGGTTTTGAAACTCTGAATTTTGAATTTCAGAATTTGTGTTTTAGAGTTATGAAGTGAGACAAGGTCTTTGGGAATGATGCATAACTTGGGGTTTGAAACATTGATGCTTGAGAAAAAAATTTAAACCACCTTGCCAAAACAATTTTGAAGCCCGCAAACTAAATCCCACTGAGCCAAAGGATAAATCACCCCACCAAATAAAAATTAACCTACTGAGCTAATGAAATGGTACATCGAGCTATGCAATGATTAATCCATTTTGGGAGAACAAAATAAAAACAACTCACTAGGCCATTTTGGGGCTCGGCAAGTTGCTCACCAAAATACAGTGCATAGGGGGCATAATGGATAAAGAACACCCTCCACTAAATTTGACATATATTGCATTGTACTCATCATATTCTCATAAAAGTATAGTTGATGGAATCAAGATTCAGATTCCTATAGGATGAAATCATCAAAAATGGAATTTGGGAGGAATTTGTGCCCCAAATTTGTATAAAAGCTACCAAATGTGAAAAATTCCCAGGTAGGTGAAGGAGCAAAACATGAAGTTTGAGCACACATTATTCTCTCACAGGGAAGATTTTAGGAGGCATGGGCATTAGAAAGGGTTCCCATGATGTGATGCAAGTAGACATGATGCCCTTTGTGGGTGATTTAATTCTTAGAAATCCAAATTTCTATCTCTCTTGCTAAAATTATTCCTATAAAATGTAAATGGGAACTCATTTACAAAAGGTTGGACATTTTTCATCTATCCTCTCCCTTCTTTATTAGTTGTGGGATAATTGTGGAGTTTCAAACCTCCTCTTCTACACATAGTAATGGAAAACTTTCCTCTTTCCTGCAATATGATGTAGTGTGAAAATCCTTTGGATTAATGAAATCATTTTTTGTGATAACTCTTTTATCCATGCATGTGTTTTTATTATTATATCTTTCCTCTCTTCATAATAAAAGTATATGTTGCATTGTCTTATTTCATTATAGGGTTTAGATGATGGTGTGTTTTCTTGGGAATGTTGTGTGAATTCCATTGTGATCTGTTGTGCTTGATCGTCCTCCCCACATCCATTTTATTTCATTTTCATGCAGTGGGGACTGTCTGACACCCTTTCTCTTGGTTTTATTACCCCGTAATGTAGTATTTTATTTGTTTTATGTAAATTTCCTCTCTATCTCTTTGTCTCCTTGGATTGTTTAAGGTAGGATTAATTAGATGTTTTCTATAATTTAGGAGTAGGTGTATCCTAGGATTAGGAAGAGGAAGTCGGAATTCTTCAGAAAGTTATCCCATTTGCAAGATCCCAAACCTTAGGATAACTCCATGTTCCCAATCACATGGATTGCCTCACACAAACTTGAAAATAAATCAGAGGGGGTTGTGATTTGGTGATAACAATTTTAACATGTTGGGTGGGACAATAGAAGTTATAATATTTCGCAGGTGTGTATTTTGATATGATTTTATTTCATTAAGTTTTTTTGCTCTTGATGAAACCTTATCCTTTAGAGGCATACCCAAGCACAACTAAAGACTCCATTTCTCCATAAAATATCCTATTCTTTGAGTTGTATACCTTTCTTTCCATCCATTTTTATTTTATACCTTTCATTTTTCCCACTCATGAAGTTGTGTAATCATGACTTCATTCCCCTTATGGATTACACACTTGCAGAAGAAGCAAAAACATTTCAACCCACCTCCAACTTTGTAAAATTCATCATTAGGATATTAAAAATCTCCTCAAAATTTTTTTGTATGATGAAAATCAACAGTGTACATACTCCTATAAGCAAGATAGAGGTCAGTTTGGCTATTCACCAAGTTGTGTAACTTTTCAAGAGTAAGGGTATGTAGATTTTGGAGGCCAATCATACACTGGGAGATGCTAAGCTGTAATTGAAAATTCAGAAGATGGAGGCAAATATGGTGTAGATCTAGGATACATCTCAGATGAAATCATTCAAAATTGGTTTCAGGGTCCCTTGTCCATGTATTTTCCCAATGCCAAGACACTACAACCATTATCAAAATCTTGATTTCAAGGTTTAAATGCTACCGCAACTTGCAAAATGGATTAAGGAGATAGAGGTTTATGTGTTTAGAGCAAGGGAGCCTTGTCAATGGGTAAGTCCTACACCACCACCTCATAATCTTTACTTTTCTCTTTCCCCATTTACATCATTTCATCCTAAAATTCAAGATCCTAACATCTTACATGTTGCTCCTGTTATGGAATCCATTTCCCCATTTTCTATCCTCCTATTCCATCTTGGTTCCTCTACCCTTTTCTCTTCTAAAACTCCTTTCCTTCCACATAATAAAGAGATTACACCTCTCCCACTACCTCAAATAATAGAAAAATCAGTTGAATTCCAACCCGTCCCTCCTCTTGTAGTCCCAAACCCATTTTGGGAAGAACAAAATAAAAAAATTAGCATACGGGAGGAGAAGATTGAGGAATTTAGAAAGGAAGAACTAGAAAGAAACTTGAAGGAATGGGATTCCAAGTTCAACATCAAGAAAATTTCATTAATGATTAAGCCCCCGGTAAAAGTTGAGATCTAAGAACAGGTGGAGAAAACTGATTTTGTGGTAGAAGTAGAGAAAAAATAAGAAGATGATGATCAACACTCCATTTTTATTGAGTGCAGTGTTCATGTGGGAACTATATTTTCAAAGGTGTATGGTCCATCACAAATTAGAAAATTAGTCAGAGAAGGAGAGAAATGAACTCAAAATCTTAAAGAATAGGAGTGCATGGAGGAGAACAAGTCAATTTTAGGGGCCCTACAGGAAGAAGAGATCATAGAGAGTTTTTTTATTTCTTGTAGTAATGAAAATTCAGATTTCCCTTTTCCTTCATATTTTTTTGAAAATGCTTTGGTCAAAAAATCCATTAAGGAGGAAAGCCTTGAAGACCTCACCGCCTATAACAATCCTCAGGAAACACAAGTTGAAAATTTTAAACTTTCAAATTTTATGTTAGATGAGGAAATTTGGGATCAAGATAATTTTGGTCCTCAAGTTGAAGAGGAGAAAAATCCCAAGTCACCCACAAGCTCCAGCTAGTTACAGTAACTCACAAATGGTTCCATTAGGTGTTGTAATCAACCCTAAAGAGTTGTATGTTATGGAGGAGTTTCATGTTTTTGAAGAAGAAAATGAGAACAATGATGATACCATTCCCATATCAATCATCAAAGTACAGGGTTAGTTGTCTATAGATGAGAAACATGGATAAAATCATCTCACAAATAGTCATCTTTTCTAGGAATGTTTTTCATAAGACTTCCTTATTAAAGTTGAAATTTAGAGGAATAGGTGAATTCAGCAGAAAAAACCTTGCCTAATCAAATACTTGGCTTTATTGGAGCAGTATTCATAGTTTTTACCAGTTATGCTTACTCCCAAGAATGAGGAAAAGATTCAAAGTTCTAAGGGTCATCTATAATACCTCTTTAATCCAAACGTGGAGCAATTGAAAGAGGTATTTTTCTTATTTCTAGTTGATACCTTGATGAATAGGGTGGAATATTGGATTTATTTTATTTTTTCACTCTCATACATGACCATGTCCATTGCAAAATAAATTACATGGTCTAGGTTTGTGAGGAGGGGAAGCTACTTCCCCTTTCCAGTGTCAAGGTTTGTTTGAATCTTTCCTTGTCTCCGATTAGACTAGGGTAGGACTAGGTCTACTTTCAATAGAAGAATTACTTGTACATAATCTACATGTCTGACTTGGGGGCATGTATGATTTATCTCTTTGTATGTGTATTTGTTCCATCTTTTTTGCATCATAGTTCACCATGATTTCAAGAAGAAATGTTGTAAGTAGAAGCTCGCAGTTACAAGGAATAGTTAGAATCTTCAAGAAGTTCCAAATGTAGAGCAACTAAATTAGATCAGGGATAGATTTCAATGATTTCCATTCCCTTGTCCCTTTAATTCAATAACAGTTGAAATTCTCATTTCCCTTGAAGAAAAGAAATAATTCTTGGGTTAGTTGTTGTATAATAGACGGTAGGTCTCATAAAAACAAAAGTCCCTTGATCTCATTGAGTAGCTTCCCTCAAATTCATTCAAGGTCCTCTTAGGTTTTGAGCAGAAGGTCAACCTAAATATTCCCTTGCTCATTATTTAGATATTGTTTAGTCATAAATATGATGAATTTGTAGGTATCCGCAACCTTTAGAAGTATCCTAAGAAACATTTGGAATGGGGGAAAATCATATTTTAACAACAGTTTCAAGCTTTCCAAATCGGTATGTGTTCCATCAATCTCTACATGTTTTATAATTTCCAAGTCGTCAATTGGTTGTGCTTCGAAATTGAAAATAAATAATATTCATGCTAGGTTTATAGGTCTCCATTTTCATTCCTATAGATCAGACTGCAAAGAAAACAAAATTCTAGGTTCAAAACAATTTTCCACTCAATCTAATTCTCAAGTTTTTCATATAAAAGTTGGAAAATGTAAGGAGGAGGTCAACTCTGACTCTAATACAGTATTCTTCAGGTGGCTTAGGGATCAATATTTCAAGGTTTAGGACCAAGTTTGTAGAAATTAATCTGATCTAATACAAAGAATCCATGAAATAGCTACACAGACAATAATTGAAATCAACAACTCTATATTATATTTTTATTATATTTTCACTATTTCATTATACTCCATTATATAGGAGATGTAAAATAACAATCCTTACAACAAAATTTGTCTTCATGTACAACCATACACCCATATGGTTTCAACCTCTCACCAATATAATAATAAAACCATACTAATTGTTTTATTATTCTAACTTACTAACTTACCACATACTAACCACATTTTACATTTATTATTTACATTTACATAGTAAATGTACTTTCACTAATTTACCATAATAATAATTACACATGTAATTATTATTCACCCATACATACAAATGGAGCACTAAGATATATTTCCTAACATTCCCCCCCTTAGTGCGAACATGGGGAAAAACCTGCCTTATACTTGCACCTGCTCATGATTTGATGATTTTACAGGATGATCATAAACGTAATGGATAGTTTTTCATAGGGTTGACCATAAACCAAAAATGATGGTTTTGCAACTGGTTTACCATAAACCAAAAGGTGATGGTTTTGCATAGGGTTTACCAACAACCGAAAATGGTGGTTTTACAAGTGGTGTACCACAAACCAAAAGGGTGATGGTTTTGCATAGGGTTTACCAACAACCGAAAATGGTGGTTTTATAACTGGTGTACCACAAACCCAAAAAATGAAGGTTTTCAAGTGGTTTACCTACAACCACATCATGATATGCTAAGTACTATTATTAGCCCTCATCACATCTCACTGTAGGGAATAACATAGGAAATTATGTTGAAATCTACTGCTCATATATAGAAAATACCAGAAATGTAGAAAACTAGAAATGGAACATTGAGATCATGTTCCCCCCTCAATGTGAAATTTCATTTATTTTTCAAACCACAATAGTAACATTGCAGCCAAACACTCTGCCAAAAATACAAAGAAACAACAGGAACACACTGTATAAAAAAATAATCACCATAACTGATACGGCCCCGTCGTTGGTGACTAACGAGAGGTCGCTGAATGACCTCCAACCTCCTGTGCCTCCTTCCTCCAATAAATTCAATTAGTATAGAAATTCTTCATAGTTATATTCAATTTCATCTGTTATTTTTTCATCTCTAGTTTCCCATTCTACAATTTTACTTACATCTGTAGGTGCTTTTTCTTTTCCATCTACTATCCTCCATAGATTTTTATTTCATTAACTACATCTGGATTTTTTACTCTCCATGTATGGAAGTTCAGCCCATAAAATTTATCTAATGGTATATCCATTTTATTGAATCTAAATATCCAAAAAAAATTGACTGTAGATTTGAATTACCTTTGATTATCTAATTTCTTCAAAAAAACAGCAGTGATCAATGTGCTATATAGTAAATTACACATTTCTCCCAAACTACGAACTAGGTTATGCTGAAATTTATTTTGTAGCTTTCTGTATAATAGATCGTTCCATGCACAAAATTCTGGAGAAACCCAGATTGCGAAACAAAAGTTACAATATCATATTTGAGACAGATTTAACCTGCTCTAGGTACCAAATGTAGAAATTAATCTGATCTAATACAAAGAATCCATGAAATAGCTACACAGACAATAATTGAAATCAACATCTCTATATTATATTTTTATTATATTTTCACTATTTCATTACACTCCATTATATAGGAGATGTAAAATAACAATCCTTACAACAACATTTGTCTTCATGTACAACCATACACCCATATGGTTTCAACCTCTCACCAATATAATAATAAAACAATACTAATTCTTTTATTATTCTAACTTACTAACTTACCACATACTAACCACATTTTACATTTATTATTTACATTTACATAGTAAATGTACTTTCACTAATTTACCATAATAATAATTACACATGTAATTATTATTCACCCATACATACAAATGGAGCACTAAGATATATTTCCTAACAAAGTTCCAGGTATATCAGGTTGAATCCATGCCTAATGGATGGTTCAAGCCACTAGTCAACTCATCTAGCAGAAAAATGTCCCTAAGAAGTCACCAAATTATTATCCATTTTCACCCCAGAAAAAAATGGACAACTTAGGTGGGCTTAGATAGTTGATAAAGCCCCATGGATCATCTAAAGTGTTCAAGAAAAAAATTAGGTATTAGAGGCATCTGGAAGGTTTCAAGGAAGATTAGAACCGTTTGAGGAATTTTTTCCTCTTCTGGGTTTTGAGGAGTTTCAAAGCTTTATTAGGCCAAGCAGGAAACCCTGAGCCCACATTTGTGTAAAATAGAAAAAAATGATAAGGATAGAAAAAGTTTTTTTTAGGGAATTCCAAAGAATCCATATGCTCCTTGGATCCATGAAAATCCAAAATAAAAGTGAAAAATCCATAAAAATTTGGGAAAATGGCCCATTAGGGGCTCAGGAGCTAAAATAGCTCAGTGAGCTATTTTTCGGCTCAGCGAGAAACTTTGCATGTCCGGTGAGCTATGTGCATAAAATATCAGTCAGAAAGGAGGGTCGAGTTCATCAAGCCTCCTGGTGAGCCGATGGATGAGTGCAGGATCATGGTGGAGTGGTAGAAAATCTCGCCGAGCTCATTGGAGTCATCTCGTGGTTGTCCCGGCATGGTGGGGCGAGTAGTGCCAGACAAGTAAAATGGGAGTTGAGCATTAGAATTAGGAGTAAAAAAATTAGTTGATGAGACATTTAGTGGAAAGCATGATCTTTGGGTAGGAAGAGTTAGAGTGACTCATTGATGGATTTTGGGATTTGCGCCTGAGAACACGTTGCCACCCCGAAGCCTGAATTTTAGACTCCAAGATTTTGAGGAATTAGAGAGTATATGAGCAACATGGATAAAAATGTTAGCCAATGTTTAAGCCTGATATCTAAACCAATATTGTCAATGAGTCAACAAGTGGGTCGGTCAATGTATTGGGGGGTGAGCCATTTTGGAAATTTGGCAATTTAGACATTTTGTATTGAGTTGGGGTAAAAGAGATCTCAAGGCTCAAAATTCTAAAGTCCTAACTTCAGACTTTGGGTTTAAGAGTTATGCAGAAAGTGAGGTTCTTTGGGAGTGGCGTGTAACTCGGGGTCTGAAACATTTATGCCCGACTAAAAATTTAAACCCACCCCGCCAAAACCATTTCAAAGCCCACAAACTAAAGCCTGCAGAGCCATTCTATGAGGCCCACTAAGCCAAAGGATGAATCTCCCCAGTGAATAAACATTAACATGTCAAGCTAATGAAATGGTGCATTGAGATATACAATCAAGAGGTGATTTATAAAGAACTTAAAAAAACAAATCACCAAACCATTTTGGGGCTGCTCACCAAAATACAATACACATGGGGTAGAATGGATAAAAATAACCCTTTAATAAAATTCACATATCTTGCACTATACTTATTATATTCTCATAAAATTATAATCGATGGAATTGGGATTCAGATGCCTACAAGATGGAATTAAAAAAATGGAATTTGGTAGGATTTGGAGCCCAAAATTACATAAATTCTACCAGTTTTGAACAGTTTCCAATTAGGTGAAGGATCAATAAATGAAGTATGGGCACACATTCTTCTCTTAAAAGGCAGATTTCAAGAGGCATGGGCATCAAAAAGGGCTCCCATAATGTGATGAAAGTAGGCATGGTGCCCCTTGTGTGTGATTTCATGATTAGATATCTACATTTCCCTCTCTCTCTCTCTCTCTCTCTCTCTCTCTCTCTCTCTCTCTCTCTCTCTCTCTCGCTAAATGTTTTCCTATAAAGTGTAAAAAAGAGCTCATTTTCAAAAGGTTAGACATTTTTCATTTGTCATCTCCCTTCTTTCTTAGCTGTGGGATAATTGTGGAGTTTCATACCTCCTCTTCTAGACATTTTCATGTAATTTTTTCCTCTTTCTTGGAATATGATGTGCTATGCAAATACTTTGGAGTAATGAAATCATGTTTTGTGATAACTCTTCTATCCTTGCATGTGTTTTTATTATTATATCTTTCCTCTCTTCATAATATATATATAATCTACATTATCTTGTTTCATTGCAAGGTTTGTATGATGTTGTGTTTTCTTAGTAATATTGTGTGAATTCCATTATGTTCTATGGTGCTTGATCATCCTCCCCACATCCAATTTCTTTCATTTTCATGTAGTGGGGAGTGTCCAACGCCCCTTCTCTTGGTGTTATCACACCATAGTGTAGGATTTTCTTTCTTTCATGTAATTTTTCTCTCTCCTTGTTTCCTTGGAATGTTAGGGTTTAATTAGATGTTTTATTGCATTTAGGAGTAGTTATATCTTGGGATTAGGAAGAGGAAGTCAACCTTCTCCAAAGATTCATCCCATTTGCAAGGTCCCACGCCCTAGGATATTTCCATGTTACCCAATCATTTTGATTTACTCACACAAACATGACAGGAAATCAGAGGGTGTTGTGATTCAGTGATAAAACTTGTAGTATGACCATACACTCTAAATCAATCTCTAGAACACTATAGGAATTCATCAAGTTACATGACACTACCAATCAACCTTCATGTTTTACTTATGATTAATACCTCATGGATACTGATATGACACCATGATACACTTTACCATCAATGGAATTGACATCAATCACAAAACTACAACACAATAGCCAACACATTTATCCTTGATGATGTCAAAAGATTTTTTACACACTTCTTTCCATTCAAATTCAAAATCTTTTGTCAAAAGGGAAAATAATGGAGAAGATATTTTACTGAAATCTAAAATGAATATTCTAAAATATTCCACATGTCTTAGAAATATTCTTACTTCATTTTTATTTTCAGGGGATGAAATTTTCACAATGAAACTAATCTTATCTAGATCTACCTTAATTCCCTCAATTAAAACATGGTGTTCTAAGACTATCCCTTGCTCCACCATGAAAAGACATTTCTCATGTTTTAAAGATAACTAATGTTTCTCACACATAGAGAGTACTTTTTCAAAATTATTTATTCCCTCTTGGAATGTTTCCACATAAACTCTAAAATAATCCATATAAATCTCCACAAAATCATGAATGAGATTAGCAAAAAATGCTAACATGGCTCTTTCAAAAGTGGTAGGAGCATTACATAAGCCAAAAGGTAAGACTTCGTAAGAAAATTTCCCCCATGGAAGGTGAAGGTAGTCTGTATTGGTCCTCCGATGCCACCATGATGCGATTGTACCCACTGAAATCATCCAGGAATGAAAAATACCTTTTTCAAGATAAATTATTCAAGACATGGTCAATAAAAGGTAAAGGGAAATAATCTCAATGTGTTTCCTTATTCAACTCCCTATAATCCACACAGAACCTCCATTTACCATTATTTTTCAAAAATATAATTAATGGAGAGACCTATTAGCTGTCTGTAATTGGATAGATAAATCTTACCCAAAGAATTTTCTCAATCTCAGTTTTTACAATATCTCTTAAGGCAAGGTTTATCCTCCTTCATGGTTTCTTGACTAGTATGGAATTAGTTGTATAAATGTGATGTGCACAAATATTGGGATAAATAACCTTCATTTCACTATATTCTTGAGTAAAATCTTGAGGATGCGAGCATAGAAGCTTAAATAGGGTATTATCCTCTTAACTAGTCAATCATCAATTAATTACCAATGTCTTTCATGGGAAAATAGTTGTTTTATTTCTGAGTAGAGAAAATTTACCACTATGTATTCTTTAAGTAATGAATTCAAGGGGCACTTATGGGGAAGCAATCCATGGATTTCATTGATGTTGTGGAATATACACTTAGTAATATCTATGTTCTGTGATATAGGACAAATTATTGGTTATAGGTTTTCATCTATCACAGTTTCCTTTATCTCCAATGGTTGTGATTGTAGTTTAGAAGGATCCCAATTTTGGATTTATTCTGAGTGTTCTTGAATTATAACCACACCTAGTGAGGAAAAAATATCTTCTACTTTCTTTGAATCATTATTTTTACCATTGTTTGTCCTTATTGGAGAAAGGTTTTGTAGCTAGATATATAGTTTCTTTGAATCATGTCTATTTGTAATTATCATGTTTTCTATTCTACAATAAATAAGAGCTATAGAAATGGCTAACCATGGGAATCCTAGGATTTGGGGATATCCAATTTTCTTATTCTTTGTTTTAATAACCATAAAATCGAGTGAATAATCACTTTCTTCAATTATGATGCTCATGGTCATCCATTTGTAACACTATTGGAGTTAATTGTGGATAAGGAAGAGATATTTTGCATAAGGTATCAATATTCATCATGTTTATTGTAGCCCCTAAGTTATTTAGGACATTTGGAATCTTCACATATACAATATAAAATATAACAATTGGACTTCCAAGGCCACCATATTTTAGAGGGGTCACCTTCCCTTCTAGTATCTTAGCTAGTTTTCCATCAATGTGGATTTATTTGGGCTGATTTTTTCTTCTACTTGGATTTTTAACACAAAGTTATTGATAATTTTATTTAAACATAGGATATACCTAAGAGAATGTAATAGAGGGATTCCAATACTAAATTTTTTTAGTCCTTGAATCAAATGTGACTTTGGTCTCTCTTGGGTTACAATATTATCTTTTTCCAAAATGTCTAGATGGAAATGGCATATCTGCATTTGGTTAAGATGTTTCTTCAAGAAAAGGTTTTGGGTTGTGTCTCTTCTGATTTTAATTTTTATTTGGGGACTTCTTATATAATTAAGAATGATGGTTTTAAATTAATCTTCCCCAACCACAACAATATGTTTCTAAAATCCACATAATTCACCATGGGAATCATGTCAGATTTGATAGTGTATGCTAGGTTTCCTTGCATTACATTTTTTTGGATTTTCCATGGTTTGAGATAGAATTTTTGGCTGGTTAGGTTGTTTACATGGAGTAGAAATTGTAGACCAATTAAAAAATATTTTTGTCCCTGGGGTCTTCTTGGATTATAATATTGCTGACCAAATCCTTGGGGTGAATTCATATGTTGTTGAAATTTTGGATTGAATTGTTGGAATGGTGGAATGTTTGAGTTTGGAGTCCATGGTTGTGGATAATAATTTAGCTGTGCATTCCACTAAGTACTCCTTGTTAGGAAATATATCTTAGTGCTCCATTTGTATGGGGTGAATAATAATTACATGTGTAATTATTATTATGGTAAATTAGTGAAAGTAAATTTACTATGTAAATGTAAATAGTAAATGTAAAATGTGGTTAGTATGTGGTAAGTTAGTAAGTTAGAATAATAAAACAATTAGTGTTTTATTATTATATTGGTGAGAGGTTGAAACCATATGGGTGTATAGTTGTATATGAAGACAAAGTTTGTTGTGAGATTGTTATTATACATCTCTTATATAATGGAGTGTATTGAAATAGTGAAAATAATATAAAATATAATATAGGGTTGTTGATTTCAATTATTGTCTGTGTAGCTATTTCATGGATTCTTTGTATTAGATCAGATTAATTTCTACATTTGGTACTAGAGCAAGTTAAATCTGTCTCGAATAATATCTTGTAACTTTTGTTTCCCGATCTGGGTTTCTCCAAACTTTTGTGCATAAAACGATATATTATACAGAAAGCTACAGTAGAAATTTCAAAAAAACCCAGTTCGAATTTTGGGAGAAACATGCAATTTACTGTACAACACATTGATCACTGCTGTTTTTTTGAAGAAATCAGAGAATCAAAGGTAATTCAAATCTACATTCAATTTTTTTAGATATTTAGATTCAGTAAAATGGACACACCATTATATAAATTTAATGGGCTGAAATTCCATACATGGAGAGTAAAAATTCAGATGCAGTTAATGAATAAAAACCTATGGAGGATAGTAGATGGAAAAGAAAAAACACCTACAGATATAAGCAAAATTGTAGAATGGGAAGTTAGAGATGAACAAATAACAGATGAAATTGACTATAAATATGAAGAATTTCTATACTTATTGAATTTATTGGAGGAAAGAGGCACAGGAGGTTGGAGGTCATTCAGCGACCTCTCGTCAGTCACCAACAACGGGGCCGTATCAGCTATGGTGATTATTTTTTTATACAGTGCATTCTTGTTGTTTCTTTGTATTTCTAGCAGAGTGTTTGGTTGCAGTGTTCCTATTGTGATTTTCAGAATAAAGGAAATTTCACATTGAGGGGGGAACATGATCTCAATGTTCTATTTCTAGTTTTCTACATTTCTGGTATATTCTATATATGCAACAGATTTCAGCAGAATTTCCTATGTATTCCCTGTAGTGAGATGTGATGAGGGCTAAGAATAATTCTTGGCATATCATGATGTGGTTGTAGGTAAACCACTTGAAAACCTTCATTTTTGGTTTGTGGTACACCACTTGTAAAACCACCATTTTCGGTTGTTGGTAAACCCTATGCAAAACCATCACCCTTTTGGTTTTTGGTACACTACTTGTAAAACCACCATTTTCGGTTGTTGGTAAACCCTATGCAAAACCATCACCCTTTTTGGTTTATGGTAAACCAATTGTAAAACCATCATTTTTGGTTTATGGTCAACCCTATGAAAAACCATCCATTAGGTTTATGATCATCTTGTAAAATCATCAGATCATGAGCAGGTGCAAGTATAAGGCAGGTTTTCCCCATGTTCGCACTAAGGGGGAAATGTTAGGAAATATATCTTAGTGCTCCATTTGTATGGGTGAATAATAATTACATGTGTAATTATTATTATGGTAAATTAGTGAAAGTACATTTACTATGTAAATGTAAATAGTAAATGTAAAATGTGGTTAGTATGTGGTAAGTTAGTAAGTTAGAATAATAAAACAATTAGTGTTTTATTGTTATATTGGTGAGAGGTTGAAACCATATGGGTGTATAGTTGTATATGAAGACAAAGTTTGTTGTGAGAATTGTTATTATACATCTCCTATATAATGGAGTGTATTGAAATAGTGAAAATAATAAAAATATAATATAGAGTTGTTGATTTCAATTATTGTCTGTGTAGCTATTTCATGGATTCTTTGTATTAGATCAGATTAATTTCTACATTTGGTACTAGAGCAGGTTAAATCTGTCTCGAAGAATATCTCGTAACTTTTGTTTCCCAATCTGGTTTCTCCAAACTTTTGTGCGTGAAACGATCTATTATACGGGAAGCTACAGTAGAAATTTCAAAAAAAAATCAATTCGTATTTTGGGGAGAAACATGCAATTTACTATACAACACATTGATCACTACTGTTTTTTTGAAGAAATCAGAGAATCAAAGGTAATTCAAAATCTACATTCAATTTTTTTTGGATATTTAGATTCAATAAAATGGATACACCATTATATAAATTTAATGGGCTGAAATTCCATACATGGAGAGTAAAAATCCAGATGCAGTTAATGAATAAAAAACCAATGGAGGATAGTAGATGGAAAAGAAAAAACACCTAGCATATATAAACAAAATTGTAGAATGGGGAAACTAGAGATGAACAAATAACAGATGAAATTGACTATAATTCTGAAGACTTTATATTCTTAGTGAAGTTCTTGGAGGAAGGAGGCACAGGAGGGTTGGAGGTCATTCATGTGAACTCTTGTCAGTCACCAACAACGGGGCCGTATCAGCTATGGTGATTATTTTTTTATACAGTGCATTCTTGTTGTTTCTTTGTATTTCTAGCAGAGTGTTTTGGTTGTAGTGTTTCTATTGTGATTTTGCAGAATAAAGGAAATTTCACATTGAGGGGGGGAACGTGATCTCAATGTTCTATTTCTAGTTTTCTACATTTATGGTATTTTCTATATATGCAACAGATTTCAGCAGAATTTTCCTATGTTATTCCCTGCAGTGAGATGTGATGAAAGCTCAAGAATAATTCTTGACATATCATGATGTGGTTATGGGTAAACCAATTGAAAACCTTCATTTTTTTGGTTATGTGGTATACCAGTTGTAAAACCACCTTTTTCGGTTGTTGGTAAACCCTATGCAAAACCATCACCATTTTGGTTTTTGGTACACTACTTGTAAAACCACAATTTTTGGTTGTTGGTAAACCTTATGCAAAACCATCACCCTTTTTGGTTTAAGGTAAACCAGTTACAAAACCATCATTTTTTGATTTATGATCAACCCTATGAAAAACCATCCATTAAGTTTATGATCATCTTGTAAAATCATCAGATCATAAGCAAGTGCAAGTATAAGGCAGGTTTTCCCTATGTTCGCAGTAAGGGGGGAATGTTAGGAAATATATCTTAGTGCTCCATTTGTATGTATGGGTGAATAATAATTACATGTGTAATTGTTATTATGGTAAATTTGTGAAAGTACATTTACTATGTAAATGTAAATAGTAAATGTTAAAATGTGGTTAGTATGTGGTAAGTTAGTATGTTAGAATAATAAAACAATTAGTATTGTTTTATTATTATATTGGTGAGAGGTTGAAACCATATGGGTGTATGGTTGTACATGAAGACAAATGTTTGTTGTAAGGATTGTTATTTTACATCTCCTATATAATGGAGTTGTAATGAAATAGTGAATAATATAATAAAAATATAATATAGAGTTGTTGATTTCAATCATTGTCTGGTGTAGCTATTTCATGGATTCTTTGTATTAGATCAGATTAAATTTCTACATTTGGTACTAGAGTAGGTTAAATCTGTTTCGAAGAATGATCTTGTAACTTTTGTTTCGCTATCTAGGTTTCTCCAAAATTTTGTGCGTGGAATTATATTTTATACAAGAAGCTACAGTAAAAATTTCAGCAAAAAAATCAATTTGTAGTTTGGGAGAAACGTGCAAATTTACTATACAACACATTGATCACTACTGGCTTTTTGAAGAAATCAGAGAATCAAAGGTAATTTAAATCTACATTCAATTTTTTTTTGGATATTTAGATTCAATAAAATGAATACACCATTATATAAATTTAATGGGCTGAAATTCCATACATGGAGAGTTAAAAAATCCAGATGCAGTTAATGAATAAAAACCAATAGAGGATAGCAGATAGAAAAGAAAAAGCACCTACATATATAAGCAAAATTGTAGAATGGGAAACTAGAGATGAACAAATAACAGATGAAATTGACTATAATTCTAAAGAATTTTATATTACTAAGTTGAAGTTCTTGGAGGAAGGAGGCACAGGAGGTTGGAGGTCATTCAGCAACCTCTCGTCAGTCACCAACGACAGGGCCGTATCAGCTATGGTGAATTATTTTTTATACAGTGCGTTCTTGTTGTTTCTTTGTATTTCTTGCAGAGTGTTTTGGTTGCAGTGTTCCTATTGTGGTTTGCAGAATAAAGGAAATTTCACATTGAGGGGGGGAACATGATCTCAATGTTCTATTTCTAGTTTTCTACATTTATGGTATTTTTTATATATGCAACAGATTTCAGTAGAATTTCCTATGTTATTCCCTGCAGTGAGATGTGATGAGGGCTAAGAATAGTACTTGACATATCATGATTTGGTTGTAGGTAAATTCACTTGAAAAACTTAATTTTTTGTTTTGTGGCACACCAATTGTAAAACCACCTTTTTCGGTTGTTGGTAAACCCTATGCAAAACCATCACCATTTTGGTTTGCGGTACACCACTTGTAAAACCACCATTTTCGGTTGTTGGTAAACCTTATGCAAAACCATCACCCTTTTGGTTTGTGGTAAACCAGTTGTAAAACCATTATTTTCGGTTTATGGTCAACCCTACAAAAAAGCATCCATTAAGTTTATGATCATCCTGTAAAATCATCAGATCATGAGCAGGTGCAAGTATAAGGCAAGTTTTCCCCATGTTCGCACTATGGGGGGGGAATGTTAGAAAATATATCTTAGTGCTCCATTTGTATGTATGGGTGAAAAATAATTGACATGTGTAATTATTATTATGGTAAATTAGTGAAAGTACATTTACTATGTAAATGTAAATAGTAAATGTAAAATGTTGTTAGTATGTGATAAGTTAGTAAGTTAGAATAATAAAACAATTAGTGTTGTTTTATTATTATATTGGTGAGAAGTTGAAACCATATGGGTGTATGGTTGTACATGAAGACAAAAGGTTGTTGTAAGGATTGTTATTTTACATCTCCTATATAATGGAGTGTAATGAAATAGTGAATATATAATTAAAATATATTATAGAGTTGTTGATTTCAATCATTGTCTGTGTAGCTATTTCATGGATTCTTTGTATTAGATTAGAGTAATTTCTACATTTTGGTACCAGAGCAGGTTAAATATGTCTCGAAGATGATCTTGTAATTTTTGTTTTGCTATCTAGGTTTCTCTAAAATTTTATGTATAGGAATTATCTTTTATATAAGAAGCTACAGTAAAAAATTTAGAAAAACCCAGTTCGTAGTTTGGGGAGAAACGTGCAATTTAATGTACAACACATTGATCACTACTATTTTTTTAAAGAAATAAGAGAATCAAAGGTAATTCAAATCTACATTCAATTTTTTTTAGATATTTAGATTCAATAAAATGGATACACCATTATATAAATTTAATGGGCTGAAATTCCATATCATGGAGAGTAAAAAATCCAGATGCATTTAATGAATAAAAACCAATGGAGGATAGTAGATGGAAAAGAAAAAGCACCTACATAGATGTAAGCAAAATTGTAGAATGAGAAACTAGAGATGAACAAATAACAGATGAAATTGACTATAACTCTAAATACTTTATATTCTAAGTGAAGTTCTTGGAGGAAGGAGGCACAGGAGGTTGGAGGTCATTCTGCAACCTCTCGTCAGTCACCAACGACAGGGCCGTATCAGCCTATGGTGATTATTTTTTTATATAGTGCGTTCTTGTTGTTTCTTTATATTTCTGGCAGAGTGTTTGGTTTACAGTGTTCCTATTGTGGTTTGCAGAATAAAGGAATTTTCACATTGAGGGGGAGAACATGATCTCAATGTTCTATTTCTAGTTTTTTACATTTATGGTATTTTCTATATATGCAGTAGCATATTTCAGCAGAATTTCCTATGTTATTCCCTTGCAGTGAGATGTGTTGAGGGATAAGAATAGTACTTGACATATCATGATGTGGTTGTAGGTAAACCACTTGAAAAACTTCATTTTTTAGTTTTTCGTAACTCCAGTTATAAAACCACCTTTTTCGGTTGTTGGTAAACCCTATGCAAAACCATCACCATTTTGGTTTATGGTACACCACTTGTAAAACCACCATTTTTGGTTGTTGGTAAACCTTATGCAAAACCATCGCCCTTTTGGTTTGTGGTAAACCAGTTGCAAAACCATCATTTTCGGTTTATGGTTCAACCCTACAAAAAACCCATCCATTAAGTTTATGATCATCCTGTAAAATCATCAGATCATGAGCAGGTGCAAGTATAAGGCAGGTTTTCCCCATGTTCACACTATGGGGGGAAATGTTAGGAAATATATCTTAGTGCTCCATTTGTATGTATGGGTGAATAATAATTACATGTGTAATTATTATTATGGTAAATTAGTGAAAGTACATTTACTATGTAAATGTAAATAGTAAATGTAAAATGTGGTTAGTATGTGGTAAGTTAGTAAGTTAGAATAATAAAACAATTAGTGTTGTTTTATTATTATATTGGTGAGAAGTTGAAACCATATGGGTGTATGGTTGTACATGAAGAAAAATGATGTTGTAAAGGATTGCTATTTTAAATCTCCTGTATAATGGAGTGTAATAAAATAGTGAATATATAATAAAAATATAATATAGAGTTAGTTGATTTCAATAATTGTTTATGTAGCTATTTCATGGATTCTTTGTATTAGATCAGATTAATTTCTACATTTGGTACTAGAGCTGGTTAAATCTGTCTCGAAGAATATCTCGTAACTTTTGTTTCCCAATCTGGGTTTCTCCAAACTTTTGTGCGTGAAACGATCTATTATACGGGAAGCTACAGTAGAAATTTCAAAAAAAAATCAATTCGTATTTTGGTAGAAACATGTAATTTACTATACAACACATTGATCACTGCTGTTTTTTTGAAGAAATCAGAGAATCAAAGGTAATTCAAATCTACATTCAATTTTTTTTGGATATTTACATTCAGTAAAATGGACACACCATTATATAAATTTAATGGGCTGAAATTCCATACATGGAGAGTAAAAATTCAAATGCAGTTAATGAATAAAAACCTATGGAGGATAGCAGATGGAAAAGAAAAAACACCTACAGATATAAGTAAAATTGTAGAATGGGAAGCTAGAGATGAACAAATAACAGATGAAATTGACTACAAATATGAAGAATTTCTATACTAATTGAATTTATTGGAGGAAAGAGGCACAGGAGGTTGGAGGTCATTTAGCGACCTCTCGTCAGTCACTAACGACGGGGCCGTATCAGCTATGGTGATTTTTTTTATATAGTACGTTCTTGTTGTTTCTTTGTATTTCTGGCAGAGTGTTTGGTTGCAGTGTTCCTATTGTGGTTTTCAGAATAAAGGAAATTTCACATTGAGGGGTGAACATGATCTCAATGTTCTATTTCTAGTTTTCTACATTTCTGGTATATTCTATATATGCAACAGATTTCAGCAGAATTTCCTATGTTATTCCCTGCAGTGAGATGTGATGAGGGCTAAGAATAATACTTGGCATATCATGATGTGGTTGTAGGTTAACCACTTGAAAACCTTCATTTTTGGTTTGTGGTACACCACTTGTAAAACCACCATTTTCGGTTGTTGGTAAACCCTATGTAAAACCATCACCCTTTTGGTTTGTGGTACACCACTTGTAAAACAACCATTTTCGGTTGTTGGTAAACCCTATGCAAAACCATCACCCTTTTTTGGTTTATGGTAAACAAATTGCAAAACCATCATTTTTGGTTTATGGTCAACCCTATGAAAAACCATCCATTAGGTTTATGATCATCCTGTAAAATCATCAGATCATGAGCAGGTGCAAGTATAAGGCAGGTTTTCCCCATGTTCGCACTAAGGGGGAAATGTTAGGAAATATATCTTAGTGCTCCATTTGTATGGGTTAATAATAATTACATGTGTAATTATTATTATGGTAAATTAGTAAAAGTACATTTACTATGTAAATGTAAATAGCAAATGTAAAATGTGGTTAGTATGTGGTAAGTTAGTAAGTTAGAATAATAAAACAATTACTGTTTTATTATTATATTGGTGAGAGGTTGAAACCATATGGATGTATAGTTTTATATGAAGACAAAGTTTGTTGTGAGAATTGTTATTATACATCTCCTATATAATGGAGTGTATTGAAATAGTGAAAATAATAAAAATATAATACAGAGTTGTTGATTTCAATTATTGTCTGTGTAGCTATTTCATGGAATCTTTGTATTAGATCAGATTAATTTCTACACTCCTTTCTTATGGAACTTATTGATCCCAAGATTGGGGGTATGACCATGGTGTGTTCGACTGGTTTAGAATCCATTTTGTTTTTGGTGAATAAGATTGGTGTTGGTTTGAAGGAAAATTCCCTCCTTGCCTCTGAGCTACATAATTAACCTCATATTCACTTTGTGTATTTTTTAAGTGATTCTTTATCAAGGGAAACAATCCATATTGATTAGTGACATGCTTCAAATCATAGAAAAGGTAGATGTTTGTTTTATCTAAGGGACAATCCTTAAGCCCATGTTTATTCCTACATCTTGGACAATATATGAAAAATTTCTCTATATTCATATCTTTTTCACTATTCATAGTTATGTTAACTTGAACTAAGATATTTGTTCTCAAGTTTACAATCTCTTCTTTTAGTTTGGATTTTCTGCCATTCACAATCTTGTCTTTCTATTTTCAAAAATTTGGGCGATTTCAGGAATATTTTCTATATAGGTCAATGATATAACAGAATTCAAACTTTTTCATGTCTCTATTTTCCATTAGATTAAAGGTATTTTGTGTGTATTCATCTAATCCTTTAAGGAATATACACTTATTTCACTAAATTTGGACTTATTCAAGTCTGAGAAGCAAAAAACTATAACAATCCAAAATTACATATAATTTTATTTAATGCACTCCAAAGTCCCATATATTGGAATCCAAAAATCATGATATTGGAATCCAAACAGTCAAATATTGAAATCCGTTATATGGGTTAGTGGCTGTTCAACTTTATATCTGTTTTGGACTAAACAAAACATGTATCTATTTTATATGGGCTAGTGATTGCTAAGCATTATTTATGTTTTGTTATATCCAAAACATGTTTCTGTTTTATAAGGCTAACAACCACTAGGCACTATTTATGATTTGTTATAAATAGAACATGTTTATGTTTTATATGGGCTAGCAGTCATTGGGCATTATTTATGCTTTTTTATATACAGAACATGTTTTTGTTTTATACGGGCTAGTAAGCGCTAGGCATTATTTATGTTTTGTTATAAACAGAACATGTTTCTATTTTATATGGGATAACGACTAATAGGCATTATTAATGCTTTGGAATAAGGTTTTTATCAATATTTAAATGTCTTTAAGATTAAACTATGAACATTTGAATAATTAAAATGCCTTGTAGCCTAGTGGTAGCTAGGCTAATGAAATTTAAGAGATTTGAGACACTTCCAAGTTCATTCAGTATGATGTGAATGAACCTTGACGTAACTAGAGAATTACTAAGGATATTTTGAAGAAACTAGAAGAGGGAGACAATTTAGAGTAAAAGAATGTAATTAACTGTAAAACTGTTCCATTTTTTAATTTAAATATGTATATGAAATTAATTAAAACTAACTAAAAACCAACCCAGATATATTTGTGTATTCAATTATAGATATGAAATAAATTTAAATTGCTTTATTAAAGATAGAAATGTTGAAAAACATTTTAACAATTGTTTGAATTTTAATGTAACACTATTCCCGAAGATCTTTGAACCCAAATTAACAAAATAAATCATATTAAAGCTCCACAAAATAAGCTCCCTCTAATTTGGTTTTTGATTAAATAACATCCCAAACATATTCCATGTTCTTCAATGGTTGCAACAAAGGCCACAACCTAGTGTTAAATTTTATTCCCATTTAGACGTTTTTAGCCATAAAATAATTACAAATGTTTGAAATAATCATCAGATATGACTTGCATATTTTAGATATGATTGTCTATTTTTCTAGAAATTTATTTATATATTAATTATATAAAATAATATTAAAAACAATTAAGTATGTACAATATAATTTTATATTTATTTTATGAACAATGGGGGAAGGATCTATATAGAACTAGGGCTACTAGAGATTAGATAGGCCCCAAAAAAACATGGGTTCAAGGTTATATAATTTATACGTGCCTATATCTAGAGTTACCTAGATAAATAAGATATAGAGAGAGGGGAGAGGGGGCCACCTCTGGGCAGCCCCTCCCTCCTGTTCTATCTTATCTTATCTCATCTAATCTTGTCCTTGATATAGAGAATATCTAGAAGCTAAGGGACAACCCCTCCTCTCCAACTAATAACCACTTTATAAAGAGAATTTCTGTATGGAAAGGGGAGGGTTCTTCTACCCTATAATGGGGTGGGGGGAACTCCATCACCCCCTTGAAACTCTCTATCTAAAGGGGGGTCAATCTCTCTATCTGCCAAATTTGGTCTATATAGAGGGGAGGGCCCCCTCGACTATAGATCATCCCCCAATATCTCTATCTTATGGTGATTGAATGGGATCTAGATCAATCCATTGCAGCCATATCCATACGTACACCCGGGTGATCAATTCATCCCAACCAAATCTATACTCCCAAATCCATAAGGGATTTATAGGTCCCATTAATCAACAACTCCCCATGCCTATAAATAGGATTAACATGGAGTAACAATAGAATATAGCCATAAGGGTTAGATCAATACATGTTATATAGAGTAGGGTGGGCCATCAGGGGAGTCCCTCAAGGATATAAGCCATTTCTTAATATAGTAGGTCATCAGGCCCTCATCTATTTGATCCATATAGGGGTTGGATTAATAGGCTCTGTATATACGGGAGATAGTCATCCTAATAACTCAACCCATCATGGTAGGTACCCTCTAGATCTATATGCACTATACTATATAGATCTAGCCAATGACCCATATCTAGAATTCGCTTGACACTCCCACTCCAATATGGCACCCAATGTGCCATGTGTGTGTGTGTGTGTGTGTGTGTGTGTGTGTGTGTGTTACCAAAGACTTATAGAGATAGGGGAAAATCCTGAATATTAAAAAAATTTAAGGGTAATTTTTTATGATAATTGACCACACAAGTTATTCAATCATACTGTTAGCTTATAATCAATGACAATATAAATACTCCTAACTTATATTTCTACAATCTCACCATAATATAATAAAGTTAAGCAATACCTTCATAATAATATATGAATGTGTATATTATTTACAATGTTAAGTAGCACCATAATAACAACATTTTGAAATGATAAATAGTTATTTAGCATTTTATTGCTCCAAATATTTGATAACCTCTACCACATTTAATCCCTAAGACACTATTTGTAAAAAAAATAGTACAAATCGGCCATCAACCATTTATATTTTGTACAATCTTTGTGTCTACTTTTCATCCCAACCATAAATTTTTTAGGAGGGTTTCCCTTTACACCTAATGTAATATAAAAAGTGTTTTTAGAACTGTAGGAAAAATCATTTCTAATCCATACCTTTTCTAGGTCTCTTATTGTTATTCTGTTGACTATATTGCAATGTTCCTTTCCCCAAGTGATTTTTGGATTTAATACAATTGATATTTTTTATTAAAGCCATTTGATATCATTTTAACATCAATAAAAATGATATTATCAGACCAGAATCCCAGTTCACAGTACGGTGATAATAATTATATAAATTCTAACAAGCCACGTCGTAGGTTGAAAACTTTCATGTCGAGCTTGAAATACATCTTCCTATTGTATGTTTTGTTTCTCCCATATAACAATTCCTCCATATCTAAAATAAGTAAATAACTCATATCACTACCTTTAGGGAAGTAAACAAATTTAATTTTCATCGGCTACATACCAATTATAACCAATTGAAATAAAAATATTTTATCTTATGAGTACAAGTTACCGATTGAGATTGTGACTTGGATTACACTGCATTTACACGTTGTTAGATCCATTGATGCAAGATATATTTCAAATAAGCATTCATCAATTCATAATATATTTATTTCTATTGAAAATGTGAGCATAATGTATTAGAAATAAACATTAATCAATTCATAATCGATTTCATGTTGTGGAAAATGAAAGCTTGATTGGAAAAACATAGTGGTTTCTATGATGATATGGTAAGTACAATATCAATTTTTGTCTGTCATATGATTCAAATTTAGTGGCCTCTAGGCTACAATTATATTCACCAAACCACCCATTTGTGGAAAATAGTCCTTAGCTATTAATGAGGATTTGTGACCACTAGGCTATGCCATCATTAGCCAAACCACATTTTGCTAGAAAATATTTAATGAGGCTATCCAAGTTCTAATTTACATAGATACGAGTGGGATCAAGCCATATGTAGTTATGTTTATGATGATGTTGAAGCTGAAACAATGGTAATTCAATGTAAGTAGTCAGTATGTAGTAGTGAATCAATGAAACATTGTAGACAGTATGTAGTTTTAAATCAGTGAGACATTGATGAAACTAAGGATTTTTAGTCTAACCATTACTGTATTGAATGTGGATGCATAGATTCCAATAAGCTCTATTCTTTGTTTCAATTTTTTTGTGTAGCTTACAAATAGATTTCCTTAAACTTTGTCTTCTACCGTATGCCAAGAATATAAACTAATGCATGTTAGTTATCATTTCATATAAATTTATGGGCCTTATAAATGATTTTGTTTAAAATACACATAGCTAACATACATGTTTGTGAGTGTTTATTCATGCTATATACCTTTGCACCCTCCATGGTTATGTTCTTTGGTTGTTGGTTGTCTACATAATCATTTATTGTCTTATAAATTTATGGGGCTTATGAGTAGTTTTATTTGTAAATTCACACAACTAACATACTAGGATCTGATTGTGTAATCTTGGTAGATGTGCCCATGTCATCCACATCTATCATCTGAACTTTAAAAAATATAAGTTTGTTAAAAAATTTGAAAGCTATGGAAATTGAAAATAGAGCTCATTAAACATATTTATAAGATGATTGAAGGTAAATTGCCTTGTTGAAATTTTTTGCGTAACGTCAAGTTGAAATGATTGTACATAAACTTGTATAGATTTTTGGTTGTCTTCATAAACAATATTGTATAAGTATCATATCTAGGTTCAAATACATTAAAAAAAATCACTTGTTGAAGTTTTCTTCAGTGATGAACCTTTCTTCATATGAGAATAGTCATGTTTCAGAAATGTTTCTTGACTATGTGTCTCAACAATAAAAAATAGATACATTGGAATCAATTAATGCATGGATTGTGACACTTCCTTTATAAAGCACTAGTACTAGAGAATTTTTGGAACAACATCGAGTGAACATATCACCCCAAAACTCATAAGATAATTCACAAGGAAAATGATGGATGTTTCCTTGTAGGCCAATTTCACTTGCAGTTACCAATTTTTGTGGCAGTTTCTCCATCTAATACCTAGTGACCTCTTATTTATAATCTTCATTATTTTCACAGTTATGCACACAGATATTGTGTACATAAGACACATACTTTTAAGTATCATGTTTCTTTTGTAGATTCTGTAGAATCCATTCAGAATTGAGTCTCCACTGTCTTTAACCTTTTACATGTATCATTTTACTGTGTCTCATAAAATTTTTGAATAAGCAATTGGTATTTAGAACAATAATAGTACAATCTATCACATTAGTTCCGATAACTATTAGAAGATCCATTATCACATCAGAAGAAATATTGCTAGCCAAACTGCAAAAATCAGTGATCACACATTAAACATTGAAAGGATTAGGTGAAGGAATAACTAATAAAGTTGATGGAAACTAGAATGGATATGAACATTTATAATAAAAATCCTCTGTCTTTCATCCTTGCTAGTATATTTCCTTCCATTAACATCACATAGTTGTCTAGTATTTTTTGAGCCTTGACAAGAAGAACTTCCACCTCATGGTATTTTTTTCATTTTACCATTTTCCCCCAATATGGGAATTATATTTTATTTTTCCATTTATATCTTCACCCAAAAATACAAAAAACTAGCAGTACAATGTGATTCATGTAATTTACAATTTTCAATTACATTGGATTAATTGGAGGATGTCAATACAATATTATCTGGATGCTTATTTTTCAAATAGTGTATAACTTTTTCTCTCATTTTGTTGTCTCCTTTTATTCTCCAACAGTAGGAATAAAATATATTTACTATTACACTAGCCTCAACAAACCCAGTTAACCATACATCCCCTTATTGCACTTTATCAACTAGTACTGATAGTTTTTTGTTGGTCATTTTTCTAGCAATCCTGAATGGATTGTCTATGAATCTTGTAAGTTAATTTAGCTGAAATTTAACTTGATTATCCTTAATAGGTGAACAAGTAAGGCCACTTGATCCAAACTGAATTTTTTTTTTTTCCATTTAGTCCATATGTCATCATGAAATAGTAGAAATTTCCATTTATCGTATAAATTCTTTATTTTTTTCACTCAAAAAATTGAGAGGCATTGATTCTTAAAGCTCTAGATTCAAAGGACAAATATATTGTTATATTTTTATATAAAGAAATTAAATGTTAATAATCAATTCAATATAATTAAAATACATTCCCTTCCAATATTTTGTCTTTGTTTTTGTCAATCCGGGTCATTGAGGACATTCTAGAAATTTCCAAACTAATCTAGCTTTGTATAGAAAATCAATAAACTCGGAATCTATCCAAGTTTTGTTTATTTCATTATGTTGTTTGTAAATATTATTAATGGCTTCAGTAGATGCATTTGTAGATAGAATGTGATCCTTTCAAAACCTTATCCTTGAATGTAAATACTTGTAAGTTTCTTATCCCAAAATCTTTTTTTACGCACATACTGTATGTTGGCCATCAAGTGTTATGTTTGTGGAGCCTATTTTCATGTTAGAGTGTGGTACACCTTCTATGTGTTACACTCGGGTATTTTTACGGTGGTCCCGCTCACCGGTGAGTGGGTCAGGGGCGAAGCCCCCGAAGAAAATTTTCATGGGTGGTTTATTAACCCATGGGTAATGGGTAACCGTTATGGGCTATTTTTGGGCCCATGGTTTTTTCGGTACCCATTGTTTTGTAAAACCGCCTCTTTGGCTACCCATAGGTTAATGGGATGGTTTTGGTTTTTGCCCATTATTTTGATACCCACGGTTTTATATCAAACTTCTTAAGCAATTGTCTATTTATATGGTCTTATGCATATGATAGATAGACAAGAAAATGTATTGCAGATGTGTTTTGAATTCGGGTGTGAATTCTGTAGAGTTTGTTGAGCATAGCTCCAAACGGATCTGGGTATTGTATTGAGAGAGTGGAGGCTTGTAATAAAATATGAGCAAGTGTTTCTTGGTGGATGTAGCCCAAATTGGGTGAACCACGTTAAATCTTGTCTCTCTGTGTTGTGTTATTTATTCTACACTTTTATTTGAGATCTGTAATATTTTCTGCATAATAGTTTCTACTATTGCGATTCTATAAGGGATTATTCCGCATATTTTATCTCTTATTTCCTAACATCAAGTCCATAAAATTTCATATAATCACTTTTCAGGTCATTCGGATCACGGACTTATACAATGTTATTTGTAGACTGAAAAAAGGGAAGAATAATTACATTTGTCTATGTAGGAATAACATTTATCAACATGGAGTGGACATGAAGATCAACATTTTCATCATCTATAGAACGATACTGATATTATGGAGGTGCTACATGGCATCTTGAAACATCAATTGAAAATAATTCACCATTGAACAAAAAAAAATGAAATTACTAAATAGTTGAAGGCTCTATTTTCTTGAATATAGTGGTTTCCTTCTTTAACAATGTATCTTATTTAGTATTCATTTTCAACCCATGCAACTTTGATTTAGATGGGTCTATCTCTAATTTAGTCAAATATGTTATCCTTAACATAGTAAACAACTTGGTATGTTTTGGAGGTAAAAGAAAACCTTTTCTATTCAATAAATGACAAACGGAAGAGGATTTTTTGTTTCTATACAATTTTTTGAATATTGTAAATATACCATTTTGAATTTCTTCTACATTTGAACAACCTATTTTTTTTAGAATATATAAGCATCCTAAAATTCCAACCATATTTTGAAGAAGAGTATGATTCTTTGTTTATTGAGGCATGCATTTACCATTTCCTAAATAAAGAAACATCAAACTCCATATCCAAAATAAGACACTTATTGTTTTCAAATTCAATGTGTTCTACCTAAACATTTAGTGTCTCCAAATCAATAACTTCTGAGGATAGAACAATACTAAATTCCTCTTTATCGTCATAAAAAACAACTACAAGTCAACATGGTAGTTTTCATGGGAGTGGATTTCAACAAACCATTCCTCATCTCTTTTCTTCTAATAATTACCACCTGTGATGAATGGAATTTTCATGAATGAAGCATGCACAATGGAAGATATTTTACCTATAATTAGAGTAAAATACATTAATAATTAGGTCATTTCTAAAGTTTAAAATGTTTTTCTCACATTTTCTAGTAATGAATATAAATACTACCCTAGCAGTCACCAACCTCTAGATTTATTTACTATGTATCATTAGAGAGTAATTAACTTAGTGGTTAGGGACCTCTAGGCTTCAACAAGACATATTTTGTATCATTGAACTGGTTATAGTAATTCATATTGTGTGGATCAAATCAATAATAACAAAATTTTTTGATAACCAATTATGATGCATTGAAAGATAAGAAACCATTTACATATTTTGAAAGGATTATCTATGAGTCATACAATCTATAAAATTTCATAGATGGCATGATAAGAACCTTAAAAAATATACACATTAGTGGTAGATAGACTTCTAGTTGATATATAAAAGAACAACTTAAAACATTCTTTTTTAGCCATTTAAACCTATTAAATATAAAAGTGTAGAGGACATTAAGATCTAATGTTTTATATTTTGAAGAGACTGTTTGAGAAACAAATCAGATTAACAGAGTTTGCAATAGATAGGTATTTTTAATTTTACAAGACAATGTGAATTATGTGTATATTGGTCATATTGTAGTCATGAGAATTAAATGTTTGTAACAAGACTAAGGAAAATATTTAAAGTGTAGTGTTTGGAAGATCTAATGTTTGATATTTTGAGGAGAGTGTTTGAGTAACAAATTACATTAACAGAGTTAGTGGTAGCTCAACATTTTTTATATATAAGACAATGTGAAAAATATGTCTATCACACATACTATAGTTGTGAGGATTAAATGGTTGTAACTAGTCTAAGTACGATATTTAAAGCATAGTGGGTGGTGGGAAATTCCACAACAAGCTATCACATAAAAATGGTAAGGTTTACAGTTTTCCTAAATGTAAGTATGGCCCTTATCACTATAGTCATTTTCATGTAAACAGTGTTATCTAGAAGGTCATGGTGAGTCATACCTATTTTATAAATGATTTGATTATTAACAATGTTTGTTGAATACCACTAAAACAAGGGTCTATTATCACTTACTCTGACTATAAGTTAGATTTACAATAGTAATTGAAGAAATTTATTCCAAATTGTTCAAACTTATGTTAACACATTTAGAGTGCCATTCTTCTTAGGATGCAAAAATTTACTATCTGATATGTTGTATTGATTGAGGATAAAAAGCACTAAGAGTTTAAAAATAGCGATAAAATAACAAATCATGACCTAGCTTAGTGGCCACTAGGGTCCTGCCATTACATCTTGTCATTGTAATCACTGTCTGTATAATTTTGACTTGCTAGTGTTTTTCATTGATTATAATTGTATCATATTTGATGGACTATCCATGGTGGAGCCAAGTGCTACCCTTGGGAGGGATCAAGCCTTATATAGCTTCCATAAAACATATTGTTTGTAACATGTAATTCACAACATTTCGTATCAGAGAAATTGTTTACAAAACACTTATCTTCATTACTTATCAAAAGTAATGAAACAAAAAATGCTAGGTTCAATAGTTTTTAATTTTGAAAATAGTGATAAAATAATAAATCGCGTCTTAGCTTACAGATCACTAGGCTCCTACCATTACGAACATTGTAAACACTATTTGTATAAATTTGTATCGCTAGTGTTTTCCATTGATCATAACTGTACCATATTGGCTGGAATGTACCTAGCGGAGATAATAGTCACACTGCATAGCCTCTAGAGGGATCAAGCCTTATGTAGTTCCCATAAGATATATTTTTTGCAACATATATTTCAGATCGGATCTTATTGAATAAAATTCTTAGCAAACTCTCAAATTCATTACTTATCGAAAGTAATGGCATAGTGGACACTAAAATCAACAGTTTTGTAATTTGAAAATAGCAATAAATTAAAATATCATTTTCTAGTTTAGCAGTTGCTAGGCTCCTAAAATTACTACTAGTCATTATAAACAATATTTGTAAAACTTTGGATCACTAGTGTTTTTTCATTAATTATAATTGTAACATATTAGTTAGGCCTTTCCTAACAGATCAAAGTGTTGTACTAAAAACCCTCAAGAGGTATAATGTCTTGTGTAGTTCTCACAAGATGTATTGTTTGTAACATATAATTCACATTTGTTCATATGAGAGAAAATGCTCAACAACTACTAATCTTTTATACGTATTGAATGGAATGACATAGTTACCACTAGGATCAATTGTTTCTTATTTAAACACTATGTGTAAAATATTGGAATGCTACTATTTTCCATTAATTTTAATTGTACCATATTTGCTAGGCTATCTGTGGTAGAGAAAAAGTCTTGCACTACATACCCTTGAGAGGGATCGAGATGTATTATGTGTTTCCCATAGGCTCAAAAGTTTCTTATTTTGAAAATAATCATAAAATAACAAATCATGGTATAGCTTAGCCACCACTAGGCTCCTACCTTTACCTCTTGTCATTATAAAAACTATCTATACAATTTTACATCACTATCCTTATTATGTAGCTCCCATAATATAATGGTTTTCAACAAATATTTCACATTGTTTCCTATCAAAGAAAATGCTTAGTGGATGTTAAGATCCTTTATTTATTGACAAAAATGGCATATCAAACCCTAGGCTCAAAATTTTCTTATTTTGAAAATAGCCATAAAATAACAAATCATGGAATAGCTTAGTAGACGTTAGGCTCCTACCTTTACCTCTTCTCATTATCAACACTATCTGTACAATTTTACATCACTAGCCTTATTATGTAGTTCACATCATTTCCTATCAAATAAAATGCTTAACAACCACTAAGCTCCTTTACTAATTGATAAAAATGGCATATCAGACCCTAGGCTCAACAGTTTCTTATTTTGAAAATAGTCATAAAATAACAAACCATGGTATAGCTTAGTGGTTGCTAGGCTCCTACCTTTACCTCTTGTCATTATAAACACTATCTGTACAATTTTATAACACTAGTGTTTTTCATTGATTATAATTGTATCATATAACAACTTTGGATCACTAGCCTTATTATGTAGTTCCCATTATATATATTGTTATGAACACATTTTTCACATCGTTTCCTATAAAATAAAATTCTTAATGACCGCTATGCTTTGTTACTTATTGAAAAAAATGTCATAGCGGCCCCTAGTCTCAGCAATTTCTTATTTTTAAGTATAGATCGAATAAGATACAAAAACTACAAAGAGCAAGTGCTTTATTATTTGAAATTTGTCATTTGAATAAAAAATTGTAGCAATTGGAGCTTAGTGGATGCTAATTGATTTTCTATATATAAGATGATTTTAAATATGTGTCAACTCTAATGTAGCCCAAAAATCTTGTTTGAACTTTCCACATGGAACATTTTAATTGAAAAATTAATTTAAATTAGCGCACACTATGCCTAACAATGTTTAGGATTTATTTCTTCTATTTTCTTATAATATATATTTTTATTATGCTTGTTTTAATATTTGTTATATAATATATTTGTTATTATGTTTATATTATTATAGGCTATAGACAATGAAAAATTACAATTTTCTAATTCATGTTTAGTTTCAATTTTTAAACCATGGAAAAATTTAATTTTTGAAATTCAAATTCCCCCACATTTGTGAATATTTGAACTTTCAATAGCCCACACTTTTCCTTTAAAAGGGGGAAAATGAAAATTTTAAATTTCTGTATCCATCTCTTTTTCTATTTTCAAAATTTCTTTCGTGGAATGTGCCAAAGAAATTCTTAAATACCTCATAGAAATATTGATTATGGTTTATGATTTTTTTAGTCACATAGAAAAACATGTCTTCAAATTAAAAAAATTACACTCAAGTCGTAGATTGCAGGGCTGAGTGTTTGAATCCCAGCTATTTTTTACTAGCAATTATAATCTTGTTTGTAGAGAAGGAACAAAAAGGACACATACAAAGGATGCATATAAATGATACACACAAAGGAGATAAGAAACATAGGTTGTGAATAGAATCACATAGATAGTTTGTTTGAGGTAAGACATGGAGGTTTCATAAACAACATAAAGTACAAAATAATCCCAGATATTCCTAAATCAGGTTTTTATAGTAAAGGTGTACCTTTTTTTATTGTAGGATATATTAGTTGCTCTGTGCTCGACTAGTTCATGTGTTTTACATAGAAGTCCAATCATGATCCGCATTATCCCTGCTTTCTCCCACTAAATTGTGCTCCGCATTCAAGCCTTACTTTCCACTTGCTTTTGATATCCATGCCAAACCACCTTGTTCTTCATTAAACAAAAATTTTTTTGCATTAAGGAAAGAAAATATAATCCCTTTTCTGATCTAGTATTTATCTATGTTTAATGTTTTTCCATTTCTTCCAATCTATGTCTCTTTTTGGGTATTTTCATTTTGAATTTTTGTTGTCATTTGTGTGATTGTTTTTGTAGGATAATGATGGTTTGTGGCATAATCAAATTTTTTTAATTTTATTTTGGTTGAGAGAAACAAAATATTTTAATGTTATTTATTAAGATAATACAAATAAACATCACTAATTAGTTCATATTAAATTTTTACATGGTTAACGATTAGAAATATTTGGAAAATATATGAGGTTAACAAATTACTTTAAAACAAACTCAAGGTCTGGGATATTAGTGAGTTACAAATAGTTCGTAATCATCAACCCAAGTTCCATTCCCATTGAGTTCATTGGATGCTTTCAATAAGTGGCCACGGGGACGCTTTGAGATAGGGGTCGAACTTCTCCATATGGACCAAGTGAAACATAGCAGGGCGCTCCGAATGTGGATCGCTCGGCGGACATTAAGGACCCAAGCACACCCACATGTCCCACTTAGAGAAAGTGCTCCTCCACCACTCCAGTTCATAGCTTTGGTACAATAAAAGTGTTTACCATCCAAAGTTTTTAAAGATCTAAAAAAAATATTAAATAATATATAAGGGTGTTGGGTGCTGCCTTTTAATAGGAATTTTTTTTTTGGAAAAAAAAAAAGGGCTGACCCAGACAACTTATCTAGGTCGGCTGAAAAATCTGACTGGAGTTGGTAACTATGCTTAGGACAGATTCAATACAATTACCGAATTTCTAAATGACCATTAAAGCATGGTTACCAATCCGGCCCAATCTCCACAAAATCCAACCAAATCTGGATTTTTCAGCCAACCAAGATAAATTCGGTCTGGGTTGGCCCTGTATTTTGTAATTTTTGTGTCTTTGCCTAAAAAAACACCAGGCAACCTTATATCTTATTTAATGTTAAATATATTAACTTTTATGTTATGTTAGTAATTTTTTTGTTGTTTTTTTTGTCAATTTTGCATATTAATAAATTATGCTCATATATAATATGTATATAATCAGACCATATTTTTCCGAACTTTTTCAAGAATTGTGGATTTTTGGATTTTTTTGCCATCCTGAATGGATCCGGATTTCCAAACTTGGTAACTATGCATGAAAGGCATTGAATATCATATTATCAATAAATTCTTTCAAGTTATTTATTAGAAGATTATACTGAGGTAAATTCTATGTAAAGTTTTTCTGAAAAATGTTCTTCCTAATTCATGCCATAGATTTTTTTTAAAATAATGATAAATTGAGTTTTGTTCTTATACGTGATGGGAAGACCAGAAGAAGAACCTGACAGTAGAAGCTATATGAGAGAATTTATTTGGCAGAAGTTTAGGTTACTGTAAACTTGTTAAAGTCATTCAGCACAATTTTCATTGTAGAGAACCATGATTGGTGCTCAATTTTCTAAGAGATGCTAACATAAACAGAAGTCTGGAGTGTTTTTTGCTTTATGCTTTTCAAACAGACTTTGTAATTTGACGTCATAGTGAGAAACCTGCAAGAAGTTTGAGAAAACATCTCACTATCAATTTTTTCAAACTTAAAAGAATGAATAAGCAAATCAGGCATAAATTGCTCATCTTCTGTTTTGACTTGACAATTTTACCCCTAGTTGCTGACCATGTTCTCGCGCTCTTACATTTTCATGGGAAGATTCAGAGTGTTCTGGAGCTGTTCAGAGAATAATCCATCTGATGTTATTATTTAAATGAATGGACATGCTTTAAATATAACAAAAGGCTCTTGTTTGTGTGTTTGAACAGGTGGCAGCTGTCCCGGAGGATGTTGGCACGGCTGGCGCACTTCGTGCGGTGGCACGCCACCTGACTGCAGATGATATCTTGGTTTGCTCTTTATTTATACCTTTTCCTTACATGTTTCATGTCTCTTGACTTGTAGTATCCATTTGTTTAAAGAGTCCTGTGATCTTTTAGATTGCCATAGCTCTGTCATCCCTTCAGATCTCTAATGAGGGAATTTCTTGCTTTTTAAACTATACAGGTGGTAAGTGGCGATCTCGTTTGTGATGTTCCGCCTGGAGCAGTTGCAGCCACCCACAGGAGGCAAGAAGCAACTGTAACTGCCCTTTTATGCAGTCCTCCAGCTGTTGGACCATCTGAAGCTGGATCATCTGCAGGCGGAAAAGACAAAGCTAAGAGACCTGGACTTGTTAATATTATTGGGCTGGATTCTACTCATCAATTTTTACTATTTGTAGCTTCAGGTATACTTGCTGAGATTTAACACAGCTTTGGACTATTGATCCATGATGTTGCAAATCAGATGGCATTTCTAATTTTCCATTGCTGACTTGCTTTAGGCGAGAAAGGGACTTGCGCATACAGCGTTCTATTCTCCGTGCTACAGGCCAGGTGAGTACTGCTGTCAATCATTTCATTTCATATAAGGACATTAAAATTTGTTCAGTCTCTCATATTGTGGTTACTCATGAACCAACCCTAGATTTATCAATTGCAAATACAATATCTAGATGTATGTGCAGAAAGTTTCTTAGCGGTTAAGGCACGTGATTGCTGAAAATGTAAAATTGTAAGATAGATCAAGTTAACAATGGTATAAAAGCTGATCAATCGTGTTGAGCTGTTCAATGAAAGTAAAGAGATAAGTTTAATAGTGTGGATATGATGCAGGTAAGCAGTTATTACACTCTGGTTGATTATTTCAGAAATATATTCAACTAATGGCATTTCCTAGCAAAATGGAAATTGAGATAAACCTTACAAATTCTTCAGTTTTTAGAAAATTAACTAAAATAACTGGTGATAACCTTTCTATGCATATTTGTGTTGAGATATAGGACACTAGTGGACTTGTTTCTTGGGATCTGTAGGGGTTCTATTCAGTGTTCGATGGGAACACATTTTAGACCCTCCAAGTGCCTTGTGGATATCCCTTATGTTTTGGAGACATGGGGACACAGACGGGCAAAATGTCTCCAATTTTTTGGAATTTGAACACAATGTTTGTGGGACATTTCCAAGAATGCTTCTTCAGATCCTAAGGTTCCAAATATTAATGTGGATTTTTAAGAAGGATCATAAAATGTAGATGTGCAGGAACGTGAGGAGGCAGATGATGCACTCGACAAATTCTTCATTGCCAGTGGTATCCCATTTTATGTTTGCTCGGTTTTGTTATTTGAGGGAGTCATTCCATAAGGCATGTAAAGC
Organism: Taxus chinensis; assembly: GCA_019776745.2. NCBI lineage: Eukaryota > Viridiplantae > Streptophyta > Pinopsida > Cupressales > Taxaceae > Taxus > Taxus chinensis. The sequence goes on along the minus strand of CM034149.1, from coordinate 619,489,418 downwards.
TGGACAATCTCATGTGTTTGAGGGAAAATTGAGAAACCTCCATTCTTGATAAAAACCTCACAAAATTTAATTTGATGATGTAGAAGATGAAGGTGACAAGGGTGAAAATAAGGTGCTCTATTCTCATGGATGGATGGACAGACAGGTGGACATTAGGAACTACCCACTCATCAATATCATCGTCACATGTGATGCACATCCTTATCTCATTAGAGGTATTGATTGTCTTGGAAAGGGAAAGCATGCTGATTTTTAGTTTTAGATATTGAAGGATGCCATAGAGGAGGTTGGCGTTGCTAATGTTGTCTAGGAAGCATAGATGCAACTTATGTGTGCAGGAAAACAAGAACGCTGATTGAGGCTTCTCATAGAAACACCTACTGAGTCCCTTGTGTGCATGCAGTGAACAATGCACTGAAGGACATCGGGAAAACTGATTACAAGTTGTGACAAGTGCTAAAGAGTTGCAAATGTTTATTTGCAAACACTACACCTAACGGCCATTGTTTAGGTCTGTCTTTAAGGAAGGAATTCCTCAAACATGTGAAGATGAAATTTACCTCTTGAGAGAATGCTTGAGTTGCAAGAGCCCTTGTGACTTATGATTATGGCGTAGGAGTGGACTAGGTGGGGGGATTCGAAGACATAAACATGGTAGGAGAGTGAAGGATCCAGGTGGTTAGAGATGATTTTTGGGCATATACTATGTATATTGTGTCCTTTTTGCCCCCTGGTTTTACCGTTATTAGATGTTGCAACTCAACTCTCCTACCTTTGGAGAGATATATGGGATTGTTAATAGAATGCTTGTCTAGACGAAGGCCATAGGTCATGAGATGAATGCCATCTTGGCATTCTATGACAAACATTAGCCCATTGTTTAGCGAAGGTGGGAGAAGATGAACACCCCACTACACATTGCAGCATATAGCGTTAATTCAAAATGGTTTGTGGAGAGGCATGAGAGAGTAACTCCAAGTCGCAACGAGGAGGTGAAGAAGGGCTTCATGAAGGCTTTTAAGAAAATGTACATTAGGGAGGAGGTTGTGAAATTTCGGGTTGAGTGGCCCGCATTTTTGTAATATCCTTGATAAATAATTTCTAACAAATCTGGATTTTTATCAAACCCTAGGGCAGCAGTATAAAATATGAACTTTTATGACAACAGCAATAAACTAATTTTTTTTTATAAAAACAAATTTCAAACCCCAATTGCAGAAAAAATAGAATTTATTTTCAAATCAGCTTCATGGTAAATAGCATAATATTTGTATACAATTAGTGGTTCAATTTTGATGATCCAGATACGTAGAAGGTTGCAAGAAATAAACACGCAAGCTGAAACCCTTGCAAAAACTCTCTAGACGTGGTGCCCAACATAGAATCAATCTCCAAAGGGTGGTGTCCAATTATGGAAGTGTCTAATATGCCTTGCAGATGTTTGTTTGAAGAAATCCTTGGCTGTACTCTGCTGTTTTGGATGCTAAAACAGCCCTGAATATGATATCCTAGCTGAACTGAATGAATATTTGTACTCTGAATGATCACTGCAACCCTTGGATGAAATTGCCAAGCTTAGAAATGAGGGTTTCCGTCCTCAGATCTGTTCTATGTAAATGAGGGTTTTTGTCCTCTATTACTGATGCAGAAGCAGAAGCTACTTGCAGACAATGAAATAGTTAATAAATTTTCTAAGATGATATAATAATAATCCTCAAAATCTGCTTTTATAACTTTTAAGGCCTTCTCCCAAAATTGGCACCACCTTTTGGAGTTACATGCAATGCTTTAAAATAATTAAAAATCATTAAATTGGCATATTCAAAGTTGGCACTCCATCCTAAAAATATATGCCTGATGCCCATGCAAACACGTCTATCTTTGGCGCCCCATGTTAGAAATTCATTATTTAACTATTATTTGATTCCTCATGCACTGTTTCATTATTTTATTATTATTTTACTGTGTAAATCTGCTTGTTCTCCAAGATCGGTCATGTTCCCCCTAGGGTTTCTCAACTCAGGAGTCCAAGGAAGATTCTCCTACGACTTCCTTTTGAAGGTGGCTAGGGCCAATGATGTGGTCTAAAGATTTAGTTCTTGAAAAAGAGGGATGGTATCCAAGGCAATGGACAAAAAGCACGTGAAGGAGGAGGTGGTTGAATCTTATGATTAAGAATAGTTTTATATTTCAAATAATTTAATTTTTTTTTTTGTAATTTTGCTCCAATTTGGTTTTTTCTTATTTCTCACATGTAAACCACCCAGTTTCTTACACTTTTGATATTACTTATGTAGTAAGGGAGGGGACCCAAGAACCCCCTGGTCCATAGCTCTGGTCAAAAGAGTTTTCTTATAAAAAACATATTAATTTAAAACTATAAAACCATATTAAGAATTCAATTGCATGATAATTGTTTTCAATTTATACATGTTTCCATGTAGAAATAGCCAAATGTAATGTCTTCAACAATTTTATATGTTGTACAATGAAAGTTAAGCATATTATATATACGTGTAAATATTATTAGATATAATTTTTAATCACTATATATTTAATATTAATATGTACTTCCTTTTGAGCCTGCTAGTCTATGTCAAAAATTCACAAAGCTTTGTGGCCACCAGAATATAATTCTTTGTTTCGACAACCAATTTACTAAACCCCAAAATTTATTTCAAATTAAATACATGATTCTACACATATATTTATGTATCCATTACATAAACTCCATATTTATTTGTTATCATTTATAGCTTTTCAATATAATTTCTCATGTATAAATACACTCTACATGAAATTTTTTTCCTACCTTAGTTCCTGCTAGGCTATAATTATTATTTGGAAAACATTTGTTTACCTTAGTGACCTTGCAGATTAGTTGTTTTTTATATATGTAACACACTGTTTATTGGACCTATCGATTGTTTTGTCTTTTTTCTCCTGTTATATACGCAAAGATTAACAATTTACATTCTTAACAAAACTTCATTATGAACATGATATATTTTCCTTTAAGAATAGCTTAATGACCGCTAGGGTGCAACGAGTAGATAACTTCATATCTAATTACTTGTGTTATAAATTCTTGGTCACTAGTCCAAGTTTATTTAATTGTCATAAATGTAAAATAATTCTGCCAAAATATCATAATAAATAGAGAAATATATATGTATACCTGTATAACACAAAATACATGATTCTACATGTATATTTATGTATCCAGTATATAAATTCTAGATTTATTTGTTATCGTTTATAGATTTTCAATATGGTTACTCATGTATGAATACACTCTACATGAGAAATTTTGCCTACCATGGTGACCGTTAGGCTATAATTCTAATTTGGAGGCCATCTTCATTTACCTTAGTGGCCTTGCAGATCATTTATTTTTCATATGGATTTCAAGAAAATAAATTAAGATATTATAAGCTTAGCAGCCAGTAGGCTACACCAAAACATAATATTAGGATCTTAGTTGAAAACAATATATGTTCATTAGGATTTAACAAATTAAATCAACATAGTTTGAGCTTAACGGCCACTAGGTATTTAAAAAATATATTATTTGGAGATTACATTCGCTATAGTATAATAATATCAATTATGATATTTTACAACATTTAACAAATTTGAGGAAGATATTTTTAACTTAGATGTTGTTAGGTTAAATACCCACATAATATTTAGAGCTTGCGTTCGGTAAGATTAAACAAATTAAATTAACATATTTTGCGCTAAGTGGATGCTTGGTACATCCACAATGTAATATTTCGAGCTTATTGGTCACTATCATTTATCAAGTTACTGAATGAAAATTTGAACTTAGTGTCCGCTAGTTTATGACATAATATAATATTTGGATCTTAGTGGTCTCTAGGTTTCAAAAATAAAAACTAAGATATTATAATCTTAGCGGCCGGTAGGTTACGCTAAAACATAATATTTGTATCTTAGTGGTGACTGGGATTTAACAAATTTGAATCAACATTATTTGAGCTTAGTGGCTGTTGGGTACTTAAGGAATATAAGATTTTGTGCTAAAATGTCACTATCATTTAGTGACCTCTAAGTTAATCAATGAAATTAAAATTGGAGATATTTATAGCAATCAAGACCTGTATAAATTAGTTGAATTTTTTGTATGATTTTAAGATTTAGAATTAAGATATTTTGAGTTTAGTGTCTGCTAGGTTATTCCACCATATAATATTAGGAGACTACAGTGGTTAGGATTTAATAAATTAAATTCTGTTATTTTGAGCTTAGTGGCTACTAGCTTATGCCACAATATATTATTTGGAGATTGCATTTACTAGGGTTTAATACATCATAATTACGATATTTTACAACATTTAACAAATCACAGGAAGATATTTTGAACTTAGCTGGTGCTAGTTTAAATAATGACATAATATTTGGAGCTTACAATCGATAGGATTAAACAAATTAAATTAACATATTTTGATCTAAGTAGAGTCTAGGTACTTCCACAATATATTATTTTGAGCTTAGTAATCACTATAATTTAACAAGTTACTGAATGATATTTTGAGCTTAGCATCCACTAACTTATGACACAACATAATACTTGGATCCTGGTTGTCGCTAGGTTTAAAAAAAAGAACTAATATACTATTATCTTAGCGGCCGATGGGTTATGCCAAAACATAATATTTGAATCTTAGTGGTCATTGAGATTTAAAAATTTGAATCAACATAGTTTGAGCTTAGTGGCCGCTAGGTACTTAAACAATATAATATTTATTTTGAGTTCAATGTCCTCTAAGTTATGCTTAATCATAACTTAATAAATTATATTGTAATCTTAGAAGTTGCTGAGGTTTTAAAAAATTAAAGTAAGAAGTTTTGAGCTTAGTGACCTGTGATTTAATCAACACCATTAACTTTGGAGATCTGCATAACAATCAAGACCTGTATAAATTAGTAGAATTTATTATGTGATTTTAAGATTTGGAATTATTATATTTCGAGCTTAGCACCCTCTAGATTATGCCACCACATAATATTTGGAGACTACCGGTGGTTAGGATTTAATAAATTAATTTTATATATTTTGAGCTTAGCAGCTGCTAGGTTATGCCACAACATATTATTTGGAGATTGCATTGGATAGGGTTTAATAATTCATAAGTATGATATTTTATAACAATTAACAAATTAGAGGAATATATTACGAACTTAGCTGGGGATAGGTTAAATAATGACATAATATTTGGAGCTTATGGTTGATAGGATAAAAAAATTAAATTAACATAATTTGAGCTAAGAGGACGTTGTGTACTTCCATAATATAATATTTCAAGCTTAGTGGTCACTATCATTTAACAAGTTACTGAATGATATTTTGATTTTAGTCTCTGATAGCTTATTACACAACATAGTATTTGGAGCCTAGTGGTCACTAGGTTTCAAAAAAATAAATAAGATATTATTAGCTTAAGTGCCGATGGGTTACGCTAAAACAAAATATTTGGATCTTAGTGGTCATTGGGATTTAAAAAATTTGAATCAATGTAGTTGAAGATTAGCGGCTACTAGGTACTTAAATATTATAATATTTCAAGCTAAAAAGACACTAGCATTCAACAAACAAAATAAATATATTTTGAGCTTAGTGGCCACTAGGTTATGCCATAACATGTTATTTGGAGATTGCATTCACTAGGGTTTAATAATTCATAATTATGATATTTTACAGCATTTAACAAATTAAGTTAATAAATTATGAGTTATACAACTAATAGCTACTCCCATAATATAATATTTTGAGCTTAATTTTCACTAGCACCTAACTAGTTAGAGAATTATATTTTGATCTTAGCCAATGGTACGTTATGCCACAACATAAATATTTGGAGTTTAATGGTCATTAGGTGTTATCAAAATAAAGTAGGATATTGTGATATGAGAAGACACTAGGTTATACCAAGACAAAATATTTGGAGCATAACGATCTTAAGGATGTAATAAAAAATTAACATATTAGGAACTTTTCTGTGGCTACGATATGCCAAAATATAATTTTTTTTGGAATTAGGTTAAAAGTGAGGGTTTTGAAATGAACTGAATCCTTATACAAAAAATCCCTCACGGCGAGATATTGCAATGAAGCAAGAAGAGAAAAATCAGCAAAAAGCAAAAAACATAAAAATTCCCAAATTGAATAAAGCCAAATTACATTTTATGGATATTTTGTAGAGTATTTTCTTCCTCCATATTATAAGCAGTAGGGATTCCTCTAACTAGCACATCCACTAACTTAATGTGTTCTAGGAAGTCTTCATTGATTTTCCTCTAGGTCATATCCATGTGAATTTTCCATTCTTTGATAGAAGATATTAAGTGTAACATAATACTCAATGGGTGCATGTTGGTCATGTGTGATATTATCCAAATGCTCATGGTGCTCCGAAGTTGTAGTGGGGGAGCCCATTTTCTCTAACAAAGGAGAATCAAGGTAAACCAAGGAGAGATCTCGCAACACATCAGGAATTTCTGAGTCCATGCTAACTTCCATGGAAATAGGAGGGGAGAAGCCACATGTGCTTCCTTGACCAGGTGAGTTGAGTATTTTATAGCCATTAAAATGTCTTGGGAGATGAGTAGAGAAGCCAGGAAAGCATTGAAAAGAGGTGGAGAGGATGGAGATTCTGGGTTCAAAAGTGGTTCAAAGACCATGGGAGAGTGCCTTGAGGGGTCCGAAGGGTTAAGAGATACAAGAGAAGACGAGGTAGAGACATGAGAAAAATAATGGGGGGAGACCACTAAACCAATATGGATAATGATCATGATGTTTGAATTGGATTCGAAGGGATACGAAGGAAACGAAGATGGTGATGGAAAGAACCAATGATAACAAGGGGGAATAGGGAGCTAGTTGCAAAGGAGTAGGGGGCATACATTGCTACTTTCCTAGCTTAGAGGGGAAGAGCAAGATTTATTTTTAGGAACCTTTCATTTTAAGAGAAAATACAAAAGGCCTTGTTGGAGGAAAGTACCTTTCTCTTTTCTAGCCAAGCTAAGGGACTACTCAAGCGATTGAAAGAGAAACACCAAAAATTTTACCTTACGATCATGTTGAAGATGGGTAAGAAGAAAAAGATGAGGTCCATAGATCAATTTGTAGTGTCCCTCTAGTGTGAGGTACCTCATCAATTTCTCACCAACCTTATCCCAAGGTTGTGGAAATGAGTCTGGTTCATATCCAAAGTGATACTTTTCTCATATTTTCACCAAGACATAAGGATTCATCTATCTCCTCCCAAAGCGAGTGTTTAAAATAAATGTATCCTTCCATGGGGAGCCCTGTTGCAGCTGAAATGGACTCTGTCAAAATAAGAAATTTTTTGTTTCCTACTTTGAATCTTGCTTTCTTCTAGGTTTCTAGCACACTGCTGGTCACTCAGACATAGTGACTAGACAATATTTCCATAAATGAAGTAACACCATCATCATGCAAAATATTCCATACTTTCGGGTCGGCCTTGACCTCTTCACAAGAATAAGGATCAATGTATTTGATAGTGCCACACATAGTGAATAGGGAGATTGTGACAGTGATTACCAAAGGCCGGATATAGATAATGCTAAAATAGAGATGTCAAGAACCTTCATTCTAATCTTCCACATGTGTCTCCAAGCTTTCAAATTAAAAGATGTCCTAATTAGTAATATTATATTACATTTGTATAATCATTAACCCAATCTATTCCATCACAAAAATGTAATCTATCAATTTCATAAATGCCGTAAAATATGCACATTGCCATATCCTATTACCATCGCTAAAAGAGGTTATGCCTCAATATAACCTAACAAATTTTATTTTAATCTTAGTTAATCAATGACATTGACTTTGAAGATATATATAGAAATCAATACCTATGTAAACTTGTTGAATTTATTGTATGATTTTAATATTTTAAATTAAAATATTTCAAGCTTAGTGTCCACTAGCTTATGCGACACCATAGTAATTGGATATTATCGATATATAGTATTTAACAAAATAAAGTAAGATGTTGTCATCATAAAGTCTGCTAGGTTATGCCACAACAACATATTTGGATTTATAACTACTATGTGCATGTTTTTTAAAAAAGGGTAAACATGGGGTTTTTGAAAGGACCCTCATCCTTTTACAAAAATTCCCTTAAGGTAGAATATGACATTGAAGCATAAAAGAGAGAAAGCCCATTAACAGAAAAAGACACAAAGGAACGACCCAAATAGAGAACAATTAAATTTAGTGATTATTTTTTAGGATAATTATTGTTTCCCCAGTGGAAACAGTGGTGCTTCTATTGAAGATAATAATCAACATCTTAGAGTTTCCTTGTTAGACTCGAAATATCCTTCCACACATCTGTATTTGTTCTCCAAAATCTTTTTGGCTCTCCTACTCTTACATTACCATATTTTTTCACAAATACATCACTGTAATACAACACCAACACATTGAGTGCTAACTCATTATTAACATGAATATCTTCTAAAATATTGTCACTAACAATTTCAATGACGTCATAGCCATTGAATTGTATTGAGTATGTGCAACAAAGGACTATTTTTGGATAGGAATAAGGCCAACAAAATAATATCAACTTTATCAAATTCATCTTCTCATTGATTCCTATGCAACACCATGACCATAAATAAAATCCAATATTCACTTTTTTATTTCACATATTGATCCACCATTCATACCATCAGCCTTATTTTTCAAAACACAACAGAACAAGTTCTTGGCAGGTGTTATGGGTTTGTAAAAATTCTACAAATCTTTTTCTCATGTTATTATGAATTAATTTACGTCTTTTATCTGTCAACATGAGCTCCATTACATCCTATTTCACTACTCTTCCAACTATTAAATATATTACAATATTATTTTTTTGATAAAAAAACTATATTCTATACCAAAATAATCGCTAAAGTTTCAAAATAATGCATTTTCAATCTAAAAAAAATATTGCATAACAAACTTGCTTCAATATAATTATCTAAAAAAGTCGCAAATGAATAAAAACCCTAATTAGCTATGGAAAATTTTACATTAATAGAATTTCATGGTATTGTAAGTTCTGATGGTGAGAACACATACCAATTTTTGGCACAGAGAAAAAATTATAAAGTTTCCAGAAATCATGCACATAATTTTTGACGCTTTCCCTACTTAGATTTTTCAATTGATGAACATAGTTAATGCAGCCTAGAATTCACCAATACAAGCCCAGACATGCTGACACATCACTCAACCTAGAATGAGTGCTCACCTAAAGCAAACAAAGGTACTAAGACCCTATTTAGGGTTGTTTGTTTGCAGGTTTTTAGCATGATGAAGACTTAAAGCATTCAGATCTATGACTAATATATCATTCTCCAGTGCATGTTCAGATCTAGATCTAGAGAATAACTGACTTAAAAGATAACCATGATGAAATCAAACATACAACACTGAACTATAATCATGATAAACACTTTGATTCAGTCCACAATCCCCATTATATTAAATTCAGCAATACACAGAAGCTTCCTTACAATAACAGTAGTATACGCTCATCGCGTGTATCAGAGTTAACAGCATAATCTCACTATAACACAGTTCTCACACACAAACACACTATGCTACACAGTTCACTACATATTTATAAGGGTGGGGACTTTCCCTTCACCGCTTATCTAATCCCAAAATAGGTCACATGCTATTATTAGCCACGCGCCATTACAAAAATAACCACACATGCAAGTGCGCTAATAATAGACTGACTTTTAGTTAACTGACAGTAGCAGATCTATCCTTAGCTTATATCCATGCAAAGCGCTTCATAGCCGATCCTCCAAAAATATCCAATGCGTGTCTCACAAGTCTTTGACTAGTTTTTGTGCTCTAGCACGCTATCTCTAAAAATAGATCCTCATCGTGAAAATGGCTAAGTCTCGAATCTGTCTCTCTTCTTCATGCACATGTTTCCTTCCCAATACTTATCTCACCTTTGAATGTGCTATGCTCTCTTGTGTGAACCTTTTATATTTCCTTCGCTAAGTGCCAGATTCTGACTGACCAACATTACCCCACACTAGTGGCATTGCTGCCCCCAAAAATGGTTGTCTGCAAAATGAATCAAAGAATGTGAATAAATAATAGAAAGAATTTTTTATGAATAAAAGAATTTCTTTACCCTGCAGTATCTTTTGCTTCGACCTGAAGAATCAATTCTGGATATTACTTCTTTTATTTTCAGCTCTAGAGTCTGTCAATCATTGAGCACTGGCCTCTACCTTCTCTAGAATATCCACTGCACTTGACTCTAATTCATCCTTTACAATCTCTCCTTTCTCATTCTACAAGATCAACACAATGCAGGACATGACAGTCATTCTCCCTTCTAACAAGTCCATATGTTACACGATGAGTTTTCCAAGCTCATCCAACCTTTCCTTGTGTGGTTCTTGAGCTTCTGCAAGGGCCTCACGCTTCTTCTTAACAAGTGTTAATCTATTTTACACGGCCCAATGTCTCATCTTTCATGGCCTTCAGGACTTCACTATCTTCCAAAATGGTCTTGGTTCTTATAACCACTTCTGGCATTGTACAAATATTCAACGCTTGATCTTCCTTCTTTAGTTCCTCCTGTAAGCTCTAAAGCAACCCCTCATATGATGTAATCTTCCACATCATTGAAGCCTTTTCCCACTCTGCTTCCTATGTTGGATCCTTTGTTGTTGGCATGCGCAGAGGTTCATCTTAAAGTACTAAGTCCACTAGTGTACTTCCATAATGTATTGCTGAAGGAAAATTTATTGGGTACCTTTGGCTCTAAGTGTGGCCCAGCCTTCATGACATTGTCCCCAATCTCCTCTTCCATGTTGATAAAAAAAGTGTTCTTCTTATGTGCCAAGTATCCTTCTCTTGCTTTATGTGCACACCTATTTCTACATCCTTAGTCTTGATTTCCTCTTGTAGCAACCCTAATTGTTGCAGCTTTATCCATATTCTGCCATGTCAGTTCTATCAAGACTTTCACCAAAGCATTTCTCAATTTTTCATCTGACATAACAGTAGGCTTGGACTGTTATGTGTCTGGCCTAAGGTATCTTCTTCAACCTCCCAGAAACACACAACTCTTCACTTACATCAAAATCTAGATACATCCATGTGAGTGTGCATTGACCATGACAGTTGTTTCCTTGTGCGCACGGTTGCCATAATCCTCATACTATCAATTCCTAGCCATACAACTCCTTTTGTGTCATTGTGCTTTGGAAAAGGGCACAGAAAACCTTACGTGTGTCCTCCGCGTAGCCCATGACTGGTGGAAGATATTCCCCACTTTTTCTTTTTTTATCTAGGTTGCTTAGGAACTTGGGGCTTCAAGAATTTGGAACTTGTGTTGTTGTGTCCTGAGTAGTCTCGGTTGTTGTCTCATCTTCCTCCTTTCCTCCTTCCTCCCCATCCTTCATATCTTTGTCTTCCTAGTTTGTCCTTGTTCTCTGGAGGTGTAGGGGAATTGGGCACGCTTTCCTTAGACTCTTTCACTTCCTCATTCAGCTTCAATTTCCTTCTTCTTTTCTCAATTGTCTCCTTCTGTGGAGAGAGTCATAGGTGATCTACGGATTGATTGCTGGAGTAGAACCTTGGGTCCTTGTTCTCTTAAATACTCTTTTGAAACATGGTGCTCTCCTTAGACTGCCTCCAAGTCCTCATCATCTCCCTCTTGTGGCTGAGGTGGTGTAGTCACGCACTCAACGTATCTTCCCTATTTGGAGGTTGTCTTCTGCCTCTATGCTCCAAGCCACCACCATTATCTTCATGCTCTTCTTCTTCATCATCTACTTGAATTGTTTTATGTGGGGCTTAGGCACTCAAAAATTTTCCATTGTATGCTTACCTTTTGGTGGCCCTGGGAGCACAAACTTATTCTCCACATACTTAGTGTTCTCTAGCTTGGGGTTGAGTTGTAGGTACACAAGCGTCTACTCCAGTGTCCCCAACTATCAGGCTTACAGGATTCATGTTTATAATATCTGAAATAAGCCTTTCAATGTAGGCATTCCGCCCTGGATATACATATTTCTTTCTCAGAGTATGGTAGTCGCAATCTACCTTATATGCATTGAAGGTTATGCAGTGCATGCATTTGAAAACTGGTGAACTGATGCATGGAAATATCTTGCTGTGAAGGAATATGGAAGTTTTCACCATGGGCTCCAAGCTCCGTCCTTCATCGCAAATTGCACATGATGCAACAATGTTGAGGAGACTGCAAACTGAATTACCTTACCCACCATCGGAAGGAAACTCCTTGGGTATGTGCCACTCTTCTTTGAAATGCCACATGCAGAGTCTATCATACCAAATCTCCTCCCTCTGGTTAAATGGTCTGCACCAATTGATCCATCGCACAAGTACTTGCCAAACCTATTTCCACAGGTGACTTGTGTTCCGTGGGGTATTCCCAAATCTTCTCCTTTGGCCCATCGGGCACTCCAATCTCCACAAACACTAAAGATGATAAAACAACACCAAAGCTTATTCTGTCACCTTTCTGTGCTTCTTCAATGATTGTCTTCACTATGTGATCTAAAATATTGTAGACCACTCCTTGAGACATCTTCTTTGTGATGTGTAGCCACTCTTGTGTTTACCTGCGACCATCTTCCTTGGTCATTCAGCTATGTTACAAGATGTGTAGTTTCCTGCACTACTGGGTACTTCTTTAATTTGTTAATTTCCACACCATGCGTGGAACTTTGGTATACCCCAGCTCCTTCCTGGTCTCCAGGATTACAGCCTTATCAGTGAAATTTCTATCTAGATCCACTACTAAGGCCCTTAGTCCTGTCACAATTGAAATCAAATTTGTTGTGATTCTAACCCTCCATCCTGCGGAGTAGAAGAAGTCCTCATGGACTCTTCTCATCAACCACCGAGTATAATGGTTCATACTTTCCAAAGTATGGAAGCTCGTACAACTGGTAGACTCCATTCTTCTCTAGTAATTTCTCACCAATGTCATCATACATTGGCATATCTTCCATTGTGTGCACTTGTTCATTTTTGTGCTCAGCAACGCATCGAGCTCCTTCTTACTATATGATGTTCGATAGTTGTAATCATTGACTTTAAATTTACGAACATGGGAATCCCATTCTTGTCCCACAATCCCACCCTCTAGATACTGTATTTCTAAGAAATTACTCTCAGGATCCATTTCTTCTTCCACTTCAACCTTCTTCTTCCCTTTTTCTCCTATTACGGGTGCTTTCTTCGGTGCCATCTAAAAAAATAATCATTTTTCTTCCCTTTGTAACTGAGAAAATCGAAACTATAGTTTAAATCTCCATGCCCTAGTGGAAATTGCATGCCCTAGCTCATTTGTAACATGTGTGCTTTGTTCAAACCCTTCGCCTATGGGAATGCAAGCTTCTCCTGTGCACAACCCTTCTCTCCACATTTGGTTTCACACTCTTCGCACATCAACACAATTTCTCGGCTCGTTCACACTTAGCCCTTTTCAAATTCTCTCAATTGAAATGGTAAAAATGAACTCGCATCCCATCCTTATATAGAATTTTAAAAAAGTTAGTGCATTTATTGCTCCTCTACCTACCAAATATCCTTTCATTAATCAACCATTTTCTGTTCTTTCCGCCTGGTACATCTTTGCGCCCAAGCTATAACATTCTAGCACTCCCTCCTACCTTTTAGTTGTAGAATTATCTTCAACATGCTTCCATGTGCCTGAGTACCTGGTCACCACGCCTTCCACTGGTAGTATTCACGGCCTTTTCTTACCTCGCAGTTATACTTGTTTCTTCATTCCTCTCTATCTATAATCCTTGTGTCTAGAAGCAACCTATTTTTTTTTCAATTCTCCAACCTTGAATAACACACGTAGATAGTTCCTTTCATCTGTACTTATTTCCATTAGTCATGTACCTGGATATCAACAACCTACCCCACACTAAGGGTATGTGCAGTCCTATGTGCATAAAAATTCTGTCAAATAGTAATTAGCTTCTGGCGTGTAAACGTTTTTATTACAAAAATACACCAGCTAAATTGACAAAGCATAGTGACAAAGACGGAAACACATTAAGGAAATGTAGAATTGAAAACCTAATCTAAATGGCAACACTGCCTTATTACAAACACCAAGAAGACTTATTTATAGTAGGGCTTCAGCCTACTCCCGTTGAAGTAATCGGGTAACCGTATTCCATCAAGTGCCTCTAATTGACAAGTGTCAAATTTGAGTATGTGAGTGATAACATATGGCCCCAACCAATGTACCTTGAGTTTGCCTAGATGGCGCAAAAATTTAGAATCATAAAGGAGCACCATCTGTCCTATCTCAATATTTTTATCCCTGATGTGCTTGTCATGCCATGATTTTTGCCATGCTTTCTCTTGTTTTTGACTCCAACGTGCTATGGCTCATCGCTCATCCATAGCTTAAGTAAATTTTCAATCCGTTCTTATAATGCTTGCTCAACAACTAGACCTCTAGCACGTGCACAATATGCAAAGAAGGTAACATAAATTCCATAGGAAGAACTGCTTCTACACCAAACACTAATTGAAATGGTGTGGCTTTGTTCAACCTTTTATATGTTGTTCGATATGCCCAAAGTACTATAGATACTTTATCATCCCAATCCTTTCTTCCAACATCACCATTTTTTGTCAATGTCTGGCTCAAAATTTTGTTGAAAGCCTCAGCAGTTCCATTTTCCTGAGGATGATAGGGTGTAGTCTTATGGTGTGCAATCATGAATTCATCCAATAAAATTCTGATTGTCTCATTAAGAAAATGTGTGATGTTATCACTGGTCAAACGTAAAGGACATCCATACCTTGTAAGCATATGTTCCCATAGAAACCTGGCTATTGTAGCTGTTGTATAATACTTTGTAGGTGTTGCTTCTTCCCATCGTGTCATATAATTTGTGCAAGTTATGATATAGCGTGATCCAGTTCCTACGCGCAACTGGTGAAATATGACCTAAAAAATCTATAGCCCATTTCTCAAACTGGTTCTGCACTAGTAATAGGTCTTAGAGGCATTTCATCTCGTTGACCTAGTTTCCCAAGACATTGAAAATTATCACAAGCCTTACAAAATTCCTTGCAATATTTATACAAGGGTCTCCCACCATAATCCACTGAGTAGAATCATGCACGCAGTGGCATCACCTGCATAGTGGCCACCTGTAATACCACCATGAGCTTCTTCCATAATATGTGTATGCTCATGTTCTAATACACAACGACGTAATACTTAATCCTAGCCTAATTTGTACAGGTCGCCACTAATCAGCATATAGGGTGCCGCGCGTATAGCAACCTGTTTCTTCTCCAAGGATTTCATTCCTTCTGGTGTCATACCTGTTCATAGAAAGGACAACAATGTCCTCCAGTTCTGATGGCACTCGTTATAACTTGTATAACTGTACATCTGGCATGGTATCTTCAATTTACTATGCTTCTTCTCCTGACTGTATTCTGGATAAATTGTCTAGTCCAGAATTACTTTTCCCTAGTTTTACCACAACTATGAAATCAAATTCTTGAAATAATAGTACCCACCTGCATATGCACCCTTGTAGAATGAGATTTGTTTACCAAATACTTCAATGCCATGTGATCTATATAAAATACGAATGGCGTAGCTAGTCAGGTACTGTCAGAATTTATGTAGTGCATAGATCATTGACAAAGCTTCGTGCTCTGTAGTTGTGTAACTATGTTATGCAGGAGTCATCTTTCTACTAGCAAAACATATGGGATGATCTATAATACCTTCTCCAAGTTGAGCCAATACCATGCCAATGGCCATGCTAGAGGTGTCCACATGTACATGAAATGGTTGGTCCCACAAAGGAAAACGCATAAAATGCGCGGTAGTAAGTTTCTCCTTCAATGTATCGAATGCGCGCTAATGCAGTTCTCCCCAGTAGAACATACCTTTCCTTTTCAGTAACTCCTCCAACAGTGTGCACAACTTTGGCATATCCTTTGATAAAATTTCTGTAATATCTTGTATGACCTAAAAATCTATGCACCTCACTCTAACTGGTACTCTCTCTTAGGCCTATAATAACTACAACCTTGGCTAGATCAACCAACAAACCTTCCTTGCAGATTATGTGTCCTAACAGTATTCCAAATGGTGTAGCAAATATGTAATTCTTGATGTTCAAATAAATACTCAACTATCTACATATTTCAAACATTAAATGTGGATTGTCACAATGATCCTTAAACCATACACCCAATCATCAAATAAACCAAGAAGTTGTGAATAAATTCTTTGAACGCTTGAACAACTACGTGAAAATACAGCAGGTGCATTTTTCAGACCAAAAGGCATTATAGTATAGGATGAAGCTATCCCATTCAGTAGTAAAAGTAGTCTTTTTTTCCTGATCCTCCTGGGCAATCTCGAACCTGATGATACCCAAAGAACCCATACGTAAATGAATAGATTTCGCGCCCTGCAATGCCTTCAAGTATTCCCTCAGTGAATGGCATAGGAAAGGGATCAGTCACACATGAAACATTCAACTCCTTGTAGTCCACACAAATCCTAATCCATCCATCCTACTTGATACTGATCACCATTGGACTAACCCATTCTGACTCGTCAAGGGGCTTGATAATCCTAGACTTCAACATTTTGTCAATCTCTTCTTTGACCTTTTCACGCAAGTTGGGGTTCATCTTGTAGGGTCTCTTTCTAACTGGCACATGAACCCTCTTTAAGCTTTATCTTCATCTCCCCTAATGATGCATGCACGCCTTTAAGTTCATGGTTCCCCCTAGGGAATAATTCCTGATAATCCCTTAGTAACTCTATGATTTTCGTCATTTCAGATTTTGACCAATAGTCTCCAATTACGGCTTCCTTTAGGTTCAACATCTGATTCAATATTCACCTTATTTGTCTTCATAGGTTTATTATAGGCACTGTGTTGTCTTATCTCCACTGTCCAACACCTCACACCTACCTGTTGAATGGTTTACATCCAAAACTTCTACTTCTTTGTCATCCACTAAGTAGACCATTTTTACTTTTTCTTTCTCAAGGAAATTGCATGTTGAAGTAGTGTGTCATCGACCTCTGTCTCTTCAACAAGATGTACTCCTAAGTTTCCTTCATCCAATAACTCCTGAAGGATTTCCTCAGCCTTGGCACTATCCCCCATAGTTAAGTGATTTATGAATCTTAATGCCTCTTTCACCGGAGGTTTAGTAGAGAAGAAGTTCAAATGTCTGGGCCATTCCTGTAATTAAATCCTACCAATTTTCATTCTCTCTATGGAGTTTTGCATATACATACCAAGCACACACGCACACCTTGTAAAGTGGAATAAAAATTGTGCACCCATAGCAAATGTGGTAAAGCTTCCTATCCCTCTATCAAGATTCTCTCACACTTCTGAATGTGGTTATGAACAGGTTGAATACCATGATATGTGCATATTTGAGTAGGTGTATTAATCCTAAAGAACCTAGTAGCAAGAGAAATCCTAATCTCATTCCAACCTACAAGATTATCCTTGTGGGCTAGCCACCAGTGTGCTACTTTCCCATGTAGCGTATATGTTAGCATATTTCTTCTTTCCAATGGGTTTTTCCCCTGTTCCTCGATGACGCATAGGAATACCATATGATCTCCTTCTCTGGTGTAACAAGGTACTGAGTTGTTACTTATCCTCCTGACATAACGTAGTTTGTTGCCTCTAGGAAATATTCTCTTTACTTCGTGCCCTACCAACTCATAAGTGCTATGACCCCAATTATCACAAGAAAAACTTGTAGTATCGATAATAGATTGTGCATCCTCCCACTAAATTATTCCTTCTTTAGATGGCTCAATAAATTCTGGATCCTGGATGGCACGTACATAAATTCTATTCAGGTCTTATTCACTCAAGGGCTCAACATAGGGCACATATTTTCCATCTGTTAAAGGGGTAATAACTATTTCCTCCTTGTTTTTAAAACTGATATAACCATTTTTGAACCGAAGATTGATATTATTTGCGTAGCACCAAGGACACCCCAATAGAGCTAGGAAGCTATCTGACTCTGCCAACACCAAAACCTCATAATCTCCAGTGAACTTGGCTCCTTGTATGGTAATGGATGCATCTATCAAAACTATGATGGGAGTGGCCTTAGTCCCAATTAGCTATGAAAAATACATTAGAGGATGGCTACAATAGGGGTCTTCCCATTTTTACCCATGCATCCAAAGTAAGAACATTGACTTCTGCACCTGTATCAATCAATATATTACTCAATGGCCACCCATCTACAACAGACATTCAAAGTAATTTCCTTATCATAATCTAGGATATGAGGGGGAAGATTTACATGCATGATCTATCATCCAGTCTCAACACTTGCGCACAGAGTGTTTCCTTTTAACCAATTCCTTAACAATGGAATGATATTTTCCTTACACAATATTTTACACACTTCTCTCAAGTCATCTATATCAGTTTGGACCATTTCTGATGCTTTCTTTTGCTCCATATTCTATGATTTCTCTTTTAAATACTGTATTTCACCCTCAAGATTCCTGATTACATCCATGGTTTCCTGATTAACCTCCTTTTGATGGGAAAGGTTGGGGTACTGGGAATGTAGTACCTCCTCTTTAGTGATGGTAGGATTTTGTTGCAATGCTTCTCTAGTGCATGCCGCCTCAGTGTGGGTCGTGATCTTTGCCTGCAACGCCTCAGACTCTACTTCCAACTTAGGCATCCACTGATTTTCCAGAGCTGTGTTGTATCCTAATCATCTCATGCGCCTTTGTTTTTTTGTTTATGTTGCTTACTAAGATGCTCATACAAGTCTGGGAACTCCTCATAGCTATGATTCTTTCCACAAAAATAACATGGAATATTCTAGGGACATTCACACCTGTAGTGGTCAAGGGATCTGCAAGTATAACACGTTCCATGGGGGAACTCACTTCTTCCACCATCATGACCTCATCCTCCAAATCCACCATGGTATCCTCGGCCTCTGCCACGATGGCCTTCAAAACGCCCTTCATTTCGATCATAGTGTGCCTGATTTTGATCTCAGTCTTGATGCTCATTCTTGCATTTAGAGTTATTTGAGACTCCTATCTATTCATACAACAATATCTATAGCATCATGGATCTGACCAATTGGCTCGCAGTAGTCTTCTATGTCATGAGTCGTGGATCATACAGATTTTATAGTAGCTTGAAACGTTCTTCCTCATCTTGCGTTATAGTAAGGGGAAATGACTAGCATCATGGTTTAAATGGCACATCTCACAATCCAACAACAAAAAGTGCACACTGATCTGCGAAGGAAAACTATCCTTTGTGTGATCGTCTACTTTACAATCTGTGTACCAAATCCCTGTGCACGTCTCATGTGCTGAATTTCCCGATAGTTTATCCAACTGCTTTGCCATATCTGTGATCTAGTGCTTCTAAAAATGGGCTCACCCCAGTGTCTATGCTGTTGGTACCCAATTTTTTTCTCCTTTTTCAGTTTGAACAACATCAAGGATATGGCATGAAGCTTGAAGATATATGGATCATGGTGTGTGTCATTTGTAGCTGGGGATATGATCTAACTGGCACTCAGATTTTTGGAGAGATGGATAGCACTCAAGTAGGACTTGATCTTGTCCTAACTGTTTTAGGTTGTGCATTTTAACCAAGGTAAGAGAACCTATTTTTTAACCCTCAAATGGTGAAGGAGATGAAGATATCCCTCAATTTCTGAAAATAGTATGAAAAGGGCCTTGGGAAAATATGATCAACACTCCAAATCTGACTTTCACAAGTTTTCATTTCCAGATTATGGAGATAATTTCAATGCAAGGCAAGGGTTACTGAAGACATTTTGAAATCCTAATCTATTATGCATACTTTAGCAAATGGATTTTGATCTTTTGTGGGTATGCAGGTAAAAACAGGGGTAAAACATGGTAGGATTAGTTGTTTTGAATGATTTTTTGGGTGGGAGATTAGATAAGACAAACCAAGGTCCACCAGAATCTTTGAGGATTTCAGCAAAATATGGAGAAACCTAACAGCAGAAAGTATCAAAATGGATAATAATCTCTTCAACCAGGATATGTGCATCAAATGGAGGCCCAGATCTACACTTTTCCACACAATCTTTGATCATATATAACAAAATTTTGTGTTAGAATGAACCAATGAAGCATTTAACAATCACTATTTAATCATGACCTAAGGTGCACCCAAAGGTTTACAAACAATCTTTGAAGTCAAGGAAGGTAAAGTGATTTTAAATTTGTTCATCTCTTTATCAGATGAAATATCTTCTGAATGTGAGATTTCAAATGCCACTAAACTATCACAAGAAATGAGACCATGTATGATCAAGTAGGATTTTAAACACAAGACTATAACAAGAAACAAGAAACACAAATTTGAAATGAATTCTAAAATGTAAGCATTTAGAGATTTTTCCCAAAGACAACACAGAATAACTCAAAAATGATCAGATTTATCAGTAGGGGAATGTTTTGAAAACAATCTTAGAGCTTGTTAATGGCTATACATATGCAACTAACTTAACATGATTAGAAATTGTGTGCATGTATACTTTTTCTTAATGTTAAATCAAATGAAGCAAGAACTACCACCTAAAATAGTTCTACAATTTAGCTAAAACAAAGCATAAATACCATCAAGATAGAGAACTAAGCAAGATCTAAACTAACATTATAACTTTGAAAACATGAGATCAAAACTATGCATGCTATTTTAACATCTCTACTCTCCTAGATTACCAACAAGAATGAATGGACCTATTTAGCTCAAATGGAAATCAAAAATTGCTTTGTTTGATCCTTAAAGAATGCAAGAATATGAAGCTTTATCTCTTAACAATGGTGACCTCTCAAGAAAACAAAAGGAAAGCTCTTAGTCTCTTTGATATATGCTTTGCATTTGCTTTCTTAAGAAGTTTAGGTGTAGGTATAAAGGTAGGAGGAGGGCTCTTTATATAGCCCAAAGGATAAAGGATTCAACACATTCTCATGAATGTGGGATAAAGGTAAAACATGATTAGGAATGGATAAGGTTGCTTTATTAAAGGTAACCTTACTTTAGAAGGGTTTAATTTATGCTTAGCAAGTCATGGGAGTTGGGGGGTGCTTTAATTAATCAAATGTGATTAACTAGTAGGTAGATGTGAGCTTATAGAAGCCAATTAGAGGAATATTAGTACGATTTAGGCTATTAGAAAGGGATTAAATCAATTAAATATTTATTTACTAGTTAAATAAAGGGGAAGACTAATTAATTAATAATAATTAATTAATCTAGATAGAAGAGGTGATTTATTAACAGAAGGTCATTAATTAGGGTGTTAGTTGGATAAGTGACTTAATCAATTAGTGTATTTTAATTAATTAATGACAACAAGAGGGAATATGAGTGCTTTTGATGATATGTCATCGATTTTTGAGAAAGGGGATGATTAGCACAATTTAAGTATTTAAATTGCTTGGGCATAATTATAGGTGTCTACATTTGCCCCTCTTTGGGGTGGCATAAGTGATGTCACTTCAAAGGTAGTAGATGGAAGATATTTTGAAGGGATAGAAGAAAATTAGTAGGAGGGATAGATTCCCCCTCGAGTTTCGATGGGGTGATGAAAGAAGACAATCGACGATCAAAAAAGGTGAGAGATAGATAGAAGAATGGGAAGAGGAAAGATGCCCTGGTAAGATGGAAGAATAGGGGTGAGAGAAAAATGATGCAGAAGGAATATAGAGGAGGAGAGAGAAGAGCTTTGCCTCTAGCCACTATGTATTGGAACAATTTTGGTGTCATCATATTGCCATAAGAGCTACGTCATTGGTCCTTATGAAAAATATAAGCATACGACATGAAAAGCCATACTACAAATGATTGTCCATTACTGAAAACACCAAATCCATGCAATATACAAAATGCAATGCAATACGAGAAAGTGAAAGATGCCTAAATCTATGCAACATACAAAATGTAATGCAATACGAGAAAGTAAACAAACTAAACTAACAAAGAAACATAATATAATGTTTTTCTTATCGAGCTTCAGTTACGACCTGTGTAAATTAACAACAAGGGTTGATGATGGTGCCCCAAGAAAGGATACATGTGAGGGGAGTAACAGAGGACACTTAGGTCTGATGGAAAAGCAATGTGCACTATGAAATAGTACCAGGCAACTCGTTGTGCCCTAGAGTATGGATGAAGTAAGCTGCCTAGCTTTTATTGATGGAGGTAGATCAAGATGATCCGCAAGTTACACACATGAACAAGTGAGAACCAAAGAGTGATGTTTTATAGGATGATTTTCAATTTTTAGAAGTTTTTTGAAACATATTTGAATGTTTTTGATGATTTTTCTAACATATTTGAATGTTTTGGTTGATTTTGCAAGTTTTATGAAACTATGTATAGGAAGACAAGGAAGCATGGATGCCTATAGAAATAGATGGGGTATACAAGGGCATAAGGCCACGTGCGTAATAGAAAGGTGAAGATGTAAAAATTCCCCAATGATTAGGTGGGAGTATTCAAAGTTAAACTCTTCACAGGTAGAAGCGGGACCCAAGGCCATTATGGATAGGTTCAACATGATGATGAACATAAACCAATGAAATGCTGGGAAGAAGCAAGGATTCCCCCAGCGTAAGTTGGCCTAAAAGCAAATGATAGAAAGGAAGGAGGAAGGTTTTTTTTATGAAAGGGTACAAAGGTGTTTAAAAACATGGAAAACAAATAATCTTATACACATGGATGTTTTGAACGAGGTAGAAGAACTATGTGAATGATATGAATATAGCTTGGAAGCCTCACAATGAAGAAGTGATTAGCCAAAGGCATAAATCGTGAGATGAGATATGGACTAGAGTAAGAGTCTGAACAAGGTCCAAAAAAGAAACTTGGTAACATACTAATCTTGTTTACTCATAGAGATCCAGTGTGTGCACGCGGAGTTTATTACCTCTTGAAGTGAAGATTTAATAGACAACAAGTGAAGAGACCCTAGCCAATGTGTAGGAATGATTTATCGTGAAAGATGATTTTTTGAATGGATGGTGAAAGGATAGTCGTACATTACTCCGCTGCCATCCAGGCATCCATAGCCCCGATATAGATTATTGGAAATACCCCAATAGAGAGTAATATATCAATTTGCTTTTTCTTTGTAGCTTTTAGCTTTTGATTTTTGATTGATTTTGATTTTTTTTTTTCTGAAAACTTATTTCATCTCTCTTGTTAGCCAAGGGGTTAAGAACCACTGATGGCTTGATGGAAGGAGGTGGAAGTGATTGTGATGACAACATTGGCTAGTGTCAACAAATATGTCCAAAAGTTCTTCGCAACAATTTTATTAGATGTTGAATGTGATAAGATCTCTAAGAGGTCAATCGCTCTTTAATTTACCGAGGTTATAAAAGACCAAGGTCAAACACATACCATAGAGATAAATGTCACAAAATGCATGTGAATAACCTAACCAAAATATCACCAAAGGGATGAAAATGGTAGGAATATTTTTAGAAGAATAGTAAGGAAGGGAAGAAATAAATATCCATGTGTACACAACACCTGATTGCAATGTTTGATCTTTGCACCTTTTATTTTTGTTGTGTTTTCTCAATGTTTTTTTTTTTGTTATTTTGAATTGTTTTTTTTAATAGATTTGACAGTTATAAGAGGTTAGGACTAACAAAGTCACTCTATGTGGTAAGATCCAACAATAATGTCTGTGACTTCCTTAATAAGGGAGAATAGGCACGTTTGTTTATCAAGAGTGATATTATCCCCGATCTCGATGATTGAGGTGAGTTCACACTCAATAAATGACTGTAATTTGTTCTGAAACATGGATTTCATATGTGGGAGATTTAATTCCCAATCCATAGGTTTACACACTTTACACCATACTTGATGGTTATGTTGGTGTGTGTTCTTGAATCACGCTTGATTTAGAATTTTGAGATTGTTTGATTTGTTGGGAGCTATAGAGATCTTTACAGTTTTTATCTGAGATTGATTAAGAAACTATTTGGGTTTCTTATAAGCTAACGTGTGACTTGTCTGATCCCGAGAAGGAGAAGAAAGTGAACGTGGATGTTTATAACTAATGTGATAAATGACCATGGACTTGCCACAACCATTGATAGAAGAAATATGTGATGGATGAAATGGATATGGTCCAAGAATTGAAGAGGAGGGGCTACCAGGAGGTGAGCTACTGATAGAAGATGATGAAGGGCTTCCAGGATGTGGCCCAAGAATAGAAGAAGAAGGGCTACTAGGACATGACCCATAGATAGAAGATGAAGGGCTACTAGGATGTGGCCCAAGAATAGAAGAAGAAGGGATACTAGGACTTGACCCATAGATGTAAGATAATGGGCTACTAGGATGTGGCCCAAGAATAGAAGATGATGGAATACCCAAGGGAGATCCATACCTAGAAGATAAGGGGCTATTTGGATGTGCCCCAAAAATAGAAGATAGTGGGCTACTCAAAAATGTCCCACAAATTACAGAGGAAGGGCTACTAGATGGTGATCCACACCTAGATGAAGATGAAGGGATACTTGGCATTGACCCCATAGGAGATTGTGATTAAGGAATTATGAGAGACAAAGAGTGATTGGGTGATGAGAAGATAGGCCATGGATCAATGTAAGACATAGGAGTTTCCTCACTTAATAAAGAATGTGAAGATGAAAGAATAAGAGGAGGATCAAGCTGCATGATTTGAAGCTCTTCCTCTTTTTCTTGATAAAAGGAATCAACATTTTTCTTATAATATGTGAGCGCATCGAAGTCTAAAGAGAATCCTTTCTCATAATCTTCTAAAGGAATATCTTCATGTGCCCCTATAAATGCCCTGATTGTTTCTTCATTCTGAAAGAGTTCAATCAATATGAGTTGTTGATCGACCACCAGGGGTTGATTGAAAGAAAGAGATCCAATTGGTGTAGAAGACCTAGAAGATATTTGATGATGATTGATAGAACAAAATGATGTGGGGGATGAAGAAGATGTGTAGCTAGATGTCTTAGGAGTAGAAGTAGGTGGTGTGGACCTACCTATACAATGGTATGCCGTATGAAAAATAGTGGGATTAAGTCCAAAGTCTGTAGATTGCGATGCATGGGTCGATTCAAATGTTTGTCTCGAAGGACTTTGTGTCACATGAATCTTCAAAGGAGGAAGACTTATTGTGGGTGATTGATGAAGAAGGTCCTGTGAAGAATGGGAGGACCATGATTTAAGAATTACATCGGATGAATAATAACAAGGGTCCTGCAAAGAAAGAGAGGACCGTGATTCAAGAATTATATTAGATGTTTTATTGGAGGGATTTGGAGTCACATGTATCTTTAAAGGAAGAATACGTCATCGAAGTGACTGATAAAAGGGGTCCTGTGAAGAAAGGGAGGACCATGACATAGGAGTTGTATTAGATGAATTAGGATTCGAATTAGATGAATCTGAATAGTAATTTGGATCCGAATAGTAGTTTGGATCTGAATCATTAGAAGATTCAGAGGAAATATTTGGATTTGAATCCTCAGAAGAAGAGGAAACGTTTGGATTGGAATCCTTAGAAGAAGAGGAAATGTTTGGATTAGAATTAGAAGAAGAGTGGGGGGAACCTGAATAATAATTTGGATTAGAAGCATCAAAATCATACCACCAACTATGAGATAAAGGTGGGGAACGAGTTACCCGTATGGGCTCTCTAGCATGAAGAACCAAATGAGGTTTAGTTGTGATGGGAATCCTATGATTTGAATTGCTTAACCTAGGTTCTGTATTTTTTGTAGGTATGGGGAACTGCATGATAGTTACTCAATTTTGGCACTATTTTAAGCACAAAATTCTAGATCTAGATAGTGTGATGGAACTCCTTCAAATGGAAGGAAGTGCCATGTCGATTTGGGTATCATAATCATAACCAACTATACATTTCGTAAGTATTAATATTCGTGCATAATTTTCCGAAGAAGGTCTAAGGAAAATAGACATTGTGATGATGTAATATCAATGAGATTGAGAGGGATTTTCCTAGAAAAAAAGTTTTTTGAATGAATAATCCCAAGGAACAATCATGGAAGTGTGAAACACAAATCCAATCAACAAGTAAATACACCATATGAAGATGCGTGTGTAAATTTTGATGCAAAGGTGATCAACACAATGTCAATATTTACGTCAAGCTCGAAATGAAAAAGGCGTAAATATTAACAAAGGGTATATGTGACTCCCAATCAAAGGATACCACAACAAGTTCAACAACCAACAAGACCTAAATTTTAAAGGGTGGGGTTTACAAATGTAAGCTAGGTAACCACACCAATTGGACACGTTTATCAAGCTTTGTGGAGAAGTGAGATATTAGTGTCAAAGTGGTATTGAAATGACGAAAACAAAGTAAGCGACACCCTTCAAGATTTTGGACAATGTTTGAAATCAAACAAAGTCAAAGTATACTAAGGATGTGTTAAAATGTGTGGAGAATAACACCACAATGTGGATACTTAGATCACGTTTACGAAAAACATGACATAAGTATCTTAATTGTGTCGAGACAATGCAAACAAGGTAACATGTCAAAGGGAGATCAAATGATGAATTAATCTGAACTATGATGATGATCTTGACGTGGGTATCAAGATCACAAAGGATACTAATGATATAAATACACATCTACACACTTTAGACATTTAACTTACCCATCCGTAAACATGGATGGGCATAAACGGACAAAGAAGTGGCAGAAGCAACCGATTGGTAACACAAATGTAGTCACCCTTCTTTTGATCAACAAAGTGTCAAAAGAATGTGAAGGACGTAGAACACATTGGGGATGAAAAATTTTGGCCTCACTTTGGAAGAGTTTTGCCTTACCTTAAGGAAAGTGAAAAACTAAGCGAAAGTAACGCGTCACACATTTCATGATAAAAGATGGTTCACAACTCAACATTGTTTTAGAATGGTCAAAGTGGGCTCCTGGCCAAAGTATATTTTCCTAGGTGGTTCTCTCATCCTAGGTGTTACAAACATTATCCACGAGTGGGATGATTTACCCAAAAATTCACACTGACTAGTTTGGGAGTATCTCAACTTTTCACCCTTTAAGCACAGTGGGCAGTAAATGCATCCATCGTGTACTTAAAAGGGTCGTATAGGAACAACTTGTAATGCTATCTCACAAAGGAATCACTAGTCAAGTAGGTAGTGCGGAGCACTTACCATTTCATCCACAAGGTTCCCTCTTGCATGGACTACTTTGAGGTTCCTGGAAGCACCCCCATTGTTGTAGCTTAAGGCGTTATGCCAAAGGGGTTATGTTCCAGTTGAGCGGAGAGGAACGCAACCTTTTCCAAAACCTGTAATACAGTGTTTTAAATAAGTTGTTCTTTTTATCTTGTTTAATTAGGTGTGGTTTGCTCAAAACACCTTTTAGAAACCTGTAAAACAACTGTTTTAGTAGTTTTTGACTTCGTTTTGATTCCTCCTTTATTTGACAAGCATTTTTAGGTCCTGCACTCAAGCGTTAGTAGTTCTCCAAGAAAATCACATTATTTAAAAGAGAATTAAGAGTTGCTTTTGATTCTCAAGATCATCCAAGGATACAAGAGAAGAGCATACACAACAAATAATCCAACTAAAAAGTAAAGAAAAATTTTTCAATCAATGAACCATACAAAAATATTGATAATTGTTCATTCCCTTAAACCAAAAGTGAAAGATGAAGTTTCCAATTTACCAAATGTTATAAAATGGAGACTAAAGTTACTTTTGATTCTCAATATCACCCTAAGGTGAAAGAGAAGAGCATACACAAACTTTATCCCAACTATATAGAAATGGAAAACTTCAAATCAAATGACCATTGAAAAATACTTTGTAAAAGGTTCATTCCCTTAAGCAAAATGAATAATCAAATTTCCAAGTTTCATCCCAATCTTAACAAGATAGAGATCAAAGTTATTTTTGATTCTCAAGATCACCAAAAGGTGTAAGAGAAGATCATACACACGCTTTGGTCTAAATCGAGTAAGCATGGAAATATAACATTCATTAAAACATTAGACATGTTAGAAAATGACCAGTTTTAAACTAACAGAAAAACCTATAATTTTTGTAAGTATAAATCCCAAATTTATATTTTCATTGCATATTTAACTTCAATACCTTTCCAACGTAAAGAAAATGGAGTAATTTTGAGTTTGGGAGCAAAAGTTATGGCCTTCAGAAGATGGGTTACGCATATATGCTCTTATGCTCACAGGTATGCACTTGACATGCACTCAAAAAATGTCAAAAAAAACGTTCCTTAATCTGCAAAATGGGAAAAAATTTCCAACCAAGATTCAATTTTGACAACAACCCATCACATTAATATATGAATAAAAGACTCAACGCTATCAAACATTAACATACATGCTCAAGAATTTAAAATTTTCAAGAAATTGACAAAACTAGCATGTAGAATGATGAAAAAGTAAGCTCTAAAAATGAAAACATGATGAAATCTTGAAATTTTCTCACCAAGATTAAATTTTGACAGCAACCCACTACATTAATATGTAAATAGAAGACTCAGCACTATCAAACACTAACCTACATGCTCAAGAATTTAAAATTTTCAAGAGATTGACAAAACTAGCATGTAGAAGGTTGAAAAAGTAAGCTCTAAAAATGAAAACATGGAGAAATCTTAAAAAATTTCCATCAATTCCAATTTTTACAGCACTTCACCTCCTTTATACCTACAAGGAAGACTCAACACATGCAAACTCAACAAAACAATTAAGAAAAATAAGTTAGATCGACATGTGTAAAAGAGGGTTAGTAACCAAAAATGAAACTTAACCACAAAAACTTGAAATTAAGTGCAAAGGACAATTGACTAAGTTCCACCGGGCATGCCAAATGTGTGCATGTATATTTTTTTTAATGCTAAATCAAATGAAGCAAGAGCTACCACCTAAAATAGTTCTACAATTTAGCTAAAACAAAGCATAAACACCATCAAGATAGAGAACTAAGCAAGATCTAAACTAACATTATAACTTTGAAAACATGAGATCAAAACTATGCATGCTATTTTAACATCTCTACTCTCCTAGATTACCAAAAATAATGAATGGACCTATTTAGCCCCAATGGAAATCAAAAATTGCTTTGTTTGATCCTTAAAGAATGCAAGAATAGGAAGCTTTATCTCTTAACAATGGTGACCTCTCAAGAAAACAAAAGGCAAGATCTTAGTCTCTTTGCTATATGCTTTGCATTTTCTTTCTTAAGAAGTTTAGGTGTAGGTATAAAGGTAGGAGGAGGGCTCTTTATATAGCCCAAAGGATAAAGGATTCAACACATTCTCATGAATGTGGGATAAAGGTAAAACATGATTAGGAATGGATAAGGTTGCTTTATTAAAGGTAACCTTACTTTAGAAGGGTTTAATTTATGCTTAGCAAGTCATGGAAGTTGCGGGGTGCTTTAATTAATCAAGTGTGATTAACTAGTAGGTATATGTGAGCTTATAGAAGCCAATTAGAGGAATATTAGTATGATTTAGGCTATTAGAAAGTGATTAAATCAATTAAATATTGATTTACTAGTTAAATGAAGGGGAAGACTAATTAATTATTAATTAATTAATCTAGATAGAAGAGATGATTTATTAACGGAAGGTTGTTAATTAGGGTGTTAGTTAGATAGGCGACTTAATCAATTAGCGTATTGTAATTAATTAATGACAACAAGAGGGAATATGAGCGTTTTTGATGATATGTCGTCGATTTGTGAGAAAGGGGATAATTAGCGCAATTTAAGTATTTAAATTGCTTGGGCATAATTATAGGTGTCTACAGAAATCTGATATATAGAGAGTTATATGATTTTCTCAGGTGGTCACTCAGAGAATGGGCTTCTCCCCAGATTTTCCTGTGAAATTTTTAGTTTTCTAGGATTATTTAAAATCTTCCAACCCTTTGCATGAAAAATTCATGCAATATATAGCATTCAATCTCCTTCAAGCCTTCTTTCCCAAGAAAAGAATATGCCAAAGGATCAAATTTGTTACAAAAATTCCTCATGATTCGTAGACAGGGACATTTAACAGAACACATCCAAATAGTTTCCAGTTGTCTCAAAAAGAGATGAATAATTGCAAAATTTACATCATTATCCATTGTGGGGGCACATTTTTCATCTTCAAAGAATTCAAACCCCATTCCTTTCATTATTTCATCCTTATCCCTCCAAAATTTGACTTTGTAACTTTTGGATCTGATATTTCACGTTTTTAGACAGATTAGGGCAAAAATTCATTTCAAAAACATCTTTGATCTTCAAATTGATCCTCAAAACCGGTTACATTGGTCCTTGCAGGCACAAACGACACAAATTTGTCAAAAATTCGATGAAAATTGATGTAAAAAATGCATCTCCAAACTTCCTAGAGCATTCTAGGGAAAAAATGGCGGTAGAGCAAAAATCGATGCATAACTACTGTTGATTTGACATTCAATTTTTAATATCCACCCTCCACGTGGAGAAAAACCATTGGAGACGGGCTTTGGAGGTGCATTTTTCCATTTTCCATTTTTAAAAAGAAACAGTCACATGGCGAGATTTGATTCGGCACAGGCACGGGTTTCACATTTTTACCCTTTTGACCTTTTTATTTTGAGTAGCCACGTGGCGCCATTCCATTAGATGTTGACCTAGGAGCTTCATTTTACCTTTTAAAATTTTCAGGAAAAATTGGAAAATTTTGATATTTTTCCCCGCACCTCCACCTCATGAAAATGGGCCTGACACGTGTCCCAAAGTAGGCCCCATTGGAATCACAGACCAATTCTACACATTTCCACCTAATTTGGAAAAAGGAAAATTTTCCAAATTATCCTCACGGAGCTGCACCTTCGATTCTGTCCCTAACACGCAACGATTGCTGATTCACTGTGGGCTTGTGTTCCTCCTTTTAATTTCATACCTTTATGCCAAAAAATGGGAAAAAATCTCAATTTTTCCCCAAGGCCCAAAGTTCCACCTCTGACCCTACCATGTGTCTCTTTGTGATTCATTGCAGGCCCTAGGCATTTTCTTTACACTTTAACTCTTTTTCCAAAATGTCTTAAGGCACAAAAATACCCATTGCTACTCATCCAATCAAAAGAGGACACATCATCATTTTAAGGCAAAATTTAGAAATTTTCTATACCACTTAAATTCAAGAAAATTAGCACTTGGCGGGGCCATGAGGCAATTTGAAACTTTTAGCCAAAGTAGCTAAAAAAGAACAAGTTCTCAAAATGACATGTCACTCCTCCTCCAATCAAAACATGCCATGTAAGCAACATTAGAACTAATCAGAGTAAAGCGGAGCCATGGGACCAAATTCACCCTTTTGCCAAAAAAGAAAAAAGTGATAACTTAAAAAAAATTTCCACCGTCCCTCGGCCAATTAGAACAAGCCATGTTGCTGATGAACACTGAAGAAGAAATTGATGAGAAAATGATGCCCGTTTGACCATAAAAACATAGAAAATGCCAGGGATTCCTTAGAATTCAAAATTGTCACTAAGGATGACAAATTTCTCAAAATTGAATCAACTAAAACATGTTTTCAAAGCATTTTTTATCATGGAATTGGATTTTCAATGGCATACAAGTGTAAATTGATCAATTTTAAACTTCCACAATCAGGCAAAAAGAAAAAATGGCAGAGCCCGTAGATTTTATAATAATTAGGGCACACATGTAGATTTCTTTCAAATTGGGGAAAAACAACAAGTTTGTGAGCATTTCAAGGCATTCGAATGGAGGGAAAAGTTACATACCACCAATTTGAGAGAAAAATGTTTCAGAGCACGTAGAATAAAGGAAAAATTTAGGGCAAAATGGTGCAAGCTCAAAAATGGCACCAACATCGGCTATTGCTTAGAGGTGGGCACTCCTAGCGAGTGCCACAAGAACAAAAAAAGTAGGCCAAGTGCCAAAAATAACCATTTGGCAACGGAGTAAAAAATACAAGGTAGAAAAACCAGACCCAATTGACAAAAAATAGCTGCCAAGAACAGGGTAAACCACAAACCAACAAAAACAACAAAAAAAGAGCCAAAAAACAAAGAATATACACTATACATGTTGTGCATACCTAAAATTTGGGGATTAATCCAAGAAATTCTTCAGATGCCTACCATTAATAGACAGTTCAAGTAATTCCCCATCTAAGTCCTTGAGAAAAAAGGTATTTTCACCAATTCTGATATCAATGGAGTAAGGGCCCATCCACAATGCATCAAATTTACCATGTTTTCCCTTATCTTCATGCCTGCTATCCCACGAAAAAACTAGATCTCCAACATTGAAAGCCCTAGGAGTGACCTTCTTGTCAAACAACCTCTTCAACTTCTCTCTAAATCTGACATGCCTTTGGTGGGATGCTCTTCTTTCTTCATCCAGCTCAACAATCTGATTAATCCTTGCTTCATATGGACTGACCTCTTGATCTTCAATTTGTTGAACAAACTGAAATGAAGATAATTATAGATGTAAGGGAAACAGAGCTTGAGTTCCATACACCAACTCAAATGGGCTCTTACCAGTAGCTCTTTTGGCAGTGATTCTATCAGCCCAAACTGCAAATTTCAGTTGTTCACCCCATTTTCTCTTGTTCAACTCCAAGGTTCTCCTAATGATCTTCAACAAGTTCTTATTGCTAGACTCAACTTGTCCATTCCCTTAAGGGTTATAGTTTGAAGCATAAGTCAGATTTGTTCCATACTCCTTGCACATTGCCATCAAGGGCTTATCTCTGAAACACATGGCATTATCAGCAACAATCTTGACTGGCACACCAAATCTACATATGATATGATTCAACAAGAAGTCCATAACAACTTGGTGTGTTGATTTCTTGGTGGGGATTGCTTCTACCCACTTGGTGAAGTAATCTATGGCTACAAGAATCCACTTATGTCTAGAACTATAAGGGTCTGAAATCTCACCAATGAAGTCTATTCCCCATTGTTTGAAAGGAGCTTCAATTGATACATACTACAAAGGAAGGGAGCCTGAATCTTTTATTCTTCTAGAGAAATGCTGGCAGCTTTCACATTTTCTAACCAGCAGGGTTGCATCTTTGAAGAGAGTAGGCCACCAATAACCAGCTCTCAAAATTTTGTGTGTTGTAACCCTTCCAGCAAAGTGTCCTCCACAAACTCCCCCATGGAAATCAGCAACTATTTTGGGAGCTTCATCTTTAGTTATACATTTCAAGAGGACACCTTTAGGGTTCTTCCAAGCCAACCCAAAGTCAGTGATGATGTATTTTTGAGAAGCCAGCTTGAGGGATCTTTTCTAATTTTTATTCAAATGATCAGGGAAGCATAGGTGTTTGAGGTAAAAGATTACATCCTTGTACCACTTAGAACTTACCAACTTCTCAAGAACATCTTCCCTTTCTTCCTCTACTTCATTCACTTCCACAGTCTGCAAGTTGCTCTCAGCCATGAGCTTAGCAAGACCCAAACCTCTCACCAACTTTGTGGTTTGGATATCCATGTCATATTCCTGTAGTTTGTTCACCCATCTACATCTTTTGCTTGAGATCTACATCTCTGATAAGATGTATTTTACCATGGTGTGGGGAACATAAGCAACAACTTTTGAACTTAAGATATAAGGCCTGAAAACCTTTGTTTCTTTCACCAAGGAAAATGCTTGTTTTTCCATGATTGTGTATTTTAACTCAACAGCTTGTAAAGCCTTGCTAAAGAAGGCAATAGGCCTCTCATCCCCATCTTCATCCTTCTGCAGCAAAACAGATGCAATGGTATTTTCAGAAGCAAAGGAGAAGATTTGGAAAGGCTTCTTGTAATTCGGAGCTGCCAAGACAGGTGCATGTTTCAATGCTTCTTTGATTCCTTCAAAATCCTGAATAGCATCCTCCTCCCATTTGATAACTTGGTCTTTCTTTAACATGCATGTAATAGGAAGAGTCAATTCAGCAAAATTAGACACAAACCTTCTAATGAAATTGATCTGCCCAAAGAAGGATTGGATTCCCTTCTTTGTTCTTGGAATTGGAACCTTGTTGATTGCTTCTACCCTCTCAGGGTCAATCATGACACCAGCCTTTGAAACAATATGACCAAGCAACTTGGCCTTTTGCACCCCAAAATGACACTTCTTTGGATTGAGAGAAATTCCATATTCTCTACATCTGATCAACATTCTTTCCAAGTGCTGCAAGTGATCTTTTCTACTCCTTGAAAACACAGTCACATCATCCTGATAAACTACAATGAAGTCATTTATGTAACCAGCAAAAGCAACATCCATTTCTCTTTGGAAGGTAGCTCCAACATTCATGAGACCAAAAGGCATTCTTACATAGACATATGTTCCCCAAGGAGTGGTAAAGGTAGTTTTAAATCTTTCTGACTCCTTGACAACAACTTGGTTGTAGCCAGAGAAACCATCCAGGGTGGACAACAATTCAGATCCAGTCACTAACTGCAACATGTTTTCCATGTTTGGAAAAGGATAATTGTCTTTCAATGAAGCTCTATTTAGATTTTTGAAGTCTACACAAAGTTCTGATATCTCCATTTTTCTTTCTGACTGGCACAAGGTTTGCAACCCAAGATGAATACCTTGTGGGCTGAATGATCCCTCCCTCCTTCAGTTTCTTCAATTCATCTTGCATCTTCATTGAGAGGAGTGGATTAATTGGCCTCTGATTTTGTCTGAAGGGCTTGGCATTTGTTTCAAGAGGAATCTCATGCTGAAACAAGTCCTCTCTGTATGCTTTCAGCTCTGAATAAGACCAAGCCAGACAGTCCTGATATTTCTTCAATAGTTGAACATAGGACTATTTTTCTTCTTTGTTTAGATTGCTGCCCAACCAAAATTTTCTTGGTTTATCATTAGTTCCCAAGTTATGCTCTTCCACATCCCTTGAGGCAGACATGTTTCTATTGATGATGCAATCAGCATTGTCAAAATTTGACTCAAGTGCAACAAGACCTCTAGGAATGGTGTTAGTTTTCAATTGGATAATATCCTTTCCAAACAAAGTCTCTCTTCCTTCAGTCACACACACCATTGGTTCCCAATCAATATTCTGATCTACAAACTCACCTTGATTTTGTAAGAACCTTTGCACTTGAGCATCATCATTAAACACTTGTCAATGCTTGATGTTGTCAGGGATAGCTGGCCTAGTTAACACTTCAATATTGTACTCACAATAAGGTGAAATGGTGCAATTTCCAAATCTTGACCCCAACACTGCCAACTTGTTTAGTAGCAACATTGAAACTCCTGTCATGATGCACAATGTTGAAGGAATCAAACATCTCAATTAGATCCCAAACTGCATGTTTGTACTGTTTCATCCACTGATTTTTTTAGCATACAGTTTTCTTATTTGTTTGACAACTAGCTCTAAATCTCCTTTTGCAATGATGTCCTTGACACCATACTTCCATGCAATTCTTAGACCCAACAACAAGGCTTCATACTCAGCAATGTTGTTAGTACATTCAAAATTAAGCTTGAAGGAAAAAACAAACTCTTCCAAGCTAGGAGAAATCAGAATTATACCAGCACCATTTCCAAATTTGGAGCAAGCTCCATCAAATAGCAAGGTCCAAGGGGAACCTACCTGTTCAAGGCACTTTGACTAATCCATCTTGTGTTCTTTGCCATCATCAAACCCAACAAAGTTATCAGCATCTACATCAGCAAACAACACCTCATAGGAAGCATTGTTGGGATCTTCAATAAGGTGTAACATCTTCTTTTCTCCATAGAGCTTGACAAGGCTTCCTTCAATGGGAATAGTGGAAAAATACATGTCCATTTGAACAGTCCCACCAACACTTGCAGCCCACTTTCTTGACAATAAGCATACCCCATTTGGCAAGGCAATCAACAATCACAACATCAAGTTTCAAATTCTTACCCGGATAGGCTGCAAGTTGTACCACCAAACCCTTCACACAACCAACTACCGACACTTCTCTTGAGTCCATGGTAGTACACTTTCCATAGGCTGTTGTCACTTTGATATCCAACTCATTCATGACTTCTAGAGGCATGACATTGCATGATGCACCAGAATCAAACATACAATTGTGAAGTAGTCTATCCTTTATGATCAAAGTTGTAAAGAATGGATCAACATTCAATTGGGAATCAACCAAGGATGTCCCCAAGTATACCTCAGGTGTTTCTCCAAGATCCTCTAATGCTGGTGGTGTTTCAAGGTCTGCAATGATTTGAGGAGGAGTTTCAACAATGTTTACATTTCTGCTTGGGGTACTCTTCTCCTCTTTCAATCCCAAGTACTCAAATGCTCTCTTCTTGTGCTCAGGAATCCTAAGCAACTCAATGATTGGAACACTCACTTTGATTTGGCTCAATACCTGGGCTATGTCATATGGAACACTCTTTGGCAAGGCAACATTGGAATGGAGACAAGCAGATTCATTAGATGGCATGGGATTCTTGGCAGCTTGGGCATGAGGAGGACTGAAATTTTTTCCTGGGACAACAGAGCTTTTGGCAGGTGTTTCTCTTCTAGGATATTCTTTGGGAATACTTGTAAGCAAGGGTGTTTTAGGTTTGGCTTGAGGCCCAACTCCCTTAACAACCTTTCTCCTAGTGTTATACTCTTTCTCTTGAGCCACAACAACATTCATTAACAATTGTCTATCTTCCTCTGAAGGGATACCACCATCATACTTCTTAATCATCAAAGCTCTTAAGTATTCAAATTCATTGTTAGGAATCTCAAAATCTTGCACTACATCTACCTCAAGAGTATGAGAGGGAAGAAGGACTTGTACCCATTTGATGCAATCCCAAAAGGTTGCAGTTGTCCTTGCACTTATTACCTCAGTTGATGTTGCTCCTTCTTGTGAGCCTGAAGAACAACCCACCATGCAGATATCATCATCAGTACCATCATCATTATTAGCTTCACCATCTTGCTGGTCCACTTCACATGGAGGATGGGGAAGAAAACACCTATCACACCAATCAATATCAACAACTTCCTCAACAACAGCAACCCTAGCAGTTAGGGGATCAGGTAACACTCTTCCTTCATGTGCTTGAGGATGTCTATTTGCAGACCCCATGGGTCCTTTCCCTCTATCATCAGATCCCTTTGATCACCTCTAGGATGATTGGAAAATCTATCATGGTTTTGTGTTTTTGTTGACCTTGTGAAGTCTACCCAATTCCCTTCTCTGCCTGAGCTAGCTTGTATGAGATTTCTTTGATAGCCCCTACCAAAGTTTTCACAACCTCCTCCAAATCAACACCCTTGCTAGCTTGAGGTTTTTCAGGGTTTATCAACTTTACACCATCTCTCTTGAGAGGTTTCCCAATTTCTTTGATATTGTTTTCAATCTGTAGTGCCATGGTGAAGGCCTACCTCAAATTAGTAGGGTTTTTGTCTCTTAAGTAGTAGGTTGCCTTCTTATCAAATGCATCTACATATTTGATCAAGCATGACTCATCACATGGCCTCAAATTAATAGGTAGCCTTCTCAAAGTTTTGTTAAACCTTGTGTTGAAGTCATGAACTGATTCATTGGGGTTCTTCTTGATATTTTCAAACTCAGACAAGAGAAACCTAGGATCAGTCTTATCACCATATTGCAACCTAAATGCATTGTTCATTTCAGTCCAAGAGTCAATAGAATTATCAGGCAGAGCCTTGTACCAATCCCTTGCATCCTCTTCTAGTGTATGAATGAACAATTTAACATACACATCTTCATGCTCAATTCAAAGTCCTCCATCATGTTAACAAAAAGTTTTAGGTGTTGATCACTAGTTATTGCATTGTTACCTTGGAATTTTGGCAATCTATTTCTGACATCTTGAGGGACAACATTTGGATAACCATTCATTCCTCTAAAATTTATAGGACCAAAGGTGTTAACAACAAATGGAGGTCTAGGGGGAGGCTGAGCCATATTATTTTGAGGTGGTGATCTTGGAGGAGAAACAAAATGATGAGGAGTGAGAGGTCTTTGGGGAATAGAAATGTAATCTTCAAAATGGATATCCCCTATAGGATCAGCTTCTTGATAAACTCTAGCAGATTTGGAAAAAACAGGGGTAAAATGAGGAGAAATATTTTCAAAGACAAATGAAGGTCCCTCTCTAGATGGAGAATGCAAATTTTCAGGAGGACTATCTGATTCAGATTTACCTGAAGAAGAACTGTAGTCCTCAATGACAGGCTGATTAATCTCAAGTTCAACAAAGGTAACCTCCTTCCTTGAGCTCTACTCTCCAACCACCTTCCAAACTCTTCTCCCTTCTAACTTTGAGTTCCTTGAATCTGAAAACAACTTCTTAGTAGAGTCTCTAATGAAGAGAGATCTTCTTCCTTCCAAGTTTTGTAGAGATTAGCAACACCAAAAAACAAATGACAGAAAGCTAAGACACTGGTATTTATCAAGATCAAAACAACATGGAGTCGCCACTAAGGACTTTCACCCTAGTTGTGCAAATGCACTAAAATACTCTGTCAAATACCTATCAGCACTGAAAATCTTGCCAAACATTTATAGATCAGACCTTCCTTTTCTTGAATCTATCAACCACAAATGCAAATGAAGTGCAACTACTGCTAGAAACTGATAAAATTGTAGACAGAGTTTGAAACCTTTGCATACACCTTGCAAATCTGAGTATAGAATGATGCTTTAACAATATATTTGCAGATAGAACTTGCAAGAGACATTACCAGGGTTTGATATGCATTCAAATATTTCAAATATGTATGCACATGGATCAGATTGAACTAAGAATGTCCCCGGCAATGGAACCACTGGTGTTGGTACCCAAATTTGTTCTCCTTTTCAGTCTGAGTAGCATCAAAGATATGGCATGAAGCTTGAAGATAAATGGATCATGGTGTGTGTCATTTTGTAGCTGGGGATATGATCTAACTGGCACTCAGATTTGTGGAGAGATGGATAGCACTCAAATAGGACTTGATCTTGTCCTAACTATTTTAGGTTGTGCCTTTCAACCAAGGTAAGAGAACCTATTTTGTAACCCTCAAATGGTGAAGGAGATGAAGATATCCCTCAATTTGTACAAATAGTATGAAAATGGGCCTTGGGAAAATATGATCAACACTCCAAATCTAACTTTCACAAGTTGTCACTTCTAGATTATGGAGATACTTTCAATGCAAGACAAGGGTTACTGAAGACATTTTGAAATCCTGATCTGTTCTGCATACTTTAGCAACTGGATTTTGATCTTCTGTGGGTATACAGGTCAAAACAGGGGTAAAATAGGGTAGGATTAGTTGTTTTGAATGATTTTTTGGGTGGGAGTTTAGACAAGACAAACCAAGGTCCGCCAGACTCTTTGAGGATTTCAGCAAAATATGGAGAAACTTAACAACAGAAAGTATCAAAATGGTTAATCATCCCTTCAACCAGGATATGTGCATCAAATGGAGGCCCAGATCTACACTTTTCCACACAATATTTGATCATCTATCACAAAATCTTGAGTTAGAATGAACCAATGAAGCATTTAGCAATCACTATTTAATCATGACCTAAGGTGCACCCAAAGGTTTACAAACAATCTCTGAAGTCAAGGAAGGTAAAGTGATTTTAAATTTGTTTATCTCTTTATCAGATGAAAGCTCTTCTGAATGTGAGATTGCAAATGCCACTAAACTATCACAAGAAATGAGACCATGTATGATCAAGAGATATTTTAAACACAAGACTGCAACAGGAAACAAGAAACACAAATTTGAAATGCATTCTGAAATGTAAGCATTCACATATTTTTCCCAAAGACAACACAGAATAACTCAAAAATGATCAGATTTATCAGCAGGGGAATGTTTTGAAAAACAATCTCAGAGCTTGTTAATGGCTATACATGTGCAACCAACTTAACATGATTTGAAATCTGATACAGAGAGAGTTACATGAGTTTCTCAAGTGGTCACTCAGAGAATGGGCTTCTTCCCAGATTTTCCCATGAAATTTTTAGTTTTCCAGGATTTTTTAAACTCTTCCAACCCTTTGCATGACAAATTCATGCAATATATAGCTTTCAATCTCCTTCAAGCCTTCTTTCCCAAGAAAAGAATATGCCAAAGGATCAAATTTGTTACAAAAATTCCTCATGATTCGCAGACAGGGACGTTTAACAGAACACGTCCAAAAAAGTTGCCAGTTGTCTCAAAAAGAGATGAATCATTGCAAAATTCACATCATTATCCATTATGGAGGCACATTTTTCATCTTCAAAGCATGCAGACCCCCTTCCTTTCATTATTTCATCCTTATCCCTCCAAAATTTGACTCTGCAACTTTTGGATTTGATATTTTACGTTTTTGGATGG
The DNA here is from genome assembly GCA_019776745.2 of Taxus chinensis. Taxonomy (NCBI): domain Eukaryota; kingdom Viridiplantae; phylum Streptophyta; class Pinopsida; order Cupressales; family Taxaceae; genus Taxus; species Taxus chinensis. The sequence continues at coordinate 619,448,905 of CM034149.1, read as the reverse complement.
GTTAGGGAAAAAATTCATTTCAAAAACATCTCTGATCTTCAAATTGATCCTCAAAACCGATTGCATTGGTCCTTGTAGGCACAAACAACACAAATTTGTCAAAAATTTGATGAAAATTGATGCAAAAAATGCATCTCCAAACTTCCTGGAGCGTTCTAGGGCAAAAAATGGCAGCAGAGCAAAAAATGATGCACAACTACCATTGATTTGACATTCAACTTTTAATCTATGCCCTCCACGTGGAGAAAAACCATTGGAGATGGGCTTTGGAGGCACCTTTTTCCATTTTGCATTTTTAAAAAGAAACGTCCATGTGGTGAGATTTGATTCGGCATGGGCATGGGTTTCACATTTTTACCCTTTTGACCTTTTTATTCTGAGCGGCCACGTGGCACCATTCCATTGGATGTGGACCTAGGAGCTTCATTTTACCTTTTTAAATTTTCAGGAAAAATTGGAAAATTTTGATATTTTTCCCCACACCTCCACCTCATGAAAATGGGCATGACACGTGTCCCAAAGTGGGCCCCATTGGAATCACGGACCGATTCTACACATTTCCACCTTTTTTGGAAAAAGGAAATTTTTTCCAAATTATCCCCATAGGACCCGCACCTCTGATTTTGTCCCTAGACATGTGTCATTCTGATTCCCTACAAGCTTGTGTTCCTCCTTTTAATTTTATACCTTTATGCCAAAAAATGGGAAAAAATCTCAATTTTTCCCCCGAGGCCCGAAGTTCCACCTTTGACCTTGCCACGTGTCTCTCTATGATTCATTGCGGGCCCTAGGCATTTTCTTTGCACTTTAACTCTTTTTCCAAAATTCCTTAAGGCACAAAAAGACCCACTACTTCTCATCCAATCAAAAGAGGACACATCATCATTTTCAGGACAAAATTTAGAAATTTTCTCCACCGCTTGAATTCAGGAAGATTAGCACTTGGCGGGGCCACAAGGCAATTTGAAACTTTTAGCCAAAGTAGCTAAAAAAGAACAAGTTCTCAAAAGACCCACCGCTCCTCCTCCAATCAAAACACACCACGTAAGCAACATTAGAACCAATCAGAGTAAAGCGGAGCCATGGGACCAAATTCACCCTTTTGCCAAAAAAGCAAAAAGTGATAAGTTAAAACAATTTTCTGCCATCCCTTGGCCAATTAGAACAAGCCACATTGCCGATGAATGCTGAAGAAGAAATTGACAGGAAAATGACGCCCGTCTGACCGTCAAAACACAGAAAATGCCAGGGATGCCTTAGAATTCAATTTTTTTGCTAAGGACGACAAATTTCTCGAAATTAAACCAACTGAAACATGTTTTTAAAGAATTTTTTATCATGGAATTGGATTTTCAATGGCATACAAGTGCAAATCAATCAATTTTAAACTTCCACGATCGGGAAAAAAGGAAAAATGGTAGAGCCCACAGATTTTGGAAAAATTAGGGCACAAAACAGGGCACACATGCAGATTTCTTTCAAATTGGGGCAAAACAACAAGTTTGTGAGCATTTCAAGGCATTCGACTGGAGGGAAAAGTTGTAGACCACCAATTTGAGAGAAAAACATTTCAGAGCACGCAGAATGAAGGAAAAATTTAGGGCAAAATGGTGCAAGCTCAAAAATGGCACCAACATGTGTGCACCCTTGTAACATAGTAGCAAATTGGCTTTCCCTACAATCAGAATCCGTGATTCCTTTTGCGTGTCACAATATTTCACACATATGCACATGATTCAGTAGCATCTTCTATGCTCCTTATAGTCTAGAAGATGAAGAGACATCTCCATGTAAATATTCTGGGGTTGGTGCAGACCTTGCCCACCTAAACTAGCACCTCCTATGTTTCCCCTGGCCTTTAGTTTCACCAGATCCGACCGGAACTAGAGCTACCAATGCCTCCTGATCCCAAACCTGTAGCTTGATGTCAGACTAGAATATGTAATTACCTGTGTCCCAATAGTAGAACTAAACTGTACTTCTGACAGTCTATGATGTGATTACCACTACCAGAAGTTAGTCCAAAAATCAGTGTCGCCTGATATTTTGTGCTAATGATACACACAAAAAGGTACTCCCATATCACAATGAATTCATTTGTGCTGCCGTCGATTTATGCCTCTTATAAGAATTTCTCCTACTCTCTCACTGCTTGAATTAGCTTGTTGAATACTTTGTTATACTAGATGCTAGAAAACCAAGTACAAGGGCAAGGTTGTCTAGGTGGATTCAGATACGCGCCCATGGCCCAGGTTATCTTTGCTGGCATGCACTTCTACGTGAGGCCGATGAGGGTTCCCTATCATGTTTTCCCAAATGGGGGAGTTCCTGAGGCTTGGGTTCTAGGTCTTTTGCGTGAACTTTAACTCCTTCCTGAACTATCTTTCTCCACAACGCCATTTTCTCTACAACCTACCGTTGCTTCTATACCTCCCTCTCATGTGCCTCATTATACTTAAGTTTGCCTTTCCACTCTCTACCTTTCTCCTGCTAGGTCTTCCATATTTCATCAAACCTACTCCTTCCCCTCACACATGGTGAGATTTAGTTAGCCATCAGTTTACTCTCCCAATTCAAAGTTACCATCAGGATCTTGATCACTAGTGGAATGCCTTGCATGTTAAGTTCCCCTTGGATATTGTAAAAACTAGAATTCAGCTACCTCTAGGACATGAATAAGTGGAAACTGAGTACTCTAAGATATAACTGTTCAAAACACCATGGAACCACGTATCCACAACTTGAGTCCAAATAAGATCAACATCATAAAGGTCCTAAAATTCTTCCTACATCTATACAAGTGTGTGATACCTCCAATTCCACTTAGATGCATACAGCAATCATCCACTCATACAATTCTATTAGAAAGATAGTGAAGAAGCTCTCATATAAACTGTCATACAGGTTCTATTCCACCCACATGCGTGCGTTAAACTCATATCCAATGTTGAACCACCATGTACGTATTCTTCTTCCAGATCGTGTATCCACTCCTTAGCACTTGCTAAGGTCAATCAGTATGTATTCATTGTGAACCATCCTGAAAGCAACTGAAAAAGAGGGTCCCGACAATGGAACCAATGATGCAGCCTAGAATTTAGCAATATAATCCCAGGCGCGCTAACACATCACTCAACCTAGACTGAGCACTCACCTGAAGCGCAAAAAGGTATCTAGGCCCCTCTTTAGGGTTGCTATTGTAGGATATGTTAGCATGATGAAGACTTTAATCATTCAGATCTATAGCTAATATATCTTTCAAACAATGCATATTTAGACCTAGATCTAGAAAATAACAACATTAAAGGATAACCATAATGAAATCAAGAGTGCAATACTGAATTATAACCATGATAACACCTTGTTTTTAGTCCCTAATCTCCATTATATTAATTGTAATAAATACACAGAAGCTTCATTACAATAACAATAGTATACGCTCATGTGCGTAACAGATCTAACAACATAATCTCACTATACCCTAGTTCTCACACGTATATCTATGTTCTCTCTGCTACATAGTTTAATACATATTTATAAGGGTGGGGACTTGCCCTTCACCGCTTATCTAATCCTGAAATAGGTCACATGCTATTATTAGCCATGCATTGTTACAAAAATAGGCTTACATACAAGAATGCTAACAATAGATCTCTCTTTGTCAACTATCAGTTCAGTAGATCTATTCTCATCCTATATCCATGCAAATTTATTTGTATTTGATCCTAAAAAATAGCCAATACATGTCGCGCAAGTCTTTGACTAGTTTGTGTGCTCCGCTTGCTGTCTCGAAAAATAGGTCCTCATTGTGAAAATGGCTAAGTCCTGAATTTCTCTCTCTTCTTCACATGTGTTTGCTTTCTGATACTTCTGCACCTTTGAATTTTCTCTGCTCTCTTACATGAACCTTTTGTATGCCTTTTGCTAAGTTCCATATTCTTACTGACCAACAATAGTTTCACGCTTGCACAATTATGAAGAAAATAGAAAGGAAAATGTTCAAAAAATGAACTCAAAAAATGTCTATTTATAGTGCTTTGCAGCAAACAAATCCAATTGCCACTTTCTTTGGCATGTGAATTTAAGAAGATATGCGCATGAATTTACATTGTATTGGATCAAATGGATAATTAATGGCTAAAAAAATTTAAATACTCCAAAAGGCAGACATATTTCCAATGTGGCATGTACTTTCAAATGGCACATGTATGTTCAAATGACACATTTTACATTGTTTGATTTAATGGATAATTAATATTGAGGCAACTGTAATATTAATTATCATTTTTCCTTATGAAAATTTTCTCTTGAATAGTGCATTTAGTGGAGCTTGAAGGTTTGAATGTTAGTGATATTAGATTTATTTAGTTATGTATACATTATAAAGGAAGAATTTACATACAAAATAGAGCAAGCTGATTTTTTTTATTATAGGTAAAAGAGGGCTAAGGGGAACCTACCCCATTTAAAAGGTGGAGAAAAATATAATACATTGAGGAAAAAATGAATATTCCTCTTCCAGTTGCACAGTACAACCAAAAGAATAGAAACATCAAACTAACAACAACAAGACAAAAACTAGCAGACTATCTCAACATTGAGACACCTTCCCTTTGGATCTTAACTGCATCTTTAGGGGAGATATAGTCCCTTTATTTTTCCTACTCACAAGTTTCAAGATACTGTATAATTGGATCTATTTCTTTTACAGAATTACCTGGATCCTACAATCACATACTGTCTGGGGAAATTCTTGTCATTAAAATTTTTTCATGTTTACCTCCATACAGGCTGTAGATATAATTCTTACTAATTTATTGCACTTGCTTACCAATTCAGTTTTGTTTCTTATGGTTTCTTTGGATATCACCAATTAACTAACATAAGAATATGGTAGCTATCTTTTACAACCAGCTTGGGTTCCAGAGACATTCTTATATTGTTCCATCATGAAAATTTGGAAAACTTGGATATGTATGATGTTGTCTAACAAATTTTGGCCCAATGCACAACATCCGTGGACAAGAGACTAGCAATTGTTCTGCACCTAAAGTTAGGCCCTTCATAGTACTACTATTGTGCATCCAAATTATAGCCTCAACTGTTACCGTTGAAATCAGTGGCAAAGGTATTTATCAGAAGTCTCTACATATACCAACATTTTAGCATATGTTGTGTGCTCAACATCTTCAACATTTGGGTTAAGAACCATGATTTCATATTCCCTATAGATTATCACCGATGACAAAATCAAAAAGCTAATATCATATTACCAAAATTGGAGCGGTAAATATGGTAGACGAATCCGCATTTGCTTTACATTTAAGGTATCTGAAACCAAGGTTGGTCATACTACACATGTAACCATGGATCTTTACATGTACAATGACATAATGACGATAAAAATTCCCAAATATTCCCAAAGAGATAATATCCCTAATCTGAAGCTATCAGTGCTACAAGAAATCTTTGATAAAACCCCTGACACTAAAGAATTATAACTAGCCAACCTTCTATAAAGAGACCCCATGTACATTCGTTACCCACTAAACACATGAATTGCATTTGAAACTGATGTGGACAATAGTTGGAAGAATCAAGCATGTCAAACCATTTCTCTGAGAAACATATCTGCATGGATGTTCACTTTCTCATCACTTGACCAAACCTGATGTTTTATGATTGAGCAAGATAAACGGAAGTCTCTGAGACATGGCTAGACATGGTGAGTAAAATTGTATTATATTATGAGAGAACAAATTAGAAAGCTATATCATATGTAGATACATTTTTGAAATATAAGTGTCACAATCAACCTCTAACCTTCAGGTATCTCCAATGGATTGTCATACTGAAAATGGATATACAGAGTGTTTTATTAATTTTTATTTGTGTATAAGGATCACCAAAGCAAGACTTAAGTTAGACTGGAACAATCGGCTAGTGAGATTTGCTCATGGTGCTGAAAAAGGATAACCATATCTTCATTATGACTAGAATAACCCACATGGGATAGTGTTGTATAGGGACGTGAATGCAGTTCTAATGAGTCCTCTCTATCCTAGGATTATAATTTTCTCAACGGGTAAATTTGCTTAGAATTTGGCATTTAGCAAGTGACCATTTCCTCAGCTTTAACATCCACACCTCTACTTCATGTTAACTGGGTACCATTTGTTACATTGACCCTTAAAATATGCATAGAACAGTCAAGGCTGATTTTTTTAAAGGGGAAAAATCTGATGTATATAGTTACGAGCATTTTGTTCCTTCTCCACTTTCCCAAGAGGAATGTTTTCATAACTCAAATCTAAATCAATCCACTTCTGATACTAGTAGTAGTACACTCTTATGTCGCTACCTACTCTAATTGTATAAGGATCTACAAGAAAAATAGTTGGAGAAAGCTCATTTTGATATAAGGAATAGTATACATTGGATGGAGAGAAGCGTGTGTAGTTCAAACTAAGATAAACTTAATTATAGATATAATTATAGGTAAATGAAAAGAATAATATGATTATTGGATTTTTTGTTCTCTTTAAATGATTTTCTTGCATGATCCCAGGTCATGTTGACATGGAAAATCCATAAATGTAGGTCTAATATTAATCTTGTGATGGATTTCCACCTGGTTGGAGGATTGAAACTAATATAACAAATCAAAGGTATACTAGTTGATTATTGTATTAATTTTGTGAATTTAAGGATGGCAGTATTTGGGGATTGAAGTGAAATTTGTAACCAATTTTTTAAATTTGTTAGTACTTGAACAATAAGTGCAACTAGCTTCGTGGATGTTAAAATTTCTTCTTAGTTATAATATTGAACTCTTACGTGACTTCAAATTGGTGTGGGTATATATAGTAACTTGAATCAACATTTTTCTATTCCAGGTAGCCAGTCAGTAGTTGGTTGCGTAATTGACATTGTATTCAAGTATCATGTATAATAATACAAAATTGTTATCTTGAAGTGATTATGGCATCGTATTTATTTCTTTGTTTTGTCACAAGGTAACTCTCCACTTTTCAGCCACATGTAAAAAATGTGTTCCCTACACTTTTCAGAATGAAGGCACTCCATTATGTAATATGGGTCCCCTCCCACATTTATCAAATCCTAATAAATAAAATAACTTATACCATTCGGTGTTCACATTGCACTGTACACAAGCAATTACTAGTATACATATTATAAAGGAAGAATCTTGAGTTTATTTAGTTATATATATAGTATAAAGGAATAATATTTAGTTTACTATATACAGCCACATGGTAAACTTTATTGCTATTAGGATGCGCGTAATATATTATTTCTGAGCTTAGTGGTCACTATCATTTAACAATGTAACTGAATGATATTTTAAACTTAACATTTTCTAGCTTATGACACAGCATAATATTTGGATCTTAGTGGTCTCTCGGTTTCAACAAATGAAAGTAAGATTATAGTTGGATCTTAGAGGTCACTACAATTTAACAAATTAAATCAATGTAGTCTGAGCTTAGTGGATGCTAGGTATTTGAACAATATAATATTTCTGACCTAAAGAGTCACTACCATTTAACAAGCTAAAGAAAGACATATTGAGTTTAGTTTCTGCTAGTATATTTAGTTACTGAATGTTATTTTGAACTTTTTTTCCTCTATCTTATCACACAACATAATATTTGGATCTTAGAGGTATTTTAGGTTTCAACAAAATAAATTAATATATTTTAAGGTTAGCGGTCAGGTAGGTTATGCCAAAACATAATATTTGGATCTTAGTGGTAACTCGGATTTACAAAATTTAAATCAACAGAGTTTGATCTTAGCGGCTGCTAGGTATTTAAATAATATAATATTTTGAGCTAAACAGTCATTATCATTTAGTAAACAAATCTACTTTATATCAAGTTACTGAATAATATTTTGAAATTAACGTCTGACCCCTAGATTATGACACAACATAATATTTCGATATTAGCGGTCTCTAGAGGTTTCAACAAAAGAATAATATGCTTATTGGGTTTGTGTTCTCTTTAAATGTTTTTACTATCATGATCCCAGGTCATGTTGACATAGAAAATCATAAACGTATGTCCAATATTAATGTTATGATGAAATTCCACCTGGTTGGAGGATTGAACTAATATAACAAAAAAAGGTATAGTAGTTGATTATTGCATTGATTTTGTGAAGTCAAGAATGACAGTAGTTTGGGGATTGAAGTGACATTTGTAAACTATTTTATAAATTTGTTACTACTCGAATAGAAGTGCAACTATCCTCGTGGATGTTAACAATATATTCTTAGTTATAGGATTAAAATCTTGCGTGGACTTGAGATTGGTGTGGGTATATATATATATTAAATTGAATCAAGATTGTTTCTGTTCCAAGTAATAGTCAACAATTGGTTGCTTAATTACATTTCTTTTCAATGCAAAATGAACACTCTTGTTCAACTATAATAGGTAGGGCTCCTTTTCTAGGTTCCTAAAAGTAGTTATTTCCATTTTAATAAGCACATTGAAATAATAACACAACATACTCATTGATGTGCAATAAACACCAAAATTTGTTAATCTTGGTCATGATACAAGAGATTTAAGTAAAGGGGTAAATACTGCATAGGAAGTTCTATTGCCAACATTTAATGAAAAAAGTTATTTGGGATTTTTGGGAGTCGGTACACACAGTCCAAGGCATGGTCATGTAAAATTAGTCTGATTTTTTTACATCTATAGGATCCTCTTGATAACCTCACAGTCCCCTGGTCATTTCAAACCACATGAAAGGTACTCAAAAGTTGTGCACATGCATCTACACTTGGAGCAAGAAGAAAGGAGGATTCAAGACTAATGTCACTTAAACAAAATAACCCATCATAAATACTATTCTCTACTATAATATTTGGATCTTAGTGAGTCACTGGGATTTAAAAAATTAAATCAACTTAGTTTGAACTTAGCAGCCATTACGTATTTAGACAATATAATATGTTGAGCTAAAGAGTCATTAGCATTTAACAAATTAAATAAGGAAATATTGATTTTAGTTTTTGCATTAGGTTATGTTTAAACACAACCTAACAAATGATATTGCAATATTCAAAGTTGTACTAGGTTTTAAAAAATTAAGGTAAGATATTTTGATCTTAGAGACCTCTAAGTTGATGACCCTCATTAACTTTGGAGTATTGTATGGCACACAAGATATGTACAAATTAGTTGAATTCATTGTATGATTTTAATATTTTAAATTAAGATATTTCAAGCTTAGCCTACCACTAGGTTATGCCAGGACATGATATTTTGAACTTACCTACCGTGAGGTTAAATAATTCAAGTTCAGTTTTCATTATTATTTAATAAAGTTAATTTATGTTTTTTTAGCTTAGCATCCACTAACTTATGAGGCAACACAACCTAAAAAATTATATTTCAATCTAATAAGCTGATAGGTTTTAACAAACAAGAGCCACATGTCGTGTCCAAGTATCGCTCACTTCTATAGTTTAATGTTTTACGACCTTAGCATAATGTTGAATAATTTTTATTATAATCTATAGAGGTTGACTAAGAAAAAATTTATATGCATGAAAGCAGTAACTAATGAATTACCCATTGAGACTTCCTCAATCTATGGAGTTTGGTCTAGAGGAAAGTTTGATAAGTTGAAGTTTGTTTGCCTTAACTGGAATTGAATTGTAACAGATTAGAGGACGAAAATTGTATTTATTTGAAATTATGTGTTAGTTACTACAAATTTATTTTTATGATTGTACTAATTAATATGTTGTTTCTTGAATAAAAAATATTGAGCCAACTATGTTTATAAAACCACATTTAATGTCTTTTACACATACTAGATCAATTAGCATTTCACAAAAATTCATTTCCTACATGCATTGATTGAGATAAATGACTACAATGCTTAAGTTATAACACTTGACATATCAGTTATTGGACAAAACATTCCATTAGTTTTCATAACATATGTTTTCTTACAAAGCACTCACATGGTGGAAGTATTGGAACACAAGGATTTTTGGAGGAAATTTTGGACTTAAGGATCTACTCCCCAAGGTCAACATATGTTTTCTAGCTTAGCTATTCAAAACAATATTTTAACCCTTGAGAATATGAGAAAGAATAGAATTCATAATTGGACCTTAAGCACTATCTTTAAAGATTACTGACAGAACATAACTTAACAGAGTTTTATATATTTGATCTAATAAGTTGCTAGGTTTTACCCATAGACAAGGGTAATAATTGTGCGGAAGCATCGTTGCAAATTCTAAGGGCTAAAGGTAATAGATTTTGATAAGTGTGGGAGAGGGGAGATGATATCCCCAATGTTATTAGATCTCATTAATAACATTAATGTACTAATGTATGGGTAGATATTTTCACTCGTTGGGATGTCATCCTTGTTCTTATGGTTATTCAAGACCCTATGGCACGTGTAGGATATATAGCGGGACTTGTGTTAATTTTTCAAGTTAAGATTCATTTTGGCCATTGTTTCTTCAATTTTCATTGTCAATTGACTAAAACCATGGGAGGTTGTCATTTGAGAATGAATCCCACAAGATATGTTAGTTCCCTGAAGGAAAACCCCTCCTATGGTGGTACATTCTAAAAAATAGAGGATTGTTGGAATTTCATCTCAAAAATCATAGGGTCTGATCCTTATCTTACATTGGAGTTTTTAGAAGTCATGGAACAATGGTACCTATGGTGAATACGTGTTCATGGAAATTTAGGTTTTGGATGATTCAATGGCACAAATGATTGGAGATGGATATGGAGGGCTTACAAGATTTCAAAGTACCACACCTAGATGTATCAGTTATTGGACGAAATTCATACTTCATTTTGTGGTAAAGAAAATAGTTTATCTTCTTGTAGATGGTATAGCTAGATTCTGCATCCCTGGATATTTGGAGTATGGTCTACCTCCGCCTTATTAATTAGGATTACTCTTGAAGGGAAATTATAGATTAAGGATATATACAACACCAATCTTAACTATGTTTAATATGTTTAGGCATAATATTGTTATGAGACTTCCTTTTTTCTTTTTTATATTGCTCCTTGCGTGGGTGAATGATCCTTACAATAGGGGAATATTGAAACCATTACACCATGGTCTTAATTATTTTGATTTTTAGATAATGAGCTAAACCATCAGTGGTAAAGAAAGTGTAGAGCCCAAATATGGGGGATTCAGATAGAAATTGCCAATCTTGCTGACTATATGAATATACTGAGGAGAAATAAGAGTATGTCTTCTTAGGGAAAGGAAAATCTTAAGATACTGGGAGCTGCGAGTATCTGTAATGGTTGATATGAAAGGGGATCTCTTATAGAGAGAGATTAGAGTAGAGGATGCTAGATTGGAATGTGACTTTTGATAAAATTGATCTCAGGGTGAGGCAGGTAGAAAGGGATGTGGAGACCTTAGTTTAAGTTGGAATGGATATAGCAAGACAATGTACACGTGCATTGCATCATATGGTGGGATCTGGATAAAATTTGTGTCTCCAAAAAATCTATCACAACAGATATGGCTGAGATAAATTTCTTCAATTTTGGAGTTGTAGGGGCATGTGGCCAAGCTAGAGCCATGGGAAAAAAATTTTACATGTTGTTATTTGAGAACATGAGCCCACGAAGCTATGGTTCCTTGAAGGAAAACCCCTCCTTGTGGCAACATTCTGAAAAATTGGGGGATGTTTAGGAATTTCATCTCAAAAATCATGGGGTTTGATCCTTATCTTGTATTGGAGTTTGATTCAAGCATGGAACAACTGGCAGATATGGTGATCCTTGGGCATGGAAATTCAGGTTTTAGAGGTTTTGATAGTGCATAGGATGATTGGAATAGAGATGGATAAGGCTTAAAGATATTCAAAGAATGCACCAGATACGTAAGGATGAAATTCATACTTTCTTTCATGGTAATTAAAAGGTTTACCTTCTTGTAGATGGTATAGCTAGATTCTACATCCCTAATATTTGGAATACAGTCTACCTCCACCTTAATGAGGTACATTACTCTTGAAGGGAACTATAGAAAGATATATACTCACCATCTTACTGTGCTTAATATGTTTAGGTAGAAGATTTTTATGATACTTTCTTTTTATTTTTTATGTCACTCTTTACGTGGGTGAATGATTTTCAACAAGGGAATATTGAAACCCCATTACAGGTCATGGTCTAATTATTTTGACTTTTTAATAATGGTAAACCAGTCGGTGGTAAAGGAATTAGAGACCAAATAGGGGGATTCATATGGACAATTATAATATTACTAATCGTATAAGAATATATTGAGGAGAAAGAAGAGTACGTATTCTAAAGGGAAGGAAAATATCTTGGTATATGGGGATACAAGGTTCTCTAGTTGATACAAAAGGGGAATCTTTTAAAGGGAAAGAGAGAGAGATGAAGAGCTAGATTGGAATGTGAATTTTGATAAAATTGACTCTCAGGGTGAGGTAGGTGGAAAGGGATATGGAGGCCTTATTTGAACATTTGGAATGGATATAGGGAACAATATCACGCATTACATCGATGACCTCTAATAAAATTTTTGTCTCCCAAAACTCTATCACAGCGGATATGGCTGAGATATAATTTTTGGTTTTGGAGTTGTATGGGTGTGTGTCCAAGACTGAGAGTAGGGACACAAAGTTTCAGAGGTATAATCTCCACCTCAAGTAGTTATAATTAGGAAGAGAAAATTGAAGATGACATCCCTATCCCATGATCAAGCAGGATGATGAGATGAAAGGACAGGAAGAGTTTTAACCAAACAAGTGTACAAACATGTTTGAAGAATAAATAAGTCTCTTGGCTCTTGGATATTTTATTTGAATTTTTGTGGACTGTAGCATTTGGGATGTTTTCCCCTCCCTATTTTTGATCGGGTATAGCCTAATCCTTTTTGTGTTTTTTCATTGTATCGATATGTTGGACTATAGTTTAGGATGAAGTTGTTTTATCTCAATTTTGTTTATGTTTGATTTTTGTTCCTTTTTGGTCATGCTTGCGATGTATTCTATTGTAAGGTTTTGCAGGCTCCTTAATCCCTTGTTTCTTACAGTAATTTAATTAAAAATATGGTGAGAAGCATTATCCCTTTCGGTAAATAAACTATACAATAATTATGTTCACATATATTTAATAAACCCTATTAATAGTAATTTTGTTAATGACATTTTAAATTAAAAAGAGAGCTGCGAAGCAGGCCACTTCTTTCCTATAGGTTACGAGGTGTTTTTTTGGATTAATAGAAGTTGATAGCTCAATGAGTGGAATCAGGCAGCCATTTGACATTATGACCAATTTGATTAAGATGTATGGATATAATCTTGATAATATAGATAGCTTCTTTATTATGTTTGGAGGTGTTATTCAAGTAATATTATGAAAGAATGACAATACATTTGAACCAAATTGCATCTAGAAAGAGATGAGCCAAATAAAGGAAATATGTCGTCACGGTGAATGAATTTGTGAAATTTAAGATATCATAAAATTAAAATCAAATGGGTTTCTTTAAACTATACCTATCCTTAATAATTAGAGAATAAAATCTAGAGCCATAAGTGCATAATTATTTTTATTGAGAGAACCATTCTAAACAAGATAAGTTTCAAGTGGGAGACAAGTATAAGGGCCACCAATGTTTCAGTGGGAGACAATTAGTAAAACAAAAAATAATTAGAGACCCAAATGAAGAATTATGCAATGTTTCACAACCATGAAACCAAACAAGGAAATATGGGTCAGAGAAACCAATGACATGGTTAATTTCCCCTTCACTTGAAGCCTGAGCTGGTAATCATTTGCTTGGAACAGGAAGAGGTACTAGAGTTCCTGTTAGTACTAGAGTTCATCCCTTTCCACGATGATGGAGTAGATATTCTTCAGGGAGAAGATGTTGTTGATCTAAATAATCCTTCAGCACAATGGTTAATGAATGTCCTTTGATCCTCCTCTCCTCATACTGTCCTCTTATGTAATTCCATTGTTGAAAATCATGTTACTCAGACTAGTATCATTATAAATTTCTATTCGTGTATGAGTCAATTTTAAATGGAAGAATTTGTAATATAGTCAAATTATATCAAATAATGGAAGATGTAAAGTGGGATGTGCAATAAATTGACAATATCCAACACTTATTCATGTCATTGTGGCAATACATGTCATGTCATATATGTTTTGAAATTGTTAAAGGCTAGATGAATTGATATGCATTAATAAATGATAGGCCACTTGGCCATTTCTAATTTTTTGGTATAAGAAATAAAGAAAATCCCACACTTCAATAAGGGAAAAATTAGTCAAATCATCATTTCTCACCAATCAAAATAACAAAAAAATAATTTATCAAAAAGTATGTTCGTGTAATTATGTCTATTCAAAATTTATACATTAGAAATCTTGACATGAGTAGCAAAATTCTTGCATATTATTGGCTCATAGTAACATTGCTAATTGGATGAATTGAAAGGTATATTATCCTACCTTGGCAAGAACTGATAATAGTATTATTGTTCTTGTCTTTAACACAATATAATTCATATAATATTTTGTATTGTTAATAATTTTAATACAAACATAGAAAACAATGAATTTAAACAAATTTAACTTACAAATCTAATTTTTATTGCAAACGGGGAAAAATCAAATCTCAAACTTTTTGACTAGCAAAACCAAAATAGTAAAATATATAAACTTAAGGAGTGGATGGGATTCAATTTATAAATGTTTATGATGTGATTTGTTAAATAAAGTTTATTAGTTTTTATGAATAGTGTACTATTTTGGATGTGTCACTTGTCCAAGCTTGCAAATAAGTCTTCCTTTTTGGATAAACATTAAATGGAGTGAATATTTTATTAACATTTATTTTTTCTAAATGTCATATCTCATTTAAATATTGGACACATATCTTTCTTAGAATTTTGATTTTTCAAAAAATAGAATAAATCAATGTTGCAACAAGGCCGCATATTTGTCAAATCAGTACTAACTAGCCAATAAAGACAAAGATAAATAAGTTTTGTAGATTAAAAAATTATTTTAAAAAAATATATAAACATTAGAAAGTTGAAAAGTTATAGAATTTTTTTATTTTGATTGGTGGATTGAGGAGAAATTATTTATTTGAATCAAAGGTATAGTATTCCTGCAGGAGGTAGGAACTAATAAAGTAAAATATTTTGAGCTTAGCACCTAATAATGTAAGCCAATACTTCCACAATATAATATTTTGAGCTTATATAAAGCCCTTATATAATTTGGGTAAAATAAATCCCTTAATTCTCATGCTTGCACTTCGACGTGCGAGTGATCGCACTTAGATGTACGAATTGAGACTCACACTTAGAAGTGCGAGTCGAGAGAAGTGCAACTTGAGGCTCGCACTTAGAAGTGCAATCATTCGCACTTGTAATTGCAATCACTCACATTTTGAATTTCTAATCTAGTAAATATATGCATGAGTGCATGTACAAAACAATGTTACTTATACACTACTTAAAAAATTTATGAATGACTCTTCCATTTTTTTTAACTATGCTTAATATATACGAATAAAATTTTTATATAAATGTATATAAAAATTGGCAGTCACATTTTAAACATGCAAGTCACACGTGATGGTTCTATAAAATATTTGAAAGTATATTACGTCTAAAATCATGAAAAATGTATAAACAACGTCAACTTTAACACCATTCAAGGATGTTAAGTTCTAAAATAGATGACATCTATCTTAGAGTAGAATTTGGATAGGATATTCAACGTCAACGCTTATTGATTTGAATAAGGTATGCATAAATAGTCGTATATGTATGATGATATTAAGATTGATATGTGGCATAAATGACAACAATCACTTACAATGCTACCCAAATTCTACATTTTTTCAAGATTTACCTAGATTGTTTAAGATATGTTCATATGAGATGTTTATTTTTATTTTCTCATTATGATTTCAAGAATTTGATTTAACATTGGAATTGTTATTGATATTTCTCATTTTCAAATTCTCCATACTAGGTTTAAGATTTAAGTGGACACACTACTAATTTTCTCTTTTTATGTGTGGATATAGTTGAAAATGAACTATGTCTTCAACGGAGGAGAATATGTGGATTTACCCTCCAAAGGTATAATAGTTACAGAGGGACTAGTATATCCATCCAGAACTACACTCCATTGCACAAAGAAATGGAGTCTAGCTTATTTGTTGTCACAATAAGTATTGTATTCAAAGGTAAAGTGAGACTATGCTATACACAATTAATAGTTGTGAAACCCTGGAAGAAAGTGAAAACAAGGGATAATGTACTGATTTCATGGAATCCTGAAGAGCACTCCATTATGGATACAAACAATCTTGGATGAATGGAAAGAGGATATAAGTAAATGGAAATATAGGAAAACACAATGAGCAATAAATGGAAATACAAGAAAACATAAATAATTACCAAGCAATTTCGCAACTATTGCATTGATATCCATAATGGTGGATAGAAATTCTAATATATCACCACACATGTCTCGTTAAGTGGGAACATTTGTCACATGTTTCAATCACCAAGAACAACTTATTCGTCAAATTTGATGAGTGCATAGAGGTTAAGAACAAACGTGCATCCACTTCATGTCCAGAAATAGTGGCACAAGTAGATCAATGTCAGAAATGGAGAATTGATTATATTTCAAAGTTGTCATTCAACTTACTATACTCATACATGATGGGTAGATGATACTAGTAATGTATCTATATGGATGGGAAATGTAGAACGAATTCCTAATACATGATGTCCACACAAAGGCTCAATAGATAAGGGTAAGTTGGTGGGAACCCACAAGAAAAGAAAATATAGAAAAAGAAAAGTACCAGGAATGCTTAAAGAAAAATATATGGTGGCAAAAATGAAGGAAAACATCAGATATTGATATAGACAACATCATCCGGTCATGGACACCAAGTAAAATATGGAAAGGATATCAAATAATTCTTTGTGACACATATTCTATTCTCAAATGTAACAATAAATCTATTAAATTGTTAAAAAATGTTATTCAAGAGAAGTTTTAAAATGTTGTTTAAAAATTAATTACAATTAGTTTCAATGTTTGAAGTCTTTAATATAAAAATATATATCGAAGTGGGAAATTGTAATTCACAATATTAATAAAAGTATAATGTAACAAAGTTATGATAAACGATTTAGAAAAATATTGAGTGTGACATGCTTGATACGTAAAAATAATAAATATAATGACATCATGCATTCTTGAAAAGGTGGCATGTACTTATTAATATTATATTTTGAAAATGAAGAATACTTCTTTTTTACACTTATTAAATGTTGATGTTAAAGCTCTCATAATTGTTGTAACACTTGTTGATTGAAGATTTTTTCTTCAAATATTATTGAAAAATATGTACTTGAATTATGAATACGACCCATAATTTGTCTTGTCATGAAAAAGTAACCAATAGAAAATTAAATAAATCAATTTAATTGATTTTTAAAATTATCAAATTGTTTAATTTATATTCCAACATTTGAAATATAGACACTAGAAAAAATAAGTGTCTTTGATTGGAGGATATGGCAAGAATAATAAGTTGTGGTGAAAGGTATAATAACCTCCCATAGGTAGGGACTAGTAAACTATAAAATCCGTGTTTGAAAAAACATGTTTAACGTAATTCTTAACTCTTTGTTGTTCTATATGATTTATAGACTAGAAAAGCATAAAAGTAGTTCACATTATTTGGATTATATTCTATTTTAAACTGCCTAGCGACCTTTAATTTCCGTTACAATGATTTTTATTATACAAACTAATTAAATAAGTGTTGATAAGATGTATCTTAGTGGTTGTTATACTTATGTGTCTTATCGATCGCTTATTAACTTAACGGTTGCAAGGCTTATGTAACTTAGTGGCCGCAATTAGCTTAGATGTAATTTAGTGGTCGCAAGGAAGATGTAAGTTAGTGGTCGCTAGGCAGATGTAAGTTAGCAGCTGCTAGGCTTGTTTCACCTAGCAAGTGCTTTCATTAAGTAAATTAGCGGCCGCTAGGCTTATGTAAGTTAGCAACCACTAAGCTTATGTAAGATAACGACCACTAGGCTTATGTGGGGAATCAAATAATAACAAAATAGAAATCCTAAAATAGCAAAGCTGAAATCCTAAACTCGGGATTTAGAAATTAGATTCCAATAGTGGTGAAATTGGAATCCAACAATAGCACTATTCGAAATCAAATAATAGTGAAATTGGAATCTAATAATAGGGAAATTGGAATCCAATTATAGTGAAATCGGAATCCAATAATAGCGAGATTAGAACTCAAATAAGTCCAATAATGACACTATTGGAATCCAATATTGCTACTCAAATAAGTCCAATAGATTCCAATATTGCTATAATAGTAATAATGGAATCTATAAAAAAATGGAGATGGATTTTGTGATGCCCCGCCCGGGACACCAAAAAAAAAGAACCAAGTATAGCAATTTTTTTTTTTTTTTAAAGTAATTACTAACAATACTAAAACTAATGATACAAAACTGATTTTGGAAATTATTTATTTTAAACTATTTTGATTAACCCAATTACTCAACCATTAGCCTGAAACAATTTTCATTTATTTAATTATTATTAGATTCATTAGGGACACCCTAGTATGAGTCTACACTCGTTTTTAGATAATTTAATCTTCCCCCTTTTATTTTATTTACCCACACACCAACCTCTTAAACTTTATTTTTTTTCTTTCCATTCAAATTTAAAAATACACTTGGCTCCAAAAGAAAGTAGGGTTAATTGTGGGACCCTAGGATCAAAATAGATCTCAGCCCTAGATTCAAGTTTTCCCTAACTTTCCTTAGCATATCGTTAGCTCTTTCTTTTTCCTTTCTTTTTCTTCATGTTGTAATCTGTAGGTTTTAGGAGAAGCCATGAATGGTTATGAAGGGAATCTAAGTTTCTCTTGTATTTTATTCTTGATCTCACTATTATTATTATTTTTACATTGTCATTTAAGATGGAGAAGATTTCTCAAAGATTGTTTCATTCTAGCAAAGATTTTGGGAGAACCCAGGGTTTAATCTCTGTTTGTTCTTCTTTTTATTTATTAAATTTTTCTCTTACCATGTGAAGATCTGGTTGTGGGGTGTCAATATTATACCATTTGAAAATACAAGTAAAAATATGTGTGTAGACATGTAAAGTAAACCAAGTATGAATTTACTTGAAGGAAGAACTCAGATTTTAAGAAAAATCCATTATTAAGAGGATGGAGCCGTGGCCTGAGAGGTAGAGGGTGGCGGTTTAGGTGCTAGAGGGGTCTACATGGAGATGGAAAAAAAGAGGACGGTGTGGGGGAAAGGAGGTGGTGTGGCACTGTGCTACTAGGGTGGGTGACAGCAGGGGAGGGCCGCAGTGGATGGGGGGAACGGGGGAAGCACAGGGGGCAGACAGGGGCAGGGGAGGACAACGGCGGGAGGGGCTGTGACAAGCAAGAGGATCAAGTCGTGGGACGACCATGGCTAGGTGGGGGGGGGGAGGGGTTCGGCCCCTCCCCCAGCAGCATTGTTAAATGTATTTTTATTTTTATTTAGTTTTTTAAAAGAAATACAAAATATTATATATAAATATACGCATATATATAGATGCTGTTAATTATTGATTTTGTTTATTTGAAACTTATATATCATATATGATATATTGATATGCAGAAACATATAATATATATTATATATTATGATATATAATATATAATATATTATTCTATATACATATATTTATTGCAGGAGTATAACATGGTTTATACAAAAATATATAAAGACATCTTATATATATAACACATGAAAACTTAATCATCCAAGTTGGAGAACAATAGATAAATTTAGATAATGCTATTTGATATGACATCCAATAGTCATTTCCAACATACCTCACATTAATAAAATTTCATTATTCTTATTATTTTTTGTGACAAAAGCAAACGATTGTAGCAAATCTATTTCAATTAAGGGAAGATGCTTGGAAACAAGTTTTACACTTAGTGAAGGATGATGTACAATCACATTTGACTTATTATTAAAGCCATTTGTCAAGTTAGACTAGGAAAGAGATTAATGCTAGTTTTATTTTAATCACTAAATTGCAATGTTACATGAAGAGATGTATTTCACAAATGGTATTTTATTTCCCCATTCAATAATGTTACACCAAAATTTACAAGGAAATCTATAACAAGAATAACTACACATCTAATAACTCAACCTTTCTTCAAGAAGGAGGTTCCATCAATCCATTAAAATATCAACTATTTTACAAGATTTATTTTTAACGGCTCAAGCTCACCATATCCACTAAATTTCCATGATACATGACATACTCATGTAGTACTATTACCAACTTCTAGACAAGAATGAAGGAAAATTGTGCAAGTAAAAAAAAAACTCAAGTCTACAAGTGATACCAAGATACAAAAAGAGAGAATTTACAAGGAAAATAAAGCCTTTACATAGCCATATTCCACAACGGGTTACAAGGAGGTGATGTACACAAGGAGGAAGAAGATGCCAAAAGGACTCCAACAAAACACCAAGTATCAACTTTGAGCTCCAACCTTCATGCCTTCTAAAAATCCAACCAAGGAGAAGAAAAGTTTTTTTACCACCCAACCATTGGCATCATGACATGCCTTTCCCAAGGTTGGGATGCCTGCTAGCCTCCCCCAAGCCCATGGGAAAGAGGACCACCATCCACAACTCACATAAGAATGAGGTGAAACAACCAAAAACACATTCACATGGAGAACAAACAAGTATGAAACAAGACTCAAAATTTCACAAGGAGGAGAACCCATGTTCTTCCTCAAAAGTGGGGAAGAGAGGAGAAAATTCTCCAAACAATTATGTTCCAAAAATGATTTCATAAAGCAAAAATCTCCCTACCCTTCTTATTGCTCCTAAATTCCATCAAAATCCTCCCTCTTCTTCCTCCACCCTTTCTCCAAGTCCTTCTTGGAAGGATTTTCAAACCCAAAGGGGTTTCCTTACCAAGAATGGGGAAGGAGATTCAAGCCAAATGAATCAACTTCCCCACCTCTACCATTGAGGGGAAACACTAAGACCCTACAAGGCTTGTCCATCAAGCCTTGAGGATTGAGAGGGAAAATTCCCTCTCTCTTCCCCACACTCCAAAACTCCATCATGCCATATGATGGAGGGATTAAACAAACAACAACAACCAAATAAAAAAACTGTGCAACCCATCTAACAACTAAGATAAATGCAACACAAGAAAAATAAATAAGAGCCTACCTCAAGGAAAGCTCTCCAAAAATCTCTCCAACTTCAAATTTCTCCACACCTTGACTCAAGCAAATCCCAAGCTCCAAATCACCCAAGCATCCAAGCAAGAAATTCCAAAGCAAAAGTCTCTCTCTTTTTCCATGAATGGGAATTTGAAGAGGAGAAAGCAATCATCCTCACAAATGAGGGGCTGACATGTGTCACCACTCTCCCTCCTCAAGGTCAAAGATGCCAAAACAAAATAGAGAAAGGGTAAAATTATCTTTTTTCCCTCTTCCTCCCAAATTTCCCTTAAATGTTAGCAAGACAAAACTAGTGAAACTTTTAATAAACACTCAAATTCACATCCCTTACATGGTTGTGACTAAAAAAGAGGTAAAAAGGGAGGGAAAACTCCCTCTATCCTTGAAAATAAGCCCCCCTACTCATTAGGTAGGGTCTAAGGGATCATTTTTGAGTTAGGGGAACTCCCAAGCTACAAAGGGGTCCCCAAAAGTGTCCAAAATAACCCAATTTCGGGTTTTACATTTTGGCACAAGGGTAGAGGGTATGGGGTCCACCCAAGGGTCCTCACATGTGACCCTAAACCCTTGTGATTAAGTGACTCATTAAAAAAAAATCAACAATTTAAATGAAAGTGGGATAATTGACTCCAAAAACAAGTTTACAACTCCACTAATAACCCTAAACAAAATTAATAAATCAAAGCACAATACATTACAAGAATTGAGGTCACTCATAGTGCCCAAAAATAATAATCTCCTATACTAAGGCTTCACACAATGAACATGGCTAGGACTCAGCCCGTGGGCTGCTTGTGTAAGATGGAGTAGCTAGCCTGAATCTCACGTTCTCCTGTAAACTTGTCACCTACACACTCATTGCACACATTAACCGCACCTGTCTGATACAATATAATTCAATGACATAGTAAGATATCAATAAGTTCTACACTAGCCTAACATCCTACTGAAATCAAAATGGGACAACGTGCACAATTATACTCAATATTCCAAAAGTTAGACAAGATACATGACATATAACCATAGAATTCCACATACAACAACTATCCATTATTATAATTATGTTCCACACACAACAACATATCCATTAGTATCCATGAAATTATGAGAAAATGTGACAATATAGAAATTAAGCTAAATTGGCACTATACGCCTAAATGTCCACATATGTCTAATAAGATCAAATATCTAAATATAATGTCCCAAGATATAACCAATCACTGTCAAAACATGTCTATGAGAAAAGAACAACAAGCTACTGAGCCATAAAAAGTCTGGGCACTACATATTTCTTCTTAAACTTGTAATATTAGAGTCAAAATTCACTGGAATATGTTTTAGATTTAGTTAAATAAGTGTTAATAGAGTTTTTGGAAGAGTAATATCAAGACCTGTACCACACCTCCTATGAAGGAAGAGGGGATCAATAAAGATAGTCTGTAACACTCTCATCTTCCTTTTTTGTATCATGAAGATTTCTTCCTTTTGGTTCCTAACCTTGCAATAATCTTTGTATTTATCTAAGAATATTGTTTTCATCTCTCCCCAAGTACGGAAAGAGTTGGGTTTTAGGCCCATAAACAACCTCATGGTTGTATCTTTTATAGTTGAGGGAAATAACTTTAACTTTTGAGTGTTTCGAGGTATAGTCATAGGTTTGACAAAAACACTTTGAACTTAACTAGAAATTGGTCAGGATATTCTGAGACTTGTCCCCTAAAGGTGGGTAAAAGTGAGAGAGATTTTTTCTTCATGGGGGATTGGTTATTAGGGTCCATTTATATGGGATAGGTGAATTTCCTTCCTAGTGGAGGGTTTCCATTTTTTTTCACCATTGGGATTTTCCACTCCATCATCCATCCTTCCTTGTTGATCAATTTTCTCCACAAGTTGATTTTAAGGGGGGTTTGTCAGTTTATTCTAACAAATCTACCTCTATGGTCTCTAGGTCTAAACATAAAATGCTACCATGCTTAATAAAAAACTCCTAACTATAAGTACTTAACTGAATACTTGTGTTCCACATACTCCAAGGCACATAAGAGAATCTTGTTGTCATGACAATGTATTTTATTTCAAAAGAAAGAGCATGGAAAGGATATTTCTAAATGGAAACTTACCAAGCTATCAAGAATTATGCAAGTTAGTAACTTTATATTTTTTAACACTTTAAACTTTCCCCAGTAATGGCACCAAAAAGTGATGGGAATTTTTGATACTTATACTTTAATTATTTCATAATTGTCAGTTTAGGGAGGTGTCAAAGGTTTTTTGCAACAAAGAGAACAATAAAAATTGTTATAAACATTCACTAACTATTAAATTCAACAAAATACTATTTATAAACTTGTCTTTCTAAGAAATGGATGTTAAGATAAAACAAAGACTACTAATTCTATGAATTGAAATGTTGAAGGTGGTGAAATTATTGTAACTAAACAAATGATGAATAAACAAAGGATTAAACAAACAAGTAATGATTCCCTTCACATCGGGGAGGAGTGGCCCTTGATCCTTCCCTCTAATCCATTTTCAAGATTGGAAATTACACCAGCTAGATTTAACTCATAATCATGCAGTTTATTGAATGTAATATAATACTTTCTTTCATTAGCAACCAACCACACTAATTCTACTACAAACACTTTTTATAATAAGCACATTCCTTGTCACTCTAAAAGAGGACTAATTATTTGCAAGAGAAAACTAATAATTAACTAACAAGTTTCAATGAGACCAACTACTTGTTAAGGAGTTACAAGTTTAGAATAAGTAGTTGGTCTCATTAACAAGAAATCTTAATGTTTGAAAGAAATATGTTCTCCTTAACAAGTAACTCCTTATGCAAAATAGAAATCTAAATTTGGATTAGATTTGTATTTTTAACTTTGATTTGATTCCTTCATAAATTCTCAAATTTAGTGATTTTCAAAGGATTTCAAATCTCATTCATTCAAATCCCTTGAATAATGGTGACTTCCATTTTATGTTGTCCATTTGTTTTACGTTTCCAATGGAACTTTATGTTAAGTTAGACTCTCATAATATTCGCAAGTCCCATGATGACTAGATAGTAATATGCATGCAATGTTCCTTTCATCAAACAAATTGTGTGTTGAATAGATCAGTTCATTTTCCTTTCTATTTGAGTCACTTTATTCCTTCATATGATTCTTGTAGTCCAAAATGAGTCCTCAGTTGGGCTTGAAGCGATTCCTGCACCAATGTTTAGATGAGTCATGTTTTAGGCTTAAGATAGATCCTTCATTCACATGTATTAGCGCATATACAAATTTATTTCAACTCATCCAAAGAAGCATAAATAAGATGAAAATGAAAAAGGTTTATGCACAAAAATTCCTTTTAAATATATTACAATATTAATTAAAAAATGATAATATCAATTCTTAGTACAAAATGATGAAATAAAAATAGGATTTACATAGAAATTAACAAGGCTTGTCAACTACATTGATAAACTATAATTATTGACAATTTAATGTGGTGGATCTATAATTTGTAGCATTATTTATCCCCTAAATTTCCTAAAATGTCAAAGTACATGTCATTTATGATAATCTTCCAGATGCACATTATTTAAATATTCACTAATAAATAAATTTTTTTGAGATGATTTCATTACTTAGAAAATTGACATTCAAACCTAGACTATTTACTTCAATGGGTCTAAATGTGTTATTGATGTCATAGCGAGCATCATATTTTTATATACCAAATTAAAACCATGCCATTTTCATATGTTCATGTTTGTTAATGTATAAATAATATTTCAAAATATGAGACCCTAATCTTAAGCCTATATACAACACAAACCTTACAAGTTCACCATATACACATTTTTAGGGATTCCTACTTATCATTCATCAAGTACAAGATGTTTTCACACAAAACAGATTATTTTAATTCCATACACTGATTTGGTCAAACAATTACTATCTACATTTGACACAATATTCCCTAATAGGATAAAAGGCATGTATATGTGATGGCTAGTGCAATTTTTTTATTCCTCTTAATATTTTAGATGAGTGTAGTATCTTGATAATCCAAAAACTATTTAATGTCTCTATTACCCCCTGATATTGTTCATACTATTTACTTTATTATTGTTACCCATAATGTTGATAATCTTGAATAGTTAATACTAATATTTACAACTTAGTGTATCGATAAGTGTTGTCATCCATTACATAGCCATAATAAGGGACACTAGGTACAATATTAAGAACTACATTATACCCTTATTTGGTGGGGTGTTTATTCAAACACTCATTGGATTGATGATTAATACATTTTTTAGGGACTGATGATGCATGATTTTCTCTTTCTAAGATAAACAATAGTGAATGTTGTGGTAATTTAAGTAAAAAATATGTCTTAAAGGATACTTCGCCAAAGTTACCATTGATCTACTGTAGATCAAGAATTTCATGAATATAAAAAGCAATGTGATCAATTTTGAAGTCATAGTAATCTTAATCGTGATTCCTCTCATACGTTGTAACCTATTGTGTTCTCATGGACATTATCACTATGGGGATTTGAACTTGTTGGAAAACTCAATCTAGAATCCAAACCAAGGACATACATTTATTATCAATTCCATAAAATACTTTACTAGAAGGGTTAAATTAGTTCCTTTAGATTCAACTAGGGGTGAGGATATTTATCATTTCCCACTCATACATACTATGAAACAATTTTGACTACCTTCACCCATTGTTATATATAATGGATCATCCTTTTAAAACTAGGTAGGTAAGAAAAAAAATTGAGTACCTTCACCCATTGTTATATACAATGGATCAATCCTATTAAAACCAATTAGTTAAAAAGTTTTTTTCTAAGTTCAATATTAAAAAAAAAAATTCTACTGATTAATATCCATAGGGAAATGGCCAAGATGAGGCCACTAGTAATATCATCATCAATATTTTACAAAATAAAATTGTGAAATATGGAATTCATTTACATAATAATATTATATATGCCCTCTAGGTGTATTCGATAAATTTCAGGTCTATGTTATTAAGTGCAAAAAGTACCTAAAACTCAAAATAAGGAAGGGTTTAATGAAACCTGCACTGATAGTTACAATGTCAAGATGGTTGAATGTAACATTGGATAAAAATATCCTCCTTTTACTAAACAAAGAGTCCTGCAATAAAAGACAACTAAACAACGAATATAAGACAAAATGGGATGTTGAGCTACTCAGTAAAGGCCAATTCCAGGAATCCAAAGAGAATTCCTTGGAGGATGTCATCTCATTTTTAAACAATTAAGTTCTTTGATAATGATGATAAAGTAGAAAGTGATAATGGTAAAGAAAGATCTAAAACTCAAGTTTGAAAGGAAAAATTCTATTCCATTGCATAGGTGGCCCAGGATGAGGTGGCAAAAATATAGAAATCTTCAAAATAATCATACCAATAGTTTGTAGTTTCCTATCGGATTTCGGGGAGGAACTCGAGCTAGTTCTCAATGTCCTTGATATCTTGTGTAAATGCAATGGCAAACAAAGTGATATCATTGAGGATGTTGAACTAATCCCACATGAAGGGCTCCTAGGAAATTGGGAGATCGTAAATACTTGTGATAGGATGTGATTGGCCTATAATAATAATCTATAACAAACACATAATTGGAAGATCCAATTTAAATCCAAAGATATACAGAAAATGTTGATTAAAATGTGATGATTGATAAAAAGGACTGAGAAACAAAAATCATAGGTGATTCAAAGGAATCACTGACAATTTGGGGGAATTGTGTGTAATTCAAAAGAATTGTTAATGATTACTATAAAAATATTTATTTTCTTGAAAAATGAAAAGTTGATACAACTAGAGTTTTAAATGATTGATTTTGTAAATTTTGAAGTACTAAAAGAAATGACAAAATAAAAAAATGGGGTACCTTGGCATGTAGACAAGTTTTAGAACACCTACAAATAATGAATGGAGTTGATGTTGTTGACTGTTGATAACCTTGGGATTTTTTAAGACAAAACTGTAAAGGTTGATATGTTGTAGATGTTTGGGGAGACTTGATGTTATTGTTGGGCTTGAAGATTACTAGAGTGGTAGAGTTTCGCTACTTGGTTTGAAAATAGAGATGGATAAATGTTCAAAATATTTCTAAATATCCCTAAATTAGGATTTGAAACTCCTATTTATAATAGTTGGTGATTTGTTAGAATCACCAGCAATCCAGAAAACTCAGGGAAAACATTTAAAATTGGTTGAAACCACTTTCTAAAAAGTATTCTTGAGTATGGGGACGAGGAAAATTTTTGGGCAAGAGGTTAGGATAAAATGGGTTAGGGATGGTTTAGAAATGGTTAGGTGGTTTCATGGGGGTTGAGGTAGATTTAGATGAGTAAAATATGATTTACAAAGGGGTAAAAGTTGATTTTACAGGGTGAGGGGAATGACTTTAGGTAATTTTTATAATTATAGGTTTTGATAAAGTGATATTCATATATGGGGGGGTCAACAGGTGACAAAAACCTAGTTTTTATATTTTCCTCTTTTTGTCAAGTGGTTTATGACAAACAAACATCTAGAGAAAAACAATTTGAGATGGTTTGTTTTATTTTTAGATTGGTGATGATTTGGTATTTAAGGTAATAATTTTCTCTATGTCAAGATGGTTTTGAATAAAAAGTTATCAATAAGATGGATGAGAGTAAGGGTAATCAATATTGGCAGCTAGGAGCTTATCAAATATTTTTCTATAAGATTCACTGAAAGGTGTGTAATTTTGATGAGGATGGGTGCTTTCACAATAGAAATATTCTTTGGAAGAAGTGTTTATAAAAAATACATTTTGATGATTTTTTAGATTTATCATGGCTAGAATATGGTTTGAACAAAGATTCAGGTTTCAGTTTCTTTAATCTAAGTTTAATCGTACCATATTTGAGAGTGTGAAGCTTGAGTTTGTGAGCCATAGTGAAGGATTTCATCAAACATTTAAAAATACTAGATTTTTAATGTGGAGGATATGTGTTTGGCATAGGATCAAGAAAATAATTTGATTAATTTGGTCTGTGGGAGGGAAAAGGAAATTTGGTTGATAACACCCCTCTAGCGGATGACAAAATCTACGATAGATTTGTCTTCAAACTATTTGATAGAATATAAATATGTGATATTGATTTTACATGTAATTTTAATCGCTAAATGTTCTCAAAAATGTTGCACGAGTTGAGGAAAATGAGAACAGTGAATACTAAGGAATTGTTTTTTCCAATCTTAGGCAAGTATAGCTAAGGACATAGGGAATGTCCTCATCATGAGGTCTTCTTCATGTGATATGAAGGTAACAAGTATGTAAGAAGGCCCAGATATTTTGTTAAGGGTCCTCTTTTCTATATAATTCAAGGAGCTTAGGAATTTCCCAATTTGGAGGATATGCTTTGTATGGTACTGATGGGGTAGATGGGTTCTTGTAAATTTTTTCATAGGATAATGTGTTTTTGGGACCCATAGAGGTAGCTGTTAGGAAATAAGGGATGAAATATGTGGAATAATCCCACAAAGAATTGTAATAGTAGAAACTAATATGCAAAAAGATATTCCAAATCTAAAATAAAAATTGTATAAAATAAAAAAAACACAATTAAGAGATAGTATTTAATGTGGTTCAACCAATTTGGGCTATATCCACTAAGAATCACTTGCTCATATTTTTATTACAACCCACCTCCTTCTCTCGATATAATACCCATATATGTTTGGAGTTGTACTTAACAAAATATCTTGAATTCACACTTAAACTCACACACATCTACCAATGATATGTCATCCCTACATCAAAAGGAAAATTATTAAGCATTTTTACAATACCATGGGTGTTGGTACCTGATCTTACACCTCTTTGGGGCCAGGTAGTGTTAACAAGTAAACTAGGGTGCTTTAAGAATGGAAGACTTATAAAAAATATGTTGTTTGTAGCTAGGAAAAATTTTCTAGAAAACTTATTAACACCTGGGATTTGGAGGGGTCAGGTGATAAGTACAAAAGGAATGGTCTATCTTACTACTTTTGATCATGCCTATGACAAAGGTGAGAGAACCCGCTTTATAACGTGAAAATGCACTGGGGTGAATGGAGTCTTGTTTGCTTAATTCCCTTAATGTATGTAGTTTATTCCTAGATGATCATTGCCAATGAATACACCATTTAACTCTCATAATTTTTCACACTAAATGGTGGCGTATGTAAATCCAACTAGACTCAGGTTACTCTAGACAAATACATTGTATTGTTATTGCATTTTTCTAATAAAATAACTTGGAATTAGAGGTTCCTTCTACCGATATTTGTAAAATCAAAACAATAGAATGAATACCTGAAGACATATATTGTGTGATAAAAACTAGATGTATGTAAATTTATAGGTGAGGGATTATATGACAAATCTATCTCCTAATGACACTTCTTCAGTCCCTCACTTAAGTAATACAACATCTTGGATGAGGAAAACCACTTCATCAATTGATCACATTTTCAATTTAAAGGAATATTTTCAATCATCAATACTCAATTAGTGCAAAGTTTCCACACAACATTTAAAATACTTAGCACAAAGAATTATGCAAATTTTTCAATGAAGTGTTTCTTGATTCTTATCTCATACGCTTAAGATTCACTAAAAATCTTACAAAAATCCATCAAAAAAATGATTTTAGTCAGGATTTTATAATTTCATTAAATATTGTAAATTAAGTACTCACAACACAATATTGAATAAATATCTAAAGCTTAATCACTAAGTAAAAACCTAGTGTATATTCAGAGAAGCAATAAATACAAAATTGCAATAGAAAATGTAACTCATTAACTAGATGTTCAACATAAAGAGAACATAATATGTAAGCCAATCTTATAACAAGACATATTTCATTAATATCTACCAAATTCTTGACAAGGGAACATGAAAACCAATTATCTCAATTCTTGTTAATGGATATACATTTTTAAACACTCTTAACATCATAATTGAAAGAGTAAAAACTTATAATGTATTTTTTAAAGAAAATTGTGCAGTGTCATAGTAAGATATTTCAATGTTTCCTTTTTGTAAAATCTTAAGAAAAAAATCCCCCCCCCCTTTTATATGAGGACATGCCCTCATACTTATACAATATTGGTATTTATTTGTGACTAATTTTCCCCATAAAATGTTTAGTGAACATTCTCTACAATTCCACTTACAGAAATAAGATAAGGATATACTCCGTTCAAAATGGAAATATCTTATTTTTCAGTTACACTTTTGGAAGCATTTCATTTATCATATTGATAGGTGGGAGAAACCATTAGATAAGTACTTATAGGTACAATATTTATCCTCTTGTCTTGTTATGATGATTGGGGATCCATTTAGTCATTCTCCCTTTGCTAACATTATTTTATACATCAATTTAGTTCTTTCTATTTTTAACAAGTTGAGAAGATTTTTTATGGTTATTTTTTATTTTCTAATGTATCCTAATTTAACACCAATTATATTTCTCCTTTTAGGAATCCATTTTGAGATACAAACAATCATTTCTACTTTCTTTCGTACTGAATTTCCTTCTGTGTGATATGTTTATATCAAGCCAAATGACTCATTTTTTATTGGCGCCAATCCATTTTACCTTCATCACATCGTGGTGAGTATAAAAAAAAAAAACATTTAACTCAGATATTATTTCCTATGTGACTATATCCAGACTCCTTTTCTTCTATAAATTCTCACTATTTTCTTTATAATCTCATATCTTTTCTTCAAGCTTAAGTTTGAAGGACTTGGTATAAATTTATTTCTATAAAATGGGAGAGGTAGAGTTAGAAGCTAAAGAGATTTCATCTGAGAATTTGCATTCATTATTTGACTTATCTAGTCTAGATGAAGCATTCGTGAGAATAATTTTTGATATTTTACACCAAGAATAATGTGATGGGCTCCTTAACAACTCATTTTGTTAGAGTGCTATTGATTCAGAGGTTGATTAAGATAAACCTGATTTTTTTCCACTTTCAAGTCATATATTTTAATCTATTTTGATGGGACGATCAAAAACTCCCAAGCAACTAAAAAGGTTATGGCTCCAATGTACGCCTACCATATCTAATACCACCATTGATGCATATCCTCTCTTTTTCAATGAGGAATTATCTAAGAAATAAATTCTTAGGGATGTATTCATTTTCCATGAGGAGGATTTTGTTGATAACATGTCCTCACTTTCCCATAGAATGTCCAAACTTGAGCAACGTCTCTCTCTTATGGAGAAAAAAACCATCGGAGATATTTTCTGTAAAGGATTCTGGAGGATAACCAAGTGTAGGAGATGTGAATCTAGCTCAAAGCACCCAGGCCTAACAAATCTATGAATTTCCACAACTACTCCTTTAGCTTCTGTAAGTATTTATTTGTTGCCTTCAACCTCAAAAGCTAAAAGAAATAAGTCTTATCTCAAGGGTGGCCTATTGGCCCCCTAAAAATATTGGCTAAGTACACAAAGGTGCATGGCCATGCAAAGGCCTAGGCTGAAGATGGGTGTGCAAGGAGAAGGCATGCAAGGGAAGGTTCTAGGAGGGTTTTTAGAAAGGTTGTGTTGCGTGCCAGAAGAAAAGGTCTCGAGACTTAGCCATATTTGGTGTATTGGGTAGGACACGACAAAAACATGACCCCAACTACGCATGCAGATTGAATAAGATGCCAGCCTAGTGATAGGTTGGCCTAGAAATGAATATGATTAGTGATAGAGGATTCCAGAAGATCATCATTACAAGGAGTGGAAAGCTCTGATCTGATGGAGCATGCTCCCATGGAGGAGCATATTCAGACCCCTGGTACCAGATCTGAGGCCACAAAAGGATGAGTTTGGCACTCTGGGATGCCTATAAATACAAGTGCCCATAGAAGAAAAAGAGGAGCATAAACATATTGGGTATATGATAGAGGATAATATAAAGAGCGGAGCTCTACAGAAATATAGTGAGAACTTTGTAGGGTTGGGTAGAAGCTATATAAGGGGAGTAATGTATTAAGGGGTTGGGATATAAACTTTTCTTTGTATAGATGAAGGACATGATCCCTACTATGATGTATGACTTCGGTCTGATCAAGCTGTGGTAGTCTAATGGATCCATTGAATGTAATCAGGTTATAAACATGAATGAGCATGAACGTAATTGATTCAGTTCATATATATATTTTTTCATTTCTATTCATGGATGTTATGGAATATATGTAAATCCTTATGTATTTTCCTTTCTGTTGTAGTTCTATATGCTATTTGTAAGTACCTTCTATTTGGAATGAATAAATTTTTTCTAGAGGCCATTCTAAGCCCTATGATGATTGTATGTCTCATTTCCACATTTATTAATTAAGTTCCTAACATAGATGATGGTTTCCCACTTAACTCACATAAAAGAGAGGCTCAGCACCCACGCGTGCCTTGGGTGAGTGCCTAGCACCTGTTAGGTGATAGGTCGATGCGCATGGGATTCTCTTGTTCTTTGGTGGGTGTAAAAAATGACTACATCTTGGTTTCATTGTTGGGGTCTCTTTTTGACGTTGTAGTGGGAAATGGCATACATCATGATCTCTGCAATGAATGATGACAAAATCTCCTAACTCTGGAGAGTGGTTGAATCTTGGTTTAGGAGCACAGAGGATGATTTTACTCATAGATTTAATATTGGGCCCGAGTTTGATGCATGGAGGTGGGTGGAAGAGAATATCTACCATGAATTGTATGAAACTTTTTTCTATTGTTTCCCGATAGAGCTGTATGAATGGATCTCAACATATGTATCCAGAGAAAGTTAGTTCTATAGAGAGCACATGTGGACACAAGAGGATTATCAAAATCTGCATGATGTTGATTTGACCTAGACATGTGTTGTTAATCAGTGGTGGAAGAGATTGTTAGCCAGCTACACTCTGGAGTATGCCATTTTGACATATTCATGTCCGGAAGTTGCTGAGTTTGAGTTTTTGCAGGAGCCCAAAGGATGATTTCTACATGTTATTCCTCTGGCCATGAAGATCTTGATATTTACCTTGAGTTTAGAGGCATTTACAAAGGCCAGCCAAATTGTTCTAAGCATTGGGTGAGGAAGCTAGGGTGGAGGAAGATGGTAGATATTATGACAAAGAAAGAAAGGGTGGAGAGACGAATCAAGTATAGTAAAGCACATGAAAGGGAGATTTCTAGACAATGCGAGGTTACATGGTGTGATGGATCTATGGAGGTAGATGTTTGAGGAAAGGAGGTTTAGGTTCACATGGAGGACATGGAACCTGAGCAGTCTATGCTACCCCATCTTCACAAGTGCATAAGAGATACCCCTTCATCTTCTAATGAGAGTTCATCGCATGGAGAGAGCAAATTCATTGGCATGCATCTAAATCCACCTAGTGACCAAACCCCTAGCACTTTGGTTTTTCTAAATCAAGGAAGTAGTTTCACTGACCCATTTGGTATCAGTAGAAGTGATAGATCTATGCCCAGGAGATACAATTTCTCATTTCCCACTTCTATGGTTACACCTACTATTCTGGTATTTTGGGGAATTTTTGGACAAGGAGAAAGTATAAAAGCCTTCGGTCTCGCATCTGGAAGTGGTATGGGGTACACTAGTGGTTAGTGGGGAATTATCATAGACCGTCAGTGCGTAGTTCAATGGAACTTTAGGGACCCTTGGCACAACTACTACAGGACATGGTGGACCTGGTGGATCTAGTGGGTCAGGAGGAACAGGACCTAGTAGATCCAGTGGATTTGGTGGCTCAAGAGACATGGGACCTCGGTTGATTTGGTCGATCTAATGATGGGAGGAAACACTAAAGGACACCAAGGATCTGGCTTAGGAGGACAAGGGACCTAGCCACCCCCTCAAGTCTTCTTTGAGATATCTTTACATTTGCCAGATTACATGGGTATTGAAGATGTTGCGAAACATGTTAACAAGTGTGAGTTCCTATGGCATACAAAGGGTATCACAACCCTAGAATAGAAGCCCAGTCAGTTTGCAATGACGTTGCAAGGGTACGCACATAGCTGGTATAGGAAATATGACCCTCATCAAATGGTGGTAGATTATACTTCTTTAAAGAATGCCTTCTTGGTAGAATTCCACATCCCTCAGTTTGAACAGAAGAGCCATCAACACCCTAAAGGAGATTCAACAAGGAATGGCAGAGAATGTGTGGGAGTATGATGCATGGTTTAAGACTCTCCTGTCAAAATTTTCATATGACATTCACCCTTCATAGCATGCTTAATGTTTTGTTAGAGGGTTGATAACACCTTTTTAGGAGAGATTTATCTCATAAAACTTTCACAGACCTGCGCAAGGCGTTAGAAGCCACCTTACATGTTGAAAGCTATTGGAGGTTTTGATACTAGTGTTAGGCCATTCCTGGAGGCTCAAATCACTATTATGGCTAAGCATCTGGAGAAGTTGTCTATGAACTCATCCCATGAGACTCGCAGTGGTTATGGTGTACAAATTGTGAAGTAGAGGGGCATGTCAAGGATAATTTCCCCCTGGAAGATAGTACTTGTCATAACTTTAGACTGTGAAATTTGTCGTGGGGACCATGATGCAAGTAGATGTCCCTTGTTACAGCGCGTAATTGGAAGAATGTGTCCTACTACTATAAGATCTGCACCTCTATAACACATGATACTAACGATTATAGGATTATTGATTAGATCCATGAGGTCATTGATCTTGGTGTGCGCCAGATTAGCCTTGCAAGTAGTTCTAAGGGTGATGATCACCGTTATGAGGAGCGCGCAGATGGAGGTGCGCGCGGAAGGGGATTTTGTGGAGGATTTTGTGGTCGTGGTTACTACAGAGGAGGAAGAAGTGAGTTCCCATGAGGAACTTGTTACAATTTTGGGTCCATAGACCATTATAAACGAGAGTGCCCAGACTTATTACAGTGCTCATGGTGTGGGAAGAAGCACAAGTATGAGGAGTTCCCTGAGTTGTTTGAGTATATAAATCAAAAGCGCCGAAAAGGCAAGGGTTTTAAAATGGTAAGCATTAAGAAGGCTGACACATAATGGATGCCATGGGTGACACATGATGGAGGTTTGGAATCTGTTATGGTAACGACAAGAGTATAGGCCACACGCACAAAGGAAATACTAAGGCAGAAGAACCTAGTTTCGAGGGAATAAGTGGTACATGGGAAGTACCTAGACCCTGCACAACAAAAGGAGGTATATCAAGAAACCATGGATGTCATTTGGATTTTACAAGGAGAAATCCAATGTCTAAAGGAGTAATCCAGGAGGGAGGACCAAAGAAGGAAGGTCAAGGTGCCAAAGGGATGACCTAGATGAGGTCAAGGAGGTATGTAAAATTCTAAGGCAAGAGAGTATTATTCCATTACTAGGGGCATGGTTAAGAGAGAAGGTACCACGCACTGGAGAAGAGCATGAGAGGTGGGTCTTGTATGTAAACCTTCCCCCTCATAGCCTTTACTATGATAAGGAGATCGCATTAGATGTAGTCATGGATTGATGGCTCTTTAGTAATATCCTCATTGACACAGGCACGGAAGTCAATGTTTTCACCTTAGATGCATGGCATCAGATCCAAATACCTACATCACAACCATATTCAAATGTGTTGTATATGGAAAAAAAAATGAAGGCGATTCCCATCAGTGTCTTAAAGGATGCATCCATCACCATTCAGGGAGCTAAGTTTATTGGGGACTTCAAAGTCTTGGCACTCACTAAGGTAGACAATTTCCCAGCATTACTTGGGTGCCATTATGCTATAAGAACAATGTGGATCTTTGGTTTAACAAGGGATACACAATCTTTGAGAATGAGGAGGAGCAGGTCATCATACCCCTAGCTAATGGAAAATCAACACCCTATACTGAAACCTTGGGAGAAGAGGTCCTAAATAGAATATATGTGCGCTCAATCAGGGATCCAGAGATAATTCATCCTGCAGAAGGAGTTATCTCGTTTGAGGATTCTTAGTCCCTAAGTGACGCCGCTAGTATAATGTGTGATAATTGGGTGCATGGGACCTATGAGTTAATTGGACAACATTTGATAGGATCGATGAAAAAGGTGACAAAGGTGCATATAGTCCAGTGCCTAGGAGGAAAGGAGCTACCTAAGTACTCATGAGGATCCTTCCCTGAGGTATTTTTGCAAGAGATGGAAGCTCATTGGAAGGAGGAAAATGAATGAAGGGGGATGCTAAGTTACGTCCTACTCAGAATTAATGTACACTAGTGGGAAATGCATCACGATAATCTCTTGAAATGGCGCGAGGTGAGAATTACCTTCTCTGTAAGGTTTTGTAGGAGCAACTTACGCACGGCTATAAAAGAGCACCATGGTAAAGAGACCACTTCCTTCCATATCCAAGCATGTGAGATAGCCTGGATGGGAAGTGTAGAAGTGTTGTCACCGTCATTATGGGTTCACAAGTTGTATTCCACATTGCAAGGTTATGCACTTGCATGGTACATTAATTTTGAGACACACCGCCAAACAGGGAATTGGAAAGAGTTAGTAGCTAATCTTGTTTAAACATTCGAGTATCAGAGTACAAAACCCTTGGTGGATAAGGAATTGCAGGTTGTCAAGATCCTTACCATTGGAGATAGTGCAATGGAAGAAGATAGGCTACTAGAATTTTTAGGTGAACCTGGCTTGGAGGCACGTTTTGAGAAAGAAGAAACAGAAGAAATACATTTTGAGCGCGCATGTATGGAAAAGGAAAAAGGAAAGATGGTGTATGAGCTTAAAGGCATCCACCATTATTTGGGGGAGATGAGAATTAAGTTAAATGAAGGTGCATGCCAGGTCCGAAAGAGACCATATTGAATGAATCCTAACATGAACGTGAAGGTTAAGGAAGAAATAGATAAGATGATAGCGTCAAGCATTATTGAAGTTGTTTAAGAGTCAGAATGGATAATTTCAATGGTAATTAGTAACAAGAAAGGTAGAAGGATAAGGATCTATATTGATTATAGGGACATGAATGCAGTGTGTATCATTGATCCTTTCCCAACTCCTTTTACTGAAGAAATCTTAGGAGTGGCAGGGTGCGAGGTCTATTATTTCACAGATTGATTCTCAAGATATCACCAGGTAAGGATCGCGAAGGAAGACCAAAGGAAGATGAATATCACCACTAAGTGGGGATTTTTTTACTATACACTCATGCCTTTTGGGTTGAAGAATGTGCCTGCTATGTTCTCGCGTATTTTGGTACAAGCTTTCCAGGACTTCATCCATAAATTCTTTCAAGTCTACCTAGATGATTGGACAATATATGGGTTAGTAAAGGACCATTGTGACAACTTAAGGCTGATGTTTGAAAGGTGTTGGTAGTTGAGGATATCCCTCAACATCAAGAAGTGTGTATTTTCTACCCTGTTCAGGACCATGTTAGGAAACATCATATGCAAAGAAGGCTTAGTGGTGGATCCTGCCAAAATTGCTGTAATTGTGGGATTGAAGGAGCATACTAGTTAAAGCGCAGTGCGTGGATTTCTTGGGAATATGGGGTACTATAGGAAGTTCATCAATGGGTATGCCAAGATCACCATCCCTTTAGAAGAGTTAATTAGACATAAGAGTGCCTTTCATTGGGGAGAGGCACAACAGAAGGCATTTGACACTTTAAAGGATCGACTTATCACTGCGCCCATCCTACGTTTCCCTTCTTGAGATAAGCCTTTCAATGTTCATGTGGATGCCTCAAGGACTGCCATTGGATTAGTACTTACACATCCTGGTGAGGGGATTGTTGATCACCCTTTGTGCTTTGCAAGTAGAAAATTGACACCAGGAGAGTAGAATTATACTACAACCGAGTGCAAGGCATTGTTGATGATCTACGTGTTTCATAAATTCAGGCATTATTTGTTGGCAACCCCTTTTATATTTTACAATGACCATATGGAATTGAAATACTTGGTGAATAAGCCCATTCTACAAGGTTGCATATGTCGGTGGGTACTATTGTTCTAAGATATTGAGTTCACGGTGGTTGTCAAACTAGGAAAAAGTAATTCTGGACCTGATCATTTATCTAGGATTGATTTAGGGGAGGATGCATAGAGTATTAAAGACACCATGCCAGATACACAACTGTTTAGGTTGCGGCACGCACCCTTAGATTTGGAGGACATTACAGTATTTCTCAAAACGAGTGTGGTGCTAGTTAGAATGAAGGCCTTTGAGAAGAAGTTGGCCATACACACCACACCCTACATGTTAATTAAAGGAGATGTATACAAAATGGGTTGTGATGAATTTATGCATTGTTGTGTGCTAGAACATGAGTGCATTACAATTATGGAAGATGTGCATGGTGGGATTGTAGGAGGACACTATATAGGAAATTCAACCATGTGGAATATTCTAATCGTAGGTCTTTGGTGTGAGACCATTTATCAAGATTGCATTGAGTTTTTCAAGGCCTACGACCATTACTAGCGCCTTGGAAAACCTGGAAAAAGGGATGAAATTCCCTTGTGACCAATAGCTAGTGTGGAACCATTTTAGAAGTGGGATATCAAATTTTTCAGACCAATCTGGCTAGCGGTGCAAAGAATTGGTTCATGGTATATCTTCACTTGCACTGATTATTTGACAAGGTGGGAGAAGTTAGCACCTACAAAGGATTATACAGTGGCTACCACTACTAGATTTTTATGGGAAAACATAATCAGTAGGTATGGATGCCCATTGAGTTTAATAAGTGATAGAGGTATGCACTTCCTTCATGAAATGGTTAGGATTCTGTTGTCAGAATTCATGGTGGCCCATCACAAAACTACTCCCTATCACCCTCAGGAAAATGGAACTGCTAAGGCATTTAACAAAATACTTAGCCACACATTGACTAAGATCTATGATGTTGGTAGATAGGATTGGGATAAAAAAGTATCGACTGTTCTTTAGGCATATAGGACAACCTACAAGAGGTTGAATAAGGCCACACCATTTCAATTGGTGTTTGGCACAGAGGTTATCCTACCAGTTGAATTCATGTTACCTTCCCTGCGTATAGCGAGCACAAGAGGATTGGCCGATGAACAAGCGCTGGAAGAAAGAATTGACAAGTTAATGTAATTGGACGAAAGATGATCACATGCCAGGTGGATCTAGAAGATGGAAAAATCAAAGAAAAAAGCATGACATGATTGCCACATTAGGAACAAGAAGTTTAAGGTTGGGAAAATGGTCTTACTGTATGATTCTAAGTTTCTGCACCATCCTAGAAAGTTAAAAGTACATTGGTTGGGTCCCTACATCATCTCGTACACCCTTGATTTAGGTGTGTGCTAGTTACAAGAGATGTATGTGATGAGATTGTAAGGACATTTTAATGGGAGTAGGCTCAAGCCCTACTATAAATAAGTCTTCTTAGTGTTTGTAAATAAGGAAGTGTTTCCAGTTAGTTTAGGATCTCCCTTAATGCATTTTCTTTTCTTGTGTTTCCCTTTCTTATTTTTGTTTTTTGTTTTTCCTGGGCACTGGTAATCTCATTAAATTTTGAAAGTTGTAATTGTGCAAAGGACCAAAAATCATTTTAGTGTGGGGTAGAGTAAGGTGGAAGAACTTGAAGTGTGAAGCACCAAGAAGGATTACATTGGAAATCCAAGTTGAATGGCCCTGTGAAGGAAGTACATGCAAGGAAAGGTGAAAAAGGATGGTTGGTGTCAGGGTAAGGATACATTAGGGATCCATGTACAAGAGAGGAAAAATCAAAAACATAACATGAGGTAGGTGAGAGAAAACATCATGACAAAATAAGTGCCTTCGGCACTGGTTACACACACACAAGAGTCTCCTATCAAGATGGGTTGGTTACGCACCAGAAGGTTGGGGGATTGTCCGTGCAGGATTAAGCATGTGAGTTAAAGCACTAAAGTTAGACTTTGGTGAAAAAATTACGGTAATTGTTAAAGTATGGTGGTATGTCAGGTAGCATTTAATGTTAAAAAGTGGGAAAAAATATAAATAGAAGGTTGGGCACTTCATTATTCACTTTATGAATATGAAGAAGGAAGAGGTTTTGTGGACTAGGGTTTCCAAATTTGATCCGTAAGAAGAAAAATTGGATAAATTTAACCATGAGTGAATAGTTTGGATTTGGAAACTAGGAGGGAAGTAATTCATGAGCATGGAGAGAGTTGTGGAGAAGTGCCATCTTGTGAAAATATATTCCAGTTGGGGTTTGACCGTTAGGATACAGGGTGGAAAAGATTATTCTTCACAGGTTTGAGATCTAAACTTGGAAAGGGTAGAAGAGCAGAGCTAGGAAGAGAAGTGAAAGTGATAACCTACGCAATGACACCCAAGAAACCAATAGTAACACCTAAGAAGGGTAAGGGAAAGGGGAAAAAATGAGGAATGGTATGCATAAATGCAGTACCTAGATGGGGTTTCGCTCAGGATGGAATGGGAATCCCACTTGAGAAAAATGATAGTAAGTGACTACAATCATCACACGAATGCGATTGAGAAGGAAACCCGACTAACTAGAGAACACCTGAGGGGTTACCAATTCATAGCGATGAAGTCAAGGTGAAGTTAGAGAAGGCAGGTTTATTACAACTCTTTGAGTAACCCTACTTCAGAAAGCCAAAGCACCTCTATCAGTGGCTGATGTCACACGTGCATGAAGACCACTTTCACTTCACAGGGCGCAAGATGTGCATAACACCTCAGCTAATTTCAAAATTCACAGGTCTTATCTGTGAAGGAGAAGATATAAAGGACGACCTTAATAACAAGAAAGTAATTAAGGAAACAAATGCCACATATGCATACAAGAAGGGGTCAAGGCACTTTGATATCATGAATATCAAAGACCCAGTGATGAGAATGACTGTGCGCATGGTAAAAAAATTCAACGCACAAGAAAGATGGACACAGGTAAACAAGTCATGGTTGAATGTTTATAGAAGAATATCATAGGGCACCATCTACAATATGTCGGCATAAATTGCAGATGAAATTATCACCAGTACATAGGAAGGAGACAAGATTCTCTTTGGTAATTTCCTCTTAACCATTGTGTTCTCATAGATCAGGGTACCATATGTAGAATACAAGTTTGTTTGGGAGTACCCAGAGGAAGACCCCTCACCTGTAAAAAGATTTGAGAAATACACTTATGATAGCATGACGCCCGTTCAAAAAGAACATCTTGAAAAGTGGTATACGTGCTTAAGGAATGCGTTCGAGGTAGAATGGAGAATACTGGAATAATTTCTAGTGCTTACAGTAGGAGAAGTTGAGTTCAATGTATACCAACATTTTTGTATTGGTAGGTTCAAGTTGACTGATGAAAACATGAGCCCATAGTGCAAGATCCCATTCACCTTCACACCTCAATACTTCCAAGTGGGAGTTAACATATTCAAGGAGTCCAAAAAGTTAAAGCTTAACCTTGGAAGTTTGGAAAAGGACCATAGGGAGATGCACAGAACGTTGGTCTACCCCAA
Organism: Taxus chinensis; assembly: GCA_019776745.2. Classification (NCBI taxonomy): domain Eukaryota; kingdom Viridiplantae; phylum Streptophyta; class Pinopsida; order Cupressales; family Taxaceae; genus Taxus; species Taxus chinensis. The sequence goes on along the minus strand of CM034149.1, from coordinate 619,406,968 downwards.
CAAGCGCACGTACATGAAAAAGTACATGTCCCATGAAGTCAAAATGGTAAAACCCCTTACTTTCACTATTACAGGGAGGTCTGCGACACGTGTTATACCTTATGAAAAGGCCCAAGTTTGAGAATGTCACTTATCTTCAAAATAGGATAGCTATACTTGAGGACCTTACAGGTAGGAAGAAGCCCACGCCCAAACAAAAGGAAAAATAAATACAAAAAAAGGCACCAAGTGCCCAAGATACTCAAGTGGTAGGCACCCTGGGAACAAGTGCTAGAAAAAGTATTTACACACGCAGGAAGGGGTCCCCAGTCAAAGAGAAGGCACCAGAACAGGAAAATCTCATCACAGAGGAGAAATCACCAGAGGAAGAGGAAGAAAAAGTAGAGTCTCCTATGCTAGAATCCCCAGTTAGGAAGAAACAGAAGGTGATGGAGGAAGCTGACTCAGAGGAGATAGAGAGCTTTGATAAATACATAGGTGAGAGGGATGCCAATGAGGAAGATGATTCTGAAGAGGACTAAGAACCACTTGTTTTCAACATGTACGGTTCAGAAGAAGAGGGTGGAAGTGAATAATATGAGTTCCTTTTCATGTGACGCAAGGGTAGCCAGGAGGAGGAATGTGCCAAGGACATGGAAATAAGTGAAGAAGTTGGATGTAGGATCAGAAAAATCCAAGCCTTACACAAGAGTAAATAAACAAGGTGATAGAAAAAGAAGCAACAAAAATCATTGAAGCCTTGGTAGAACAAGAATTGGAGCACAGTGCTGACATGTGATGGAGGAAGATAAGGAAGATAGTGCAGGGAAAGATCGCAGCAGCGCAGGAGGCCCCAGTCTAACAGTAACTGTTCCTAAGAGTAAATGCATAGGGGGAAAGAGAATGGAGATCTAGAGGTAAGGAATAAGCTCCATTAATGATCCTAGTAAGGTTTTATGCACGCACTTTCCAAAGCACCGTTCCAACAGATCAACTCGTGGAAATGAGGTCATTTGATGAAGAAGGTGCATACCCTCATACGAGGAATATGCTCTCTTGGTAAATTGAGTCCCAAATCGATGAGCTAGAATTCAAGGTAGGTCGAGGGGAACTAGTAAAGATACCAAAGTCAAAATGAGACAACCCCTTGGTAAATGCTCAGTAACTTTCATATGACTAGTTATACAACACGCTCAACAAGGTATTAGTTGAGGTTAAGGTTGAGGCTAGGCTCTTTGGATGAAATGATAGAATAATATTTCTAAAAGAAAAACTAGAAAAGAAGGAGGAAGAGATAGAAAATAAGGCCAAGGATTTAAAGCAGGAGGAGTTAATTAGTGCTTAGCTAAAGTGTGAACTCAGAGAAGAAAAGGAAAGGGTGCGTGAAGTACATAAGAAATTAGAATCCATCGTTGATGCCATTTTTTTGAAGCATTCGGACATAGCACCACCCACGCAAAAGTATGGATCTTCCCTTGAGTGCCTTGAAGACTTAACATGCATCCTCACCATGGAAAGATAAGCTCTAGCCTTAGAATCCATGAAAGAAGTAGCTGAGCACCTAGAGAAGGAGGATAAATTGAAGGTAGTAGCAATCATGGCTAAATACTGCAAATTCCTTGCTGATGTAAATATTGTTTCCCATACCGCTAAGGCCACATATGCCAACTACACAAACAAAGAGAAAGTGGCGGGTATTTTGGTTGTTAACTATGAAGCAGAGCTTAAAGAGTTCCAAGAAAAGAACAAAGGGAAAAAGGTAGAGTAGGATATAATCCTATCCAAGTGTTTCACGCAGAATGTTTCAGCTTTTGGGAATAGAGTTGCTTCTATCATTTCATTCCTTTTAGAAACAGATAAGGGTTAGGGATAGGAGGAATACCTGTTGAATGTCAAGATGGTGTGCGCGTACCATAGAGAGAGATCAGGTTGATTGCGAAGAACTCCTTTTTATCTTGGAAGGACTACCTGCAAATAAGAATACAAGACCACAAGATTTTAATTAGACAATAAATGAGGGAACTGCCTTGGGCCTAGGAAATATAAAACTTCCTTTCGAAGGTGGTCAGTTCCCCTGCTAATATTAATTAACACAAAAGATTGTAAAATAACAATTTAATTGCCTCGTTGAAACAAGTAGGGGGAAAGGCTAGTTTTTTGTTTTGAGTCAAGGTAACCGATACCGGTTGTTGCTAACCGATATCGGTAGGTTCTATGTTTTAGGGGCTTCTGGTGAGGGTCAATTGTAGGGTGGTTGTATTGTTTGTAAGGCTAGTAAATGAGTGGGATTAGGTAACGGGGTGATGAGAGGGTAGAAGAATGATAGTTAGATGTAATGTGTTGCTGGGTAGTAGATCTGGGAATAGATTTATGACGGCTGTGATTCAAAAGTCTAAGAAATGTTATCAAAGAGAACATACAAGATTCTAATTATTGTTTATTGACGAGAATGCAGGTCCAAGAACTGTGATGACAAAGGCAGAACTCAGATAGGATGTCCTGACGATCAGAAGATGAGATGTCTTCCCTCACGATGATCAACTGAGTGTCACAGGGCTCTGGTTGTGCAATTGCAGTCTTGGGCTTGATGTCCTTCTCTGAAAACTCTTCTTATTTCTTCACTTATCTCTGCTCGGCCAAGCAAATCCCGATCGTTTCAATGATTTCTCCTCCTTTTTGATCAAATGAAAATCTGATCCCTTGTTTTTGGTTGGAGGTGGTCATTTACAAGGAACTGATGGCGGTTACGTAACCAATGGCGGTCGAGTAGGAACAGATGTCGGTCAAGTCAAAGCGGGCTATTTTTGGTAAAATAGCCAGCTTTCCCTCCTTTTCTCCCGAGGGATTAGTTGCGGGCTTGGTCAAGTCATTATGAGGTTGGTTTTAGGTGCGGGGTGAGGAGTAATTAGTCATGGGTGTGGATGTGGACCAAGTTATAGGTCTTAATTAGGTTAGTTTAGGGTTAAGAATAGGTTATGATGAGGTGGCGAAATGAGGGTGGCAGGTATGGCGATGTGGATTTATTAATTATAAGGTAATTAATAAATAATTGTGTAAGGTTTAGGTGATGAGGTTAGGTTGCGAAATGAGATGCGGGGCACAGGGGGTCGTAAGACACAAATTTGGTGTCTACATTAGCCCCTTGTTGTCATGTAGCTTGTCTTTGTTAAATCTACACGGACAATAATACGAAGTGGTTACCCCTGTTAAGGGTATAGGTAATCCCCCTCAAATCTATCACAGATTGAGGTAGCGTGAAATCAGGGATAGGGTTGATAAAGGGTAAATGGTGTTTAGATAATGGTAAGATGGTGGGGTAGGTCCAAGGAAGCAGACGCACGTTTGACATACAGTAGTGTGACCAGGGTACATGATTTGAAGAGCAAACAAGCAATTCATAGGCAAAGGTCGATAGTTTATCCAAACAAGGGTGATATAATCCTTGTATCCAAGGCATAGGAAGTAGCTCTAGGGGATATAACAGGTAAGGTACAGGAACATTTAGGCATGTTCGGCAGTACCAAATGGTTGGTTTGGTTGAGATAAACGTCACGGTCTTGGTCTAGGCAAAGTTTGTTGACTGATCAAGTCAAGGACCCTAATCAGGCTAAAACACAAACAGGTGAGCTCGATTGAACAGAAAGCTACATGATGGGTGGATAAAATTGTATTGTGTTGAGGTTGGGCAAGGTATTTAATTGGTGTGGCCTTAGGTCGGGCCAAATGGTTGGGTGTGGCCTTGGGTCGAGCCAAATAGGTTGGTTGCGGCCTTGGGTCAGGCCAAATTGTTGGGTGCGGCCTTGGGTCGGGCCAAATGGTTGGGTTGCGGCCTTGGGTCAGGCTAATGGTTGGGTGCGGCCTTGGGTCGGGCCAAATGCTTGGGTTGCGGCCTTGGGTCGGGCCAAATGGTTGGGTGTGGCCTTGGGTCGGGCCAAATGGTTGGGTTGCGGCCTTGGGGTGGGCCAGGTTAGTTGGTTGCGGCCTTGGGTCGGGCCAATGAAGTTAACAAAAGGTTTTCAGCAAAGGTGGATATAGGTGATGTTGTGAGAAAGGGCGAGTAGTAAATAAGGGCAGAAATTTGGGGAAGAGTTGGGATAAAACCGATATCGATTGTCCATGACCGATATCAGTTAGGTGACCGATACCGGTTCCTTAGGGCACAATAAAACCGATATCGGTTATAGGCAAAAAACCTATAAAAAGAAAAAAAATACGGTCTGTCATTGTCATATTGTCAATTTGAAACCCAATTTGAGTTGTCTGAGGTGTATCATTGAGATTGGAGCATTTTTTGGTTGAGGTGGTGCTATTGGAGTGGAGAAGTGAGTGGTTAGTGGGCCCGCGTGAGTAGGAGGCAGCAATTGATTGGTGGAGGACCCAGCAGAGGAGAGGTGGAGCTATGGCACAGCCAGGAGGAGCAGGAGGTGCTGGACTAGCTGGACCACCACCACCCATCCCACCACGACGACGTGTTGTCGTACCGGTAGGTTCGAAACCCCTCATTGTGTGGATTTGAGTGTATTATGTTGTATTTGGGTTTTGGGTAGGAATGCTAGATTTTGATAAAATAATTAATAAATGGAAGTTATTACTTTCTCCTGAGCATACAAGTGTTGATATGTGATTTCTTGTAAAAGGATATGTTCCTCGATTTAGAAATCATGCTTGATATGTACTGTAATTTCTTTGCAGATTGCAGATCTTGACTGAGTCAGAATATGATTAGACTCTTTTATTTATTTCATTTTGTATCTGAGTTTAATCTGATCTCGGAATGAATTATAGAGTTATCCATCTATAAGATCTAGTCTTGGATCAGTGGAATTGATCCAAGTAATGCTTTAAGTTTGTTCATGATGAATTAAAATCACAGACCTTGAACAGGTTGCAAGGTCTAGAAGCATTTAATAAGCTAGTCAGGAGTATGACTCAGGCTGATCAAGTGAAATGAATTGGTTCCCGATATGGAAGTATATCTGGAAGGTCTCGATCGTGGACCAGGTAATAATTCATTTACATACGATTCTGCAGCCTAAGGCAGAACAGGAGCTAACCCTGTTCAAGAAGGTATGATGTAGGTCTTTTTCTGAGTGTACAGAATGCAGACCTAACTGGAATTATTAAATGATTAGTAACCTAAGACTAAACCTAACCTAGGGGTTAGATTAGTGTTAATCTAACCTAGACCTAGGCTATGTGTTAATGTCCTAAGTTAGTATCTATGTGTAATATGGTTAGAATGAGTATTATCCTAAATTCTAACCTAAGATACTAACCTAACTATGAGCAAGAATGTAAAGGGGCCTATTGAGGGGTGCGAACCATGGGCGGCGTTTTCTATGTTATTAAATGCATGGGATAAGGATGAAGGACAGGTCTTGGTGGAGGTTTTGGGAACGGCTAACTTGTGCCGACGTGGCAGGTCGCCAAAACTAAAAATGAACTTGAGATTTCATTTGACTGTCGCCAATTTTGGCGGTCGGTGGAAGTGGAGTTTGAGCGGGAAAGTTGGTGTAATTGCATTCAATGTGCTCGGTAGTCGAGCTCGGAACTCGCGAGAAGGCATGCAAACAGGAAGTTTGTTGGTTTGTTTGGCTTGTCGCGAATTTCGGTTTTCCTTCTGCCTGTTCACTGGTTCTTCGCACCAGTCTTCTTGGAGTTGCATGGCGAGTATGAGGGTATCTAGCTCTCTTCTCTGGCAAGGAGAATATATATGCCATGGAGAAAGCAAAATTTTGTTGGTCGCTCTAACTTGGAAAAGGAAAAGGAAGTCTGAGCTCTTCCAGTGGTCTGCTTCGGAAATTTGAGCAAAAATCCAGGCATGTTAGGCCCTAACCTTTAAAAATCTTGCTGTCTTTCAAGTGATTTCATTAGAACAACTCTGTTCAAATGATTTATGGAATTTGATGATTTTTCTTTGGATGTCATTGTGTGTTTTTGGCACTGTATCTCTTCTGGTTCGAATTTTCTTTTATCCTTTGATGGGTGTTTATTAAATTCGAACTGTGGCATTATTTCCTTGTGTTTGCATTCTGGCTTAATTATGCGAAACATGTGAAATGTATGAATGCTCGGCCTGTTCGGCGTGAGCCCATGAATCGTTCCTGTGATGGGTATAGGCCATTGTTATGTCTGTCGATTTTTGGTCGTCGATTCTTGTTTTGGAAACAGTCGGAAGAAATATTGATGGAACTGTTTGATTGTTCAGTGTTATGAAATCTTTGTAAGCTCTGTCGTGGGTTTTGATGATGGTAGTTATTGATACTGTTGGGTTTCGTTTTGTCTTGAAGGTTGTTTGAGTATAAACATCTTTCGGTGTGACAGTATCTTATTGCAACTCTTTGGAATTGTTTTCCTTTTTCATTGGGGTAACGAGATTTAACCGTTACAGTATGCATTATGGATGTATGTATATTATGTATTGGAACGACTCTGAAGAGTTTAGTGAATGATTTGTATAAATGGATCACTGAGGAAGCTATACATATTTATATTTGCATGTTGGATATGTGTATTATATTAGAACGACTCTGTGGAGTCCTCTGAACAAATCGTATACTATGATCCACTGTTGAGGATATAGATACCTCCTTGAGTTTTGTTAACTTGAATTCCGTTGGAATCTTGTAGAAGTAGCAGGTCATACGACCTCTGTTATTTGTAATGGAATTTAGTACTGACTTCCTGGGTATGCATTTACGTTCCTTGTGTGTAAGCTTGTTCGGGAATTTGGACGAGGCTCAGTTGAATCCCTTGTTATGAAAATTCGGTATTTGATTTGCTTACACTTGATTTTTGTTGAATGCTTACCTTAAATGGCTTAGATTGATTCTTTAACTATTTTTATCTTATACTGTTGTTGGGTTCCGTGGTTATGGATAATAACCCGTTAACAGTATGCAATGTAAAATATAGATTCATATTCGTTTTAATCTGAATGACTCTGTAGAGTCGATTGAATGATTTATGTGTTTGAATCACTGTTCATGGCTGAATATAGATGAATATTGGAAATTGTTGTTCCAGCGACTTAAGGGAATAATATGTATTTTGATCTCTGTTATTCGTAAGAATACCATCGTGTCGCAAAGATTTTGTGGTACAGATTCTTTTGGTATATTTTTACGTCTTCAGTCTGTGCAAATTTGTGTAAAAGATTGGCAAGGGTTCAGTCGGATTCCTTGTTTTGAAATCAGTAATTAAATTTGCTTGCCTGATTTTTATTATGCTCCGATTGATGAGCTCAGATGGAATCGTATGCAATTATTTGTCTTGTTACTACTGTTTGGAATCATTTGAATTCTTATAAGGTAACCTGTATTTCTGTCTCTTATTGAACCCGATATTTGGACACTGTCGTTTGTCACTGTTTGAGTTCCTTGAGTATGGATAATTATCTCGTGTTCTGGCTCTGTTGAAATGAGTCGCGAATACCATACTTTAGACTTGAATGCGCCAAGGTGAGAATAGATTGGTTATATTCTTTTCCGTTTACTCCTGTCTGATTGAGACTGAGCATGTTCAGGAAATTTTGTGTGATTGACTTGGCTTAGTCTTAGGGAAACATCCAATAGCCTAATGCAATGTAGTCTATTGTTGACCGCAATACTAGAGGTTCTTTGATTTCGAACTTGGGTCGAAAAGCCTTGTTGTGTTCGATTTTTATTATGACAGTGATTCTTCATGTGGTTTGACGGACTTGTTCGTATACATACTGGATGAATGTATTTCATATGTGTAGACGGTACAGTAGTGAACTTGTGTGGAGGGAAGTATGAATGATTTGGTTCTTTCTCTTCTATTATTGTAATACTTGTCGGTATCTGTCTAACAGTTGGAATTGTTCTTGTATCTTGTTGGAGGAAATCATGATTTGCTATGATATTTCCTTTTCTGATGAAAGTAACGATCTGTCCAATGTTGCTGATCTTGGATTCAAGATAATTGTTTGGATACTTTCGTTCTTGATTCTTAATATTTGATGAAATATTTGAGAAGTGTTTAGGACTATTCTGTAACGTTGATAGAGTTACACGTTTGTAGTCAATTTTGTATTATAAAGGCATATTTTGAATATGTTTACTTGTTTGGATAATTGATCTCATTTAAACAGGGTGTTTAATGAAAACAATTGACGGATTGCAATTGTTTTAACAGTTAGTGCTTATCATGCTCAGTTCATCGAACTGACTCATGTTGACTATTTTTGCAGATGGTTGCCGTAAGTGGTAAAAGCAATGCAGATCTGACAGGATGATCAGATTATTTAATTGTTTTATATTGAATTACAGCTTGATTTTATAAATGTACTATATGTGGAAAGATGTTTCTTTTCCGTTAAGCATTGTATCAAGTATGTTGTTTGCATAAAATGTAATTGTATAGTTCTGAAAGGAATGGAAATAAGTATTTGATACTTGTGTTGTATTCTTATTTTGATAGTTGACCTTCTTCGGTTTATATACCAGAGTGGCAATGTTATCTTTGTGTAATTTGGATGCTTTTGTGATTGACAATGAAAGCTTACAAGAAAATGTGATTGAATTCATATGAGTGTTTAGCAGATCTAATTGTTCTAGTGAAAGCAATATTGAATTTAAACAATTGTCTTTCTAAAAGATAGGTTAAAAATGAACCTAAGCAGAACGCTAAACAAGCCGAATTAAATTACTAATCCCTAGTCCTGAGTATGACAGGACAATATTAATTTGGATTCTTAATCATTTATATCTTTATACTAATAAGTATGATATAAATTCAGTTAGGAGAACTGATGTAAATCTAATGGGGTTCAGATGGCAATCTCAAGTAAAGGCTATGAGATATTGTCCAATTCTGTTGTTTTAGAATCATGTATATTCTAATGACTCCTTGATGAGATCTTGACCTTAATAACTCCACCATGTAATGGGTTTTATAGAGGAAGGTCGTCTTAAGACGAAGAATCCAGGGATCGGGGAAAGGCTAACCTTAGGGAAAAGTCTTTAAAGTAATTTAAACTCAAGTGCGTAACGCATGTGATTAAGTAGATCTTTTCGAGGCGGATTTAAAGGTTGACGACACAAGTCAACTGCAGGGTTGTACCTCCGAGAAGATTAGGATCTTCTCGAAGTTACAACAATGCAGGTGACTTATGGCGACACCCTTTGCATTGATCGCTAAGATTTACACTTTGATCTCGCACGAGTTACTCAGGGTCCGATTAAGAACGTGGTCATGTTATAAGGCTGCCTAGGAGATTCGGGGTATCATGACACACTGGTTGAACTGCAAGGTTGAACCAGTATGTCACCATATCCCTAATCCTCGTGGGCATCCATATAACATTATCACCTTGTTAATCTGCCTCCGAGTGATTCAGTTGTGAAAGGAAGGACTGACAGTAGTCAGTGTAGGACATTCTATATAACATAAGAATGGGGTGAAGGGCGTATTCCAGATTGACGAGTATGCCGTTAAGGAATACGAGACATAAACAGTATGTTTCAAATCTTTGGCCAAAGTATCGCAAGCTGCTGATTGCGTTGTCCTAATTCACCTAGTCTAAGGGATGAGATGCCGATGAATAATGGTAACATTTATTCAGTTAGGTTCCTTGGACAGAGCATTCTGAATCCCAGAGTAGGGAAGAGAACCGCAAGAGTAAAGTGTTAAATAAAAACACCAACTCTTATTACTCATGAATAGATCGGTAGATTACCGAGTCATGGAATGAATAGATCGGAAGTACTCTCCGAGTCATTACAGCTGCATATGGTTGTCTGTTATATGAATGGTTATTTGATTTGTGAGTTCTAAATTATGTATTTAGAACCAGGATGCAATTATCAAAAAAAAAAAAAATTTTTTACTTGTTCTAAGGTATAAATTGGGGATGTTACATCTTGGTATCAGAGCTGAAGGTTGCAGCTCTTGGACCTATTGTGTCCATAATCTGATAAAAACCTGAATTTTCTTGTAACAGAAAATGGTTAGAACAAGGGGGAACGTTGCGAATAATGCTCCACCTGAAGGAGGAGCGGCAACAACCCAGAAACTTGATGAGATCCTTGCTGCCCTGTTGGACACAAGAGATCGCTTGGCTGTACTTGAACAGCAGGTGATGGGAAATGAGGAGGATGAAGAAGCTGATAATAATAATCAGCAACCTCCTGAGGACAACCCCGACATGGGTGTTGATGTTAATGCCGGGAATGCACCTGTCCAACCAGAAAACAAAAAGGCCAGATTGGCAGCAGAACTCACTAATGATATAAAAAGGATAAGTCCACCTAAGTATGATGGCACCACATTAGGAGATGGAGCTGAGAACTGGCTCAGCGAAATGGAGAAGTACTTTGCAATAAGGAACTTCTCAGAGGAAACCAAAGCTATTTGGGGAGCCTATCAGCTTTCTCACGAAGCATCTTCGTGGTGGGATAGCCGTAAAGCTGAACTAAACATTGATGAGACCAATATTACTTGGGATCAATTTAAAGGCTATTTTAGGCAACGTTGGCTGCCACAACTTTTCTATGATCAGAAAATGACAGAATTTCAGAACTTAGCTCAAGGGAAGCTAACGGTAACTGAATACTGGGAGCGGTTTACAAAACTCCTCAAGTATGTACCGCAGTATCAAACTGACGAAAAGTTTAGGATACGGAAATTCATCATGGGATTGAATCCTGTGATAGGGGGAGAGGTCGATGTTCACAGTCCAACCACTATGGAAGGAGTTGTTGAAAAGGCCATAAGGCAAGAACAGAAATTAAAGGCTATTTCTGCCCATAAGGAGGAAGTGCGGAAGAAGACTGCAAACCCTTCTTCAACCTCTCTTGCACCCAGAAAAGGACCATGGAAAAAGTTTGGAAACAAGAGTAAGTTTCCAGGAGATAACAATAAGAAAGCAGCAGTAAATAAGCCTGCTGGAAATGCAAGGGAAAATTTTGTTAAAAATAATGGGCAGAAGCCCTATGGAGGACAGCGTGACAATTACAAAACTGGAGGCAACTTTGAGCCTAAAAAGGGACCCGTAGGAGGCTGCTACAATTGTGGTAAAGATCACTACGCAAATCAGTGCCCTTTGAAGAAGGATGATCGTAATCAGCAGCATAAGATACATGCTGCAGTAGCGGACAAACAAGCTGAAAAGCAAGTGACACCTATAGAAGTTCCGGGTAAGTTATTCGGTATACCTGTCACTATTCTTTTTGATACAGGGGCTACTGAATGTTTTATATCTAATAAACTTGCTTCTAAACTTAAAAGAAAAGCTGGAAAAATGGATAAATCTTGGACTGTACAGTATGGTAATAGTTCTGTTCATACAGTGAGTATGTGTCTTTTTGGGGCAGTCCTTGACTTACCTAACTTTTCCACGGAAGTTGATCTCTATGTCGCACCTTTAGGATCGTATGACATTGTCATCGGTGTCAATTGGTTAGCAGACCATAAAGCAAAGGTAGACTGTTATGAAAAGAACATAAAATGTTTAGATGATCAGCTGGAATCAGCAGAGATTCAAGGTGTGAAACGAGAAATTTCAGTTAGAAAACTGTCAGCTATGCAGCTTAAAAAGGCTAAAAATAAAGGATGTACCCTTTATGCGGTAAAGATATCTGAATCTTCCGAAGAAGATGATGATTTCATGGAACGATTCCCTCTTTTACAAGGTTTCAGGGATGTTTTTCCTGAGGAATTACCAGGGTTACCACCCAAGAGAGAATTTGACTTCACCATTGAAATCAAGCCAGGAACAGAACCTATATCCAAAGCGCCTTATCGGATGACTACTACTGAGTTAGTCGAGCTTAAGGCACAGTTGCAAGAGATTTTGTCTAAAGGTTTGGTCAGACCAAGTGTTTCACCTTGGGGAGCACCTGTAATATTTGTGAAAAAGAAGGATGGAACACTAAGGCTGTGTATTGATTATCGGATGTTGAACAAAGCAACAGTCAAGAACCGATATCCACTTCCTAGGATCGATGATCTGTTTGATCAGATGCGTGGAGCAGCGGTTTATTCTAAGATAGACCTTCGATCTGGTTATCATCAGTTAAGGATTAGAGAGGAAGATATTCATAAAACAGCTTTCCGAACAAGGTACGGACATTATGAATTCACAGTTCTACCCTTTGGGTTAACTAATGCACCCGCAGCCTTTATGAATTTAATGAACAATATCTTTCAAGAATACCTGGACAAGTTTGTACTTGTATTCTTGGACGATATTCTCATTTATTCTAAAAGCGTTGAGGAGCACAATGAGCATTTGAAGATAGTTTTGGGAATATTGAGAAAGAGAAAGTTGTATGGTAAGTTATCCAAATGTTCTTTCTTTGATTCAGAAGTTCACTATTTGGGTCATGTTATAAGTAAAGAAGGAATTGCTGTAGATCCTTCAAAAATAGTGGCAATAACTGAGTGGCCTGCACCAAAGAATGTGCATGAAGTAAGAAGCTTCATGGGTCTTGCTGGTTATTATAGAAAATTTGTAAAGGATTTTTCTAAAGTAGCTGCACCAATAACTTCATTGCAGAAGAAGGATAAGAAATTCATGTGGAATGATAAGTGCGAAGCGGCTTTCAAAAGTTTGAAAGACCAGTTGACTTCTGCACCTATACTAGCTGTACCAGACCCTAATGGGAGTTTTACTGTTGTAACGGATGCTTCTGGGGAAGGCCTTGGAGGTGTTTTGTTACAAAATGATCAGGTCATAGCATATGAAAGTAGAAAACTTAAGTTACATGAGCTGAATTATGCCCCTCATGATTTGGAACTTGCTGCCATTGTTCATGCACTTCAAGTCTGGAGACACTATTTACTTGGGAAACCTTTTGAGTTGAAAACTGATCACTTAGGACTGAAATATATTTTTACTCAGCCCAATCTGAACGCCAGACAGAGAAGGTGGTTAGAGTTTTTATCACAATATGACTTTGATATTAGCTATATCAAAGGGAAGGAGAATAGAGTAGCTGATGCTCTAAGTCGTAGGAGGCACATTTCTGCTCTTATAACATTAAGAACTCAGTTTAAAGACGAGGTAAAAAGTGCCTCAGAATCAGATGCATACTTTCAGCAAGTAAAAGCAGCGCTTGCTGCAGAACCTAAGGATATGAGGTATAAAGGTTTTCATTTTGATAATGAAGGAATCTTGCGTTATGAAAACAGGGTATATGTACCTATGCTTAACGATTTGAGAAAGAAGTTGTTAGTTGAATTTCATAATTCACCTTTCTCTGGACACCCAGGTATCACAAAAATGCTTGCTGATTTAAAACAGCAATACTTCTGGAAAGGTATGAAAAAGGATGTGATTAATTTTGTGACTCATTGTCTGGAATGTCAGCGGGTGAAGGCAGAACATATGCACCCTGCTGGACTGTTATATCCTCATAGCATACCGCAGTACAAATGGCAAGTAATAACCATGGATTTTGTACAAGGACTACCTATGTCCAGGAATAAACATGATGTTATCCTGGTAGTTGTAGATAAACTGACCAAGGTAGCTCATTTCATCGCTGGAAATCTAAAGGATGATTCACCAGTGCTGGCCAAAAGATTCGTGCACAAAATTTTCAGGTTACATGGTGTACCAGAACTGATTATATCTGACAGGGATCCTAGAATGACGTCAAGGTTTTGGCAAATGCTTAACGCAGCTCTTGGAACGAAACTAAACTTCAGTTCTGCATATCATCCGGAAACGGATGGACAAACTGAGAGAGTAAATCAAGTGTTGGAGGACATGTTGCGAATGTATTGCATGGATCAACAGTATAAATGGGAAGAGTATCTTCCATTAGTTGAGTTCGCATACAACAACACTTATCACTCATCTCTTAAGATGGCACCATTTGAAGCACTTTATGGAAGAAAGTGCAGAACCCCTATTAGTTGGGACAGTGTTGAGGATAGAGTGGTAATTGGACCAGAGATTCTCACAGAAATGGAACAGCAAGTTAAGCTGATTCGTGAACGATTAAAGGAAGCAGCGGATAGACAGAAGAGCTATGCTGACCTTAAGCGGGTTGATAGAAGGTTTGAGCTTGGTGATAAGGTTTTCCTTCGTGTTAAACCCAGAAAGAGTTCTATAACTTTTGGCAAGGCTGCCAAGTTGTCACCTCGATTTGTGGGACCTTTCGAAATTGTCGAAATAATCAATCCTGTAGCTTATCGTTTAGCATTGCCACCTGCTTTATCTCGCATGCATGATGTTTTCCATATTTCTTTGCTTAAGAAATACGTTTCAGATCTGTCACATGTTTTAAATTGGAATTCCTTGCAGGTCCAAGACCCAGGAATAATCGTGGTTAAACCCACACGAGTGCTGGAAACTCGCCAATTGCATTTAAGAAATCGTGAAATACAGCAATGTAAGGTCCAGTGGGACCAGTTTAGCGAAGAAAGTGCAACTTGGGAAAATCTGGAAGAGATGAAAATTGCTTTTCCTTCTCTTTTTCAACAGAATGAAATCTGTTGACAAAACATACTTTTATGAACTTATTGTTTTTAAGTATTTATGAAAGCCAGATGAAGGCAGACTTTATTCAGGTTGAATAAAATGTGTTGTGACATTGATTTCTGGAACTATTCAATTATGGAAGTAGTCACATTGTTTGTGTACTAATAAATTGATTGACCTGAAGGTTAATTTAATATGTAATTCATCGGGACGATGAATCTTTTTAGGAGGGAAGCATGTAACACCCTGAACTGTTGTTACTTTCTCCTGAGCATACAAGTGTTGATATGTGATTTCTTGTAAAAGGATATGTTCCTCGATTTAGAAATCATGCTTGATATGTACTGTAATTTCTTTGCAGATTGCAGATCTTGACTGAGTCAGAATATGATTAGACTCTTTTATTTATTTCATTTTGTATCTGAGTTTAATCTGATCTCGGAATGAATTATAGAGTTATCCATCTATAAGATCTAGTCTTGGATCAGTGGAATTGATCCAAGTAATGCTTTAAGTTTGTTCATGATGAATTAAAATCACAGACCTTGAACAGGTTGCAAGGTCTAGAAGCATTTAATAAGCTAGTCAGGAGTATGACTCAGGCTGATCAAGTGAAATGAATTGGTTCCCGATATGGAAGTATATCTGGAAGGTCTCGATCGTGGACCAGGTAATAATTCGTTTACATACGATTCTGCAGCCTAAGGCAGAACAGGAGCTAACCCTGTTCAAGAAGGTATGATGTAGGTCTTTTTCTGAGTGTACAGAATGCAGACCTAACTGGAATTATTAAATGATTAGTAACCTAAGACTAAACCTAACCTAGGGGTTAGATTAGTGTTAATCTAACCTAGACCTAGGCTATGTGTTAATGTCCTAAGTTAGTATCTATGTGTAATATGGTTAGAATGAGTATTATCCTAAATTCTAACCTAAGATACTAACCTAACTATGAGCAAGAATGTAAAGGGGCCTATTGAGGGGTGCGAACCATGGGCGGCGTTTTCTATGTTATTAAATGCATGGGATAAGGATGAAGGACAGGTCTTGGTGGAGGTTTTGGGAACGGCTAACTTGTGCCGACGTGGCAGGTCGCCAAAACTAAAAATGAACTTGAGATTTCATTTGACTGTCGCCAATTTTGGCGGTCGGTGGAAGTGGAGTTTGAGCGGGAAAGTTGGTGTAATTGCATTCAATGTGCTCGGTAGTCGAGCTCGGAACTCGCGAGAAGGCATGCAAACAGGAAGTTTGTTGGTTTGTTTGGCTTGTCGCGAATTTCGGTTTTCCTTCTGCCTGTTCACTGGTTCTTCGCACCAGTCTTCTTGGAGTTGCATGGCGAGTATGAGGGTATCTAGCTCTCTTCTCTGGCAAGGAGAATATATATGCCATGGAGAAAGCAAAATTTTGTTGGTCGCTCTAACTTGGAAAAGGAAAAGGAAGTCTGAGCTCTTCCAGTGGTCTGCTTCGGAAATTTGAGCAAAAATCCAGGCATGTTAGGCCCTAACCTTTAAAAATCTTGCTGTCTTTCAAGTGATTTCATTAGAACAACTCTGTTCAAATGATTTATGGAATTTGATGATTTTTCTTTGGATGTCATTGTGTGTTTTTGGCACTGTATCTCTTCTGGTTCGAATTTTCTTTTATCCTTTGATGGGTGTTTATTAAATTCGAACTGTGGCATTATTTCCTTGTGTTTGCATTCTGGCTTAATTATGCGAAACATGTGAAATGTATGAATGCTCGGCCTGTTCGGCGTGAGCCCATGAATCGTTCCTGTGATGGGTATAGGCCATTGTTATGTCTGTCGATTTTTGGTCGTCGATTCTTGTTTTGGAAACAGTCGGAAGAAATATTGATGGAACTGTTTGATTGTTCAGTGTTATGAAATCTTTGTAAGCTCTGTCGTGGGTTTTGATGATGGTAGTTATTGATACTGTTGGGTTTCGTTTTGTCTTGAAGGTTGTTTGAGTATAAACATCTTTCGGTGTGACAGTATCTTATTGCAACTCTTTGGAATTGTTTTCCTTTTTCATTGGGGTAACGAGATTTAACCGTTACAGTATGCATTATGGATGTATGTATATTATGTATTGGAACGACTCTGAAGAGTTTAGTGAATGATTTGTATAAATGGATCACTGAGGAAGCTATACATATTTATATTTGCATGTTGGATATGTGTATTATATTAGAACGACTCTGTGGAGTCCTCTGAACAAATCGTATACTATGATCCACTGTTGAGGATATAGATACCTCCTTGAGTTTTGTTAACTTGAATTCCGTTGGAATCTTGTAGAAGTAGCAGGTCATACGACCTCTGTTATTTGTAATGGAATTTAGTACTGACTTCCTGGGTATGCATTTACGTTCCTTGTGTGTAAGCTTGTTCGGGAATTTGGACGAGGCTCAGTTGAATCCCTTGTTATGAAAATTCGGTATTTGATTTGCTTACACTTGATTTTTGTTGAATGCTTACCTTAAATGGCTTAGATTGATTCTTTAACTATTTTTATCTTATACTGTTGTTGGGTTCCGTGGTTATGGATAATAACCCGTTAACAGTATGCAATGTAAAATATAGATTCATATTCGTTTTAATCTGAATGACTCTGTAGAGTCGATTGAATGATTTATGTGTTTGAATCACTGTTCATGGCTGAATATAGATGAATATTGGAAATTGTTGTTCCAGCGACTTAAGGGAATAATATGTATTTTGATCTCTGTTATTCGTAAGAATACCATCGTGTCACAAAGATTTTGTGGTACAGATTCTTTTGGTATATTTTTACGTCTTCAGTCTGTGCAAATTTGTGTAAAAGATTGGCAAGGGTTCAGTCGGATTCCTTGTTTTGAAATCAGTAATTAAATTTGCTTGCCTGATTTTTATTATGCTCCGATTGATGAGCTCAGATGGAATCGTATGCAATTATTTGTCTTGTTACTACTGTTTGGAATCATTTGAATTCTTATAAGGTAACCTGTATTTCTGTCTCTTATTGAACCCGATATTTGGACACTGTCGTTTGTCACTGTTTGAGTTCCTTGAGTATGGATAATTATCTCGTGTTCTGGCTCTGTTGAAATGAGTCGCGAATACCATACTTTAGACTTGAATGTGCCAAGGTGAGAATAGATTGGTTATATTCTTTTCCGTTTACTCCTGTCTGATTGAGACTGAGCATGTTCGGAAATTTTGTGTGATTGACTTGGCTTAGTCTTAGGGAAACATCCAATAGCCTAATGCAATGTAGTCTATTGTTGACCGCAATACTAGAGGTTCTTTGATTTCGAACTTGGGTCGAAAAGCCTTGTTGTGTTGGATTTTTATTATGACAGTGATTCTTCATGTGGTTTGACGGACTTGTTCGTATACATACTGGATGAATGTATTTCATATGTGTAGACGGTACAGTAGTGAACTTGTGTGGAGGGAAGTATGAATGATTTGGTTCTTTCTCTTCTATTATTGTAATACTTGTCGGTATCTGTCTAACAGTTGGAATTGTTCTTGTATCTTGTTGGAGGAAATCATGATTTGCTATGATATTTCCTTTTCTGATGAAAGTAACGATCTGTCCAATGTTGCTGATCTTGGATTCAAGATAATTGTTTGGATACTTTCGTTCTTGATTCTTAATATTTGATGAAATATTTGAGAAGTGTTTAGGACTATTCTGTAACGTTGATAGAGTTACACGTTTGTAGTCAATTTTGTATTATAAAGGCATATTTTGAATATGTTTACTTGTTTGGATAATTGATCTCATTTAAACAGGGTGTTTAATGAAAACAATTGACGGATTGCAATTGTTTTAACAGTTAGTGCTTATCATGCTCAGTTCATCGAACTGACTCATGTTGACTATTTTTGCAGATGGTTGCCGTAAGTGGTAAAAGCAATGCAGATCTGACAGGATGATCAGATTATTTAATTGTTTTATATTGAATTACAGCTTGATTTTATAAATGTACTATATGTGGAAAGATGTTTCTTTTCCGTTAAGCATTGTATCAAGTATGCTGTTTGCATAAAATGTAATTGTATAGTTCTGAAAGGAATGGAAATAAGTATTTGATACTTGTGTTGTATTCTTATTTTGATAGTTGACCTTCTTCGGTTTATATACCAGAGTGGCAATGTTATCTTTGTGTAATTTGGATGCTTTTGTGATTGACAATGAAAGCTTACAAGAAAATGTGATTGAATTCATATGAGTGTTTAGCAGATCTAATTGTTCTAGTGAAAGCAATATTGAATTTAAACAATTGTCTTTCTAAAAGATAGGTTAAAAATGAACCTAAGCAGAATGCTAAACAAGCCGAATTAAATTACTAATCCCTAGTCCTGAGTATGACAGGACAATATTAATTTGGATTCTTAATCATTTATATCTTTATACTAATAAGTATGATATAAATTCAGTTAGGAGAACTGATGTAAATCTAATGGGGTTCAGATGGCAATCTCAAGTAAAGGCTATGAGATATTGTCCAATTCTGTTGTTTTAGAATCATGTAAATTCTAATGACTCCTTGATGAGATCTTGACCTTAATAACTCCACCATGTAATGGGTTTTATAGAGGAAGGTCGTCTTAAGACGAAGAATCCAGGGATCGGGGAAAGGCTAACCTTAGGGAAAAGTCTTTAAAGTAATTTAAACTCAAGTGCGTAACGCATGTGATTAAGTAGATCTTTTCGAGGCGGATTTAAAGGTTGACGACACAAGTCAACTGCAGGGTTGTACCTTCGAGAAGATTAGGATCTTCTCGAAGTTACAACAATGCAGGTGACTTATGGCGACACCCTTTGCATTGATCGATAAGATTTACACTTTGATCTCGCACGAGTTACTCAGGGTCCGATTAAGAACGTGGTCATGTCATAAGGCTGCCTAGGAGATTCGGGGTATCATGACACACTGGTTGAACTGCAAGGTTGAACCAGTATGTCACCATATCCCTAAACCTCGTGGGCATCCATATAACATTATCACCTTGTTAATCTGCCTCCGAGTGATTCAGTTGTGAAAGGAAGGACTGACAGTAGTCAGTGTAGGACATTCTATATAACATAAGAATGGGGTGAAGGGCGTATTCCAGATTGACGAGTATGCCGTTAAGGAATACGAGACATAAACAGTATGTTTCAAATCTTTGGCCAAAGTATCGCAAGCTGCTGATTGCGTTGTCCTAATTCACCTAGTCTAAGGGATGAGATGCCGATGAATAATGGTAACATTTATTCAGTTAGGTTCCTTGGACAAAGCATTCTGAATCCCAGAGTAGGGAAGAGAACCGCAAGAGTAAAGTGTTAAATAAAAACACCAACTCTTATTACTCATGAATAGATCGGTAGATTACCGAGTCATGGAATGAATAGATCGGTAGATTACCGAGTCATGGAATGCATAGATCGGAAGTACTCTGAGTCATTACAGCTGCATATGGTTGTCTGTTATATGAATAGTTATTTGATTTGTGAGTTCTAAATTATGTATTTAGAACCAGGATGCAATTAACAAAAAAAATATTTTTTTTTTTTTTTACTTGTTCTAAGGTATAAATTGGGGATGTTACAGTAGAAGATAGGTGGGTAGAGGGGTTTGTTAGAGAGTCGGGGTGTGGTTGGGGGGATGAAAAAGGGGGTATAGAGGGTATAAGTAGGTGTTGTGATAAAGAGTAGGGCTAATGTAGTGAATTGGTTTTGCAGGCACGTCAGCAGCTGACGATGCAGGATAGGATGCCCCCGCTGTTGAGACGGATGCGGCCACACGTGTCCGCAGCGCAGTGGGGTATCATGCGCGAGGTGGGAATCGGTGGAGTCTAGCGGTACAGAGCGATTGACAGGGATCACAGTTTGATGGTCGCCCTCATCGAGAGATGGGATCCAGCGACCAATGTGTTCCATCTCCCGACTGGAGAGATGACCATTACATTAGAGGATGTGTATCGCATCCTTCGATTACTGATTGATGGAGATGCAATCTTTCAGGTGGACACAGAGACAGCCATGGACAGCATCCTACACGTATTCAGGGATGAAGTCGTGCTACTGACGTATCACAGCACGAGCATCACGTATGGGGATATGTACCAGGCCCACCGACATGAGACACGGCTTGCCGTGTTGATGATGATCGAGATCACCTGCTTCACCCTCCCGGACTCAGAGGGAGGCCGCTTTCCACAGGCACTGATGGGGGTTTTACATGAGATGGTTGAGGAGCATACGTGTTATGTTTGGGCACCAGTATACCTGGTGCAGTTATACCGAGAGCTGTGGGGCTATCGCCGGATGAGGCAATTCGAGATTTTCTCTATGTTTTTGCTACACTGTTGGGCATATGAGCATATCATATGCATTAGACAAGTAGGGCTGCCCCAGCAGCCAGGGCCACAGGTGATCTACAGATATGGCTTCCAGAGGTGGTTGGGGGTCATGGGCCAGCCATGAGCAGTTCTTGCCGGACGAGATGTGGTATATTACTGGCATGTATTAGAGGGCTTGACAGCATTAGATATTGTATGGAGACCTTATAGAGGTCATCACCCCCGCGGAGGAGCTCTATCACAGTTGAGGTGGGTCCAGTATACATTCTAGATTGCAGGACGGAGGCCAGGGGAGCATGAGTGGATACCCTTGGAGAGGGTACGCTGGCAGATGGGGTGACGACAGGATGAGCCACTTCCTTTCCCTCAATACCGGAGGGATGATGTAGAGGCCCCACTACCTGCACCATAGCCCATGGACCCAGATTGGGTAGTCGAGAGGCCTGTAGATGATACCATGGATGATGTCAGTTGTACGGAAGCATTTTTGGTATGGTGGGCAGGAGAGAGAGCCGTGAGGAGAGCACAGCTCGCACAGCCAGACTTGGCGGCGGTGATAGCAGAGATGGATCAGCTCAAGAGCCAGGTACAGCTATTACAGGGGCATTTTGCTACTGCACATGCACAGATAGGTGTCTTACAGGGGTAGCTAGCCTAGGCTCAGGTATAGGTATAGGTTCAGGCACCACCAGCGGTACCGGCGCAGCCATAGGTACAGGTACTGCCACAGCCACAGGCACCACCAGCAGTACCAGCCCAGGTACAGGGGGCACTGGTATTAGGAGTCAGGGGACCAGCCCCAGTAGCTATGGTGGCACGGGACC
This sequence comes from Taxus chinensis, assembly GCA_019776745.2. Taxonomy (NCBI): domain Eukaryota; kingdom Viridiplantae; phylum Streptophyta; class Pinopsida; order Cupressales; family Taxaceae; genus Taxus; species Taxus chinensis. Next base: position 619,385,376 of record CM034149.1, on the reverse strand, counting down.
TTTATATGGAGGCTAGAGCGGAGGCCCGGTACTATCAGGATATTCTTGATGGTACTGGGGCTGACTATCAGCCATATGCGGCACATAGAGCAGAGACCTCTCGGAGTCAGAGATCTCAGGGAGGTGCAGCCACATCCAGTGGGTCTGTTACAGGCAGGAGGCGAGAGGCGGCACAGGGACCAGCAGGGAGACATGTAGAGGGTGGTGGAGAGAACTGAGGGATCCCTACATATTTTTGTATTTGTATATTGGATACGGGCACTGGTCTGCGAACCGGTTATGTTTATAGAGGCCTGCGTGCCCACATATGATTTATTCATTCATTTATTGATTCATTTATTGTATATACCGGCCTGCGAGCCGAGTACAGGTTGTATAGTTGATACCGGCATGCGAGATGAGTATTTATTTGATATGAGAGACCGGCCTGCGAGCCGAGTCGAGATTATTGACAGTTATTGCGGCCTGCGTGCCGACTTTGTTGTATTATGAGATCACAGAGGCCCCGATGCAGGGCACGTTGTATATTTGAAACTTTGGATATATGGATATGATGATTTGACCCACATGTTATGTTTAAAATGTTTTTAAGTGTTTTGTCAATGGTTTGTGATATAGAATGTATGATGAGTTTGATCCACATGGTTTATATATTGATGGTGTTGATGTCTTTTGTTGATGGGATGTATGTATATATATAGATGATGAGTTTAATTGACATGTTGTGTTATGAAATGTTATATGTTTTGTCGCTGGTTTGTGAAATTGAATGTATGTAGCTTTTTGAGTTGGATCCAAATGGTGTATAGATTGATGGTTTTGGATCTCATTTGTTGATGGCTTGTTTATTTTGGTAATATAGATAGATGATGTTGATGAAATTGTAATGAGATGTGGATTTGATGAAAAATTATAGATAATGGTGTTGTTATGCAGGAAAAAGGGATGGCGCTACAAAAATTAGGTAGAAAATAAAGAAAAGAACTATGTTTAAAAAGGTAGGTATATGACCGATATCGGTTAGGTAACCGATGTCGGTAGACAATAGACCGATATCGGTTAGCTAACCGGTAGCGGTTATTCAAATATGGGCTTTTATAAAAATAGAAAAGCTTGGGTGGCAACTTAAGTTCTTATTTTGAGAGCCATGCAAGAAGTTAAATACGCGATTGTGACGCTTTTTGACTACTGAGACAGGTAATTGCATGAGAGAATTGAGTGATAAGGAGAAAAGAGACAGGGAAAATCAATGTGGGATGAGATTCAAAAGGAAAAACGGCAAGTTAGATTTGAAGAGGGTGGTGAACATGGCAGAACGAGGAGAAGCATCCAGCAGGCAGGGATGAGAAGGAAGACAAGTGCCATCTCAAGCTGCTGCAGCCCAAGAGGTAAACGTCTTGGTTGTAATTTGATTCTTGCATGTTGTGTGAATAGTATGATGGAGATTAAGTAGATAGAGATGAGAAAGAAAAGGTGATAGGCAATGATTTGGGATAGGGTGAATGTGATGGGGAAGGTAGTCAGGAGTGTCAGGTATGTTTGTATGTACAAAGAGGGATAAACGATCAAATTATTGTCATAGGTGGTGTTTTTAGGCAGGGTGTGTAAAGTTGATATTGACCGATATCGGCTTAAGATAACCGATATCGGTTATGGAACCGATACCGGTTATCTAAAACCGATGGCGGTTACTGTAGGAATTTCCAGAATGTGAGAAAGAACCCTTGGGAATTTGATTTATTGAATGGCTGTGTGTCATTTTGATGTGTGCAGGCGGAGGCAGGGTTCAAGATGAACGATACTATGCCAGCGCTGTTATCACGAATCCGAGCAGATGTAACACCAGCTGAATGGACATTGATAAATTGTTTGGGGTTAAGTGGAATCCGCTATTATTCACAAATCGCACGTAACCATGCTATGTTACAGGCGTTGATTGAGAGATGGAATCCAGAAAGGAATACCTTTTATCTGCCAACAGGGGAGATGACAGTGACATTGGAAGATGTGTTCCATATTTTGAGACTCCTAATTACATGAAGACCAGTATATCAGGCATTGCCTAGCGCATCACGGGGAGCGATAATAGCAGTATTTGGTCCATACGCACAAGATTTGACACAGCGAGGTTTGTCATTCACATATGGTATAATGTATGCAGCACACCCTGAGGAGACAAGGTTAGCAGTGATATTAATGATAGCGGTAGGGTATTATGCGTTGCCGAGGGTGGATGGGGGAAGATTTCCAAAAGCATTGATGTGTGTTATTTAGGAGATGATAGAAAGGAATGTGACTTTCGCATGGGCACCTGCATATTTGGCGGAGCTATACAGGGGTTTATGGGATTGTAGACGAAATCACAGGACAACACTGGATTGTTCATTTTTATTACATTGTTGGGCCTATGAGCACATTGTTTGTGTGTGACCAATAGGCCAACCCATCAAGTCCGGAGAGACCAAAGTGCAGAGGTTGGGATTCAGACGATGGGTCCAGACAGAACAAGAGGTAAGAGCCCAGGTTGTGATGGGTGACACTGAGTATTATAGGTAGGTATGGGAGATGGTGACGATGGCAGACATCTGTTGGAGGCCTTACAGGAACTATATGGTAACAGAGAATATAAATGAGGAGTTGAGGGGTGTAGAGAGATTGAGGTGGATCGCGGGGGCACAGGCTAGGTGAATATGAGAGGATTCCTCTAGATCGCGTGCGGCGAAAATTTAGATTTGTGCAGGATATACCCCTGGCTTATAGACCATATATGAGGATCGACACCGAGGCAGCATTCTCACCTCCCCGGCCAACACCTCCAGAAGGGCCAGAGGAGATAGTAACCAATCACAGGGTAATGGATGCAGGAACGACAGAGGCCTATAGATTATGGTGGGTAACAGAGCTGTGAGGGGTACGTGATCGTCCTGACATAGCTATGATTACAGCGGAGAGAGATCGTCTGCAGAGATTAGTTCATCAGCTCCAAACACAGGTGAATGAGACAAGAGGATTGTTAGCGGTTGCGGAGTCACGAGCGGAGGGACTAGAGGCGAGATACCTCCATGCGAGGAAGCGTATTCACAAGTTACAGGAGAGATTGGTAGATCAGTGGGTGGTACCAATAGCCGTGGTACCTTTGAGGACAGAGAGGCTCGGCGAGAGGCGTCGACGATCACGATCATCACCTGGTTCGGGATGAGGCGTGAGGGTCTAAGTAAATGTTATCGAGGTATAAGAATAAATAAGGATGCCGACCGGCGTGTCGATGATAGAGAAGATGTATTTGTTTAACATCTAAATAAAACTGAATATGTATGTTGATTTGAGTTATGATAATAATAAGAAGGTTTGTGTTTTGACTTTTGTGTTTTGAAAAAAAGATAAAGAGGAATAAAAAAAATATTTATATTTACAACACATGATAGGTTATAGTAGAGGATGGTCGAGCTAACCTTGGGAGACCCCATGTCTCCGAAGTGCTGCCTACATAGCCCATTGCACAAAGCAAGGAGGGGCCTCAGACCGATGTAGTTCTCCCTTAGAACCAGGGAGAGCTGAATTCAGGTAATTTAGGTATGGTTAGGAAATTTTTTGGTTGGTAAAAATATTGATATTGGTAGGGTAATGTTGTTGGTGTTGGTAAGGAATTGGTGATGTTGGTATAGGTATAGGTGAAGCGAAATTTAGCCTACCCAAGTGGTAGGGAACCCTATCTTGATTAAGGTCAACACATAATCCTAGAGTTGAGCAAAAGAGGCAAAAGTGTCCCGTAGTGGAGAAGAGCCAAACAAACCACATAATAACGTAGAATGAAGTTGAACCCCTAAGTACCTTGCATAGACGAGAAGTCGATAGGTGAAAAGAGTGGTATAATCACAATATATCGGATAGACGTCACGTCCCTTGAGTTTTGTTGCTTTGACAAATGGTGCGGTGAGGTGGTTGATGTGGGTGAGGATGCAGAGAACTTATTATAAGATGATTATTATGACAAAAGAGAACTAGGCCTAAATAGACAAGTCCATGACTCAAAAGTGTTCTGAAACATTACTTTTATTTTTATTTTATTTATCCGGATATAGAATGATCGATGCAGGAAGTCTACATGGGATATGTATTTTCTTGTTCTTGAGGTCTTCATGAAGTTGATCAATGCGAGAAGCTTCGGATAAAGGCTGACTGTGTATAGCTGTCCTTCGGGGGAGCAATCTATATATAATAGCAGCAATAGTTTGGTATATAGCTGTCCTTCAAGGGAGCAGTCTATTGTATAATTTAGAGGTCTAGATGTCCGTTGGGCATAAAGCATCTAGTTTTTTGTAGGAAGTTTGACTCAAAAAAATCCCATAAGAATGTGTTATTTTAAAACTTTGAAGTCATGGACTAGACTAAAAAGAGGAAGGCATCATTAAAGGGGAGGTGAGGAGCAAACTATGTGAGCTTGATTTTATTTCGAGATGTAGGAGACAAAGTGTATGTGGTGATAAGTGAGCTCAAGGGACGAGCGGTAGGTAGATAAGAAGTGATATACCACTAAATTCAACAGTAGAAAGGTCGAAGATGCAAGGCATTAAGGGGTTCAGGCTCAGGCTTACCATTAAGTGAAGCTAAATGATAAGTGCTTGATCCATAAGTATGAGTGATAATGTAAGGCCCAATCCAATTAGAAGCAAATTTTCCACATTTTCTCTTTTCTAGTTTGGTTACATGTTGATTCTCTTTGAGGACAAGATCACCAACCTTAAAGGTATGCTCATGAAGTCACTTATCATAAGCACGCTTGATGCGTTTTTGATAGATTTGAAGGTGATCAAGAGCTGTAAGACGAAGCTCATCAAGAAGCTCCAATTGGGCTAACCGCTCTTGGCAGAAATCATCGTTGGTAAGAATATCCTGAAGAGATATTCTAAGGGAGGGTATTTGTATTTTGAGAGGCAAGACAGCCTCGGTACCATATACCAAAGAAAAAGGTGTGGCATTAGTAGAGGTACGAATGCTAGTATGATAAGCCCAAAGGGAAAAGGGAATGTGATCGTGCCAATTTCTTCCGGACTCATTGACAAATTTCATGAGGATTTTGGTTAGGGTTTTATTAGAAGATTCAGCTTGACCATTGGCTTGTGGATAGTAAGGTGATGAGAAACTAAGTTTGATACCAAAGTTGTCACAAAGGTCTTGTAACAACTTATTTTTAAAAGATTTACCATTATCTGTTATTAGGCGATGAGGAATACCAAAATGACAGATAATGTGATGGTTAACGAATTCAACAATTTTTTCTTTTTTGATTGAAATGAGTGGAATGGCCTCCACCCATTTTGTGTAATATTCGGTTGCTATGATTATCCATCGGTGACGTTGCGAAGAAGGCGGATGAATCTCACCAATAAGGTCTAAACCCCATTGTGAGAAAGGCCAAAGATCTCGTGCGACCTGTAGCAGATGGCTAGGAGTATGTTGAAGGTTGGCATGTTGTTGACACATAACACAACACTTAACATATTCGTAGTAGTCGTTATTGAGGGTAGGCCAATAATAACCTAGGTGAAGGATTCATTTGGCCACGGAAAGGCCGCTAAAATGTCCACCACAAATACTGCCATGGACCTGTTGGATGGTATAGGTGACTTCCGAGCCGGTTAGACATCGAAGGAGGATGCCATCAAAGCCACGTTTATAAAGGAGTCCCCCCATAATGACATAACGAGAAACACGTTTAAGAAAAGCACGTTTGCCGGTACTTGTAAGGTCAGATGGGAGAACAGAAGTTGTAAGGTAGTCGTGAAATTGGTGATACCAGGTATCCTGCGAATTAGCAGTCACATTATTTATCATACAAACAATCGAGGCTGAGTAAGATGGGGCAAAGAGTTGTTGGAACAAAAAAAAATGTCAGAGTCAGTTGACGAAGCTAGAATTTGCGAGGCTAAGCAAGCCATAGCATCCGCAAATTTGTTAGTGGAGCGGGGAATGGTTTGGATAGAATAATGAGTAAATAAGGTTAGAAGAGAATGCATGTAATGTTTGTACTTTTGAAGTTCCTCATTTTTACATTGGTAGATGCTCATAACTTTATTGACTACCAATTAAGAGTTGCCAAAAATATTGATAGATTTGACACCTAAGTGTAACGCAACCTGGAGACCCAAAACAAGGGCCTCGTATTCCGCTATGTTATTAGTGCAAGGGAAATCGAGTCGGAATGAAAGAGGCATAGGCTCAGTGTCAAGAGGAATGAGAACAACACCGGCTCCTCCGCCACGCTGGAATTTGTATCCATCGAAGAAAAGGGTCATTAGATACGACTCCTCCCTGAGGGAAAGAGTGGTGATGAGTTCGTCGGGGAAATTAAAATTGGTAAATTTTTCCCCAGATAAAGGGGCTTCCGCAAGTTGGTCTGTGGTGGTTGGTCCTTTGATTGGTGGACAAACTCAAGGTCGAGGTCAGCAAGGAGCATGAGCCATCGGGTGATGCGTTGGTTTAGATGAGGTTTGGCATACATATAATGAATGGGGTCCGTGTTGGTGATGACAAAAGTTTTGTGATTCAGGAGGTAATGTCGGAGTTTGGTGGCTATAAATGATATGGCTAGGCACAATTTTTCTACATGTGTATACCTAGTCTTGTAATCCATGAGAGTATGACTTATATAATAAATGGCTTGTTCTCGACGTCGAGCCCCAATGTGCGAGCATGGCTCCTATAGCATGGTCAGTGGCAGAAAGGTAAAGGTAGAAAGGGCGATCATCCTGAGGTGGAATAAGCACGGGTGGCTGCAAGAGATAGGCTTTAAGAGCTTCAAAGGCTTGGTGACACTCTTCACTCCATTGAAAGGCAATGTCCTTTTTAAGAAGGTGATGGAAAGGTTGACATCGATCTGAGAGTTGGGAGATGAAACGCCAGATGGATTGAAGTTTACCCTGCAAACTACGTAATTGTTTGAGGTTTTTGGGTGGGGGCATTTCTAGGATAGCTTTGACTTTAGATGGATCGAACTCAATGCCACGCAAAGAGATGATAAAACCAAGAAGTTTTCCCGAAAGGACACCAAAGACACATTTCTTTGGTTGAAGACGGATAGAATATTGTAACAGGTGATCAAAAATAATGGTTAAAACATCGAGATGTTCACTGCGATGTTTAGATTTGCCAAGAAGATCATCGACATAATCCTCAAGGATAGTGTGCATAATGTCATGAAAAATGTAATTCATAGCCCGCTGATAGGTGGTACCAGCATTCTTAAGGCCAAATAGCATGACACGATAACAAAAGGTTCCCCAAGGAGTTATGAAGGCCGTTTTATGTTGATCGGCCAGGGCTACCAAAATTTGATTGTATCCTGAAAATTCATCCATGAGAGAAAGCATTTCATGGCCCGCAGTGAGATCAACAAGTTGATCAATACTTAGGAGGGGGAAGTCATCCTTGGGGCAAGCGAGGTTAAGATCTCAGAAATCCGTGCATATCCGAAGTCCCCTCGTCGCTTTAGTGACAGGTACGATGTTAGAAATCCATTGAAGATAGTCAATAGGCAAGATGAAGGAAACAGAAAGAAGTCGTTGAAGCTCTTCTTTGACCAAGAGGGCAATGCGTGGATGCATTTTTCTCAGTTTCTATTTAATTGGCTTGGAATCAGGTTTCAGGGTAATGTTATGGACAGCAATGTCAGGATCAATTCCTGGCATTTCAGCGTAGGACCAAGCGAAAGCTTTGTTGCGAGCACAGAGAAAGGTAGTAAAGGCGACTTGTTCTAATGCGTTAAGGGATTGTCTGATCTTCACAATGTGAGGATCTTCCTCTATGTGGATGTTTATTTCTATAGTAGACTCGTTCAGCATGGTTTGAGTTTCAGATGGTAAGGTGCGTTGAATATAAGAGTCATCCGCACCAAGGTAAGTGAGGATGGAGTCATCATCCTAGCACTCAACAACATTAATTGAAGGCGAGTCCTCTTCAATCATGTCTAGATATAGAAGGGGGATAGAAGAGGGGTCCTCATTATCACATTGATAAGTGAGAGGACCTAGGAAGATAGCATTTATGAAAAAAAAAAGTTAGGAGGGATAGATTCAGGGTCTATCAACTCTGTGGGTGATGATGGCAAAATGGGTGATGATGGTTTGGTAGGGGTGACGTTGTCATCCTCCAGGATATAATTGACATGAGGTTTCTTCGGTGTAAGTGTTCCAGGAAATTCAAGAACACTACGATCATTGTGCTTGTGTGTAGTTACGGGGATGATTGTATGTCGGCCTTGTTCATAAAGACCAAAACCAAATTCTTTCCAAGCACAGCGAGTCAAGAAGGTAAGGGCGAAACGACGATTTGTCAGGTATTGAAAATCGGATTGGAAAGGAACCACACCAAGAGGAGGTTTAGGGGTTACGGAAGGTGCGTCGACACCCCCATATGTTAGGTTGGTGCGGCAATGAGGTGGTCCATAGGGGATTACTTCCCCCACACGATGGTCATAGGTAGGATGTGCATGTACCTATCCGTACTCCTGTGGGGTATGGAAGGAACTAACGTTATATAGGCGATACTCCCCCAGCGTAAGGCGTTGAAAAACATCTACTAAGGGGTATGAGGCTGGGATGTTAGCTACGGGAAGGGAAGTGGTTTTTATGACGGTGGTTTCATGGGCTGAAGGTGTAGGTGTTGTTGAAATGAATGGTAGAGGTGTGGTTAAAGTAGATGGTTGGGTTGAATGAATGGGTGTCTTGATTGGCACAAGCACATCATTAGGGCGATATAACATATTGCAGGTTTTGAAGGGGGGAGGATCAGTTTTTACGGTGTAGGACTTCCCCTCGTACTCAAATTTTATGCATGTAAGGTTGAGGGAACACATCCCATAGCCCAGATCCAAGGGCGGCCTAACAACATATTGTATTGGAACTCTCCCTCAAGGACATAGAAGAGTTCAGGTAAAGTACGTGGTCCTACATGAATGTTAAGGATCACGGTGCCTAAGGTAGAGGTAATAGCATCATTGAATGACCGCAACATGATGGGGTTGGCACACATGTAGATAGAAAGGATATTCATTTGTTGGAAGGCTTTGGAAGAGATGATGTTTAGAATAGCACCCCCGTCGATCATGACACGACGTACCCGAATGTCCTGAACATAAGCTGAGATGAAAAGAGCAGGGTCAGGATCTTCAGCACCAAAGTCGATAATTTCGTCTTCGGAGAAACTGACAGCAGCGGCTTGCTGTACAAAGACAAAAGTGGTTGGGGAGATAGATTGTTTGGTGAGTGAAGCAACGTGATTGGGTGTTAGAATAGAGGTAACAGGCAAGGTTTCATTAGGTAAGACCTCTATCCCTTGAAGGATTTCAACGAGAGCTTGTCGGTGAGATTCAGAAGTCTGAATGAGATCATACAGTGTCATTTTTACAGGTGATTGGTGAAGATGTTTGATCATGGTTCGGTGGGCAATTCCATTAGAGATGGGGTAGGCAGGTCCACGAATAACCACTTTACGTGGTGGTGTAATCGGGATGGTGGACGGAGAAAGAGATGCCACAGGTGTGTTTTCTTTTGCTTTCTCGTTGTTTTTTTGTGCTCGAGTAGCAACACTGATCATATTGATCTCATGAACACAAGAGGAGGAAGATGGTAGGGATGACTCATGGGCTTCGATAGGTGGGGTTGTAATAACGACAGATATTGGTGAGGTGGGGACAGGTGGTATAGGAGACGGAATTGAAGCCAAAGGTCTCTCCCTTTGTAAGTTGTCTTTCTTAACCTTTCTATCTGAGAGAGGTGACTGACGAAGGATGGCTTTTAAGGCTTTGCATCCCTCCACATCGTGTCCTGGTGTGCAGTGGTAAGCACAGATTTTAGACTCATCATAACCTATAAGTCGAGGTTTAGATGGGTCATAAGGTCTAAGTGGGGGTAGAGAAATGGTTGCATTCTCCACCAACATAGCAACGATTTTTGCGTAAGATCCTTTGAGTGGGTCAAAATCAGAGGAAGATGAGGGCATTGATTGGGTGGGTTTCGTTAATGTTTGGGTATGGTTGGTTCGTACGGGTGGTGGTTTAGCCAAGGGGTATTGATACGTGGTTTTAACTAAACGAGGTCTCTTTGGTGCAGGAGCTACGTTTAGCTGGTTAGATGATGAGGCTCCAGATAATGTGGTATCCGGAAACAATGGCGGAAAAAGAGGAGTGATGGCAAACAAGTCCTTTTATGACGACATTTGTTTAGGTGTGATGGGTGGACAGGATATGTGGGGTGATAGTGTTGATATACCCTTAGATCTCTGTATGGGTGTAGAAGGCGTAGGTTGTTTTAAATAAAACGCAGGAGGTATGATATATTGATGCAAGGTAGAGGGATGAGGTCCCAATATGGAAGGTAGGTGTGATGATGATGGTTTTAATTGTGATAGAGGCACGGATTGAGTTTGTCTCCTAAGTGGAGGGGCGGCTTTATTTTTGGATAAATCTAGTCGCTTAGGTGGGTGTGTTAGACTGGGTATTGGTACGGTCCCAAGTATAGGGGAAGATTTGGTTAGGCTAATAAAGGTGGATGAGATACTTGGTAGAGATGCGGGGGGTGGAGATGAGGACATAGGCATTTTGAGTTTTTGTAAACACTTCAGGTATATGGTAGAGGTGTCTGGATCGGTCATCTGCATTTGAGTAGAATAGGGGGTACTCAATCGTTCCCATAGGACTCATCTATCTTTTGGAGAATGACAGTCTTTAGGTGTGAATTGGAACTCTTGTATGGAAGAAAGGTGGGTTGTGATTCCGGTCCACTGTGGGTGTGATATAGAAGGTAGATGAGGCACTGTATCAATAGGTGTTAAGAGGTCAACCGGTCGCTGAAAAGATTTAGGTGATGAAGAACTAATAGGTAGGAGGGCATGTTTGAGAGGATCCATCATGGTTAAAGAATTTGGTGATGTCGGTGCAAGAGGTTTTTTGTCTAAGCATGACAAAAGGAGTGGCGAGCCTTCCTCTTGTGTAGCAAGAGTGGTAGAAGGAGACGTTTGGGAAATAGATAAGTTAGATAACATCTGTTCGCAGTCTTGTAGGGATGTGGTGTAAAAAGACTCATCTATGAGAAGAGAACTCTGGGCGGTTAACTCCTGTATGGGTAAAGGAATGATTTCACCTTGTCTTAATGGTGGTGAAGGAGGTTCGGGCCCCTGTGTCAGTGAAGAGTCTTGATTCAAAATTTTCTTGATAGAGGCTTTTGGCTGGGAGTCGAAGACTGCATGGATCTCATGAACACTCTCCTCGGCTAAGATATCTTGGTTTATGTTACTGTTAGAAGAGTGATTCGGGAATGGTTTGTTGAAGATTTTCAAATTTCGGTTGGCAAGGGCATTAGGATTATCGAGGGTTATATCCCCTGCATCAACCATTTCCTACACTATGTTTTTCAACATCTTGCAGTTTTCATGACTATGTCCTTTTACGCGGTGAAAGTTACAGAATTCATTTTCTTTGTACCAAGAAGGTATAGCGCGGGTGGAGTAAAACCCAGAGTGAGGTTTAACAGGAGGCAAGGTGATAGCTCTGGATTTGAGCAATTTTTCCAAGATGACACCATAAGTTTCTCCCAAGGGAGTGTAATTGATGGGCTCGACTTTATATTTATAGGTGGTTTTTGGTGGGGTATTAGACGGTGCTTGAGATTTGACCATCACCGCGTCGACAACTCCTTTTGATTTCGAAGAAGTGGATGTGTGAGGAGTGGTGGTGTTTGGTTTATTGGTGGAATCTGGAGTTCAAAAATTGGGGTTTTTGTTGCGCAACCGCAATTTCTCTTCTTCTAAGGCTCAAATTTCTAGTTTTCGAGCCATGGTAAAGGCCTCGTCAAATGTGCGGAAAGTTTGAATTTGAAGGGTAGGAGAGATGTGCTTAGTGTAGGCCCACGTAAAAATTTCGATAATTTTAGTCTGAGGTAAGGCATATGTGAGTTGGTTGATAAGGCCCCGCCATCGTCCGACGAAATCTGCGATAGATTCGTCTTCAAATTATCGGATGGCATAGAGGTCGGTGATAGATACTTTCTTGGCAATGTTAATGGAGAAATGATCCAAGAAAGATTGGGCTAGTTGGTTAAAAGAGAAGATTGAGTGCTGGGTTAAAGCACTGTACCACTCCAAGGCAGGTCCTGATAAGGACATGTGAAAGGTGCAGAGTAGCAAGGCATCATCATGAGCAATCAAATAACAAGCATGTCTAAATGATCACAAGTGTTGTTGAGGATCCTCTTTATTATTAAAACGAGTAAACTTTGGCAATTCCCATTGGGGAGGATATGAATGAAGGGGGACAGAAGGGTGAATAGGCTCCCAACAAACTTCCTCGTATGTCAAGGCACTACGACTTCCCGAAACAGAAGCCTCCAAATTTTGCATTTTGTCCATCATTTGTTTGATGAAATCCGTGGTTGGATGAGATGATGGTGCGGTTGTGGTAAACGGAGGCAAATTGGGCCAAGGGCCTCCGCTAGACAATGGTGGGGTTAAATGTTGATAAGGTATGGAGGGCGAATATGTTGAGGTGACCGAATAAGGATGTCCTATATAAGATGTTGAGGTCACTGGGTACGTGTATTGGAATGAAAAGGTAGGTGGAGCTTGAGAAGGAAAGCTCGTGTGGATAGGTGGCAGAGAGCAAGTCATGAATGGAGCAGTCTGCAAGAGAGCTGAGGTAGGAGCAGTCGGCGGTAATGATATATGGGGTCCAATATTAACCAAAGGAAAGCCAATCTGTGTCGTATGAACCTCTGAAGCCGTCGGATTGGGAGACAAGGCTAAAGATGCAGAAAGCAAGGCGGTGTTATCAGGTAGAGTGGGAGATAAATGAGCAGCTATACTAATAGGCATGCCAACAAGGAGTTGACCATCGGACGTATGGTCAGGGGCATGAGAAAAATGGTATTGTACGGCGCTAGGATTAGCATCTAGAAATTTGGCAAATTCCTTATCTCCTACAGGAATTTTAGGGATCTCACTGGTGTCCGTAGGGTTCCCTATAGAATGTGAAGGGGGTGATTCAGGTAAAGGCACAGAGCAAGCATGTGAAACCATGGCGGCGGCTTGCTTCCACGTGATAAAAACCATGGACAAGAGTACACAGTAGGGCTTCAATCTATCGGGAATAGAAACAGCCTCAGAATGGTGAAATTGGTAGGTTGCTGGTTTGTCAGGAACTGTAAAAGACAGTAACTGATATCGGTCTTATAACTGATGTTGGTTAGGCTATAGACGACGTCGGTCAGTTAACTGATATCAGTGTAATAAGACTGGTATGAGAAAATAGAAGAAGCTGCTGATTGGATCTTAACAATGCTTAGTACATTTATCAATTTGTTCTAAGGTGATCACAGAAGACAGAGTATGATAGAGAAAACAGAACTGAAAACAAGCAAGATGCACACGCAAATCCAGAGACTAACCCTAGGGTTAATTTTAATTATTGTGGGCTTATGCTGTTAGACGTAGAATGATGTCAGAATCCTAAACAAAAGACTTAGGGGAAATGTCAAGTTTGTTTTGGCTTATAAGGCTACCTCAATCGGGCGGAGGAATACCACAGAAAAAAAGGGGGATGTTTGAGCTATTGTGTTAATTGTGATGTGATTCGGTATTTGTTGTGTAGTGAAAGTAAGATTAATTTCTTATTAATACCATGGATATCACCCCCACGTGTACGACCTGTTACTTAACCTATGTTCACTAGAATTGAAAACAGCAAGCAAGAATGTGATGCACGTGTTTTAAACCCAAATCGAAAATGATATTCGATGAAGCAAAAGGGATAACTTTCACTAATGCAAAGATGTAAAAGCAAAGCAAGTTATTTTACCAAAATAACAAAATACCTTGTGAATATCTTTAGAAGAAGAAAAAAGCAAGTATGCTCCCTATATGAAAGCAAGCAAGAAAGAAAGAAACCCGAAATGGGTCCCACTGGGCGTGCCAAAATGTTTCGCGCGGAATGTTTCAGCTTTTGGGAATAGAGTTTCTTTTATCCTTTCATTCCTCTTAGAAACAGATAAGGGTTAGGGCTAGGAGGAATACCTGTTGAATGTCAAGATGGTGTGCGCGTACCATAGAGAGAGATCAGGTTGATTGCGAAGAACTCCTTTTTATCTTGGAAGGACTACCTGTAAATAAGAATACAAGACCACAAGATTTTAATTAGACAATAAATGAGGGAACTACCTTGGGCCCAGGAAATATAAAACTTCCTTTTGAAGGTGGTCAGTTCCCCTGCTAATATGAATTAACACAAAATATTGTAAAATAACAATTTAATTTCCTCGTTGAAACAAGTAGGGGGAAAGGCTGGTTTTTGGTTTTGAGTCAAGGTAGCTGATACCGGTTGCTGCTAACCGATATCAGTAGGTTCTATGTTTTAGGGGCTTTTGGTGAGGATCAGTTGTAGGGTGGTTGTATTGTTTATAAGGCTAGTAAATGAGTGGGATTAGGTAACAAGGTGATGAGAGGGTAGAAGAATGATAGTTAGATGTAATGTGTTGCTGGGTAGTAGATCTGGGAATAGATTTATGACGGCTGTGATTCAAAAGTCTAAGAAATGTTATCAAAGAGAACATACAAGATTCTACTTAGTGTTTATTGATGAGAATACAGGTCCAAGAACTGTGATGACAAAGGCAGAACTCAGATAGGACGTCCTGACGATTAGAAGATGAGATGTCTTCTCTCACGATGATCAGCTGAGTGTCATAGGGATCTGGTTGTGTAGTTGCAGTCTTGGGCTTGATGTCCTTCTCTGCAAACTCTTCTTGTTTCTTCACTTGTCTCTGCTCGGCCAAGCAAATCCCGATCCTTTCAATGATTTCTCTTCCTTTTTTATCAAATGAAAATCCGATCCCTTGTTTTTGGTTGGAGGTGGTCATTTACAAGGAATCGATGGTGGTTACGCAACCGACGGCGGTCGAGTAAGAACCGATGTCGGTCAGGTCAAAGCGGGCTATTTTTGGTAAAATAGCCAGCTTTCCCTCCTTTTCTCCCGAGGAATTAGTTTCAGTCTTGGTCAAGTCATTATGAGGTTGGTTTTAGGTGCAGGTGAGGAGTAATTAGTCATGGGTGTGGATGTGGACCAAGTTATAGGTCTTAATTAGGTTAGTTTAGGGTTAAGACTAGGTTATGATGAGGTGGCGAAATGAGGTGGCAGGTATGGTGATGTGGATTTATTAATTATAAGGTAATTAATAAATAATTGTGTAAGGTTTAGGTGATGAGGTTAGGTTGCGAAATGAGATGCGGGGCACAGGGGGTCGTAAGACACAAATTTGGTGTCTACACCAAGGTTGAAAAGAAATCAGAAGCTATTGAGGCCCTAAGGGGTATAATCAAGAACCAGTTAAAGGAGCTATACCCAAAGATTACTAGAAGGATGGACGTGCTTGAAGACATGGGCAAGGAGTTGGAGAAAATTTTTGACATTATGAATGCTCAAGGAGATGGAATGAGTTTTGGGGAGGTAAGAACCCTAGTCAATGACCTCTACCAGAGAGCATAAAATGAAGTCGATGCCTGGAATAAGTTGAAGGCTGACTTGCAAAAATATTTTCCTAGCTTTTTGCAATAATGTCATCACTTCACCATTCTTTCTTCTTTTCCAAATTCTTTATCCCCTTATTATTTTTCCAAGACGTTAATCTACTATAATTCTTCATTCATTGGAGAAGTGTTCCCATAGACGGAGAACAAGTGTAGTGTGGGGTGATGTTGGGCCCCTAAAATATTGGCTAAGTACACAAAGGTGCATGGGTGCACAAGGCCTAGGTTGAAGATGGGTGTGCAAGGATAAGGCGCACAAGGAAAGGTTCTAAGAGGGTTTTATAATGGTCGTGTTGTGTGCCAGAAGACAAGGTCTCAGGACTTATCCATATTTGGTGTATTGGGAAGGAAATGAGAAAATCATGACCCGACTACGCATGCAGAGTGGATAAGATGCCATCTTGGCGACATGTTGTCCTAGGAAGGAATATGCTTAGCGATAGAGGATTCCAGAATACCATCATTACAAGGAGTGGAGAGCTCGGATCTGATTTAGCATGTTCCTATGGAGGACCACATTCAGACACCTAATGTCATATCTGAGGCCCCAGAAGGATGAGTTGGCACTCTTAGATTCCTATAAATACAAGCACTCGCAGAAGAAAAAGAGGAGCATGAACAGATTGGGTATACGATACAGGAGAATATGGAGAGCAGAGATTTGCAGAAATATTGTGAGAAATCTATGGGATTGGGTAGAGGCTATATAAGGGAGTAATGTATTAAGGGGCTAGGATATAAAATTTTCTTTGTATGGATGAAGGACATGATCCCTATTGTGATGTATGACTTTGGTCTGATCAAGTTGTGGTAGTCTAATGGATCCATTGAATGTAATGAGGTTACAAACATGAATGAGTATGAATGTAACTGATTCGGTTCATATCTATATATTTTCATTTCTGTTCATGGATTTTATGGAATAGATGTAAATCCTTATGTATTCTCCTTTCTGTTGTAGTTCTATCTGTTATCTATAAGTACCTTCTATTTGGAGTGAATGCATTTTTCTAGAGGCCATTCTAAGCCCTATGATGATTATATGTCTCATTTCCACCTTTATTCATTAAGCTCCTAACATAGATATGGTTTCCCACTTAACTCACATAAAAGAGAGACTCGGCACCCGCATGTGCCTTGGGTGAGCACCCAGTGCCCGCAGGGGGATAGGCCGATGCAAATGTGATTCCCTTGTTCTTTGGTGGGTGTAAAAATGACTACATGGCCTAAATATTTTAAAAATGGGTTTATTCTTATAAGAAATTAGAATTGATTCAAATCTTGGGAAACCCTAGGAAAATTATTACCGACCTCATGCCGTTGAATATGTCTCATGATTTGGTAAGAGATATTTTGTTTGTTCAAGGGGATGAAGAGGCTGAAGAATTTGTTTTTCAGGAAGAATGGGCTTTTGAATCAAATTCCTCCTTTCAAAGAGGATTTAATAGTTATTGAATGACATTGTATCTTTCTTTTTTTCATGATATCAAAATGTATGTTAATATTTCCTAGGTTGGCGACCCTATATAATCCTAATTTTTATTTTCTCATAAGTATAAAGGACTCAAAAAATATTAAAATGTGTTTTATGTTTGAAATGGATTTAACTTCTTATCAAAACTAAATGAACACATATTGCAGTACATCATACTATATGTATGTTTGAAATTCACAAATCTTAAAGAATATACAACTTTAAAACTCAAGATAAATATAATTAAGAAAGGAGAGTTTCGAGGGAACAATCCTAAAAAATTTCAAGCACACTGGGACCAACTCCAAGTTCTTTATCATCATTCTCTTGTACTTCAGATATCCTTTAAAAATATGTATAAAATCTATGGAATATATGGAGGATGTGTTCTTCATCTAGCCCGATATGGTATTTGAACACCAGGTCTTGTCCTTTCATCATCTGATAAAATTCCCACATTATAGTTTTTCTCTTCTTGATCTTCTTTGATAGTTTGGCCATCATGTCCTCCACACTAATAAAAATCTAAATAGTTTCATGATTGAATGGTTCCCCACAGATACATTGATCAAAATATTTCTTTAAGCTAAGTTTCCCCAAATTTCCATAGGTAAATCTATGATGGTCTGGCATCATCTTCCCTAGCTTATTGTCTATATAATCGATGCATATTGTTATCTTATCTCTTTCATCAATCATTTTCTCATTAAATTTATTCAAATTTTCATTTTAAGCATGATAGAGCCTTCATACTTGTGTTGTGATCCTCTTTCTTTAGGTAAAATAATTCCCTCTTCTTCCATCGATTGATCATATAATTGATTTAGTGTCTAATTTTGGGAATAATTCCTTCCCAATAGTGCAATTCATCTTCACACTTCTCTTGTAGGTCCTTTGTTTCACTAACTCTCTCAGTCAATTGGTCTTAACACTTTATCATGTCTTCTATAAAATTTTTCCCTTTTTGGAAAAATTATTTTTTCCACTTATCCAAAATATTAACCTTTTCCCCAAATTTCTCAACTTTACTTAGGACCTCTAGGGTGATGGTAGTAGTTACTTCCCTGGCCTTCTTCCACATGTTGTATCCATTATTGTAGATATGAGGAAAAATGTTTTGATTTTTTTCCTTTAGCTGCTTCTTGGTTTACCTTGTCCTCATCAATTTTTTTGTAGCATACCCCCAACAACCACCATAGCATCCTACTTTAAGATCTCCCTGGTAGGTTTTCCTAGTGGGATATGTGTGATTGTATAGTCACTCAATGTAATTTAACCTTTTAATTTATAACCCTGTGGAGTGGCTATTTTCAAGTCCTTAATTCTTGTTTATCTACATGAGTTTTAGTCAGGTTCTGGTCTTCTTAGGAGCTCTTGTAGACTTTTAGAATACAATATTTCTTATGTCCTTAGTTTCCCTCCTGAATTTTTCTTCTCCTTCCTTGGAAGGATTTCTCCTAACCACCCCATTTGTGGGGGTATTTCCCACACTTTCTCCTTTTTTATGTGGGTTGTGGAGTTTTAGGGAAAACTGCCAATTTTTTGGATGCATCTTGAGGTTCTTGTAATATTGACAACTTTGTATGTGTTTTTTAAACTTCTATTGTTTTCTTTTGGATTCATCATTCAGTGCCATTACCTCCAGCTGCTATTTTTCCTATCCCTTAGTTGTGTATTGACTAATTATTTCTTGAATTTTGTCAACAACTGGTGTTTCTTCTTCCTTATCTCTACTTTCTACTAGAGTGGTGGTCATCTCTGTAGTTTCTTTTGGAAATTCCTTGGCTATACTTACATCCTTGGGAGATTCTTTATTCTATGTACTAGTTGCCTCCTTCAAAATTTGATGTTCTATGGAAAGATCCTTTTGGGATTGTACACTAGTGACCTTATGTCTTACTAGTTCTTCCTCTTATTGTTCTATGGGCTAGGACCTAATGACTGATTTTTTATCTTTTCATTAATTGGTACATCCACCTTACATTGATCTTAACTAGTTTAGTAATGGCTTATGTAGTATCCATCATAACTTGGTAATTCATTCACCCTTTACAATTTTTTATTCTATTTGAGGTTGAATTCTAATATAGAAAATATATTCTTTAGATGGTTCACTTATAAGCCTTTGATTCAGTGATTTTTTCTTCCCTTAAAGAAATTGTACCCTCGATGTAAATACTTTTAATATGAACCTTTGATTCAACATTATATAGCTAGGAAGTTTCTTCATTCTACACTTCTTCCTAAGGAACACCTTTATCCCCTAATGCATGCATTTCAACTGTTACATCAGTAATTTCAAGTGCAGGGATTTCTTCAAATGCATCTATATCTAGCACTTCAATTGGTTGTTTCATTTTCTCTTATGGTTGATTGATCTCATCCATAGCTTGATCTTCAAATTGAATAACACCCAATGCTCTTTGTCCTTATCTTTTATGGTGCCACTTGGCTGATTATACATAGGGTAACTATGAATTATTTCTTCCTTAATCAAATCACTCTACTACCTTATAGGAAATAGGTTATAGCTGAAACCTCTTGAGTGTATTGATGGTGTATTATGAGAATTTGTTTGGAGGTTGTGACCTAACCATCTGCTCTGCCAATTTTGCAACAATATCCATTAGGTGCCTCAGTCCGTGGGACCGGATCAATCACCTCTGGTTCCTTGATCTTATGGGGCATGCTTCTTGGGATAGAGATATTTTCCATATTTGAATCACACCAGTATCTCTTACCAATTGAGGTATCACTTTTCCCCTCTTAACAAATCTCTCAAAATATCTGAATTCAGGCCCCTTTGTTTCCTTGGTACTTTATACTATAAGTTGTGGATCAATTTTGATATGAATCCTCTCATCCTCTTTCTGGTGCTATATTATTTGGTCATGGTTACTAATGGATTCCTATTTTAGATAAACTTTCCCATGTAGCTTGTATGGGACTACTTAAGTGATAGGGGCATCTTGCATTACTTTGAGATATCTTCCTTCAACCTTTTGTGTTAAAGTAGATATTAAAGTACCATCCTACTAGTGATAGTAGTACACTCATCAATAATCCATGAAATTGGTATTTTGGTGGGAATTGAGGAGCCTTTCCGTTTAAGGATCTAGGGAGATATCCCTCCAATATTTTCAAATATCTAAATTCATTCAATAATTTTATATTTTGGAGGGACAAATCCCATCCATTTTCTTTGCTATCTAGGTCATTTTCCTTATCATCACATAAAAATTCTATCATATGGGCATCAAATTCTACTTTATCCCAAACTATGGTGCAATGCCACTTGGTGTGATTCCATTTGTTGTCAATATAATTTTGACTTACTATTTGTTTGTCATCAGTTAATCCCTGAGGTACAACTACAATCTTTGAAATCAATAATTTTCCTAAGGTTCATTGCTAGAGCAAATATCTAATTCTAACCTCCTCTTCATCTTTGTAATTCATCCATTAATCCTCAAAGTGAGGCTCATGCTCTTATGATCTCCCTAAGATTGAACTAACAACCCATATAATATCATAATTTTTCCATCTCTTCTTCTAACATTCTAGATTTTTAAACTTGATTGGCATGAGTATCTCCAATTTTGACAGGGAGAAAACATTTTTATTTTGGGGCACATAACAAGAGGGGTGGGGTGTCTTGTGGCCTTCCGACCATCATTTATTCACGATGTCAACTGCATTCAAAGTTCACAAGGGACCCATTTATCAATCATCCAGTACTGAGCATTTGTATGGGGTCCATTATCCACTTACTCTATATAAGTCAAAAACATATATTGAATAAAATAACAAAGCAACCATATTCTTGTACTCCACTCTCATGTTCCAGCAAAATCTTTATTGCTCTCGTTCTGGTTTTGAAAAGACATATTATAGTGAAACATATTTATCATTTATCTATCTAACATTTCACTTTTCCAATTGTGTGTGATGTGTTACTTGGTGTAAACATCATATACCCTATATCTTGAATTTTTTCCTTTTGTGTGAGGTAGGAAAAAGCGTTGGCTTGTAATATTGTAAAATTTAGTATGACATCGTATCAAATCCTATGTAAGTTTTTCACCCCATCCAATTTTTTAGGCCAATTTCAGGAGTTGGGGTGTGGATTGATGAGGCTATGAGTTTCCTAGAAAAATTTTCCTTTTTCTTCCAAAATGACCCATAGATATGGCCCCTCCCTGCCTAGAATACATAGCCATATCCATACAAACAATTCTACTACAACACAATTTTAATCCTTAACTTCTCCACAAAATGGTGACTTGAGAAATTTCTTAGAGATTCTTTTGAAGATCTTCTATCTATAAACAACCATTAGTACCATAAGTTTGCATACTCAATTTGTTTGGATTCCTACTCTTTATTTTCCTTTCTGTCATGGATTTTATGGAATAGATGTAAATCCTTATGTATTCTCCTTTCTGTTGTATTCTATCTGTTATCTAAAGTACCTTCTATTTTGGAGTGAATGCATTTCTACGAGGCCATAAAGCCTATGATTGATATATGTCCCAGGGCTCACATTCAACCTTTATTCATTAAGCTCCAACATAATATGGTTTTCCCACTTTAATCACCATAAAAAGAGAGACTCGCACCCGCCGTGCCTTGGGTGAGCACCAGTGGCGACAGGGGGATAGGCGATGCACATGTGATTCCTTGTTTCTGTGGGGCTTGTATGTAAAAATGACTACATCGGCCTAAATATTTTAAAATGGGTTATTCTATAAGAAATTAGAATTGATTCAAATCGTGGAAACCTAGGCAAATTATTACGACCTCCGCCGTGAATAGTCTCATGATTTGGTAAGAGATATTTTGTTTGTTTCACGGGGTGAAGAGGTGAAGATTTGCAATGTTTCAGGACGAATGGCTTTTGAACCCAAATTCGCCTCCTCTCTCAAAGAGGAGTTAATAGTTATTGATGACATTGATCCTTATCGGCCCTCGAGCTTCCTCTGTCATGCATTACCATCCCCAAACAATGGTTATGTCTGACATCGCATATTGCTATGCTGCGGTAATGTCAATGATCACTATATGAAACACAAAGTCACCAGTAAAGCAACATAGAGCTTGTCCAACCCCCAATTTGTTGATCCTCAGTAAAGTAGAAACAGGACCAAAACATATCATAAAATGTCGAACCCGTTATGTTGAAACAAAAGAGATTGTGTTTAACTTCTTATAACAACTAAAATGAACAATATTGCAGTACATCATACTATATGTATGTTGAAATTCACAAATCTTAAAGAATAACAAACTTTCAAACACCAAGAATAAATATAATTAAGAAAGGAGAGTTTCGAGGCGACAGGGAACAATCCTAAAAAATTTCAAGCACATGGAGCCAAACTCCAAGCTTATCATCATTCTCTTTACTTAGATACCTTTAAAAATATGTATAAAATCTATGGAAATAATGAGGATGTGTTCTTCATCTAGCCCGATATGGTATTTGAACACCAGGTCTTGTCCTTTCATCATCTGATAAAATTCCCACATTATAGTTTTTCTCTTCTTGATCTTCTTTGATAGTTTGGCCATCATGTCCTCCACACTAATAAAATCTAATAGTTTCATGATTGAATGGTTCCCCACAGATACATTGATCAAAATATTTCTTTAAGCTAAGTTTCCCCAAATTTCCATAGGTAAATCTATGATGGTCTGGCATCATCTTCCCTAGCTTATTGTCTATATAATCGATGCATATTGTTATCTTATCTCTTTCATCAATCATTTTCTCATTAAATTTATTCAAATTTTTCATTTTAAGCATGATAGAGCCTTCATACTTGTGTTGTGATCCTCTTTCTTTAGGTAAAATAATTCCCTCTTCTTCCATCGATTGATCATATAATTGATTTAGTGTCTAATTTTGGGAATAATTCCTTCCCAATAGTGCAATTCATCTTCACACTTCTCTTGTAGGTCCTTTGTTTCACTAACTCTCTCAGTCAATTGGTCTTAACACTTTATCATGTCTTCTATAAAATTTTTCCCTTTTTGGAAAATTATTTTTTCCACTTATCCAAAATATTAACCTTTTCCCCAAATTTCTCAACTTTACTTAGGACCTCTAGGGTGATGGTAGTAGTTACTTCCTGGCCTTCTTCCACATGTTGTATCCATTATTGTAGATATGAGGAAAATGTTTTGATTTTTTCCTTTAGCTGCTTCTTGGTTACCTTGTCCTCATCAATTTTTTGTAGCATACCCCCAACAACCACCATAGCATCCTACTTTAAGATCTCCCTGGTAGGTTTTCCTAGTGGGATATGTGTGATTGTATAGTCACTCAATGTAATTTAACCTTTTAATTTATAACCCTGTGGAGTGGCTATTTTCAAAGTCCTTAATTCTTGTTTATCTACATGAGTTTTAGTCAGGTTCTGGTCTTCTTAGGAGCTCTTGTAGACTTTTAGAATACAATATTTCTTATGTCCTTAGTTTCCTCCTGAATTTTTCCTTCTCCTTCCTTGGAAGGATTTCTCCTAACCACCCATTTGTGGGGGTATTTCCCACACTTTCTCCTTTTTATGTGGGTTGTGGAGTTTTAGGGAAAACTGCCAATTTTTTGGATGCATCTTGAGGTTCTTGTAATATTGACAACTTTGTATGTGTTTTTTAAACTTCTATTGTTTTCTTTTTGGATTCATCATTCAGTGCCATTACCTCCAGCTGCTATTTTTCCTATCCCTTAGTTGTGTATTGACTAATTATTTCTTGAATTTTGTCAACAACTGGTGTTTCTTCCTTATCTCTACTTTCTACTAGAGTGGTGGTCATCTCTGTAGTTTCTTTTGGAAATTCCTTGGCTATACTTACATCCTTGGGAGATTCTTTATTCTATGTACTAGTTGCCTCCTTCAAAATTTGATGTTCTATGGAAAGATCCTTTTGGGATTGTACACTAGTGACCTTATGTCTTACTAGTTCTTCCTCTTATTGTTCTATGGGCTAGGACCTAATGACTGATTTTTTATCTTTTTCATTAATTGGTACATCCACCTTATCATTGATCTTAACTAGTTTAGTAATGGCTTATGTAGTATCCATCATAACTTGGTAATTCATCACCCTTTACAATTTTTTATTCTATTTGAGGTTGAATTCTAATATAGAAAATATATTCTTTAGATGGTTCACTTATAAGCCTTTGATTCAGTGATTTTTTCTTCCCTTAAAGAAATTGTACCCTCGATGTAAATACTTTTAATATGAACCTTTGATTCAACATTATATAGCTAGGAAGTTTCTTCATTCTACACTTCTTCCTAAGGAACACCTTTATCCCCTAATGCATGCATTTCAACTGTTACATCAGTAATTTCAAGTGCAGGGATTTCTTCAAATGCATCTATATCTAGCACTTCAATTGGTTGTTTCATTTTCTCTTATGGTTGATTGATCTCATCCATAGCTTGATCTTCAAATTGAATAACACCCAATGCTCTTTGTCCTTGATCTTTTATGGTGCCACTTGGCTGATTATACATAGGGTAACTATGAATTATTTCTTCCTTAATCAAATCATCTACTACCCTTATAGGAAATAGGGTTATAGCTGAAACCTCTTGAGGTATTGATGGTGTATTATGAGAATTTGTTTGGAGTTGTGACATAACCATCTGCTCTGCCAATTTTGCAACAATATCCATTAGGGCCTCAGTCAGTGGGACCGGATCAATCACCTCTGGTTCCTTGATCTTATGGGCATGCTTTCTTGGGATAGAGATATTTTCCATATTTGAATCACCAGTATCTCTTACCAATTGAGGTATCACTTTTCCCCTCTTAACAAATCTCTCAAAATATCTGAATTCAGGCCCCTTTGTTTCCTTGGTACTTTATACTATAAGTTGTGGATCAATTTTTGATATGAATCCTCTCATCCTCTTTCTGGTGCTATATTATTTGGTCATGGTTACTAATGGATTCCTCATTTTAGATAAACTTTCCCATGTAGCTTGTATTGGGACTACTTAAGTGATAGGGGCATCTTGCATTACTTTGAGATATATTCCTTCAACCTTTTGTGTTAAAGTAGATATTAAAGTACCATTCCTACTAGTGATAGTAGTACACTCATCAATAATCCATGAAATTGGTATTTTGGTGGGAAATTGAGGAGCCTTTCCGTTTAATGGATCTAGGGAGATATCCCTCCAATATTTTCAAATATCTAAATTCATTCAATAATTTTATATTTTGGAGGGACAAATCCATCCATTTTCTTTGTATCTAGGTCATTTTCCTTATCATCACATAAAATATTCTATCATATGGGCCATCAAATTCTACTTTATCCCAAACTATGGGTGCAATTGGTTGTGATTCCATCTTGTTGTCAATATAATTTTGACTTACTATTTGTTTGTCATCAGTTAATCCCTGAGGTACAACTACAATCTTGAAATCAATAATTTTCCTAAGGTTCATTCTAGAGAAATATCTAATTCTAACCTCCTCTTCATCTTTGTAATTCATCCATTAATCCTCAAAGTGAGGCTCATGCTCTTATGATCTCCCTAAGATTGAACTAACAACCCATATAATATCATAATTTTTCCATCTCTTCTTCTAACATTCTAGATTTTAAACTTGATTGGCATGAGTATCTCCCAATTTTGACAGGGAATTTTATGTTGGTCTTGTGCCTTCCTACAATCAATTTATTCACTAGTGTCAACTTCATTCAAAGTTCACAAAGGGACCATTTATCATCCAAGTATCTGAGCATTTTGTATGGGTGTCCATTAAATCCACTTACTCTAATATAAGTAAAAAA
The DNA here is from genome assembly GCA_019776745.2 of Taxus chinensis. Lineage (NCBI taxonomy): Eukaryota > Viridiplantae > Streptophyta > Pinopsida > Cupressales > Taxaceae > Taxus > Taxus chinensis. The sequence continues at coordinate 619,359,514 of CM034149.1, read as the reverse complement.
CATATATTGAATAAAATAACAACCATATTCTTGTACTACACTCTCAGCTTCAGCAAAAATCTTTTATTGCTCTCGTTCTGGTTTGAAAAGACATATTATAAGTGAAAAATATTTATCATTTATCTATCTAACATTTCATTTCCAATTTTTTAGGTTTAGCTTGGGGTAAACATCATATACCCTATGATCTTTGAATTTTTCCTTTTGTGGGAGGATAGGAAAAAGCGTGTGGCTTGTAATATTGTAAATTTAGTATGACATCGTATCAAAATCCATATTGTAAGTTTCACCCATCCTAATTTTTATGGCCAATTTCAAGGAGTTGGGTGTGGATTGATGAGGCTATGAAGTTTCCCTAGAAAAATTTTCCTTTTTCTTCCAAAATGACCCATATATATGGACACATCCATTCCTAGAATACATAGGCCATATCCATACCAAAAATTCTACTTAACAACACAATTTTATCCTTAACTTCTTCCACAAAATGTGACTTGAGAAATTTCTTAGGGATTCTTTTGGAAGATCTTCTATCTATCAACAACCATTTAGTACTCATAAGTTTGGCATAATCACTTTGTTTGGATTCATAATCATTTAAGGTTGATTCTTCATCAGTGGTTATTGTTTTCTCAACTATTGGTAACCCTAGCATTAGTCTAAATTCTTTTAGTGTTAAGGTTAATACTCTCTCACCACTTCCATCTAAAACTTCCCTCTTTTCCGGATTGTAATTTTTAGTATAGATCTTTACTAGTTCTGGACAATGCACAGAGGGAGGGAAGGAAGTGGCTAGGGAAATTTGGCTTGAATCAATGGCTTCCATGAATTCACTTCTATTAGGAACACGGAGTCATCATAGAAAATCATCCAAATCAGCATTTATCAACTTTGTGTCTATTATTTTATCCAAATCACTGCAGATACTAGAAGTTACATGAGTTCCTGAATCCATGGTATTTATTTTTTCTATTACTATTTAAATTATTTCCTCAAAAATTTGGGGATTGTAGAATTTATTAATAGAAAAAAATTGAATGTTATATTACAGTATAAGAAAAATTACCGGTTCTTTGCAGATTTCTCAGAGCTTCCACTTTGCACCCAAAATTTCATAATCCCATATTCAAATATATTATTCCCAATTAATATTTGTTATTTATAGCATGAGTTTGCAAGGATAGGTATTTCTAATACTTTGTATATAAATATGAGGATTTTAAATAATCCTTGAAACTTTTTTAAAAACCTTTCCTTGATTCGTGTGAAATGTATTAATGGCAGAAGATATAAATTCTTTAAACCTTAGTCATCCAATTTACCTTCCCCTTTTTAAATGTGGTCCATCCATGTGCCTTTATCTGAAGAAAAATGGGGCTTGGGATTTTTCTTGCACTTTTCCTCATGTTTCAAAGGGGTGCAAAGATGCAATGTTGACCCACTTACTTGATGCTAACTTTACTCAGAGAAGCGACACGTGTCCCAAGTCAAGTTTTAGAATTGTTATTGTACTTTTCACTTCATTAGGATTAAAATTCAAAATTGAATAAGATGCCCGCTCCCGCACTCTAATAACCTTTTTACATGTGTTCTCTTCAGGGAGCATGAGTATATTTGCGCTTTGTACCGTCTACCATGAATATTCCTTAGAGTATTCTTCCATCTGGCCTCGTGAGTTCTTTTACACACTACACATGTATATCATTCTAAAAATGTTCATACAAGGCCCAATAATGTGAAACCAATCAAAATATGCCACATTTATCGGGTGTCGGGGAAGGAAATGTATTTTTCATAAGGAATTAAAAGAACGAAACACATAAAAATGGCAAGGGATTTACACGATCAATTTTAAAGGTTCATAAGAAATTTACTTTGTGTAGACAAAGTGCTGATTCTCTGGAAATATTGGGGAGAACATCATACATTTGATTTTATGCATAAATATAGTACTTTTAGCAGTTCAACATTGACTATTTTCACAGGTATATGGTTTTTCACATATCACAGAGGTTTGGCAAGCTAGATAGAATTTTTTTGAAGGCACATTTGAGGACAAGGTGAAAGATCAAAATGAGCACCAATAGTGGGTACCAAAACTATGGGCCAAAACTAGTCCATAAACCTATGGGTCAAAAATCATGCCCATATGAGAAGAGCACATTTCCCAAGATATCAGGCCCATATGTATAATACTTTTATTGTACATTCTTCAACACTTCCACACATGAAAATAGGATCCACAAAATAACAGTATCCTCAAGGCTAGAAATTCTACTCATCAATTACTGCAAAGGGTTATTTTTTAATGGTTGTTGTTGGGGAGTGAATGAAAAAGGGTTGGGTTAATTATATATATATTGACTTGGTTTTTGGTGTGGTTGATAAGGAATAGGGATGTTATGCTGAAGAGGGGTATTCATAGGAATAATATATATATATTTTTAAGCTATGGGTTGTGAATATTCAATATACTAATATTGTATAGACATGGATGTGCTTAAGAGGGGTTTTGATTGCTAGGGTATATGTTGAAAGAGGATTGACATTTGGAAAATGGGTTGAGATTGTTGAGACACATGCTAGAATGAAATAGAAGTGTGGATGAGGGGATGAGATTATTGAGGTATATGGTGAGAGAATATATGAGTGGTTGATGAATATTGCGAAGAAGGATGAACAATAGAGATGGAACTTGTGTTAATATGTGGTTTTAATGTTAGGATAGACATAAATATGTTTTGGATAGATGATGTGAGTTTTTTAGATGAGATAGGTTGAGATATGTTTAATGGGATAGATTGTGAACTTATAGGAGGATTTTGGATGGTGGAGGAAACCAAAGGGCTTTTCATGGATGACGTTGTGTTGGTGTTGTTTCACGATGAGGTGCAGCCAGACGAAACATCTATTGAGGATGATGATTGTTGTTGAGTTGTATCATGTGAGGAAACAACATTAAGGTCAAAAGTAATATTCTTATATTTTTTCATGTTAATTATCATAGTTTCATGCTCTTTAAGGGTGTGACATAGATGATTAAAAGAATATATTTTTAAAAAATATATATTCTTCAATAGGGGAAAAGAGAATCTGAGTGGAAATATCTTGTATTTCAATATTGGAAAGGATATTATTCATATTAGTAAGCATAGTTTTCTAATGTAGCACATAATCACTAATGGGCTCATTAGAGCCTTGTCACATTTTAGACATCTAAGCATAATATATGTTTTAACTAATGTTGATATAAAAATATGAAAGGAAATGATTTTCTAACAGGTTGAAAATATGATCAAAATGTATAGGTAGATCATAAAACCATTATTGAGAAAAATACTTGATATTGTAGGGGAAGAATGTGGTGAGAAAGATGTTATTAGAAGAATATTCCAATAAAGAGACATGAAATATTAAAATATTTTATTTGGTCTCACCCTTAGCATCATAGTTAGGAAGTTTAGGAGCCAAAAAATCATGAGGGAAAGTTTGAGAGGCCATGTCAAGTGTAAATGGATTGTGGATCAATTTCATAGAACGCATAGTATGAGAGGAAACATATGCACTCTATTAGAATTGTAATGTTTGACCTTGTAATTTATGAACAAGGTATTTAAGATCCTATGTGTTAGTATAATATGTATGTGAATTACTATGAGTGTAGATGGGAGATGTTTGTATAGTATTATTCATAAGAATGTTCATACAAATATTTTGAAGTGTGGGAATAGATTTCCCAAGGGAAGTAGGGATTACTAATGTAGGGATGGTGTATGTGCTTCTATAATATGGAGGAAATTTTCCAAAAAAATTCCATTCATTATATTGTTATTTAAGAGAAATTTTGTGCCACAATTAGAATCATAATGTGAGACTCAATATGGTGAGGAGTTTCATGAAGTTTGGCAAAAATGTTAGACCCAAGTTCAACCCATTCTTGATCTACATAGTCTTACTCATCTTGATAAGAGGAAAAATAATTCACACCATGGATTAATATATCATTAAAATATGCCTCATACACACTATGATATAACATATAAGTAATGACAAGAACATGGGGTAGAGAAGAAGCCATCAAAATATTATAGTTTAAATTATGGGGGAATATCACCATAATGAATAGGGGTGTGATTAATTTGATTACTACACCGAAAGGGCATATGCAAGAATAATGTCCAAATGTGTGAGAATTAGTATAGTGAACATTTTTTTTTTATCAAAATATAAAACCCTAAAAAAACTAGGGTTTGAGCAAGAAATAAGATTCAAGAGTTAAGTTCACCAAACTGGTACACCCGAAGTAAATTCTATATTTAATTTTTATTAGGTGTAATAATTTCTAGTAAGTAGATTAATCTCATTTAAATATCTTGAATATTAATAATTAATAACTATACTAATTCATTCATACATTTAACAAATAATCAAATGATAAGTACTCAAATAAATAAATAAGAGGAGAGATAGAATTAGATGTATAGGATAAATTAGGGATGATATTGATCTGGAGGAAAGTGAAGTAGTATGATATGGAACTGTAGATGTTATTGTGTAAGTTTTGTAACTAAAAACCCAAAAGGTTACAAATGTAAAACTTATGTATGGTCTACTATTGATCTACACAATCCTAACTTGGAACTATATGGTTTTGAACCCTTTTATAGTATAAAATTGTGACTTTCTATGTGCTTCACTTGTTTGGTAATGATCTTATTTGTAAGTCACTCTTTCTCACATAACTTCAAGATGACCTATAATAACATGTAACAAATTATAAACCTTGAAAACCTACACACCCCTTCATAAAATAATTGATAAACCAAAAGGAAAAATAATTTGTGTGTGGTGAGGATACCCTTCACAATAATGCTACTAGCTACTAAATAAATCAAAGTTCTACACTATATGCCCTTGTTGTAGGATCAAGAACCATATAATTATCATAGTTTCTTATACAAGTGTGAATAGCTAACTGACCCCTTGGGGTTTCCTTATGTATTTTGACACTAACATAGTGAGATAACTATATAGTATAAAATGTACCCTATGTAGATGCTAGAATTTGGTGACCTATCCTTGTGCAATGAAAAGTTTGGCCGTGTTCCCTTTTCTAAGAAAAATTATCACATTTTAAATCCAATCTCCTCATCTCTCTTACCATTATACAATTTTTTTATCTTTACACTCTTCTTTTTCATTAATTATAGAAATTTTATATAATAAATCATCATAAACCAAAATATATTCATGACACAACTTTCATTTTTTATATTTCTCTTTTTGGTTCGAAATGTAAAGAAGGTTCAAGATGTAGGGTTTGTTTTTTGATGACATGTATGGTTCCACACCTTCATAATCACTAACTCTAATTTAAATTGTAAATTATTCTTTAGGTTGATTAATATTTTGAGGGTGAACGATATTAGAATATTTCAACTATAGAAGGATATAGAAGCAGTTCATTATCACTTTATAACTCACTTGGAATTACTACAAGATAATATTGTAAATATAATTATGAAATTCCTCCAAGAATTCCTAAATATTCCAAATAGGTTACACATCATCTAGAGCATTCGCTATTACAAGTTTGAAAAACTCAACAAGGCTAAATAGTGTATCTTTATCTATTTTAAAGCATGTAAATATCATAGAACCATGTCCTAACAATAACAAAGTCAATCAAGGTATTACTTAATGGTTTTAATAAAAAATGTTTAGGTCATATAGATAAGGAACAACACATCTCATTACTACTAACATGGGTTTATTATATACTACATAGTTATCCCTCTATCCTAGTGTCAAGAGACATGATAGAACCCCTAGGGGGTAGGTTAGCTATACACACTTGCACAAAAACCTGGGAGAACTACATGATGCTTGATCTCATAATTAGGTTATGTAGTCAAAAAGTTAGATTGGTTCAGTAATTAGGAGTATTATTGTCAAGGGTGGTCTAGTCTCGATCACACACACATATATTCTCATTTGGTTTGTTAATTCTCTTATGAATGGTTCTATATTTTGTTAGGGATTCTACTTAGTCTTAGGTTATTACAAGCCATCTTGAATTTGTATAAGAAATAAAAGCATACAATGAATATAATTTCTAGAGAAGTGAAGAACATAAAATGTTTTATACATAAACTATCAAAGGGTATGAAACTATACATCTTTAGATCAATACTATCTAACTCTAATCCATACCATAAAAAAGTTGTACATTCATATCCTTTATCATTTTTCTTTTCTAAAATTTTCATTATAGAATCTATAGTTCCAAATCCTTTGGTTTCACTATCCTACACATATAAATCCTTTCTTATCTTCCCTATAAAAATAATATTATCTCCCCTCCTTTGTATTTGATCAAATACATATTGTTTATCAATTACGTCAGTCATTTCAAATTTGAATGCACTTATCTGATTGTGTATAATTTATGTTAGAAGCTAGCTAGATCATAATATCCTACTATTATAAATCCTTACATCCTTCTTATTTTTTTTAGAGTAACATCACATAGATTTGATCATGGTGTAAATATTTGCTGAACACAACACTTGAATAAAACTTATTGCTCCAATTTTAATGACCATAGAATTTTTTATTCTATGCGTAAATTTTGTATTATCATGCCTCTTACTTTAATTTTATATGATCATTATTTCAAGCCTAGGGGACCACTCCCTCATTATGGTATGAGTTACTATCCCTTTTACTAGGTCCATACACATATCCTTCATGATGGAAAGGGTGTCTATGATGGTTCTAATTGTTTCATGACTGGCGAGACTTTTTTATACAAAGATATACAAGTTGAATATAATCCTCATAAGAATTATCATCCTCCTCATTTCACTTCTCCTCCTATGTCTATTGATGTTAATTTTGTCACAAATATTCCTAATAAGTATCCCATTAGAGGAAACAAGTCCTTTCCTTCATAACATCTATCCCGTGTTATTAAACCTACTACTCCTTATAAGGTGTTTGATATCTTAAAGCAATTAAATAACACCCACGTTAAGATCTCTTTCCTAAATTTACCACAAAAGGAACCTATCTATAAATACATAATATATGAGATATATAATATATTAAATTATCTTCCACATGTAACCTACTACTTTTAAATATACCTTGGATACATTTATAGCAATATATAAGGAAATAAAATTTATCCCAACAAATATCCCACCCAAAATTAGTAAGGATCCTTATGGATCTCTTCTAATTACAACACAATTTAGGGGTTTCATTTTTAAGTGTGTATTGATTGATTATGGATTTGATATAAATATTTTCCCTTGTTATTTACTTAATAAAATGGTGATTTTCATACATTTGGTTAAAAAAACTACTACTATTATATGATGTTTTAATAAAATTTCCCATTATACCTTAGGAACTATCACTCTTGACCTTTTGGATGGAACCAAGAAGTTACCCACTACATTATAATATCCTTTTAATCCACCTTTTGATTCATGTTATACAAGTGGTCCCATCCACTATTCATCAATGATTTATATTTATGCATAAATAATGTGAGCATATTATGGATGTTGACCCAAAAACATTTAAACGTGGCTGATTTGACACCTCTTATTCTCAAATGCCCTTTAGCATTCCCTCAAAACAACATACACCTATGGATAAATTTATTACTAATGTCGTAGTAAAATCCAATCATGAATCCAACATTGTTAATCAGTTACAACCATAGCATAAACCCTCTACAGAAGAACCCCACATGATATTGAAGATTATTCCTTAGATAGATATATTGAAAATATTGAAATTTTTGAAGATAACATTTGTGAACCAAATTTTAACCCTATTGATGAATATTAATATATGTTTCACTCTCTCTTCATGTCTGCTATTCTTGGGTATTATCGTCTTAAAAATGCTACATCAAACACTTTTACCCCTATTGCATCATCTTGTCAAGACACATCTCCTATAACTAGTTTTGACCCATTAAAATATGCTATTAATTCACTTGATGCTATATTGAATGCTCATTTTGTAACAATTACATTCAATCTAGACACTCAACATGATATATTATCTATCTTATTAGATCTAAGTTATTAACTTCACCATTCTTATGACCTTTCTCTTCTCATGAGTTATTTAGGTAACTGATCCACCCTTTTGTGATTATAAATTCATATCAGGACATGAATCTAATAACTATAAAGCTCTTATATCCAATATGAAGACTCTCCAATATCGAAACATTATTATTCGTTGGACATAACTAATTTGAACAAATAACTACACCATGATTTTTTAACTAGAATACATATTGTTTAATGAAAATACTAAACATTTGATTCAATCCCAAAGGATATTGATATGTAAAAAACTCCTTTTGGGGATCCCACTATATTATTTCTTATTGATTTAGACTCTAACACAGATTATATCCTTGATTATTACTTGGATCTTGCATCATACCCTCTCTTGTACCTATCTATTATCAAAATGTCTGAAACATTAAAATATTAACATATTATAAAAATAATCAAATATGAGTAAAAAATATTAAATTAAGACCTTTTCTATTTTGTTTAGTTATCTTGTTAATCTATACATGATTTTTATTACATTGATTTGATATATAACATATATATTCCTTATAAACATGTATTAATGAGGTATATTTATCTTTATGCATGACATTTATATATTACTACATAGTGATAGGAGCCAACTTGGTTGCTTACACTATTTTTTGGGGGGCATCCCTTTGTACTATGCATATGGTTTTGATTCATTATATACTAATTTACACCTTCCTCGTCATTCTTGATTATATACAGAGTGTTTATTTCTAGTTGGTGGATCAATAGGACTAATACGTTTATTTTTTGGAGTGATAACTTATATTTATATCTCTATTATTATTAGTACTATTTTCCACACTTGATTTGTAGGATATTTTCACTACTTGATTACTTATTATTTCAATTTACTTAATTATCTTCTCTAATTATGATTTTATGAATATTTTATTTATATGGATTAAGGCCCTTACTTGTTTTGTGGCTTTATGGGTGTCTCATGTTTGTGGATTCATGTATATCTTACATGTATGCACTTATGTCTCTAACTATGCCATGTCATTACTTTTATTATGATTGTTTTGTGACACCATGGGTATCCCATGTTTGTACATCCATGCTTGCATATGACTATGATTCCATGTGTTATTTCTTACTTGGATATACACTATTGTTTCTATTGTTCTACTATTTATATCTTATGACACACTTGGTCTCTACTCTATTGATTACGCAACTATTTTTTATATTATTTCTGACATGTTTTCTATGTTATTTTGATATCTATTTTACAATGAATTATGACATGATTTCCATTTTTCTCTACGGTTAGTAGTTTATTTACACATATTCTTATTTATTTCTTGTTGTATGTTTAATTTTCTCCACATCATGGTTTCCACCATGCACCAATCCATTTACATGTATGATTCATCACATGTGACAGCTAAAATATTCCTAAATTAGATGCACATCATCTAAATAAATCATACGATAAGTATGAAGCACTTAACTAGGTCAAATATACTATCTTTATCTATTATTAAGCATGCATACATCATAGAGCCATGTATTATCAAGAACAAATTAATTCGAAGTATTGTACATGGTTTTAAATATAAAAAGGTTAGGTCACATAGCTTAGGTGCACCACATCCCACTACTACCACACTGGTTATATTCTATATTATGTAATTAGCATGACATTTTGGTGTCAAGAGACATGAGGGAACCCCTAGGGGGTTGGTTAGATATACACACGTGCATAATCACCTATGCTAACTACACGAGGCTTGATATTGTGATGATGGCATGTGGTGCAATGTTTAAATTAGTTTAATAGTTGATATTATGATTTCCAAGGGTAGTCCAACCTCTAATATGCACATGTATTTTATCATTCAATTTGATAATGATATGATGAAGGGTTTTGTAGGTTGTTACGGTTTCTAATTTTTTAGAGGCTATTATAGGTCATCCCAAATCTATGTAAGAAAGAGTGAAATATAATGAACATCATTTCTAGAAAAGTGAAGTACATAAAAAGTTACAAATCTAAACTTACAAATGGTTTGATACTATATTTTTAGGTTAGGACTGTACAATTCCAGTCTAGACTATAAAATAGTTCCATAATCCCACCCCTTCTTAGTTTCCAGTTCCATATCTTCCATTATATAATATATAGTTATAAATCCTCCTATTTCATGATCTTACAGATCAAGATCATCTATTCCTCTCCTTGTATAGATAATTTCATCTCTCCTCTTGTGAATTTGAGAAAGAACATATAATTTATCAAAATTAAATCATTTCAAGTTTGAATGCATTATTTTGACTATGTATACTTGATGTTATAAAATAATTATATATCACAATAATCTACATGTTATAAAATATTACATCCTTCTTATTCATTTTACATTAATATAAAAATAGATTTAATTAGGGTGTACACAAATAGCATGTAGTAGTGAGATGTGGTGTTCCTCAACTGTGTGACCTAACCATTTGTTCATTTACACCTTTGTGAACTGCTTAGAGTGAATTTTCTCTTGTTAAAACATGGATTTTTTATCTATTCATGATTGGAAATGTTTCATACTTTTATTATGGACTATTCTTGATGATGTGTAGCTTATTTGACTATATTTAGGAAGCCTTTGAGTTATTTTTAAAATGTATTTGTAATAGGATATTATATGAATGTTGAGTGACTTATACAATGATAATGGATTTACTTATATAACATTCCATTTGTGAAATATTCTAATAAGGCCAACCCTAGGAAGATAAAATGCCACAAAGAAGACAATTGAAATTAAAATTAAATTCAGAGTGAAAAATGGGGAAAGAATGTATGGGTGGGCCAAGATCGTATTTCACATCCTACCCCTTTATACGGTCCTATATAAATATAGAGTAAATTCAAATTAAATTTCGTTTCATTAATAATATATATTATAACCTACTTTGATTAAATAATATTCTCAAAATTGATGACATATTAGAGTGTAAAGCTAAGTAAGTTGTAAAAGAGATAGAGAGATGAGGTGATTTGATTCTAAATGTGAGTATTTGTCTTAGTAAGTGAATATGGTCAAATTGGCAGTGTAAAAGGAAAAATTACCTTATTATAGTGTTTATAATATCATACCCTAAAAACTAATATCATGCTTTAATTTTGTCAATGGGAACCCTAAATAACATAATTGGGACACCCTAAACATGGAAACAACACCCTAAACTCTAATACACCACATAAACATCAATAAGACATGTAAAAAATTAATTGATCACACTAAGTTTGGTAATTTTTCATTTGATAATGTGAGTATTATCTAAAACCCTAACACTAAAGGGAAACATTAGACCACCAAATCCCCTCTTATTGGTGGGGACATGGATCCTCTAGCTATCATTGTGCTCACACCCTGTGATGTCCTTCTACTATCATTAGTAATTAATATACATATTGGATATCAATCCATGACTATGTATATGTGGATATATATCTAGTAAAAAATAGTTATAGTTATATCACTAATGGGAAAAAACTACCATACTCAATTTTGACCTTTTTCCTTCTCAAATATGAAAAAATGAAGTATTTAATGTAACTTTGGGATGAATAAAAAAATTCAAGTTTTATACCACCTCACTTAATGCTTGTATCTATATGAAATCCCCCACTATATAAAAAATATGTCTCATAGATTCTCAAAAAAGGGACAACATGTCTATGTTAGAGCTAAAATATTTGTGTCTTTATTAAGAAGTATGCATGTATGATCCTTTGTATTGCTTATAGATAGCTAAATAGGGTGATAATGATGAACCAATATTACCTTCCTATAATGGAAGAACTTTTAAAATAGATGTTTGGTGCCACCATATTATCTACATGTTGCCATGATAAATGACTAGCCTTAAAATTGAAAATTTTAAAGCATGAAAACTAAGCCACAATGCAAAATTTTACTTCCCAAACTGATTGAACCCTACTCCTATCTAACCTATCTCTAATGGAACCATCCTCTTGGCCCTAAATAAGGTACTAAATTATTTATGAAGAATTAATTAGTGTGTAACAAAGTGTGATGAATTTCGTGGATTGAGTCAATGAAGTTCAATAAAAGATGAGTCCTCCTGAAGGCCTAAAAGAGCCAATTTTGATCATTTTGGAGCTAGTACGCACCCTTCAGAAGAGCTTGGAAAATATATATAGGATATGAAGATTTTTTTTAGGAGCATTGAAGGTTTTGGAGTAAATTTAGGAATATTTAGGAAATAATTTTTTATTTAGGGATAATTTGTTCAACATCGGGTTTTCTAGGTGCAAGGGATGAACATCTGAATGGTGAAACCAACCTTCTCTGGGTGTTTCAGGGAGTTTCTAAGGATTTAAGAGGGAAAAATAAAGAATTAGAAATATATGATAATTATCTACAAGGTGGGAACATCAATTTGGTTCTAAGGTTTAAAGGTTTCTTGAATCACTCAAAAAAATAAAACTACCCATCCAAGTTCCAAACAAAAAGGGTATAAATTTTAAATTCCATGTATATTAAAATATTGGATGTTATCCCATTTATTTTGTAATATTTTTTGGAGTCAAAATAATATAATATTTGACCCCAAAACATTATTTTAAGCCTTCATGGTGAAATAGGCAAGTTCTATGGCTATTTCTAGACATCCTTAAAAAATATGAGTTTCCAGTTATAGCCCAATCACACTTTTGATACCATTTTTTCTCCTCTATGACCTTAAGGACAAGATGTACATAAATTTTTTACCTTATCCTCCTCCTTAGGTCACACTTTGGACACCCAGTCATCATGAGTGTCCCCACTATCCCTTTTGTCCCCATGGTGCAAAGGGGGCAAGTGGGGTACAAACTTTAGACCTCAATACCTCTCATGGATAGAAATTTTGTGCTGGGTATGTCCTATCTATCCCAAATGGTATAAGAAACTATGACCCAAGCCTTAGTGAAGCTCATGGACCCCTACGTGACCTCACACAACTCTGCACATTCATTTTCCCAACCCCCAGACTTCATTCTCAACCCTCTCATCTCTTTCACGCATCTCCACATGATTACCACTTGTCATGATCTTGATCTTAAAGTCATCCATTTATATCCCATAATTTCCCCCATGTCCCGATTGTACATCATTTTTCAAACTCTCTCTAACTCCATTTTAACCCAGGATCAATGTGTAGTTGGCGGGCTGAATGTAAAAACATAACAAAATTCATTTTAAACTCCTCACTCACCTCACATAGTTAGCCATTTTTATGAATTATATGTTCTACAAAACCCTCCATAGCTTCCATTTTTACATAGATGATGTTGTCAAAATCCTTCTAGACATCCATGGCCACCAAAAACGAAGATCTGCACATAAATTTTCAACCGGGAGTCTGATCACTATGAAATTTTGCCAGATTCTCTCTCTCCAAAACACCTTGTGGGAAGATTATGAAAGTAAAATTCATTGATTTCAATATGCTGTTTTCATAGTATAAAAACTGATATTTCAAACTCATAAAACTTTCTTTTTCAATTTCCCAAAGATCTAGCTGGAATGGAAATTCAATGAAATTCATGAGTAGAAGATCCTCGGTGTAAAATGGAAGCATTTTGACTGGTGAGTTTCATTACAACCTAACACTGCTAAGTCCAATATTCTAAAAATAGATAGGTGATCTGAATATAGTAGGTTGGTAAAAATAGTAAGTTTCCCAAAGTGATGAATTCTTAGCATTTGAAATATCCTAAAAAGGTAAGAAACATTAGACAATAGGGTAATTTGGGAAACTTTTTTAAAATAACAAGTATTTAGGAAAACAGGGGCATCTAAGAATAGAAAGTTTCTATAATTGGTAAACCTTCATCAATTGTAATAATATAAATGATCTAGAGACATCAAAAGATAACAACAGATGAAAAATTTCTAAAAATAGCAGTCCTAGATAGGACCTACTAAAAAATAGTAAGTTTTGGATTTGAGCCCAAGAAAGTTATGGTACAACTCCCATTTTGCTTATCTTTTTGTTTTTTTCCATCATCAGTAAGGTTGAGAAGTTTTTTTATGGCCCAAAAATGAAAGGAAACCCTCCAAAAGCTCTCAAATGTATTAGTTCTAGAGGTGATCTCTACAAAGCACAACTTGATGCAAAAAGTGAGAACAACGCTGAGGAAATATCACCATGAGTGATGCTAGCCATCATATTAGGCTACCAAATAACGCATACCTCTTGAGCATTTTTTCTAAACACTCAATCAGTGGTTGGTGCTAAGCTCAATGTAATCTTGGAGGTTGGAAATTGGAGGATTCATCTTTAAGTTCCATTCAGGGATTCAATCCTTTTATTTGGAGAAGGAAACCCATTTCCATGAGGAGTAAATTGATCAAAAGGGTGTTCCGAATTTTGTAGGCATGTTTTCACTCACGTGATATCTTGGTCAAGAAAGTGAATTGTGAAGTGGAAAAGGGTGTTAACATGTTCAAGAGTGAAATGGGAAACTCATGGAGTAAGTTGAGGGTCATCATGTCCTAAATCTATGATCATCTCTCTAAGAAGCACATTCAAATTGAGCTAATCAGGATATTGAGGTACTCAAGACCATCATATGTGAAGGATCAAGAGATCATATTTTCACATGGGATGCATATGAGCAATGAAGGTATGTAGGCATCCCAAATTTTAATTCATTCAAGAAGTGACTTCTGGAGTTCAAGAAAGGTAAATAGATGATCTTCATGTGGGGCATCATGTATGCAAGAATGAGAAATCATCTTCAATTCTAATTTTATGTCACTTCACTTGGTAGTGTTCTTAAACACTAAGTCAAACACTTGGTAATGTGATCAGACCTCAAAGGAAGATACATTGTAACCAAAACCTCACTTTAGTACAACTAAGGGCCATTGAATAAGAACCTTCAAAAAGAAATATGATGAAAAGAGGGCACACAGAGGATCCCTATGGTCTCGGAAGCTTCTATAAGAAGGTGAGAATCACCAAAGATCCTATAGAACCTTTTGAAGCCATGTGATATTGATCCATCACTACCACTTATTCTTCATCGGAATTCTAGTATGTCTTTTTTGGTGGCAGAACCTTCCCATAATGATAAAAATGTCATGATCCCTCACTCGAACCTCTTGAAAGTGTTCCCGTGAGTAACATCATGTCTACTCCGAAAAAGCCATTCCCACGGTCAAGAGTTACTCATGAGTGAACCAAGAACATGATACACCAAGCTGCAATGTCCTAAATTTTGGGCCATCACATATATCTTAAAGACCAAACGAGGTAAGAAGGAATAAGTAACTTCTCTCCTTTTTCAATGGACTTTCCGGTAATCAGTATGTAGAGGTCGCTCATAGCTGAAAGTTACAAAACCTATAGAAGGAAATGATTTAGGAGGACTATGAGTTGACCCACATCTCTTTGGGTCAAGCTACACACATGAAGGTGATGCTCATTTATTCAAGGAATCTACTACTGGTGTGCTCGCTCTAAAATCCAAGAATATAAATGAACAATTGAGCAATTAGAGGAGCATGTGATAACTCTCACCACCTACATTCAACCTTTCTTGGAGATCAATACAATTCATCCTCCTCTTATGGAAGATGTTTCTACGATCAGTACTTTGAACCCCGAAATGATCAAGAAGGTGCAAGGGAATACAATACAAGGGAAAGCTAGTGACAAATGGATTGACGAAGATCCTCGAGAAAGGAAAGTACATTTACTCCTAGTAGGTATCTCTATATTTTCAAATATGTTCTTGCCACCATTTCAGAAGTGAAGAAAACAAGGGAAGGAGATTGAAAAAGAGAAGATCCATTGGGATGATGTGTTCCCACTTATTCCTAACATGAGTTACTGTACGACAGAAAATCAACATGTGACCTTCTTCACACCTGACCTCCTGAGGTCATACCGAGACAACCGGTATAGAATGATTGTGAATGTGAGTTTGGTGATGGGGATCAAGTTAATCGATAAATATTATATCTTTAACATGTAATCTAAATATCTATGAGTCTAAAGTAAATAATTTTCTCCTAACTTAAAGTGGTGTGATAGTTCGGTCTAAGATAATAGTTGCTCGTAGACTCCAATCAATATCGCACTCGGCTAAGATTCTATTTGCTGGTTGTTGAACATGTGGAAACTGACGTCCGGGCACCTCGTATAGATTTCAAAAAAAGGTCGTGGAAGTAAAAATGAGAGGCACAATGAAGCCACATGTATTTACGGGTGATTTTCTAGTCTTTTCCAAAAAGTCTTTGCCTAGTGGTCTGCTATGTTCAATCTGTAAAGTTGTGCAATAATATCTGGTGGAAGTGGTGAAGACTTGAATACTAATGTACGTAAACTAGCATCAATGTCTAACTAACTATAAGTCCTATTGGGTTGTGGGAATTGAGGATCACAACCAAAGACTCATGGAGTTTTTGGCCCTTGGATGGTCATGCACATAATAAAACCATGTTGCTAAAGAGCAGTCCAATAGTCGTAAACTTGATTAGAAGCTATGTTTAGTGTATTGACTTGTTCTATATTCTCAACAAAAGTTACAAGTGTGTGTAAGACTATCAAACATAAGCTGGTGTCAATGTCAGTTATTAATTCTGGCCCGTTGGGTTATGAGACCAATGGATCATAACTGTATGTCTTATCCTATTTTAGACCGTTGATGGTCATACAAAATGAAATAAAATGACGTTAAATAATAAAACTATTTACTAAAAGAGATCTAATCTATGTTTTTGGAGTTTTCACAATATTTTGGATCAAAGAGATAAAAGAAAAATAACCTATCAAAGGAAATATTTTTGTTCTTTTCTAATATTTAAGTAATGTGTTCTAATCTAACAGATAAACTAAAAACAATTAGTCAACCAGATGTAGTTTTTTACTTGTGTAAATGTATGAATCTAATCTAAATCAAACAACCTAATCTGATAAAAATCCTCCAAACCCTACCTCAGAGGTGAATAAAAAATCATGACCTGAAAGGGCTATTGTCCCTCACAACTTCCCTAGTAATGTTTAAAAGGAAAAATTACTTAAATGAATGATTCTCTACTCTATTTGATATGAAGGATTTTCTACTCTATATGATATGAAATTGACAATTCAACACACAAGGAAAACAAACACACAACTCCATCTTGGACAAGCAAGAGCTTTGGAAAATCGAGATGTTTTGGTATCTATCCCCTCAGTATGTTCCTTTCTTCCTCTAAGTGTTCATGTGAGTCCAAGAGATTGGGAATGTAAGAATGGTAATGAGAGGATGGAACTTGAGTAATGGAATATTTTTTTCAGTCTGGATGTAATGTAGGTAGAAGAGAGATAGCATAAGAGATCAGATATTGGATATGTAATTCCTAACAAGATCATAACAGTAATACAATGCAAGATACAAAAAATTTGCATGCCCTTTGCTTGAATAAAAACATGGAATATATAGGAATGGAGGATGGGAGGTGCCTTCATGCACAAGGAAAGAAGGAGCAGTTCAAACTAATAAAATCTATTTAAAATAGGAGGCAGGAGAACCAAGAAATCAAAGCTAATTTTAGACAATTCGGCTTACAGATGCATCTAAAAAGTGAAATTAAGTGAACCATCACATGTTAAAACACGTGTGAAGAATCTGGAAAAATCAGGAAGGATTGTCGCTCTGCATAGGGCGGTGGTTTTAGGACCACCACCCTGTCTTGGGTGGTAGTTTCAGAACTGCTACCCAAGTAGGGTGGTAGTCCTGACACTAAAGGCCAAAACTTGCATAGAAAGAGGCAGGAAGCTAGAAAAAGCACGGGAAGGCTAAGTAAAGATGTCTAGGCAAAAAATATACACTGCAAATGGAAATTGAAGCTTAAACACCTTCTTGAAAGGACTTGAATCATCATTGGGTACTTTTGTAACCATTTTTTGACAATATAGCACATGTAATTTTGGGTGCGTACATATTCCCCCCTCGAAGAAGCATCTTAGCCATGAAAGGGCATAAAACATAGAGTCTGAGAATGGCATTTTTGAGATGGAGAGTTAGAAGCTACACCTGACATGCCCGTGTGTTGAAACCTCTCCACCCAAACTCCTGCTACATGCAAGAGGAAAATAAGACTCGTGTGTAGATAGATAAAATATTGAAAAATAAACACTAGACCAAAATGATAAGAGGACTTACCATCTATGTGGGGATATAGAAATATACCTATGCCAACACTCTAGCCCTATGAACACAAACACTCAAAACAAGGTTAGATATAAATATATATATATATTGAAACAACTCATTTTTTCAATTCATTTGTGCTATTTGATTTGGTGAATTTGGATATCTAGACCCACGGTGATCATTTTTGACAAGAATAAACTGATAAAACCATGACAAGATCATGACCACACCTCCACGTGCGGGAGATCAACCAGCGTGGTCAAAGGTTGGTTATTTTCAATTTTGTCTTTGTATACCCTAAATGTAAAATTTTTGAAAATTTCAGCTGGGGGGGATTATTTTAAAAAACAATTATCTTAAATGAGTCTCTAGGGGGGTGTCCATAGGGTATTCTTTTATTTTGTCAAAAATGGTCTTTTTTGGTATTTTTGAGAATGTTTAGGGTAAAGGGAACATTTGAAAAATTAGTGTAGGACTACCGCCCAAAGCAGGGTGGTGGTCATGGGACCGCCGCCCTACTTAGGTGGTGGTCCTAGAACTGCCACCCTACACTGGGTGGTGGTTCTGAACAGAATGACAAAAAATTTCACTAACTTGAGTTTTTTTTGGATTTTTCATATTTTGTGATGTTTTTGGTGAGCTTATTATTTGGTATATGTTAATAAATTGCTCTTTTTCCATGTTTTGGTGAATGGAGAAGAAGGATGAGTACATCAGATGGATTTGGGAGAGGGAGTGTGATTGGCTCCCTGGTACCTTGGATTGGTTGACACAAGATGAGGCAGATCTTCTCCAGAGGGCCAATATTTGGAGGATTGCACGGGTTCCCCTCGTTGCTTCTACTAGTCACATTCTATGTGACTTATTTTCCTATTGGTATGTAGACCGAAACAATTTCTTGTTCCCAGGTGTCCAGGGTGAGTGGAATATCACCTTGGATGATGTATACCTTATTCTTGGGATCTAGATACTTGGGCGGAAACTGATTTTGGAGACAGCAGGGTCCAGGGCCATGATGACCCAGTGGGCCACATATATGGGAGACATCATTATCTCATCTCGCTTCAAGAAGGGGATGAAGGTTTGGTCCATTTCCACCACTCCCATTCCTTTCATATGCATATCCATCATAGGCATCTTGTCCTCCCGATTGATCGAGGACAAGGGTGGTGATACAATCTTATATTGATGGGCATGGCCACAAATATGGTTGGGGTGTAGATATCTTGGGGACCACCTACCATGATCTATATAGGGTGGTCAGATGATAGGGGCAGTCATTGAGGATTCCCACTCTTGTTATGAGTTGGGTTTATGAGCATTTCATCCCATATGGCAGGGGAGTACCAGTATCACATCTAAGGGCTGTTGAGGAAGCTATATGGATAGGTATGTCAGTACTTAGGATGCCACACCAGCCCATGGCCTACCTAACTATGGAAAACATGACTACCACACCTTATCAAGACATGGCAAGGATATGGGGACTTAAGGTGACCACCATAGTAGATTTCTCTTCGACAGGTCAGCTAGTTGACAGAGCAGGGAGACTTGAGGTCCACCCATTTGATCAGGTCCCCCAGTAGTTTGGCCTTCCATACATTGATATTCTCCCTCCCGTCACTCCAGATTATAGGAATATCTAGGAGGCTCAGAGGGTCCCTAGAAGGGATCCTGGTTGGATAGTGGTTGTTCTAGGTGTGCCCATTGTCGTTAGAAGGGTGGTCCATGCTCACCAGGTAGTTGGTGCCCCTTGAGCACCCCTACTTCAGATTGTGGTCACTCTTGCTCACAGTGGGGTGTAGGATGAGCCCATTGATCTAGAATCTGACTCTGATGAGGATATGGGGGATGAGACAAAGGAGAGTTAGTTGGAAGGAAATAAAGGATGAGGGAGTTGGAGTTGGGACTGGTGAGGTAGCCCCTACAGAGGAGGAGGAGAGTGACCCTAAGTGGCATGACACTCAGGAGATGTTGAGAGTATATGAGGAGGCCAGTGTTGAGAGAGAGACCTTAGTCTTAGATTTGACACTTCCTCACGATGGAGAGGGATATGATGAGTCTGTCATAGGACAATGATTTTCTTATGGAATTGGGGAAGCCTCGTATCCACTTGTAGCAGCAGAAGTTACTGATCCTACCTAGATGCCCGGGGACCCAAGTAAGTTTAATAATCTCTTTTTTTTGTTAGGAATGTTGACTTGTATCTCTTTATTTATTTTATTTTCCGAACTTATCATTTCTTGCTTTCTTCTTACAATAATGGCATAGGAGTGGTGAGATCTCATCCATTGGGTATGCATGGATACTCTACTGATCCCCTCAGGGAAGACACGAGCTGAGTTGAAGTATTACTTGAGCCATCCATTACCCACAGGAAGACACACTGACGTATTTTCCCCTATGTGCAAGGTAGCGGAGATAATGACTTCCCTTCATACCCATGTGGCCAGGTATGAGACTATTGATAGCTTGATGAGATGGAGCCATTATTGCAGTGAGGCCACAGGTAACAGATGTCATCATGGGCACTCATATCACTTTGTTCACTCTCATCATCATCGTAGCCATACTAGGAGCCCCAGACACAATCGAGCACCATCCGAGGGATCTCACAGGGAATAATAGGCCATGGGGCCATTTTTATTGCTTTGATGACATTTTTTCAGTCATTTATATGATTTTTTGTATGTTTTGGGCTCATTGCAAGATTTTTGACCATGCCTAGTGTGTGTGCGACATTGTATACAAACTTGATTCACCATGATATATAGACTCTTTTTTTTGGTTTTGTATCCCATCGTATCTGAGTTGATTTTATTTTGGTTTATCTCTCATGTGTACTCTAGATATTTATAACTTTCACTTTTCTATTCTTTTTAGAATGTATGTAGTGGATGTGAAATGATAATAGGATTATTTATTTTTGTATTTCATAATGTTGATACATGATAATGCAAACACAATGTGATATTTGAATTTTAGCTTCTTTAGGTAAACTTTGATACTTCATATTGTCTTGACAAAACGTGATAATAAAATGATATGATAAATGTACTTGCCCTAAACCTGACCCCAGATAACCAAGAGCATGTGAGGGCTCAACACTAGGAGCTAGGAATGGAAAGAGTTGCGAAAATTTGTTGAAGGGTAATGATAAGGGAAAGACAATGGTTTATCAGGACCAAATTGGGACACTACAGCTTTACCCTACCTAGGTTACTTCATAACTTAGCACATGATTTAATTTCCAATTTATCTAGACTTATATCCGTAATGGCTACTTGGTTGAAAAAATATGGATTTGGGGTTTTAAATTCTCTTGGAATTTTGGACATCTAACTCACTTTTTTATGAACTCACAATATTTGAGTGATTTATTTATAACTTTCAAGTTTATAAATGAGACCCCCTACTCCTTGCCCCATGCTAATAGGAGGAAGCATGGGCTCATCACCACAGATAAGGAATAGGTGAGTAAGGGCATTTCTTTCCTTTCCCAACCCTACATCACCAGTAAGAGATGCAAGCTCAAAACCAAAGGTTGTTAGGGAAAAGAAATGTTTAAAATAAAAAATTTCTATGGATTTTCATCTGACTTACTTATCTAGGAAAAAATTTTAGTATGTTATTATTTCCAAAGAGAGTTTAATGGGATAGATGTGACACCATGAAGCTTCTAGAACAAACTATAGGAAAAGACACTATAATCTAGAAAGAGACTATAAGTAGAACCAAGTATGCAGGCCTTTGTATGATCACGATCAAAAATTTGTCTTATATTTCTTAAACTAATCAAATGATTCAAAAATAATTGATGATACTATGAATATTTGAAGAGATATGATATTAATGTTTTTCCAATGTTTTCAGAAGTTTATAGGAGTTGCTATAAGAATAAATCCCTTGATGACAAATTTCACAAAATGAATTAGTGGATGAAAATGCAATGCAGATGCATTAATGTACATATGAAAATGTTGGTGGATCATGCATAGTACCTCTTTAGGTTAAGATCACCATCTAGTGTACACAGGTGAAATGCCCCATTTTTTTAGTCTTCTACTACTCAATACGAACCTAAACACCTAGGTCTGAATTTCCTTCCCTCACCGGTTTTTTATTCTATCTAGATGTCAAGTCTTAATACCAAATATCCTTTGTATATCTCACATTGGTAAACCTTCTTATTATATTTTGGATCCATCCTATTAACGTAAATGTTGTGCCATTTTTCAGTGTTAACTTTAGCCTCATCAAAACTTTCTAATTGGGAAAGTTGTGCTTCTCGATAACCCTTCTCTCCTAGGATCCCATGTAGTGAAATACGAAGAATAGGTATTTCGAATTCAAGTGGCAGAACCTCCTCAATGCCAAACACTAAAGAAAAGGGGGTGGCCCCTATTCACATTCTAACTGAGGTTTGATAGGCCCACAAGGCTAGAAAAATATTTAGGTTACAATCTCATTTAATCTCCTTAACGGTTTTGAGAAGGATGGAATTTAATGTTTTATTTGTAGCCTTAGCTTGTCCATTAGCCTGAGGATAGTAGAAAGAATTCATGTGATGAATTATTTTTAAACTTGTACACAGTCACACACCTCATCATTTTTGAAATACGTGCCATTATCTGAAATAATGACCTGTGGGATGCCATACCTTTAAATGATTTGGTTTAAGATGAACTTAGCGATCACAAACTTGGGTACAGTGGTAAGAGGCATAGCTTCTACCCACTTGGTGAAGTATTCTGTGGCTGTGATTATGAAGTTATGGCCATCCATAGATGAGGGAGAAAACTTCCCTATTAAATATAGGCCCCACATGGAAAAGGGCCATGGGGTTGCGATTGGTTACAAAGCTTGTGCCAGTATGTTGATCTCATGGGAGAAATCTTGACATTTGTGGCATATACACACAAACTCTACCGCGTCATGCTCTCAAGTGGGCCAAAAATAGCCCATCTGATGTATTTTCTGAGTAGAGGTGTGGTAGTTGAAGTGACCTCCACATACTCCACTATGTGACTCATAAAGAATCTTTTCAGATTCTTTGGCATCAACACATCTTAACAACAGTCCATCAAAGGCTCTGCAATAGAGTAATCATTCCAAAATAATGTACTTAGTGGTAATGACGCGTAACCACCTTCTTTGTTGTGATGTTGCCCCTTTTGGGTATGTGTGTTCCATGGTGAAATTGACAATTTCGGTATACTAAGGACATATAGAGATAGGGGGCTTGGTCTCGACAAAATACATGCACTCATCAGGAAATTCTAAATCTACCATATCACCCCCATCCAATGGATTATTAGCCAACTAGTCTAGAATGATTTGTCCCTTAACAAGTTTCTGATTTACGAATGTTAATTCAAATTCACCCATTAAGGTTATGAAACACCTGACCATTTTAGACAAGGATCCCTATGTGAGGAATGTTCGTAAGTGATCTATCTTAATAATAACCATTTTTCATTTATTTAGCATGTAATGCCTTAAGGTATTTTTTGCAAAGACTATGACAAGGCATTCCTTTTCTTCCTTTTTTTAACATGTCTCATAATCAAGTAACATCTGACTAATGAAGTAAACTGAATGTTATCATTTATCATCATCCTCTTGAGCCAAAATGTAGGCTAGCAAAAACTTTATAGCTCATGACTACAAGATTAAATGGAGATCTAATCTAGGCACCATTAGCATGGGAGGGGATAACAAAAATAATTTAATTGCCTTGAAGGCCACGTTGCATTCTTCCATCCAATCAATGCTATAATCCTTTTTCAATAAATTTTTGATTAGATGAATAGAAAAGGTCAAGTCAGGGATGAACCTTTGGATTGCACCGAGTTTCCCAAGAAAATATCTAATACCAGACTCGTATGATGGTGGAATCATTTATAAGATAGCCTAGATTTTCACTGGGTCGACATTAATCCCTCGTGAAGATATAATGTAACCTAGAAGCTTGCCTCCTGTTACGCTAAATACACGTTTCTCTAGATTTAATGTGATGCCATACTTGATTAAGCATGAAAAGATGATACGAAGCACCTCTGGGTGATTGCAATGTTTCCTGGCCTTGGCTAGTAGGTCATCCACATAGGACTCTGCTATCTTATGAATAAGTTTATGGAGTATGTATGTTATTACTCGTTGGTATGTGGCACCATCATTCTTAAGACTGAATGCAATGAAAACATAACAGTATGTTCCCCAAGTAGTTATAAATGTATTTTTGGCTTGATCCTCTTTAGATATTTTGATTTTATTATATCCTGAAAACTCATTCTTGAGAGAAAATAATTCAAATCCAATTGTTACGTCAAAAATAACATCGATGGATGGTAATGGGAAATCATCTTTGGGGAAAGATTTGTTAATGTCTCATAGTCTATGCAAATATGGATCTTTCCATTCTTTTTGAGAGTGTGGATGATATTAGATACCCATTGTGAATAATCCACTGGCTTGATGAATCCCACCTGGAGAAGTTTCATTACTTCTTCTTTCACCATGAGGGCCACTTTTGGCTTCATGGGTATCGAATTTTTCTTAATCGGCTTTGCATCTAGTTTGGTGATGATATTATACACCGTGATATGTGGTGTAATTCCCATCATTTCTTTCTAACTAAATTTGAAATCCTTTTGACATTATTTAAGGATTTGGGTATGTATTTCCACCTCCTCTGTAGTTAAGGAGAATCATAGTTTCAAAATCTTTGGTTCTTCCTTTGTTCCAATGTTAATATCAATCATTTCCTCAATTAAGGCATTTTTTCCCTCCTCAAACTCAAGTGGGGCCAGAGCTAACTCAAAATCCCCTTCTTCTTTTACCTTGTAAATCTCAAGACCCCTTCCCAGGGAGGATTTGATCATGGGATTCCCAAAATAAGAAGAGGAACGTGAAATTAAGGAAATTTCTATCTCGTGATAGGTAAGATATAGTTCTACCAAAGCATTTCAATAACTTAAAGTTGATTCATCACTATTAACATGCTCTAAACAATTGGGATGACTCTCAATTTCTACGTATGTCAACATGGGGGTCATTAGTGTTTTATGAATAAAGGGTTCAGCATGAACTGAAACCGTGAATTTGGTATCTTCTAGGTCACTACTTAGGGTGAAGCGTAAAGCAAAAGTTTCTATAGAATCTGTGAGAAGGTTTTGTTCATAGTGAACTACTTTAATCGAGATGAAATTGAACCCTTTCGTCAAACCTAGCACTGTTGTTTTGTAAAGTTGTAGATGCTCAGCTCTAGTCTCATATACTTCAAATATCTAATTTGTGACTACTTTTGAATCACCCAACACTCTAATATTGAGTATGCATATTCTCTTAGCTACAATGAGACCTAATAGGAGAGCCTCTTATTTGGCCCCATTTTTTGTGTATTCAAAATTCAAATTGAAAGTAAAAGGTAAAATCCTTGCTTCGGGTGAATTAAGGATCGATCCTGCCCTGACGCCAAAATGAAACTTAGAAACATCGAAATGGAGAGTCCAGAAACTACTCAGAAAGATGGACATTGAGTCATCCTTTGTACCTTCCCCCTTTACCTCATTTACCCCAACCATGCAAACCTCATATGCTGGAAGGGAACCGAGTGCCAAGGTATGTCCCATACCCATAGAATCAAAGGGGAGGAGAATAGGAAAATCCTTCTCTAATATCTTGACAATATTTGCTATGGTTCCTAGCGACATTATCTCTACAATAAAAATTTCATCCTTGACCGCCGGAATGCCTTCAATCAAACCCGTGACTTCTAAATCCCTTATAGGAACTACTTTTCTTATAGTACCACACTTGTAGGTTTGTTTAACTGATTCGTGGGAAGCTCAAATTTAGAGTGGACACCTAGCCTCTTCTTTAAGTTATCCAAATGTATATCAAGGGGTTTTAGATCACCTTATGCCACAAAGACTTTCCCTAAATGTAGGAATCTGACCTCCTGGAATAGAATGGAGGGGATTGCCTTTATGCGGTGGATCCAAGGATGGCCAAGGATCATATTATAGTTGGTTTCCCAGTCTATAATATAAAACTCACTTAGTACCATCTTGGGCCCGATAGTAACCAGTAATACTATGGTTTCAATCGACTTTTCCTTGAGGCTATCATAGCCTCTCAGTATGTTCCATGTCGAGGAACAATTAGTCTCCAAATACCCTAACTTCTAAAGAAAAGAGAAGTGAAGTATGTTAACTACTACCCCATCATCAATCATTGCATGCTTTACATAGTTATTGTAACTCCAAACTTGCAGAAACAAAGTTGGGTCACCCCTATAAGATATCTTTTTATCCATGGGAATCTTGTTGATGTCAAACACGAACCCAATATCTCTCTTAGGATTTCTTAGATGACTAACATCAAAGTCTATGTGTTCTATATGTGCCTCTAGTGGAGGGGTAATGCTAATAAAATAGCCGAGACCCAGTACTTATAATAGAGAAGCTCAATGAGAAGGGGAATTCTTCAGTATATCCAAGAAGGAAATGTGTGAAAAGGTCTTAGTCAGATCACTGATTAGATCATATGCCCCTACTGGCTTTCTTAGCATATCATGAACATTTTCTGACATAACCAGATAAATCAAGATTGGCTGGGAAGAATAATACTTGGTTCTTGTGGCAACGTTAATTTTGGGTTCTACGTCTAACTCTACCAATCTCACGATATTTGTTTTCTCCCGACCATCCAAAGGAGGTGCCACCTGTGGGTTTGATGAAGTTGAGGCTTCGTGATTATGAGTCCCTATTACAATACCTTTATTTGAACCATTGGGATCTAATCTACCGTCCTTTGGACGCATGGGGAGAGGATTGTTTAAGATCCCTAGTAATGTGTTCTACAGAGATAGTGGTCCCATGTAGGCATTTTGAGTGGGTGCAGTTTGGTTTTCCAAAAACATGTCAACAAATAACTGTCTTTGGTCTTCTAGAAAATACTGTAAAAATTTGTTTCAATTATAGTAAGTTCTTACGGCATGCCCGTGAACCCTATGGAAACTAAAGTATAAGTCAGGATCATAATCTCGAGGCCTTTGGTTTGTTCTTTGTTGTGGTCTGAAACTGCAGTTATTGTTTGGTTTTTATTGTTATAAATAAAATTTTGGAACCCTTTCCCTTAGTTTTGGAATTGGTTAGGGTATTGACTAGGGCTTGGGGTCAGTGTTTCTCTCTGTTGCTGAGGTTGTTTTTTTAGAGGATGATTAAAATCCACAACGTTTATTGATGGTGAGTAATTACTTTTTCTCTGATTATTTCCAATATTGTTGTTGTTATTTGTAACACTTGTACCAGTAGGATTAACAACATTAAGCTTTTTAGCCTGGTCAGTCACACCGTCGATCATAGATCCACAATTCTTATTAAGGATCTTTGGTCCTTGATTATTGTTTGTGTTGTTGGAGTAACTGGGATTAATTTGATTGGGAGTGACTAACTTCCCATTTGTTCCATAAGTCTTACGACCACTTTCAATGGTCGCTTGGTCAATCTGAAGAGAACCCTCTAGCACCTCTTCATAGCTCCTTAGCGGGAACTTTTGAACCTCTTCCTTCATCTCTCTGTTGAGAGAGTGAAGGAACAAATCACAAAGTTTTGTTTGATCCATATTTGGAGCGCTTGTAGATGAGTAGAGCACTTATTGCCACCATTGAATAAAGTGTGTTACAGACTGATTGTGTTCTTGTTTGATATGAAGGAATTACCTTATTCCTATTCTCAAAATCTTGTTCATATCAAAATTGTTGATAAAATCTGATATGAGTTGCTTGAATGAGTGTATTGAAGCCTCTGGTATCCTATAGTATCAGTCAAGAGAAATACCCTCTAATGTTTTAGGGAAATTTATTACAACGACTATGTCCTATGGGAGAAACTCTCAAATGGCTATTCCATATGCCTTGATGTGGGCATTAGGATTTCCCTCCCCTTTGAACTTCAGAAAATCAAGCAAGGGTCTCAAGAGCATGATTGTATGAATGGAGAAGTCTAAGGGTTCCTTGACATATTCAGAATAGGTCCCCATTGTTTATGTTTCAGCCATTGAATACCCTTGTTAGGGAGGTGGGGGTTGCATTGGTTGCTGAAATGGGACAATATAGACATTTGTTGGGGTGTATGGCATCCCTCTCAGTTGTCCATATGGACCCGGATAGGTGTACATATCCCCCTGTGGAGATTTAGAATACATGTGTACATAGGGGGGTTGATTACCTTGATATGGATTCGAAGGCATGAAGCCAGGGAATGTTGCATTTCTAGCTGGTATGGTTTTTAAGAACGCACTTCTGACTAGTGCCTGTTGCAGATATCCATACGTGGCTTGGGGTGGCATACCCAAGGGGCCCTTCCCCATAAGAATATTTCTAGGGTTTTGAGAATTCATGTAAACTTGAGGATTATGTGGAGTAGATATTTTATCATAATTTTGCGGGTAGAAAGGAGTTCACACTTGCCCTATGTATGAATTATGTGTATTTTGTGAAAGCTCTAACTCTTTGAATTTTTGTACCAAATCTGAAATGACATCACCCGTTAATGGGGCGGTGCCTTTCTTAGGTACCTTTTTTTGAACCATCGAAGGTTGTTGAGGAGGACGTTATCCTGCTATGAATTGTTCATGATGTTACCACCCCTCATTTGTAGTATTTTCAGTTGGTGGCAGGGTAGCGTTATTGTTTTGAAGTAGGACATCACCTTTTCCTTGCAACCTATTGAAAGATTGGCTCATGTTCTGGAAGTGTTGTTCACTCCTAGCATATTGTGATAAATTCTCCTCATGTAGATGGGGGAGTTGTTTGAATAGCATGCTAATGGGATGTCGAAACAATACCTAATGAAATGAACTTGCTTCACTAGTGAAATTCATGTTATTTGAGCTTTATTGTTCGAGGGGATAGGTATGAGTGACCTAGTCAAGTTCATCAATACGTACAGAGGAACCAACATTGGTTTCCTAAAGTAGAGGGTTTTGAGTGGATGAGTGGTTATCTACCCATGTTGAAAGTGAAGGTGATTCGTGTGGCATACATGATTGGTAATGGTACATGTCAAAACCTAGGATGGGCCAACTGTACTCTTCGTATCCCAAAATATTCGGGGGTAAAATAATACCCATATAATAAAGGATGGATTAAGAAAGTGGAAACATTTAGATACTATCTCTTCATGTCGGGTTCACCAATTTGTACGATATAAAATCAACATGTGTCCTTCTTTGAACCCGACCTCCCAAGGTTGTGCCGAGACAACTGGTATAGAATGATTGCAAATGTGAGTGCGGTGATGTGGATCAAGCTAATTGGGAAATCTTATATCCTCAACATGCAATGTCGGGATCTCCAATTCTAAAGAAAATAATTCTCTCCTAACTTGAAGTGGTGTGGTAGTTTGGTCTGAGATAATAGCCGCTCGTAGAATCCAATCAATGTCAAGCTCGGCTGAGATTCTATTTGATGGTTGTTGAACATGTGGAAAATGACCTGTGGGTGCCTCTTATAGATTTCTAGAAAAGGTCATGAAAGTAAGAATGAGAAGCATCATGAAGCCACATGTATTTACGGGCAATTTTCTGATCTTGTCAAGAAATTATTTTCTTAGTCGGTTGCTATGTTTTGTAGTGCCCACTCTCCTTTGACACTGTTTAGATGCTGATTTTGACACTACTAATCATATTTTGGACATTATTGTGTTTTGATATAGCAGGATGTGTATATGCTAGCTCATTGGTTATTATGGAAATTACTATGTTTTGTTTAGTATGATGGTTAGATACTAGATTTTGGATTAGTATTGATCTGGATTCAGTCATTATGCTCGATGATATTTGAGACATCATTATTATACTGTGTGGATGATGATATACTAGTATACATGGACAGGTTATTGATGTTGATTTTAGACATGTGACCTTGATATTATGAATAGTTCTAGCATAGAAATCTATTGAATGATGACATAGTTACAAATTGAATTCAAAATGATAATGTTAAATTCTTGATATTGTTGTGATTTGGATTTGATATTTATATACATACATTGATTTTATATCTTCTTGGATGTTCTGATATGGCCACGAGGCCAAAGGAGGTATTGTTATTTTGCAGGTAAAAATCACAACAATGTCGGGGGACTGGAGACTAACCATATTGAAATTCAGTGTGAGATCAACAAGGTCACCATGGCAACTGTGTTTGATTTCTGTGTTGAGTTATGTTCGGATTTCCCATGGGGGGGGATTTCCATTATTGTGACCATGGGGCATATATGTGTTTTAATTATGTGTTTCTTTTCTTATTGTTGTATGCGTTTTATTTATAATGTGCTTCTTATTTTAAGTATTCAAATGTGATAGTATAATGCAAGATTCATATAGTTAAATTTTAATTAAATTAATTTGGGAGTGGAATGTAAGGAAATAATATTGTTGTCTTGATTAATAATTAAATTTGATTTATATTATGTGCAACCATAGGATAAATAAATAAATCTTATGTCAAAACTTGTATTAAATGGAGTCATAAACTTTAATGCATGTGTAAGAGGATGTAAGAGTTGTGTAAGTGAAATGATAGATTGTATAAAGAAGATTTTGGAGTGTAGAACACTCCATCCTCTTTGAAACTCGGATTTGGTCTTGGGAGCCTAAATTGGAGGCTTGTGGGACAAGTTAAACTTGTCCCACACCTCCCAAAATCCTCCACCAACCATGCCTATGGCTTGGGAGTAGATTTTAGCCTTTCTTATTTAGTTTTGAAATTATTCTTGTGTAAGAATTGATTACACTTCTCTTCTAAATTTTAATGCATTCCTTTTTTTAAGTATGGGTTGATTTTGTGTATGTAAGTAATTTTGTCATTCACATTTATTGTGATTTTATTGTAATTGATGTTGATTGCTTTTGGGATGAGGAAAAATGATGTGGCATCCCACTTGGAATCCACATCATCCCCTCCCTCCCTCTCCTTTAAAAATAAAAATCCCCTCTGATTTGGGGTTGTTGAAAACTTTGCTTTCCTTCCTTGGGTCGAATTTTTCTTGGTGTGGAGCTTGCTTTGTAGAAGGAACTTGGATTTCTTGTGCATGCATTATTATTTTTGTTTTGGGGACTACATATAGAGCATAAAAGAACTTCTATTTTGGAAAACAAGTCTCCATTATGGAGAGGTAGGCTCTTTTCTTTTTAATTTACTATTTTTTCCTCCTTCTTGCATGCATTGTTGAATGATGTTGTGTTGCATTCTTGTTCTGGATGGGTAGAATGATTAGGGCATGGTGTAGAGAGAATACTATGAGGTTATATCAGAGGAGGGATAAGGGATTTTCCATTGGCACTTGTCTTGAGGAGGGAGTGTTGGTTTGGGATCCACCTAGGAAAAGAATATGCATGCATTTCTTACTTTGGGGGAGGTATAAGGGATACATTTGGAGGAGGGATAAGGATTGGTTGAGGAGGGATAAGGTTTCTAGGATGGTTATGTTTCTTGGTGGTTTGTTTTAGGTGGATGCCCAATTTCAACATGGGAGGCATAATGAGACCTCCATAGTTCTTGCTCTTGTTTGGCTTGCTTACTCAAGCCTTTATGTCATATGACTATTTTGAAATGCAGTTGAGAACTGCTGCCTTGTTTTTTTTATTTTTTCCTTCCTTGATTTTTTTGATATATGAGTGTTGCTTGCATGTGAAAGAATTCCAAGTTTCCATGAGTTGAATTATCATGCTCCATTTCAATATGGTTGGGGCTCGGGGGCCAATGGGGAAAGATGGTTCTCTTTTCCTATTGGGTATATTGGTTGGGTGGAGAGCGTTGCCTTTGCCCCTTCCTTGTTGTGATCAAAAGATGAAAGATGAAGAAATAACCATGTTGTTGTTTGGAGCTTGGAGAATTTCACAGTTTGACATTCATTCCCTTTGAGCAAATGTCATTGTAACCTTTCCCACTTCTAGTGGATGATTGTAATTGATATTGAAATGTGAAGTGTTTACATTGAAATTGAAAGTTGTAATTGATTTGAGAAATGTAGAGAAGAAATACAATTCTCCGTTTTACTTTGGAAGGAAATGTAATTGATATTCTATACCTTGTATTTGAAATGTGGAAATCAATTCAAATTGGGAAGGAATTCAATTGTAGAGTTATTTGAATTATCAATAAAGGATGGCATTGATTCCTTTAAACTTGTATTGTTGTCAAAGAATGATACTCTATTATGAAAGAGATTAAGAAATAACATTACCATTAAATGTACTATGTTTGAAATCAAATAGAGGGAGTTAAATTGTATATTGTTATTGGAAATCAAAGAAATAATTGTGTTCTTGCTCAATTCCATTGTTGTATTATAAAATAAATGATTGTTATATCTTAGGAAATTCTGTTTTGGAAAAGAGAAATAGTTAAAGCAAATGACATAAAATTGATCTTTTGAAATGAGCTGTTAGAAATTAGAAATTAAAATTACATACTGTATATATGTGTTTGTTGGATCAATGGAGTGTTTGAGAAAGAAATTTGGCATGTTTTCCATACTTGAATGTCGCACATTAATTATGCAACTCATGAAAGGAAGAATTCTATTATTTGTATAACTCTAACATTTGAAAATAATGCACTTAATGTACAGTTCATATTTATGAATAAAATCAATAAGGCAGACAAAGTATTTTAGATGTTGTTAGTGAAAATTAGCAGCACCCCCTGGATGTTGATCAGATTTCTAGTTTGATCATTCTAAGCATCCAATGTGATTGCACAACATTGAAACCTCTCTCCAAGTGTGGGACTTGCAAAAATGAGAAAGGAATCTCTAGAGAAGGCTGGTTCCTCTTCCTAAACTACCTACCACAAGTTGTTCCAGTGCAGGAAAGCTAATCTAATCCTAATCTAACCTCCAAGGAGACAGGGAGAGAGAGAAAAGAGAAAAAAAAAAAAAAACAAAAGCCTACACTAAAACGATGATACACCAGAGAAGGAAAATGCTACATCTATCAAAACTACTATGAACACAGCTCCAACCTTGCAATGAACATTTAAAAGTGCACAAATACCTGCAATGAAGAGAGGCAAGAAGAAAACAAGAAAAAAACAAGCAAGGATGGATAGATGCATCACAAAACACGTTTTTTGTTGCTCCAGAAGTTTGCACAGAAAATCATTTTAATGGTAAAAGGCAAAAATGCCATTATAGAGTAGGGGAGGAGGTTCAAACTCCATTTTAAACCCTAGGGAAGAAAAGAAAGGAGAGCAGAGTAGAAAAGATGAACCCCCTTTGAAAAATGAGCCAAATCTAGCTTTTACAGTGCATGGGTTGAGCCCAGGAGAGAGAAAATGTGTAAAAAACATGGGATCCATTCCTCATTGAATGAATATGCATTAAAACAACATGGGTGTTCTTGCAAACCCATGCCCTGACATTTTGGCCATGCTGAAGAAGAATGCGACCCATGTTGCATTAAAACTAGTTGTTGAAACGTCACTTCTAGCCATTACCATGTGCCAGAGATGTTTCTTGATTTTCTCTCTCTAAACTAAACCAAAATATAATATTGACCCTGGAATCATGTAGAGGATTTCACCATCTTTCCATTGATATAAATAACATGGAAATTTGATCTCTGGATCGAAAGTTATGGCCATTTGAATATTTAGGGCAAAAACAGGCCCAAAACGGATCGGCGGGAAAAAAATTTGAATTTTGCCTCTTTTTTACATTTTGGAATTTTTTTCAAATTTTCCCCGCACTCCACCACTTGGATGACACATGTCAAGGTTTGATTTGCCATGAGCTTCCATTCGGTGGTGGGGGTAGCAGGCCAAACCTCGCCCTTTGGACTTTCAGCAAAACATTTTGCCAAAAATTCTTATTTTTTCCCCGCTCCGCTGGGTCGATGGTGAAGACACGTGGCTAGATTTGATTCATCCGCGGGCCTTCAAGAAAAATTTACCTCTTTGTGCCCCTACTGAGCCCTTGCATACCTCACGCACTTTTGTCCCGGCTGTCCTAGACAAAAATCTCCGAACTACCCGAAATGGACCATCTTTCGGCAAATCGGTTGGTTCGCGTCCCATGCGTACCTTTGGCCCGGATGTCCCAGACAAAAATCTCCTACTTCGGTCGATTCAGGATTCCTTGTTCATGTTTGCAGCTTTTTAACCTTTTCATGTTCCACGTGTCCCTCATGTACATTTTTCCCAACTGTCCCGATGACTACTTGGGACAAATATCTCCGAACCGCCCGAAATGGACTGTCTTTCGGCAAACCGGCCGATTCGCGTCCCACGCGTACTTTTGTCCTAGCTGTCCCAAACCGCGCGAAACAAAAACTTAGACAATTTTTCTTGCTTTCGGCCGATTCAGCTTTTCACATCCCTCACATCCTGACGTCCCAACTGTCCCACGGACCGCCTGGGACAAAAATGTCCAACTTAGCCGATTTTCTTGCTTTTTCGGATCCAAGCTTGGTACGACGAACCTCAATACGACCCGAACCCTTTAGACCCGA
This sequence comes from Taxus chinensis, assembly GCA_019776745.2. Lineage (NCBI taxonomy): Eukaryota > Viridiplantae > Streptophyta > Pinopsida > Cupressales > Taxaceae > Taxus > Taxus chinensis. The sequence goes on along the minus strand of CM034149.1, from coordinate 619,324,690 downwards.
AATGCTTTAAAATAGTCCTGCAACCTTATTTTTTGCATTTTTTTCCATTTTCTCTAACTCGTTGGGATTTCTTCTTGGATGGGAGAGTTAGAAAAAGGCCGAGGGGACCCTGAAAAACATGATTTTGGGCCTCGAATCAATCTACTTGCTCAGGACTGAATAATTTGATGCATGTTATCAAAATTACCTTGAGGGGTGAATTTTGGATAACAATTTTGGTGACTCAGTGGGGTTATCTGCCTGCCAGATGAAGAATGGCTAGCTTCCTGAAGCATCCATTAGACATGGAGTCATGAGTTGTAGCCTAAAAACTGATCTGAACTTTGAAAACTTCCCTCTGAGCCACTTGGAAACCCATTGAACTGGACTGTGCAAGAGAAAAACCAGTAGCACCAAAACTATTTACAAAAATAAAATTCATACATGCTCCAAATGGAACAGGTAAAGTGTGCACAAGCACTTCTTTTACTGAAAGCAAACCTACCTACTCTACTCTAACTGGAAGCAAAGGTGAGCTAAACAAACCCTGCAACTGGTTGCGTAAAATAGCTTCCTTTCTTCAAAATTGACAGCCATGCAAATGATTTGGAGCTGAGAGTGGCTGCTAGGATGGGTGGAAAATCAACAAGAAGCTGGTCTTCTACCCAAATCATCAAGGTATCAACTGAAGGCAAATTCAATACCTCTTTTAGTTGTTCTGCATTTGGATTGAAGAGGTATGACAGCTGATCTTTGGTTCTTTGTAGCTCATCCTCATGCTCAGAAGCAAGCATGACTGGTTGTGACTTCTCCTTTGGCTCCAATAAAGCCAAATACCTGATTGGGCAAGGTATGGTCCATTTGATATGCCCATAGCTCTAATTTTCAACTCCAAAAATGGAATCTTCTTGTAGACCTTCTTGAATGGATGGTGTGGAAGCCATGGTAGAACCTTTCTGCCCTTTCTCTTCCTCCAATGAAGAACATGGAAGATTTAAATCTTCCAATCTTGATTCCAAAGAGCTGCTATAAGATGCAGGATGCTGCAAATGAATGCTCTCCATGATAGCAGGCTCTTGTGTTTTGAACGTGGATGATGAAAGAGAGAATGGTGGAAACTCAACCGGTTCTTCTTCATCAAAACAGTCCTCCAAATCAGACAGGTAAACTACCTCATTGCTGTCCTGCTGTAAATGTTCAACCTCTCCCATGGTGTTCTCTTGATCTGCAACTTGATCACCATGGTTTCTTTCATCCTCCAACATTGAGTTTGAGAGATCAAACTCTTCTTCAGTACTAGAACTTGAGAGAGATGAAGTAGAAATAAGAACTGAAGGTTCTTCTATAACCTGCTTTGTGCTCAAAGCCTTTGGATCTGCACTTTTCTCCCCCACAGCTGGAATGTGCTCCTCTTCTTTTGGATTTGGAGCAGCTTCTCCTTCCTCCAATGTTTTAAGACAATCTTGCTATTGATAAAACTCTTCCTCTAGCATGAAGTTCGTTAAGTTAAACTCTTCGATCTGCTGCTCTAGGGGACAAGTTGGGACTGTAGGATATTCTTCAAAGATTTCTTCCTCCATGGCTGATTGTGCAACTTGAATTGAATCAGCATTCTCTTCAAATAGAAGGCTAACATGGACACTACTTTCTGAGAAAACTGATTGCTGATCTGCTTCTTCTTTTTTCTCTTCTCCTGCTACAGAAAATTCAGTCCTAACCACCACTTGTTTTCCAACTCCAACCTCTTCTAAAGGCTTAACCATCAAGGGGATCTTTGTCATCCCAAATTTAAGATCCCAACTCTTCAGACTTTGAATTTCTTCATCCTTGTTTGGCTTCTCTTTTTTCTATTGTTTTCCTTGACTGGCATTCTAATTTTTATCCTCCCAACATGGATTTGGGAATGCAAGAGGAGAAGTGGATTGTAACTCAAATGGCTTGGCAATTTTTTGTGGTGGTGGAGGAGGTAGAAACTCTTGTTTCTTTGGAGGGAATGGCTGTTTGGAAGGGAAAAGGACAAAAGAATTGAGATGGGGTGGAAGACTAGGGAATGGAGAAATGGATTCAACACTTGGGACAATAAATGGAGAGTTTAAAACTTGACACTGCTGAGATAAAACAAATTGGGAAAGAGGAAAAAGAAAGGCATGAGATGGCGTGCTTACCCATTGACAAGGTTGCTGAATACTCCTCTCATACACCTCTATTCCTTCAGTCCACTTTGCAAGCAATGGCAATGTTGCAATCATGAAGTCAAGCTTCTCTTGAGGGCTGTAATGCCTTAGAAAAGGTCCCACCCATGGATAGGGTGCTCCACAACCGATTCCAAATGCTTTCATTTGTGCTTGAGCCCTGGACTGCACCATGTTTACCTCCATCTTTTGGATTTTCTCAAACATACCAGCATCTTGCATCTGATGGTCTTCATTATATGCATACTCTTGCTCTTGGAAAGCTCCATAGCCAAATTGATTTTGGCATTGCTGCTCATATGGGTATGTATGCTGATTTTGAATTTGTTCAAAATGTTGATTTAGAGGATTTAAAAAACATGTTGGAGGTGGGAAACATTGCTGCTGTTGTAAATGTGAGTTCCATGATGGAAATGAATTCATAATTGCACAACTTCATGGAATGGAAAAGAATGAAAGGAATGGAAAGAAGGATGGATGGGAATGGATGAAAAATAGGTTTGCAACTTCAAAAATGGGTTGCTGATTAGATGGAGTTGCCAGATATGTTTGCAAGTGCCTCCAAAGGTTGAAATCTTCACAGGAACACACCAACCTACAAAAGATGAAGTGGAATACCTCTAAGGTCCCACTGGGTGTGCCGGAACTGTTAGTGCAAATCAGCAGCACCCCCTGGATGTTGATCATATTTCTAGTTTGATCATTCTAAGCATCCAGTGTGATTGCACAACATTGAAACCTCTCTCCAAGTATGGGACTTGCAAAAATGAGAAAGGAATCTCCAGAGAAGGCTGGTTACTCTTCATAAACTACCTGACACAAGATTTTCTAGTGCAGGCAAGCTAATATAATCTTAATCTAACCTCCAAGGAGACAGGGAGAGAGAGAAAAGAGGAAAAAAAAATAAAAGCCTACACTAAAACGGTGATACACCAAAGAAGGAAAATGTTGAACATCTATCAAAACTACTATGAACATAGCTCCAACCTTGCAATGAACATTTAAACATGCACAAATACCTGCAATGAAGAGAGGCAAGAAGAAAACAAGCAAAAAACAAGCAAGGATGGACATATGCATCACAAAACACATTTTTTGTTGCTCCAGAAGTTTGCACAGAACATCATTTTAATGGTAAAAGGAAAAAACACCATTACAGAGTAGGGGAGGAGGTTCAAACTCCATTTTCAACCCTGGGGAAGAAAATAAAGGAGAGCAAAGTAGAAAAGATGAACTCCCTTTGAAAAATGAGCCAAATCTGGCTTTTACAGTGCATGGGTCGAGCCTAAGAGAGAGAAAATGTGTAAAAAACATGGGATCCATTCCTTATTGAATGAAGATGCATTAAAACAGCATGGAAATCCTTACAGACCCATGCCCTGACATTTTGGCCATGCTGAAGAAGAATGTGACCCATGTTGCATTAAAACTGGTTGTTGAAACGTCACTTCTGGCCATTACCACGTGCCAGAGATGTTTCTTGATTTTCTCTCTCCAAACTGAACCAAAATGCAAGATTGACCCTGGAATCATGTAAAGGATTTCACCAGCTTTCCATTTATATAAATAACATGGAAATCTGAGCTTTGGATCGAAAGTTATGGCCATTTGAATATGTAGGGAAAAAACAGGGCCAAAACGGATCAGCGGGAAAAAATTTTGAATTTTACCTCTTTTTTGCATTTTGGAAATTTTTTCAAATTTTCCCCATGCTCCGCCACTTGGATGACACATGTCAGGCCTTGATTGGCTGTGAGCTTCCATTTGGTGGTGGGGGGCAGTGGGCCAAAACTCGCCCTTTGGACTTTCGACAAAACATTTTGCCAAAAATTCTATTTTTTCCCCGCTCCGCTGGGTCGATGGTGAAGACACGTGGCGAGATTTGATTCGTCTGCGGGCCTTCGGGAAAAATTTACCTCTTTACACCCCCACTGAGCCCTTGCGTACCTCACACACTTTTATCCTGGCTATTCCAGACAAAAATCTCCGAACTACCCGAAATGGACCATCTTTCGGTGAATCAGTCGGTTCGCGTCCCATGCGTACCTTTGGCCCAGATGTCCCGGATGAAAATCTCCTACTTCAGCGGATTCGGGCTTCCTTGTTACTGTTTGTGGTTTTTTCACCTTTTCACGTCCCTCGCATACATTTGTCCCAACTGTCCCGCCGACTTCCTGGGACAAATATCTCCGAACCGCCCGAAATGGACTATCTTTCGGCAAACCAGCCAATTCGCGTCCCACACGTACTTTTGTCCCAGCTGTCCCAAACCACGTGAAACAAAGACTTAGATGATTTTTCTTGCTTTCGGATGATTTGGATTTTCGCGTCCCTCGCATCCCGACGTCCCAACTGTCCCGCGGACCGCCTAGGACAAAAATGTCCGACTTAGCCGATTTTCTTGCTTTTTCGGCCCCAAGCTTGGTACGATGAACCTCAATACGACCCGAACCCTTTAGACCTGAAATGCTTTAAAACAGTCCTGCAACCTTATTTTTTGCATTTTTTTTCCATTTTTTCTAACTCGGTGGGATTTCTTCTTGGATGGGAGAGTTAGAAAAAGGCCGAGGGGACCCCGAAAAACATGATTTTGGGCCTCGAATCAATCTACTTGCTCAGGACTGAATAATTTGATGCATGTTATCAAAATTACCTTGAGGGGTGAATTTGGATAACAGATGTATTGGGTCCCATTGAACCCGCATTGAACTTCACATTTAAGAAAATATCTCTAAAACTCTATCAATTCCAATTTAAACTTCTCAACCCAACTCCTTGTCATAGGACTGTAAAGTTATATCAATTCCAACTTAATCTCCAAATTAGACCTTAAAAATATACTTAAACTTACCCAAGACCATTTCTCCATGCTCAATTTACATGCTCAGAAGAAGAAATATCAAAATTGAATTAAATCTTATAAGTTGAAATTTTCCAGTTTTAAAATTATAAACCCTGTAGATTTTTTCTTCAAAATTTACCCTCAAAAATTCATCAAAAACCAAAATTTATGATTCCTGTGCAAAGAGGACTCCGAGAGATTTATGGAAAGTCCTTGTTTTCCCAAAATGGAGTTCCCTTTCAAAATTTATGGCCATTCAAAACCAAAAAAGAATTAAATCTAACCTTAGAAAATTTTTTAAAAATGCGTTGGAAAAATTTCTTAGAAAATTCCGCCACCCCGCCACCCTTTCATCCAATCAAAAATTGCCACATGGCACTTCAGAGGGTGGAGTCACCTTGAAAACTTAACTTTTGAAAAAAAATCTCTTGGGAAAATTTTCCCAATTTTCTCCGCAACTCCGCATCCCCGTGGCCAATCACATGCTAACACGTGGCATGGCAGGAGCGAAAGAAAATTTGAAACCTTAACTTTTTTCCTTTTGGGATAAAATTTACTTTTTCCTCCGCGGCCCCACACCCCCACAACCAATGGGGTGTTGACATGTGTCCGGGCAGACACACGGGCCCGCACAAATCATTTGGCCTTTTAAAACCATTTTGGTGCAAAACTTTAAATTCCCTCTGTTGCTCCACCGACCCGCATCCAATCACCAGATGCCATGTGGCATTTTGGTGAAGGAAGAGGAGGAAAGGAAAATTTTCCTTTAGAAAACCTTAGGTTTGGACCTAGGGAAAAATCCAAAAAAATTCCCCACAACCAATAGCCTCTCGACATGTGGCATGGGGATTTCCTCGGCAGAGGCGCGCGTCCAGTTTTTCCTTTGGGTGTTTGGCCTAAATTCCCAGAATCCTTAAATTTTCCACTACTCTAATATTCCTCATGCCAATCGGATGGTGCCACATGTCCCCTTCGTCGACCCCGTAGGCACGCAGAGGCGTTTTGCACATTGCACCTAAGGAAGGGAAATTTTCTCCCAAAAACTCCGCCACCCCATAACTTGAGTTTTATTGGGAGTTAGGAGGAATTATTTATATGGTTGGAAAGGTGAGGAAATTTCCTATCAAATGAGCCTAATTTAGGAAATTTTTAATGACTCTAAATGTTTGAAAAAATCTAGTTGAACTTCTGGGCCTGTTTGTGAGTAGGCATGGGGGTAAATTGCTCCCTGAATCTAAACAAAACATGTAACCCTAAAATTTAAAAAAAACTAGTGCACTTGTGCTAGGTTAAACCATGATAGGTCTTATTTTTTGGAAATTAGGTTTTTTCCTAGAGCCGGTTGTTTAAATTGAAGCCTTGTAAACTTAGTTGTAGACACTTCTAATAAATAAAAAAATTATTCCATAATTTTTCCTAGTTCATTTCTTGGTCTTAAGTGGTAGTTGAAACGGACATTACATGTTCAATAAGGAAAGTTGTACAATAATATCTGGTGGAAGTGATGAAGATCTGAATACTAATGTACACAAACTAGCATCAATTTCTAATTGAATTGCAGGCTCATTGGGTTCTGGGACTTAAGGATAACAACCAAAGACTTGTGGAGGTTGTGGCCCTTGGATGGTCATGCGCGTAATCAAACCATGTTTTTAGGAGCATTCCAATAGTCATAAACTTGATTAGAAGCTATGTTTAGTGTATTTACTTGTTCTATATTCTCAACAAAAGTTGTAGGTGTGCGTAAGACTATCAAACATAAGTTGGTGTCAATGTCAGTTATTAATTCTAGCCCATTGGGTTGTGAGACCAGTGGATCATAACTGTATGTCTTATCCTATTTGGACTGTTGATGGTCATACAAAATGAAATAAAATGAATTTAAATAAGAAAAATAATTACTGAAAGAGATATAATCTATGTTTTTGGAGTTTTCACAATATTTTGGATCAAAGAGATAAAAGCAAACTAACCTATCAAAGGAAAATTTTTTTTTGTTTTCTAATATTTAAGCAATGTGTTCTAATCTAATAGATAAACTAAAGACAAGCAGTCAACTGGATGTAGTTTGTTAGTTGTGCAAATGTATGAATCTAATCTAAATCAAACAATCTTATCTAATCAAAATCATCAAAACCCTACCTCAAGGGTGAATAAAAAATCATGACCCTGAAAGGGCTATTGTCCCTCACAACTTCCCTAGTAATGTTTAAAAGGAAAAATTACTGAAATGAATGATTCTCTACTCTATTTGATATGAATTATTTTCTAATCTATTTGATATGAATGATTTTCTATTCTATTTGATATGAAATTTACAATTCAACACACAAGGAAAACAAACACACAATTCCAACCTAGACACGTAAGAGCTTTAGAAAATCTAGTTTTATCTGTCTCTGTCCCCTCAATATGTTCCTTTCTTTCTCTAAGTGTTCATGTGAGTCCAAGAGATTTGGAATGAAAGAACAAAAATAAGAGAATGGTGCTTGAGCAATGGAATCTTGGTGGTAGTTCAGATGTAATGCAGGTAGAAGAGAGATAGCACAAAAGATCAGAGCTTGGCTATGCAATTCCTAGAAAGATCGTAGTAGCAATACAATGTAAGATACACAAAATTATTAGGCCCTTTGCTTCAATACAAGCATGGAATATATAGGAATGGAATATGGGAGGTGCCTTCATGCACAAGGTAAGAAGAAATAATTCTAACCAATGAAATCTATTTAAAAATAGAAGGAAGGAGAACCAAGAAATCAAAGCTAATTTTAGAAAATTCAGCTCACGGATGCATGCAAAAAGTGAAATTAAGTGAACCATCACATGTTAAAACACGTGTAAAGAATTTGGAAAAAGTAGGCAGGACCGATGCCTTGCACAGGGTGGTAGTTTTAGGACTGTCATCCTGTCTTGGGCAGCAGTTTTAGAACTGCCACCCAAGCAGGGCGGCAGTCCTAGCACTAAAGGCCAAAACTTACGTAGAAAGAGGAAAGAAGATGGAAAAATCATGGGAAGGCTAAGTAAATATTTCTAGGCAACAAATATACATTGCAAATAGAAATTAGAGCTCGAAGACCTTCTTGAAAGGACCTAAATCATCATTGGGGACTTTTGTAAATGTTTTCCCATAATGTAACACATGCAATTTTGGGTGTGTATAAAAACCATATATGATTTTTAATCACAAGGGCCTTCTGAAGACAATGAGATGGGTATAAATTTCAAATTCCACCTAAAACTGCATAAAACTAATCTTTTTTGTGAACAATAGGGTGTGCTTGCAAAATTAAGATGTGATGAGTAACGCCTATATATTGTAAAGGATTTGAAAATTTCATCATGTATAAAATTATTCAATATTTCCAATGAGTATTTTTTCCTCTTAAATCCTCGTGGATCTTCGAGAATCATTCACGGAAGACCAAGTACTCATTTCGACTACCTTCTCATTACACCTTAGAAACCCGATGCTGCATTGTTGGTCCCTAAACTTCCAAATATTTCCTAAATCAGTTGTAAAATATTCCTAGATATTAAATTTCATCCCTGAATGAGTTTTATCCTTTCATTGTATCCTAGAGGATGCACACCAGTCCTGAGAAGATCAAAATTTGCCTTTCTAGGCTTGTTGAGAAACTAGAAGTTGGAAACACTTCACTTGATGAAATTGATGATCTTTCCACATTATTCCAAACACTTGTACTTTCTTTCTCATCATCTTTTAAGTACCCACAAGGTCATACTAGACATGACACAACTAGAAAACTAACCAGGAGGGGGATTTAGGAAGATTTGGGAACAAAATTTTCAATCTGGGTCTAGTTTTCATGCTAAAAAAATTACATTTTCATGTTGTACATTTACAAGATAACAATTAGATGATGCAAGAAAGGATAATAAGGATATATTCTCAAATGAAAATGTAAAATTTAATAAAAATAGACTAGGTCCCACCAAGCATGCCAGAATGTTTTGGTATATTTTGGATTCAATTTTATCATATGAAACAAATCACCAAAAATTAGAAATGACAGGGTTTAGTGATACCTACGTGGATGATGATGAAATAATTTGTACTCAAATGTGCACATAAATCTTCCTTTCTAAAGAGCCACAAACCTACACAAAGATAGAAAAGTTTGACAAGAAAGATATTAGATAATGATCGGATGAGTTTTATTGAAAAGGACAATCCCAGGAAAAAAAAGGGGTTCCTTTGACGGGTGTTAACTTGTTTTTAAACAATTAAGATGAAAATAATGATAGCAATAAAAATAATAAATGACGTGGATGGTGAATGATATATAATTCCTAGATGTTAGCACTCATTCAATCTCCTCAATGATAGGATGGGAAGGGTTGAACACGTTTTCCCATAATATATTGGGCTCATCACTGTATTTGAGAAGAACCTCTAACTTCTCAATGATTTCATCTGGGTTAGGTGTGAAAGAGAAGACACAGAGAATTAGCTCATTTTTTATGTCAGATTGTTCCCACAAAAGGGTTGTTGAATAATCATAGGTCAAAGATGGTGTTTTGGATCATAAGTTGTTCATGGGAGGGTCATCTAATAGAAATAGAGGATTTCATTCAATAATTGATTCGAAATGATTACAATATTTTAAATAAAATAAGACAAGATGTAAGAGAAATATTAAATAGGAAAATTTTGACAAGAATTGATATCAATCCAACAGATTGGTGTCAATTTAGGAAATTGATGCCAATCATTGTGAAAACAAGACTGATTAAATAGGATTTGTAAAGTTGTGATTATTAATAATGAACAAGATATTCTTTTGAATGATGCAACTAATGGTTGATAAGATTTAATTTGAGAGTGGAATGTAGTTTTTTTAAATGTGTGAGAGATACTTACCTTGATAAGAGGGTAACTAGGATGATTGGATGCACCCAAAATGGTTCAAAGAGAGTTTGAGACTGTGAGAGCTCTTGATCACTTCATGACCAAACCTGGAGAGATTTGGACATGTTATGTAAAATTCAGAAGGTTGGATGTTTGGGGATGAATTTAGAATCCTTTGGAAAAGGCTCTAAGTTGATTTATATAGGATCTATGCCATTTAAATAGTTCCACACCGATCAACATTAATTTAGGGAAATTACATTGATTTATGGTAAATTCAAGGAAAATGGTTGAATTTGGTTTCAAACATTTCCTTTTGTGGGGTTTTTTAGTTTTCCGATGGGTTAGGGGTTGTTTTAAATTCATGGGAAGGTTTGTTCTGGGTTGTTTTGTGTTATTTCTTTTCATTAATTTAAATTTTTTTTATGGTTGTAGGTGGTTAAGGGTGGTGAAATGGTAAATTTAATTTAGTAGAAAGATAAAAAATGATCTTATGGGATTACGAAGGGGTTTCTTAGAGTGTGTACACACCTATTGGGAATTAGGTGCCCTAATTCTAGTGTCTACAAAAGGTGCAAAGAAGAATGATGGATTTGTTAATTTTTCATTTACAGCCGAGGATGGATCTATATCACTCTTATTGCCTAGTCTATGGAGATGACAGGGAGTCACTTGACTAAGGGTTTCATTTTTCACTTGCTACTTTATGGCTCTACGAGAACCAAGATGAGAGGACATAAGGGGTGGATACAAAGGGGGAGAGAGATATTATGTTTCAAACCCTCAAATTTGTTGGAATCTCAATCTGAGATCAAATACAACCATAAAATGTAATTCTCATTCCAAATAATGGTCACATAAGTATTAAAAATGCTTGATACATTAGAAAAAAACCACTAAAGATAGATTTATGGTGATCATAAGCTAATATTAAAGGAATATGTTAGAAAATTGGAATGAAATTATGCTTTAGATTTTAATCTTCAAAACTTATAGCAAACCAACTCAATATATACACAATATGTTGAGTTTTCAGGCATATATACTGTTGAATTAACAATAAATTATGAAATCTATAGGGGTAGGGAAATGGGTAGTGTAAGATAATATGAAAGGGGATGGAAATTTGGGAAGGGGAATAGTGAGAGGAATGAGGTGTATTAACCACTTTGTCTCAACAATTCTTCATGCATTCAAACCCAGAATCAAAGGAAAATCACCCTATAAAGGTTATTTACCCTCGTGGAAACACAAGAAAGGTAAATAATGAAAAATAAATCTTGAAACCACAGTAAAGAAACCTGAGAATAAATCTGTATACACCCACCATGCAAAATTTCCAGCACCAAAGGAAACCCTAAGGAAAATATATATGTATTTTCAAAAAAAGTAGAAAGGAGATTTATAATTGAGTCAATGATGTAGGGTAACACTAAAATATAGCAAACCCGCAATTCCCAATAAAAAATCAATTAAAAAATCCTTCTCTATAGTTATTTGGCATGACAAAAAACTTACATGGGAGAATGGAAATTTATTGGTTTCATATTTTTTTGCAAGAAGGAACATCAAAATTATACATGGCAGAAGGGTTTTTTTGTGTCCATTTGCAAAGGAGGAAAGATAAACATGTATGAATGAGTCTCAAATCCTAATAATGCATATATAACAAAAACCACATTAGCATAAATGCAAAAATGAAAATGATAAGTCAAAGACACTCCACAAATAAAAACCCACACATTTGAAGCAGATACCCCATAAATTCTAACCCAAATTTCTACACACTTTTTTAAGTGAAGAGAAGACTTTAATTTTAATAAAAAAATGTCTCAATACAAAATATATATCCTATAGATGCTAATCCTAGGATTGTCAGCATTCTATATGGTGATTTGTGTGATCATGGAGAAAATCAATGGAAAACCATATAATCACGAGGGAAAATACATGTGAAATTGTCAAGTGTATAACCCTTTATGCTATGATCATCCATTATGCATTTTTTGTGATTAGGATAGCAATATTATCTGTTAGAAGCATCCACAGCTGAAGGAACATAAAAATAAAACATATCCAACTTTTTTTATTCTTGAAAATGACTTGTAATAGCCAAAACTTCTGTAATTAAAATATCACAAATTTTTCCATGATTTTCTATAAATTTTATCTCCTTGGAAATCCTTTTCCAAGGCATTCCCAATGCACTTGGTTTGAGGTGAGTTGTATTCTTGAGTAAAAATTTATGGGAAGAAATGTAAACCTCACCATTCCACGAAAAAATACCTTGTTATACAGATTTTAGGATAATTTTCCTTTGCTTCATAGCTTTCTGAGTGTTCATTTCATTATGTATGTTTTTATTGATCTTTCAAGTCTTTTGCAAATTTTTTCTTGTTTCATGGGATCCCCTTTGTATTGTGACATTATCTTTGTTGCATGGATTATGCCTTTTATGTGCAACTTTTCTTTTGTTTCGTAGTTTCATCAACTCCGCAGAACACTAAGTGAATGATTTCTACAAAACACTAAATTCCATCGTTCCATGGGTTTTCTAGCTTTCCACACATATCTATTTGATACTCCCACGCTTAATCTTCTTACATCACTATGGTGCAAATGCTCTTTCACTCTATTGATGTTACAAAAATATGATTTCTTTTTTACACAACATCCTTTCCCCATGACCATATTTCTTTGTTATGAGGATTTTGTAACTCCCCAGAACACCATATCTTGAGAAATCCACAAAACATTAATTTCATGGCCTCCATACTTGGTCATGTTATAACTTCCTTCTTCTTGCTTCGTGGATCCTTGCGGAACTCTCTCTAAGCATTGTAGATTGTGTTGAGAAGACTACACCATTTATATCATGGAAATAAATAATTCTACAGAACATTATAATCACCAAGTTTTTGAAGCACTAATTTTCTTCACCCTTTATTTTGTGGCATTATCTGTTTTGCTTCAAAACCCGTCGAAGACTAGACTTTCTTCAATCTACGGATATTATTGTTCAAATCCGTTAAACACTCAGGAAGAATTAGGGAAATTTACAAAGATGTTACTGAGGATACAACATGATAAAAGTTAGCACTAACAAGAGGTATCTTCTTGAATATTTTTTGTATGGATTACAAATACCTACACGTATTTGTATTTCAATAAGAAATAATACTAGGTCTTCCCAAGAGACTAATCATCCATCTACATCAACACAAAGTAAACACAAGTTTTTTATTGATTTCACATCAAAAAAATCAAATTTTGGATCAGAATTATGAGAGGGGGATCAAAAGGATTCAAGATAAACAATTTAATTTTTTTGACGATGTTTATGATGAAAATACTATGTTTTCATTGTCATCTACAGTTAATGAACCTAAAAGTTATACAAAATATATTTAAAGGGATGAGTGGGTTGATGATATGAAAATTACGATGGATTAAATTGAGAGGAATGATACATGGATTCTTATTCAACCTCAATCTAATAAATATATCATTTGAACCAAGTGGGTCTACAAGAAAAAATTTCAAAGTTATTGTGTTTCATTACTTTCTAGATTTATGGACAATCCACCACTAAAGAATGTGAAAGAAATGAAAATAGTTTAAATATATGTAAGAGGTAATTTTAATCATGGTATTCATCCCAGACCAAACATATCCTCATTTCTAATATTATACACATATTTAGATTGGGGATGTTCTCTTGATGACATACAGTCTACTTTAGGTTACTACTTTACATTGGGAAGTGGTTTAATTTATTAGTCATGAAATAAGAAGGATACATATGATTTATCCTCTACTGAATATGAATATTAATCTCTTACATATTCTTACAAACAAGGTATGTGGTTGATAAGAATCTTAGTTTATTTTAGAGAGGCTCAACATGAACCTACACTGATTTTTTATGATAACAATGGGGAAATATAATTGTTAGAAAATATAATTTTCTATGTTAGAATCAAACATAATTTTATCATAGACTTGGTGAATTTTAATCATTTTTCTATTGATTATGTGAGAAGTTAATATTAGTTTGTTGATATATTCACCAATGGTTTGTTACAACAAGTTCATGAAAGAATCAAGGAGATGATATACATTTATGATATTTTAATCAAAAGGGGGAGTGTTAAGTATGATTCCATTATGGGTATTTATTTAGTTATTAAAAAGTATATATTTTTATGGTGTTTACAAGTGTTTTTGGAAATGTGTAAAATCTATTTTTTAGAGTTCTATTTTTAGAATGTAAATGTTATTTCTAGTGAAATTCACAAGATGTGTACTTAATTGATTTTAAATCATTATCCATTCATCCCTAATATGAGGGGCTCCATTTATATGTTTAGATGACTAAATTAAGTATTATCTTGATGCATTTCTATGATTATAAGATATTGGGGTGTATAATATCACTAGGATGCATGGTAGGTATGCATGTGTCACTTACACTAATATTGGCTTCTTTCATGATTACCATATATTGGTAGTGGATTATATTTTTCATCTTCAATCCATTTTTATAATTAATTAGTTGACTTTAGTTCACTTAATATATGTAATAATTATTATTATTCATTTAATTTTCATGCAAGTTGAGACAAGTCTTATTGTAATGGCTATATTAGCATTGTTTATTGTTTAATTATTTTAAAGTAATAGTGGGGTAAATATTTCCAAGTAGAAACACTTTTTGCATTGTGTTATTCTATTTTTTATTATGGGTATTCACAAAGGAAGATTAGAAAGCTTAATAATTTTATTTAGAGGTCATTCAGTGCATATTTTGGTCATCAATCAAACATACAAATATACTAGTTTAATAGTTAGTTATTTTGGGCAAGATTGGACGATCACTAGCTTCACTTACATGGTATTTTAGATCTGATTTGCACTCATTAAAAATTAAAAATCTTCATAATGAAAATTTTTATTTGACTGCTCTAGAAGATAATATAGGCGTGACAAAGTTATGAAATGGAAACAAATGTCTTGAATATTCTTTGTCTATACTTTTTTGGCTTTGCATTGTCTTCTAGGACAAATATTTGTCTACACAAAAAACTATTTGCAATTTCTATCCTTATATGGTACTTTCATTTGGGAAATTATAATGAAGTTCTATATTTTTTTTTTCCTATATTATATATTGGAATATAATTAATTATAATATGTTAGGCCTCACAAATGTGTGTAACACTTTGTAATAAAATAAAATGTACCAAAATCCTAATCATGGGTAAAAACCCTATATAAATTTTAATATTTAGATTGAAGTGTAATCCATACACCACCTACATTATTATTAATTTGTAGAGGCATAAAAAAATGCATATAGTTCTCCACCTAGAGATATAATAATGTATCTAAAAAGGTACGTAGCACTCCAAAAAAGAGTCAAAATTCCCAAACGTAGGTACTTCAAAGATAAGTCAATCACAAACAAGTCAAGGCATTAAAAAGAATTATCAAGTGACTTGTTTATTAGATGTAGTTGCATCTATACAATATTATATCTCTAGTTGGAAAATTATATGAATTTTGAAGCCTCTTCAAATTAATGCCAATGTAGGTAATGTACAGATTGCACTACAACCCAAATAATAACCTTCCTATAGGGATTATACTCATGTTTAGGGTTTTAATACATTTTAATTGATTAAAAATGGTTTCACACCTTTATAAGTCCTAACATATTATAATGAAGAATATTTCTATCAGTCATAAAGGCATGTAAATTTACATAAATCCATTATACTCCTAAGTGAAATTTCTAGATAAGGATAAAAATGCTCAATATTTTTGTCTGTTTATAAAGGTTTTATCCCAATAGATAGTGCAAATCTATAAATACAGAAAAAAATTCTTTAAGATATTTCTTACCATTTAATCACTTTTTCAAACTCATATTAACTTCTAGACCACTCAAATATCAAAGTGCACTAATCTCCTCACGTATTACTCCCTTTATCACATGTTCTAACTCATATATCTTGTAATTTTTAAATATGTATATTCTAATCTAAGTATTAGAGTTTAACTAATTATTTGAATATATATCTTGTTTTCGACCCTAATTTTGAATGTAAATAATTAAGAAGAAATTCCTTATCCCCACACACATTTATTTATTTATTCTAGGTTAAATCATTTAGTGAACCTACATATTGAAGGAATCCTTAACATAGTTTGTTTTAGGTTTTCTACCCTAACTAGGATTTTTTTTATCAAAACCCTAGCTACCTAGGGTTTCCATTATTTTTGGTGCATGATTATTTTCCTAATCTTAGGTTTTTTCTCATTTTTTATTTCATGGATTACTCAACTTGTGCCATGTTATTCTCTTAACCTTATAATAATGAGGCCACCTCAATTTATTTAGCCAATCTCTCTTAATTTGAGGAGGTTAGTGAGGTTTTGATAGTATTTATACATAGGAGAGATTAAGTTCCCAAATCATATACAAAAGAGTTACCACCTCCTACCCATGTTATGACCCATATACATATATACGATTCAATCTTAAAACCCATATGCTCACCTTTTAGTGTCATTTCTCTTCCATTATAGGTAACTAACGTCTCTCATCTTCTTGATGCATCCCTTATTTGTGAAAAAGAAAATCTACCTAGTCTTGAGAACACACAGGAGGCATGCTCTAATGATGATCATAGTTTTCCAATTATGATGGTTATTATAGTGAAAATTATAGTGATAATGAAAATGATGTTCAATCAAAGGATGTTATTTCATTTTTATCTCTTGAAATGGAACATAATAATATTTCATGGGAAATATTTCCTTCTCATTATAGAATATGGAATTGTATAAGTAACTATGCTTTATCTAATTTGTCTATTAAAATGAACAATTAAACAATTGAATGTCCTCTCTCTTTTCCTCATATTGAAATGGAAAATGATACAACTGAATGTTTCCTTATTATCCTCCTATTGAAATAGAAAATGACACAATTGAATGTGCTCTTTCTACTTCTCCTATTGAAATAATTTTTTTTTATAAATGACCCATACTCTTTCTTCTATTGAAAATGATGCACATCATTATTTTGTTTATCTTACAGAAGAATTTCATACTACAATTTATGAAGTATATCTATGTCTTAAATGTAATACTAAGCCCTTAGTTCACGATGACACTATTATACACCCCATAGTGTTCCTTTTGAAGTATCATCATCTATTACTTATCATTCCCCTATATGGAATAGCATTCCCATTTCCACCATCAATGGTGAATTCCAATGCCTAAATGATATTATTTATTATTTTTATATACATCTTCAAGAGATTATATATTTAATTCTTGTCGTAGTGCTTTAAAACACAATATTAATATTTAGAAAGATGATCGGTTCTAATGTTATATATGTGAATACAATTATACATAATATTATTTATTTCCAATTTACTAGGCACTTTACTATCCATAAATTTCAATTATTTGATGGGAAAATTGAACATTACCTAAATGTTAAGGGATATAGACTTTCCATGACACTATTTGATAATGATAAAAAAAATTATTAAAATTATTTCCTAATAAATTAATAGAAAAAATCTTATATTGGTTTCATTACTTCCCTATTGGATCCTCAAGAATATTTATAGAGCTTTAGGAGGAGATCCTCATTCACTTCATTATAAATAAAGGCCCTAAGGTTACTTATGAATTCTTATCTTCATTACACTAATGTACATATGATAGAGTATACGACTATATCCTATGTGTCAAAGTGTGTATATAATAACTAATCTATCATTTTATTTCCTAGTTTGAAAGACTGTATAAAAAATCAAATTTTCCTACATTCCTTATTATCCTTGTATGTATCCTTTGGCCTTTTATATGACTATATATGTGACATTAATTTTTGAACTTGTATGCTTATGTTCTTCCATGATTGTGTAATTGTATGATTTTTATATATGGTATCTCTTTGTGCCATTTTTTCTATCATGCACTCTCTTTTAGGGCCTACTTCTATATGATGAAAACATACAACTAACTATATTCTATGTGATCCAATGATTCATATATGTTATATGTGACATGGAAACACTTCAATTATTTTTATTCAAGTGATGTATAACCTATCTCACTCACCTTAAAAGAGGAGGAATTCATTTGGGATATCACATAAATATCAATGCAATTTTAGAACATAGATAAATTATAGATTATAACATATATTTGAACATAGGAATATGAAATGTAAAAACTAAAATTTGGTAACTTGTTCTTATGAAATTCTACATTTGATCATGCTCCCTTGCTAAGAAAAATGCTCACATTCAAAATCTAATCAGTTCATCTCTATAGCTTTTTCATGTCTTTCTTACCTTTATACTCTTATTTACAATCAAATATGGGAATATTATCTAATAAAAGTAGTAAACAATATGCATGCTTCACGTCTAAACTTCTTGTTTTACATTTTTCCTTCTCTATCCAAAATCTTACAATTGGGTTAGTATGTAAGGTTTAGTCTTGGCTGACTTATACATTCATGGATCCTCAAGTTTAATGATGTTTTTTCAATTTGAATATCTTTCTGGTCCATTAATCTTCCTAAGCCCAGTCTTATTATAATATTTCACCTATGAAAGGTTATGTAAGAAAGTTAATGTCACTTTATAAAACACCCATCACTCTTACAAGCTCCCATTGTAAATATCATTCAAAGAAAACTCAAAGAGAACCTAAATATTCTCATATAAGATGCACATAAACTAGATAGGTCCTTACTACAAGTATGAAGCACTAAAATAGGAAAAAGAATCTATATTACTCCATTTCAAAAAATGTAAAGTTCATAAAGGCATGTTTTAGAAAGGGAAAAGTCACTCCAAGTATTGTTCATAGGATTCAAGGAACAAAGGGTTATGTCACATGGCCGAGACACACCACATCACACTACTACCATACTTGTTACGTTATACAATATATAGTTAGCATGAGCTATCTTAGTATTAAGAGACATGATGACACCCCTAAAGGACTGGTTAGTTGTTCACACTTTCAAAAGCACCCATGAGAACCACAAGAGGATTGATACCACATTAAGGCCATGTACTGTAGTACTTGGATTATTATAGTAGTTGGGGGTATGAATACCAAGGGTATTATAACCTCAAACAAACACACATGTTTTCTCCTTTTGGTCTACTAATTTTCTAGTGAAGGTTTCTACAATTTTCTATGGTTTACACTTTGTTTTAAGTGAATACAAGTCATCCCAAAGTTATGCAAGAAAGAGTGACATATAATGACTTGGTAATTTCTAGAAAAGAAAATCACACAAGAAGTTTTACATACAAACTTTCAAAGGGTCCAAGACCATATAGATCTAGGTCAATACCATACATTAGTTGTATGGTCA
Organism: Taxus chinensis; assembly: GCA_019776745.2. Classification (NCBI taxonomy): domain Eukaryota; kingdom Viridiplantae; phylum Streptophyta; class Pinopsida; order Cupressales; family Taxaceae; genus Taxus; species Taxus chinensis. The sequence goes on along the minus strand of CM034149.1, from coordinate 619,305,383 downwards.
TGCACTTTCTAATTTTCTATTTTTAGGATAAAAAAAAAAGAATATCCAATCATTGATATGCCTATATCTCTATTCAACACATCTAGATCCTCCCCATTCTAACCTATACAACTAAGTTTCTCTCTCCTCTTATATGTTTAAGTAATTTCCTATCATTTATTAATTGTTACAAGTACAAATTCATTATTTATGATTATGAATATTTAATGTTCAAATTTAATTTATCATAATAGTCTACGTATTACAAACATTTACATCCATATAATTGTTGTGCATTTCCACAACATAGAATTTAATTAGGGTGAAAAAACTTGGTGGAACTGAATCTTGAATAAAATTTAATTCTCAAAACCTATTAGCCATAGGTTTCATATTCTAATATTGAGATAATCTGAGTTATCCATTTTGTGTGTCATCATACCTCTTTAATATTCTATGAGCATTATTTCAAACCTAAGGCCCCCCTCATATTAGTATGGGTTCATATTCCTCTCACATGGTTCATACATATGTACCATATGGTGGAGTAGGTATCTATGATGGTTCTACTTATTTCATGAATAGTGAGGCTCCTACATACATTGATATGCAAGTTGATGTTGACACTAAAATTTGGTATCTTGTCCTTGTGAAATACCAAATTTGACCATGTTCCCTTGCTAAAAAAATTCTTACATGTTCAAATTCCAATCACCTCATCTCTTTATCTATTCTACAACATTATTATCCTTAATTTTTGATCTATCATTAACTATGAGAATATTATTTGATTAAAGCAACATTAAACCTCTGATGTTCATGACACAAATTTCAATTTTGATTTTCATTTCTTCAATTTGAAAACGCGGGGAAGGGATGGAATGTAAGGTCTAGTATTGGCCAACCTATATGGTCCTACCCATTCAAATTCACCTAATCTTATTTAATTTTAATTTTCATTGGTTATTTCATCTTCTTAGGGACAAACTTATTAGAATATTTCACCTACAAAAGGCTATAAAATAAAGTTAATGTCAATTTATAGATTAATTGGAACTCTTACAAGACCATATTACAAATATCATTCCAAAAAACCTCAAAGGTTTCCTAAATATTCCCAAATAATCTATACATCATGTAGAACATTCTATACTACAAGTATGGAGCACTTAACTAGGTCAAGGAGTTTATCTTCTTCCATTTCTAATAACTTAAAGGTTATAGAGCCATGTTTTAGAAAAAAAAGATAACTCCATGAATTGCATAATGGTTTTCAATCAATAAAGGGGTTTGATCACATAATTAAGGAAAACTACATCTCACTACTACCATATTGTATACTTTCTGTACCATCCACTTAGACCAATATATTGGTGTCAAGATATAAGAGGGAACCCCTAGGGGGTTGGTTTGTTATTCACATTACATAATAACCTTTGAGAACTACATGATGCTTTATCCTATTATGAGGGCATGCAGTGTAGCCCTTGGATTAATTCAATAATTGGTATTTTGAATGTTAAGGGTATTCTAGCCTCTCCACACATATGCTTTCTCATTTTTATTTGTTAATGTTCTCATAAAGGGTTCTATATGTTACTAGGGTTTTAACTTTCTTGTCGGTGATTATAAGTAAAATTTAGTCTCAAATAGATACCTTAGTCACAGATTCAACACTTCCTCATGGTGGAGAGTAGGACGATGAGTATTCCATAGGACAGTGATTCTCTTTTAGCATTGGGGAAGCCCCGCAGTCACCAACAATAATAGAAATAGTTACTGATCTTACCTAGATGCCCGGCAACCCGAGTAAGTTTAATACTCTCTCTTTTTTGGGGGGTAGGAATGTTGAATTGTATCTCTTTCTTTATTTTTTTTTCCTAACTTATTGCTTCTTACTTTCTTCTTGTAGCGACAACACAGGAGTGGCAAGATCTCATCCATCAGGTATGCGTGGATAATTTGTTGATCCCCTCGAGGAAAACCCAAGCTGAGCTGACTACCGACTTGGGCTAGCCATTAGCAACAGGAAAACACACTGACGTATTTTACCCTATGTGGAAGGTAACAGAGATAGTGATTTCCCTCCATACCCAGGTGGCCAAGTATGAGATTGTCGAGCACTTGATGAGATGGAGCCATTCTCGTAACGAGGCCACAGGCAAGGGATGTCATCATGAGAACTCACATCATTTTTTTCACTCCCAACATCATCGTAGCCACAGTAGGATCCCTAGAAGTGGTTGAGCACCATCTAAGGGATATTACAGGGAATGACACGCCATGGGGCCATTTTTATTGCTTTGATGGCATTTTGTTGATCATTTATATTTTTTTTTGTATGTTTCAGGCTCATTGCGAGTGTTTTGACCATGCCTAGTGCGTGGTGACATTATATACAAACTTTATTCACCATGATATATACAAAATATTATTTTTGGTTTGGTATCCCATCGTTTCTGAGTTGATTTTCTTTTGGTTTATCTCTCATGTGTACTCTATATATTTAGAACTTCCACCTTTCTATGCTTTTCAAAATATATGCAGTGGATGTGAAATGATAAAAAATGATTCCTTTTTGTATTTCATAATGTTGATACATGATAATGTGAACAAAATGTTATATTTGAATTGTAGCTTCTCTAAGAAACCTTTGATACTTCATATTGTCTTTGAAAAAATGTGATAATAAAATGATATGATAAGAAGATTTACTAGCCCCACTCTTGACCCCATCCAACCAGTAGGATGTGAGGGCTTAACACCAAGAGCCAGGAAGGGCACAAGTTATGAAAATTTGTTGAATGGTAATGATAAGGGAAAGACAATGGTTTAACAGGACAAAATTGGGACACTACAACTTCACTCTACTTAAGTTACTTCATAGCTTATAATGTGATTTAATTTCAAGTTTATCTAGACTTAGATCCATAGATGGCTACTTGGTTGAAAAAATTTGGATTTGGGGTTTTAAATTCTCTTGGAATTTTGGACATCTAACTCACTTTGTTTATAAACTCACAATATTTGAGTGAAATATTTGTAACTTTCAAGTTTATCAACAAGACCCCCTACTCCTTGTCTCATGCTACCAGGAGGAAGTATGGGCTCATCACCATATAAAAGGAATAGGTGAGTAAGGGAATTTCTCTCCTTTCCTAACCCTACATCACTAGTAAGAGATGCAAGCTCAACACCGAAGGTTAGTAGGGAAAAGAAATGTGTAAAATAAAAATTTTCTATGGATTTTCATTGGACTTACTTATACTAGGAAAAATGTTTAGTATGTTCTTATTTCCAAAGATATTTTTATGGGATATATGTGACACCATGAAGCTTCTAAAACAAACTATAGACAAAGACACTATAATCTAGAAAGAGACTATAAGAAAAACCAAGTATACAGGCCTTGGTATGATCACAGTCAAATCTTTGTCTTATCTTGTTTGAACTGATGAAATGATTCAAAAATAATTGATTATACTGTGAAGATTCGAAGAGATATGATCTGAATTTTTTTCCAATGTTTTCAAAAATTGTTTAGGAGTTGTTATAAGAATAAATCTTTTGATCACAAATTTTACAAAATGAACTGGTGGATGAAAATGCAATGTAGATGCAATAATGTACATATGAAAATGTTGGTGGATCATGCATAGTACCTCTTTAGGTGAAGAGAGTTCACATATTCACTAAAATCCTCACCCACTAGTGTACAAAGGAAAAATGCCCCATTTTTGTAGTCTCTTACTACACGATACAGACCTAACCACCTAGGTTTGAATTTCCTTACCTCGCTAGTTTTTTTTGTTTATCCAGCTGTCGAGTCTTAATAACCAAATCTCCTTCATAGATCTCACATTTGTAAACCTTCTTATTTTATTACGGAGCCATCCAGTCAGTGTAAACATTGTGTCATTATTTGGCATTAAGTCTAGCCTTGTCAAGACTTTCTAATTGGGAGATTCATGCTTCTCGATAACCCTCCTCTCCTAGGATCTCATGTAGTGAAATACGAAGACTAGGTATTTTGAATTCAAGTGGGAAAAACCACCTCAGCACTGAACACTAAAGAAAAGGGGGTTGCCCCCATTGGCATTCTAACTGAGGTTCGATAGGCCCACAAGGATGGAAAAAGATTTAGCTACCAATCTTGTTTATTCTCCTTAACTGTTTTTAGAAGGATGGCCTTTAACATTTATACATAGCATCAGCTTATCCATTAACCTTAGGATAGTAGAGAGAAGCCGTGTGATGACTTATTTTGAACTTTTTACACATCTCATGCACCTTGTTATCTTTGAAAGAAGTGCCATTATCTGAAATAATGACCTGTGGGACACCATACCTACAAATGATCTGGTTTAAGATGAACTTAGCGATCAAAAAACCCAAATACAGTGGTAAGAGGCATGGCTTCTACCCACTTGGTGAAGTATTATGTGGCCATGATTATGAAGTTGTGGCCATTCATTGATGAGGGAGAAAACTTCCCTATCAAATCTAGGCCCCATGTGGAAAAGGGCCATGGGGTTGCGATCGGTTGTAAACCTTGTGCCGGTATGTTGATCTCATGGGAGAACTCTTGACATTTGTGGCATCTGCACACAAAATCTACTGTGTCATGCTCTTGAATGGGCTTGAAATAGCGCATCTGATGTATTTTTTGAGTAGTGGCATGGCTACTGAAGTGACCTCCACATCCTCCGCTATGTGACTCATAAAGAATATTTTTGGATTCTTTAGTGTCAACACATTTTAACAACAATATGTTAAAGGCTCTACAGTAGATTACTTGTTCCAAAATAATGTACTTAGTGGTAGTGACACGTAACCGCCTTATTTTTGCGATGTTGCCCCTTCTGGGTATGTGTGGTCCATGATGAAATTGACAATGTCAGTATACCAAGGACATATAGAGATTATTTGTCCCTTAATAGATTTCTAATTTACAAATGTTAATTTCAATTCACACATTAAGGTTATGAAATGCCCGACTATTTTAGACAAGGATACCTGTGTGAGGAATGTTCGCAAGTGATTTGTCTTAATAATAACCCTTATTTCTTGATTCAACATGTAATGCCTTAAGCACTTTGTTGCAAATAATATGGAAAGGCATTACTTTTCTTCCTATGTGTAATGTGTCTCATAATCAAGTAACGTCTAACCAATGAAGTAAACTACACATTCTTGTTTATCATCATCCTTCTGAGCCAACATGTAGGCTATCAAAACATCCATAGCTCATGAATACAAGATTAAAGGGTGATCTAATCTAGGCGGCATTAGCATGGGAGGGGATAACAAAAATCATTTAACTACCTCCAAGGCCTCGTTGAATTCTTTTATCCAATCAATGCTATAATAACTTTTTAACAAATTGTTTATTGGATGAATAAATAAGTTCAAGTCAGAGATGAACCTTTGGATTGCACCAAGTTTCCCAAGAAAAGATCTAATACCAAACTCATCTGATGGTGGAACCATTTCTAACATAGACCAGATTTTGGTTGGGTTGACATCAATCCCTCATGAAGATATAATGTAACCCATGAGCTTTCCTCCTGTTACACCGAATATACATTTCTTTAGATTTAATGTGATGTTGTACTCAATTAAGTGCTTAAGGATGATACGAAGCACCTTTGGGTGATCGCAGTGCTTCGTGGCCTTGGCCAGCAGGTCATCCATGTAGAATTCCACAATCTTATGAATAAGGTCATGGAATATGTATGTCATTGCTCATTGGTATGTGGCGCCAGCATTCTTAAGACCGAATGACATGAAAGCATAACAGTAGGTTCCCCAAGGAGTTATAAATGTAGTTTTTTCTTTATCCTCTTCAGAGATTTTGATTTCATTATATCCTAAAAACCCATCCATGAGAGATAACAATTCAAATCCAGTTATTTCATCAACAATAACATCGATGGATGGTAATGGGAAATCATCTTTGGGGCAAGCTTTGTCAATGTCCTAGAATTCTATGCAAATACGGATATTTCCATTCTTTTTTAGAATGGGGATGATATTAGATACCCATTGTGAATAATTGACTAGCTTGATGATTCCCACCTGGATAAGTTTCATTACTTCTTCTTTCACCATGAGGGCCACTTTTGGCTTTATGGGTCTCGACTTTTTCTTAATCGGATTTGCATCCGGTTTGGTGACGAGATTGTGCACTGTGATATGTGGTAAAATTCCCGTCATTTCTTTGTAACTAAATGTGAAAGTCTTTTGATGTTCTTTAAGGATTTGGGTATGTATTTCCACCTCCTCTCTAGTTAAGGAGGATCCTAGTTTCAAAATCTTTGGTTCTTCCTTTGTTCCAATGTTTATATCAATCATTCCCTCGATTAAGGAGGCATTTCCCTCCACAAAATCAAGTGGGGCCGGAGGTAACTCTAAATCCCATTCTTCTTCTACCTCATAAATCTCAAGACCCCTTCCCAGGGAGGATTCAATAATGGGATTCCCAAAATAAGAAGAGGAATGCAAAATTAAGGAAAGGTCTATCTCGTGATAGGTAAGATGCAATTCTTCCAAAGCGTTTAAATAACTTAAAGTTGATTCATCACTATTAACATGCTTTGAACAATCGGTCTGACTCTCAGTTTCTATATATATCAACATGGGGGGTCATTAGTGCTTTACGAATCAAGGGTTCAACGTGAACTGAAACCGTGAAGTTGGTATCTTCCAGGTCACTACTTGGGGTGAAGCATGAAGTAGAAGTTTCTATAGAATCTGTGAGAAGGTTCTATTCACGTGGAATTACTTCAATTGAGATGAAATGGAACCCTTTCATCAGATTTAGCATCGTTGTTTTGTAAATTTGTAGATGCTCAGCTCTAGTTTCATATACTTCAGATATCTGATTTACGATTAGTTGTGAATCACCCAACACCCTAATATTGAGGATGCCCATTCTCTTAGTTAGCATGAGGCCTTATAGGAGAGCCTTGTATTCAACCCCATTGTTTGTGCATTCAAAATTCAACTTGAAATTAAAAGATAGAATCCTTTCTTCAAGAAAAGTAAGGATCGTGCCTGCCCCAGCACCAAAATAATACTTGACTCCATCAAAAGGAGAGTCTAGAAACTACTCAGAAAGATAGACATTAAGTCATCGTTTTTACCTTTCCCCCTTTACCTCGGTTACCTCAACCATGTAAACCTCATCTGATAGAAGGGAACTGAGTCCTAAGGTATGTCCCATACCCATAGAATCAAAGGGGAGGAGAATAGGAAAATCCTTCTCTAATATCTCGACAATATTTACTTTTATATCCTAGAGACACTATTTCTACAATAACAGTTTCATCCTTTTACCGCCGGAATGCCTTCGATCAAACCCATGACTTCTAACTCCATTGTAAGAACTAGTTTTTATTCCGGTACCAATGCTTGCAATTTTTTTAACTGATTCGTGGGAAACTCAAATTCAAATTGGACCCTTGGCCTCTTCTTTAAGTTAGCTAAATGTATATCAAAGGGTTTTGGATCACCTTGTGCCACAAATACTTTCCCTAAATGTAGGAATTTGACCTCTTGGAATAGAGAGGAGGGGATTGCATTCATGCGCTGGATCCAAGGATGGTCAAGGATCATATTATAGTTGGTTTCCCCGGTCTATAATATAAAACTCAGTGAGTGCCATCTTGGGCCCGTGAGTAACCAGTAATACTATGGTTTCGATCAATGTTGCCTTGAGGCTATCATATCCTCTCAATGTTTTTCTGTGTCGAGGAGAAATTAGTCTCCCCATACCCTAAATTCTGAAGAAAAGAGAAGGGAACATTAATCATTTCATGCTTTACATAGTTATTGTAAATCCAAACTTGTAGAAAAAAAAGTCAGGTCACCCCTACAAGCTATCTCATTATCCATGGCCATCTTGCTGATGTTAAACACAAACCCAATATCTCTCTCCAGGCTTCCCTAGAGGACTAAAATTTAAATCTATGTGATTTATTTGTGCCTTTGGAGGAGGGGGTAATGTTAATCAAATGGCTAAGACCCAGTGCTTCTAATAGAGCAGCTCGATGAGCAGGGGAATTAATCAGTAGATCTAAGAAGGAAATGTGTGAAAAAGGTCTTGGTCAAATCATTGATTAAATCATAATCCCCTGCTAGCTTGCTCAGCATATTATGACATTTTCTTACAAAATTAGATAACTCAGGATTGGCTATGAATAATAATCCTTGGTTCTTGTGGCAGTGTTAATTTGGGGTTCAACATCTAACTCTTCCAATCCCACAATCTTCTTTTGCTAGCAACCATCCAAAGGAGGTGCAACCTGTGGGTTTGACAAAGTTGAGGGTTCATGATCATGAGTCCCTATTACAATACCTTTATTCAAACCATTGGGATCTAATCTACCATCCTTTGGATGTGCGGGGAGAGGATCATTGAATATCCCTAGTGTTTTGTTCTATGGAGAAACTGGTCCTATATAGGCATTTTGAGTTGGTGTAGTTAGGTTTTCCAAAAAAACATTTTCAACAAATATTTATCTTTGGTCCTCCTGGAAAATGCTGTAAAAACTTGTTACAATTGCATAAAGTTCTTACATCATGACTGTGAACCCTATAGAAACCGCATTATAGTTCAAGATCATAATCTCGAGGCCTTTGGTCTATTCCTTGTTGTGGTCTGAAACTACAGTTATTGTTTGGGTTGTTTATTGTTATAATTAAAATGTTGGAACCCTTGCCCTTGGTTTTGGAATTGGTTGGGGTATTGAGTAGGGCTTGGGGTCAATGTTTATCTCTGTTACTGAGGTTTTTGTTGTTGTTGAGGATGATTTAAATCCACAACGTTTTACCGAGGTTGAGAAATTCTTTTTTATCTGATTATTTCCGTTATTGTTGTATTTATTTGTAGCACTTGTACCGGAAGGATTAACAACATTAGGATTTATAGGATGGTCATTCATACTGTTGGTCATAGCTCCATGACTCTTATTAAGGATCTTTGGTCCTTGATTAATTTTTGTGTTGTTGGATTAACTGGGATTATTTTGATAGGGAGTAACTAACTTCCCATTTTCTCCATAAGTCTTACGAACATTGTTAATGGTCACTTGGTCAATCTAAAGAATACCCTCTAGCACCTCTTCATAGCTCCTTAGTGGGAACTTTTGAACCTCTTCCTTTGTATATCTATTGAGAGAGTGAAGGAAAAAATCACAAAGTTCCATTTGATCCATATTTGGAGCGCTTGCAAAGGAGTAGAAGCACTTGTTTCCACCTTTGAATAAAGTGGGCTGCTGAATCATTTTGTTCTTTCTTGATATGAAGGAATTCCCTAATTCCTATTCTCAAAATCTTGTTCATATCAAAATCTTTGATAAACTCTTATATGAGTTACATGAACAAGTGTATTGAAGCCTCTGGTATCCTATAGTACCATTCAAGAGCAATACCATCTAGTGTTTTAGGGAAAAATTTCACGACTGTGTCCCATGGGAGTAGCTCTCGAATGTCCATTGCATAAGCCTTGTTGTGGGTGTTAGGATTTCCCTCCCCTTTGAACTTCAAAAGATTAGGAAGGGGTCTTGAGATCATGATTGTCTGAATGGAGAATTTTAGGGGTTCCTTGAGATATTCAGAATAGGTCCCCATTGTGTATGTTTCCCACCATTAAAGACCCTTATTGGGGAGGTGGGGACTGCATCGGTTGCTAAAATGGGATAGAATAGAATTTTTTTTGGGCGTATGGCATCCCTTGAAGTTTTCCATATGGACCCAGGTAGGTATACATGTCCCCCTTCAGAGATTTAGAATACATATGTACATAGGGGGTTGATACCCTTGATATGGAATCGAAGGCACGAAGCTAGGGAATGTTGCATTTCTGGCTGGTATGGTTTTTGAGAATGCACTCCTGGATGGTACCATATTGTAGATATCCATACGTGGCTTGGGGGGTATACCCAAGGTGCCCGTCCCCTTAAGAAGATCTCTATATTTTTGAGTATTCATGTAAACTGGAGGATTCTACTCAATAGGTATTTACCCATAATTTTGTGTGAAGGAAGGATTTTTTGCTTATCCTGCGTATGAATTCTGCATATTTTGGGAAATCTCTAACTCTTTGACTTTGTCTACCAAAGTTGAAATTACATCACCCATTGATGGGGTGGTGCCTTGCTTAGGTACCTTTTGTTGAACCCTCATAGGTGGTTGAGGAGTATAGTATCCTGCTATGAATTATTCATGATGTTGCTACCCCTCATTGGTAGTATTGTTAGTTGGTGGTGGTGTAGCATTATTATTTTAAGCAAGACATCACCTTGTCCTTGTAACCTATTGAAATATTGGTTCATGTTCTAGAAATTTTGTTCACCTCCTACCATATCATGCTAAATAATCCTCATATAAATGGGGTAGTTGATTAGAATACATGCTAATGGGTTGTCAAAACAATACCCGAGGAGATGAACTTGCTTCACCAATGAAATTCATGTTATTTTAACTTGATTTTTTGAGGGGATAGGTGTGAGTGACCTGGTCAAGTTATTCAATACGTACAGAGGAACCAACATTGGTTCCCTGAAGCAGAGGGTTTTTAACGGATGACTAGTTTTCCGCCCATGTTGAAAGTGAAGGTGATTGTTGTGGTATATTGTATTGGTAATGGTACATGTCAAAACCTGGGATGGGTCAATCTTACTCATCTGTATCCTGACATATTTGGGGGGTATAAGAATAGCTGAATAATAAAGGATGGATGAAAAAAGTCGAAACATTTACAGACTAGCTCTTCATGTTTGGTTCACCAATTTGTACAACAAAAAATCAACACACTACCTTCTTCACAGCTAACCTCCTAAGGTCATGCTGAGAAATCCTCTATAGAATGATTCTGAATGTGAGTGTGGTGATGGGGATCAAGCTAATTGGGAAATCTTATATCTTCAACACGTAATGTCAGGATATGTGATTCTAAAGCAAATAATGCTCTCCTAACTTGAAGTGGTGTGATAATTCGGCCTAAGATAATAGCCACTCATAGACTCCAATCAATGTCAAGCTCGGTCGAGATTCTATTCATTACTTATTGAACATGCAGAAAATGACCTGTGGGTTCCTCATATAGATTTTTAGAAAAGTTCATGGAAGTAAGAATGAGAGGCACAATGAAGCCACATGTATTTACGGGTTATTTTTTGGTCTTGTCCAGAAAATCTTTGTCTGGTTGGCTACTATATTTAGTAAGGAAAGTTTTATAATAATATTTGGTGGAAGTGGTGAAGATCTAAATACTAATGTATGTAAACTAGCATCAATTTCTAACTGAATAGAAGGCCCGTTGGGTTCTGGTACTTGAGGATCACAACCAAAGACTTGTGGAGGTTGTGTCCCTTGGATGGTCATGCACGTAATCAAATCCTATTACTAGAAGTAGTCCAATAGTCATAGGCTTGATTAGCAGCTATGTTGTAGGTATGCGTAAGACTGTCAAACGTAAGCTAGTGTCAATTTCAGTTATTAATTCTAGCCTGTTGGCTTGTGGGGCTAATGGATCATAACTGTATGTCTCTTCCTGTTGTGGACTGTTGATGGTCATACAAAATGAAATAAAATGACTTTTAATAAGAAAACTAATTACTAAAATATATCTGATCTATTTTTTTGGATTTTTCACAATATTTTGGATAAAAGTGATAAAAGTAAACTAACCTATCAAAGGAAATCTTTAAGCAATGTGTTCTAATCTAACAAATAAACTAAAGACAAGTAGTTAACCAGATGTAGTTTGTTACTTGTGCAAATGTATGAATCTAATCTAAATCAAACAACCTAATCTTATAAAAATCCTCCAAACCCTACCTTAGAGGCGAAGAACAAATCATGACCCTGAAAGGGCTATTTTCCCTCACAACTTCTCTAGTAACGTTTAAAAGGAAAACTTACTGAAATGAATGATTTTCTACTTTATTTGATATGAAATTGAAAATTCAACACACAAGACAAACAAACACAAAATTCCAACCTGGACAAGCAAGAGCTTTGGAAAATCTAGATGTTTTTGTATCTGACCCTTTAGTATGTTCCTTTCTTTCTCCGAGTGTTCATGTGAGTCTAATAGATTGGGAATGCAAGAACAACAATAAGAGGATGGTGCTTGAGAAATGGCAGCTTGTTGTCAATCTAGATGTAATGCAGGTAGAAGAGAGATATCATAAGAGATCAGAGCTTGGATATGAAATTCCTAGCAAGTGCCAAGATCGTAGCAGGAATATAATGCAAGATACAAAAAATTCTCAGGCCCTTTGCTTGAGTACAAACATGGAATATATAGGAATGGAGGATGGGAGGTGCCTTCATGCACAAGGAAAGGATTAGTTCCAACCAATTATATCTATTTAAAAATAGAATGAGGGAGGAGAACCAAGAAATCAAATCTAATTTTAGAAAATTCGGCTCACAGACTCATGCAAAAATTTAAATTAAGTGAATTTTCGCATGTTAAAACACACATGAAGAATTTGGAAAAAGTAGGAAGGACCGCCACCCTGTCTTGGGCGGTGGTTTCAGAACCACCACCCAGGCAAGGCGGCGATCCTGCCACTAAAGGCCAAAACTTATGTAGAAAGAGGTAGGAAGCTAGAAAAAGTGCGAAAAGGCTAAGTAAAGATGTCTAGGCAACAAATATACACTGTGAATGGAAAATGGAGCTTGAACACCTTCTTGAAAGGACTTGAATCATCATTGGGGACTTTTGTAACCATTTTTTGATGATGTAGCACATTCAATTTTGGATGCATATAGTTACCTTGACTCCCACACTCTCATGAATAGGGATGTTTTCACATATGTTATTGAGAACTTATACTCATTTTGGATCTGCATAATGAATGTTAGATATGACATGATAAACAAGTACATCTCTAAGATTTAATCTAGTGGGAAAAATTAATTTGAGATTTTAGATGATGTCAGTAATTATGTTTAGAAACTTGGATCCCTTTCATTCACCAAGAATTTTTCGTCAAAAATACTTGTCAATTCTTTCAAAAATTTATTCAAGAAAGAGGAAAGTGATCATCTCTCCTTTAACAAGGATATTTTAGAATCCCTTTCCAACATTAGAGGGCCCATTTATTACATTACAATAGATCACAAGGATTGGTTTAATCAGTGTAAAGTTATTAATTATGTCATTAAGGCATGAATTGAAGTGTTAAACTACATCCATATTCTAGAATTAAAAAAGGTATCACCTACAGTTATCTGGTTCAGTAGAGAGTTAAAAAGGTGGGAGCTCATTCTGAGAACTCTCCCTGAAGTATCATAAATGTCTAGTTCTTCATTATCTAAAACTTCATCTTCATCATATTAGACAACCATTCTCTCTCCTTCTCTCTCCTTCTTCTCTCTCTATATTCTAATTTTCCATTCAGAATGTACTTTTGGCTATTTCCTCCTATTCACTTAAGTGACCTACAAGATTAACATTGTAAGAGTCATTTTTCATTAATAAGTAAAATACTCAATTGTGTTCCCTAGGAATATGAAAGGTCTCAAGTGATGGGGAAAGGTGAAAGGTCATGTGGGAGTAGATGAAGAGACAATTTTTTCTGCTATAAATTGGAATAATTTATTTCTCCATTCCAAAGGGTTAGCAATTGTTGATTGAATTTATGTTGTTGAGATTTAGCACTACTATATCAAGCAATAAAAGTTACATTTCTTCTATTTATATGTTTATGTTCCTCTATTATCTCTCTATTTTCCAAATTTTTAAGGATGGTAATCTTGTAAGACTAATAAAGGTGTTTGCACCTGTGATAGATGAATCAATAGAATTATGTGTCTATAATTTGTTAGTCTTATCATTTTAGTAGTGCTGTGTTCTTATAATTGAATGTGGGCCTACTTTGGTTCATGTATGTGAATTCTATAAGCCTACTCACAACATTAACCCTCTCCCATTATTTCTCAAACTCCTCTTTACCTATCCTCGCAACAAATTCCTCCCTTGTACCCCATACAAGAACTTTTCCATAGGTTTAGTTGATTATTCCTATGTGATCCCCAACCTAATGTTCACCCACATCTTTTAGTTAGTTTACATTCAATAATGGGATCATCCTTGTACACAAGAAGGATGGTCTTAGCCCCATGACTTTTGGTGGAAACCACTAATTTGCAACATGAAAAATTATTTCACCAACACTAAGATTGATATAAAATATGTCTACCAATAGTTGAGTATTAGTACTCATAAGACTATGTTATGTTTGAGATAGGTCCATTATGAGTTCATATTGGTTCCCTTCAAACTAAAAAATTCCATAGTAGTGTTCATGACTTTTATGATTGGGGTATTCAATACCTTATTAAAAATTTGTGTACTTGTGTTAATTGATGATATATTAATTTTATCAACACACACCAAAGGGACATGAGACTCATCTTTAGAATTCACTATAATGTTTGAGATATTAAAGTGTTGTTGATTATCATGCACCTACCAATATTAGTGAGGCATGTAATTTCATGGGTTTGGTGAGTTACTACAACAAATGTTTATATAAAAAACAAATTTCTCAAGGATTATGAGATTGATTATCCCACCCATGACATTAAGATTTTTGTATTTTTTCATTCTTTAGTTAATATGCATTACTTCCTTTTGGAATTAAATTTTATTTTAAATACCAATCATTTGAGTCTTTTCCATATTTTTACTCAACCACATCTTAACGCATGTTAAGTTTTTTGGATAAGGATCATCTATAAGTATGACATCAATATATAGAATGTGAATGAAAAGGATAAAATAATACCAAATTCATCAAGTCATAAATGAAATATAGTGATGCATGTGGTTATTCAAACAAATTTGAGGAGTTAGATCCTTAAGAAGCTACCTAGGGATATTTTCTATTTTACACTAAAAAGGGAGATTTTTACTTGGTGATCCATAAGGGGAAATGTTTTGGGGTATAAAAAATGGTAGATGGAATTTTGAGACATAAAGGGAACACTTATGTTTTTCCCATCCATGAAATCAAGCTTTTCATAGTCGTTTATACCTTGTTAATTGGCATTACATCCTTTGGAATGAAAATTTATTTTAAGTACCAATCATTTGAGTATTTTCCATATTTTTTACTCAACTACATCTTAGTACATGTTAAGTTTGTTGGATAAGGACCATATACAATTATGACATGGATGTATATAATATGAATGGAAAGGATGAAATAATACCAAATACATTGATTCATAAATGACATATAGTGATGCATGTGATTATTCAAACAAATTTGAGTAGTTAGATCCTTGAGAAGTTATCTAGGGATATTTTATATTTTACACTCAAGAGGGAGATTTATTATTAGTGATCCATAAGGGTAAATGATTTGGGGTATACATAAGAGGTAGATGGAATTTTGAGACATAAAGGGAACACTTAGGATTTTGGGATTGGTGATCTTCATTAATTTTTTATTTAGAGGAAAATGATACACCCCATTCAACCCATCATGGGGTGAGAATATGCATGTGTAGTTATGATAAATTTACCATTGGGGCTGGTCTACGATAGGATATTTTAAGATTTTTGACTTGTTGTTTAGAGTTTCAGAGAGTGAAGGTTAAGAACGAGCATCCAAGTAGTCTTTTTTATAATGTTTTTTTTCAATTTTGGGTTCATATATATATTTAACAATAAAATGTGGCTGGTTAATATATAAGATGATACATTAGACCACTAACACCACATATAATTTTTTATGGTAAAGTAAATTAGAATATAGTTTATTTTTCCCCTTACAACACATTTGAAGAAACAAATTGGGGTGATTTAGGGAAATATACGACCATGTATACATGTCATAATCCATACTATTATTAAAACAACATTCCCCTTGAATGTAATAAGGGAAAATTTTACCACCTACACATAATTTGACAACTATAGATATATCATATCAAACTCATTGCCCAAACTAAAAAATTCAATCGTAAATAAGGAAAAATAATTTGTTAACATTTTTTTTTCAATTTGAAATAATTTATTTTTGAAATTTAATCTTAGGTATCCATATAGGATTCACATATATGATAATTAGTTTTTTTCACTTTCCAGTATTATTGTGCCACTTTTAAAATTTCAAATTTGAACTATAGTTTGGGGAAAATATAAAATGTAGAATTCATTTTAAAGTACATTCACCGTTCATTTGATTCAACAGCTAATGTTTCCCTTAATTATTCACTAATATTGAGGCCATTTTTAATTTTAAACTATAGTATTTCATTTTTTAATTCACTTTCTGGGGAAAAACATCTAGTGCTTGTTGTATATATGTCTATTTTTAAAAAATGTTGATAGGTCAGTACCATTTTTCATTTAATTTTTCTGAAAAGTGTAGTGTATATTAAGATTTGTTAATGGAATATTCTAATACATTTAAAATCTTCATTCCATCAATCCTTATTTCTATATTTTCAAACCTGACAATTTCTCTTACCTTTTGAATGATATTTTTCTTAAAACTTAAGGTTGCTCCTATAATGATCCTACCATTCTGATTAAATTATCTAAATATATGCCTTAATAATGAATTCAAATATGCCTCTTCATTGCATCTTGGTATGTATTTTATATTCAAAAAATCCCCATTCTATAGATAACGTTCTAATAATTTCTACTCTAATTAACCATAGTTTGAATTCATTTCATTGTACACCTTCATAGTTCAAATATCTTTGGATGTTACTTTCCTATCTAGAATATAAGATTATATATATATATATATATATATATATATATATATATATATATAAAACAATTGATGTAAGTGTTATAGTAATTGTATGTTATAAATAATACATTTTTTGTAACTATGAATTACCTAATTTAGTTATATCATTAGATCTAAAAACTATTTTTATATTTGATTCAACTAATTTACATCATAACTAATGTTAATGTTAATGGAATATGCTCAACTAGATTTTATTATTTTCTTTCAATGATTTGTGTCCTAAAATTATTTATGTCGTTTTATGTTATGTGTGTGTTTTGACATGGTAAATAGTGTTTGTGCAAGGATTTTTAATTTTTTCAGTAGTACATTATATGAATATGATTGGTAAGGATAATATATTGATGATATTTATTTTTTGAAGATGGGTAACCTATGAGAGTCATATAAATGCAATTAATAAGAATTAAAAGAGTTCAATTCCATTTTGTGATATGTAATGTTTAAAATATATTTATGATAATACCTAAAATATTTAATTTTTTGATTACCTTGAAATATTTTTTTTAGATAAGATAAAAAGATTTTGGTTTGAAAAGGGGACCAAAAAAACCCCATACAAAAAGTAGCCAGTTTCAAAAAAATAATAGCAAGCCATGGAGGCTAAGTCAAAAAGACTTGACAAGAGACTGCCACAAAAAATCCGGACTCTTATAAAGTTTGTATTTTAAATAGTACATTTTGAAAAACAACCCCAACGAGGAAACCAATAGAAGAAAAGGTAAAAAGGATGACCAAAGGTCTGTAATTAGTTCTCTAAGGCCTTGTTATGAGCTCTGGTACTCGACCCACCATCTTTCCTACCAACCACTTTAATGATCACACACTCTGGGCCTTTTTCCTCTTTTTCCTCTATCTAAGTGTTCACAAGATCCTTTATGCTAACCTTATCCTTGTCTTTAGTTAGGGTGTTCACCACCTCCATGTCATAGCCCTCGTCTGTCTCAAAATCATCACTTTCAGAACTACTCAGCATGAGCTTCATGTTGGGATTAGTATCCACCCTGGCCACTTGATCTTGTAAAATAAAGATCCTTTATTCCTACATAACAAAATCTACCTGAATACCCTCAATCCTATTATGCTAGACTTAAATATTGTGTTTACACTCCTTCAATTCTTGAATGAGATTCTTGTTAACTGTAAGGATAGTAGCAGCAGTCAATTCCGCATGAAGTATTCTAGCTTCCCAATCCATGAAATCTTGATCCCTTTTATCAAAACTCTAACCCACATTGTAACCTCCCTTTTTAAGATTTTACAGAGCATTTGTAATTTCCTTGGTAGGGTCAATCCCTTTCCTTTTCCTCATATGATTTAGGGCTGAAGCCATGGTTTCATGATCTAACTCGGGTTCACTAATTTGCACTAGCTAGGTAGGAATAATGGGCGGGATTCTTTGGATGAGAAAAAGAATCAAGGCTTGATGAAGAGGGATGTCAATTTTCTTGTTTTTTAATTCCTCAATAGTGGATAGTAGAGACCTATAGAGGGAGAAGGCAAAACTCATGTTCTAGTTTCTGCGGAAGAAATTAAGAATTGAGAGATGGTGGGAAAAAATCTTCTAAAATTTCCCCTCTAAGGTCAAGTATGTCATGACCACAAGGAAAACATAATCCCATCATTAAAGGAGGAAGGTACAGGAGATACCATCATAATAAGCCACACTGTACTCACCAGCTTCAAAAAAAGTAGCAATTTCATGTTTTTTACAGGTTTTATCCTTAAAGATTTTAATCCCCTCTATTTTTAGACTCGTTATCTTAGTTATGGATTCCTCAGAGATTCTAATTTAAACCCCTCTAAAATTAAATCCCCCATCAATCCAATTGTTTCCAAAATCCATAGAGAAAGTGGGGTCATTACCTTTCAGATGATGAATGTGCCTAGTGAAGCCCCCTTTGTATGACAGTTTCCACAAAATCATTGTCATTTTTCAGGTGAAGGAAAGTAGTAGGTTCAATGCAGACCCTGTTTCCTCCCATGGATTTTTCAAAATTTCCAACTTCAAACCTATAGTAGTCGACGTCAATCTCAAGAAACTTAATACAATACCAAATGAAGTGATTTTTAACCATTTTCAAAAAGAGAAAGGTCTTTTAAAAAAACCAAACGTGAGAGGCTTGGTCATAATCATCAAGCCTCCTCTTAATTCATATCATCATTAATAAAATTATTAATGGCTTCCCAAGGAATACGTGTCCCTGACCACATCATTAAGTCTAATATGTCATTACCTTGGTCTATCAGGGCATCCGCAGATTTATTTCTAGCTCTGTAGATGTGTTGATATTCCACTTTATCCAATGATGTTAAAATACTGAGAGCTTCCTTGATCATGTTTCTGAGCTTCCACCCACACTTACTCTGATCCTGAAGAGCATTAATCACACACATGGAGTCTCCTTCTATGATGATGGATTTTAATCCCAAATCTTTGCACATCATGACCCCCCCAAAGCATAGCTGTATTTTCTACATAATTAATGGTATGATTACCAATGGGTCTCGTGTTGGCACCAACGCAAATACCCTTGTGGTCGTGAATCACGACCCCTCCACCAACAACACCATTCATCATATTTTCCAAGCCATCGAAGTTGAGCTTGAAGCTACCATTGGGGGGGGCCTTGACCATTTAACCTTTAGGTTAACCCTATTCTTCTCAGGACTATTAGGGATGAAATCCATGCACCTTAGGATATATTTTTTCCCAATCTGGGTAATTTTTATCTTGTTTGGTCTTTAAGCTTGAAATATATGTGACTAATAATGTCATATAAATAATGTAGAAAAATTCACACGCTATCTCATTAAAATGAATTTACAATGGATTTATATTTAAATAATATGATATTTTTTTAAATAATATGTTTAAACATGAATTATGTTAACCATAATGAATGACCTCTCCAAAACCATTTATCACAAAAAAATTAAATAAGCGTTTATTCCATGAATATTCAAGTAATATTCCTTTTTCTATTGGATGGATGATTGAATTTCATTTAGGAAATGTTATTTTATATTAGGTATACATTACATAAATGTATAATTGATATCCAATATATATATATAACTTATTTCCTTATAAAATTATCTAGTTTTGACGCATTATCTAGTATTTTTTATTGAATTATTAAAATATTATAGGGAATATATATTAACCTAGACTATAGCTTGATTTTTTTATATTTGAACGAGTTTTGAAGGGTCCCTTTCCCTTTTTATATATAAAGATAAAGCTTTACGATACTAAAAAAAAATTCCCCATGCACAACCATGACAAAACCCACTATATCGGCAACCGAAAACTAGTTGTAGCTAGAGACTGTACAAAAAAAAAACTAATAATAATAGCAATTTGTATCCTTAGTCATTATAATAAAATAAAATTGAGATAACCTCAACCATAGGCACCAATTCCTCCACTGGCAATCCATGAACTATATCAGCCATCTCATTTCTTAATTTAGCTCCATCTATTAGCTATTCATAGGCCTTACGTCCCAAGTAGTAGAGGGCCTCCTACTGTGATGGTACTAGTTTTAGAAGAGCCTTCAGAGCTAGTAAATCTAGACATAGAATTTGAATTATGTCTGTCTACTTACCCTTAAAACAATTAATCACTATTTCTGTGAAATCGATGAGGGAGGGAAAAAGTTACTCCATCTCTGTTTAGGTAACCATTCCACCAAACCTTCTCTGTAAACAATTTCTTCATACATCAATAGCCAAGATTACAAGAAGTCCCTCTCAAAAACATCCTCCATACTAATTCTTTGAGGTGGCTTAATCCAATGATTCCGCAACATGATATTCCTACTATTAATAAGGTGAATGATCAATATTTTTCCTCATCAAAATATGGGTCTAAAGGGTTATAGAGAAAGAGATTATATGCATGCCTCCTATGTCCCAAATGTGTGATTGGTGCAATGATGGAATTTGATTTGTGTTAAGGTTTTTTTTATTTATTTAGACAATGTAATGACTATAAATCAAATGTTTTACAGAGAATGTCACAAGGAATCTAAGTAAAAATAGGCAATGTAACGGTTGTAAATGTTTGTTTTCCTAGTTTAGGATGTTACAACATTTGTTTAGGGAAACTAGGAAAAATAACATAAGAATGTAATCTCAACACTCAATCAAGTTTGGGAAAACAAGTTTTCAAGTGTGAGTGTCAAAAATTGTTGATGTAATTTTGGTAGTGGGTTTTGACAAATAAAGCCAAAATTTATGAGATAAGTATTATTTGTGAAAAATATGTGGCCCAACTTGGACAGATTTTAGCTTTGTTCTATCACTAAAACAAGGTTTTAACTTTGACAAAGTTTTTCTTTATAATGCTTTAGTGCACACAAACAATATAGGATGAGTTGGCCCTAATTTATTTAGGCTTCCTAAGGATTTTGGGTTATTCTCTCACCAATTATTTTCTAAACTAGTACAAGTAATATAAAATGTTTGGCTATGGACTATACTCTTTAATCAATAAGAATGGGGTCATCACCATGGACAACATTTGGTTTTCCTCACGGGTGATACTAGTCAAGTAAGAAGGGGCAGAACCTGTTTCATTGGTCGATTCCCTCAATGTGCCAACTACTTTGGGGTTCTTGTAGTAATCCTCATAATTATTTTTAGGTCTTAATGCCAAGTACTTCCCATAGTTAAGTGAATGGGTTTTACCCTTATCCGAACCTACAATGATAATTTGTTTATTTATTTTATTGAATTTAGAAAATTTTGATTGTCTTTATCTAAGTAAACCTGCACACAAAGTGTTAGTAATTTGTTCTCTTGATTATGATAATATATTTCCCAATTTTACAGTGGTCCTACACATAAATGATTAAAAAATTTATTGTAGCCACAATGTTAGAATAAAACAACTATAAACAATCATAGTCGTTTCAGATCCTCAAGATTTCTCAAGAGAGTGAGAGAAGAACATACGTGGATTTGATCAAACAAAAAAGAATGGAACTTAACAAATATTTAAAATGTTAGCACTATTTTAAAAAATTAATGTACATATTAGATTTTGAATTACATAAAAAATAGCAGAAAAATAGAAATTGAAATTTAGAAATTTGAGAAAAAAAAGGAGTGAAATTTTACCACATAATGCTAGTGCACCTACTAAGATGCTAACATAGCTAATAGGATTGTAACACAGGTATATAAATGTTAGTGCAAGTGTGTTGATGGTATCACATGTAAAAAATGATAACACAAGTGTGTTGATGGTAGCACATGTAAGTAACGCTAGCGCAAGTGTGTCGATGGTAGTGTGTATGAGCAACACTAGTGCAAGTGTTTCAATGGTAGTGTGTGTAAGCAATGATAGCAGAAGTGTGTTAATGGTGGTGTGTGTAAGAAACACTAGAGAAAGTGTGTTGATTGTAGCACGTGTAAGAAACACTAGCATAGAAAATACTATGGTAGTGTAAATACAAAGAACAATGGCACAACTAATCCTGTATTTAAATGGAAATGCCAGAAAATTACCAAAAACTTGAATTTTTCCATCAAGATTCAATTTTTATAGAACTTTTCCTTCTTTATACCTGCAAACAAGAATCAACACTACCAAATATCATCTTACATGCTTAAAAACATATAAATTTCAACAAATTGAAAGAACTTGCATGTAAAATGTAAAATGAAGCTAAAGTAAGAACAATAAATGAATGCATATGAGACAAATGGGGGTCCCACTAGGCGTTCCATATGTATGTATGTTAAAACTAAACTAAGATAATTGAATATACGTTATACCAATTAGATCCTAAATTATTATTTTTTAAACAAATACATCAAGATAAAGTGGAAAAAGAAGCTATTTAAATCAAAAAATATGAATCTATACTAAGTGAAAACATCCTTTTGATATTTTGATGTTTTTTAGATGTAGGTATTTCCCTAGTGATATGAACGTAGACCACTCACGATCAAGGGTTTCTCAAGAGGAAGATATATCACAAATATGGATTGATTTCCAATTTGATTCTTCTCTTACTACTCTTAAAAAGTGTAAAGGGGGATATTTACTCGATTTAACGAGCCTTCCAATAACATGAAATTATCTTCTCAATTATAATGTCTTACAAGGACATGGTGTAAGGTGGTACAAGGTGTACTAGGTTTCTTATATAGCATTCCAATTTGGGAGAAGCTTGCAACCTAGTGAATGCAAGAT
This sequence comes from Taxus chinensis, assembly GCA_019776745.2. Taxonomy (NCBI): domain Eukaryota; kingdom Viridiplantae; phylum Streptophyta; class Pinopsida; order Cupressales; family Taxaceae; genus Taxus; species Taxus chinensis. The sequence goes on along the minus strand of CM034149.1, from coordinate 619,282,400 downwards.
AAAGTGGATGTAGAATTAGGAATGGATAAGAATTATTAGAAGAGATTAATTAGGAATCAGCAACTCATGGGAATTTGGGAAGTTTTAATTAATCAATCAGGATTAATTAATAAGTGAATTTTAGCTTATAAAATCCATTTAGAGATTATTTGGAGGGAAATTAATATAATTTAAAGGGTTTAAGAGGGGTGTTCAATCAATGACAGGGTTTATTGATTAAATAATATGTTGAAAGGTTAATTAATTAATAATGGTTATTTAATTAATCAAAATAGGATTATAACTAACGAAGTGATGTTGATCAGAAACCAAGATGAGGGATGAGACTAATTACTTAATGAAATGTTGTTAATTGAACGAGATGAAGGGGAATATTAGCTAATTAGTAGAAAATAAATAATTATAATAAAATAATGGGAAAGAAGACAATTAGATAAATTATAGTATTAAAAATACGTAGTCAAAATTAGGTATCAAAACCGCGTTGCATTGTTTTTTCAGCATGGACCCTATATCCTCACATATTTTCATGATCCTACCCTACTCAGACCCATTGGAACCACCCCTCCTCTACCTTTGTGAATGTTTCAACCCCTCCTTGATTTATGCCTCCCATGTAGCATTATAATTCTCATGCCATGTAATTGTCCTCCCACCACCTAACTCATCATGTTGGAAGAACAATGGACTGAGAGGGGGGTGAATCATTCCTTCAAAACCCTTAAATAATTTAGATTAACTTACATACACCATTTAACATTCAACCATGTATTAATGTGATATTAACAATGTGAAACAACCATCCACAAAAGCATAACCATGAAAGAGTACACAAGAACATGAGATATAAGTGGGAAAGCCTCGCGGGGAAAAAAACCCACTAAAATTTTTGATTATATTACACAAACCAAAATACTTGCATGAATATGACTCATCACACAAGATTTTTTTAGTGAGGCACAAACCCCACAAGGAGCACCAACCCCTAGAGACCCTTTTTGATATTACTCACAATAAAGGACTCATGTGAATATTACTCATCAGAAGTTTTGATCAAAACAACACTAAATCTATGTTTCTTACACCATTTAACATTCAATCATACATTAATGTGATATTAACAATGTGAAACAACCATCCACAAGAGCATAAACATGAAATAGTACACAATAACATGATATACAAGTGGAAAAACCTCATGGGGAATAAAACCCACTGAACTTTTGATTATTTTACTCAAACCAAAATACTTGTATGAATATGACTCATCACACAAGATGTTTTTAGTAAGGCACAAACCCCATAAAGAGCACCAACCCCTAGAAACCCTTGTTGATATTACTCACAGCAAAGGACTCATGTGAATATTACTCATCACATAATTTTTAATCAAAATACCACTAAATCTATGTTTCCAATACACATAGCTAATAGTCATCACAAGATTCATCTCATGCACCTTCAAACTCTCTTCAAAGCACCTTCTCTAATTATCTCAAACTTGATCTTTCATGAACTGAGTTTGACACAAATCTGTGCAAAAAATTTCTTCAACACTCTTCAAACATTCACACACTCTCTCATATCTATCTTTATTCCCTTGAAACACTTTCACTCTCTCACCTAGCTTGCACCTTTTCCCTCTCTCACAACTAGTTCGAAATGAACCATCACGTGCACTTTTATACTTGAATCATGATTAATAACACTATAGATCATCCATACCCCTTAATTTTTGTCACTAAATCTCAAAAGAATAATTACAATCTCGTAAAAATCAACTTGAAATACCCATATGGGTCGGAAATTCATCAAGACAACTAACAATCTCAACTAGGCTCCAAAAAAAGCAAATCTCATTCACTGAGAAATTCAAGACCTCCAAACACTTCACCAAGATTTTTAATGTCTCCAAAGTATTCACACATTTCCATCATACCCTTACAACATCATAAATTATCTCAAAATACTTTGCACCAATCATTTTCTTCATGTCACTACCAAGTAGGACTACTCAAAATAGGTAATTCCAGAAACCAGCCTTTAATTATGGAGCTCAAGATCACACAATAACAACTCAAATATGTCATGTAACCACTAATTGTAAAAATAGTGACCTATATAACATATTCATGCATTTTATACCTCATGAAACATCCTAAAAAAAAATGAAGTCACTTCTCCTCTTCAAAAAATTGAACTGCCCAAGAAGCAGTTTTTGAAACCCAACTTTTTTTCACCCTTTATGACCCATTTAATACCTCTATTTTCATTCAATATGAAAAAACATAATCTATATTCACTCTCAAATTGATATCCATCATCATCTAAGCCAAAACATAGGTCATCTATATCAATATTTTCACCAAAACCCTGTTGTCCTGAACCAATCAAACTAGGTCAACTTGTGACCTCAACCATGCCTCCTCATCATACTTTAAAAGATTCACCAAAACATGAATCATGTAATATGAGATGATAAAAACACCTCCAAGGTCATTATAATTCATCAAAATCCCACAAGTGCTCGAGCACTTCCATTTTCCAAGACTATTAAAACTACCTTTTTGGCCCAAAAACTAGTCAACCTCTTTTGACCTATACAAGTCATAAAATAACCTCACCAAGCTATGAAATGAGTAAAAACATGTATCATAGCTCCCATATATATTATAACACCAATTTATACTTAGGTTTTAATTCCAAACTTGTGATAGAATCCTTCTTTCCTGGAAAAAAAAATGAGTGGTCTCCACTCACTGTCATGAACTCTAACTAATATATATAGAAATATGGGAAAATATTCTCCATAATACAAGAATCACATTTGATTATCCAATCCATTCTATACCAAAACCAATAATTTTTCTTCCACCACTATTAAACTAGGGTTTTTGGAGGGTTTTGACCTTCTTAACGATCATTCATAAATAATAGCCTCTCATTTTACCTCATTCCAACTCTAAAACCTTATTAGTTTCATGATTCAACATAATTGAGAGACTAAGGAGCCCATGAAAAGGTTACATGTGTCAACCAAGAAAATATCTCTCATATCGAGCTATAAAACATGCTTCCAAGAACCATATTTCGGTCTAAACCTCATATCTTGCAAAATATTCATCATAGAAAAATTATTTTTTTCCCAAAAAAATAAGAAACCCTATACATCACCTTTAATAATAAATTTGGCTCAAATAGGTCTGCATCTTCACCACCACTAGGATTGTGTATGACTATTCCTTAGGGGTTTTACATGTTCAAGGCCATAACAAAGTGAACTAACACTAAAACCAAGCTTGAAACCTATAAAAATAACCTATACATGATTAATACAACATGACATAACTTTCTGAGTGTTTCCAAGAGATCACACACACCTACAAGTGATTATCATACCTTATTAGGCCTCCATCCAAGCACTAGGATTAGGCCTAGTTTAGACTTAGACCAAGTAGACAAGCCTCATGACTCTTCTTATAATATCTCCAAAAGGACCTAACACACTTGAGAGAAAAATTTTCACACCCTTTCATGCCTCCATGATCTCTCATGGCCCTATAGCTCACTCTCATGCTTCATTTGGTCTTCAAGCACCTAGACTAGGTCTAGATGAGCACCTGTAATTCATTCTTCAACTTGTACCTACACTCTGAAATTCATGTGAGTGTCTCAACACTCTCTAATTATGTTTTTCATGCCTCTAACATTCTCATCAAGCCATCATGTAATTTTATCCACCATGCTCTATCATCTAGGCTAGCTAGGTCACCTGATTAGGTTGTAGGATTTTATTTTACCAAAGAACCCAAGGCGGGTTGGCACATCACTTAGCCAAAACTGAGTGCTCACCTGAAGCGCACAAGGGTACCATGTCCCTCTTTAATGGAATATTTTTCAAATATTTAGCATGATGAGCACATACATTGATATATTCTAGATCCATAACAACAATGCAAGAATAACTTATACAAGAATCAAGATTAGGTTTACAATACAAGAACCAATCATAGATATGTCAAAAACTAATATCCAACCATAAATATCCATTGTTTTAATTACTTTAAAACACATAAGTTGAATACATACATAACAGAGTCACCATAAGTTATGATCGCTCATAAACCAGTAGCATAACTCTGTTACAATCACGATAATACCAATCTATACAAATAATACATATATATGGGTAGGGACTTTCCCTTCACCACCTATGCATCCTAAAAATAAGCTACATGATAAGAATAGCCGTGTGCCACTACAATATAAACATAAAATCATGCAAGATTGATAATAATATATTGTCTAATAATAACAACTACATATCTAATCCTATTAATAGCTTGAAACTATGCATGTCATTTAATCTTCCAAATTTCCAAAATAGCCTTGCTTTGCCTCCAAGTCTTCATGTTGATATATGCCCCACACTCAACATATATCTTTATCCTCATCATGAAAAATGGCTAAGTCTCAAATTCATACTTTCCCAGGCATGCCTTTTTTCACTATACTTCTATGCACACCTCTGTGCCCTATGTCTGTGTGTCCAATCCTTATGCACCTTCAGTAATTAGGTTTTAATTCATCAACCCCAAATTACCCCACACTTGTTTCATTTTCATCTTCGGTAATGGTTAACCATTTTTTATCTTTCTATGAATAAAGAATAAGGAATGAAATAATAACTATACACCAAGAATGAAAGAATACTTAGGCGCTCTATCCCTCTGTAGGTAGAATTAATGCTAAATATTAACTCTTTATCTTTGCTTCTAACTCGTTCCAATCACTGAGTGCCTTATTATTTTTTTCTGGGATGTCTACAAGTACCCCATCCATTTCATCCAAATTCATTTTCTCACCTTCATTATGAAATACTTTGAGAACATTCACCAGGATTTAGACCATCCCTTCCTTTACATCCATTTATCACGCTATGAGTTTTCCAATCTATTTTATATTTTCCTTGTGGAGCTCTTGGTCTGCTACAAACGCATCGTGCTTCTCTGCTACCAAAGTGAGCCTCTCCTCATGCCTAAGTTCCTCATTTTTTTACACTGTAAGGAATACATTTTCTTCGACCATGGTCCTTATTCTGATTATGATTTCAGGATCCACACACATGTTTAATGAAAAATATACCTTTTTTAACTCATCCTTAAATTTCTATAGTATAGATTCATACCTAGTTATCTTATGTACAATCATGGCCTTTGAATTATTTTCCTGTGTCGCAGCATCCTTTGGTTTTGGCATGTGTAATGTACCTTCATTCATCACCATATGAACCAAGGTGCATAATTAATGCATTGCAAATGGAAACTTCTTTAGCAATTTCTCTTCCAGATCCAGCCTTTCCTTCAAAATTTCATCACCAATTTGTTCCTCCATACCCAACACCATACACGCATTCACCTTAGTTTTCTCTTTTTCCTCTATCAGGAACTTAATATTTGTATCCTTTTCTTCTTTATCTTCTAACAAAGCACAAATGGTTTCCACTTTATCAATGTTTCTTTGTGAAACTTCTATAGAGACCTTAACCAATGTATTGATCACCTACTCATCAAACATATGAGTTGGTTTAACTATTACATGGCATGAATGTGGTGCTTTTTTCATCCTCCTAAAAGTGTAAGAATCCTCACATACATAAAAATCAAGCTTATCCATATGAGTCTACATAATCCATAATATTTTCTTATGTGTGCGCATGGTCGCCATCTCTAAATCCATTAACTCCCAACCATAAAGGTCATTAAGTTCCAAGGTGCTTTACAACCTAGCACATATGATTTTGGTTGGTTCATTGATATACCCAATTGTAGGAGTTTCATAAATTCCTTCATCCTTTCTAGAGTGCTTACCTCTAGGAATGTGCATGCCTGCATCAACCACTAGTCCTTCACCTATTTGTGTAGCAGTAGGCAAGCCTAAAGGTTCACCTTATCTTCACTCTTCTCTACATTAACAGTGTTATCACCTACTTCATGTTCCACTAATCCTCTTACATCATCTCTACATTCTTCATCTTGAGGTTCCTAAACATCCTCAGTGTTAACCAGGGTCGTTGGCACACTTTCATCTAATTTCTCACCCTCGACATCCTTAGTAGGGATGTACCTATGCCTTTTTTTATTTTCTGGCTCTTCCTTGATAGGAGAATTCCTAGGTGACCTCCTTAGGGGATGTGATGCCCCTACACCCTGAGTCCTTGTTCACCTTAACACTCTTCTATATTGTTGGTCTCCAACGCCCTCTCCTAAACCTATCTTTGTTATGCCTATCTCCATTCCCACTTCCTCATCTTCCTTCTATAATGGAGGGGCAGTCTCATGCACACTTTTCTCTCTGACAATGGGTTGTCTCCTACTACCAAGCTCTAAGTCACCACTATCTTCCCTTACTTCCTCCTCTTCTTCTTCATCATCCTAGGGAAAAGTATCCTCTTCATCCTGAAGTGTGCCCAAATTATATTTTCCCTTGGGAAACTTAGGGAGCTTGAATTCATTCTCAACATATTTCCCATTCTCCAATTTGGGCTTAAGGTAGCTATATACCTTAGTTGTTCCAACCTTCCCAATTGCTAGGATCACAGAATTGATATGAATATCATCTTAAATTAACTTCTCAATACATGCAGACTTACTTGGGTAGAGATATGTCTTCCAGAGTGTATGATAGTCATAATCCACCTTGTCTACATTGAAGAGAAACCTTCACATATTTGAAAATTTGTGCACTAATTCCTAGAGATAGTGCATAGTGATGGCATATGGGAGCTTACACCAAGGGCTCCACTTCCCATCCTTCATGCCAAAATGCCCTATGCAAAAATGTTGGTAAATAGAAAATTAAACATGTTTTTCCAATGCCAAAGGAAAATCCTTAGGTATTCTCCATTCTTCTTCAAATGTAATGTGCGGGAGCTCATACAAGAGTTTCTTCCTTTGCTTGTAAGGTCTGCTCATGGATCCAACACATGTATACTTGGAAAATCTCTCAGCAAGGGAATTTTTTCTTCAAGGTATTGCAAAATCTTGTCTTTTGGCCCGTCAACAACTCTGATCTCCAAAAATATAATAGACAAAAGGATCACACCAAAAATTATCGTATCCCCATGTTGTGCCTCTACAATAATAGTTGTAATAATGAAGTTAGCAAGATTATAGACGACCCCTCCTATCATCTTCTTAGCAATGTGCAACCATGATTTGTTCACCTATGACCAATGTTCTTGATTATTTATCTTGGTGAGGAGGTGTGTTGCTTCCTAAATAATAAGGTATTTCTGTAACTTAGGAATTTACATTCCATGTCCTCCTTAAGTGTAAGATAGTGCTTTCCTAGTTTCTTCTATCCCTTCCTTTTCACTGAGATCATTTTTTTCCTCATTTACCGAGCTTCTCAATTGTTTCAACCTTCCAATCATGGTGTGGTAAGCCTCATTTGCCACCTAGAAAATTAAAATAAGTCCTCATGGACTTGGATCATTAACCATTGTTAAAGCTTCTCTAGTTTGCCAAATTAGGGGAGTTTGTAGAGCAGCAAAACTATCACTTTTGTCGACATTTTCTCAACATTCTCATCGTAAAAAACCATGTCATTTTCTGTTCACAACATCATTTTTATGACCAACAGCTTATCCAATTCATCTTTATTATCCATAGTCATGTGATTTTAGTCACTCACTTTGTAGCACGTAATGTGTGAATCCCAATCACGACCCATGAATACCCCTTCTGGATACTGCATCTCCGAAAATTGACTTTCGAGGGTGTCTTCAACCTCTTTTTCTACTTCCATCTGCTTCCTCCCACTTGTAGTCACTCCAGGTTCTCACTTAGGTGTCATAATGATGATAAAAGAGAGTTCTTTCAGTCGATTCAAGCTCTTTAACTTCAAACCCACGTGCCCTAGCTTAAAACTCGAACCCTAACTCATGGATTTGCTTCCCCACACACCTTTTTTCTACTCAAATGCTTTCTCTAATGGAACACCAATCAATCTTGTGCACAAATATTCCTGGTTTTATATCTATCACATATTTCCTGCACTTTCTCTACGCAATTCGCTATTTAACTTACTTGATAGCTCGCTCGATAACTCATTTGATAACTTCACAATTGCAAGGTAAAAATAATTTCACTAACCCATATTTTATAACCTTTAAAAATATTTCCACATTTATTTATCTCCACCTACCACCATACTCATCATTAAATGGTGTTTATTTTCTTTTTCTATTGTTATTTTTTTGCGCCCCATTCATAACCTTCTAGCACGCCCATTAATTTTTGACCACATACCTCCTTCCACAAGCCATCATGTGTCAAATTACCTATCCATTTCACCTTTCACCAAGTAGTTTCCCATGCTACAACCTACCTCACATTACACTATGTGTCTATTCATCTACAAGTGGTCTTTACTTATGAGAAATTTCTCTTTATCTGCACCCTTACTTCTTACACCTGCACAATATTTTCTCGATGCGCATACCCATATTTAATAGAATGTTCAACCTCAATCCATTTATCATGTATATACTCCACCCCACACTAAAATTATGTGTGGTCCTCTATGCATGAATTCAATAGATATTAATCATCTTCTGGTGCGTTAGTGCGCTTATTACACAAAAAATTGAACTAAAATGAAAAATCATAGGAAAAATGAAAGAAAACGCATTTAAAGGAAATGCATTGAAGGAAATATATTCTAATGGTAATACTTCCTTATTAAAAAAACTAAGAAGACTTTTTTATAGTAGGGATTCAACCTACTCCCGTTGAAATAATCAAGAAATTGTGTTCCTTCCAATGCCTGTAACTGGTAAGCACCTAAATCAATTATATAAGTCACCACATACGGTCTCAATCAATGCAATTTGAGATTTCCAAGGTTGTGCAAGAACTTGGAATCATAAAGAATAACCATTTTTCCAAATTCAATCTTTTTATCCTTAATATGCCTATCATGTCATGCCTTCTACCTGGCCTTTTATCTTTTGACTCCATCGAGCAATGGCAGGCATTTCATCCAACTGCATTAGTTTATCAATGCACTCTTCAATTTTTTTCTCATCAACAAAACCTACTACGCATGCAATATGCAAATAATTTAACATGAATTCCACTGGTAAAGCAACCTTTGTGCCAAACACCAACTGAAAGGGTGTGGCTTTGCTTAACCACTTGAAGGTTATCCTGTATACCCAAAGTATAGTACAAACTTAAACATCCTAGTCTTTCCTTCTAAAATCACAAATATTTGTCAACATATGTCCCAATATCTTGTTAAAAGCCTCAACAATGTCATTAGCTTGTGGGTGATAGGGTGTTTTTTTATGGTGTTCCACCATAAATTTAGCCTATAGTATCCCGACAATCTCATTAACGAAATGAGTACCCCTATCTCTTGTTAAAATCATTGGGCATTCATACCTGTTAATAATGTTCTCCCAAAAACACCTTGCTACTATGCAATCCTTTGTAGGTACCACTTCTATCCACCTTGTAAGATAGTTTGTACAAGTTATAATGTAGTGAAATCTAGTTCTTTGTGTAGGTGGGGAAATAGGACCCACAAATTCAATGTCCCACTTTTCAAAGGATCTCCACTAGCAATAGGCCTCAAATTAATTTCATCTTGATGAAAAGGCTTTCCAAGGCACTAATTATGGTCACAAACCTTACAATATTCTTTACAATCTTTATATAGTGTATCTCACCACAAACTAGCCAACAAAATCTTGCATGCAGTGACATCCCTAGCATGATTTCCACCTAAAATCCCACATGAGATTCCTCCATAATAGCTTTTAACTCATGCTCAAGTGCACATCGGTGTAAAAATTCATCTCGACCTAGTTTGTATAAGTATCCACTAATCAACATATAATGTGCGACACATATGTCAAGTTGTTTCTTCTCTAAAAGCTTCATCCCTTCAGGAAACACACCAATACACAAAAAGACAACAATATATTATAAGTCAGAGGGTGTGCAATTCAATCTAAATATTTATGCATCCATCATTGTATCCTCTATGCTCTGTGTATCCTTGCTTGAATTAATCCTTGATAAATTATCTAGTCCAAAATTACTCTTTCCTAGCTTAACGACCACTGTAAATTCAAATTCTTGGAACAAAAAAATCTAACAGCATGTGAACCCCTAAAAAATTGGATTTTTCACCAAGTACTTAAGTGTCATGTGATCTATATGAAATATAAAGCGTGTTTCTAGCAAGTATTTTTGAAACTTATGCAACACATAAATCATAGACAACAACTCGCACTCTGTAGTTGTCTAATTTTGTTCAGCTGGCGTCAACTTTCTACTTGAAAAAAAAAATAGTATGATCAAAAATACCTTCTCCAAGCTAGGATTATGTCGCGTCAATGGCCATGTCAAAGGCATCCACATGCACATGAAAATTTTTGGCCCATGAAAGAAAGTGCAAAATATGCAATGTAGTAATCATTTCCTTTAATGTCTCAAACGTTCACTATTACGCTTCACCCTAATGGAACTTTCCCTTGATTTTTAGCAATTCCTCCAAGGGCACGGTAATCCTAGCATAAATTTTGATAAAATTCCTGTAATAAGTTGTGTGTCCCAAGAATCCACACACCTCGCTCCAGTTAGTAGGTTCCTCTAGGCCCAAAATAATAGCAACCTTAGTAAGATCTACCAAAAAGCCTTCTTTACAGATAATATATCCCAACAAAGTCCCAAAGGGTGAAGCAAAAATGTAGTTCTTAATGTTTAAAGAGATGCTCAATTTTGGGCACCTCTCAAACATAAGTCTTAAATTGTCACAATGATATTTTACCAACCCATAAATTGTCCAATCATCTAAGAACACTTGCAAAAAATTATCAATGAACTCCTACAATTCTTTCACAACAATGCACAAAAAGACTACAGGTGAATTATTCAATCCAAAAGGCATAACATTTTATGTAAAAATTCCCCACTCAGTGGTTAAATTTTTCTTCTCTTGATCCTCTTTAGTAATCATCACCTGATGATACCCAAAAAATCAATCAGTGAAGGAGTGGATCTCGCACCCTGTAACACCTTCTAGAATTTCATCAATAAAAGGTTTGGGAAAGGGATCTATTACAAATGTAGCATTCAACTCCCTATAATCCACAAAAATTCTTATCCTTTCATATTTATTTATACTTATCACCATAAGGCTAACCCACTCTAAATCCTCAAAGGGCTCAATGATTCTAGATTTCAACATCTTATCAATTTTTACCTTTACCTTGATGCGTAGATTAGGATTCATCCTCTAAGGCCTCTTCCTAACCTGACACGCACCTTCCTTTAACTTGATACTCATCTCACCTAACGAGTGATATACCCCTTTTAACTCATGATAACCTCTAGGAAAAAAGCCATGTAATTCATGCAACAACTCAATTATCTTAGCAACCTTTGAGTCAAACCAATAATCATCAATGATGGCCTCCTTAGGTTCAACATATGTCCCAATGTTGACCTTCTTCATTTTTATAGGCTCATGATACATGTGTGCCTTCTCATATGCATTGTCTAAGACCTCACGCATACCCATAGTATGATCAACATCCATATTATCCACTTATTCATCATCAATTATATAGACCATTCAGCCTTTTTTATTTTTCTAGGCAGGCGTGTCCAAGAGTTTTCTCATCCATCTCTTCTTCTTCAAAACACGCCTCTAGATAAAAATCACCAAGTTATTCTTCGATAAGTTCCTCAACCTTTTCACTATCCTCTATTTTCAAGAACTTCCTAACTTGTAATGCCTCATTCACTGGAGGTTTAGTGGAAAAAAAGTCAAAGGTCATAATCATATCTATAGTCATTTCTTTCCAATTCCCTGTTTCTCTATTTAACTCTAGATAAACATATCATGCACATGTGTAGCCTTCCAAGGTGAGGTATAACTTGTGCACCCACAGTGAAGGTGGTAAGGCCTCCTACCCCTCTTTATAGATCCTCTTCCACTACTGAACATGATGTGAATCAGAATCCTTCCCATGAAGTTCACATGCATTAGTAGGCACATTGTTCCAAATAAATATAGTAAATAAGGTGATTCTCACTTCTCGCCACTCTAAAAGACCATTCTATGTACCATCCACTAGCATGATACTGTCCCATGCATGGTAGACACTAGAATATTCCTTCTTTCCACTTGATCTATTCACTAGGCTTATATAGCACATAAAAATACTTCATGATTTCCCTCACCCGTGTAACTTGGTACCTGCTTACTTCCCAAACACCGAACATAGCACGACCTACTTACACGCGTAACTGCACTCTTCATCTCATGCCTAACCATTTCATAATTCCCATGCACCCAGTTATCACAAGTAACTCTAGTTGTATCACTCATATATTGTGCATCATTCCATTGAAGAACTCCTTGCTTTGATGGCTCAATTACCTCAAGATATCTAATGGTGCACACATAAATTTTGTTCAAATCATCTTCACTCAAATACTTTACATAAGGTGAAGCATTTACCTCTGTCAAAGTAATGATGACGTGCTCTTCCTTATTATCAAAATTGATATAACCTTTATTAAAGAGTATATCACCATTATTCACATAACACCAAGGGTACCCAATCAATGCTGGAAAATTGTCTACCTCTACAAGCACCAAGACCTCAAAATCCCCAGTAAACTTTTCCCCTTATATAGTAATAGTAGCATCCATCAAAACTCCAATGGGCATGGTTTTAGTCATGTTTTTCATAAACAACACATTTGAAGACGGATGTAATGGTGGTCTCTCCATCTGATTTCATGCATCCAAAATGAGCACATTCACTTATGTACCTGTATTAATCAAAATTTTACTAAATAGTCATCTGTCAACAACTAAATTAAGAGTGATCTCTTTATCATAATCAAGACTGTGAGGAGGTAAGTTAGCATGTAATATTTGTCTCTCACACTCATCTCCAGCACGTGGCATCTTTCCCTTAGCCATTCCCTTAGCAAAAGAATGATATTTTATTGATGCAACATCTTACAGACTGTTATCCCAAATTCGCCCCCCAGTAAATTTTGTCAAGACAAGTCCTGCACATAAGGAAATTATGAAGGAAACAACTCAGACCCATGAGCTCACATTCTAGGACAATTAAAAAGTTGTAGAGGGACTCTACAATGGAGTGGCAGGGCCTGCAAAGGATTAAACGACCCTGTACAATAAAGAAATTCAAAAAATGGCTATGTCGAGTGAATATTTGCTTCAAAACTAGTAGACAGACTCAGGTAGAATATAAAATGAAATATCAGAGTTAGAGTGTGAGGCTAAGAAGTGTCAAAGAGGTCAAAGGCTCAAAGATGAAAAATGGATAAGATCCAAGGTCTTTGGGCTCAAAAAAGTTCAGAACGAATCCAAAAATTGACTAAGTATGGAGGAGACAGTGGAGAGAGCCACATGTCCAAACGGCACTTCTCCAAGGTTAAATCAAAAAGGGGAAACTCAAACTCATGCTAGCCCTCCATGTAGCAAACAGTCAACAAGGTCAAAAGGCAGACAGGGTGGGCCTCAAAAAAGGCTAAGTATAAAAGTGGTCACAAAAGAAGCCATGTCTCTGTCATCACCAATCCGACACTATGATAATTATTCACTGGGAAATCCTCATGCTATGATTATTTACTAATTCATAGCCTTTAGTTTTGTGGATGTAATCTGGAAACAAAACAACAAACATAACACAAGAATACCATCGACTATGATAAGACGAAATGATGACAAATCTGAAATATCAAAATAAATTATAATATTAACATGAAATTGTTACAATCTCACCCATGAGGTACTTCAAGTGTTATTGACTTCACTTTCCTTCCACCAATACTATGGGAGAAACTTTACAATTACACCTCTTAATGGCTTCTTCAACACACCTTTAAACTGATGGCTTCCTTTACACACTTCATACAATATTTCTCACTACTTTCTTCTATGCTAAATGAGGGGGGTGGCCTCTTTATTTATAGAACTTCCAGGCTTATCCATCTTATCTCTAAGATAGGATAAGAAATCCACTCTGACGAATCATATTCCATACCTTAACTCTTATTTGTACATGTAGGCTTATCTTGTAAGATAAGATAAACCTTATCATTTCACATGGGTTCCACATTTTTAGACTTTTTACAAATAAAATACACAAAATATTTATGACCTCACTCCTTGTCCTTATTACCAATATAATATTTCTAATTCCTAATCATGTAGACCCTACTTCTCTACTTACCCCAACTTTGACATTTTAACATTACCGGACCACTTACGACAAATATTTACTTTTTACAACATTCCTATTGTTCTTTGACTATTACCGTACTCTACATTATTGGCGGCATCGTACTGACGGTGCCGTTATCTTCTATCAGATGATAATACTAATTACACTTAACAACATCCTATTCCTAATACATACATTAATGAAATAGAAATTACGGAGGAAAATTTTAGTGTCGACATCTTCCCCCTTCCTAGCTTCTACTCCGTCCTTGGAGTATACTATTCTGGTGCTTGGAAAATCTTTAACTTGTCATGGTTGACCCATTTCGTAATGGGAGTTCCATCCAATTCCTCCAGTTGGTACGTACCATTTTCATGCACAGTTGCTATTTTGTAGGGCCCCATCCATTTTGGAAGAAATTTTCTCTATATTCTTTTTTTGTATCTGGAATCATATACTAGTTACAAGTCATTCACATGAAATGGAGACCACCAGATCTTTTGATCAAAGTATTCCTTCTGCTTCATTTTCTTCTTATAGCTTATATCCTTAGCTATTTACCTCATTTCCTCTAGCAAATGAAGATGTACCAACCTTTCTTTTACTGAATCACTTTCATCCATTCTTTCATTTTCCATTACTCTGACCATGGGAATATAAAACTCAATAGGAAGAACTAGATCAATGTCATAAGCCAACTGAAATGGGGAGTATCCTGTTGCTGACTTTGATGTTGCCCTATATGCCCACAATGCTGCATGAATCCTTTTATCCCATTTATGTACCTGCAAGGCTGCATCTTTTGCTAGAATTTGACACAACACAAAATTTGTTCGTTCCACCTATCCATTTGTGCTTGGCTTGTATGTTGTTGCCTTCCTATGCTTAATAGAAAACTTATTGACTAGGGCTTCTACCACCTCATTAATGAAGTGGCTTCCTTGATCTATTACAATTTCTAATGGACAACCAAATCTAGTGACAATGCGTTCATATATGAACCTTGCCACTTCATCCATGGAAGTTGTTTTCAATGGCCTAGCTTCAACCCACTTGGTTAAATAATCTGTGGCAACTACAATATACTTATTTTGGCATGAGGTAGTTAGAAGTGGACCTACAATGTCTATTCTCCACTTTTCAAAGGGACCAAGTGGAAGAATAGGACATAATGGAGCTGATGAAGTCTTACGGTTACCATGTGTTTGAAAAATATCACATGTCTTACAATAATTATAACAATCTTTAAAAAGAGTGGGCCAGTGATAACCTGCATCCAAGATCCTTCTTGCTGTAAGTTGTCCAGAGAAGTGCCCTCCACATGTACCATTTTGGAATTCTTCTATCAGTTCCTTCCCTTGATCACATCCAACTACCCTCTTGTATTGTCCATCAGGTCCTATTCGAAATAATACTCCATGCAGAATAGAATATGGACGACTGGCTTGAGTAATCTTTCTCTTAGTCTTTACATTGGCACCATCAGGAAACTTGAATTCATTCAGATAATTCCAAATATCTATGTATTCACTAGGGATTGTGTCAAGGGATAACAATGCTGCATCAGGGAAATCATCATCATCACAAGATGATCCTAAACCATCATAGGCTCGAGAGAGTGCATCTGCATTGACATGCTTCTTTCCTGGCCTATCTATAATATCAAATTCAAATTCTTGTAGCAAAATTATCCATCTTGCTATCCTCCCTGATGGGTTAGGCTTATTGACAATATATTTTAGAGCCTGATGATCTGTTACAACTATAAATTTCTGCCCTAGCAAGTAATTTCTAAACTTCTTTATAGCAAAAATGATAGCTAGAGCCTCTTTTTCAGTTACAGTATAATTTACCTCAGCACTGCTCATTTGTCTGCTCCCAAAGTAAATTGGATGTTCATTCCCATTTTCATCCTTTTGGCTCAAAGTACTTCCTAGTGCTGCATCTAAGGCATCAGTGTACACAATGAATGGTGTGCTCCAATCTAGATTCTTTAAAACAGGTGAAGACACCAGGGCTTCCTTCAGTTGTCCAAATGCTTCATGTGCCTTATTTCCTGGTTCATAAGTAACATCCTTCTTCAAGAACTGGGTTAGTGGCTGTGCAATCTTTGAGAAATTCTTGATGAACCTTCTATAGTAATCCACATGGCCTAAAAATGATCTCAACTTACTTCTATTCATAGGAAATGGTAAATCTTTGATTTTTGAAACTTTATCAGGATCAGTACCAATACCATCTCTAGATATAACATGCCCTAACAAAACGCCTTTAAAACATCCAAAGACACACTTGGTAGGGTTTAGTGAGGCTTGTGCTTCATCTAACCTTTGAAATGTTGTCTCCATCTGGTGCAGGTGGTCCAACTTACTCCCATAGATGTAAAAATCATCCAGAAATACTCTGATGAAGGTCCCAATGTAGGGTTTGAACACCCTATTCATAAAACGTTGGAATATTGCTGGAGCATTACATAACCCAAAAGGCATAACTCTATAAGCAAACGTTCCCCAAGGAGTGGTAAATGTGGTCTTCAGCTGATCTTTCTTTACTATACGAACTTGGTTGTAGCCGCTATATCCATCAGCAAAACTATAGCACTCTTGGCCAGCTACTTCATCCAAGATCTGATTTGAAAATGGAAGAGGGTAATGATCCTTCTTTGTTGCCTTATTGAGCTTCCTGTAATCAACACAAATGCGTAGCTTCCCATTCTTTTTTATTGAGATCACAATGGGAGAAACCCATTCTGAATTCTCCACAACAAATATGAATCCTGCATCAAGCAACTTATCTATTTCTTCTTTTACAGTCTTGGAAAAATTAGGATTCATTCTATATGGCATTTGCTTTATGGGCTTAGCACCATCTACTAACTCAATAGAATGTTCTACCCAAATTACTTGACGGAGTTCCTTGTAATCAAAAGTGAATATGTGTATGTACCTTCGAAAGAGCTAGAGGTAAGATTCCTTCTCACTCTCCATCATAGTATCACCAATCTTTATTTGTTGGAGACGATCATCAACTTCTTCTTCAGATAATTTTATGGGGTCATGAGTTGGTGTGACTGGAAGGATATCCATGACTGAAACATCAACCTCACTTTCTTCATCTTCAGTGTCCACTTCACTGGTACTAGAGTAATCAGAGGATGTCCAATCATCAGTTTCATCACTTGAATCCACAGGTTCTGCCTTATGATGTCGAGGGATCACGTTTATCTTCACCCTCTCTCTACCACGTCCAAGTGTCATGAAACCTTCATTCCAGTAGTTTCTTGCATGAACTCTCCTTAGCCATGGTCTTCCTAGAAGCATTGGGTACGCAACAGTACCATTTTTCATTACCTGAAAGTCTACCACACATACAACACCCATAACAGATATTGCCACATTTGAAACTACACCTTCTGGTTTAGTGTTTCCTTTATTTAATGACCTTAACATAAGTGTTGAAGGGTGATCAATTTTTAAACCCAACATATTCATTACAGACTCGGTCATTACATTAATTGCAGCACCTCCATCAACTAAGACATCATGAATTGAAATACCATTACATAATACCTCAGCTTTTAGAGCATAGGGATCCACCTCTGCCTCCAAAACAGGGACCTCAACCTCCTTCCTTCGTCGAGCATTGAGTCACTTCGCAACTCCCACCTCTTCTCAAAAGACATAGCCAAGAGTTGACCATATGTAATATTTACAGGTCTTTTGGATAGATCTTCCAAGATGGAGTATGGTCCTTGCCCCTGTGAAATCAAAAAATCCTGCACACCCAACTTTCTTCTCCTATGTTTCTTACTAGTTTCTCCTTTCATCTTCTTAGGATCATTTCCATCTTGATTATCTTTTTCTTTCTTTTTTTTTGTTACAAACACATCTACTTCATTATTTCTCCTCTTATCTACTACATCAAAAGAATTTACAGGTGCTTTTCCTTTATCATTATCTCCTTTACCAGATGTAGAAGCTCTATCTGGACAATTATACTTATAATGACCCTTTTTATAACAACCATAACATACAACTTCAGAAATATTTATTTTTGGACCTCTATCTCCTCCCTGAAAACTAAATTATTTTCCTTAAAGAAGATTAATAGTTAACTGACCCATCTTTTTTAGCAGATCTTCATACTCAGTAGATGTAGTAGGAGAAATATTTGTGCTCACCGAGAGTGGTTGTGGATTCTAGACCAAAGGTGCTAGTGTAGGCTCTACTTTAGCAAAAATTTCTTTGGGCTCCTCTTCCATGATTTCGTCTTGCCTTCTTGCAATCTCCTTTGCTTGTTCAATGGTATCTGGGTGGTCATACTTCACTCATTGTCTGATCTCTGGCTTCATCCCAAGAATGAAGTGCTTACGTAGGAGATTATCCACGCCATTCATCAACCCATCCGCTAATCCTTCCTTCTGGATCTGGGCATCGAGCTTCCTCCTTAGCTCTAGAACACAAGCATGATAATCCCTTATCTTCTCCTTCTCTCCTTGGGATAGCTCTGTGATCTCAATCATGCGATCTGCATATTTCTGTTGTTCACCAAATTCTTCAAGAAAACTTTCAGTTAATAAATCCCATGAATTTTTCACATTTTCACCTAGTGTTTCAAACCACCTAAGTGCTGAACCATCCAAAAAGGTAGGAAAAAATTCAGTCCATTGTTCCCTTCTTATAAGGCCATTACAAATACAAGATCATTTAAACTCTTGAATGAAAGAGGAAGCATCTTCATTAGATTGGGCTGAAAAAACAAGAATCTTCCCCATTTTCAAAAGTAACCACCGTAAAATACCAACCCACAAGTACAATCAACAAGACTTATGTGCACAAATAATTGGAATCACTGTAATAGAAAGTGACTTTACACCTTTCTACAATAAAATAGAAATGACCACGGTAACTATTGTAAAACTTGACTTACTGCGGTAAAAACTGACTTTACTGTGGTAAACACTATTCACAGTAAAAAGTAAAGTTACTGCGGTAAATACTATTCATGGTAAAAAGTGACTTTACTGTGATAAATACTATTCACAACAAAAATTACTTTACCATGGTAACTACTATTCATGGTAAAAATGACTTTACCATGGTAACTACTATGCACAGTAAAAATAAGGTTACCCTCCAATTGATTTTTGACTAAGTGGGAATATCTCTCCAGAAAATCCACCAACAAGGAATGGTCCCGGCAACGGAACCAAAATGTCATCACCAATCCGGCACTATGATAATTATTCACTGAGAACTCCTTGTGCTATGATTATTTACTAATGCACAACCTTTAGTTTGGTGGATGTAATCTGGAAACAAAACAACAAACATAACACAAGAATACCATCAACTATGATAAGACGGAATGATGACAAATCTGAAATATCAAAATAAATTATAACATTAACATAAAATTGTTACAATCTCACCCATGAGGTACTTCAAGTGTTATTGACTTCACTTTCCTTCCACCAATACTATGGGAGAAACTTTACAATTACACCTCTTAATGGCTTCTTCAACACACCTTTAAACTGATGGCTTCCTTTACACACTTCATACAATATTTCTCACTACTTCCTTTTATGCTAAATGAGGGGGGTGGCCTCTTTATTTATATAACTTCCAGGCTTATCCATCTTATCTCTAAGATAGGATAAGAAATCCACTCTGACGAATCATATTCCATACCTTAACTCTTATCTGTACATGTAAGCTTATCTTGTAAGATAAGATAAACCTTATCATTTCACATGGGTTCCACATTTTTAGACTTTTTACAAATAAAATACACAAAATATTTATGACCTCACTCCTTGTCCTTATTACCAATATAATATTTCTAATTCCTAATCATGTAGACCCTACTTCTCTACTTACCCTAACTTTGACATTTTAACATTACCGGACCACTTACGACAAATATTTACTTTTTACAACATTCCTATTGTACTTTGACTGTTACCATACTCTACATTATTGGCGGCACCATAATGACGGCACCGTTATCTTATATCAAACGCTACTACTAATTACACTTAACAACATCCTATTCCTAATACATACATTAATGAAATAGAAATTACGGAGGAAAATTTTAGTGTCGACATGTCGACTCTACACATCTCCAAGGGTAAATCCAAAAGTGGAGGATCAAACAAGTGCCATCCCACCACATATCCCAAGGTCGAAAAAGGTAAGAGGGACTGTTGAAAATTATAAGAATCTACGTAGGCTTCCAAGTGTCAACTCGACACTCCTTCAAAGGAAAATCTTGATCAAGCTTTTAAGTGAGCGTGGAGCCTCCATGCGTCCAGTCTCAAAAAAGGGGACAAATTCAAGTTGTATAGTCAATGCATGATGGCAGGCCAGTGGAGAGTGCCAAGTGTCCAAACGGTGCTAGTTCAAGAGCGAGATTGAAAGGGTGTTTCTAGGCAAGCACCATGTCATCGCATATCCCCAGTCAGATATATGACCCCACCAAGCAAAGGACTTAAGAAAAAATATAAGGAGATCGAGTAGGCCGTGGAAGAAGCCAATGTGCAACACCATGCCACTCCAAAAGAAAAATTCAGAGGCCACCCTCAGACATGCACCAACCCTCCACATGCCTAGTTTAAAAAGGGGACCCATTTTTAAAAAATTTTCCCACCTTTTTGTACAGACCCGATATAAATTTGGAAGGGGCATATCTTTCAACTCAGGGCTCAAAACATTGCAAATATGACACCATTGGAAAGATCTCAGCCTCGTCTATTCCCTAGGAACATAAAACATCATTTTGGGAAGGCTCTAGTAGGTAAAAAATGGAGAAAATTGTTCCATGACATTAACACAGAATCTTATCTCTTCAACTACTAAATATGATTCGATTTGATTCGTCGGAGAACCAGAAGCAACATATTGTGGGTGGATTTACAGAAGGTATTGATATTTAGTGGTTGAGATTTAAATTTGGGATTTAATGCGTATCTCAAGGTGGTTTGATTAGGATTCAAATTCTTCCCTCTTCTCTCTCCCATTCTTCCTATATATTGTAATAAAGGGGCACATTCAAATGGTTGTTCATTTTTTTCTCTCTGCCTCCCCTTCTTTTCTTCCTCAGGGTCAAAAATGGAGTTCAAACCTCCTCCCCTACTTTGTAAATAGAATTTTTTCCTCTTGCTCATGAATGATGTTCTGTGCAAACTTTTGAAGCAATAAAAAATGTGTTTTGTGATGCATTTGTCCATCCTTTGCTCTTTTTAGTTGTTTCTTCTTTCCTCTCTTCATTGCAGGGAACCTGTGCATGTTTTGGATGTTTGTTTGTAGGTCTAGGAGCTATGTTTTTTGGGTTTGAAATTTTTTCTATGTGAATATGATCTTTATCCTATGATGCATTTGTTCATCCTCTCCATTGCTCACATCCCTTTGTTTCATGGAAGTTTGGTTAGATGATTAGTAGTTTTGCTTCTCTAGTGTATCACCATTTTAGTGTAGGCTCTGTTTTCTTGTTTTCTTTCTCTCCTTGTCTCTTTGGATAGTTATATTAGGATTAGATTATTTTTCCTGCACTAGAATAGCTTGTGGTAGGTAGTTTAATAAGAGGAACCATCTTTCTCTGGAGAGTTTTTCCATTTACAAAGTCCCACACTTTGGAGAAAACTCAATGTTATGTGAATCAAACCAAATGACTCTGCCTTAGAAAAGTATATTTGATGACTCATTTGAGGGTGCTATGATTTTGTATTAACAGTTTAGGCATGCCCCGTGGGACAGGTCTGAGGCACCTTACCACTTCATCTTAGTAGGTTGATTTTTTCTGTTAAAGGTCAACCTTTTGAGGCACTTTTAAGAACATGTAGTGACTCCATCTAGTCAATAACCCATCCTCTAAGTTGTAGACCTTTTCCATCCATTTCCACCCATCTTCATTCACTTTTCTTCTCATATCTCCCATTTTCTTCTATTTCATGAAGTTTTGAAATCATGACTTCATTCCCTTCATGGAATTCACACCTACAACAGTGCAATCCACCTCCAATGCATTTTCCAAATCCTCCAGATCAGCACTATAATCAGATCCAAAGTAATTGTTCTTACCCATATGATCAAGGTCAAAGTCAGTTTTGCCATGGAGCTTATCATGAGAAAGGGTATACATACAATGACAACAGTCAAATGGAAGATGCTGTTTTTTTGGAGAAGATTCAAAGAATGGAGGCTAGCATGGTGCAATCCAAGGGCGTAGCACAAATGAAGGGATTCGAGATTGGTTACAGGGAACCTTTTCCATGGGAAGGCCCTTTTCCAAGACACTATAGCCCTTAGGAGAAGCTTGACTTCATGGTTGAAATGTTACCCCAACTTGCACAGTGGATTGAGGGGATAGAAGCATATGAGCAAAGTCTGAATCAATCTTGTCAATGGGTAATTCATTCAATAGCTCCTTGTCTTTCTTTTTCTCCCTCTCAAGCTTTATCATTGCAACAATCCTAAGTTTTAAGCCCAGCATATGCTGCCCCAAGTGTGAAATCCATCCCTCCATCCTCTAATCTTCCATCCCATCTTAGTTCTTTTGTCATTTTCCCTTCCAAACAGTCATCCCCTCCAAACAAATAAGAATTTCCACATCCCTTCTCACCAAAAACAATTACAAATATGGTTGAACCCCAACCTTCGACTCCTCTTGCTTTCCCAAAATCATGTTGGGAAGAGACTCAAGAATCCAGTCAAGGAGAATAGCAAGAAGAGGATCCCAACAGTAAAGAAATGACAGAAAATCTGAAGAGTTGGGCTTCTAAATTTGGGTTTACAAATATCCCCTTTATGGTCAAGCCCATAGAGGAGGTGAAGGTTGAAGAGCCAGTGGTGGCTGAGGCTGAGTTTACAGTAGAAGAAGAGAAAAAATAAGAAGAAGAATATCAGCAATCTAATTTCTTTGAATGCAGTGTACCTAATGGCACTCTGTCTAAGGATAATTTTGATCTAATCCAAGTTGCCCAACTAGTTAAAGAGGAGGAACAATCAACTCCAAGCCCCATTGAAGGGGAGCATCTGAGGGAGATCAAATCAGTGTTGAGGACACTCAATGAAGAAATCATCATTAAATATTTTTTACTTTCATTTAAAGGGCCTGATTTTATTGATGAACCCATGATGGGGGAGGACCATATAGTTTCAGAGGCTCCAAGTGTGGAGCAGGCTATAGAAGAACCTTCATTTCTTCCTCCCACTTCATCCCCTTCAAGCTCTGATGATTAGGGGATAAATTTTAGTTTTAAATGATCCCTAAACTTTCCTAAACCATATTAGTGTAGTAGACCCTTCAAAGATATTTTCGACGACTATAAGAACATGAAAAACGGACACTTGGAGCTCAAGATATGTCCAGTCAAAGTTCGGTCAACAAGAAAGTCAACTCTGGTCAACTGTCAATATTGGACCGATCGCACTGCCACACGTGGCAAAAGGCTTTGGAAAAAATTGAAGGGGTTTTATCCACCGGTCTTCAAAAATCGTGAAATGTTTGGTTCAATTTTCCAATCGCAGGTCGACATGTGGTCTTATTCGTCATATATCATGTGAGTCAAATTTCATATTACTTTGTAATTATTTGTCACCATTTTTCAAATGCCACACAAATGTATATGTCAACCAGTATATTAATGTTCATACATTAGTATTAAACCTAATATTCATACATTAGTATTTAACCACCAAACCCAATGCTCATGCTAAGACCACGTGGTGGAAGGAGGTAAAGAGGTTGTAGGGGATGCTAATGTTATGCGTGGAAGCTTCCACGTGAGGAGAAAGAGGTGGGGGGCGATTATGCTCCAAGTTGTCATTTGACCACTTTTAAACCTGTGTGGTAAAAGGCTTTAAAGCCTAAACATTATCTCCCCACAAAATGTGGGATATACCACTTAACCATATCCATCCACCATGGGATTTATCCCATTTAAAATACATGCAAATCTTTTAAAAATTCATTTAAACATGGGATTAAAACAAAAAGATGTGGCATAAGAGAAGGAGAAGGGATTTGAACCCGATACCTCTACCCCCAAGAAAGGCGCTTTGACCAACTCACCCAGAGGCTTGGGCAGATTATAAAATGGGTCGCTTCAACTTATACAAGGGTGGCAAGTCTGTGCAAAGTAGCATAAGGAGGTAGTTTTTAGAAAACGTCATTTTTGAAGGCCCTGCACTCAGAATGGGAACTCGGAGTAAAAATATGAAATGAAGGAAATTCTGAGAGGATTCGAAAAATGTAAGATTTATATTTTTTGTTGAGTTTTAACCTATTTTTGGAAGCTTTGAATGTAGTTTTTAACAGGGATCTACAAGACAACTAGTTGGAAAACACAAATTTCAATGCACTTTTGGTCTGAAATGTGACTTGGTGTAAACATGAAAAGTGTTCAAAATTTAGAGATGATCTCAGATATATGATTTTTTTTCATAGAATGTTTTTAAATCTCCATTTGTAGGTGTTTTTTAACACAGTTGCAGGGATTTCACATTGTGAAAACACTATAGGAGCCACGGATCGTTCTTGGGACATTTTCTGCTATTTTTCAGAGTTCTTGGGACATTGATCAGCTCATTTTTAGGTTTTGATTCATTATTGGTTGTTTTTAAGAGTTATTCTACTTAATTTTCAATATTATTAATGGATTGGTTCAATCCAAACCTGGGGACGTAAGAATTTACGAACCCTGTAAACAATCTTGTTTGTTATCTGAGTGTTTTCAGTTCTGATTATTTATTTGTTACCCAAGTTTTTTGAACTTCTATGGATGCATAATAATTATAATTTAATCAATTTTTGGAGCTTATAATACTTAAAATTGATTAAGAAAATCACGATCTTTGGAAACTTTTAAAAGTGAAAAAAATACAACACACGTTTTCAGATCATCTGATGTTGAAGAAGAGTTTGATCTTTCAAACTTCATGTTTGAGAGTGAAGGGAGCCATGGTGATCAAGTTGCATATCAGGAGGACACCATGGAGGAGGTAGAGCACATGTAACAGGACAATAAGGAGGTAGACTACCTATCATACTTGGAAGATTGTTTAATGAAGAGGAGCCTGAGGAGATAACATCATTTTTTCCTCCATCTTCCACCTTCCATGCACATGAACCTTCTACCATGAAGGAAAAAATCTAAATGTAACAGCCTATATTCCATAATGGACCTATGGAACCAAGGTTGGAATATCTTTCTCTTCTATGTTCTTCAAAGGAGGAAGGAAAAAAGTAAGAGAATATTACCATCCCTCTCACACCATCCATCCAATAAGGTCAACAAGAAAACTCCATTCTTGGAGTTAAAAAATGATGGGCACATTCAAAGGATAGGATCATGCCCAATTAGGTACTTGGCATCATTAGAGCCAAGGGAGAAGATAAAACAAGTCATGCCTGCTTCAGGGCATGAGGATGAGCATCAAAGTACCAAGGGTCACCATCAATGCCTCTAAGAGTCCAATGCAAGTCAACTTGAGGAGGTATTTTCCATTACTGTTGATACCTTTATGATTTGGGTCAAGCACCAACTTATTGTCAGTTTTTCACTCATATAGGCAGCTATATTTAGTGTCAAATCATTTGTATGGATGCCCCTTTTATGAAAGGGAAGCTACTTCTCCCTGCCGGTATCAGGATTTTTTTAGCATTCTTTCTCTTTGGTTAGTTTAAGGAGTAGAAGTAGACTTTGTTTCCAGCATAAGAAGTTCTTATGCACACTCTGCATGTTTCATTTGAGGCATGTATGATTTGGTATTTGTACATTAGTGTTGTTGCAAATCAGTAGCACCCCTGAATGTTGATCAGATTTCTAGTTTGATATTTTAGACATCCAGTGTGATTGCACAACATTGAATCCTCTCCCCAAGTGTGGGAATTGTAAAATGGGAAAGGAATCTCTAGATTAGAGGCTGGTTTCTCAACTCCTCTTATCAGCTAATTCACTTGCACAATTGCAGAGGTTTAAACTCCTAAATCTACTCTAAATTCCAAAGGGACAAGGATAGAAAATGCAAAAAAGAAAGAAATAATGCTAATAAGTGATGCACCAAAGGAGTTTTAGACACCTAATGCTACATGAAATACACAATCCATAAGGAAACATATCATAAAACATGCACAAATACTCAAAATGTAATGAAAGATCAAGAAAGCAATGATAGATATATGAAAGGATTGAGGGATTTTAATCACAGAACATATATCAACATCTCAGATCCAATACAATACATTACATTGATCCAGAGGTAAGAAAATGTGCTGCATTACATGGAAAGGTAAAATTTCTTCACAAATTCTGCCAAGCGAGGAAGAAAAAGGGAAGTTACAGAGCTGAAAAAGTGTCTCTCCTTTGCAAAAATGAACTCATTCTAGCTTTTACAGTGCAAACCACGACCCCAGGAGACAGAAACATGGGAAAACATGCAAGGGGTTCAACCATTGACCAAAATTCCATCAAAATAGCAATGGGCACCCTGACAGACCCATTCCTTGACATTTTTAACCATACTGGGAGAGAATGCGAGCCATTCTTCATTAAAAACGGTGGTTGAAACGTCATTTCTATTCATGACCATGTGCCAAAATTATTTTTTGATTTTCTATCTCCAAACTCCACCAAAATACAAAATTGACCTCAGAATCTTGTATATAATTTCACTAGCTTTTCATTGATATAAGTAACGTGAAAAAACTGAGCTCTGGATCGAAAGATATGGCGATTTGAAGTTTTAGGTCAAAACAGGACCAAATCGGTCGGTGGGGCAAAAATTAGAATTTTTGCAGCTTTTTGGTCATTTGGAAAATTTTCCAAAATTTCCCCCGCACCTTCTGCCACTCTAGGTGCCACGTGGTGGCATCTCATTGGCCATGGGCCTTTCAGGGGAAATTCTTTCCAAAAACTCCGCCGAGCCATAACTTCAAAAATACATGGAGTTCGGAGGAAAACTTCACCTTTCTAGAAAGCTAAGAAAGAGCTCTATCCAATGGTGCCATTTCCAGAAGGTTTTGAGTGCCTAAAAAGCAAAATTTTGTGACTGAGGCACAAGAGAGGGAAGAATGGGAGGAGTTAGCCACAAAATGAGTAGGGGGCACATTTTGGATAACAATTAGTTTTGTATTTCTCCAAAGGTGCACAAGGCCAGGATCTTCAATATTCATGGAAAGAAGACTTGTTGCTTTCTATTACAGTTTCTAGTTCCAAAATGAAGAAATTGCAAAGTAACTACAATTTGTATTCGAAATAGTCCATTCAAGGATAAATGAAAGCCCCGGGTTAATATAATTTTCTACTCTCAGAAACTCCATTTCAAGATTTTCTTATGAAAATTGAGAGTGCAGGTAGTCATGGAGTCCATTTTATAAGAAGGATCAGTGTCGGGCCATCATTCTTGACTCCATGCCAAATGGATGCTTCAAGGCCACTGGTCCATTCATCTAGAAGGCAGATGTCTGTGTGAGTCACCAAATTGTTATCCAAAATTCCCCCCCCCCCCCCCCCCCCCCCCGAGAAAATTTGGTAATGAAGGAAACGAATCAGACCCATGAGATCAAATTTTAGGATGACAAACAAGTTGTAGAGGGACTCTACAATGGTGTGGTAGGGCCTGCGAAGGATTAAATGACCTTGTCCAGTAAATAAATTTAAAAAATGGCTCTGTCGAGTGAATTTGTGCTTCAAAACCAACAGATAGACTCAAGCAGGCTATAAAAATGAAATAGCAGAGCCAGAGTGTGAGACTGAGAAATGTCAAAGAGGCCAGAGGCTCAAAGAGGAGAAATGACGAAGATCCAAAGTCTTCGGGCTCAAAATAGTTTAGAACGAGTCCAAAAATCAACTAAGTATGGAGGAGACAACAGAGAGAGCCGTGTGTCCAAATGGCATCAACCCTCCATATAGAAAATGGTCAACATAGGTCAAAAGGTGGATAGGGTGGGCCTCAAAAAAGGCTAAGTATAAAAGTGGTTACGGAAGAAGCCACGTGTCGACTCTGCACATCTCTAAGTGTAAATCTAAAAGTGGAGGCTCAAACAAGTGTCATCCCACCACGTAGCCCAAGGTCTAAAAACGTAAGAGGGGCCATTGAAAAGTCTAAGAGTTTGCAGAGGCTTCCAAGTTTCAACCCAACACTCCTTCAAAAGGTAAATCTTGATTAGAATTTTAAGCAAGTGTAGAGCCTCCACCCTTCTAGTCTCAAAGAAGGGGACAAATTCGGGTTGAGTAGGCAATGCATGATAGTATGCCAGCGTAGAGTGCCAAGTGTCCAAACGACACTAGTTCAAGAGCAAGATTGAAAGGGCATTTCTAGGCAAGCGTTAGGTTGTTGTATGTCCCCAGTCAGATATATGACCCTGCCGAGAAAAGGACTTAGGAAAATAATATAAGGAGATCGTGGAAGGCTGCAAAAGAAGCCAACTATCAACACCATGCCACTCCAAAATCAAAATGTAGAGGCCACCCTCGGACATGTGCTAACCCTCCATGTGTCCAGTTTAAAAAGGGGACCCATTTTCAAACTGTTTTCCCACAATTTTTTACGGACCCAATACAAAATTCGAAGGGCCATATCTTTCGACTCAGAGCTATCTAACACTGTTGGAAATATTTCAGCCTTGTCTACACCCTGGGAACATAAAATATCATTTTGGGAAGGCTCTGGTAGGTGAAAAATGGAGAAAATTCTTCCAGGCCATTAACCACAAAATTTGATCTCTTCAACTACTAGATTTGATCCGATTTGATCCGCCAGAGAACCAGAAGCAATATATTGTGCGTGGATTTATAGAAGGTAACAATATTTAGTGGTTGAACTTTCAATACATGATTTAATGTGTATCTTAGGGTGGTTGTAGTAGGATTCAAATTCTTTCCTCTTCTCCTCTCCCGTTCTTCCTATATATTATAATAGAGGAGCACATTCAAATGGTTGTTCATTTTTTCTCTCTGTCTCCTCTTCTTTTCTTCCTCATGGTTGAAAATGGAGTTTGAACCTCCTCCCCTACTTTGTAAATGGAATTTTTTCCTCTTTCTTGTGAATTATGTTCTGAGAAAACTTCTCAATAAATATCTCTACCTATCGCTACTAAAGCAACTATACTAGCCAGATTCTCAATAACTATCTCAGGAACTATAACACCAAATGTAAGGGCTAGGTCACCAAGTAGGATCATATGCATGCCCATGGTTCTCAATCTTTCCTTAGATGTGCTCTCATCTGAAAATGAATAGGGTTCTCTATCATGCTTACCCAAATGGGGGAGTTTTAGATGCTCTAGCTCCACGTCTTTGACATGAGCTCTAAATCCTTCACGAGCTATCTCTCTCCACAACACCATTCGCTTCACAATTTCACATTATTTTTCCAAGTCCCCTCTCATTGTCTTCATTAAAATTAAGCCTTATTTCTTCTCTCTAGATATTTTTCGCCAAGTCTACCATCTTTCACTATGCTTTCTCCTACCCCCATGTGTAGTGGGGTTTAGCTATCCATCAAGCATTGTTCTAAATCCAAGGTCACAATCAAGATCTTAATTGTTAAAGGGATAACACGTAAATAATATCCTCTAGGTTTTTAAAAGAACTGAAACTCAAACCTCTAGATAAGAATAAGTAGAAAATTCATATTCCAAAATGTATCTATTCAAAACACCACTCCACCAATTATCTATAGTGTGTTTCCAAGTCATATCAACATCATGTAGAGCCTGGAATTCTTCCTACATCCAAACAAATTCTCTATAACTCTAATTTCTATTTGATGTGTATGTTACCAGCCACTCGTATAGCTCTATAGGGAAACAACAGAAGAACATTTGATAGATCTCTTGAGATAGATTCTATTCAACCCACATGCATGCATCAAATTCAAGTCCATTGTTAAATTTTTGAGCATACTCTTCCTCTAAATTCTCTAACCAATCCTCAATGTTGGCCAAAGTCAACTGATACGTCTTCATCATGCAACATCCTTGAAAATTTTTAAAAGAGGTCCCATCAATGGAACCAGAATGTAGTCTTTAATTTTATAAACTATCCCAAGGTGCGTTGGCACATCTCTCAGCCAAAACTGAGCGCTCACACGAAGCGTGCAAGGGTATCAAGTCCCTCTTTTATGGAAGTTTTATCAAATATTTAGCATGATGAGCACATACATAGATATATTCCATATATATATAATAACAATGCAAGAATAAATTATAAAAGAATTAATATTAGGTTTACCATACAATAATCATTCATAGATATGTCAACAATCAATATCCATCCACAAAATATCCACTGTATTAGTTACTATAAAATACAAAATTTGAATACATACATAACAGAGTCCTAATAAGTCATGCACGCTCATAAAGCAGCAACATAACTCTATTACAATCACGGTATTACCAATCTATGTAGATAATACATATATATGGGTGGGGACTTTCCCTTCACCTCCTATGCATCCTTAAAATAGGTTGCATGCTAAGAATAACCATGCACTACTACAAGATAAACACAAAATAATTCAATCTCACTAATAATAGATTATCTAATAATATCAACGCATATCTAATCCAATTAATAGCTCGAAAACTTATACATGTTGTTTAATATTCAACTTGTCAAAAAACAACCTTGCTTCGCCTCCAAGTCTTCATGTTGATGCGTTCCCTACACTCAACAACTATCTTTAGCCTCATCATACAAAACGACTAAGTCTCGAATTCATACTTTCTTGGGCGTGCCCTATTTCACTATACTTTTGTGTGCACCACTATGCCCTATGTCCCACGCACTCAATCCCCATGTGCCTTCAATAATTAGGTTGTAATTCATTAACCCAGCATTAGGCCTACTAGGCCATGCCATTCTACCTATTTCTACTCTATCCGACATGTCACACCCTAATTTACCATATCATCATCATACTAAACATCCTCTATCACTCCTAGATCATCCTCTTTGTCATTAATGATATTTTACATCAATGAAAACACTCAAACTCACTCATGCAAACAATCTCCCCCTTTTTCATTGATGGAAAACCACCTAGTTCTTCTCCCCATTTTTACATTAATGATAAAGAATACCTGAAGCATATGGTATTCATCTTCCTTCAGAATAATATGATCACCTCTTGGTTGGAAACATCAACCAAATTCCATCATACAAGCATACAAACTTGTATTTACCTCACTAATCTTTTTTTAGGCTCTTTCTCACCAAGGAAACATTGTAGCTCCCCCTGGGAAAAGCAATACTCATTAAACTAGGATGGAGATCCCTAGGAAACATCATAACCACTTCAGTGTCTTTTGAGATATTCCAACTTCCCATTTCTAGGCAAGAAGCCAAGACCCAATTGGCCTTTATAATCAAATATTTATAAGCTCAAATAAATAGGGTCATATCATCTCAATCTAATTGAAAACATAAATAAACATTTATTCTTACAAACCTATACATATAATCATTTAGATGACTCAAACCATTCATAGCACTCCTAAAACACTTTCTTAAAAGGCCTTATCACTTCTTATGTATCCTAGTTCTTGAGCTTATGAAAACTCCTTTCTAAGCATACCTGTTATCATTCACCAAATTTTGTCTTGTAAGGCCTTCTAACCACCTAGAATACCATGTTTTGGAAGATTATAACTAACTCCCCATGCCTCAATAAGCTTCCACATACATGTATTTCATTTTTTAGGTCAAACTTCCTACAACCCTATAGTGCATTGACATTATCCACTCATGATGCATGAGATTAATCATATACAAGTCTTGCAACATACCTCTCTTCATCATTTCAAGGGTAAGGATGAGCCTTCAAGAATCCCCTTAAACACTATTTCATCATCCTGAAAGCATCTTTGATTCTCCATGTATAGGGTGATAGTACACTAGCATTCTTGAAATACTGTAACCAAATGATTATACAAAGAACCATACCTTATCTTTGTCACACTTTAATCAATCTGTATGGATGCCAAAATCATATTGTCTTACATCTTCATGTCATGACTAAAAATATTGCTTGAGGACAAGGATACCATCCCCTGCTTCACCCATTTGAGATAATACTACTGAAATTCCATTCAACCGTCAATACATATATAGCATCCCATTTCATTCCTTTGAGATCTAACTATTCCTTTCTCAATCTGTCAGTTATCAGACATCAAGATTCAACTCTTCATGAAGTCATGAAATACTCGAGAAAATTACAAATATGACTCATGCTTAAGACCCTAGCACTGTAGACCTCAAATAACCATGCACAAACCTTTGACCATGCTATATCCATTGAAAGACACATCATTTACTATGGCTTTTACATTACCTTTGAATTCTTGCAAACAATATATGGATATATAAACATACTTATTTAAACATCTTAGATCTATGAAACATGTCTCTAAGAATAACACCTTGCAGACCAATCAACTCCTAAACATACATACATATAGTATCAAATTTCACCTTGTCCTCCGTAACTAAGTATAATCATATCATCATGACAAGAGATTTAATCATCCCTTCCATGAGTCTATCTCTTAGATTCTTCATTGGTGGCAGGTAACACTTATCATCCTCCATCATCATGTTAAAGACCTTCATGTGATCATGAAATTCATGCATAGGTGTATCAAACCTTCACTTTGGCATTTAAAATTTACTTTCACTTCTAAGAAATGAACTAAGAGGCATACCTCAAATTTGGATGACCTGTACAATCTTCAAACTTTGTGGACAACAAGAAGAAAATTACCTTACAACCAAAATATATTCCCATTTTTCTTGTTCCAAGACACTTTACAGATGCATAAGTGACCAGGGACAATCTATAATGAACTCATAGACAAATAATATAGTTTACTTCTTGGATTTCACATACTTCCATGATGTCATACTATTCAGTTACCTTTAGGTACACCATACTATTTCTTCATGAAGCATGAATTAAGAGTAAAAAAATCACCCTGCAGACTTTCAGACTTCATATTTATATCATAAAACTACCTCAAACATCATAAAAATATAATCTGACACCTTTGATTAACATAATATTGAATACTTAACACCTTTGAATAGCACACCTTTTAGCATGAACTAAACTCTTAGAACATGCTCCAAACCCTTCCCCTACAAAATGCTTCATATGAGATTATAATGTCTCTAAGAAGACTAGTAGAGACACATATCTATTAATAATGAATCTAAAGATAATTATTGAAGAGGTCATAAACCCTATTAGACACCTAAAACTCACCTCTTCCTTCATGACTTTTGATATACACCCTGAGATGACTTCCTTGATTTTCATCCATATCTACTCTAGGTGTAACCACCTTATTGTTCACTTCTAGGATCCCATAACCTATTTGTACCTTCTTTCCTATAATTATAGACCCTGGAAACCTCTTATTTTCATTGAAGGACTCCTATAAAGTCTCTTAGTAACATGACTGACTTCTATTGGAATTGAAACACACAACACTTCTCTTCCCTTTGTAATCCTTCATCTATCTAAAACTTGACTAGGCAGGATCCTATAGGCACAATTTAGCACTATTTCCTCTCTCATGATGATTGTACATATTACATTCTTTGATTTGCGCAGTCACTCCTCTTATCCCTCTATGGGTGGTCATATTTACAGGAATTTCCTACATTCCTTTTAGCTCTATGTCCAAAACCATTACAAGTGAAATGATAACCATTAAATGATCTCTCATATCCTTGAAGCATTAGGCTACGTAATTGACTTTGTCTTCACATTGTATTTGACATCTTTCTCCTATTTTATTATTCCTTGATGCTTGGATCCTTCAATTTAATTGCTTAGATAACAATCTTATTTGATTAACTTTTACCTTTGAGGTCATATCTTTAAATCCCAAACCTATTCTTTATCACCTACAAATATCTCTGATTTCTCTAGATATGATCATCAAGATCTTTAGTACTTTTTCTTAACTTTTAGAATGTCCTTTTTTTGACTGAAAAAATCCATACAGATATTCTCCCATAAGAAGGATCACTTATTCTTCCTCTGAGATTGAAAAGCTTAGATTCATGGAGTCTCATCTATGCATCTCTAGACCTTTGACTATTTCATCAAGACTTCTTTGTCACGGTCTAATGTTTCTCTTCTAGGTATTAAATATTTTCCTCATTTTCCTTGATTTAATATCTTAGCTTCTTGTTTTTTTCTCAACATACTTTAATTCAGTTTGGAACACACTCTAATTTAATCTCAAGCCATATCCCCTTATTCTTCCTCAAATTAACTACAAGATTCAAATATAAATTCACCCAACAGTGTAGTGCCATCACTTGTATACCTCAAGGAATCCTTGGTCATAAACAAGACCTCATCACAACAATCACCATTCTCAAATGAGTCAAAATCATTTAAAGACATACCACTATCATTAATTGCTTTAGATTGAACAAGTTTCCTTTTGAGTAGAAAATATTCTTGAAATTATCTTCATCATACCTCTTGAAACTCTTTTTATTTTTATCAAACATGT
This sequence comes from Taxus chinensis, assembly GCA_019776745.2. Lineage (NCBI taxonomy): Eukaryota > Viridiplantae > Streptophyta > Pinopsida > Cupressales > Taxaceae > Taxus > Taxus chinensis. The sequence continues at coordinate 619,247,572 of CM034149.1, read as the reverse complement.
TATCTTCTTGTTATGTACTTCTTCATCACTCTCATTATCCTCATCTTGTTCTTATAAAGGACATTTTTTAGAAAAATGACCTATTTTACCATACTTAAAGCATTTGAAAGGAAGCTTCTCTTTATACTTACTTGATCCAACCTTTAGTCTTTAAGAAATCATTGAAAATATGTTCATCATTTGATCATAATTCAGGGGCACCACCATCATTCAATTTCTTCATATTTTACCTTCCTATCAACCTTGAAATTAATCTCATTCTTGACTAGTTTAGAACAGTAACCCTCATCTCATAAGTAGTAAAGGTTCCATGCAATTCATCCATTGTCAAAAGATTCAAATCCTTGGCCTCCTTCAATGGTAGACACTTTAGAGTCAAATTTAGGAGTTAGAGACCTTAATACCTTTTGTACCATAACCTCTTCCTTCAATTCTTCACCTTGAACCTTTCATGGTTTTGACAACTTATCAACTAAGAAAATATGTAGCAATTGGACCCTTCATCACTCATATTTAACCCTTAAAATTAATTTATGAAAGTTTGGAGCTTAACTATTCTTACCTTGGAATCTCCTTCATAAAGGACCTGAATTTTCTCCCACATTTACTTTTGTTGATGCGCAATGCATAACCTTCACAAGTTCAGGTTCAACTAGGCCACACATGATTTACATTCATAGCCTTGGAATTATTTACTATTTGTCTTCTTGTCTGTAGCAGTTATTAGGGGATTTACATGAGTATGTATAAACATCCAACACATATTCCCAAATGTTCAATACCCTAAGTACAATGATGTGACTCTTCATACTTAGACTCAAAAAAGGATAGTTTATCCCATCAAACAAGGGAGCCTTGCTGGAAGAAGTTCTAATTTATTGACTCACTCGTTGTTTGTGATTTAAAATATATGCTTTTCAAGTGATTAAAATTATCCAGAAGTACATGATCTTATAACTATTTTTTGGAAGCACAATGGAATGAAAATGGGGGTGAATCAGTCCTTCAAAACCCTTAAACAATTAATATTAACTTATCATACACCATTTAACATTCAACCATGCATTAATGTGATCTTAACAATATGCAAAAACCATCCACAAGATCATAACCATGAAAGAGTACACAAGAACACAAGATATAAGTGGGAAACCCTCAAGGGGAAGAAAAACCCACTAAATTTTTTTATTATATTACTCAAACCAAAATACCTACATGAATATGACTCATCACACAAGATTTATTTAGTCTGAGGCACAAAACCCATAGAGCACTAAAACCCTTGTTGATATTACTCACAAAAAAGGATTGCATGTGAATATTAATCATCACATAATTTTTTTTATTAATACCACTGAAGATATGCTTCCAACACACACAGTTGATAGTGATCACAAGATTCAGCTCATACACCTTCAAACCTCTTCAAATACACCTTCTCTTAACTCTCAAACTTGATCTTTCATGGACTGATTTGGACACAAACCCTTACACACAAGTTCCTCAAAAATCTTCTATAATTCACACACTACTCTTAGATCTATCTTGATTCCCTTAAACCACTTTCACTCTCTCACCTATCTCACACTTTTTCCCTCTCTCACAACTAGTTCAAAAATGAACCATCATGCACTTTTATACTTGAATCATGATTAAAAACACTATAACTCATATAAACCCATTTATAACAGTATAACTCAAAAACATAATAAAAGCTCATATAAATCAGCATGAAAGACCCACTAATGGTTGGCATTGCATTAAGATAACTAACAAGCCCAATTAGGCTCTAAATCCAAATCTCCTTCACTAATCATCCAAGGACCTCCAAACACTTCACAAATATTTTTCATATATCAAAAGGCTTAAAAAATGTCAAACATACCATTAAAACATTATTCATGACCAAATCAAAACCTTTTCACCATTCATTTTCTTCATATCACTACCAAGTAGGATTGTTTCCTACTCAAAACAGGCACTTCCAGGAACCATTCTTCAACAATGAAGCTCAAGATCACACTAGAGAACATAAAATATGAAATGTAACAACTCATGAGAAATATAATTGAATTTTATAACACATCCATGAATTTATACCTCATGAAACATCCAAAAAATTAAATGAAGCCACTTTTCCTCTTCAGTAAACTTAACTACCCATGAAGTAGTTTTGGAAACTCAAATGGTTTTCACCATTTTTGACCCTTTAAATACCTCTAAATGAATTAAATAGGAACAAAAATTCATCCCTTTTTAGTCTCAAATGGATATCCATCATCATCTAAGCCAAAACATTGGTCTTCTACTTCAATATTTTCACCTAAACCCTAATGTATTGAACCAGCCAAACTCGGTCAACTTGTGACCTTAACCATGCCTCCTCATCACACTTTCAGAGATTCACAAAAATATAAAACATGTCATATGAGATGTCAAAAACACCTCCAAGGACATTAGAATTCATCAAAAATCCCAAAATTTCTCAATCACTTTCCATTTACCAAGACTGTTAAAACTTCCCTTTTGGCCCAAAAACTAGTCTACCCTCTTTTGACCTACGAAATTCATCAAATCACCTCACCAAGATCTGAAATGACTTCAAACATGTAATATAGATCCCATATATCTTAGAACGCCAATTTAGACTTAGTTCATGTTGAACCCTAGTACATTGGTGTTTTCATTGATGTCAAGAGGCATTTATGGATAAGGAAAGAGTGGTGAAGTGAGACTCAGTAAGGGGCATGAAGGTTGATTTGTAGTTCCCCTATCAGGTTCATTGAGAATTCAGGATGGTTTCAGGGTGTTGCAAGCTTGTTCAATGAGGTAGGATACCATTGGACATATGGGTATGATTGGTAAGCTTGGCACAAGTGTTCTACAGGTCATACATGATGATTCTAACATGTACAAGAGCTTTTGGAATGAGTAACATTTTAAATTTTGGGAGTCACAATTGTAACGGGCTCATTTAAGCCTAGTTCTAGAGCCTAATGAGGTGTAAGAGATAAATGTAGGTCATGAAAAGACCAATTAATCATGGGATGAGCCTAGGAACATTGAATAGGGCATGTATGAGCAATCAAAAGGCTTATTTTAGCTCCTGGACGAAAAATTCAAATGTTCACAAAAAATACCTTTGAGGACTGATAGTTAATGATAAGGTAAATGAGATTATTATAAGATTTACATGAAAATTTAAGCAAAATAAACCTATGAAGTGTGTATAGGGGTGTCTTTTAGTGCTTCATGTCAAGTTCTGAAGAATTTTGTGGAAGTTATGTAAGTTTTTCTACAACTGGCTTCTTAAGGAATGCAAATTGATCACCTTATCTTCTTAGAATCCACGAAACATTATGGATCCTCCTTCAGATAAATCATATAAGGAATTTTTGAATATCATTCTAATACTGAGCCTTTGCAAAATGTTTGAGGGTCAAAGGTGCAAGAATAAAAATTTTCTCATCAAGTTTCCAACCTTGTTCTTCTCTCTCCCAGACATCCTCTTGAATAGATGAAAGTAAAAAAAAATTGTTAGTCTAAAAAATCTCATGTTTTATCTATTTCAAATATTTTCATGGTTGATTAATGATGCCTCTGATTAATTTATGTCATCAATGTTTTATCAAGCTTATCAGGTTCAGTACAAGGTCTACTCAATGTATGAAAGTTGGTGTCTTATAGGTGTAATGTGGGAAGAATCATTCATGTAGTTTTGTTTAAATCAAATGTTGAACTTGCAAAAATCGTTTAACACTCTCCAATAGTCTTTGGTGAATGATCAATATTCAATTTTGTGTTAGATAAGCAATGTGAAGCCAAAATTCCTTCTTTGACTTTAAATTGTTTCCTATGCCAACTCATGAAGTGTGTTCTTTGAGTTGCAAAATGTGATTTCACCTAATAAGCTCATTATTTTCATAGAAATGTATTTTTTAAAGGGCCTTTATATTACAAGACATGCTTTCAAGGTGTTGGAGTTGTGTAGAAGGTTGAGTTGAAGTTTTTGATTCCCATTTGTAGACATGGTGTTAACTGTTTAAGAATAGTTTGACAAGTGTAAAGGTAAAATCTTAGACTATGGGAATAAGTGTGATGCTTAATCATGTTTTTAAGACTCTCCATGACTCCTCTAAAACCATTAAATACATCAAGTTGGACTTAAAGCAACTTTTCACTTTCCAAGAAAAGCACTATCACTATTTTACTATATTGTACACTATTTCCTTGACTGATGGGAGTGATTTTGGATGTTGCAAGGTGAAGAAAAGACTAGATAATATGATTGATGCTTACACAAGTTTCCTAGGAAGTGGAATTTTTGAAAAAAATCAACCTATTACCAATAAAGTCTTTTTTGAGCCCTCTCAAGCCTACAAAGGTGAAGAAACCCTCAAGGTAGGGTTTAGGCAAGTAAAATCTTTGAATCTCAAACATGAACTAGTGAAATTGCTCAAAATTTTAAACATATCTTTGTTTGGTACACATATAAATTATTTTTTAATTCTTATGTCAAATCATCATGCTTTCCTTGAGTTGTTCATGACAGTCTTTAGGTGACAGTTCGTTGGGTTTTGTAAACAGTGCAGGTAAGGAAATTTCATGTTCCTTTTTATTCTTGATGACCTAAAACCTTGTGCAAATCTTCATTGTGATAAAATTTGAATAAATATACTCCTGGTGTGCCTTTAACAAGCTTGTAACTCATTAAATATTTAGAATATTTCATTGTTCTTCAAACCTATAACATATATTCTTGCAATCTTTGAGTCATGGCTTGAGTTCAAATGGAATTTTTTGAAAGAAAAGAAGGAATTATGGAATATTTATAACATGCACCTCATAATTAAATCCATATTTCATTTGTAGACACATGTAGTTTGATCAATGCACTATTATTCCTAATATCACACCCCCTATTTTTCCCTTTGCAAACTGACGGCACACCGCTAGTTAGACCTTATTTAACTCCCTTCTCACGACATATTTTTGGTCTTATTTCCTCTTATAAATCACTTAAAAAGGTTTTCAAAGCTTTGTTCTGACCATATTAGCTTCTTATTCCTTTCTATTTTGCTTCTTTTAGCTCGCTGGAATATCAACCCACTTCATTGGATTGATTGAGCCTTTTAGAAACCCTTCCAAAACCCTAATTACTCTCTAAACAAGATTAATTAGTCTAACCTAGGTTAATTACCCTAAACATAGTCAAAACACACTTTGACTTGCAAAAAGTGCTTTTTGGACTTTAGCATTTGTCCCACATGCCCCCAAATCTCCCATTTTCCCAAATGGAAAACTATAAATAGGGTTAGACCCCCTCCCTCATTTTCTAAGAATTCTCTCTTGTTCCTAACATAGATTATAGTATTTTGTTTAGGCTTTAGATTGTATTTTTTTTTCTTCCATTGAACTAGTAGCATTTGATTTTGTATTTTATAACACCAATATGGAGTAAAAGGGAAGATTCATTGGCCGTGAAGCCATTAATTAGGAGATCTCTTTCTCTTTAACACATAACTGAATGCTTATATCCTCTTAGGTTCATTATTTTAAGCTTTCAAAGAATAGAGGTTAGCTTCATTTTCTTAGTTTTCTTGTTTAATTCAAATTAATGTATGCAAAGAAGAAAACCTTTCTTCATTTCTTATCAGATGGTCCATTGATCAGTTTGCTAAAATCCTTTGGGGTTTCTTTAGAGATTATTACCCCAAATCCATGGCTTTTGTAATTCTTCATTGAACACATTTGGCACGCCCGGTGGGACACTTATGTCCATCCTCCATTAATGGAGGTCTTTTGAGTTCTTCAAAGTTCATTTTCAAGTTTTTGGGTCCAATCACTTGTTATTTCCTCATTTCTATTTCTAACAGTAGATAAATGACCTTGATTTACATATATTTTATGGGTTTGATATAGAAATAGGACACTTTGACCAACAACTAACCTGTTTGCTCTTGAAAATTTTAAAATCCATGATTTTTGTAGGTTTTTCACAGGGTGCGCGTAGTTGTTAACAAGGGGCGTGTACACGTTGAAACCCCAACATATCTGTCAGAATAGGCATGTACCTATCTAGAATTCCTTATCGTTTGTAAATTTTACCTCTACAAGGATGCGCACGCGTCTCCATCATCTAGGCCATGTATCCACTTCTTTGGCCACATATATGTTAATGGCTTGACTGTGTGAAAATCTACAAAATTTTGTCTACAGGGATGCGCACGTGTCTCTGTCATCTAGGCTGTGTATCCACCTCTCTGGCCGTGTATGCGTAAAATGGTTTGACTGTGTGAAAATTTGAAAATTGTTCGTTTTATGCTTGGGTGCGTACACATCGTAACCTAAGCGTCCACATTAATATGCAAATGTCTATGTTTTAATATCCGGGGTTTCATTCACTTTTGTCTACAAGCATATCCATTGAGTTGGGCGCATACCCATCGATTGGGGAGCACTGGTGTCAGTTTGGGCACACAAGTGTTTGTGTAAAGGTTGAAATTTTTTTATAATCTGCAAAATCTTTTTTTTTCACATCTTTTCTATAAATTTCTAGGACTAAAAAGTTAAAAATAGAGTTTTTCTTTGGTCTTTCGGCATAGTTAAGTGTTTTCTATTTTTAGCTTAAAACTAATTTTGTAAAAGTATGTATGCTCTCTCCTCACGCCTTGAAAAGTGATCTTAGAGATCAGAAATACTTATATAAAGGCTTGTATCAAACATTCAAAAACACTTATTTTATGAAGGATAAAGTAAAATTTCATGTCATTTTAGTAGGACTTGTTCACATTGTGTATGCTCTTCCTTTGTGCCTTTTAGAAATCTTAGGAATCAAAAGCAAAGTGTAAAGTTCTCTTTCTTGACACCAATCTATGAACTGGAAAATTACTAAAAATTGTTGTCTACAAGACCCAACGGTTGCAGAAGAAAGTCATCCAAAACACAAAACTTCTAATATACATATTTCATGTAGGTTACCAAATGTTGTGCTAATTAAAACCACATTAAAATTTAAGCAAGATAAAAAAACACACCATATTTAGAACATTGTATTGTAGGTTTTAGAAAAGGGTACGTCCCTATTTTCTCAACTGGAACATAACCCCTTTGGAATAACACCTTAAGATATAACAATGGGGGTGGTTCCAGGAACCCTAAAGTAATCCACCACTGAGTAACCTTATGGATGAAATAGGAATCACTCCGCTTACCCACTTGACTAGTATGCCTTTTGAGTTAGAGTTACCAATTTTCTGTATGGTGACCCCAGGGAGAGCACACGTGGATGCACTAGTTTCCCTTTGTGCTCGAAGGGGGTAAAGTAAATTCAAGATACTCCCAAGATAGGTAAGGGACTATTTGGGTAAATCACGCTCGGTTAAGATAGCTTTGTAACACCTAGTTGAGAGAACTTATTAAGGACACCATTCTATCTTGGAGCCCACTTTACTAGTCCATTGTTGTGTCAAGCCATCATGAAGTGACAACTCATCTAGAGTTTGAACCTTGTTTTTTGAACAAGAAAAATAACCCTTATGAGTTTGATCTAAGTTTCTTTCATCATGAGACTAAACTACATCCCACTTTCACTTAGTTTTGTTCTTATCTTCAGACGAGGTGAAACTCTGCCCAAGTGGCACTTGGTTTGTTTTTATCTTTTTTGATCTATACCCTTGCATTCTCACCACCCACATTTTTCAGGGTGAGGAACGTGCATACCTTGTGCATTTTTATCAAAGATAGTGCTTACAACTTTTTTGTCCATTTATGCCCATCCATGTTTGTGTCTGGGTTGTTAAACATCTAAAGTGTGCATGTACGCTTTTTGTATCTTCGATAAAAGTCCTTCCATCTTGATTTCAAGATCATCTTCACCACTGTGAGTTTAGTTCATCCTTTGTCTCTTCTTGAGTTGATAGTTTTGTTTGCATCCCAGGAACATAATCTTGGTACTTACATTATGTTCTCATTTTTGTGAGAAGATAGTATAAGTCCCTTTATTACGTGGTTACACTACTCGCATGATTTTGAAACTCCTTGTTATACTTATCACTTGGTTTCAGTTTCGAGCGTCATCTAAGTCTTCTTGAAAAGTGTCGATAATGCCTTATTTATATCGTAATAAAGTTGTCATGGTACTAACACCTTACTTGCTTGGTTAATGTATCATGGTGACGTTATTACGCTATATCTATTTGTGACTTCCATTTTTCAAAAGTTTTAGATTTCATCGGGATTCAAACTAGTCTTAGATATATCTTGTCAAGGGACTGTGTCAACGTCACGTTCGTACTTAGGCCTTGTTAGAATTCTAATTTGACCTACATATTAGTACGGTATTATCACTATCTATTTTTAAAGCTTAGGCTTGGTAACAACAAATTGGGTGATCATTACATTTAGGTGTGCATATGAGTGTTCCTTGATAAAGATGACTACATGACACTACATCTAGGATACATTGTGGTATAGTTCAAACATCACCTTGACATACACTAAGGGTCATGCTAGCTACACACAAACGTCTTCTAGTGATGCCTAAAATCATAAAAATGGCAACCAAATCAAATGAGCATGATATCGGAGAAAACCCTTTCGAAACTTTCCCATTTAGTGGAAAAAATTTAGCACCTCTCTTTTCTTAATTCAAAGATACAGAGGCATTAATTGATCATATTGGAGAAGATTCAAACTCTTCTAGGGAACAATAGAGGTTAGAATTAAATAGATTTGATGAACTCATATATTATAATAAAGATTAAGTACTCGCAAGAGTCTTAGCATTAGGAGCTAAACTTCCGCATGAGCGCGAAGAAGAAAAAAATTTCATTAACCCTAACTTAGGAGAGTGAACATTCATCTTAGACATAGATAACCCTTTTGATGTGGGATACGCTTCCACTTCAGGGCAACATAAGGTCGTTATCGAAGAAGAACCATCATAGAAACCTCACTATAAAGCTTCAAGTAAAGTGAAAATTGATTGTAAAGCTTCCCCTCCTCTGAAATTTTATGAAGAAGAGGACCCCCTTGTTCAGGAGGAGATCCTCCAAAAATAGATCTTGAAGTTGAGCCAGAAACTAGCAAACCTAGGCTCTTCAAGAATAAACATATACAAAGAAAAAGACAAAAATAAACTTAGCGAGTTTCAATTTGATCCATACACAAATTATACCTTTAAAGAGACTTAGGTACAAATACTGATGTCACCTACTAAGGAGAAACTCATTCAGAAAGAGTTACAATCTATGAAAGATACGCTTACTACATTACAATAGGGAAATGTAGGCCAAAATAGGACATATTCATATGAAGAACTATGCCCTTACCCCTTTGATAAGGACATGTTACAACATCCTTTCCCAAAACACTTTAATGTTCCCAAGTTTGATAAGTATAAGTGCAAAAGTGATCCTCAAGATCATATAAAAGACTTTTACATGGCTTGCCAAGAGGTCGCATATAGCGATAATTTCTTAATACGACTTTTTCCTCGTAGCCTAGGAGCCATGGGATTGGAATGGTTCTATAGCATACCCAAAGGCTCCATTACCACGTGGCCCACATTAGTGGAGAAATTTGTAAGGCATTACTCCTATAATATGGAAAGCACCATCACAATGAACGATCTATGCAATACAAAACAAAAATCCAAAGAGACATTTGTAGGATTTTTACAACGATGGCATGGGTTAGCTAGTCATTTTACTTGTGCATTACTATAAAAATAGTTAGTGAGCATATTTGTTCCTAACTTAAACCCTGAAATAGCCTTTCACTTATAAATGCATTGTGGCTCTAACTTCAAAGAAGTCATAGAGAAAGTCAGTCAAATTGAGAAAGCCCTCATTGCAAAAGGAATTCTTAAGTTTGTAGTTAAAAACAACATGAATCCAAATCCACTGAAAAACCTAAATTCTTCAATAAAAATAAAAATGTTGTTGGTGACGGCATTACAGACTCCAAGAGAGTCCAATCTATATACATAGGACCACTTTTAAAGCTTTCACAAGGACCTCATACCAAAGCGCATACAAAACATACATTTACATACTTAACGGAGTCCTTATCTACCATCCTAAAACAATTAGATGATGCAAAATGTTGGAATATCCAACTACAATGGTACCATACCCAGAGGATGCTCCAAAACCGGTTTGGTTCAAAGATCATAAATCTTGTGACTTCCACCGTGTTAAAGGACACAAAACGGATAGGTGTTTAAGACTATGCCATTATATACAAGACCTCATTAAGGAAGGAAATATTGATGTGGATTCTCCTCCTGAGTCTGGGAAAGGCCCAAATGAAAAAAGGGTATTTACAAGGAACCTTTTCCTAACCATGCAAATAAAAAAAAAAGGAAACCAGATCAAGGGCAAACCTCCAACAACTATAGGACTACTACCTATGTTTACCCTACAAATGATAATCCTTATGATTCCCTCATTGGATGTATTAGCTCATCTAATGAACAGATTAACACCATCCAGATTTTAGAAAAGATTTGTGCAGTAGGGACAAGACATGCCCGCTTGCTCATACCAAATCTTATGCCTATCCCTCAGGAAGGTCAGTATAATTTAATGGAGCAGTTAGAGAAAGCTTCTGCTAGGATATCTATTCTTAATCTCCTTAAAATATCTAATGCCCATAAGAACATATTGTACAATACTTTACAAAATTTAGGGGTTTCCATAGATATAGACCCCACAGAACTTCAAGCCATGATTGAGCACCTAGACTCCAACGACCATATTAATTTTTATCGTATTGTAATCCTACATAAAAACCCAAAACATAACTTACCCTTCTATCTTGAAGTGGTGGTTACTCGTCACAAAATCAAGAGAGTACTTGTAGACGGTGGATCTAGTCTAAATATTTGCACTTTGAATCTGGTTAAGCAGCTTGACTATTTAGAAACAGAGCTAGGAGCTAAGACTATCACAATCATGGCATATGACAATGAAGAAATAGAATCAGCATGGACTATAGTGGTTCCCATGGAGGTAGGCCCAACGTGTCACGACACAACGTTCCATGTCCTTGACTTGGATCTTCCATACAACATGCTCCTGGGGCGCCCATGGATCAATTCCATGCAAGTTGTTCCATCAAATTTCCATCATTGCATCAAGTTATGCCATGAAGATCAGGTTGTTACCATTCTGGGTGACCCAGAACCATTCACACATTATAGGGCATTACACAATTTTCCTCATGCAGCTTATGAGTGTCCTTCTGCGGATGTATTCATCCCCCTACAGACAGAAGCTATGAAAAAATGGGTAGATTCAGAGTTCCTTGTGCCTTACAATCAAGAATTTCCTTCATTGCTCAACCCATTCACTTCATGTGAGGAAACATCAGAAAAATATGGCCCAGATAAGCCATTCACTCTTGAACAAGCTCTATTGATATTAGACTTATCAGTATCTCCCAGAACAAGGGGTAAGCATTATTTTCAATTCAAGAGTACTCGCGAGCAATGTCCTAAACCGTTGGAAAAATTTGTCCATAGTGGTCTCCTATATGAGGAGAAAATGTTAGAAGATCCTACCAGCAGAGTGCCAGAAGGCACCATGGCTTCATACAATCAAGTACCTCAGTACATCAAAGGTCCACGCATGATGTTTGTCATGGGCTATAGCGGGTTTGGATGTGGCATTAATGCACAAGGCCGGTTAGAGCCTATTCCCATCCCTCGTTTTAAGTCAGATAAACATGGCCTTGGAATAAGGCCTCATAACGCTCTAGCCTCTAAGAGCGATGCCACCATCTTCTAAACGTGAGGACGTTTCATCTCATTCTGATAGTGGCGCAGATTCCCAATGTAGCCTCTACGAGGATCTTGCCTCCACGAACCTATTCCCAAATTCGTCGGTCCTTACCTTATTTGAATTCATCCCCTTAGACAAATTTCAAGTAGCCCTTGTATATCCTGAACTTATAAATTGGGATCCACAACTTCACGTGCCCCTAGATTTCTTTGAAAATGATGAGGCAATTGTAGAGTTCATGGAACTCAGGGATTTTATCCCAGCTAGAGACCACAAGAAAGGATTTAATATTCAACTAGACACCTGTGTTTAATTTGGGAAAGAAGTAGAGATGTGTGGAAAATTGAACAGGAAGGCTGTAAATAAAGGTACAACCACTTTGAGAAACCTAGAAAAAAAGATAAATTCAAATCTCATAGTGACAAACTCTTTGATAAAATCATAAACAAACAGAATGAAGATTCTAAAGATGAAGTGATTTATCCATTTAAAGATGATCATGAACTAAGAGGTCGATCTTACTCTTCCCCCTTATCCTACATGAATGGAAGATGCTTCTAAAATGCTTTTTGAGGAAACAATCAACGTCAACATTGGCTCAGAGGAGCAACCTAGAATAATAAATTTGGGAGCTTCACTTTCAACTCAGGAACAAAAGATCTTTGTAGAGCTCTTAAAAGAATATGCAGACATATTCACATGGACATATACAGATATGCCTAGTTTGGACCCGGAGCTATCGTGCACAACTTCATCATGCACCCAGATGCCAAACCTAAGAAGAAAAAGTTGATAATGATGAATCCTAAGGTGGCACTCCTTGTCAAATAAGAATTGAAAAATTTGTTTGCTACTGATTTTATTAAACCTATTGAATATTTAGAATGGATCTCTAACACAGTCCCAGTACAAAAAAATCCTGTTGGCATAAGAATCTACACTGATTTCCGTGACATTACCAAGGCGTGCCCAAAGAATGATTTTCCCCTACCTAACATTGACATGGTAGTTGATTCCACAGCTGGTTATAAAATGTTTTCCTTAATGGATGGATTTTCAGGTTATAACCAGATACGAATTACAAAAGAAGATCAGCATAAAACACCATTCATCACCCCTTGGGGAACATTTTGCTACAAAGTCATGCCCTTCGGGCTCGAATTTTGGGGCTACTTATCAGCGGACCATGACAATTATATTCCATGATATGATAAGTGACATCATGGAAGACTATGTTGATGACACCCTAGAAAAATCCAAGAGTAGAAGAGAACACCCTGGAGTATTAAGGTATATTTTTCAGCATCTACGAGACTATAAGGTTTGCTTGAACCCTAAGAAATGTGTCTTCAATGGCTTATCAGGAAAACTCCAAGGGTTCATTGTTTCACAAAGAGGGATTGAAGTGGACCTTGCAAATGTTATAGCTATCATAGAATTGCCACCACCTACCACTCTCAAGCAACTAATGAGTCTACAAGGGAAAATTCAAGAAATCCATCGCTTTATTTCACAACTTGTGGATAAGTGCCACCCCTTTACCCATTTTCTCAAAAAAGATAGCACATTCAATTGCAGACCTAACTGTCAAAATGCCTTTTCATTAATCAAACAGTACTTGGCCAGCCCATTTGTACTCATGCCACCTACCCCAGGTGAACCTCTCCTCTTATACATTTTGGCTACCCAATTTTCTATTGGTGCATTACTTGCCCAATACAACTTAGACCATAAAGAGAGAGTAGTTTACTATCTCAGCCGCACCTTGATCGCGTACGAGTTGAATTAACCCCAAATAGAAAAGGCCTGCTTAGTGGTTGTCTTCACATTCCAAAAACTTCGCCATTATCTCCTGAACAATAAAACCAAACTCATATCCAAAGTTGACCCTCTCAAGTACCTTTTATCCAAACCTAGCCTCATAGGACAAATGGATAATTGGATCATTCTCTTGAGTGAATTTGATATTGAGTTTGTGTTATCCAAAATTCACCCCCCTAGGGTAAATTTTGATAACATACATTAGAAGATTCAAATCCCAAGCAAATTGATTGATTTAGAGTAAAATTAGGTTTCTAGGGTCCCTTCAGGTATTTTTTCTAACTCCCCTGGCCGAAGAAACAGGGAGCAATCTCGGAGGAAATGCAAAAAAGTAGCAGAAAGGCAAATAGGTTGATCTAGGAAAGAGTGAAAATTGGCTAAGTCCTGCTCAAGGTAGCATTTGGGACAAGGGGGACAAATGGAAGCGGATCGGCCGAAAAGCCTCTAGGCGGCCCAAATTGCATTTGGGACAATCGGGCCAGAAGTACGCGGCGGACGCGAAAAGCCGATAAGGCCGAAAGAGGAAGAAAAATTGGCTAAGTGTTGCTCGGGACGTTTGGGACAAAAGGCCCGAACCGGCCGGTTCGGCCGAAATGAACACAGGCAGTCCAAAAGAAAATGGGACAAATGGGACGAAAGTACACGGCGGGCGTGAAATGCCGGTTCGACCGAGAGAAAATCGACTAACTGCTGAGAGGGACAGTTCGGGACAATTGGGCCAAAAAGGCGCGAACCGGCTGAACCGGCCGAAATCAGTCAAGTCAGTCCGAAGCAAAGTGGGACAAGCGGGCCAAAAATGCCCGAACCGGCCGAATCGGCCGAAATGAGCACAAAGGGCCCAAAATCAAATGGGACATCCGGGACAAATGGAGGCGAAGTACGCGAAAAAGCCGGTAGGGCCGAGAACCAATGAAATAGCGCCACGTGTCCAGTTAAGGGCCCCACAAGCGAATTTCAAAATGAAATCCCATGAAAGATGGAGGGGAGAGAATTGCTCATCCAATCAGCACGTGCCACGTGTCGTCCAGGTGGCAGAGCACGGGAAAGGATTTCAAAACACGTTTTCGCTTGTTTTGTGCCCTAGATCTTCAGAACGCCATAACTTTTGATCCAGAGCTCAGATTTGCACGTTCTTTACATCAACGGAAAGCTGGTGAAATTATCTACACGATTCTGGGGTCAATATTGCGTTTTGGAGCATTTTGGAGGGAGAAAAATCAAGAAACGGCTCTGACGCGTATTCATGGCCGGAAATGACATTCCAGCAACCAGAGTTAATGCAGAATGGGTCGCATTCTCCTGCAATCCGGTCAAAATGACAGGGTATGGGTTTGTAAGGTCCTCCATGCTGTTTTAATACACCTGTAGTCAAGAAAGAATGGGCTCCCATGCCTTTGTACGTCTCCTGTTCCCTGGGTTCGACCCTTGCATTTTTAAAAGCCAGTTTTGGGCTCATTTTAAAAGGGAGGAACATTTTTGGGCATAGCAGACTTCTTCTTTCACCTTCTTCAAGGGATTGATGAAGTATCAGACCTCTCCAAGGATTGTAATAGTTTTCTTTACCTCTTTGAGGGTGTAATGCGTATTTTGATATTAAATTGATGATGCAAGCTCTGTGAATGGGTTTCAATCCTCTGTTTGTATTATTTGCTTGATTTCAGATGCTAAATTATACATTATCAGTCTGTGTATGTTTTTATGTTGTGAACCTTGGTCTGTGTCTATTTGCATGACTAATATGTTTCACCACTCCTTTTGGTGCATCACCATCTTTAGTTAGTTTCAATTTTTTGCACTTCTACCCCTGTCTCCTTGCAAGTTAGAATAGGATTAGGATCTAAACCTCTGTAGTTTTGCAAAATATAGATCTAAATCAGAGGAGTTTGAGGAACTAGCCTCTAATCTGGAGATTCCTCTCTCAGTTTCTAAGTCCCACACTTGGAGTGAGGTTTCCATGTTGTGCAATTACACTGGATGCAAGAGTGATCAACCTAGAAATCTGATCAGCGTCCAGGGGTGTTGTAATTTTGCACTAACAGTTTTGGCACGCCCGGTGGGACCAGAGGTCTCAATTTTATTGCAGAAAAGTTGATGTGCATCTGCTGCAAGTTTCTTGCTTGAAAAGAGCTATTATTTGCATATCTGGTGACTCCAAGGGGAAGAATCAATAGAATTTCAGCAGTCAGGCCTGAAATCTTATGAGAAGAATCACAAGGTCAAGGGTTGGAGAAGAAGAAGTGCTGTTTGAATACCTGCAATTATCTCCAAGAAGAAGGCAAAGAGGAAGAAGGATTCGAAGGTCTCCATCTCCACCAAACATAACTCTTTCAACTCCTCCACCTGAGCGGCCTTTCTTTCAGTATACAAGGGTTTTAAGACCAATCAGAATGGCGCAACCAGTGAACCCCTATGTCAACTTCACAGGCAGCAGCCCACTTGCTCTCAATGCACAAAATCCAATCCTAGTTGTAGCACTGAAGAACATTCCATACTTTACTGGGGAAAATCAGACCACTCCTGGTGATCATGCCAAGGACATTGCTAACATTTGTACAATCCATGAGATTAATGAGATGCAAGTAGTTGTCAAATTGTTGGCGTCTTCATTCAAGGGAAAAGCATTGTAATGGTTTAGGAGCCTTGAAGCTGGCTCTATCACAAACTGGAATCAGCTGTGTATTGCACTTCACAATCAATTTGGAGAGAAGGGAGACAACTTGTCTCTTTTGGAGCAGCTAACAACCATCAAGAGAGCTTCCAATGAGCAGCTAACTAACTTCAACTTCAGATTTCAAAGGTCTTGGGATAGAATTCTAGTGGCAGTCAGGCCAACAGCAGAAGGTGCTTTTCTATATTACCTTAAAGCTTTAAATTCTGATATTTCTGTGTTGATTCAATCTATGGGAGGCACAACTATCCCTGTTGCTTATAGTATTGCCATTAGAGCTGAAAATTGTCTGATTCAAGCCAGCAAGCTAGCTCCTAGGCCTCCAATGCCATTATATCCAAGTTTAGAGAGCCCAAGTACTAGTCAAGTACCTGTCTTAGCTCCTATTCCCACTCCTAGGAATCAGAGTTCAAATGAAGCTTCCACTTCATCTCCAAGTGCCCCAAATGAGCTTCAAGAACTCATGAAGCAACTACAAAATTTAGGTAATGAGCTGGTTACACTTAAGAGACAGCAAACTCAAGGTTTTAGACCTTCGTATCAGCCTCAAGCTCAACCTAATAGGCAGCCATATCAGCCTCAAAGGCCACCCAATCCAGCTGCAAATATGAATCAAACAAGGCCTCCTGCCAATAAACCATTCCAGCCCTATAATCCAAATGCCATATCTGCCTCTAAGGCATTAGTACCAACACAAAACAACACTGCCCAGGAGTGTGATTGGTGTTTTCCATGTAATGAGCCTCATAATCAATCCATGTGCTTTAATGGTGCTTTGACCCAAGCTTTAATGGTAACAAGTGCTGGTGTGGAGGGTGAGAGTAGTCAAGAAAACAGCCAACAACAAGAAACATTCCAACAGCAACCTGCCCCAAATGACACCACATTGGTAAATTGGCAAGCAGAGGATTTCTGTGGCATGAATCAGGCAGTTTCTCAAGGTATTGCTGCCAACACAAGGTCAAAAAGGAGAAATTTGGGTGAATAACAGCCGTTAGCCCCAGCTAATCCACAACCTTCCACAGCTCCACAAATGATTGGCAAGCAAAACCCAATTTCAAATGCATAAGGGTAGTCAAGAACAGCCCCTAAGCCAACTCAAATGCCAGCTGTTGCTGCCCACATACAAGGAGAAAATGTGCAGACCAAGGGACAGCAGAGAGATCCTTCATCACCATTCAGTATCATTGATCAGATGTAGAAGACAAACGTCAATATATCTATGTGGGAATCGCTATCCATCCCAGGCCAAAGAAATCTGCTGCAAGCTTCCATAAAGGATTGGTCAACTTCGAATCAGCAAGTCCAAATGCAGGAGAAGGTACTCACAAATGCTGCCCACCCTCAAGGAAATCATGGAGCACAACAAGGTAGAATGCTGAAGCCTCCCCCTTTCTATGTTTCGTTAATCATTGGAAATCAGCTAGTGCATAATTACATGATAGATTCCGGGGCAAGTAACTCAGTTATGCCTAAACAGATAGCTGATCAGTTAGGGCTCCAGTATGAAATAACATCTAAGGGAGTAGTGCAGCTGGATGGGACAGCAATAGCAACAGTTGGAGTGATTAGAAATTTGAGTCTTACCTTGCATGCATGTCCAAATGTTGTTGTCTTACAAGATATATCAGTCATAGACCTTCCACCACTCTTTGCCCTCTGTTTGTCAAGAGATTTCACTGCCAAAATTGGGGGATATTTGTCCGTTGATTGGTCTCACATGCTATTCAGAATGAGATATGGGACTAAGGCCACAATTAGGTCAGAACCTATTGCAGAATTCCACATTGAGCCCTATACTCCAAGTCATATTAATACCAATTGCTCAGCATTTGATCAAGAAGATCACCTTGGCACTGATGAAGCCAACACTAAGGTTGGAAGCATCCCAGATTTGACTCTTGATGAATGGGCAAACAAGGTACATGCTTTTGATCCTTATCAAGAAGTAGAAGAATCTGAGCTAGGGGTCTATTGCATACACGAAGAAAGTCAACCTGTTCC
Organism: Taxus chinensis; assembly: GCA_019776745.2. Taxonomy (NCBI): domain Eukaryota; kingdom Viridiplantae; phylum Streptophyta; class Pinopsida; order Cupressales; family Taxaceae; genus Taxus; species Taxus chinensis. The sequence goes on along the minus strand of CM034149.1, from coordinate 619,229,293 downwards.
TAGCATCACCAAGCCAAACCACAAGGATGACAATGAAGTATGGCAGCTATTTTTCGATGGATCAAGGAGTAGACAAGGTGCAGGAGGTGGAGCCATGCTTGTTTCACCTCAAGGAATAAAGCATTATTCAGCTTTTAGATTTCAATTTGCATGCTCCAATAACACTACTGAATATGAAGCCTTGGTGCAAGGGATGCATTGGGCAATCAAGAGAAAGATAAAGAACTTGCAATTTTTTGGGGACAGTGAGCTGATTGTAAATCAGGTCAAGGGACAACAAGCTACCAAAAATGATCTACTCAGAGGCTACAAGAACAGGGTGTGGGACCTCATGGAATATTTTGAGGGCTTTGGCATCAAATCCATCCCTAGGAAAGAGAATCAAGCTGCTGACAGGCTTGCAGCAGTAGGGGCAGCCTTTGACATTATAGAAAACATTCAACAAGACAAGGTACAGCCAAACATCCACGTGATTGTGAGGCCTTCAGTACCGGATAACGATGTCAGTTGGCAAGTATTTGAGAATGATCAGCAAATCATCCACTTCTTGCAAGAAGAAGCTAAGTTCTCAGCTAAGAATCAAGAGAAGTTGGAACAGCAATATGGTGACCAGGTGATACAGTTGAGAACTGACAAGCTGCCCAAGGGACTTATCACCTTGGAGTCCATTTTTAATCCCAATGATCAGTTTAGAAAGGAGAAAGCAAACATTCAGGTTAAGAGAGAAGATTCAGTTTCCATCTTGGTAGAAGAGAACAAGCCATTGCAAATTGGAAAGATGACAACTGAACAGGAAAGGTATGAGTTCATACAGCTATGTCAAGAATTTCCTGACGTGTTTGCTTGGAGTTATGAAGATTTGAAAGGGTTCAATCCCAACTTAGCTCAGCATACCATTGAATTGGACCCAAATACTAAGCCTATCAGGTAGAAACAAAGACCAGTCAATCCACACATGGAGCATCTCATGAGGAAAGAACTGGACAAGCTGATTGAGTCAAGAATCATATTCCCAATCAAGCATTCTAGTTGGGTTGCCAACTTAGTTCTAGTCAGAAAGAAGAATGGAGAGATCAGGCTGTGTGTTGACTTTAGAGATTTGAATAGAGCCTCTCTCAAGGACCATTATCCACTCCCTTCCATGGAGCAAATATTGCAGGTCGTAGCTGGTTCAGAAAGGTTTTCACTACTTGATGGTTACTCAGGCTTCAATCAGATTATGGTAAAGGAGGAAGACCATTTCAAGACAGCCTTCACAACCAAATGGGGCACATATACTTACAAGAAGATTCCATTTGGACTATCGAATGCCGGAGCAACATTCCAGCGAGCTATGGATATGGCATTCAAAGGCTTGATCAACAAGATAGTGTTGATATACTTAGATGATATTACTGTCTTCTCAAAGAATGTTGCAGATCATCTCTTTCACCTCAGGTAAGTGTTTCAGAAGTGTAGAGAGTTTGGTGTGTCTTTGAATCCTAAGAAGTGCATCTTTCTTGCACATGAAGGGAAGCTCCTTGGCCATATTGTCTCCAAGGAGGGATTAGCAATTGATCCAGAGAGGGTCGAAGCCATAAGAGCTCTACCATTGCCAAGCCAAAAGAAGGCCCTTCAGAGTTTCCTGGGAAGGATAAACTTTGTTCGGAGGTTTGTCCCAAATTTTGCAGCCCTTGTCAAACCCATCACTAAAATGTTAAGAAAAAGCATGGCTTTCAAATGGACGGCAGAAGGCAAGGAGAATTTTGAAGCAATCAAACAAGCCATCTCCCAAGCACCCACTCTCATCAACCCAGACTTTTCCAAGGATTTCATCCTCTATGCATTTGGAGGTGATGACACTATTTCTACCATTCTGGTACAGCAGAACAAAGATAATGATGAGTAGCCGATTGCCTTCTTTAGCCAGAGCCTAGGTGACTGCGAAATGAGGTACTCTTTTATTGAAAAGCATGTCCTTGCAGTAATCAAAATCTTAAAGAAATTCAAGCATTTAGTCTCAAACAACAAGATACAGTTGCTAGTCTCGCATGTTGGGGTTAAGGATTTCCTCCTCAACAAGGATTTGAATGAAAAAAGGGCAGGTTGGATCACCCGTGTCATGTAGTATGACATTGAGATCAAGATCACCAAGCTGGTAAGAGGCAAAGGTTTGTGTGAGCAGCTTGCTTCCAAACAACCAGACAACCCAGAAGATGAAGAAGACGCTGTCCTGCTATTATAAGATGATCAAAAACAGGAAAATGATGATGTGTCCACTTCCTGTTGGACTCAAAATATGATACATTTCCTACAAACAGGCCTGTGCCCTCCAGAATGGAGCAAAGCGAAGAGAAGATACTTCAGGTTGTAGGTTGTTCCATATACCATCATTGATGGAGTTTTGTTCAAGAAGGACGTGAATGGAGTGCTGCTGAGATGCATTAACACAGGTCAGATTCAAAGGGTGTTGGAAGAATTTCATAATGGACCAGCTGGTGGCCATTTTGCACCAAGAGTGACGGCTCTAAAAATCATGAAGGCTAGTTATTATTGGCCTAAAATCTTCAGTGATTGCTATGCATGGATCAAGAGGTGTAAGAATTGTGCATTCTTCACAGGAAAAGAGAGACTCGCTGCCCTTCCATTGCATCCAATTACAGTGGATCAGCCATTCATGTAGTGGGGTTTGGACTTCATTGAAGTCATCAATCCCAATTCGAGCCAAGGGCACAAATGGATTCTGACAGCCACAGACTACTTCACCAGATGGATAGAAGCAGTGGCACTCAAAGAGGCGAATGAGTCTAGCATCTTGGACTTTTACGAAGGGATAACTACCAGATTTGGTGTACCTACTACAATAGTCTCTGATAATGCATTGGCATTCATCGGATCTAAAGTGACTGAGTGGGCTGTCAAGAACGGGATTTACTTGAGCACTTCATCAAATTATTACCCTCAAGGTAATGGCCAGGCCGAGTCTACAAACAAAAACTTGCTGAGGATCATTAGGAGGACTCTTGATGAGAATCAGAAGGCTTGGCATACCAAACCGAAATCATCCTTATGGGCTGATAGGATAACTCCCAAAAGATCCACGGGTAACTCTCCATTTAGGCTTGTCTACGGAAGAGAGGAAATCTTGCCCATGTTGCTTGAGTTGCCAACATTGGAACTCATGAAACAGCTGGAGTTGCTAGAGTTTGAGCCCATGGAGGTGAGGTATGCAGAGTTGATGGAGCTGCAAGAGATCAGAGATCAGGCATCCCAAGCAATGGAAAAGGATCAAGCTTTGATCAAAAAGACCTTTGATAGGAAGGCCAAAGACAGATCTTTTCAAGTAGGAGATCTAGTGCTGAAATGGGATGTGGATAGAGCAAAACCAGGAAGGCATTCAAAATTTGATGCCATTTGGAGTGGCCCATACATGGTCACAAAGTGCAAGAGCAACAATGCTTTCCAATTGGCCTCATTGGATGGTGAAGAATTGCAGATTCCAGTAAATGGAATCTATCTCAAGCGTTGCTTCTAGAGGGAGGTTCACTACACCTGTAGATATTAGATTAGATTTTCTTTCCTCCAAGTGCTTGTGCACATTGTTTTGCTGTAGGTTAGTTTTTTTTTCCCTAAGTGCCTTGGCACAGCTTGCTGTCCATGGAGATGTTTAGCATGTCTTTTCTTTCATCAGGTCACATTCCATCTTGCCCCTTGCACATTCTGAGTCAGTTTGGATTCTAACAGAATATTTGATGACTCCATGCCCAATGGATTGCTTCAGGCAACTGGTCTTTCCATCTAGCAGGCAGATGATCCCGCTGAGTCGCCAAATTGTTATCCAAAATTCACCCTCCTAGGATAAATTTTGATAACATGCATCAGAAGATTCAAATCCCAAGCAAATTGATTGATTCAGAGTAAAATTAGGTTTCTAGGGTCCCTTCAGGTATTTTTCTAACTCCCCTGGCCGAAGAAACAGGGAGCAAGCTCTAAGGAAATGCAAAAAAGTAGCAGAAAGGCAAATAGGTTGATCCAGGAAAGAGTGAAAATTGGCTAAGTCCTACTCAAGGTAGCATTTGGGACAAGTGGGACAAATGGAAGCAGATCAGCTGAAAAGCCTCTAGGCAGCCCAAATTGCATTTGGGACAATCGGGCCAGAAGTACGCGGTGGACGCGAAAAGCCGATAAGGCCGAAAGAGGAAGAAAAATTGGCTAAGTGTTGCTCGGGACGTTTGGGACAAAAGGCCCGAACCAGCCGGTTCGGCCGAAATGAGCACACGCAGTCCAAAACAAAATGGGACAAATGGGACGAAAGTACGCGGCGAGCGTGAAATGCCTTCTGCTAACCGGACAATCGGGCCAAAAAGTTGCGAACCGGCCGAAATCAGTCAAGTCATTCCGAAGCAAAGTGGGACAAGCGGGCCAAAAATGCCCGAACCGGCCGAATCAGCCGAAATGAGCACAAAGGGCCCAAAATCAAATGGGACATCCGGGACAAATGGAGGCGAAGTACGCGAAAAAGCCGGCAGGGCCGAGAACCAATGAAATAGCGCCACGTGTCCAGTTAAGGGCCCCATAAGCGAATTTCAAAATGAAAGCCCATGAAAGACGGAGGGGAGAGAATTGCTCATCCAATTAGCACGTGCCACGTGTCATCCAGGTGGCAGAGCACGGGAAAGGATTTCAAAACACGTTTTCGCCTGTTTTGTGCCCTAGATCTTCAGATCGCCATAACTTTTGATCCAAAGTTCAGATTTGCACGTTCTTTACATCAACGGAAAGCTGGTGAAATTCTCTACATGATTCCAGGGTAAATCTTGCATTTTGGAGTAGTCTGGAGGGAGAAAAATTGAGAAACGGCTCTGACGCGTATTCATGGCCAGAAATGACATTCCAGCAACCAGAGTTAATGCAGAATGGGTCGCATTCTCCTGCAATCCGGTCAAAATGACAGGGTATGGGTTTGTAAGGTCCTCCATGTCATTTTAATACACCTGCAGTCAAGAAAGAATGGGCTCCCATGCCTTTGTACGTCTCCTATTCCCTGGGTTCGACCCTTGCATTTTTAAAAGCTAGTTTTGGGCTCATTTTAAAAGGGAGGAACATTTTTGGGCATAGCAGACTTCTTCTTTCACCTTCTTCAAGGGATTGATGAAGTATCAGACCTCTCCAAGGATTGTAATAGTTTTCTTTACCTCTTTGAGGGTGTAATGCGTATTTTGATATTAAATTGATGATGCAATCTCTGTGAATGGGTTTCAATCCTCTGTTTGTATTATTTTCTTGATTTCAGATGCTAAATTATACATTATCAGTTTGTGTATGTTTTTATGTTGTGAACCTTGGTCTGTGTCTATTTGCATGACTAATATGTTTCACCACTCCTTTTGGTGCATCACCATCTTTAGTTAGTTTCAATTTTTTGCACTTCTACCCCTGTCTCCTTGTAAGTTAGAATAGGATTAGGATCTAAACCTCTGTAGTTTTACAAAATATAGATCTAAATCAGAGGAGTTTGAGGAACTAGCCTCTAATCTGGAGATTCCTCTCTCAGTTTCCAAGTCCCACACTTGGAGAGAGGTTTCCATGTTGTGCAATTACACTGGATGCAAGAGTGATCAACCTAGAAATCTGATCAGCGTCCAGGGGTGCTGTAATTTTGCACTAACAGTTTGTGAATCAAAAGTCTTTAAAAGGATAGGTACTGGCTGATCAGTTGGTAGAATCTCCTCTCCTAGAAATGGAACCTTTGTACTTAGATTTACCAGATGCTTCTATGATGTATATTGAAGAATCCCTAGAATGGCAAGTCCATTTTGATGGATCTTTTACCTTCCATGGATCCAGAGCAGGAGTAGTCCTCATCACTCTAATAGGTGATGTCATACCACGAGCATTCCAGCTGGGATTCCCATACACAAATAACATTGCATAGTATGAGGTACTCATCCCTGGCCTCAAGCTAGTTATTACATGGAACATTAAACAACTACAAGTCATTGGGGATTCTCAACTTATCATAAAAAATGTTAATGATGATTACAAGGTTAAATATGAGAAGCTTATTCCATATAAAAAGATGGTTGAAACCTTGAAAGAATATTTCACATAGGTCATATTTGAGAAAAAACCGAGGTCACATAATAGATCCACAGATGTTATGGCTACTATTGGGTCTCTCTTACGCATAGCACCTGAAGAAAGTAAGATGCCTTTCTTCATAGAGCATTTACAAGTGCCTACATATGATATGTCAAAGTCATTTTTGGCATGTGAAGTTGTTGGTCCTTTATCCCTTTTGTATTACCCTATCTTTCAATACCTACATAATGGAAATCTTCCAATAGACATCACCCATTCTAAAAAGAAACCCCTTATTCGATGCATAGCCCATTATACCCTCCTAGGAGGCACCCTTTATCATTGTGGCTATCATGGGAATCTACTTCGTTGTTTGGATGTTGTTGATTCTATCCATGCCATTAAATAAGTACATAGTGGTATTTATGGAGTGCATACTAGCGGCATGGTCTTAGCTAAGAAGTTATTGAGGGTAGGTTATTATTGGCCTACCATGGAATCTGATTCTTGTAACTTCGTAAAGTGTGAACTATGCCAAAAATATGGGAACTTAATACATGTGCCAACACAAGCCTTACAGCCTATTGCAATGCCTTAGCCATTCTCTAAATGGGGCCTGGATCTCATATGGAAGCTCCATCCTTCTTCTTCAGATGGTCATACTCACATCATCACTACCATTGAATACTTTACCAAATGAGTAGAGGTTGTCCCTCTTACCTATGTCACCAACATATAGATTTCAAAATTCATCATGAACCATCTCATATGCCATTATGGGATCCCTTCAGCCATTGTCACTAATAATGGTAAATCCTTCAAAAACAAGACAGTTAAAGCCTTGTGTTAACGCTTCCATATCCATCTCAAGTGGTCAACCCCCTATTACCCCCAAGGTAACGGACACGCAGAAGCCACTAATAAAACCCTTGTATGGATTATGGAGAAAATGGTTAGTAAAACCAGCCGTAATTGGCATCTACAGATACATCCTGCCCTCTGGGCCTATCGTACCTGTTGTGAAATTTTTTCCCCCTAGGGAAAAATTGGGCAACATGACCTTGCATTCAGAGGATCCAACGGGGTTATTTCAGCCATGGAGGATTACATTTTGGATTTGGGAAAATGAAATTGTTATTTCTCCAATTTCAAACTTTCTACCTCTCAGACAGAACTCCAAAATCAATTTTCAAGGGCTTAACTTGCTCAAAACAAGTCCAAATTCCACCAGTTGATAGATCTAGATATAATATTCAAAAGGGTATTTTTAGTTTTTCAATTTTCAAAAATTTGGAGATTTAGAAATTCAAAAATTCAAAAATTTGGAAATTCGGAGTTTTTGTGAGATAAAATGGAAAGAAAATCGCACGAAATGTTTGAAATTCTGAATTCTAAAAGTCTGAAATTTCAGACTTTTGGGTTTTTGGGTTTCGAAATTTTGGAACTCTTAGAGAATTTTGGTGGATGAACAGTTTTTTTTCTCTGAAATGAAAATTTCCAAAATTTTGAATTTCAAGATTTCGGAGGTTGCGTGCATTTTGGACTTTCAGAGTTTCAAAACTCTCAGCCCGCCATTTTCACAAAATACACTTCGACCTTCAGATGGCCATAAATTTTGACTGGGAGCTCATATTTACACAAGAGAGGACTTTTCATAAAGTTCACAGGGTCCTCTACCCAACTACGACTGGATATTTTTAAATGAATGAGACTAAGTTCTTAAAAATAAAAATTATAGTTCTCGATTTTTTAGGGTTTCTAAGGTGTCTCACCTACCACCATAATGAAGGAATGGGCTTCCTTCCTTTCCCAACAAGGAATAGTACATGCAAGTATGGGATGTGTCATGGTTCACATCACTATTCCAAAATAATTTAATGCATTTTGGAGGTGGTTGGAGGAGGATTTTGAATTCTTCTATCTCCTTCTCTCAATTCTTCTATAAATTGTAAGGAGGGGCATTTTTCTAAAGGTTAGACATTTTTGGCTCTGCCCCTCCCTTCTTCTCTTTGGCAGGTGAATTTGTGGAGTTAAAACCCCCCATTCAAATTGTAATGCAAGTTTGTGCCTCTTGCCCATTGTAGTGTACTTTATCAACATTTGGAGTAAATAATGCATGTCTGTGGATGATTTTCAACCCTCTCTGTATTCATCGGTTTCATTTGATCTCTCATTGAATTTTGGTTATCTATGTTAGTGTTTGTATTACATGTTTTATGGTAAAGCAGGTGTTCAACATTCCTTTGGTGCATCACCTTGTTAGTTTTAGGATTTATTTTTACACATCTTCTTAACCCTGACTCCTTGGCAAGTTAGTGTAGGTTTCAGAGTAAATCCTCTACAATATGAATTTCTACACCTAAACAGAGGGATAGGAACCAACCTTCATCCAGAGAGTTTTCCCATTCATAAGGTCCCACACTTTGGGAAAAGTCCAATGTTATGTAATCACACTAAGAGTTTCAACCTCTCGAGTTGCAGACATTTAGGGGTGTTGTGATTACACATAAATAGTACCTCCATCCGCACTCCTACTGGTGTGATCCCATATTCAATTGTCTATGGAACTAAAGCCATCATACCTTTGGAATTGGAGCTTCCCTCCCTAAGAATATCTCTTAGAGACAATCTTGATAAAGACAAGGACTACAAAGTTACTCACCTAGCAAAGTCAGAACTATTAGATGAAAAGCGTATTAGAGTTCTTAATCACCTAAAATTCTATCAAATAGAGTGTCCATAGGATACAAAAAATGCATCATTCATTAGGAATTTGATGTAGGAGATCTAGTTCTCAAAGAAAATTAGAAGAACACCGTCAAAGACAGAGAAAAGAAAGGAAAGTTTGAGTCTAACTGGCTAGGTCCTTATGTAGTGATTGCAAAAGATGGATCAAAAGCATACAAACTTCTATATTAAGACAGTGAAGAGCTTCTAAAACTTATGAATGCCATGCACCTCAAGCAGTTCTACACTTAGGCATGACGAGAATATCAAATAAGAACTAAAAATTAGAAAAACAAAGAAAAAACAATCAAAAAAATGCAAAAATGATAAAATAGTAAAGAAAAATCATGTCATCCTCATGTGAAAACCATGCAATTGTGGCACAGTGGGTAGGTCTTTGAGTGAAAACTAGTTTTTAGCTCTCAAGGAAGATTCACCAGACACAAGTTCTCTTATGGAAGGATGGGTAATTATGACCACTTTTTGGATATGACTTCCTTTTCCAAGTCTAGGAACCCTACTAGAGCTACCTTTTCCGTACCATGATCTAGTTTATTTTCTCTTATATCTGCATGGAGGACATTACCTTTGTATACTCCCATCTAATGCTGAGCATACTTGCACCATTTTCACCTTCTCGTACATACATGCATGGAATTATTCCTTTTGTATATTCCCACATCATGCTAGGGGAATCCACACTTCTTCATTCTTATGCATTGCTTTCGGAACATGACCTTGGAAAATACAAAAACATTTGGAAAAAGGATACACAAAAACCTAAACATCTGGAAAATTTCCCTTTTCAGGGATAAGGCTACATTTGTTTCACAACATCATCTTAGGGTAACCTAGACAACAATGAATACCATAGCTATGAAAACTTATCATTTTAGATAAACCCAAAAACATTAGAAAATATATCAATGTTGTCCTACAAAAACAAGGTAATGCTTTAATGGCTTTTAGTTGTTGGTTTGTATAGTTTTGATGTGCTTAGCCTGTTGAGTTGTTTATTCTTTGAATGAGTCTTTTGCTTACCTTATATTGAATCTTCTTTGATTTAATTGTTTATTGCATTACATTCATTTAGGAGCTCTCATAGTTATGAAAAATTGTTGTAGGATTCTTTATTTGTTATGTGCATCTATTAAGATTCATTTTACTTGCTTAGATTGAGTACCATTTTAATCTCTTGTTAGCATTTGTAGGTGTTTGTTTAGTTATATTTCGTTGTGTTGTTTGAGTGTGTATATTTGTTTAGTTTTGTTAACTTTTACTTGTGTATTTTGCACAATTATTTTTTATCACATCTATCATCTATCATTTCATCACATTTCTAACATCATTCACTACATCATATATATATATAAATGCTAAGTATTACATCATGCATGTATGCTAAGCTAATCATCACATATCATATCATCAATGGAGGCCAAAGGGGTTGCGCATAATCACAAATCTATGCCCCCCACACCAATATCATCTTGTATCATCCCAATTGATAGAATAAAAACTAAGAAACATCTCATAAATCTAAAGACATATGATGCTATCTGCAAATACATCATCGATATGAAAGCATGAAACATACACATTTCTAAATCTAAGGTATGTTGCATGCATAGATGCAAAAAGAAATCATACATCATCATCAATGCTCATGCAAAGTATAATCATGGTACAGTATATCAAAATTTCCATATAATACATGTATAACTGTCCAGGTTAGTGCTCAAAATATACATCATTGACATAATATGCCATCTAAAATGGGCATGCATCAAAAAGAATCGAGCCTTCGTCATGAGGCATCATCAAAACAATAGTACATACAGCTATACATCAAAATCAGCCTTCATAAGAGGCATGTATATAATACATCTGTACAAAAAGAAAAAGTAAAGAGCTCGACCACAACTCTCGCCCTCGTCAGGGCTCCCAGGTCCATGACCTGGTGTATGAAAGAGAGGTGGCTATGATGGACCTATACCAGGGGTACCACCCTATTGTCTGGTTGGTTGTTGTCTAGCCGGCTACTCTACAATTGGCTACTTAGCTGATCTGACTAAACGACCTGATCACCGTGACCTATAACCTATCACGTTCGCATCTGACTGATCAAAGGGAACAACTCGTTGCTCTTTTAGGCCTTCCCTGAATTAGGCAGTCCTATAATATAGGGCCTCATCACTAGATGTCATAGCATCCCGTATTAAATTGGCATCCCCGGAAGTGATGGCTTCTTGTAGGGTAGCATCACACTCACATGTCACCCTGTGAATATCAGCCTTAGCCTTCCTAGAGGTAGCGACCTCTCGTTCTCTATCTACAGTAATAGCCTACACTGGGCTCCTGCCTAATCTCTCTGACTGAGGTAGCCCTGTGACTATGCATGTGCATGGTCCCTCTGGGTGACAACCATCTACACCTGAGTCTGAGACTGGTGTAAAAGGCTCAATATCTGAGCCCCCTGTGTAGCCATATCATGAATACAACTCTACCATAGAGTACTATTTCTTCCCTAGGTGGCATGTGCTCTAGCCCAATCTCTCTCAACTATCAAAATATGCACCTGATTATGTGCCTGATCTCACTCTACTGTGAGGGCTTGTACCTATGCCCTAGCTACATCACTCTCTCCAGCCACCTATAAATGTTGCTGAAGATTAGCCAACTATCCATCACCACTACCCTCTAGAACATTAAGTGGTGGGCCCTGCTCTAGAAGTACCTACTAGAGAGGGGTGTATATCCCTATTGGAATTCCCACTGGGAGAAACTCTATATCAACTGCCTTGAAAACCTGTCTTAACCTAGGCCTGGGACCCTGTCCCTATGGTTGTTGTGATGCTAAACCCTGACCCCTACCCCTGACATACCAGTGTGATTCAGGCCCACCATCATCTTCGTCATTGTCATCGTCACTATCAACACCATCAATAGGTCCACCCTCATCACCACTAGGATTCCCCACTGGAGGGACTCTCACACCGACGTTATACACCACCATAGAAATAATCAAATGGTGTGGAAGCACAACATGATACCATGGCCCATACTCAGGTGTAGTGCCCCGGATCTCTAATCTATCTCAATGGCACCCACATAGCAGGTACCACCTGTCGAAAACTGGTCAGTGCTCTATCATGAGCAATCTATGGACCCATATCAAAATTCTCTCGGTCCTTGCAAGCATAACATCTATCTAGCCCAGTAACATCTTAGGTAATGCCAAACTACCTATGACACCAATCCACCCTGTATAGCTCTCGTATATAGCTGTGGCTGCCTAGGATAAAGTGCTCTATGGTGGCAATTCCGAGCTCTATCCTCAGGCCACTGGAAGTGTCTATAGGGTCTCCAAACCATGGAAATATGTCATAGCTCATCTAGCTCATGCCAATAGTGATAAGAATCTCCCATGTATGTCCACACATCGTCCCCTGTCAAGACCCAACCCATCATAGAAGGCTCCTCGAGAGCTCGAACTCTCAAAACACCTAAGGAGCAACCAATGGCAATGTGGTCCTAGGTCCAAATCTATAGCAAGTGCATTGGTTCTATCGTCTTCTAACAGTAGTAAGTAATCAAGTGAAGGTCCCAATATAGATGTGCTAAAATACACTAACCCCAGTAGTAGGTATCTCCCTCTATCAAACCATGAATCACTCCAAGGAGTCTGAGCAAAAATGAAGCACCGGTCTTGTCAGGGAGTAAAACTCCACTAACAAAGGCCATCATGTAGACTAATACTCAGTCTAGCTCCAGATCATCAATACATCGTGATAACCTGATGGACATCCCACATTGTGGTATCATCAGGACACCAAATAACTCTACGATATATCATTGAATGTCAGTCCAATGACTCATAGTCTGGTTAAGCTAACCCTGAATAGGGACCCACATAATGCTCCATACATCCTCTACTGAAATAGTAATCTCCCCGGTCGAGAGCCGAAAGCACTGACTCTTGTTGTGCCATCACTCTGATATACCTATCAAGAGGCCATGGTCCAATGTAATCTGTGGCATCTTGGCCACATGAGTCAATCTCATCACATATATGAGGCTCTCTAGGGTCGCTCTATTGTCATTATCAAACTGAGCCTCTATCACTGTTAACCACCCATAGCGCTCACGAGTCTGGAGAATGGGTAGTATATGTTGCAAAATCAACACAAGTGTTAGGCAGTTACTTTTTTTCTATCTATTTTTCTAAGGAAAATTAATTCTTTAAATCATCTAACTTACTAGTTATTCTTTTCTTCTAAGCTAATCTCACCTATTTTCTTATACACTTATTTATTTTACTAGCCAGTTGGTTTTCCCCCTCCTTCCCAACGCCTGTACGCCACCTTTGACACTTATGCACCATTTTCATAGCATACATGCCCTTACCCATGTGTACGTGCCCCCTCCACCTTTTCTCCATTCACTGTAAGCCACACAGAGTGTATACACACCCACTGTGATGCCTAAACACCTGCATTAATGCATACATGTGCACATGTGTGTCATGTCCCTCATTTGACGTAAACGCATCCCTCTAACAACTATGCCTCTAGTTTGACACACACACACGTATGTCCACAAATTTAACTCTCGATGGATGCGCGTACACGTCCCTATTCATTTTGATGCATATGTGTGTGCATACCCATCAAATTGACGCATACACATGGGTGTATGCATCAAAATTGGTCCTACCTACCCTAGAAAATCCCTAAAAAGTGCAATAAATGCATAAATTAACTAGGAGGGATAGGCCACTCACATAAGGTCCATCCATTGGGCCCCGTATAAACTCTCGAAGGTGATCTGCGCATCTCTTCCTACTTAGTATTCTCACCATCTCACTCCAGGGCTGTCGCTCTCACTCACGGTAAAAATTTGCAAGAGCTCTGGTAGAAATGAATTGGTTGTGATTGATTTACCAACCTCGGGTGAGTATATTAACCCATCGCGATGCCCCTAGGGCATATTTTCTCTGCCGTAATCATTCTAACCTTATTCTATCTGTTGTGATAGTTATTTTTTTATTAAAATAATTATTTTTACTAATTTTCACATGCTAGGGAACTTCGTGCCACCCTGCGATCACTTCTTTGTCACACTAAAGTAATTTGCGAACCTTTCAAGCACCTTTTCCCATCTTTTCCTTTATTTTTCATCTATTTTCCCCATCATGATAATTATTTATTAATTTATTTTAAATAAATTATTCCTGACCCATCTTTCTTCTTGTGGGAATAAATTATGGCTCTCTGACAGCCTTGCCTTCCCATTATCGCCCTCGAGCGTAATTTTAAAAGATCTTTGATCTTTTGAAATTCTTCTGACCGATCAAAATCAAAACTCAAAAATAAAAATAAAAAAAATTAACAAAAACCATGAACCAAAAACATTGAAATACTTCGAAAATGGCTCATAATTCGTTAAACTGATCATCTACGGCTGAAATCTATGTCTATTACATGACACTCATCCCAGATCTTGCTGACATTTTCAAATAGTTTGAAACAATGACTCGCGCATCATCTAAGTCTTCAATCACCTACACAAGCTATGTTTCTTACTTCGTCTATACTATGGGGCACTATCAGTTGCCTGGTACTATTTTCATCATGCACATTGCTTTTTCACGAGACCTAAGTGTCCTATGTCTTCCCCCTTGCATAATACACCTTGTTTGGGGCATCATTCTTCACCCTTGTCATTTATCAGAACATTTGGGACTACATCTTGATAACAAAATATTTGTGCAACTATCTTAAATGTTTTTGGTTTAAGTGTGTGTGATTGTACTTATTTCCCTGTTAGAGGATATTGTTTATTTCTCATATTGCATCGCATTTGTGTATGTTGCATGGAGTTGGTCATTTTTAGCACAAGAAGGTTATTTGTATCTTGACTTTTCATGTCATTTTACGCTTCCATCACATGCTCACATTTGAATAAGGACCAATGAGGAGGATTCCAATCATTATGATGATTATATATTAATAGCAATTAATTTGTGGATAGCTCAATGTCCCTCTTTCTTCTTGTTTCTCATCTTCTCTGTACACTTTTCTTTATGTTGTTTTCTTTTTCGATCTTCGATCGAGTTTCTTCATCACCCCATCGACCATCGAGGGGGCATCCGTCATCCTTCATTCTATTAATTTTTCTTCTACCCCTTCAAAATTTTTTACTCATTTTTTTTGTCTACTTTCTTTGAAGTGACGTAGCTTACGTCACCCTAAAGAGGGGAAAATGTAGACACGTGTAGTTTGATCAATGCACTATTATTCCTAATATCGCACCCTCTATTATTCCCTTTGTAAATTGATGGCACACTGCTAGTTAGACCTATCTAACTCCCTTCTCACGACATCTTTTGGTCATATTTCCTCTTATAAATCACTTAAACATGCTGTCATAGCCTCATTCTGACTACATTAGCTTCATATTCCTTTCTAGTTTGCTTCTTTTGGCTCCATGGAATATCAACCCACTTCATTGGATTGATTGAGCCTTTTAGAAACCCTTCCAAAACCTTAATTACTCTCTAAACGAGATTAATTAGTCTAACCTAGGTTAATTACCCTAAACATAGTCAAAACACACTTTGACTTGCAAAAAGTGCTTTTTGGACTTTAGCATTTTTCCCACATGCCCCCAAATCTCCCATTTTCCCAAATGGAAAACAATAAATAGGGCTAGACCCCCTCCCTCATTTTCTAAGAATCCTCTCGTGTTCCTAGCACAGATTATAGTTTTTTATTTAGGCTTTAGATTGCATTTCATTTTCTTCCATTGAGCTAGTAGCATTTGCTTTTGTATTTTATAGCACCAATATGGAGTAAAAGGGAAGATCCATTGTCCTTGAATCCATTAATGGGGAGATCTCTTTCTCTTAAAAACATAAATAAATGCTTAGATCCTCTTAGGTTCATATTTCAAGATTTCAAAGAATAGAGGTTAGCTTCATTTTCTTAGTTTGCTTGTTTACTTCAAATGAATGTATACAAAGAAGAAAATCTTGCTCATTTATTTATCAGATGGTCCATTGATCAGTTTTCTAAAATCCTTTGGGGTTTCTTTAGAGATTCTTACCCCAAATCCATGGATTTTGCAACTCTTCATTGAACACATTTGACACGCCCGGTGGGACACTTATGTCCATCCTCCATTAATGGAGGTCTTTTCAGTTCTTCAAAGTTCATTTTCAAGTTTTTGGGTCAAATCACTTGTTATTTCCTCATTTCTATTTCTAACACTAGATAAATGACCTTGATTTACATATATTTTATGGGTTTGATATAGAAATAGGACACTTTTACTAACAACTAACCTGTTTGCTCTAGAAAATTTGAAAATATGTGAATTTTGTAGGTTTTTCACAGGGTGCACGTAGGTATTAAAAAGGGGAGCTTACACGTTGAAACCCAACTTATCAACACTCATACTTCCATTCCTATTTCTACCACTCCTCTCCTCCACACCAATGCTTCTAATGCACAACTTGGTTCCTCTTCCAACACCCATGATTTGGATTCTTTATATCATGATCTACAAGATCAAATCCATCAGCTTCAGTTTGCTACTTCACGTGCTTCTCCATCTCTTGACTCTTCCTTGATTCTTTATACTCCTTTTTCACCCACCATTTTTTCTTATGCACTTCCTCTAAACTTCTTCACCCCTAAGCTTCCCATTTTCAATTTCCATGGTGACCCTCAAGAGAATCTCCAAATTTTTCATGTGACATGTCTAGATTATACGAATGATCATACATTGCTCGATAGGTTCTTTCCTCGCAGTATTTAAGATTACGTTTTGTGTTGGTTTTAAAATCTACCTATTCATTTGGTAACATAGTTCACACATTTAGTCAATTATTTTTTTCTCACTTTTAAATTAATATCGAAACTAAGATCTCTTATGCACAACTTGCATAAATTAAACAACAATCTAATAAACATCTAGCGGACTATGTGTTACATTATAAGAACAACCTAGCTAAGATGACTAATGTGCTTGTTAATTCAGTGCTACAAGATCTATTTTTCCATAGTATTACCACCACTTTAGGAGAGTGTTATCTTTGAGACCTCACTTTCATTTTACCAGCTATGTCATATTGTAAAAATGTGTGAAGTGAAATTACTTTTTATGGGAAAGCTCAAATATCAAGATTTGTCTTCTTCATCTACTTCTACTAGATTTTAATCTAAGAAAATATTCAACCTTATCCTAAACCTACTGAATCAAAAACAACCATCAATTCCATCTCTACTCTTGAAAAACTTTAATGGAAACCTCCAAAGCATACATTTACTAAATTTCCATATGCACCTCGATTTCTACTTCCTCAACTTCTTAAAATCAATTTCATTACTCTTCCACCACCTCTCAATCTCGATCCATCTTACCCTCGTGGCCAAAATTATGATGAAAATGATAAATTTGATTATAATCAATGTATTGGGCATTCCAAATACCATTTTTTCAAACTCAGACATCTCATATAGGATATAATAGACAATAATTTAGTGGAGCTCCCTCCTCCATCTTCTTCTTCTACAACAGTCAATGATAACAAAAATTTCAAAATCTTTAATGACCCTTTTCCTAAGCACGATACACAAGCTTCAAATTCTTTGGCTAATCAAACAGATCATGTTATGCCCCCTCCTTCATCAAGGCCCCTTGACTTTCTTTATGCTTATGTTGATGCATCATCACTAGTTATTTCTTCTTTGATTACGATTATCATGCAACATTATCTTCTAATTCATTACACATCAATTGCGTCTATTGGTTTATAGAATGTTAATAATATTATGATATATCCTAAGGCTCCTATTTGTGTGTACTCTATAACACTTCTTTTGGCCATCAAATTTCTAATTTATTTTATTTCATATCTAGTTCCTAAATATTTTGGCTACATTATGTTGTCCATTACAGTTGGGACTCTCACCATGTTTATGCCATTCAATGTGGCATATTCAATTAAAGGTTATGACATGCTCTTAGGTCTTCATTGGCTCTACATCACTTAAGTTATTCCATCCATGAATAATATGTTTCTTAAGTTCATACATAATAAGTAACTAATCACTATTAAAGGTGTTCCACCATGCACGCCATTTCCTCTACCTCCTCTTGACGACATTCCTCCACCAGTTTCATCTTCTAGGTATCCTAAACCTCTCAAATCTAAGGCACATTTAGCACCTAGTTCTCTTATTCACACACATCCTCTTTTACGACATTTTCATCTCTATAGGTCTATTAGTTCTTCACATAGCTTTTCATCACCTCCTTCACCTCACAGGTCTTATTCACATAGGTGCTCATCAGCTAGGTCTACTTCACATAGGATTTTTCCACCTTTTTCACCACTTATGTTACCTTCACATACACCACCGATCTTAGAGAATTTTTACATGCACTTATCTCCTCATACATCGGGTGGAGGACCCTCACCCTTAACTCTCATTGAATAGCATAATTTTCATCACATACTTTGGGGGTTGTTGAGCAGATGAAAGTGGAATACGTAGCATAAGGTACAAAAAAGGTTCACACAAGAGAACAAACACATTTAAAGGTACGGAAGGATAGGGGAGAACACGTGCGTGAAATATAAGGTTGGATTTGGGACTAAGCCATTTTCATGTGTACGTGTTATTTTTGGAGATAGTGTGTCGAGCACACAAACTAGGTAAAGACTTGTGTGACATGCATTTGCTATTTTTGGAGGAGCGGCTACAAAGCACTTTACATGGGTGTAAGCTAAGAATAGATTTTCTACTATCAGTTGACTAGAAGAGGTCTATTATTAGCGCACTTGCATGTGTGGATGTGATTGTAAAGACACATGGCTATTTTCAGCATGTGACCTATTTTTGGAATTACGCAAGCGGTGAAGGGAAAGTGGCCACACTTATAAATATGTAATGATTTGCATAGTATAGAGTGTGTGAGAATAGAGTTACTATGAAGTTATGTTGTCAAATATGATGCGTGCATAAGTGATGGTATTAACTATTGTACTGAGCTTCTTTGTATTTATCATGTTTAAAATAATGGAGAGTATTGGCTGAATCAAAGTGTTAATTCTGAGTATAATTGGTTCTTGCATGGTTGGTTTCATTATGGGTATTTCTTACCTTTGTTATTCTTTAGATCTAGATATGAACATGTACTATAGAATGATGTATTAGTTATGGCTATTAATGCATTAATTCTTCATCATGCTAATATCCTACAACAGCAACCCTACAGAGGGGATTGGTACCTTTGCGCGCTTTAGGTGAGCGCTCAGTCTAGGCTGAGTGATGTGCCATCGCACCTGGGATTTTTCTAGTAAATTCTAGGCTACATCATTTGTTTCATTATTGCATCATAGAATTTAATTTCATAGCTATGGTAAAACCAGGGAAAAGTAATTCTAGACCATACCATTTATCCATAATACAGTCAAGAGAAGAAGCACAATAAATTGAAGATATCGTGCCCAATGTAAATTTATACAAGCTGCAATGCACGGCTTCAAAATTAGAGGATATTTTTGTCTTTCTATGAATAGGTATGGCACCAGAAGGAATTAAATCCTTAGAGAAGAAATAACTTGCTATACCCACAGCACCCTTTATGTTGATTAGCGGTGACCTATACAAGATGGGTCGGGATGAAGTATTGTGTCATTGTGTACTGGAACATGAGTGCACAGATATCATGGAGGAATCTCATGGTGGTATTGTAGGTGGCCACTATGTAGGTGAGGCTACTGCACGTAACATTTTACTCATTGGATTATGGTGGGAGACCCTATATAAAGATTGTAAGGCATATTGCAAGGCTTATGATCAATGTCAGTGGGAAGCCAAGTCAATGAGATGAAATGCCTCTAAGACCTATTACTAGTGCAGAACCGTTTGAGAAATGGAATATAGATTTTGTGGGTCCTATTTCACCAACCGTGCGTAGGACTGGATTGAGCTATATCATTACTTTTATATACTATCTGAAAAGGTGGGTAGAAGTAGTGCCTACAAAGGATTGTACAGTGGGTACAACAGGAAAGTTTCTATGGGAAAATATTATTACAAGGTATATATGTCCTTTTAGTTTGACCAGTGATAGGGACACACATTTTTTGAATAAGATAATCATAATTTTATTAGATGAATTCATGATTTCACACCATAAGACTACACCATATCATCCTCAAGAAAATGGGACTGCTGAGGCTTTCAACAAAATTTTGAGCCAGACGTTGACCAAAATTGGTGATGTTAGAAGAAAGGATTGGGATGATAAATTTTCTGTAGTACTTTGGGCATATAGAATAACATAAAAGTGACTAAACAAGGTGACACCTTTTCAATTAGTGTTTGGCACAAAATCATTTCTTCCTATGGAATTCATGTTACCTTCTTTACATATTGTGTGCACTGGAGGTCTCACTGATGAGAAAACCTTATAAGAATGGATCAAAAATTTAACTAAGTTGGATGAGCAATGAGAAATAGCATGCTAGATTCAGAAGTAAGAAAAATCTAGGCAGAAAGCATGGCATTATAGGCACATTAGGGACAAGAAGATTGAGATAGGAAAAATGGTGCTCCTTTATGATTCTTAGTTTATGTGTCATCTAGGAAAAGTCAAAGTACATTGGTTAGGACCATATGTTATCACTCACATACTTGAAATAGGAGCTTTTCAGATAGAAACACTTGATGGAATATGGTTACCCGGTTACTTTAATGGGAGTAGGATGAAGCCCTACTATAAATAAGTCTTCTTGGTATTTGTAATAAGGTAGTATTGTCATTTAGATTAGGTTTTCAATTATGTATTCCCTTAATGTATTTCCTTCTTCATCGCTATGATGTGTTAATTTAGTTCTTGTTTTTTGAAATAAGTTCATTTGCATGCTAGAAGCTAATTACCAGTTGCAGAATTTTTATGCGTAGAGGACTGCACATCCATTTGTGTGGGGTGGTTGTTGAGAAATGGGTATGCATAAAGGAACAAACTGCTATAGGTGTTATTCAAATATTGAAGAGTTGGTGAAAATAAAATTACTTCCAAATGAGGACCATGGATGGAGATAAATGAAGGAACAGTATAACATGAAGTAATCAGCGGCCATGGAGACTACTAGGAGAAGGTGCAGTGATGAGGTACATAGGTGCATGGAAGCACGCTGAAGAGAAGCTTATAGCTAGAAGGTAGGAAGGTGTGCTAAAATTTTACAACTGAGGTGTGAAGATGTACCACACAGAAAAAATTGAAAAGGGTCAGTTAATGAGGATTGTTGGTAGGTGAAGGAGCAATAAATGCACCAACTTTTTGAAAATCTATATAAGGATAGGATGCAAGTTCATTCTTATCGTTGTGATCACGAGAATTTGAAAGAGCAAAGTGTGACCGAGATACAAGAAGAGTATTTAGGTGAAAAGAGTGAGAAATGAGACATGGAGGGCAGATTTATGCATAGGATAATTTTTTATCCCCATTAGCAAAGGGTTTGAGTGAAGCAAAGCATTATAAAAGAGCTAGGGCACGTGATTTCAACTTGGGCATGTAGATTCAAGCTAGGGTTTGGGTTTACATGTTACAGAGGATAGAAGGTGAATATTTAAAGTTAGTAAATTGTGAGTTACATATGGCACCAAGGAAAGCATCTATTGCAGGAGCTAAGGGAAAGAAGAAATTGGAAGTAGAGATTGAAATTACTCCTGAGAGTATTTTTTAGAGATGCAATACCCAGAAAATTTAATAGTGCGATAAGAATGTGAATCTCACATCCAGAAGTGCAAAATCAGTTATTACAACCACCACACATTGGATAATAAGGAGTTAGATGGGCTACTATGTATGAAGAAAAACAAGTGCATAGAAAAGGACATGCCAGTATATGATGATGCTGGAGAGAAGTTTTTGAAGCAGATTGGAGTTTACTAGTTGTATGATCTCCCCTACTTCGTCATGTATGAACCTTTGTACCAGTGGCTGATGAGCAGGGTACATGAAGATTTCTTCTATTTCACAAGATGGAGGGTAAGGATTATTGCAACACGAATTATGACATTGATAGGATTAAAGGCCTCAAAAGTAGATCTAGATAGTGACTTGATAGATAAAGCAACAATCCTAGAGATAAGGAAGGAGTTAGGATATACCAAGGGTCTGCATTGTATGGATATAGAAAAGTTTAAGAATTACCCAATGGTACAAGCAGCTACACACCTGGTGAAAAAATTGAAGGATCAAGAGAGGTGGTCATAGGTGAACACAATGTGTCTTCATGTCACAAAGAATATGTCATAGGGGGTATTCTACAATATTGAAGGCTACATAGTGGAGACCATAGTTGAGGAAGCACGCACCTATGAGAGGATTATTTTTAACATAATCCTACTGTCCTTGGTATTTATAGAGATCAGATTTCCTGATGGGCCAAAGGAAAATGTTTTCAAGTACCTCAAGGAAAATAAGTCTCTGGTGGAAAGATTTGGCCAATACTTTTTTGACACGTCAAATAGTGTGCCGTTCAAGAAAAGGGTAGAGATGTGGTATGACATGATACGCGCAGCATCTGAAGAAGAGTGGTACATTCCCAAGGAGTTTCCTTTAGAGGTGGGAAAGGTAGTACAGTTCACGGTATACCAACACTTCAGCATAGCACGCTTTGTAATGAAAGATGGAACTTGGAGCCCTAGGTGCAAGCTACCATATGCCTTCACACCGCACTACTTCTACGCATCATTCCATCATTTTTCTAATGTACGTTGTTTGAACTTCATTACACACAAGGTAGACTATGACTACCACACCTTAAGGAAAAAATATGTCTATCTAGGCCAGACTACCTATGTTGAGAGGCTAATCTCATATATGATAAGCATGAAGCCTTTAAGTTTGGTAGTTGGAGATAGTGGAGCCGCGCTAGTATACCTTCAACTTAAGCCTAATTTGGAAGGTAATAAATATATAGAGAATGAATTTGTGCTCCCAGGGCCATCAAAGGGTAAGAAAACAATGGAGAATTTTCTAACTCCAAAACCTGTAGAAACCATAGTGGTGGAGAAGGGAGAGGAGGAAGAACGAGAAGATAATGGTGGTCTGGATCATAGAGGACGAAGGCAACCTACAGATAAGGTAGGAACTAAGCACGTGACCACTCCACCCCAGGTAAAAGAAGAAGGTGATGAGGACTTGGATGCATTCCAAGGAGAGTGCCACTTCAAAAGGGTATTCAGAAGAACAAGAACCAAAGCTGCTATTCCACCATTAGTATGGAGATCACTGTGACTCTCCCCATAGAAGGAGACAACTGAGAAGAGAAGGAGAAAATTAAAGCTAGAGGAAGAGGTGGAAGAGTATGAAGAGAGTGCGCTGGGATATCCTACACCACCAGAGGACGTGGAAGATCCAAAAGATGAAGAAATGAAAGATGAAGATGTGAAGAATGAAGGAGGAGTAAAGGAAAGAGGGATAGAGCAAGATACTAGTCAAGAAACTGAAGATCCAATTCCAAATTTTTGCGTGTCAGTTCCTAAGGGGCCAATAAGTAAAAGGATAAGTGGAGAGTTTACTATTCCATCTTTAGGCTATGCTAAGGACACAAGTAAAATTGTCTGCGCCCATTTTCAAAGCACTATGAGTCCTTAGGAGTTATATGGATGGGAGCTGATGGATGAGTACATGGCCATCATGTGCATAAGGAAGATGTTATCTTGGTCGATGCACACTCATATGGAAAATCCAGAATTTGGCGTATGTGAAGAATCTTGTGTGTCAAGAAGGTTGAAAAAGGAACCTCAGGCCAGACATATACCGTGAAACCCACTATTATGTCTGATGAGCAGGTAAGAAATGCCTTGGTGAAGGTATCTATAGAGGTGGCACAGAGGAACATAGATAAATCTGCCACTATTAAGGCAATAAGATAAGAGATCAAGGCGAAGGATGTTGAGATCCCACACTTGAAACAAGAAAAGGACCTAGAGTAGAAAAATAATGGGGTTCTTATTGGCATGGCAGAGGAGATTGGGGATCATGCCCTCCAAGAAAGACCACACTTAGAGCCCAAGGTACCCAAAAATTTATTTTTGGCTAGGCACTATGTGTGCACAATAGTTTATTTGGTGCTTGAAGAGGGACCAGTTAGGATGCCAGTGCCAAAATACCCTGATCAGGATGTAGAGAGCGAAAAGGTAGTAGTAATTAGAAAAATTTGTCATACAAGGTACTACTTCAAACCCTTCGGGAGGAGATGAAGAAATCGAATCAAGAATTGAATATATGTACACATCTGAAGGTAGTCATCAGAATAAGAACAATGGTAGAGGACAATGAAGTCCTAAAATCCATGAAGGATGAAATTTTAGGGTGCATGGAGAGACTAGCAATGGTGAAGTAAAAGCGCAAGTCCCTTGCAACGGCTCAGGAGCCCCATAAGAATAGGTTGGATGAACTAGGAAAACTTATAGTGTAGAAAATGGATTTGTTAGAGGGGAGGATGTATGCAATGGCTAACATTATGTTAGTATTACAAAATGAGAAGGGATACATTGCACAGGATGAATTAGAGTCCATTGCAGTGAACATTCTAGAAAAGGTAGAGGCCACACTGAGTGAATGGTAGACTTTAGAGGTAGAAATAAAAGAAGAATATCCAAAATTGATTCTTCTAATTGAAGCAGAGGCTGATTTAGAGTAAATAACTATTCTTTGTATAAAAATTATTCATATTCTTTCCATTAATTTATTCTTTATTGTTCAAGGAGTAGCCATTGCCGAGGTGGTAATGTAATTTAGTGTGGTGTAATGTTGAGTAGATGAAAGTGGAATACTTAGCAGAAGATACACAGAAGGTTGGCATGAGATAACTGGGCACAATCAAAAGTACAGAAGGATAGGGGAGAACACGTGTGTGAAATATAAGGGCAGATTTGGGACTTAGCCATTTTCACATGTACGAGCTATTTTTGGAGATAGTGTACCAAGCACACAAACTGGGTAAAGACTTGCGTGACACACATTAGCTATTTTTGAAGGAGTGGCTATGAAGAAATTTTCATGGGTGTAGGATAAGAATAGATTTTCTACTTCTAGTTAACTAGACGTGGTCTATTGTTAGAGCACTTGTGTGGTTGTGATTGTAAAGGCACATGGCTATTTTCAGCATGTGACCTAATTTTGGAATTATGCAAGCGGTGAAGGGAAAGTCCCCACCCTTATAAATATGTAATGATCTACGTAGTAAAGAGTATGTGAGAACAGAGTTACTATGAAGATATGTTGTCAAATCTGATGCACGCATAAGTGATGGTATTAACTATTATACTGATCTTCTTTGTATTTATCATGTTTAATATAATGGAGTGTATTGGTTGAGTCAAAGTTTTAATTATGAGTATAATTGGTTCTTACATGGTTTGTTTCGTAATGGGTATTTCTTAAATTTGTTATTCTTTAGATCTAGATCTGAACATGCACTGTAGAATGATATATTAGTTATGGATCTAAATGTATTAAGTCTTCATCATGTTAACATCCTGCAACAATAACCCTAAAGAGGGGCTCAATACCTTTGTGTGCTTTGAGTGATCTCTCAGTCTAGGATGAGTGATGTGCCATTGAGCCTGGGATTTTTCTAGTAAATTCTAAGTTGCATCAAGGGCATTACATTCCCCCCCTTCAATCATTACTACTTCTTTCTAGTCTCTACACATGCACATTATGCTTCGTGTTTTACCTCTACTTCTCTCGTATACATCTTGATACTTAACTTGTATAATCATTACCATATTATGTACTTTAGTTCCATGGCTCATACTCGAATGCTAGGGATCTAATTTTGAAATGAACCTCACATCATCTACACATCTCATACTCTATGTTTCATGATCTATATTTCTATCACACATTCTCAAACCATTTCTTGATAATTTTCTCTTGCTCTATGGTTCATTCTTGATTGTTAAGGGGTATTTTATAAATGAACCTCATCTCATACTCATCCACATCCGTTGGGGGGCACGTTGCTCCTTTCACATTCACACTGCAGACCATTCCATCACACTCACTCATTTATATTACATATCTTGGTTGCACTTATTCTTTCCTTCCCATACTTACATGTAAACTTTTTTTCCCATGTTAGATGGATACTTTGTATGTCACTATATTTTTGATATACACATCTATGTTCACTTATTCACTAGTTGTGAATGTAAACTTCTTACCGAACTTTACATGTTGTAATGATGTTTGGCACTATACCTCTTACCATTCCCACTGAGGCTACTAGGGAATCTACTTTCTCACACATTACAAGTGTAATTGTTTTATTATTTACTACTTCTACTTCCTATCCCACTACTTTACATTAATACATATATACTTTGACATACTTATTATGTTTCTAACATGTTAACAGGTGCTTCATGTGCACCATTTTCCTTGTAGGAACTATTTTCCACAATGATTTTTTGTTACACTTTTCTTACCATTTCTTTCTACTTGTATGTTATTGTTTGTGGGTTATACCCTATGTATTTCTTGATCATTATTTGCTTTATTTTGGCCACTTCAGCCCTAATTATCTTTTGACATTGTGAGTGACGTCCCATATTTCAAATTGAATTTTCACGGTCTATCTTGTATGCACCTTTACTTGTTATATTGTTTCTCTACGAAATTTTTTCTAGATTTTTCTACTAACACGTGTATCTAGCCACCTTTTTTCATGTTCCTTAGTTTCTATCATGCACACTCCCTCCCCTCTACAAGGACACAGTTCAGTTCAAAATTAGGTCATCTCTTTAAATCACATACTCCTAGCGACATCGCATACACCCCAAATTAGATGGGGCATGCATTGGGTGAATCATTCACCCCATACAACATCTCAGAGCTATAGTACAGTACAATAAAACATAAAATCAAAATAGAAATAAAGTGATAGAACAACCCAAAATCTAACTTGGGTCCTCATCACAACATAAACACTAGTTCCCAAGCTCAGACAGGAGTTCCCAATCACATGTTTCCTCCCCTGGGAACTAATTTCCTGGGGAAACACATAATCAATTTCTCAAATAAGCACAATTCATAGTAGTTTATAGAGAAGTTTTCATAGTAAAGGCACATTCCTTCTTCAAGAAAAATGCATTCTATCTCCATTTTCAATTAGAACAAATAATGCATTCGGAACAAAGTAGGGACAGTAGGAATAAAGTAGGATCACATGATCTGCATTGGCATATAATCAAGCAGAGTCATAGAAGGATAGTAACACTAGACCTCTCTCCCCAATACTTTGTCCTTGGCATGGCATTGCCAAAAAAAACTTGGTTCTGGCGTGAGATCTCCCAAAAAACTCACTCTTCACATTAGATCACCCAAAAAACTTGTTCTTTGCATGATATCTCCCAATAAACTCATTCTACACATCATTTTGAAGACACTTTTCTATCCTTTTACACTCTTCTACATCAAGTGCACACTTTCCTTTTACACATTTTTACATATATTACTTATGCACACTTTTCTTTGATTTATCATATATGGGTATTTGACTAAATTCTTTCTCTTCTTTTTGGTAGGTTTGTCCTTACAAGAAGCAACAATCACAAGCACAACAATAAGCACAACAATAGGTACAATGTGGTACAACACATATGCTTCACCCTTAGTGTCACTTTCCTTTCCTAGTTTCCACGCTTCATTTTTACATCATTCCATGCTTCACTTGTCCACTCGGTACACTTCTCGTTGTACACTCTACATTTTTATTAGGTACATATCTTCTATCTACTTTATGTTATCAATTATTCATCAAAAACATAAAGTGGGCACAAATGTAGACACAAAATCATGCACTTGGGTACATTTATAGTTCCTAGATACATACCATCATTTATATGATTCCTAAGCAAGAAAACTAGTAATTGACGCGTTTCTTTGGCCTCTTGTCTTTGTTTCTCTCTTTAAATTTGGTATTTTATACACCACAACCCATTTAAAACCATACTTTATTATCTTTTATGACTTCAGACACCAGCGCCTAGGCACCATCGTCCCCTTTAGGCGTCCCTGACCTCTTTCCACCTTACTCGCTCTTTTGGGCTTATTTTTATCTTTTGGGCATCTTATTTTATTATGGGTCAACCTTATAGTTGTCAATTACAAAATTCAAACAAGGGAATCATATAAATACTTAGTTATGTGACCAAAATAAAATACCAAGCTCTAAGCATCATTACTATCACCTAAGCTTGCATCCAAAAGGAATCTAAAGAGCTTCAAATCATCCATCTAGCATACATTCAAGGGACAAGGGAATGCATTTTTTGCATACACAACATAGGAAGGGGAATTTCATTTTTCTGTACACACATTCTATTACATTGATACTTCTAGGTACAACCTAATATCACGTGTGCTTCCATAAGGGTATCCTAAAGGATGATTATTACACAAACTCACTAAAACTACATGGAGTTTGAGATAAAGTGTAGAGCATAGTTATAATCTCACTCTATTAGGTGACCATTAGGGTTAGTCTGACTCCCCATATTGCATCTTTCATTTTTTTGATTTGATGTGGTATTATGGGTTTTGCAAGTGAATCTTTGTTTTGTAGGTTACAGGTACCTCAAGGATCATATTACGAAACACAAAAGACTAACATAGAATATTTGTGACAATTGTGTGGCATATTGAAGACCAAATTTTGACCATTTTTACATTTAGACACCGGCTCCCAGGCATCATTGTCCCCTCTAGGGGTCCTTGACCTCTTTCCACCTTACTCACTCTTTTGGGATTATTTTTATCTTTTGGGCATCTTATTTTCTTATGGGTTAACCTTCCAGTTGTCAATTACAAAATTCAAACAAGGGAATCATATAAATACTTAGTTATGTGACCAAAATAATATACCAAGCTCTAAGCATCATTATTATCACCTAAGCTTGCATCCAAAAGGAATCTAAAGAGCTTAAAATCATCCATATAGCATACATTCAAGGGACAAGGGACTGCATTTTTTGCACACACAACATAGGAAGGGGAATTTCATTTTTCTGTACACACGTTCTATTACATTGCTACTTCTAGGTACAACCCAATATTTCATGCGCTTGCACAAGGGCACCCTAGAGCACAATTATTACACACACTCATAAAAACTACATGGAGTTTGAGATAAAGTGTAGTGCACAATTATAATCTCACTTTATCAAGTGACCATCAGGGTTAGTCTGACTCCCCATATTGCATCTTTCATTTTTTTGATTTGATGTGGTATTGTGGGTTTTGTAAGTGAATATTTGTTTTATAGGTTACAAGTACCTCGACGATCATAATATGAAACACAAGAGACTAACATAGAATATTTGTGATAATTGTGTGACACAATGAAGACCAAATTTTGACCATTTTTACATTCAAACACCAGCACCTAGGTGCCATCGTCCCCTCTAGGCATCCCTGACCTTTCCACCTTACTCGCTCTTTTGGTCTAATTTTTATCTTTTGGGCATCTTATTTTCTTATGGGTCAACCTTCCAGTTGTCAATTATGAAATTCAAACAAGGGAATCATATAAATACTTAGTTATGTGACCAAAATAAAATACCAAGCTCTAAGAATCATTACTATCACCTAAGCTTACATCCAAAAAGAATTTAAAGAGCTTCAAATCATCCATCTAGCATACATTCAAGGGACAAGGGACTGAATTTTTTGCATACACAACATAGGAAGGGGAATTTCATTTTTCTATACACACATTCTATTACATTGTTACTTCTAGGTACAACCCAATATCGTGTGCACTTACACAAGCACACCCTAGAGCATGATTATTACACTCACTCACCAAAACTACATGGATTTTGAGATAAAGTGTAGTGCATAGTTAAATCTTACTCTATCGAGTGACCATCAAGGTTAGTCTGACTCCCCATATTGCATCTTTCATTTTTTTGATTTGATGTGGTATTATGAGTTTTGCAAGTGAATATTTGTTTTGTAGGTTATAGGTACCTCAACAACCATATTACGAAACACAGGAGACTAACATAGAATATTTGTGACAATTTTGTGACACAATGAAGACTAACTTTTGACCATTTTTACATTCATAAGCACCTAGTAGAGGTCTCCAGCGCCCATGTGCCCCTTTCCATCTATGTACACCCATGTCTGACCATATTCTTGTAGTCTGTAATTTATCTTGAGCATTTACATCGCTCTTCACTTCCTATATAATAGTTTTCCCATCTCAAACCAATCCAAGAAAACATGTAAATAAGATAAGTCCATTCCTCTCTCTCTCTTACACTTAGGGTTTTATATTTTATTATCTTATTACTTATGTCAAATCTTTAGTTTAGAATTTATCATATGTTAGGGTTTAGTATATTCTATTTTTGTTAAATCAAGAGTCTAAATATTAGAAGAACAAAAGAAAGGTCCTTATATCTAGAGTTATTCCTTCATCAACGTGGGTCATAGATTTTAGTGCCTCGCACTTTATGGGTTCTTCACATGTTTTGTTTTCCAACATTGAATTATATGGTATGTCCCAAATCACTTTAGGTGATGACACTACCATGTTGGTTGTTGGTAGTGGATCGGGATAATAAGATGGTGGAACCTTTTGTTGGAAACACAATGGACTGAGAAGTGGGGTGAATCAGTCTTACAATTTATTCAATTCATTTACCATTTATTTCATCATTCATTAGCATCCATCTATTCACATATATTAAACCATATCATATTAAGTGTAAAAAATACAATTAAATAACCATAACACATGTAACAGAGCTCATAAACATAAGATATAAGTGGGAAACCCTCATCGGGAAGAAAACCCACTAAAACTCTGAATATATTACACAAAGAAAATAAGTTTAGTAAAGCACCAACTTCACAAGGAGCACCAACCCCTGATTTAGTGAAGCACCAAATCCACAAGGAGGTTACAACCCCCTATGATGACTAAAAACAATTTTAACCTCCTAAATACGCTTCATCTCTGATTTTTTTACCACCACAACTGATGGAGATCACAATTTCAACTCACAAACCCTAGCTCATACCCAAGGGCATCAAACTTTCTCTATCTTCTTCATTTTCAACTTTTCTTGCCTCTAATGTCTTACACACATGTTGTAAAAAATCTCCTCAACCTAAAACACATCAGATATTCCTTCAAATAATTCCTTCATACCTGAAAATAAATCTCATCTAGGTCGTACTTCTCCCTCATTTAAGACTATCTCACAAAATGAGCTTAAACTCCACTTTATATGCATTTCAACTCACAAACCCAAAAGAGGTCGGTCCCTCATGATAAATTCAACCCATATACCTTTGTTGTAGTAAAATAACATCAATACAATGGTCACTTATGACCTGAGTATGTTGGCCTAGCCAAAAACAACATTCCATGCACCAAAATTTTAAAAAAAAAAACCCTTGCATTGGAATGACAAAAACCCCCTCATTCCAAAACCATGATTTTTATGATCAAAAAATCACCATACATGATTAAAATAACATTTAACATCCATACATGGTCACAATTTACATGAACCAATCAAATTATTTAATTTAATGGGCCTATTGGCTCTTTACCTTCCCAAAATAGTTATTTCCTTCACCCTTCAGGACCCTTAAAAACATCTTTATGCCACTATATCACTCCAAAAATTCAAAACTATGTCATATGACCACTAAATGTAAATTTATTAACTTTTGAAATAATTATAATCAAGTTATAACTCATGAAACAATCACCTACTCAAACCACGGCCACTTTTGTTTTCACCACATCAACCTGCCCAAAAATTTGTTTTCAAAATCAGCTAGTTAACACCTTTACAGGAACAATCAAGACCTATAAATGGATTAATTAGATTCAAAATTCATTCTTATTCACATTCTAGGAGATATAAAGCATCACCTAATCCATCTTATGCTCTAAAAAACTCAAAACATCCATTAGATCTTGTCTTGTCCTGCACTTCCAAAAATATTCCTCTCCAAAACCTGACCTAGATTCCTTATCAAAACTCATCATCATGATTTAAACCTTATATCACTATAAATATATATAAATCATATTTCAAACACAACTTGAATCACCTCCTAACTCCACTTGTAGCTCCTGTTATACCCATTTTACTAAAGATTGTTTTTTACTGTCCCAAAACTTCCCTCTAACCATTCAACCCAAATAGGGCACACTTTGAACTTTTTCAGCATCACCATGACCTGAAACATCCATGAAAATCAAGAAAAACTACTAATATTTCATAAATGGTAATTTATTCATTACCTAATTTGGACAACTTTTCCAAAAATTAGAACTCTTTAGAAACTTGCATTTTTAAGTTGGGCCCACATATTGTCACATGCTCTATCTTAAATTTATGGAAATCTGTAAGATTCCTCTCCAACATGGAATCATAAATTTTTCAAAAGGAATAAAAAAAATTTATTATAGTCACTTATCTACAAGCCACTTTATATTCTTAACAATTGTTCATAAAAAATATGGTGATCAAACAACCTCATTATGTTTTTAAAACCTTCATAACTAACCTTAGAATCTACCCCAAATATATCAGGTCCCCATGCAAATCATACATTTTACAATGAGCATCAAAAGGTCAACTTTTGTCATAAAAACACATTGTTTCTTACCCAGATTTTCCAAAACTTGTATAACTTGCATTGGCCATGTCAAAATGATCTGAAACTTGTCATGAAGCATCATGAAAATATCCTCTACCTATTTATAGTCATCACATAGCGCATATATTCCTCAAAATCTCCAACCAAATCGACATACCTATGTTAAAATTCTTGTTTCTCACTTTTTGCTTCCAAAAAACCTCATAAAAGCATCTAACCACTAAATACTGATCTAAAACTCATCACACACTTTAGGTACACTACCAAAATGTTGTTACCATGCTTAGAAAAGAGTGATTTTTTCCAAAACTCACATCTCCATCTCATTTTGCATGCTCTAGGGTTAGAAACAAGCCTAGAATGACCTGACTCAACATATATATGACCTTATTGACACAATACAGACCCATGGACACCCATAACACATCATATCGACCATGCATGACCTCATTAAAAAAATCAATCACCTCACAGATCTCAAATAGTGACTTAGCTCACTCAACCATACACTAGGACATCTTAGAACTCACCAAAACTTGACACTACCAATCAACCTTCATGTTTAACATCTAATTAACACCTGATAGAAAAAAATAAATGACCATGACATCAATTAGGGTTGACATAAATGACAACACAACCACACAATGGCTAACAATCTCCCATTTTCATTCATGGAAACCATCATTCAGAAACATTGATGACAACCGACATTACCAACACCTACATGACCTTATTTCCATGTTTCTAATGTCTCTCTCCCCCTTTTCCATATATGAAAAATAATACAATGCTACTACAACATGGAAAAATGAAAACACAAGACTAAATAGTGTAGAAATTTTACTTACATTACCAATAAGCTCCCCCTGGGACTGAATTTCCCCTTCTTTGACTCCTATAGTAGCAAATCAGATCCCATGCACCTGATAAGATCCCTCAAAAAGCTCCCCCTGAGTTGATACACCTCTTCTTAATTGTCATCCATGTTTATCATCATAATATAGGTCGGATTCAAACTCAAGAATGCAAGAATTTACCTTCAAAAATTTCATGTCATACGTTAGGACAATTTTCCCTAAACAACATCTTCAATTCATATTCAGAAACTTTCTCAAAGCTCTACAACCATAAACGCATCATGTCATACCAACTAATTTCTCCCCTAGACTTGTTCAATCCTAATCTTATTAAAAATGAAAAAAAAATCTTCTTACCTTGAAAATGTGTTATAGAGATACACTATCACTTCATAACTGTCCCTAAAGAGACATTTCATTATTCTTAACCTTCTTTACATGTAATAACACATCTTTTAATAGAAAAAAAAATTCTCCTCCTTCGACTATGTTTTCTAGTCCTCATATTTTTCCTTATACACCATCAAAACATTTTCATACATGATCAAACTCAAAATTGAGATCCCCTATCTTAAAGAATGTTTCAAATCAGTATCATGCTCTTGATAGGCTTCTGAAGCACTGATTACCTATTATGAAATCCACCTTGCATATAGTATCAATACTCTATGCATTTAGGTATTCATGGATCTGTAAGTACATATTCTAGTCATTCATTATTTAGCCACTATATAACAACTAATTTAAATCAAAAAGTCTTCCTTTTGCAACTAATATATCAAGTTATTATCACACAGACCCTTGTATCTTTTATGTTTTATTAATACTTCTCATACAACCTCAAAGATCATGATCCTTTTACATCAGTCATGTAGCATTTTTACTGTGAAGGTTTTTTCAACATTTGTACATTGTTAGAAACTTCTAACAAAGACTACTTTCTCTCTAAATACTCACACTAGGACTCTTACTCAACTTGAATTCCTCCAAGATCTTCACACTCACTCAAACCTAAAGCTCAACTTGTTTTCCTTGCACTAACACTTTGCATAAAAGACCTTCAAATCTTGTAACTAACCCATTGATCATACGTGATGAAAATTTTCTGCCCTAGAGCTCTTACCTCATTAAATCTCAGACTTAGTAAGCTTGTGAATACTTTGAAGACCTTAAGGCTCAGAATCCTATAGTATATCCCTATAGAGTGAATTTATATAACCTTAAATTCCTCCTTCCATATTATCAATAATCAAAGAGATTATTCAAACCTTCCATTTACCTGAAGAGACCTATAGCATTATATTTTCATTCCACAGTTCTTTGACCTTCCACTCTTAGACTTTGA
The DNA here is from genome assembly GCA_019776745.2 of Taxus chinensis. Classification (NCBI taxonomy): domain Eukaryota; kingdom Viridiplantae; phylum Streptophyta; class Pinopsida; order Cupressales; family Taxaceae; genus Taxus; species Taxus chinensis. Next base: position 619,194,568 of record CM034149.1, on the reverse strand, counting down.
GCACAAAAAACCCTAACTTGCATTCTCACTTGCCTTGATGAACCACTTGTGACCTACACTATTACATTTAGAAGTACAAACACTTATTTGCAGAGACTCAAACCTCTTATCCATTCTTGGTAACACTTTTGACTTTGAGGCACTACTTTTTACCTATATATACATTTTTTGACGACTTAGCACTTTTTAAATAGTAGATTCAGGACTTAATGTAAACACAAATGGCATAATGACATCATTGAAGACTTTGAGCACTTATTCTTTGTGAAACATCAATACAAATCCTCTACCCACATTTTGAGAGAGAAAACCTTCAAGATACTCCAAAATCATCTCATTCAGTTAGTAGTCTTTGAAGGACTTCTTGTCAACTATAGCTTCAAGGAAACTTCACATACTTTTCCTTTTATAACTTTACCTTATAATGTTAATCAAAAACTTCAAAAGATATTAATAGTATTAAAAATCTTCACACTTGTGAACTTATTCTCTTCACTACCCAATATCACACATAATATGGTTCATATCTGATAAATTGTATTGTCTTGCAATAACTTCAGGCATACTTGATCACCATGACACAAATTTTTGGAATTTTCATTTAAACACAAAGCATTCTCATATGAGGTAGCTACTTACACTAGTTGATTAGAGAATACTTGTTAGAGAACACACAAGGAGTCCGTGCGGGAGAGAAGGCTAGGATCAAGGGCATGGAAGGACAGGAAGGACCCGCGCGTGGAAGGAAAGTTCATATTTTAGGACTTAGCCCATTTTGAGCATGGAGACCTATTTTTAGAAGGTGGCATGTAGAACACATCAACGATGTAGAAACGTACACGCCATGCATTGTCTTTGGAGGAGCGGATCGAAGAGTTTTTTCATGAAGACAAGCTAAGAATAGAATTAACACTTCAGTTAACTACAAGAGGTCTATAGATAGCACACTTGCATGTGTAGCTATGCCTAAACACGACATGTGGCTATCAATAGCATGCGGCCTCTTTCTGGAATAGATAAGTGGTGAAGGGAAATTCCCCACCCTATATATATATATATATATTATATATATATATATATATATATATATATATATATATATATATATATATATATATATATATATATATGATTTTAGGTACATAGTAAAAGAAGAGAGTGTAACAGAGAATATATAAAGTGTGTGTATGTGTGATAAAGAGATATACACAAATGACTAAATTATTGTATCAGATCCACATGTGCATTGGTATAGATTGACATTAATGTAAGGAGCTTCTATATTTATTAATAGATGGAATATATTGGTTGAATCAGTGTTCAATGAAAAGTTGCAAAAGCCACGGAATTGGGGTAATAATCTCTAAAGAAACCCCAAAGGCTTTGAACAAGTTGATCAATGGACCATCTGATAAAAAATGAGCAAGGGTTTCTTCTTTTCATACATTAATTTGAAGTAAACAAGTAAAATAAGAAAATGAAACTAACCTTTATTCTTTAAAAGTTTTAAATAATGAACATAAGAGGATCTAAGCATTCAGTTTTTGTTTTAAGAGAAAGAGATCTCCCCATTAATGGCTTCAAGGCCAATGGTTCTTCCCTTTTACTCCATAATTGTGCTATAAAATACAAAATCAAATGCTAATAGCTCAATGGAAGAAAATGAACTACAATCTAAAGCCTAAACAAAATATTATAATATGTTCTAAGAAGAAGAGAGAATTATTATAAATGATGAAGGGGGGTCTAGCCCTATTTATAGTTTTCCATTTGGGAAAATGGGAGATTTGGGTGCATGCGGGACAAATGCAAAAGTCTAAAAAGCACTTTTAGCAAGTCAAAGTGAGGTTTGACTTTGTTTAGAAGAGATTGAGCATGGTTAATATTTAATTAACCATGTTTAGAGGATAATTAATCCCATTTAGAGAGAAATTAGGTTTCTAAAAGGCTTCTTAAAGACTTAATCAATCCAACAAAGTGGATTGATACTCTAGGGAGCTAATAGAGGTGGTAAAGAAGAAAATATTATCCACGAAGAGGTTATTTTAACCTATTTAATTAGTTTACAAGAGGAAATATGACTAACAGAGTGTCGTAATAGGGGATTTAGATAAATCTAACTAACGAGATGTCATAAATTTGCAAGGGGATGAATAGTTAGTATAATATTAAGAATAATAGTGCATTGATCAAACTACAGTTGTCTACATTTTCCCTTCTTTGAGGTGGCGTAAGTGACATCACTTCAAAGAAAGTAGACAAACATAAATGAGTAGAAACATTTTAAAGGGGTAGAAGAAAAATTAATAGGATGAAGGATGAAGGATGCCCCCTCGAGTGTCGATGGGGTGACAAAGAAACTTGATCGATGATTGAAAAAGAGAGAAATAGAAAGAAAAGTGCACAGAGAAGATGAGAAACAAGAATAAAGAGGGATATTGAGCTATCCACAAATCAATTGCTATCAATATATAATCATCATAATGCTTAGAATCCTCCTCATCGATTCTTATTAAAATGTGAGCATGCAACGGAAGCATAAAATGACATGAAAATCCAAGGTACAAACAATCGTCTTGTGCTAAAAATGACCAAATCCATGCAACATACACAAATGCAATGCAATATGAGAAATAAATAATATCACCTAACAGGGAAATAAGTACAATCACACATGCTTAAACCAACAACGTTCAAGATAGTTGCACAAATATTTTTTATCAAGATGTATTCCCAAATGTTCTGATAAATGAAAATGGTGAAGAATGATGCCCCAAGAAATGTGTATAATCCAAGGGAAAAGATGGAGGACACTTGGTTCTAGTGAAAAAGCAATGTGCATGAAAAAAATAGTACCAAGCAATTAATAGTGCCCCAGAGTACAGACAAAGTAAGCAGCACAGCTTGTGTAGGTGATTGAAGATTTATATGATTTGTGAGTCATTGTTTCAAAAAAATAGTTGAACACATCAGCAAGATATGGGATGAGTGCCATGCGATAGACACAAATTTCATCCGTAGATGAACAGTTTACCCCATTTTAATCTATTGCCAAAGTATTTCATTTTTTTTGGTTTTTTAAATGGTTTTACAAAAAAAATTGTAGATTTTTTTTGAATGAGTGACAAAATTTTTAAAAGATCAAAGATCTTATAAAAGTACGCGCAAGGGTGATAGCACGGAGACAAGGCTGTTAGAGAGCCAGAATATATTCCCACAAGAAGAAAGACAGGTCAGGAATAATTTCTTTAAAATAAACTAATAAATATTTATCACGATGGGGGAAAATAGATGAAAAATAGAGGAAAAAGTGGGAAAAGGTGCCTGAAAGGTTCATAAATTATTTTAGTGTGACGGAGAAGTAACCGCAGGGAGGCACGAAGTGCCCCGACGTACGAAAATTATCAAAAATAATTATTTTAATACAAAAATAATTATCACAGCGGATAAAAGAAGGTTAGAATGATCACAGTAGAGAAAACATGCCCCATGGGCATCACGACGGGTTAATATACCCACCTGATGTCGGTAAATCAATCATGACCAATTCATTTCTGCCAAATTTCTTGCAAAAAAAATTTACCCTAAGCGAGAGCGACAGCCCTGGAGTGAGATGGTGAGAATACTGAGCAGGAGTAGATGCACATATCACATCTGAGATTTCATGTGAAACCCAATGGATGGACCCTACGTGAGTGTCCTATCCCTTCTAGTGAATTATGCATTTAATGCATTTTTATGGTTTTTAGGGTAGGTAGGGTCAAATTTTACGTATGCACATGGGTGTTTGCATTAGCTTGAGAGGTGCGTGGACGTGCATGTGTCATAAAATATTGGTGCACGTACGTACATCCGTCAAAAATTAGATACATACACGCACACCCGTCAAGATGGAAATTAGTGGACACGCATGCATGTCGAACTAGGGGCGTAGGTGTTAGGGGGCACGTCTGCATCAAGCAAGGGTGGGATAGGTATGCGCATGCATGTGTACCAAGGCAAGAACGTAGGCATCACACTGGGTGCGTATGCATTCTGTGTGGCCTTCGGTGAATGGAGAGAAGATTGAGTGGGTTCATACACATTGGTAAGGGCATGTATGCACTAAAAATGGCACCCATGTACCAAAAGAGGCACGTAGGTGCTAGAAGGAAGCGGGAAAACTAAATTGCTAGTAAAATAGCCAAGTATAGAAGAATATAGACTAGATTAGTTTAGAAGAAAAGAATAATTAGTAAGTTAGATGATTCAAAGAAGATTTTTTCCTTAGAAAAATAGATAGAAGTAAGTTCATGATACTTGTGTTGATTTTGTAGCGTATACTACTCATTCTCGAGACTCGTGACCGATATGATCGTCTAGTGGTAATAGAGGCCCAGTTCGATGATGACAATAGAGCGACCCTGGACAGCCTCCTATATGTTATGGGATTGACTCATGTGGTTGAGATTCCACATATTACATTGGATCATGGCCTTCTGACAACTATAGTAGAGTGATGGTACAGCGAGAGTCAGTACTTTTGGCTCCTGACCAGAGAGATTACTATTACTCTGGAGGATGTGTGGTACATTATGTGGGTCCCAATTCAGGGTCATCTCATCCATTCTATGAGCTACTAGGATGATATTTAGCAATATATTATAGAGTTTTTTGGCATCCTAATGATACCATGACATGGGATGACCAGTAGGTTATCACGATACATTGATGATCTAGAGCTAGACTGAGTAGTGGTCTATATGATGGCCTTCGTCAGTGGATTTTTACTCCCTGAGAAGACCGGTGCTTCATTTCCACTCAGCCTCCTGGGAGTGATACATGGTTTGGTAGAGGGAGAGACATACTATTGGGGTCAATGTATTTTGGCACATCTATACTAGGACCTTCACCTGATTACCTACTACTGTCAGAAGACCGTAATAACAGCCCGATTGCTTCAGATTTAGGCGTGGGACTAAATTTTCATTGGTCATTGCTTAGTTGTTTTGAGAGCTAGGGCTCCCAAGGATCCATCTACGATGGGTTGGGTCCCGACATGGGACGATGTTCAGCCATATATGGGGGATGCCTATCATTATCTCTGCGAGCTTGATGAGTTATAGCAAGCTTCTATGGTTTGGAGACCTTACAGGAATTTCTAGTGGCCCGAGGATGGTTTAGAGCTCATTACTACCATAGTAGAGCATTTTATATTAGGTAGCCATAGCTATATGTGAGATTTATATAGGTTGGATCAATATCATAAGTAGTTTGGTAGTACCCAGGATGTGCCTGGGCCAGATAGGTGGTACGCTCGTAGGTCCTGAGAGTACTTTGATACGGGTCCAAAGATAGCCAGTGATAGAGCAATAGCCAATTTCCAACATGTGGTACTTACTATGTGGGTGCCACTGAGACAAATTAGAGACTCGGGTACTAAACCTGAGTATGCACCATGGTACCTGTACGCACCCAAAATTGTACGTGTTACATTATCAGGAAAAATATGGTTTTAAAGGTCCCCAGTGATGATTCAAATTCCTTTCAAGAAGGTGTTTGAGCTCCAAAAATACATTTGCAATATATATTTATAGCCTATATAGCCTTACTCATCTTTTCTTTGCATTTTTCTGTCTTCCCCCTTCCTTATGTGCTTGTTTTTGCCTTCAGTGCCAAGACCACTGCCCTGCCTAGGCAGCAGTTCGCAAACTGCTACCTTGACTGAGGCGATGGTCCTCAAACCTCCACCCTACACAGGGCGGTGGTTCTGATCAATTTTTCCATAATATTCATGCGATAAATTTCATGCGACGATTCACTTAAGTTTATCTTTTGAACGCGTCCATGAGTCAAATTTGCTAAAAATAGCTTCGTCTACTTGGTTCTCCTAGTTCCTTCTCTTTTTTAATAGATTTAATGAGTAGAACTACCTCTTCAATTCCTTGTGCATGAAGTAACCTTCTAGCCTCCATTCCTATATATTCCATACTTGTATTCAAGCAAAGGGCCTAAGAATTTTGTGTATCTTGCATTGTTATACTGCCATAATCTTGCTAGGAATTGAATAGCCAATTTCATATCTCTTGTGTTATATTTCTTCTACCTGTATTACATCCAGATTACTTCCAAGTTACCATTGCTCATGTGCCATATTCTTCTTGTTGTTCTATGCATTCCCAATCCTTGGACTCACATGAACACTCAGAGAAAGAAAGGAAAGAACTGAGAGGATAGATACTCATACTACTAGATTTTCCAAAACTCCTTCTCTTCTAGGTTGGAGTTGTGTATTTGTTTTCTTTGTTTTGTCAAATCATCAAATTGCATATCAAATAGAGTAGAGAAACAATTCATTTCAATTAATTATATAGCTACAAGTAAATCAAGTCAATAGGAAGTTTTCTCTTTAATATTGCTAAAGGAGTAGTGGGTGAATAATAGCTCTGTTAGAGTCATGATTTATTCTTCACTTCTAAGGAAGAGTTGGAGAGATTTTATTTGAATTAGCGTAGATCTTAGATTTAGATTCACACATATACACAGATAGCTAGCTACATCTGGCCAGTTGTTTGTTTTTCTGTAAATTGTTTATTATATTAGATGCATTGTCTGAAAATTTAAAAAAGCACAAAAATATTTATTTCCATAGATTAGTTTGTTTTATTGATTTGTTCTATATATTGAGAAAGCACCAAAAATATAGTTTAGATTTCCTTTGATAGATAGTTTATTTACCAAAAATGAACCAAATTATTTTACATGACCATCAATGGTCTGCAGCAGGAAAAGATCTATGGTTGTGATCCTCTATTCCCACAACCCAATGGGCTAGAGTTAGTAACTGATATTGACACAAGTATGCACTTAATAATCTTATGCACACTTGCCACATATACAGATAAAATAAGATAGAGACTTTAAACATAGTTGCTAATCAGGCCTATAACTTTTGGACTACTCCTAGAAATAGGATTTCATTACATGCATGACCATTTAAGGGCCTCAACCTCAACGAGTCTTTGGTTATGACCCACATGTCGCGTAACCCAATGGGCCTACTAGTCAATTAGATATCGACACTAGCCTATGCACACAAATATTCATATCCTTGCCGCTTCCACCTGATATTATCACACAACTTTCATTGTTGAATATAGCATCCGATCAGGCTAAGACTTTTTGGACAAGACCAAAGAATCACCCTTAGTTCCTACAGCTTCACTACATCTCTTGTCTCAATTTCCATGACCTTGTCTGGAAACCCATATGAGGCACCTGCAAGTTACTTTCCACATATTCTGTAACCAATCAATAGAATCTCGACTGAGCTAGACATCGATTGGAGTCTCCAAGTAGCTATTATATCAAACCCTACCATCACACCCATTCATGTTAGGAGAGCATGGTTTGTCGTAGATTCGTAGATTCTGTTACTGCGTGTCAAAGACATAAGGTTTCCCAATTATCTTGGTCATCGCCATCACTTTCATTCTCATTTCAAATTCCACACCGGTTGTCTCGGCACGACCTCGGGAGGTCGAGTGCGAAGAAGGTCACATGTTGATTTTCTGTTGTACAAATTGGTGAACCCGACGTGAAAATATAGTCTCTAAACATTTTAGATTTTATCCATCCTTTATTCTGCGGGTATTCTTATACCCTCGAATATTTTAGGATATGACGATTACGGTCAATCCATCCCAAGTTTTGACTTATACCAGTACTAGTCAAACATACCACAACAGTCACCATCACTTTCAACATGGGCAGAAAACTGTTCATCCACTCAAAACCCTCTCCTTTAGGGAACCAATGTTGGTTCTTCTGTACACATCAAAGAACTAGATCAGATCACTCATACTTACCCTCTTGAATAATCAATTTCAAATAACATGACATTTACTGGAGAATTGAGCTCATCTCCTCGGGTATTATTTCGACAGCCCATTACCATGCAGTCTAATCAACTCCCCCATCTTGATGAGGATTATCTAGCACGATAAGCTAGGAGTGAGCAGCAATTCCAACAAATGAACCAATCTTTTGATAGGTTACAAGGACAAGGTGGTGTCCCACTTCAAAACAATAACACTACCCCACCACCAACTGATAATATAACCAATGAGGGGTGGCAACATCATGAACAATTCATAGCGGGACACCATACTCCTCAACAACCTCCAAGGGTTAAACCAAAGGAATCTAAGCAGGGAACCGCCCCGTCAATAGGTGATGTCATTTCAGCTTTGGTTGATAAAGTCAAGGATTTAGAGCTTACCCAAAATACAAAAAATTCATACGTAGGGAAAGAATGGGCTCCTTCCTACTCACAGAACTATGGGAAAATATCGACTTCCCAGAATCCGCCAGTCTACATGACTACTCCTAACCATGCAAACTTGTTAATTGGGATGGGTACCTTGGGAATGCCTCCTCAAGCCACATATGGATATCTACAACAGGCACCAACTAGAAGTGTGTTCTCAAATGCCATACCAGCCAGAAATGTTATGTTCCCTGGTTTCACGCCTTCAGCTCCATATCAAGGAATTCAACCCCCTTGTATACACATGTATTCTAAATCTCCACAAAGGGACATGTACACCTACCTACGTCCATATGGACAAATGCAAGGGATGTCATACGCCCCGTCAAATGTCTATGTTGTCCCACTTCAGTAGCCAATGCAGCCCCCACCTACCCAATAAGGGTCTTCAATGGTGGAAACATATATAATGGGGACTTACTCCAAGTATCTCAAAGAACCCGTAGATTTCTCCATTCAGGTAGTCATGCTCCCAAGACCCCTGCCTGATCTCCTAAATTTCAAGGGGGGGTGATCCAAATGCCCACATCAAAGCTTATACAATGGCCATTCGCGAGTTTCTCCCATGGGATGTAATCATTACAGAGATTTTCCCTAAGACACTAGAAGGTATTTCTCTCGACTAGTATTAAACGATACCGGAGGCTTCGATACACTTGTTCAAGAAACTAGTGTTGGAATTTATCAAAGCCTTTGATATTAACAAGCTTTTGTGAACAAGAATAAAAAGAATCTTTATATCAAACAATAACATAATGATTCTACAACTCACTTCATTCAGAGGTGGAAACATGTTCTCTATTCTTCCGCAAGTGCTCCAAACATGGACCAAACAAAACTTTTTGATTTGTTCCTCCACTCCCACAACAGAGATACAAAGGAAGAGGTTAAAAATTTCTCACTAAGGAGCTATGAAGAGGTGTTGGAGGGTGCTCTTTGGATCGACCAAGTGGCAATCGACTGTGGTTGTAAGACCTACAAAGAAAATGGGAAGTTACTTACCCCTTCTCAAAACACTCCCAATTACTCCAACAATATAAATAACAATCAAGGACCAAAGATTCTTACTAATAATCATGGAGTCATGACCGACGGTGTAACTGACCAGCCCAAAAAGCCTAATCTTATTAATCCCATGGATATAGGTACAATGAATAACAACAACAATGGGAATAACAATGGCAACAACTAGAGGGGAAAAAATTTCTCACCCTCAGTAAAGGATGTGGATTTTTATCATCCCCAACAATACCAATAGCCTTATCCACAAAGAAAAATGCTAACCCCAAGCCCTAGTCAATACCCCAACCAATTCCAGAACTAGGGGCAAGGGTTCCAAAGTGTTAATTATAATAGTCAACAACCAAACAATAATTGTGGTTTTGGACCACAACAAGGAACAAACTAAAGGCCTTGGGATTATGATCCTGACTTGTATTATGGTTTCCATAGGGTCTATAGGCATGATGCAAGAACCTTCCATGATTGTAATAAGTTTTTGCAACATTTTCTAGAAGACCAAAGATAGTTATTTGTCAACATGTTTCTGGCCAACCCAACTGCACCTAATCAAAATGCCTATATGGGACCGGTGTCTCCACAGAACATGTTGTTGGGAATCTTCAACGATCCTCTCCCCATGCATCTAAAGGATGATAGACTAGATCCTAATGATTCAAATAAAGGCATTGTAATAGGGACTCATGATCATGAAGCCTCAACTTCATCAAACCCACATGTGGCACCTCCTTTGGATGGTCACCAGTAAACGAAGATTGTAGGTTTGGTTGAGTTGGACATTGAACTCCAAATTAACGCTATAACAAGAGTTAGAGACTATTCATCACAGCTGATCTTGATTTACCCAGTTGTCTCGAATAGTGTTCATGACACACTAAGCAAGCCAATAGGGGCTTATGACTTGATCAGTGATCTAACCAAGACATTTTCACACATTTCCTTTTTAGATCTACTAAATAATTCTCCTTCTCATCGATCCACTCTCTTGGAAGCACTTGGTCTCAGCCATTTGTCTAATGTTACCCCACTGCCAGAGGTGTAAATAAACCATATAGACTTTGAAATTTTCCATCCAGGGTAGCCCGAGAGGGATATTGGGTTTGTATTTGACATAAGAAAGATGCCTACGGATGCTGAAATAGCTCGTAGAGGCGATCCAACCCTATTTTTATAGGTTTGGATCTATAATAACTATGTGAAGCGTGCAATGATCGACAATGCAGCAGTAGTTAATATATTCCCCCCTTCTCTTTTCTTCATAAGTTAGGATATGGGGAGACTAATTGCTCCTCGACATGAAACACAATGAGGGGCTATGATAGTCTCAAGGTGACCTTGATCGGGACTATAGTATTACCAGTCACTCTTAGACCCAAGACGGTGCTTACTAAGTTTTATATTATAGATCAGGAAACCAACTATAATATTATTCTTGGTCACCCTTGGATCCACCGCATGAAAGCATTCTCATCCACCCTATTCCAAGAATTCAAATTCCTGCATTGAGGGAAAGTCTTTGTTTCTCAGGGTGATCCAAAGCCCTTTGACATACATCTAGCCAACTTGAATAAAAGGCCAGGGGTCCACTCTAAATTTGAGCTTCCCACCAACCAGTTAAACAAACCGGTAAGCACGTTACCAGAAGAAAATTTGGTTCCCATGACATAATTAAAGGTTATAGGTTTGATCGAGGGTATTCTGGCCATCAAGGATGAAATTTTTGTTATAGAGATAGTTTCGTTGGGAACTATAGAAAATATTGTTGAACTATTAGAAAAGGATTTGCCTATCATTCTCCCCTTCGATTCCATGGGTATGGGACATGCTTTAGGACTTGGTTCCCTTCCAACAGATGAGGTTTTCATGGTAGATGTAGCTGAGATAAAATAAGAACTTACAAAGGATGACTCATCATCTATCTTCCTGAGTAATTGATGGACCCTCCACTTTGATGGGGCCAAGTGTTGCTTTGGTGTTGGAGTAGGCGTAATCCTTACCTCACCTAAAGGAAGGGTTTTATCTTTTGCTTTCAAATTGAATTGTGAATGCACAAACAATGGGGCTAAGTATGAGGCTCTCCTATTAGGTCTCATTGTAGCCAAGAGAATGGGCATTCTCAATATTATGGTGTTAGGTGATTCATAACTAGTCGTAAATCAGGCATCCGAGGTATACGAGACTAGGGCTAAACACTTACAACTCTAAAAAAATTCTGTGTTTAACCTAACTAAGGGGTTTGATTTCATATCAATTGAGGCAGTCCCACATGAACAAAACCTTCTGGCAGAATCTATAGCAACTTCTGCCTCATGCTTCACCCTAAGAAATGATTTAGAGGACACCAACTTCACGGTTTCACTCCATGTTGAACCCTTGATTCGTAAAATGTCAATGGCGTCAATGTTGACATATGTGGAAGCCAAGGGCTAGTTTGACTCTTCAGTTCTTGTCAATGGGAATGAGTCAACTTTAACTTATTTAAACACTTTGGTGTAGTTGTATCTTACCTATCAAGAGGTAGACTTTTCCCTAATTCCAAGTTCCTCCTCTTATTTTGGGAATCCAATGATTGACTCATCTCTGGGAAGAGATCTTGAAATTTATGAGGTAGAAGAGGAAGGGGACTTGGAGTTTCTGCCAGCCCTACCTGAGTTTGAGGAGGGTAATACCTCCTTAATTGAGGGAATGATTGATATAAACATCGGAATGGAGGAGGAACCAATGATCTTAAAACTAGGGTCCTCTTTAACTCTAGAGGAAGTATAAATTCATACCCAAGTCCTTAAGGAACATCAGAAATCCTTCACATTTAGTTATAAGGAAATGATGGGAATTGAACCACACATTGTAGTTCACAATCTCATCACTAAACCAGATGCCAAACCAATTAAGTAGAAATCAAGACCTATGAAGACAAAGGTAGCCCTTATGGTAAAAGAAGAAGTAATGAAGCTTCTCGATTTAGGATTTATCAAGCCAGTTGATTATTCACAATGGGTATCTAACATTTTCCTCATTCTCAAAAATAATGGAAAGATCCGTAATTGCATAGACTTCTGGGACATTAACAAGGCTTGTCCCAAGGATGATTTCTTGCTACCATCCATTTATGTTATCGTTGATGCAACATCTAGATTTGATTTTTTTTCTAGTCATGGATGGGTTTTCAGGATATAATCAAATCAAAATCTCTACCAAGGATCAAGCTAAAACTACATTTATAACTCCTTGGGGAACTTATTGTTATGTCATCATGCCATGTGGTCTTAAGAATGCTAGCATTACATACCAATGAGAAATGACCCACATATTCCATGATCGTATTCATAATATTTTGGAATCCTACGTGGATGACCTACTAGCCAAGTCCAAGAAGTGTTGCGATCACCCAAAGGTGCTTCGTATCATTCTCTCGTGTTTGATTGAGTATGGAGTCATGTCGAATCTAGAGAAATGTGTATTCAGTGTAATAAGTAGAAAGCTCATGGGTTACATTATATCTTCATGAGGGATTGATGTTGACCTGGCCAAAATTCAGGCTGTGTTAGAAATGGTTCCACCCTCGAATGAGTCTACTATTAGATATTTTCTTGGGTTACTCGATGCAATCCAAAGGTTCATCCCTGATTTGACCTTTTCTGTTCATCCAATCAATAATTTGTTAAAGAATGATTATCACATTGATTGGACGGAGGAATGTAATGAGGCCTTCAAGGTGGTTAAATGATTTTTGTTATCTCCTCCCACGCTAATGCCACTAATTTCAGATCGCCCTTTGATCTTATATATGTGGGTTATAGATGTTTCGCTAGCCTGTATGTTGGCTCAAGAGGACAATGAAAAGTGGGAACTTGTTGTTTATTTTATCAATTGTACGTTACTCAATTACAAGACACGCTTAACATAGGTAGAAAAGGAATACCTCGCCATATTTTTTGCAACCAAGTGCTTAAGACATTACATGATCAATCAAGAGACAAGGGTCATCATCAAGTTAGACCAATTACAGACATTCCTCATGTAAGGGTCCTTGTCAAAAAAAGGTTGGGTGTTTCATTACATTAATGGGTGAGTTCAAGCTAATGTTTGTAAATCAAAAATCTGTTAAGGGTCAAATCATTGCAAACTGGTTGGCTGATAATCCATTAGACGGGGGTGATTTGGTAGATTTGGACTTTCCCAACACGTGTGTATATTTCGTTGAAACTAGGCCCCCTATCTCTGTATGTCTTTAGGACACTGACATTATCAATTTCATCATGTACCACACGTACCCAAAAGGGGAAATGTCACAAAAAAGAAGGTGGTTGCACATAATTTCTACCAAGTATGTTATTCTAGAACAAGTGCTTTATCGCAGAGCCTTTGACATAATGTTATTGAGATGTGTTGATCCTGAAGATTCTGAAAAGATTCTTTATGAGTCACATAGTGGGGTATATGGTGGCCACTTCGGAAACCACACTATTACCTAGAAGATACATCGGATGGGCTATTTCTGGCCCACCCTCGAACATGGCTTGATAGAGTTTGTGCAGAGATGCCACAAGTGTCAAGAGTTTTCCCATGAAATACACATCCCGGCACAAGATTTACAACCAATTGCAACTCCATGGCCCTTCTCCATGTGGGGCATGGATCTGATAGTTAATCTCTCTCCCTCATCGACGGATGGCCATAATTTCATAATTACAGCCACAGATTACTTTACTAAGTGGGTAGAAGCCATGCCCCTTACCATTGTCCCTAGCTTTGTAATAGTTAAGTTCATCCTAAACCAGATCATTTGTAGGTATGGGGTGCCACAGGTCATATTTCTAATAATGGCATGTCTTTCAAAAATGATGAGGTGCATGAGTTGTGTGCAAAGTTCAAAATAAGTCATCACACGGCTTCTCTCTACTACCCTCAAGCTAATGGACAAGTTGAGGGTACAAATAAGACTTTAAAGTCCATTCTTCTAAAAATTGTTAAGGAGAATAAACGAGATTGGCATCTGAATATTTTTCTAGCCTTGTGGGCCCACCAAACGTCGGTTAGAACACCAACGGGAGTAACTCCCTTTTCTTTAGTATTCAGTGTTAAGGTAGTTCTGCCACTTGAAGTTGAAATACCCAGCCTCCACATTTCGCTACATGGGATCCTAGGAGAGGAGGGTTATCGAGAAGCTCATCTCTCCCAATTAGAAAGCCTCGATGAAGTTAGGCTGAATGTTGAGCAATGACACAGTGTGTATGCTGACCGCATGTCTCGGCAATATAATAAGAGGGTGTATGAATGTGAGATCTATGAAGGAGATTTGGTATTAAGACTCAATAGTCAAATATACAAGAAAACAGGTGAGGGAAGAAAGTTTAGACCGAGGTGGTTAGGTCCATATCAAGTGGTATAAGATTATAAAAATGGCACTTTCTATTTATGTACTCTAGAAGGTGAGGAGTTTAGTGAATCCATGAACTCCCTTCACCTAAAGAGATACTACGCATGATCCATCAGCATTCTCATATGTACATTATTGCATATGCATTGCATTTTCATTTGTCCATTCATTTTGTAAAAAGTGTGATCAAGGAGCTTATTCTTATAACAATTCCCAAAAACTTCTGAAAAAATTAGCAAAACATTCAAATCATGTCTCTTTAAATCTTCATTGTATCATCAACTATTTATGTATCGCTCATCGATCTAAACAAGATAAGACAAATTTTTGATAGTAACCATACCAAGGCATGCATACTTAGTTCTACTTTTGGTTTCTTCTTAGGATAGGTGTCTTTTGTTCATGGTCTGTTCTAGAAGCTTCATGGTGTCACATCTATCCCACATACATCTCCTTAGAAATAAGAACATTCTAAAACAATTTCCCAAATAAGTAAGTCAAGTACAAATCAACAAAAAAATTTATGTTACACATTTCTTCTCCCTACCAACCTTCGGTGTTGAGCTTGTGTCTCTTACTAGTGATGTAGGGTTGGGAAAGGAAGGAAATTCCCTTACTCACCTATGCTTTGTTCATGGTGATAAGCTCATTCTTCCTACTGGTAGCATGGGGCAAGGTATAGGGGTTATCTTTGACAAACCTGAAACTCATAAATAATTAAATCAATTACTGTGAAATCTTAAGTCAAAACAAAGTGAATTAGATGTTCAAAGTTCCAGGAAGAATTCAGAACCTTAAAACCATATTTTGTCAACCAAGTGGCCATCTACGGATCCAATTCTAGATAAATTATAGAGCAATTCACATTCTAAACTATGAGGTAGCATTAGTGGGGTAAGGTTGTAGCACCCCAATTTGGCTCTTTCAAACCTCTGTCTTCGTCTCACCACTACCATTCAACAAATTTCATGGCTTGTGCCCTTTCTAACTCTCGGTGTTGAGCCCTCACATCTTACTAGTTATGTGGGGTTAAGAGTGGGGCAAGCATATCTATTCATCATATCATTATTTTATCACATTTTTTCAAGACAAATAAAAAGTACCGAAGATTGCAAAAAGAAACTAAGTTTAAGATCACATTGTGTTTGCATCATCATATATCAGCATTATGAAATACAAAAATAAATCATTATGTTATCATTTCACATCAATTGTATACATTCTGAAAAGCATAGAAAAGTGGAACTCTAAACATATAGAGTATAAATGAGAGATAAGCCAAAGAGGTTCAACTTGGATATAATGGAATGTCAAACCAAAAATAGATCCTGTATATATCATAATGGATAAAGTTTGTATACAATTTCATCATGCACTAGGCATGGTCAAAAATACTCGCAACAAGCCAGAAATGTACAAAAAAAATTGTATAATGTCAAAAAAATAGTATCAAAGCAATAAAGGCTCAGCAGCCTGTTAATCCCTATGGGATCCCTCAGATGGTGCATGGCCATGCCTAGGGCTCCTGTCATGATTACAACAGTGCTGATAATGGACTGAATGGTGTGATTTCTCATGGTGGTGCCCACTACCCATAGCCTCGCTATGAAAATGCCTTTATCTCATCAAGAACTCGGTGGTATCATACCTAGATATTGTTGCATGAAGAGACGTCACCATCTCCACAATCTTCTAGACAAGTAAATATGTTAGAATGTCGGCCAGTGGCTAAGGGTTGCCCTGAATCAACAGCCAACTCGGCCCAAGTCTTCCCTGAGGGGATCAACAAGGTATCCACACATACCCACTAAATGATCTCTCATCACTTGTGCATGGATACTACAAAAGGAAAAAGAAGTGATAGTGAGCAAAGAGAAAATCACATAATGTAAGTCAGAAAATAATGCTAAACTAAACTTACAAAAATCGATAAGTAAAAATAGAGAAAGGAGTATTGAACATACTAAGGTCTCTAGGCATCCATGTGGGATCAATGGTTGTTGCGGCAGGTGCTGGTGGTGGCTGTGGAGTCTCCTTGAATCTGAAGGCGTGGTGTTGTCCCATCAAGGATTCATCGTCTCCTCCAAGTGTCTCCTCTGAGACCAGAGTCTCTCTCTCCACACTCACCTCCTCACGTACTACTCTAAGGATATCCTAAGTGTCATGCCACTCAGGGTTACTTTTAGCTCCCTCTGAAGGTCCTACCCCCTCATCCTCCTCTCTGCTTGACTTCTCCTCTGTGTCTTCTCCTGCCTCCTCCTTATAGTTTGATTCCAAATAAATTGGTTCATCCTCTTCCCCACTATGAGCACAAGCCACCCCAATTTGAAGTAAGGGTGCTTGAGGAGCACCAGCTTCCTGCCAATCCTAAACTACACACCTAACTACAATAGGCACACCAAGAGTAACAACTATCCAACCAAGATCCCCTCTAGGACCTCTCCATGCCTCCTAGATAGTCTAGTAAACAGGTGTCACTGGAGGAAGCATGACAGGGTATGGAAGACCAAACTGTTGAGGTACCCAGTCAAAGGGATGAATCTCTAGTCTCCCGGCCCTGTCAAGTGGTTAGTTCATGGAAGATCAGGATACCATCATCGTAGTCTCCTCACCCCATATCCTTGCCATGTCCTGATAGGGTGTGGGGGTCATGTCGGCCATAGTCAGAGAGGCCACCGATTGATGTGGAGTCTAAAGCACATACATTCCTATCCATCTAGATGCTTAGACAACCCCTGGATCTGACACCTCCACCCCCTGCTATATAGGATGAAATGCTCATAGACCTAACTCATAACCAGGGTGGGGTGGCTCAAGGAATATCCCTGTAGTCTGACGACTCTATATAAATCATGGTATGTGGTCCCCAGGATATCTACTCCCCAATCATACTTACGGCCATGAGCCTCGATCTGCACATTGATGGGGGCCCAACAGTACAAAAGTGTATCTCCCCCTTGTCCTTGATCAGTCTCCAGGATAGGATACCCATGATGGCTCTCCGAAGGGTAGGAATGGGAACGGTAGCAATAGACCAAACCTTCATTCCCTTCTTCGAGCCAGAAGAGACAATAGCATCTCCCATATATGTAGCTTGATGTCTCATCACTGCTCTAGATCCCACTATCTCCAATGTCAATTTCCTACCAAGTACTGAGAGACGAAGAATGTGGTAGACATCCTCCAAAGTGATGGTCCACTCCCCTCTAACACCTAGGAACCAGGAAGTGTTTCAGTCTGCATCCTAGTAAGAAAATAGGTCACACAGAATATGACTAGCAAGAGCAACATGGGGCACTTGTGCTATCTGTCAGATTCCTACCCACTGTAAAAGATCCGTCTCAGCCTAGTTCAGCTGATATAAAATCCTAGGGAGCCAATCACTCTCTCTCTCTCTCTGCTCCAGTGTATGTACTCCACCTTTTTCTGCATCCACCAAAACATGAGAAAAGAGCAAGTTAGTAAAGTACACCACACAATAAGCTCATCAAAAACATAGTAAGCTCTCGAAAATCCAAAAAAAATCAAGTTTCGA
Organism: Taxus chinensis; assembly: GCA_019776745.2. Classification (NCBI taxonomy): domain Eukaryota; kingdom Viridiplantae; phylum Streptophyta; class Pinopsida; order Cupressales; family Taxaceae; genus Taxus; species Taxus chinensis. The sequence goes on along the minus strand of CM034149.1, from coordinate 619,176,325 downwards.
GCATGTTTTGATGTTCTATCCAGAACCACCGCCCATTGCAGGGCGGCGGTCCTAAACTGATTTTCAAAATATGCCCTTAACCCTAGAAATGACCAAAAATGTAGAAATTGACCATTTTTGACAAAATAAAAGCATGCCCTATCGGCGTCCCCCCTAAAGACTCATTCAAGACAAGAATTTTTGAAAATATCCCCCCAAGTGAACTTTTCAACGTTTTGACTTTTAGGGTGAAAAAGACAAACAAGGAAATAACTAACCTAAGAGCGCATTGGCTGATCTCCCACTCATGGAGGCATGACCATGATCTCAACATGAATGTATCAGTTGTATCCTCGTCAAAAATGGTCACTGTGAATCCAGAGCTCCAAAATCAATCAAAAAATGAACAAATGAATTGAGAAATGAATTTGTTTTGATATATATATGATATTTCTAACTTCATTTTGAGTATATGTGTTTACAGGTTCGGAGCGTTCACATAGGTATATTTCTACATCCCTGTACAAATGGTAAGTCCTCTTGTCATTTTAATTTAGTGTTAATTTTTTGATGTTTTTTTTTATCTGCACTTGATTCTTCTTTTTCTTTTGCAGGTAGCGGGAGTTTGGACTGCGATATTTTGACACACAGGCATGTCAGGTATAGCTTCTCACTCCCCATTTCGGGAACGCCATACTCATAATATACGTTTTATGCCTCTTTCATGGCTAAGATGCTTCTCCAAGGGGTAATATGTACACACCCAAAATTGCATGTGCTACATTATCGAGAAAAAAAATGGTTATAAAGGTCCCCAATGATGATTCAAAATCCTTTCAAGAAGGTGTTTGAGCTCAAAAAACCCATTTGCAGTATATCTTTGTATCCTAGATAGCCTTACTCATCTTTTCCTTACATTTTTCCCTCTTCCCCCTTCCTTATGTGCTTGTTTTGGCCTTTAATGCCAGGAACACTACCCTGCCTGGACGGCGGTTCACAAACCACCGCCCTGACTGGGTTGGTAGTCCTGAAATCACCTTCCTGCATAAGGTGACAGTCCTGATCGATTTTTCCAAAATATTTACACTATAAATTACATGCGATGATTCACTTAAGTTTATCTTTTGAACATTTCCATGAGTCAAATTTTCTAAAAATAGCTTCATCTTCTTGGTTCTCCTAGTTCCTTCTATTTTTAATAGATTTAATGAGTGGAACTACCTATTTAATTCCTTGTGCATGAATTAACCTTCTATCCTCCATTTCTATATATTCCATTCTTGTATTCAAGCAAACAGCCTGATAATTTTTTGTATCTTGCATTGTTATGTTTTCATAATCTTGCTAGGAATTGCATAGCCAAGTTTAGATCTCTTGTGATATCTTTCTTCTACCTACATTGCGTGTAGATTGTTTCCAAGCTACCATTTCTCATGCACCATCTTCTTCTTGTTGTTCTTTGCATTCCCAATCCTTGGAATCATATGAACACTCAGAGAAAGAAAGGAAAGAACTGAGGGGACAGATACTCATACTACTGGATTCACCAAAGCTCTTGCTCTTCCATGTTGGAGTTGTGTATTTGTTTGCTTTGTTTTGTCAAATCATCAAATTGCATAGCAAATAGAGTAGAGAAACAATTCATTTCAATCAATCAGATATCTACAAGTAAATCAATTCAATAGGAAGTTTTCTCTTCAATATTTCTAGGGGAGTACTGGGTGAATAATAGCTTTGTTAGAGTCGTGATTTATTCTTCACTTCTAAGGTAGAGTTGGAGAGATTTTATTTGAATTAGAGTAGATCTTAGATTTAAATTCACACATCTACACAGATATCTAGCTACATCTGCCAAGTTGTTTTTTTTTCTTTAAATTGTTTATTAGATTAGATGCATTATCTGAAAAGTTGGAAAAGTGCAAAAATAGTTATTTCTGTAGATTAGTTTGTTTTATTGATTTGTTCTATATATCGAGAAAACACCAAAAATATAGTTTATATTTCCTTTGATAGATAGTTTATTTACTGAAAATGGACCAAATTATTTTGCATGACCATCAACGGTCCGCATGAGGAAAAGATCTATGGTTTCAATCGTCTAGTCTCACAATCCAATGGGCTAGAGTTAGTAACTGATGTTGACACAAGTCTGTGCTTAACAACCTTATGCACACTTGCCACATATGCAGATAAAATAAGATAGTTAGAGAATTTAAACATAGCTATTAATCAGGCCTACGAATTTTGGACTACTCCTAGAAATAGGATTTGATTGCATACATGACCATTCAAGGTCCTCAACCTCAACGAATATTTAGTTGTGACCCATAGGTCCCATAACCCAACGGGCCTACTAGTCAATTAGATATCGACACTAGCCTATGCACACAAATATTCATATCCTCGCCACTTCCACCTGATATTATCACACAACTTTCATTGTTGAATATAGTAGCTGATCAGGCTAAGACTTTCTGGACAAGATTAGAGAATCACCCTTAGTTCTTGTAGCTCCACTACATCTCTTGTCTCAATTTCCATGACCTTATCTGGAAACCCATACGAGGCACCTGCATGTTACTTTCCATGTATTCCACAACCAATTAATATAATCTCAGTTGAGCTATACATTGATTAGAGTTTCCAAGTAGCTATTATATCAAACCCTATCATCACACCCCTTCAGGTTAGGAGAGTATTCTTTGCCTTAGATTCGTAGATTTTATTATTGTGTGTCGAAGACATAAGGTTTCCCAATTAGCTTGGTCATCGCCATCACTTTCATTCTCATTTCAAATTCCACACCAGCTATCTCGACACAACCTCGGGAGGTCAAGTGTGAAGAAGGTCGTGTGTGTATTTTCTATCATATAGTATCGTGGTGTGCTTCCATGTCGTTTGACTGTTTCCAGGGTGATGTATAACACTGGCGTGAGAGCTGCTCCAGTGGGGCCTCTTAGTAATGGTGAGGGTGGAGTCATCAATAGTGAGGATAGTGATGATGATGGTGGTGGTGGTGGACCTGATGCATACTGCTATGTCAGGGGTAGGGGACAGGTTCTAGCATTGTAACAGCCATAGGGATAGGGCCCCAGGCCTAGGCTGAGATAGGTGTTTAGGGTAGTTCATGTAGAGTTTCCCCCCATAGGCATTCCAGTGGGGATATACACCCCTCTCCAGCAGGTACTTCTAGAAAAGGGCCCACCATGTCATGCTCTAGAGGGTGTCGGTGATGTTGGATAGTTGGCTTCCCTTCAGCAGTAGTTACAAGCAGCGATTGTTGTGTAGTTACAGGTGGATGGAGAGAGAGATGCATCTAGGGCACATGTACAGGCCCTCATAGTAGATCAAGATCAAGCACATGCTTGGCTGCATATTTTGACAGTGGAGAGAGATCATGTTAGAGAAGAAGCTGCCCAAGACAGTGATAGTACCCTATGGCAGAGTCAGATTAGTGAGATGTTCACACAGGGGGCTCAGATATTGAGCCTTTTACATCAATCTCAGATTCAAGTGTAGATGGTTGTTGCTCAGAGGGACCATGCCCAGGTATAGTCACAAGGCTACATTATATAAAGAGATCAGGCACAAGCTCAGGTGTGGGTTATTATAGAAGATAGAGATCAAGAGGCCACCACTTCTAGATAGGCTCAAGATGATAGTGGTAGGTTGATAGGTGAGTGAGGTACCACCCTACAGGCAGCCATCACTTCTAGAGATTCTTATCTGATACATGATGCCATGAGATCCGGCAGTGAGGCCTTATACTATAGGACTACTTACTTTAGGTAAATCCTAGCAAAGTAGCGAGTTGTTCCTTTTGAGTAGTCAGATGTGAGTACAACAGGCTCAAGATCATGGCGATCAGGTTGTTTATTTATATCAATTTATCAGCCCATTGCAGCACAACCATCCAAATAAGAAGTTGGTACCCCTGGTGTTGGTCCATCACAGCCACCACTCTTCTATCCACAAGTTCATGGACCTGAGAGCCCTGGTGAGGGAGAGAGTTTTGGTTAAGCTCTTTACTTCTCCTTTTGTATAGATGTATTGTATACATGCCTCTTATGAAGGCTGATATTTTGATGTATAGTTGTATGTACCATTGTTTTGATGACGCCTCTTGATGAAGGCTCAATTCTTTTTTATAAATTCCCCTTTTAGATGACATATTGTATCGGTGATGTACATTTTGAGCACTAACTTGGATAGTTATACATGTATTATATGGACATTTTTTATATACTATACTATGATTATGCTTTGTACGAGCATTGATTATAACGTATGATTTCTCTTTCCTTTATGTATGTGACATACCTTAAACATAGAGATGTGTATGTTGCATGCTTTTCATATTGATGATGTATCTGTAGATATCACCACATGTTTTTAGATTTATGATATGTTTCTAAGTTCTTATTCTAGCACTTGGGATGATACTAGATGATATTTGTGTGGGGAGGGATAGATTTATGATTATGCGCAACCCCTCTTTCCACCATTGATGATACGATATGTGATGATTAGCTTAGCATACATGCATGATGTAATACTTAGCATTTTTGTATATATAATGTAGTGAATGATGTTAGAAATGTGATGAAATGATAGATGATAGATGGGATAACAAACAATTGTGTAAAACAAACAAGTAAAAGTTAACAAAACCAAACAAATATACACATACAAATAACACAACAAAATACAAAAAAAACAAACACACGTAAATGATAGCAAGAGATTAAAGTGGTATCCAATATAAGTAAGTAAAATTAATTCTAATAGATGCACACAACAAACAAAGAAACCTAAAATAATATTTTACAGGTATGAGAGTTCCTAAATGAATGCAATGTAATACACAATCAAATCAAACAATATTCAATATAAGGTAAGCAAATGAACTAATCAAATAACAAACAATTCAACAGGCTAAGTACATCAAGACTGTACAAACCAACAACTAAAAGAAACCTGAATACTACTTTTTTTTTTGTTGGACATCATTGATATATTTTCTAATGTTTTTGGGTTATCTCGAAAGATAAAATTTTCAAGGATACGTTTTCATTGTTGTCTAGGTTTCCCTAAGATAACGTTGTGAAATGAATGTAGCTTTATCCCTTAAGAGAGAAATTTTCCAGATGTTTAGGTGTTTGTGTATCCTTTTTTTCCAAAATTTTTTGTATTTTCCAAGGTCATGTTTTGAAAGAAATGTACAAGAACAAAGAAGCGTGGATGCCCCCAGTGTGATGTGGGAATATACAAGAGGAAGAATGCCACATGTGTATGTATGAGAAGGTGATAATGTCCAGGAGCACACAACGTTAGATGGGAGTATACAAAGGTAATGTCCTTCATGCATATATAAGAGCAAATGAGTCATATCACAGTATGGAAAAGGTGGCTATAGTAGGGTTCCTAGATCTAGCAAAGGTAGTCATATCTAGAGAGTGGTGACAATTACCCATCCTGCTGTAAGAGTAAATTGTGCCTGGCAAATATTCCTTGAGTGCCAATAACTATTTTTCACTCAAAGACCTTCCCAATACACCACAATTGCGTGGTTTTCACATGTGGATGACCTACTTTTTTCCTTACTATTTTTCTCAATTTTCTATTTTTTTCTTTTTTTTTCTTTGTTTTTCTATTTTTTAGTTCTTATCTGATATTCTCGTCATGCTTAATTATATAACTGCTTGAGTTGTATGGTGGTCATAGGTTCTGGAAGCTCTTCGCCATCTAAATATGCAAGTTTATAGGCTCCTGATCCATATTTTTCAACTACTACATAAGGACCTCGCTAGTTAGCCTCAAACTTACCTTTATTTTCTCTTTCTTTGATGGTGTTCTTCTAATTTTCTTTTAGAACTAGATCTCCTAAATAAAATTCATGATGAATGATGCATTTTTTTGTATCCCCTGGACACACTGTTCTGATATAATTTTAGGTGATTGAGCACTCTAATACACTTTTCATCTAATAATTCTAACTCGGACAGGTGAGCGACTTTGTAGTCCTTATCTTTATCAAGATAGTCTCTTAGAGATATTCTTAGGAAAGGAAGCTCCACTTCCATAGGTATGATGGCTTCAGTGCCATAGATGAGTGAATATGGGATCACACCAATAGGAGTGCGGATGGAAGTATGATAGGCCCAGAGGGCAAGATGTATCTGTAGGTGCCAATTACGACCGGTTTTACTGAGTATTTTTCTCCATAATACGTACAAGGGTTTTATTAGTGGCTTCTACCTATCCATTACCTTGGGGGTAATAGGGGGTTGACCACTTGAGTTGGATATGGAAGCATTGACACAAGTTTTAAACCATCTTATTTTTGAAATATTTACCATTATCAGTGACATTGGCTAAAGGGATCCCATAATGGCATATGAAATGGTTCATGATGAATTTTGAAATTTGTGCACCAGTGACATAGGTAAGAGGGACAGCCTCCACCCATTTGGTAAAATATTTGGTGGTAGTGATGAGTATGACCATCTAAAGAAGAAGGATGGACTTCCCTATGAGATCTAGGCCCCATTTAGAGAATGGCCAAGGCATTGCAATAGGTTGTATGGCCTATGCTGGCACATGTATCAAGTTTTCATATTTTAGCATAGTTCACACTTCTTTACAAAGTTGCAGCAATTTGATTCCATGGTAGGCCAATAATAGCCTACTCTTAATAGCTTCTTAGCTAGGACTATGTTGCTTGTGTGCGCTCCACAAATACCACCATGTACTTCCTTAATGGCGTGGATAGAATCAGCAACATCCGAACAACGAAGCAGATTCCTATCGTAACCATGACAATAAATGGTGCCTCCTAGGAGGGTATAATGGGGTATGTGATGGATAAGGGCTTTCTTTTCAAAATGAGTGATTTCTAGTGGAAAAGTGCCATCTTGTAGGTATCAAAAGATTGGATCATACCAAGGGGATAAGGGACCATCAACTTCACATGCTAAACATGACTCTGGCATATCATATGCTGGCAATTGTAAATGCTCTACAAAGAAAGGCATCTTGTTTTGGTAAGGTGGATGCGTAACAGAGACCTAATAGTAGCCATAGTATCTGTGGATCTATTGTGTGACCTTGGTTTTTGCTCAAATATGACTTGTGTGAAATATTCCTTCAAGGTTTCAACCATCTTTTTTACATGGGACAAGATTCTAATCTTTAAATTTATACTCATCATTAACCTATTTAATGATAATTTGAGAGTCTCCAATGACTCTTAATTGTAAGATGTTACAAGTAATAACTTGCTTGAGACCAGCAATGAGTGCCTCATACTCTGCAGTATTATTTGTGCATGGGAATCCCAACTAGAATGCTCTTGGTATGACATCGCCTATTGGAGTGATGAGGACCAATCCTGCTCTGGATCTATGGAAGGTGAAAGATCCATTAAAATGGACCTACTATTCTATAGATTATTTAATATATATCATAGATGCATCTGGAAAATCTAAGCACAACGGTTCCATCCCTGGGAGAGGTGCTTCTACTAACTGATCAACCAATACCTTTCCTTTTAAAGACTTCTGATTCACAAACTTGATATCAAATTCACTCAGGTGAATGATCCAATTAGCCATTCATCCTATGAGGATAGGTTTGGATAAAATGTACTTGAGAGGGTCAACTTTGGATATGAGTTTGGTTCTATTGTTCAGGAGATAATGGAAAAAGCTTTTGGAATGTGAAGACAACTGCCAAACAAGCCTTTTCTATTTTTGGGTAATTCAACTCGTATGTGATCAAGGTGTGGCTGAGATAGTAAATTACTCTCTCTTTATGGTCTAAGTCGTATTGGGAAAGTAATGCACCAATAGCAAACTAGGTAGCTAAAATGTATAAGAGGAGAGGTTCACCTGGGGTAGGTGGCATGAGTACAGGTGGACTGACCAAGTATTGTTTTAGTAGCGCAAAGGCCTTCTGACAGTTAGGTCCCTAATTGAATGTGACATCTTTCTTGAGAAAATGGGTAAAGGGGTGACACTTATCCGCAAGTTATGAAATAAAGTGATGGATTGCCTAAATTTTCCCTTGTAGACTCCTTAGTTGCTTGAGAGTGGTTGGTGGTGGCATTTATGTGATATGTGTAACCTTTGCAGGGTCCACTTCAATTCCTCTTTATGAAACATTGAACCCTAGGATCTTTCCTTATAAAACACCAAAGACACATTTCTTAGGGTTCAAGTGAACCTTATAGTCTCGTAGACATTGAAAAATATGCCTCAGTACTTCAGGGTGTTCTCTTCTACTCTTGGATTTTAGTAGGATGTCATCAACATAGTCTTCCATGATGTCACTTATCATATCATCGAAGATAACTATAATGGCCCATTGATAAGTAGCCCCAGCATTCTTGAGCTCGAAAGGCATGACTTTGTAGTAAAAGCTTCCCCAAGGGGTGATGAATGTTGTTTTATGTTGATCTTCTTCTATAATATGTATCTGGTTATAACCTGAAAAATCCATCCATTAAGGACAACATTTCATAGCCAACAATGGAATCAACTATCATGTCAATGTTAGGTAGGGGAAAGTCATCTTTAGGACACGCCTTATTAATGTCCTGGAAATCAATGTTGATTCTTATGCCAATAGGATTTTTCTATACTGGGACTATGTTAGAGATCCATTCTGAATAGTCAATAGGTTTAATAAAATCAGCAGCTAACAGCTTTTCCAATTCTTCTTTGATAAGGAGCGCCACCTTAGGATGCATCTTTCTCAACTTTTGCTTGATTGGTTTGGCCTCTGGGTGCACAACGAGGTTGTGCACAACTAGCTCTGGGTCCAAACCAAGAATATTTACATATGTCCATGAAAATATGTCTGCATATTCTTTTAAGAGCTCTAAAAATATCTTTTGTTCCTGAGCTAAGAGTGAAGCCCCCAACTTTATTATTCTAGTTTGTTTCTCTGAACCAATGTTGATGTTGATTGTTTCCTCAAGAATTTTAGAATTATCTTCAATCCATGTAGGACCAGGTGGAAGAGTAAGATCGACCTCTTGTAGTAGTTCATTATCATCTTTAAATGGGTAAATCACTTCATCTTTAGACTCTTTGTTCTGTTTAACTATGAGTTTTTTTAAAAAAAAAATTCATTGTGAGATTTCCGTTTATCCTTTTCTCAAGGTTTCTCAAAAGTGGTTGCACCTTTATTTACAACCTTTTTATTCAAATGTCCACACATCTCTGCTTCTTCCCTAAAGTACACACAGGTGTCTAGTTGAATTGTAAATCCTTTCTTGTGGTCCCTAGCTAGGATAAAATCCCTGAGTCCCATGAACTCTACAAATTCCTCATCATTTTCAAATAAATCTAGGGTCACATGAATTTGTTGATCCCAATCTATGAGTTCATGATATACAATGGCTACTTCATATTTGTTTAAGGGGATGGATTCAGATAAGGTAAGGACCACTGAATTTTGGAATAGGTTCATGGAAGCAAGATCCTCATAGAGGCTACATTGGGAATCTATGTCACTATTTAAATGAGATGAAATGTCCTCACATTCAGAAGAGGTGGCATCATTCTCAGAAGATAGAGCATTATGAGGCCTTATCCCAAGGCCATGTTTATCAGACTTAAAATGAGGGATGGGAATAGGCTCTACAAACCCACTATAGCCAATGAAAAAACATCATGTGGTGACCTTTGATGTACTGGGGTGCTTGATGGCATGAAGCCATGGTGCCTTCTGGCACTCTGCTAGTAGGATCCTATAACATTTTCTCCTCAGATAGGAGACCACTATGGACAAATTTTTCCAATGGTTTAGGACATTGCTCGTGAGTGCTCTTGAACTAAAAATAAGGCTTACCCCTTGTTCTAGGAGATACTGATAAGTCTGATATTAAAAAATCCTTTTCAAGAGTGAATGACTCACCTAGGCCATATTTTGCTGAAATCACCTCCCGTGAAGAGAATGGGTTGACTAATGAAGTAAATTCTTAGTTGTAAGGTGTGAGGGACTCTGAATCTATCTATTTTTTCACAGCTTATGTTTGTAGGGGGACAACCACATCTGTCGAAGGACACGCATAAGCTACACGAGAAAATTTGTGCAATGCCCTACAATGTGTGAATGGTTCCAGGTCACCCAGAATGGTAACTACCTGACCTTCATGACATAACTTGATACACTGATGAAAATTTGATGGAATAGCTTGCATGGCATGGATCCATGGGCACCCCAAGAGCATGTTGTATGGAAGGTCCAAATCAAGGACATGGAACATTATGTCATGACACGTTGGGCCTACTTCCATGGGAACCACTATAGTACCTATTGATTCTCTTTCTTCATTATCATAAGCCATGATTGTGATAGTCTTAGCTCCTAGATCTATTTCTTAATGGCCTAGTTGCTTAACCAACTTTAAAGTGCAAATATTTATACCAGATCCCCCATCTATAAGTACTCTCTTGATTTTGTGACGGGTAACCACCACTTCGAGATACAAGGGTAAGTTATGTTATGGTTTGTTATGCGGGATGGTAGTATGATCAAAATTAATATGATCATTAGAGTCTAGGCACACAATCATGGCTTGAAGGTTTGTGGGGCCTACATTTATCGAAACTCCTAAATTTTACAATGTTTTGTATAGTATATTCTTATGGTCATTAGATATCTCGAGGAGATTGAGAATAGATATCCTAGCAGGTGTTTTCTCTAACTACTCTATTTAACTATACTGACCTTCCTGAGGGATAGGCATGGGATCTAGTATGACTAAGCAGGCACGTCTTGTCCCTACTGCACAGATATTTTCTAAAAGCTAGATGGTGTTGATCTGTTCATTAGATGAGATAATACATCGAATGAGGGAATCATAAGGACTATCATTTATAGGGTAAACATAGGCAGTAGTTCTATAGTCGTTGGAGGTTTACCCATGATCTGGTTTCCTTTTATTTTTATCTGCGTGATTAGGAAAAGATTCCTTGTAGATACCCATTTTCTCATTTGGACCCTTTTCGAACTCAAGGGAAGAATCCACAATGATCTTTCCTTCCCCGATGATTTCTTTTATGTAATGGCACAGTCTCAAACACCTATCTATCTTGTGTCCTTTAACACGGTGGAAGTCACAATATTCGTGATCTTTGAACCAACCTGATTTTTGGAGCATCGTCTAGGCATGCCAAATGTGTTCAATGAAAAGTTACAAAGGCCATGGAATTAGGATAATAATATTGAAATAAACCCCAAAGGATTTGAACAAGCTAATAAATGGACCATTTGATAAGAAATGCGCAAAGGTTTCCTCTTTACATACATTAATTTGAAGTAAACAAGCAAAATAAGTAAATGAAACTAACCTCTATTCTTTGAAAGCTTGAAATAATGAACCTAAGAGGATCCAAGCATTCATTTTTTGTTTTAAGAGAAAGAGATCTCCCCATTAATGGCTTCAAGGCCAATGGTTCTTCCCTTTCACTCCATATTTGTGCTATAAAATACAAAAGCAAATGCTAATAGCTCAATGGAAGAAAATGAACTACAATCTAAAGCCTAAAAAAAAATACTATAATATGTGTTAGGAAGAAGAGAGAATTCTTAGAAATGATGAAGGGGGTTTATCCATGTTTATAGTTTTCCATTTGGGAAAATGGGAGATTTGGGTGCATGTGGGACAAATGCAAAAGTCCAAAAAATCACTTTTAGCAAGTCAAAGTGAGGTTTGACTGTGTTTAGAAGAGATTGACCATGGTTAATATTTAATTAACCATGTTTAGAGGATAATTAATCCCATTTAGAGAGAAATTAGGTTTCTGAAAAACTTAATCAATCTAACGAAGTGGATTGATACTCCAGGGAGCTAATAGAGGTGGTAAAGAAGAGAATGTTAGCCATGAAGAGGTTATTATAACCTATTTAATTAGTTTACAAGAAGAAATACAACCAATAGAGTGTCATAAGAGGGGAGTTAGATAAATCTAACTAAAGAGGTGTCGTAAATTTGCAAAGGGAAGAATAGTTAGTGCAATATTAAGAATAATAGTGCATTGATCAAACTATAGGTGTCTACAGAATCTAAGTGTCATTCTATGTGTAGTTGAGTAGTGCATGTTATTAATTCAATCATGATTACTGGTTAAGCTTGTTCTTTAATAGATTTGAGTGTAGCATGCATTGTAGAATGATGGATTAGTTATGAATCTATATGTTTATTTTTTTCATCATGCTAACATCCCACTACAGCAACCCTAAAGAGGGACCTGGTACCTTACACGCTTTGGGTGAGCACTCAGTCAAGGCTGAGTGATGTGTTAGTGTGAATAGGGTGTTATCTAGTAAATTCCAGGCTACATCATTGGTTCCGTTGTTGGGACCTCTTTTTTAGTTATTTTCAAGATGGTTCACGATGAAGACTTACTGGTTAGCTCTAGCAAGTATTGAGGAATGGATACCCGATCTAGAGGAAGAATATGCAAGGTGGTTCAATAGTGGATCTAAGTTTAACACATGCACTTGGGTAGAATAGAATCTGTATGACATCTTATATGAGAGTTTTTTTTTTTATCTTTCCAATATAACTATACGAGTGGCTTACTGCTTATGCATCTCGGCGAAATTGGAGGTATCATGCACTTGTTTAGACATAGGAAGAATTTTAGGCCCTTTATGATGCTGATCTGATTTGGACTGACACTGTGGATATGTGGTTTCATGGTGTTCTAAATATTTATATTCTAGAATATTCAATTTCAACATACTCTTACCTAGAGGTAGTTGAATTCTAATTTTTTTGGTATCCAAGAGGAATATATTTGCAAGGTATTCCACTGGTGATCAAGATTTTGATGGTAACTTTAAACCTGGAAAGTAAACCGATAGCTAACTAAACTTCACCATGCGCGAGGGTAGGAATAGTTTTGGTGAAATATGGAAGACCTATTGGCAAAGAGGCAGAGAGAGGAAAGGCAGCTTAAGTTTAATGAGGTACACAAGAGGGAGATAGAGAAGTAGCATTACGTTGCAGAAAGTATGGCATTGAGGAGAGAGATGGCTCGTGAAGGATTTATAGCTCACGTAAGATACGTGGAGACAGAGCATCAGGAACTCCCCCATCTTGGAAATCATGATAGAGATCCCCCCTCAGCCTCACACATAAGTGCGCAAATAGAGACTACCTCTACCGCGGGTGCACATCTTAATCCACCTAGTGACCTAGACCTTGCACTTGGTTTTCTAGTATCTAGAATGACAAGTAAGCAGAAAATTAACTTAGGAAGTAGAAGAGAAAGAGTAAGTTATGGATCAAGTACATCAATGGCAAGACAGATGGCTTCAATGATATTTTGAGGAAAATTCTTAGGCACATCATCCATATAGAATGTGAGCATGCAGAATGTTAGATTCACCTCTGGAAGTGGAACTACCTCATAGATTGTAGGGGTTTAGTATAGTACTAATATTGGAGCACAGGGGAGTACATCTACAGGTCCTATTTCAACTACAGATGGGGTATCAGGAGGTATAGGTGGTTCTAGTTCCAGTGGATCTGGTGGTTCTAGAGGTAGAGGGAACACAGGAGGTTTTGGATAACACAGGAGGTTTTGGATTAGGTGGTCAAGGTCCATAGCAACCACAGAATATCTATATGAAGATGTCTCTTTATCTTCAAAAATATAGAGGTATAGAGGATATTGCCAAACATGTGCATATGTGTGAAATCTTGTGGTGTGCTAAAGGGATCACAGCTGATGAGTGCAAGGCAAGTCAATTTACTACTACATTATAGGTTCGTGCACATAGTTGGTATAGGAAGTTTGACCCTGATCAAACTTGCGTGGATTATGAAGCATTGAAGGATGCTTTCTTAAAAGAATTCCATATCCTTGAGTTTAAGCAGAAGAGTATTATTACACTCAAGGATATCAAGCAAGGCACTACTGAGAGTGTACATGAGTATGATGCTGGTTTTAAGACACTTCTATCCAAGTTATCTTATGATATTCACGCTAGCCAACATACACAATGGTTCATTGGAGGATTGATTACACCTTTTAGGAGGGCATTGTCACATGAGACATACACTGATCCACGTGAAGAACTGGAAGTAGCTTTACATGTTGAGGTAGTTGGGAGCATTAACATTGGTGTTAGTCCATTCTTAGAGGCACAGATTGCATCTAGGGCAAAGCAGTTAGAGAATCTCTCAGCACATTCAGCCCATGAAACGTGCTCATCAATTTGGTGTATAGATTGTGAAGTGGAAGGTCACACCAAGTATAGTTGCCCTATCAGATCTGTATGCTCATTACTATTGGATTGTGAGATCTTTCATTTGAATCATCATGCTAATCATTGTCCTTTGTTACAGCACGCGATAAGGAAGAATATATCTTGCTTTTATAATATTTGCAGGTCCACGACCCATGATACTGAGGATTGTCAATTTATTGGTCCAATCTAGAATGTTATAGACATTAGGGTATGACAGAAAAGTATAACAGATAATTCTAAGGGTAAGAATGAGCACTGGGATCAGGATCATAATCAAACATGCTATGACAGAAATGAAGGGTGTTTTAAAGGAGGTCGTGGAAGGGGATGTGGATATCGTGGTAGAGGAAGAGGTGAGTTCCCTCATGGAACATGCTATACGTGTGGATCTCCTAAACACTATAGGCACGAATGTCCTCAAAAAATTGCATGTTATTTCTACAGGAATAACCATAGCTATAAAGAGTGCCCAGACTTATATGAGCATCTTAGTAAGTAGCATAAGTAATAAAACAAAGGTGTTGTGATGGTTAGAATCCAGCGCGCAGTAGAAGATTAGTGGATGCCCAAGATAGTATAAGGACTTGAGGCATTGACAGTAAAGATTACTACATGTGCTGAAGTGGTGTGCGCAAGAGAGGCATTGCACCAAAAGCCTATGATCACCAAGGAGGAGGTTTTTCATGCAAGGTCCCCATATCCTTCTCATCGAAAGGAAGTTTACCAGGATACCATGGAAGTGCTAAGGAATCTTCAAGGTGAAATATAGTACCTAAAGGAGTATAAGAAAGCATCAGAAACAGTCCAAACTGATGTTGATGATCTGTGAGAGGTGTGTAAGATGTTGTGCCAGGAGAACATTATTCCACTATTACGAAGTTGGTTAAAAGGGAACACTCCATGTACAAGTCTTGAGACTGGATGGTAGATTTTGCATGCAAATCTTCCCCCTGATAGCCTTGACTATGAAAAAGAAATTACTCTAAATGTTGTTTCAGATGGGTGACTGTTGAGCAACATATTGATTGATACATGTTTGGAAGTAAATGTGCTTACATTAGATGCATGGGTACAAATGGGGAGGCCTCCATTACAGCCATCATCTAATGTGTTATTTATGGTAAATCAGACTAAGGCCACTCCCATAGGAGTTTTGAAAGATGCATATATAAATATACAAGGGGACAAGTTCACTACGGATTTTGAGGTATTAGCACTTGTAGAAGTAGACAATTTTCTAGCCTTGTTTGGACACTCTTGGTGTTATGCGAATAATGTTGACTTGAGGCTCAATAAGGGGTATATCAGATTTGAAAACAAGGAGGAAAGGGTTGTGATACCTTTGACAGATGGGAAGTCTACACCGTATGTTGAGCCTCTAAGTGAGGAGGACTTAAACAGAGTTTATGTACATGCTATTCAGGACCTAGAGTTCAATGAGCCATCAAAAGAAGGCATCCTACAGTGGGATGATTCTCATTCTATTATTGATACTATGAGTAATTCTTGTAACAATTGGGCTCATGGTACATATGAATTGGTAGGGCACGAGATAAAAAGAGTGATTACCTGTAGGAATGGATTACGTTTGGTTTGATGGATAGGTAGCATACCTTGGTATACAAGGGAAGAAGATCTTCTTGCATTTTTGAAGGCCATGGAAACACATTGGCCAGATCAAATTAAGAGAAGAGCTATGTTAACATATACCTTACACAGGATAACAACACGTTGGTGGGTAGTCCACAAAGATAATCTTATAAACTAGGAAGAGATTGGAGTCACTTTTTCTATTAGGTTTATAAGGAACAATGCATCTACGTAAATCTACACTTATCATGGTGATCAACTTGTTCAACATCATATTCAGTAGTGTGAGAGATTCTGGATAGAAGGATAAGAAGCATAACCACCTTCACTTTGGGAGCATTGCCTGTATTCTACACTACAAGGATGTGCACGCGCCTAGTATGTAAATGCAGCAATACATCGAGAGACTTGAAACTTGCAAAATTTGACTACAAGAATGATCTAGACTTTTGACTACTTCTCAACTAAACCCCCTGTAGAAGAGGCATTAAAAATTTTCAAGTGCTTAACTATGGGAGATAGTGAAAAATTAGAAGAGTATATTCAGGAATTATTTGGTGAGACAGAGTTTGGAGCATGTTTTGAAAAGGAAGAAGAACTATACTCCATACTACTTGAATGCGCTTGCCTTGAAAAAGAGAAGGTAAAGATGGTTTACATCGTACATGATGAGGAAGTTGAGAACCTAGATATTGAACATTCACAAGGGGTGTACAAGGTCTTAGATAGTGTAGACAAGGATACACATGCCTATTAAGAACCCATGAAAATAAAGGCGGTGAATATACGTTCGGAGGATGAGCCTAAGAAGGCCATAATTGGAGACTACTAGTCAGACTCGGAGGTAGAAAATATATCTAAGTTACTCAGGGATTATCAAAAAATTATTCCCTCGAGGCTATCATGAACTTAAAGGTGTGCATGAATCACTTGGGGAAATGAAGATAAAACTTAAGGATGGTGCACAGCCAGTTAGAAAGAGACATTATAGAATGAATCCTAATTTATGTGAAAAGGTACAAGAAGAGATTGATACAAGGTTGAAATATGGAATTATCAAGCCCCTTGATGAGTTAGAATGGGTTAGCCCAATGGTGATCAGTATCAAGAATGATGGAAGAATTAGAATATGTGTGGACTATAGGGATCTGAATGATGTATGCATCACATATCCATTCCCTATGTCATTCACTGAGGAAATGCTAGAAGGAGTTGCAGGGCATGAAATATATTCCTTCATAGATTGGTTTTCCGGGTATCATCAGGTTAGGATTTCTTAGGAGGATCAAGAAAAGACAACATTCACTACTGAATGGGGTATTTTTTCCTATACTGTGATGCCTTTTGGATTGAAAAATGTGCTGGTTGTATTCTCGTGCATAGTTTTTTAGGCATTCAAATAATTTATTCACAACTTCTTACAGGTCAACCTAGATGATTGGACAGTATATGGGCTTGTGAAAGATCATTTTGACAATCTACACTTAATGTTTGAACGATGCAGATAGTTGAGTATCTCTTTGAACATCAAGAAGTGCATATTTTCTACACCATTTGGAATACTGTTAGGACATATAATCTGTAAGGAAGGTTTGTTAGTTGATCTAGCGAAGGTTGCAGTCATTTTAGGACTAGAAGCACCTAACAATCAAAGTGAGGTGCATGGATTTTTAGGTCATACAGGATATTATAGAAAATTCATCAAAGGGTGTGACAAAATTTCTACACCCTTGGAAGCATTACTAAAGGGGAAAGGTACATTTTATTAGGGAGAACCATAGCATCATGCGTTTGAGATATTAAAAGAGAAACTTATTACTACTCCCATTCTACACTTTCCCTCATGGGATAAGACATATCATGTGCATGTCAATGCTTCTGGAATGGCCATTGGCATTTTGTTAGCTCAACCTAGTGAAGGTATTGTTGATCATCCAATCTATTTTGCTAGTAGGAAGCTAACTCCTACTGAACAGACTTATACAACTATAGAGTGCGAAGATTTGTCCATGATCTATGCATTACACAAGTTTCGACAGTGCTAGTTAGCAACACCATTTATGTTTTATATAGATCACATGGCTTTGAAGTACTTGGTAAACAAGCCCATCTTACAGGGGCACATATGTAGATGGGTGCTCCTATTTCAAGAGTTTGACTTCACAATTGTGGTAAATCCAAGGAAAAGCAATTCTATACCAGACCATTTATCTAGAATCAACTCAGAACAAGAAGCATAGACAATTGAAGAAACGATGCCAGATGCATAGTTGTATAGGTTACAACGTGTGACCACATAATAGAAGACATTGTTGTCTTTCTACGAATAGGTATGGCACCAACAGGAATGAAATCATTAGAAAATAAGCAACTTGTAATACGTGCGGCACCATTTATGTTAATCATTTGTGACCTCTATAAGTTAGGAAGAGATGAAGTATTACGTCATTTTGTATTAGATCATGAGCGTAAGGATATTATGGAAGAATCTCATGGTGGTATTGGAGGAGGCCATTATGTAGGTGATGCGACTACTCGGAAGATCCTACTTGGTGGATTATGGTGGGAGACATTATATAAGGACTGTAAAGAATATTGTAAGGCATGTGATCATTGTCAGCACCCAAGAAAACTAGGGCAAAGAGATGATATGCCTTTGAGACCGATTCCTAGTTTCGAACCATTTCAGAAATGGGCCATTGAATTTGTAGGACCTATTTCACCAACCACGTGCAGGACTAGATCGTGCTATATCATTACTTACTTAGATTATCTCACACGGTGGGAAGAAGAAGCACCTACCAAGGACTGTGCAATAGCTACATCAGCTAGGTTTCTATGGGATAATGTTCTTACAAGATATGGATGTCCCATAAGCTTGACAAGTGATAGGGGTACACACTTTTTGAATGAGACAATCGGGATCTTATTATATGATTTTATGATTGCACGCCATAAAACTACACCTTACCATCCTTAGGAAAATGGAACTGCTGAGGCTTTCAACAAGATTTTGAGCCAAACTTAGACAAAAATCTGTGATGTTGGAAGAAAGGATTGGGATGACAAAGTGTTAGTTGTTCTTTGGGCATATAGAACAACTTACAAGAGATTGAACAAATCCACACTGTTTCATTTGGTGTTTGGCATAGAAGCCGTTATCCCTATAGAATTTATGTTAACTTCTTTGTGCATTGCACATGTTGGAGGTCTAGATGATGAATAGTCTTTAGAAGAGCGTATCGGGAAGATGATTCAACTGGATGAGCGCTGAACCATAGCACGATGGAGTCAAAAGTAGGACAAGGCCAAGTACAAGGCATGGCATGACAGAAACATAAGGGATAAGAAGTTTGAGATTGGACAAATGGTACTTCTTTATGACTCAAAGTTCTTGCGCCATCTAGGAAAGCTTAAGGTACATTAGTTGGGGTCATATATCATCACTTTTATACTTGAATCATGTGTTTTCTAGTTAGAAGCACTTGATGGAACATGGTTACCCGGTTACTTTAACAAGATTAGGTTGAAGTCCTACTATAAATAAGTCTTCTTGGTGTTTGTAATAAGGTAGTATTTCCATTTAGATTAGGTTTTTCATTCTATATTTCCTTAATGTATTTCCTTCATTGTCCCTATGCTTTGTCAATTTAGTTGTTGTCTTTGTGTAATAAGTGTGCTTACGTGCATGAAGCTAATTACTATATGAATAATTTCTATATGCAAAGGACTACACATACCTTTCGTGTGGGGTGGTTGTAGTTATCCAAGTAAAAGACCATGGGAATTGAAAGGTGAAAGGAATAAGCTGCTATGTGTGTGCTTTAAGTCAAAAGAAGATTGCTTCTCAAAAGTGACCAAGGATGGAGATGAATGAAAGGATAGTATGACATGAGGTAATCAGAGGCCATGATAACTACCAAGAGAAGGTACAGTGATGAGGTACTCAAGTGCAAGGGCACGTGCTGAAGAGAAGTCATTGACCATAGGGTAGAAAGGTGTGCTAGAAGGTTATAGCTGGGGCGCGAAGATGTACCACATGACATGAACCAATTTGGTCAAAAAAAATTGGATATTTGGTAGGTGAAGGAGCAATAAATGCATCAAAATTTTAAAAAATATATATAAGGATGGGATGTAAATTCATTTTTACCATTATGACTAAGATAACTTGAGGAAAGAGCTAATTGGGAAGACCCGAGTGATCAGGTTAAGGTGTGAAGGGTGTGAAACCAAACATGATAAACAAATCTATGCAAAAAGAGGCTTGCGTCCCCAATGGTGAAGGGTTTGAGTGAAGTAGGGAGATAGAAAAGAGTTACGTTACAAAATGTCCACCTAGGGCATGTTTAAATCAAGCTAGGGTTTGATTCCTAAAGTTATAGAGTTAAAAAGGAGACATTTGCAAGGTAAAACTGGCACCTAATAAGGCATCTATAGCAGTAGTAAAAGGAAATAAGAAAGTGGTCATCGAGGAAGAAGATATGGCACCCAAAAGCCAATTTTCATAAATGCAATATCTAAAAGGAGTCATGGTCAGCTAGGAATGGGATTCACCCATTAGAAAGAGCAAAGTAAGTGAATACAATCATAGGACCATGGAGAACAAGAAGGATCTCAATTCCTTTCTCACTGCTAGGATGAACAAGCACACAGTGGATGACATGCCAATTTATCACAATGCAGGTGAGAAGCTTCTAAAGAGAATTGGGGTCTACCAATTATATGAGCTTCCATATTTCATGAAGTATGAGCCTTTTATCAGTAGCTCATGAGCAGGGTGCATAAGGACTTCTTCTACTTTGTTGGATGTAGAGTTAGAATCTCATCTGCACTTATCTCATTAGTTATAGGTTTGAAGGCCACAGGAGAGGACATAAAAAGTGATTTCGCAGATAAAACTATGATTTTAAAGACCAGACAAGAGTTGCGGTACCTGAAGGGTCTGCGTGGAATGGATATAGAAAAATTGAATAATTGTATAGTTATGCAAGATGCATTACAAAGTTGAATGATCGGGAGCGGTGGTCACAGGTAAATACTATGTGGTTACACATTATGCGTAAGATGTCAGAAGGGGAAATCTACAACATTGTAGGCTATATTTCAGAGCAAATAGTCAAAGAAGCACACACATGAGGGAAGATCAGCTTTGGGGCTGTTCTACTACCACTAGTATTCATGGAGATTGGAGTACCAAATGGACCGAAGGAAAAGGTATGGGAATACCCCATGGAGAACAAGTCACCAGCTGAAAGGTTCAGCAGGTATCTATATAAAGGGGAAATGACAGACAACGTAAAGCAAAGGGCATAGAAATGGTATGAAAGGCTCCATGTGGCATTTGGAGAAGAGTGGCACATCCTAAAGGACCTACTAGCAGTGGTAGGGAAATAAGTCCAGTTTTATTTATATCAACATTTCTACATCACGCACTTCCTAATGAAAGATGAAGTCTAGAGCCCTTGGTGTAAATTTCCTTACACATTCACTGCAAGGTATTTCAGAGCATCTTTCCACAGATTCATAAACAGGCACTAACTTGTATTTAATGCAGATAAGGAATATTATGACTACCACAGATTGAGAAAGAAGTATTTGTATCCTGGAAGAAGTGCTTATACAGAGAGGATCATTTCGTAGGTGTTGAATATCAAGCCAATAATTCTAGTTGTAGCATATGTGGGGGCAACATTTTTTTATCTCCAGTTGAAGCCAAATATGGAGAATAACAAGTATGTGAAAGGTGAGTTTGCACTTCCATCACCACTAAAGGGAAAGAATACAATGGAGAAAATCCTAGTGCCTAAGCCCACAGCCAATTGAAGTGGAGGATGAGGAGGAGGAGCGTGAAGATAGTGGTGGTTTGGAGCATAGAGGTAGGAGACATCCTACAAATAAGGGTGAAGTTGAGTGCGTCATTACACCACCTTGGCTAAAAGAGGGGGATGATGAGGACTTGAATGCAGTCTAAGGAGAGCATAGATTTAAGAAGGTGTTTTGGAGAACCAGGACCCAAGGTGCTACTCCAACCACGATGCACAGATCACCCAGACTCTCCCCACAAAAAGAGTCAACTGTGTAAATAAGGAGGAAACTAAAGTTAAACAAGGAGGTGGAAGATTCAGAAGAAATCATTCCTAATTCTCCTACACTTCCAAAAAACATAGAAGAAAATGGTGAGGAATCAAAGGGAAGAGAAGAGGATGAGAATAGAACAGAAGAGATAGCTGTATAGAATGTTCAGGACATGGAGACACAATTCCCAAATTTGGAAGCTAAAGTTCCTAAGTAGCAACGGTCTAGAAGAACAAGTGGAGATAACATTCCACCAGGCATGGGGCATGCAGAGGACATAGGTAAAATTATCTTTTCCCACTTCCATAGCACAATATCACAGAAGGATTTATTCAACTGGGAGCTAATGGATGAGGATATGGTGACTGTGCACACTTGAAAACAACTATCGTGGTCAATGCACACCCAAATGGATGAGCTTGACTTTGATGTGTGTGAAGAGTCATGCATTTTGAGATGACTGAAGAAGGAACCCCAAGCTAGATACGTGATAGTAAATCCTACTATCATGTCAGTTGCGTAGGTCAGCAACGCATTGGTGAAGGTTTCTGCTGAGGTGGTTAGAAGAAACATGGACAAAGTTACAATGATCAAAACGTTGTGTGAGGAGCTGAAGATAAAGGATGTAGAGATAGCACACATAACACAAAAGAGGCACTTCACACAAAAGAAAAATGAAGTATTTATCAGCATCACAGAGGAGATTGGGGATAATGTCATCTGAAAAGGCCACACTTGGAGGCCAAGGTACCACAGACATTTCCTTCAGTGATACATTATGTAGGAAATTTGGTGGACTTGGTACTTGAAGATGAACCTTTGTGCATTCCAGCACCAATAATCTCAGAGAAAGATGTCGAATGGGAGAAAGCCTCAGTGATGCAAAAGATTACATCTTATGAAGGGATGTTGCAAGCATTACAAGAAGTATTGAAGAAATCAGACTAGGCTTTAAACATATGCACATCTCCAAAGGTGCTTATCAACATAAAGACCCTATAAGATAACAATGAGGTCCAAAAAGTGATGAATAAAGATACATTGGGCCACGCAGAAAGGTTTTCAATGGTTAAATAGAATCACGAGGCCCTGACAACAGCACAAGAGCCACACAAGACTTGGCTGGAAGAGCTTCGGAAGCTAATTACGCAGAAGATGGATCTTTTAGAAGGAAAATGACATCAATGTCCAACATTGTGTTAGTTCTATAGAATGAAAAAGGAGAGATTGCAAGGGATGAGTTGGAATCCATTGTTGTGGAAAATCCCATTAAAAGTGGAACAAGCACTCACTGAATGGTAGATTTTGGAGGCCAAAATAAAGGAGTATCCAGAATTGATACTACAAAGTGATACAGAGGAGGCTATCTAATAAAAATTCTTTATTTGTCTACATTCTTTCATTATTATTCTTTCCATTATTCTATTCTTTACTTCAATTTTTTGAGATACCCATTATCGATATGACAATGAGATTAGTGTGGGGTAATGTTGATCAAAGAATACTTATTAGAGAACACACAAGGAGTCCACGTGGGAGAGAAGGCTAGGATCAAGGGCGCGGAAGGAAAAGAAGAACTCAGGTGTAGAAGGCAAGTTCCTCTTTTAGAACTTAGCCGATTTTGAGCTTAGAGACCTATTTTTAGAAGATGGCATGCAGAACACACCAACAATGTAGAAACATGCGCACCATGCATTATCTATCTTTAGAGGAGTGGATCGAATTATTTTTGCATGGAGATGAGAATAGAATTGACGCTTCAGTTAACTACAAGAGGTCTATAGATAGCACACTTGCATGTGTGGCTATGTCTAAAAATGGCATGTGGTTATCAATAGCATGTGGCCTATTTCTAGAATAGATAAGTGGTGAAGGGAAATTCCCCACCCTATATATATATATATATATATATATATATATATATATGATTTTAGGTACATAGTAAAATAATATATATATATATATATATGATTTTAGGTACAGAGTAAAATAAGAGAGTGTAACAAAGAATATATAGAGTGTGTGTATGTGTGATAAAGATATATACGCATATGATTGAATTATTATATCATATCCACACGTGCATTGGTATAGACTAAAATTAATGTAAGGAGCTTCTATATTTATAAATAGATGGAAGATATTGGTTGAATCTAAGTGTCATTATGTGTCTAGTTGAGTAGTGCATGTTATTAATTAAATCATGATTACTGGTTAAGCTTGTTCTTTCATAGATCTAAGTGTAGTAGGCATTTTAGAATGATGGATTAGTTATGAATCTATATGTTTCTTCCTTCATCATGCTAAAATCCTACTACAGTAACCCTAAAGAGGGACCTGGTACCTTGCGCACTTCGGGTGAACACTCACTCAAGGCTCAGTGATGTGCCAACGCCACTAGGGTGTTATCTGGTAAATTTTAGGTTACATCAACACTCCTTCAGGGCATGATAATTTTTTATTCATGGAACCAACTCTTCAAATCATACATAAGATCTCATTTCTAGTTTCAATGACTATTATGGATCATGCTTCTTTCTTTTTTAGAGCTTCAACACAGATATACTTGACATAAGACCTATTTCACATACCCTATACATATTGGCATAGACACTTAATGATCACAAGTCCATACATTGGTCCCTGAATACTGTAGCTTTTTATCTTCGATGTCATAAGCATGCTTTTAAAGACACAGCCTACATATATGAAAAATTATCTTGGAACTAACCCTAGGGTTTCTGAGATCAAACCCTTCATTGTACATGCATTCTCAAAACTCTGAAATTCTTGCTTCATCAATTTCAACTCTTCAAACTATATACATACTAACTTATTAGATTCAATCCATCGTTTAGCCTTGAGCTCAAAAGATATCAACACTAAAATTTCAATTATTGACGGATACAAGATATGAAACATTTACTAAGAGCCCAATCTTCTAAAGTTTAAAATATGATAGGCACAATCCATACATGATGAGGCATAATAGAATCAAAGTACCTTCTTAGCTAGGTTAAGGATTTACATTTTATCTCCTAACACACCTAGGAGCAAGCTTTATACTAAACATTATAACACACTGTAACAAAGCTCTAGTTCAAAATACACTTTGTTAACTTACTTTGATGCTTTTAGTAAGACATCACTTTGACACATAAGCCTACTTATCACTTTATAGTCAACTACTTTTAGGTCATCATTTAGCACCTTCACACAGCATATGCACACCCTAGTGACACAGATCACAACAACTAACATGGAAGAACAATAACCTTTTATTCAGCAAACTTAACACATTGACATGGACCACCTTGAAGTAATGAACAAGATCATAATTTCTTATTGTGTCCATATCTCAGAGATATAGAATTTATGCATAGAAATATTTCATTACCTTTTCAAATATTGTAAGAAATATTCATGCTTAAAGGATCCATTGCAAACATCAACTAATCAAACTTGGTCCTATAACATGCTCCTTTGCTTCTAATAAAGTATCATTTGATTATGAATACCTTGTGTGTCATCTTAAATATAAGTCACCTTCTTGAACTCAAACCTAGTCATTTCTCAGTTGCACCTATAGTTGATTATCATTGACTTGAAAAATGTAGCATGACAAACCAAGTAAAGTATTATCAACACCTTAGACAACCTCAGACCTTTATTGAACTCAATGTGGTAACCATGGACTTTTGAACCTTGAAAAACTTTGAAACAAACATATGGACTCAAGACTAGCTCCTGAGACACGGAAATTTTCATCTTGAAATGTTTAGAGCCATCCAATAGATTTGACAGTGACAAAAGCACTTTGAATCATACATAAGACATGGATGCAATGACTCAGACCTGAAATAGACCTCTAGACTAAGATGACATAATTCATTACAACTTACAATATTTGGAACATGAGATACTTTCTTGACAAACTTGGAACTCCATACTTTGAATACACCTCGTGACTTTGAACAGAACTTTCACAATCTTGCATCCTTAATGTTACATATGATAACTTATTAAACCTAAAACATAACCCCCTTGATGAGACACTCCATAAGCCTAAGAACATTGACTTAGAGCATAGGGCACAATGTCATGAATTCAGGATAGCACAAATACTTCATATCGAAGAGACACAAACAATACACATTTGAAACAATATTTAGTACTCTTATAACTTCTTATCACATCTAACTTAATAGGTTTTTAGCAATAAGACTTCATTCTTTATGAGTGCAAATAGCTAAAATCTCAAAACACTCAACAATAGACATTTGAAAATACTTATATCACCTTGAGTAGGGATATTCCCACAAGGACAGCCCTTAACTATGATGTATATACCATTTTAGACTCATATGATTTGTAAACACATTAGACTCATAATTTTGACCATTTGAAAGTCCTTAAACAAATATTTTAGACCCATAATGACAAACACAGACACCTAGAAGAGACAAGAACGCATAGGTGGATCAAATGACATGTATAACACCGTTTGAGGTATCCCAAAGACCAAGATTTTTCATCTTCTCATGTATTGAGGTATGAAAACACATTTATTCTTCTTCAATTATAACAAAATTTATTCCTTGACTATACATGGGTTTTTTGACCTTTCTCTCAAACTTGGTAGGACTGAAATACTCTTTCTTAGCTTGACCTCCACGATTAGGTATTTTTCCTGCTCCTTTAGAATTAGAGCTTTGAATGAACCTCCATTTTCTTAGACATAGGTGTGCAATGTGACCTGACTCTTGGCAATTGAAGAAAACAACACTTATATTTATTTTAGGCTCAAACACACTAAGATTCCATCCATGATCCTTTTCTTTATGCCCATACTCATAACATGAGTAGTATTTACCCTTGAAAACACTTGCACCATTATCAAAAGGCCTTCTCTTGCAATATCTATCTCTATGATGAAAATCACGACAAAAAAAAGCATTAACCATTGAATGAAGAACCATACCTCATAGAATTAGGTTATATAACTGAGTTATACCTTCTCAAATCAGTATTCTTGGTCACCATTACATCTGATTTGAAACTTGGACCATCTTCATCAACACTCCTACAATTATTTACTTCAAACCCTAGGCCTATTTTTTCATTTGAGGCTCTTTGATCCTCTAAGATCCCATTATTATATTTGGAGTTATTCTTAAGCTTATCATACTTCTTCAACCTACTAGATGCTTTCAACTTGTCTTCATACCTAAAACATGCTTCCTCTTTCTCCTTTAGGTATTGTACCTCTTCCTTGAGCTTGTCACATTCCTTATCCTTGACCTTAAGAACAGTTGTGATGTCTTTGATTTCAAACTTCAATCTGATGTTCGCCATCCTATGAAATGCTAGTTCTACTTCTAAAATAAACACCTCCTCTTTAAAGTCAACTTTTCCATGCACACACACATCACAAGGATTATTTTTTCAGTATTTCACATTCCTCTTCCTTTATGATCAGATCTATGAAATGGCATTATCTAACTGAATCTTAATATATTTTATGGTTTATTCATCCTTCTTTTCCATGGATTACAATTCCTGATTCTCTTTCCTGATTTTCTTTTCCATATTGTGCTTTTAGCATCTCTTTCAAGTTATTAGACTTGCTTCTCAAGGACCTACTCTGATACCAATTATTGGAAGCACAATCGAATGATAGGGGGTGAATAAATCCTACAATTAATTCAATTCATTTACCATTTATTTTATGATACATTATAATTCATCCATTCATATACATTCAACCCTAGGATATTAAGTGTGCACAATAAAATCAAATAATCATCACACATGTAAGAGAGCTCATAGACACAAGATATAAGTTAGAAAACCTCATGGGGAAGAAAACCCACTGAAAATTTTCATATTTTACAAAAATAAAGTAAACTTAGTGAAGCACCAGCTTCACAAAGAGCACCAACCCCTGATTTAGTGAGGCGGTTGGCACCAACCCCCTAGTTTAGTAGAGCACCAACCCCTAATTTAGTGAAGCACCAACTCCACAAGGAGGATAAAACCCCCTAGGATAACTAAACACCAACTCAACCTCTTGAATATGTTTTATCTCTGGTTTTTATGCTGCCATAACTGATGGAGGAAACAATTTAAGCTCACAAACCCTAGGTCATACCCTAGGACATCAAGCTTACACTATCTTCTTTCTTTTCAACTTTCCTTGCCTCTAATATCTTGTATACATGTTTTAAAACACTCCTAAACATAACACACATCATATATTCCTTCAAATAATTCCTTCATACTTACAAATAATTATGTTCTAGGTCACACTTCTCCCTCATGCAAGACTAGCTCAAAAAATGAGCTTAAACTTCACTTTTATATGCATTTAAACTCACAAACCCAGAGGAATTCAGTCCCTAATGATAAATTCGACCCTTATAAGTTAATTACAGTCACATAATTTCATTACAATGGTCACATATGACCCGAGTAGGTCGGCCTAACCAAAAACAACATTCCATGCACTAAAAATCATAAAAACCCTTGCATTAGACTGACAAAAATCCCCTCATACCAAAAACATGCTTTGTTATGACCCAAAATTCACCATACATGATTAAAATAACATTTACCATCAATAAATGGTATGAATTTACATGAATCAATCAAATTATTTCGTTTAATGGGCCCATTGGCTCTTTACCTTCTCAAAACAGTTGTTTCCTTCACCCTTCAGGAACCTGAAAACATATTTATGCCACTATATCACTCAGAAAAATAAAATATATGTCATGTGACCACTAGATGGAAATTTAAAACCCTTTATAAAACTTATAAGCAAGTTATAATTCATGAAACAATCACCTACTCAAACTACATCGACTTTTGTCTTCACCAAATCAACCCGTAAATAAAGTTGTTTTCAAACATCAGCTAGGTAACACCTTTACAGGAACAATAATGACCTATGAATGGATTCATTAGATTCAAAATTAATCTCTCTTAACATTACAAGTGATATAAACCATCACCTAATCCATCTCATGCTCAAAACAACTCAAAACATCCATCAGATCTTATCCTATCCTGCACTGGAAAAAATCATCTTGTCCAAAAAATGACCTAGAAACATTAGCAAAACTCATCATCATGAGATGAAATTTATATAACTGTAAATATATCTTAATCTTATTTTAAAAAAAACTTTAATAACCTCCTAAATCTATATGTAGCTCCTGTTATTCCCATTTTACTGCAGATTGATTTTTATTGCCCCAAAACTGCCCTTTGACTAGTCAACATAAATAGGGAACACTTTGCAATTTTTTATAATCACCATGATCTAAAACCTCTATGGAAATCAAGAAAAACTAATTATATTTCATAAATGTTAATTAATTCATTACCTAATTTGGTAAACATTTCCACAAACTGGGACTCTTTAGAAACTTTCATTTTTAGGTGCGGCCTACATACTGTCACATGCTCTATCATACATTTATGGAAATATGGAAGAGTTATCTATAACATAAAATCATAAATTTTTCAAATGGAATCAAAATAGGCTGAATATACTCACTTCTCTTAAGGATGCTCCTAGTTAGAGTTTAGTTAGGGTTTCAAACCACTTTATCTTATTAATGATCGTTCATAAAAACGTGATTATAAAAAAACCTCATTATTTTTTTTGAAACCTTAATAACTGACCTTAGAATCTACCCCAAATATATCAGGTCCCCATTCAAATCATACAGATCACAACGAGCATTAGAAGGTCAAATTTTGTCACAAAAACACATTGTTTCTTACCTGGTTTTTCCAAAACTTACATAACTTGCATTTCCAATTTCAATAAGACCTTAAAATTGTCACAAATAATCATAAAAACGTCCTATACTGGTCAAAAATCATCACATAGCTCATATATACCTCAAAATCGCCAACCACATATATTTACCTATACTAAACTACATGTTTCTCACTATTTACTTCCCAAGAACCTCATAGAAGCATCTAACCATTGAATACTAATATGAAACTCATCCCACACCTCAAGTACACTACCAAAATTTTTCTTCCATGCTTGGAAAAGATTTCTTTTATCTAAAATTCACATATCCATCTCATTCTACATGTTCTAAGGCTAGAAACAAGCCTAGAATGACCTGACTCAACTCAAACTTGACCTTATTGACTCAATGTAAACCCATGGGCATCCATGACACATCATATGGACTATTTATTATCTCATGACAACATCCAATCACCTCACAAGATCTCAAACAGTGACTTAGCTCACTCAAACAGGCACCAGGACATCCTAGAATTCACCAAATCTTGACACTACTAATCAACCTTCATGTTTGACATTTGATTGACACCTGATAGAGACATATAAATTACCATGACACCCTTT
Organism: Taxus chinensis; assembly: GCA_019776745.2. Taxonomy (NCBI): domain Eukaryota; kingdom Viridiplantae; phylum Streptophyta; class Pinopsida; order Cupressales; family Taxaceae; genus Taxus; species Taxus chinensis. The sequence goes on along the minus strand of CM034149.1, from coordinate 619,146,009 downwards.
TCCACTACTAGGGGTTGAAATCAATGACAACACAACCACATAATGGCAAACAATCACCAACTTTGTCATTGATGGCAACCATCATTCAGAAGCATTGATGGAAATCAACATGACCAACACCTACATGACCTTATCTCCATGTTTCTAATGTCTCTCTCCCCCTTTTCCATATATGAAAAATAATACAATGTTACTACAACATGGAAAAATAAAAACGCAAGGCTAAATAATGTAGAAATTTTACTTACATGACCAATAAGCTCCCCCTGGGACAAAATTTCCCCTTTTTTAACTCCTACAGTAGAAAATTAGATCCTATGGACATGATAAGTGTTTCACCTGATTCTAGAGCATTTCTTCGAAAGTTGATGAAATAAATAAAGGTAAAGGGCTAGGTGGAATACCTGTTGAAATCCTAGTTGTAGGTTATTCTGCATGTATGACTTCTGGATCCACACCTAATCGTGAGGGCTTCCTATTTACTTGGAGGAACTACCTGAAATGGAAAACAAGACCACCAAATAATACTTAAATAGTATATACAGTAGACTACCTAACATGTGCTAGATTCAGGAAGTGTGATACTTCCTAGATGGTTATTAATCCACTATTTAAAACAACTTAATGCTAACAATAAAGGAAATCCTATTATTTTAATAATTATTTAGGTGTCTCATTCGTCTACAATAAGCAAATTCATTCACAAAAAATTAAGCTATGATTAAATCTAAAGGTCAAGTTCACTGTCAGGGTATTGGTACTAGTCAAGGTGAGGTTCTGGGTCATTTTGGGTATTTGCTAGAGGTTTAGAAGCTCTATTCTTGGTCTCTGGTAAAATACATAGAGATAGATGTTGATCTAGTGTGACTGATGTCAATTTAGGTTAACCATTGATAGTTTTAGGTAACCAGCTTCGGTATAGTTGTGGTACAGGAAACTTAGTAAGATGGGGTGGGGTAACAGATCTAAGGCTAGATGGGAATGGAATGGAAATGGCATGGTTCGTGTGGGTCTCAGGTATGCACAGCAATGATTAAAATCCAAATATGGGTAGTTCAAGGGGTATGGGTAAAGGATGGTCAAGTTTGCATGGAGGTAAAATGGTGGTGGAATGAAATGAGGGTAGAAACTAGTAACAATAGCAAAAGAATCTACCAGATGATAAATGGAAGAATTTTGGTTAATAAAGGACTTACCGCTTGTACAAACTTGATGTCTGGTTAGTAATGGTAGGTGATCAAAGGGAATGAACTTGATGTGGTGTTGGCACTTTCCTAGATGCTCCAATGAAGGTAGATGGCTTTGTGGTTGCTTCAGGTGTTGGCTATGGATGCTTTGATGCATGTATAGGTGTTGGTTTTGCTTGCATGTAGCTCTGGTTTCATCACTTGTTCTCAAAAGATGTTTCTAACCTCTCAGAAATGTACCAACCTCGAAATAAGGTTGTTTTAGGGGTTAAATGGTAACCGATGGAGGTTCCAGGTTGACTGACGGTGGTTTAGGGTGACCGGTGTTGGTTAGGGTGGGATTTCCTAGGTTTTCTAAAATGGGTAGATCCTTTTTTATTTTCTTGGATCTCACATATTTTTACTCCACGGAATAGAATGGAATCTTCCTTCTAACGGATGGGAATGTGGTTAGAGGGAATATAGGCTTTCATTTTTAGGGTTTGGGTAGGTCTTAGTTAGTTATGGCAACTTACTGAGAATAGGTCTTAGGGTGAGGTGGCTAGATGAGGTGTATATGTGGGAATTATCTCAATTAGGATATTAAAATAATAAATATTGTGAGATAATGAATTAAATTAATTAAATTAATATTAGAGTGGGATGAAAGGGGCCATGGTTAGGTAAATTTGTTCAAGGTATTTATTTGATGAGGGACCAAGGGGAGTGTGACCTAATTTTAGTGTCTACATGTTTCCCCTTTTGTTACGTAGCTTGTATTGGTAAGTGATGCTGACAAAAATAAGATGTGGTTGCCCGATGTGTGGATGAAGGTGATCCCCCTCAAACCAAGAACTAATGAGGTAGTAGGTGGAATCGGTAAGTGGTTTGATAAAAGGTGAATGTGATGAAGAAGAAGTGGGGTAATGGGTAAAGAGGGAAAAAGGTCCACTCGGGTAATCTAAGTAATGGATCAGGGTCAAAGGTAGTAATAGTCAAATGCACGCACATGTATAAACTATAGCACGGTACCAAGTTGAAGAGTAGGAAAACTCTACATTGTCTAAGGTTGATAGGTTTATCCAAACAAGGTTGAAGTGAGTCTGGTATCCAAGGTATAGGATATGGTCAAGAAACACGACATAGGTCAAGTGCAGGAACATTTGGGTATGTTCCGATACACTAAGGGTAGAGTCAGGATAAACGGTCATGGTAGGAGGTAATGTAAGGTCAGTATGTTCATCAACATAGGTAATAGTGCCACAAGGTATAGTGAGTACATGAGGTCACAGGTCATGAGCGATGCTCCAAGTCCAAGTATCTAGGTCATGAAATGGGTAGGGCCGAGGTATGGGAAAAATAATGAGTCCCCGAAAGAGGAAGAGGTGAGGTAGTAAATGATAAGGTCAAGAAGAGCAATTGTAGTGTCCCAGGGAGGTGTGGGTGAGGTGAAAAAAGGATTCAAGTCAAAAATTGGGGGTAAGGGGTAGGAAAAGTACTAAGCAGCTAAACCGATGATGGTTAAAATGAATTGGAGTCGGTCAAGGTCGACTGACCATGATAAGCTAGAGCATAGGACCAATGTCAGTCAAGGTGAAACCATCGCCAATCAGGTTGGGTAGGTTATAAAAAGAAAAATTGACGTATTTTTCAACTCATTTGTTTTTAAGCAAATTGGAAAAATGACAGGAGAGAGAGAGAGAGAGAGAAAGTGGGAAGGAACAGAGTGAGATTGAGGGTTAAGTTGGAAAGCCATGTGGCTGGTTGAGAGTTGGTTGGCTGGTAAAAGAAGTGGGTTTGGTGAAAATCATAACCTAGGTAAGGGGTAAAAATAGGTAAGGGTGGATTTGTTAGGAAAAATGTATAGATATGTAGGAAAAAGGTAAGGTCAGGGAGTGGGTCAAAATGGAAGTAGGTGAGGGGTCAGGTTGTGTGGTTTAATAGGTGAGGTGGTATAAGGTTGGGAAGGGTTAGGGTGGGTAGGTCGGTAGGTTAGGTTTGGGCTGGGTGAGTAGGGAGGTACATGGGATAAATGGGTAGGTAGCAAAGTAAAAAGTGGTAGGGTAATGGGTATGGGTATGGGTGAATGTATATATGGTCCTGTTTTATTAATGTTATTATTTTGTTGGATGCAGGTGAGAGACTAGCTGAGGATGCAAGACAGGGTGCCACTCCTGCTCATGATAGTTTGAGGCACAGTGACAGCCGAGGAGTTGCGGCATGTTGAGTAGGTGGGCCTGAGTGGGGTCCGATGCTACCGGTATGTAGTCTGGAAGCCGAGACTGATGATCACTCTCATCGATAGATGGGATGCCATGACCAATAGGTTTCACCTACTGACGGGTGAGATGACAGTCACCCTAGAGGATGTGTTCAGGATCCTGTGGTTATCCATATTGGGGATGTAAGTATATTCAATCTTCTTAGAGGCATATGAGGAGTTGATGCCGATGGTACTTGGAGAGGGGATGGTGGAGCTAACATTCCATAGTGTTAGCCTTAGCTATGGAGAGATGTAGCTAGCCCATCCAAAGGAGATGAGGCTAGTGGTATTACTGATGGAGGCAGTCTGTTGTTTTGCACTACCAAATGTAGTGGGTGGGAGATTCCCACGATCACTAATGGGAGTCTTACATGACATGATGATGGCAAAGACCTAATTTTCCTATGTGCCAACATTCCTGGTACAGCTAAGTAGAGAGCTATGGGCATATGGGAGGCTCTGTAGGTTCAATTTTTGTTACACTTCCATTCTACACTGTTATAGTGTGTGACTGGTGGGTATGCCCCAAGTCAATGCTTTTAAGCTAGGTTATTGTGTGGGTGGGGTACAGGCGATGGGTGCCTGTTATAGGAGAGCAGTGATCAGACAGGGCTACACATGATGTAGCATATTACCGGTGGCTATTGGAGGGATTTTCTAGGGTAGATATTATATGGAGATTGTATGTGGGTTATCCCTCATACAGATAGATGGTTGAGGAGTTAGTTGACCTTCAACTACTCAGATGGATAGAGGGGCACCATGCAGGAGAGAACGTGATCATCCCCATGGACAAGGTTTGATGGTAGTTTGGACTACTACAAGATATACCACCACCCTTCCCACATTACCAGAGGGATGATGTGGAGAGATCACTACCACTTCCACAATTGAAAGTACCTATTGGGTAGGAGGACAAGGTTATAGATCAGAGGATCGATGATGCCAGAGTAACAGACAGGTATAAATAGTGGTGGGTGGCTCAGCTATGAGTAGTAGCTCGTAGGACCCGGGCTGCCATATTTATCCACCACCACTTTGTAGAGGGGATGCCCCTAAAGGAGTAGGTGGTGACCTTGATTACGTAGTTGGGGATGGTACAGGGGGAAGCTAGCAGCATCAGATGCAGAGGTGGCTGCATGGCATGTGTAGGTGGCCAGTCTACAGGTCTAGATGGCAAGGGTGGAAATGGGGATGGTGATAATGGCTAGGTGGCTTCCCTAAAGGCACAAGTTATAGGGTTACAGGGGAAGCTAGCCACTCCATAGGCACATGTCACTAGGTTGTAGGGCTAGTTAGCCACTGCACAAACACAAATCCATACCTTATAGGCATAGGGTGCAAAGGCCAATAACACCTCCATAAACGTCCCAGTTCACAAGTAAGAACAGGACAGGGTCCCACGTAGGACAAGTACAGGGGCTGAGGCCTATGGGGCCACTACAAACCATACGCATATCTAGGTTATGGAATGCCCTAGGTGAGGCCAAATACTACCACAATCAGTTGATGGCAGTCGGGATAGATTTTCTATCCTATGGAGAGTACATGGCACAATAGGCCTCAAGTGAGAGGACTAGATCCTGTATGCATAGCATGGAGAGCACAGGGGGCCATCGAGCCATGAGATAGGATTAGGGAGAGGCCACCATCTCACGAAGGCTAGTTCCAGGTGATGTGCTAGCAGGGAACTGACTGCGACCTATGGCAGGTGGTCAGATGTTATCAAGATGTTAGACAGGACTTGAGGAGGAGACAAGAGAGACTGACATGGAGGATGTCTAACATGATGATTGCTAATGCCCATCCATTTTTTTTAATGTATTTTAGTCATTTTTGATATATACTAGCCTACGTGTCGAAGATGGTGAGGATGTATAAGATTTTTTTATATTTATTAAGAATTTAGCGGCCTACGCGCTGAAGATGGTGAGGCTGTATATGAGATTTTTGAGAGATTGGATTATATACACCAGCCTACATGCCAAAAACATTTGATAGGTATGGATATCGACACACATGTTTGGATATGTTTAGTTATAGAGATGATGATGATTATGGTCATTATGTGTTTGTGTTGATAGCATTTTATTATTTACACAAAGATGGATTGATGGTAGGTGTTGTTAGGGATGGATTAAGTTAGGTTGTGGTTGTAGGCATGATGGAGCCAGGTTAAAGGCATGGATTGAGTTAGGTTGGAGGCATGGTTGAGTCAGGTTGTGGTCTAGGCATGGATTGGGTCAGGTTTTAGGCATGGTGGAGTCTAAATTGGTTGAGGTTGTAATTCATTAATTTGTACAATGAATGATGATATGGGTCATGTTTAAGATGTTTTATAATACATGTATGATGATGGTAAATAAATGGTAGTCATAATAAATGTAAGTTTTGATGATGATAAAAATTTGAAGCAACTTGTTGTCTGTGTGGTTTAATTTCCAATTTATGATATAAAAAGGAAACTCAGAAGGGTAGAATGTGATTTAGGAAAATGAAAGATGAATTGGTTAGGGTAGAGAGTTTCTAAGCTAACCTCAAAGGGCCCCATGCCCTCAGAGTGTTGCCTTCATAGTCCCAGCTAAAAGAGACCTCAGGCTGATGTAGTTCTCCCATAAGCTAAGGAAGAATGTGAGGAGGTAAGAGTATGAATGGGTATGTTATAGGCATGATTGAGTCTAGGTATATTAGGTATGGGTGAATTGTGGGCTCATTGCTAGAAATGAATTTTGAGTCTGGTGGAAGAATAATATGACCCAATGGTAAGCGTCGAGTACCAGTTCGTGTATAAGGTAATTAATATGTAATAAGGAAGGCCTAAAAGAGAAAAGGAGGCAAGAAATCCACTTAATTGGTTAGGATCATAACGAGTAAGCCATACCTGAGATAGGCTGATGAACATAAGATCTTAAAGACATTGCATGATTTATTATTCTCAAGGTGTAAAGTACTCGCATGAACACCAAATGTTACGGTTCCATGAGGTCCCTTGAGGCAATAGGAAATGAGAGTGAAAATTGGTGAGAGGGTGAAAAGTGGTATTTTATATGGTATTAGGTATCATGCCTTGTGGCAAGAGATCCGAGGTCACAATGGGAAATTCGATGATGAAAATTCTTTTATTTTTTTTGAATTATTTTTTGAGATGGACTGATCAATACAGGAAGTCTATATGGGATGAGAAAATTAACTCCTTGAGGTCTTTGTGAAGCTGATCAATGTGGGAAGCTTCAGATTCTTGTCTTTTTTTTTAAAGAGCATTACATAGCTGTTCTTCGAGGGATCATTCTATTTATAACAACAAATGGTAGAGAGAAAGATGTCCTTTTGAAGGGAGTCATCTTTTATTGGAAGTTTGACTTAAGGAGTTGGATCCCATGTGAGATATTTTAACTCATGGATAAGACTAAGGTGAAGAATAGGATTCTTGTTTAGAAATTAGGGTGAAATGACCACGGGATCTCATCTAAGAATCGATGAAAAGTATCCATAAGAATCATCTTATGTGCAGCACCATGGTACACATAAGTAAGAGAATGTAAAAAGTGATGGGTATGCACATGATTCTTATTTAATCATTGGTGTTGATGTAAGAAGTGGATAGCACTCAAGGGATGAGCATGGAAAGAGGAAGAAGGTAAGGTAGGACTAAAATTCAATAATAGAATTTTTCAAATATGTAAGTAGTTAAGGGGGCTCAAGTTCGGGTTTACGCTCGAGTGAAGATAAATGATAAGCACCTGATCCATAAGTATGAGTCACAACGTATGATCCTAGCCAATTAGGAGAAAATTTTCCCCATTTAATTATTTTCTTCTTTAGCTACATGTTGATTTTCTTTCAGGATAAGGTCACCGACTTAGAAGGTTTGCTCATGGACAAGTTTTTCATAGGCATGTTTGATACATTTTTGGTAAACTTGCAGATGGTAAAGAGCATTAAGATGTAATTTTTCTAGTAACTCAAGTTGTGCTAAATGATTCTGACGAAAGTCATCATCAATGAACATGTCATGGAGATAAATTTAGAGTGAGTGAATCTAGACTTCGAGAGGTAGAACAACCTCTATACCGTAGACTAGAGAAAAGGGTGTGGTAGTAGTGGAAGTATAGATACTAGTGCGGTATGCCCACAGGACGAAAGTAATGTGCGTATGCGAATCATTCCCAGTATTGTTAACCACTTTCATGAGAATTGTGTTCAGGGTTTATTTAGTGGATTCAGCTTGGCCATTGGTTTATGGGTAATAAGGTGATGAGAAACTTAGCTAAATGTCAAAGGCGTCGCAAAGTTTCTACAAGGTTTTATTCTTGATTTTTTTTTGTTATCACTGATGAGGTGATGAGGAACACTAAAGTGACAAATGATGAACTCATATTTTCTTGACTTTCATGGATATGAGTGGTATGGATTCAAACCATTTTGTGTAGTATTCGGTAGCGGTGATGATCCATTGGTGGTGTTGGGAAAATGGGGATTGATCTCTTTGACAAGATTCAAACCCCATTGATAGAAGGTCCAAAGGTCATGGGTGACTTGTAAGGCATGACTGGGTGTATGATAAAGGTTAGCATTTTGTTGGCATTTTACACAACTCTTAACTTAGTCACAACAATAATGGTTAAGGTTTAGCTAGTAATAGCCTAGGTAAAGAATATGCTTAGCAATAGCAAGGCCACTGAAGTGACCTCCACATATGCCATCATGAACTTCCTTAATGGTGTAAGGAATTTCAGAACTCGTGAGGCACTATAAAAGAATACCATCAAATTTGTACTTATAGAGGAGGCCACGCATGATGATGTAACGAGAGACATTTTTAAGGTACATTGGCCATTATAGGTGAGGTTAGGAGGCAAGACGGAGAGAGAAAGATAGTTGGAGTATTTTTTATACCAAAGGTCACTCGGGTCAAGGACAACGGTTCCGATAGAGTAAAATTCATGAGGTAAATAAGAGGTTGATTGGAGTCTTTGTATGGTGACAAAGATTTTAGAATTGGTAGGTGAAGTGGGTATTTGAGAAGCCAAGCAGACCATGGTATCTACAAATTTGTTGGTTGAATGGGGGATGGTTTGAAGGTCATAAACGGTCAAAGGTGGTCAAAAGTATGTCCACATGATGTTTATACTTTTGAAGTGTCTCATTATGGCATTGGTATATACCATTGACTTGGTTTACAACCAATTAAGAATCACCAAAGATGTTGATGGACTTGACATCCAAGGCATAGGTAGCTTGGAGACCTAATACGAGTGCTTCATATTTAGCAATATTGTTTATATAATCAAAATCAAGTTTGAAAGACAAAGGCATGGGATCACCATCAAAAGGAATGAGAATAACACCAACCCCACCCCCATGCTAACATTTAAAACCATTGAAGAAGAGTTTCATTTGGTAAGTGGGTTCTTCCAGGGAAAGGGTAGCAATTGACTCATCTGGGAATTCAAAGTTAGAGGATTGTTCCCCAGAAATAGGTGCTTTTACCAATTGGTCGGCGATAGCTTGGCCCTTGATGGAATTTTGATGGATGAACCCAAGGTCATAGTCAGCTAGAAGCATAATCCAACATGTGACACATTGATTTTGATAAGGTTTGGTATACATGAAGTGTAAGGGTTTGGTGTTGGTCACAACATAGGTTTTTTGGTTGAGTAGGTACTGGTGGAGTTTGGTGGCAATGAAAACTAAGGCTAAGAAAAGTTTTTCAGCATGGGTATACCAGGTTTCGTAGTCTAAAAGAGTATGGATTATGTAATAAACCACATACTCCTTGTGTTGTTCATCATGATGAGCTAGCAAGGCCCCCAAGGAGTGATTGGTAGCTAAGATATATAGGTAGAAGGGTTAATATTTTTTAGGTGGAATGAGTATGGGTGGTTGGAGAAGGTATTGTTTTAAGGCCTCAAAATATTCGTGGTAGTCATTATCCCATCTAAAAGAAACATTCTTCTTGAGAAGATGATGAACTGGTTGACACCGATCAGACAATTATGAAATGAAACAACTAATAGACTACAACTTACCTTGTAGGCTACGGAGTTGTCTAAGGTTAGTGGGTGAAGGCATCTCAAGAATGGCCTTAAACTTTAGTAGGGTCAACTTCTAAACCATGTAGGGAGATAGAAAATCCTTGGAGATTTCCTGAGGGAACTGTGAAGACAAACTTCTTGGGTTGAAGGTGAACATAATATTTAATAAGGTGATCAAAGATGGCTTTTAGGATGGTGAGGTGCTCAGAGCGACATTTAGATTTGGCCTAGAGATCATCCACGTAATCTTCTAATATAAGATGCATGATGTCATGGAAGATATAAGTCATAGACCGTTGATAGGTGGCCCCAACATTTTTAAGGCCAAAAGGCATGACTCGGTATCAGAAGGTCCCCCAAGGGGTGATGAATGTAGTTTTGTGTTGATCCTCTGGGGCAAGCAAGATCTGGTTATAACTCGAGAAACCATCCATGAGTGATAGTATCTCGTGACCAACAGTAAGGTCAATATTGGGTAGAGGTAGAAGTCATTTTTTGGGTAGGCTAGGTTGAGATCACAGAAATCTATGTAAATACAAAGTCCCCCTGTCACCTTAATGACAGGGACAATGTTAGAAATCCAACAAGGATAATCAATGGGTAATATGAAGGAAATGGAAAGAAGGCACTAAAGTTCTTCTTTGAAGACAAGGGCAGTGTGAGGGTGCATTTTCCTCAGCTTTTTTTGACAGGTTTGGAATCAAGAATGGTTATGATATTTTGGACCACTATGGTGGGGTCAAGACCAGGCATTTCTGCATAAGACCAAGAAAAAGCATGGTCATGGTTTTTGAGAAAGGAAGTAATGGCTTCCTATTCAGCAGCATCTAAAGATTGACTAATCTTTAGGATGTGTGGGTCATCCTAAGTATGAATGTTGATTACGATATTCAATTTGTTCAACATGGTTTGTGTCTCAAATGGTAATTGACCAATGAATATATGAGTCTTCTTGCACCAAGGTAGGTGAGTATAGATCCATCATCTTGGACATTAAATGATATTAATCGAAGGTGTAACGTCATTGATCATTTCAGGATATAGGAAGGGAAGAGAGGAAGGAGCCTCTCCCTCGCATTGATAAGTTAGAGGATCCTAAGCAAATGGTGGTTATGAAAAAAAAAAGTTAGGAGGAATGCATTCTGGATCCATTGACTTCGTTGGTGAAGGTGGTGATGGTGGTGAAGGTGGTGAAGAATGTAGAGAGGGGCTAGTGTCCTGAATGAGTTTAATGTGGGCCTTCTTGGTAGGTGGTTCCGTAAAGTCGATACCACTACGTTCATTATGTTTGCAGGTGGTACATGGAATAACAATATGGCAGGCCTTGCTCGTAAAAGAAAAAACCAAAACCTTTCCATGCACATTGGTGTAGGAAGGTGTGGGTGAAACGGTGATTGGTAAGTTATTGGAGGTTAGCGATGAAAAATGGGTAGGTTTGTGACGGTGGTTCAGGTGTGTAAGTTGTAGTATCAAGTCCCTGATAGGTAAGATTGGTACGAAGGTAGGCAAGACCATAAAGGAGACACTCTCCTATATGGTGATCATACTAAGGATTTAGGTGAACACTTCCATATTCTTGTGGAGTAAGGAATGTGTTGACGCTATATAGGTAATATTCCCCCAGGAGAGAGGCATTAAAAAATGTCTTCTAAGGGATTGGTGTTTGGTATGTGGGTAGCTGGAATGGACGATGTGACAGAGGTCAGATCAGAGGTGAAGCTAATAGATTGTGAGGTTGATGGTTTGGTTGTGGAGGTTGTGGTAGCGGTGGGAATAGAGGAGGTATGCGTGCGGTTGAGGAAGGGGTTGTACTGGTGAGCAGAGGTGTAGGTGAATAGGTAGTGGTCATGGAGATAGACGCCTTAATGGGTATAAGCATGTCATAGGGTCAGTATAGCATGTTCTCAAGTTTTGAAAGGTGATGGATCAGTTGGAATGGTATAGGTGTGTCCTTCATGTTCAAACTTTACACAATGATGCAAAGTGGAAGGAACAATAACCCATGACATGAATTCAGGGTCTACCAAGCAACAAGTTATAGTGAAATTCCCCCTCTAAGACATAAAAACAACTCTGGAACAATGTGGGGGCCCACGCAAACATAGAGGATGGTGGTGCCAAGTGTAGAGGTGATAGCGTCATTGAATGAACACAACATGATGGGATGTTTATGCATGCAATTTTCAGGTATGCAGCATTTGAGCGAATGCATGGGAAGGATATATATTAATTCTAGCACCCCCATCGATCATAACACGGTCATACACGTATATCATTGATGTGGATAGAGATGAAGAGAGCTGGTTTGGGGTCATCAGTTTGGTGTGGTGTGATCTCTTCCTCTGAGAAGCTAAGGGAGGCTACTTGGTGAGTAGGTGAAGGTGTAGATAAAGGTGGTAATTTGGTGAGAGCAGGCTACATGATGGGGTGTGATAATGGAGGCTACGGGTGTAGGGTCATTGGGTAAAACCTCAATAGATTGCAGGACCTCCATGAGAGCTTGACGATGGGATTCTCGAGGTTTGGATGAGGTCATACAGAGACATTTTGAGGGGGGATTGGTGTAATTGTTTGAGCATGGCGCGATGTGTAACCCCATTAGAAATAGGATATGTGGGGCCGTACGGATAGTGATTTTAGGTGTAGGTGTACAGATGGTATGTTGGGTATAGGGTTGGTTAGTGGGTCGGTTACCTTTTCCTTTCCTTTATCCTTCTAGGCACGGGTAGCAACGTGGATCATGTTGATCTAAGGTGGGGAGGTAGGTGAAGTAGGTGAGCCATGAAAGATATAGCGACAGGAAGGGAAAAATCCAAGTGGTGGGAAGGAACCTTGTGAGATGAGTTGGGCACATCTGACATTTGGGTGGAGGTTTGGTGAGTTCTCTAATGTGAACCATGTTAATTTCAAATCTTGGGGGTGGCTCTAGGAGTTGTGGGGGTGGAGGTCTTAGTTTTTGAGTAGGTAGTGAGGGAAGAACTATGGGAATGGGTGATGGTGAAATGGGGTCCTCATCGAGAAGATCATCATCATCAAAGTTATTCTTGAGGAGGACACAACTGGATAAGAATTGTTTTCAAAGCCTTATAATTCTCTACATCATGTCCTGACACACGATGGTAGGCACAAATTTTGGTGTCGTCAAACCCTTTTGGTTTGGGTTTGAGAGGGTCATAAAGTCTGAGATGGCGGTAATGTGATGACAAAATGTTTTAAGGAGGTTGGTTAAAATTTTGGCGTAGGATCCTACTAGTGGATCACAATGGGAAGTGAAAGTGGGTTTGGGTGTAGGTGTGGCTGATTGTAGAGGAATGGTCCTTACATGAGGTAAAGTGGATCGACCCATGGTTTTAGGTGTTGGTGTGATCTTGGGTGTTGGTCATGTTTTCTTGGGTAGGGGTATGGTAGATGAACTAGAAAGAGAGTATGTGGTTGGTTTGACCACCTTATTGGAGGGTAGTGGATTTTTGTCCTTAGGTTATACCTTCTTGCATAAAGGTGATACAGGCACACAAAATCTAGAGGGAAAGGCGGATGGTGGAAGAGGGTGCGTTACCCATGGGGATAATGAAGGTGTTGTGAAGGTAGATGGTGCAGGTCATGCCAGAGGTGTGAGGGAAAGAGACTAAAGTGTCATGGGTAGTGAAGGAGTGATCGATGGTATTAGAGGTATGGGTGGTAAAGATGTTATAGATGTGGGCAGAAGTCATGGCGGGCACTTGGGTATGTTTGAGGTTTGTGATGGAGGAATGGGCTGCTATGTTTTTATTTTACTGGCAAGTGGAGGTTTCTTAACCATGTTGGAAGGGTGAGGTCCTAAGACGGACAAAAAGGGTTAAGGTGATGAAGGTGTGATCAGTGAGGTTGGAGTATGAGATTTATGGGATTGGTTCTTCTATTTGGGTGTTAGAGTAGGTTTGGTATTGGCCTTGGAGGATGTAGCTAAATCTAATTTGATGGGTGGATGAGTAAGGTTGGTGGTTGGGATGACCCCTAACGTAGTACTGGGTTTAGGCAAGTAAGATGATGTAAGTGTGGTCTTGGATGTAGATTCGTGTTGAGCTATGGGTAGGGGTGTGGTTTGAGCCATGAGTGGTATCGTGGTGGAATTTTTGATAGTTGTAGTTGTGTTTGGTTTGATTGGTTGAAAATTTTTTGGGTAGATAGTGGAAGTGTCAACAAGTGACATCTACATTTGTGTTGAGATAGGAAGTAGAAGACACCCCCAAAGTAAGACTCTGCCCATATAATCTAAGTGATTGGCTAGGCATGAAAATGGCACTGTTGTACATGAGGTTGATGAGGATCTAATGGAAATTCTTGTAAAATGTGTCTTAGAGATGGGGAATTTTCTAGCTTCAGATTTTGTGGGTGAGAGAGCCGAAAGTAAGTCTGCAAGATCTTGGGTAGCTAATGGAGAATGGTCACCTAGAGGCAAAGGTATCTCTACTGGATCCTTGATAGGTGGAGGAGATGAATAAGTATATTCCATGGACTGGAGAAGTACTATGGGTGATGGATCTCTACATGGAGAAGTCAAAGGTGAAGTAGTTTTGATGTTAACAGGAGTCTCCTTCATGGGTAGGAGAGGAGACGAAGGGTTTCCCTTTGTGGGTGGAGGAGTAGGTGAAGTGGGTTCAAGTGTAGGTGGGGTACTTCGGGCTAAGATTTCCTCTATGGAAGGAATATGAGGTAATTGGGTAGCAACAGATGTATCACTAAAAATAGTGTGGACCTCACGGGTATGACTATCATGAGTTGAGGAATCTCCATTTTGATTGGAAGAAGGGGCATGATTAGGAAAGGGTTTCTTAAAGATGTGTAGGTTTTGATTGGCAGGTCCATTAGGATTATCCAATGTTAACTCCCCTTTCTCAAGAATTTCTTGGACAATGTTTTTGAAAGTGATGCAATTGTCGTCACTATGACCCTTTACTCGATGATAGTTGTAGAATTCATACTCTTTATACCATGTGGGTGTTGAGCAATCAGGGTCAAAAATAGTGTGTGGTTTTATGGCTGGAAGGGTGATGGCCCCAGCTTTAATGATCTTTTCTAAGACAGAAGAATAAGGTTCCCCAATTGGGGTGTATTTTCATTGTTTCTGTCTGAACTGAAAATTCTGGACAGGAAAAATATTAGATGAGGGACTAGCCTGATTTGATGGATGAGCTAGGCCAGCCTTGAGTACCACTTTGTTAGCGGTTCCCTTGGCTTTTAAATAATTGTTCTATGGTTTAGAAGTAGAATAGGCATCATTTGATTTGAATTCTAAATTCTTATTGCGTAGTTGGATTTTCTTCTCTTCGATGGCCCGAATCTCTAGCTTTCATGCATTGGTGAATGCCTCATCGAAGGTTCAGAAAGTCTGGACCTGCAGGGTCAGTGAGATATGTCTAGCACAATCCCATGTGAAGATCCCTATGATTTTAGTTTGTGGTAGTTATAATGTGAGTTGATTGATCAGGCTACACCAATGAGCAACAAAATCTGTAATAGACTCGTCGTCATACTGACATGTAGAGTAGAGATTAGTCATGGTAACCTTCTTAACGAAATTGATGGAGAAGTGATCCAAGACGGATTAGGCTACCTAATTGAATGAGAAGATTGAATGTCTAGGTAACCCACTATACCAGTCTATTGCAGGCCTGATTAAAGACATGAGAAAGGTCCTCAGAAGCAAACTGTCATCATGGGTGATCAGATAACACCCATGTTTGAAAGACCACAAATGTTGTTGCGGGTATTCTTTGTTGTTGAAGCGGTTAAATTTAGGCATTTCCCAATGCATGGGATATGGATGGAAAGGAATGGATGGGTGGATAGGCTCATTAAAAATCTCATCGTAGGTGAGAGTGTTGTGGGAGCTAGAAACGGATGCCTCTAATGTCTGCATCTTATCCATCATTAACTTGATTAGGTCATTGGTAGGTTGTGATGGCTGGGTGCCTCCTGTAGCATAAGAGGGTAAGTGTTGGGCATATAATGGAAGTGGCATTCCAGTATATGGCACTACTTTATAGGTATATTGAGAAGGAGGGAGTGAGATAGGAGGTACATATCCAGAATGAATGATAGATGAAATGGGAAGCTAGTGATAATATGTATATGGAGGTGGAAGGGTCATGGTAACCCTAGTAGCAATGGGGGATAAGGATTGTGGAATAGAAATAACAAAATTTTGAAAAGGGGTAGGGGTCACTAACACCAGGGGTGGTCATGTAGCTATGGGTATATATGAAATAATAGGTGTGGATGAGGTTATGTTCTGGGTGATTGGCAAAGGTATAGTGGATGTGGTGGGTGCAACAGATGTGGTAAACATGGCAGTCATAGCAAGTATGAGGCCTAGCTGAGAAAGGATTGGGAGCAAGGTAGACGCAAGTAGCATGGAGCTAGAGGGGGATAATGTAGAAGTAGGAGTGAGTGTCGAGGGATAGATACAGGCATTTCGTATATCAACTGACCTGAGGCATCTTGAGTGGGTGAGTGGGAAAGATAAAACTACAAGGAGGTAGGGTTCTGCTCAAGGAGTCATGTGAACTCCTCGTCTCCTATGGTGATAGGGATAGTTTGGGTAGGATCCATGGGTGATAAAATTGAATGTGGTGAAGGACTAGGTGGGAGTGGTTAATGACTAGCATGGAATATGAGGGCATTTTCTTGGCTTCGGGTCAGCACCATGTGAACAAATATTAACATGGCAAGACTGCTTTTCTATAAATGACGTAGAAATACAGTAGAGACAGGATAAATAGGCAGTGGTAGGTGAATTGGGGTTAAAATGTCAGTTGGAAAATTACACAGGCTAACTAATTCTGGTTAGGTAACTGCGGTCAGTCACTGTGGAAAGTGGACAGTTGGTCAAAACAAGGTAAAAGGCCAATATTTTACCAAGTATGCAAGATGTTGATGGAATTACCAGGTAAGTGAATATGATAAGAGGGACATAGACTCTGAATAGTCAAAGAAGGTTAATAGGTGTCCTTTTGGGTAGGTTAACCAAAAGAACAGTAAACCAATGCTGGTAGGGTAAAATTGATGATGGTCAGAGGGTAACTGATGACGGTCACTGGACCGACACCGATTACTATGAAATTGAGACAGTGATGAAGAAAATGTGGTTTTGAGTTAAAATTTGATGTGGAATCAAACCCAAAATTCTGAGAATGATGAGAATATGGTCCAAGAACCCTCAGAGGAAGCTATAATACACCAACTATGATGAGGAGCATGCAAAGGGGAAATAAGAAAATGAAACCCGAAATCCTCTCACCTCAAAATGCAAGCTAAGTAGAAACACTAAGAAAAATATGATCCTAAGAGTGCTTTTTCTATTATGTTTGTTTAGCTTATACTATTTAAGGACTGACTCATGAACTTTAGTATAGAATTTTTTGGCAAGGATGGCTTCCTACAAAGAAGGAGATCTACAAGGAGAGGTTTTAGGTACATTATGGTGGGGGTGGGCTGTCCTCTAATGGGGTACTGGAAAGAGATAACCAGCGGGGTGCCCATTGTGCAGTGATCGTGTGATCACCTATAGCTTCTTCCAGGTGAGATGTTGTTTAAAAATGTGTATATATTTTAATTTTGTGATGTTTGGTAAGACTCAGAGACAGAGAAAGAGAAAGGAAGTTCTTTTCTATGATTCATTTGCGAACCATCAGTTGGGCATGACTTCTAGCGTATAGGTTGCCCTCAATTAATATGAGCTAATGTAGAGAAGTAGAATGAAATGAAACAAGTTTTAAACCCAAATTGAAGTGTTGCATTCAATGACAAAAATATGAACAGGAGAAGGGATGCTCTTTCACTAATGTGATACTAATGAAAGGGAAGAAGTGTTCTTTTTAAAGCACCAAAATATGATTGCTTTTAGACATTAGAAGAAGAGAAAGTTCCACGGGAGAAAATTTAATGTAAAAACTTTTTATAAAAGAAACAAACATACAAATTTTTCTTCTAGAAAATGAAAGAATGCAAAGAACCCCAAATGGGTCCCACCGGGCGTGCCAAAATGTTTCACCTAATTCTAGAGTGTTTCTTTGAATGTTAACGAAACAAATAAAGGTAAAGGGCTAGGAAGAATACCTGTTGAAATGTTGGTTATAGGTTGTTGCGCGCGTATGACTTCTAGATCCACAGCTGATTGTGAGAGCTTCATTTTTTCTTGGAGGAACTACCTAAAATGGAAAACAAGACCACCAAATAACATTTAAATAGTATGTGCAATGGACTACCTAGTGTGTGCTAGATTCGGGAAGTGTGATACTTCCTAGATGGCTATCAATCCATTTTTTTGAACAACTTAATGCTAACAATAAAGGAAATTCTATTGTAGTAATAATGATTTAGGTATCTCATTCATCTACAATAATAAAATTCATTCACAACAGGCTAAACTATGATTGAATCTAAAGGTCAAGGTCACTGTCAGGGTATTGGTATTGGTCAAGGTGAGGTTCTGGGTGGTTTTGGGTATTTGGTGGAGGTTTAGAAGCTCTATTCTTGGTTTCTGGTAAAATACACATAGACCGATGTCGGTCTAGTATGACCGATGTCAGTTTAGGTTAACTAGCGATGAATGTGGGTAACCGGCATTGGTATAGTTGTGGTACAAGAAACTTAGTAAAAAGGGGTGGGCTGACAGATCTGAGGCTAGATGGGAATGAAAGGGAAATATCAGGGTTTGTGTGGGTCTCAGGTATGCACAGGAATGATTAAAATATGGATATGGGTAGTTCAAGGGTATGGATAAAGGATGGTCAAGTTTTCATGGAGGTAAAATGGTGGTGGAATGAAATGAGGGTAGAAACTAATAACAACTGCAAAAGAATCTACCAGATGATAAATGGAAAAATTTTGGTTAACAAAGCACTTATCACTTATATTAACCTGACGTCTAGTTGGTAATGGTAGGTGATCAAAGGGAATGAACTTGATGTGGTGTTGGTGCTTCCCCGGATGCTCCAGTGAAGGTATATGGCTCTGTGGTTTCTTCAGGTGTTGGCTATGGATGCTTTGATGCATTTACAGGTGCTGGTTCTGCTTGCATGCAGCTCTAGTTTCATCACTTATTCTCAGAAGATGTCTCTAACCTCTCAGAAATGTGCCAACCTCAAAATAAGGTTGTTTTGTGGGTTAAATTGTAACCTACGGCAGTTCTAGGTTGACCGGCATCAGTTAGGGTGGGATTTCCTAGGTTTTCTAAAATGGGCAAATCCTTTTTAATTTTCTTGGATCTCACCCATTTTTACTCCATGGAATAGAATGGAAGCTTCCTTCTAATGGACGGGAATGTGGTTAGAGGGAATTTATGCTTTGATTTTTAGGGTTTGGGTAGGTCTTAGTTAGTTATGGCAACTTACTGAGATTAGGTATTAGGGTGAGGTGGCTAGATGAGGTGGATATGTGGGCATTGTCTCAATTAGGATATTAAAATAATAAATATTGTGAGAATAAATTAATTTAATTAAATTAATATTAGAGTGGGATGAAAGGAGCCATGTTTAGGTAAATGTGTTCAAGGTATTTATTTAACGAGGGACCAAGGGGAGTGTGACCTAATTTTAGTGTCTACAATAATATCCCTCACAAAGATCCCCTTGATTTGACATACCTCTTATTATCCTTCATCCATGTTTATCATCACCATATTGGTCATATTCAAACTCAATAACATAATAATTTTCCTTCAATACTTTCATGTCATGCTTTAGGATGATTTTTTCTAATCAACCTCTTCAGTGCATATTTGGAAACTTTCTCAAATCTCTACAACCATAAATTCACCATGGCATACCAACTTAATACTCCCCCTGAACTTTTTCAATCCTAATCTTACTAAAAATGCAAGAAAAATAGCCTCTTGCCTTGAAAATATGTCATATAGATACACTATCACTTCATCACTTTCCCTAAAGACACATTTCAGTGTTCTTAACATTCTTAGCATACAATAACACATATTTGAATGGAAAAAAAAGGTTTCTCCTCCTTCAAATATTTTTTCTAGTCCTCATCTTTTTCCTTATACACCATCAAAACATTTTCCATACATGATCAAACTCAAAATTGAGCTCCCTCTCTCCTAAGAAATGTTTCATATCAATATCATGTTCTTAACAGACTTTTGAAGAATTGATTACCTATTCTGAAATCCACCTTGCATACAGTATCAATACTTTGTGCCTTTAGGTCTTCATGGAGTTGTAGGTACACATTCTAGTCATTCATTCTTTAGTCACTATACAACCACTAATTCATATCAAAAAATATTCCTTTTACAACTGATATATTAGGTTATGAGCACATAGACCCTTGTTGCTTTGAATTTTTTATCAAGAATTCTCATACAACCTCAAATATCTTGATAATTTTTCATCAGTCATGTAGCCCTTCAACTGTGAAGGATTTTTCATATTTTTACACTATTAGAAACTTTTGACAAAGTCCACTTGTCCTCTAAATACTCCTACCAGGAATCTTACTCAATGTAACTTCCTTCAAGACCTTCACACTCACTCAAACTTGAAGCTCAACTTATTTTCCTTACATAGACACTTTGCATAAAAGACCTTCAAAGCTTGTAACCAACCCATTGATCATACTCTATGAAAAATATTTTCCCTAGAGATCTTACCTCATTGAACCTCAGACTTAACAAGCTTTTGAATACTTTGAATACCTTAAGGTTTAGAATCCAATAGCATATCCATGTAGAGTGTATTTATAAAACCTTAATTATCTACTTCCATCTTATCAATATTCAAAGAGAGTATTGAGACCTTCTATTTACCTAAAGAGACCTGTAACATTATATTTTCATTCTATAGTTCTTTGACCTTGCATTATCATACTTTGAGAAGAACAAACCCTGACTTGCATTCTCACTTTCCTTGATGAATCACTTGTGACCTGCATTGTTACATTTAGAATTACAAACACTTATTTTTTAAGACTCAAACCTACCATCCATTCTTGGAAACAATTTTGAATTTGAAGCACTACTTTTGACCTATATAGACAATTTTTGACAACTTGGCACTTTTTGAATAGTAGATTCAGGTTTAACTGTAAATACAGATAGTATAATGGCATCATTAAGGATTTCTAGTACTTATTCTTGGTGAAACATCAATACAAATCTTCTATCCACCTTTTGAGAGAAAAAACCTTCAAGATACTCCAAAATCATCTCATTATGTAACACCCTGAACTGTTATTACTTCCTCCTGAGCATACAAGTGTTGATATGTGATTTCTTTTGTAAAAAGGATGTGTTCCTTTGATTGAGAAGTCATGCTTGATATGGACTGTATCTTCTTTGAAATTGCAGATCTTTGACTGAGTCGGAATATAATTGGACTCTTTTAATTCTTTCATTTTACGCCTGAGTTTAATCTGATCTCGGAATGAATTATGGAGTTATCCATCTATAAGACCTAGCCTTGGATCAGTGGTATTGATCCAAGTGATGCTTTAAGTTTATTCGGGATGAATTAAAATTATAGACCTTACGCAGGTTGCAAGGTCTGGATGCATTGAATAAGCTAGTCCGGAGTCTAACTCAGGCTGATCGTGTTAAATGAATTGGTTCCCGATATCGTAATATCAGGAAGGTCTTGATCGTGGACCAAGTAATAATTCAGATACATTTAATTCACTAGCCTATTGGCAGTGTAGGAGTGAATCCTGTTCATGAATGTATGTTGTAGGTTCTTTTTCTGAGCATTTGAAATGTTAGACCTAAACTGGATTTATTAAGGTTAGTAACCTAAAACTAAACTATGATCTATGGGTTAGATTAGTGTTAATCTAACCTAGGCCTAAGCTATAATCTAAATGTTCTAAGTTAGTAACTTGTGCTATGGAGGTTAGACTAAGTCACATCTTAAATCCTAACCTATGTTACTAACCTAACTATTGAACAAGGAAGAAAGGGGACCTATGGAAGGGTGCGAACCATGGGCGGCAGTTTCTATGGCATTAAATGGATGGATAAGCATGGAGGACAGGTAATTTGGTAGAAGTTTTAACGGCTAGCAAGAGCCGACGTGGCAGAGTCGCCAAAGTTAGAAATGGTCTTTGAATTTCATTTGTCCATCGCCAACTATGGCGGTCGGTGGCAATGGAGATTGAGCGGGAAATTTGGAGTAAATGCAATTAATGAGCTCGGTCTTCGAGCTCGGGTTTCACGGGAAGGCATGCAAAATGGAAAATTAGTAGTTTGTTTGGTTTTTCATGCACTCTGGTTTTCCCTCTGTCTGATCACTGGTTCTTCGCACCAGTCTTCTTGGAGTTGCATGGAAAATATGAGTGTAACTCGCTCTTTTCTCTGGCAAGGAAAATTTATAAGTCATGGAAATAACAAATTTTTGTTGGTGAATCTAACTTGGAAAAAGAGGAGAAGGCTCGAGCTCTTTCAGTGGTCTTCTTCGGATTTTTAAGCAAATAACCAGGCATGTTAGGCCCTAACCTTTAAAAATCTTGCTCTCTTTCAAATGATTTCATTAGAACAACTCTGTTCAGATGATTTTT
This sequence comes from Taxus chinensis, assembly GCA_019776745.2. NCBI lineage: Eukaryota > Viridiplantae > Streptophyta > Pinopsida > Cupressales > Taxaceae > Taxus > Taxus chinensis. Next base: position 619,123,999 of record CM034149.1, on the reverse strand, counting down.
GGGTTCAGATGGTTTTTATGGTAGCTTTGTGTGATTTTGTTACTGTATCTTCTTACTGGTTCGATTTTTCAATTTAACCCTTGACGGGTGTGCATTGTGTTTCGAACTGTTGCACTATTTCGTTGTGTTTTGCATTCCGGCTAAAGTTTGTGAAATGCATGCAAGAAAGTATACTAAACCTGCTCTTTGGGAGCCCATGAATTGTTTCCTTGTTGGGTTCAGGTTACAGTTGATACTTGTTGTTGATACTTGTCGGAAAGGATACTGTTGGACTTTTGTTTGAATGTTCAGTTTAATTCGACTTCTTTGTAAGTTCTGTCGTGGTTATTATAGGTGGTGGTTACTGAATCTTGTTGGGTTTCGCTATGATACTTAAAGTTATTGTGAACGGATAACTTGCTGTGTTTACAGTATTTCAATGCGACCTAGTAGAAGTTGTTTTTCCCCCCTTGTGTTGTGATTATGGGATTTAACCCGTTGATAGTTTGCAACATATTTTTTTATATACAAAATAACTCTGTGGAGTCCATGGAATGGTTCGCATATTATGGACTACTGTAGAAGTCATGTATGTGAATACTGGTAGCATGATTCTGTCGGAGTCCTGGAGGGGTAACTGGTAATACGACTTCTGTTATCTTGTAATGAATACCTTCGTTTAAGTAATGAATTTTTGGTACAGACTCAGTTGGTGTACTTTTTATGTTTCCTATCTGTGTAAGCTTGAGCGAATAATGTTGTAGAGGCTCAGTTGGATTCCTTGTTACGAAATCAGTATTTAGCTTCTGTATAAGCCTGATTTTGAATATTTACCATTGTTGGCACGGTTGGAATCCTTAACTAATATTTATCTTGTATATCGGCTTCTGTAGAAGCTTTATCGTGAATACTATTGTTCGGATTCAGTTGAAATCCTTGATAGGTAACCAGTGTATCTGCTTCTATATAAGCCTGATTATGAACACTTATTGTTTTTGGCTCTGTTGGGTTCCTTAAGTATAGATAGATATCTTGTATCTTGGCCTCTGTAAAAGTGGGTCGTGATTACCATAATTTTCAACCTCTGAATGAGTTCAGATGTGAATACGGTATGTTATGTTTCCTTTCTGAATAATTGCAGTTAATTGAGGTTGTGCATGTTGCGTGGATTTCGTATGAATATCTCTGCATAGTCTTAGGGAAACATCATTTGCTTTAATGTTAACGAGTCTCTTGTTGACTGAGATAAAAAGGGGAAGTTCTTTTGATTTCGACCTTGGATCTAAAACCTTACAGTGTTTAGTAGGGATTAGAATGAGTTGTATGTTGCTGAGAGGGATTGTTGTCGTGTTTGAGCATGATTACGTCTTCTGTTGCATGGATATCTAGTCTTGAGCTTGACTGAACTAAGGAGCTGTCGACTGCACCTCGACAGGTGATGGCATTGAATATCTTCTTGTTTGTCGCTTCGTGTGGAAGGTCATGTGGAGTCTGTTTGGTTGATATTCATCACTGTTTTGGCGTGAGAGCTACTGTACTGCTAGTAAGCTACAGGAGTTTTGTTATATTTAATTTTAACAAAACTGTGGTTCTTCTTGTGGCTCATCTGACTTATTCGTATGCATATAAGGTGAATGCTTTACTTTCGAGGAGACGGTACAGTCATGAGCTTGTTTGAAAGGAAATATGAATGACTTGTTTTCTTTCTCTTCTGTTGTAAAGTATATGTTGATATTTTTATCTAACCGTTGGAACTGTTTTTAACATATTGATGGAATCATGATTTGTTATGATATTCCTTTTATTATGTTGAATGTAATGATCTGTCTGATGTTTGTTGTCCTTGGGATTCAGATGGATAGTTGTTTTGGATACTTTCGTTCTTCTTGATCCCTAATATTTTGATGAAATATTTGAGAAGTATCTAGGACTATTCAGTAACGATAATTTGAGTTACGCGTTTATAGTCATGTTTGTATTACAAAAGCATAGTCTGAAATATGTTTACTTGTTTGGTGAAATGATCTCATTTAAACAGGTTGTTTAATGAAAACAGTTGGTGGATTGCAATTGTTTTAAGAGTTAGTGCTTATCATGCTCAGTTCATCGAACTGACCCATGTTGACAATTTTTGCAGATGGTTGCCGTAAGTGGTAAAAGCACGCAGATCTGATAGGATGTTCAGATTGTTTAATTTGGTTTTATGATGAATTTCAGCTTGATTCTCTAAATGTACTATATGAGGAAAGATGTTCTTTTTCCGTTGAGTATTGTATCAAGTATGCTGAAAGCATAAAATGTATTTGATTAGCCTGAAGGGAATAAAGAGAGATATTTGTTACTTATGTGTTTGTATTCTTATCTTGATAGTTTGACCTTCTTCGGATCAAATGATCTTGAGAGCTTGTTATTATTGTTTAAATTGGAGACTTTTGTGATTATCAATGTAAGCTTGCAAGAATATGTGAATGAATACTTATGATTGTTTAGCAGTTCTAGTATGTTCTATCTAAAGCTAAATTGAAATTTAGATCACTGTCTTTCTGGAAGCTAGGGTAAAAATAAACCTAAGCAGGACGCTAAACAAGCTGAATTAAATTATTAATTCCTAGTCTTGATTAAGCCAGGACAACGTTTAATTGGATTCTTAATCATTATATCTTGATACTAATAAGTAAGATATAAATTCAGTTATGAGAACTGATATAAACCTAAAAAGGGTTTGGTTAGCAATCTCATGTGAAGGATGGGAGTAATTGTCCAATTTCGTTGATTTAGAATTATGTATATTCTATGAACTCCTTGATGGGACCTCTAGTCTTAATAACTTCTCTTGTGTATTGGGTTTTATTAAGAAAGGTCATTCTAAGGTGAGGAACCCAGGGATTGGGAAAGACTACCCTTAAAGGGAGCATCTTATGGTATAATTTAACTCAACGTATGTAACACTTTTTAATAAGTAGATCTTTTCGAGGTGGATTTAAAGGTTGACGGCACAAGTCAACTGCAGGGTTGTACCTCCGAGAAGATTAGGATCTCCTCAAAGATACAACAATGCAGGTGACTTATGACGACACCCTTTGCATTGATCGTTAAGATTTACACCTTAAACTCGAACAAGTTACTCTGGGACCGATTAGGAATGTGGTCACGTTATAAGGCTGCCTAGGAGACTCGGGGTATCTTGACACACTGGTTTAACTAGGGTTGACCCAGTATGTCATCGTATCCCTAGTCCTCGGGAGCATCCATATAACGTTGTCACCTTACTAATCCATTTCCGAGTGAATAACTTGGGATAGGAGGGACTGACAGAAGTCAGTATAAGACATTCTACATAACATAGGAATGGGGTGAAGGATGTATTCCAGATTGACGAGTATGCCGTTAAGGAATACGAGACATAAGCAGTATGTTTCAAATCTTTGGCCAAAGTATCGCAAGCTGCTGATTGCGTTGTCCTAAGTCACCTAGTCTAAGGGATGAGATGCCGATGAATAATGGTAACAATTATTCAGATAGGTTCCTTAGACAGAGCATTCTGAATCCCAGAATAGGGAAGAGAACCGCAAGAGTGGTGTGTTAAATAAAAATGCCAACTCTTATTACTCATGAATAGATCGGTAGATTACCGAGTCATGGAATGAATAGATCGGAGGTACTCCGAGTCATTACAGCTGCATATGGTTATCTGTTATAAGAATGGTTATTTGATTTGTGAGTTCTAAATTATGTATTTAGAACCAGGAAGCATTTATCAAAAAAAAAAAAATTGACTTGTTCTAATGTATAAAATGAGGATGTTATTTCTAGTTTCAATGACTATTAGTGATCATGCTTCTTTCCTTTTGAGAGATTCAACATAGATATACGTCACATAAGACATGTTTCACATAACCTATACATATTGGCATAGAAACTTAATGACCACAAGTCCATACATTGGTCCTTGAATATTGTAAATTTTTAACTTCACAATGTCATAAAAATGCTTTTAAAGACAACCTACAGACATGAAAATTCATCTTGGAACTAACCCTAGGGTTTCTGAGATCAAACCCTTCACTGTACATGCATTCTAAAACCTCTTATATTATCCCTTCATCAAATTTAATTCTTCAAAATACATACATACTGACTTATGAGAGTCATCCAACCTTTAGCCTTAAGCTCAATAGATATCAACTCTGAAATTTCAAACATTGATTGATACAAGATATGCAACATTGACTGAGAGTCTAAGCTTCTTAAGTTCAAAAGATGATAGGCACAATTCATACATGATTAGGCACAAGAGAATCATAGTACCTTCTTATCTAGCTTAAGGAATTACATTTTATCTCCCGACACACCTATGAGAAAACTTCATACTAAACATTATAGCACACAGTAATAGAGCTTGGGGTCAAACTACACCTTGCTAACTTACTTTGATAATTTTAGCAACACATCACTTTGACACATAATCCTACTTACCACTTCATATTCAACTATTTCTAGGTCATCATTTAGCACCTTCACACAACTTATGCATGCCCTAGTAACACAAATCATAGAAACTAACACAAAATAATGATAACATCTTATTCAGGGCACTTAACACATTAACACAAACCACCTTGAATTAATGCACAAGCTCATCATTTCTTCTTATGCCCATATCTCAAAGATAGAGAATTTATACATAGATAGAGTTCATCACCTTTTCAAATATTGCAATAATTATTCATGCTTAAAGGATCCATATCAAACTTTAACCAATCAGACCCAATCCTATAACATGGTCCTTTTCTTCTAGAAAAGTATCATTTGACTATGAAGACCTTGTGTGTCATCTTGAATATAAGTCACCTTCTTGAACTCAGACCTATTCATTTCTCAATTTCACCTATAGTTGATTACCATTGACTTGAAAAAAATGTAACATGACAAACCAAGTAAGGGATTATGAATGCCTTAGACAACCTCAGACCTATATTAAACTCAATGTGGTAACCATGGAATTTTGAACCTTGAAAAAATTTTAAACAAGCATATAGACTCAAGACTAGCTACTAAGACACAAAATTTTTCATCTTGAAATGTTTAGATTCATCCAATAGATTTGACAGTGACAACAAAACTTTGAATCATAAACAAGACATAAATGAAAATGATTCAGACCACAAAAATACCTCTAAACTGAGATGAAAAAATTCATTAAAAATTAAAATATTTGGAACATGAGATACTTGCTTGAAAAACTTGGAACACCATACTTTGAAGAGACCTCGTGTATTTTAACAAAGCTTTCACAATCTTGCAGCCTTGATGTTACTGTTGGATATCACAAGCATTAAAGGGGGGATGAATCAGTTTTGATCAAGTTATCAACTTTTAAAACTTATTTAATAGAATTACCAATCAAACCATGAACACAAAATTAGGTGCATGTAAGAAGAAAATTAAACAGGACACCAAATTTATAGTGGGAAACCCTTAGAGGGAGAAAACCCACTTGAAATCAAGACCTTTTATTAAGAACATCCATTCTTAATATACACTGATTTCCTATTTTGTTGAGCACCCACTCAACTTGAGAAGCACCCACTTCACAGTCCTTCTAGCACCCACGGGTCTAGTTTAGCAAGGAGCTCCTACCCCTGTAAGCCAAGCACCCACTTAGGAGAATTCAATGAAAATCTTACAACTTGATCATTTAGCTTCTTGTTGCTTAATTAATTGATCATGATCACCTTGCTAGCATAATTTATTCTTCCATTCACCATTCACCTATTTTTTTAATCTCTGCATCTTTTTACAATCAAGAACATAGATGGTTATTCCTAGCACAGTCCTATGAATTCTTTGTAGTAACTCATATCATCTTGTTAGGATTTTTGTACTTTGTCCTCTAAGATTATTCTTCCATTTCCCTATACCTTAATTCTTCACTTCATTATTTTGACTACTCTAACTTTTGTCCATGCATTGAATTCCCTCATATCTCTCTCACACCTATTTTCAACATTCCCTCATAGGCATGATTGTGTTTGGCAAAGGTAGGTCTGAACAGTTACACTTTATGTACTTACAACTTACATTCCTTTAGTGGAAGATGTTGAGAAAATTTATTCATATTTTATGATTCATTTCTAATCCTCTAAAGGAGCAAGATAATATGTTGAAACCTCCAGTTTATATTGTAAAGGGTGAGAGGATTTTCTTATTCATCTTGAAAATAGAGACTGGAATGTTGAAAATAGAGAGGAGCAAGATAATATGTTGAAACCTCCAGTTTATAGATAATATGTTGAAACCTCCAGTTTATATTGTCTTAGAGAGGATTTTCTATGATTATGAGGTGTTACTAGATGTTACAACAATTATTTAGAGTCATAACACTCATGTTGATCCTATCAACTCAAGAAGGAGCCCTGAAAGAGAGAAAACACTAGTAGAAAAAGACTCATGACTTCCTTGATTATTTTTACAATAACTCAAGCTTAGAAATATCTAAAGAAAAATTATACTATGATTTATCCAAGGAAGTCTCAATAAAAAAATTTGAACGCTAGGAATCCGAGAAGCGTCAAATGCACTTTTCAAGAAGGAAGCCTTAGCAAAACTTGAATAACTCAAAATCCCCATTTTAGAATCTATTAAAATTTGACATGGAGAACTACAAGAAATTTCTATACACCTTCCATGTGTTTTTTATCCATAGGTTTTATTTTGAATCTGTACCAAATCTCATTTACCTTGAAGAACATATCTAGTTCTCAAGACCACTTTCTATGCACTTTGAATTTTGACTTGGAGTTTAACTGAGCCTTGAAATTACTTAAACATATTGTAGATACCATTTTAAAGCTACTCCCATGATCTTGTAAACATTTCATGATCTACACCAACTCTTCAAAGCTCATTAGGTACCAGAAACAGACCTAACTAGACCAATTAGAACTATAACTTCAACTAGAAGGCCTGATAAACACTATAAGAGATTGTTATCATGTTTATACCATTATACCTGACCTATACCACATCTAAAATAGAAATAGTTTCCATGTTTGTGCTTCCAATGGACTCCTACCTCACCAACCAATATTGTAAAGCACTCATACTATCCTCAACTCTCTCTCTCTCTCTCTCATGTCCCTTACAAGGTCTCACTTCACCTTTTACTGATTTTCCATCAATGCCACTTGACATCAATGACAACACCAATGGTCATTGTTCAACAAACTCCCCCTTTTTCATTGATGGCAACCCCTTATAAACCTAAAAAATTTGATGGAAAACACTTGTGTACCTACTTTTTGGCTACATACTTTGTATCTCTCCCCATTTGAAATCATTAACAAAGGGATATTGACCACTTGACATGAACCAATGAAAGATAAGGACAAGAAAACATGAGTAGCTAAGCTTACCTATCGACAAGCTCCCCCTTCGATGGTGTTTCTCTTTTCTAAGCTCGTGTGCCTACCTTGAACTTCCCCTGAGCATAAACACTCTTCCTTTTTAGATAATTTTTCTATCTCACCATCAGCAACATGTATAGATCCATGAAATTATATTGAGCCTCAACAGAACTCCCCCTTAATGTATTCTAGGATAGACCTTATAATACCTCCATCTACCTACACCATCAATCAACCCTCACACTTTTGAACAACAAAGTTCTCACTTTTGATCTGTATTTATTTGTTTGACTTCAATCAATATGCCTCTGACCTGTTTCATTTCTAAATTTATTAGCTTTTACTCTTGACTTTACATGCCTTCAATCAATCTTGAACTTGACAACTCAGCACCAAGGAAATCATTAACAAGACTCTTCTTAGCTTGAGAGCCTACACATAAAATACTTCTATAGAATCTTGGCATGTACTCCCCATGTTCTTGTAGGCATATACATCGCATCTACCTATAACATCTAAGTCTCATACTAGTCTAGAGGCATACTTTCAATTCAAGGACCATTATGATACATTATTGTCATGCAACCATTTGAACTCTATCTCAAACATCATAGGGGAAACTTCATATGTACCTTACATAGAGAGACCAAGTTATCATCCTTTTAAGGTACTAACTTCTCTAATGATGACTCCAACACCAATAGTATGATTTATCATTGTTCCATGATTCAAACTAACACTTTTAGCATCACCTTATCAAGGAAACATCATACTCATGTTATGCTCATCTTTTTAGACTTGATTATACCTCTGTCAGCCAACACTCCATTTGAACTCTGCCTCTAAGTTATAATACTTCATAATTCATACTCCTTGTTTTTAGCTTGAAATTATGACCTTTGCACCCTGAAACATGACATTTAAATCTCTAAATTTCTTGTAACATCACTTTTTCTAAGCATTGTGCATGGTTTTAGACTTCTTTCCATCTTTCATACAACAATAATTGTTTTGAGCATCAATTTAGTAACTATTTAAAATTCATTTAGACCTTTTTCCACGTTGATGATCTCAACTCGTCTCCTCACATCCTGTAGATATTCACTCTAGTTCAATTTCTCTTTAGTTCAATATTATATGAAATTCAATACCCTGATTTAGAACTTGTCAAATTTATCACAGTGTAGAGTTAATATTGTAATGCTCTTTGAAAAAAATATACATACTCATGTATCATATCATCTCTTGATACCCCCATACATATCTACTACACTATGTTATGTTCCTTTGTAGTTCTTCTTTTGACCTAGAACAAATTGTATACAACTACTTGAAAGTATTTATGACTCCTTCTCATAGTCCTTGAGTGCCTTTCATAAAGATCATGTTCTACCATCATTGAAGAGGACCACACATCTCTACATTGACATGCCTCATATCAGTCTGAAGATGATATTACATGCATTCTCAACCATTTTGAAATACTTCAAGAGCATCTCAGAGTTGAGAAGCCATCAACTCTGCCTCTGAACTATATTATGCAACTTTTAGTAAGAAACGTGATGGAGAACAATTCATCTCTTCTTATCAACCTTAAGATACATTGTGAGAAACAATTGATTTCATATAACACATTAAATCCCTTGTGAAGTCTTTGAGAAATCTAAAAAGTTAGGGTTTTAAAAATCAAACCCTCTTCACTGTGCAACAAAAACTAAATATTCTATATTGTCATGGATAACTAAAAATGTATACATTCTTAAGACCTGAAACAAATTTCATCCTTTAGTCTCATGATTTTAGATTATTCACATAAATTTTCAAATCAAAGCTCTAGCAATGTACCATTCAAAGGTGAATTTCTAGGTATACCACTTGAATGAACTGTGTTAAACATAGTCAAGGACAGTGAAGTATCAAATTGTCTTAATTTTTGCACCAGTCACTCCCAAACGTGTACAAACACTTTGTATAATAATCTTCAACCATGTTGAGAACCTCTTAAATGTATATAAATCAAGAAAAAAACCTTTCTCATCTCTATAACATCTCAATATTTTCTTTAAAACCAGGCTAGATAGATTGTGTCATAAACACAGTCCACCTCTTGTAATGTAAACTGATCAGTCACCATTTGATCAATTAGAATAACCTTTAAGAACATTCAAAGGTACAAAATCCACCAACATGACTCATGAAATATGGCCAAAAACACATAATCCAAGACAATAGGTCAAATCACTCATGTTGATAAGAATTACACCTTTAAGCGAATGATTACACAGAGATCATTTTTCAACTTTATGAATACCTTTAAAACTCAATTTCCTACTATACATATTTTCAGATATCATGACATGTCTTTAACTTGATTTTACCCATCACATAGTTTACACTTCAAGATTTTATGCAAGACACATTGACTTAGTTCAAGTACTTTTGAAAAATACAAACCATGACAAAGACATAATATTTCATTGATATTTCTTAGAATTCCTATCACAAACTTGATAACACCAAAGCCTAGTAAATATCCTTCAGAATTTCCTTGATGACAGAGAGAAATTTAACACACTTCAATAGTCCTTAGACTCAATGTGGTAACCATGGAATTTTGAAACCATGACAAACTTTGAAATACGCATATGGACTCAGAACTAGCTACTGAGACACAAAAATTATCATCTTGACTGATACACTTTGAATCATACACAAGACATTTATGCAATTACTTACTTTGTATATGATAGACATTTTTCTTAGCATCTAAAAAGGCCTTTGGGGAAACTCTATAAATTATACAACTTTCACAAAATAGACTTTATGCTTTAAAGACCAACACCATAAGAGGTTTTTCCTTTCACATCATGTCAACAATTTGAGCCTCAGAAACATACATACCTTACATCATGGTGAAGATACATACTTGAAAATGACATCTCCCCTTCACTTCAATGTTTCATTATTACTTACTCAAAAAGAGTATGTCTCCTAGAAGCATAGATAAGACACTCTTTTCTTGATGGAATTTCTTATAACAGTAAGAATTCATCAAAACCATATGATGAATCCATCTTCCCTCTCCTTGTCTTCACAGTATTGTTGACCTTATTAGTTACATCTCTAGGAGTGATAACCTCATAACCTGATATCTCATCATTTGTTTAAGTACCTGGTAAACATACATGTTGCAATTTTTACACTTTCTCTACCATTGCTTGAGGAAGAAATTCCTGATCCTTGGCACTAGAGTTTTTTTCATGTTTCTTGCCTTTGTAATCATCTAGTGATATCTCATGCGATGTCATTTCTCATGTCACTATATTATCTTGTTATTCCTCTTCATTTACTAGTTCTGATTCTTTCTTTTATGACTCTATATGTGTGTGTTTGATTTCATATTTTCTCTTGTATATGAGCTTCCTCTTATGACAATTTCTTGTAAAGTTTCCAACTCTGTTACATGTTGACTCTTGTTTCTAGTTATTATTTTTTTCCATTCTTTCTTCATGGGTTCCTCAAAATAGAATTTTTTTATGTTACCCTTATCATGGAAACTATAACAGACTATTTTCTTCTCATGCTCAGTTCTACAATCTCTCCAAGGATGTTCCTTGTCTATCTTTCTCAGATAGTCTCTAGCTCTATGTCCAAAAGCATAGCATAAAAAACAATATCCATTAAATTTTCCCGCATACATGGATGCATTTGGTTGTCTGGTTGGCTTGGAATTTACAGTGTTAGTTTCCTTTGTCTACTTCTTCTTTGGTTGCATGTTGGGATCAACTTTATCATCTACTATGTTCTCTGAAAATCTTTGACAAGAAACATGAATTGATTCAGCCTTTATTTATTTATTCTTTTCTTGTTCCATTTCTTTTTTTAGAGCACTCACACCATCATTCAATCTCTCATATTCTTCACTCTTGGCATGAATTGTTATTTGACATACCTCATGATCTATCTTTCTAGAATTTTTTTTTCTGCTTTGCAAATCATTAAGCTAATTAGTATCTTCTTCCAATTCAACCTTCAAGGCCATTAGTTTCTCTTTAAATTTTAGGTAGTCATTCTCCTTTTGATTCAGATCTTTTGAAACATTTTATATAAATGAAGACACTTCATTTAGTTCTTCAACATGGTGATCTTAAGCTTGATTTCTTACTTTAACTCTTTTATAAGAACTTGAGAAATTTCATACCTCTTCTTCAATATGGACTCTCCTAATGTACACATGCTTGTGACTTCAGGATCACCTCTAACCTTTTAGGCTTGATTCAGGAGGACCATGCTCTGATACTGATTGTTGGATATCCCAAGCACTGAAGGGGGGATGAATCAGTGTTGATCAAGTTAGTAAATTTTTAAACTTATTTAATATAACTACCAATCAAACCATGAACACAAAATAAGGTGCATGTAAGAAGACAATTAAACACAACACCAAATTTATAATGGGAACCCTTAGAGGGATAAAACCCACTTGAAATCGGGACCTTTTATTAAGAACACCCATTTTTAATATTAAATTATTTCCAATTTGGTTGAGCACCCACTTCAAATTCCTTCTAGCACCCACTGGAAGGTTTCCAACCACCCACTAGGCTAGTTTAGCAAGCTGAAACTTACAATGAGCTCCTACCCCTGTAACCCAAGTGCCCACGTAGGAGAATTTAATGACAATATTATAACTTGATCATTTAGCTTCTTATCGCTTACTCAACTAATCATGATCACCTTGCTAGCACAATTTTCATCCATTCACCATTCACCTAGTTTTATGATCTCTACATCTTTTTACAGTCAAGAACATAGATGTTTATTCCTAGCATAGTCCTATGAAGTATTTTCAGTAGCTCACATCATCTTTTCAGGATTTCTATACTTTATCCTTTGAGATTATTCTTAAATTTCCTTATACCTTACTTCTTCACTTCATTCTTTTGACTACTCTCAATTTTCTTCATGCACTAACTACCCTCATATCTTTCTCACACCTATTTTCAACATTTCATTCTTTGTCTTATATATCTCAATCTTCTGCCTTTATTTTTCACACACTTGAATTGTCTTTTATAGCCTTCATTCATACATTTTTTATCACAGTCATCTCTCTATATAAGTGCACTAATTTTCTTTTTGTTATCTTACCTTTCTTACTACTTTCTCATTTAATATACCAAGGTATTCAAAACTACACATATTTTCAACTTATGTGTCTTTATTACATTCTCCCTTTTTAGACTAAGAGTTCTTACTTTGAATGCATAAGACATGCAATTTTTCTTCACAAGATTCAAAACCATCATTATTTTCTGTCTTCATTCTCAAAGGCCTTTCAAATTCTTATTCAACTTTGAGCACGAACTATGACTCGTGACCTTTCAAATTTTCCCTATTTCTTTTAGTTTCTTGTTTCTTAGAATTATTCATTTTCCTTGACCAAGAAGAGTGGCTCTTCACATTCATATTCTCATATCATCTTCAAAATATCTCTCTCACTCAACCTCCACATATATTTTTTAGCTTCACATATCAAACTTGAAGAGGAAACTATGATTTTTTCACTGATTGAAGGCCCTTAATATACTCCATGAGCCATTTACTTTGAATTAGATATATTTAGAACTCTCCAACTTCACTAGAATATCAACCAACTTCTTAGCATATCTTAAGAGAAACAAATTGTTTGTGTGTAACAATATTATTAGAGAGCTATAAGAAGCATTAATACAAACTTCAATACTTCTTGTGATGTCATGAGAGACATATTTCTCATTTTGCACACTTTGGAGTATAAATTCTACACATCTACAGTCTACTGAGACACAAAACAAGGAAATTTTGTGTAGATCTATTCAGTGTCACATGATTACCACATTTTTAAATACCTTAAAGATATTCCAAGAGTAAATAGGTCATTTTATAATTCTTGAAGTTGTCCACAAGATCACAAAGCCTTTAACAAAGACAAAAATGTATTTAGAACCTTTATAGACTATGAAACACATTTAGAGCCCTATCTTAAAAATAATGTCAATAAAATATCAATGAAATATTTATGATTAGGCTTATGGATTGAAAAATATAATATATGCTTCCATCACATAGGTTTTAACAATTTTTTATGAAATTTCATTGGATGAATCTCAAATGAGCATTTTTCCTCCCAAACACTAGTTTCAGGATTTTGGGTACTAAAGAATCCTGAGAATAATAAAAAAATGATTTCTCACTTGTTTTTGAATGAAATTTGAAAGTTTGAAATTTTTTAGAGAGGTGAGAGTGTCTATTACCTTCTTCAACTATAACCTTGCTTGAACTCTTCCAATTCACTCTCAGGATTCACAATAACAGTGCACAGTGATTAAAATATGACTTGATAGGTTTTATATGAGAATATTCACAATGAAATTAAATTTTGGGTTAGCATCATTATCTTGAATATCCACTCTCTCATCCAAAGGGTAATAATTTGTTCTTTAATCATTTTAATGAGGTTGATTTGTCACTTCAAGATTGTGCAAGATACTCATTACCCAGTTCTTAAACTTGAACCTCTTAATTACACATTTGCACTCACTTAGGTGTTTAAATGCACTCAAATTTCACTAAAAATATAGTCAAAACATGCTCAATACTTATTTGATACAATCACAATTAATTTACAGAAAACATTCATAATGGTTTGATGTTTTCCCTGGACACACTATGCAGGACCTTTGAGTGAGTTTGCACACTAGGAGAGATCTCACATTTTACCATGGTAAATGGAGGTTTCAAAATGTTATCTTACTCCTGTGGATGTTTAGAAAGGCATCATAAACTATTAATAAATTTTCCCAACATCTTCCACTGAAGGAATGCAAACTTGAAGTACATAAGGTATAATTGTTCAGACCTAGCTTTGTCAAGCACAATCATGCCTACATAACATAGTTCACTCTGAGATGTAATCAACTCATCACTTTATCTTAGAGAGGATTTTATATGCTTATCAGGTGTTACCAAATGTTTCACAAATTATTTAGAGTTATAACACTCATATTGAGCTTGTCAACTCAAGAAGGAGACCTGAAAGAGAGACAACACTAGTAGAAAAAGACTCATAACTTCCTTGTTCCTTGTCCAATTTCCCTTATTATTTTTGTATTAACTCAAGATTGGAAATATCTACAAAAATTTATACTTTTATTTATCCAAGGAAGGCTCAAAAAAAATTGAATGCTAAGAAGATAGAAATCTTGAAATGCACTTTTCAAGAAGGCAGTCTTGGCAAAACTTGAATAACTCAAAATCCCCATTTCAGAATCTGATGAAATTTGACATGGAGCACTACAAGACATTCCTATACACCTTAGATTTTTTTTATCCATATTTTTTCATGTGAATATCTACAAAATCTCAATTACCTTACTGAACACATCCATTTCTCAAGGTCACTTTCTATACACTTTCTATTTTGACTTCTAGAGTTGAACTAGGCCTTGAAATTTCTCAAACATATTGTAAATACCATTCCAAAGTATCTCTTATACTTCTATAAACATTTCATCACCTGCACCAAGTCTTCAAATATCATCAAGTACTAGAAACAAGCCTAAATGGCCCAGTTAGAACTTCAACTTCCACCAAAAGACATGATACACACTATAAGAGCTTGTTGTCATGTTTATACCATCATACCTAACCTATACTACATCTAAAACAGCCATACCTTCCATGTCCATGCTTCCACTGGACTCCTACCTCACCAATCATGCCTGCAAAGCACTAAGACCATCTAAACCAGACATACCTTCCATGTTTGTGCTTCCACTGGACTCCTACCTCACCAACCATGTCTGTAAAGCACTAAGACCACCCAGAAGGGTTAAACAATTACATATGAAAAAATATTAGACCTAAAACATAACCCCCTTAATGAAACACTCCATAATCCTAAGAATAGCAACTTAGAGCATAGGGCACAATGTCATGACTTCAGGATAGCACAAATACTTCATATCAAAGAGACACAAACAATACACATTTGAAGCAATCTTTAATACTCTTAGAACTTCTTATCACATATGACTTAACATTTTTTGAGCAATAAGACTTCATTCTTGATTTGTGCAGACAACTAAAATCTCAAAATACTGAACAATAGACATTTAACAAGAATTGAATCACATTTAACAAGGATCTTCCCACAAGAACAGACCTTAACTATGATCTCCATATCACTTTAGAATAATATTATCATAACACACATTAGACTCAAAATTTTGAACATTTTACAGTCCTTAAACAAATATTTTAGACCCATAATGACAAACACAGACACCTAAAAGAGATAAGAACTCATAGGTGGATCAAATGAAATGCCTAACACCTTTTGAAGTATCCCAAATACCATGATTTTTCATCTTCTCATGTACTAAGGCATGAAATCACATGTGTTCTTCTTCAACTATACCAAATTTTATTCCTTGACTAGACATGGGCTTCTTGACCTAGTTCTCCAACTTGATAGGACTGAAATCCTCTTTCTTAGCTTGACCTCCATGATTAGGTATTTTTACTATTCCTTTATAATTAAACCTTTGAATGAACCTCATTTTTCTTGGACATAGGTTTACAATGTGACCTGATTGTTGGCAATTGAAGCAAACAACACTTCTATTTTTTTAGGCTCAAACACACTAAGATTCCATCCACAATCCTATGCTCTATTCCCATACTCACAACATGAGTAGAATTCACCCTTGAAAACACTTAACATGATTCTCAAAAGGGATTATCTTGCAATCTCTAGCTCTATGACCAAAATAATGACAAACAAAGCAATAATCATTAAATGAAGAACCATACCTCATAGCATTAGGTTGTATAATTGAGTTAGACCTTCTCAAATCATTATTATTGGTCACCATTACATCTTATTTGAAACTTGTAACATCTTCATCATCCCTCTTATCATGATTTCCTTCAAACCTTAGGCTTGTTTTTTCATTTGTGGCTCTTTAGAACTCTAAGATCCCATCAAGAGATTTGGAGATCTTCTCAAGCTTTTTATACATCTTCAACCTACTAGATGCACTCTCCAAGTCTAATTTTAGGGATTTCAACTTATCTTCATACTTGGAACATGCTTCCTATTTCTCCTTTAAGGCTTGTACCTCTTATTTGAGCTTTTCACATTCTTTATCCTTGACCTTAAGAATAGTTATGATGTATTTTATTTCATACTTCAATCTAATGTTCTCCATCCTATGAAATGCTAGTTCTACTTGTAAATTAAACACAACCTCTTTGAATTTAAACACGTCACAGGGCTTGTTTTTAAGTCTTTCACATTCCTCTTCCTTTGTGCTTCGATATGAAATGGCCTTCTCCAGCTGACTCTTGAGATATTTAATGGTTTTTTCATCCTTCTTGGCCATGGCTTTAAATTATTGATTCTCTTTCTTGAATTGCTTCACCATATTATGGTTATAGGATCTCCTCCAAGTTTTTAGAATTCCTCCTCTGATACCAATTATTGTAAAAAAAATGGACTGAGAGGGGGGTGAATCAATGCTACAATTTGTTTAATTCATTTACCATTTATTTCATCATACATTAGCATCCATTCATCCACATACATTTAACCATATCATATTAAGTCTACATAATACAATCAAATAACCATAATACATGTAAGAGAGCTTATAGACACAAGATATAAGTGGGAAACCCTCAAGGGGAATCAAATCCACTGAAACTATTCTTATATTACATAATGTAAATAAATTTAGTGAATCGCCAACCCCTGATTTAATGAGGCACCAACACCATAAGGAGCACCAACCCCTAATTTAGTGAAGAAAAAACTCCACAAGGAGGCTAAAATCCCCTAGGATGACTAAGCACCAATTAATCCTCCTGAATATGTTTTATCTCTGATTTTTATTTTTCCACAATGGATGGAGATCATAATTTCAGCTCACAAACCCTAGCTCATACCCTAGGGCATTAAACTTGCTCCATCTTCTCCCTTTTCAATTTTTCTTGCCTCTAGTCTCTTAAAAACATTATTTAAAACTCTCCTAAACCTAAAACACATCATTTATTCCTTAAAATTATTCCTACATACCTACAAATAACTCTCCTGTAGGTCACACTTCTCCCCCATGCAAGACTAGCTCACAAAATGAGCTTAAACTCCACTTTTATATGCATTTCAACTCACAAACCCAAAGTAGGTTGGTCCCTCATGATAAATTAGACCCATATACCTTCATTACAGTCACATAACATAATTATAATGATCACATATGACCCATGTAGGTCGTCCTAGCCAAAAACAACATTCCATGAACTAAAAATCCTAAAAACCCTTTCGCCAGAATGACAAAAATCCCCTCATTCCAAAACCCTAATTTTTATGACCCAAAAGTCACCATACATGATTAAAATAAAATTTAACATCCATAAATGTTATCAATTTACATGAACCAATCAAATTATTTCGTTTAATGGGCCCATTCGATCTTTACCTTCTCAAAACAATTGTTTTGTTCACCCTACAGGACCCTAAAAACATATTTATACCACTATGTCATGTGACCACTACATGGAAATTTTAAAACCTGTAGAAAACTTATAAGTAAGTTATAATTCATGAAACAATCACCTAATCAAACCACAACCACTCTTGTCTTCACAAAATCAACCTGCTCAAAAAATTGTTTTCAAAGATTAGATAGTTAACACATTTCTAAGAACAATCAAGACCTATAAATGGATTAATTAGATTCCAAGTGATAGAAAAGATCACCTAATCCATATCATGCTCCAAACAAATAAAAACATCCATCAGATCTTGTCATGTCATGCACTGGAAAAAAATATTCCTATCTAAAAAATGACCTGGAAACCATATAAAAATTCATCATCAAGAGACAAACCTTATATCATTGGAAATATCTTTAAATCCTCTTTCAAAAACAACTTTAATCACCTCCTACCTCCACCTGTATCTCCTTTTATTCCCATTTTACTGAATAATGCTTTTTACTGCCCCAAAACATCCCGTTAACCAATTAACCTAAATATGGCACACTTTGCACTCTTTTAGCATGACCTAAAACCTCCATGGACAGCAATAAAAAGTTAGGATATTTAATAAATGGTAATTTAGTCATTACCTAATTTGGACAAATTTTCCACAAACTAGAACTCTTCATAAACTTTCATTTTTAGTGAGACCCACATATTATCACATGCTCTATCATACATTTCTCGAAATGTGGAAGAGTCCTCTATAACATCCAATCAAAACAATCTTAGTATACTCAATTCTCTGCAAGCTTCTCCTAGCTAGGGTTTCAAACCACTTTATCTTCATAACAATCGTTCAAAAATACGTGACAATCAAACAACCTCATTATTTTTTAAAAAACTTCATAAC
Source organism: Taxus chinensis (assembly GCA_019776745.2). Taxonomy (NCBI): domain Eukaryota; kingdom Viridiplantae; phylum Streptophyta; class Pinopsida; order Cupressales; family Taxaceae; genus Taxus; species Taxus chinensis. The sequence goes on along the minus strand of CM034149.1, from coordinate 619,105,177 downwards.
TGACCTTAAAATATACCCCAAAGATCTCATGACCCCATTAAAATCATATAGTTCACAACGAGCATCAAAAGGTCAGCTTTTGTCACAAAAACGCATTGTTTCTTACTTGGTTTTTCCAAAACTTACATAACTTGCATTTCCTATGTCAAAATGACCTGAAATTTGTTATGAAGCATCATGACAACATCCTCTACCTATAAATGATCATCACATAGCTCATATATTCCTCAAACTCTCCAACCACAATGATTTACTTGTGCTAAATTACATGTTTCTCACTATTTACTTCCCAAGAACCTCATAGAAGCATCAAACCATTGAATACTTATCTAAAACTCATCACACGCCTCAGGTAAAATTCCACCATGCTTTGGCAAGAGTTATTTTGTCCAAAACTCACATCTCCATCTAATTCTACGTGTTCCAGGGCTAGAAACAAGCCTCGAATAACCTCACTCAACATAGAACTAACCTTGTTGACTCATTACAGACCCATAGACACCCATGACACATCATATGGACCATGTATGACCTTATGAAAACACCCAATCACCTCAAAATATCTCAAACACTAACTTAGCTCACTCAACCATACACTAGGACATCCTAGAACTCGCCAAACATTGACACTACTAATCAACCTTCATGTTTGACATCCGATTGACACCTAATAGAGACACATACATCACCATAACACCATTTTCCATCAATTGGGGTTGACATTAATGGCAAAAAAAATCACACAATGGAAAACACTTTTAATAATGTTTTAAGTGTTCCTGGTTTCTCCACAAATCTCCTATCAATTTACCAAATCACTCATATTGGTGAAGGAATACGAATGAACTTTAATCCTAACTTGGTGAATATTCATGAGCTTCACAGTGAGTCTATTTTAGTTGAGGGAAAGGTGGATCATCGGTCTCAATTGTACACATTCTCCCATTTTACTTTTGATTCTTCACCCACTACCTTTCTTAATCATGCAGACAAGGTTAATAAGCTATGATATGAGTGTTCTGGTCATCTAAATCATCCTTACCTTGAATAATTGAGCTAACATGAGATGGTCAACAAGTTTCCTTGAGTCAAGTTTTGTAAAGGTATTTGTGAGGTCTGTGCCCTTGTGAAGCATCCCAAAAAAAAAATGGCAAGGGAAAATCCTTGAGAGATTCTCATCACTTGGATCTTGTTCATAGTGACATTTCTAGCCCTTTTCATCTCCTTCATCCACTAGAGATCTCTATATAGTTATCTTCATTGATGAATTTTCACATTACACTTGAATGTATTTTCTCAAATAGAAATATGAAGTTGTTGATCACTTTCGAGACTTCAAGGATCTTGCTAAGAAATAAATTGAAAGGTATATAAAGGTTCTTCAAACTAACTGTTGGCAAGAAAAAATTTTAGGGAACAGATTAATGGGTTTCTTGCCAATGCTTTTGGAATATAAGTCCCTCTACTTAATAGTGCAGCTTCTGTATATGCATGCGTGAGTAATGTGAGTTTTATCTGGGTTGGCCTTGTGGCCAGTGTTCCAATAGGGGCAATCCACTAACCCTAAAGCAAAATTTTAGAGATATTTGCAATAGAGGAACTTGCTAGGAGAGTGGGAAAGGGAGTGAGAATGTTATATAAGATAACTAATGTTACAAGTAGAAAATCATATTCTTACATACATTAGTTATAAGTTTCACCGCATGCATCAAAATTAGGAAGAAATAATACTGAAAACAACAACAAGACCAATTAGAATTTAATGAGCACAAAGTATCAATAAATCCCTTAGTCAAAAAAGGCTATAAATTCCTTCTTCTTGTATTGATGCTCAAGCAAAAATTATACATAGTATGAGAATGGAAGACATTTGAGAATAGGGGAAATGGAAGAATTTTCTATCTCTTTGATATTTTAACAAGGATCTCTCTCTCATGATTTTACAAAAAACAGCGAATAAGTCTAAGAAGACCCTCAAATGAGGAGCTTGTTACAATTTATAGAAGAGAATAAAATATTCATCTTCTAGGTGACCTTTCATGTGCTATATTTTTTACTTTATGTGTTCATATTTCTATCAAATATTTAATTCCCTTTTATAAAAACAAGGTGACTTAAATTTACATCATGTTTCTAAAGTCACTTAAAGACATATCAAGAAGTGCAAACCCCAACACAAAATTAGAACATTAAAGAAAGAGAACATTACGAGGGAAGAGAGAAGAGAGTGAGAGAAAAGGAAGAATTATGTAGAAGAATGAGTCGTTCCAATGGATCTAATCTCGCTTCCTAGTCGATCTCTATCTTATGCTAAGGAGAAGATCTATGTCTCTCAAAATTCCTTGCTAAAACATGTTGTTATAGGTTCCACTTTTTCATCATGAAGGATGTGAATGTAGCTTAGAGTCTCTTTCCACCCATTAGACACACTGCTGATATCTTTTCACTTTGTGAACTATGATGGATGCTTCTCTGTAATGAGTATAATAGTAGCCCAAATCTCTGAGAGGAACTCCAGCGTATCCTTATTGAAGGATAATAGATTATCTACCTATTTCTTAACATATTCCTCGAATGGACCAATCAACTTATCAGTAGTTGTGTCTTATCCCATTTTAGGAACTCCAAGTTTCTTAATTTGATGATTAATACTATTCTGCAACTTTTATACTTGTTCCTCTTTTTCATCTAACTCAATGATGGCCCGATTGATTCCTTCAAATCTTATTTCTAAGGCCCTTGCCCATACGCATGAAATTTCTTCAGAAGAATTTCCAAAAACATTCTTGTTAATCAACTCCTGATGGCAAGTGTTTCTCATTTCATTCACTACTAGACCCAAAGGTTCCCAATAATCCCTTTATTTCTCCAAATCATCTCTAAGTGCACGTGTCCTATTTGTAGTTTCACACATGTAGGTGAAGATTTTGAATGCCTCTTAGAGCACTAAATTCCACTTTTTAGAAATGGAACTAATCCATTCATTATTATCTCACCCCTGTATTGTGAACTCATGTGTCCTCTTGATAGATTTTGGATTGAATCTACTTATGGGTGCAACTTCTTCGATGGGAATTTCCATGGCATTTTTATCTACCATGATGCACATAGGACGAAAGAGTTAACACCTATTATTTTAGCTCATCAATATTCTTCTTATATTATTTGTTCCTTTCCACTATGTGAGTGGAAGACTATTGATACTTATGTAAATCCCCTTTATGATTAGTCGTCCCTATTTGTATTTTTCCCATCTCATAATCAATCAATGTCATCTCATCCACTGGCTTGATCACCTTCATCTGGGATAATTCAATATATTGAATACCTATTTGTCTGTTGTAAAACCATGAGGCTGTGTGTGTGAACTTCCTTTTCCTTCCCTTATCCAATGAGGTAATCACTAATAAATCAGGGGCTGACACTTGTTGAACAATGTGAGTATTAGGTGTTATTGTTTCATACATCCATGGTAACATTTCATCGGACTTAGGTTCTATGGTAGGTGCACCAACCATTCCCTACTCTAGAAGAGGAGGCATATCTTGGATGAGGGAAGTATTAGTGTTGACAAGAGGTGAGGCCTCCTGTAGTTTTTTGAAGACTGGATCTTGAACTACGTCCTCTCCCTCCACTTTTGTTTCCACTACTTGATCCTCTTCTTACATTTCAATAACTAGGTCTTCCCCTTGCATTGTTGCAACTGAGCCTTCTTTTATCTTGGCTCTTTTTGGTGACTTTTCATGAGAGGAAGTCCAAAATTTTGTGGATACTCATTTTGAAATTTCTCCAAAGTTTCTGGAACTTGAAGTAACTTCCAAAACTTTTGATGATGACTTCCAAGAGGCTTGTTTCTAACTTGTGGGGATACATCATGATTGGATGATTATGGCTCTCTTTCTCTAGAACTAACCCCTTGTTCTCCTTACCACTTTCTTAGTTTGTTCCTTTATATTCACTTACTTATGAATGTGCCAATTGACTTGAGGCAATGGAGAAACCTTAACCACCGCATACTCAGGATCATACATTTCCATTTGGTCATCTTGTAAGATATCTTCATACCAAGAAAACTTGAATTTCCTCATCTCATCAACTATCATCCTCATATGATCCTTTTCACATACTTCAAATTCATCAACATAGTTGGCGCAGTAGTCCTTAATGTGATGATCATGGTGCAAGTCTGGAATGTGTAAAGAGTCACGATCATCTCGAATGTTGAAATTAGGCCTAATAGTGTAGGAATGTAGAGTCAAATGTGCGAAGGCAGCCTCTAGATGAGATGCATCATTCACATTCTGACATTTGAATACCCTGAGAGATATGGGTAATGAAATCATCTTCTTTCTTGCTCTTAAGTATGCTATTTTCCTGTATGAACTACCTACATAGCTCAAATAGTACAATTTGGTCAATAAGGTACTTGGAAAACCTTAGCAAAGCTTGGTCGAATCTGGAAACTCAAAGATAGGAGAAAGTTTAAAATTGTATGAAATAAGAGCCATATTTTTTATAAAGGACGCCGCTTGTGGCGAAATCCTTTCCTGAAAATCACCCTCTAAGGTTTGGACTATGTACATCGTGAATGCATCATTCACGTGGGTGAAGTGCTTGTGGCTCTCCTCCATTACTAACTACGGGAGTTTCTCGAATGTAGGAACCTTGGTAGTAATGTTATATGTGAGGTCCAATCCCTTAAATGATATTAAGTTGGTGAGAAAATAGACCAAGTAAGAATTCATGTGGAACTTCCTTGTCATGGGCACCTCAAGTAGTTGCAGATGCAGGTTGTCACTGATTATCTTCCCCCACTCAATTCTATGCTTTCCTTTAGTCAGTATCAAGATTAAAATGCCCATCCAATCTTATAATTTCCTCATGTTTGTTTCTCCCATCACCCTATTGAGGAGAGGGATTACATCTTAAAAGCCTTCACAAAACTCACATCTTGAAATTTCTTTCATCATTCTTGAGGGTTTTCTCCCTATCTTCATCCATGATCCTAGTGCAACCACTTGCGCACGCACGCACACACACACACACACACACACACACACACACACACACACACACACACACACACACACACACATATATATATATATATATTCCCACTCATGCACAGCCCTTTCCTTTGTGATGATTACCATGTTAGGTGATGTTGTAATTTAAAGAGTGAGTGAGATGGCTCTGGGATTAATGAATACCATTTCTATACTATTGTATGCTTGAATTGTCTATATTTTAGTATCATAGTGGTGTGAGCATACCAAGACCAACTCTAAGCTTTCTACGAACATGGGGTGTCCTGTAATTGTGAAAAATCCACTTGTGAATACTTGTTCTTCAATCTTTCTTCTATCTTTGACTTTCATGCGAGCCTTCAGATCATTGAAGTCCATATAGGAGACATCATTGTCTGTTATCTTATAATTATAAGAAAAAGGTTGTGTCAGCTTCTGTCTTGTCCATTTGTACTTCATGGTTCCTCAGCACTTACTATTTTCCAAAAAAAGTAACTTACTATTTCTGAAAAAGTAACTTACTATTTTTAATAATTATGAAAAATCAGCTCCTTCTAACATCAATTAGATATTGCAACTCGAATTCCCCTTTCTATTTGTGTTCATATCACCTTCTTGACTAATTTTTTATTTTCAGTAGGTTCTCGTGAGACCACTTACTATTTTTATTAAGTGTTAATTTTGGACTGAGATGACCATTTCGATGAATTTTTCATGTGATACCTCTTTTTTGTTCACCACCTCCTTTGTATTTTCTTCAGTTGGTGACTTACCTGAAATAGCAGTCTCCCATATAGAAGACCTTCTATTTTTAGAAAGTGATATTTTGGTGGTTAGATCATAGTGGCATGTAGTATTTCGATATGGATTTTTTTCCCAATATCACCCTGCAAACATCTATAATTACACCCAAGCAATTTAAATACTTAAATTTCTCTAATTATCCCCTTTCTCGCAAATCAAAGACATATCTTCAAAATTGCTCATATTCCCCTCTTGTTATCGTTAATTAATTACACTATACTAACTAATTAAGTCACATATCCAACTAACACCCTAATTAACGACCTTCCGTTAATAAATCACCTCTTCTATCTAGATTAATTAATTATTATTAATTAATTAGTCTTCCCCTTCATTTAACTAGTAAATCAATATTTAATTGATTTAATCCCCTTCTAATAGCCTAGATCATACTAATATTCCTCTAATTGGCTTCTATAAGCTTACATCTACCTATTAGTTAATCACCTCTAATTAATTAAAACACCCCCCAACTCCCATGACTTGCTAAGCATAAATTAAAACCCTTCTAAAGTAAGGTTACCTTTAATAAAGCAACCTTATCCATTCCTAATCATGTTTTACCTTTATCCCACATGCAAAGGGATGAAGTTTTTCCTTTATCCATTTGGCTATATAAGGATCCCTCCTTCTACCTTTATACCTACACCTAATTCCCTTGAGAAAGCAAAATAAATCACATAGTCTTGCACTAAAAGCCTTTTGCCATTCTCAAGCCCCTCCAGCATCCATCTTGAAGAGCTAACCCTCACACCCAAGCCTCCTTGAAGGATCAAAGCAAGCAATATTGTTGATTTCCATTGGACTACATAGGTCCATTTGATTTAATTAGGCAATTTAGAAGAATAGAGTTCTTGATTTGTATTATGTTTGATTCCACTATTTCAAAGTTATGATGCTAGTGTAGGCCTTGTTCATTTCTTCATCTTGATGGTACTCTTTTCTTGTTTCTAGCTAGGTTAGGGAACTATTTTAGGTGGTAGTTCTTGCTTTCAATCTAACTTAGGAAAAATAATACTAGTACACACACCCCTCTGAAATCTTAGGCCTTACCCGATCACTAGTTTGTGAGATTTTAAAATTTCAAATTTTTGACCTAGCAGCAGTTCTAGACATAATAGGCGTTAATGAAGCTTGAATATTTCAGGTCTATTTTTCTTCTTTTTTCATAACAAAAATCATATTTTTGATATGGGTTTTTGTTTCTCATTCCACACGTGAATTTTCTCTTCAATCTGATTGTTGATTTGACATGATATCAGACTTTTGTCTTCGTTGGGCCAAGAGGGAGATTTCTTTGTTGTAAATAATTTATGTTGCAGAAGGGAGGTATGTTGATGAGGTTTTTTTGGCCTCTAAAAAAAATAACACATCAAAAATCATTCTTCGTTTCATGCACGGGTTTGCAAGATATATTTAATTCTTCTTCTTACGGCAACGGGGGTTTTCAAATGAATTTCTTCATTCTTCTTCTTCTTCGTTCTTCATTTATCTGACTCTTTTGATCAATAATTATTATGAAATTTTTGTATTTTCATTGAGTGGAGGTTTTGGTGGCCATGGCAGAGCTGGTTCGAAGAAGCAATGGTGGATGGGGTATAAGCATAAATAGAGTTATGGCAAGGTATAAAGTTGTACAGAGTGCTAGCTTTAAACCATTTTGAAAATGCATACCACGGGTGGAGTGCATTTTTATGTCATTGATTTCCCTTAAGAATTAAGGGATGGAAGGGACATCAAATTTCACATCATGACTCCATGTGAAACTTGGTGGAAATCCAACGGTTGATCATTAGGGCCAAAAATCTTGAGAAAAGCACTTGGGGGTTGGAAGTTTGTTGTATGAAGAACTGGGAGGAATACTTGGGGCTTGGTAAATTTACATATCACCTATGTCCCTAAAGCATTAAGGTATGAAGGGGACATCAAATTACACATCGCACCTACATCTGACACTTGGTGGACATCTGACGGTTGTGCATTTGGCTCCAACGAGTTCCTAGGGGTTAAAAGTTATACTGTATAGGGTCATATTGATGACCTGAGGGACATAAGGGGCAGGGAAAATTTTCATGTCCTTTATGTCCATTTTCTTAAGGGATGAAAGGGTCATCAAATTACACATCGTGCTATTTTGCCCCCATTTATCACTATTTGAGTGATAGAGGGGATAGGCTCTGCTAAGCACCTTGGGGCTGAACTGGCAATCTAGAGGGTTCTATGTGTGACCAAAAGAAAAAATATGACTAGGCACATTTTACTGTCCCTCATGTCCCTTTTCTTAAGGGAAAAAAGGTATATCAAAATGCACCAAGTTCCTAGACTTGATATATGTCCTCATCAAAATTCTACTAAACTGTGGGAAGCTCACCTTGAGGGCAACTTGAAACGACGATATATTGAGCTCCCGATGGAATTTTTTGGAAAAATGTTATGTGAATTTAACTAAAAATAGAATTTAGAATACAATGGTGGGGATCTTATCTCTTTATTCCTCCATTTAAGGCCTAAAAAATTGGATTTTTTTCTGGCTCCCTAGCTAAGCATGGAAAAAAATCAAATAGAAACCTATTACGCCAAAGTGTTATGAAAAATATGATTTCACCATCTTGTATATACTTTAATTTCATTTATGATGATGTTTTTTAGCTCCTAACTTCATCCAAAGTTCCCCAAAATCACTTCCCAAAGTTCAGTAGCTCTTTTGGCCATGTGCACTACCTAGGCCTATGAACCTTATTTTTTATGAAACTACCCCAACTCAACCAAATATATCCTAAATCTTCAAAAATAAATTACATGATGTTATTATACTTTTAATTCATCTCCATGTTGGATTTGGATCCTTTGTTCTACTCTAGCAAGTTACACTAATCTTGGGAAGGCCAGTGGTAGCCCTTCCCAACACTACCCAAAAATAGTATTCTTCAAGAACTCCTAAAATCAACTAGGAGGATTGACTTGACTTTCCTAATTCACCTAGGGGATAGAGTTAACATCCACTAGGAGGTCATTAGACAAACTTGGTAAGGCCGGTGCTAAGGATGGTGTTATCCATTTTTTTCCCCTAGGAAAAAATGGATAACAAGGGTTTACAAGAAAAAATGGTCTAAGTTGGTGTATAAATTTTTCCGTCTTTCTACTCTACCTCCATGATGGCTCGAAACTGAGGAAATTCCATGATTTCTGTGACGATAAGAAAGAAGTTTGAAATAATTCAAGAATGATTCATACGAGGGGGCTCAAGGTGAGCTTGCACAATGTATAATGAGAGCAATGATGCAGCCTACAATTGTTAGTTAACACCTAGTCGAGCTGGCACATCACTCAACCTAGGCTGAGCACTCACCTGAAGCATGCAAAGGTACCAGGTCCCTCTTAAGAGTTGAAGTAGCAGAATGGTGGTATGATAAATTAGTAAACATATATTTTAGGAACTAATCCATATATTCATCATTATATTTAACCAGATCTATAAGCGCTTAAAGGTAAATTAGCATGAACATAATAACATGCATTGATAAAACACATCAAACACTATTTGTTCGGCCCAATTTCCTTTATCTATTCATCGTACCAACAATACAGAAACTTCATACTATACTTGGAATGCACACATGGATCTGTTACAACTATCCAGTCACATGTACTTGTGTTTTCCCATTCTTTAAAGCATATGTTTCCATCCATATCTCTATATGTGTCTATATATTTTCTAAGTAATTCATTACATATATATAGGGTGGGGAACTAGCCCTTCACCACTTAACTCTACCAGAAATAGGTCACATGATAATAATAGCCACGCGCCTTCTTACAATTATAGCCATACATGCAAGTATGTTATCTATAGATTACTGACAGTTAACTAAAGTGATGGATCTATTCTTAACTTATGCCCATGCAAGAGTGAGTTGATATGTCCTTCAAAAATATCCATGAAGAGTGGCGCACAAGTCTCGGCATTACTTTGTGTGCTCCGCATGCCAATCTCTAAGAATAGACCTGATCCCCAAAATCAGCTAATTCCTTGAGAGTCTGACTCTACACCTCCACACGTGACGTTTTCCTACACCTTCGTGCTTTTTCTCCCATGCTATTCTTTCGCACGAACTCTGTGTGTAAGTTCAACTAAGTGTTTTCTCTTATCAACATTACCCCACACTGATCTCATTGTCACCCTGATAATGGCGATGCCTAAAACTTATACAAAGAATGGATAAATAAATAACTTCAAATAAGAATCTTGAATAAGAATTTTCAAGAAGATATAGATGGCTAAAAAAACTGTTTAAGCCTCAGGCCCGTCCGTCTCATCCTGAAGCAGCAACTCTAGATATTCTTCTTTGATATCTACTTCCAGGTTCTCCCACGTAGTTAGCGTTGCTCCTACTATTTCAGGCATGTCTGCAATGATGGAGTGCAGCTCTTCCATGGATAGTTTCCCTTGCTCATTTTATATCACAAGCATTACGCTTGACATAGAGGTTTGGACCCCTTCCACTACATCCATCTTCTGAGCAATGACCTTTCTAACTCCTCCAACCTCTCCTTATGTGGTGCCTGCACCATAGCTAGTGCCTCACACTTTTGCTTTACCAAGACTAAGTGTTCAGCGTAGCCTAGGGAAGCATCCTTCATCACCTTGTGGACCTCATTCTCCTCCTCCATGTTTTCACCGCGATCAACACATCTGGGGCTGTGCATACTGTTAGTGCATGATTGGCCTTCTTCAGTTCATCACAGATGGCTTGTAGTAGGCCTTCATAAGTAGCGATCTTCCTGGATACTGTAGCATGTTCCTTTTCTATCTTTTACCTGGAGTCTTTGGGCTGTGAGGATACACACACTTTCTCATCTTCCAACACTACTATTATTGTTGTCTTGACATACTGCATTGCAGAAGGAAATTCTTTGGTACCTGGGATTCTAGATGTGGGCATACCTTTAGAACATCATCTCCAATTTCCTCTGCCATACTAATAAAAGTGTCATATTTTCTTTTAATTAAGTCCTTTTCCTGTACTAGGCACACTATCTCCAAATCTTTGGCTTTTAATTTCTCTTTCAGCGCCTTGATGGTAGCAGATTTATCTATGTTTCTTCTTGTTACTTCAGAGGATAATTTTACTAGAGCATTGCTCACCTACTCATCTGACATTATTGTTGGTTTGATTGTCATGTGGCATGTTTTAGGTGCCTTCTTCAACCGCCTTGATGCACATGATTCTTCACCGACATCAAATTCGGGCTCGTCCATGTGTGTGTGCATAGACCATGAAATTTGCTTCCTTGTGCACAAAGTCACCTTGTCCTCATCCATGAACCACCATTTAAATAAATCCTTTTACTCAATGGTTCTCTGGAACAGAGCACGAAATGATCATCTTTGGGTCTTCTGCATACCCCATGGTATGTTCCTTGGCGTCCTCCCCCTGTTCAATGGGATCAGGGTCCTCTTGGAATGGCTGCATCAAGGTTAGGAATACCAGATGTATCCCCACCCTTGTCTTATGTATCCTTTGATTGACCCCCTTCCTCTCCTTCCATCTTCTCCTCCTCATTTTGAGGGTCTTCTTTAGTTGGAGATAAAGGCACCTTCTCCTTAGATTCTTCTATTTCCTCACTTAGCCTGAATTTTCTTTGTTTCTTCTCCTCTGTCTCCTTCAACTGTGTGGTTCCTCCTTATGCCCTTGTGTGCTTAAACACCTTTTCAAATATTTTTGTGCCCTTCTCCTCCCCAGTAACTCCTTCCTCCCGGGGAATTTGTCATGTGCTCCCCCTCCTGACCAGATGGTTGCTTCCTCCTTCGAACCAGGCCATCATTATCTTTGTGTTCTTCATCCTCTTCCTCATCATTTTGCGTGGGTGTAGAGGGCCTAGGTGCTGGAATGTTTTCCATAGTATGTATTCCCTTCAGTCACCCTAGAATCATGAATTCATTCTCTACGTACTTGTTATTCTCCATTTTAGGCTTCAGTTGGAGGTATATTAGTGTGGCCCCGATATCCGTAAAGGCCACTATCTCTGGCTTAATGCCTAAGATTTCTGAGATGTTATTCTCGTTGTATGCATTCCTCCCTGGATATCCATAAGTCTTCCTCAGGGTTTGATACTCATAGTCCACCTTATCCGCATTAAACACCAAACTCTATGTGTTGGTGAACTGATTAACTGCAGCTTAGAAGTACTGTTCGGGAAATGCATATGGCAGTTTGCACCAAGGGCTCTATGACCCATCTACCATTTGAAAGTGCCTAATGTAGAAGTGCTAGTAGACTGAAAATTGTACATGTTTTCCAAGGACCAAGGGAAAATCCTTGGGTTTGCGCCACTCTTCTCCAAACATCGTGCGGAGCCTATCATACCACATTTCAGCGCACTCCTTCACCCTCCTCCATCATCAACCCCTTGCAAAGATACTTGTTGAATCACTCAGCTAGAGACTTATGATTCATGGGGTATTCCCATATGTTCTCTTTTGATCCATCTGGTACCCCCAATCTCCATGAAGACCAGACTTAGTAGGATGCAGCCAAAACTTATCTTACTCCCTTCACACACTTCCTCAACTATCCACTCTACAATGAAGCTGTAAATGTTATAAGTGGTTCCTTCTGACATGCGCTTTTCCACATGCAGCCACATAGAATTAACTTGTGACCAACATTCTTGGTCATTCAATTTTGTGGTTAGATATGTTGTTGCCTATACTACTAGACAATTTTTTAATTTGTCAATGTCCATCCCACGTGGTCATTTCTGATAGCCCAGCACCTTCTATGTCTCCAAAATGGCACTTTTGTCAGCTAATTCAGTCTTAATGTCTTCACCCATTTCCCGTAATCTAGTAACTATGGCAATAAGGATGGGTGTCAGTCTTAGCCTCCGTCCTGCAAAGTAGAAGAAGTCCTCATGGACTTGGATCATTAGCCATCTGTACAAGGGTACATACTTTCCAAAGTATGGAAGCTCATAAAGCTGGTAGACACCATTTCCCTTGAGTAGATTTTCCCCGGCATCATCATATATTGGCATGTCGTCCTCATTGCACCTATTCATTCAAGAAGTGAGCAGGTCGTTTATTTTTTTCTGGTTTTCACTACTTTGATGATTATATTCACTTATCTTACTCTTTCTTATGTGGGTATTCCACTCCTACCCCACAATAACTTCCTCATGGTAATGAATTTCAGAAAAATCACTCTCTATGGCCATCTCCTCCTCTTCTTCCACCACCACCTTCTTCTTTTCTTTTATCGGTGTTCTTTTCTTCTTTGGTGTCATTCTTCTTTCAGGGTTTTGTTTTGTAGATCAAGTGCTGTGTGTTTTGAGTAATTTTATTTGAACCCTAACATGATTCTTTCGTGCCCTAATTTGTAATCATGAACTTGTGCACCCTAGCTCTATTTTATTACTCTTCTTTTTCAAACCCTTTTCCTAGGGGATCCAATCCCTTCTAATAAACAAATCTCTTTTCCGTGCCTGGTTCACTTTCTTCGTACCTTGAATTAGTTAGCTTTATGCTCTTCACGTATAGGCTCTTTATCGAATTCTCATAGTCGCAAGGGTAAAAATGAAATCACATCCTATCCTTATATAGATTTCTACTTTTCCACTACATTAATTGGTCCTCCACCTACCAAATTCTCCTCATTTATGACCGATTTTTTTTATCATTTCCACGCAGTATATTTTCACACCAAAGCCATAACCTTCTAGCGCGCCTTTTTACCTTCTATCAAAAACTTCTCTTCAGCACGCACTTTATCACCCAAGTACCTCGTCACTGCACCATCTCTTGGTAATTATCATGGCCGCCGCTTACCTCACGTTATACTTTCCCTTATCCATATTCATCCTTTCTTATCTTGAGAAGCAATATTTTTTCAGTTACCCTTAGGAACCTTCTTTCTCAACACCCATAGCATGACATCTTCACAGCATATACCTGAGAGTCACCAACAATCCACCCCACATGAAAAGGATGTCCAGTCCTCTACGCATCATCATGCTTCATATTGCAGTTAGCTTCATGCGCGCAAGCACGCTTATTACACAAACAAGAGCTAAAATTGACAAAGCATAGTGACGATGAAAGAACTACATTAAGAAAATGCATAAAGAGAAACCTAATGTATCTGGAAATACTTCCTTATTACAAACACCAAGAAGACTTATTTATAGTAGAGCTTCAGCCTACTCCCGTTAAAGAAACCAGGTAACCTCGTGCCATCAATTATTTCCAACTGGCAACCACCTGACTCAAGTATATGAGTGATAACATATGGCCCTAACCAATGCACCTTGAGCTTTCCTAGATGGCATACAAACTTGGAGTCATATAAAAGTATGATTTGGCCCACCGCAAGTTTCTTATCCCTGATGTGTTGATCATGCCATGCCTTTTGGCACGCTTTCTCCTGTTTCTGACTCCAGCGTGCAATGGCTCGACACTCATCTTGTTGAACCATATTCATAATCCATTCTTCTAAGGCTTGCTCATCAGCTAGACCTCCAGCACACGCAATGCACAAAGAAGGTAACATAAATTCTAAAGGAAGAATAGCTTCCATGCCAAACACTAATTGAAAAGGTGTGGCTTTGTTCAATCTTTTGTATGTTGTCCTATAAGCCCAAAGAACAGTAAATACTTTATCATCCCAATCTTTCCTTCCAACATCACAAGTCTTGGTCAATGTGTGGCTCAAAATCTTGTTAAAAGCCTTAGCAGTCCCATTTGCCTGAGGGTGATAGGGTGTAGTTTTATGGTGAGCAACCATAAACTCATCTAAAATAATTCTTATTGTCTCATTTAAAAAATGTGTGCCCCTATCACTTGTTAAACTTAAAGGACAACCATACCTTGTAAGAACATTATCCCATAAGAACCATGTTGTTGTAGCCATTGTACAGTCCTTTGTAGGTGATGCTTCTACCCATAAGGTAAGATAATTTGTACAAGTGATGATATAGCACGATCCAGTCCTGTGCGCGGCTAGTGAAATAATCCTGACAAAGTCAATTGCCCATTTCCCAAAGGGTTCTACACTTTTTATTGGTGGTAGGGGCATCTCATCCCTTTTTCCTAGTCGACCAAGATGTTGACAATGGTCACATGTCTTACAATACTCTTTACAATCCTTGTACATTATTTCCCACCACAACCCAGCAAGTAGGATCTTGCACGTTGTTGCATCACCTACATAATGGCCACCTGTAATACCACCATGTGCTTCTTCCATTATGTCCTTTCGTTCATGCTTCAAGAAACAATGACATAACACCTCATCTCTTCCTAGCTTGTACAAATCACCCACTAATGAGCATGAATGGTGCCGCATGAATAGCAAGTTGCTTCTTCTCTAAAGCTTTCATGTCGTCTGACACCATACATGTCTTTAGAAAGATAGCAATGTCCTCTAATTCCGATGGCATGTGTTGTAACCTATACAGGTGTGCATCAAGCATGGTTTCTTCTATTTTATGTGCCTCTTCCCCTGATTGAATTCTAGATAGGTGATCTAGTCTAGAATTAATTTTGCCTAGTTTTACCACAACCATAAAGTCAAACTCTTGAAATAAGAGTACCCATCATCATATGCGCCCCCTGTAAAATGGGCTTATTCACCAAATATTTTAATGCCATGTGATCTGTATAAAACACAAATGTTGTAGCCAACAAATACTGATGAAATTTGTGAAAGGCATAGATCATGGACAAGGCCTCGTGCTCTGTAGTGGTATAGTTCTGTTCTGCAAGGGTTAACTTCCTACTAGCAAAGCAAATGGGATGATTAATGATACCTTCTCCTAGTTGAGCTAAGACAGCACCAATGGTTGTGCTAGAGGTGTCCACATTAACATGAAAAGGTTTATCCCATGAAGGAAAATTTAAGATAGGTGCGGTAGTAAGTTTCTCCTTCAATATCTCAAACGTGCACTACTATGACTCCCCCTAGTAGAATGTACCTTTTCCCTAGAGCAATTCTTCCAAGGGCGCAGAAAATTTTGCATACCCTTTTATAAACTTCCAATAATACCCTGTATGACCCAAAAATCTGTACACCTCGCACTAACTAGCCGGTTCTTTCAAGTCAATGATGACTGCAACTTTAGCTAGATCAACCAACAACCCTTCCTTGTAGATAATATGTCCAAAAAGTGTTCCAAAGGGAGTAGCAAAGATGCACTTCTTGATGTTTAATGAGATACTCAATTTTCGACATCTTTCAAACATTAAGCCCAGATTGTCACAATGATCCTTAATCAGCCCATAAATGGTCCAATCATCAAGATAGACCTGTAAGAAGTTATGAATAAAATCCTTGAAGGCTTATACCACTATCCTTGAAAATACAAGTGCATTCTTCAATCCAAAGGGCATCACAGTATAAGCAAAGCTACCCCATTCAATAGTGAAGGTGGTCTTCTCTTGATCTTCCAGGGCAATCCTAACCTAATGATACCCCTGAAAACCCATCTGTAAATGAATATATTTCGCGCCCAGCCACTCCTAATATTTCCTCCATGAATGGCGTAGGAAAGGGATCTGTAACACATGCTGCATTCAACTCCCTATAATCAACACAAATTTGAATCCTACCATCCTTTTTTATGCTTATCACCATCGGACTAACCCATTCTAATTCATCTAATGGTTGAATGATCTCGGATTTCAACATCTTGTCAATCTCCTCATTTACTTTCTCGTGCAAACTAGGTTTCATCCGATATGGTCACTTCCTAACAAGGCGCGCACCTTCCTTAAGCTTAATCTTCATTTCTCCAAGTGATATATGCACGCCTTTAAGTTCATGGTATCCTCTTGGGAATAAGTCCTCATAGTATAAAAGTAACTCTATGATCTTTGCTACCTCTGATTCTGACCAGTAATCCCCAATTATCACCTCCTTAGGTTCAGCTTTTGTGCCTATATTGACCTTTGTTGTCTTCATAGGTTCGTGATATGCACATGCATCTACATCCACACTAAATAACACTTCATGTGTTCCATGTGAATGATCTACATCCAAGTTCTCAACTTCCTCCTCATCAATTATGTAAATCATCTTCCCCTTATCTTTTTCCAAAGAAGCGCTCTCAAGTAACTGTTAGCGCAAAATCATAGCACCCCTGGATGCTGATTAGATTCTAAATGATGTCTTAGGCATCCAGTGTGATTGCACAACATGGAAACCTCTCTCCAAGTGTGGGACTTGTGAAACTGAGAGAGGAATCTCCAGATTAGAGGCTGGTTCCTCAAACTCCTCTGATTTAGATCTATATTTGCACAACTACAGAGGTTCAGATCCTAATCCTACTCTAAATTGCAAGGAGACAGGGATAGAAGTGCAAAAATTGAAACTAACTAAAGATGGTGATGCACCAAAAGGAGTGGTGAATATTTTTGTCATGCAAATAGACACAAACCAAAGATTGCAACATAAAACATACACAGGCTGATAAGATATAATTTAGGATCTGAAATGAAGCAAATAATACAAACAAAGGACTGAAACCCATTCACAAAGCTTGCATTATCATTTCCAATGTCAAAACCACTGCATTACAACCTCAGAGAGGTAGAAAACCTGTTACAGTCTTTGAAGAGGTCTGATTCTTGCAACAATCACTTGCTGGAGGTGAAAGAAGAAGATTGCTATGCCAAAAAGTGTTCCACCTTTTAGAAATGAGCCAAATCTAGCTTTTACATTGCATGGGTCGAGCCCAGGAGAGAGAAAACATACAAAACATGGGAGCCCATTCCTCATTGACTACAAATGCATTAAAATGGCATGGGGGACCTTACAAACCCATACCCTATCATTTTTGACCGAATTGGAGGAGAATGCGACCCATTCTGCATTAAATTTGGTCGCTGAAATGTCATTTCTGGCCATGGACACGTGTCAGAGCCGTTTCTTAACTTTCTCTCTCTAGACTAAACCAAAATTCAAGATTGACCCCAGAATCATGTAGAGAATTTTATAAGCTTTCCAATGATATAAAGAACGTGCAAATCCGAGCTCTGGATCGAAAGATATGGCGATCTGAAGATTTAGGGCACAAAACAGGCAAAAATGGGTTTTGAAAAAAATTTTTCCCGCGCTCCACCACCTGGATGACACGTGTCAGGTGCTGATTGGATGAGAAATTCTCTCTCCTTCCCTTACCCGTGGGTTTTCCTTGAAAGTTTTGACTTTTTGTAATTTTGGAAAATTTCCCATTTTTTCCCCACGTCCCCACCACTTGGGACACGTGGCATGATCTGGTTGGAGGACAGGGGTGCAGGGGTCATCCTTTACCTTTTAGTTTTTGGCCAAAACTTTTGCCAAATTCTCTAATTCCTCCCCGAGCTCCGCACTCCCCTTCTCCTTAGGACACGTGTCCTCTTTTTATTGGCTCGGGCCAACGCTTCAAACCTTGCCCTTTGAAATTTTGGACGTTTTCCCTTGTGACACATGGCGTTTCCTGATTCATCCATGGGCCTGCTGGCTTTTCACGTCCCTCACGTCCCTTTGGCCTGGTTGTCCCGAACTGTCTGGGACAAATTCCTCTGATCCACCCGATTCGGGCTTCCCTGTCCCTCTTTGAGGTGAAGACACGTGGCATTATTTGATTGGCTCTCGGCTCCTTCCGCTCTCATGCATCCGCACGTCCCTATGTCCCAACTGTCCCAGTGTGAAAGTTCTCTGTTTCGGCCGATCTGGGTGGTTCGCGTCCTTCGCATCCTCACGGCCCAGATGTCCCAGCCTGTTCTGCACAACAGTTAGTCAATTTTTCTTTTCCTTCGGCCGGTTCGCCCTTTCTGCATCCCACGCGTCCCGATGTCCCAACTGTCCCAGCGCTGCGCAGACCGCCTGGAGGCTTTTCGGCCGATTCGCGCCCCGACGTCCCAACTGTCCCAAGGACCGCCTGGACTAGGACTTAGCCAATTTTCATGATTTTTTCTGGCCCAAGCTTGTTTTTTGCAACTTTTTCACCCTTTTTTAGAACTTTCTCTTTTCTCCTTGGACAAGAGAGTTAGAAAAAAGCCGAGGGGACCCCAGAAACATGATTTTTTTGCCTTGAATCAATCTATCTTGCTCGGGACTAAAGAATTTAATGCATGTTATCAAAATTACCCTGGGGGGTGAATTTTGGATAACAATTTGGTGACTCAGCGGGGTCACTTACCTGCTAGATAGAAGATACCAGTTGCCTGAAGCAGTCCATTGGGCATGGAGTCATCAAATATTCTGTTTAGAACCCCAACTGACTTAGAATGTGTAAGGAGGAAGATGGAATATCACCTGATGGAAGCAAGGACTGCAAAACATCTCCATGGACAGCAAGTTGTGCCAAAGCACTTAGGGAAAACAAAACTAACCTACAGCAAAACAATGTGCACAAGCACTTGGAGGAATGAAAATCTAATCTAATATTTACAAGGTAGTGAATTTCCCTCTAGAAGCAACACTTGAGATAGATTCCATTTACTGGAATCTGCAGTTCTTCACCATCCAATGAGGCCAATTGGAAAGCATTGTTGTTCTTGCACTTCGTGACCATGTATGGGCCACTCCAAATGGCATCAAATTTTGAATGCCTTCCCGGTTTTGCTCTATCCACATCCCATTTCAACACTAGATCTCCAACCTGAAAAGATCTATCCTTGGCCTTCTTATCAAAGGTCTTCTTGATCAAAGCTTGATCCTTCTCCATTGCTTGGGATGCCTGATTTCTGATCTCTTGCAGCTCCATCAACTCTGCATACCTCACCTCCATGGGCTCAAACTCTAGCAACTCCAGCTGCTTCATGAGTTCCAATGTTGGCAACTCAAGTGACATGGGCAAGATTGCCTCTCTTCCATAGACAAGTTTGAATGGAGAGTTACCTGTGGATCTTTTGGGAGTTATCCTATCAGCCCATAAGGCTGATTTCAGTTTGGTATGCCAAGACCTCTGATTCTCGTCAAGAGTCCTCCTAATGATCCTCAACAAGTTCTTGTTTGTAGACTCGGCCTGGCCATTACCTTGAGGGTAATAGTTTGATGAAGTGCTTAGGTAGATACCGTTCTTGACAACCCACTCAGTCACCTTAGATCCAATGAATGCCAATGCATTATCTGAGATTATTGTAGCAGGTACACCAAATCTGGTTGTTATCCCCTCATAAAGGTCTAAGATGCTAGACTCATTTGCCTCTTTGAGTGCTACTGCTTCTGTCCATTTGGTGAAGTAGTCCGTGGCTGTCAAAATCCATTTGTGCCCTTGGCTTGAATTGGGATTAATGACTCCAATGAAGTCCAAACCCCATTGCATGAATGGCTGGTCAACTGAGATTGGATGTAATGGAAGGGCAGCAAGTCTCTCTTTTCCTGTGAAGAATGCACAATTCTTACACCTCTTGATCCATGCATAGCAATCACTGAAGATTTTAGGCCAATAATAACCAGCCTTCATGATTTTTAGAGCTGTCACTCTTGGTGCAAAATGACCACCAGCTGGTCCACCATGAAACTCTTCCAACACCCTTTGAATCTGATTTGTGCTAATGCAGCTCAGCAGCACTCCATTCACATCTTTCTTGAACAAAACTCCATCAACAATGGCATACGGAACAGCCTGTAATCTGAAGTGTCTCCTTTGGGTCTTGTTCATCTCCAGAGGGCATAGGCCTGTGCCTAGGAAGTGTATAATACCTTGGGTCCAGCAAGGAGTGGGGGCAGCATTGTCTTCTTCTTGATTGCCACTTGGCTCATGGCTGTCCTGGACTGTCAAAACAGCCTCTTCTTCATTGCATACTTCTCTTTGCTTCCCCAAAACCAGCTGCTCACACAATCCTTTCCCTCTTACCAGCTTGGTGATTTTGATCTCAATGTCATACTCCATGACACGGGTGATCCAACCTACCCTTTTCTCATTCAAATCCTTGTTGAGGAGGAAGTCCTTAACCCCAGCATGTGAGACCAGCAACTGGACCTTGTTGTTTGAGACTAAATGCTTGAATTTCTTCAAGCTTCTGATTACTGCAAGTACATGCTTCTCGATAAAAGAGTACCTCACCTCATAGTCATCTAGGCTCCGGCTGAAGAAGGCAATTGGCTGCTCATCATTATCCTTGTTCTGCTGTACCAAAATGGCAGAAATAGTGTCATTACCTCCAAATGCATAGAGGATGAAATCCTTGGAGAAGTCTGGGTTGATGAGAGTTGGTGCTTGGGAGATGGCTTCTTTGATTGCTTCAAAACTCTCCTTGCCTTCTGTTGTCCACTTGAAATCCATGCTCTTCTTTAACATTTTGGTGATGGGCTTGACAAGGGCTGCAAAATCTGGGACAAACCTCCAAACAAATTTTATCCTTCCCAAGAAACTCTGAAGGGTTTTCTTGTGGCTTGGAAATGGTAGTGCTCTTATGGCTTCAACCCTCTCTGGATCAATTGCTAATCCTTCCTTGGAGACAATATGGCCAAGGAGCTTTCCTTCATGTGCAAGAAAGATACACTTCTTAGGATTCAAAGACACTCCAAATCTCCTGCACCTCATGAAAACTTGTCTCAAATGAGAGAGGTGGTCTGCTGCATTTTTGGAAAAAATAGTGATATCATCAAGGTAAATCAGCACCACGTTGTTAATCAAACCTTTGAATGCCATGTCCATTGCCCTTTGGAAGGTAGCACCAGTGTTGGACAGCCCAAATGGCATTTTCCTGTATGCAAAAGTTCCCCATTTGGTTGTGAAGGCTGTCTTGAACTGGTCCTCTTCCTTCACCATAATCTGATTGTAGCCTGAGTAGCCATCAAGTAGTGAAAACCTCTCGGAGCCAGCCACAACTTGCAAGATTTGCTCCATGGAAGGGAGTGGGTAATGGTCCTTGAGAGAGGCTCTATTCAAGTCTCTGAAGTCAACACACAATCTGATCTCTCCACTCTTCTTTCTGACTGGAACTAAGTTGGCAACCCAACTAGAATGCTTGATTGGGAATATGATCCTTGACTCAATCAGCTTGTCCAATTCTTTCCTCATGAGAGGCTCCATGTGTGGATTGACTGGTCTTTGTTTCTACCTGACAGGCTTAGTATTTGGATCCAATTCGAATGGTATGCTGAGCTAAGTTGGGATTGAAACCTTTCAAGTCTTCATAGCTCCAAGCAAACACGTCAGGGAACTCTTGACACAGCTGTATGAACTCATACCTTTCTTGTTCAGTTGTCATCCTTCCAATTTGCAATGGTTTGTTCTCTTCTACCAAGATGGATACTGAATCCTCTCTCTTGACCTGAATGTTTTCTTTCTCCTTTCTAAACTGATCATTGGGGTTAAAAATGGACTCCAAAGTGATAAGTCCTTTGGGCAGCTTGTTAGTTCTCAGCTGTACCACTTGGTCACCATACTGCTGTTCCAATTTTTCTTGATTCTTGGCTGAGAACTTAGCTTCTTCTTGCAAGAAATGGATGATTTGCTGGTCATTTTCAAATACTTGCCAACTGACATTGTTATCTAGCACTGAAGGCCTCACAATCACGTGGATGTTTGGCTGTACCTTGTCTTGTTGAATACTTTCCACAATGTCAAAGGCTGCCCCTACTACTGCAAGCCTGTCAGCAGCTTGATTCTCTTTCCTAGGAATGGATTTGATGCCAAAACCCTCAAAATATTCCATGAGGTCCCACACCCTGTTCTTGTAGCACCTGAGAAGATCATTCTTGGCAGCATGCTATCCCTTGACCTGATTTACAATCAATTCACTATCACCAAAGACTTGCAAGTTCTTTATTTTCTTCTTTATTGCCCAATGCATCCCTTGCACCAAGGCTTCATATTCAGCAGTGTTATTGGAGCATGCAAACTGAAATCTAAAAGCTGAATAGTACTTTATTCCTTGAGGTGAAACAAGCATAGCTCCACCTCCTGCACCTTGTCTACTTGATCCATCAAAAAATAGCTGCCATACCTCATTGTCATCTTTGTGGTTTGGCTTGGTGATGCTAGGAATAGGCTGATTTTCTTCGTGTATGCAATAGACCCCTAGCTCAGATTCTTCCACTTCTTGATAAGGATCAAATGCATGTATCTTGTTTGCCCATTCATCAAGAGTTAGATCTGGGATGCTTCCAACCTTAGTGTCAGCTTCATCAGTGCTTGGGTGATCTTCTTGATCAAATGCTGAGTAATTGGCATTAATCTGACTTGGAGTGTAAGGCTCAATGTGAAAGTTTGCAATAGGTTCAGACCTGATTGTAGCCTTAGTTCCATACCTCATTCTGAACAGCATGTGTGACCAATCAGCAGACAAATATCCCCCAATCTTGGCTGTGAAGTCCCTTGACAAGCATAGGGAAAAGAGTGGTGGAAGGTCTATGACTGATACATCTTGTAAAACAACAACATTTGGACATGCATGCAAGGTAAGACTCAAGTTTCTAATCACCCCAACTGTTGCTACTGCTGTCCCATCTAGCTGCACTACCCCTTTGGATGTTGTTTCATACTGGAGCCCTAGATGATCAGCTATCTGTTTAGGCATTACCGAGCTACTTGCCCCGGAGTCTATCATGCAATTGTGCACTAGCTGATTTCCAATGATCAATGAAACATAGAAAGGAGGGGGCTTCAACATTTTACCTTGCTGTCCTCCATGATTTCCCTCAGGCTGGGAAGCATTTGTGAGCACTTTGTCTTGCATCTGAACTTGCTGATTCGAAGTTGGCCAGTCCTTCATGGCAGCTTGCAGCAGATCTCTTTGGCCTGGGATGGATAGGGATTCCCACATTGATATATTGACGTTTGTCTTCTTCATCTGATCAATGATACTGAATGGTGATGAAGGATCTCTTTGTTGTCCCTTGGTTTGCACATTCACTCCTTGCATGTGGGCAGCAACAACTGGTATTTGAGTTGGCCTAGGGGCTGTTCTTGGCTGCCCTTGTGCATTTGAAATTGGATTTTGCTTGCCAACCATTTGTGGAGCCATGGAAGGTTGTGGATTGGTTGGGGCTAATGGCTGTTCTTCACCCAAATTCCTCCTTTTTGACCTTGTGTTGGCTGCAACACCTTGAGAAACTACCTGGTTCATGCCACAAAAATCCTCTGCTTGCCAATTTACCAATGTGGTGTCATTTGGGGCTGATTGCTGTTGGAATGTTTCTTGTTGTTGGCTGTTTCCTTGACTGCCCTCACCCTCCACACCAGTAGTTGTCACCATTAATGCTTGATTCAAAGCACCATTGAAGCACATGGATTGGTTATGAGGCTCATTGCATGGAAAACACCAATCATACTCCTGGGCAATGTTGTTTTGTGTTGGCACCAATGCCTTAGAGGCAGATATGGCATTTGGATTATAGGGCTGAAATGGTCTATTGGTAGGAGGCCTTGTTTGATTTATATTTGCAACTGGATTAGGAGGCCTTTGTGGTTGGTATGGCTGCCTGTTAGGCTGAGCTTGGGGTTGATAAGAAGGTCTAAAACCTTGGGCTTGTTGCCTCTTGAGAGTAACCAGCTCATTGCCTAGGTTTTGCAATTGCTTCATGACTTCTTGAAGCTCATTTGGGGCACTTGGAGATGAAGTGGAAGCTTCATTTGAACTCTGATTTCTAGGAGTGGGAGAAGGAGCCAAACTAGGTGCTTGATTGGTGTTTGGGCTCTCTAAACTTGGAAACAATGGCATGGGAGGTCTAGGGGCAAGTTTGCCAGCTTGGATCAAACAATTTTCAGCCCTAATGGCAATGCTATAAGCCATAGGGATAGTTATGCCTCCCATGGACTGAATTAACATAGAAATATCAGAATTTAGAGCTTTGAGATAGTAGAGAAAAGCACCTTCTGCTGTTGGCCTGACTGCCACTGGAATTCTCTCCCAAGTCTTTTGAAATCTGAAGTTGAAATCGGTCAGCTGCTCATTGGGAGCTCTCTTGATGGTTGTCAGCTGCTCCAAAAGAGACAAGTTGTCTCCCTTTTCTCCAAATTGCTCATGAAGTGCTATACACAGCTGATTCCAATTTGTGATAGAACCAGCTCCAAGGCTCCTAAACCATTGCAATGCTTTCCCCTTGAATGAAGATGCCAGTAACTTGACAGCCACTTGCATCTCATTGATTTCATGAATTGCACAAAGGTTAGCAATATCTTTAACATGATCACCTGGAGTAGTCTGATTTTCTCCAGTGAAGTATGGAATGTTCTTCAAGGCTGCAATAGGAATTGGATGTTGTGCATTGAGGGCAAGTGGGCTGCTGCCTGTGAAGTTGACATAGGGGTTGTTTTGTGCCATTCTAATTGGTCTTAAAACCCTTGTTGACTGAATGAAAGGCCTACCAGGTGGAGGAGTTGAGAGAGTTCTGTTTGGTGGAGATGGAGACCTTTGAATCCTTCTTCCTCTTTGCCTTCTTCTTGGAGATAATTGCAGGTATTCAAACAGCACTTCTTCTTCTCCAACTCTTGACCTTGTGGTGATTCTTCTCATGAGTTTTCAGGCCTGCACTGCTGAAACCAGTTGATTCTTCCCCTTGGAGTCACCAGATATGCAAATAATAGCTCTTTTCAAGCAAGAAAATTGCAGCAGATGCACATCAACTTTGCTGCAATAAAAATGAGACCTCTAGGTCCCACCGGGCGTGCCAAAACTGTTAGTGCAAAATCACAGCACCCCTGGATGCAAATCAAGGTTCTAAATGATGTCTTAGGCATCCAGTGTGATTGCACAACATGGAAACCTCTCTCCAAGTGTGGGACTTGTGAAACTGAGAGAGGAATCTCCAGATTAGAGGCTGGTTCCTCAAACTCCTCTGATTTAGATCTATATTTGCACAACTACAGAGGTTCAGATCCTAATCCTACTCTAAATTGCAAGGAGACAGGGATAGAAGTGCAAAAATTGAAACTAACTAAAGATGGTGATGCACCAAAAGGAGTGGTGAATATTTTTGTCATGCAAATAGACACAAACCAAAGATTGCAACATAAAATCATACACAGGCTGATAAGATATAATTTAGGATCTGAAATGAAGCAAATAATACAAACAAAGGACTGAAACCCATTCACAAAGCTTGCATTATCATTTCCAATGTCAAAAAACCACTGCATTACAACCTCAGAGAGGTAGAAAACCTGTTACAATCTTTGAAGAGGTCTGATTCTTGCAACAATCACTTGTTGGAGGTGAAAGAAGAAGTCTGTTATGCCAAAAAGTGTTCCACCCTTTAGAAATGAGCCAAATCTGGCTTTTACATTGCATGGGTCGAGCCCAGGAGAGAGAAAACATACAAAACATGGGAGCCCATTCCTCATTGACTACAAATGCATTAAAACAGCATGGGGACCTTACAAACCCATACCCTGTCATTTTTGACCGAATTGGAGGAGAATGCGACCCATTCTGCATTAAATTTGGTCGCTGAAATGTCATTTCTGGCCATGGACACGCGTCAGAGCCGTTTCTTAACTTTCTCTCTCCAGAACTAAACCAAAATTCAAGATTGACCCTAGAATCATGTAGAGAATTTTATAAGCTTTCCAATGATATAAAGAACGTGCAAATCCAAGCTCTGGATCGAAAGATATGGCAATCTGAAGATTTAGGGCACAAAACAGGCAAAAATGGGTTTTGAAAATTTTTCCCGCGCTCCGCCACCTGGACGACACGTGTCGGGCGCTGATTGGATGAGAAATTCTCTCTCCTTCCCTTACCCATGGGTTTTCCTTGAAAGTTTTGACTTTTTGTAATTTTGGAAAATTTCCCATTTTTTCCCCGCATCCCCGCCACTTGGGACACGTGGCATGATCTGGTTGGAGGACAGGGGCGCGGGGTCATCCTTTACCTTTTAGTTTTTGGCCAAAACTTTTGCCAAATTCTCTAATTCCTCCCTGAGCTCCGCACTCCCCTTCTCCTTAGGACACGTGTCCTCTTTTTATTGGCTCGGGCCAACGCTTCAAACCTTGCCCTTTGAAATTTTGGACGTTTTCCCTTGTGACACGTGGCATTTCCTGATTCATCTGCGGGCCTGCCGGCTTTTCACGTCCCTCGCGTCCCTTTGGCCCAGTTGTCCCAAACTGTCTGGGACAAATTCCTCCGATCCGCCCGATTCGGGCTTCCCTGTCCCTCTTTGAGGTGAAGACACGTGGCGTTATTTGATTGGCTCTCGGCTCCTTCAGCTCTCCGCGTCCCATGCGTCCCTATGTCCCAACTGTCCCAGTGTGAAAGTTCTCTGTTTTGGCCGATCACGGGTGGTTCACGTCCTTCGCGTCCTCGCGGCCCAGATGTCCCAGCCTGTTCTGCATAGTAGTTAGTTAATTTTTTTTTACCTTCGGCTGAATCGGCTTTCCGCATCCCACGCGTCCCGATGTCCCAACTGTCCCAGTGCTACGCAGACCGCCTGGAGGCTTTTCGGCCGATTCACGCCCCGACGTCCCAACTATCCCAAGGACCGCCTGGACTAGGACTTAGCCGATTTTCATGATTTTTTCTGGCCCAAGCTTGTTTTTTAACAACTTTTTCACCCTTTTTTAGAATTTGCTCTTTTCTCCTTGGACAGGAGAGTTAGAAAAAAGCCGAGGGGACCCCATAAAACATGATTTTGGGCCTTGAATCAATATATCTTGCTCGAGACTGAAGAATTTAATGCATGTTATCAAAATTACCCTGGGGGTGAATTTTAGATAACAGTAATATGATATCATATTCTTCATCCACAAAGCATGCCCCTGTTTCTATCTCACAAAATAATTCCTGAACAAGTTCTTCCACTTTCCCACTGTCTCCCATAGTTAAGTTCTTGATAAATCTTAAATTTGTGTTCACTGGTGGCGGTAGATGAAGAGAAGTCAAAATTTTGGATCATCCCTATTGTCAAAGTTTTCCAACTGCCAATTTCACAATGTAATTCAGCATAGACATACCAAGCAGCGCGTGTAACCTTATAGAGTAGAATAAAACTGATGCACCCAAAGTGAGGGTGGTAATGCTTCCTGTCCTACTATCCAAAGTCTCTCAAACTATTGGATATGATTTTGAGCAATTTGATCACCATGATAAGGGCTTATTTTTGTACATTCATTACTTCTGGAAAACCTGGTTGATAAGGTGATCCCAATCGTTCCCCATTGTAAGAGATTATCCTTGTGGACTACCCACTAGCGCGCTGTTGTCCTACCTAAATTATATGATAGGATATCTCGTCTTTTAAGCTGGTCAGCCCAGTTTGTCTTCCATGGCCTATAAGAATCCAGCCAAATCTTAAGATCCAGTATAGCGGGGTATTAAGTTGACCTATACACCAGACTGAGCGGAAAACCCTTTTTGTCAAGCAACCGCGTGCTTAACTTCTGCACCCCCACCAGTTCATAAGTGCCATGAGCCTAATTATTCACAAGCAATAATGGTAGTATCACTGATTGACTAAGAATCTTCCCAATGAAGGATTCCTTCCTTAGATGGCTCATTGACCTCTGGGTCCCGAATAATGTGTATATAGATTCTGTTCAAGTCCTCTTTGCTTAAAGTTTCCACATATGGTATGGATTTCCCATCTTGTCAATGGTATTATGACCCTTTCCTCCTTGTTCTCAAAAGCTGATATACCCCTTGTTAATACCTCAAATCAGCATTATTTGCATAACACCAAGGGGCGATCCAAGAAAAGCTAGGAAGCTATCCACTTCCGCAAGCGCTAACACTTCGAAGTCTCTTGTGAACTTGGCCCCTTGTATAGTGATAGATGCATCCTTCAAAAATCCTATGGGAGTAGGCTTTTGTTCTGTTTGCCATGAAAAATTACATTAGATGATGACTACAATGGGGGTCTCCCCATTTGTACCCATGCATCTAATGTAAGTACATTCACTTCCACACCTGTGTCAATCAAAATAGTTAACTCAACAACCACCCATCCCACAACAGCTATTCAAAGTGATCTCCCTTGTCATAGTCAATGCTATTGGGGGGGAAGATTCACATGACGTATTTGTCTCTCTAGTCTCAATTCCCCACATGCAGAGTATTCCCCTTCAATCAATTTCCTAAATAAAGGAATAATATTCTCTTGGCGCAACATTCTACATACGTCTATGATGTTCATCAATATCAGACGGGGGCCTGTCTCTGTATCCTTATGCTCCAATTTCTAAGATTGCTCTTTCAAAACCCTATATTTCACCTTAAAGGATTCTAAGGACCTCCATCAGTTCCTGATAGACTTCTTTTTGGTGAGCTAGATCTGGATACCGAGCATGCCAAAACCTTCTCCCTAGTGATTGTCAGCTTCTGTTGCAAGCACCTCTCTTACACGCATGCCACCTCAGCTTGTGTGGTTATCTTAACTGTTACTGTCTCAGGTTCTGGTGTCAACTTGGGCATCCACTGATTCTCTACTAGCACGCTAGATTCTAACCATCCCTACGTGCCTTTGTTTTACTTGCTTGTGCTGCTTACTGAGATGTTCATACAAGTCTGGAAACTCTTCATAACTATGCCCCTTTCCACAAAATGAACAAGAAATATTCTAGTGGGCATTTACATGCCTATAATGGTCAGGTGAGCCACATGTATAACAAGTTCCTTGAGGGAATTCACTCCTTCCTCCACCTCGGCCTCATCCTCCATATCCACCTCGATATCCTCATCCTCTTTTAAAAAACCCCTTCAAAAACCTTCCATCATTCCTTTCATAGCGTGTTTTGATTATAATCCCTATCTTGATGCTCATTATTTCCTTTAGAACTATCAACCACACTCGCTTGTCGCACCCCAATATCAATGACATCACGGATCTGGCCACAATCAGTCTTCCAATCTTTTGGTATCATGGGTTATGGACCTATAAATTTTACAAAAGGAGGATACATTCTTCCTGATCGGGCATGTTGTAGTAGGGGGGGTAGTGACTAGCATCATGATTTCAAAATGGAAAATCTCATAATCTAACAGTAGCGAATGTATAGTTCTTACAAGGGCAACTATCCTTGGTGTGCCCTTCTCTACTTCATATATCTGTACACCATATATCCTGAGCGTGTTTCATGAGCTAAGTTTTTTTGATAATTTCTCTAACTATTTTACCATAGCTACTATCTAAGCCTCCAAGAATGGACTAACTCCTAGTGTCAATACTCCCAACTGCTATCAGCATGTAAAGCTAGCTTTCAATGCTTCGTGTGGGTCAATATAAGTTTTGATGTGATAGTGCTCTTCGAAATGGGGTTAATCAATCCCTCTGACAAACCATTATGCATGCTGACTTGCATGAATGTCATAGGATAGTTTAGATAGAAGTGTTTTTAAAACGGGCATCATACTCACGTACACTATTAGTAGTGCCTTGCTTTATATCCTTAAGTGTGCTTTATACTCTTTTTGCTCAAACTCTGGGATATGGAACTCTTTTAAGAAAGATGTTCTTTCAATGCTGCATAATCAATATATAGTTTGATTGGGATCAAACTATCCTATACCAACTATGCATATGCACACCTATAATGTAGTAGAAAATTAACTTTCCTTGCACTCAGAAGCCGTGATACGTTTCGTGCGCCACAATATTTCACACATATGAACATGTTTAACAGCATCCTTGATACCTCTGTACTCTGGGAGATGAAGGGACATCTCCATATAAATGTTTTTGGGGTTGCTGTGGGCCTTAAACACCCGACCTAGAACCTCCTTGGTTTCCTTTTCCTCCAAAACCACCCAAACCACCAGAAACTAAAACTGCCAATACCACCTGATCCTCCTCCAGAATTTGGAATAGGGCCCATGGATGCACTCCCTTGTAGATCCAATAATTTCTGCACTTGTTACTTGACCCCGACAGTTAATGTACCAAACTAAAACATAAAAACCCTTAAAAACTCAAAGGTGAAATCCCATACCTGATAGATAAGCTCAAGATCCGAAGATGTAAATGGAAAAGAAAGCCGATGTAGACAAGATGGGCACACACGAGCAATCCTACAAAGTAGATTCGATGAAAACCATGTGATGTACAAAGATACTTGACAGAAAAAGACAACTTTAAAAGATATGCTGGGCTGTGGACTGCCTAAAAAGCTGGTCTGTGAAGTAATAAGCTCCCTCGGTAGATGTCAGTCCATGTTTTCAATAGATACTAGAAAGAAGCATACATGACAAAAGATGCTAAGTAAATGTCTAGATTTTCTAATTAAAATGTGTGACCACGACCTAGAATGTAATATCTAGTAGACAAAAAGCAACCATGAAAATGAGGAAAATATGAAAAAAAATTTCTGAATCATGCTGTTACCTAGATGGGGGATTTACTAATGCTCTTGCAGGCTTCGATCGGTGTCGATTGGGCCTGAAATCAGTGTCGATTAGCCATCAATCAGTGTCGACTACACCATCGGTTCGGCAATTTCTTGTTTCTAGGGGGAAAATTACCTCTCACGTGCCGAGATCATGGACAATGAAGGCTAGATAGTCAATGTCCACTAGATCTGTAGGAGCTGCTAGGGATACTGATGAAGATCCACCTTTGCTAGATGCAGGAAAAAAAGTCACGCGATGAGAGATTCGATGGAGGCTTTCACGATGTCGATGTTGTAGCTTCTACAGTTCAACAGTATTACCATCTCAGGGATTAATTTGATTGGACAGTGAATTCACTTTCGCTTGATAGATGATGCTCAGGCTCTAGGATGCTCATAGAAACTCTCTGTCATTCTCCTTTGTCTCTCTTTCTATCTAACCAATAACTTGAAATTGAATGGCTCCTAAATATAGTTGTTTATAATCACCGTGCCCGACTAGAGTGTATACCATCATGAGTCCAGTTTTGAAAAATCAGCGTCAACCGAGTACTGGTTGAAATTCCTCATGATTCCAGGGAACAGAGTCCTAAAATGGCCAAAAAGGACATTTTAGAAGCATATGAAAGTGTATCCATTCGTGACTCAAATCTATGGGAAATGTTCCCACTGCAATGGTTTGGGGGGGAGGAAAAACTAGGGGGAGATAGATGGACAGAATCTGATATACCCAGGTATAGTGAATTGATATGGGGTAGATCTAGTGGTTAAGATACATGTAAAAAGTTATAATTAAATCCAGTTAATCATTTTAATTATCCCATTGGATAAAACACAATGGGGTATAATAAACTTAGTCGATATGATTTTTAATTTAATTAACCACTCTGAAAGTGACTAATATAATAGGAGCCCCAGGTTACCCAATGAAAGTAGACGAATGCGAGGGAACACTAGAATTTTTTAGTTAACACCTAGTCTTAGGCTGTCTACACTCACTCAACTGTGTCCTGACAGTGGTCATTATATTGGACCCCTACAGTATGTGAAGTATTCCTAGTTCCAGAGGTGAATCCCACACTTGGCGCGCTCATATTCTGTGCAGATGATGAGCCTGAAAATTGTACCCCCCAAAGAATAACAAAGTTTTCTGTGTTGCCATTGATGTACTTGCTGTCTAACTTATTTCCACTCTTTCACTTCCTAAATGAAAACTATGTTTACCTGATGTACTAGATACTGAAAACCAAGCACAAGGGCTAGGTCAACAGGTTAGGTTAGATGTGCGCCCCGCGGTCTAGGTCATATCTACTGGTGCACTTCCATGTGAGGCCGAAGAGGGTTCTCTGTCATGCTTTCCTAGATGGGGGATTTCCTAATGCTCTTGCTCTTCTTCCTCCCCATGAGCCTCAAATCCTTCATGAGCCATCTCTCTCCACAACACCATCTGTTCTGTAATTTCTTGTTTCTTGCATAATTACCTCTCACGTGCCTCATCATACTTCAGCTGCCTTTCTTCCCTCTATTGTGTTGCCGCTAGGTCTGTCATCTTTCACCTATCTTGTTCCTACCCCCACGCATGGAGATTCTTTTAGCTTTCCATAGGTTTAGCTTCTAAGTTCAACTTTACCATTAATATTTTGATTGGCAGTGGAATACCTTGCAAATACGTCCCTCTAGGATACCATAGAAACTGGAACTCTGCTACTTCTAGGAACGAATAAGTCGAAATTGAATACTCCAAAATATAGTTGTTTAGGACACCATGAAACCAGGTGTCTACCACATGAGTCCAGCTTAAATCAGCATCATATAGTGTTTGAAATTCCTCATGTTTCCAAACAAGTGTGTGATACCTCCAATTCCACTTAGATGCATATGTAGTCAACCATTCGTATAATTCTACTGGAAAGATAGCAAAGAAGCTTTCATATAAACTGTCATACAGATTCTGCTCTACCCAAGTATGTGCACTAAATCCAGATCTAGTGTCAAACCTTCATACGTATTCTTCCTCCAGATCATGAATCCATTCTTCAACGCTCGCCAAATTTAGTCGTTATGTCTTCATTGTGAACCACTCTGAAACAACTGAAAAATAGGTCCCGGTAATGGAACCAATGATGTAACCTAGAATTGTTAGTTAACACCTAGTCACGCTGGCACATCACTCAACTTTGGCTGACGCTCACCCAAAGCACACAAAGGTACTGGGTCCCTCTTAAGAGTTGCAATAGCAGAATGGTGGTATGATAAAGCAATAAACATATATTTTAGGAACTAATCCATCTATTAATCATTATATTTAACCAGATCTATAAGTGCTTAAAGGTAAATCAGCTTGAAAATAATAACATGCATTACCTGTTGTAATAGATACTAGAAAACCAAGTGCAAGGGCTAGGTCAACAGGTTGGCTTAGATGTGTGCCCACGGCCTAGGTCATATCTACTAGCATGCTTCCATGTGAGGTTGAAGAGGGTTTTTCTATCATGCTTTCCTAGATGGGGGATTTCCTGATGCTCTTGCTCTTCTTCCTCCCCATGAGCCTCAAATCCTTCATGAGCCATCTCTCTCCACAACACCATCTGTTCTGTAATTTCTTGTTTCTTGCATAATTACCTCTCACGTGCCTCATCATACTTCAGCTGCCTTTCTTCCCTCTATTGTGTTGCCGCTAGGTCTGTCATCTTTCACCTATCTTGTTCCTACCCCCACGCATGGAGATTCTTTTAGCTTTCCATAGGTTTAGCTTCTAAGTTCAACTTTACCATTAATATTTTGATTGGCAGTGGAATACCTTGCAAATACGTCCCTCTAGGATACCATAGAAACTGGAACTCTACTACTTCTGGGAACGAATAAGTCGAAATTGAATACTCCAAAATATAGTTGTTTAGGAAACCGTGAAACCAGGTGTCTACCACATGAGTCCAGCTTAAATCAGCATCATATAGTGTTTGAAATTCCTCATGTTTCCAAACAAGTGTGTGATACCTCCAATTCCACTTAGATGCATATGCAGTCAACCATTCGTATAATTCTACTGGAAAGATAGCAAAGAAGCTTTCATATAAACTGTCATACAGATTCTGCTCTACCCAAGTATGTGCACTAAATCCAGATCTAGTGTCAAACCTTCATACGTATTCTTCCTCCAGATCATGAATCCATTCTTCAAACGCTCTCCAAATTTAGTCGTTATGTCTTCATTGTGAACCACTCTGAAACAACTGAAAAATAGGTCCCGGAAATGGAACCAATGATGTAAACCTAGAATTGTTAGTTACACCTAGTCGCGCTGGCACATCACTCACTTTGGCTGACGCTCACCCAAAGCACACAAAGGTACTGGGTCCCTCTTAAGAGTTGCAATAGCAGAATGGTGGTATGATTAAGCATAAACATATATTTTAGAACTAATCCATCTATTAATCATTATATTTAACCAGATCTATAAGTGCTTAAAGGTAAATCAGCTTGAATTAACTCTCACGTCCTCATCATACTTCAGCTTGGCCTTCTTCCCTCTATTGTTTTGGCCCGCGAGTCTGTCATCTTTGTCACCTATCTTGTTCCTCCCCCACCAGAGATTTTTTAGCTTTCCATAGGTTTTAAGCTTCTAAGTTTCAACCTTACCATTAATATTTTGATTGGCGTGGAATACCTTGCAAATACTTCCCTTAGATACCATATAATGAACTCTACTACTTCTGGGACGATAAGTCGAAATTGAATCCTCCAAAATATAGTTGTTTACGGCACCGTAAACCAGGTTGTCTAACCACATGAGTCCAGCTAAAATCAGCATCCATATAGTGTTTGAAATTCCTCATTCTTTCCAACAAGTGTGTGAACCTCCAATTCCACTTAGATGATATGCATCAACCATTCGTATAATTCTACTGGAAATAGCAAAAGAAGCTTTCATAGAAACTGTCATACAATTCTGCCTCTACCAAGTATTGCAGAATCCAGATCTATGAAAATAATAACATGCATTGATAAAACACATCAAACACTATTTGTTAGGCCAATTTCCTTTATCTATTCATCGTACCAATAATACATAAACTCATACAATACCAGGCATGCGCGCATGGATCTGTTACAACTATCCAGTCACATGTACTTGTGTTTTCCCCATTCTTCAAAGCATATGTTTCCATCCATATCTCTATATGTGTCTATATATTTCTAAGTAATTCATTACATATATATATATATATATATATATATATGGTGGGGAACTATCCCTTCACCACTTAACTCTACCAGAAATAGATCACATGCTAATAACAGCGACGCGCCTTCTTACAATTATAGCCATACATGCAAGTATGCTATCTATAGATTATTGATAGTTAACTAAAGTGATGGATCTATTCTTAACTTATGCCCATGCAAGAGTGAGTTGACATTTCCTTAAAAAATCTCCATGAAGAGTGGTGCACAAGTCTCAGCATTACTTTGTGTGCTCCACACACCAATCTCTAAGAATAGACCTGATCCCCAAAATCGGCTAAGTCCTTGAGAGTCTGACTCTACACCTCCGCACGTGACGCCTTCATATACCTTTGTGCTTTTTCTTCTGTGCTATTCTTCTGCATGGACTCTATGTGCAAGTTCAACTAAGTGTTTTCTCTTATCAAAAAACAACCTTCAATATAGATCGGTCAAGATAAATGGATGTAAAGATTAAAAAAATTTCATCTTAGCGAGCTCATAGAGGCCACAAATGAGCTATTCAGTGTTGACCTCTTCAGATGCAATGTTGGCATGTATTTGAGGGAGTGTCAAGTTCTAAACATAGCTTGAGTAAGTTCAATGTGTCTGAGTCAATAAGTAACTCAATTTAAAGCTATTCATACAAGCCACAAGGACCGAGTGGTAGTCCTGCAGCAAAGCGGGAATAGATTGAGATTGCATGAGTTGGCATCCAAGGTAGAAGTGCGTGGATAGGGCCAACTCAGCCATGATCATGGTGCTCAGCATAGTTGGATGACTCAAAGTGAATCAATGGGAATTTAGGTGGTTTGATTGGTAAAAGACTTAATACAATGAAGGAATACAAACCGCCAAGTAAAACTCGGAAGATCCTGATCAATGTGCAAAGGGTTGAGCTCGATACAAGCCAAGCCAAGCCAAGCCAAGCTTGTTTTTGGAATTACGATGAGCTCAAGTTCGCATGGCAAGGGATTTGGGGAAAATTACAAGAGAAATTCAAATCATGGCCAGGTGGAAATATGAAGATGTCGAGATAGTGGGATTTTTTAGGTCAATGAGCTATGACATGCCCAACGTGGGTGGAAAAGATGTATAAATCCCGCGCTAAGGCATGAACAGGGGAATTTAAAGAATCCATTCCCAAGTGGTGATAACATGATGACATGCCAAGGTGCATTCCCTGTACGTGGAGATTCAAGTGAGTGTGTCTGAGGTGTTTTTATTCCTCCACTAATAGACCATCCAATTTGAGTTAAGTGGGAGGTTGGTAGAAACATGGAAAATCTGCATAAGACTTGGTCATCTAATGAATGCAGGGGACACAATTCCTTGAATATATCTCTAAATACAGTTTGAGTGAGGGACATACTCAATGAATAGTATTTTATGAACACACGGGCATGTAAAAATGTTTTAGGTAATGCATAGAAGAATTTTTTTATGAACCAAGTCAAGCGAGGTGAGTGCGCTTGAATAGAGTAAGCTCCTGACAGAGTTCAGGATGGAGTTTGGTCATGTGGAGACAAAGTTCAGAGACTCATGAAAAAATCACCAATTCAAGGTGATGGAGCATGGAAAGCATGTTGATGCATGTGAGAACAAGCTCAATGTCAGGTGGTCGCAGTAGAGGTGAGTAAGCTCAATAGGTGATTCGATGCAGAGATGGTCACATAAGGAGGTCATGAGGGTGAGGAACTTGGGGTGATAGGTCACGGTCATGGGATGTTCAAATGCTTTGATAAATTCAAGGAATCAACAGTGAGCTTGTGAATAGTGAGCTCATGAAAAGTGAGTTCGCGATGAGGGAAACATGACACTCACTTTGGCTTGGTGGGCAGGGTTGAGTGAGCTCGTGAAGAAGAGAAGATCTAGGAAATAGTGAGCACATGCAAAAGAACAGAGGTAATCTCAGTGTTGGGGAAATACTTGCAAGAATCTCATAGCTCAGTGGTGGTGAGTACACAAGTAAGAGCTTGGTGATGAGCTCAGGGTAGATCTCAATAAACAAGAATCTAGAGCTCAATCACAGATGGAAAGAGGAATATAATTTGGAAAAACCATGGCGAGTGACTCATCAATTAACGTGTGAACATGAAACTTGGATCGATCGTGGAGTAATAGACAAGCTCAACATAGGGAAGCTTAGAAATCAGGTGATGCTGAGTAACTCGGCTTGATGTGAGGTGATGCAGCAGTGGTGAACTCAATGGTGGTCACTTTTCCATGTTAAACTTCTAAGACAAGTGTATAGTTTCAAGAAACCTCCTTCTTTTGCAAGTTGTTATTGTATGTTGAGGAAACTTTCAAGCCTCCTTTCAAGACTGTAATGGAAACTATTTCCTCTTTTGAATGTATGATGCATTGTGTATGTTGTTGAAGTAATAAAAGTGTGTTTTTTGTGACTATTATTGGTCTTTTCATCCTTTTATACATCTTTATGCCTTTCTCATGCTTGCAGGTACACTGTGTAAGTTTAAGTTTCTATTATGGATTCTTGGAGTTCTTTACTTATCAAGTGGTGGAGTATTACATGTGGTTGAGTTGTGGTGCTTGTTCACCCTTCTCAAGTTCATCCTTCTTCACTAGAATACTGATATGTCATTATCTGATTGAATTTTGACAAAGGGAACACATGCTTCTTAGTCTGTGGTCTACCGTTTACCGTCTCTAAGTTGTAGTAGGTGAATTTTTCTTGTGGTGCACAACACCCTCTTCAAGTTAACCCTTCCTGAGTCTAGCATTACCCTTTATTTTATGCATCACCATCCCTAGTATAGTTTATTTTTTTATAAATATATTTCCCTAAAACCCATGAAAATGTTAGCATAGGACTACATAGCCATATTTACACTAGGATTAGTACAACACTTAGTTTAGGAAGATGAAGTCGGCCTTCTCTGGAGGTTCACCTCAAGCCTAAGTCCCACAGCTTGAGAGGTGATCCCATGTTTCTCAATCACACCAAACATCATGTTCACATTTTGGCCATTCGGAGGGTGCAATGATTTGGCAAAAATAGTTTTTGGCACGCTCAGTGGGACCAAAGTTGGTACTTCTCTTCTCACTTGCACAAATCAAAGTACCTAATAACTCTATATCTTTGGATTTCAAATCTCATTGTGTTAACTTATGTGAAGAATTAAGACAATATATTCTTCAAAGTAAGGAAATTAGCATCATATCGAACTATCCTTGTCCCCTCCAAAGATAAGGAGAAGAGGTGTTTCAACATCACTAGTTATATATTTACCTCATAGGGGTCATTCAACTCCTCCTTATGGAAGCTTTCCTCCACCAATGAAAAATCAAGCTCTTGTTTTTATGGAAAGAAATCAATTTTTTCCCCCATTCAATGCAACTAGTCCTCTTATGTTGGCTCAACATGACCCTATACCTTTTGTGGCACTCAAAATTTTACCCTTCTACACAAGGTAAACTCATGTTACTCGAGTGGAAAATATTCTTGATGTAGCCAACATTCATGTAGTACATAATATCACGAAGGAAAATGTTGTGGTTAGACTTCTTGCTACCTCTTTCAAGGGAAAATCACTTCAATGGTTTTGAGGGTTAATTTTTGGCACTATAACCACTTGGGATGAGTTAGGAGAAAATATCTGTAAACAATTTGAAGACAAGAGTGATCACCTGTCACTCTTGGAACAACTCACTACCATAAAGAGAGCTCCTTAAGAATACATGAGTGATTTCAACTTCTGATTCCATAGGACCTAGAATAGGATTCCGGAACTAATAAATCCTTATTCAAATAATGAATTCTTGTACTACTTGTGAGCCTTGAATAGTGATGCAGCAGTTATGATCCAGTCCATGGGAGGGACTACACTACCTGATGCCTACAAAGTTGTCATAAGAGTAGATAATTCCTTGATTTAGGATGGGAATATATCTCCATGAATTCCAATTTTGTTGTCTCCAAATCTTATGAACAATCATGTAGTCATTTTTACTCCCATCACAAAAGGAAGGAACCCCATGCGCGTCTGACCTATCACCCAGCGAAAAGCTGAGCACTCACCCGAGGCACGCACGGGTACCCGAGTCTCTCTTTTATGTGATTTTAGTGGGAAACATCATCTATGATTAGTGTAAGAGTTTCCAAGAGGGAAGTTAAGACATACAAGAACCATAGGGCTTAGAACGGCCTCTAGATCCTTGCAGTCACTTCAGACCGAGTGCTTTAACAGAATCTAGAACATGTATTATGGCAGAAAGAAATATACAAGCATTCATACTTAGCATGAAAGGAAAGAGAACTCATGAGAGAGAAATATGTATTAGAACCATTGATATTCATGTATATATTATATCAGGTAACCTCATTACATTCATTGAACCATTACAGAGTGTCACAGAGAAGTAGACCGCAGTCATGCATTTCACTGGACTTATGTAACTAAGCTACCAAAATAAAATTTACAACTTCATGCCTAGTACATTCTCTCCTTGATGTAACTATCCACTAATAGAGTCCTCGTAGTAATTATGCAGAGCTTCCACCCATGCTTGTCTCTCAAACTTGCACTCTCTCTAACCCACTATATTCTCAAACTCGTATATCTTTTACTCCGCAGGCACTTGTATTTATCACTTTCCTACACTACCAACTCACCCTCCAGTGCCCTTAGATCTGGTGCCAAGTGTCAAATGTGGTCCTTCATGTGAGCATGCTTCTCTAGGCCTGAGCTTTCCACTTTATCTCATGATGTTCTTCTAGAAGATTCCATCCAAGGCATGCCCCTATCTAGGCCAACCTGTCGCCAAGACTAGCACCTTATCCATGCACAAACCGGTCATGCTTTTCACGTGTTCTACCCCTGGGCACTTCAAATTTACTAAGTCCCAAACCTCCTTTCATGTCGTCGCATGCTTATGTGCTTCCTTAAACCTTTCTCTTGCATGCTTTTTCCTTGCACCTTTCCATAACTGGGACCTTACGTGCCTATGTGCCTTCATACTTGGCCAATATTCCAAGGGTCCAACATCACCCCACACTACGCCTGTTCTCCATCCTCGATGGAAACACTTTACTCAACCAAGATGCATGCTGCCTTAGGGAACCAATGTATAATCTTACACTTTACAAAAGAATAAGGGAATGAAAGAATTGGGGAAAGAATGAAGAATGGGGGGAGCATTAATTCAACAAGCTAGGAAAATCCTTC
The DNA here is from genome assembly GCA_019776745.2 of Taxus chinensis. Lineage (NCBI taxonomy): Eukaryota > Viridiplantae > Streptophyta > Pinopsida > Cupressales > Taxaceae > Taxus > Taxus chinensis. The sequence goes on along the minus strand of CM034149.1, from coordinate 619,064,682 downwards.
CATAAGTCTTCCTCTATCTTATTCCACACTTCGACCTTGCCCTGTGCCTTCTGATACAGAGGTCACCCACTAGGGTGCTCACTTTGTCAAAACTCAGGCCAATTCCCTGGGTGCCCAAAGTGTCCACGATCTACTCCATCTCTTTTCCCAGGTCTTCGAGCTTGTCCATCCTCCTAGTAATTTGAGGGTATAGTTCCTTTAGTCGGGCCTTGATCAAACTCCTTAAGGCTTCAATTGCCTCTGATTTTCTCTCTACTTTGGCCAGAACTTTGTCCCTTTCTACCCTATTCCCCTTGTTCTTTTCTTAGAACTCTTTTAGCTTTGCTTCAAGTGTGGCGACCAAGGAGCTTGTCACCTTATCTTTATCTACGCATGTATCATACATGGCCTCCGTAGATTGGGCAGTGACCTTAACCTCTGTGAGCACTTGGCTATACTCAAAAATGAGTGCTACCACCTTCAATTTATCCTCCTCCTTCAAGCACGTGGCCACTTCTTCTACAGACTCTAGGGCCAAAGGTCGTCTCTCCATAGTGAGGACACATGCATTAGATCTTCTATACATTCTAGAAGGGATGAGTACTTCTATGCAGGTGTCACGCTAAGTCTGGGTGCTTTAAAAGGATGAAACCCTTGATAGACTCCATTTTCTTGTATACTTCCTGCACCTTTATCTTCTCTTCCTTTAACTCATGCCTTAGCTATGTGTTCTGATCATCTCTTCCTGCTTTAAGCTCTGGGTCTTCTCTGCCAACTCCTCTTCCTTCTTCCCTAGTTTTTCCTCCAGTACTCTTATCCTATCATTGCACATGAAGAGTCTAGCCTCGGTCTCAACCATGACCTTATTGAGTGCGTTGTAGACTTTCTCATTTGAGAGCTCCTGAGAATTCACTAAGGGATTAACCCCTTAGATTCTGGAAATGTTATGAGCACTCCCTGACAGAATTCAAAGTCTGGCTCATCAATGTGGGACTCAAACACCCAAGAGAGCATCTTATTTGTTCTGGGGTACACACCCTCCTTTTCAAAAGACCCTATGGATAAAATCCTTTATGTGGGTAAAGTTATTTGGAATCACGCACACGTAGCACCTTCTTCATGTCATCAATGTAGCCCATTACTTTCCTCTGCTCCGTATCAAGAGTCCTCCTGCCCGAGCGTGCACCTTTGGGGAAACTTACTGTTAGAGTGGGACCTCCTCCCAGGTTGTCATGCTCTTTTTCAATATTCTCCTCCTTCCCTTCCTTCAGCACTATGTCCATGTTGTGCTCCAACTCTTGGTTCTACCAGGGATTCGAAGAATTTTCTTTGCTTCTCTTTCCACCACCTCAGTGATCTGCTCCTTTGTAAAATTTATTATCTCCCTACTTTTCCCTACCAACCTCTTCATTCCTTTCCATGTCTCTCTGTGTCTTCCTCATCTTGATGTGCCCTTGCACTGCGTGAATACAAACTCCTACTTCTCATCTCCACTCTCCTCTTTCGAGTCATAGATGCTGAAGACCTGTGGCTCCTGGTCTTTTTCAGGCTCATCTTCCTCGCCATCATCTTCTTCACTCTCATCCCCTCTTCCCCATGTACTTCTCCATGTTGTCGATCACCTCCGAGTCAGCTTCCTCATCTACCCTCTGCTTTTTCCTGAGAGGTGGCTCCTAAACAGGGGATTCAGGCCTTATCTTCTCCCTCAAGTGACTCTTCCTTGGTGAGGGGTTGCCTAGGTGCCTCTACTTCTGGTGTCTTTTCCTTCACCAGGGACTTCTTTCTCTGTATGTAAGTGCTTGGCTTGGCACTTGTTGTTGGCATGCTCACTGTCTGAGCAGTCAGCACACTTGGTGCTTTTCTTCTCCTCTCCCTCTCTTCTTTGGCATGGGACTTATTTCTCTACCATGGGATCCTTAGGTATGGAGACATTCATTCTCTAGATATGCACCCTTCTCAAACTTTGGCCTTATACAGAGGTACACGCACGTCACGGATCCTCCAGCGATGGGTAGTGTTCATCAGCCTTGTCATCTAGATCTCATGTACGACACGTACCTCTCCATGTACGTACATGCTTTTCCACCAGTGTAATTCAGCTTCTTTCTCATCTCCCTATGCTCCTGGTCCAGAATACCTAGTTCCAGCCTTAACTTCTTTGATTCCTTAAATCTGTTCACTCCTACTTGGAAGTATTGAGTAGTGAACGTGAAGGGAAGCTTGCACCAAGGGCTCCATGATTTGTCTATTAGCTTGAATCTACCCAAGTAGAAATGTTGATAAACAGTGAATTTAGCTTCCCCCTCAGTGGCTGCTGGGATTTGTTCAAGGATTCTCCACTCTTCCCCAAATGCATTCCTTAGGAACGTATACCATTTCTCCAGCCACGCCTTGTGGGGTGTTATCATTGTATCATAGGCATACTTCTCAAACCTCTTCACGGGTGAAGGATCCTCAGTGGGGTACTCCCATACAAACTTGTCTAGTGCATCAGGCACTCCAATCTCTAAAAATAAAATGGTGAGCAAGACGTTGCCGAAGAGGATTCTGTCACCTTCCTTCGCGCACTTAATGATTTCTTCTATGATGTATGTGGATAAGTTATATATGGTGTATATGGTGCCTTCTACAATTTTCCTACAGACATGTAACCAGGGTTTGTTGACCTGGGTCCACCTCTCCTGGCCATTCAGCTTAGTCACTAGATGCGTGGCCATTTTCATCACGGGGTCCTTGATGTCTGAAATGTCATAATACCTCGACCCCTTCTTGTAGGCATATTCGGTGATGGTCTCCTGAATAGCCTCCTTATTCACCTAGGTCATCTTCCAAGATATCTCCCTCACATATGAGGCCTATAAATTGTGAGATAAGCTGGGGAGTAACGTGCATCTTGCGCCCTGCAAAGTGGAAGTAATCTTTGTGTACCCGTGACATTAACCATTAGTACAGGCACTCTGGTTTTCCAAAATAGGGCAACTCATAGAGTTACAACAGCCCTGCCTTCTCTATTTTGACCTTAACATCATCATTGTATATCAACAAGCCCTCTGGTGTTCATTTACTAGTGGGGCGCACTAATTCCAGTGACATTTCCTTCTCTATCATGTTTTTTTAGTGATTATAATCACTTACAGGTACATTTCTCAGGTGGTATTCCCACTCCTTCCCCATCATCACCCCATATGGGTATTGCATCTCTACATACCATTCTTCATTTGTGTTTACTTCAGGTTCTTGTTGTTTCACCTTTCCCTTGCCCTTTCCTTTCTTTGGTGTCATTATTCGAGGTCTTTTTATTACTCTATTCTTCCAATTCTTACAGCCTCCGATCTCAAATCTGTGATATAACTCTCTTGAACCCCGTGCCCTAGTTTTCCGAACCCTAACTAGGATCAAATTAACTCCACAAGATGACACCTCCTTACAACCCTTTTCATGCCCATGTAACCCCTTCCTTCTAGTTTGTAAACTCAAACTGGCTGCTCACGCTTCGATCTCACAGGTCTTTCTTTGCATGATCAAATCTGGAAACCCTAGTTTATAAAACTCGCTCCTTTCTCTATTTCACAAAGTGAAAATGAAAGAACCTCGACCCTTTACTTATAGTTTTTCTCTTTTTGAACATTAAATACTACTTCACCTACCATCGTACTTTGTTCATTTGAATGTGGTTTTTTCAAACAAATCCCATCTTCAGTGCTTTCACTCACACGTTCCCAATCTTGTACGAAAAACTCCTCCAACCTTATAGCACGCAACCAATCTAACATGACAGGAGACTCTTGCACGTGCGTAACCTATGCTGAGAGGCACTTCTTCTATCCTAGATTCCTTTACTTTCACCTACCTCGTGTTGATTAAATGCACTTTCTCCTTCTTAGTATGTGGGATCTATAAGTAGCTATACCATGGCACCAAACATTCGTCTTCCATCTTTCTTCGTATAACTCTTTCAATTGGGACATTCAACAAGGCATTTTCAACACAACTTCCTTGGTACCTTAATCATGTGCTCCTTTACATTTTCTACACCCCACACACTTAAAATTATGCACAGTCCTTTCCGCATTCACAAATTCTCAAAAATAGAAATAAGGTTACCAGTGGCCAAGGTGTAAAACAAAATAACAATGCGAAATGGAAACACAAGAAAGGGAAAGCATAAAGGAAACTTCTAAACTAGCTAGAAAAACTACCTTATTTACAAACACCAAGAAGAATTATTTATAGTAGGGCTTCATCCTACTCCCATTGAAGTGTTCAGCAAACTTTGTCCCATCCAAGCGCTTATAACTAGCATGCACCCGAATCAAAAATGTACGAGATTGTGTAAGGACCCAACCAATGGAATTTCAAATTCCCAAGATGGCATCAAAAACTTAGAATCATATAGTAACACCATCTGCCCAACCTCAAACATTCTTGTTCCTAATGCGGCAATCATGCTAAGCCTTTTTATTTACTTTTTATGGTGTTTGGACTCCACCTCGAAAGAGAACATATCTCATCGAGCTTCATTAAATCATTACTCCTTTCTTTCAACACTTTTTGATCATCTAATCCTCCTATGTGTGCACAATATCACGTAGAGAAGGTAACATAAATTCATCTGGAAAAATAACTTCCACTACCAAACACCAATTGAAATGGTGTGGCTTTGTTTCTCCTTTTATATGTTTTCCTGTAAGCCCATAATACTATCAATTCTTTAATCATCCCAATCTTGTCTTCCAAAATCACAAATTTTGGTCAAGGTATGACTCAGTATCTTGTTGAATGCTTCCACGGTTCCATTTTCTTGTGGGTGATAGGGTGTAGTCTTGTGATGAGCCACCATGAACTCTGATAATAGGATCCTCACGGTCTCATTCAAGAAATGTGTACCCCTATCGCTGGTCAAACTCAATGGGCATCCATATCTTGTGATAATGTTCACCCATAAGAACCTTGCCACTTGTTGCTTCCATGTAGTCTTTAATTGGGGCTGCCTCTGCCCACCTTGTGAGATAATCCATACAAGTGATGACATAATGTGACCCAGTCCTACGTGGTTGCTGGTGCAATAGGTCCCATAAAGTCTATCACCCACTTTTCAAAAGGCTCCACACTAGGAATAGGGTGCAAAGGCATTTCGTCTCTCCTTCTTGGTTTTCCAATGCACTGAAAATGGTCACATGATTTGCAATAGTCTCTACAATATTTGTACAGGGTTTCCCACCACAACCCTGCCATTAATATCTTACATGCATAGTGGCATCACCTACATAATTCCCACCCACACTTCCTCCATGTGCTTCCTCCATGATGGCTAGGAGCTCATGCTCTAAGACACACTACAAAAAACTTCATCACGTCCCAACTTGTATAAGTCTCCACTGATTAACATGTAGGGCACAATGTGTATGGCCAACTACTTCTTTTCCAATGTCTTCATTCAATCTGGTGCCACACCTTCCTTTAAAAATATTGCAATCTCTTCCAAATCCAAGGGTGTGCACCACAACCTAAATAGTTGGGTGTCTGGCATTGTTTCCTCAATACTCTATGTGTCCTCCCCTGAATCAATTCTTGATAGATGATCAGGCCCATAGTTTCTTTTTCCAGGCTTTACTACAATGGTGAATTCAAACTCTTGAAACAACAACACCCACCGACATATGTGTCCTTGTAGAATGGGCTTGTTCACTAAATACTTTAATGTCATGTGGTCAGTGTAAAACACAAAGGGTGTTTCCAGTAGATATTGTCTAAACTTGAAGAGCACGTAGATCATTGACAATGCCGTCATGCTTAGTTGTGGTATAGTTTTGCTCTGTTGGTGTCAGTTTCCTACTTACAAAACACAGAGGATGATCAACAATCCCTTCACCTGGCTGCACAAGCACTGCTCCAATGGTGGTCCTTGAGGCATCTACATGGACATGGAAGGTCTTGTCCCAAGAGGGAAAATGTAAAATAGGCATGGTGATAAGCCTATATTTTAATGTATCAAATGCCCTCTGTTGCACCTCTCCCCAATGGAAGGCACTTTTATGTCTAAGTAGTTCCTCTAAAGGCGCAGTGAATCTTGGCATATCCCTTAATAAATTTTCTTATAATAGCCCATATGTCGAAGGAATCAGTGCACTAGATTACTCTGGCTAGTAGGCTCCCTTAACCCCACAATAAATTGCAACTTTAGCGGGATCTACCAGTAAGCCCTCCTTACATATGATATGCCCCAATAAAGTCCCAAAGGGTGTAGCAAATAGACATTTCTTAATGTTGAGGGATATCTTCAACTACCTACATCTTTCAAACATTAACCTTAAATTGTCGCAATGGTCTTTAACTAGACCATATATTTTCCAATCATCTAAATAGACCTGAAGAAACTTATGGATGAAGTCCTGGAATGCTTGTACTACTATATGAACGAAAAGATAACTAGTGAATTCTTGAATCTAAAGGGCATGACCGTATATGCAAAAATTCCCCACTTGGTGGTGAAATTTGTCTTCTCCTAGTCCTCCTTTGCAAACCGGACTTGGTGGTACCCTGAAAATCCATCCGTAAAGGAATAGATCTCATGCCCAGTGACTCCTTCCAAAATTTCTTCAGTGAAGGGGGTCAGAAAGGGATAAATGACACAAACTATGTTCAATTCCCTATAATCCACACAAATCCTAATCCACCCATCCTTCTTGATGTTGATTACCATTGGGCTTACCCACTCTAATTCTTCTACTACCTCAATGATCCCAAAAGCTATCATTTTTTCTATCTCCTCCTTAACCTTCACATGCGCAAATTGGGATTCATCTGGTAGGGCCTTTTCCTAACCAGGCGTGCACCATCCTTCAGTTTTATCTTCATCTCCCCCAAGGAATGGTGAATGCCTTTGAGCTCATGGTACCTGTGTGGGAATAAATCCTCAAATTCACGCAGCAGATAAATGATCTTAGATACTTCCCTCTCCATCTAGTAATCTCCAATAATAGCTTCCTTAGGTTCTTCTCCTAAACTAATGTTAAATTTATTCATTTTTAAAGGCTCAAGGTAGGTGCACACGTGAGTATCTACACTGTCCACTACCTCACACATCCCTATAGAATGGTTAACATCTAATATTTCTGATTCCTCTCCATCAATCACATATACCAGCTTTCCCTTCTCCTTTTCCAAACATGCATGCTCAAGTTATAACTCATATGCTTCCTTTACTTCTTCAAAGCTTGCCTCCGATCTTGGTTCACCTAGTAATTCCAATAGCCTATCTTCTGTCCTGGCACTATCCCCAATGGTAAGGCACTTGATATCCTGCAAGGCCTTATCAATTGATGGTTTGATACTCTAATACTCAAAGGTTTGAATAAGATCAGCCATAAGCTCTTGCCAATTCCTTGTCTGATCGGCGTGTCTCCGAATGAATGTACCATGCATGTGCGTAACCCTGTAGTGTAGAATACAACTTGTGCACCTAAAGGAATGGTGGAAAAGTTTTCGTTCCTTCTCTCCAAACCCGTTCACACTCCTGGATATGGAAAGAGGTGGGCTCCTTCCCATGGTATTCTTTAATGATGGCGGGTATATTGCTCCTAGAAAATTTTACAGAGAGATAAATTCTTACCTTGCGCCACTCTAAAAGGATATCCTAATGTGTAGCCCACCACTGAGCTACTATGTCTAAGCAAGACATAACATAACATCCCCATCTATTCCTTTCTCATCCTTCCACTAAGCTATTCTACATCCTATAAAAATATCTCAGGGAAGGATCCTCCTGAATAATTAGGTAGTTCTTTTCCTCCAAGGCGCCTAATTGTGTGTTCCTTTGTTAACTTCATCACTGACCCTCTCAACTACCATCCCATTAATTCATAAGTCCCATGTGCCCAATTTTCACATACCATATTAGTTGGTATAACTCACTGACTGAGCATCTTTAAACTGGATAACCCCATTAGTAGGGTGTATCATCTCAGGGTCTCTAATTGAGCACACATATATCTTGTCCAAAACTTCTTCCCCCAACGGTTCAATATAGGGTTTTGACTTCCCATCATCTAAGGGTATAATGACCCATTCCTCCTTGTTCTCAAAACCAATGTATACCTTTGTTGAACCAAAGGTCTGCATTGTTCTTGTAACACCGAGGGTGCCCAAGTAGTGCTGGGAAATTTTCTACCTTGGTGATCGCCAAGACTTTGAAGTCCTCTAGTAAACTTGGCTCCCTGGATAGTAATAGCTACATCCTTTAAGACACCGATGAGCATTTCCTTAGTCTTGTTTTCCATATACAACACATTTGAAGATGGTTATAATGTGGGTCTTCCCATTTGATGTCATGCATCAAAAGTTAGAACAGTTAACCTCTATGCCTCTATCAATGAGGATATTGCTGAGGAGGCATCCATCTACAACTGCATTCAACATAATCTCTTTGTCATAGTCAAGGTTGTGAGGGGGAAGGTTCAAGTGAAATACCTGTCTCTCGCACTCCTCTCTAGCACGTGGTACCTTCTTTCTCAACCATGATCCTAGAAAGGGAATAATATTCTCCTACCTTAGCATCTTACACACCTACTTGACCTCATCCAGGTCATCCTTTTGCACCTCGACTCTCCTTCCTTGTTCCTCCCTCCTAGATTTACCCTTTAGACACTAGATCTCCCCTTGTAAGCTCTAGAATAACATCCATAGTGTCCTGATATATCTCCTTCTGATGCGTGGGTTCTGGATACTTCCCATGAATGACCTCCTCCCTTGAAACCAGGGTTTAATGTCTTGGTACCTCTCTTGCACGCACGTGGCTTCTGCCCTTGTTATTACCAAGATAGGATCCAAACCTTCATCCCATGTTACCCAGGGCATCCACTATATGTATTCCTTCTTGATGTTGACCATTAAAGTGCCCTTTTGCTTTCGATGTTGTTGATTCATATGCTCAAATAATTCTGAGGCACTCCTCATACTTATGCTTCTTTCAACACCACGAGCACTGCAATAGGTCTGGGCATTCTCGTTTGTAATGTTTTGTAGATCCACAGTTGAAACAAGTTCCACACGGGAACTCAATCGTTCCTTCTCCATGGTTACCACGACCATGGAATCCTCCTCGAAAACCCCTTCCATGCATGCCACCATCTTTGCGCTCCTCATAACAGTGATCATTGCCCTTGGAACTACATGCAACACTGGTTTGGCACACCCCATGATCAATGGCATCATGGATTTGATCAATGAGCCTACAGTCCTTAGTATCATGGGTTGTAGAAGTACAAATCTTACAATAACAAGATACATTCTTCTTGATTGCGTGCTACAGCAAGGAGCACCTACTTGCATCATGGTCCCCATGAAAAATCTCACACTCTACTACCACAATGCGTATTGTCCTCTGAGGGAAATTATCCTTAACATTCCCTTCTATCTCACAATCTATGCACCACAAACCACTACGAGTTTCATGGGTTGAGTTCACAGATAATTTTTCCAACTACTTGGCCATAGCAGCAATCTTAGCCTCCAAGAATATGATAACACTAATATCAACACTACCAATAGCCTTGGCGCGTAGGGCAGTCTCCAATGCCTTGCGCAGTTCTGTAAAAGTTTTATGAGACAAGGCCCTTCTAAAGGGGGTCATCAATCCTCTGAACAAACCACTGCGCATGTTGTGAAGGATGAATATCTTATGATAGTGTAGACAAGAGAGTTTTAAAGCACACATCATACTCCCACACACTCTCTGCCATTCCTTGTTGAATCTCCTTCAAAGTGTTGATGCTCTTCTACTCAAACTTAGGAATTTGGAACTCCACCAAGAATGCATTCTTTAAGGTAGTATAATCTACTACTATTTGATGAGGTTCATACTTCCTATACCAGCTATATGCGTGCCCTTACAACATGGTTACAAACTAAATAGCCTTTCATTTTGGGGTTGTGACACCCTTCGTGTGCCATAGCATTTCACATTTGTGAATATTTTCTATAACATCCTCAATACCTCTATAATTGAGAAAATGTAGAGACATTTCAAAGAAAACTTATGGTGGTGGTTGGGGTCTAAATCCTCCTCCACCAGATCCTTAGTTTCTACCTGTGTGTCCTCCATCACTTGATCCACTAGGTTCACTAGGCTTTAAACCACCAGATCTACCAGACCCACCTGAACCACCAAGACCCACCATCTCCTACTCTGCCTGAACCACTAGATCCACCAAGCCCACCATGTTCTAAAGTGGTCGTGCCAAGGGTTCCCACAGTTCCACTGAGCTACATGCCTACAGTCTACGAAAATTCCCCACTACCAATAGTATTCCCCGTGCATCACTTCTAGACGTGAGACTAAGTGCTTGTGTGGCTATACCTTGTCCTGAAAATTCCTAACGCTAGGTTGGTGTTTGTAGCCATAGAATTACCAAATGAGAAATTATACCTCCTGGGCATAGAACGATAACCTCCAATGTAATCAACTAGGATTATCAATATTATCTCCCTAATCTAGAAAATCAAGCACCCTGGGTCCAGGTCACTATGTGGGCTCATATGCATGCCAACGGTTCTTCTTTCTCCGTGCGATGAACTCTCATTAGAAGCTGAAGGGGTTTCTCTCACGTGCTTGCCAAGATGGGGTCGCACAGACTACTCAGGCTCTACATCCTCAGCGTGAACCTAAAATCCTTCTTGTAATGTATACCACCATACATCGATCACACATGTAACCTCACATCATCTAGCAATCTCCATTTCATGCGCTTCACCATACTTGAGTAGTCTCTCTACCCTTTCTTTTTCTTCCGCAACATCTACCATCTTCCTCCACCCTAGATTCCTCGCCCAGCTCCTCAGAGTGGTTTATCTGGTCATTGGGAAATCCTCTAAACTCATGGTAATCATCAATATCTTTAAAGACAGAGGGACAACATGTAAAAATGATCCTTTGGGATCCCTCAGAAACTCAAACTCAACAACCTCAAAACAAGAATATGTGGAAATGGCATATTCCAAAGTGTAGCTAACCAATACTCCTTTCCACCAATGATCCACAACATGGGTCCACATTAGATTTGAATCTTGTAGCCTTTGGTACTTTTCTTGGGATCCACATATGCGATCCATAATGCCAACTTGATCTAGATGCCATAGGCTGAGAGCCATCCATATAGTTCCACAGGGAAACAATAGAAAAAAATTTCACACAGATCATGGTAGAGATTCTCTTCTACCCATCTACATGCATTAAACTTAGGTCCAGTGCTGAATCTCTAAGAAAATTCATCCTCCATGCTCTTGAACCATGATTCAACATTTTCCAATGTTAACCACTTTGTCATTACTCATTACACAGATCATGATATATGTTAAATCCCACTACAACTTTGAAAAGAGGTCCAAGCAATGGAACCAAGATGTAGCCATTTTTACTCGTATCACAAAAGAAAGGAACCCCATGCACGTCAGCCTATCACCCAGCGAAAGATGAGTGCTCACCCAAGGCATGCGTGGGTACCGAGTCTCTTTTTTATGTGATTTTAGTGGGAAACATCATCTATGATAATTGTAAGATATTTTAGGAGGGAATTTAAGACATACAAGAACCATAGGGCTTAGAATGGCCTCTAGATTCTTGCAATCACTTCAGATCGGTTGCTTGAACAAAATATAGAACATGTATTTTAATAGAAAGAAATATACAAGCATTCATACTTAGCATGAAAGGAAAGAGAATTCATAAAAGAGAAATATGCATTAGAACCATTGTTATTCATATATTATAACAAGTAACCTTATTACATCCATTAGAACCATTACAGAGGGTCACAGAGAAGCAGACTGGAGTCATGCATTACACTGGACTTAATGTAACTATGCTTCCCAAAATAAAATTAACAACCCCATAGACCTAATGCATTCTATCCTGAATACAACCATTCACTGACAGAGTCCTTATCCCATTTCTGTAGAGCTCCACTCATGTTGTCTCTCTCTCTCTCTAACCCCGCTATGTCTCAAAACTCTATGTTTTTGTATATGTCTATAGGTGCTCATATTTATAGATTTCCTGTACTACCAACCCATCCTTCCAGTGCCCTCAGATCCGGTGCCAAGTGTCTGAATGTGGTCCTTTATGTGAGCATGCTTCTCTAGGCCTAAGCTTTCCACTTTATCTCATGATGTTCTTCTAGAAGATTCCATCCAAGGCATGCCCCTATCCTGGGCCAACCTGTCACCAAGCTGGCACCTTATCCATTCACAACTGGTCATGATTTTCACATGTTCTTCCCTGGTGCTTCCAAATTGACTAAGTCCCGAACATCCTTTCGTGCGTCGTGTGTGCTATATGCTTCCTTATACACTTCTCTTGCGTGCTTTTTCCTTGTGTTCACATTTCCATAACTAGGACCTTACATGCCTATGCGCCTTCATACTTGGCCAATATTCCAGGGGTCCAACAAATCATCCTACCATTTCTCCTATTCCAACAGCCTTCAAGAAACCATCTTAGTCTACCCCCCGCCTCTTCAAATGACCTATTTTAAGTCAAGATGTTTCTCTAAAATTTTGGGAATGATCTCGTTACACTCAAGAGGTAAAAAATTTTAATATAATTATCCATACCAACCTCAAAATCAGTAGTATCAGGCTAACCATCCTTCTTTTCAAGGGAACAATCAGCCACAAAATCAAGCTACAAATCAAGTTGTGAATTTCATGACTTTGAACTTTCAGAACCCTCTTGTTGCTAGCTCATCTAGAGCCATAGTACTTGTCCAAAATAATCTAGTTCAAGACTACGAATCGTGTTATCCTTGTTCTCAACCCCACAATAAAAAATATTTGTCCTAATGGAGTTCTTAGCTAAGCCCTTATGGTTCAAAGTGTATCTTTCCCTTCAAATCCAACAGAAAATTCATCTACGTGGGAAATAGCAGATCAACCGCAGGCACTTGAAGAAACCACTTTTCTAAATTGGCAAGCAAAATATTTTTTTGGGTTGAATACAGATTCCTCATCAGTGTCAGAAAACACTCATTCTAAAAAGAGAGCAATGGAACCCCAACCTTCCAAATCTGATCAAGCATCCACTTCACATCCTTAGCCATAAGTGGCAATTAATAAAGATGTAGGAAAACAAGTCACCAGAAACACCTACTATCAAAGCTGAAAGGAAAGAATGTTCTTCAGGCATCACGGTACCCAACAAGCACTTTCCAAAATAGGATTCTAATACCCAAAGGAATGTCAGCAAAGTAGGAGCATTTCCCTTTATTATTGTGGAACAAGTGAATAATACCAACCTGAGCATTACTATGTGGGACACACTCTCAATTCCTTCTCAAATAAATTTGTTGCAAGATGATTTGAATAATTTTGGTACAACCGATAGATCATCAGGTTGTGGAACAGCAACTGCTACAAGTGTGTGTCAACCGGAGGGGAAAAACATTCCTAAGGAAAACAAACCACCACCATTCTATATTTCCCTAGTCATTGGTGACTATCTGGTACATAATTGCATGATCGATTCTGGTGTCAATTGTAAGTTCATGCCCAAACAAATTATAGATGTACTAGGCATACAATATGTGCCAGTTGCAAGAGGATTTATTTAGTTGTATGGAACAGCCATTAGAACTGTTAGAGTTATCAAAGGACTTCAACTTACCATCCATGCATCCCCAATTTTTTCGTTCGGCCAAGACATATCAATCTTTGATCTCCCTTCTCTCTTTGGCATCTTCTTATAACGAGATTTCACTAACAAGATGGGTGTTTATCTATCAACCGATTGGTCACATATGATTCTCAGGACTCATACAAAACCAAAGTGACTATAAGGGTAGAACCAATCTACCATAATCATGTATAACCCTACACTGCTAGTTCTATATAATGGGAATTACACCATCGGAGATCCAGAAGAAGAAGATGTTGATCATGAACCGACCACTCTTGTTAAATAATTCCATGATACTGTGTTGGATGAATTAAGTGGAGATCATCAGTATGATCCCTACATTGATGTGTTAGCAGAGGAAGAAGTTGGTTTTCTACCATTGGAGGAGATGGGATTGGGTATATACTGCATTCATGAAGAAGATACAATCATACCACAACTTGTCAAAACACCAAGCAATTCTAAAGAACTTTGGAAATTGTTCTTCGATGGATCAAGAAGTAAGAATGGATTTGGTATTGGTGTTATGTTGATTTCTCCAAAGGGAGATAAGTACTTCTCATCTTTCCAGTTGCACTAACAATGTTGCTAAATATGAGGCCCTTGTGCAAGGAATTCAGCTAGCCCAAAAGAAGGGAATCAAATCCGTGACTATTTTTGGAGACAGTGAGTTAGTTTTTCATCAAGTTATGGCATGCAGTGCATCCAAAAATGATCTCTTAAGATCATACAAGAACCGAATATAGGACTTGATTGAATATTTCGAAGCTTTTTGGATCCATGCAGTTCCTACAAATCAAAACCAAGATAATTATAGGCTTACTACAATTGGCTCGCAATATGACATACCCATTGATATCATGAAAGAAGGGTAGTAATTTGTCAAAATGGTGGTTCAACCTGCAATCCTTGATAATGTGAGTAGCTGGCAAGTGTTCAATAGTGACAAACAAATTTTCATTTTCCTATAAGAAGAGGCACAATTTGCTATGAAAAATCAAGATAAGTTGTAAGAATCATATGGCAATCAAATCAGACAATTGAAAAAGCAACAAGCTACCAAAAGGTTTAGTTACTCTAGAATTCATCTTTAATTCAAATGATCAAGCCAAAAGACAAAGATCTAACATGGTGGTCAAAGAAGATGATTTTGAGGAAGTCGAGGTAGCCAATGAAAAGTTTCTAAATATCAGAAAATTATGCACTTCCGAAGATAAAGAAGCTTTCATCAAACTCTGTCAAGAGTATCATGAAATTTTTGCATGGACCTAGAAATACTTTTGTGTTTTTTATCTATATCTATCACAACATACAATCAAACAAGATCCTAATGCCAAGCCATTCCATTAGAAATAGAGGCTGATTAATCCTAAAATTGAGCCACTAATGAGAAAGGATCTAACCAAAATCATTGAGGCCTGTATAATTTTTTCCATCAAGGATTCCTCTTGGGTAGCCAATCTGGTGCCCATAAGGAAGAAGAACAGAGAGATTCAGTTATGTGTGGACTTCAGGGATTTAGACCAAGCCTTGTTGAAAGAACATTATCCTCTTCCATCAATATAAAATCCTTCAAATGGTGGCAAGAGCTCAAATATTTTCTTTTCTCGATGGATATTCACGTTATAATCAAATTCTGGTCTAAGAATCCTATCAGTTCAAAACAACTTTCATTACCAAGTGGGCATGTATGCTTATAACAAAATGTCATTTGGATTATCCAATGTCGGAGCTACTTTCCAAAGAGCCATGGACATGGCATTTAAGTGACTAATCAATGATATCATCTTGGTTTATCTTGATGATATAACTTTATATTCTAAGCATACAAAAGACCATATCATGCATCTAAGGAAGGTTTTTCAAAGGTGTAGGGAATTTGGGGTTTCACTTGATCCCAAGAAATGTATTTTTCTAGTGCATGAGGAAAATTTATTGTGGCATATTGTTTCAGTGGAAGGAATATCAATCGATCCAGCCAAGATTTGTTCAATTATGTCCTTAGCTCTCCCAAGTCATAATAAGGGTCTCCATATTTTTTTGGGAACCATAAATTTCATGTGGAGATTCATCCCTCAATTCACAGCATTGGCTAAGCCAATTATATCCATGTTGAAGAAAAATATGCCATTCTCTTGGACAAAGGAAGGAAGGGAAATCTTCAAATCTATCAAAACGTCCATTTCTCAAGCTCCCACATTGGTGAACCCCAGGTTTGATAAATATTTTATTCTCTATGCTTTTACAGGTCAAGAGAGCATTTCAGGGATCCTCACCCCCAGCAAAATTATGACCTGATGGAGTAGCCAATTTCTTTCTTTATTCAATCCCTCAAATACTATGATCTCAAATATTCATTTGTTGAAAAACAAGTCTTTGTGTTTATTCAAGCTTTGAAGAAATTCAAGCACATGTTGTCCAACAACAAAATTCATCTGATGGTGTCTCATCTAGGTGTCAAGAAATTCTTGTTGAATAAATAGATGAATGAAAATCATGCTAGAAGGATCACAAAGGTTATGGAGTATGACGTACATATCAAAGCTAACAAACTTTTCAGAGGTAAAGGTTTGTCTCAGTAACTTGTTGCAGACATGAAATCAAAAGGTGATGAGAATGTGACACTCCTAAACACTGATGAAGATGATGATCAGGTTGATTATCCGAAATGAATAATTTCCTTTTCTCAGGAGTATATCCTATGAACATGGATAAAAATCAAAGATGGAGTTTCTTTCTTCAATCTATTCCATATGTTCTGGTAGATAACGTTCTCTTTCGAAAGGATTTATACGGCATTCTCCTTCGGTGTGTGGGACTAGAACAAACAAGTGAGATACTGGAAGAGTTTCATAATGGCCTATCTAGAGGACATTATTCTGCATGAAAAAATGCCACCAAGATCATGTGATCCATTTCTTATTTGCATAATTTGTTTAAAGATGCCCATCTCTAGGTAAGGAATTGTAAGGAATGTGCCCTTTTTACTGACAAGTAGAAGTTGGTAGCTCTCCCACTACATCTAATTCATGTGGATAAACCTTTTGTTCAATAGGGTTTGGATTTCATCTAAATGATTAATCATCTAGCCAGTGACGGACATAAATGGGTCCTTATTACAAAGGACTATTTTACTTGCTAGACAGAGGCAGTAGCATTGAAGGAGAGAAATGAGAATGTAGTTCTTGATTTCTTAGAGGGTATAATGACAAGGTTTGATGTTCCATTTACAATTATTTTAGACAATGTGATGGCTTTTCTTGGTCTGAAGCTAAGTGAATGGGTTGTTAAAAATGGGGTCTACTCAAGACTTCATCCAATTACTATCTGCAAGGAAATGGATTAGGGGAGTCTAGCTACAAAAACCTCACAAGGATTATCAAACGCATAACAGAGACTAATAGGAGGAATTAGCACACATAGCTTTAGACTACTTTAAGGGAAGATCATATCACACCTAAAAGGGCCATCAGAAATTCTCCTTTCATACTCATATATGGAAGAGAAGTAAAATTTCTGATCTCCTTAGAATTACCTTCTTTGGAGTTGGCTCATCAGCTTGATGTTATGGAGAAAAATCCTCTGATAGTCAGGTTTGTTGAAATCATGGAGTTATAAGAAGTACAAAACAAGGCTATGAAGACTTTAGAGCAACATCAAGCTCAAGTTAAGAAATATTTTGACATAAAGCGTCTGATAGAAATTTTCAAGAAGGATATTAAGTTCTCAAATGGGATGAAGATCAAACCAAACTAGGAAAGCACGCCAAGTTTGATGCTCTCTGGAGTGGTCCATACATTATCATGAGTTTCAAAGAGGTGAATTCATTTCATCTATTCAATATAAATGGAGAATAACTACCCATTCATGTGAATGGGATACATCTCAAAGCTTGTTTTTGAGAGGCGTTCTGCCCCCTGTACAGTTTAGTTAGGTGTTTTCCTCCAAGTTCTTATGCACATTGTTGTGTGTTTTTGTTCTTTTTCTTTCATTTTTGTTGTAATTTTTTGTTGTTCTTGCACATTGTATCATCATTGGAGGTGTCAAGGAGAAAAGAGGTTCAAGGTTTCAAATAGAGTTTTAGGTTATCCCTAATTCCTCATATGTTTCATTCAATATTATGTACTACTCTATAGGTGTCAATCATTTATCAGTTTTAGTATATTTCCTACCTATCATTGCTGGAAAATTTGAGATCAAAAATAACAAGTAGACTTTGGGATGTATCATAAAATATCATATCACTTTCTTGATTCCAATATTGACTCCATGCCCAATGGATAACTTAAGGCTACTAGAATCATGTTTAGCAAGCAAGCATCCCAGGTAGGTAACCAAAAATTTTACCCATTTTTTACCTCCTAGGAAAAAATGGATAACGAGGGTTTACATAAAAAAACAGTCAAAGTTGGTGTATAAATTTTTCCATCTTTCTACTATACCTCCATGATGCCTCAGAACTGAGGAAATTCCATAAATTCCATGACTTTAAGAAAGAAGGTTGAAAACATTCAATAATGGTTCATATGAGGGGGCTCGAGGTGAGTGTCGGAGGAATGAAAAACATTTGGAGGGAATCCGTGAGCATCTAAACATTGCACTCAACCGTAAAATGATGTATCTTCAAGATCGAAGAAATAAATCACCCATGAGAGCAATGTGCATGCATTAAAGAAAAAATAGCTCAAATCCCATTCTCCATTCCATTCCATTGCTCAAGATGAATGGGTGTACATATAGTAGTGGGGTGTGTAACTCCCCCAAAAATGTAGCCATCAAGAGGTGGGAGTTACATTCCCAGAATAGCCAGTCAAATGTAACTCCTATGAAGCTTTATGATGTGTGTAAGGCCATAATGTCACCCTAGGACACCTAAGCATGGTGAATCACCTATGTGGAGGAATCCCATGTACTTAAAATATATGCATGGTAAATATCCTACACCAACACCCCCCCCTAAAGCATAGCTTAGGTGGACACATAGATGAAAACAAGGAGAAGTGGGTCCTGAAAACAAGCCTGATGAGGTACCCACATACAAGAAACTCTCAAAAAGTGGAGTGAAAGGAGAAAACCTAGTGGGAAAAACTCCCCCCCAAAATAGAGACAAGTCCACTCTCTAATCTAAGAAATATGCCAAGGATGGGTCTCATCCACAGACGAGCCTATAAAGGTACCCATGTACAAAGAGGCAATCTCTCAAAAAGAAGAAGAAGAGAGAAGAAGAGGGATATGAGAGGAATGTAGAATATTCCATGGATGGATATGAACTCTATATCTCTAGGAAGTCTCCTAGAAGAATTTCAATCATGAGATCCTTTACCTCTAGACTGAAGAAGAGCCACCTGCACCGAATTGTGTTCCTACCTTTAGGAAGGATAGAAATGACATGCTAGAAGTATGCCCACTCCGCAAAGTAAACCGAAGGCAGAAGCACGAAGAACTTTAAGTCTCATCTATAAAAGTGCGACATAGGTCTAGCAAGTGAGTGTGAAGGAACCAAAGGTAATGCCACGAGTGTGGAACTATCATAGTATGAAGGGGTGAACACCTTTAGAAAGGATTTCCAACTGATGTGGAGAAGAAAAAAAACATCCCCCGCATTAGAAAATGGATCCACAAGTAAGGGTGGATCAATGAAGGTCTCCAGAAAAGTGGGAGTAGTAAGAGTCCCAAAAGGGGTACTCCCAATAATAAAGATGATGTACTCCTCTAAAATACCTATAGATAGATGAGGAACATGTAGTACATCACAAGTGTACTCTGTGAAAAAGATGACTAAGGTCAAGAAGATACTCATCCCAATGAGGGGGATCAATAAACAGAAGAGCGATGTCAAATAGGTTTGATTCATCTAATGAAGGTAAAGGACTGAAAGGGGCCTCACACACTGAAGGTGGAAAAGAGGCAGGTGTGATGATTGTATGAGATTGTATAGGAGACTTATCAATATTTCATGAGATGTGGGATGTGTCAACACTCTCTAGAATAGTGAGAGAAGGGTAAGAGTCCTCTATAGTACTCTTGACATCAAAAATGGGTGCACAATCCTCATCATCAAAAGTAGAAGCAAGCAATTATGTGTCATTGGAACTATCATCACACAAAGAAATAGAGGAGAAAATTGAATCAGCAACAATAGCAATGGTGGCAGTATGTGAAGGGTCTCTATAGAGGGACTGAAGAATGCTCCAGACACGGTGGGGTGGATCTGAGTTTACCACGTGAAACCAGAGAGATGGGGAGACATGCATCATAAATTGACCAAAAATATGGTCGCAAGTGTTGAGAAAGACCTCAAGATGATGATGATCATTGGGTGTAGGAACTAGCCCAAGCAAGAAGTGTGAAAGACCCTCATAGGTGAAGTAATGTTCCATAGAAGCACGCCAAACTAAATAGATCCCTTTCCCAAGAAGAAGTAGCGGAGGCTGTAACGTGATCCTATGATGCTCAAGTCTGGAAAGAGAAATCTCCATTATGTGGAATCAAAATTGCAAGGTGCACAAAAATAAGACATCAAACTCGGCCAATAATGCATCTGTGTGTGAAAACCTAAGAGTACTAGTGAACCCCCCCAGAATCTGGAACTTTATAAAGTAGTGTGTTTACAAAACTGAAAATTTCATCACATAATGTGCAAAAAATCATGCAAATTTGACTAAAGAAGCACTCAAAATCAAGCAGCGACTCAAAAGTTATAACAAAAATACAATTCCCGCAACTGATGGAAAATGCCAATGAACTATGCAAACTGATTAAAAAAGTGCCCAAAATGGGTGCAAAGGGTGTTGTGTGGGTACTCGTTGGAAATGGAATAAAATTTTAGATAGGGTTTATTTTTCTTGTGAGGGGGGATTATCCTCTTGCCAAACCCGAACCTCGCCCTCCGTCTTTGACACACGAAAGAAGGATATAATTACAAGAAAATAGAGTCTAAAAATTATTACAATGCCAAGAATGAATTTTTTTATCCTTAAAACATCAAAAACTAGATTGTTTCAACCTCCAAACAATTTTGAAAGGGATTTTCTTGACCGCCAAAAAATGTCTAAAAGGGATAGGCCCATCTGAGGAGTCAAGCCATAGATGCACCGAACTGGAAATGGACTACTGGGGCGAGTTAACAAGCTAACTTGTTGGCA
Source organism: Taxus chinensis (assembly GCA_019776745.2). Lineage (NCBI taxonomy): Eukaryota > Viridiplantae > Streptophyta > Pinopsida > Cupressales > Taxaceae > Taxus > Taxus chinensis. The sequence continues at coordinate 619,043,889 of CM034149.1, read as the reverse complement.
GGTTGGGGTGGCTCGCCAAGTCAATGCACCGAGTTGAGTGTGAAAAAGCAATTTTATGAGTTGGAACACTGAAGAAGTCACTGATTGGGAGATAGAGAGCCCGCGGAGTTAGTTGGCAGTGCTGACACGGTTAGAAGTCAGTGAAATTTGTGTTGGGTGTGACTCAATGAGTCAGTTGGCACTAATGTTGAGTTGGATGGCATAGAGACTACGTAAATTTTGAGAAGACTGGAAACAGCCACATTGGAACTGGTGTACACGAGCCAAATGGGCAGGTGACCGTCAAGGTCATAGAGGTAACAAGAGCATGGTGCCAATGGTGGAATTTTAGAAGCCACAAGCAAATAGAGATCCTGAATAGACAGGAATGGAGATCACCGGTAGCAAGATCATGGATTGAATCCACCACAACACAGATTTTGCAAGGGGCGAAGCCACAAGCCACGGGAGCTCATTGTGAGAGGTTGAATATCATGTAAAACCAAGAAAATGTCAGGAGTGACTAACTAGAAGCCAAGAAACCTATGCAAACCAAACGAGCCTTGACTGGCTATAGGAAATGCAGAGCTGAACCAGCCAAACCATGTACTCAAGGAGTCAACCTTAAAGGAGTTGAATGATCCAAGTTGGATGGATGGAGTGCATGTGGGAACTATGCATGAGTTGGTAAATGCAGTGAATGCAATGACCTAGCAATAAAGTTAAGGCAGTATAGAGGCAATCATGAGCTCAAAAATTGATAGTGCAAATCAACCAAATACCCTTTAAAAAATGTAAGTAGAGCACATGCAAAGGATATCTTTCACAAGAAAATACAAGATGGATACTATTAAGCAACTATTGTGAGCAACACAATTCCAATCCCTTAGCTCTGATACCATGTCAGAGGAATAACAAAGATCTGGAGGGAATCCATGAGCATCAAAATGTTGCACTCAACTATAAAATGATGTAGCTTCAAGATCAAAGAAAGAAATCACCCATGAGAGAAATGTGCATGCATTAAGGGAAAAATGGCTCAAATCCCATACTCCATTGCTAAAGATGAAAGGGTGTACATATTGCAGTGGGGTGTGTAACTCCCCTACAAATCTAGCCATCAAGAGGTGGGAGTTACATTCTCGGAATAGCCAGTTAAATGTAACTCCTATGACACTCTATGATGTGTGTAAGGCCATAATGACACCCTAGGACACCTAAGCATGGTGAATCACCTATGTGGAGGAATCCCATGTACTTAAAATATATGCATGGTAAATATCCTACACCAACAGTGAGCTTACATAATGTATATGAAGAGAGACCTTCAATATAGATTGGTCGAGCTAAATGGATGTAAGCATAATTATGAAAATCATCTCAACGAGCTCATGGAAGCCACAAACAAGCTATTCGGTGTTGACCTCTTCAGTTGTAATGTTGGCATCTATGTGAGGGAGAACTTAGTTTGAAACATAGCTCGGGTAAGTTTAGTGTGGCTGATTCAATAAGTAACTCAATGAGTTGAGCTTAAGGCTACTCAGATGAGCCACAAGGACTGAGTGGTAGTCCTGCAACGAAGAAGGAATAGCTCGAGCTCGCATGAGTTGGCATCTAAGGTGGAAGTGTGTGGATAGGGCTAACTCAACCATGATCATGGTGCTCAGCATAGTTGGATGACTCGAAGTGAATCCACAGGAAGTCGGTTTGTTTGATTGGTAAAAGACTTAACACAGTGAAGGAATACAAACCACTGAGCAAAAATCAGAAGAGCCCGATCAATGTGTAAATGGTTGGGCACCATACAAGCCAAGCTAAACCAACTAGGTGAAGGACATGAGAGCTCATGTTTAGAATTAGGATGAGCTCGAGTTCACATGGAAAGGGAGTTGGGGAACATTGCGGGAGAAATTCAAAATGTGGCCAGGTGGAAATATGAATATGTCGAGCCATTGGGATTTTTGGATCACTGAGCTATGACATGCCCAACATGGGCATAAAATATGTATAAATCCCATGCTAAGGCATGAATAGGGGAATTCAAGGAATCCATTCCTAGGTGGTGATAACACGATGGAAGACCAAGGTGCATTCCCTGGATATGGAGATTCATGCGAGTGTGGTCGACGTGTACTGAGTCCTCCACTAAGATGCCATCCAAGCCAAGTTAAGTGGGAGATTGGTAGAAACCTGGGAACTCTGCATAAGACCCAATCATATAATGAATGTAGGGGACATGATTCCTTGAATATATCTCTGAATACGGTTGGAGTGAGGGACATACCTAATGAATGAGTGTTTTGATGAAAACACATGCATGTAAAAATGTTGCAAGTAATGCATAGAAGAATGTTTTTATGAACCAAGTCAGACAAGGTGAGTGTGCTCAAATAGAGTAAGCTCCTGAAAAAGTTCACAATACAGTTCGGTCACGTGGAGATAGAGTTGGAAGACTCATTTAAAACTCACCGATTCAGGGTGATGGAGCATGGAAAGCATATTGATGCATGTGAGAATAAGCCCAATGTCAGGTGGTCACATTAGAGGTGAATGAGCTCAACAGGTGAGTCGATGCAGAGACGGTCATAGAAGGAGCTTGTGAGGGTGAGGAACTCAGGAAGATAGGTCATGGTCATGGGAAATTTAAATGATTTGATAGCGTGAAGGAATCAAGAACAAGCTTGTGAAAATTGAGTTTATGATAGGGGAACATGACACTTACTATGGCTTGATTGGCAGTGTTGAGTGATCTCGGGATAAAGCTTGTGAACAAGAGAAGAGTCAAGGGATAGTGAGCTCATGAAAAATAATAAATATAAGGTCAGCATTGGGGAAAGACTTGCGAGAAGCTCATAGCTTGGTGGTGGTGATTACACAAGTAAGATCTCAGTGATGAGCTCAGTACAGACCTCAATATAGAATAATCCAGAGCTCAGTCATAGATGGAGGGAGGAAGATAACTCAGAAAAACCATGGTGAGTGACTTGTCGATCAATGCGTGAACATAGATCTTAGATCGATCATGGAGCAAGAGACCAGATCAATGCATGGAAGCTTGGCAGTCATAAAATGCTGAGTAACTCGGCTCAATGCAAGGCGGTGTAGTAGTGGTCAACTCGATGGTGATCATTTTGCGATGGTGTCGATGCTCGGTGACAAGAATGGAACTCGATGCACAAGAAGGGAAGCCAAGATGTTTTGCTATGTGAAAGCCTAACCAAACATGGAAAATATCATTGGTATTGGGGTCCTAACAGGGATATTTGACTGGTTTCATCATGAAAGTAATGAGCTCATGTGAGGAATGTGAATTTCAACTTTAACATCACACTATGTTGGATGAAGCTTATGGAGTGATGGGAGATCATGGAAATCATCCATGGTGATGAGGATTATTAAATCTGCATGAAATTTTTATTTGACACAAGGATAGGGTAATGGTCGATTTTCTTATTCTAAGTAATGCACTCATGAAAATAAATCGGATGACCGAGTCATTTTTTTCCTATTAGCTTTGAAAAAACTCGCCAATCCACTTAAAGGGATCTCAACTCAATGAGTCAAGTCATGGTGAGGGAGTCGATGTGGTGCATAAAAAATGATTTTGGTGAAGGAATTTGAAGCTGAACAAATCAGCTGATGTGAATACAAAGAGCTCATACACTAAGTGGTTTTCCGTAGAGATGTAAGCAGGGTTCACACCAAGTTAAGCTCAAGATGGTAGAATGCAAATAGAGGAGGAGCTCCACATTGGAATAGATGATTCAACGTTCTAGATGAGTTCATGTTTAACTTGATGGGAACCGAGGTAGATGTGGAGAGTGGGTCGTGTGAGTATAACTCATCCAAGTTGATGCACATGGGAAGGAGAGGTCTTCCAAGGACTAGGCAAGTCAGCGGTGATCTCAAGGCATACATGTAAAGGAGATTGGTGATGATGGTGGATTGACTCAACGTTGGGTTTAATATGGAGTTGAGATATCATCAAGGAAAGGAGATCATTCTTAGTAGATGGAACGACATTAAGGAAAGCTCGACACAGAGCTCAACTCTGTGATGAAGTGAACTCGGTAAAGAGCTCATTAAAGAGCTCAATGGCCTCATGGGGAACTCAGCGGTGAGCTCAATGTTGACGCAGATCACACAAAGGATGAAGGGATTCATGTTTGGATCGTGGATAGTAAGCACAATGGCAAGATAAGTGCAAAGCTAGATGAGATCAGGTCTGAGTTGGCTCAGTCGATGAACTCAAAACTCCCAAAAGATAAAGCTCGAGACCAACTCAATGGGTTGGCTTGGTGAGCCAACCACTGAGTTGGGCTATTTTTTCCCTATTTTCATGGCCCCCCCACTTTCTTCAAGTCAAACCGGTCTTCAGGGGGTCACCTTTAATTTATTTAAATTAATATTTTTATTTAAATATTTTATTAATAATATTTATTATTATTATTAAAATATTTTATTTAAAAATTATTTTAATTAATTAAGAGGATTAAGTCAACTGGGCATTAATTACACATGATGGAACCTTCTCAAGTGGTTCAACTAACTTTGTAATAAATGAACCATCATGTACCTTCAATTTAGGAAAGAATTTATTACTTTTCCTCTTCTTTCTCACATAGTTTTTCTATAAATGTAAGTTGGAATCTCATTCCAACAGGTTGGACAAGTTATACTTCTTAGACAAGTGTATAGTTTTTAAGAAACCTCCTTCTTCTGCAAGTTTTTCTTGTATGTTGAGGAAAATTTCAAGCCTCCTTTCAAGATTGTAATGGAAACTATTGCCTCTTCTGAATGTATGATGCATTGTGCATGTTTTTTGAAGTAATAAAAGTTTGTGTTTTGTGACTAATTTTGGTCCTTTCATCCTTATAATTTTTTTTTGTGCCTTTCTTATGCTTGCAAGCACACTTTACTAGTTTAAGTTTCTATTGCAGGTTCTTGAAGTTATGTGCTTATCAAGTGGTGAAGTATTACATGTGGTTGAGTTGTGGTGCTTGTTCACCCTTCTCAAGTTCATACTTCTTCACTAGAAGACTGATATGCCATAATATGATTAATTTTTAACAAATGGAATGCATGCTTCTTAGTCTATAGTCTATCCTTTACCCTCTCTAAGTTACAGTAGGTGAATTTTTCTTGTGGTGCACAACACCTTCTTCAAGTTAACCCTTCCTGAGTCTAGAAATACCCTTTATTTGGTGCAACACCATCCCTAGTATAGTTTCATTTCTTGCAAATACCTTTCCCTAAAACCCATGAAAATGTTAGCATGGGACTAAATAACCATTTTTACACTAGGAGTAGTACAACACTTAGTTTAGGAAGAGGAAGTCAGCCTTCTTCGGGAGGTTCACCTCAAGCCCCAAGTCCCATAGCTTGAGAGGTGATCCCATGTTTCCCAAAAATGCCAAATGTCATGTTCACATTATGTCCATTCAGGGGTGCAGTGATTCAGCAACAACAAATGGGTAGACTTGAGGTGTTTTGGAAAGGTAAAACTTCGAAAAAATTGTCATAGGGGGTACTATTTTCATGCTAAAAAAAAATTTAAATTTTCTTGTTGCACATTTGCATGACAACACTAAAAATGGAGGTGAGTATGTTAGAAATAGGTTTGATGATTTTTATACCTCCAAAGGGATTATGTGCCAGCATACAATTCCTTAAAACCCTTCACAAAATGGAGTTACATAAAGAAATAACCAAACTCTTAAGGAGATGGACACTTGTATGGTTCATTCTAAATCCCTTCCTCTACATTATTGAGCCAAAGCCATGAACTGCACTTGTTACAATCAAAATTACATTTCACACAAGGTAGTAATAGGGATGACCCCCTTTGAGGCATGATATAGACACAAACCTAATGTCGAGCACTTTCACATCTTCAGATCAACTATTATGGCTCAAATTCCCAAAAAGATACGCAAGGCCTTAGAACCACAATCTATACCTTGTGTCCTTGTAGGTTATCTTGGTAGGCATGAAGAGCTATATATTATTGAACCCTACTAGTCATCATATTTATATTGATAGAAGTGTGAGGTTTTATGATTCATCTTATAATTCCACTTCTCCACCCATCGAGGTTCTTTTTCCCCTCTCTTATTTTGATTATAATTCTTCTAATGATGATCTTGTTGAACCTCATCCTTCTGATCATCTTGCTTGTCCCACTCATCCCCACTCCTCATTATTTAGAATATTCTTATTTTAATAGTAGTGATGATGACTATGTCCCCTCTCACTTAAGTAAATAATGCTATAGATTTTGATTCTAACTCTCTTCCTAGTCCTCGTTGGGATAGGAAGACCTTGCAAAAGTTTTGGATAATGGATAGGGGATCCTTCATATGAGAAACAAACTCATTCAAAGTTTGTTGGACCCCCATGTCTTCTTCACCTTTTTTTTCTAACCCTTAGTCTTTCCTAGAGACTTCTAGGATTCCTAAGTGAGATTCTGTCATGGATGAGTAGTATTCCTCACTCATAAAGAATGACACTTAGGATCTAACCCATCGTTTGAAAGGAAGAAAATCAGTTTGTTGTAAGTGGAGTATAATGAAAAAATAATGGTGCCAATAGGAACATTGAAAACTATAAAGTGAGACTTATAGCCTAAGGGTTTCTCCCATGTATTTAGAGTTGAATATTCAAAGACATTTTCTCTCGTTACAAAGATGAATTCCATTCAAATGAAACTCACCATATTTTTTGTGAATAAGATGGGAATTCCATCAAATAGATTTTAAGAGTTCCTTCCTTTTTTGGGAAACTATAGGAAGAAATATATATGGAACAAAATCTAGGTTATGTCCATGATTCCTTCCTCATTTGTAAGTTAAATAAGTCTCTATATGACATTAGACAAGCCCCTCAAGCTTGGTGTGCCAAGATGGAATTTTTTCTTCTTGCATCAGAGTTCACTAGGTGTCACTCTGACCCTAATGTTTACACTCTATGGTAAGATGAGTCCATTCTTATCCTTTTTTTGTATGTAAATGACTTGTTAATTATGAATAGCTCTTCCTCAATCAATTATTTTGTGAGTACTATGTTATCCAACAAGTTCCTCCTTGATTTGCTTGCATTTGCATCACTACTTCCTTTGGATATAGATCACCCAATCTGACTCGGGGAATTATGATTGCTCAACCTAAGTACATCATTGATTTTCTATCCATATTTCACATGAAATATTATAAGCCATCTCCCACTCCCTTCCTTTCTCGAGTTAAATTAGTTATTGATCGCCTCTACTCCCTTATTCGATGGTACACTTTATCATCATTAAAAGGAAAGAAAACCAGATCGTACCAAGCCAATAACATAGATGCTAATCAGACACCATGATCAATAAGATGAAATTAATTCACCAGAATAAATTTACATAAACCTTTGCAAACAAATGAGCAAGAATATCATATATTATTATGGAACTCAATGAAAATACAATGAGAATGGGACTTGCCTATATAGGCAAGGAATAACAATCTAAGAACGCAGTCAAGGTCGTAGATCAAGCCATAAATCATGGAAAGAACTAGTTAAGTCCATAGATTTAGGAGGTAACTAGACATCAAGGATCTATTCAATACCATATATCAAGGAAATAACTAGTCAATACCATAGATCAAGGAAAGAACTATACCTAGCAAATAAATAATATCCCCCTAATATTTAAATAAATAAAAAATAAATATCCACACACATAAGTGGGTGAGGATAAATATAATAAAGGTAAATAAAGTAGCCTAGAGTGAACATGAGATAAGGTAAGTACCTACTCTAACAATAATTTAGTGGGGGATATTTATCTATCTCTCTCACACTCATCTTAATCTTTTTGTATGTTGTTGGAAACATGTCCAAATTTATGCAAGAGCCTCATGATTCGTATTGGAGGGTATAAAATTGGATCCTTTACTATGTTCGGTGCACTCATACTGATGGCATACACTACTTAGGAGGGGTACATAGAATGATCTAGTTGGATTTACAGATTCTAATTGGGTCAGTGATCTTAATCATTGGAAGTCTACCTTAGGCTATAATTTTTCTCCTAGTTCAAATCCTATTAGTTGGTTGAGTAATAATTAGAATGTAATTGTGATGTCTTCTACAAAGGCAGAATACAAGGGATCATTCAATGTTGCCATGGAAGTTGTTTGGTTATAAGGGATTCTGAAAAATTTTGGTATTCACTTTCGGTGACCTACTATCATCTTTTGTGACAATATGAGCACCCTCTTAATTTTCTAAAATCTACTTCAGCATTATGGTATGAAGCGTATTTATATCCACATGCACTTCATATGGGATTTCATCCATGGAGACATCATTGACTTGAAGTATTGTCAAACTTTAGATCAGGTTACAAATATATTTACCAAGGCCTTCACTGAATCCAATTTCCTTTACTTGTGCTCTCTTTTTAGGGTGAGGTAGGTAAAATTTTAATGTCCCTTAACAAAATTCAACTTGATTTTTTTTCTGAATTTGTAAAAATGGATTTCATGTTGATGTCAAATATGAGAAAAATGTATATAATAGTGCACACAAATAATTTATCTGGGAAAATCATATCGAGGATTGTTACATGGGAGCAAGTAGTGACTGTAAAAAGGTACAAATGTGTCAGTTGTAGGGAATCCTAATAAGTAAGCATCTGCAAGTGCATGCAATTCATCTATACAAAATCACTACCGAGTGACTAAATATACTACCAGGTGACTGCATATACTACCGAGTGACTGCATTTACTATCATGAAACTACATATACTACTTGGTGACTGGATATACTCTCATATGGCTACATATACTACTAGGTGACAGTGAACATAAATAAATATGCAATTGAAACTTCCCAAATATAAATGGGGGGGTAACATCTAATCACCATATCAAATGATATAAGACTCCGTAGAGAAAATAAACATGAATCTAAACTATGCTTGACAAATCATGCATTACATTAATTTTAGACTATAATGAAGATAACATAGGTGAGATAAAGTGTTTTCACTGATGAAGAAATAATTCTAACGATTTGCTTCAAACCCTACACTTCTTTTCTCAAATGTGATGCATTGTAATAGAGAATATTCCCTTTCCTTCCCACTTAACAAATGAATTGTAAGTTTCAGTCTTCCATCTCACGCATGGTCAGACATTTTATCACACATGCAGTCATGAATTTTCATGTATGGAAACCTATAAATTAGGTGTTTGTGTATGTAACCACCTAGTTGCATACAGATTTCTTCAACATATTAATTTCAAACTATAATAAAGACAACACAACTGAGATATTATATATATATATATATATATTGGTGAATTTACTTGATGGTTGTTTTGAGGTAGTGGTGATATGCATGCATAAGTATGAAATTTATTTTAAACACTAGGTGAACCAACCGGAAAAAGTAACTTGCTTCCCAAAATTTCCAAGTACAAATTTCAAAAATGTAAATATTCGTGAATTAGAAAATATTTGCCACTAAAATTTACCCTAGGTTACATATTGCTCTGGCATTACATTAATTTCATACTATAATGAAGACAACATAACTGAGATAGTATATATATATTATTTGTATATATTGGTGAATGTACCTAATTGGTGTTTCTATTGGCATAATGTTTCCGTTGATGTAAAAGAGTGATGTTGTAGGAGTTTTCATTGATGTCAAAATGTGTATAGATCGTAGAGGTTACATTTCTTGTTGATAATGCATGGTGTTGTATGGCATTTGGAGCAGTATAGTGACTTGTTGGAGTGTGATGATGGCTTACAAATGTTAGCCATTGTTTCTTAGTGTTGTCATTTATTTCAAAACATTTATGGAAAAGGGTGTTTTTGATTTCATATGAATCCCCATGAGCTATTATCCAAAGGTCAAACATGAAGGTTGATTGGTAGTGTCATGTTTGGTGATGTTCTATCAGGTCGTGGAGCATGGTCTAGTAGGCATAGTCATAATTTGAGCTCTCCTAATCTGGTGGTTAAGTTTATCATGAGGTCAAGTATGGTCCTAGAGGTGTGTTACAGGTGTTAATGAGTTTATAAAAGGTCATCAAGGTCAGTTCATGTGATGTCATAGGTTATAATAGTCATTCTAGGCCTATTTCTAGTCCTAAAACATGCATAATGAGTTGGAGGTATGATATTTTGGAGCTGATCAAGTCAGATTAAATCATGGTAGAAAGGTGATGTGAAAAAATATAGTAGGTGTATGATGATTTTCAGGTCAGTTATCATAGGTTTGGTGGTGTTTCATGATCCTTTGGGAAACAAAAAGGTTAAGACATTCTAGAAAATCACATGTAAGTCCTTGTGGTTGAAGTATTTATGGGAATATTTAAGTATGGTGGTGACTTTTGGAAGTTAGAAGATGTTTTCATGATGCTTCATCAAAATTTTCAAGTCAAATATGAAGAATAATTTTTCAAGATACATCAGTTTTGGTAAAACAAGGTTGAGAAGAGTAGGTAAAACTAACTCAAATTGTGAACTTCTAGATGCTTTTGTGAATTGTGTGCTTTGCATGGGACCCAAAGGTATTTTTGGAGATGATTTTCCATTAATATAATATATTTTTTTTAAAAATAATGAGGTGGTTTTATTCGCAAAATGGTTTATGAAAAAATGTTAAGAAGATAAACAACTTTTTATGAGTTTGAAACCCTAGGTTGAAGAGCGATAAGAGAAATATTTTTGGTATGGGAAAAAATATAATATTCTTGGTATGTGATGATTGGAGGTTGTATAGGACTCCTCCATATTTCTATAAAGTTATGATCAGAGCTTGTGACAATATGTGGGCCCCACTCAAAAAGGCTAGTTTCTAGATATTTTCAGTTTGTGGAAAACTTTTCCATTAAAGGTATTGAATAAATTATCAGTTGTGAAATATTTGGATCAGTTTTAATAGATTTCCATGATATTTTCAGGTCATGGTTGAATTTCTAGAGGGAAAAGTTGCCCTATCTTTGAAGACTAGTTTTTGGTCTTGTAAAGACAGTTTTGAGAAGTTGCAGAGATTGACCTAGTTGAAGTCCTTCCACTTGGATTTGGAAGGTAATGTAAGATTTTTTGGAAATAATATTTATATACCTTTCCAATGATATATGGTTTTTCTCTTTATGAGGTTTTTTGATAAGTGAACCAACTCAGTTTGCGAAGACCTAGTTTGACTGATTCAAGATATGTATTGCTTTAGCTAGAAGATTGTTGTAGTAGGCTCATGTTTTAGATTGTTTGATGATTTATATCCATTGGAGAGTTAATTGGGATGAATTTTTTCATATTGAATGATTTTAGAGGTCTTGAAAAGTGACAGCAAGGGTACAAACCAGTTGAGTTTTCAAAACTATTTTTTAGGCAGTTTATTTTGGTGAAGAGGAAAAGAGTTGTGGTTTGCATTGTTGGATGTTTCACGGGGTCTAGAAAACATGGATGTTTTATAAAATTCATTGGATTTCTAATTGATTTTTTACATGTCATAATTTGATATGTTTTTGTGTGATCTTGAACTTTTTTGGTGAAGACTGGCTTCCTGGAAACAACTGTTTTAAGTAAGAAATGGTCCTACTTGATAGAGCTATGAAGAAAATGATTGGTGTAAGGTAATGTGTGAGAAAGGATGATGTTTTTTATGATCTATTTGACATTTTTGAGGCCTTTAGAGGCTTGAATAATCATTTTTGTGTTTGGAGGTCTTTGATGAGCTAGGTGATGGGGTTTTGAGCTTATTTTGGCTCGTTTGGTTGTCTTGGTACATGGCCAACCTACATGGGTCCATTTTATGAATTTGTATGAGTATAGTGTTATTTATGTAAGTTTTTATTTTTTCTATATATTGGGTGAGGACTTACCTATGTTATTTTTTTGAGTTGAGATGCACATAAAGTGAATGTTTTGGTTCATTTTTGAACTAGTTGAAGTGAGAGGGAAAAAGTGTGACCTAGGTGAAAGAGAGAAAGTGGATTAAGGGCATTAAGATAGAGCTTAGAATGTGTGTGAAAGTCTCTAAAGAATGATGAGGATTTATTTTTCCAAGATTATTGATCTAAATTAGTCCAATGTTTGAGTTTATTTAGAGCCAAGTTAAGAAGAGATGTTTGTTTGTAGAAGGGTTTGAAGTGTGTATGAGTTGAATATTTAAATCACTATCAACTATGTGTGTTGAAAGCATATATTTAGTGGTATTTTGATCAAAATATCTTTGTGATGAGTAATATTCATGCAAGTTTTTTTTGTCAGTATTATCAACAAGGGTTTATGGTTTGGTTCTCCTTGTGCAAGGTTGGTGCGTCACTAAAGAAATCTCTTGTGATGTGTAATATTCACTTGAGTCCTTTATTATGAGTAATATAAATAAAGGTTTCACTCACTGGGTTTTCTTCCCCTTGAGGTTTTCCCACTTACATATTATGTTTATATGTTCTCTCTCATGTTTTATGTTCATGTGAATGTATGGTGCACACCTAATAAGTTATTATTAAATGAATATGTTGAATGATGTTTAATGGATGTTAAAAAATGGTAAATGAAGTAAGAAATTTGTAGGACTGAATTCATCCCCCACTGCTCAGTCCATTTTTGCTTCCAACTATTAGTATCAGAGTCAGGTCCTTGTGAAGAAAGTTTTACAAATTGAAGGAGATACTCTTGAAGCAAAAGCAATGTTTAAATCCCTAGATGTTGAAGCTTCCTTTAAGAAATAAGTATGAAATAGTTGAGTCTCTAATTCATAAATTTTGAGATTATATTATTATCATGGAGAATGAACATATAAAATCCATAAAAATGTTAGAATCTAAATTTGAGAGTGTGTCTAAAGCCCTAAAGGATAAAGAAGATACTTTTTCCAGGTATGAAGAAACGTTGAAATATTTGGGATATGATTTAGAATATGATTCAAAAATGGGTTGAATATGTATGTGGAAGTCTAAAGAAGATTTTTTGAAGCTCTTTATGGAATTTTAGAGTTTCAAAGAGTTGCTAGTGATAAAACTAGTCATAGGATTCAAAGGAGAACATGTGAATAATGATGATAAAGTCGGGTCCAAGCTCTCAAAGAAAACATTAAGGTGACCAATAAGGACTGATTCAAATAAGTCTAACCTTATTTTACAACATCCTAATTCTATGATTTATGGTTATTCTTTCAATGGGTATTGTTATTCTTGCAATGGTTTTAGTCACGGATCTAGGGATTGGAAGAAATAAGTTCTCAAGAATATGAGTCACCTTTGAATGGTTAAATCACCTTTTGAGGGTTAATGTTACTCATGTTGTGAATATGGTCATAGGGTAGCTGATTGTGGTTGGAATCTTAGTGCGTATGATCCTAAAATTTGGAATAGCATTGTGTGTTACAACTGTCACAAACAAGGTCACATTTCAAAATTTTGTTGTCAAGGTAAACTTCCAAGGAATAACAGCAGGTTTCAAGAATTCAAAGAAAAAAATAATAAGGTATTGAGGAGGAAGATATCAATATCAAGAGTGAATCAAATATAGGTATGAAAATCAAAGGATGTTGATAAAACAAATTAAGGTCAAGGAAATTGATTCCAAGTCAAGTAATCAGAGTATGAAATTTGGTGAACCTAAACTTGACAAGAAGATTGAAAATTTTGATGGCTTAAAGGATAAATAATTAGAGATGTTCAAGGGAGAGTTAAGTTCTTTCAAGATTCCAAAGTGCATTATCAAGACCATGAAATATGTAATTAGGCTTGTCAAGTCTAATATTGGTCATAGAGGTTTATAGGATCTAGTTGCAAATGAGGGAAATCATATGTTCTTATCAAATTCCTATTTAGAAAATGAAGATATTGGTGATGATATTATTGTACCTAAAAATGAAAGAACTTCAAAGGGAATGAGAAAGAAGGAAAGTGAGAGGATAGAGTCCTTGGGCTCATTTGATGATGATTTACCATTTTAGTGACCTAGTAAGCTTTGTATGTCTTCTCTAGGATTATATAATACATTCATTAGATGGAGGAAGCATGATTGTGATCCCCCACAAATTTTTTTCAGTCCTATTAAGGTATGTCTTTATCTTATTCATCATAGTCTTGTCCTAAAAAGTACCTAGTCTCATTCAAAAGGTGATTGACATTGTGTTAAGAGTCCTGTCGAGATTCATGTACGTGTGTATGTGTGAGTCATCTTTGAAAATTTTGTGTACTCATCATAAAATGATTCTTTAGAGTTAAGTTAAGGTTTACATTATTCTAGAGAAAATATAGTATGTGTCTCAAACTATGTCAATGTCATCATAAGTTCCATAAGAATGTGATTATTTCTATTCAATAAGAAGTTCAAGAAGAAAATATAATTTTTTTATTGAGACGTCTGTCAAAAATGGTCATGACCATATAAGTTTGTTTCCTTCTTTGTCTAGTTCATTAGTCTATGGTCAAACATCATAAGTTATAAAAGAGATAATTTTGTGTCTTACAATGATATCATTATAAATAAGTTTATAAATTCATCATAGGTGAGTTTTCATAAGTCTTAAGTTTTGTATCAAACATATAAGCCTTAAATTAATGAGAATATGTGTATCAATACTCTAAAAAGAATGATCTGTGTTAGGATCTTTGTCAAATCTATCATCCCTTGGTTATAAGATTCATAGGCTTGCAGAGTGGTTGTTATACTCCATTAAGGTATCAAGTATGTTTCCATTCTAAAAGGTTGTCATTTTCTATAAATACATGATCCAAGGTTCTAGAGTAGTCTTAAGTAGTTTCAAGGTCTGAAGTTAGTATCTCAAATTGAAAGTGTTGAAAAAGTTTGGCAAGATTATTTCACATTTGTAGGATAGTATGAGTATGCTTCATGAAGGTTGTAGACTAACAAGGACAAGAAAAAGGATGCACACTCTCAAGGGGAGTTTCTAAGGAGACGATGAATAAGTATTAAGAAAAGGTTTGTAAGTATGAGGTATGAGTCCTAAAATTCAAATAGTATGCTCCTAGGGAGATTCAAAACCTATAGTGATTAGTTTTTATGAGGTTTCTTAGGGAAGTAATATGTTGAGTTGACCTAGTAATCTAAAGGTGCCAAGATACAGGTATGACAATCATAAAAGAGTTGAAAATATATTTCATTATGCACCACTGGTCTATCTTTGAGGCTAATACTCTGCCATGAATTGTGTGTCAAGAATTAAGGGTTTCATCTGTTGAAAATGATCAAATTGTTCATGTGTCCTAGTAGTCTATATCTTGAAATATGTTGAGAGGTCTATGTTGAGCCCTATTGTGTCTATCATCAAGAAGGAATGGTCTTTAGATGAGCATGATTTGTACTAATGGGAACCAGATATTGTACACAAAAATAATGATATTCAATATTACACTGATGTATCATATTACAACAATGGAGGGCTATTATATAGCCAAGAATGTAGTACAACTTCCTATAAAATAGGAAGTATTAATAATATAAAACAATAACAAACACGTATCGATATATTGTTATACATTTTTTATAACAGTATATCAACTAACTAACTTACTATTACATTAACTAATTACTCATTTACCATGAGTAATTACACAATTACATCACACATATAATTATATTATCATTGAAAGTATAATTGCACACACTATTAATAATGTGTGTAAACAAAAAATCATGCACTTTAGACATTATTTAGTCTTTGTCTCATATTATAATTCATATGGTTTTTTATTAAAGAAATTACTAATTAACCCCCATATTTTTTTCCATTTTACTCTGCTTTCTATTGTCATTGTCAACCTTTAGCACATACTCACTCAATTTTCTTTCATCATTTCCCATCATTTCATCCTTAACTGGGGTGCCCAGGCTAGTATTGGGGCGCTGACAAGTGCCCTAGTCACATTCAAGCGCCCTAATCCTTTTCCTACTTTCTTGCCACTTTTTGGGCACTTTCTAGTTGTTTGAACACTTTATCTTTCTTGTGGTCAGCCTTTTCAGGGTTAATTACGAAATTATAACAAGAGAACCATATAAATATAAAGTTATGTGACCATAATTAGGGACCAAGCACTAAGCACTACTATCATCACCTAACGTTACATCCATTAAAGGATTCATTTGCATCCATATAGATCCATCACAAGGCACAAGGTTGGTTCATCTATATCACACAAGCATAGGAGGGAATTTTATTCTATTCCATCCCCCATTCTATTACATTTTCTACACATAGTTATTGCTCACTACTTTCATAAAGTGTGACTAGAACAATAGTAATCTAGGGCATGATTGCACACACCTATACATAGAACTACATCGGGTCTGAGATGTAGTGTAGCACTCAGTTAGTACGTCCACCATTTTGAAAGTTGAGGAAAGTCTAACCCCTTCATATGCATATTTATTTTTTAGGATTTGATGCTTGTTTTAGGGTTTTTTTAGGTCTCCTCTTCATCATTAGCTACCAGAGACATACACATAAGTATAGATAAGTTAGTGCGATAGACAGTAAAGGCTTCAGATCACGTAGCAACCTTCAGAGGAGGTTTGGTTTTTTGGACATCCTAGGGGCACCCAAACCAGGGTTCCCACAGATGCCCTGATCCTCTCCCAGGTGCCCCAATCCACCCAGATTGCTCAGATTTGCACTTTTTTGGACCTCGGCATAGTTTTTTCCTCCTATTTCTCCAGTCAACTCTATGACACAGTCTAGTAAGTTTGATGAATCAGCTAAGCTCCTTCTAACCCTTCTTTGCATATTAGGGTTTATATTTTCGTTAGTCTAGTTGTTTGGGTCACTTTCTAGATTTATTTATTGTATTTATTTATTGTTATTTATTGTTGTTCCTAGTTAGATTAACTACACATATTTCCACATTTTATTTAATCAATGTGAACACTATTAATTCCTAACATTTACTGCCTTAGTGTGAACATTATTAATTCCCAATATTGGTGCCCCCTTAATGTGAACACGAGGAAGAACCAAATTTCAAAGAAGTTGAACCACCTCCTAAAAGCACCGCTTAGACTAGGTAAAAACTCCATAGATTATCTCTTTACCCTTGTAAAGGCGTAGTGTTGAGATTGATTTATGCATGAATACTCCCTTCCTCTTTGTGTTCTTGTGGGAAAGTACTTTTCCTTTTTCTTTGGGCACCCAAATTCTAAATCTCCAAGTTCCACAGTTTTCTGGCACTAATTGGATAACCATCCCTTGAGTCTACCTATAAATATTCTCCCCAAAAGTGAGTTTTCTAAAAATTTGAATCTTCCCCAAAATTCTGGAAATTGGTTTATTCAGCACACTCCCATACGCTGAAAAAATAAGAACTCTAAAAACAGAAGCATACTGAAACACCACACCTGAAAAAAAAAATGCCACCAAATCATTTGTGCGACCCTGTCATTGGCGACTAATGAGAAGGTTGTTGATTGACCTCCAACCTTTGTTTTCCTAAATGCTCTAGTAGAAAGCTACTAACTCGAGCCAGATTTTATCATGGAACTCAATTTTACATACCTCAATCTAACGTCAGATTCTACCGAAAATATGTCCCTAAGGAAAAAAAATTAAGAGAAAATTTGAACATTTTGAGACTCTAGACAAAACGATTAAAAAAGCTAAAATCACCTATTTGACTTTTAAGATACTTAAATTTGATAATAACAATGACACTTTCATAGAATAACTAGTTGACTATTTGGATTGACAACATAATAACTATATAACTATGACTCTTATATTAAACTTGACAACTAAGAGAAATATAAAAAAAAACTCACTTTTAGAAATTTACAATTGACAATGTAATTGAACGACAATAAGACAATGACAATTATGAAATATATTGGACCTTGGATTTTACATAATTTTACAATGACTTTGAATTATTTACTCACAAATGAAAATGAACTTGTATATTATACAAATCAACTCTAATAATATTGATAATACAAATACAATAACAAGAAGACTATATATCATGCTTAAAAAATCACACACTACAAAAGACTGGCAAATTAATAGAAAAAAAAAAGAAACCAACCTTTATACTCCTAACTGCAATGAAGACACCATGGAACCTTATATTTACGTGCCACTAAGAGACAGAAGGTAGATCTAAAGCAAGAATGAATACCACACATCCACACATAGATAGATCCATGCACAGTGTTTCCAATAATTTCTAGATCTTGTTGGGACTACGAATGTTGCCACAACATACACATAGATTCCTCCAATATTAAATATTAAATTTTTTTGCATCCAAATAAGGGAGAGGAGCCAATAGTGGAGCATGGACCAGTAATGGTGAGGGTATTTGTGAAGTGAGTGACTAGTACATGTACATTTGTCATTCAACATTTGAAAAAAAAGTAGCTAATAAAATGTTTCACATCAAATCACATCTAAAAATCACCCAATCACATGATGCCACATAAGTGAAAAAAAATGCATGGCATAATGCCCTAATAATGGTCCACCTTTTTTTCCTTTGTATGAAAAACTACTTGATTTAAATCCATTTAAAAACCACTTTCCATAAAATAAAAATGTTGAAAAAAATATATTTAGATTAAGAAAAAATAAATCTTTTAAAGGGTTATTTTTTTTTCAAAATTTGATGTAGTTAAATGTGTGTTGTACACCCCTAAAGTTGGGTGCACAAACTAATGGCTCCTCTCCCATAATTAAAGTGGATGTCGAAGCTTTAATTAAATGAAACATGGATCTTGAATGTCACAATTCACAAATACGAATATCTAAAATTTCTCTTGTTTGAAACGCCTTGATTAAATAACACAATTCTATAAGTTATATCACTAATATAGAGTAATGCATTAATGTGTACTAGTGAAGGTTCTGAGAGAAGGAAATTGGTGAGTGTGTATCAATGCAAGGGAATATATATCGACAAAAAATGGTAGGTCCACAGATAACAATAATCACTTAGAAGATTTGATAACCCCTCACATGGCATATTACATTTCAAACACCTTTCAACCTCACTCTAATGGGAACCAAAGATTGTATGCACTTTGAATGATATTCAATATTACACTTTTGTATCATATTACAAAAATGGAGGGCTATTATATAGCCAAGAATGTAGCACAACAACTTCCTATAAAATAGGAAGTATAAATAATATAAAATAATAACAAACTTGTATTGATATATTGTTATACATTTGTTATAACAATATATCAACTAACTTACTAATTTACTATTATATTAACTAATTACTTATTTATTGTGAGTAATTACACAATTACATCACACATATAATTATATTATCATTGATAATATAATTACACTCACTATTAATAATGTGAAAATTATTAATTCCTAACATGTACTCCATCTTGTATAATAGAGGTAAGCACCATATCCAAGATTTTTAATTTGAAGAAGTTGATTTGGAAGATTGAAAAGGCAAGAAGAAGATAGTGTTAAGTGTTCTCAGGATTTGAATGTTTGGATAGTATTGTTTGCATCAAAACAAAGCATGAAATGTCATCAAATGTATGAGTTATATCATGTTAGTGCCTCAATAGTCAAATTTGGGTCTGGTTTCAACTGAAGGTTGTTTCATTTGAATTGATATCATTCAAATTCAAATACCATGATCTATCATAAAGAAAGATGTTTTTAGGTCACTTGAGTGATGTTGATGACATAATAATATATAACAGAGATTTCAAGTTATGTATGCACATAGATGATACTTGGAGAGATAACTAAGTAGAGAATTCGGTTGAAGTTTGAAGTTGATGGAACAATATAAGGGTTAAAATTAGGCTTTTTGAAACTGTGTAAGTCCTAAAATGATCCTAGTTGGTATATAAAAGGTTTTATCTAATGCAAAAATGTATGGAAGGAATCTACAAGTGTTGAATTGGTTTGTAACAGTGAATCTTCAATAAAAAATGCAAGGTAAAACTTTTTTTTTTTACTGTTCTGCCAAGAAGTATTATCCAAAAGTTAATATGAGTTATGGAGGATCTATATGAAGGTATCGTAGAAATGTTTTAAGGATTTTTCTTGCAAGATGGTTCCAAGTATTATAATTGTGGTTGAGTCAAGATAGAAGAAGTTTGTGTTCTGAGATGCTTCATCCAATATCAAGCTATCAATGGTCTTGTAAGTTGGTGTTTAGAATGAAAAGACTAATTTTTGTCAATATTAGGGTCCCTTGATGGTTTTATCTTGTTAAAATTGATAAAAAGGTCTAGTTACTATCCCAAAGACAAGAGTCAGGTTTGTTGAAAGAGAGCAAGTCTTGATAGATCTTTGAAGATCAAAATAGTTTCATCTAGGTTGTAAGAGTTCTCTAATTATGTATTTTCAACGTACGTTTTGGAGTCCAATCCAAGAAGATAAAAGAAGCATATTATTATGGGGATATTTAGTAAGTTTGAGTTTGGTTAACATGCAAGAGATGAAATGGTAAAGGTCTGATTTTTTACATTTTTGAGTTTGATGTTGTTGAGCATAAGTTTAAGGTCCTGATAAGATCTTGAAGGCATATTTATTATGCTTAGAGACCAGATAACAAATGTACAAGAGATCCAATAAGTGATAACAGTGAATGTTTTGTTGAAGCTAAGGACTATATTGATCATAAATATATTAAAGGACTATGAATCAGGTTATTAATAATGTCTCAGGAGAGATGACCTCAGCAAGTTGGGCCTAGTGTATCAATTATCCACTCAAGGGGAGTATGTCACATGCTTCAATGGATGTAATAGAGGTAGAATATAATGATTTTGCAAAGAAATACTGATTCAGAGACTATGAAGACAAGAAATAGCTATCTACATGTTTGAGAATAACAATTAAGGTAGGGGGATCTTTCTTCTAACCTTG
Organism: Taxus chinensis; assembly: GCA_019776745.2. Lineage (NCBI taxonomy): Eukaryota > Viridiplantae > Streptophyta > Pinopsida > Cupressales > Taxaceae > Taxus > Taxus chinensis. The sequence goes on along the minus strand of CM034149.1, from coordinate 619,023,030 downwards.
AGTCTTGTAAATAGGTGTCTAGGAGTGATAGAATGGAATTATTGGTCATGTTAGCATGTATAATGACAAAGAAAGTGAATTTTATGGTCAAGGAGGTTGCAACAGTATGAGAAATAGGTAGAGATCATTGAAAAGTGACTTCGGGACAAAGGCATTATAATTTATTATTTTTCATGACATGTGTTTAAGGTATGGACTTCTATTTATGCATTAGAGAAAGATGATATGTTGTTAGGGGGAGTGATGAGAAAGAGCATCATGTGATGCGATTGATCTTATTTCATGAATAATTTGGTCATTTTTTAACTAAAAATGTTGTTTAGGGACAATGGTCTTAAAGATGGTCATGTTAAATTTGGTTGGAAAACTAGTGTTTCCTTACATTGTTTAGACCTAGATGGATTTGTTTAGCATAATAAAGGCCGAATATCAGTGTAGGGGGGAGTTGTGTGGAAGCTCATTACATGTCTATGGATTATCATATGTTACAAAAGAAGGAAATAAAGATAAAGTACATTCTGAGGGGGAGTCATGCAAGCAAGTTTGATTTTGTGCATAGATTTCATTGTGTCTTGTCTTGTCATTTTCCATGTCTAGTTATCATTGTATCATTTTTCATAGAATTAAAAAGGGGATAGAAGCATCCAAAACATGGAAATGAGGTCATGTAGGAGTTTTTTGTCTTATGTTTTCCATCAATGTTTCTGGAGGTGATTTCCATCAATGACAAAGGGGGAGATTGTTTGCCATTATGTCTTACTGTTATCATTGATGTTAAAGCAATTAATGGAAAAGGGTGTGTGGATGGCATATGATTCCCCATGAGGTATTAGTCAAAGGTAAAACATGAAGCTTTATTGTTAGTGTCATGTTTGGTGATGTTCTATGAGGTCCTGGAGTATGGTCTAGTAGGTAAGGTCATTAAGTGATTTCTCTGAAGGTAGTTTAAGGTTATTATGAGGTTAAACATGGTCCAAGAGTTGTGTCAAAGGTTTTCATGTGTCTGTAGGAAGTCAAATTGGTCATTTCATGGTTTTTCATGGTGTGAAGCAATCATTTTAGGCCTATTCCTAGTCCTAGAGCACATGGTATGACATGGAGGTATGAGAAATGGAGAAAGGAAGCCATGGTCAAGCATGGTAGTAGTATGGTGATAGTTTACATGAAATGTATGATGATTTTTAGGTCAATTCTCAATGGTTAGATGATGTTTCATGGTCCTTGGGAAGAAAAAAGGTTAAGATAGGCTAGGAAAACACAAGTTACTCACTATGGTTGGATAGTTCCAAAAATATTTGATCTATATGGATAGTTTGAGAAGTTAAAGTATGTTTTCATGATGCTTTATGACAATTTTTTGGTCAAATTGAAGAATATTTTGCAAGATACATCATTTTTGGTAAAACCGGGTTTTCAAGAGTATGTTTTTCCTAAAAGTGGACATTTTGATGCTCATTGTGAATTTTGTACTTTTCATGGGACCCATATGTTTTGGGGGATGTTTTTAGATTGAGATAATAGTGTTTTTAAAAATAATGATTTCATTTTATAGTCATGTTTTTATGAACAATCGTTAAAAAGATAAGTTGTTTTAAAACCCTAGCTCTAAAGATACTTGGAGGAAATTGATTGTACCAATCCATAATTGAAAAAAATTATGATTAGAGGTTGTGTATAACTCCTCCATATTTCTAAAAATGTATTGTAGAACTCGTGACAGTATGTGGACCCCACTCAAACAAGTAAGTTTCTGAATATAATCAATTTGTAACAAATTTGTTCACTAAAGGTATTAACTAAATCACCATTTGTGAAATATTTGGATTTTTATTAGATTTCCATGATATTTTTAGGTCATGGTTGAGTTCCTAGAGGAAAAAAAATTTCCTATCTTTGAAGACTAGTCTTTGGTGTTAAAAAGTCATTTTTGAGAAGTTTTAGAGATTAACTTGGTTAAAGACCTTCCACTTAAAGTTGGAAGAAAATGTAAGATTTTTTGGAAATTATATTCATGTGCCTTTCCAATAATATATTTTTTGTCTCTTGATGAGGTGTTTTGATAGGTTAACCAAATCATTTTGTGAATACCTAGTTTGATTGATTCATAATAGGACTACTTTGGATAAGAAGATGGATTTAGAAGACTCATTTTTTGGATTATTTTATGCTTTATACCATTATAATGTGAAGAGGTTGTTTCACCTTTTTCTTGGATTGTTCCTTTGAATGGTTGATGAAATAGATAGGGTAACAGGTGTAGGAACAATACCTGTTCAAATGTTAGTTGATGGGTTGTTGTGCGTGTATGACTTATGAATCCACAACTGACCGTGAGAACTTCCTTTTGGCTAGGAGGAACTACCTATAATGAAAGCAAGACCACTAGAAAGCATTAAACAATATGGACAGTGAACTACCTAGCGTGAGCTAGATCTGGGAAGTATGGTACTTTCTAGAAGGATGTCAGTCCACTGTTTTAAACAAATTAATGCTGAAAACAAAGTAAAATCCTATTGTTATTTTAAAATGCTTTAGGTATCTCGCTTAAAACACAATAAGAAATAGATCTAATCTAACAGGCTAGGCTAGCATAGAATCCATAGGTCGAAGGGTTGGTTATGAGTTCTGCAGGTCTGATGAAGGTGTTGGGTAGGTATCAGGTGAGTGAGGGTAAGGTACAATGGAGTGGATAGGTTTCTGCTTAAGGCTATGTGGGCAAGCACAAAAACTGGCGTCGGTCCGGGGTGATCGACCGCGGTTAGGTATAACCGGCACCTGTTACTGTGAGATCTGGGAATGTCACAGAACGGGGTTTTTGGTCCCCTTTGTGGTTGCACAAAGGATTTAGTTGGTTGGGAGGAGGTATTAGGAGACAAGGGTAGGTTTTTATGAGTTTTTGATGGTTCTATGGAGGTACAACACATTGGAGATGGTCACTAAGGAGCAAGATGGGCAACATGTGGTAAAATAATGATGAAATGAATTAACTAGGGAAGTGTGATATTATACTTACTTCGATGTCGTTTCTAGAAGTCTATGTGTGAAGGATGGAGGTGATGATGATGAATTTGGGAGGTTGTAAGTGATCACCAATTGGAGAAAAGCTTCTGCATACACACTTCTCTTTTACTTGGGTAGATCCCAATGTGGCTAGGATGGTTGTGCAGGAGAAGATGTTCAATCCCCTTCTTTGGATGTGAGTTCTTGCTGGAATATGGGTCTCTAAAGATGCGCTATCTTTTTGAGATCCCACTCTTTCTCGTCAACTTTCTTGCTCCCAATGTTTTCCAACCTCTTCCTTCCAAGTCCCCACCTTGAGAAATAAGGTTGTTTTGGGATAAAAGGGGTAACCGACGGCGGTCAGAGTTAACTGGCGACAGTTAGGGGAAACCGACATTGGTCAAGGTGGGATTTCCTCAGTTTACCAAACTTAGGGAGATCCCCCTGATTTTCTTGGATCTCATGTCATAATCCCATGGATTAGACTGGGAGCTTCTGTGAGCATGTGGGAATGTGGTTAGAGGGAGTGTAGGCATTGATTTTTAGGGTTTGGGTAAGTCTTAGTTGGTTATGGTAGCTTGCTAAGAATAAGTCTTAATGTGAGTCAGCTTGATGAGGTGTCTAAGTGAACTATATGTGTAGATATTATTTAAATAAGATATTTAAATAATAAATATAGTGAGGGTAAAGCATTAATTTAATTAAACTAATTAAATTAATACTAGTGTGGTGAAGGGGGCCATGGCTAGGTGAAAGTGATGAAGGGTACTTATTGGTCGAGGTATGGAGAGGGAGTGTGACCTAATTTTAGTGTCTACAGAGGGATGAATTTTATTCCTATTTATGGTATTTATACATCTTTAAAGTGAAATCAAGGGTGAAAACCAGTTGAGTTTCCAAAATTGTTTTATGTGCAGTTCATTTTGTTGAAGAGGAAAAGAGGTGTGGTTTTTTTGTTGGATTTTTCATGAGGTATAGCAAGTATGGATGTGTTCTATAGGTTACTATATTTATAATTAGTGGTTACATGGCATATTTTATGTGTTATTGGGTCGTCTTGAGCTCCATAGGTAAAGAGTGGTTTTTGGCAATAGTTGTTTTGAGTAGGAAATGGTCCTACTTGATAGAGTTATGAAGAAAATGATTAGTGTAAGGTAATGTGAGAGCATGGATGATGGTGTTATTATTTATTTTACATGTGTGAGGAATTTGGAGGCTTGACTAATCATGGTGATGTTTTTGAGGCCTTTGATGAGCCATGTGATAGGGTTTTGAGCCTTTTTTGGCATGTTTAGTTTTCTTGGTGCATGGCTGACCTACATGGGTCCATTTTAATAATTTATTTGAGTGTGGAGTTATTTTTTATGTTTTATTGGTTAATATCTTTGGTTTATACTAACCTATGTTATGTTTGAGTTGATAAGCATATAAAGTAGAGGTTTTGGTTCATTTTTGAACTAGTGAAGTGAGAGGGAAAAGTATTACCCATATAGGAGTGAAGGAGATTGTTAAGAGGTTTAGAAAAGATATGAGAATAAATATGAAGACTTGAATAATTTTGAGGATAATTCATACAAGGAAAATTGATACAATAATCCCATGAAGAAGAATAATAGAGTGAGTTGAAAGGGAGAGAAGTTGAAGAGGGTTTTATGTGTGTGTGAGATGAAATTGGATCACAATCAGTTGTGGGATCAACATATTTTCAGTGGTCATCCTTCTATAAAATATCTTATGATGAATCATATTCATAGGATTCATTTTTTCATTCATATCAACAATATTTTAGGGGTTGGTGCTCCTTGTGGGGTTGGTGCCTCCCTAAAGAAATCTCTTGTGATGTGTAGTATTAACTTAAGTCCTTTGTTGTGAGTAATATAAGTAGAGGTTTTTGGTGGGTTTTCATCCCTTTAATGTTTTTGCACTTACATATTGCATCTATGTGTTCTCTCTCTTGGTTTATGTTCTTTTGAATGTATGGTGCACACCTAATAATCTCTTATTTAATGTGTATGATTAAATGGATGTTTAATGGATGTTAAAACAATGGTAAATGAAGTAAGAAATTTGTAGGATTGATTTACCCCCCCTCTTAGTCCATTTTTATTCCAACATAAAATTCATGGACGATGTTTCTTAGGTATCATACACTGTTGAGAAGGTCCTAGTATGTTTTCAAGGTTGCCCAAGGTGTGCTAAGATCAAATTTGGTGAAACAATCATGTTTCAGGTGTTTGTTCTAGAGGACTAGTGAGTAGTATGAGGCATGGGATGATGAAGTGAAGCTTGCTATAGCTATTCAAGCATGGATATAGTATGAGAAGCGTGAGGATTTGTCGACACTTAAATTTTCCTCCCTAATTTTGATTTCATTAATGTATGTATTAGGAATAGGATGTTGTTAAGTGTAATTAGTAGTAGCGTCTAATAGAAGATAATGGCGCCGTCAGTACGGTGCCGCCAATAATGTAGAGTACGGTAACAATCAAAGTACAATAGGAATGTTGTAAAAATTAAATATTTGTCGTAAGTGGTCCGGTAATGTTAAAATGTCAAAGTTGGGGGTAAATAGAGAAGTAGGGTCTACATGATTAGGAATTAGAAATAGTATATTGGTAATAAGGACAAGGAGTGAGGTCATAAATATTTTATGTATTTTATTTGTAAAAATTCTAAAAATGTGGAAACCCATGTGAAATGATAAGGTTTATCTTATCTTACAAGATAAGCTTACATGTACAGATAAGAGTTAAGGTATGGAATATGATTCGTCGGAGTGGATATCTAATCCTATCTTAGAGATAAGATGGATAAGCCTGGAAGTTCTATAAATAAAGAGGCCACCCCCCTCATTTAGCATAGAAGGAAGTAGTGAGAAATATTGTATAAAGTGTGTAAAGGAAGCCATCAATTTAAAGGCGTGTTGAAGAAGCCATTAAGAGGTGTAATTGTAAAGTTTCTCCCATAGTATTGGTGGAAGGCAAGTGAAGTCAATAACACTTGAAGTACCTCATGGGTGAGATTGTCACAATTTCATGTTAATATTATAATTTATTTTGATATTTCAAATTTTTCATCATTCCGTCTTATCATAGTCGATGGTATTCTTGTGTTATGTTTGTTGTTTTGTTTCCAGATTACATCCACCAAACTAAAAGCTGTAAATTAGTAAATAATCATAGCACGAGGAGTTCCCGGTGAATAATTATCATAGTGCCAGATTGGTGATGACATTTTGGTTCTGTTGCCGGGACCATTCCTCGTTGGTGGATTTTCTGGAGAGATATTCCCACTTAGTCAAAAATCAATTGGAGGGTAACCTTATTTTTACTGTGCATAGTAGTTACCATGGTAAATTCATTTTTACCATGAATAGTAGTTACCATGGTAAAGTCATTTTTGCTATGAATAGTATTTATCATAGTAAAGTCACTTTTTACCGTGAATAGTATTTACCGCAGTAACTTCACTTTTTACTGTGAATAGTGTTTACCACAGTAAAGTCAGTTTTTACCACAGTAATTCAAGTTTTACCATAGTTACCGTGGTCATTTCTATTTTACTGTAGAAAGGTGTAAAGTCACTTTCTATTATAGTGATTCCAATTATTTGTGCACATAATTCTTGTTGATTGTACTTGTGGGTTGGTATTTTATGGTGGTTACTTTTGAAAATGGGGAAGATTCCTATTTTTTCAGCCCAATCTAATGAAGATGCTTCCTCTTTCATTCAAGAGTTTAAACGATCTTGTATTTGTAATGGCCTTATAAGAAGGGAACAATGGACTAAATTTTTTCCTACCTTTTTGGATGGTTCAGCACTTAGGTGGTTTGAAACACTAGGTGAAAATGTGAAAAATTCATGGGATTTATTAACTGAAAGTTTTCTTGAAGAATTTGGTGAAAAACAGAAATATGCAGATCTCATGATCGAGATCACAAAGCTATCCCAAGGAGAGAAGGATAAGATAAGGGATTATCATGCTTGTGTTCTAGAGCTAAGGAGGAAGCTCGATGCCCAGATCCGGAAGGAAGGATTAGCGGATGGGTTGATAAATGGCGTGGATAATCTCCTACGTAAGCACTTCATTCTTGGGATGAAGCCAGAGATCAAACAACGAGTGAAGTATGACCACCCAACTACCATTGAACAAGAAAAGGAGATTGTAAGAAGGCAAGAAGAAAGCATGGAAGAGGAGCCCAAAGAAATTGTTGCTAAAGTAGAGCCTACATCAGCACCTTTGGTCCAGAATCCACAACCACTCCCAGTGAGCACAAATATTTCTCCTAGTACATCTACTGAGTATGAAGATCTGCTCAAAAATATGGGTCAGTTAACTATTAATCTTCTTCAAGGAAAATAATTTAGTTCTCAGGGAGGAGATAGAGGTCCAAAAAGAAATATTTCTGAAGTTGTATGTTATGGTTGTTATAAAAAGGGTCATTATAAGTATAATTGTCTAGATAGAGCTTCTACATCTGGTAAAGGAGATAATGATAAAGGAAAAGCACCTGTGAATTCTTTTGATGTAGTAGATAAGAGCAGAAATAATGAAGTAGATGTGTTTGTAACAAAAAGAAAGAAAAAAAAAGATAATCAAGATGGAATTGATCCTAAGAATATGAAAGGAGAAACTAGTAAGAAACATAGGAGAAGAAAGTTGGGTGTGTAGGATTTTTTGATTTCACAGGGGCAAGGACCATACTCCATCTTGGAAGATCTGTCCAAAAGGCCTGCAAATATTACATATGGTCAACTCTTGGCTATGTCTTCTGAGAAGAGGCGGGAGTTGCGAAGTGGACTCAATGCTCGACGAAGGAAGGAGGTTGAGGTCCCTATTTTGGAGGTAGAGATGGATCCCTATGCTCCACAAGCTGAGGTATTATGTAATGGTATTTCAATTCATGATGTCTTAGTTGATGGAGGTGTTGCAGTTAATGTAATGACCGAGTCTGTAATGAATATGTTGGGTTTAAAAATTGATCGCCCTTCAACACTTATGTTAAGGTCATTAAATAAAGGAAAAACTAAACCAGAAGGTGTAGTTTCAAATGTGGCAATATTTTTTATGGGTGTTGTATGTGTGGTAGACTTTCAGGTGATGAAAAATGGTACTGTTGCGTACCCAATGCTGCTGGGAAGACCATGGCTAAGGAGAGTTCATGCAAGAAACTACTAGAATGAAGGTTTCATGACACTTGGACGTGGTAGAGAGAGGGTGAAGATAAACGTGATCCCTCGACATCATAAGGTAGAACCTGTGGATTCAAGTGATGAAACTGATGATTGGACATCCTCTAATTACTCTAGTACCAGTGAAGTGGACACTGAAGATGAAGAAAGTGAGGTTGATGTTTCAGTCATGGATATCCTTCAAGTGACACCAACTCATGACCCCATAAAATTATCTGAAGAAGAAGTTGATGATCGTCTCCAACAAATAAAGATCGGTGATGTTGTGATGGTGAGTGAGAAGGAATCCTACCTCTAGCTCTTTCGAAGGTACATACACATATTCACTTTTGATTATAAGGAACTCCGTCAAGTAAGTTGGGTAGAACATTCTATTGAGTTGGTAGATGGTGCTAAGCCCATAAAGCAAATGCCATATAGAATGAATCCTAATTTTTCCAAGACTGTAAAAGAAGAAATAGATAAGTTACTTGATGCAGGATTCATATTTGCTGTGGAGAATTTAGAATAGGTTTCTCCCATTGTGATTTCAATAAAAAATAATGGGAAGCTACGCATTTGTGTTGATTACAGGAAGCTCAATAAGGTAACAAAGAAGGATCATTACCCTCTTCCATTTTCAGATCAGATCTTGGACAAAGTAGCTGGCCATGAGTGCTATAGTTTTGTTGATGGATATAGCGGCTACAACCAAGTTCGTCTAGCAGAGAAAGATCAGCTGAAGACCACGTTCACCACTCCTTGGGGAACGTTTGCTTATAGAGTTATGCCTTTTGGGTTGTGTAATGCTCCGGCAACATTCCAGCGTTTGATGAATAGGGTGTTCGAACCCTACATTGGGACCTTCATAAGAGTATTTCTGGATGATTTTTGCATCTATGGGAGCAAGTTAGACCACCTGCACTAGATGGAGACAGCATTTCAAAGGTTAGATGAAGCACAAGCCTCACTAAACCCTACCAAGTGTGTCTTTGGATGTTCTAAAGGTGTTTTGTTAGGGCATGTTGTATCCAGAGATGGTATTGGTACTGATCCTGATAAAGTTTCAAAAATCAAAGATTTACCATTTCCTATGAATAGAAGTAAGTTGAGATCATTTTTAGGCCATGTGGATTACTATAGAAGGTTCATCAAGAATTTCTCAAAGATTACACAGCCACTAACCCAGTTCTTGAAGAAGGATGTTACTTATGAACCAGGAAATAAGGCACATGAAGCATTTGGACAACTAAAGGAAGCCCTGATGTCTTCAACTATTTTAAAGAATCCAGATTAGAGCACACCATTCATTGTGTACACTGATGCCTCAGATGCAGCACTAGGAAGTACTTTGAGCCAAAAGGATGAAAATGGGAATGAACATCCAATTTACTTTGGGAGTAGACAAATGAGCAGTGCTTAGGTAAATTATACTGTAACTGAAAAAGAGGCTCTAGCTATCATTTTTGTTGTAAAGAAGTTTAGAAATTACTTGCTAGGGCAGAAATTTATAGTTGTAACAGATCATCAGGCTCTAAAATATATTTTTAATAAGCCTAACCCATCAGGGAGGATAGCAAGATGGATAATTTTGCTACAAGAATTTGAATTTGATATTATAGATAGGCCAGGAAAGAAGCATGTCAATGCAGATGCACTCTCTCGAGCCTATGATGGTTTAGGATCATCTTGTGATGATGATGATTTCCCCGATGCAGCATTGTTATCCCTTGACACAATCCCTAGTGAATACATAGATATTTAGAATTATCTGAATGAATTCAAGTTTCCTGATGGTGCCAATGCAAAGACTAAGAGAAAGATTACTCAAGTCAGCCATCCATATTCTATTCTGCATGGAGTATTATTTCAAATAGGACCTGATGGACAGTACAAGAGGGCAGTTGGACGTGATCAAGGGAAGGAACTGCTAGAAGAATTCCACAATGGTACATGTGGAGGGAACTTCTCTGGACAACTTACAGCAAGAAGGATCTTGGATGCAGGTTATCACTGGCCCACTCTTTTTAAAGATTGTTATAATTATCGTAAGACATATGATATTTATCAAACACATGGTAACCGTAAGAATTCATCAGCTCCATTATGTCCTATTCTTCCACTTGGTCCCTTTGAAAAGTGGGGAATAGACATTGTAGGTCCACTTCCAACTACCTCACGCCAAAATAAGTATATTGTAGTTGCCACAGATTATTTAACCAAGTGGGTTGAAGCTAGGCCATTGAAAACAGCTTCCATGGATGAAGTGGCAAGGTTCATATATGAACGCATTGTCACCAGATTTGGTTGTCCATTAGAAATTTTAACAGATCAAGGAAGCCACTTCATTAATGAGGTGGTAGAAGCCCTAGTCAATAAGTTTTCTATTAAGCACAGGAAGGCAACAACATACAAGCCAAGCACAGATGGATAGGTGGAACGAACAAATTTTGTGTTGTGTCAAATTCTAGCAAAAGATGCAGCCTTGCAGGTACATAAATGGGATAAAAGGATTCATGTAGCATTGTGGGCATATAGGGCAGCATCAAAGTCAGCAACAGGATACTCCCCATTTCAGTTGGCTTATGGCATTGATCCAATTCTTCCTATTGAGTTTGATATTCCCACGGTCAGAGTAATGGAAAATGAAAGAATGGATGAAAGTGATTCAGTAAAAGAAAGGTTGGTACATCTTCATTTGCTGGGCGAAATGAGGGAAATAGCTAAGGATACAAGCTATAAGAAGAAAATGAAGCAGAAGGAATACTTTGATCAAAAGATTCAGTGGTCTCCATTTCATGTGAATGACTTGGTTCTAGTATATGATTCCAGATACAAAAAAAGAAGACAAAGAAAATTTCTTCCAAAATGGATGGGGCCCTACAAAATAGCAGTTGTGCATGAAAATGGTACATACCAACTGGAGGAATTGGATGGCACTCCCATTACGAAATGGGTCAACCACGAAAAGTTAAAGATTTTCCAAGCACTATAATAGTCTACTCCGAGGACGGAGCAGAAGCTAGGAAGGGGGAAGATGTCGACACTAAAAATTTTCTCCGTAATTTCTATTTCATTAATGTATGTATTAGGAATAGGATGTTGTTAAGTGTAATTAGTAGTAGTGTCTAATAGAAGATAACGGTGTCGTCAGTACAGTGCCGCCAATAATGTAGAGTACGGTAACAGTCAAAGTACAATAGGAATGTTGTAAAAATTAAATATTTGTCGTAAGTGGTCCGGTAATGTTAAAATGTCAAAGTTGGGGTAAGTAGAGAAGTAGGGTCTACATGATTAGGAATTAGAAATATTATATTGGTAATAAGGACAAGGAGTGAGGTCATAAATATTTTGTGTATTTTATTTGTAAAAAGTCTAAAAATGTGGAACCCATGTGAAATGATAAGGTTTATCTTATCTTACAAGATAAGCTTACATGTACAGATAAGAGTTAAGGTATGGAATATGATTCGTCAGAGTAGATTTCTTATCCTATCTTAGAGATAAGATGGATAAGCCTGGAAGTTCTATAAATAAAGAGGCCACCCCCCTCATTTAGCATAGAAGGAAGTATTGAGAAATATTGTATGAAGTGTGTAAAGGAAGCCATCATTTTAAAGGTGTGTTGAAGAAGCATTAAGAGGTGTAATTGTAAAGTTTCTCCCATAGTATTGGTGGAAGGCAAGTGAAGTCAATAACACTTGAAGTACCTCATGGGTGAGATTGTAACAATTTCATGTTAATATTATAATTTATTTTGATATTTCAGATTTGTCATCATTCTGTCTTATCATAGTCCACGGTATTCTTGTGTTATGTTTGTTGTTTTGTTTCCAGATTACATCCACCAAACTAAAGGCTGTGCATTAGTAAATAATCATAGCACGAGGAGTTCCCGGTGAATAATTATCATAGTGCCGGATTGGTGATGATAGATTATTTTTTGGGACACTCAGAAGTGTCATATTATGTAGGTCTAGGTGTTAGACTTGTTTTTAGGCCTGTTTCTAGACCTAATCCTTAAGAAAGTATGCCCATGTGAGATGAGTTGATAATTTGCAAAGATATTTGAGAAAATATGAGAATTGAAGATTTTTTTCAAGTTTATATTATTTTTTAGTCCAAATTTCAGGACCAAATGATGAATATTTTTTAAGATATTGACAAAAAGTAGGTTTCGTGAGTTGATTTTTAAAGCTAAATTTTGACTTTCAGATGCTCGTTGGGGATTGTATGCTTTGCATAGGGACATTATCTCTTAGGAATAGTTTAATGGGTCATTTATGAATATTTTCCAACTGGAATGAGGCTTTTATCGTTATTTTTTATGAACAATAGTTAAGAAGCTAAGGAAATTTTTAACCCTTATAAAACCCTAGCCATATAGCGAATTGGGGGAAATGGTTTTACAAGCACATAATGGATTGGTTTTAAAAATTTTATGATTGGTGGTTTTATATTACTCTTTCATATTTCCATTTATGTAATTTAGAGGCTATGACATTATGTGGGCCCCACTCAAATATGCTTATTTTTGGAAAGTTTTAGTTTGTGTCAAATTTATCCATTTGAAGCATGGTAGTTTTAATTTATTTCTATGATGATTTCAAATCATTTTTTATGCCCTAGGATTCAAAGTGTGCCCTATTTATGAGGACAAGTTTTTATGCAGTTTTGGGGCAGTTTGGAGCAGTCTAGGAACATAACAATTTTGAGGTACTACAAGTGATTTTATGACTTGATTTGAATTTTTTGACAATCCTAAAATCAATATATTTCCAATGGTATATCATACTTGAGTTATTTATGAGAATTGAGGAAGCTATGACTTGTTATTTCAAGACTAATTTTGAGGGTGTTTGGTTAAGCATGAGGGTTTCATGGTGTGAGTTATTTCATGGTTTTTGGAGGTTTCGGAAGTCTTATACAACATTTATAAGTGTATTCCATACTTTGGTGAAGTTTTTTTGTCTATAACATTCCATGGTTACCGAGTTGCTTGTTTTGGTGTTTTAGGACTTTAGTGTCCTAATGGAGGTGTAGATGGTTATTGGTGATAGTGGTGACCTAATTGGTCTTATGCATTATTTTTCTAAGTTTTTATAATGATTTTTTTAGTTTTTTTACTATATGAAGGCATACATACATGTCTTATGATCAAGAGAAGGATATAAAGGTAGATTAGAAAGTTCATTTGAGTTAGTTGAGAGAGAGGAAGAAAAGTGTGACCTAGGAGGGTGATTGAGGAAGGTGATTAAAGTCCTTATGACCTTGTTGAGATGGAAATGATAGTATGATGTTGTTTTGGAGAGAGAGAGAGAGAGAAGGTGATGGTGAGCTAGGGAAATTTCTGAAATCAGCTTGAAGGAAGAGGTTTTGGGTAAGAAAGCTTGAGATATGTTTTAAAGAAGATAAAGATGAGAGTGAGCTTTATAGAGTCATCATCAGTTGTTGCAGCAACAAATCAGATATGGAATTCATTTCATATGGATTTGGTTGGTGATGATCCATTTAGGATGTTGGTTCATCCTTGTAGGGTTGGTGTCCTACTAAACTAAGGGTTGGTGCTCCTTGTAGGTTTGGTGCCCTACTAAACTAGGGGTTGGTACTCCTTGTGGAGTTTGTGCGTCAATAAAAAAATCTCATGTGATGTGTAATATTCACATGATTCCTTTGTGTTGAGTAATATATGCATAGGTTCAATGGGTTTTCTTCCCCTTAAGGTTTTCCCACTTAAATCTTGTGTTCATGTGTTCTTGTGCTCTCATAGTGTATGCTCTTGTGTTTGGTTAATCATTTCTTAATTTATAATGACGAATGCATTGAATAATTGATGGATGATAATGTTTAAGGGAATGAAATTTTTAATAGCACACTAATTCACCCACCCCCTCTCAATGTTTGTGCTTCCAACAATTTCTAGGTAGCGGAAATATACATGCATAAGTATAAAATTCATTTTAAACACTAGGTGAGCCAACGCATAAAAGTAACTTACATCCTAAAATTTTAGGTGAAATGTTGTTCCATATGACTCCCCAAAATCACCAAATGCAAATTTTAAAAATGTAAATATTTGTGAATTAATGAATACTTACCACTAAAATTTACCTTAATGTAACCTAGCAGTTGTATGCTCAGATGCCCAATTGTTAGGCATATGTACATGCAATCACCCAACTGCATGTTTGGACATGCATCTGACCATGCCTAAGCTGGAAGATTGAAACTTCTCATTCATTTGTTACATGAGAAGGAAAGGGAAGATGTTATATTATAGTGCAACACATTCAAGTGAAGAAGTGCAGTGTCTAAAGCAAAATAGTTATCATTGTTTCTTCATCTATGAAAATACTTTATCTCAATTGTGGTGTCTTTATTATAGTATGGAATTAATGTAATGTTGGATCTATTATGCATATTTCATATTCATGTTTATTTTCTCTTCAAATTATTATATCATTTGATATGGTGACTACATGTTACCCTCATTCATATTTGGGAAGTTTCAATTGCATATTTATTTGTGTTTAATGTCGCCCGGTAGTAAATGTAGTTACCCAGCAGAATATGCAGTTGCCTAGTAATAAATCCAGTCACCCGGTATATGCAGTCATGCAATAGAATATGCAATCACCTTGTAGTATATGCATTCACCCGATATATGTAGTCACCCGGTATATGCATTCACCCAGTAGTATATGGAGTCACTCGGTAAGATCATATGAGTAAAAAGATGCCTAACATCCCTGATTCAAATAGACTACACAATTTAGTTTCTTTATTAGAACGATGCAGTAGGAAGGTTAGAGCGTTATATGTTCAACGTATAAATATTAGCGCCTCCTCTAATAGGAAGGTTGAGCTTGAATTCCTCACCAATTTTGTTTTAGTAGAGACTTTCTAACTATGTACGTTTAAAAAATGAGTTCATTAATTATATGCACGTGATCAAAGTAGTAATACATGTATCTTGAACTCATATTGGACCAATACAAAAAAATAATTAGGCGAAAGACTACTTGAGATCATGAAATGTTTGAATGTGAACTTTGACATCTATTAAAGTTGGTTCACTGTAGACTTGATGTGAATGCAAGACCAAATGAATGCAATGTCATTTGTAGTCACCCGGTAGTGATTCTATACAAATGACTCGTCTGCACTTGTAGCTTTCTACTTACTAGGCTTTCGTGCAGCCGACGCATTTGTGCCTTTTTTACGTTCACTCCCCTGTAACCATCCCCAACATGTCTTTTCCCAAATAAATTATTCGTCTGCATCACTATATACATTTTTCTCATGTTCTCCATTAACACGAAATCCATTTTTACGAATTCACCAAAAAAATCAAGTTGGATTTTGGTAAGGGGTCTTAAAATTTTCCCTGGTTCATCATTCCTTATCAAGTTTTCTAATTTCCAATCCATCCAATCTTAACTATATTTTTTGTGCACTACCTTCTCATCATTTTTTCTTGATCCCTTTTCTTATGCCTTGAGCACATTTTTTTATTTTGCCAAAGTTCCCAAGTTTTCAAGATCTTCCATTTTCTAACACACACTTCACGTCATTATCTTGCACACCCTATACTAAATCAATGCTCTTACTTAAAAACTATAAACTTCAAGTTTACCACATTCCTTACATGTGGTGATCATCAGTTAAATTTTTAAATTTTCAAATCTAAAGTGTGTCATGTTATTTCCCCCATATCAATTTCCATGTGTGGTCCTCTATGCATATATGCCTGAATTATTTTTCCTAATAACATGTGCTAAAATCTTGTGTTATCATCATTATAATATTTATATCAAACTCCATTAATGAAAACACTTTGATAAAAATGTGCAAGCTAATGCGCACTTATTACAATAGGACATAAAAGTAAATTATCCTAAGAAATTGATATAATAGCTAGTGTAATGGCACACACATTATTTGATTATAAATAATAGCTTCACCGATAGTAGGTTTTTAGCCTATTTTCATTGAAGTTTCCTAACATAAATTCTCCACTTGAATCCCTTAACTTCCATGCCCATGTGGGCAAGATTTCATGAACTTCATATGGCCCTAACCAATGTGTTTTCAATTTTCTTGGAATCATGCAGCAATATTGTTAGAACAATAACATTAAGTGGGTTTAACCCCTTAAATTGTTCTTATAGAATTTATATTTAATCATATATTAAATATATATTTATAAACCTTAGTTTATAATTAATAAATAAAAATATAAAATAACTTTATTTATTAAATATAAACTTTAGTTTATGTTTAATTGATTTAATATCAATTATTGTGGAGGGGTGCATCATGGGAAGTCACACACAGTCTAGGGCACTCACGACCAGTAAATCATATATTTGAAAATGTGAAATGAAATGATGTAAAAATGGAGAGGAGTGAAGTGGGGAATATTTTTAGTGGACTATGTAATTTGAATGTTTCTCTAATAAATAGAAATATCTATTCTTATGGTTTTTTTGTGTTTCCTATGTGAGTCTCCCTATAATAGTTTATGACGTAAATTTTTTCATTAGACCTAAAACATGCTAAAACCCACATATTTCCAATCCACTTTGAATCAGTCATAGACCACTTAAACATTGGATTATATTTTTTATGTAACTACTTTATATTTATTTAGCCTTTGACATTGAATGGTTTGTTAAATAAAAAAATATTTTTGTACATGTGTTGCCTTAAAAATTCTATAAAAAAAAAACTTTTTTTTTTACCTTGACCTCTGGTCATACGAAATCAGCCCTGGTCAATTTAAGTGGTGGTAGCCGTGGAGGATTAAAGCTTGATAAAAATGAAGTGAGCAACAGGAAATAATTATTTTATTGATATTTATGATTGAATTTTGTATAAAAATTAAATCAGAAAAGGTAAAATTTCTATGAAGAATGACCCTTCCATCTTTCAATATGGATAAACACTTGTTATTTTTGCATTTCCCATAAAATTTTGGGTATTTAAAAATTGTTTTGTAGTGTATTAGATTAGTATCCAAAAAATAATTGAATATGGTTATGTACATAAATTTGATATATAACAACTATTATATTTATGCAATTATCGATTATTGCTTCTAAGTTATAGTAATATTTATAACACATAGAAGGTCCCATGTAATTTGACTAGTCATGGCAAGAAATCAATCTCGATTCAATTTTGCTAAAGACTACTCGCTAGCCTCCCTCTGCTTTGGTCTAAATCTTTGAATTTATACTCGAAAATATAATGGGCACTTCTATATATATTACATTTAAAACATACTTTTAATTATAAATTTTATTAGAAAATTAAATGCAAGATAGTTATGAAATATGAAATTTATTCAAATAATTTAAGTTGGTAATTGTGGAAAATTCAAATTATATGGAAAATTTAGAAACTAACAAATATAATATAGAGTTAACCATGGAATTAATACGGAATCTATCATGCTTAGTAAAATCATTAAGGATCAACGAAAATTTTATCTTTTAATTTTTGAATCCTATTTGTGATTAGATGTTGCTAATAAGGATATGTGTCTTTTTTTAAAGGTTTGGAGATTTTATTCAAATGCAAGGTTTATGCTCAAGTTCTGCTTTTACTTTATCTATGAGGGGTTTCAAAACCTTTGCATTTTTATAGATAATTTGTTCTAACTTAAAAGGGAAAACACCAAGTATAGAGGTGTTTTAGCATGTGCAAATTTTCACATTTTTATGACAAAGTTAGCATAGTGGAAACATGGATCCTAATAGTTTTTAACTATTTAAACATAGCGAACAGAAAACTTCTTCACTAGACAAAAAATGTGCGAGTTTGGCTTTGCCTTATACTATTAATGTTTAGTTGAATCAACCATTGGAATAATTAAAATTTGAGATATAAAATAAATGTAAGTTATAATTTACGGATGACATATGATATGTTATAATTAACACCCTTTAAAATATTAGTGTTTTAGATGCTCTTTTCCTCAATCCAAATTGGAGTTAGAGAGAGTTAATGCTTCTATTTTAGTTTAGATGGTTTTTATAATCAAATTTCTAATCAAATGTCAAAGATATAGTATAGTATTGCATCGACGTGGCTATTATATTATAAATTTTAATAGAAATTGTAATAATTGTGGAAATTTTATCCACAAGTAGATTATATTTTCATTAGGCTATATAAGATTCTAACTCCTTATGTAAAGTTAAGTAACATAAGGCAAGGTTATCGCTAATATGGAACTAGTAACCTTTTATGAGTGTGTACCCCATTTTTTTTACAAAGAAATGTGAATTTGTACTTATTGAAGTTAGAATTACACCAATTCCAAAATCATCTTATGAAAAGACCTATTACTTATTCTATGTTACCTAGAATTAATTATCAAAGAAACCTTGAGATTCAAGATCTGATCAAGTCTTAGTCTTGAACGTCACGCTTAGACATATTTATCCTAATACTAGGTTATTACTTTAAAATCTTAGAGTATATGTGAAGCAAACAATTTGATTACATAAATTTTATTTTGTTTTTGTTTTTTTTGCTAAAGGTACCTAGGGTTAAGATACCCTATATCTAGATAAAATATTGGTTGACATGTAAACTCACAATTTATGTTAGCTAACCAATTAGGTAAAACCTAGAAGGGTTGTTTTGAGGAGACTTGAGTTCTAATAAAGACTTTTTTACGTAATTTTTTTCTTCGGAGGGAATTGGGATCTAATTTATGAAAATAATTTTATCATGTAGTCCAGAATGCATGATCCTCATCTTGGCATATATTTCATCCATGTGGCATTTTTTATGAAAATTTTCCACTTAGTTTAATTTTTTGAGATGAATGATGTAGGATTGGTTCATCATTTTGATTCTCTATGTATGGTTATTTTTCATGATTGAAATTATATAATAATATTTATAAAGTGTAATAACTTAGCATGTTTGATAGTAAACATGTTTCTATTATTATTACAGTTTGTGTCAAACTTGATTTTGAAATCTGCATGTATCAAATCCAACCCTACATTGAATATGAAACTTGTTAATATTTTAATCTATCTAACATTTACTAAGCTTGAAATTTCTCTTTTTGTTGGTTTTTCTTTTACATTAATGCAGGTTTTATATTTGATGATCATTAAAAAAATGGCTAAAAATTAAATATTAAACATGTAATCAATTTTTAATTTATTTGTTAAAAACGATGCTCAATTATATGGTTATTGTGATTCTAACCCTGTTGGTAATGTAATAGATAGAAAATATACGATTGGATATGTGTTCAAGTTTGGTACAGGTGTCATTACTTAGAGTAGCAAGAAGTAACCAACAGTCTTCATCTATTTTACTGAGGTAGAATATAAAAGTGCAATGGAAGCAGTGAAAGAAGCCATGTAGCTAAAGAAAATATTGGAAGAAATTAACATGGAAGTTAAAGGAAGTACTCCTCTTTTGTGTGATAATCAGAGTTATATTACTATCACTAATAATCCAATTTAGCACCAGAGAACAAAGCATATAGAGTTTCATATGCATTTTATCTGAGAGAAGGTACTTTGAGGTGAGATATATCTCCAATTTTGTCATGTTGAAGATCAAGTTGTAGATATATTCATAAATCCATTGTGCATTGTGAAGTTCTACAAGTTTCATACAATGTTTGGCCTTTCAAAGTTTCCATTGAGATGAAGTGTGCATGACAATGCCACTTCCTAACGTTCGGCCATGTGTTTTCTTCACCTATGTCTTTTTCTCCATAAAAGCATTGCAAAAGATCTTTTTATGATCTAAGTAAACTTATCACTCTAAGTTTACTGTGTAGTCCAATAACAAAGCATCATTTTTGTAAAGGAGATATTTATTTTATAAAAGGATCCTAAGGTGCTTATATATATGTTTCATGAGAAATAGTGAGATGTAGTCTCAAAATTCATGCTTAGCCTAAATCATCATTTTTGATTTATAAGTTTCAAATCCTTTTGTACAAAAATGTAATTTTACCATGATAAAGGTGTATAATACTTCAAAAGTGATATTGTTATCTATTTTTACCCACCTGGTAAAAATGGGCAACTTGGGAGAATGGGCTTGAGCACTGGATAGAACTTCTTAGAATAATTTGGAGGGATACATGAAAGATTTCATGTCTTGAAAGCATTGTATCTGACTTTGGGAGATTGGAGGTCATTCAAGGAATTTTTTCCTCTTCTTGGTATTCAAAAGGCTCGATACTTTGTCAATTTGAGCTAAACAATGAGAATAGAGTTAGTTGGTCCTTGGGACACTTTTCCCATGTTCACTCATCCCTTTAGCTCGAGAAGGTTAGAAAGGTCAGAGAGATTGGGAGAAGTATATCGGTTTAAAGCTCTTCATTCTTTGGTTTGGATACAAAAGGAGCCACAAAACATTGGTCAAAAAATGGTGAAATTAGGAAAAGTTGGCAAATTTATTCTTGGGACATCTTATTTCAATTTTTCTAACTCTTAGCCCTTGGAAAAAATCCAAAATTTTGATTAAAAAGGAGAAAGGGTGCCAAATTTTTCCTAGTCTCCAGGAATAGCCCACGAAGCTACTTTCCAGCTCACCAAGTTAACAGAATGGTGAGTTGTAAGTTCAAAGGTAGGGGGTTGAGTTGAGGCCATGATTCCACCAATGAGTTCATCAGTTAAGGACATCGGGCTAGGCGTTGAGCTAGCTTAGAGCTCAACATGGTTGCAGAACAACTCGTCGGCGAGCTCAAGTCAAAGGCATGCATGAGAGCTTGATGAGGGCAAAGGACTTAGAAAATAGTGGGGAGATGAAGTTGGCTCACCGAGCCAACTCAGAAAGAAAAGGAAGGTTCTTGTTGAGGCATATATGTCTGCATCAGAGATGTGGAGCCCAACAAGCATAAGTACACTCTGGCATCGGGTTCCTTGAAACCCTGAGAATCTAGCAAGACAAGCGAGTCAGATGTAGGATAAGTTATGGGGACTTGGTGGTCTGACGGGCACGCGGGTCAAGTGTGCATGGAGGGCCTGATGTGGCCATATCATCTGCATGGGGAAACGAAGATACAGGACCCGCATCGGCCAACTCGATCGATGTGGAGATTTTGGGCATTGGTGTCACATGGGCCGTGGGGAATTTGGTTCCCCACAGGGGGTCTAGGCCCACAAAATACTACAGTGGTGTCTCTAAAGCAAGCTTGGGGTAAGTGCCAAGTTGGAGTAGGGGTCATGAGGATGTGGAGCTTGCCGAATGAAAGGAGGTCACCACATGGTCAAGCCCATCGAGCTAGAGGAATGGTGGGGGTTGAAGCAGTTATTGGAGGTTATACGACGAGTAGCCCAACACATTGAAAGGGGCATGGGGAGTTAGGAAAGTGGCCAGCTCAGCGAGCTAGCTGGCGAGCTGACCGAGCTAGCCCTTAAGCATTGTAAACTAAAACATTCAACCCCCCCTTAATAAAAATTGATGGAAGTGGTGCCCCCCCAAATAATTTTTAAATTCTTCATGGCATTAAATTATGCAAAAAACATTAGGAAAGAGGGAAATAAAAGTAATCACTTCCAGCCATGAATTTAAATGCACTCCCATGAAGGAGAAGTTAAGCTCGTGGAGAGA
The DNA here is from genome assembly GCA_019776745.2 of Taxus chinensis. Classification (NCBI taxonomy): domain Eukaryota; kingdom Viridiplantae; phylum Streptophyta; class Pinopsida; order Cupressales; family Taxaceae; genus Taxus; species Taxus chinensis. Next base: position 619,001,253 of record CM034149.1, on the reverse strand, counting down.
TAATGAGTTGGTTGCACTAAGAAGGTCATAACTTATGCATTTCTCAATGAAATTGCATAAAATTGGACTCATTAGAATCGTGGCTCTGAGCTTTATGCACAATAATCAAGAAGTTGAAGTATTGATAAAACAAGCCCAATTCTAAAACATCACTTCCAGGCAGTTGAAATGACATTAAATGATAGTATGGGTGCATTTTTCTTCTTCTAGAGGCTAAAGGATGATGAGGGATGGGTTTTTCAGGATACTCCATGACTTTTGTAGGTGTATTGATGGTATTTTTTGGTGGTTGATGTCAAAATTTCCCCTTATCTCTCTCTCACTAATTCTTCCATATATTGTAAGGGAGAGCTCATTTTTTGAAAGGAGTTAGACATTTTTTCTCTCTTATGCCTTCCCTTCTTCATCTCTTCAAGGTTGAATATGGGAGTTCCAAGCCTCCTCTCTAAGATTTGTAATGGAATTATTGTCTCTTTCCCCCCAATGATGTATTGTGCATACTTTAATGGAGCAATAAACTGATGTTTTGTGATTATTTTCCCCATCCTTGCTTAGTTGTATTGCCTCTAACTTACCTCCCTTCAATATTTGGGTATATTGTGCATACCTCTTATTCATTGCAGGTTTAGATGCAGTTGTGTTTAATGGGGAATGAAATGGTGCACTGCATGTAATCTTGGTTTGTGATGCTTTCTCATCCTTTCCATGCTCACCTCTCTCTATTTCAAGCACGGGGATTTTTTCTAACAACCCCTTCTCTTAGTGTTATCACCTCTTTTAGTGTAGGATTTCCCTTTTCATGCACTCCTCTCCATGTCCCCTTGAAATTCATAGATTAGGACTAGATAGGTGTTTTTCTTGCATTAGGAGTAGTTGTAGCATAGGATTAGGAAGAGGACCCAACCTTCTCTAGAGGGCCATCTCAAGTATGCAAGTCCCACTACTTGAGAGATGGTCCAATGTTAGCAAAAAGTAGGGATTTTTCATTGTCATATCCCAGGGTGCTACTTTTTCGTGATAACAGATATGTTATCCTAAAATTGTCGTTGTGGTTTAAGGATTATAAATCTTGTTGAATAAATAGGTAATGTTTGCATATAAACCCCACTTAATATTAAGGGGGTGTTAGAACAATAACATTAAGTGGGTTAACCCCTTAAATTGTTCCTATATAGTTTATATTTAATTATATATTAAATATATATTTATAAACCTTAGTTTAGAATTAATAAATTAAAATATGAAATATTATATTTATTAAATATAAATTTAATTTTATATTTAATTGATTTAATATCATTTAATGTGGAGGGGTGTGTCACGAGAAGTCACACCTAGTCACTACACTTATATAAGGCACTTGGGGCCTGGTAAATCATATATTTGAAAATGTGAAATAATGTGATGTAAAAATGGAGAGGAGTGAGGTGGGGAAGATTTTTACTGGACTATATAATTTGAAAGTTTCTCTAATAAATGGAAATATCTATTCATGTGGGTTTTATTACCTTTTACGAGGTTTTCCCACATAATAAATGGTGTCAATATTTTTTGTAATGTGTATTTATTTCATTTACTTTATTTTACATTGTATAATCTAATGGTTAAATTAACTTAGTAAATACCCAGACCTCTAATAAATACTTTCACATCCTTTGAGAAATTTGTGTTCTTAATATGTTTTTCATGTCAAGCTTTCTATTGTGTCTTTTTAACTCCTTGGATCTATCTTGCACACATTATTTCTCATCTAGTTAAAGTTATTTATTAATGTGTTCTGTTATGGAGGCTTTATAATCCAAGTTTTCAATACAAATTATTCTCAAAGAGGGTATCATTAATTCAATTGGCTACACAACCTCTTTCACGAAGACTAGCTAGAAAAGTGTAGCTTTAGTTAATCTTTTGTAGGTAGTAATGTATGCCCATAAAATAACTGAAACCTTATCATATGAGTCCCTTTTCCCAACATCACATATTTTTGTTAGGTTGTTGTTTACAATTTTATAAAACACTTTTATTGTTCCATTAGCATGTGTATGGTAGGGTGTTGTTTTGTGGTACGATCATAAATTATAAGAAGAGCATGCACAATGTTTCATTAAGAAAATGATTTTCTATGTCGTTGGTAAGACTTAAAGGACACCCATACCTAATTATTATATTCTCCCAAATGAATCTATCCCAGTTGGTTGTTGTGAAGTATTTTATGGCCATGGCATCATCCCATTTGGTTAGGTAATATGTTGTAGTTATGATGTAACATGCACCTGTTCTTTTCCCAGAAGGATTGATTTTCTCAACGAAGTCAATAGCTCATTTTTCAAATGGTTCTTGTACAAAAATTGTAAATAGGTTAATTTCATCCATCTTACTTAGCTTTCCTACCCTTTGACAAGGATCATACACCAACACATACTCTTTTACATCTCTAAACAAGTTTTTCCACAGATTCCTACAGTCAATATTTTCCTTAAAGTTACATCTCTCACTTAGTGTCCACTTATTATACCTTTATGTGCTTCGTAGAGAATTTATTATTGCTCATGTTCCATGAAAAAATGTGCTACGCCCTTAACCTATTGCTTGTATTAGGATATGAGTAGCCGACTTGTGGCTTACCATATCATTTTATTATATAATTTATACTTTCTCATGCTTAGTAGGTCGGCCTTGGTGATGGCCATAACATATGAATAGTATATAGAGGGGATTATAGGTAGTAATTCATTATCATTGGAGCATTTGAGTATTATTGTATGGTTTGGAGGTTGCCCCCCTCGAAGTGGCGAAGCTATTCTAATTGCATATTAAGATCATTATTCTATAATATTTTGTTATTTGGTGTTATATTTCTACTCATGATCTGAATTATACAAGTAATTTCATTACAAGTGGTATCAGAGTTGTGATCTGGGCCAAAATTAGGGCAAAAAACCCTAATTTTTTGTTTCAACCATATATTGAGAAAAAAATTGAATTGGTGGGAGATATTTTTACCAAAGTTTCTAAAAATTTCAAGTAAGGTTCCCTAAAAATTTTAGAATTGTTTTATTTATTTTGCAAAAGTTATTACAAATTTAGGTTTTTTCATAAAATCACTCCCTAAAGTGCAAATTGTGGAATTTTTTCAAATTCGTTAAATTTTTGGAAAGAAAAACAAAATTTATTTGGGGTTTTTTCTTTAAGTTTTTTTATATTTAGCCGAATTCTTATCGAAATCCAAAACCCTAAAATTTGACTGTGATCCCTACATCCTACTATTTTGGGGCATCATGGTGAGGCCTTCCACAAGGGGAAAAAAGAATCCCATCACTCCAAGTAAAACACCAAAAAAGGATGAGATAGTAGTTGAGGAGTTGGAGACAGAAGATATAACTATAGATTCCTCAAGGTTGGGGTTTACTTTGACAGACCATAAAGTAAGCCAACTTGAGTTTAACCTGAGAGACCTCGAATCTAGGGTGGCCAGCAAAGAAGATGTGGATAGGATTGGACATAGATTAGAGGATTTCATGCAAAAATTCAGTACGCATATGATGGATAATCATACTTATGTCAATCAAGGTGGATCCTTAGGTCAACATAATAGACACATGAGCCAGAGTGGATCTTCGAGTGGGCACAATCCAAATACGAGCACTCTGCAGGCCCGTACTATGTTTCCAAAAGTGGAGATGTGAAAGTTTGATGGAAAGGATCCACTCAATTGGATCAACCAAATGGAAAATTTATTTGAACTACATCAGATTCCATCAAGATAAAAGGTGACCAAGGCATCTTTATATCTCCAACCTGGCCAATTCATATGGTATCGATGGTTATGTGCTCAAAGGCAGAAGAGTGGTCTTAATGCTACATGGATAGTCTTCATTGAAGATTTGCAATTACACTACAATTCTAGTGTGTCAGATAATTACTTCAGCTAATTAGCAAAGTTGAGGCAGATAGGATCTATTAAGGATTACATTCATCAATTCGAAAACCTTTCTCTACGGGTGGAAAATGTTACCGAAGAGAATCTAAATGACATATTTCTTGGGGGTCTTAAGGATCACATTAAGCATGAGGTGCGTATGTTTAATCCTCGTAAGGTTTCTGATTCGATGATTATGGCAAGAAGGGCAGAGGAGAAAAATTTTTCAAGTAGGAGACAACATTTCACTTTTACTAGAGATCACAACACCTTGGCCCTAGCACTCCCTCGGCCAGTTAGATTGACACCTCAACAAATTTAAGAAAAAAGAGAAAAAGGGTTATGTTTTAACTGTGACAGTAAATTTGGACCCGAACATAAATGTGCTGAAAAGAATTTGTTTTACATTGATGGGCCTAGTGAAGATGAAGAGAATAATGAAGATGCAGAGTTAGAGGTCTTGGTTGAGCCATAGGAGGAGTCAGGAGATCCTCAGCCAATGATCTCATGCCATGAAATTTTAGGTATTAGCACCCCTCAAACCCTAAAGGTGGTTGGATTCCTAAAAAATAGAGGATCATAGTGTTGATTGATTCAGGAAGTACTCATAACTTTATCAATCATAAGTTAGTAGTGTAACTAAACTGTTTCATATATCCACAGTAAATTTGGACCCGGACATAAATGTGCTAAAAAGAATTTGTTCTACATTGATGGGCCTAGTGAAGATGAAGAGAATAATGAAGATGCAGATTCAGAGGTCTTGGTTGAGCCAGAGGAGGAGTCAGGAGATCCTCAGCTAACGATCTCATGCCATGCAATTTTAGGTATTAGCACCCCCCAAACCCTAAAGGTGGTTGCATTCCTAAAAAATAGAGGATCACAATGTTGATTGATTCAGGAAGTACTCACAACTTTATCAATCATAAGTTAGTAGTGCACCTAAACTGTTTCTTTTATCTAGCTCCTGAATGTCAAGTAATGATTGCTAATGGAGGTATTGTTACTTGTTCTGGAAAATGCCATAACATTAAGCTTTCCATGGGAGATTACATACTAAAGAGTCCCATGTATGTCATTTATATGGGAGGAGTAGACATTGTGTTAGGGGTTCAATGGCTTACCACTTTGGGAACCATTGAGATGAACTTCCAAGAATTGTTCATGTGATTTCACTCTGAAGGAAGGACTTTTGAGCTAAGAGGCTTAAGAGAAAAGTATCCACAAATATTAAGTTCTCATCAGATGCACAAAATGCTAAAAAAGGGTGCAGAGGGATTTGTGGCACAACTCTTTTCATTGGAGGCTCATCATTCTAAGGACATTATACCATCAGATATGCAAGTAGTGTTGAATGCACACTCTTTTGTATTTAAAAATATACCAAAGGGCTTACCTCCAAAGAGAGATCATGATCATGCTATTCAGTTATTACTAGGAAGTCAACCGCCTAACATCAGACCTTATAGGTACCCATATGTGCAAAAGAGTGAAATCGAGAAGATTGTACAAGAGATGTTGGAAGCAGGAATCATCCGCCATAGTCAGAGTGCTTATTCTTCTCCAGTAGTGATGGTACGGAAGAAAGATGACATGTGGCACATGTGTCCTGATTATAGGGAACTTAATAAGTACACAATCAAAGATAAGTTTCCTATTCCTGTTATTGATGATTTTCTTGATGAATTGCATGGTGTTGTTTATTTTACAAAGCTTGATCTTAGTTTGGGATACCACCAAATTAGAATCAAGGATGAGGATGTTCATAAAACTACCTTTCGGACACATGAAGGCCATTATGAATTCCTGGTAATGCCTTTTGGACTCACAAATGCACCTTCTACATTTCAAAGTTTGATGAATTCTATTTTTAAGAAATTCCTACGGAAGTTTGTCTTAGTGTTTTTCAATGATATATTAATTTATAGCAAAACATGGGAGAACATTTGCATCATGTAAATAATTTTTTGGAAACCCTTGAGCAACATCAAATTTATGCAAAGCCCTCTAAGTGTTCTTTTGGACTCAAGGAGGTTGAATATTTGGGTCACATTTTCTCTCATGAAGGGGTTAAAGTGGATCCTAATAAGATCAAAGCCATGATGGAGTGGAAGGTTCCAAAAACCCTAAAGAATCTATGAGGACTTTTGGGGCTTACAGGTTATTACCGAAGATTTGTAAGGCATTATGGAAGCATAGTTGCACCTCTCACAACTTTATTAAATAAGGATTCCTTCCATTTGAGTGAGGATGCAACCAAAGCATTTGAGAAACTAAAGGAGGCCATGTGCACCACTCTAGTCTTGGCTACTCTAGATTTTTCCAAAACATTCATTGTTGAATGTGATGCATCAGGGGTGGGTATGGGGGTAGTTCTCATGCAAGAAGGCCATCCTATTACCTTTTTGAGCTGTCAATTCAAAGGTAAGAATCTTTCCAAGCTGACTTATGAGAAGGAAATGCTATCCATACTTCATGTAGTAAAGCAATGGAGACCATATCTCATAGGAAGACACTTTAAAGTGAAGACAGATCACGACAGTCTAAAATACTTCTTGGAGCAGTGTTTATCATCTAAAGAACAACAAAAATGGGTCTCCAAGATGTTAGGATATGATTTTGAGATTATCTATAAGAAAGGGAAGGAGAATGTAGTTGTGGATGCTCTATCGCAGAAAGATGACTCAACTGCAGCCCTTTTATGTGTCATATCCATATTACAGGAAGATTGGATAGATGAGGCAAGGTCCCGAATGGAGAAATGACCCAACCACACAAAACCTCATTCATCATCTCCAGAATGATCCAAGAATGTCTGAAAAATTTGTATTGAAAGGGGATTCTTTATGGTATAAAGATATATTATACCTATGTAAGAATGTCACTCTTAAAAATAGGATTCTATTTGAGCTTCACTCTTCTCCAGTAGGGGGGCACTCTAGATTCTTGAAAACTTATCATCGAGTCAAACAAGATTTCTTCTAGGAAGGGCTCAAATGGGATGTCCAAAAATTTGTGGCAGAATGCATGGTTTTTCAACAAAATAAGGATGAAACAGTTCGATCCCCAGGTCTTCTACAACCTCTATCTATTCCTAGCCAGCAATGGGAAGAGGTTTCCATGGACTTTATCACAGGATTGCCTAAATCTGAAGGGAAAAATGTCATCATGGTTGTGGTGGATAGACTCACCAAATATGCTCATTTTTGTGCCTTGGCACACCCATTTGCTGCAAGCACAGTAGCAACAACCTTCATGGACACAGTTTAGAAGCTTCATGGGACACCGAAGATTATAGTAAGTGATTGAGACCCTACATTTACTAGAAATTTTTGGGACTAATTTACTCTCATGTTTGGGTACTTAGTTAGCTCGTAGCTCTTCTTATCATCCCCAATCTGATGGGCAAACAGAAGTTGTAAATAAGTGTTTGGAGGGATATCTTCGTTGCTTTACGTCAAATAAACAAGTAAGATGGGTCCAACGGTTGCCACTTACAGAATGGTGGTATAACACTTCCTTCCATACGTCATCTAAAATGTCTCCTTTTTGGCACTCTATGGGTACCATCCACCAGAAGAACACATTCAGTATCAACAAGAGGTCCTCTCTAGTCTCAAGGAGAACTTGGTCATGGAAAAAAACCACATAAAGCAACAGGATGATCAACATCGCACGGAAAGGCATTTTGAAGTCGATGATTGGGTTTTTGTGTAGTTATAACCATATAAGCAAATGTATTTGAAACAACAACAAAAGGATAACAAAATTTCACTAAAGTATTAGGGCCCCTATCAAGTATTGCAAAAGATTGGTACTGTACCATATAAATTAGAACTTACAGAATCCACCAGAATACATCTAGTCTTTCATGTTTCTTTCCTGAAGAAAGTAATTTGACAGAGAGTATCAGCCCAAACAATGTTACCTGAGCTCGATGAGGAGGGGAGGGTCATCTTGGAACCTGAATGCATCCTTCAAACACGCACTAAAAGATTGAGGAAACGGGTTATTACTGAGTACCTGATCAAGTGGGAGAATATGGACAATGAAGATGTAACATGGGAAGTTATGACATTCCTACAGCAGCACCCAGAGCTTCTCAACATTGGGGACAATTTTTCTTTGAAGGGGGAAGGGCATGCTACGCCCTTAACCTATTGCTTGTATTAGGATATGAGTATCCGACTTGTGGCTTACCATATCATTTTATTATATCATTTATACTTTCTCATGCTTAGTAGGTCGGCCTTGGTGATGGCCATAACATATGAATAGTATATATAGGGGATTGTAGGTAGTAATTCATTATCATTGGAGCATTTGAGTATTATTGTATGGTTTGGAGGTTGCCCCCTCAAACTGGCGAAGCTATTCTAATTGCATATTGAGATCATTATTCTGGAATATTGTGTTATTTGGTGTTATATTTCTGCTCATGATCTGAATTATACAAGTAATTTCATTACAAAATGTCTCAATACTTCATCTCAACCCATTTTTTAAAGTTCTTTATTTATTAATTTATAGGATCCATTTCACCTATAAGTTTCTTTTTTTGTTGTATCATCCAGTTTTCTAGCGGAAACCCACTTTGGAGAAACAATATTATTCATGAAGCTTATCTAGTGCACTTTGTACTCAAATAAGTTTCATGTCTTGTAGTCCATACTAAATGGAAATAGCTTCTTCACTTATGTTTATTCAAGATAAATGGTTGGGATCTGCATTACTCTTTCCTAGTTTGACCACAACTGAGAATCGAAATTCTTGAAATAGGATTATCCATCGACAAATCCATGTATGTAAGACCACTTTATTCACCAGATGCTTTAAGGCCATATGATCTATATAAAATGAAAATGGAGTCGCTAACATGTGCTACTATTATTTTTGTAACATGTAAATCAGTGATAGCCCTTCCCTCTTTATAGTCTTATAGTTATATTTTGCATGCATTAATTTTCTACTTGCAAAGAATATTGGGTGATCCATATTCTTTGGTCAAGATTACTTAAGTATAACTCCAAATTTCAGTCTTAATGCATCCACATGGACATGGAAGGGATTATTCCAATCAGGGGACTACAAAATTGGAGTGCTTGAAATATTTTATTTGAGTTCCTAAAATTCCCTTTGTTTCTCGTATCCTCGTTCAAACTTTCCTTGCTTCCTTAGTAAATTTTCTAGTGGTGTAGAAATATTTCTATATCCCTTGATAAAATTTATATAATAGTCACAATGACCAAAAAAATGCTCGTACTTTCCTCTACGATTATGGTGTTTCCAGCTACAAAATCACTATTATCTTCACCGGGTTGACCAACAGACCATCATTGTAACTTATCTACCCTAACAAGGTTCCAAAATGTGTCATAAAAACACATTTTTTCAAGTTTAAAGAGATTTATAAATTTTGGAAACACTCAAACATGATGCGTAACCTATCACATTGGTCCTTGATAATCCCATATATTGTCCAATCATCTAGATATACCTATAAGAATTTTAGGATGAAATACTCAACATTCGTTACTACAATTCACGAAAAAGATAGTCGGTGTGTTTTTCATCCCAAAAGGAATTATTATATAAGCAAATTATCCCTAGTCTATTGTTAAAAAAAATTACAAGTTCCTCTTGTGGTATTTGAACTTGATGTTACCCAGAAAACCCATCAATGAAAGTGCAAATCTCCCGCCCCACGACAACTTCCACGATTTCTTTGGTGAAGGGTGTTAAGAAAGGGTCCACCATACAAATGGAATTCAACTGAAAATAGTTTACATAAATTATGATGTGCCCGTATTTTTTAATACTAATGACCATAGGACAAACCCATTCATATTATTCTATAGGTATGCTAACTCTTACGACCAATAAGTTATCAATCTCTTATTTCACCTTCACACATAAGTGTGTGTTCATCCTATATGTTCTCTTTCACATATGTTTTACAACTTCAACTAACAGTATTTACATATTTTCCAATGATGGATGGAATCATTTTATCTCTAGGTTGCTTTGTGGGAATAAATCTTCATAGTCACACAAGAGTTCAACTATTTTGGTGACATTTCCGCACTCCAATAGTCTCTAATTATTACAATTTTTGGAACCTCTTAGTGTTGATGTTTACCTGGATATTTATCAGTGGATCATGATGGGGCTCAGTCCCTCAAGATTTCTTATTAATTACTTCTCTTAAGTCATAATATGTTTATATATTTAAATGATTTTCAATAGTCCCCTTAGTATATTTTCATTTCCTTTGCATTGCCAATTTTTTCCTAGCCATAACTCCTCGTCTTCCTTACTGGAATCATTGTTGGTACTTTGTTCCTTAAAAGTATTTGGTAACACGAATCATTTTCATTATGTAATTAGAACATGTGTTCTTCTATTTTTAAATCATAGTTGAGGTAAAGGATAAGGTGTAGATAAATTTGGATTGAGTGCCTTCCATTAATAAGTTTCTCTTTGTGCTTCACTACCTATATATCAAGTGCGCACCCAAACATGCAAGGTATGATAAAAGGCATGAGTCCAAAGGATGGATTGATTGATTATGGACCTATGCTCCATATTTATTCACACTTTCATATGTTCTTTTGGCTTCGTTACCCCATTGTACCTAGGTAGTTTACGTGCAAGGTTATTCTTATCAAATATGTCATGCATGGCCTTAGTAACTTGATTCCTTGTTTATATAGATGGGATATGAGTGGCCCACCACTGCATTATGTTTTCTTAGACTGTGTAAGCCAAGAAATTTATACATGCTTGTTTTTTTTGTTTATAGTTCTCCATATTTGTAATAAAGGTCTAGACATCCTCCCCTCCATATACATGTGGCATTGATTGATTTTTATCCTTCTTTAGCCTTCTAACATACTTTCCTTTAAATTTCAGTGCCATGTTATCCTGCTATATTTTAAGAGAGAAAACCTCTCCGCAATCTCTTTCAATTAATTCATATGAGCTATGTGCCCAATTATCACAAGTCACGTTGGTTGTATCTGACACGAAATACGCATCTTTCGAATGTATATGGGTTGATGGAGATGTTGACATGTGGAACACATCCCCTTAGTTATATGTATGGGTTCACATGGGATATGATAATATAATTTATATGGGTTGATGGAGATTCTGACATGTGGCACACATCCCTAGTTAGTTATATGGGCTCACATAGGAATTAATTATATTGGGTAATGGGTCGGCCTACATTGGGATTTGGTGTTACCCATCCTATTTAAAGGATGTGAGTATCATTATGAGAGGGTAATGGATGTATGAGTTGAGTCTTCTACTTGGTAGAGGTATATTGCCTCGAAGTGGATTTCCATCTTGGGAGATTGTGGAGTTACTCCTTCCTTCAGGAGCATTGTATGGTGTCGCCCTACCCTAAGGGTATTATTCTACATATTTGGGCATATTGGCCCACCCACATATCTTTTGTTGTGTTATCTTCTGTAATTTATTGATTTATTATACACAAGGTTTTTATTAAGTGGTATCAGACCATCGATTTCGGCAAAAAAATTGGGTTCAAACCCTAATTTTAGTGATTCGGCTATATTTTGGAAACAAATGTGAATTTTTTCTCAATTTTTTTACCACAATTGCAAACGGGTTTCATAAAGCTACAATATAAATTTCAGAAATTTTTGAGGTGTTTTGTGGAAGTTATTGCATTTTTAGGGTTTTTCCTAAATTTGCTTCATGGGCTGTATTTTTTGGAATTAATTTTCTAATTTTTTTTCAGAATTTTGAATTCCTTTCAGAAATCTATGGTAAAAATTTCAGAATTTTTGGATCTATTTTGAAGAAGATATTGAGATTTTTAGGGTTTTACATAAAACCAACCTACAAGTTGAAATTTTTTGTCTTTCTTTGATTATTTTACATATTCGGAAATCTCTCAAAATTTTAGCAGGGGTTACTTCTTTGTGGTTTCAGATTTGAGGTAGAATGATTCATGAAATCATCAATTCAAATATTGGTCAAAGGAGTAAGTTTGTGAAACCCTAATTTTTATGCATCATGGATATACCAATTTTCTATGGTAATGGGGAAATTGATGCAAAAAAAATAGTGGATACAATTTAAACAAATGTATTTTGAAGAATGTTTAGTATGGGTTTGTTTTTATCTTCATCTTGGTGGGAAGCGCGACATTGATATTCTTATTTGGATATAGATCTATTGGATTGGGATTGGGAGGAAATGGAGGATATTTTCTTAGCTAGATGGGAAACAAAAAAGAAACACAATTTTGTTAAAGAAGAAGAAGAAGAAGAATAAAATGTTGATGATGCAGAAGAAGAAAATGTTGATGATGAAGCTGCTACACAGGATAGTGCATCTTCAAGGAAGGAAGCTTCAATATTTCAGTTTGAATGGTGCATTCAAAGAAAAAAGGTAACTATTTCCATAAACCCTAGCAGCAAATATAACTTCATCAATATGGATGTAGCTCAAAATCTACATGTGCAAACAAAGCATATCAAGGAATCTCAAATGGATGGTAAGCATATTCAAGTTTTTGAAGATTTAAAGCTTTCTATGGATAAATATGTGTTACATTCAGATTTTTATGCTTTAGATATGGATGGTATGGATATTGTTCTCAGATATCCTTGGTTAGAGACATTGGGAACAGTTAATATTAATGTGCAAAAGAAATTCTTGAAATTATGGACAAGAGAAAGAAAATTACATTGCAAGATATCACACTTAGCAAGGAAAAAAGTAATGTAAAATTGGATCATGAAGATGAATTTGAAGATTGTGAAGAAGGGAATAAGAATGAATCAGAAGGAGAGGATGAAGAACATGATGAAAAAGTAAAAAATAGTTTCTCTACTCAAGAGAAAAAATAAATAGCAAACAAGTTGGAATAGGAAAAGAAAGTGGAGGAAAAGATTGATAAGGTTGAGCATACTAAGGTTGCACCATATAGACACCCACATCATCATGAGAGGAAAAAATCATGGAGACATGCTAGGACACACAAGGGCAGCAATCTATATGGATATACATGGAATTGGAGGAGTAATAATTTTGGCTATACATGGAATCAATGGAACAATAATTATATGACATGGAATCACATGAATAATGATTATGGATATACATGGATGCCAAGGAGGAACACATATGGACCAGGATGGAATCAGATGAGCACAAGGGAATATGGAATCATGTTTGGAGCAGCATCACCCCCTAGGATTTCATATGGGTGGTTGGATGATCGAGCATGGCGACAAGTGTGCAATAATTTAAAGCGCACTTATTATATGGCTTCTTCTTATGTTTCGGGGACGAAACATGTCAAAGAGGGAGGCAATGCTATGTACCTTGGGATATGATAAAATAATATATATGGTTTGATGGAGATGCCGACATGTGGCACTCATCCCCTTAGTTATATGTATGGGTTCACATGGGATATGATAATATAATGTATATGGGCTGATGGAGATGCCAACATGTGGCACACATCCCCTTAGTTAGTTATATGGGCTCACATGGGAATTAATTATATTGGGTAATGAGTTGGCCTACATTGGGATTAGGTGTTACCCATCCTATTTAAAGGATGTGAGTATCATTATGAGAGGGGAATGTATGTATGAGTTGATTCTTCTACGTGGTAGAGGTATATTGGAGGTGTCCCCCTTGAAGTGGATTCCCATCTTGGGAGATTGTGGAGTTACTCCTTCCTTAAGGAGCATTGTATGGTGTTGCCCTACCTTAAGGGTATTATTCTGCATATATTGATTATTTGGGCATCTTGGCCCCCCATATCTCTTGTGTTTTATTATCTTCTGCAATTTATTGATTTATTATATGCAAGGATCTTATCATTATAGTTCTCTATATTTGTAAGAAAGGTCTAGACATCCTCCCCTCCATATACATGTGGCATTGATTGATTTTTATCCTTCCTTAGCCTTCTAACATACTTTCCTTTAAATTTCAGTGCCATGTTATCCTGCTATATTTTAAGAGAGCAAACCTCTCCGCAATCTCTGTCAATTAATTCATATGAGCTATGTGCCCAATTATCACAAGTCACGTTGGTTGTATCTGACATGAAATATGCATCTTTCCAATGTAGCTCACCCTATTTATTTGGTTCGAAATCTTCTAGCCCTTCATCGTATATTTTATATAGGTTCTTTGAATCCTCGTGTTCTTCTACGGTCTCTATGAATGTGCCACTTGGATAGCATCCATGGTATCACCATGGGCTAAGTTTTGTTTTCAAAGCTAATGTAATGCTTTTCAAATCACATATATGTGTTGTTTGCATAACACCATGGCCAACCAAGTAGTATTGGAAATTTATCTGCTTCATCCAGTCCAATTACCTAGAAGTCACCACAAAACTTGACTCCCATAATGTTGATGGTAGTATTCTTCAATATTACAATAGGCATGACACGTGTCTTGTTAGCCATGAACAATACACATGGAGATGGATGGAGTGTAGGTCACCCCATTTTGTTCCATGTATTAGCTATCATTATATTAACCTATACTCATATGTCTACCAATATGTCATTAATGTTTCATTTATTTATGCGCACATAAACAAGTATTTTGTGAATAGAATTGTCAGCTTTGGCTGCAGCAATATCATTTCTTTGTGTATGGCCCAAATTTTTACCATGCACAAAACTTCAAATTTGATGTAATAACCACTAGGAAAGTAATGGAATAGCCCCTTCAGGGTCCAGAAGTTTGTATACTTCTTTAAAATTGTCCCTATCTATTTGATCAAGCTCTAGGATCCCCCATGCTTCATTTTTGAGTCTCACATCTTCCCTAAGGAACTCAATTTCACCTTGTAGTTCACAAACCAACTCCTATGTTTCTTAAAGTACTTCTATTTTTCGTATTGCATCTAGATAGTCATTTTTTACTTGAATTTATTTGTACCTTATATTCTCCAAAGGGGTCTGGAATGTTTTGCATGTGTTACAACTCCTCTAGTGGTAATTAGCACCTTAGCCAATAGTATTTCCCTTGGTGTGATAGCTTTTTGTTAGTAGCCTTGTAAATGGTTGCACATAATTTTGATCATTCTTGCACCCTTCTCACTTTTTTCTTTCATAAGTGCGTAAAGGTCGGGACAATCTTCAACTTTACGCTCTTTCGAACAATGTGCATAAATCGAGAACATTGGGCATTTGTGTTGATAATAATCTGGTGAACTGCATTTATAGCAAGTTCATAATGGAAATATTATGCCTCTTCATCCACCTCTTCCACAATTACCTTGTCCTCGTGTATATTCACTGGGACCTTATTGGTTATTTTCCATGGTATGTTTCCTTAACCCAAGGGACTTGGCTTCACAAATTGGATCAATCACATGGAATTTCTCTTTATTATGTGTATCCTCACCACAAATCTTACAGTAAAGTTGTACTTTTTTCTAAACTCCACATTGAATCATGGGACAACTTGTTACATCATGACTTCCTTCACATATTTCACATGCTTGTAGGATAGCTTTTACACTGCAATGGGGGCATATTGTCTTTATATGGCCTTCTATTTCACAATTTGTGCTCCAAATTCCACTTTGTGTTTCTTTAGAATTATTTGTAGTAATTTTTTTGGTTAAGTCGCCATAGACACAATTTGAGCTTCTATGAATGAGATGATCCCAGTGTCTATACTACCAACTTCCTCATGCAAATCTACTTCTAGCGCCACTCTAGGATCTATAAATGTCTTATGAGAAAGGGTGTGTCAAAATGGCATAGGGAATCCTCCCACAAACCATTGTGCACGGTAAATCAGGTAAATGTCATAAGATAATTTCAAGATCAAATTTTTAAAACGTGTGTCGTATGCATACATGCTCTCTGTCAATTCTTGTTTAATTTTCTTTAGCATGGAGATACTCTATTTTTCAAATTTTGAGATATCAAATTCTTTAAGAAACACCTTTATGATTTTATCATAATCCACCACATCTTCTTGCGGATCATACTTCATCTACCAAGTGTGTGCATGTTGTAGAAGATTGATAGCAAAATGAATTGTTTTGCACTCAACAATAGCAACTCCTTTTGCGCTCCAAATCAGCTCACACTTATGAACATGCTCAACATAATTATCAATTTCGTGATAGTATGAAAGGTGTAAAGGTATCTTGTAAAATATATTTTGTGCTAACATTTGAGGTGTCGCTTCCATTCTTCCCTGAATTATTGTAGGTGCTCCAAAAACTCCGCTACTTTTTTCACTCGCACTTAGTGCAATGTTATCTAGTGTAGTGCATGCAATTTTTCCACCTAACTAGATTTTTGTTTCTGGCATGACACTTATTGTGCCTCCAGCCACTTGGGTTGATTAACTGTTACTCATCTTCCCAATTCTACGCGCATTAGGAGTATTCAGATTCTTTTGGGTGTCATTGTAATTTGTTATATTATGAACGGAAGATTACCATCCAATATTTCTTTTCCCTTGGATATATTTAGATCATCATCACTATATGTCTCAATTAGCACTTTGTATTCTATGTTATGGCATCCAATCGCACGAACAGACATGATAGGTTGGGAAATAGTTATCTCCGCATTGTATGGCGTCTCGTCATTCTCTAGAGATGTTCTTCTGGTGCATCTCATTTCTCTCATGGTACTCTTCATCTCTCCCTTATCCCTCCTTCCATAACCAATACTTTGGGTTTTCCTTGGTAGTTCCTTGGATCGAATCTTCCCTTTGAAGTAGTTCATTCTCAGCTATCACATTTCACCGGGCTCCTTCATATCATAGCCTTCTTAGCGTTCGCGCATCTGAGGAATGATGAATCCATGGTGCAACCAAATTTTACCCTTCCTTTCCATTACCTTATTTTTTTCCCATATGTGTGGAATATTTATTCGCGCATAGGTAAATTCTCAATTCTTAAATCCACCATTAGCTTCTTTATTTCCAAAGGATACTGCTTCAGACAAGATCCTCGTGGCTTACAGATAAATTTGAATTGTGCTTCATCGGCGCTAGAGATTGGTGAAACTTTGTATTCAATAATGTAGATGTGAAGTGTACCTTTCCAGCAGTATCCCATATCTCGTGTCCAAGTTGTGTTATGTTTTGCAAGTCTCCTTGTGCGCTGGGGGTTCTAAGTGTACTTTTTCCGAAGATTCAAATTCTTACCAGAAAATAGGAATCTAACCAATCATACAAATTCACTAGAAGTTTATTGAAGAAAGTTTCATAGAGTGCATCATACACATTCTTTTTTACCCAAGTCCTAGGAGGGCAATTCAATGAACAATTCTTCCGAATGGGATGTCTTTGTGCAAACACTTCCTCTACTCTATCTTTCCAGAGCTCAATAGTTTTTTATGTGAGTCAAAACATTTTGCACCCACTTCACCATCTCCACACAATTATGATGGGTCCTAAAAATAGAGCCAAATTTTTGATCATCTAGTTCCATCACATTTTCATATTACATCGTGCACAAACCTCTACCACCCTGACATACACAAAGTAAGATTATCACCACATGTCATCCTATCGCGCTAAGAAAGAAACTTTAGCATGCATACTCAAGGCACGAGAGAGTTCTAGTCCCCATCATGCTCAACATCAATATGAAGTGTTCATATAACAAATGGAATAGAAGAAAAACATTAAATCATAAAAATAAGAACATAAGTTGTAAACAAATACTCACGAATAAAAACAACTCGATAAATTTATAATACTTTTCTCCATATTCATATTAACATCATAGCTCATACAAAGGTGATATATGTGATGTTTTAAAATGATCCCTAAAGGGGGTGTATATACTAACGGGGACTATCCCTTCACTAGTTGAACAAGAGATATAATTATCCCTAGAGTTCTATTAATAACAATTAACTATCACATTGAGGCGGTGTATATATCACATGTCTATATGTCCTACTTTTATGTTTTGCATGGAAGTTTTGCAAGTGTTGCATGGAAGTTCCACTACTTTGGATGACCACTCCTATGTTTTGCATGTTCCTTTGACTGTTTTAGGAAACTCTTTTTCAATTCTTAGTTATATTTATGTGTGTCGTTTATTCCACTATAGCATACACGCGACAAGAACTACAATTGCTTTTATATGCTTATCCTATTTGTTCCTTTTGTGCACCAAACTTAATTTCCCATGTAGCTCCCCTGTGATTTCAAACTATCTACATGTGCCTCCTACCCCACTATATCCTCGCATATCTAAATCTATATTCCCGCTTTATAATTGTGTGTGGATTTTCCTTTGTTATTTCAAAACTTGTGTGCAACTTTTTATTCTTCTTTTACCAATTGTGTAAATAATAAGAATGATTTCCCAATGTAAGACATAGCCAAAAATTAATAATAATTTATGAGCTCAACATGTAATGTTTGTGCGGACACATTTGGTATGGCCCGCCACAATGACGCATCTCCACAGTAAGTTCATTTGATAAAATTATGATTATAACTTATGTTATAAGTTATATATAAATGTATACTTGTTATAAAGTTATTTATTAATTGAGTAAAGAGTGATTGGGTTCAACCAAAAGGTTAAAACCAATTCACCCACCCTTTAAATACGGTCATCTCCCATTGGATATTGATGGATTCTCAACGAAAATTGTTGTTGTTGTTGTGCAACTATTGTGAAGAAATGAGAAGGTGGATATATGTTGGGGTGACCTATAATTTTTGTTAGGCACATTTTTTGTAAGTTTCTCGTTGTTATTAATAAAATTTGATGTGCATTATGGTGGGGATTTTTACCTGAAAAGGTTTTTTCCACATAAATATTGTGTTATGTGTTATTTCTCTTTCTCTATAATTATTTCATTGAACTTATAATTCTACTACTCTTTAACATCCTCGTCAATATTATTAGCAAAATTAATTATATGCGATCCTTGCCTTCCTTGAAAATAATGACTACTTGTATCAAAGGACCTCCACATTATTAATTTTTGCATAGCCAAACAAGAATGGGTCATCAAGAAACCATCATCATACTCGGGGATGGTGATATTAATGTTAAAATATTCAATGAATATTTCACTAGGTGAAGTGGGAAACTCCTTGAAAGGAGGTATATGAGAAGATATAGTGATGGGAATTACATTATTTGTATTCTTGCAAGAAAAGAGTCATAAATGAGGCAAATGAGAAATGATAAAGTCAAGAAGGTCAAAATCTCAATCTTAAGTTTAATCTCGTCAAGATCACCATCTTCTAATTCGAGGAGGTTGGATGGGATGTTCCCAAAAAGCTTGGGGTGCCCACGATATCTTCTACGGGAATCAATAGAGTAGTAAAATTGTTGATATTATCAAAACGGGACACAAGGAAGTTCCTCAAGATTAGGGATATTATAGACACCACGTTATTTAAATTGTTCAAAGTTCCACAAGTTTGTGTCACCTTAGATATTAAACACATACCCTAGCTAGGGGAATTTGACACATTAACAAGCAGATGAGGTGATTGTGTGCATCCATTATGTCCATACTCAACCAAGAAGGATGTTATATGAAACAAGCAATTTGAATAGAAAAATTTTCTCTCTAATGGTGCAAGGAGGCACGTTGATAGGCCATCAAATGCATCCTATGGGTTCCATTTTCCTTCATGCATACCCTTAACGTGTTTGTGATTATATTTTCAATTATCAATAGAATACCCTAGGGATTTGATGAATTATATAGAAGTGACACATGCCCAAACCCTTGTCTATGAGAGATATCTTGGCTTACACATTTCCAATCTTAATGGATATGAAGAGAGGAGGGTCATTTGTTAAAAATTCCAGCACATTCGGGATCATAGATTTGATAGGGAAGTGAAGAGATATAGACTGATTTGAAGTTAGACTATTCTGGATTGCAAGCTTTTTGTATTGTTGAATTATACTCTCATCGAAACCATAAAAGAGAGATTCTTACTCCAACGATAGTGGTGGGGGTATATTCATCTTGAAGTGGATTGTCATAAATCAATTATGATGTTTAGTAAAAGTTTTGAGAATTCAAAGAGTGGGTTTTTTATTAGGAAGTTTGAGAGTTTCATGATTATATCCCGATCCTCCAAGATGCAGAATGGTCAATATCATTGAGGGTGACAAATTTAGAACTAGACAACATCGACTTCGTTAGTTTAGGATGGTTAATGGTGTTAGGGATTGAAAACTTAGATATAGAGAGCATTTCCTCTTCTAATTCATTATAGCTATTAGTATTGATTTGAAGAGGATTTTCAGAATTTTGATTTATTGTAGATGTTTCTCAAAGATTTTGGCATACAAGTTAGGCTTGAACAATCCTATGAGTATAATAATGAGGGGAAGATAATGTGGTATCTAAAGTGCAAATCACATGTCTCATGTCATTTATACTAACCACACTCTCGATAGGCTCTACTTCAGAATTGTAATTCTATGAGTGTTAGCAGATGAAAAGGATTGATATTTGTCATTTTTAGGCTAAGAAACTTCCTCATCCTTGGAATGATTAGGAAAAGGATTTGGATAAAAATTAAGGTGTTTGTTGGCTTGATTTATATAATTGGGATGGTCTTACCTTTGAACGTGATTATGATCCAAAATGGATTCCTCAAGTCTATTGTCAAACATACCCTTGGCACAAAGAAATAAAATAATAGGTTAAAACACGTAGATATTTTAAATTTTCATGTGAATGAACTCAATTGGAATGCTATTAAAAAATGATATTCTCATGTTATACCATGGAGGAGAAAGGTGAGAGGTATGCACAGGCATTGGATAAGGCCTGGTGAGACACTGTTGCAACTCTTCCATAGAGAGAGGTTGGTGGAAATCCACATGGGAGGATGAATAGGGATAAGAACATTTTCCTCCATTGGATCTAGAAGGGGTTAAATAAATAGTATGGATAATATTTTGGAATGCATTACCAATATTAAGAGGTTTTGACACTCCATCATCTATACATTGCGATTTCTATGTCTCATTAGAAATTTGAGGTTATTTTGAGATTGAGGGTGAGATTATCTTGTTTGAGACTTATCAAACATGTGGATAAGATAGTCTTGCCTCTTATCTTGCTCATTGGAATCCTCCAAAGTATGGGGATAAAAACCTAACAATGTATTGAAGGTGAGGTTCTAAATCCCCAAGGAAGATATGATGAAGAATGTCATCAGAAAAAGTGTGATCATTTTTGTTACAAAGGTTTTTCTATCACTTAAAGAATGATTAGGAAGTTTCATTCTCACCATGTTTACAATTGAAAAATAATTTTAGATTATTATCAACTATATCTTTTCATAAATATTCTTACTCCTTCAACTTGAATTAACAAAGCAATAAAATAGAAATATGCCGACCTCGGAGGATGTAGAGTTTAGCGATACCCATAGATGTTGATTGATGATGCTTGATTTTGCGCTCCATGAAAGATGTGTACAAGCTTCTTCCCTTCCAAGAAAACTTACGATCAAAGACACTGCACAAGATATGATTATAAATAAGGATAAGTGAGTTGCTCGGCAAAGGCCAATTCCACGAATCTAAAGGGCTTCCTCAAAGGATGTCAGCTCATTGTTTAAAAAATTAAGTGAATTGAAATAAATAAATGATACATGATAAACTGATACAGGATAGATATATGACAAATGATAAGTTGATACAAAAATTGATAGAAGATAGATAATAAATGAATGAAATATAGATCAAAGAAAGATTATGGCTCGAACTCAAGCTCGAAAGGCATGTCATGTTTAGCCTTATATACAGACCAAGCAAGTTCAACTTCAATGAGTATGTAATCAAAATACATGTTCCAGTAGTCTTCTACTACTTGAAGAATTTCCTAAGTGAACTCGAAAATGTTCTCCAATTCTTCTAAAGGAGGGTGATGGATGGTGCACAAAGTCAGATCATGCAAGATATCATATTGTTCCTAATAGAAAGGGTGTTGAATTATCGGCAAGGAGTGGATGTTGGTGATTTCATGAGAAGGGCCTCTAATTTCCATCTAAAGGTAATCCATGCTTAGAAAAAATATGTTAGAAGAAACTAGTTTGATAAAATATTTGAGGGAAAACTCATAAAGATTTCTGAAAGGTAAAACTGACAAGAATCGCTGGTGATTCTGGTAATTTTAAATAGTTTAATAAAATCAAATGTCTGGTGATTTAAACCGATGTTGCAGAGTGATAAATATTTAGACATGATGTAAAAGAGATCAATAAACAAATAAGAGGTACCTGGATATTGATATGGAGCTAAAAGAAACCTCAAACCTCGTTGTAGAGTAATATGTGGTGGCTAGTGAAGTCTTCAGACTGAAGGGTGAAAAGTTGAATCACAGGTGATCCAAAATTTCTCCAAGAGACTCAATGAATGTAAATAATAATGATTGATATTGATTATGATATCCAAGTGTTGAATGATGATGTACAGGAGGATATGAAACCAAATTGGAAGCAATAACTCATGGATTGAAGTTGAGGATCATGGAGAGAGGCTGGAAAATTGGCTTAAATAATCGTTGATGATTACCTGAATTGTTGTTGATTTCTAGTTGTTCTAGATTTATAAGGAAAATGGTTGAAACAACTTCCAAATCAATGCTATTTGGTTTGGATTTAGAGTGGCTAATTTGTTAAGTTTTTGGGGGACGTGTTATGTTTGTTTTGGAGGGTGATAAAATAGGTTAGATTATACTTGATTTTTTTTATGTTTGGATTTTTCTAATTTAGGTTTGTAGATGATTTTGATATGTGGGTGAATGATAGTGATTTGTTTTTTTTTCGAGATAAGGGAGTTAGAAATAGATTTAGGTTGATTTGGGTGGTTTAGAAAATGATTAAGTTAATCTAGGTGGTTAGGTCTTATTCAGGATAGGGGGGAATAGGATTTTACATGTGTAAAAGTGATGTGATAAGGGATTTACGTGAAGGTAAAATATCATGGAATATTAAACTTAGGATAAATATTGGATGTTGATTAATGAATATTATACTTAGGAATAAATTATTTTGATAATGTAGTGTGATTAAATGGTAGGTATGAAATATCAATGTATTTAATTAATTGATTGAATAAAGATGAGGGGTGTATATTTTCAGTGTCTACAATATCTTGAGAATGGAATTCCCTGAGTAGAATACTAATCCCTCAATTTCAACAATGGAGTTAGTTGGAAGAGCATGGTACCAATCTAAAGAATCGTATATATAAGTCTTGGCAAAGAGTTAAGTGCCAGCATAGGAATTATCTTTGATCTAGTCCTTGTAGACATTTTTAAAGGATTTAATATGAAGTTCGAGGTCAGTGGAGCCATTATAAGTAAGAGAAGGGTTGATACTTCTTATATCCATAATAGATATATTGGGAGCCAAATTTTCCTTCTAAATAGATTTGAGTACCTTATTAGTTATGGGAGGTTACGAAATTATAGTCCCATTGGGAGCTACTAGAGGAGGTGGGGGAGGAAAAAAATTGGGTATACCCCACTAAACTTGTTGGTGTTTATTATGCATGTGAGAAAGGTTCACAATCATTTGAAGAATTTGGTAATTGTGTTAGCTTATTGCTGACTCATTTGGTCATTGAGTTACAAAATGATCTCAGTTGGATCATTAGTAGAAGGATTTTGAGAAGGATTGGTTTGTAGAGGTGTATTTTTGGTGGCATGTCAGTTGAGAAGTGGTGTGGGAAGAAATGACCCTAAGTGAGCTATATTACTTCATATGTGTTCTAATAAATTTAGGAGATTGGTTGAGATGGATAACCCAATATGAATTCTTTCATATCAAGCATATAGATGTCTTCTTCGTCTTGCTTGATTTCTTCCTCTTGGTGATTGTTGATAGTAGATCTAGTGTTCATTATATCATTTGCATATTGGTCTATCATTTTAGCATTTTAGGTAGCCAGGTTGCAATCGTAGTAAAAGGAGGTTGTCTTGAAAGAGGAAAATCCCAATTATTGGTTTGGGAATCGATGTTTTATTGAATATTTTGATAGTTCAAGAGATTACTCATCTTGGAGGTTTTTAGGAATATTTTGAAAGGATAATATTTTGCAAGGAATGAGAGTTTTTTTAAGGAAGATTAATTTGAATAAGACTCAACCGGAAGAGAGACTAATATTCAAGCTAGGTTCACCAAAGTGTATGCAAATAAAAAATGCCCTGATAGAATGTTTTCTTTGTTTCTAGATAATCTATACTAGGGTAATTAAAGGGGGCATACTAAAGATGCATACAATAGGGTTGTAGGTTTCAAAAGGTATGGATCTAGAAAGGATATAGTCCGCACTCTATGAAAGATGAAGGGTTCCAAATCTTAGGCTTAGCATAGTAGAGCAACATCCAACTAGGTCCCCAAAATAGAATGATAATAACAAGGTTGTTACAAGATAGATATTCTTATGATATGATTGTAAACTTGGCTTGTAATGACCAATAGGTTGTACAGGATTGTAAATTTCAAAGTGGGATTGTAAGGTTAATACTAATAGATGAATAACACAATAGAATAAGAATATGTTATTCTACTCTAATCTATGCACAAACATTCAAGTGATCAATCGAATCTAAAATAACATGAAGGAAAAGAGAGGTTAGATATGTATGTATGCAAACACCATTGGCACATTAACATCACCTAGAGTTAGCAACACCCTATAAGAAAGTTGATGTGGGGGATCACAAACAAATAAGAAAATACCTAGATAAGCCATTTATTGAAGACTCCAAAAGTTGGTTACACCAATTACGTGTAACTCATGTGCTTGGGAATCGTAAGTACCCATTTCTTTACGTGTAGACTCTAAAAGCTACACTAGAGAAACTTCAAGACCTTAAGGGTAGATTGGTGAGTGCCAAAAAACTAAAATGAATTATGATGATGTGATGTAAAGAGAACTTGAATGTCACATATATAGAGTTCATTATAAATCATTACAGTCTCTATTAGTCGATGGTATTGATCGTGGTTGATGCAATCAGTTGTTAAAAATTACAAGTCAAATGGGTCAATACCATCGATTGTAGGAAATGTTTCATTAAGGGGTCCTAAGGGAATCCTTTAGTGATGGAGGATGACTTTGGAATTTTTGAAAGGTGACATGATGAAGGCATGTGTGTGATGGAATTATTTAAGGAAGCGACTATAAGATGAAAGTAAGGTGATGTTGTAAGGAGACTACAAAAAGACGAATGTATAGGTTTGAAAAATATCTAAGGCGTCTCATCATGGCGTGCACATCAAACCCCTCTCATAAGTACAACTACCAGCCAACACAATGTAATCATATCTAGTTACCCCCACTCCTAATAATATTCATGATAATATCGCTTTAGGGAAGCTAATGCACCAATAGTGTCTGTGAAGAGAAAAAATTAGGAAAAGTAAAAAATTAGGTATACACAAATTCTTTTGCGCACGCACACTATTCACATAATTACCATGCATTTGGCATCTTCTTCCCTTATACACACATAATTTGTTACATAACAATGTAGCATATTTCACAAGTCCATGTGATTTTTGATTGAATATTCTATTTGATGAGGAAATATAACAAACCCTAATCTTTGTATAGAACTTGGGATGTGTTGGATGTGTATAAAACTTAGTCTTTGAAATTTCCAAGAGATTAATAATCGTCCCAAATGTGATATCAATTCATAGATCCTTATGATTTTAGTTTCTCTTGTAGGCCAGTGTGCCTAAATCAATTCAACTTAATTCCTTTCTAGGTTGTTTATCTCCTTTTGTGTTGACCCTCGGAGATCAAACGACTTGGGAAAAGTAAAGTACTTAATGGTTGTAAGCATGAGGATTTGATATCAAATTAGATATGCTTGTTGACATCAAATGAGATTTGGACAACGAATGATGATGTCTTTGAATGCTTTCCTTTATGGTGTTCAAACTTGGGCTCAACCAAAGAAAAATGTACATTTTACTAGCGATTATTTGATAAGAGAACATCAGACATCATCCTTCACTTGGACTTTCATGTTCGTTGAAGGTTGGATTGAGACATTATGCTACCCCCAACTGTTCCAAATAGTAGAAACTCCAACAAATATAATTCTAAAGAAATGCATATCTCAGTTCTTGGTCTTGCGACCTAACAATTCATCTAATAAAACTATTACAAAATTTCATCTAATAAGACTATTGCAGCCATCAAAATTGAGATGGAAAATAAAGAATCAGATTAGTAATAGAATCTTTCTTTTTAGTTACCTGCATATAACTCATCTCTTTAAAGATTTTGTACATACTGGAATTTGAAATGTAATACAAATAAAACAAAATCATGCAAGTACCTTACACATACCTACTACATAGTGCCGAGGGAAACCATGTACAATACTTGGCATTAGACTCATGTGTCTTTATTGGCCCTTTAGAAGGTTAAAACATAAAACAAAGGAAGAGACCTAGAAATTTCCACAAAAGATACCATTAGAAACCATATACAAGTTAGTGAACTCAGGCCCTCAAATGCAATTTTATCTAACTTTTGCTTATGGCTTTCTACTAGTGCATCGTAATTGAGATGGATGGTAAAAGAATGAGATTGGTAATAGATTCTCTCTTTTCAAATGCCTACGATGAAATTGGCTCTTCGAAGATTTTTGTGAGGTGTTGTTATCACCCAAAATTTTCACCCTGATAGAGAATGGTGTGTGTACTCTCTCTTATGTAGATAAAATTGAAACACCTCAAGGTTGTGGGTGACCTATGGCTGAGGTGAACCTCCAGAGAGGGTTGGTTCCCTTTTGAATCACTTAAAAATGGAAAACTTAACGAGGAAAAGGAAAAAGGAATGTGTAAAATGGGAAATAGGGGTGATACACAAAAATTTTGACACTTGCATGTAACTCTACACATAGAGAATTTAAAGATCCACGCACCTACACAACTCTATACTCTTTTGCATAGTAAATTCAAGGATTTAAGAAAAGATAGTGGTAGAGGGAATGAATTCCACACTAAGGCAAACATAATATCCTATAACAAACACAACGAATAATCTAAAAAAAAAAATATGAGAGGGAAAAATGAACCTTTTTTAATTCATGGGTGCAAGTACAATGCAGAAGATGCCTGAGAAAATCAGCACTCCAAATATATGAATATTTACCATCAAAATATGCCTTTATAGACTGATGAATTATAAGAATAGACAGTTGAATGCTAAGAATAGGTTGTTGTTCTTTTATTTATTTTATTCTATTCTTATCCCTTGTTGGCACATGGGACAACAGCTCTATTTTTATTTTTATTTTTTGTGTCTATCCTTGGCACATGGGGAAAATAGTTCTCATTTTTTATTTAATTCATATTTTTAACCTCCTTCATGGAGCATGGAACAACAACAGTCTAGTTTTGTTTAACTCCATTTTTAGCACCTTCAACCGCAGTTCATTCTTTATTTATTTAATTCCATATAGTTAAATATTAATTCTCCAATCAACAACAGTTTGATCCATGCAAAGTCTTCAGTCAACTATTGTTTGTTGATCCATCTTATCCTAGTGCCTAAAATAGCAATTAATAAATTTATTTTATTTTTGTATCCTTATCACCCATTGGCGCCAACTTTAGAACAGCATCTCCTTTTATTTTATTTCATGCACCTTCCTTCCTTGGCGCCAACTTTATAAGGTTCCATATTTATTTATTTGTTTCATTTGCACCCTATCTTCCTTTGGGGAAAACCTCTGGCTTGGAAATATGGTAACATTTTAGCGACATCACAGGATTGTTTTCCTATTGAACAAGGAGTTCAGTGGTCTTCTGCATCCATTGGGCTATGGAGTCACATTCTTCTTCAACAACTTCTCCACACAAGTTTGGAAAGTTTGTATCCTCTGAATCAATACAACTAAAATACCTTCTCCGAAAAAATGGAAACGATTTGCATGCAAACACTTATTGAAAGAAACACTTAACTACAAAAACTGGAAAAACAATGTGCATGAAAACACTTATTGGAAAGCAAACTATTTTAATATTTTGAATCCTTGATAACAAGCTTTGAGGAAAATCCCATTAACTGGGATTTGTAGTTCTTCACCATTCAATCGAGATAACAGAAAATCATTGTGAGGTTTGCAAGCTGAAATAACATATGGCCCACTTCAAATACCATCAAATTTGGTTTGGTTTCCTGGTTTTGCTCTATTTTCATCCCATTTGAGGACAAGATCAACCTCTTGAAAGATTATTGCAACTGTTTTCTTATCAAAGTTCTTATTTACCTAAACTTGGTGAGCTTCCATGGTGAGCATGGCTTCATTTCTCAATTCTTCCAACTGCATAAGTTTAGCATATATTACCTCCATGGGACATGTTTCCAATAACTCTAACTGATGAATAAGCTCTAAAGCGGGAAAATCAAGAGAAATTGGGAGTCTCGCTTCCTTGCCATAAACCAACATCTAAGGAGAATTACCAATAGACCTTTTGGGAGTGATTTTGTCAACCCAAAAAAAAATTTGAGTCTGGTGTGCTGAGATATCTTATTTTCATCCAGAACTCTTTTAATAATCTTCAACAAATTTTTGTTATTAGACTCTGCGAGACCATTACCTTGTGGGTAATAATTTGATGAAGTACTCAAACAAATACCATTCTAGTCAACCCACTTTGTAATTTTAGTATTAACATAAGCAAGACCATTATCTAAAATATTAGTAGCAGGAACTCCAAATCTAGTTATAATACCTTCATATAAGTCAAGCACACTAGTTTCATTTACTTTTTTTAATGTAATTGTTTCTGTCCATCTAGTAAAATAATCAGTGGCAATAAGAATCCACTTGTGAACCAAACGGAATGGTGAGTTAATCATTCTGATAAATTCCAATCCCCACTACGTAAAGGGTTGATCTGCTGAAATATGATGAAGAGGAAGGGCTGTAAGTTTTTCCATACCCACAAATAAAGCACACTTTTGACATCTTTTGACCCATGCTTAACAATCTTTAAAAATACTTGGCCAATAATAACTTGCTTTCATTATTTTGAGAGCAGTAGTCCTTGGAGCGTAATGGCCACCTAATAAACCTTCATGGAATTCTTGCAATAATCTGTCAACTTGTGAAGGTTCTATTCATCTCATAAGAACACCATTAATATTATTTTTAAACAATATACCATCAATGAGTCCAAAAGGAATAGCTTGTAATTAGAAATACTTTATTTTTGTCTTATCCAAACCTTAGGGAAGAATATTAGCACGCAAGTAACTAATCATATCTTGTGTCCAACTCACAGAAGATGGAGTTTCAACGGCTTGTGGTTGATTTGTAAGTGCAAAAACAAAATATTTGTTTGACTTCAAATTTGAATTCAAATGTTCACATAACCCTTTTCCTCGGATCAGCTTTGTTACCTTAAAGTCCACGTCATATTCCATGACTTTTGTGATCCAACTAGCTCTCTTTTTATTAAATTCATTACTTAACAAAAACTCTTTTACACTTGGGTGAGTAACCATCACATTAATTCTATTATTAGAGAGCATATATCTGAAATTATTTAAGCCTATAATAACAAAAGGTAGTTGTTTTTCCACAAAATTATACTTCACCTCATAGTCATGTAGCCCTTTGCTAAAGAAATCAATGGGCTGCTCTAAATTTTCATGATTTAACTGAGTTAAGATAGTTGAAATTGTTTCAACCCCTGCAAATGCATATAATATAAAATCTTTTGAAAATGTTGGATTCGCAAGTGTTGGAGATTGAGCAATAGCTTGTTTAATAGCCTCAAAACTAATTCTCTCTTCATCTGTCCAACTGAAACTCATTATTTTTCAACATAGTAATCGGATGTTTTGATAAATTAGTGAAATCAGCAATGAATCTTCTACAAAATTGATCTTACCGAAAAAACTTTGAAGTGTTTTCTTGTGCTGAGGTAAAGATAAAGATAGAATTGAGCGTACTCGTTCTGGATATATGTCCAAACCTTCTTTTGAGACCATGTGGCCCAAAATTTTACCTTCATGCACTGAAAAATATGCACTTCTTTGTATTGAGATAAACCTCATATTGTCTGCATCTTTCAAAAACTTGCCTCATATGGCTCAAATGATCATTAGCACTCTTAGAAAAAATAGTAATGTCATCAAAATAAATCAAAAACATTGACATTGATCAAACTTTGGAAATTCATATCCATGGCTCTCTGAAAAGTAGCTTTTGCATTGGATAAACCAAAAGAAATCTTGTTGTAAGCAAATGTCCCCCACTTAGTATTGAAAGTTTTCTTATATTGATCTTCTTTTACCTAAATCTGATTGCAACCAATGTAACCATCCAAAAGAGATAACCTTTTTGCACCTAATACAGTCCTTAGAATCGAATCCTTTAGTGAAGCCCTATTTAGATCCCTGAAATCAAAACATAACCTTATATCTCCATTCTTGTTCCTTACGGATACAAGATTTACAACCCGTGAGGAATGCTTGATAGGAAAGATAATGCAAGACTCAATAAGCTTTGTTAGTTCATTTTTCATCAAAATTTATATCTTTGGATTAACAGGTCTTTGTTTTTTCCTTGCTAGTTTGGAATTAGGCTTGAGCTCAATGGTATGTTGAGATAATTCTGGATCAAAACCTTTTAGATCCTCATAATTTCAAGAAAAAACTTCAATGAACTCTTTGCATAGCTAAACAAAAGCTTGTTTTTCTTCCAAATTACATATCTTGTCATGCTTCAAAAGCTTGTCATCGCTAATTGTTATGTCATCGTAGTTCTCTTGCTTAGTTGACATCTTGATTTTTTATCTTTTCAATTGATCATCATTATTAAAAATACTCTCGATGGTTACCAATCCTTGGGGCAGCTTATTATGCTTTAATTGCAAGATTTGCTCACCATACCGATGTTGCAATTTAGACTAATTTTTAGCTGAAATTCAACTGCTTCCTGAATAAAGCGTGCAATATGCTCATCACTATCAAACACTTGTAAATTAGTATTATTATCAATAATTGATGGTCTTGCAACCACCTTAATATGAGGTTGATTATCCTTTCTTTTCACATCACTAGGAATATCAAAATCAACTTCAACAACTGTCAATCTATCTACTTGTTTATTTTCAACTCTAGGTATTGATTGAACATTAAATGCATCGGAATCCTCTATAAGATCTCAAACTCTATCTATATGATTTCAACAAGGGATTGTTTATAATATTTAAATTTTTCATATAATGTATGACCAATTCACTATCACCAAATACATGTATGTACTTAATTCTCTTTATTCTAGCCCACTATAAACCATGAATTAGTGTCTCACATTCAGTTGCATTGCATGTACAGCCAAATTGAAATCAAATAAAAGAATAATACCTTTGACCATTTAGTGATATATGAAAATTACCTACACATGATCCATTCTTGCTTCTAGACCCATCAAAGTATAAACTCCACACTCATTATTAAACTCATCAGTTTTAACCAATAATGGTAAAAATGCATTATCCTTATGCATGCAAAAATTCTCAAACCAAACTCTTTAATATATTTCTCTTCAACATATTTGTAAGGATCAAAAACCATGACGGCTAGTTCCTGACTCATCCAATAATGAATTTGGTATGCTCTCAGAGTGGGTGTTTGTACCTTGAACAACATGGTGATCATCTTGGTCAAAAACAGTACAATTCACACTGCAAGCATTAAACACATAAACCTCAATATAAAATTTAGCAAAAGGCTTATAATTAAATGTTATGTTTGTGTCATACCTTGTTTCAAAAAATAGATAGGACCAATCTAATGATAAATACCCTCCAATCTTAGTTGTAAAATCTCTAAATAAGCACAAAGCGAAATATGGAGGTAGATTTATTACCATAATGTAATGTCCCCAAATGGGACATTTTAACCCCTGCTTGGATTTTGGGCAAATCCAACACCACGGCCACTTATAAAAATATATTTTCAGTCATTATTATGTAGATCTGTAATTTATTTCAAAAATTGCAACTAGGGTTGAGTATGAAACTCTACTAAATCAGTAATAAAATTCATACCCATTCACCCTAAACTAATTTCTATATTTTTAACAGCTCGTGCATGAATAAAAATACATATTTTTGAAGGTAAAATAGGTTGCAATAATTTATAGAAGTTTGCAAATTTGTTTCCTTTAAAGCTGACTGAAAATGACACTTTTAAGTAACCAAAAATTCAAAAAATGGGCTGATTTAACCACTAAAATTCAACTTTATTATCAGCTTCCAAAATTATATCCAAAAACAACATTGAACATACCTTATCTAACAAAAAGAGGGTCGCTCCACTAGAGATAAATAAACAAAACACTTCTGCAATATTCCTTCAAACCCTTGGTATAGAAATATGCAACATCCCTTCGAACAACTACTGAAAATAACTAAAATATCCTTGCAAGCACAATAGAATCACTTGTGTAGAGATCCCTCACATTCTCTAAGGGGGTTTTCGTCCTCTAGAGGTAGTTTCTAACGGTTTTCATCCTTGGAATAATGTCTACAAAAGCTCCAAGCTTCAAACATAAAATCAGAAATTAGAAATTGATCATAGAATGCCTCCTAAGCAAGTCGACTTCTCTTTATAAGGAGAGAAGAGCCCCAAAACAAACTCCAAAAATATTCAATCAGCATACAATAATTTTTTCTATGCATTTTCCACTCTCCATCCTTTCTAGGCTAAGTCACATTTTCCTTGGGAGGATAACTTTTCACCCATGAACTTGTCTTTTTCTATTTTATTTTGTCTTTTTAGTGCAAGTCACACTTTTCTAGAAATAAACATTTTTAGCTAAGTGATTTTATCATTTAGTTCATTTTTCTATTTTATTAAGTTCATTACTTTATTATAAATATTTTTATAATGTTATATTTATTTTTTGCACTTTATATTAAAATAATAAAACTTTAGTCACCCTTATATGCATCCCTTAGCCATCACGTAGACAAAATAGGCTAAGGGTCTTCGATTGGGAAGGGGATATTATAGTTCTCCCTTCCCAAAATTTCTTGCCCTTAAGCAATTCCAAATTTGTTTTGTCCAAGTGTCATGCACAAAAGACAAAACATGTTGAAGTGTTCCAATATCCTTGCCCCTGTGCTTGTTAGATGAGCTAAAACTTGCCACCATATTTTATTAACAAGTTGCTCATATACACATGGTTGTACCCAAGGCATTACATAATGCAGATTGCAGATTTCATCATCTAGATCATCATTTTTTTCAACAAAAAACTGGATATGTTGCATATATGATGTCAAATTGCTTTTATCATACCATATGATGTCACCATGGTTTACAAAGGGCTAAAATTCTTCACCAATTAGTTGTTGCAATGTTATACCCCTCTCTTCTATAATCACCTCTTATGAAATTTGCTCTTATTTGACAACTCCAATCACACTCTTGGTTGTCATGCAATCATTTGCACCTTGTGCACACATGTATGTATCATCATCATGGCTTGGGCTTGAGTTACCAACCTCATCCTTATGTTGAACTTGTACCTTGAGATTCATGGTTCGTGATTTCTTTTTTCCTTGCCAATAATGAAGAGTTCTTTGCCTTAAACTCTTGTAAGTGTTGTTTCACTTGAGCAGCTATCAACCTAGCAACTCTAGCTCTGTTATTCCATTCCTCACACTTTTTTAGAGTTTCCATGACATCCTCCATGTTTGCATATATGATTTTGTTTTCCTCACTAATGCAATTATTTTGTATAATGGAAACCATACCTTTCTCTCTAGAAGTTTCTTCTTCTTCCTTTGGGAATAGATCTATTTTGTCCTCATTTGTGGGTGTAGACTTCATGGTTACAATTTCTTTCTCAACATGCACATCAAATCTCTCTAGAAATTTATGTGAGAAATATGCAACTAAATCAACGGATTCAATCCATTGGGTCTTCAACAATTGATGCCACCATTTAAGTGTTATTCTATCCATGTATATAGAAATGATATCGAGGGCATCATCTTGACACAAAGGATTACAACACAAAAATGTTTTACATTTTTCCAACCAACATCTAGCAGAGATCTCCTTCATTCTGTTGGTGCTCAATTTAATCTCGCCTCGTTTGTTCTCAAAATTCTTCAATCTGCGAGCTCTATCGTATTTTCTATCTCCCCGAATGGATGCATGAAAGGTTTTCTTCATTTGTATGTTGTTGAAGATCCTTCTCCATGGTCGTGGATCACATTTGGGCCTTGTATCATTTCCAAATTCTATCCTTAAAGAAAAATTCAATTCTACGTGCAAATGGTGATTTCCCTGCATTTTACGGTTTGACGGGTGACTTTTCCCTGTCAAATTATATCTCAGCATCTTCAACTACATGGTATCTTTTGATTGGATGAGGCACGTCAAGTCTATGTTATAACTTGTAACTTTTTGCTATGTTTGCAAAAAGATCAATTTGGCCTCGTGGCCCTGTTGAGTTCTGATTGGCCAGTCAAATTTATAAAGGCAGAGTGAATTTCTTTTTTTTGCCCTGAAACTGTATACGTGTTCATTTTTAATTGGTTGCGGCCCAGCGAGTCTTTTTGGTGAAATTTGCCACTTTGGTCATATTTGTAAAAAATACCAAATTGGCCCCGCGGCCCCGATAGTCTCTAAATGGCTATTTAGCAAATATGAAGCAGCAGGGAAAAAGTCTTACTTTGACCCCAAAGATCAACACGTGGCCATTTTTCAAGTTACAAAGGGGAAGGCGGGTCGGCAAAACATTTTGAAGTTTTTTGCCTCTTTATACGAGGGAGCAAAGTTATGAAATAAACCGCAACTCCGTTGGGGCCCACATCAAAAGTTACAAGCGAGAAGGCAGGTCGGCGGAGGAAAATTGGAAATTTTGCCTTTTTGTTAAAAAGGGTAAAATTACATAAATGAGCTGTGACTCCATCAAAGGCCCAGATTAAGCTACGTGTCGAGCCCGTATTTCAAAGGTGGAGGGGCGGGGCAAAATGTGAAAATTGTGCATTTTCTCCTTAAGTCATAAAATGCAAAAGGCACCCCCATGCCCGTTTCGGCTCTAATATTCCACGTGGATGGTTCTAATTTAAAGTGGTGAAAGGGCAGAATCAACGGTTATGGTGCGATGCATCTGGTTTTGCCGCCAGTAACGTTCCACGACTTCAGGGGATGCAAATACGCATCATTTTTCATGGTGAATCTAAATGATCTCTTCTCGTTTCTATCAGCAAAGTGCAATTGAAGTGTTGTGGAGCTCGAATTTGTGAATCTGAAGAAGTGCAAGAGTTGATATTTTGAAACAGAGTTGCTCGGGTACCTGCAGAAAATGAATTGTCAAATCCAGCAGAGCAAGTTGCAGAGGAAAGAATGGGAAAACAATGAAATAATGGAGGTTGCATGAACGGAGGATGAAAACATGCTCCCAATTAAAACAATGATGGAGATATTTGCAATGATTCACCTTTTTGAACAACTGGCAACTTTTTGTCGCAAACTTGTTAAACATCGTTTTCTGGAAATCATGATCAAACATGTAACAAACAAAGGTTCCTTGAATATTCTTTTCTTGAGGGGAAAGCTTGGATGTAAATTGAGTGTTATAAAAATCATGCTTTAGTCATGCAAATGGTCGGGGGTTTAATTTTTACAAGAAAATTTGAGAAATCCCATCTTCATGAGAGACCATCTGAGAAACCTGTTAATTTCTTGTGTTTTAGATTTCAATCACGTCAAGATGGTTGCAAGTGTATAGCCATTGAAAAACTCTAAGATTGTTCAAGAAACTTTCCCCTGCTGATGAATCTAATAAAGCTCGAATTAATCTGTGTTGATCTTGGGCAAAATTGTGTCTGCTTTTATTCCAGAATGTCTTTCAAATAGTTTTTCTTGTTCCTGTTGCAATCTTATATTAAAATCTCTCCGAATCACACAGGATCTCGCCCCTGTGATAGTTTAGTGGCATTTGCAATTTCATTATGAGAAGAGCCTTCATCCTGTAATGAAATAAATAATTTAAAATCACTTTACTGTCATTTTGTTGATGAAGATTGTTTGTAAACCTTTGAGTGTATCTTAGGCGTGAGGAACCAGGGGTCTTTAATATTTAATTGAGTCTTTAGCTCGAGCCTTCGTGTTAAATTCTTGGAGATTGTGTGAAACCATGCAAATTTGGGCCTCCATTGATGCACACCTTCTGGTTGAAGGAATATTTTAGTGATTCTGAAGCATTATGTCATTTAGTTTTCCAATTGTTGTGAAGGTTCTCAAAGATCTGGCAAAAATCAAGTTTATCCTGCTTAATCTCCCACCAAAAATTATTCAAAAACAATTAATCCTACCTGAACTACCCTTGTTTGCCTTGTATGTCCACAAATGAATAAATTCTACTGCCAAAATATGCAGAAGCAATCAGGATTCCATAATGTCTTTAGTAACCTTAACCTTGTTTAGAAAATATCACCATTATTTAGAAGTGACAACTCGTGAGAGTTAAATTGTGGTGCATTGATCATATTTTCTCAAGGTTTCCTTTCAAATTTGTGCAAAGAATGATATCTTCATTCTCCTTCACCAACAGAGGTTACAAAATGGGTCCTCTCAAACTAGTTGAAAAGCACAACCTAAAGTAGTGAGGATAGATCAAATCCTTTTGAAGGTGTTATCCTTTCTCCAACATCTGAGTGACAAAGAGTCAGCTAAATCGCATCCCCGGCTACAAAACGACATACATGATGATTTATCTGTCTCTAGGCTTCTTGTTAAATCCGTGATGATGCTCAGCTTGCAAAGGAGAATCAATTTGGATACCAACACGTTCCATCAAAGAAAGGGACTTGGGTCCTCTTCATCTTTGCACACAAATCTGATTTTTTTCCTCTCTCCTTCACAGGTAGGAGGATTTCACGCTCTAATACCACTATTATCTCCCCAAATGGGACTTTTTAACCCCTACTTGGATTTTGAGCAAATCCGACACCATGGCCACTTATAAAAATATATTTCGAGTCACTATTATGCAAATCTGGAATTTATTTCAAAAATTGTGACTAGCGTTAAGTATGAAACTCCATTAAATCAGCAATAAAATTCATACCCATTCACCCCAAACTGATTTCTATATTTTTAACAGCCCATGCATGAATAAAAATATATATTTTTGAAGGTAAAATAGGCTGCAATAATTTATAAAAGTATGCAGATTGGTTGCCCTTAAAGTTGACTGAAATTAACACTTTTAAGCAACCAAAAATTCAAAGAATGGGCTGATTTAACCACTAAAATTCAGCGTTATTACTAGCTTCCAAAATCAGATCCAAAAATAACCTTGAACATACCAGATCTAACAAAAAGTGGATCGCTCCACTCAGAATAAATAAACAAAACATTGTTGCAATATTCCTTCAAACCCTTGATATAAAAATTTCCAACATCCATTCGAACAACTGTTGGAAATAACTAAAATATCCTTACAAGCACAATAGAATCCTTTGTGTGTCCCTCACATTCTCTAAAAGAGTTTTCGTCCTCTAGAGGTAATTCCTAAAGGTTTTAGTTATTGGAATAAATTATGCAAAAGCTCCAAGCTTCAGACATAAAATCAGAAATTAGAACATGACCATAGAATGTCTCCTAAGCAAGTTGATTTCTCCTTAGAAGGAGAGAAGAGACCCAAAACAATCTCCAAAAATATTCAATCAGTATACAATGATTTTTTCTTTGCATTTTCCACCCTCCATCCTTTCTAGGCCAAGTCGCATTTTCCTTGGGAGAATAACTTTTGACCCATGAACTTTTGTCTTTTTCTATTTTCTTTTTTTTTTTGGTGCAAGTCACAATTTTCTAGAAATTAAACATTTTTAGCTAAGTGTTTTTATCATTTAGTACCTTTTTCTATTTTATTAAGTCCATTACTTTATTATAAGTGTTTTTATAATGTTATATTTATTTTTTACACTTTATAATAAAATAATACAATTTAAGTCACCCTTATATGCTTCCCTTAGTCGTTGGGTAGACAAAATAGGCTAGTGGTCTTCAATTTAGAAGGGGATATTACACATAACATCATGTAAGATTGGAAGGCTTGGACATGCATGCAAACTTAACCTCAGATCTTTGATTTATACCAATTATTTTGGTAGTTGTACCATCCAACTGCAAAACCTCTTTGTCATGTGGCTCATACTTGAGTCCTAACTTATTTGATATCTTCTTATACATGAGTATACTACTAGCACCACTATCAATCATGCAATTATAGACCAAATTATCATCAATAATCAAATAAAGTAGAAAGGGGGAGGCTTACCAATCCCTTTTGCCTGAAAATTTACCTTAATGGGTTGATTTTTTTATGCAAGTATTGCACTAGCTCTAGTTGAATGATCCACTGTAACTGACAGTTTTGGCCAACTAATCATGTAGCAAGTTCTTTTGACTTGGATATAGTCAGCGTATCCCACATGGATAAGCTCACATGAGCTTTTTTCATTTGATATATAATATTAAGGGGAGAGATGCCCCCTTTTGTTTGACCGTTTGGAACACTTTCAACCTCTTTTTTTTGTTCTTTTGTGCTTTCATGCTGCCCTTTTGAATTTGATTTTTTTGTCTCTCTTTCTTGTTAGGGACAGCAACAAACTTATTAGTATTATCATGAAATAAAGAAGATGATCCATGCAAGTTAGTTACCTTTATGAGTTCTCGCAATGCCCTTCTTTTGTATATTCTTGTATTAACTGTTTGTTTATCTTTTTATTGTCAATTCACCAAATTTGTCTCTGGTGGCTATGGTACTTCACTAGAATTCCCTTGAGCAGGAGTTTCAACTGCCTAAAAGTTGTTGAGTCATCACTTGTGCAATCAAAGTTTGATTTAACATTCCATTAGCACAAGAAAAAAGATCATGTGAATGATTACATGGAGCACACCAAAAGGGTTCCCAAATTAGATTAGTTTGCACTGGAACAAAAGTCATAGATGTAGGAGCGGTAAGGTCAACTTTAATGGCTATTGGGCTTTGATATGGAGGCCTACTTGTAGGATATGTTGGGTATGAGGGTCTAGCATATTGGAATGGAGTCTAATAGAGTATGTAAGGTAGAGCAACTTGTCTCTCAATAGATACAAATTTATTTCTAAAAGCTTGCAAAATACATTTTATTTCACTCAACTTAGCGGATTGATTTGAATTAATAATTGTTTGGCTAGTTGTTACTGGAATTGGGTTTATAGCTAATACTGATGGTTGAATATTTGGAAAGATAGGCATGGGAGGTCTAGGTGCAATTTTGCCCACTTGTATCAGATCATTTTCATCTATAATGGATAGTCAAAGGCAGCTAGATTTGTGTTACCCCCATGGACGGAATCATGACAACAATGTCGTTGTTTAAGAATCTCAAATAGTACAATAATGCATGCTCTGTTGTAGGTTTAATGGCGTGGGGAATTCTTTCCCAAGTTCTCTAGAATCTGAAATCAAAATCAGCCATAAACTCTTGAGAGGCTCTTTTAATTGTGCTCAATTGCGCGAATCGGGGATAGTTGATCAAATTTGTCCTCAAATTGGCTACAAAAGGTTGTTCCTAATTAATCACAATAATTGATAGTTAATTGGTAGGTTTTTTTTATCATTGCGAGGCTTTATCCTTAAAGGAAACTTCAAGAAGTCTCATGGCTATATTCTCCTGAGTTATATTGTAAATAAAGCAATGATTTACAATATCTCTAATATGCTCTGCAGGAGTGGTTTGAATTTGACCAGTAAAGGATGAAAAACTTTTTGATGTGGAAGCAAGGATATCATTGTATACATTAAGATTCAAGGGGTTGTCATCATTAAAAGTCACAAGAACTTTGTTTTTATTGACAGTCATTAAGAGATTTAGAGTAAGTAGGATTTTGGACAATTGTTTTATATTGCTAACTCATAAGTATATGGGAGAGGATTTATCAAATCTACTTCTTTTATAAGAATGTTAAGGTCGCTGAATAAATTCAAAAAAAAATACCTTTGACTTTTGACTTAAAGGTCACTTTTGGCATTAACTTTGACCAATATGTCTGTGAAACCTAAGGAGTCGCCAAAATCTGATATTTTTAATATTTTAAGCTCTACAAATTGATGAACCAACATCAATCTTTGAATACTACCCCTCCGGGCGTGCTAGAAATTGTTGTCACTGAGAAGTTGCACCATGATAGAGAATGGTGTGTACTCTTTCATGTCGACAAAATTACAACACATCAAGGTTGTGTGTGACATATGGCCGAGGTGAACCTCCAAAGGGTTGATTCCTTGTGAATCACCTAAAAAACAAAAATCTTGACAAAAAAAATGAAAAAAAAGTGCAGTAAATAGAAAATATGGGGTGATATAAATATCCACACCTGCACATCTCTAAACTATTTTGCATGATAAATTCAAGGATTTAAGAATATATAACGGTAGAGAGAATAAATAACACACTAAGGCAAACACAATATCCTATAACAAAGACGATGAATGATTTAAAAAACAACAATATAAAAGGGCAAAATAAACTTTTTTTTTAGTTCAAAAGTGCAAGTATAAAGCTGAAGATGCCAGAGCAAAGCTGAAGTGCAAGTATATGAATTTTTACCATCAAAGAATAGAATGTTGAATGCTAAGAATAGACTATTGTTCTTTGATTTATTTTATTCTATTTTTATCCTTTGCTGGCACATGGGACAACAATTTTATTTGTATTTTTTTTTTTTTTTGTCTATTCTTGGCACATGGGAACAGCAGTTCTTTTTTCATATATTTAATTCCTATTTTTAACCTCCATGGCACATGAAACAACAACAATCTATTTTGCTTAACTCCATTTCTAGCACCTCAATCAACCGCAGTTCATTCTTTCTTTATTTAATTCCACATAATTAAATATTAATTCTCCAGACAACAATTGTTTGATCCATGCAAAATCTTCAGTCAATTGTTACTTGATGATCCATCTTATCCTAGTGCCTGAAATAGCAATTAATAAATTTATTTTAATCACCCCTTGGCGCCAACTTTAGAACAGCAACTCCTTTTATTTTATTTATTTTATTTCATGCACCTTCCTTCCTTGGCACCAGCTTTAGAAGGTTCCATATTTATTTATTTATTTAATTTGCACCCTATCTTCCTTTGGCAAAAACCTCTGGCTTGGAAATATGGTAACAAGTACTAGAATGTGGATTATAATCCAAATAAAACAGAACCACAATACCAAGGGAAACCATGTTCGATACTTGGAATTAGATTCATATGCATCTTCACTCACCCTATAGAAGGTTAAGAACTAAAAAGAAGGAAAAGATCAAGGACCTTCTGCAGAATATGCCATTACAAACCATAAAAAAGTTAGAGAACTTCGACCTTCAAATGAGATTGGTAATAGATTCTCTCTTTTCAAATGCCTGCAATGAACTCACTCTTTGAAGATTGTTGTTTAGGTACTAGAATGTGGACTATAATCCAAATCAAACAGAACCATAGTACCAAGGGAAACCATGTTCAATACTTAAAATTAGATTCATATGCATCTTCACTGACCCTATAGAAGATTACGAACTAAAAAGAAGGAAAAGATCAAGGACATTCTCCAGAATATGCCATTAGAAACCATAAAGAAGTAAGAGAGCTTCGACCTTCAAATGTAATTTTATTGAACTTTTGCCTATAACTATCTTGTAAATCTCGTGCTCAGAACCAATGTCTGATTTACCATAAAAACCCATTTTAAAATAAAACAAAAAATCCCATATTTTAAAAGGCAACAGAGTGATCCCTGGCTCCTACTTTATAATAAAAATTGAAGTTTTAATATTGTTCAAAATGAACCATGGCCAAAACAATAACAATTACGCTAGAGTCTAAGCTATCAAAGAACCTCACCTCGTATGTTAAATTGGCATCAGGCATGATGGATCAATAAGTCAATCGTTCATGCCCATATTAATTCTACAATGGCAGAGAAACCTAACTAATCATAAAATCTTCATACATTTGTTGCGTTGTGTTGATTTTACAAAAAGTGAACCACAAGATCCAACACGCAATCTGTCTAAAGTGGTGTCCACCGTGATTTTAGGGAAACATAAATCTATTTTTTAATGGACCCAATTAATGTGGAAACCAT
The DNA here is from genome assembly GCA_019776745.2 of Taxus chinensis. NCBI lineage: Eukaryota > Viridiplantae > Streptophyta > Pinopsida > Cupressales > Taxaceae > Taxus > Taxus chinensis. Next base: position 618,959,141 of record CM034149.1, on the reverse strand, counting down.
AGTATATCAGAGTGCAGAAAGTACATCATTAATTTCATCTCTACTTCTGCACTAACCAATCACTTACATCAACCTTCACAAAACAATGTTAAGAAAAATGCCTGCATCTGAGGCAATTATGACACTTTTAACTAAACAAAATGGCAGATTATTATGCTATTTTCCATTTATCAGTACTCAATTGCCTGCTGTATTCAACTCCATGAATGAAGCAAAATTCACAAAAGTTTATAACCCATCATCACTTTCCCTGTCCATATTTGCTTGGGGTTCTCCCAATTCTTCATCTGAAAGATCATCCTGATTCATCCCGAACAGTGGATTAACCTGGTGCTCATTATTTAGATGATCTAGATCATAATATAAGAGATCTTGAAAACCACTCCCATTGTCATCATTACTACCATTCTCATCAGCATCACTGCTAGTATCAATGCTGTAATTGCTCTCAGAGGAAAACTCCGACATTGAAATAGATGATGGTGTTCTCAATCCTAGTGCTTCACTCTCATCACTGTCATCAAAGCTAGACTTCATAGAATCAATGTCACTGCATCTGAAAAAAGGATAGAGATGAATTATAAAACTGAATAAAATAATTTATCAGAAATCATTGGCAATAATCCTCGCAGATACATGGCTGGGCAATTAAAGGCAACAGTGGTTAACCCTTTTTCAGCTGGAAATTCAGCTACTAGATGAAATTGTGGCCTTTCTGATTGAAGCCGAGCAATCCCCTCCGCACTACAAAAGAAATACACAATAACAATTGTTTCAACTCAATAAAAATAACTTTTACATGAAAACTACATACAGACTAAAGTGTTCCCAAGCTTTACCTAGGCCTAGAATGTCTTTCAAACCGGTTTTCTGCAGCCAGGCCATCCTTGTTTGATATATCCTATTTCAGAACAAGAATAGCTTAGACTACATCAATAATCCTAAAAGATCAATAAAAATATTCAGGAAGCCAAAATTGTAAATACCTAACCATTCAGAGTGGCCCTCGAATTAGAGAGAATAAAAACATATATAAAGGGTGAACAACAAATTTCAGAAGAATATTTACTCACTAGATGCCGAAGATATTTGCACTCTCCAGCACTTAAAGCAAACAGAAATTTATCAACTTCCACCTGCACACAAATCCCATATAAATTGGCTTATAAAATTTTCAATAGGACTCGACTCCTTGTGAAGGAATATCAAGGGTATGGATTCCTAAGGAATGGCATAGCCACTTACTTCTTTCAAACACATGCAATCTCGCAAAATGAGTATTTCTAATGGTAATTCATTTCCAGTATGGGTGAGACTCCTGTTGACCAATTCAATAAGGGCATTTACAATTCAGTAAGAATATATCATTTATCCTTTGCCTTCTACTCAGAGTCCCTGTGCTAGAGAAATTTCCACATAAACATATGGTAAAAATGAAAGATTAGTAGAATTTATCTGCTTAAATAGCAAAAGAATTTATCATAACACTAAACAGTCTTGAAAGGGTCAAAAACCTGAGAAATGTTCCAGTAACATAAGCTGCTGTGGAAAAATCAACAAACTTCAAATGGAAAAATCCCTACAAATTTTGAAAAACAACCAAAAAGAGTCACAAAGCATCTAAAAGTGCATCAATTGCTCTTATCAAAAACTGCTCACAAATGCTTGTTAGTGCAGACATAATTAGCACTACATAAGTTACAGTCACCTTTAGAAGTGAATTCAATTTTTTATCCCTCAACTTGAATCCTTTTAGCGACAGTGAAGATATTTTTGGGCAGCCCTTAAGAAACTGGGTACAAGTATGACTTTTCAGACCTTCTGCTCTACCTGAAAAAATAAAGGACAAACTCCAAAATGATTAAAGAAAAAATAGAAAAGAAATTGATACAGAATTTGATGCAAAAAAGAAAGACCCAAAAAACTACAAACCAGTCTTTGATGATTGGCAGCATAATCGTTCCAGATAGTGACAGTGGGAGCTCAGACAATGTATGATTGACTTGAGTTGAACATGGCTGTTTACAAAAATTTGTCAATTTTCACAGAACACTTCCCTTGGAGCCAAAAAAAACATATTCAGAAAAGTTAATTTGAGAACATCATTACGTATTAATAAATATAGAACAATTATCAGTTATAAAACTTGCTCCAATGTTAAGTGTGCAAATGATGAAAAAAAAGGACATGTTTACTAGTGCACTTACAGTCCCACAACCTCCAGATCAGAGAGAGATGGACAAGATGATATTGCATTACACAAAGCCTTGGAATCCATTTCATCAATATTGAATAAGTGAAGAGTCTTCAGCAGAGCCCTATGTTTCCAGTTGACAATGAATATGTGGATATCCTTATGTATTATAAGAAGAATGCAACTCAAAAACTTTGGAAAACAATACCCCATAACTTACCCAGCCACACCATTTTCTAAACTGAGAGTATCAAGGCAAGACCTTGTTAACTTGCATGTTCTCCTGTCATGGTTACGATTTCTATACTGCCAAGATCTCTCCAAGGCATCTGCAGAATTTAGATGAATGTCAACAGTTGAACCAAAAAGTTTGAAAGACGCAGTTGAACTCTTGCCTTGCTGCTGCGAAACCCCGAGCTTTAGAGACCTACCAATCATGTGAAATCCAAGGTTATAGTTGATAAAGATCTTATGTATTTGCATAACAACATATATGAATCATGTGAAATCCAATGTCGTAGTTGATAGAGATCTTATGTATTGGCATAACAACATATATGAAACTCTAGGTACAAAGTTGCTAACTCTAACACCATTATCATGAGGTAAAAGCATCCGTTATGGGGAAACTATTTACAAGCAAATTTTGGAATAACAATCTCTATCAGCTTCATGTTCAGGATTCATAGCATTCTGCTCCTTTTCGTGCATGCACATAATAGTTACCTAAGACTCCGGGACGGTGGGACGGCAGGACGGAGTTTCCAGAACGGCAAAAAAATTCTAAATTTTGGGAACGGCAAGGGGACGACTAATTAAAAAATATTTAAATATTTAAAATATAAAAATATAGTGACTAAACTATATGAATAAGCTGAAATAAAACCATTTGAGATTTAAGTAAGGTGAAACTTGAACTCATAAACATCAAATACATTCCTTAATACCATAATATCAATATGTTAATGTCATAAATTCATAATACATATTTGAATTTTGAATTTGAGACAAGCTGAAATAAATTATAAAACAGTTCTAAATTATGATTGATCAAGTGACAATAGCTGATATTCCTATCATTAATCTCATATCCAAAGACACCAACAATTGTCTATTGTCAATATTACAAAAAAAAGAGGACAACTACAAGTATCAGCCTAAAAATCAGAATCAAAATCTAAAGCAATATCCATGAACTCCTCCTCGCTGGAACTAGCATCCTCGTCCTCAAAGGTAAGCTCAATCAATCCACGCTGCAGAGTACTGTCCTCTTCAACCTGCCTCGACTCCTCAAAATCTACATCCCACCATAATGATGGGGTCTGTTGTACTCAGGTGTCTTGCGATCCATAAGACGCAAAACACTGTGTACAGCTACAAACTTATTCGCTCTCGCAGAGGTAAGCCTATTTCTCTTAACAGAGTGAATCCAACCATATGTAGACCAATTCCTCTCAGAGGTAGAGGAGCTAGAAACCTGGGAAAGGAGGTGAATGGCAAGTGGTAGCAGAAATCCTGGAAGCCCATACAGTCGCCACCAACTCATTGGCTTCTCCTGAGCTATTGTTACCATGTTTGCCTTTGCTGATGTTTTGTACCCATCAAGTTCAGTGAAGTCAAGCCACTCCAACCTGATCTGTGAAGCCTCATGTGGACTGTACATTTTTTAAAGGCCTTTATAAGGCCCTTCTTCTCCTCATCATCATCCAATGGGATAACTCTTCCTGACCTCTCAACATACCATGTGGGATTCAGTGCATACACAGCCATATGAAGAGGGGTGTTCAACTTCTCCCATCTCCGCTGAATAATGGGTTGTATATGTTCATTATAGAACTCCAAAGTGGGGTCTCTCACTCGAATAGCTGCCTTCATTTGCCCAAGCATGCTATCAATGCACTCATAGATCTCACCAAGATTAGGGTTGTTAGAATCCCCATATTTGATGACACTAAAAACTGGAGCTATGATTGATATGATGTATTTCATATCAACCCAAAATGTTTCCCGCAACACCACTTCCTTCACTCTTTTCCCTTGATCTATCTTGGACTCACACCACCTAGTCCAATCCTGTGTCATAATCATAATTTGCAGGGGCTCATGCAACTTAGACATCCTCTCCCACAAAATAAAATAGGATGCAAAGCAGGGTGTCAACTATTTTCAAAAATTCCTTCTTCAAAAAATTTTGAAAAAGTGCCAATGATGTGTGGTGATTACATATGAACTTCTGCACATCCCTGGCCTCAATCACTATCTGGTTAACCCACTAAATCTTCTCTATGTCTTTCAGTGCATTGTTCATGGCATGCACACAACATGAAGTCCAATAAATATGCATATACTCTCACTCCACTAGCTTATCTGCTGCTCTGCACACATAAGATGCATCTGTGACAACATGTACAATGTTTGAAGGTCTAACCTCCTCAATGGCATCCTTCAAAATCTGATACTGGAACTCAACATCTTTCCACTTCCTAGAACAATCAATTGCTCTCAAGAAGTACGGTCCATCTTTGGAAGAGACAATGATATTGATGAGAGGACGGTGTCTAATATCCACCCACCCATCCATGATAATGCTACATCCATGTGACACCCATGTCACCTTCATCTCCTCCATCAACAGATTAACCTTGGAATAGTTCTTATCCAAGATTGTTATCCTCAGTTTTGTGTCTCCAAAAGGCACATAAATTGTACCTGCTTTTGCAACCTTCACCATAGCCTCCTTGTAATAAGGAGGGTGCGCGGCATTAAATGGAATCTCGACAGCATAGAAAAATTTCCCAATAGCATCATCTGCCTCTTCTCTTGTCTTTGAATCAAACATGTCAACAACTGAATTGGGGGCTGCCCCATGGCCTTTCTCTTCCCTCTACTTTCCACTTCTGACACTCCAAAACTAGAACCAGCCAAAGTATTACTATGTTTGTCAGTCCTGTGAGCCCTCAATGGAGTGTTAGCCATAGAACCACGAACTTCAGGCACATTCTCCGCGGTATTTGTATTGAAGATTCTCACTATCTCAGCTCTTTGCTCTAGTGAAAGGCCCTTACAAACGCCAAACCCCTTCCTGTAAGGTGCAATAAGTGTGCATTGGTCCTAGTGATGTTGTCATGCCAAGTCAATGCACATATGTTACACTTCTATACTTTGTCCCCCCTCCAAACTTGGGGTTCTCAATTATCTGGGCAAATTGTTGCAATGGCTTCTTATTATCAAATGGTCCAATGGCAAATTTGGACAACATTTGAGAGGGGCAATTAGTAGCACTACCAGCTGAACTACCAGTTGTCGATGCCACTACATTTGTATCCCTTCTCCACTTTCCCCCATTGTGGCATCACCAACACTTCCACGGCCACCTATCTCAAGTTCACGTTCAACCCTCTCCTGCTCTGATTCATGCTCTGATTCATACTCATACTGGGAAGAACTCATGGTGATGATTGCTACAATGAATAAAAAAAAACCATAACCATATGATTGATTGATTATGTAATGAATTAATTTTTTTTTAAAGTATCAGCAATGATCATAATTTTAATTTTAATTTATAAACAATGAAAACAACCACAAGTTACAACCAAACCCTGTTCAGTTACCAGTATGCAATATGTTTTTTGTTTTTTAACTTTCAAAATGCAATTTAAAAAAAACATAACCAATATGCATTTCGTAAAAGCCTACAAACTATAAACATGATTACATTGTGAATGTAGATACAAAAACTTAAAAACAACCCCTAAAAATGCAAATATAATATAAATTTTAAACTAGAAATAAAAATGTAATTAAAAAAAAACGTAACTAGTTACAACCAAACCCTATGCAATATGCATTTTTTAAATCCTACAAACTATAAACATGATTAGATTGTGAACGTAGATGCAAATGCTAAAAAACAGCCCCTAAAAATACAAATAGAATCTAAATTTTAAAAAAAAAAGACTTTAACAAATATTGTAAGCAAATAAAATTATAAATACCTCTTGCTCTTGCTCTTGCTCTTGCTTGGTGTGAATATAAAATAAGCCCATAATGTAAATTTATAACATAAAATTGCACTTTTAGTGTTAGGGTTAGGTTAGGAATGTTGTTTTTATGTTATAAGTGATTTACAATAAAAAAATAGTTTTAATTATTTAAAATGTTTTTTTTTCAAAAGTGTCAGTCGCCGCAGGGGACGTCTGGGGACGTCCCCGGGAATTTCCCAAGGACATCTAGACATCCCCAACGTCCCCTAAACGTCCCCCACGCTTCTGAAGCGTCCCCCCACCTCTGCAAACGTCCCCAAGACGTTACCTGACACATGTTCACGTGGGGGAAACGCTTACCCGACGTCCCCAGGACGTCCGGGACGTCCCAGACTTGTCAAAAATGGGGGGGACACGTCCCCGCGTAACTCTGATGCACAAGCACATATATAAATACATACTATGTATATATGTGCATGTTGCACACTAAACAGAGGGTCGGAGTGCATACTTTAAACAATCAATAATCATGTGCCCCCACAATGGTTTCAATGTATTCAGAGTTTGACTCCATTCTCTAAGAAAGAACCAAGAGTCAACTCAGTGCCACATTCCAAACTAATTATGAATTTCCGATTAAAATATTATAATAGTTCATGATTGCTCTGAATTAAATGGTTTGATATAGTATTTGATCAACTCAAATCTCTTTCACAGAGCCATTCATGAATCTTTGACCAGCACCAAGAGAACTCTTCCTCTTTGGCTTGCCAAGTTGTTCTTGAGTTTTGTGATTTTAAATGTAATTGACAGAAGTATGGTATCGTCATGATATCAAATAATATCGAATGGAGAGGTTGTTTTTGAGATGATGGGTTCTAGTTAATCTTTTCAATTTAAGTGAATTCAAATGTTTTTTGGCCAAGTCAGAAAAAGGGACATTAATGTTTTACTTTTCTTATATTATTGAATATGATAGAATTCACTATACATGTCTTTCAATTTTCATATAAATGCAGATTTAAAATTTTAAGGATTGGCCAAACTCGTTTAGTTGTTGAAGGTTTCAACGCCTTGTGCCTTTACCCACCATGCCATGGTCCACAATCAAAATAGCTTCACGAAACAAGAATATAAAATCTCTGAAGCTTCATTCAATTCAAAAGAAAACCAACTCCACATAGGCAATTTACAAGTTCAATTCAAGCACAATAGCAAGATGAGTTATCAATTGATGAAGCAGAGACAGCAATGTCAGAACTAAATAATCCTCTTATGTGTTTTCATCAGACTTGAGCATTAAAAAGGGAGAACAAACAGTTCTCAAGATCTTTGTATTTGATTTGTTAAAGATATAGTCACAAACTGATCACCACAATGCATGAGCAATTTTATACAATTATTTTTGAGTTACAGACATAATTCAACTCAGGTTTGAGCAATAGATAGCAAGAGTTGGTGCTGAATGGCTAGTGAATGACTAGTTGACTGCTAATGGTGATCCATAAAAGGGTTCTACACCCAAAAGGCTAAAAGATTGCATGAGACCGTGAAATACACAAGTACAGGTGTAATAGAATTATAATTTCAACAAATTCTGAGAAATTTTGATGGGCTTTAGTTCACCAATGCATGAGCAGCTGCACCATTGGCAACCAGTAAACAGACACTTATAGTGCAGAAGGAATTACTTCAGCTTGCAAAATAGTTACCAATGTTTAAAGATTTTGATTCTTTCGGGCCGTGGGGGAAAGGTCACATGTTTCGAGTTCCAAGAAAGGTTTGATTTGCTTCGGGCTTTAAAGTTGTTAGTAGGTGATGGCCTCTCCAGGATGGCTCTCACCGTCTCATGGTCTATTCACAATCCATCTCGGAATATCACAAAGCCTAAGTAGACTAACTCTGTCTTCATGAAGCTGCACTTCTTCAGATTAACTAGCAACTTCTCCTCTCACAGTCTCTGCAACACTTGTTGTATGAGCATCATGTGCTCTTCCTTCGTCCCATTAATGATCAGAATGTTATTCAAATACACGATGACAAACTTCCCCAAGAATGGCTTCAACACTTCATATATGAGCCTGTATAAAGGTGCTCGATGCATTTGCCAACCCAAAAGGCATGACAAGTGATTCATTTTGACTGTTCTTTACCTTTAACACAATCTTCCATTCATCTTCCACTTTAATCATAATCTGGTGGTATCCACTCTTCAGATCCATTTTTGTAATGTACTTAGCTCCACTCAAACAAACCATCAAGTTGTCCATCCTAGGTAATGGAAATCAGAACTTAATAGTAATCTTTATTGATAGCTCTGGAATGCAAATCCTGCAATGTCCACTTTTCTTGGGAGCTAATACCAGAGGGCACCACGCAAGGGATCAAACTCTCTAGGATCATCCCTTTCTCCAACAAATTTTGTATTTGCCTCCTAGCCTCATCATTCTCCACATGTTTCATCTGACACGCAGCCTTGTTTGGCAAACCGGGATACTTAAATCGAGTCCATGTGATGATTGATGCTCCTTCACAAGGTAATCTTTGTAGCATATCCCTAGAGATGATATCCACACATTCATCCAATAGATTCTTCAGCTCTTCATGTTTGCAACTGTTTGGGAATCAAAGCATGACATGCATTCTCATCCTTCACTTCCTTCAAAAACTGCTTCACTGAAATCAACAACACCTTCGGACTACTTTCCAATCCTCCTTTGTCCGTCAATAGACTCAGTGTATACTTCTTACCATCCTTCACAAGGGTGTAAGTGTTCGCTCTACCATCATGTAAGGCCTTGCAATCAGACTGCCAAAGGTCTTCCCAACAGCACAAGGCAAACATCTAGAGGCATGACATTGCACGACTCGTTATCCTTATGTGCACCAATCTAAAAACTGACCATGCATTGCTCATTCGCTAGAATTTGATGTCCCTTTAACAGTAAAGACACCTTTGATGGGTTTTACATGTGCAATTCTTTTCAAACCCAGCTTCTCTACCATCTCATTTAATACAGAGATTGTTCACGCTACCACTATCAAGATAACTTTCCAACAGTTACCTTTGGACTTACAACTGGTCCTCGAACAAAAATTGCCTTGCATCGGCTCATTCCTGATCCGTAAATTGCCTCTTTTGTACAATAATCAGATCCTATCTTGGTGGTAATAAATGACAAAACTAGCTAAGATTCTCATTATCAATATGTTATGCAAGAAACATTCACACTATACTTAAATTGAGAGATGAAAGACAAGGAGACAAGAAATTTATCCTGGAGAAACCCAATTTGGGAAAAACTCCAGCTGGGTGAGCAATTGCTCCCCTTTCACTATGTAAATCTCCAATACAATACAAGTTTATTGCCAATGGATGGCCTTCAAGAAGGATTCAAGCTCCCTCTACTTGCATTACTTGCTTACAATCCTCAACAAGAAAGAACTCAATTGTCTATGAATAAAACAAGAACAATTCAGACTTTCTCCTTTTGCTCACACTTGAATTCACTCAAAATCACTTGCCTTACATGAGTAAAGTGTGCTTGTATTTATAGTTGTTCTGCCCAAGGATGGAAGGAAGGCGAAACGAACTGTTTTGAGAAGCCCAAACATTTGCAACTATTCAGATTCCTCATTTTGGCATCATCAGGGGCAAAACCGCCGATGTCTGCAAGGGGATGGTTGAAAAATTGCCGCGTTGCGCAACAGAGGGTGCCTGCAAGCAATGGTCCCAAACCGCTACTCTGTGAAGAGTGGCAGTTCTGCAACCGGTTGTTTTGCAACAGTCGCACAATTATCACACGAAACAAAACAACAATGATTTTTTTTCGTTCGAATGTGTCTATATCACCATCAACCCGACTTAACCATTTCCATAATAATGAACATGTTGAGGGTATGCAATGCAAGTTTCAATAAGAGAATACATAGAATTGGGTACTTCTAGATCCATTTTTGGGTCATACCTCCCTAATTTGAGGCTTTTAAGTCCCTAAAAGCTTCAAGGACTGATGAGGTGAGGAAATTTCTTCCCCACATCTTCTTTGGAATACCACTTGGCCTTGGTAGGAAATTGACCTTTCAACCCAATCAACCACTTGTCTTGCACTCCTCGTTGTGTTGTCCTCTCTTTCTATTGCAATACCACATCTTCCTCCAATTCCAACTGACTGTCCAGAGAAAGATCTTCAATAGATGGTAGAAATAATCCCTCTTCTTCCTGATCCAACATGGAGGGCTCAAAGAGACGTAAATTCTCAACATTCACAACTGAATATATTCTCATATAAGGAAGCAAATCCAAGCGAAATGCATTCTTACCCACTTGTTCCAGAATTCCAAATGGGCCATATCAAAGAGGTTTGAGTTTCTTAGTTTACCTTGTAGCCTTTCTCTACTCAAGTACAACCATACCTTGTCACCAACAAGGAAAGAATGCTCAGTTCTATGTTGATCATACCTTGCTTTGTACTTAGTTTGTGACTCTTTCAACCTCTCTTGTACCTAGAGGTGTATTTTTTGAATCTTTTCAATGAACCTTTCAGCTTTGTGGACTTCCAGATCCACTTTCTCGTTGTCTCTACATGGTAATCTCATAACAACATCAAATGCACTCTTAGGCAAATAACCAAAACATGTTTCAAAAGGATTCTTATTGGTAGAAGCATGAACGACCATGTTATAAGAATGTTGGATATACACCAAATTCTCATCCCAAGTCCTAGGATGTTTCATGTTGTACCCTCTCAAGAGTTGAACCCAAGGTACAATTTACCACTTTTTTTGCCCATCCGTTTTTGGATGAAAAGCAGTAGACCTTTTTAGCTTAGTATCCATCTTTTCCCACAAGGTAGACCAAAACTTTCTTATGAACCGTGAGTCCCTATCTGACACAATAAAATTAGGCAAACCAAAATGAACCCACACATTAGCAAAAAATAACTCAGTTGCATAACTGGAGCTTTAATGGTATTCTTGCAAGGAATGAGAATACTCATTTTACTAAACCAGTCCACTACCAAAAAAATATAATCACACCCTTTTTTGGAAGTAGGCAAACAACCCACAAAATCCATAGAGTTACTTTCCCATGGTTGGGAAGGAACTGGTAATAGCATATACAAACCTAACTTTCTATTACTAGGCTTGCTTGTACTACATAAAACACAACCCCTGATAAATTTGGCAACTTTGTCTTGCATGTTTCGCCAATAAACATACCTTTGTAAGTGCGGAATAGTCTTTGTCACACCAAATTGACCATCCACTTTATAAATGTATGCTTCCCTCAGCAACTGAACTCTTTCCCCCTTAGGCACACAAAGTTTCTCGTTTTTGTAGAGAAACTCATCTTGGAAGTAGTATTCTCCCCTAAATGCAAAGCCCTCACTTGGAGGTTTCTACTGAAATATTTCTCCAAAAATTAGTTCCTGCTCATAACCTTCCTGATATACTTTACATACAAAAGGTTCAAGAAGAGTTAAAGTGCCCATAGTTGAAAGTCAAGGAGGTCTAGACAACATATCAACTAACTAGTTAGTAATACATTTCTTATATTTTATTATGAAATGAAATTGTTGCAAGAAACCCATCCACTTATAGTGTCTAACTTGTTGATGTTTATTTTGAGCCTGCAAATATTGAAGAAGTTGGCGATCCGTGTGTATGATAGTTTTCCTTACCCATCAGATAATGTTTCCATTTCTTGACCGTTTGCACGAGAGCATACAATTCCTTGTCGTGTGTACAATAATTCAAAATTGCTCCCTAAAAGAATTCAGGAATGATAACATACGCGCCTACCTCCTTGAAGTAGGAAAGTCCCCATAGCATAGTCACTAGCATCAATTTCCACTTCAAAACGAAGTTGCGAGCTAGGTAAGGCCAAAATTGGAACATGACTAATCTTGTATTTGAATGACTCAAAAGCAGTCCTGTTATTTCTTAGCCCAATCAAAAACCTTACCACCTGTTGTCACAAAATGTAGAGGTGTTACTATGGAAGAGAAGTTCTTAATGAATTTCCGCAAATATTGAATTGCACCAACAAAACTCCTGGTCTTAGTCAAACTAAACGGTCTATGGAAGAGAAGTAGGCTTCCTCAAATCTAAAATGGCCTTTATCTTAGTCAAATCAATCCTCAACTCTACCATCTCCAACCACATGCCCCAAAAATACGATAATTATTGAGCAAACTCACACTTCTTCTCATTCAACACTAATCGGTTCTCCTTTAGAACTTGTAAAACTTGTTGCAAATGGTTAATATGCTCTTCAAAACTTAGGCTAAAAAACATAATGCCATTCAAGTACACAACGACAAAGGAGTCAATAAATGGCCTCATTACCTCATTCATCAACCTCATGAAAGTAGTTGGTGCATTGCATAGCCCGAACGGTAAGACCAACCATTCATACAACCCTTGCCTAGTCTTGAACGTTGTTTTCCAAATGTCCTCTTCCTTATTCCGAGACTTGATGATGCCCAAATTTCAAATCAAGCTTAGTAAAATGTTTAGCATGTTGTAATTGATTCAACAAATCATCAATTCGAGGAAGAGGGTGCCTATTTTGTATGGTTATTTTATTTGGTGTTCTATAATCAACATACATTCTCTTTGAATCATCTTTCTTAGGTTCTGAAACAATAGGAGAACCACGTGGAAAAGTGCTAGGGGGGATTATACTTTGCTTAGTCAAAGACTGTAATTGTTGTTTTACCCCATTAGCATCCTTCAAAGATTGCATGTACAATCCCAAGTTTGGAAGCAAACTATCAGGTAACAACTATATCACATGCTCAATTGACCTAATCAGAGGCAGCCCCGAAGGCTCTTGGAAAACTTCCTTGAACAATTGAATCAACTCTTTGGTCTGCGTCTGCACTTTGTTAGTAAACATGCTACAAGTGGTCTGTAGATGCGGCAACTTTCCTCTTCTTGCATATCTCTCAAAATAAGTGATGCAAATTTTCCACTAGCATTAATAAGCCTCTTAACTTCAGAGGCACTTACAAAAGTGATCTTTGAGTCTGCTTGTAAACGTTGAAATGAGGTAGTTCTTACCATCCTTCACCAAGTTTTTATTGGTTGGCTCTTCTCATGAAGATGGTATCCCTAATATACAAGTGTGGGCTGCCAAACACTACACCACACACATCAAGAGGAACAATATCCAAATTAGTTTCATCAATGAACTTTTTATCAATACCAAACGTTATTTTGCATTGCTTGGTAAAACCTTGATGTTTATGTGTTTCTTCACCCAACCCATTGAATACAAATTCGGATGATTGTAAGTGTCTCTAATGTCAGCTTATCAACTAACTCCTTACTTATCAATTAACTTGAGAACAAGTATCGAAAAGAAACATCCACTTCGATTTTCTTCACTTGCATTTTTATATGAAAAAGACTTAGTAAGTTCATTTTCTTGAACAACATTATTACTACCCAGAACATACCTCTCTACAGACGGAGGTACAACACATTGCCTCATCCACCTCTTCATTGCAAAATATCTCTTCCCCTTAGAGGGCAGCCATGGCTTTCTTTTTATTCTTCTTATTATTAAACGGATGTAAATTCTGGGTGGAGCTTTCAACATTTATCCTTGGAATGTAGTGTCAACATCACAATGACCACAATGAACTTTAGTATCCTTCTTAGAAACAGAAGTAGCATTCTTCTTACTTTTCCCTTTTTCTTTCTCCTTTTGGCTAGGTGTCACCTTGTTTGTTTGATGCATGTTGAGAGGTAGATAAACTCTTCTTCATGTCCATCTCTAGAGAGTGGGCTTGAGAACAAGCCTCATCTACATTCATCAGTTTGGCCAAGAGAACTGGTCTCCTCAAGTGGCTATGGAGTCCACTGATGTACTTCATTAAAATGTCTCAATCCGCTACATCTTTTTCCATTTGGACAGTTTTCTTCCGGAACTCACAGGTGTACTCTTGCACATTATGACCTTGCTTCTGCCTCGAGATATTGCCAATACATGGACCTCTCTTCCTCATAACAAATAGGATAGAATTTATTTTTTATTAGCATCTTAAATTCATCCCACTTAGAAATGAGGATGATGCTTTTTAACAACCAAAGAATGAACATAACTTTCAGACCAATTAAAGCGTGATTGATTAATTTTAACCTTGTAAATGAAATTTGTTGACTCTCATTGATTTGACATGCAAACTGAAATATACCTAAAGTTGAGATAGCCAATGGTCTAGTTTCTCGTCATTCACGTCCCCGTCACAAGGTTGAAATTTCTATTGTTCGTCTCTACTTTGAATGGAGCAAGGTTGGCATGGGACTATGCTCTTCCTACATACTCACAAGTGTCATCATTATGGTCTCCTAACGCCTCCTTTGGAACACCAAGCTTCTCCATGAGCAATCACGTGATGGACTCCAACTTTCCCATAGACAACGAAATGTTGCCCACATCTTTGGATAGACTTGTCACATTTGCCTCCAACTTGTAGAAACATTTTTCTTCAATTTCACATCCATATCCACTACAAGTCATGTTTTGAATTCCTTGCTTCCACTTTTTGGTAGAAATTTCTACTTCAAAAGGAATGAGGATATCGTCACCACTTTTACTACCCTTCCGGGTGAGGGGCATCTAACTGAAAATGTCAACACAAGTTAAACCACGCAAAAACAATTTGATCTTAACTGCTTTGATATCAATTTGATACTATAAACTGCCTCTTTTGTACAATAAATAAATCATATCTCAATGATAAAGAATGAAAAACCAACTAAGATCCTTATTATCCAATATGTTATTGCAAGAAACGTTCACACTATACTAAAATTGAGAGATGAAAGACAAGGAGACGAGAAATTTATCCTGGAGAAATCCAATTTGAGAAAAACTCCAACTGGGTGAGCAATTACTCCCCTCTCACTATGTAAGTCTCCAATATAATACAAGTTTACTGCCACTAAATGGTCTTCAAGAAGGATTCAATCTCCCTCTAATTGCATTACTTGCTTAACAATCCTCAACAATGAAAGAACTCGAGCTGTCTATGAATAAAACAAGAACAATTCAGATCTTTCTCCTTCTGCTCACGATGAGTAATTCATGCTTACAATTACTAGTTATGCTCAAGGATGAAAGGAGAGGCAAAACTTGAATTAATAGTTAGGAAGCCAAAACATGTAAGGCGAAAGAGTTTACACGTTTTGGCATCATTAGGAGCGAAAGAGTCATTGTTTGCAGGTCACTAGTTCATGGAACCACTCACTACAGTGTTGTCTACAACCGCTACTCGTGGAAGAGCCGCAACGGTTATGCAGCAATCGCCATACAGTTATCACACAGAACACAACAACAATGGTCTGTTTTTCATCATTCGAATGTGTCAAGGATCATCGTCAACCTAACTTAACCATTTTCCAGAACAATGAACATAGCTAAGGATTATGCGCTGCAAGTTTCAATAAGAAAATACATAGAATTGGTTACTTCTATATCCATTTTTGGATCAATTCCCCTCTTCTACAGGATTCAACAACACTCGCTTCATAATGAAAGCTTCTCCATGTTAGAGTAAGTAAATGTTTGTGGGGACACACTTTATGTGGCCCACTCACAACAAATACAACACCAAACTATGTTTAGATTATTAAACTTAGGTTATAACTTATAGCATAAGTTATATATAGCTTTATACTTGTTTTGAAATTCTAATCAATTAATTTATTAATTAAGTTAAGATATGAAATCAATTCAACTAAAAGATTACAACCGATTCACCAACCCATTAAATAGGGTGATCTTACATTCAAAATTGATTCAAATTCGATGATAATTATTGTTATTATGTTACTATTGTGAAGAAGTGACAAGGGGATAATATGTTGGTGTGACGTGTAATTGGCAAGCACACTATTTGTAAGTTCCTCATTATTTAATATAACTAGATGTGCATTTTGGTTGGATTCTTTACCTAAAATGGTTTTCCCCACCTAAATCTTGTGTGTTGTGTTATTTCTATTTTTATATAATTCTTTCATTAATCTTATAATTCTAGTGCTCTTTAATATCCTCATCAAGATTATTAGTGCAGTTGATTTTAAGTGATCCTTTTTTCCCTGGCATATTATCAGAGCTTAAGATCTTTGTGATGTGTACAAGTTTTTTTGAATTTTATATCTCTATGAAGTTCATCATAAGAACAAGGAAAAAAAAATTGAAGAACAAAATTCGCAAGTATGATAAATGGCTTGTAAACCCTAAATTGGCTTACTACTTTATAGATAAGAAAAATTTTGATCTAAAACTGATATTAGATGATATAACTTTCAAAAAGCTTTCTATCGACTATAATTGTGGTTGATTTGGTGATTTGTAGCAAAAGATGCAAGTATCTGTGTGTGTTCTATACCACTTTCACTAATCTCTGTTTGTGAAAATTTGATACAGTCGTGTTCTAATTGGCCCCATCAAAAACCTTTTTTGCTTTCACAAAATTAAGTTGATTGTCCTCCTTATTCCTCGACTTTGACTTCCAAATTGAGCTTTCACATGATTGGTCACTTGCCTAGATCCTTAGTTTTTGCCATGGTTGGACCACATGTCACCCTTTACGGGTTCTCAGCTACATAAGTTGTTTGACCTTGTTAATTGCTTTGCAATGTTCTCCCCAACAAGCGAAGACCCATCATTGGTCTTCTCTCCTTGGATAGGTGGCAACCCTTACATGACTTCACTTTTTTGCTCCTCTCCAATTGCCTAGTTGACTTTTCAACTTCCTTTGATAATCCAAGTTCCTATAATAGCTACCATTTGTCGCAAATCAGTGGCTCTTCCACCCCTCGTATTGTTTCACACCTTGGTGATAAGCGGTGTTATTCCGAGCCATCTTCCCAATCCACACTGAAAACATAGTCTACAAGATCCCTAAAAACCCAATCACACAACAATGGTCCACATGGATCTATCATATACTCCTTACTAGGCAGCCTAAAAGGCATGTCATTGGTTTAACATTTCCAAGCACAGTATAGGAACAAAATGCTAATCACGTCATTGGGCCACATGCCCTAGGTGTCTGCGCATATAAATTAGGACTCCACTTTCACCAAACAATCAGCCCAACTATCCCAGAACTCTCCCATTGTGTCTTGTTATCGTGAAACTGAGCTCCAGGCCATTTTTCGACGATTATCTTTGTTGCTTCAATACTAGCTTACCTAGAATTTTACCGCATGACGTGCTTTCATCAAACTGTTTAGAAGAACTCAATTATAAAGCATGCTTATAAATTGTCAACCTCCACTACTCAGCACTTAACACTTTATAAAAGCTATATGTAGGCAAATATTGGTACGTGTGGACTAAACCCACTTCGTATTTTTTTCAAAAAAGGTGAATTGCTTTGTTTTTTAAGTTTAAATGGAGTATTAAAGTTTTTAGTGTTTAAAGTTTTGTCTAGCCCGACTGGCTAGAGTATTTCTACAAGGACTTACATGGCGAGTTGGAGAACCCCTTTTCAATCCTTTATAAGGATTTTGCATTTAAACAACATTATATATAAAAATGAAATAAAAATTTCAAAGTTTTAATTTTTTTTTTAAATATAAAAATATTGTATGTTTTTTTAGTCTCAAAAAAAGGACTTCAATTTTTTACAAAATTTTATGAATTTATTTTTGTCAATAGTGAGGAAAAAAGATCGAAAATTATTTGTTTGATCAATCAATTGTTCAAATTTTCTTTAGAACTTAACATTTATGATTTTATTTTAAAAACTCGTAAAAGTAGATTTTACTGTCAAAATCGAACAAATTGGCAAAATTTTATGATTGTTACAAAAAATCATACTACAAAGAAATTATTTTAGGCCCTTGTAAATTTTTCTTGGGCCAAGAAAAAAATTGTAAGAACTAGAAAAAAAAATTGCATTGTTGTGAAAACAAATTTGTCAAAAACTCCAAATTTATTATTAATTTACTCAAAAAAATTACATTTTTAGGAAAATTTACTTGTATGTGAGAATGGCTTCTTCAAGAAGTTTCAATTTGAATAAAACTCAAATGTTTAAATGGCAATAAACTATAGTATATGAAAAATTAGAGTCAAGGCTGAATTTATGGCCAAAAAACTATGGGATGTATTTAACAAAACAGAAGAACTACCTATTGGGAGGCATGCTACCACATCTAACATAACCACCTTTCAACATAAATCTTAAGAAGTTATGTCAATCATCCTTATGAGCATTGACAATGAATTCATGTTCCATATCGTATATTGGGAAATCTCCTAGCAAAGCCTAAAAACAACTTGAAACCATGCACTAAGGGCACTAGGCTCTCCAAAATCATTAAAACTCGTATTGGAATTCATGACCACTCCTATGAAAGGAGACGGAGGAAAATCATAAACTATCTCGCAAATGTCAAAAACATTAAATTCCAGTTGGATGGTTGTAGCTACAACCTAATCCAAGATAAGCACTTGTATTTCATAATTCAAATGAATATATCATAAAAATTGAGGAGCTTTATTTCTATCCTACATTCAAAATATCAAAATGAAATTGACATTCCTCATTTGAATACCCTTTCTCTTCCTAACTATAACAATAAAACGAAAAAAGTTTAACAAAGTTTCGAGCCAAATTTAGATCTTGTAACAATTATAGTAAGTTCAGTTACAGATAAGAAGACTTTTAAAAGAAAAATGTTTTAAAATAACAGAGGCCAAAAGTTCAACAAATAAAAAAACAAAACAAAACCAAAAACCAAAATAACTAGGCAAGATAGAAATTCAAATAACAATAAAACCATTGCATTTTATAGTGCTCTATGTGCATCAGAGCAACAATGAATGAATCTTGGATAGAGGTGCCTCACGGCACATGACCTACATGTGTGATATCCTCACCGATATCAAAGAAGGTCATGACCTAATCTATTTAGGTGACAATTCTATTTTAGAACTTAGAGCCAAGGTGGAGCTAAGGTTTTTAATGATTTCGTTAACAAAGTTTTGTATGTACCTTAACTGAAAATGAGTTTGTTATCTTGCTCTCAGTTAACTCAAAATAATTTTAGTGTAACCTTACTGAGAGATAAATGGTTCATAAAAGATCCATCTAACTCTATTATTGTAGAAGGCATTAAGAAGAATGGCTTGTACATTTTTTAAAATGGTTTTGCATCCGAATCTTGTCTTTTCTCTCATATTAAAAATGAAACCTAGTTGTGGTATGAATGACCCGATCATTTAAATTTCAAAAGTCTTTCTGATATGTCACATCTAGATCTGGTAGTTGATCTTCCCAAAATGAAAACCCATCATGAAGCATGTGAAGGTTACTTACGTTGTAAGCAGCATATTTAAGCTTTTCACAAGCATCACGATGCTATCCCTTCTCATCTTTTAGAGATGGTTCACAGTGATGTTAGGGGACCATTGAAGGTCGCCTTCCTAAGTGGTGCTTGATATGTTGTAACTTTTATTGATGACCATATTAGGATGGCTTGGACTTATTATATTAAGAAAAATCTAATGTGTTTGATAAATTCAAAGAATTTAAAGCCCTAGTTGAAAACTCTTCAAACCTCAAAATCAAAAGATTAAGAATTGATAATGGGGGTGAATATGCTAGTAAAAAATTTGATGTATTCTATACCTCTTGTGAAATTCATCGAGAGTTAACCACTCTTTACTCTCCATAGCAAAATGGGATTGCAAAAAGGAACTATATGACTATTTTAGAAATGGCTAGTACGATGATTCGTTCTGCTCAAGTCCCTAAGTTTCAATTGGTAGAAGCAATGAATACAACTGTCCATATCTTAAATAGGGTTCTTACAAAATCCCTACATAAAACGACACCTCTAGAAATGTGGTCAAATAAGAAAACAAATGTTTCCCATCTGAAAATATTTGGTAGCTCCTCTTCATTTTTCATTCCTAAAGTTAAAAGAAAAACTTGATCCGACCTTTGATTCTTGCATTTTTGTTGGCGAAGGTGGACGAACAAAAGGATTAAGGGTGTATGATCAAACTAAACACGAGATCTTTGAAAATAGGAACATTCAATCCTTGATTATTTTTTGCTATAACCTCCTTTGAACCCTCATTTGTGTCTCTAACTGAAGAATCAAATATTTTACAGGATGATTTTCCTATTCCAAATTCTTCCATTCTTGAAGTTGAGGGGGAAATCTTACATTATGTGGTTCCTACTAAAAAGCCTAAATGGGCTCAATCCCTAATTCAGGATTCGTGTCTTGATATGCTCAAAAAAATGATTTGAAATCAACACACTTACCATGGTTTAATGACCTTATATGAGTGCGAACACCAATTTTTTGAAGAGGCAAACCAAGACGAAAGATGGATAAAAGCCACGAAATCCAAGTACAATGTGCTTATTAAAAATTGAATTTGGGAACTTGTCCCTACTTTGTCAAAATGTAGTATCGTTGGATTGTGGTGGCTATATAAGATCAAATACAATTCCACCTACAATTCCACAGGTGGAATTGATAAATTTAAGACTAGGTTAGTGGCTTGTGGAAAAGTTTATTCAAAAACTCATGATTGACTACGTTGAAACTTTTATTCTTCTAGCAAAGATGAGCACATTTAGGATTCTCTTAGCTCTAGCTGCTCAATATGGCTGGGAAACCCACCATATGTATGTGAAAAATGCATTCCTGAATGGTGTTCTCAAAGAGGAAATCTATATGACCCAACCTAAAAGATTTGAACATGGAAAATAAATGTATGCTTGTAAACTGAATTTTTTTTTGTATGGTTTAAAACAAGCTCCTCGAGCTTGGTATGCTAAAATTAGTAGTTTTTTCAAAGATATCGGTTTCATAACTGCTCTTCCGAGAATGATTTATTTGTAAATTTTCAAAATAATCAAATTATTCTAATTGTTCTATATTTTGATGAGCTTCTTATCACAAACAATTCAACTAGTTTAATTCTTAAATTTAAAACTAAGTTTAAACAATATTTGAAATGACTGATTTAGGCTGCTCCATTATTTAGGCATGACAATTTTCCAAGATTAGAACTCTATTGTTGTTTTTCAATCTCGATGTGCTTCTAATCTGCTTAAATTTTTTAGCATGATTGATTGTAAACATGTAACTATTCTTATTGAAGTTGGTATAAAACTTGATCCCAAATTTACATGTGCCAAAACAAACCCTACCTTATATAGACAAGTTGACAATTTAATCTACTTAACTATTACTAAGCGTGATATTTTTATGTAGTAGGTATTGCGTCTAGATTTATGCAAGATCCCTACGAGGATCATTGAAAAGTAGGTAAAAGAATCTTAAAATATATTAAAGGTAAGATCAATTATGGTTTATATTATTCTTGTTCTAATGAATTTCACTTACACGGTTAATATGATTCTTACCATGCCGATGATGTGATAGATAAAAAATTTACGTCTGGATATATTTTCAAGTTTGGTAGAGGCGTGTCATCACTTAGAGCAACAAGAAGCAATCAACAATGTCCATCTCTTTTACTAAAGTTGAGTATAGAAGTGCTATGGAAGTAGCTAAAGAAGCCATGTGGCTACAAAGATTGCTTGAAACCTCCATATGGATGTTAAAGGAAGTACTTCACTTTTGTGTGACAACCAAGGTTGTATAGCTTTTATAGCTCGTATGAACAATTTAGTTCAACATCAACGAATGAACCGTATTAAGATCCATATACATTTCATCCTAGACAAAATCTTTAATGATGATATTGACCTCATGTTCTGCCTTGCCCTATTAAAGATCAAGTTGCAATTATATTCAGGAAGCCCCTATGTGTTGTGAAGTTTTGCAAGTTTCGAGCAATGCTCGACTTTTTGAAGTTGCCATTGAGGGGGAGTGTGTATGACAATGCCACCTTCTAATGACCTTTCATTTATTTTCATTCTCTATACTTCTACATTGTAAAAAAGGCTTTGTAAAAGTCACCCTATGTGATTTTGTAAACATCACTTTATGCGAGTTTACTTGTAACACGACGAAACATTATACCATGGAGATTTCATGTTTTATAAAAGGCTCCAGAAACTCATATAAGATTTCATATATGCACTTATCCAAGAGGAACTTTGGATACTTTTGTTAGATTATCCTTGTAGACATGCTAGCCTAAAATCATCCCATATGGTTCAAGGATTGTAATTCTTTTTGTATAAAAATGTGACTTTGACATGTATCTCCACTAAACATCATGGGCGAGTGTTGGAGCATGTAATATTTGTGGGGAGACACTTGGGGTGGCCCACCACAACAACACATCTCCACGATAAGTCTTATGATTATAATCTATGTTATAAGTTATATAAACTTTATATTTATTATAAAGTTCTACTCAATTTATTTATTAATCGAGTTAAGAGTGAATCAGTTCAACCGAAAGGTTACAACAAATTCATCCATCCTTTAATTAGGGTGATCTCCGATTGGAGATTGATTTATTTCTATTGTATGAAGACTATTGTTGTTATGCAACTATTATGAAGAAGTGAGAAGGTAGATATATGCTGAGGTGACATGTAATTGTTAGGCACATTGTTTGTAAGTTCCTAGTTATTAGTAATAAAAGTTAGAAGTGCATTCTAGGGGGGTTTACCTAAAAAGCTTTTCCCCACGTAAATCTTGTGTTGTGTTTTTGCTATTTTTATTATTCTTTCATTGATCTTATAATTCTACAGCTCTTTAATATCATCATCAAAATTATTAGTACAATTGATTTTATGTGATCCTTATTTTCTCTAACACTCCACACTTGGGCTCCTCCATAAAATAAGGTCACACAATGCTAGCCTCATTTGTTCTTCCACCAATTTCTTATGCACGTGGGAACTCGAATGCTCTTTATGGCCCATCTATTCACATCTAAAGCACACACCCACGAATCCTTTTCCTCCCAAAGAATACCCTCTTTTGCTAGGTGTACTACTCTGACTCAGAGAAGTACCCACTTCTCCATTGCGTGAATGTTGGTTTCTACTACTATGGGTTCGTCCACTACCTCTTCCAAACTTTCCTTTCCCTTTAATGTTGTTTTGTTTCCTTCTAGACAGCTTCTCCTCAACCTTAAGAGCATATTGATATGTTTGTTCCACAGAAAGCACTCTTACCGTGTCTAACCCATCTTGAATGACTATTCAAAAACCCTTCATGTACCATGTGACCTTTTCTTGATTGTCTTCCACCTAACCAACTCGAATAGTGAGCTAGAATGTTAAATAGTCCGTGTGATCATTTTATCTCAAATTTTTCAGATTTCTTGAACAAACTTGACTAGAAGTCAAAAGGTATGAAGTTTCCCTTAAACTTTCCAACCATTGTATGCTAAGACTTGATTTTATCCTTTCCCTTTCTGACTCGTTCTAATTGCACGTGACTTTAACTTGGTACTATCAAATCTCACTTCCTTGAGGTCTTCCATTTTCTCATACTTAAATTACTTTTCCAACTTAGTGATCCAGTTAATGAGTTCTTCAAAATACAAACTACCTGAATAACTAAGGGTGTCCAACCTCAACTTACCTCCCACTCTAGTGATAGCTTGAATGAACCTATCTTCTGATTCCTCCTTCATATCTTCCTCTTATAGGTAAAATACTTCTTTTGTTGCTTCATCTTCAATGCCATCTCCCACAACTCTTCACCATTGCACAGTTTCCATAGCCTCCAATCAGGGTTGGACTCCTCTTAAAATCACTGCATTCACAATTCTAGGTGCTCTCCCCGAGTCCCCACTCTTCTAGAATGATACCTTCTACCTTTAGGTGTGCTACTTTGGCTTTGCTAATTACTCTTCTTCATCATGTGAATATTGGTTTACACTAGTGTGGGTTCGCCCACCACCCCTTCCAAACTTTCCTTTCCCTCTAGTGTTGTTTTGTTGCCTCCAAAGCATATTAATATGCTTGTTCCACAAAATGTAGTCTTACCATGACCAACTCATCTTGAATAGCTATTTGCAGACCATTCATGTACCTTGAGACCTTTTCTTCATCATCCTCCACGACCAACTCAAATAGTGAGCTTGTAGAACTCCTAGTGTAATCATTTGCATCCATCTCTTTCCATCTCAAGTTTTCAATTTCTTGAACAAACTTAACTAGCAATCAACAAGTATGAACTTGCCCTTAAACTTTGCAATCATTTTATCCTTTCCCTTACCGACTCACTCCACTTGCACATGATCCCACAAAGATGCATGTCCCTTAAACTCACTACTAACAAATATCCCTTGCTTGACGTCTTCCATTTGCTCATACTCAAAGTACTTTCCAACTAAGTGTTTCGGTCAATGAGCTCTTCGAGGCATAAACTCCTTAAACAACTAAGGGTGTCTGACCTTGACCTACCTCCCATTCTAGCAATACCTTAGATGGACCTAATTTTTGGTTACTCCATTGTACCTTCCACCTGTAGCTCAAGTGTTTCTTCTACTTCAACTTCACTGACATCAAACACAACTTTTCCCTATTAGCAATCAACATAGCGTCCAATCGGGTTTGGATTACTCTTAACATCACCGCTAAGTCTATGACTCGAGGTGCTCTCCCCACCCTTCTTGCAGAAATGGCTTTGTTTTCCATCTTTATTCCTCTTAACAACCACAACAATGACACCTACCCAACACTCTCTTGTTGGAAGGTTCCTTGTTTTCTACCCACACTCACAAATGTAGAAAACACGAGCTTCAACTCACCTACAAGATACAATTAAGCTTTGATACCAAATGAATCAGACATGATTAGGGGATTTAACAATAAATAGCCTTAGATCATGCAGCCTTAACACTTACACTATTTCACGCAGCAAATGAAACACAATAGGTTCAACTTTTATTGATCTCGATAAATAGTATTACAACTGTGTAGGAGTTGCACTCTTTACACCATTCCTACTCTCTGTCGCAAAGCTATTACAATCTTGTCCCAACAAGGATGCAAATCAACTCTTACGGACTTTTCAATCCTACCATGTGCACTCTTAGCAAATATTAGCTTGTGAGCTATTCAAAACAATGTTACGCAGGGAACGTCCCCTAGATTTTGGTGACGTCCCGAATGTTTCAGGGACTTGGGAGGGGACGTCCCCTATTTTTTTTAAAAAAATTCAAAAAACTTTTGATGTTTTTACTTTTAAAAAGCTATTATTTTTATGAAGAACATTAAATTATAATCTTGATAGTACCTGAATAGAGTTTAAATCCCTAAATTTCATTGAATAAAGTTAAAATATTCAAATATTAATATTTTCTATATTATTTTAATAGTCGTCCCCTTGCCATCCCCAAAATTTGGGATTTTTTTCCCGTCCTGTAAAACCTGTCCCTCCTTCTCCTCATCCCCCCGTCCCCGAGACTTAGGTAACTATGATTCAAAACACTACTCTTTAGGAAAACTACCGTACATTCATGCTACAATTTAACTAGCTCGAATAACCAATATTCGGGTCGACTGCTCTACTACTTGAGCTACTCTCACTCCTCTATCCTCCAAACTTAAATAGTCAATTTTGGTTTTCTTAGGTGTTTAGAGGTGTCTAGGGTCCATTTGAGATGGTCATAACATGTACTAGTTCATTTGGACTCCATAAGCAAGAATAAGGAGTTTCCCTCCAAAATGTATAATTTGAATATTTGAATAGTTCTTAGGTATGTTATGGGTTTAGGTGTTAATGAAGGTTCAATAAAGGATATAATGGGGTCTTAAGACATGTTCTCCACCTATCATACTTGTTTGACCCAACTAGGGTGTAACCTCACATGATTAGTCTTAACTTGCACAAGTTAATGATGACAACCCTAACCACCTTCTTGAATTATACATTCTCAACATAGGAATTCGAATAGGAGAGAGATAGTAGAGGGAGGAAGTTAGTTTAAGGGAGGGACCTCTAGATCAGAGTCCAAGAGGCTCATGAAGTTGTGTAATGACTCGTTGTTTATCAATACAAGGGCTTCTTGGAATGAAAATCTGTGTATAAGGGTTGATTTTGGATTTTGTATATTGAAGGTAAGAATTTGTGATTGATTCTTATGTATATGTTGCTACAGGTGTTGGATGGATTGTACAGCCTCAAGAAGGCTTGAAGAAGTCTAAGGAGACAAAATAATCAGTGAAAATAGTCTTGGTGCTAAGAGTAATGAATTCTGTGTGGAGGTAAACATGTTTTTGTGTTTTTTATAGTAATGAATGTTTGAAAACCTCCTGAGGAAGGATTAATCCTTGAAGTTTAAGTTTATGATCCAATAAGAATGGTAATGTATGTAAAGCACTTGTATGTGGCTTGCAAGATCTGAAACTGTGTACTCAGTCAGGGCAGTCTTCTTGATGTTTGTAAGAAAAGTTATAAACTTGAGACAAAGAGATCAAATGACTAATGGAACTGTATGGTGGCATTTAGGTCTTTGAAGGTATTAGGAGTCATCAATAACTCTTACTAAAGTCAAATAAGGAATCAGAGAACAAGAAACTTTCTCTCAATATGGTGACACCCTGTTTCAGGGGTTTTGAAAGTGGCCACATTTTAACACTAAGAAGAAGTCGTAGAAACCAATAAAATGTATTGCAAATAGGAATTAAGAGGATTAAGGTGGGATTAAGTTGATTAGGGTGTGTGCACAGGTGTGATGGAGTGTCAAGACACCAGCAAGAGGTTTTAGTGTCAAAAACAGTGATACTCAGATTTTGACTGTGATTGCCCAGTCTAGGGCTTAACATGGAATGGTTTCAAGTGAAAGGTCAATACTTGAAACCTGTAGAATTTTTGGAAAGTTTGAGAGAAGGTAGGATAGAGTGCCAAGAGTGCCAAGAGTTTCAAAACAGGGTATAACTCAGGATATGTCCTAAGTTTGAAGAAACCAGTTATGACTATGTTGATATAGTTTAAGGGCTTGAGACAAGTAATCTAGTGTGACAGTCATTTGTATATGACCTTGGAGGACTGTGTAGAGTCTGTGTTGAGTTGAAGAGTAGACTACAAGTGATGAGAAGGTACAAGAAACAAATGAATCAACTCAGAACCCTAGATGACTAGTAAAGAGAAAAACAAAACATAGTCTTTAAGAAACTCTGACAGTCATGTCCATATGAGGAAGAACAAGTTATCTTAGAAAGCAAACTTGAGGATAATGTGGATAACTAATTGAGTAGTATTATTAAATGATTGTAGGACTTAAGAAGAGAGGAGTGTTGTGGACTGGTTCAAAGAATTTATCCAAAAAAGGTACTAGGCCAGTCTTATCATGGTATAGTCAAGAAGCAAAGTGGAAAACTAAAGAAGCCTAGATGGTACAAGGGAGCATTAGACCAAGGGTACTATGAATGAAGTAGATGGATGCCATGAGACGGTTATAGAAAGATATTGTGGTAAGCCTAAGTCAAAGGAAAGTACAAAATAGAAGTGAGAGGACAATTTGTGTGCTTGTAGACAAGATGACTTAAGAAGGCCAAACCTAGCAACTTAACAAGATGATGAAACAAGTGTGAATAAGCTTTGAGGAGACTTTAAACAAGTGTGACATAGATGGTTTGAGGTGTTCAAAGCTGTATAAACATTGAAAAGTAAAGAAACCCTAGAAGTTGCTTATAAACTCTAGGCAAGACCTAAAGGAGTCATAGCCAAAAGGATGAAGATTGAGTTGGGGGAGATGAATTGAGAGATAGGTCTTGAAATTTCCCTGAGAGCGAGAACTAAAAAAAGGGTATCTAGAACACTAAAGAATTTTGCTTGAAGATTTGTAGATTCTCCCAGACACAGAGACTTGTATGCAAATGGGGCTAGTAATTAGGCCTGACTTGGAATGGTAGAATGAGAATAAGTTTGCATGGGAAGAAAATTGGTTGATGAAACTTTGTATGCTTTCTAATGGCTGAAAAGGGTATCTGAAAAATTTAGCAGTGAAGGATAATTCAAAGAAATTTGTGTTTTTGATCAAAATTTGTGTTTAAGAAGGGCTATAAGGGAAATTAGAGGTCTACAAGAGAAATGGTGATGAATGACGTCATGAAACTTTGTGAAGTGGCCTAACATGTTGGCTTGGTGTTATCTAGCAGGTCTAAAGAGATTTTAGCTCTTGATTTAATCATTTGGTGATTGCAAGCCAATTCAGGCTTCATAAGACAAGGTAAAGTGCATGTTTTTGGTGTTTTGGTTTAGAGAATGTGCTAATTGTTGTTTTTGTTGAAGTTGTCTTATTAGGCCCACCAGGCCTCTGCATCAAACCATTTCTTGAACTTGCATGGCTACTCCATTATTGCATAATGCCTCAATCTCCAAGTGTGAAATGCAACATCTACTTCCTTCTTGCAAGTGTCGGGGCTCAAAGTTGTTAGGCACGTTAAGCATCTCGCCTTTAATGGACATATGTCTTGGTTTAGACACTTGGCAGATGAAAGTAACGCACAATCAAGTGGGGAGGGGCACTTGTGCAAAGGTGGCAATCATTCTCACAGACCAGCCACCACATGTCATAGTAAACCTCCCTCGTTGCACAAGGAATCCTTGCACAAGAACCTACCAAATCTCATACAGGTTTGCAGCTCCTTGCAAACATCTATTAAACACAGAACATGTTGGTTTCGTAAAATCTTCAATAGCATGTGCCAAGCAACATTTCGCAGACACTTGGAGTGTTGGAGGACCTTATGGGACCTCTCAGTCACATATGAAAGTTTGGGATCTCGCGAGAAATGGGAAATCATAGGAATTCAAAGGATCTCCTCAATTGTGTGTGTTGCGCAATAAACCGCAGAATTCCATAACATTGCATGATGTTGCGGAGTGTGTCATTGTGCAGACTCTTGTTCCCAACCCAGAGAAATCTGCAAACACTTATTTTAATAACTCTAATTGTTTGTGTGATGTTGAATTGCTTGTGAACCCAATTGCTCGTGCATCAAATTGTCACTATAAATTTCGATTAACAATTCAATAAAAAAAAAACTTCCATACTTGTGAGAAGTAGACCAACTTTTCATTTCCTTCAGAAAATTAGTTAAAATAAGTGAGTCGTTGACTTGGTCATTTATAAAGTATATCCAAACATGTTGACACCAATAAATCCTGTAGAATAGAATAGAACTTCTTTCTAAGAGCTGCTCTAAATAGAAAATGCTTCCATCCTCCACGATGCCTTCCAAACAAACCTTTATTAGGGTTATTATCATTCAACTCTCAATAAAATTTAATTAACAAACTAAATGATTAGTACCCTCTTATACTATTCAGAATTAGACCAAACACTCATTCTCTTTGGAAAAGTGTTTCTGCTTAGAGTGCTCCAGACTTGGTCATTTATATCCAAACATAATGAAACTAATGAATCTTGCAATTAAAATATAACACCTTTCCATTGACATCGTGTTCATAAAAAATACAAAATACCACAAGTTCGGAGATACCCACGGGCCACAATTACATTCTGAGGATAGATAATGGAGTGTGACCCAAAATTTTGACCAAAAAACCTAACACAGTTATTTCAACACCCCTCTTTATCATCATATGAACTGTGAAAACGTTAGATCTCTAAAAGTAAAACATATTTAGAGAAAAATAATATTATTTTCAAGTAAATATGCCAAAATATGTTGATTCAGAATAGGATTCTGAAAATCTATTCTTGGAAAGTCCTATTTTTAAAAGTTTTCAGCAGTCTTTGGTATTTTGCATTTTTGGGCTTCAGTCTGGGGTTTTGAATAAAGAGATAGATTTCCAAGCATACACTATCTTATGGAGTTTGCCAATTTGTACTCATTTGGAATTGCAATAAAATTCATTGTGAATTGATTGTCATAGCACATTAAGCACCATTGTTAGTATGTTGCCCACCGGGTTGCATTTTGACTTTTGTCTTCTTAGCACTATTATTTTATTTACTGTTACTTGTTGGGGTCATCTCTCCTAGCCCGTTGACCCATTTGATGGAATGAAATTGAAAAACATCATTATGACGATAACACTTCAGCTATCGTTGTATAGTTTGAAACCCAGAAATGCTCCGAAGACCCCCAAAAATGCAAAATACTAAAAGCTGCTGAAAACTGCTAAAAATAGATTTTCAGGGCTTTCCAAAAATAGATTTTCAGAAATTCTTTTATGGATCACATGTAATCTATAAATAAAACACCTAATCCAAACAAGAAGTATACCATATGATAAATTATACTTGTGAATTTTTTAGTTTTTCCTTTTGCTTGGTTTTATTGTGGATATACCCACCAACTAGACGCCATATTTATTGGGGACTCAACAACCGCAGGTCAAACCTATGAACCAGCATATAGTATTTGATTCCAGTACCAAATAAGCCACAGCTCTCACATAATAATTCCAATTACAAAAAACAAGCAAAAAAAACAACAGAAATTCATCATATTCATCCTAATCTTCATCTAGATCCCCATCTACCTCATTGTCAGCAAGATAGTGAACATGAAGTCTACATGCCTCATTTTGCAAATTTCAGCATAGCAAAACACAAAACAGGCACTGACCCGCTGCTCCAAAAAAGTATTATCTTAATTCCTAGTATCAGAGAAACAAAAAATGTGATTTGCTTTTCCATTTGATGCATTATGCTTCTATGTATTTTTATAATCACCAAACCTTTACGGAAAATGCTAACATGTTCTAGGATGCCTTCCAAACAAACTTTTGCTAGGGTGCATTGCCATTAACTTTATCTGTAAATTTTTTAATAATACAGAAAAAGCAATAGAGTATGTGTTAGAATCAGTATGACTCATTTCCCTTACAATTTTAATAAGTGAGAACCACATATGCAACCGTTTAGATAGGACTCCAACTCGGCAAAAAAGCATGGCATAAACATCAAAAAAACAAGTGTGTAAGGTCAGTCCCCTTGCCTTGTGATTATTACCAATAATACAAGAGTAAATATGTCATTAGGGTAACAATAAATAATGGAGGTCATCTTGAGATAACTTAAACACGCAAGAGAAAAATCCAACAAAAATTAAACATCTAATTAAATTGCTCAATAAATCCTTCAATTACTTAACACATACATGACCGGGTTGTAATCAGAAAAAAAGCTAGAGGATGAGAATCTTAACATGGTGAATTACACTCACTGTTCCTCCCCCGTACTGACAAATGTTTATGGTGCTTGTGTGCTAGATGGGGCCCCTTGTCTTGTGATTACTCCCGAATATACACAAGGGGAAATTTTATTAGGATAATGACTACTCATGGAGATCATCTAGAGATGATTCAAACGAAGATGCAAAAAAATCCACATAAAATGAATATTTAATTGAAAAAATAGCAAAAACCTTCAGTAGTTCTGTGAATTTTTCCAGACTTGCCCAAATTTCCCAAACTCGCCCAGAAGTGCCTCACAATTTGAGCCAGAATGAAACATTTTAATCAGTTCCACTCGAGATTGACCAATTTTTTTATTCTATTTCATGTTTCTTAATATGATTTATTTACCCAAATTCCCCAAACTCGCTCAGAATCAACAAACTTTCCTCAACTAGACACTGCCTCATAATTCAGGCCAGAATCGCTCGTTTTGATCAAATCTGCTTGAGATTGGCCAAGTTTAGTCTAAATACCATGATTTATTATACTGACATGATGGCACTCGTTCCTCTCTCAGACTAAAACATAACTTTTTTCTAATCGTCAGGTATAAAATGGTTGCAATATTTGGAAAATAATCCTGCAGCTTTGTTTGCTGGAGAAGTTTTGGCCATATTTTCAATAAGCAAGTAGTATGTTTCTTGCTTCTATTTGGTACCATTTTATTGTGTGTAAAGCTAAATTCCATCAGATAACCAGAAATGCTCTCTAAACCTAGCCTTATTTCCTCTGTAAGGGATTGCCCTTCCTTTGTCCTTGCAATTGCAAGGCTATTAAACCTTTAACATACAGTTTTTATTCTCTAATAAGAAAGCTCTATGTACGGTGAACTTTTAAATATATATTAAAGTTTGAACCCTTTCAAACTTACTTTCATTAGAAACAAGGGCAACTAAACAATAAAGATATGAACTGGCATCTTCCAACAAGTAATAGCTGCAAGTCATTTCAATTCCCATGCTGACCAATTCAAAATCATATTTCCAGTTCAATTGACACAAACTATTTGAATAAATATGGCAATGATTTCATTTGCTTTTTCAAAAAGAATGTATCAACAAGTTACCTAGCAGACCATATGTGGGATTCAGGGCAAGCCGCTTCATTTCCAAAAATAATAACACCCTTCATGCATTCTAGCTTGTTTATGATGAAAACCCCATGTAGAAACTGAAACCATGATAGTTTTTTTTTTAAGTATCTTGAATTGGCTCTTCTTACTACAAATTCCATTACATTTTATACATTCAACCCATAAATTTAGAACCCATAAAATAGTTGTCAATATGGCCAAAAATACAATACACATCCAAGACTTGACCAAACATCTCAGAATGACTAGTTTAGAAGTGTCAGCTGCCACAAAGCAAAGGGGCTACAACACCCCTCGCAATAGTGTCAATAAAAATAAAATAAAACGCAAATATTCTCTTAGATCCTCACTACCCTTTTGGACTCCAAATGCATTGTAAACATAGAGAGGGACTCTACATTTTGACAGACACCCGTTATGTCCCTACAGAGAACAATGTCATGAGCTCTGAAGGAGCTTGTTTAAAACAAACTCCGCGTAACAAAACAAATGTATAGTGGAATTTACTTTCTTCTACTACGGAATTCTATTTGGCATGCCATTTCCTTGAGGATTAACCATGATTATTGTGTAGTTGTGGTAAGTATGTGATGAAATTTGAGCAGGGCTTCCCACTGGCTAGCTTGGAAGTAGAGTCAGATGCTAAATTTATTATAATTTATAAAGTTATTAGTATTTATTGACTTTGAAATCCAAAGGTAATCTGACAGTCTTATTGGTTCCCTTGTGCTATTAGATGTATGTAGCAATATGCTAGCAATTGTTTTAATTTTTTTATCACTTAAAGGTACTGCTCTGAAACTTAGCCATATCTTATTGGGGACATCTACAGGCATAATTAAGCTTTTGCCAACCCCATTAACCCCAAGCTAGCTAGTAGGTATGCCAGTTTATTCACTTCTCCAAACAATATGCTTGAAAGAAATACTTCTCAACTCAGGACCATGTGCTCTAACGTCATATGAATGATCTGGTTTATCCTCCAACTTGTGCACACTTTTTGATTGATGACATCGATGATTAGGTTGGAACATTTCTTTCCATGAAATATTAGAATTTCCGTCTAAAGCTAATATTATGCCTAGGGAGATACTGTAGGAAGTCCTTCCCATGTCCTTGCAATTCTAGCAAATGCTTGTCCCCTACCACCACAAAAGATACCCCCACAGTACACAATCTTTGTGCATATTATAGGTAAGAGTGATTTGGAGAGCTTGTATACCAACACTAGTCAGTGCCATGGTGGTAAAGACCCAATGTATTGATTGTTGTTGTCTGTGGAGTTAAGGGTTTTTCTTCCAATGTCCCCACTTTTTGCCCCTTCTCATGAATGTAGTAGAAAAACAATTTAACGTTTATATATGGACAACTTCTTGGAAATGTAAAGCGGGAATCTAGGTCAAATACCCCAATATGTGAGGAATCCTCTCTAACAAAACTTTGTGTTCACTTGCTAATTACAAGATTAGTCACATCATCATTAACCATTGTATCTCACTGACTATGCATACAATCTTGTTATGTCATAGGCATTCTTATAGACCGAGATCCACTCAAAAACGCCATCCTTGTCCTGCGTAAGCTGCCTTGTGTTTATTGATGTGTGTCCTCCTTTGTGACTGTGCTGTATCTTGCATCATGAATGTCTTACCTTCCAGCTGTTCTCTTGTATATGCTGACTGTGCTAAGACATTGTGCTGATGACTGTTCCCTATCCAAATTGATGATCTCCTTGCTGCCTCTTTCCAAACTGCCATGACTGCCTTTATTTTAACTGTTTTGTATTTGTTATAGCACATTATTGGCATTGGCATTCTCTTCTTCACTGTCTACACTGCTTTCTTTGTGTTTTTTTTCAATCTGCCATCCATGGGAATTGACCTCCAGATCCTTGATTCAATCTTCCAGCTCTAGTTCTTCTGCTTCAAGTGAAAAATCTGTAAATCCTTCTGCAGTTTGCAAGATACTGCAGCTGCCCAGCACAAAGCAGCGCCTTCGAATGTATGTTTAGGGAATTCAGCTTCAACAAGCTTCAACACTTCCAAACACGCAAAGTTCACCACTCGATGTGATTCTGTCATCTGTTTCCAGAATGTGATTCTGTCATCTGTTTCCAGAGCAAGAAACATTAATGGCCACATCACTCAGGTCTGTTTTTAATTCTTTACCAAACACCCAACTATAGATTCCAGCACTATTTTGCTACAAGGATTTTTTTAAGCTTGTCTGCTAATATTCAAAAGATCAACAAAATACACCAAAAACTCACTCAAACACATAATTTTATTAAACTCTACCAATTGACAGTTATATGGCATGTAATTTTGCAGTGTTACGGACAATTGAACTCGTCTGTTCATTACCATTATGAATTTCAATTTTTACATTTTTATCTTGCAGTTTTGCCAAAGTAGTTATATACATGTTATGAATTTTCACTGCTTGTGTGAATCAAACTTGTGACCTCCGATTGCTTGTGAAGTCTGAAATTTGGTGGAAAAATCAACAGCCTGTTTAAAGCTCAGAGTGAGTGACGTGAGCTAGATGGAATTTTAATTGTTATCTTTTCTTATCTTGCTCAATAATCTTGAAAGAATATATTTTTTAATTAAATGGTGTCTTGCTTCCAGCTTCATCCTTTAAGTCTAATCTTGTCAAGAGAAAGTAGAAGGCAAGAATTGTTCTATGATGGAACATACCTACACTTACCAGTCATCGAGTACCCCCCATATCTGGATAGGGGCCCTTGGATATGATGATTCTTCTCTCCTCTCTTCGGCATACCATAGACCTTCTTCTCTCTCCAGCGAGTCCATCATTCACTTGCCTTAGGGTGGTCCCTTTCGTCTAGTGGTTAGGACATCGTCTTTTCATGTCGAAGACACAAGTTCGATTCCTGTAGGGGATGGATATTCGCAGTTTAGTCTTACGGGTTACTAGATCCCAGATAGATGATCTCGCTGCAAGATCGCTCTCTCTCTTTTGGGTTGAGGGCGACTATGACTCTCCATAGTCGGGGTGAGTGATGGGGCTATATAGAGTCTAGTTTCGTTGGCACCCCTATATCCATATAGGCACTCGCCCACCCCCACATCCCCCTCCCCCCACCCAGCTTCATCCTTTAAGTCTAATCTTGCGCAGAGAAAGTAGAAGGCAAGATTTTTATAGGGTGTAGATTTGTTCAATTTCACAGCTCTCTGCTTGTTATGGAAATTGATGGTTGCAACTTGAGCATTATGTTTTTTCATTTCGTGAGCTACTAATCTTACATTCAACTTATTTTAGGCTTACCCATATTTTATGATTGTTAGGTTGTTTTAGTACTTTTTTCCGGTACCTATCGTAAAATTCTCTGTCCGCAATTTTACTTCCTCTTACCTTACAATGAGGGACCAATTTTTAATTTACACTACTTGTTTGTTTGTGAAAACCCTTGTGACAGGTTCGATAAGGACAATGATGGAGCTTCCTGTCGTTGATTTGTGACAACCTCTCTACAGACCACCATCATCTCTTTTCTTAAAGAAAATTGAACTTTTTTATATATGTTAGCTGAGTCTAGATTGATCAAAAGCCAAAAAAGATACAGCTTCACGGCGTACACTTGCGCCATTAGGAGCAACTGCTAGTTGATTAGAAGGTGCAAAGAAACAAATGCCACATGCCCCAAAAATAGATATTGTCACTGTTGATTTTAATAGCCATAAGCTACTTGTTCAGTGACCTAAAGATTACTGTTGATTTTAATAGCCATAAGTCTACTTGTTCAGTGACCTAAAGAGTACTTCGTTAATATCTTGACTTCTTGAGTTCACAAGACAAATATCAACTTCCACTGAAATAGTACATCATTGTCACTCAATATATGAGCACACTATCATTGGAGCCAGGCATTCTACCATCTTCTTGCTTAAAACAGTTTTGCAAACACCCAAGTATAGCCTACTAATGCTCAAAGATTCATTGCATTGTCCAACCTCTCATGCACAGATACAAACTATTGCTTTACCTAATTGTTCATTCCATCAGATTGCTGCTCTAAAAGGTTTTACAACTATCTAAAGGATAACCTGTCCTTTAAAAATGGCTCATGGTGCAATTTACAAAAAGCTTTTTCCTACTAATCCCTGTTTTCTCTAACATGTGTTCATGCTCAGCACTAATAGTAGATTTTAATGCATAATATCCCTAAAAAATACTTTCTAACAAATCTGGATATTTTTGTTAATCCCTAGGGCAGCAGTATTAAAAATCTGATTTCTTTAACAACAGCAATAATCTGATTTTTTTAATATAAAACAACAAACCATAATTCGTAAAAACAGTATTTTATGTATTGAATATGAACCAACTACAATAAAGATACCAGTGTTTGAATAAAATAGTATGGCGCTGAACTGGCAGAACACTTGCACCCTGAATTGTCACTGCAACCCCTGAATGGAATTGTCAAGCTCAGATGTGAGGGTTTTCGTCCTCAGATCTGTGTGTAAATGAGGGTTTTCGTCCTCTATTACTGATGCAGAATCGAAAGCCACTTGCAAACAAAGAAAATAATTAATGAATTTCCAAGATGTGTTACAATGAACTCCCAAGTCTACCTTTATAACTCTCAAACATTTCAAAGTGGTCACCCCATCCTAAAAATAAGATCAAACATATTAAATAATACTTTTTCCACCCCTTATACTAAAATTAGGATTTACAAAAAGCATGGCAGCTCTCTCATTATTTATTTATTAATTCAAACTCAAGTGCCCAATAATAGAAGTCAACCTTCTATTATTATTTTATTCTATTAGTGCTTTTTGGATTAAAATATAATTTAAATGACCTTTTCCAATTAAAATATAAAAATATCCTTGGACCACTTAAAGTAATTTATTTTTCTCTTTTAATTTCCCTTAGCCTACAGAAAATAATAAAAATAGGCTTCAGGTATCCATAATTAATTAATTGTGAAAAGGGGACATTACATATCGATTCTTCCCTTGAGGCCAGATCTAAGATAAATTGATTGCCCTTGCAAAAATATAGGGGCAGGAGTAAGACATCAAAAGATTTGAAGAAATTATCCAAATAGAACTTTATACCTGGGTTACTGGGTACACCTCTACAGGGGATGGGTTCCAGAATGGTACATCCATGGGAACACAGCGGGGCATTCAGGGTACAGGAATCAGTACCCAGCTATGTCCAGGTACGTCTGTCAACATACCCAAGTAGTAATTCCCATACCCAACACGTTTTTCCTCAAAAAAACATTTTTTTTTGCTTAAAATAAAATCAATACAACTTTTCAAACCTAAAAACCTAATTCTAACACTAAAATGCACCCCCCAAACTCTTTTAAACAACACATTTACCTCACATTACATACTTAGCTTTACTTGCATATTTGCTTTCTCATATGATAGTTCTACTACTAATGAACCAAGAGATGGTTCTAGAGATGCTTTCGTTGAATACATTAGAGAGATGATTATGAAAATAATGAATTTGCTGATTTGTCCTTATTTTTGTGTATACGTTGTAAAATTTTCACAATGTACTTATTCTAAGTTCGACCAATGAATATCATGACATTTAGCATTGAATTATCATTATGTTTTGTGGTTATTTAGCTTATTTTGTTTACTCTATATAATTTGCTTATTTAGCTATATTTCTTTTATATTTTGTATGGCCGCACCCAAAGCCGTACTAGGCATTGAATTATCATTATGCTTTGTGGTTATTTAGCTTATTTTGTTTACTCTATATAATTTGCTGATTTAGCTATATTCTTTTATATTTTTTGTATACCAGCATACTAGGTTCCCGTCCTCATACCCATACCGTTTACCAAGCTTTACAATTGCAAATACTTTCCATGGGAGATCCAAACTCATCATCAGGACTTCTTGATGAGGATGCACATT
The DNA here is from genome assembly GCA_019776745.2 of Taxus chinensis. NCBI lineage: Eukaryota > Viridiplantae > Streptophyta > Pinopsida > Cupressales > Taxaceae > Taxus > Taxus chinensis. The sequence continues at coordinate 618,920,798 of CM034149.1, read as the reverse complement.
TTAGCATTGCTTATTATATCTATATAAATAATGATTATGAACTAATGTACAACCAATTACAATTTTGAACTATTTCTTCAACCCGCTTCAAAAGGAAAATTCATGGATTGACATGCTCCCCCTAGGGTATTGATTAATTTAGCAGCTCGCAATTAAGCATTTGTATGGGGACCTATGCGGATCTTAAAAGTCGAAGAAAATGTCATCCTTCAAATTTCAAATCGCACAAGTCCTATTGATCTAGAGTTAAACTAGAAATTAGCTCTTACAAAAACACGCTTTGGGCAGAAAGCAAAAAATTTGTACTTATAAGGATTATGATCTGTCTTAGGGAAATGCATTCTTACAATTGCATGACTCCAGACATATTTATTCAGCAAATATAGATTTTTTTTAAATCTATTTTCTTAAGGAGCACAATCAAGATTGTATCAATCCATCGATAAATCGTTAAGGTGTAAAGGTTGCAAACCCATTTTCCTAAAGAACACGGGAATATTATATAAACCTGATTCCAATACAAAAAAAATGACCTAAAATTGCCTTAAAATTATGTTTATAGAGTTCATGGGATATTCCACCATCACTCGGACAACTGGTTCTTTTGCCTGTTCGTCGTCATATTATTTGCAAATGTTTATAAACCAATACAAAATTGTTTTTGCTACTGTTAAGCTAAATGAGACCAAAATAATTTCTTGTTGCATCAACACGCGCCACCCTTCCATACGTATGTGCATAAGAATAATAACAATGCTACACTACAGTTTATCCAATTTAACAATTATACAGAATTGCTAAACACACAAGAAAACAAACTCAAGCAGCTAATATTAAGCTTGTCCCAGTCTGTAACAGTACCCACCAAATTTGGTAAAAACAAATCTGTATTTGTCAGTTATTTTATTTCAGACAAGTTTCAAAAAAACAAACTCACCGAAAGCATGGACCAGCACGTTGTACCATCTTTGAAACGGTAATGTTACTAACTATCTTGAAACCACTTGATATCAAATCTATATCTGCATAGCATGCAGGATCAATGGCAGACTTATAAAACATTGCACAAGTTGCTGCAGCAAAACAAAGGGTCTGTGTTCCCAACAGTGAAAAGACCTTCAATTCACATAAGAACATAAACAAATTTTAGTTAGATGTTTTTACAGTTCACCAAACATTGCAAGAAAATGAAAATTAAATAAATACGTACTCATTTAAATGTAACAAATCAGGTTATATCCTCGTCAGAAAACACATCCCATTCTTCTTTAATGCATTTTCACTTTGTCTGAAAATCTAAATGAAGTGTCAAAACAATTATAAGTAAAGAAGTGTTACCGTGGAAATTCTTCATGCTAAAAATGACCATAAACAAAAGAATATAAAAAAGCCAAAATGAAACAGCTGATGGTAGTCCACACATTCAAACTAATGATCACTAACAACAGCAAACCACACAATAAGAAGCTTCCACCTAAGATATTGTTTTCTTGATCGGAAAATTTCAGTCAAAAATGCAACCATGCAAACAAGAGAAAGAATTGAACTTGTAACCTTTTTCAAGAAATAATTGAAAGCAAACAAAAAGCAAAGCCCAAGGCTTTATACAAAATTTACCAGGACCGGGGGAACCATCTACATAATGTTTGGGAACAAAAAAGATACATTCAAAAGGCAGAAATCAGATGGTTTTGAAAACCAAGAATTAGAAATCCTTTTTAAAGCCCAGCTGAGTATTGAACCAGAGGCAAAGAGACATGACAGTGTTATGCACCCTAAAAATTCTCCATACAAGATAGGTCATTTAATTTGACAATTGCTTGTAGCTTGCTCCTTATTATACTGATTCATGCTAGCAGTCTGAACTGACAAGCTGTGGTGTACCAAAACCTTATATGTATAGGAGAGATGGCAAGTGAAGGAAAACTGATTGCAAACAGATTTCAAAACAATTTAAGGGAATATAATTTTAATAAATATCCATAAATTTGCCTCCAACTTGTAACCTTCAGTCACTCATTTTTTAACCCCAACCAAATCCTGGCTCTGCGTTTGCTTTTTGTCCATCTGGTTTAAAAGGATGGCAAGGTATGTAATTAAACAATAGCCAGTGGGCTCTGAAGGGTATACACCAGCTGATGATCCTATTGACAATTTTCTCTTATTTGCACAGCAATCATTTTAAAAGCACTCTGTTAAAATTCCCATGGATATGAATGGGCTGCTGGAGGGTTAATGGGTCTGCTCAAACTGAGGCTGGCATGCGATGTACCATGCAAACTATGTTGATGTGGATAGCAACATCAAGGCTAACATTGGATGGCAATTCCAACATATTCTACCTGATAATTAGCCCACTATCTTTGTGTCAAGAGACACGAGAGCACACATGGGAGGTCAACTTAGATCACATTCACACTTCAACTATGAGAACTACATGAGGCTTGATCTTGCTCAAGGGCATGTAGTGCAGCACTTGGATTGGTTCAACAGGGGTTGACCACCAAGATTAGTCCAACTTCAGCCACAAACTGATTTCTCTTTTTGTTGTCTAATGCTTTGCTAAAGGGTATTACAGGTATCTGGAGTTTTCAATTGTTGCAGGTCATTATGGGTTGTGTCAAGGTTGTGCGAGCTAGAGCAACATACAGTGTTGAAGATTTTTAGACAAGCGAAGGGAATAAAAAGTTATAGAACCCCATTCAAGCAGGTACAAGACCATATAGGAGAGAGAAAAACCGTACCGATTAAGCATAGGATCGTACAGTCTTGGACAAAGAAATTTTCTAGCTACAATATCAAAATCAAAGCATCGTCAGGTTCAAATCAGCTTATATACCCAATCTGCACACCAAGATCTCCTCTATTCCACTCTGTACAGCTAAGTCTTCATCTCCTCTTGTGTTTTTGAGATATCATTATATCATTTATCGTTGTTGCAAGTATTAATGTGTTATTTTGATTGTACATGGTTAAATGTAAATTAATTAATTCAATATAACCCTTTGTAACGAACCGATACATCCTATATATATTTTCCACATAACATCTCTCATATATGTTTTTAGGGTGTACATATTTGGTGAACCCGACAATTGATCGAATCTTTGTTTTACTCAAACCCTAGTGGCCCTAAGGTTTCTAGTCGTTTTCTTAGTACATGATCCTCTTATTATCTCTAGCCTTTGTTTTTTTGTGTATCATCATGATTACTCATCAACTCTTTTATAATCTTTATCTCAAGCCTAAGGGTTCTCACCCTTGCTCTAATATGAGCTACTATCCCTTTAACCAGCTCCATGCTCCTACTTGGTGTGAGAGAGTGGACCCCTATGCTAATTCTACTTGCATTGATATACAATTTGATATTGTGGTCTCTAATACTTGTAAGCGTATATATTCTACTACTGATATCTTTGTTCATTCTATCTTCATTGTTTTCGCTAACCATGTACAAGGTGAGGGTTCCTGTAATGAATCTAATAATGGCCTACCTGAAGATGAGGCACGGCATTCTGCACGTTTTTTTTGTAAGGAAATCCTAATATTATTGGTGTTCTCTATGCCGTTCGGGGCAAACTTAAGCATACCATAGTATTCTCAACAATTGATCCTATTCTCACATCATCTACTATGCATACATTTGCTATTCTTACATCCTAGGTCACCGCATTAGAATTCGTGGAGGATAAAATTCGTAAAAAAATCGTTACTAGAAAAATTAGAGATAAAAATCATGATTAAATGCAACTAGAAGAAATGCACTTGTAATAATATAAAATTAATATATCATAATCATACATCAAAAATTTGATATTTTAAATTAAAATATCATGAACTAAATAATTAAAAAATTAAACAATAAACTATATTTTATAAACTCAATATTCGCCTTCCAAAAAATAAACCCCTAATATTTTACTAACTTTTTGGTGATGTATTTATCAACTCTTAATGTAATGATAATCTATAAACTATATTTTAAATTAATCCATAACCCAGTTTTCATTGTGTTTGTCACACATCTCCATCACACCACTCTCCCTTCCATCACCATTGTTGTCTGCAACTCTGCAAAATGGCATTAGGGCTTTACTGAAACAACTTTGGCTATGTTGGTCTTTGAGGACACGATTTTGCAGTGTTTCCTTCCACAATTTACAGGCATGTGCAAAGTTTTTTGAGGATGTGACCACGATTTACAGGCCCGCACAGAGTTTTTTGAGGACACAGTTTGCAAGGTTTTCTTCTTCAATTTTCTCCTTCCATGAAGATTACAGCCTCAATTTCTCCTCCCACTCGTCTCTTGATTTCCTTGCTCAGTGGCGACCACCTCGTTATTTATATTTTATTAATTTTTCCAACCTTAATCATGAATTTTAGGGGATATTAAAAAAAAAAAAAAAAAATTATTGTTTGAAATTGTTGTTCCATACACACAATTTGAATCGCGAATCTAAACGAATTTATTGAGATTGTTTCAAATGCGGTGATTTTCACATTTTTCCAATAAAATGTTGTGAATGTAGTGACTTGGCCTACATCTACGGTGCATATCCTATCGGGGGCACCTGATATTCCACTTCACAATGTTGTTATGTCTATTCCTATGGCCACTACTATTCCTACATCTCCGATTTATACTCATGGTGTTTTGCATTCTTCTTCTTCTAGCACGCAAGTTCTTGAGACCTTCGTTCATACTTTGCAAACTCAAATCTTATAGTTACAACAAGGCACGTCTACTTCTCTCATGCCATCGATTCTACTTCAATCGCTTCATCACTTGCACCATAAGTGGCTTCTTATCCCTTTCCTATTGGTTTCGTTGCTCATAAGATCCATATCTACGATGGCAAGGGTGATCCTTAAGAGCGCCTTCATACATTCGATGTTGCTTGCTTGGACTATGCTTACAATGTTTCATTACTTACCAATTTCTTTTCATGGAGTTCTAAAGATTTTTTCCTTGAAATGGTTCTATGATATGCCCATGCATTCTATACGGACTTTCACTCCTTTAGCTAATCAATTACTTTGACAATTCTCTATCAATATTGACAATAAAGTTTCTTATGCTCAAATGTCTAAAATACGACAAGGTTCTAATGAGCACATTAGTGATTATGTTTTACAACACAAGACTACACTTACCAAGATGAGCAACATTTTGGCCAATGGTGAGCTTCAAGATCTCTTTACACAAAGTCTTCTTCCCCTTGCAAGAATCAGTCATCTTTGACAAGTTCCATTCATCTTCGTCCATACCGTATCACAACCTACAAAGCTTTAGTTCCAAGCACCTCAACAACAATTTACACACTTGCCTCGTGCACCTCATCTAATACTAGAACAATTACTCGAGTGCAATATTGTATCTCTCCCTCCTCCGCTTGAGGTTGATGCAAGTAGGCCTCATAGTAAGAATTTCGATGTTAACGCCCATTGTGATTATCATTAATGTGCTAGTCGTATTACTAATCGATGTGTTAAGCTTTGACATGTTATACAAGACCTTATCGATGTTGGAGTTATTGAATGGGATGTCGCCATTGAACCATCTAAGCCTACTAATGATACTGCAAAGCTATAAATCTTTAATGACCCACTTCTTGATCACAACAATGCTAAATCTACTTCAGAAGTGCACCGTGCTCATCATATTATACCACCTCCACCTTCTGATCACCCATTGGATGTTATGATTGGTGTTGTTACTATTATGACATTTTCTCATGCATTTATTACTTTTGATGATATTGATATGACTCGTGATCTTGTTTCAGATACACTTTACATTCATGTTTTTGTTGACCAACATCCTATACATAGTGTTTTGGTTGATACTAATGCTAAACATAATGTATGCAGTTTCAAGTTGATTCGTTCTCTTGGGTATACTAAAAAGCGACATTTGATATTAAGACAAAACTTAGGCATATCATTCTCCCTCTCACCATTGGTTCTATTACTATTGCTACTCTATTTTGGTTGCATCTTCTATTAGCTCATGTGACATGCATCTAGGTTGCCCTTGGCCACATGCTTTTAGGGCTATCCCATCTATATTTCATCAATGTGTTAAGTTTATTCACAACCAACAAGTGGTTACAGTTAGGGATATACCATTTGAAGCTCTTATACTTAAGTGCCTTAGCCAAAACGATACAATTACTACTCCTATTCCTAGTACATCTCAGCATAGGTATACTAGTTCACATGCTAATTCTAGTGCTCTCTCCTAAGTCGCCTACTAGGTCCCTATATACGCATACTACTTCTCGTGAGTCTTTTTGCCCTAGGTCTCCTATAGAGCATATTATGATTTCTACACAGCTCCTACATGATCATTCTTCTTCTTAGATGACACTTGTAAGGCCTGAGCCTCCTTAACCTTGTGGGTTTGTCCCACCTCCTCATGATGCTCTTATCGGGTAGCTCTTGTGCTACCCTATTCCTTGTACATAGTTATTTTCAAAATGCAAAAACATTCAAATAATTACATAATACAAAAACATTCACATATTTGCAAAAATACAAAATCAAGACCTATTCAAGGTTTGATTGGCAAACTAGTTCTTTTACATGTGTTGTTTGTCATGTTAGTTTGATAGATAGCATATTTTGGTATATATTATTTACACACGTGTCCACTAGGTTATTGAGTTTGATGCAGGACACACACAAATTGATACACGATGACAGGTGTCAACTTAGTCCCTTCCCAATAGACACTAAACTTCGGCGCCAGCTTCTATACTATTCCAGTGATTTTGTTTCATTACATTTACTTTACACTTCATCATTATGCTTGATTATGTATATTGTGTATATGTTATCTTTTGAGCTAACGGAACTAACACGTCTTGTGCAACACTAACCGATCTTATTTTATATGTTTTTTCACTACTATTTGTTATACTTGTTTGTTTGTCTACTTTCTTACTTGCTTATGTTAACTACTTGACAACTTAATAATGTGGCATGAGTGCCTTGGTTATCTTGTGACACGGTAAGCATTCCATGTTTGAAATGTTCTACCTTGATGTGACTCTTTTACGTGTTATTTATGTTAGCTTGATTGGGTATCTCTTCATTGATGTACTTACGTTATTCTATACACATGTACTATTGCTACTCTTACTTGTGTATTGCATGTTGCTTTCTATGTGCACCATGGTCTCCATCATGTGCATCCTTTTTTGCAGGAACATGTTCCCAAGGGTGGCCACCATTACAACCTTCTATGTGATCCAACATAGATTATCATATGGGTACACATCTTTTCTTTTGAGCGCCATGCTCAAATGCTTAATCGCATGTGCCTCAAACAAGGGGCATTCATCGGGATATATTCTACATCTACAAGTACAGGCAGATTATAGGATGCGGGAACATGGTTTTAAAGGGTACAAATCCTCAAAAATAGGTAAAAATACAAAAAAGTTGCAGAAATCAACACTGGTCAAAACTGTACTCTTCACATCAAGACAATAGTACAATCCAAAACTACTGAACATTCCCAACATGGGGGCAGATTCTCAAAAATTTTGAAGGTTTAAAATTCCTACAACTATTTACAAACTTATGGTGCAAATTCAAACACGGGTGACACAATTCAAAACATTATACAAAGGGCATGAGTACTTCATTCCTTCTCCATTAAACTACTCAGATTCAGTTAGAAGACCAATGTTTGGGGGCATGGGGCTTCTCCCCCTTTGTATTATTTCCGAATTTACATACTCAGTCTCAACTATACAACATATAGTGGGGCATGGTGCATCCATTCCTTTTTGATTATATGGTTTATTTACAAAATTGCGCCTACATTTGTCTGCAGCTGTGTGGTTCCTAGGGTTGTGGAAGGTATTGAAGGGACTACATTCTTTGTAAATTATCCTTCCTCGCCTCTTTCACATTTATGGAAGATGATATCAAGGTTACTAAATATTTTGATACATTGTTCTTCTCCCTTAACGGTGTGCTTTGGTACCTCTCTCTCTTTCTCTATCCTCTTCAGTGTTTGGTTGCATGCCCTTAGCACTCTAGTTTCTCCTTCGACACAATAAGGAACTGATAACCACCAATCCTTTGACATTTCAACAACAAATCCAAATCTCCAAAGTATAACAAAAACAGTAGCTCCTCCCTCTGCAAAATGTGCAGGTTTATTCCTTAATGTTTCGCATGTCTTTTCTTTTACTTTGTGCAAGTTCAATTTTTAAAAAGTTACAAGCATTATTTATATTTCAATTACAGTTCAATTTCTATTATGAACATTGACTACACTGTGTTACAAGTTTCACCACGGAGCATGCCAATGCCAACACATTAGAAGATAACTATCGAGCAACGACAAAGTGTGTGTGCACACTCAAGTATGTTTTTTTAAGTAAGCAATTTTCAATTACACACTTAAAGGGGAGTAAATGTAGACACTCAAACTTGGTAACTTATCATTTGACGAGGACAAGTTTCACTTTGTTGACTTGTTAAGACAAATGCTCACACTCTAAGTCCAATCAGTACATCTCTTTCTCTCTTTTCACTTGTTCATCTCTACATTCTGTTATGTCGTTCATCCAAGAAGTATTGCTTAAACAAAGAAATAATTCAACCCCAGGCATTGTTCTTGAACTTCATTTTTTATATCAGTATCTACCTAGGAAAAACCGTGCAGCTCAAGAAAATAGTGGACTACAATCCTAGCCAGCCTATACAGTCCTACCTCCTCTTTTTGTACGACTCTTTTTTCAATTTGATTATTCTTATGTTCGTTTCATCTTCCTAGGGGTCAGCCTTAATATGACATTTCACCTACGAAAGCACATATACGCAAGTCAATATCACTTCACAACTCACATGCATTTTCATTAGCTATTATTGCAAATATTAGTATAAAAGCACTCAAGGCTCTTATAATCTTCATAAAGCACTAATTGAAATGTATATAATTAAATAAGACAAAGGCTTGATATAGTTTTGAAATTCAAATTAAAAATTAAAAAATAAGCTGAAACCAAAGCCCTAACAAATAAACCCCTAAGTTGTACCTTGACAAAAAGGCTATGTGCAAAATCACTGCCATAATCAGTTCAGTGTAACCATATTAAAGAACCAAGCCCCCCTCATAATCTCTACGACCCCTGTGCTGTTGTTTGCCTTAGCATTTTGTTTGGGGAGTTCTGATGTAATCTTAACTAGGGCACTCTTAAAAGCATGACCCGGGTTCATGTCTCCAACACAGCCCGTAGTGCCAGCGAAGTTACCCAACAACGTGATGAAGGCGATTCATATGTTGAAACAGGAATTATCAAGGGGGAAAATAAAAGGTTCTAAAAAGAATTAAAATTAACTAAAAGAAGCGAGTGCTAGAAGAAAAACCCTAATAAAATCATAAGCTTCACAATAATTTTGAGATTAAATCAAAACAATCAGAAAAATAAGCTCGAGGTAAAACCCTAACGTGTACCTTGACAGTGAGATCATGAGTGAGCGGCCAAACGAGGGAATTATGATCGGTGGAGCGTTGCCGGGCCAATCTTTGGGCCGCTTCCTGGAGGCACTGCCCCAAAACCAATGACTTCTCTAAAAATGCATTCTTTTCCACATCTGTAACCCTTTTATTCATGAGGCGCTCCAACGAATCCGCTAAAACATGGTTTTCGGAGCTCTTAAGTAAGGCTTCCAAAATCTCATCCACATTATTATATGGAGGCGAGCCGAGAGAAAACCCTGTTCCCCCTCTAGATCTCTTTTCAGAGCGGCCAAAGTCCATTTTATTGTTTTACACGAAAATTGTATGAGCAGGCTTAAGCGACTCTTACATGAATTTTGATGGAATTTAATTCCATAATCGTCGCCATTCTCTGTATTAGAAACAGTGCTTTTGGGTTTTCGCTTATATGGAAGACAAAAGTAGAGAGTTTTTTCAGATGTCCAACATAAGTGAAAAAGAGGCGGGAGACAAGTACGGGACTGGTCCTTCGGTTTTTTTAAGGTCCACAATGGGACTTGTGAATGGATGTAAGCATATTGTATACAATGGTGCATTTAGATGGCTAAAACTATGGGCTATCGGCGAAGTAGTTGGCCCATGCTTGACTTGTTAAAAGTTTACCTGTGTAAGTGGATTGGCCACAGAGAACAATTTAAATTTTTGGGCATTTCATTTGCTTTTGATAGTGATTCAGCTACCCTATGGCAATATGTGATTCATATAGTTGAGCATAAAGTCTTTCGATGGGCGTCTAAATCTCTCTCTTTAGCTAGCAAATTTCAAGTGTGTACCAAGATTCTTGCAGCCACCCATGTGTGTTATTTTACTTATCCGTGCCCCTCTCGGGCTTCCTTTGTCAAACTTGTCAAGCTACTCTGGGATTACCTTTGGTCTAAAAGCTCTAGTTCTAGGGGATTTCATCAGGTTGCTTGGGATGTTCGTTGTCTACCCCACGATCAAGGTGGTATGGGCATTATTGAAGTTTACTGGCAAAGCATTGCTTTATGTTCTAAATGGGTGGTGTGTTGTCTTTCGAGTAATTAAGCTTGGAAATTTCAGTTTTCTTATTACATTGCATCAGTTTCTTCTTATGGTAAAAAATGTTGGAATAATGTAGGGTTACATGCCTTAATTATCACCAATGCGCCTGTCAAGATTATTGTCAAGTTCGTCGCCAAGAGTATATGGAAGGCTTTTGAAGCTTATGAAGCCTTTGTTGCTCTAGATTGGAGATGGTTTTTGCACCGGGCTTTCTTCCAACTCCCAGAATATCTAGTGGTCTCTTATTATCACGGAGGATAGTATCCCGCTTGTTAAAACTTTGGGCATCAAAGCTCTCTAATTATCTCGAAAAGGAATTCACATCATTCAAGATTTGGTCTCCTGCAGAGACTGGACTCCCTGGCCCGAGCTCAAGATGAGATTCAATCGTGCCAATTTTGACCTTCCGTCTATCCACAGAATTCAAGAATTGATGTCGAATGTCGTGCTTCACAATCTAGGTCTTAAACCTCTAAATGTTTGGTGGCGAGATTGGCAATGGAATCATATTGGCGGTGGAATCATAGTATTGCTTTTTTTCATTATAATGCATGAGTTATCTACCAACTTTTGAGTCATATTTCACCTACCATTTCCAAGTTCAATGCTCGTTGGGGGCTTCAATCTGCCCCGACTACTTGGCTTCAACATCTTTCCCGTGTCTGGAACCCTATGTTCGAACGTAAAGTTAACCATTTTTTATGGTGTCTCATTTGTCAAGGTCTTCCTTTAGGCGAATGGCTCAATCGCATTGGCATCCCTAATTCTAAATGCCCTTTTTGTTCTCAGTCTAAATCTTTTAAACATTTGTTTTGGTCTTGTGCCCGTGTTCATGCTACTTGGTCTTGGATTCATTCTTTGTTTCAACCCTACCACCATGATTTCTTTCATTGGCGTGTGGCGTTATTTGGGGATTTCAGTTCTTGGTCATCCTATATTGACTCTTTGTGGCATTTTTCAAAGCTTGTATTCACTTTCAAATTTGGAAAGTTCGTAATGTTGGTATCTTTTAGCATGATCATTTTGTTGCTTTATTTTCCATTAATGATAAAGTGGTTATTTTGTCTTTTGTGTGAATTCATATTCAAGCTCAAGCTGAAAATTTTGCTCTGGAGTTTTCCCACCTACAAGAATTGTTTGCTCATGAGGATAGTGTTCCATGCATAATGAGTCGGATCCCTCCTGACCCTTTGCCACCACCTCAGACATCACTGTCACCCCCAGCCACCTCCGCAAGGTCCGTGTCGCAAAAGTTGCTCTTGCAACCATCGTTCCTCCTCTCCCCAAGGTCACCCTTCAACTCCATCCTCCTCAAGGTCAGGTTGGAGTCCTCCTCCACATGGGGAGGCAGTGACTAGTTCTCCGCAATGGGTCTCTCCTCCTCATGGAGCTCAGGCATTTATTGGCTCTCCGCCCCCTAATTGGGGAATTATGGTGCCTTTGCAAATCGAAATGCCAAATCAGGATGGTTGGCAAGTTGGTCCTTTGTTGGCTGAGCCTTCTAGTGGAGTTTACATCCCTCCTCGGGATGATCCCCCTCCTCCTCTCGGTGCAACGACATGTGCTTAAAGATTTATGGTTTAATATTATAAGGCGGTGTTGAACTTTTCCCTCATGGCATTTGTTTTTATTTTCCCTTTAGGCATTTTGTGGTGCCTTCGTGGCTTTTTTGTGGGACCACGAGTTGTTCGGTCACCCCTACTTTTGTAACTCTATTATATTTTATTAATATAACGTGCAGTTCCAATAGTAACACATGATATCAATCTATGATGGTGTAGTATAAGTATACCAAAATAAGAATTATAATAAATAAATATAATATAATAAGTATATTGCAATACACATATTTATATGAAATACATTAATATATATTAATTTTAATGTTTTTGGCTTAGAGTTTGTATATACCACTTTAATATTGTATGGCTATGAAATACATTAATATATATTAATTTTAATGTTTTATTTAATTTTAATTATTTTGTAGCAAATGAATCATTTAGTTGTGTGATTATGTCGGTCTCAAAAAATATCTATTCAAAAAAATGGGCTCAAACATTACTACATAACAAAGATAATATTTTTTTATTAACTTCTCCACACACACACATATAAAAGTGACAATTTAATGGAAGTCAGATTTATCGATGAATTATCATATGACATTCAAATGGATGTCAAGTTTAATGTCAAAAATAAAAGTGAACTCACTCCATTACAACCATGGTTTTCATTGTAGGAACACCTCTCAGTGTAATGAGAGATAAAAGAGTATATATGAATTTCATGTTGTCAACAAGCGTTTTATAGATGGACTTATGATTATTACTTGGGGATGGGCACTTATGTTGGTAGAGAATTGTGTGCACCTTTCTAACTATGCAAATATCCAAGTTTTTGAGGGTCTATACACAACATGCAACTACCTCCAAGATGTGGGACTCTTGATTCCTTGAGGTAGACCTTAGAAGAAGGTTGGTTCCTGACCCAAACTACTCCAATGATTCACTTATCTACTCCATCTAAAGATTTGTAGAGTTAAGGGGAATGGAAACAACTAAAAGAGTAACAAAGGATGGTGATGCATTGGATGAAAAGGGACTGCTCTCTCTGAGCTCAAGAAAAGAGGACAAACATAGTGCAGGGGGGCCAGATATGAGCCACAGTTCATCCATATTAAATAAGACTTTAACCCTCTGTATAAATGACACAATGGACTTGAACTATGTAAATATAGTTCTTACACATCATACAATAATGGAAGAGAAAAGCAAAATGCAATAACACAAGCCAAAGAACATATACGAGTTATGATAAACTAAATATCATTGTTTAAGGAATACACTCTCTTACAATCATTGAGAAGGCAATGAAAGTATTACACAGTCTAGCAAAAAGGTCTGCACAAACTCATCAAAAATTGATTGGGCAGAGTTTATTTGCATTCAAGAGAGAATCCTTTCACTTACAAAATTCATTACATTTATAGAAGAAGAGGAAAGAAGAGGAGATCAAAAGATGTTTGAGAAGGTGCTTGATTTATTCCATAGTAGCTTCTCAAGGCTTGTCAATATGCATAATTGAAATGATTCACCTATAACAAAATTCAAGCATATTCCAAGGTATATTTGCAGGTTATGATGATCAACAACCATGAAGGTGCATTGATCCTCAAAGAAATAAACAAATATATGTTTGAATTAATGGAGAGAAATGGTGAATCAAGTTGTCATTTGATTAAAACCATTGTGGTTTCACTTGGGACCACTAGATTCAACTCATTCTTGATCAATAACATGATAAATGTCATCCCTTGCATTTTGGTGGTCCCATAAAAGCATATTGATTGATAAGTACCATGAAACAACAAGGATCACCCATAAGCAAAAGAATTCATACCTGGGCTCTATGGATCGAGAAATTCATCAAAAACTATCCCAAACTCTGATCACTAAGTGAGTACGTCACAAGATCTCCATATCAAAAGATATGAGCTAAAAACCAAGCTCTAGTTTGGCTTCCATGAAACCTAGATATGAAAATGGTTGTGAGTGTTTTGACCATGTTTTTAGGCTCACAAACAAATTAATTGCAACCTAAAACCACCTCTAATGTGTAGCTCTCTTCAAAACCTCTCCAACAAGACTATTTTGGCTTAAAGCAATGGGCCTAAGAAAAAGTTGTGATCAAACAAAGCTTTCTAAGTCATTTCACGCAATTTGACAGTCACATAGTCATCAATTTTAACATTTATCGATCTTTTTGACATGTTTCATCTTACTTGGTGATCCCTATTCCATTACCACCCACAATTAAATCCATGTGTTACACCCTTATTGGATTCAGGGTCTCGAGGTCACCCTTCACTACTCATCCTCGACCCTATCGATCTCAACTTCCCAGGAGTATGAGTGACCCATGAATTTTCTACACGGACCAATGATGTGTCATTAAGGCTCTCAGGTCCTAGGTCTCTTTCACTACTTTCAATCCCTTTGTCTATGATTGAGGGTCACCTAGATCACTCTTGGGCCCCACCACATATTCTCATGGTCTCAGGATCCTAAGAACTCTAACTTTATCCACTCTTGCTTGCCATTGTGAACTCCCCAGCTCCCAAGATTTTGGATCTTTAGCCCTCCAGAATTAGCCAACCTTGATCATTGTTTTCTCGGGAACCCATGATTGGTCCACATGGACCAATGACGCATCACTTAGATCTCAGGTCCTTTTCCCACTCACCTCGAATTGGACTTAGCTGACTCGACTTGAACATATTGACTCGGTTCCATCTCATCTTAACTGATTTGATTTTTCCCAACCTTGAATCCTGGCAAAAGTGTAAGTGTGGAGCCTTCACTCCATTTAGACTTGGTGACCACCTTGCTCAAATATGCGATACGATCTTCTTTTCTAATGCATATGGGATTAATCCCAAGTGACAAAATGTTAACCAAGTGAACAATTTAGTAGCAAGCATCCTCAATTTGTTGGATTAACTTTGATGATTTAGAGGACAAAGGAAGACATGGACCAAGACATCACTAGCCCGTTTTGGGAGAAAAGAACATGATTTTGGCTAAGTCGTGTCTGGTTTAGCTTAAAGAGACATGGACCCATTTGTTGCAAGTAACTTGGATGAAAATAGAGTCGTCAAAGTGCTTAAAAATACTTGAAAACGTGATTGAAGCCTCTAAGTCTTTGTTTTTGTAACTAGTTATCTAAAAATTAAGTGTGGGCTCATTTTTGGTAACATTTTTGATGAATCAAATTGATTATTTTTCTGAAAGATGATTGATTAGTAGTGTAGTGCCCACTTCCCTTTGACACCTTTTGATACCTATGTTGATATAGTTGATCACATTATGGACATTTTTTATGTTTTAATTTAGTATGATGCTAGACATTTGATCATGGATTATTGTTGATCTTGATTTGGATATGATACATGATGGTTATTAGAGAGAACTCATATGTGAATGATGATATACTATTTGACATGGATGTTTTATGGATGTTGTTCGGTACATGTGATTTGGGTATTGATAACATAGTCCGTTGATATAAAATGTATGTAATAATGTTAAATTGCCTTGATGTTGTTGTGATTCACATATTTAGATGATTTTGTGATTATATTTATGTCATGTTGGATGTTCTGATATGGCCATGAGGCCGAAGGACGGTATTTGTGTTTTGCAAGTTAAATATCACAACAAACATCAGGGGATCGGAGACCAACCACAATGGAATTCTAGGTGAATTCGACAAGGTCACCATGACAACTTGTTTTATTGTGTTGTGTGTTGCTTTGTTAGGGATTCCCATGGGGGGATCACCTTTATATGTGACCATGGGTTTGTGTATTTTATTAATGTGTTTCCTTTTTATTATTGATGTATGTATTTTATTAGTGATGTGTCCCTTTTCTTTTAATTAACTAAATTGAGGTAGATTAATGTGAGAAATCATATAATTAAAATTTAAATAAATTAAATTTGGGTTATGGGAAAGTAATTATGGAAGTTGTTGGTTCCTTGTATTTAATATGTAAGGGATGTGTAAGTTTGTGTAAGAATTGTGTAAGTCTAATTTTGGAGTATGAAATACTCCACCTCCATGGAAATTCGAATTTGTCCTTGGGGGCTGCTTTTGGAGGCTTGTGGGACAAGTAAAACTTGTCCCATACCTCTCACATTTAATTTACCAACCATACTTATGGTTAGAGGGGTGATTTTAGACTTTTATCATTGCATTTTATTAATCATGTTGCAAGTTTTGATTGCACTCTCTTACATCTTATTTAATTTACAGCCCTTTGGGGTGTGGGCTTTTTGGAGTGTGCAAGTAATTTGTCATAATTTCACCCACCTCTTTATTGTGCTTGGGAGAATGAAATTTTGTCTTTTGTGTTTGAATTTGAAGATGTGTGATGTGGCATCCTACATGGGATCCACATCATCCTCTTCTCTTCCTCTCTTCTATATAATTCAAACTCTTTGCTTGTTTTGGGTTGTTGAATCATTTTGCAACTTCCTTGGGGGCACCATTTTATTGTGTTGGAGCTCTTGCTTTTGGAAGGAGCTTGGAGAAAACTTTGCATGCTTGGAAATTATTATTTTGGACTATATTTTGGGCATTGAAGCTTGTTGTTTAGAAACAAAAGCTACCATGGAGAGGTAGGAGTTTATCCTTTCTTTCATGTTGTTATTTTCTTGTTGTGATGTGTGAATGATGCATGTTTTGATTTTTTTGTTGGCTGGTTGGGTAGACTGTCATAGGAATGGTGTAGGAGAAGGCTATGGGGAATCCATATGGGGGGGGCATAAGGGAATTCCATAGGCATCCGAATTTTGTGGAGGGAGTTTGGGTCTGGGATCCACCATGGAAAAGAAATAGCTTGCATTTCTTACTTTGTGGGGGGCATAAGGATGTGTGTGTGATGAATTATTTTGGCGGTATATTCCGATGGATGCCCAATTCCCATTAGGAGGCATAAGTAGCTTCCCCCATAGATCTTGCTCCTTTGGCTTGTAT
Organism: Taxus chinensis; assembly: GCA_019776745.2. Classification (NCBI taxonomy): domain Eukaryota; kingdom Viridiplantae; phylum Streptophyta; class Pinopsida; order Cupressales; family Taxaceae; genus Taxus; species Taxus chinensis. Next base: position 618,903,715 of record CM034149.1, on the reverse strand, counting down.
GATCAAGCCTGAGTTTTGTTTGAATGTTTGCAAATGCAGTTGTAAACTACTGTCTTTGTGTGGACTGTGTTTTATATTAATTTATGCATGTGGAAAGAATGTTGTGTGTTATGGAAGCCAGTTGTTGCCATGGGTTGAATCACACCTCTTATTGTGTTTTGGTCGGGGCTCGGGGGCCAATGATGAAGGAAGGCTTCTCCTTTCATTGGATGTCTTGGTTGGGTGGAAAGCGTTTCCTTTCCCCCTTTTTTGTCGTGATCAAATTGGAAGAAAAAGGAAACTTGCATGTTGTTGTTCTGGAGCAAAGGAAAATGCAGTTTTGATAGTCCCTTATGAAACAAATTTATTTGTAATCCTTTCCCACTATGATGTGGATGAAAATTGTAATGTATTCTTGTGAAGAAAAGATGTTGTAATTGATTATGGAAGTATATATATTCGAATTATGAAGGATGGTTATATTTTGTTCTGTTATTGGAAAGAAATAAATAGAATTTTGTTATTGCATTCAACATGGAAATATGTAAAGTTTTATAATTGAAGTTAATAAAGAATTGCAAGTTCATCTCTCATTTGCATTGTTGTGTTGAGTTGGAATATCAAATTGTGATTGGAATCTCTATTTAATTGTAAAGGAAAGAAATACGTATGAAGGAAGTATATTGCTTTATCTCTTTTGGAAATATATTAAATTGGAAATCAGACCTTGCAAATTAGCTTTGAAATGATTTTTTATAAACAACTAAATGCATTAGAATAGATCAGAAATGAAATGCCACACTTGAATGATAAAATTGATATACAGTTTTAAAAGAAATAGACCTCTGTTGTAAATATAAACTAGCAATAAATTCAATCAAATTGTACAGTTCGGACCTGCACATAATAATCAACTTGAAAATGATATGATTTAGCATGTTAAGACATCAATGAACTCAAATTGACAAAGAAAACTTAAGAAAACAATTTATCCATTGCAAAATCGAACCCAATTCCTTCCTCAGCCATTTTCTGTCAATTGATGGACAAAATTCAAATTGGAATCAATTGAGTAAATTTTCCTTCCTAAAACACTTTAAATCCTTCCTAGAGTAATCCTCCATGTCTGTTTGGCATGTTGAGTGAGGAAGGAAATCAAATTGAATCAAATTTATAAGTTGGAAATTACCAGTTTGGTATTTAAAAGCCTGCAGATCATTTTTGTAAAATTGACCCCTTAAACTTTATCAAAATGTAAAATTTATGATTCATGTGCAAAGAGGGCATCGAGATCTTTCCAAAAAGTCCTCGTTTTCTCAAAACTAAGATTTCTAGCTCAAGTTATGGCACTTTGAAGTTTTCCTGCCTTGGCGGGAAAATTTTGGGAAAATTTTCCCTGGCGGGCCCACGGCCCAAAAATTTCCCTTTAAAAACTTAGAAAAATGTTGGAAATTTTTTTGGTTTGGGAAAAGTTTTAACATTTTCCCCACCGCCTTGCCGGCCCGCAGCCAATCAAAATTTGCTATGTGGCCTCACGAGGCAAACGACAGAGTTGCGACACCTTTTTCTTTCTTAGCTTTTTTTTTGAAAATTTTGGAAAATTTTCTTAACTTTCCCCGTCGGCCCATAGCCAATCACAGGCTGCCACGTGGCATGGTGGAGGGGCAGAATCTTTGTGAACTTTATCTTTACAAAAAAATTTTTGGAAAATTTTCCTAAAATTTCCTGTGACCCCGTACTCCCACCCCTACCCTTTTTTAATCCTTCCGCGGACATGTGGACCCACGCGCCTAACTTTCCCCTTATCTCCCACTTTGGTGAAATTTCCTAATCACTTCCACCACTGCGCCTTTCCCTCTCCTCGTCCCCGTGATGGCCTGTTGAGCGCCACGTGTCCCTAGCGGACCCGCGGGTGTGTGGGCATTATTTTGATTTCTCTCCCTCTTGGGCGAAATGCCCCAAACTCTTCCGCCACTCCCGCCCTTCCCTCACCCTCTCCCCGCTTTGGATCAGGACCCGACACGTGTCCTTAGAGGACCCACGGAGGCACAGATGCAATTGGAAATTTTCTCTCATGCAAGGAAAAATTCCAAACGCCGCCCTGTGACCCGCCAACCCAAAATTGTTTTTCTTCCCCGCTCGACACGTGTCCCCTTGGGGAAAATTTGACCCCTATGCTCCGCCAGTCCATATCTGGAGTTTTACAAGGAGCTAGGAGGACTTATTTATATCACCAGAAAGGTGAGAAAATTTCCTATCTAATGGGAATGATTTAGGGAAATTTTGAATGTGTTAAGTGTGAGAAAAAATAAGTTGAAACTCTGAGCTTGTTTGAGAGTGGGCATGGTGTTAATTTACCCCCTGAACCTAACTAAAACTTCTAGCCCTAAAATTTGGACCTTGTGACCTCTAATAATTGTTAATAAATGGAAAGTATGTTCTTGTAATTTTAGACTTATTCTGGAACCTGATAGTGTTAACTGTTGTCTTGCAACCTGGTTGCAGACACTTCTAATAAAAAAAAAATTATTCCATAATTTTCCTAACTAATCCTAGGTTGTTTCTTGGGTCTCAAGTGGGTTGTTTTAAACGGGCATCACAAGTTTCATTTTGTATCCATTGGGCTATGGAGTCAAGTGGAAAATATGAAAATCTCCTCTCCATGATCATAATTTTCCCGGGATCTATTTAACACCTTAAAATAGATAATTTTCACCTATTTTGATCTTTGGTTCTCCCTCCCCAAAATTCTTTAAACAGTTCTCATGTATGTGCCTATATACATGTAACTCTTAACAATTTTGAAGACACGAAAAAAGTGAACCTAGATACAAAAAATAGTTTTTTATTCGGATTGAAAGGCAAATAGTGGATTAGATGAGTACTTGAAGGTGTGTGCAGATTCACTTTACAGATTGGATGAAGTGATTTAATACTACAAGTATCTCTTTGACCATGACTAAACTGTCTGGAAAACATGGTAATGGTTAAGATCTAGAGACATGATTGTGGTGACACAAAGGTGGCCACAAAACCCACCAATAAAAGAAAGCTTCTTAGTAGTTTGGACTCAGGAATTTTTGGAAAAACAATCGAAAATGCAGATTTAGGAGCAATAGGCACCCATAGTCCAAAAACTAAGCCTAAGAAGACATAATGAGGATAAAAATGAAACAAAAAAAATGGAGTGAGAAAAGGAAAATGAAAATGAAAATATTTACAACTATGTATAAGGGAGAGGAAATATTCAAAAATAAGGCTTGAGGAAGTGTCATTAATTGGGATAGGCAAGATTTCACCATCAAGCCTTACCAATTCAAAAGTATCTCTCCTTGATCGATGTAACCTACTAAGGACCAATCCATATAACATCAAACTTCTTATGTCTTCCTAGTTTGGAGAGGCCTTCATCTCATTTTAGGACTAACTCTCCTCTCCTAAATTGCTAAAGTTGGGATTTCTTCTTAAACCATTTTTGCGCAGCTTATTATTGTTCGCATGGTTTCCATTTGGCTTCTTATTTTATTTTTCCTAGCTTTATCAACTCAACAATCCTTATGGTTATTACATCGTAATACTCTAATTCCAAGTAATGATCCAATTCCAGATCTAGAAGTTTAAGTGAAATGGACAACCTAGTTTCTCTTCCATATACAAACATGAATGGAGAGTTCCCAACATAATTATTGGGTGTGATTCGATTAGCCTAAAGTGTTGTCTTTACCTTAGCATGCCATTGAATTTTATTGTCCTCTATAGTCCTCTTCATGATTTTGATCAAATTTTTATTTATAATGAACCTCATGTGACAAATTAAGTCGAACAACACAATGCAATAAAAATTAGTTTATGAAATGGAAAGATTGAAATCGCTTTACTAGATCGCAAATTGCTTCGAGGGGATAACCTCCTTTAAGAAATCTCAATACAATAATATTCATGGATGTCTTTCTTAGCCTAAGTGCTCCCTAATATATTAGTTCTATTCTAGAAACTACTACTACCCATGCAAGTGGTATTATTCATAATAACTCCAGGGATGACTTACAAAGAATGTGTTTGTAGCATCTATTACAATACTAATGCAAAAAAGAAGGGTACAATGAAGGTTCTTAACAACCCCCTTAAAAAAATTTGTCCTCAAAGCCATAATTTTGGGAACTATTTTTGAATATGGAGAAGGGTTTCCCAAGTTGCATCTTCCGGTTCCATGTCATGTCACTGGATTAAGATCTTTGTGATAGAGTAGTTGCAAATTTTATGGGAGTGCCTATTCAGAATTGTGACAGGTTCAAGAAAGATGGATCCTTCGTTGTCAATTTCATGTAGTGTTGTTTGTGCAGTGATGTGTTGTTCTAGAACTTTTCTTCATACGAGAGACATGAAATATAGGATGAAGTCGCAAGCCAAGTGGAAGCTCAAGCTTTTAGGTAGTTGCACCAATATTTTGGAGAACTTTATAGGGTCTATAAAAATCAAGGGAAACCTTTTGATTCCCTTTGAGTTTCAAGGAAGATTGTTTATATGGTTTTAAGCGTAAAAAAACCATATCCCCCAGGTGGAAGTTACACTCTGAATTGTGTTAATTTGCTTCTTTTATATGGTTTTGTTCTGTATGGATATTTTCGTAAAGAGTGTGGAGAATTCGGTCCCATTAGTTGAGGCCAATGTCGACAACCTGCACGAGATAACTGCCAAGAGTGTAAGGGGCGGAGGTGGTGGAGGTTGGCCATAGGATACTTCGTATGGGGTCATTTGGGTGGAGGTGTGATATAATATGTTGTACCACCATTCAATAAGAGGTAGCCACTTGACCCACTATTACTAGTGCTTACAAGTAAAACATCAAAGGAATTTTTGTATACATTTGTTAACAATTTTAGTTTTCCCATCTATTTATGTGTAATACCTAGAACTCATCTACAATTAGGTACATGTCCCATAGAATAATTCTATCCAAAAAAGGTTAGTGAAAGTGACATCACAATTTGAGACAAGTGAAGTTGATATCCAATTGAAGTGGAAGATTTGGTCATTGAAAATTTTGGCGATGGTTGAGGTCATATATGGGTGGGATAATGAACATAATTGGGCATACTTGGAGAGGCGATCCACCATGACTAGGATGACTCATTTTCCACCATATTTAGGGAGGCCTTCAATGAATTCCATGGAAATATCAGTCAAGATCATGGTTAGAATTAGCAATGGTTGCAACAAACCTGTGGTTGCACTGTTTCACCCTTGTTTCATTGATACGTATCACATTCAAGCACAAACTGTTTGATGTTTATCTTCATTCCCTATCAAAATAAATTCCTATAAATTGTAGTCACGAAATCACACACTTTTTACTTACATCATGGTTCTAAGTATTTCATTATATACAAAATTCCTAAGCAAGAAGACTAGACATTAATAACACTTAAATTTTACTCTTTCGTTGTTTTTATTGTTCCCAGTATCTTTCCCACACTCTTATAATTTGATTTTCTGGAATGACCAATTTACTTTTGGACACTAGACGACATGTGACCCAACTTTATATTGACTATTATATCTTTCGAGCATCTCATACACTACCGGCCATAAGGGACAAGAGTGCCCCAGTCGATACTATCCATTTTGGACGATTTTTTCCCTTTCCCTCTTTTTCTTGATTTTGAATTGCCACTTCATTTATTGTCTTTTCTAGAGTCACATTTATCACTTTGGGTCGGATTTTTAGATGTTAATGACAAAATTCAAAAAAAGGAATCATATATATAGATGACTTGCTCACTATTATTAGAAAGAGGACAATTTGGGGGTAATACTTACTATCTACTACTTGGGAAAAAAATATCATTCAAAGATTGCATTTGGGCTACATCATTCACTGCATGTGAGGGTTTATTCTGAATTCCATCTCACACATTCATCTTGGGAACAAATTAGTTGTAGCATGATATCTTGGTGTGACTGACATAAGGGCAACCTAGCATCAAGGGGCAAAATTCAAATCAAACATGTATAAGAAATACATAGGGTCTGAAATGTAGTGCAAAACTCGGTGATAATCACATTAGGGTGACCACCGAGGTCAGTTTGACTCAAACATATGCATTATTTATTCCATTTAATGTTGTTTGAGCCTTGTGCAGGTAGATAGGGTTTGTTTTACAAGTATAGGTGTGACATAAAAACCCTACAACAAAGTGGATGTGAAAAACAGTGAATGGATGAAGCTAAGTTCAGACCTTAAAAAGGTCAAAATGAGAGTTGTTATCGGGACACCAATGCCTAAATCAAACATTAGCGCATGAGGTGGTCTTATCCTACTGTGGTTTCTCTTGTTCGAAGAAGTCCCAGTTATCAATTTTCCAAATAGAGCTCACACGATCAATATTTAGCATGTTCCACTCATAATCAGCCCAGATCTCTTGATACAAGCTAATTCACTCTCATCTCCTATCTTGCACACTTGTGTTTTGTATGATAGACCTTGTTTGTCATTGCTATATTCATTTCAGTTCAGTCCTCTGATAAAGATTTAAATTTCTTTAAATCATTTGGTGAACTCGATCCCTTGCATTCTCTTTAACGGATCCATTTGTCTCCAAAACCTAAACCCTAGTTGCATTAGGGTTCATATCTATATCTTATATTTAGATCCAAACCTGATTTCCATCTATCACCTGTCATAAATCATATCTGCAAAAATTTTCCTACGGCTTCATACTTCATCCCACCCCTTGGGTCACTTTTTAGGGATCTTAATTTTTAAATCATTGATTATTTCATATCTCGAGCATAACAACTTTATTTTCAAATTACTTTTAGGTTATTTTTAATTTTTACATGTGTAATTGAAACCTCCTTTTGTTTTCTCTAATTGTCTTCACAATTTTCAGAAATTCAAAATCGCATATTTTGAAAATTAAGGCATAATTCAAAAAATACACACTTTTGAGAAAATCCCTTGGAGGTTTTTATTTTACATCATTAGATTAAAAAATCCTCTTTTTGTTTTGTAAAATTCAAATTCTATTTCGAGATATGGTTGTTTTATTCATTTGACGATAATCACTTTTTGATCAACATCATTTTCAATACAAATCTATTTATCTTTCTAGCTTACTTGTGTCAAACTATTTTATGGCTTACCATACAGTTGATGACAATGCTTCCCCATTATACATTTAGTTTCATATGTGCAACGTGCTTGTTAAGCATGCTTTAGTTGGTAATGTATCTGGCCTTAATATATGCAACATTTCCTTTCTCCATTAAACATGCATTTCTACTATTGATCTAGCTTCATCTACTCCAAGTATTCATGGCTTGCATAACACACCTAAGCAAGTGTTGGGAGAAATATTTTTTCCTATTACTATGGGACCTCGTAGTCTTAATGTTCTATGCCATGTTATGCCTCACGATCTCACTTATAATATCCTTCTAGGTCATCCTTGGTTACATAATGTGCCTGCAGTCCTTTCTACCCATGTCATCACACACAATGCCCTTGTAACTCCTTCCATAGATAATGCTAAAATATATTCCACAACTTGTGTTGCTAATCTTTCTGATGTTCCTCTCATACATGATAATGAAGTTACTACTTACATTACACATCATTATCCTCTTGTGATGGACTATAATGTTATTGATTCACATGATTAACTTTTTCTTAGCGCCCACGATACTCCTCCCATTATGTCTCACTCTCAATGTTCTTCTAATGATCATATGCTTATTGATTCCAATGTTACATCACTCTTCGTACCTTCCTCATCACAAGTTAGAACACATTGCGTTGATTTGATAATGATTCTTAATGGTCTCACTTTCCAATATTTTATGTATGACCCATTTACTATGGCTACACCTCATCTTGTTACATCCATGGGGGCAATTGATTCCCCTCTTTACAAATTTATGTCTATGGCCAAAGGGCCTAATTCATATAACTTTAATGCTTCTAATCTTTCCAAATTTCACCTATTACTTATGATGAGTCTTGTGTCTCTCCCTCCATTATTTGTAGTTGAAACTGATGAGCATCATAACACGATATATGTTACACATATATTGACTCACATATCGATCCTTATGGTTGCACTTACTTTTTCCACTATTTCCAACAAGCCCAATGTTCCACCTATTATAGTTTCTCCTGCTGGACACACTCTTATTTTTTACATCATAACACTTACTCCTGATACATTTGGGATCTTAAAATCCATAAGGTTTTCCCCTCACTGTGTTGATATTGTTCCTTGGTAGCTCCTGTATTTCCCACTTATTACTTCCTAATGTTCCACCTATTCTAGTTTCTCCACATGTATGACACTATCCTACTCCACATGCTATGATACATACACTTTTCCATGGATACAAAGTCTTTGATCATGTTCACATGCATACCTCCTTCACACTAACAGATATGAGTCCCTTACCCTATATCCTCATTGGATAGATCACAATGACATTCATACTTGTTGGCATACCTCTCCCCCCTCACTACCCAATGATGCACTCTTGTTCTAGGTCTAAACATGATTGTTGAGGGTACATCTACATACACAAACCTCACTTTGCACACTTACACTTCGGGGGAAACCTTTCTCCCCTCTCATAGTTGTTTTATTTCATGTTCACATATTTGCAAAAATTTAGAAAAATACTAGCTTATATCTTGATTGGATTTATCCTTGCTTTCCCATTCTATTATATGTTGCACACTACTTATCATGTTACTCGGGTTCATAGTATGCTTTATCATTTTTCCATACATGCATGCGCATTCACATGGTACTTTTTGAGGTGAATGCAAATCACTTACAAGTTTCTACCTTACCTTTCTTATTTTCCTATATTCATGTTCTATCATTACAATATTTACTACTTTCATTCCTATTTCATGTTGTATACATTGTGGCATACTATCAATCTTTATAAAAATTTAACAGTTGCTTCATGTGTAGCATTTGTATTACATGCATATTTCTAATCATGGTTCTTTGATTTGATTATATCTTGTCTTCTTTGCTTGTGTCTTAATTGCCATTATTTTTGGGTTATTCCCTATGTTGATTTCTTGTTTGTTTGTATGACCTTGAAGGCTTTGATTGTCTTGTGACATCTTGAATGGTGTCTCGTGTATTTAACTAGCTTCTCGCTGTGTCTTTTGTAATGTTACCGCGTTTTGTGACTTGTGTTTGTTACATCATGTATACTTGCTTGTGGCAAAAAAATTTGGCTAGCCTTTTTCTCATTATTTACATACACCATGGTTGTTACCATGTGTATTCCCTATTCCCCCTGTAGGAGTTCCCTTTCAGATGTGCACATTAGTTTCAACTTTCCTCATTTGGTCCATGCTCACCTTTGTCCATCTCACACACCCCAAATGAGTGTGGGCAATAATTGGGTGACTATTTCACCCTCTCAGCAATTCAAAAACTAGATACAAAATGATACATAGAAAAATCAAGCTACACAAAAGCTAAGAGACAAGTTCAAAGTCAAAATTGGGCCCAAAATTAGTTTAGGATAGAAGTGCCCACCTAGATGCTCTTGTCCTAAGGGTAGAAACCGCTACAGAAGTGTAGTGTCCCACCTGGGTGCTCTTGTGTTAGAAACTTCTTATGTTTCATTTATCATGAGCATTGACTACACTTATTTTATTTTTTTCAGGTCTAACCTTACTCTTGTAAAAAAGGCAACACACAAAATAGAAAATGTAGACACCCTAAAAATACATACATACTCCATCCTGCTTCTATCTAACTAGAATTAATTAAATTAATTCTATCTTGCCGCAATACACCCCTTTGGAATTAATTAAATTAATTTCATCATTCAAAAAATTCCCCTTTAGAATTAATTAAAATTAATTCTATTACCTAAGCTATATTCCTACCCATTAGAATTAAATAATTTAATTCTATATGCCTTTGGAATTAATTAAATTAATTCCCACACCTTCTTAACTAATATAATTAAACATTTAATCATTTAAAATGGTTAATTATCTCCTCACAATTAAATGAACACCTTCTAGCTATATATAATTAAACATTTATTTATTTAAATGGTTAATTATCTCCTCACAATTGAATACTATTTAAATTTAGTTATTTAATTCCACCTATTTCAGTCAACAACCACCTAGACTCCACTTGGACTCCCTATCCTTACCCTAGTTAACTGCAGTTCTAGAATCCTAGAAAGGTGATAGCAATTAAAATGTATGTACAACCACCTTTCCGGATGCATCTTTTAGAAATTAATTCATTTACTGCCCCTAACACTTTTGCAACTGCCCACAATGCTATTTTTAGCATACTCATTTATCCATGTGTAACCAATTCCAACTACCTCTTGCTTCTATAAATTACAGGCTTACCTTCCTTTCAAATCCTCTTAAATTTGATATACAAAACCTCTATTGAACTGTGTCTGTAGCATTTGCATTCAAAGCTTAGAGAGCACTCAAGGGCATCCACAATCATTTCTGACATCCATGTTGCAAGGTCTTACAGGAGACCCTTATTTGAGGTTTACACAGAAGGTTACTAGAAAGGTTTGCATTATTAGTTTGTTTATCTTTCTATTATAGTGATTTTCCTTACTTACAGAAAAAAGAACAATCACAAGCACAACAACACACCGACAAAGACAATATTCAAGGAACACATGCATACACCACTTCTACTACACACGTAAAGGTCACCCCTGAGATCCTTATCCTCTTATAGATTCCATGATGCACATTTCAAAATCTTCATTCAACATAGTATCAAACATATTCCTTATTCGAAAAACTATCAGTTACAACTCCCTTCGGCTCTCCACAAGGTACACTTTTCCTATCTACTTTATGTCATCGAATATTCATTCACCAACATAAAGCAGGAGAAAATATAATCACAAAATCATGCACTTTCTACATACATCATGCCTCTAAGTATTATATACATGATTCATAAGTAAGAAGACTTGACATTAACAATACTTATTTTACTCTTTCATTGCTTTTATCTTTCCCACACTCTTGTTATATACTTTTATGGAATGACCACTTTACTTATGGATACTAGATGACATGTGACCCAACTTTGTATTGATCATTATTATCTTCCAAGCATCCTAGACACTACTCCCCATTAAGGATAGGAGCACCCCCGACACTACTTCCTCTCTAGAAAATTTTGTCCCTTGCCCTCCTTTTCTTGATTTTGAATTGCCACATCATTTGGTGTCTTTTCTAGAGTCTTTTTTATCACTTTGGGTTGGATTTTTAGTTGTTAATGACAAAATTCAAACAAAGGAATCATATATACACAACTTACTACTATTAGAAAGAGGACAATTTGGGGCTAATACTTACTATTTAGTTCTTGGGAAAAGAGCAACATTCAAATACTACATTTAGGCTACATCATTCACTGCATATGAGGATTTATTCTGAATTCCATCTCACATATTCATCTTGGGAGAAAAGTAGTTGCAGCTCGTTATCTTGGTATGATTGACACAAGGGTGACATGGATTAAAGGGACACAATTCAAACCACACACACACACATGAGAAATACATAGATTATGAAATGTAGTGCAATGCTCAGTGAAAATCACATTAGGGTGACCATCGAGGTCAGTCTGAATCAACATATGCATTATTTATTCTATCTAATGTTTGTTTAATCTTGTGTAGGTAGCTAGGGTTTGTTTTACAGGTACATGTGTGACATAGGAACCTTATAGTGAAGTATATGCATCAAATAATGAAGTAAAAAAGCTAAGTTTAAACCCTAAAAAGATCAAAATAAGAGTTGTTTCCAGGACACTAACACCTAGATTAGACAATAGCACATGAGGCGGTCCTCTCTAACTGTCGATGCTCCTATCCGAAGAAGTCACATATCTCAATTTTGCAAACATAACTCACACAGTCAATATTTAACATGTTTGAATTAGATTCCATCCCCAAATCAACCCATATATCATAATACAAGTTAAGTTACTTTGATCTGCTATCTTGCACATGTACTTGTACTTTGTATGCTAGATATTTATTTTCATTACTATATTCATTTGATCTCATTCCTCTGATAGATTTAGATTTATTTAAATCATAAACATTCTCATAGGTTTTAAGAAGCATGAATTGTTAACAAGTAAAATCACAGACAAAGAAGATAAACAAATAAGTATAGATTACCTTCATTGTAGACCTCTTGCAAATCTCAAGATAAGACCGCATAAGCACTTAGACTTATTTGGTCTTGTTAAAGATTTGGATTGTGGATGCTCTTAATAATGTTCTCCAAATGTTTTTTCATATGGTACGAGCAATTTTTCACAAGGAAGCGGATGTCAAATTGGCAACAATTGGATGTGATTTTCTTAAAGCTCTAGGGATGGATTTATAAAGGAATTGACAAGATTTTATAGCTCAGGGTGAGGCCACGAGAAATGGATCTTGAGTTGAATTGGTCCCACATGTAATAATTATAACTACCTAAAATAGTAAGATGACCATGTCTGTGCAATTGCAGCTTTGCAGGGGCAATGATTATCTTTGAATTCATCTGAGAAGTGGTTGCACATGGATTATTGTTGCCCCCACCATTATAGGCTTCTGAAAGTGGAGTGAAGTGGAGCATGAGTGGATAAAAGGAATTAATTAAATAACTAAATTAATTAATATTTAATTGAGGGAATAATTAACCATTTGTTTAATTATATTAGCTAGAAGGATGTAGGAATTAATTTAATTAATTATATAAGGCGGGGTTTAATTGATGGAATTATTAAATTAATTCCACAGGGGGATGTTGTGGCAAGGTAGAATTAATTTAATTAATTCTAATTGGATAACATCGGGATAAGAATATGTATATATTTTAGGGTGTCTACATTTTCCCCTCTTTAAAGTGTTATTGTGAAGTAATAGTGATTTAAAGATAGTAGACGTGTGTAGATTAGTGAGCGAAAAGTGGTGAAACATTTGGATGCCCTAGAAAGTAGGATAGTAAGGGAATTCCCCCTCAAGTGGGCGGGCGACACAACAAAGTGGTGGACAACCACTTGATAGGAGGAAAATGGTAGGATGGAATAAAGATAGGAAGGAGTGTGCTCGTAGCATGATGGTCATTTAGAGAATGTGAATATAAGAGCAACCTTTATTTTTTTATTACACAATAGATTTGTCACCATGATTAAGAATGAATCAAGATGGTTAACCCAGATGCACATAAAACAAACACACATGAAGCAAAACAAATGAAAAAAAAGGAAACAAACCCAATATGAACAACAGGTGTAGGCATCAGAGTTATAAAGGAATCAAGATGTTATCACACTATCTACAATTAGTCTAAAATATAAACCTTATCAATGAAACACAATATTGTAAAAGAAGACAATTTATCTATGTCCCAAAACATTCCATAATGAAAAGCAAGCATATGTGAATGCGCCCAAACATATAACTTATAAAATTCTTGAGAATAGGGTCAGTCCAAAGAGTAGAGTATACTTAGAAACTCTTCGTGACACTCTTGTAAGATCCACAATGTAAAGCAATATGATATGTATTTTCCCCAACGAAGTTATATCGTGAAGGGAATAATAAGTTGTGATAATCATATGATTGGTATGAGCAATAGGGAGAGAAAAAAATTAATTTTATAAAAAATGCATCGCGTTGGTGAAGTTTCAAAAAACGTGCAATTTTTAGGATTTGTGTGTAATTATTTAATGTTTTTGATTTTTTTGATAAATTGTGATTTGTTTGTGATTTTGTAAAATATGTGATGTTTTTTTTTTGTTTTTTGGAACTTATGATTTTATTGGAAGAACACGGTGGCAGGGAGGAAAATTGGTGTAAGGAGCAACAAAGTTGCACAAGAGAAGCATTTATATGCCATTGTGAGAAGAAGTAAGGGTAGACAAATGACCATTTAAATAAACGAGCCCATGCGGCAAAAAACAAGTGATGTGTGTGAGAAAAATCACCTGAAAAAGGAATGACAAAGAGAAGTTAGTAATTGCCACCATAGGTGACAAAATAAACAATAAGAGTGGATGGAAGCGTAACAGAAGGCGAACAAGAGTGGTAGAAAATGGGCATCATTACTTGACAAGGAGAACATGCGAAACAAGGTGAGGTGGATTGACACAAGCAAGAGACAGGGCAGAAAAAGGAAAAGTGAGCGAGTGCGCTGATATGCCCCCAACATAAGGGTTACTCTTTAGAGACTCAGGAGTAGAACTTCTTGAGATGAATGACATTCATAGGCTCTTTCAAACTCTTTACCATCCTTAGTAGATAGTTTGTATACACCGGATCAAAATTTTGTAGTTATAATATAAGGAACCAACCAATTAGGACCAAATTTGCCTTGTTTTTATTGTGGCTTGGTTTTGTTCTTCTAATTTTCTTTCAGGACCAAGAAGCCAATCTCGAACTATCACGGTCGAATCTTATGGTTATAGTTACAAAGTAGTTGATTTTGATATACCTTCAGATGGTCCAAAGTGCGAATGCATCTCTCATCCAGTAGCTCCATCTCTGCAAGGCATGTGACATGGTAATCCTCTTCATGCACGAGGTGTTGGAGGGAGATAAAGTAAAGGCAATTCGAATTCGATGGGAATATAGCTTCAGAGCCATATACTAGGGAAAATGGGGTAGCTCTTGTAGGAGTATGGAAAGATGTGTGGTAGGCTCAGAAGGTGGGATACAACTGTTGGGGTTAGACCAAACCGGTTGTACAAATATATATCAGATTAAAGCATACCAAGCAATAAACATAGAAATAACCAATAAAAGAAAATACACAAGATATAACATGGTTCACTCAGTGTGGGCTACGTCCACCAAGAGACAACCAATATATTATTCCAAAGGTTGTAAAATTGACGATCTGCAATCTTCCACACCTTACACGATGTACAATACTTTCCTCTCGCAAGCTTCTCTAAGATCTCTCTAAGAATTCCTTCTTAAAATTATCATAAATTAATCTCTAACCATAGTTTCCTAGCTTATATAAGACTATACACAATTAGGGCACTTTAGCCATTCATTTACAACCATTAGATCAACTTTATAACAAAGATTAGATCTAATTCCCATGACTTAAATATAAAAAATCATGCATAGGTAACCAATGTCGATTAGTATGCTAGGTGACTGATGCTGGTCAGCCGACCGATGCCGGTTACTATGTAAACCTGCAAGTTGTAAATAAACACCTTTGTGAAGCAATTCAATTCCACAATCTCCCACTTAGAGATAAATTGTTGCACTATCCCACACAACTCCATCATTGATTCCTCTCCTGGCTTTGTTTCTTCTTCTTCAAGTCTCAAACTCAAAGACCAATATAAGTGGAGTGTAGCTCCAACTTCTCCTTTTCCAATGGCTTCATTAGCATATCTGTAGGGTTCTCATTCGTATGAATTTTTTCTAACTTCAGATGCCCATCCTCCAACACTTGTTGTATGAAGTGATATCTTAACTGAATGTGTTTTGTTCTTGAATGAAACACTAAGTTCTTTGCCAAATGAATTGCACTTTGACTATCACTTTACAATCTGCAATCCTCTTCATTCTTTCCCAACTCTTCCACGAACCTGCTCATCCATATCATCTCTTTGCTAGCCTCTGTGGCTACAACATACTCAACCTCTGTAGTAGACAAGGCCACAACCTTTTGTAATCTCAAAATCCAACTAATTATCGTCCCACCTACTGTGAATACATATCCAGTGGTGCTTCTCCTACCATCCAAATCTCCAGCCATATCTAAATCATCACAGCCCCATAAAGTAGTATCTCACCCTCCATAACATAACTGCATATTGGATGTCCCTCTCAAATACCTGAGGATCCACTGGACTAACTTTCTAATGCTCTTTACCTGGATTGGCCATAAATCTACTCACAACTTCCACTGCATGTGCAATGTTTGGTCTGTTACAAACCATAACACACATAAGACTTCCAACTACTAAAGCGTATGGAACTTGTGCCATGTACTCAACCTCTTAATGTGATGTAGGACATTTATCTTTTCTCAATTTAAAGTGTCCAACCATAGGTGTACCTACAGGTTTTGCATCCTGTATTTTAAATATTTTCAACATCTTATTGATATAATCTTCCTGAGACAAATACAATCTCATATTCTTCCTGTCTTTGTGAATTTGCATGCCAAGGATTTTATTTGTAGCTCCCAAATCTTTCATTGCGAATGTGTGAGATAACTTTTCTTTAAGCTCACTAATGTCATGCACACTAAATCCTGTAATAAACATATCATCCACATACAATAATAAAATAATATAGATTCCATTTTCAAGCTTTTTGAAATAAACACAATGGTCAGATCCACATCTCATATAACCATGCTCATGCATAAAACTATCAAACCTCATATACCATTGCCTTGGATTGTTTGAGCCCATACAAACTCTTTTTCAACCTGCACACATGTTTCTCCTTACCCTTGACTTCATAACCAAGCGACTGATTCATATAGATCTCCTCCAAATCACCATGAAGGAAAGCCATCTTAACATCAAGTTGTTCTAAATGCAAATCTTCTTCTACAACTAAACTCAGAACAATACAAATGAAAGTCATTTTAAAAATAGGAGAAAATATATCATCAAAATCAATACGTGGTTTTAGTAAAAACCCTTTTACCATAAGCCTTGCTTTGTATCTTTTCTGTCCATCCTCTTCCTCCTTGATATTGTAAACCCATTTATTTTGCAATGCACCTTTACCTACTGACAACTTGACCAAATTCCATGTCTGGTTTTGTTTCAAGGAATCCATCTCCTCATCCATGCCATGCTCCCACTGAATGTGGGTATCCTGTTGCATTGCTTCTTCAAAACTTTCTGGTTCACCACTATCAGTCAATAAAAGATAAAATAATGGAGTAAATCTTTCTAGAGGTATACTTACTCTTTGAGACCTTCTTATAGAAATTTGGGGTTCCTGAGTTCCATTCGGGACCTCCTGGACATTCATGTCCAAATCTAACAGTGACCGATGCCGGTCACATGTAATCAATATCGGTTCCTCTATAGCTAACGTCAGTTCACCTAACTGACATCGCTCCTACTTTGACCGACACCAGTCACCCTGAACGACACTAGTGTCTATGGATTTTTGTTTTAAATCCAAGAATGTAATTTTATCAACAAACCCTTCACCCAGTTCATTCTTTGATACCAAAACCTCGATCCTTGTACATTCTCTTTTCATTCCAATCAATGTTACGACTCCTAACAATCTTAACATCTTCTAAATCCCAAAACTGGAATCCGAAATCACCAGAACCATAACAAATAAAAGTGCATCTCTTGGTTTTAGCATAAAACTTATTCTTATTTTCTTTAGCAACATGCACAAAAGCTTATGAACCAAATAATCTAAGAAAAGAAAGATATACCTCTTTTCCAATCCATGCTTCTTTTGGTATTCCACCATTCAATGTACTCGAGGGGCCATGATTGATCAAATATATCGTTGTATCTACTGGTTCTACCCAAAACTGCAAGGGTAATCCAACATGTATCCTCACATTTTTCTTGCACGTTCCATAATAGTTTTGTCCATTCTTTCTGCCGCTCCATTCTCCTGTGGAGTTCTGGGAATCGTTCTTTCTCTATGTATTCCATTCACTAAACAATAATCATTAAAAACCTTGTTGTAGTACTCACCACCATTTTCAGATCTAAGGCACTTCAAATTCAAATTATTTTGATTTTCTATAAGTGCTTTCCATATTTTAAATGTTTCAAAAACATCAAATTTATGTTTAATACAATAAACCCATACCTTTTTTGGGGCATCATCGATGAAAGTCACATAGTATTGGGATCCTCCATGAGAAGCTACCTGGGCTGGTCCCCACACATCTAAGTACACAAGCTCCAATTTATGCTCCTTCTTTATGGCCCCAACTTTAAGAAACATCGCTTTATTTTATTTTCAAAATATTAAATGCTCAAAGAAATCAAGATCTACATATTTCAAATATGATAACTTACCCTTTTCCTTTTAGATCTGCATTCCCTTCTTACTCATATTGCCTAGCTGATTATGCCACATGCTTGCATATGAATCTGAAGTAGATATCACAGAAAAGGAATCAGTAATACAAGTAGACAAATATAATGTTCCTACCTTCTTGCCTCTTGCTACAACAAGAGCTCCCTTAGAAACTTTCCAAGAATCGACTGTGAATGTAACCATGCATCCATCTTCACCTAATTATCCTGCAGAAATAAGATTTCTCCTGAGGCTTGACACATGTCTCACATCTTTCAATATCCATGTATTTCCATTTTGCATTTTAAGATGAACTTCACATTTACCAGTAATATTGCATGGTTTATCATCTCCTAAATAAACATGCCTAAAATTACCCTGGACATAATTTCTGAAATAACCCTCATTAGGGGTAGCATGGAAAGAAGCTCCTAAATCTAAAACCCATGATTCAATTTTATTATCTAAGGAGAGAATAAGGGCATCTTGCATCATCTTTGATGCTACATTTTCCTCTTTACCTTTCTATGGTACATTCTCTTTGTTTTCCTTGAACCAACAATCCTTCTTTGCATATCTTTTCTTTCCACAATTCTAGTAGCTTATTCCTCTACCTCTGGATTTAGATCTACCACTCTTAGACTTTGATTTCCCATTACTCTCACTCTTGGATCTCTTCTTTTTCCTTCCTTTGTTTTCTACATTCAAAGCATTCCCAAATGATGATTCTCCTGAACTTTTCATGCATATTTCTTCATTTAGAATTATACCAACCACATCATCAAACTTCAAAATATTAGTACCATACGTTAAATTACTAACAACCATTACCAAATTATCCTAACTATTTGGCAAAGAACACAAGAATAAAAATGCTTTCACTTCATCCTCAAAAGGGATATTAACTAATTTTAATTGATTTACAATAGAATGGAAAACATTCAAATGATTAGACATAGATCTAACTTCTTGCATTTTAGAATTAAACAATTTCTTCATTAAATAAAATTTATTCGATGCACTTGGTTTTTCATATAAATTAGCTAAAGCTTTCATTAATTCTATTGTGGTTGTTGCTTCTATTATATTTGAAGCCACAGATGCTGTCAGGCTTAATTTTATAGATCCCAGAGCCTTTCTGTCAAGAATCTTCCATTATTCATCAGTCATCTTTACAATCCTGACCTTCTCATCCAATGGTAAATATATATCTCTCTGATATAGATAATCCTCCACCTGCATCTTCCATAGTTGGTAATTACGACCTTTAAATTTCTCTACTTTGTATTTACTATCTTTTTCCATTGTTGTGCTCCCACTCAATCAGAAATCCCTGTGAGTAAATATGTCAACACACACAACCCTCAAACAAACCTCTGATACTAGTTGTTGGGGTTAGACTAAACAAGTTGTATAGATATACATCAGATGAAAACATACAAGCAATAAACACATAAATAATCAATAGAAGAAAATACACAAGATATGACGTGGCTCACCTAGTGTGGGTTACGTTCACCAAGAAACAACCAATATATTATTCTAGAGGTTATACAATTGAAGATCTTCAATATTCCACACCTTACACGATGTACAATACTTTCCTCTCACAAGATTCTCTAAGCTCTTTCCAAGAATTCCTTCTTACAATTCTCACAAATTAACCTCTAACCCTAGTTTCCTTGCTTATATAAGCCTATACAAACTTAGGGCACTTTAGCCATTCATTTATAACCATTAGATCAACTTTATAACAAATATTAGATCTAATTCCCATGACTTAAATATAAACAATCACGCACAGGTAACTGATGTTGGTTAGTATGTTAGGTGACCGACGACAGTTAGCTGACTGATGCCAGTTACTGTGTAAACCTGCAAGTTGTAAATAAGCTCCTTTGTGAAGCAATTCAACTCCACAATCTCAACAAGAACTGCATATGCCAATTACGTCCATGTTCACTGACTGTATTTTCCAAGATGGATTTAATAGTCTTTTTTACGCTTCTGAGTGGCCGTTGCATTGTGGGTAGTAGGGTGTAGCCTATTTTAGGTGGATATTATATTTTTTAGCAATGAATTTGAAATCCTTATTTTTGAAGGAGCCACCATTGTAAGTGATAATGGATGTAGGAATTCCAAAATGACATATAATATGGCTAAATACGAACTTAGAAATATTGTACCCAAAAAAGTAGGTAAGAGGCATAGCCCTGACCCACTTGGTGAAATATTCAGTGGTAGTTATAATGACTGTATGACCATCGGAAGATGTGGGCTTTATTTTTTTGATTAGATCAATCTCCCATTTTGAAAAGGCCATGGTGAGGTAATAGGCTGCAAGGTTTGGGAAGGTGCATGAATTAGATTACCACGTTTTTAGAAATCCTGACATTTTCTTCACATAATTACACATGCTTGTTTCCTTTGTAGGCCAGTAGTATCTGACGCATAAGATATTCTTTGCGAGGATCATTTCATTGGTGTGTGCACCGTAAATACCTGAGTGTACTTCAACTAGTATTTGATTAGCTTCATCCTGATCGAGACATCTTAAAATAATCCCATCATAGCCTCTTCGATACAACGTGTCAGCCAGAAGAGTGTAGCGTGAGGCACATCGTGCCAAGGCTCTTTTATTGGCTGAGTTTAAATTTGGAGGGTAAGATTTGGTTTGGGTGAAGGTGTATGTATTTTGATACTAGGGTTGATTATGACCAACAATCTCACAGACCATGGTGGACTCTGATAAATTGTATGCGGGCACTAAAATATGTTCAAGGAGGAACTCATTGTGAGTTTGATTAGTGTAGAATGCAAGAAGGGATGTAATATTTTTCATGGTATCCGCTACTTTATTTTGCACACGATGAACTTGTTCAAAAGTGATAATCTAGAAATACCCTTTAAGACTATCAACCATGCATTTGTAGGGAAGAAGCTCCTCATCTTTGACTTGGTATTCACCATTAACTTGATTGATGATGAGAAGAAAATCTCTAAAATATGTCAATTCTTATAGGTGTCAGGAGATAGCAAAGCCTATGCTTGCTATCAATGCTTCATACTCGACCGTGTTGTTTGTGTAAGGGAAGCTGATGCAATAAGACACGAATGAGGTCCCCGTGTTGTGTACACAAGACAATTCTGGCTCCTAAACTGTGGATGTTGTAAGATCCAACAAAGAATAAAGTCCATGAGGGGACTGTGTCTATGTGCAACATGTATTCATTTGGAAAATCAAATTGTAAGGGTTGAGAATTTGGCAATGGTGTTGTGGTCAGTTAATTTGTTACCCGCTTGACCTTTTATATCTTTCTAACTTATAAACTCGATATCAAACTCACCGAGGAGTATGATCCATATGAACATTCATCATGTTATCATTGGGTGTGAAAGTAGATACTTAAGGGGATCAACCTTTGCAATTAGCTTAGTGGTATGATTTAACAAATAGTGACATAACTTGCCAAAAGTGTACGTGATTGCTAAGCAAAGTTTTTTGACTTGTGAGTATTTGAACTCATGTTCAAGGAGGGCCCTTCTCAAATATTACACAACTTTTTCTTGACCCTTATCATTATGCTGACGCTAATAATGCTCTAATGGCATGTTCTATTACAGAAGTGTACAACAACATAGGCTTTTACTGTATTGGTGGCATGAGCACCTGCAAAGAGGAAAAATATTCTTTCAATTTAACAAAAGAGTCTTGACAGTCCCATGTCCACTTGAATTGGACATCCTTCTTAAGTAATTGGTTGAAGTGATGACACTTGTCCAGTTGAGAGATGAATTTATGAAAAGAATATATTTTTCCTTATAATCCTCTTAGCTGATGTAAATTATGAGGATGCGATATATCCATTATCACTTTGACCTTTGTAGGGTCCACTTCAATTCCTCTTCATGAGATGATGAATCCCAACAGTTTTCCCGAAGTGACACCAAAAACACATTTTTTTGGATTAAGGAAAACCTTGTATTCCCTTAATCTCTCAAATATCCACTAGAGAATAGTTGGATGCCAACTCTTGTTTTGGACTTAACAAGTATATCATCGATGTAGTCCTCCATGGTGTTGTGAAGAATATCATGAAAAATAACAGTCATGGCACGTTGACAGGTTGCACCAACGTTCTTAAGGCCAAAAGGCATGACCTTGTAACAAAATGTCCCCCATGAGGTTGTAAAGGTTATCTTATGTTGGTATTATTCAACAATTTGAATTTGGTTATATCTTGAAAAACTGTCAATAAGGGATAACATCTCATGGCCCGCAGTAGAATCAACAATCATTTTGATGTTGGGTAGAGAAAAGTCATCCTTAAAACATGCCTTATTGATGTCTCAAAAATATATACAGATTCGAATCCCATGGGTCTTCTTTGCAATTGGTACCATATTTGATATCCAATTTGAGTAATCAATAGACTGTATGAAGCCTACATCTAGCAATTTTTGGATTTCAACCTTGACAAACATTACGACCTCAAGGTGCATCTTACACAACTTTTACTTTACAAGCTTGGCATCTGGGTGCACCACAAGGTGATGAACCATAAGAGAAGGGCCAAGGCTTGACATATATTTAGAAGACCAAGCAAATACGTTTTGAAATTCTACTAGAAGCTTCAAAAAATTCTCTTGAAAGCCTTAATTTCTATTGTATAAGACTAACACCAAGTTGTAGTAGTTTTGGTTGGTCTTCAGTGCCAATATTAATAGTCGTTCGTTTCTTCCACCAACAACTTAGAAGTGTCATTTTCTTGAAATGATGGTGATGGTTTATGTAGGTCATCAGATATTTGTAGATCTGAATCTCCTCTCTCTAGTGCCTCTAAAAGGTTTTCACTAGGAGATGCGTCCTTTTCTTTTTCAATTTTTGTCTCTCACATAACACCTCAGAAAGGTTTTCACTATGTGAGATATGATTTTTATTTTTATTTTTGACTTATTTTACTTTTGGACTGGATATTTCAAGTTCTTCGCTGAAGTAAGTAGTAGCGTTAAGGTTTATATCAAAACCCTTCTTGTGATCCAACAAGGGAAAATGATCTCAAGCCCTGAGGAACTCTTGGATGGCCTCATCATTTTGAAAGAGGTCCATGGAAATATGACACTGGTTTATCCTAATCAATAAGGGAAGGGTAAAAAATATCAAAGGTTATGATGGATAGGTATTTGAGGAAAAGTGTGGTTTCAGTGAGATATTTAAAGAGGCTAGGTGTGGAACCAGTCTCAACTTCAGAATCTGAGTCCTCATCACTAGTTAATACATGGAATATGACTTGTATCTTCTCAAAGGTCTCATATCCCGAACCATATGTGTAGAGGTTAGATTTTATTTCCACAAGTTTGAGAGTATCATGTCCTTATGGGCCCAGACCTTCTTCCTTTCCAATTCATGTTTTTCATCATTCAATGAGCCTTGGTATATTCGATTGGACTCGTAGCATTCTGCCATATTATCTTCATATAACCAAGATCTGTTAGATCCCTTGAATATGTTCATCTTCTAGATATCCATGTCATCTCCAAAGAGTAGTTCACTAATAGTAAATTGGAGGTTTCATGTAAGTGAGGAAGTGTTAGGTCATCCATAGCTATGAGGCGATAACGAGAGTTGGCCAACAAGAAATGTATTTTCAAGCGTGTATTTGCCAATACCTTTATGGGAGAAATTAATCTCAGGTGATGGTTTGGACGTAGATGCTTTTGAAGAAGACGCAAAGACATGAGAACACAACAAAATTTTAGAATCAACGCGGTTGTTGATGACAGTGAATGAGATGAGGTTCAGTCTATGTGATCAACATATGGGCAATAATTGGTTGCATTGTACCTTACTTCTAGAAGTTTACAAAACTCAAGGGGTATAGTATCAACAAGCAAGGTGAATTATTTTTCATTATGCTGGGAATTTGATACATTGATGGAAAGTGGAAGGCACGACTTGCATCGCATGTATCCAAGGTTTATCTAAAAGGAGATTGTATGATGCTTCCACATTCACAACATGAAAAAAGGTGTTTAAATGTTGGGGATCCAACTTGTATGGGGAGGGTGATTGGGGTAATTGTACTAGAGGACTGACACTTGGTATTGTCATAACCACGAATGGTAATAACATTATCATCTAAGTCGTCCACTGTATAACCAAGACAACGTAGCATTTTCATAGAGCAGATGTTAAGAGCTACTCTATTGTCTATAAGAACTCATTTTGACCTTAAAGTAAGTCATTATAGGCTTCTATATACAAAGAGTTATTATTATGAAGGTTAGGGATTCAACATATCCTGAGGGCCAAAAGAAAAGATAGGGCTTTCAGGTGAAAGGTTTGTGATCATAACTTGAAACTTGTTGAACATAAAGGGTTGGCAGAACACGTGCTTTGTGAAGGGCATAAGTGATAATGTCTTGAAATCTAGGTGAATCTTTCAATAAATCCATTAGAGATATGTGCACAAGTGTGGTCACTAATTGTTTTATAAGGTCGAAATAACTGGGAATAGAATATTTAACATTAGAATTTAACTTATGATTTTGGGAAGCTATTGTTTTGGATGTTTGGGGCTCAGTAGAATACATAGATGGTTGGTTTACCATGTGAACCCATATATCTTCTTTTAACGTGTGGCATGATAACATTAGTTGGAGGTTTAAATTTAATGGTGGTGACTGTAGGAGGATCTACCTCGCTAAATGAAATAATTGATTTAAACTCAACGTTATTAAAGGATGGGCCTTTATCAACATTTTTATTATCAACACCATGTTTTGGGAATGGGTTTGTAAACACCTTAAGATTGTAATTTGGTGTTTTTTTGGATGAAGGTTCATCAACAATAATTTCCCTGTTATCGATGAAGGTTTTGGAAAAAGTGACGTAAGTAGACACATCGATCAGTTATGTGACCATCGATGCAATGAAAGTCACAATAAGTGTTAGGTTTGTACCAATCCAGTTTAGGTTCTCCTTCAACCTAAGGTCTTGTGATAGGGAACGCTTACCATGTTGGCATTAATAAGTTGTCGTAAGACATTTGAGAGAGGTTCTCCCAAATGGAGTGAAGCGACGTCGTTTAGATCGCACGAGAAGGAATCCTCTTTGCTAGAAACAACAAGAGGTTGTTTGGATTTGTTTAGTTTAGCATGAGTTTTTTGAAAATTGTGGACATTTTGGTTATCTATAACACCATCATTGACAACATTGTGATTTCGGTTAACATTTTTGGATTTGTCTTGGTGAGAGCTATTATGATTGTTACTATGTTGCCCATTATCCTTTGAGTGAGGTTTGATAAAACATTTTGCAACAAGGGATTTTTTAATTTGTGATCCTTTCTCAATAACTTCCTCAAAAGTATTAAGGCAATGCATTTTCATGTGAAAGGATACCTCACTGTTAAGGTTAGATACAAATATTCTCACAAGATGTTTTTCAAGAATTGAGCATGGGAAACGACTAGCAATCCCACGCCATATTTGTAGGAATTGTGCAAAGGTTTCATTGGAAGGTTGTTTAACATTACACAAATCCATCATTGTAATTTCAGAGTCTAGATTGAATGAGAAATGTTTAACTAAATTCTCTGAGAGGTTCGCAAAAGTTTGTATAGAGCCCTTAAGGAGGTGTAGAAACTATTCTAAGGCTTTTTCCCCTAGACTTCGTGAAAAGATATGCAATTAAGAAGATATCACTATAGGCCACCTCTTGGCAAGCCATATATAACTCCTTGATGTGTTCTCTAGGATTATTCTTTCCCTTATATTTATCGAACTTGGGAAATGATTTGGGAAAGGGTATATGTAAGATGTCCTTATCAAAGGGGTAAGGACACAATTATTCAAAATTGAATTATTTACGTTGGTGTTGCATACTCAAGATGGTGTCCTTTATCATTTTCCATTCTTGGGAAAATGGTGAATTGTTCTGTAAGATAGATAACGAACCATCACTCTTAGAGTTGTTGTTCTCTTTTTTGGGAGCAATATGGTTCTTAAATGTATCATCACTTGTTTTCTTTAGTGCTTCTTTGTTAGGAGGTTCAGTAGTGACTTTAGAATTTAAGATAGCGAGTTGTTTAAACATATAACTAATTCAATCCATGAGGTATTTAATGGGATTGGTGGCTGAATCAATAGATTTTCCTTTGTTCCCTACGTTGGATTTGTATTTGTTTGATTCACCATCATTGTTTTTGTTCGAGGTGAATTTGCTTCAATCCTCATTATTTTTATGGTTAGGGCCCGATCCGTCGTCATTGTTATTTGACATAAATGGGTTACCTTTTGGGGCTTTAGGATTGCCAAGTAATGTTCGTAAAACATCCTCGTCGAGGTCAAAGGGTAATTTTTCTCCCATCTCAAGGAGATGAAGCAAAAATTGGTCTTTATTCATACGTAAGATTTTTTCAACATGAGCTTGTTCTTCGGGAGACATCGTTTTGAAGTTCCTCCTCATTTTGGTCATTGTCACTATCAACGCAATTTCCGAAAGGATTCTTTCAGTTCTCCCAAAGGGTTGTAGTCTCTATTTCTTGTTCCCACCATTTTTAAAAGAGGGGGGAGTAAAAAGAGACGTGAAATATGTTTCACCCTTTAGTAACATGAATGTTAAGATGGGAAAGAGGTTTTGTGATTAAGTTCATAGATAACTTGTCCCTTAACAAAGTGAATGTTAAGATGGAAAAGGTTTTTGGAAGGTTTTGGAGGACATGCATCCCTTAACAAAGTGAATGTCAAGGTAAAAGCATGCGAGAGTGATGATAAACTCAACCCTTGGAAAAGTGAAAGCCAAGATGGAAGAGGTCTGATTAAAAAGTTCCCATCCTCTAACAAAGTGAATGCTAGATGGGAGGAGGATTATAATGATGATAGAATGGTTTACGAATGTACACTACCTCTAACAAAGTGAATGCTAGATAGGAAGAGGATTTTATTTTTTTTTTGATTAAGAGATTTTGATTAAACTCAACCTCTAACAACATGAATGCTAGAATGGAAGAGGGTATGAAAAAATGAGTCAAATCATATGTGACATGCTCAACCCTAAACAAGAAATAGTTAAGAAGGAAGAGGTTTATCAATGAAAAGATAAGACTCGAGTATTAATGTTGTGAACATTGATAAAAAGAGATGACGAAATTGTCTAAAATTTCAACAAAGGGTTTGTTAATTTAGAGACATGAGATAAATGAATGTGTATAGTTCAACAATGATAGTGTTGAACTAGATGATGTATGAAGAGGAAGAAAATATAAATTATTTATTAAAGATAAGATATGAAAGGAATTGATCATGACAAAGTAAGATGTGACAATGTCGAGACGCAAGTCAAAAAAAAATGAGGATGCATGAGTAAGGATGTGGATATCCACAACTCGAGACTTAATGTGAAGGGGGGAGTGAAAGCCTAAATTTTTGAGAAATTTGACCCCAAGTTTAAGACTAGTTTAAATGGGGATGAACTCAAGATGAGGTGAATATGAAAGATGGGAAAATTTGATGATCTCAAAAAAGGAAGACTCAAATGGGAAAATGAGAGTTCCAAAATAAGATCAAATGAGAAGTGTGAAAGAGAAGTTCCAAATGAAGGAAAATAGTGAAATGATGGAAAAGAGACAAAATGTCCGAAAAGAGGATTTTTAAGAGTAAAAAGAGAGGTAGTGAATGACTGAAAATTCAAAAAGAAGATGATAAGAAAAGAGGTGAACAACAAGTCCAAATAAGGATAAATTTAGATATTGTGAAAAGAATCTAAAATAAGCCCAAATAAGGAGTATTTGGGATAGCGAAAAGGAGATGAAAAAGAGTTCGAGTAAAGACTACATGGAAAATATTAGAAGAGGATGAAAAATGAATCCAAACAAAGAGTGTTTGGAAACTATGAAAAAATTAAGAACATGAAGAATGAATCCAAACAAGGGGTGTTTGGAAAGAGTATAAAGATACAAACATGAAAGATGAATCCAAATAAGGAGTGTTTGTAAAAAGTGAGTGTGGAGCACTGCTACAAAAAGAAAGAAAATAAAAGAAAGAAACAAAAAGAGAGTTTTTTTTTTTTTTTGGCCTCTACCTTAGCTTGGCTTAGACAATGTTTGGCTTCTTGGGTGGCTTTCTCAACTAGGTGTCAGCAGTATACCCAAGCGAGGTGATTTTAATTTACCCCCTTTGAAACACTGAGAAAATATCTCACTCAAAATGAATCATACTGGGGTCGCCACTACTGGATATCCGCAACTCTAATCTCATAGGTTTTACTAGTCAGTTGGGACAAAGGTACCTGTTTCGTCAGCTAGTTCCCTCAGTGTGCCAACTACTTTAAGGTTTATGTGGTGCTCCTCAAATGAGTTTTATGACTTATGCCAAAACACTTCCCACAGTTATAGTGGTTGGGAAATAGTCTTATCATCCACACTTGTAAATATAGTGTGTAGTGTTCATTTTATCTTGATTAAGAAATGAGATTGTTTGAATCACTGGTCTTTGACAAATGTAACATGCAGTTAGTAAATTGTTTGTAATATCAATCAAGGCAACCTGTAATCAATAGTTTAATGTTTTATAGCCACCGTTAAGAGTTGGTCCCACACATAAGAGTTCGGAAGTTTACCTAAGCTAGGTAAAGGACAAGACAATAGAAGCAAGTTTGCATTTCTAATTTCCTAGATCACTTAGAAAGCGTGAGGACAAAGCATACATGCGAACACGATTTGATTAAGAAAGGAAAAAAATATTAATTTCCTTTAAACAAAAAACTAGAAATGTGAGGATCACGTTTTGATTTTCAAGGTCACTTAGAAAGAACATACATGTGATCTCACAATGATTAAAGACAATAAAGTGTTAATTTATTTATTTAAAGCTGAAAACAGAAACATATCTACAAAAATAGAATTAAATGAGTAAAAACACAAATTATATCTAAGCAGAAGAGCTGGAAAAAGTAGAACTTTGAAAAACACAAGTTGACTACACTAGTGCGTGAAGTAACACGCTAGTGCATGGACTTTGGGTGTGCTAGCATTTAAAAAATGGTAACATGCATTACTGTGTGCACTTGCATTAAAAAGGACCTAAAAATAAATGAGTTAAACAAACAGAAAGATGAAAGAACACTAATGCATGTAAGACAATGCTAGCGCAAGGCCCAATGATGCTAACGCGTGAACTTCAATGGAAACACATATAAAGTTAATGGTAGCATGTGAACTTCGATGAAAATTTAGACATGGTTAATGGTAGCACACCTAATTGCATGCTAGCACAAGCAAATTAATGGTAGCATAGAGATTGTGCATGCTAGCGCATGCGGTTCTAGAAAAAAATGTTAAAATACGGCCAAAAGACTGGTTTTTATGATTTTTAAGTTTTTGTGCTTCACCTAAAAATTCAACAACAATGTTAAATAAAACAAAGAAACACAAAGACAAAGTTAGATCACAAAAGGATGAAATAAAATGAAAGAAAGAATGTAGGTGACTCCCACTGGGCGTGTTAGAATGTAAACAAATAAAATCACAAACAAAGCAGAAAAACAAACAAGTACAAATTACCTTCATTGTAGACCTCTTGCAAACCTCAAGATAAGACCGTAGAAGCACTTAGAATTGTTTGGTCTTGTTAAAGATTTGGATTGTGGATGCTCTTAATAAAGCTCTCTAAATGTGCTTGTAGATGCTACGAGACAACTTTCAGAAGGAAGCGGATGTCAAATTGGCAGCGGTTTGATGCAATTTTCTCAAAACTTGAGGGATGGATTTGTAAAGGAATTGGAAAGCTTTTATAGCTGAGAGTGAGGCCATGAGGAGTGGATCTTGGGTTGAATTGGCTCTTTAGGTAATAATTATAATTACCTGAAATAGTAAGATAACAATGTCTGTGCAGTTGCAGCTTTGTAAGGGCAATCATTATCTTTGAATTCATTTGAGAAGTGGTTGCACGGGCATTATTGTTGCCCCCACCATTGTAGGCTTCTAGAAGTGGAGTGAAGTGGAGCATGAGTGGATAAAAAGAATTAATGATATAACTAAATTAAGTAGTATTTAATTGTGAGGGAATAATTAACCATTTATTTAATTAAATGTGTAATTATATTAACTAGAAGGATTTAGGAATTATTTTAATTAATTCCAAAGATATAATAGAATTAAATTATTTAATTCTAAGAGGTAGGAATGTGACTTAAGAAATATAATTAATTTAATTAATTCTGTAAGGGGGGATTTAATCGATGGAATTATTAAATTAATTGCACATGGGGATGTTGCGGTAAGGTAGAATTAATGTAATTAATTCTAATTGGATAGCAACGAGATAAAACTATGTATATTTATGTTTTTAGGGATATTTCTTGTCATTACTATATTCATTTGATCTTAGTCCTCTGATAAATTTAAATATCTTTAAATCACAAACCTTCTCATAGGTTTTAAGAAGCTTGAATGACCTGGAAATGGTGAAGCATGGAGTTCGAGAAGAATCACAAGACGAAGTTTGGTTTTAGGTGGTAACACCAAACACCCATTATACCAAAACTAGGTGTCATCACAAGAGTAGTGTGGGATGATTAAGGATCATACAATAATTGTTGGATGATGCATTGCATGGTTAGATCCTTGCCCCATTCTTGTTAGAGTTGCTGAAGTCATTATGGTATGGGTACGAATATACACAGAGGGAGACTTGATTGTCGAATGTGTGAGGGCAGGCGTTTATAACCATATTTTCCTTTCCTTTCTTAAAGGTGATTATACACACCCAAAAATTACATGGTACAACATTAAAACGTGACACGTCTCTAATGACGAAAAAAATCCTTAAAAGACAAGAATGATATCTAGAGCCCTCCCTCTCTCTTTTTCATCCCTCTTTTGACTCAACCCAACCATTTCATTTTGTTCATGGACTTAAATTTTGCCCGCAAGACTGTATTTTACCTTTTGGCATTATTTTTTTTAGCAGCGATCGTGTAACCGACCCTTATTGAAAGAGCGACGATTCCTCAACTTCCCCTCTAGCAACAGGGGTAGTTTTATCACCATGCAAAATGAGATTAAAACACACATTTTAAACACGTGTTTTGATTTTGAATTAATTTTCTCTCACATTTCTTGGTCAAATTGGCTAAAAATGAGCTTGTTGCATTGGTATTGAGTTTCTCATCCCTTCTTGATAATTATGGTATGTTGAATTCTTCTCCTCATGATGAGTCACTGTTTCTTAATCAACATGTGTTCTTGACATCTTCTCTTCTAACAACTTATAAAAATGACACTTTTATTTGTATCATGGGTTAGGAATTTTATAAGTTTGAGAAATGTTATGCTGTGGGATTTTAGAGAGGGATTACACAAATAGTCAGTTCTCTACTTTGTTCTTCCTTGCTACTCACATTCCAGTCATCTTCCTTTCACAAAGCCAATCATTCAATTTCTTGATTTTCTTGCTGACATTCACTATTTTTCCTTCATGAATCAATTAGAACTCATATATTGGAAGGGGATTGAAGCTAAGGAGACATTGGATGCACCACATCTCAGGAATAAGCTACCATAACACTATAGTAGGTTGGAGTTGTATTCAATTCTTTAAAGTTTTAGTATAGTCATTACTTGTTATAAGTAGAAGAAGTTTTGCTTTCAAATTAATTAGAAGGGGAAGATCTAATCACTTCTTGTGTGTGTCGGTATTTATTTTTAAAATAATTCTTCCTTTGATATCCTCTTCTCAACTTATCCTTGTGGATCTACATAGGAAATTGGTTGGAGGAAGAAGTAGTGATATCCGTATTTTATTTCTTCTTCTTTATTTCTTTCGTTTGATTTAAAAGAAGTTTTGTTGGGCAAGATTATACGATAAAGAGGATATTGCTTCTAATAAGTTTTTCCTTTCCAAATAACTTGAGGTAGAATTTATGTCAGAAGAAGTTATGTTTTAATAGATAATATCTTTCAAACGCTTTCCCATTAAAATAATATTTACACAGAAACCTGCAACAGAGGAAAAACTACACCAAGTTAATCCCTGTTTTAGATTTATTTTAATTTCAAAAGCAATAGTATATTTTATTTATAATTCCCTATATCTATAGAAGTGGTTCTTCATTTCTTTTAATTATCCCTAAAAACACAAAAATATTATGTAATTAGTTTTAGATAGAATAGATGGTCACATTTATTTTATTTAATTAGCTGGGAAGGAATTTAGTTAATTAAAAGATTAAAATCACTTGTATTTTATTTGAATTGTACTTATTTTCATTATTTATTTAAAACAAGAGTTCAGACTAGTTCAAAAACTCAAAAATCAAAACAAAAATCATAGTCATTAGGAAGTCATGCCACCAGTTAATAGCCTTTGACAATCCTTTGACCAACTTAGTTATTTGGAATTCATGCTACTAGTTCATAGCTTTTGATTATCCTTTAACTATCTATCCA
The DNA here is from genome assembly GCA_019776745.2 of Taxus chinensis. Lineage (NCBI taxonomy): Eukaryota > Viridiplantae > Streptophyta > Pinopsida > Cupressales > Taxaceae > Taxus > Taxus chinensis. Next base: position 618,871,220 of record CM034149.1, on the reverse strand, counting down.
TACCCATCTCATCTTCTAAATTTCAGTGTTCTCGACATGACCTTGGGAATTCGAGTACACAGGGAATCTCGTCTCATTTTTTCTTGTATACAAATTATGATGAACTTGACGTGAAGGACTAGTTTCTATTTTTAGTCTCTTTTCTATTGTTCCACCTTCCCCCTCTTCCATTGTTTTGTGGGTATTTTACACCCCCTGAATATGTCTAGTAGAGAGTTTGATGGGCCATTCGGCTTTGATAGATAATATTCCCATGCTCAACCTCAATAATACCCTTCCTTTCCAGGATGGACTGATAACTACACCAATAACATGTAAGCCCCCTAAGTATATCTCAAAGCCTACCAATCATGTGAGGATAGAGGAGGTTGACTAACCCCTAAATATTCAAGATGGTCTATCCAATTCAAATAATATGAATTTTATGAGTGAAACTGGTCCCCACAATAGGGTCTTATTAAGACACCACATTAGCATGCAAGTGATGAAGGACAATATTTTACACGAATCATTGATCCACTTTGCAAAAAGAATGCATCTTTAGAAAGGATGAAGACTCATACCTCTGAGATGTTAAATAATAATGTAACAACTATAAACCTTGAAACTCCGTCTTTTAGGGAAAATAAGAATACCAATGTCAAAAAACTTATAAAAGGGTATCATTCATCCCTTCCAGAGCATCTCGTGGATCACACACCCAAACAAAGGGCTTAAATTTCCCTGAATGATGTTATTTCCATGTTAGTATGAAGGATTAGAGATTTGGAGAGTGCCCAAACCCCAAAACCAACTCACGTAATATGGGAAAACACAAATTATCATGTCAATAATCAAAGTTACACCCTTGACACCAACACATAAACAATGTAACAACAATCACAGTAAGGTTATCCAGCCAATTCTTACCTGAGCGACCTTCTCATAGGATCTGGCACACTAAGTATGGGTCCTCACCCATCCCACACTTACCCTACACCAAGGATTAGTCACAAATTCTTTCCCATACACTACTCCTAACAATGTGAGTTTCCATAACATAATGCTTGTGAATGCATTCTCTAATGTTACTCCTCCTTACATGCATATGTTCTCAAAGTCCCCACCACTAGACATGTATCAGTTCCCTGGTTCATTTACACCATTCCAACAAACCTCATATGCCCCAACTAATACCCATGTTACAAATTATCAAACACCTCCTCCTCTACCTTTTCATTAAGCAATACCTCAATGGTAAAATCTTAAGTAATGCAAACTTATGTTGAATAATTGAAAGAACCTCTCGACTTCACAATAAAAGGTGTCATGCTTCCTCACCCATTTCCAAATATTCCTAAATTTAAAGGAGAAGGAGATCATGATGCTCATATCAAGGCCTACACCATTGCTATTAGGGAGTTGCTTCCCTGGGATGCAGTAATGGCTAAGATATTTCCAAAGACTCTTGAAGGGATTGTCTTAGAATGGTATTATCGAATCCTTGAAGCTTCCATATATTCCTTTAAATATCTTGTTTTTGAATTCATCAAATCCTTCAACATGAATAAGCTATTACGTATAAGGATTAGGGAGTTTATGCATATCAAACATGAACAAAATGAATATGCCGCTCATTTCATATAGAGATGACATCAAGTTCTTTATTCCTACACAAGCGCACCTAACATGGACCAAATGGAAATTTGCAACCTCTTCCTCCATTCACTTAATTGAGAAACCAAAGAGGAAGTGAAAAATTTCCCTTTCTATAGTTATGAGGAAGTATTAAAAGGCGTGCTTTGCATTGATCAAATAATTATTGACAATGGACATAAAATTTATGGTCCTAATGGGAAGTTAGTAACTTCTAGCCACAACAACATGAATTATCAAAATAATATGAATAATAACCAAGGGCCTAAGGTCTTAAATTGAAATCGTGGTATTACTACAGATGGTGTTACCAACCAATCAAAAGAGCCTAATTTTATAAACACTAGTGACACAAACAACAATAACAATAACACTGGGAACCAAAGAAATCCTAACACTATCCCCTCTATCAATGTAGTTGATTTCAACCATCCTCCCCCACTCTAAAACCAAGAACATGGTCAAAACTAATACCCAAATCCTAGCCAAGGGGAAACAAACTACAACTACAATAATAAACTCTAGAACAATAATCGAGGGTTTAACCAACAAAAGAACTCAATCCAAAGGCCAAGGGATTACAATCCCAACTTATACTGTGGTTTTCATCGTGTCATTGGTCATTATTCACACACTTGTAGAGATTACAATAAATTCATTCAAATATTCTTGTAGGATCAAAGACAACTCTTCATAGACATGTTTCTTGTGAACCTTAAAGGATCCCCACAACCCGGTTATAAAGGACCGGTCGTACCTCAAAACATAACTTTGGGGATCTATCAAGATCCATTCCCTAAACATCATAAAGATGAAAAAGTAAACCCTCAAAATACAAACAAATGTGTTCCTATTGAGACCCGTGATCATGAATCATTAACTTCTAAGAACTCTTGGGTTTCCCCTAAACTAGACCAAAGAAACAAGTTAAAGATTTTGGGACTAATCAAATTAGAAACTAAGCCGGAAATCAACACGAAAACTCAGACAAGAGAGTATACTTCACAACCTCTCCACACTCACTCCCCTTTGTAGGAAGACACTCATATAGTCTTAAAACCCGCAGGAGCATATGACTTGATTACAGACTTAAATAAGACATTTTCTCATATTTCATTCTTAGATTTATTAAAGAATTCTCTAGTACACTATTTTGCTTTATTAGATGCATTGGGGATTGGTCATCTAATCCAGGTTATGCCTCCACTTGAGGCTCAAATCAATCATATTGAATTTTACATACATCCTTTGAGACAGAAAAATAGGGAAACTGGGTATGTGTTCGACATAAGTAAGATGCCCTTCGATGCTGAAAGATCCCAAAGAAGAGATCCTACATTATAATTACAAGTGTGGATCTATAACAATTAAATTAAGAGAGCCATGATTGATGATGAGACTACTGTGAATGTAGTTCCTTTCTCTTTCTTGCAGAAGTTAAGATATGGGGAGACCAATTGTTCCTCTATTATAAAATATTGCGAGGTTATGATAGTCTTAAGGATACTTCAATTAGAACCATAGTCCTACCAGTTTCCCTCAGACTAAAAAACCATTTTAACCAAATTCTACATCATAGTTAAGGAAACAAACTATAACATGCTCTTGGGAAGACCATGGATCCATAGTTAGAAGGCCATTCCTTCAACTTTATTCCAAGAGATTAGATTCCTCCATTTAGGTAAGGTCTTCGTCACTCAAGGGGATCCTAAACCCTTTGATATACATTTGGAAAACCTCAAGAAGAAATTTATATTTAATTCTGAATTTGAACTCCCCGCAAACCAATTAAAAAAACCACCTCCTTCAAAGGAATTGGTTATGACCACAAAATGGGTTCCAAAAGTTGAAGTAGATAAAGCCAAAACAATTGAAGCAATGAAAATAAGTGAGAATAAGATTGTTTCTGTAGAAACTGTGGCCTTAAAAACCATGACAGAAATCATACAATTCTTAGAAAATGACTCACCTATCACTCTCCCCTTTGACCTACAAGGAATTGGAAATTTTCTCAGTCTAGACCCTCTTCCTGCTGATGATCTTATAAATATATGCAAGGTAAGAGTATCAGATATGAAAGAGAAACCTTCCAAAGACACCATAGGCTCTATTTCCCCTATTAATCATTAGAAAATCCACTACGATGGAGATAAATACTAGTATGGCATAGGTACAGGGGTGATATTAACTTCTCCAGTAGGGAAGATCATGCCCTTTGCTTTCAAACTAGACTTCGAATACACTAACAATGGGGTAGATTATGAATCTTTTCCTCTTGGTCTTATTGTTGCTAAAAGGACGGGGGCCAAAAACATTAGGGTCATAGAAGAATCATAACTGATAGCCAATCAAGTTTCTGAAGTTTATGAAACTAGGGTGGAACATCTCCAACTTTACAAAATTGCTCTATGTGAGATAAGTAAATATTTTGACTTTATCAACATCAAAGCAATCCCTAGGGAGAGAAATCAACTAGCTAAATCTATGGCCTCTTCCTCTTCTCACTTCTGCCTAGATGAGAATTTAATGAATACTGACTTTGTTGTATCGATGAGAACCCAACCTTTAGTATGAAAACTGCCAAATGCAACCATACTTCCCTATGTAGATAACATATGTGAGATTGTTACCATGAATTATGTTGATAATGAAGAGGTAGGTGAGCTATGTAAAATATTTAAAATCTCTCATCACACTACCCCTCTCTACTACCCATAAGCCAACCATTAAGCTAAGGCTATGAACAAAGCATTGGAGTTCATCCTCCTCAAAATAGTCAAGGAGAATAAAAGGATTTACATTTAATGTTGTCCCCAACCTTATGGGCATACAGGAATTTCATCTGTACATTGAGACTGATAGTCGTATAGTTAAAAATATTGATGAAGGTTGGAAATTTAGACCAAAGTGGCTAGGCCCCAACTAGGTAATTACAAATTTCAAGAATGTCACCGACTGTTTGTGCACTTTAGAGGGTGAGGATTTCAGAGAATCCGTTAACTCAATTCACCTAAAATATTTCTATATATAGGTATTACATATCCACACTATCCTTATTGCATTTTAACCCTGTGTCATTTGCATTATCACTATGTTTAGATTGTACTATGGATCTACTTAATTTTCAAGTGATTTTAGAACATTTCACACCAGTTACAGTCACTAGAAAACACACCTTGCACATAAGGTCTTCTATTCAAAAATACCAAAATTAATATAAAACATAATAATTCTAATTAAATCAAATAATCCCACAAAAAACAACTAAAAAAATATAAAACTGGGCACAAAGTAGTGATAAAAGACACCTCATCATTCATTTACTAACCCTCACCCACTCACATTTAATTTTGTCCATCCCACCTACCCATTTACATGCTCAAGGCACTATGGACTCACATATGCAACATGAACCTATGTGTCCCATTCCCCTATGCACTCAAAATCTATAAAACATCACTCACCCCCATCATTCCAAGCCCTTGACTCTTAGTGTATTTGAGTCCATACTCGAGTTTTTACTTCCTTGCTCGTATATTTCGATTTTGTAAGTCTCAAAGAAGTGAAAACGGATCACAAAGGATAAGTGCAACTTGCTGCAACACTGTTTTAGCAAAGTTCCAACATAGGTGTGAATCACAATAGCGATTGGCTTGCGATCTATGTGTGATTTTTAGTGAATCACAATTGTGATTGTCTTACAATATGAGTCAAGCATACTTGTCATTTTCATGCATTGTTTTATCATTTTAACTTCAATAAAATGTCTTTTATCTCCTTAAAAGGTTAGAGATATTACTAAAGAAGGTCCCTTAACCACCAAAAACAACTAACATTTCTCTAAGTGTGTTTGTATACAAGTTTATATTTAGATCAAGAAGTTTTCTACCCACTTTATTCAATAAAGAACTCATAACTCTCCCTCACTTTTTCAATGACAACGTAAGCCCATTATTTTTAATAACATTAATTTGGTGATTGTTATATCAAATAAATACAAATTGTAGGTGATCCAAATCTAGGCATACACATACATTGGTAGATGTTTCAATCATGATATCTACACAATTTCTTCACACTCTTTAAAACTGTACAATCAACATCACTAATTATTCCCACCTCCCACTTGAGTGATTTTCCCGCCTCCCCAACATAGCATTTACACTTTCACACAATTGGTTGATGCATTCTTATCCCAATTCTCCATCCATATTACACCCAAATCAATGCTCATTAACCTTCACATGCTTCGAAAATCCGATAATGAGTCTACTCTTGACTTTGTTGTGCATTGACATGCACTCATTCACTACCTCTCATTTCCCCTCCCACAATCTAAACTCATTGACCTCTTTTCTAAAAGTTACCTCCCCCACATCTCATACCACTTAAAAATTCATTCACTATGCCCATTTGATGAGGTTGTGCATATGGCATAACGTGTCATGGATGCCCATCTTAGTCATCCTCCTTCCTTGTCGTATGTTTTTGTTTCTCCTCCACCTACGCCATCATCACATTTACATGTTCACAATGTCTTCCAACTGGATCCTCCTCACCTCTCATCATCTTCTACACCCACATCTTCACATTCATTGCATTCTACTAGGGCTCATAGCTTCATCCAACCCCCTTGTAAATTCACTCCTTTGACCATCACTTTCTTCTATTCTCTATAAGTTGTTTGATTCCCATCTCATCACTCTCCCTCACAAATCACCCCCTCCTTGGTGGCTTCCCTCCCATGAAACATGTGCCTATCATTGTACATATAGTCATTCCACCTACTCATGTCCCAAACTCCACAACGTCATTCAAGACCTTATCGACAAGGGGGACATTGCCATTGAGCCATCACCTCTGCCCTCACATATCAATACTAATCCACTAATTTCACACACTACTCTTCCCACTATGTGTTATGTCTCCATCATTTGAATCATTATTTTCCACTATCTCTTAATCACCATGCACACTTATTATCTCTTCATCTATATCATCCCCTTCTCGATCTCCATCATCGTGTGCTTCCACTTTGGACATGGTCTCATCATATTCATTTATGGAATTCTCCACATTTCTATTGTTTATATTGTCATATGATTCTATCTTACCCACCACATACTCTAATTCATCACTTGATTCGACCGTATACACTCCACTTATCACACAACCCATCACCACACCTACATTGCACTCTTCATCACATATGGTTCCACTCATCACTTCACCTAGCTTACAGACCTATTTCTCATGCATTTGAATTCCTTCATCATAACTCATTCAAAAACCCTTATTTCTCCATACAAATTCATTGCATCCTATACCATTTATTACATTCATTCACACTCCTATATCATCCATTCTTTATTATTTGTATTCACTTGTTCTTTTATCTCTTTCTCACAAGTCACATACATTTTATCGCATTGTTTCACCTCTTTTGGATTATTCTTCCACATAAACTTTCTTGCCTCCATCACCTATCATCCAAGAACCCTTCTTATTATTGGATCCTTCATTCACATCATCTATCATGATCATGAAACCATTGGTTCTTACACATTTTCATCAAAATCCCCCTTCACCTTCCATTGCACTTTCACATCATTTTGATTTTCCCCCAATTTCTCATTTGTTTGACATCTGATCTTACACACCCCTTTCAATTCCATGCAATCATCCCCCATCACACAAATTTATCCCAAGATCTCCCTCTTGGCTCTAACTCTTCCCTCTTACATCAATATGTTCTCCACTCCTTTTCCACCTGACATCATCAATAGTACCATGCTACATCTCGATTAATATTATACTATTGATCTATTTGTATATCTTCACCCTCTTGAAATTATCACACATTCACTACACTCGAAAAATTTATTACTTGCTTCATCCCTACACTCACATCCTCCAAACATCACCATTATATGGATTTTATTTGGCATGATTACTTCACTTATCCAATTCATACCCTCCAACCCCATTATCTGCCTCATTTATTTCTTACTTATATACATCATGTCTCCCATTCATCTAGTCCCTCCACAGATCAGGGGGAATTTCATTTGTCTTCCCTCCCACACTTCACATGCTCCTTACATCCCAATTTTATTCATATGGCATGGATTTAAAACACACCCTTATTCTCCACATATTTTGTTTTATCATTTTTTATACAAACACAAAAACACACAAAATCCAAAAACAACTAAACATGTTTCAAAATCTAAAAAATATATATATCCCAAAAATTATAATGAACAACTCTTTCTCATAGATGTTCTTCCACATTTGTTTCATTCATTCATATATCATTCAAATTCTTGGTTCACTACTATGCACTTCATTTATAGTTCATTCACATTCCATGCCTTGGTTTGGTTCACAACTTTTGGTGCGCTCTTGATTATTTTGTTGTCACATTTTTTGAGCCAATAGTCTCTACTATAGTTATTTGAACTCGGTCTCTCCTTACTTGGTGAATTAAGAACAAATGTCCTCTTAGAGATCCGTTCACTTTTATACACTTAAAAAAAACTTGTCTTGAATGCCCTACAATATTATTTATTGAAGCTTATCTCTGTCATCTCCCTAATCACTTCCACCCTCTCCATCAAGCCACTAATAGTTTTAAACTCCTTGGTAAAATGAGAAAGTTGAATATCATGTCAAAAAAAATTAAACAATCATACACAAAAGTATAGTTTTAAAAGAATGAAAGAAAAAAAATAAATATCAAATACTCTCTTAGGGGTCTTTCCAGTATCTCTACCAGGGCTGTGTACGTCTGGTTAGCAGTAGAGCAATGTTGTGACTAGAATCAAAGACATCTCTGTTGGGGCTATGGACATTGTACGCACCCAAAATTACACAAGTGCTATATTGATGGTTACTGCAAAGTCTCCAATGATGAAATAATCCTTCTCTAGAACAATGATGAGAACTAGATCCTCTCCCTTCACCTTTTACATGTTTACTTTGACTTATCCTTTTTTCTAATTTATTTAGCTTTCCGTGCTTTTGTAAACTATTTTTCACCTTTTTTCCTCCATGTTTTTACCTTAAGTTATGTGATCATCATGGAAGTTATGCAACCTTTGCGGCGGTTGTGTAACCACCGGTCTACGCATACCGACGGTTCTATCTGCTTTAATTCAAGAATTCAACCTATGTGTTTCAAATTTGTGAGTCTTTTTCTCACATGTTTCTTGAACGTTTCACTTGATTTTTAGCTTGATGAGTTTGTGTTGAAGTATTATTCTCACTCTACTATCTTTAGAATGTTAACTCCCTCTTTTCTTGATGATTTGACACTTCTTGATTTCCATGTGTTCTAGACTTTCCCTTCTCCACATTCCTATAAAAACCAAAATTTTACATGAATGATGGGTTGGAGATTTAAGATTTGATTACACTGTTATGTTGCCAAAATCCTTTTAAGAATTACAGAGACAACATAGTACATTTCTCTGTTTCTTCTCAGTATTGCACTCATGACTAGTTTGTTTGTAACCAACCAACTCCAACATTTTATTGATTTCTTACAAATCAATTACCTACAATCTATTCTTTTGTTCACCTTTCTACCAACCAACATTTCACAACTTGGATCATTTGGATTTTCATCTCTAGAAAAGAAAGGAATTTGAGGAGAAATTTAATCCATCACCACACTTGGAAAGATGTTACAATACAAAAGTAACTAGGTTGGGGATGTACTTACATTTTTTTCAATCTTCCATATGAATATATTTGTTTTTAAATTAAAAGGAAACAAATTTGTTTTAAGTGGTAGAATTAGTCATTTATTTACAGTAAGTGTATAAATATTCCATTAATACCCTCTTGCCTACCTATCCCTATGGATTTGCAAGGGAAAGAGGTTAGAGGAAGGTTCTACGCCTTTTTCTCTTATCATTTCTTCTTGTCAAAACACTTGCACTTCGTTTGAATATTTTTGCTGGGGAAGTTTTAGGGGAAAGAGGAAATTACTTATAAGAAGATTTCTTTCTTCTTGTGAATCTAAGGCAGAAGCAATTAGAGGAAATTATATTTCTAGAATTATAAGCTAGAATACATCTACTTTTAGATTAGATTTAATTCCACACCCTACAATGAAGGAATAACAACATCTGACTATTCCCTATTTATTTTATTTAGTGTAAAACCATATTGCTTTGTTTAAATTAATTTATTTTTCTGTGTCTGTAGATTTTATTTTATTTTATTTTTCAATAACCAAAAAAACCAAAAATATAGTTTAGAAGTTAATTAGATTTGTTCGTTTATTTCATTTAAAAGCTTTATTGAAAAATACAAAAAAATTAGATAGTTTACTTTATGTTTCTCTGATTAAATAATTACAAATAAAACTTAATTAAATTAAAAGGAGAAATCAATTCTCTTTTTTTCAATTCAAATTTATTTGAATTATTTATTTAAAGGTAGGAACTTAAGGTAATTTAGAATTGAAAAGAACACAAGTCTTGTTTCCCTAGTGGCTTAGGCTACCAAAATTTAGCTTTCAGTCCCTTTGGATCCTAGTTTGCTTGTTTGTTTCCATTCGTATTTATTTGGTGCCCACATGACCATTCTGGGTCCACCAAAACAACATGTGAGAATCTTTGATCCAATTATAGGCCAACCAAACATTGATAGAAACTAAGCAGACATTGATCAATGCTTACACCAATTAGTCTTTAGAGCTACACCTATACCAGTTGAGATTATTGGCCAACTCATTACCCTCAACAATGATTCAGACATTGCCAAAGAGTACTAGGCTAACCAAGCAGACAGGGTTAGACCTCACAACCCTTAATTTTTCCTTTTCATACCTTCTCTCATACTTACATGACCCTCTTCACAGAGGAATACTTAGAGGAAGAAGGACAATTCTCCCGCATCCGTCAATCGAGTTGTGTTATACTTGGTTCCACTAACATTGAACATGATCTATATAAGACGATCATCCTTGATTATAACATCACCCCTGCACAGGTTAGGTGAGCATTCATCATTCTTGACGAATAAATCCCCTATTTTCTAGTTGATAACCTTTGATTGACTTGACTAGTACCCCTAATTTTATAGCCATTCTCACTTATCCCAATTACACTCTATTTATCCATGAAATTACCATCCCATCTATTACATTCTGGCTGTCTCGTAATGACCTCGAGAAGTTGGATGTGTTTAGAATCATGTGTTTATTTTCAGGTGTAGAAAATTGGTGAACCTAACGCGAAGGACTCTTTCCTTTTCATATCCATTTATTTTAGTTTTTTTCTCCATCTTTCACCTCTCCCATTATTATATGGGTATTTAGACACCCCTTGAATATGTCGGGTCAAGATTATAGTAGAACTATTTTAGGTTTGAAATCATAGTACAATCAATTGAATTCTCAACATTCATCCTCGTTATCAGGGTGGGTCGATAACTATTCACAAAACTTGATATCTCCCCAAATAACTGGCTCAACTGTACGAATTGAGGAGATTAACCAACGCAACTGTGGATCCCAACCAAAGTTTTTAAGATGTAATAACATGAACTTTACAAGAGAACACAATATTTACCCATAGTTATTATCAAGACCCCAAATTAGTATGCAGTTTAAGTCATTTCCATTTAATTCACCTGAACATGAAGAACTCTCAACACAATTCACTATGATTTAATTTTATTTAAATTAATTAAATCTAAATATTACAAAGTAACTATTGAAATAAATGATGTACAAATGTTAAAATATAGTAAAGTCACAAGAGAACTAAGATGTAAAGTATGAAACCCTAAGCAAGGAAGAGAGATAGGAGAACTTAGCTGATTTATGAATGGGCATGAGGTGATCTTAGTAGGTGCAACTAATCAACATATTGAAAAATAGGGATATTACTTGTTAATGAAAAATATAGAGTGTAGGAATAGATCCAGACATGGGTGCCCATAACAGGACAAGGGCACCTGGGTGTTGGAGATCAGAACTGGGTGCTGGTGACTGTGCAGATGATCAAAATCTTGTTTCTTCTGTGTCACTAGGGTTTCACACTTTCTCTCTATTGATCACCTGCTGTTCACACTATGATCGCCGATGATACTTGTAACCTGCAAAAGAGAATTTCACCTGCACAAGCCCATAAATTGCATCAAACCTAAAAGGGAAAATGTAGAATGGGGAGTTGGTCTAACCTTGACAGTCACCCTTAGAGTGAATTTACAACTGATCACTACACTACATCTTAGAATCCATGTAGTTTTTATGTGTGTGTGTAAGAATGTTGCCCTAGGATGCCCTTGTGCAAGTTACACAAATGTTAGCGGGCATGTAGCTAGAATGTAGTAATGTAGTAGAATGTGTGGATGGAATAAAATGAACTTTTCCCTTCCTATGCTATGTATGCAGAGTTGATACCCACCTTTATCCCTTGAATGGATGCTAGATGGATGCCTTTAAAGTGTTTTAGTGCCTTTGAAATGCATGCTTAGGTGATGATAGTAATGCTTAGTGCTTGGTCCTTGATTTTAAACACATAACTACGTATTTATATGATGCCCTTGTTTGAATTTTGTAATTGACAACTGGAAGGATGAATCATAAGTGAAAAAGATACCCAAAAGATAAAATAGAACCAAAAAGAGTGAGTAAGGTGAGAAAGGGTTAGGGGCGCCTAGACGCTGGTGTATGAAGCCATGAAAAATAAATTAGTAAAGTTTTGATTGGGCTATAGGGTGTGTAAGACAAAATGGAAAACAAGAGATAAAAAAGGGGCCAAAGATAGTTGTCAATCACTAGTTTTCTTACTTAAGAATCATGTAAATGATAGCATGCTTTTAGGACCTAGAAATGTACCCAAGTGCATGATTTAGTGTCTACATTTGCCCCCACTTTATGTTGTTGAGTGAATACTCGATAACATAAAGTAGATAAAATATGTGTATCTTATGATCCTATAGAGTGTGCAGTGAATAACGTGCTGACTAGACAAGTGAAGCATGGAGTGATGTAAAGTGAAGCGTGAAGATTAGGAAAGGAAAGTGACCCTAGGGGTGAAGTGTATGCAATATTTGTACCTATTGTTTTACTTGTATTTGTTGTTGTAGGTTGCTTCTTATTACGTATTAAGGATGAACTTGCAAAAGAAGAGTGAAAGAGTAGTCAAAGTCCCATATATGAAAAATCTGAGCAAAATATACAAAAGTATGTAAAAGTGTGTAAAAGTAGTAGTAAATGAAAGTGTGCACTTGATGTAAAAGAGTGTAAAGGATAGAAATGTGTCCTAAAATGCTGTGAAGAGTGATTTTTTTGGGCCATCTCATGTCGATATTGAGTTTTTTGGGTGATCTCATGCCAAGTGTGAGTTTTTTGAGTGATCTCATGGCAAAGAGCATGTGTTGGAGAGAGAGGTCTATTTTTAATCCCCTTCCATGACTTTGCTCAGTAATCATCACTGCAGATGGTGTGTCCTGATTTGTTTTGATTGTTCTGAATTAGTCTCGATTGAAGGAGATATAATGCATTATGTAATTGAAGGTCTATGCCTGTAACTTTAGAATTACTCTGAAGACTTATGTGAACTGTGTTGATATGAGAAAATGACTGTATATGCCCCTAGGACATTAGCACCCAGGGGAGGACATAGGTGCCTAGGTGCTACTATCTGAGTTTGGGCATTGGTATATGTGCTATGTGTTGGACCCAAGTCAGATTATGGGGCCACTCTGTAACTATATTCCTGTTCTTTTTTTTGTACTGTTCTATGTTGTACTATAGCTTTGAGTTGTTGTAGGGGTTATTTATTCACCCAATGTATGCCCCCCTCGTTTGGGGTCATGTGACAATGGTAGGAGGATGCGACCCGAAGGAGAGGACCTAAAAATGAGCTAAAGTGTATACCTATAGAGGTTGGGGTTGGGGATGTGCATGGTAGAAACCAAGGCACATGCAAAAAAAGATGGATAGAAATATGTGTTAGTGCAAACAAAGCATGTAATAGAAAAATAATGTAACAAACAATTATGTAGATAAGATAGATCACAAAAAGTAGGTTTTTAAACATGGGACAATGTTCACATTGTCACAAGGCAATCAGGGCCGAAGCTTCTAAAAGCATACAATTTACATACAAGAAATAGGGCATAACTCACAAACAATAACATACAATGGCAAGCAAAATCAAGAAAAAAATGTGTCAGATATGCATGGTGGCATATAGTCCTACAAAGAAAATGCTACACATGAAGCACCCATTAAAATGTTAACAAGATAAATAATATGTCAAAGCGTGTATAAATTAGTGAAAGGTAAAGTAAATCTAATGAGAGGTAGTGAACATTGTAACAATAAAACCTATGTAGTATGTGATAGTAGAGAAAGTAGATGCCCCCATGATCCTTGGTGGGACTGGTAAAAGGTACAATGCCAAGCATTGTTGCACCATGTAAAAACCTATAAGAGATTTGCATTCACCATAAAATCCCAAGTGAATGCACATGTGTATATATAGAAAGATGATGACATAGTAACAATCCATCTAACATTTAAAAAAAGTGTAACATGTAAATAGAATAAAGCTAGAAAGAATAGATGTAACCAAGATATGTAAATGTTGTGGATGAGTGTGATGGTGTGGTATGCAAAATGTGAAGATGATAGGAGTACCGTGCCCCCAAACGAATGCATATGAGATGAGGTTTATTTATAGGAACCCTTAACACTCAATAATGAACCATAAAACAAGAGTGTGTCATCAGGTAATGTGTGTTTTATGCGGATAGATGCTAGAAAGATGTACCATGAAGCACAAAGCGTAAAGTATGAATGATGTGAGGTTCATTTCAGAATCAGACCCTCAACAATTGAGTATGAACCATGGTACTAGAGTGCATCATAGGGTAATGATGATACATTGCGTGTATCAAAGGGTTTGAAAGTGTATAGAAATATGAGACATGAAGCGCGAAGTGTTAAGTGTGATAGTAGATACTAAAGACAACTAGTAGGAATGGAAGGGGGGGAGAAAACGTGATGCCCCCCAAGTGTATGATGTAGAGAAGGATCAAGTAAAGTCATCTAGAAGATCATCAGTGTCAAGGTCGTAACTAATAAGATCTAGATTAGAGACTTGGTAGGAAATAGTGTGGCATTGATCACATAAAGAGCCTATGCAACGTAAATTATACATGCCCATAGCATATTCTTCATCAGTAAAAGGAGGTTAAGGAAAATTGTGTGCATACTAGTGAGTTAGATTTTGAGTATAGCCCAAGAATGATTCATTACAAATAGATATGTGGCCAAAAGGCATGGGAAATTTGATATCAGTATGATACAGATCCATTGTACCACCGGTGTAATCAAGCCAAGATTGTATAAGTGTGAGTAGAGAGGAAGAGGAGCACGTGCAAGGAAGACCAATAAATGGAAGATGCGGAGGCCGTAGGAAATAATAACAAATATACATCCATGATATAGGTGAGGAGAGTGAGATAGGGGGAGGAGATCTGTCGACACTAAAATTTTCCTTCGTAATTTCTATTTCATTAATGTATGATGTTGTTAAGTATAATTAGTAGTAGCGTCTGATAGAAGATAACATCGCCGTCAGTACGGTGTCGCCAAATAATGTGGAGTACGGTAACAGTCAAAGTACAATAGGAATGTTGTAAAAAGTAAATATTTGTCGTAAGTGGTCCAGTAATGTCAAAATGTCAAAGTTTGGGTAATTAGAGAAGTAGGGTCTACATGATTAGGAATTAGAAATATTATATTGGTAATAAGGACAAGGAGTGAGGTCATAAATATTTTGTGTATTTTATTTGTAAAAAGTCTAAAAATGTGGAACCCATGTAAAATGATAAGGTTTATCTTATCTTAAGAGATAAGCTTACATGTACAGATAAGAGTTAAGGTATGGAATATGATTCCTCAGAGTGGATTTCTTATCCTATCTTAGAGATAGGATGGATAAGCCTGGAAGTTCTATAAATAGAGAGGCCACCCCCCTCATTTAGCATAGAAAGAAGTAGTGTGAGAAATATTGTAGGAAGTGTGCAAAGGAAGCCATCAGTTAAAGGTGTGTTGAAGAAGCCATCAAGAGGTGTAATTGTAAAGTTTCTCCCATAGTCTTGTTGAAGTACCTCATGGGTGAGATTGTAACAATTTCATGTTAATATTATAATTTACTTTGATATTTCAGATTTGTCATCATTCCGTCTTATCATAGTCGATGGTATTCTTGTGTTCGGTTGTTGTTTTGTTTCTAGATTACATCCACCAAACTAAAGGTTGTGCATTAGTAAATAATCATAGCACGAGGAGTTCCCGGTGAAGAATTATCATAGTGCCGGATTGGTGATGACAGATCAGAAAGTGTGTGATTTCTAGGTGTGTTAATCAATCATACATGCAAGTAATCTCAAAGTAAGTAGGATCAAATGGAATATGAGGCCAATAAGAGTTACAGATGAAGAGAGTGCATGTAAAGTTATCAGAGCGCGACAAAAAATGATTTGGGGAGATGTAGTAGGTGGTAGAATGTCTAATGTGTGTACAATCCCTTGAAAAGGTATCATGACATTAGTGAAAGGAGGAGGTTTCTTGAATTGATATTCACTTGTGCCAATAATAAGAAAAGTATCATGGAAGTAGGATTTATCTGTCAATAGGAGTAAAGTTAAGATTACTATTAGTGAGAAAATTTATCGGGTGGACAAATCTGTGGATTTATTACCAATGCTCTAGGAGTCAAAGTCCCTCTACTTAGATGGTGTAACTTATGTATTTGCATGCCCTTGAAAAGGTGGGTTTTTCTTGGTGGTCTTGCAGCCGGGGATCCAAAAGGGGCACTCCATTGACCCTGTGGGAAAAGCTAGTAATAATCACTTGCTAGAGATGACTTTGTCTTGAGAGCGGGAAAGGGAGTGAGAATATATGAGTTAAGAGAACTAATGTTACGGCTAGAAAATCAGATTCATGCACACACTAGTTAGAAATTTCAACACATGCATTTATGAGAAGAAAAAACCAAAACTTCCATGCTACTGGCTAGAGGAATCTATGCATACAAATATGCACACATTCATATGCCTTGGAAAATAGAAATTTCTTCCCTTATAAGCATTTCAATTAGAGTTGTACAATATAGGGAAAAAGAGGAAACATATGTAAGGGGTGAATAAAAGAAAATGGGTATCTCCTTTGTTCTCTCCAAGCACAATGCACTCTTGAGTTTACAAAATTGATCACCAACCCTTTGAAATGGGAATGACTTTACAATTCATAGTTAGAGAAATGACCCTTAACATACTCCCCAATGACTCTTCGTAAGTCTTAACATAACTCAAGACTCTTCTCCTTCCTAGGAAAACATTAAGTCCCTTTTTATAACATAAAGGTGACTTATTACATTAGAAACATTAAGACATATAAAAAAGTGCAACCCCAATGCAAAATTGGATATTGGAAAGAGAGAGAAAAGTTTGGGGGAGAGAAGAGAGGGCAGAAAGAAGAAGAAGGAAGAATCCTGTCGATGATGAAGAATCCAACTTCGAAAAAGTCCACTAATCCTTCCAGATGACTCGATGGAATGCTCCAATGTGACGATCTTTGAATCCCCGAACTATTTGCACCTGGAGAAAACTCCTTTGGATGGTCCACAAACCTTGGGTTAAGTGTTTAAAAACATTATTGAATGAATTCACCAGTGACCAAGAACACTAACTCATAAAGATACTTTCCAAAGAGATAGGAGCTTAGAACTAATCTTGCAAATTTAAATGACCTATTTTTTTGATGACCATAACTTCCACCCTGCACATGATATACATGTGACTCGAACCATGTAGTGAGTATCGAAAAACACTGTTGTGTTTCCTGAGATGGATCTCGAATGCTTTGTGAGAAATACCTAGGATGATCCCGAATGATGATGTTGACCTAAATGATCATCCCTTTATGTCCCATTGTGCCAAAATTGCCCTTTGAGTGTGACTTACTATTAATAGCAAGTGCCCAAATGGGATACTTACTATTTTTAGTAAGAGACGATTTTTTTCCTCTTCTTGACCATCCTGATGTGATGAACTTCTTCATTCAATCTTGTGCACACTGCCTTTACCTCGAGCACTTCTTGGGGTGACTTACTATTTTTAGTAAGCACCCATATATGGAGCTTACTATTTTTAGTAAGTGTTATTTTCACTGTTTTTTTGCTCCAGACAATCATTCTGACTTCCTGATGATCTTCACAGTACATTGCCTTTGTCATAGCCACTTTTGATGATGACTTTCCAAACATAGCAAGCTTTTATTGGAAAGCTTACTATTTTTGGAAAGTGGATTTCTGGTGTTTGGTTTGTGACAAAACACATATTTTTAGACTCAACTCATCATCATAATCTTATCCTCCGAATTTCACTTGATTTCGTCCACCAGAATGCTTGGAAATAAAATTTGAAAATTTCACCTAGCAGTGGCTTTGGGCACAGAGATGTCTTGGTGGCCATTAATGGAGCTCAAAATTGGTAGGTCTAGTTTTTACCTCCAATCACAATGAAATTGATTCCATTGGGATATGCTTTTTATTTAGAGTCCAGGTGCAAATTTTAGCTCGATTCCATTGTCGGATTGATGGGAAATCCAATGAATGCAAGCTAGGGCATGAAATGGAGGTTTTTTATGAAACAAATGATTTATGGCATCAATTGATCTCTTGTTTGTTACATCTTGATCGCATCAGAAAATGAGGAAGTTTGCAAAAGATATCATCTCAATCCGACTTGTATTTTGCAAGATATGAAGATTTTTTGATTAGGAGGCTTCATAGTTATCTGGCGAAAAAAACTTTGTTTTTCTTCATTTATCTGTCGTTTTAATCCATTATTTTTATGATTTCATTGTTTTATCCTCATATGATCATGGAAAAATTGTAGCAATCGGTCTAATCTTCCGATTCTTCTTAAAACTCTTTAGAAAATGACATCCTTCATTGGAATCATCGAGTGTGCCCACTCAAAATGAACTCATCTAGGAAGCACACATGATTTTCTAAAAATATGAATATTCTATAATGTATAGGATCTTCTTAGATTTATGACAAGTATTTTTTTGCCTCCTAACTCCTTACGGAGCTCCCGCAATCGTTTGACGAAGATCATGTACCTATTTTGACTACCTTCTCCTCACAGGGGCTAAGACTTGGTCATATGAGAAACAACATGGAAATGAGGGGGGAGGGTGAATTTTTGTGTCACTTTTTTCCATTTCACCAAAAAAGGTATGAAGGGGACATAAATTTCCACTTCGTGCCTCATCGCGACACTTGGCGATCATCCGTGTAGGGAGAGGGAAGGTTCAAACTTAGCTCTTAGGGGCTTAACTGGCAAATAGGACGTCACATTAGTGTTTTGGGGGCTAAAAAGGGTTGGGTGCAATTTTGTGTCCCCTTTGTACCTTTTCAAAAGGGACTTAAGGGACATTAAAATTTTCCTTAACCACAGGGTGCTACGCGTCCCATCAAAAATTTGACTAAGTGTCGAAGAGTGTACATTGAGAGCCGACTTGTGAAGGCCATATCTTGAGCTCCCAGATGAGTTTTCAGGCACTTATTTATATTATTTTACTGGAAAATGCATTTTTAGAAGAATGGTGATAGTCCCAAGGCTCAATTATGACTGAAAACACCTCCAAATGTCTCATTGTTCCTTGGGACCTCCAGCTTTGTGCCAGAAGAATGTGCTGCCTAGAAAAACGTATGGGGTTTCGAGGAGTCCCATTTTTTCCATCATGTAGATAATTGAAAATAATTTCCACATGTAAATTTTTGGATTCCAATCACTATGGATCTCCCAAAATATTTCTTTGAATTTCATGTCCCTTTTCACGGTGCATGCTCATTCAGGCCCAAAACCAGCTTTCGTTGAATCGGCTCCAAAACCTCCGAAAATTCCCTAAAGCTTCCTAAATAAACTCCACAACATTTTTAGCACTCGAATAATCCTCCGTGGTGATTTTTTATCCTTTGATCCGCTCCATGGGTGGTGTACTAGTCCTAGAAAGGCTGATGGTAGCCCTTCCCAAAATAGTATGAGTAGGAATAAACATAAAGCATGTAGAGGTAGTAGAGGGGAGTAGGAGCGCTAGATTGACCAACATCATATGTAATAATATTGCGATATGGAATGAGCTGTGATAGAGGAATGGGCATGGCAGTGATGATGGTTTGTATATAAAAAACCTTGAACGGGTCAACAATAATGGTATGTTCATAGTCATCATGTAGGAATTTAACACACAGATGAATTGTGGAGGGAACCACATGCTTTGTATGAATCCATGGTCTACCAAGTAATTAATTGAACTTGAATGAGGTATTGATAACAAATAATACAATAGGAATAATTTTAGGCCCACCCTGTAGAGGTAAGGTGATAGTGCCCATGCATTAACGAGTAGTGGAATCATAACCGTGAATGAGTTGAGAGGATTTATTAATTAGATCATTAGAAATTTCCATTTTCCTGAGGAGGGATCAAGCACATAGATTTATAGTAGATCCATTATCAATGAGTACACATTTAAAACATATGGATCCAATAGTAGCTATGATAAGAAAAGGTGCAAAGGGATTGTCAGTAGCAGAGGGAGGGATATCCTCATCACTAAAAGATATATCATGTGGTAGATTTTTTAGGGATTGAATGAGGCGAGTAAAGGAAACAAGTGAATTATTGCTTTCAATGTGGATGGAATGAAGGTGACCTCTAATGTATGATGAAAACCAGGTACACTGTGTAAGAGATCATAAAGAAAGATTTTGGCCGGTGTACTATTAAGCGGCTCAATGATGTTATTGATATTAAATGAGCAAGATTAAACAAAAAACACCAGAGTAATATATTGTTTATTCAAATCATCTGGGATACAATTACAATGGAAGAACTCCATATATATAGGAGTCTTCTCATAACAAAATCTCCAACAACAATTATATGCATATACAACCATACACCCATATTGTTTTAAACACTCACCAATATAATAATAAAACAAACTATTTTTTTTATTATTTAACTTACTAACTTACCACATACTAACCACCACTAACAATACATTTTACATTTACCCAATTACCAATAGTAAATATGAATACCTATGTTATGCACTAAACTAAAGATATTCCTAACATTCCCCCCCTTAGTGTGAACCTAGGGAAAACCTCCATACTACACTGCACCTGATTTCATGATCATGTGATTTTATTTTGGATTATCATAAACCACAAGTTGGTTTTCCATCAGCTAACCAAAAACTAAGAGTGAGGTGGTTTTCCATTGGCTAACCACAAACCACAAAGGGTGAAGGTTTTAAAATGGTTTAACTACAACCATATCACGATGTGCCAGTGAATCCTTCGGCCCTCATCATATCTTCACCTTCAGGAGATTACTTTGGAATCCATAATAGTGCAAACATAACAATCACACATACAAACTGAAGCAATGTGTGATTTCCCCCCCATAATGTGAAGTTTCCATAACACATTTATTCTAAAAAACACCAAACTGAAATAAACACGCAATCACACATGTCACCATAGCAGAAGCGGCCCCATCGTTGGAAATTGACGAGAGGATGCACATTGTCCTCCATCCTCTTTTATCCTCTAGCCTCCAGTAAAATACTTCTTGATAAAAGAAGTCTTCAGACACGTATCCACATTCATCTGGTTCAGGTTCCTCTTCTCCTGATGATTCTTCATCTGTTGCTATATTGGCTTCATTGCCAATTTTTCCACTTAGCACATCTCGAGCATGAGCTTTACAAAATGAAGAAGTATGCCCCTTCT
Source organism: Taxus chinensis (assembly GCA_019776745.2). Classification (NCBI taxonomy): domain Eukaryota; kingdom Viridiplantae; phylum Streptophyta; class Pinopsida; order Cupressales; family Taxaceae; genus Taxus; species Taxus chinensis. The sequence goes on along the minus strand of CM034149.1, from coordinate 618,849,732 downwards.
TTTTGTAGTAGTAACATTCAAATTCTCCTTCATTTTTGGAGAAGTTATTATAATTCTTTCTAATGTATAGAGTTTTTTCTTCATCTGTGTCTTCTTTGGTTCTCTTTTCTTTAGCTAAGAGAGCTGAAATCATGTCCTCTAGATTTTTAGAAGACATTTGACCAAGTGTAAACACTACATTATTGTACTTGTGAGGAAAACTATTCTTCAGTAATACGACATTTGTATCTTCATCATCAACAGGAGCACTAATTTCTTCTTATTGTCTAGTGAGAGATCTGAAATCATTAATATGACTAGACATGGTGACTCCATCATCCATTTTGAATCTAAACAACTGAAGTTTTACAGAAAACTTTGCATTGAACGCTTTTGCACCAAACAATTTATTTAGATTATCACACATTTCCTTTGATGATTTCTCAATATCAACATAGTGCAATTCAGTATCTGAAAGAGCTAAGCCTATAATGGCTTTGGCTTTATCATCCCTTGTTTGCCATTCTAATGTTTTTGCTACATATGATGGTAATTTTTCTTGCCCATTTACAATCCTCCACAAATTCTTATTCATGAGTTGCATTTGAATTTTCACTTTCCACGTATGAAAGTTAACTCCATTGAATTTATCTACAAAAATTGCTAGTGTATCCATTGATCAGAAAAAAACAACAGAGAACTTATTGATATTCAAATCGTGTAGATCAATATCTTGGCAAATAGAATACACGAAACAATAGATCTATAGGTTTTCATTAATGATTTACGTTTTTCTATGCAACTAGAAACTGGGTTTTTCCAATTTTTTGACAAAACATGCTTAGAATATAAATAAAAAAACCCAAAAAATTTCCTACAATTTGGTATCTAGGTTTTTGTGGAATATGCAATTTAACAGTCATATTTTTAATGCAAAAAAAATAGAAACCTTTTATTGCAATTTGAACACTGCTTTTAACATCCACGCTTCCACTGAGTTGCAGGTTGGGTAGATACACATTTTCTAGAGCCAGAGAATTTGTAATGATCAGAAATAATCGCTACACCTCACAAATTCTTATTGATCCATACTTGCTCTGATACCACTAATATTAAATGAGCAAGATTAAACAAAAAACACCAGAGTAATATATTGTTTATTCAAATCATCCGGGATATAATTACAATGGAAGCACTCCATATATATAGGAGTCTTCTCATAACAAATTCTCCAAAAAAAATTTGTATGCATATACAACCATATACCCGTATGGTTTTAACCACTCACCAATATAATAATAAAATAAACTATTTGTTTTATTATTCAACTTACTAACTTACCACATTTTACATTTACCTAATCACCAACAGTAAATATGAATACCTATGTTATGCATTAAACTAAATATTTTCCTAATAGTTATAACCCTTAGAGGTGGTAGTACGAATTGCAAGAGTAATAGGCGGTGGAACAGAGACAAGTGGAATTATAGGAGGATGAGTACGGTGAGTGGTGACTACATTGATGGTTAGATAAGGCATTGGAGTGATGAAGTGAGGAGGATGTTGAGAGCGGATGTGCATAAAATTAGTAGCGGTGGCAACAATTCCAGAAACCTTGGTGGGAGCAAAAGAGGGATAAGAAGATTGATCCATAAATTCAGAAGAAGGAGATAAATTGTGATGCATTTTCAGAAGGTAGGGTTTGAGCGATAGGGTCCACCAAATGATTCAATTTAATTTGAATTAATTAAATCTAAGTATTGAAAATTAAATATTGAAATAAGTGATGTACAAATTCTAAAATATAGTAATGACATAAGTGAACTAAGATGTAAAGTATGAAACCCTAAGCAAGGAAGAGAGATAGGAGAACTTAGTTAATTTACGAATGGACAAGAAGTGATCTGGGTAGGTGTGGCTGATGAAAAAACTAAAAATAAGATCGTCACTGGTCACTAAAAAATTTGGAGTGCAAGAACAAAGTTGGACACGGGTGCCCATAGCAGGACAACGGTGCCTGGTTACTAAAGACTAGAACTAGGCATTGGTGACTGTGTAGATGCTCGAAATCTACTTTCTTCTATATCACTAGGGTTTCATAGTTTCTCTCTATTGATCACTTGATGTTTATACTATGATCACTGGTGATACCTGTAACTTGCAAAAGAGAAGTTCACCTGTATAAGCCCATAAACCGCATCAAACCTAAAAAGGAAAATGCAGAATGGGGAGTCAGACTGACACCATCAGTCACCCTGAGAGTGAACTTATAATCAAGTGCTACACTACATCTCAGACTCCATGTAGTTCTTGTGTGTGTGTGTGTGTGTGTGTGTGTGTGTGTGTGTGTGTGTGTGTGTGTGTGTAAGAATGATGCCTTAGGATGCCCTTGTGCAAGTTTCACAAATGTTAGCATACATGTAGCTAAAATGTAGCAATGTAGTAGAATGTGTGGATGAAATAGAATGAAATTCCCCTTCCTATGTTGTGTATGCAGAGTTTATGCAACCCTTTTCCCTTGAATGGTTGCTAGATGGATTCCTTCAAAGTGCTTTAGTGCCTTTGGAAAATAAGCTTAGGTGATGATAGTAATGCTTAGTGCTTGGTCATTGATTTTGAACACACAACTATGTATTTATATGATCCCCTTGTTTGAATTTCGTAATTGACAATTAGATGGCTGACCCTTAAGTGAAAAAATTCCCAAATGATAAAAGAGACACAAAAAGAGCGAGTAAGGTGAGAAAGAGTCAGGGGCACCCAGGAGGAATAGGAGCACATGGGCATTGATGTCTTAATCCATGAAAGATAAATTGGTAAAGTTCTGACTGGGTTATAAGGTGTGTAAGACAAAATGGAAAATAAGAGACAGAAAAGAGGCCAAAGATAGTTGTCAATCACTAGTTTTCTTTCTTAGGAATCATGTAAATGCTAACATGCTTTTAGGACCTAGAAATGTAGCCGAGTGCATGATTTAGTGTCTACACACCCAGATCTGTAGCCACTTCAATGCCTTAGATGGATGCTAGGATATGATACAAGCATACACTAATGTCTTATTGTAAAATAATGTTGCCTCAACCCCTCCAAAGATAGAAGAAACACCAAAAAAGGGGGAGATAACTAAGGATCAATTCATAAGGAGTTATCATACACTCCCTCAACCTAGTAAAGTATAACACACTCATACTCAAGGCTCACATCCTTCACCCAATGATATTATCTCAATATTAGTGGGGAGGATCAAGGAATTTGATGTCGCTCAAGATTCACAACCTATACAAATTACTGGACAAGGCAATACCCAATATTATCAAAACTATACCCCTGTCACTAATGTTCATCCGACACAACTAACACCACCATAGGTCCACTTGGGTATTCCTAGTCCTGGATACCTCCTTATGGGATATAGTACACTAGGAATGGCTTCCCATCCTTCCTATTCATATCCTACATAAGGGCTGGCCGAAAGTGCGTTCTCAAATGTTGTTCCTCTGAACAATGTGACGTTCCTTGGTTATACGCCCACTAGCCCATATCCTAGTGCTATCCCACCTTATGTCCATATGTATTCCAAATCCCCTAAAATAGACATGTTAAATTTTCCTGGTGCTTACACACAACATCAAGGGGTTCCTTATGCCCCTCCTAGTACCTATGCCGCATCTTATCAAGCTCCTATTCCAAATCCATCTCCTCACAAAGGGTCTTCAATGGTTGAATCCCATGCAGTGGGAAATTATTCTAAGTATTTAAAGGAACATATTGACTTTACAATATGAGGTGTAATGATCCCACGGCCATTGCTTGATCTCCCCAAATTTAAATGAGAGGGATATCCCAATTCCTTTATCAAGGTGTACACTATTGTAATAAGAGAGTTACTTCTATGGGATTTTGTCGTTGCTAAGATATTCCATAAAACCTTGGAAGGAATTGCTCTTGATTGGTACTATTGAATTCCTAAAGTGTTCATCCATTATTTTAAACAATTTGTCTCTTAATTTATCAAAGCGTTTGATATAAACAAGTTGTTGAGAACAGGGATATGAAAATTCTTGCATATCAAGCAAGAATAGAATGAGTCCCTTTCCCACTTCATACAGAGGTGGTAACAAGTTCTCTACTCCTCTGCAAGTGCTCAAAACATGGACCAAACAAAACTCTGTGATCTTTTCCTCCACTCACTTAATTGAGAAACAAAGGAGGAAGTCCAGAAGTTTCCCCTATGAATTTACAAAGAAGACTGAGAAGGCACACTATGCACTGACCAAATGGCGATCGATAGCGGACGTAAGGCCTATGTAACTAATGGGAGGTTGGTCACCTCTAACTCAAACAATTTAAACTATCCAAACAACTCAAACAAAAACCAAGGACCTAAGGTCTTAAATTGAAACTGTTGTGCCACAACAGATGGTGTCACTGATCAACCTAAAAATCCAAATGTTGTGAATACAAGAAATACAAACAATAACAACAGGAATATAAAAAATCAAAGGATCAATAATCCTGATCCCTCTATTAATGTTGTTGATTTCAACCATCCAATTCCTCAGCAAGCCCAAGTCCAAGGCACGACTCAATATCAAAATCTCAGCCAAGAGGCTCCAAATTATAACTATAACAATCAATATCAAAACAATAATTAGAATTACGGGCCACAAAAAAATCAAAACTAGAGGCCGAGGGATTATGATCCCAACTTGTATTGTGGGTTTTATAGAGTGATAGGTCACAATGCTTGGACTTGTAGGGATTGTAACAAGTTCATACAATGGATCCCAGAAGATCAGTGATAACTCTTCATCATAATGTTCTTAGAAAACCCTGGAGCTTCTAGTAACACCCATATGTGGCCTGTCACTCTTCAAAATTCTAGCCTAAGGATTTATAGAGATACTTTCCAAAAGTGTTCCAAAATGAGAAGCTCAATCCTAATAATTCCAACAAATGGATTCCCGTAGTGAATAATGATCACGAGGATTCTATGTTTAATGATCCTTGAGTTCTTCTTAACCTGGATCAAAGGAACAAAAATAAAATTGGAGGTTTGGTCAAATTAGAGAAAGAACCAGAGGTCAATACCGCTACGTGTACTTGAGAGTATTCATAACCTCTCCCCTCTTATCCTCTCATAAAATATGGTTCTCCAATATCTCAAAAACATGTAGGAGCCTATGACTTAATCACATATCTCACCAAAACATTTTCTCACATTTCCTTCTTGGATTTGTTGAGGAATTCATCAGCTCACTTATTTTCCTTGTTAGAAGCATTAGGTATTGGTCACCTAGTGCATGTAACACCCCCTCTAGAATCATAGATTAACCACATAAATTTTGATGTCTATCCTCCAGGTCAACACGAGTGAGATACCAGGTTTGTGTTTGACATTAACAAGATGCCTACAAATGCTGAGTTAGCACGAGCAAGTGTGGATCTATAATAACTATATTAAGAGAGCAATGATTGATGACGGGGATGTTATAAACATTGTTCCCTTCTCCTTCTTGCAGAAGTTAGGATCTGGAGTGACCAATTTCTCTTCCACCCAAAACATGTTGAGGGGTTAAGATAGTCTATAAGCCACGTTAATTAGAACCATTGTTATCCTAGTTACCCTTGGGACAAACACCATTCTAACTAAATTCTATATTATAGACAGAGAAACCAACTATAATATGATTCTTGGTAGGCCCTAGATCCATAAGATGAAGGTGATCCCTTCCACATTATTTCAAGAAGTGATATTCCTTCACTTGGGTAAGGTTTTTGTAGCTCAGGGTGATCCCAAGCCCTTTGATATTCACCTATCAAACCTTAAGAAGAAACTTGGGGTTCATTCGGAGTTTGAAGTCCCAACTAATCAATTAAACAAACCATCACCCTTCAAGGAAATGGTTCCCACTACAAAGCTAGTTTTGATGAATGATTTAGATAAGCCAAAAGCTATCAAAGGGGTAAATAAGATCGAGGGTAAGACTGCTGCAGTATAAACTATATTTACTAAAATAACAACAAAGATAGTGAGCATTCTAGAGAACTACTCACCAATTTTTTTCCCATTCGATTCTCAAGGTATCAAAAATGCTCTTGGAATAGGCTCTCTTCCGGTGGATGGTTCTGAAGAGGTATTTATGATGGAGGTTTATGAGGTATAAGAAGAGGATCCAAAAAATAATGAGGAATCCATTTTTACCAATGACTATTGGACTCTCCAATATGATGGAGCCAAGTGTCATTATGGTGCAGGGGCTGGGGTGTTTCTAACCTCTCCAGAAGGTAGCATCATGCCCTTTTCTTTCAAATTAAACTTCGAGTGTACTAATAATTGAGCATGGTATGATGCTATACTTCTTAATCTCATTATATCCAAGAGGATGGGAGTGCATAACCTTAGAGTACTAGAAGATTTGTAACTCATCGTAAACTAGGTATCAGAGGTTTATGAGACTAGACCAGAGCATCTCTATCTCTAAAAGTCTGCATTTCATTAGTTGTGTAAATATTTTGATTTTATCTCTATAGAATAATACACAAGAGAGAAAAATCAGCTTGCTGATTCTATGGTTTCTTCTTCCTCTCATTTCCATCCTAACGAAGAGTTGAAATAAAAAGAGTTCACGGTCTCAAGCCAAGCCAAACCCTTGGTTCAAAAGATGCCTAATAATGCCATTTTGGCATATGTAGAGATCGAAAATGAGCCTATCATGTTAGATGTCGCTGATAATGTGAAATGATCTTAGGATTCTTATATACTTACAATTATCTTCATCTTACACCTCACAAGAAAGGTTTTTATCTCATCCTTCATCCCTCATCCCTCATCCTTCACCATTCTTCATACTTTAGAGACACAACAATGAATCCCTCTTCCTTGAAAGATTTCAGAATTTATGAAGTTGAGGAAGAGCCTATGGAATTGCCTCCAACTCCTCCTAAATTTGAAGAAGGGAATGCCTCTTTAATAAAATGAACGATAGATATCAACATAGGGACATATGAAGAGCCCAAAATTATAAATCTCAGTTCTTTGTTATCAGCCGAGGAAATAGAGGAGCATACAAAAGTTCTTAAGGAACATTCTCACATTTTCAATTTTAGTTACAAGAACATGACATGAATCGCTCCTGATGTAGTAAAGCATAATATGGTTATTGTTATCCAAATAACTCTCCTAGTTATTTAGGTAACATTCTATACACTTTTTGGCTCTGAACCCTTCATTGCGAGGTTGCACGTACTCAAGTTCACTTGGCACATTCCCTTGGTTGCATTTCCTCGTGTGCCCCTCTTATTTTCCTCACGGGCCTTGCACACTTTCCCCTTCTTCCTTGTTCCTTTTCCTCTTTGTTCCATCTTCCCCTTACGCACCTTCCTTCTAACTCCTTCCCGTGCCTCATTCTTCCACACACATTATCTTTGTGCCCTCCTTTGACCCTTCCATGCCATGTCATTCTTTGACATGCTTGAGCATGCCACATGCAACCAGTCAAAGCATGCCAACAAGACATCGAATCCTGACAACCAGCCAATGAATGACACATGGTAGAAATGACAAATCAAATGAATAGTTGGCCGATTTCTTCAGTCAATCCGTGTGTGCCACGTGTCTTACATGCCTAGATGACTCTGACATATTCTAACAACCATATCTTTTGCTACAGAGCTTTGGTCGATACACACCTAGTCTTAATCAATAGCTACTGACATGTGCCATAATGATAAAGATTAAAATTCAAATTCTTAGTGGATATGGTAGGCGAGGAATGGAAAATGTCTTTCTAGGCATTAATGAGCAGATTTGATTGCTTCAACCACCCGATTTGATATGATTTTCCCTCCTTCCTCCTCCAAAACGCCAGACAGACTTGGGGAAATGTATTTGATAGATTCACAAGTGAATTTACAGGCATTACATGCTTCTTTTTGGTGGTTGTATTTCAAATTCAGGATTTCCCTCCTTCTCTTCTTCTTCCATGGATTCATCTATAAATGTAAGAGCTGGGCTCATTATTAATGTTGGACATTTGGATCCTTATGCATTTTTGCTGAGGACTTCATATTTTTTTGTATTATGAGTCGTAGACCTCTAGATCTAACTCGTGTATGTGGATATTGGCCTCTATCGCCATTGTAATAGTTCTGTGCATTTTTGGAAGTAATGGAAGCATCGTTTTGTGACTATTCTCTGTCTTAAGCATGTTTTTATTCTTTCTTCTTGCCTTTCTTTTACATAGCGTGCTTGTTGTGCCATTCTACATCCTTTGTAGCTCCTTATTTAGTTATGTTCCATGAAACTAATCAGGTGGATGTGTTTTAGTTGTGCTACATGTGCTTAGCCTTCTTCCACACACTTCCCTTCATTTTCACTAAGAAAAAATAGTGTTCATCCCTCTTTTTCTGGTGTTATCACCTTTTAGTGTAGTTTCCTTTCATGTTATCCTTTTATCCCTAGTCATTTAGCATTGTTAGCTTAGTTTTCCTTCTCATCACTAGGAGTAGAAGTAGAAATAGATAGAGGAACTGGATTTCTCCAGAGATCTATCCCAAACGCGCAAGGTCCCATAACTTGGGGATGGTTTCATTATTGTCACAAATGACTCAGTTCTTCCAGATCTGAGACACGAGTGCAAGTTTGATGACCAACAATTTTTGGCATGCCCAGTGGGACCAGTAATGAAATCTTAAATTTCAGATTGCTAAGTTTTGGTGTGTGGACTTAGTATTCTAGCCTTTGGAGGATTATTTCAACATATCTTGCAACTCCCAATATCTGCAGTTCTTTGTTTTAGCAACCCTGAGTGCCTTTCATGAGAAGAGTACATACAAGGAGAAGCACAACAACTGAAGATTCTTTCGAGTACCTCCAACTATCCCCAAGAAGATATCATTCCAGAAATCCTACGCATGCATCTCCCTCTCCAGCGTGCCACGCCCATTCAACTCCTCACAACAAACAACCAACACAACCTGCTATGGTACATCAACCAACTCCTCCACTAAGGAACTTTGCTAACTTCACGAGAGGAATTCCCGTGGTTCTAGACATGTAACATGATATGCCAAATGGTGTGTATTCCATACTTTACTGGTGAGAATCAAGTCACCCCTCAGGAGCATATCCAGGATGTAGCAAACATATGTTCACTCTATTTGATCACACATGATGATGTAGCAGTCAGGCTACTTGCGACCTCTTTCAAAGGAAAAATGATTCAATGGTACCAAGGCTTGTAACTTGAATCTATTGCCACTTAAGACGAGCTTGGAACAACTCTTTGCATTTACTTTGAAGATAAGTCAGATCACCTATCTCTGGTGGAGCAACTGACAACAACAAGGAGGGCACCCAATGAATAGATGTTGATTTCAACATCAGATTTCAGAAGACTTGGGATAGAACCCCTCTAGTGGTAAGACCTAAAACCCAACATGCTTTTCTATATTATCTAAAGGCATTGAATAATGATATCTCAGTCATGATTCAATCCATGGGAGGTATGACTTTACCAGTCACTTCTAATATTATAGTAAGGGTGGAAAATAGTCTTATTCAGGCGGGAAAGATAGCTCCTAGACCACCTATGCCCTTGTTTCAAGAAATGTCACAAGCGCCCCATCCTTTTGTGGCCCCTATTCCTATTCCCAAGAAAAGTGTGTAATATGTTGCATCAACTGCCTACTCTTTGATGTGTCAAAAAGAAGATGAAGAATTGAAAACCGTAATTAAAAATTTATAAAACAAGGTCATATCATTAGAAAAGTAATAGGCACAAGCCTATAAGGGAAGTTCTAATTAGGTGCATAGCCAAAGAAGTCACCCTTGGCTGACAAAATATGGAAGCCAAAGATAAGTGCCCAACCAACAGATTGATAGATGACATGCTAACGCACATTTTCCCTTGAAAGTTGTTCCTCCCGCACCCTCTCTTCCAACACCCAGCATAAGTTAGGTGCTTGTTCAAGTTCAGAACAATTTGGCATAGGATTCAAAGATGTGCTTCCCTTGTAACATGCCTCATAGTCAATATCACTGTGCCAATGTTGCGTGCGCACAAGCCTACATGATTCAGAACGCTTCCAACTATGAACCTTCAACGAGTGCACCTGAAATAGAGAACCAAGAAAGGCCAGATGTTCTTCTTGATTCCAATTTGATGTTCTTTAGAGCTGAGGACTTTTGTGCAATCAATCAAGCTACAGAGGATACAAGTAGACTGCGCACCCAAGTTGCAGACAACACAAGATACAAGAAGAGAATGTTTGAGTCTGGCGCGCAGGTCACAATCCCAACAACACAAGTGGACCATCAAAATTAGAAAGATGCAACCAGTGCATTCAGTGGTAAAAGTGCCAAAGTACCTATACAAGTGATCCCATGTAAAGATTCTTCAAAAGTGGCACGTGCTCATTTTTTGGTGAGTCAAGCCTTAGCTTGCGCTAAAGCCCATGTTTTCACACCTGAACAGTGAAGAAAGGATGTTGTTGTCCCTCAAATGCAGAAGTTAGTGGGTCTTCCATTTAACATTGTGGAACATATGAAGAAGAAAAAGATAAATGTCACAATGTGGGATGCTCTAACCATTCCATCTCAACAGGATCTGTAGCATGAGGCTATGTCCCAACTTTCGTGCGCTGATCTAACTATTCACAAATTGCGTGCTTCTATCAATATTTGTAAGATAGAGGTGAAACAAGTAAGTAATGTTGTTAAAACCCCACCCTTTATATGTCCTTGATCATAGGAAAAACACATAGTGCATAATTACATGATAGACTCGGGTGCTAACACTTCTGTTATGCCCTAGAAGATAACTAATGTCTTAGGTCTCAAGTATAGTCCCCTGACAAAAGGAGTCCTGTAACTTGATGGAAAAATTGTTAGTACCTTAGGAATCATCAAGGATCTTGAGTTGACCCTTCATGCATGCCCAAGCCTCACCATAACTCAAGATGTGTCTACTATTAACCTACCTCCTTTGTTTTCCCTATGTCTATCAAGAGAATTTGATGCAAAAGTGGGTGGTTACTTGTCTTCTGATTGGTCTCATATGTTACTTAAGACAAGGTATGGTACACGGTTTACCATACAAGTTAAGTCAATATTTTCCTATCATGTAGAGTCATATGTCCCATCCTCTCTCCAAGCCAACTATTTAATCCAAGAAGAACGAACTTTAGTTCCTGAAGAGCATCCTCTTCCACCTTCTATTCCTGATCTAGTACTTGATGAATGGGTGGAGAGGCACCATAAATTTGAGCCATATATTGAAGAACTGGAAGCCTATGAAACTAGATTTTGTACTTACTGCATTCTTGAAGAAGAAGCTATTCTGCCGTGTGTGCTCAAAAAATACCAAGTTGAACCTGGTCTATGGAAATTATACTTTGATGGATCCAGAAGTAGAAACAACGCGGGAGTAGGGGTTGTTCTCATTTCTCCTAAGAATGAGAAATTCTTCTTCACTCACAGGTTGAAGTTCACATGCTCTAACAATATGGTAGAGTATGAGGCACTGGTGCATGGTTTACTTATTGCTGAAAAGAAGAATATTAAGGTGCTGCAGATATTCGGGGACACAGAATTGGTTATTCACTAGGTTACTAACAAGTTCCAGGAAAAGAATAAGTTTCTCAAAGCTTATAAACATAGAGTGTGGGACCTCCTTAAGAGATTTGATGCTCTAAATATATAGGTGGTGCTATGTAAACTGAATAAGGAATATGATAAAATGGTCGTGCTTGGTTCGTAGTTCTCTCCTGCTGAGGACTTTGTCAAAGGAAACATTCAACACATTAAGATGGTAATTAGACCATCCATTCAAGAAAACAATACCAGCTGGCAAGTGTTTGATAGTGATGCGCAGATCATCCAGTTCATTCAAAATGAATCTGAGTTCTCATCAAGCATGCAAGTTGACTTGTATGAAAACTATAGTGACCAAGTGATTTGTTGTGTAAATGTGCAACAAGGAAATTGACAATTTCCAAGCACGACAACTATACCCCTATGTAATTTTTTTCATGTTCTGCCATTCCCAGGCACACCAAGTCCACCCAGCTAGTCTAGTGCCCCTGAACAACATTATCTCATTTACCCTGGGTGATTTAGGAAAGTCAAATCATTCCCCTAGGTGATTTTAGGAGTTCATTGAAAATGCAAATTTCAGGAAGTCATGAGAAGGGCTATCACTAGCCTTCCTAGGACTAGAGTAACCCCATGGAGAGGATCAAAAAATAAAAAAGCAAATGTAGAAGAAATTAAAAGGCCTAGGAACATCATGAAGGTGATTTTGGAAGTTTTAGGGAAGATTTGGAGCATTTGGGGTAGTTTCATCAAAGTGGGGATTCACAGGCCTAACAAATAGTGCACATGCCAAAATAAGATGCTGAGCTTCAAAAGAAGATTTCAGGAGTTGGATGGAGTTTAGGAGTAAAAAAAATCACCAAAAATATAATTCAAAGACCTATAAGATGATGAAATCATATTTTTCACAACATCTTGGTGCATAAGGTTTACAGGCAGTTTTTCTCAGGAAAATATAGAGTACCAAATCAAAAATCCATTTTTTTAAGGATCAGATGGAAGAATAAAGACATGATACCCAACCATTGGATTCAAAATTCCATTTTCAGTTAGGATCATATTAACATTTCACCAAGAAATTCCACTAGGAGCTCAAGTTTTCATCGTTCCAAGTTACCCTCTTGGAGACAGTTCAGGAGTTAGTCAATTTTCGGGAGGACACGTGTCAGCACCAGGAGCTTGGGGAGATCAAATTCCTCACCGTGTCCTAGAAGAACATCAACCTTGGAAAAATTCGTACCGTAACCCCCATGTGAGACTTTATGACCCTCATGGACCTTCAGATTTGATCAGTTCAACCCCCAAGTGAATTTTTGGAGCTCAAATTCCCTGCCGTCAATCGAGGACACAATGTCATCCTCTTTGCATCACCATGGATGTTTTATGTCAACCTCACATGTTAAGGTTAGGGAAATCATGCGAAAAAAAATTTCCCATCCCTCGTCAATGCCCTTTGAAATCATGTCTTGTTTATTCCACCTGATGTTGCTTCTAACCCCTTCTTCTTACTAGAAGAAAGTTTCAGCCAACACCACTCCATCATCCACCAAAACTCATGCCATTTGCAATCATAGAAATTATTCCTATTGACATGCCATTATACCAAAGTCATCAGATCATGTGTAGCATTCCATTAAGATAAGAAGAAGAAAAAAGGAAATCCACTTGTCATCAAACGACAATATTTAAGATTGTTATTGCAAACCCTAGTTGGTAGAATTGACTTAAACCATTGTTTTCAGGTGTCAGCTAGGAAAGCTCCCTTAGAAGGCCATTAAAAAACATATTCAAACCTCCAAGTAGCTCATCAAAATAATGCTCATAGTGAATGAACTTCTGAATCCACAAAGACACCCAGTGTATTTTCTGATAGAAAACCGGTTGTCATTAGAAAGTTAGATTGATCGCGGAACCCATAAGAAAAACCCTAACAATGAGAGTTTTTGGTCACATATGAGACAAAAATAGACCTGAAAATTTATTCAAGCTCCTTAATTTTCTAGTCAAGACACTGTAGATGGGGAAACCCTTGTGAGCTTCTCCGCTTCCTCAGGGTTCCATTTGAGGTGAAATCGCTCTTCTCTTGGGACTGGAAGTGTCGAAAAATCTATTTCCCAAAACTAGTACTTACATACTATTAAGAAAATATATTTCATTTAGGGATATGAACTATGTTCATTATTTTCAAGCTACATTAATCTTCACATGACACTATTTCATGTTTGAAAAAGGTCAGTGAACTACCTCTTCACTTCTCAGGGTTCATAGTGGGTGAAATCACGAAAATTGGAGGGAATGATGGTTGAAAAATCTAGTTTCGCGTGAACTAGTTTTCACGCCATGAAGTCCCTATTTTTTAGGGATATGGAGGGATGTGTTTTTTATCATAATTCTTCCCCTCTTTTAATAAATTTTCAAATTCCTGAAGATCCGGCGGGAAAAATCATCCAAAATTCAGAGGGAAGGGTCTCTAAAAAATCTAGTTTCTCTCAAACTAGTTTTTGGTAGACAAAGTTGCCAGTTTCTTGAGATATGAAGGAATTTTTTTATCAGTATTCTACCCTGGTAGATCCATACCTAAAGCTCTTACAAGACATAAATTTTCGGGGGTTTTCATTTATGAGATCTTTCTAGAAAGCGAATCATGATGAAAATTGGAGCACGAGTTCGTGACTTTGAAGAGTCGAATAACAAAAAGTCATTCCACATTGCATGAATGGTCATTTTCTTACTAAAAATAGCATTTTTTATATTTCCTCACATGATATAAATTATGAGTCCCACTAAATGGAAAGTTTATCACTCAGGAATGATCATAAAAGGGGTAAAATGAAAAGTAAGATAGAAAATGATTTCTTCCCAAAATAACAAGTCCCCAAATAATAACTCATTACTAAAAATAGAAATGTGATAAAAATAGCAATATATGAGTAACATTAGGAGGTTGGAATATGGTATATGTTCAAAAGGTGAAATTGGAGTTCAAGACAAGGTGATATGACCTACCTTGGGTAGTAGAGCACAAGGCTCATATTCTAAAAATAGAAAGTTTTGGTATTTCCAGAGTGGAAAGTTGCATATGACTTTTTTTTCACTCACCTTATTACTTTTTGGACTCCCTTTTGGATAATGAGATGGTTTCAAACCCTAGTTGAAAAGGAGGAATGAGAACATTCATGGAGGTCCTAGAAGCATCATTTTGAGTGCAATGGTTTACAGAAGCAAAGTAAGGCATCACAAGGCACATATGATTGAATTCATCTTCATCACTTAAGGAACCAAGTTTTCCAAAGTGAATTGCATGAAGAATGATTTCAATGAGTCAAAGGGTTCATCAAACATGTTTCAAGGAGGGTCATCGTGGGCATTGTATGTTTTCATCTAAAGATTTTAATGGTAAACATCATAACGATTTTTCTAGACACTCATTCTATGGTCCAAGATGTCCATGCATCATAGAGTTTGTGGTCATCACTAGATTGGGAAAATGATTCAAAGTTATTCAAGGGAGAAATCTTCATCAGTGTAGAAGATCACCAGTAGAATAAATCCTTTACTCAAAGTTCATGGTTACATCAAGGATTCAAAGGAATTTCATCACGAGGAGTGTTTTCCCCTCCATCCCTTCCATCCCTCTCTTTCCCTCTCTACTTTCTCTCTCCATTCTAATTCTTTGTTAGGATAACACATCATTGTATTTCTTCCTATTCCCTTAAGTGTTTGGCGAGAATTTGTAAAAATTATCTTCTCAAGGAATTATAACTAAATACTTAATTCATGGAAAACGAAATGTCATGAGTGGAATATGGAAATTTCTATGAGTCATGTGAGGAATGTGATAGGTCAATTTAGATTGACTATAAATTGTAATGAGATCTTCATTCCAAAGGGTTCTTCTAATTCTAAAATTCTTCTAGGAAGGTTATATTCTTGTAAGTTCATGAGTGAGATTTTTCTCCCTTGTGAGTGAAAAGAATTAGATTCACTTCTCCCCATTCTTAATGTCTTCCATTCTCAAACTATGTACAATTTATTCTTGAGCATCAATACAAGGCCAAAGAGTTTTGAGCCTTTTTTGACTAAGGGGTTTATTGATACTTTGTGTTCATTAAATTCTAATTGGTCTTGTTTGATGCTTGAACAGTATTGTTTCTTCATAACTTTAGTGCATGTGATGAAAATTCTAACTAGTGTGTGTAGGAATAGATTTTCTACTTGCAACATTAGTTCTCCTACCTCTTTTCTCACTCCCCTTTCCTGCTCTTAAGATCAAAATATCCCCTAGAAAGAGATTGCTAGCTTTCCCGCAGGGTTTAGTGAAGTGCCCCTGTTGGATACCCTGGTCCAAAAGATTCACTAAGGAAAATCCACCTTTACTCATACATGCATATACGAAAGTCCATTTTAAGTAGAGGGACTTAGATTCCTAGAGTGTTGGCAAGAAATCCACAGTGTTTTTCCACTGAAAAGTTTCTTGCCAACAGTTTTTGAAGCACCCATACACTGGGGAAGAATTGGCAGCATCTGCACCCAAAATATGACCGCAAGGTCCAAAAGTTAAAAAAAAATAAATTTGAAAAAATTCCTAAAAAAGAGTTCATGAAAATCCATTGGCTAAAAGACACACTACTGATAATCTTATCAAGTGTCTTTTCACATTCCACAATGTCTTTTCATATTCCCATTGCAATTTTTTTTTTTTCCAGTGCCAAGAATTTGAAGAAGGATTTTTGAAGCAAGAGCTGAAATAGAAGAAGAAGAAACAATGGTAGACAAAGAAGAAATACCTCAACCCATTGTTCCATGGGGAAGGAATACAAGCCCACTTGCTCTTGAACCCCCTCTTCATGATCTACCAACAAGTTCCCGTAAGAACTTTCCAAAGTTCAAAGGTGACAACACACAACATCTTGAAGAACACATCGTTGCTTTCACAACATCATGTGGAATTCTTGGTGTCCAACATGAAGACGTTGTTGTAAGACTGTTCGTGGAGTCCCTCCAAGAAAAAGTAGCAGAATGGTTTTACCTCCTGCCTTCCCGGTCCATCACTGTTGGAATGACATCAAGGACTGCCTTTAAGGAAAGATTTAAATCAACTAAAGACTGTCAGGACCTCTTGGTGCAGTTGGCTCAAATGAAATAAAGGAGAAAGTGAAACTATGAGAGACTTCATGGCTCATTTTGAATGGTTGCTTCGTAGGATACCAGAAGAAGATTCACCATCTGAAAACAATATCAAGAGATTCTTCATAAATGCTCAATCATCAAAAGTAGGATTTTTCCTACAAAGAGTTCAACCAAGGAACATTGTAGAAGCAAAAAGGATGGCCATTGAACTTGATGATAATCTCATCCTCTCTAGAAAGATCAAGAATCCATCAAAGGGAAAGGCCCAACATCCTGGAGATGAGAGAACAATCCATCGCTCTAAAAATTGGTGAATGAGATGGTCATCTTTGAAGAGGGAAATATTTGAACGAGTTTCTTCTCAAAGAAGCAACATAAATCAGATTGTAGGATCACCCCAAAGGCTTTCCTTGGAGGCCCCACCCATGAATGTAAATTGCAGATTTCAAGAAAGTGAAGAAGATCTTGAACAAGAAAGTGAAGGTGGTAATTTCCTAGAAAGTGATGAGTTTGAGAATGATACACAAATCAGATTTTGTGAGTATTCTGGAGGTGATGAAGAAGATGAAGAAGATGCACCTAGTTTCTCATGTGTGGTATTCACTCATTCTCAGTCTAAGAAAAGAGAATCTCCCTCCACTACTATAAAAAAAGAAGGTTGATGATCCTCCTGTGGTGACTCCAAAAAACAAAATAATCAGTCAAGGATCCCACTTCCATCTTCCATGAAGTTCTGCATTGTTTAAGCTTGATCCTGTAGCAAGTAAGAAGGCTCCCGTAATCCCAAGTAATTCTTCTGATGCCTCTTCCAAGTCTAAATCTAAATATGCTCCTATAAAATATAATACCTTGAAATCTCCTAGTGTGCCTTTCAAAATACCCTCCATTCCTCAAAAATCAAATCCTACTCCCAAGCCTATCCTAGACTCCAAAATCAGTCCCTTCACCCCCCTTGTCCACATCTACTCCTTTTGATTTCATAGAATATGCAAACAAAGCCAAAGTCAAGATTACTGAAACTGAATATTTGCGGACTCATCCTGAACAATTTGAGAGGTTTGTTCTGATATATCAGGAATGGTAGTCTAACACCCAATGATGTAGCTCATCTATTCTAAAGGCATGTTACCAAACCCACCTACACCTCCCTCACAGAACATGTTTTCTCTTAAGTGCATCAAAGACTGACAAAGTTGAACCTTTCTACGTCTCCCTTCTTGTTGGAGAATATGTACTGAAAAATTGCATAATAGATTTTGGTGCCTCAGACAACGTGATGCCTTTGAAGGTTGCACCAAGGCTCTCAAACTTACCATGACTCCACCTAGTGGCTCTTGTTACTCTTTGGAATCAAAAGAGGTCCCACTTGTAGGGAAGGTCAAAGATGCACAGGTGGCTCTCACTAGATTTCCAGACAAGAAAGTTTCAGCGATGATTTTGGTAGTAGATGTCCCAGCCTCATTCAGAATGTTGCTGAGTAGAAGTTTCTGTCGAGACTTGGGAGGGAAAATTCAGATGAATTGGTCATCCAAACCATACCAGTGAAGGGAGACATGGAGAAATTACTTCCCAAGAAGAAGATGAGGTACACGGTACAAAATTCTAATCCCTAGAAGCTAACATTTTGTACCAAGATAGCAGGTGGATGAATCACTTTGTGAAAACTGAGGAGGAAGATGATATTCCCATCTTGATAGGTCCATATACATGCCTTCCTAGAGAGATTTGGATTTTGAAGAAGCATTGAGGAGATTCGAGTTACAAGAGGGCAACCTGAAATTACCAGATGATGACAAACCATGAGGAAGAGGAGATGGTTCTTGATGATTTTCAAGAAGAAAAAACAGCTTATATGCTTATCCAAGATGAGAAATTATTCTCATTCCCATTTGGGGATGAAGATGATCTCAAGTCAGGCCCTATGGAGAGACCAAATCAGCTTGTGATGATCCCATGAAAGGTTTGAAAGAAATTTCTATACAAGAACTACTAAGAGCCACGAAGAAACAAAGGACCCCTGAGCTCAGTCTTGAACTCTTGATGCAAGCCATGAATATGCAAGACAAGCGTGAAGCTGATTTGGAAGCCTTAACCAATGTGAAGGTTGGCCATATTGAAATAAGGCAAGATGAAAAATATGATGTCCCTCTTGAGCTAATGGTTGATGGATGCAATGATGAAATGGAGATATTTTCTTTCCCATTTGAAGATGAAGACTCTTTCCATGATGAAGAAATTGAAGCAAGGAGTTTTGAGACCTTTGAAGATGAAGCTCTTTTTGATGAAGGATCGATAGAGTGCAGTGATTCCCAAGATGATGAGGTAATCCCTCTAGATAGTTTCCTTGAGCTGCAAAATAAAGATTCTTCAAAGGTGTACAAAGATGAGTTGCAGGAAACAATGAAGCATAACTCCGTAAAGAAATATTGGATGCAGTAGAAGTTGTGGAAGACCTGAGCTGATTCTTGATCTCTTCACTCATGTCATGGACATACAAGACAAGTATGAGTTTGCCTCCAATCCTCTTGTCAGTACTCAAACCTCATAGTGGAGTAGAGATAAAGGATGAATCTAATGTTTCTCATGGAAAAGATGTCAATGAGCATAGACCTGGGAAAGAAAAGTAATCAGAATGTTCAAGGAATTTGAATGAAAATCATCTTTGGGGCAGCGATGAGATGCTCAATGGAGAATCAGCTATATGGATAAACACGGAAGGAAACTGACACTATGAAACTGATTTCAAAGAACATGAAGGCAATGGAATTTCCAAGTGAAGACCTGAGCATCAAGAGGATCACATGGAATCACTCCTACAAAGTACACAGACAATCATGTGAAAGCACCTGGATTTCATAAGTAGCTGAGGAGAGGAGGCTACTTTATGAACCAGTCAACGGCTTCGCAGAACATCATCATTCAGTGTTGCCTCTTCAGGGGTAACTTTTGAGGAATAAAAAGTGCTTCAGTGAAAGTGGGTTGTCCCCCACCTTGTACCATAGGTGATTGTTAGGTGTTTTCCCTTTCCTTTTGTGTGTGTCATTTCCTTTCTGTGTGTGTTGTGTGTTTCCCTTTTTTCTTGTTTTGTGTGTGTTTCCTTCTTCTCTTCTCTCTCTCTTGTAAGTTGTACATGACTCTGCATGGGCCCAATGGATAAGGCAACTGGTTCAATGAGTTATATGGTTTAAAATTGAGATTCTGGATTCTCCATGTCATGTCTTCACTGTGCTCAGTCCATGTCATGTCCCCAAGCTAGAGCCAGTTGTTGTCGTGCAAATGTGCAATAGGGAAATTGACAATTTCCAAGCACAACAACTATACCCCTGTGCCAAAATTTTCATGTTTTATCATTCCTAGGCAAACCAAGTCCACCCAGTCAGTCTAGTGACCCCCTAAACAATGTTATCTCATCCCCCTAGGTGATTTAGGAAATTCAAATCAGTCCCCTAGGTGATTTTAGGAGTTCATTGAAAATGCAAATTTTGGGCAGTCACGGGAAGGGCTATCACTGGCCTTCCTAGGACTGGAGCAACCCCATGGAGCAATCAGAAAATAAAAAATGGAGGTGAAGATGAAAAGGCCTAGGAACATCATGGAAGGTGATTTTGGAAGGTTTGGGGAAGTTTTGGAAGCATTTGGGGCAGTTTCATCAAAGTTGGGGTTCACAAGCCTAGGCAGTGCACAGGCCTAAAATAAGTTGTTGAGCTTCAGAAGAAGATTTTGGGAGCTCCAGATGGAGTTAGGAGTAAAATGAAACATCTTTAGAAATATAATTCCAAGCCCTACAATATGATGAAATCATATTTTTCACAACACCTTGGCACATATGGTTTACAAGCAGTTTTTCTCAGGCACATGTGGAGTACCAAATAAAAAATCCATTTTTTTGTGGGATCATATGGAAGAATAAAGACATGATACCCCTTAATTGGATTCAAAATTCCATTTATAGTTAGGATCATATAAAATTTCACCAAGAAATTCCACCGGGAGCTCAAGTTATCATCGTTCCAAGTTACCCTCTTGGAGACAGTTCAGGAGTTAGTCAATTTTCGGGAGGACACGTGTCAGCACCAGGAGCCTGGCGGGATTTTATGTCCCCAACGTCCCTGAGGTTAGGTACATAAACCTTGGAAAAATGTTCCCAGCCCCCATGTGACCTCTGGGACCCTCATGTGACCTTCAGATTTGACAGTTCAAGCCCCAAGTGTTTTTTGGAGCTCAAATTCCCTGACATCGGATCGATCACCACGTGTCAGCCTCTTGATCACCATGGAATTTGATGTCCCTCACATCCCCAAGGTTAGGGACATCAAGGAAAAAAAATGCACCCAACTCAAACTGCAAAATTTGAATTTGTTTCTAACTGTTTGGTGCTTCTTGCTGCTTCTAACTGCTTCTCACTACCAGAAGAAAAGTTACAGAGAACACCAATCCACCATTCCACCATTGCCAAAGCTCAAACCAAATTCCACCAAAGCACATAAAATCCTCTACTCCATGGTGATACAAAATTCTCAAAAGAATAATTCATAAAGATAAGAAGAAGAAATGAAGAACAGAGAAAAAGAACAGTCTGAAAACCCATTGCCATAAAATGAAGATTTGAAGATATCTTACAAACCGTTGCACAGATTGACAAACCATTTTGTTGCTGAGTTCTTATCTCTTGAAGGCAATTAAAAAATCATATTCAAACCTCCAATTTGTAGCAAGGAATTCTCACAGTGAATAAATTTCACTTCCAGCTCCACGAAGAACAAAGTTCAATTTCCCATCAAACCGGTCATCGGATTGAAGTAAAATTTCATGTGAAGCACTAGAAGAAAAACCTATCGCAATGGAATTTATTTTTATCAAAATGGAGGAAAAAGAACAAAAACTAAAAATTTCAATATCCATTAATGGCTGCCATGACATGGTAATGGAAAAAATCAGCAAGCTACCTCTCCGCTTCTCAGGGTTCCAGTGGGTGAAATCACCCAGTAAAATTAAAGGAAATGATCGTCAAAAATCTAGTTTCCATGGAACTAGTTTTGCACGCCATGAAAACATTTTTTAGACATAAAAGGGCTGTGTTTTTTCAAGCTCAGTTATGGACATGAAGAAGTTGGAAAAAATCAATGCGAGCTACCTCTCCACTTCTCAAGGTTCCAGTGGGTGAAATCGCACGAAAATTGGAGGGAATGATCGTTGAAAAATCTAGTTTCGTTGAACTAGTTTTTGTGCCATGAAGTCCCTATTTTTTAGGGATATGGAGGGATGTTTTTTATCAACATTCTTCCCTCTTCGAAGAAATTTTCAAATTCCTGAAGATCTGGCAGGCAAAATTATCCGAAATTCAGAGGGAAGAGTCTCCAAAAAATCTAGTTTCTCTCAAACTAGTTTTTGCACAATGAAGTTTCCAGTTTCTCGAGATATGAAGGACTGATTTTTCATCAGTATTCTACCCTAGTAGCTCCATACCTAAAGCTCTTACCAAGACATAAATTTTCATTTTTCATTTCTGAGCTTTCTGGAAAGTGAATCATGATGAAAATTGGAGCACGAGTTCGTGACGAAGAGTCAAATCCAAAATAGTTGTTCCCGTCGCAAACAGAGGTTGTTTTCACCATTTACTAAAAATAGCATATGTTATACTTCCTCACATGCTATAAATGGTGAGCCCACTGAATTACAAGTTAGATCACTCAGGACAATCAGAAAAGGGGTAAAATGGAAAGTAAGACAGAAAATGACTTCTTCCCAAAATAGCAGGTCCCCAAATAACAACCTACTAAAAATAGAAATGTGTTAAAAATAGAAATATCTCAGGAACAAAGGAGGTTGGAATATGGTAGAAGGTTTAGAAGATGAAACTGGAGCAAGACAGGTGATATGTCCTAGGATAGCAGAGCATGGGCTCATATTCTAAAAATAGAAAGTTTTCATTTTGGAGTGGAAAGCATATGACTGTGTTGTTCACTCACCTTACTAGGAAAAGTTTGGATAATGAGATGGGACATGAGTTGAGGGGAATGATTCATCTCAAAGCAATCTTGAGTGCAATGTTTTTTAGAAGCACTCACTACACATCATTTGGAATTCATCTTCATCATTAAGGAACCAAGGATCCAAAGTGGTCATTAGTAGAACATTTCAACGAGTCAAAGGGTTCATCAACCATTCACGGAGTTCATTTGGGCATTGTATGTTTCTCTCAAGGTGCAAGGAAACATTTGAAGATTCTAGAATCATTCACTGGTCAGGATTTGCATTTTTCAATCATCACTAATTGGGAAAATGATTCAATGGAGAAATTTCATCAAGTAATCAAGTTGCATCTCTCAAGTTTCATGGTTGCATCAAGGTATTCAAAGCATTTCGTCACGAGGAGTGTTTTCCCCTCCATCCCTTCCCTCTCTCTTCCCTCTCTACTTTCTCTCTCCATTCTAATTCTTCGTTATGCGTCATCATTGTATTTCATCCTATTCACTTAAGTGACCTATTTTAATTGTAAAAAGTATCTTCTCAAAATTATAAGAGAAATACTTAATTCATGGAAAACGAAAGGTCACGAGTGGAATATGGAAATGAAGAGTCATGTGAGGGAGGTGAAAGGTCAATTCATATTGCTATAAATTGTAATGAGCTCTTCATTCCAAAGGGTTCTTCTAATTCTAAAATTCTTCTAGCTGGTTGTATTCTTGTAAGTTCATGAGAGATATTTTTCTCCCTTGTGAGTGAAAAGAGTTAGCCACTTCTCCCCTATTCTCAATGTCTTCCATTCTCAAACTATGTACAATTTCTTGCTTGAGTCATCAATACAAGAAGAAGTTTTCGATCCTTTTTTGACTAAGGGGTTTACTGATACTTTGTGTTCATTAAATTCTAATTGGTCTTGTTGCTATTTGTAGTATTGTTTCTTCCTAACTTTAGTGCATGTGATGAAACTTCTAACTAGTGTGTGTAGGAATCTGATTTTCTACCTGCAACATTAGTTCCCCTACCTCTTTTCTCACTCCCCTTTCCCTCTTTATAGAAAAATTCTCTCCCTAGCAAGAGATTTGTAGCTTTTCTGCACAGGGTCAGTGGAGTGCCCCTGTTGGATTCCTGGTCGAAAGGCCACCACAGAAATCCACATTTTCTCGCGCATGCATATATGACAGATACACTAGTTAAGTAGAGGGACTTAGATTCCCAAAGCATTGGCAAGAAATCCACAAGTTTTTCCACCTAAAAATTTTTTCTCACCAATAGTTTTTGGCACCCCACCATGGGGCAGATTTAGCAACATCTGCACCCAAAATATGACCGCAAGTTCCAAAAGTTAAAAAAAAATATTGAAAAAAAAAAGAGTTCATGAAAATCCATTGCTAAAAGACACACTACTAGTTTTCCTGCACGTGTCTTTTCACATTCCATAGTGTCTTTTCATATTCCCATTGCAAAGTTTTTCAAGTGCCAGAATTTGAAAAAGGATTTGCCAAAGCAAGAGTTGAAATAGAATAAGAAGAAACCAATGGCAGACGAAGAAAAATACCTCAACCCATTGTTTAATGGGGATGGAATACATAGCCCACTTGCTCTCAAGACTCCCTCTCACAATCTAGTAACATGGTTTCCCACAATAAATTTCCAAAGTTAAAAGGTGAAAATACACAACATCTTGAAGAACACATCACTTCTTTCACGCCATCATGTGGAATTATTGGCTATCTAATATGAAGACATTGTTGTGAGACTATTCGTGGAGTCCGTCTGGAAGAAAAAGCAGCAAAATGGTTTTACCTCCCGCCTTCTTGGTCCATCACGGGTTGAAGAATGACATCAAAGATGCCTTCAAATGAGAGATTTAAATCAACTGAAGACTATTAGGACCTCATTGGTAAAGTTAGGTCAAATGAATAAAGGAGAAAGTGTTCTATGAGAACTCCGTGGCTCATTTCAGATGATCTACTTTATAAGCTACCGCAAGAACTTCACCATCAAAAGTTCAATAGGTAACAGATTCTTCATCAATGCTCAATCATCGAAAGTAGGATTTCGTTGCTTTCGATGAGTCCATCCATGGAACATTGTATTGGTGTCCAACCATGAAGAATTTCTATGACGATTCATCCTCTCTGGAAAGATCAAGAATCCATCCAAGAAAACCCAACATCCTAGAGATAGTTTTAGCCAATCCATTGTTGCAAAAAATTACCCAATGTGGCATCATGAGGTCTGGAAATGACATCAAGGAGTTCCTTCTCAAGAGAGATTTAACATAAACTAAATATCGTCAGATCACTCCAAAGGCTTGCAGTTAGAGGCTCCGCCCATGAATGAAAGGAGAAGGTACAAATTTGAAGAGAATTCATGGATCATCTTGAACAAATGATTGCTTTGTAGAAGATACCTAGAAGAGGATTCATCATCCGAAAACAATATCAAGAGATTTTTCATTAATGCTCAATCAATCAAAGTTAGGATTTCTTCTGATACGAAGAGTCCAACTGAGGGATATTGTAGAAGCTTAAATATTGGGCATTGAACTTGATGATGATCTCATCCTCTCTGGAAAGATCAAGAATCCATCAAAGGGTAAAGACCCAACATCCTGGAGATGAGAGAACCAATCCATTATTGCAAAAATTTGCAAATGAAATGGCATCATTGAGGAGGGAAATATTTGAATTAGTTTCTTCTCAAAGAAGCAACACAAATAAAATTGCATAGGATCACCCCAAAGGCTTGCCTTAGAGGCCCCACCTATGAACGTAAATTCTAGGATTTCAAGAAAGTGAAGAAGATCTTGAACAAGAAAGTGAAGGTGGTAACTTCCTAGAGATCGATGAATTTGAGAATGATAGAAAAATCAAATTTTGTGAGTATTCTAGAGGTGATGAAGAAGACAGAGGATGATGCACCCACCTTTCTCATGTGTGGTATTCACTCATTCTTAGTCTGAGAAAAGAGCATTTCCCTCCACTGCTGTAAAGATGAAAAAGAAGGTTGATGATCCTCATGTGGTGACTCCAGCAAAAAAAAAAATCAGTCGAGGATCCCCACTTCCATCTTCCATGAAGTCCGCATTGTTAAAGATCATGATCCCTGTAGCAAGTAATAAGACTCCTAATGCTATTCCTGAGTAAGTTTTCAAATGCCTCTTCCATTTCTAAATCTAAATCTACTCCTACAAAATTTAATACTTTGAAATCTCCTAGTGTGCCTGTTCAAAATACCGTCCATTCCTCAAACATAAACTCATTATTCCCAAGCCTATCCAGACTCCAAAATTAGTCCCTTCACCTCCCTTGTCCACATCTTCTCCTTTGACTTCATAGAATATGTGAAAATAAATCCAAAGTGCAAAGATTACCATGAAACTGAATATTTTCAGACCCATCCTGAACATAGTTCGAGAGGTTTGTTCAATACATCAGAAATGGTAGTATAACACCCAATGATGTAGCTCCTCGTTCCTAAAGGAATACTACCAAACCCACCTACACCTCCCTCACATAACATGCTTTCTCTTAAGTGCATCAAAGACTGATAAAGTTTAACCTTTCTATGTCTCCCTTCTTGTTGGAGAATATGTATTGAACAACTGCATAATAGATTTGGGTGCCTTGGATAATGTCATGCCTGTGAAGGTTGCCAAATCTCTCAAAACTCACCATGACTCCACCTGGTGGCTCTTGTTACTCTTTGGAGTTCAAAAGAGGGTCCCACTTTTAGGGAAGGTCAAAGATGCACAGATGGCTCTCACCATATTTCTAAACAAGAAAAATTTCAGTGATGATTTTGGTAGCAGATTTCCCAGCCTCATTCAGAATGTTGCTGAGTAGAATTTTTTTTCTAAGACTTGGGAGGGAAAATTTAGATGAATTGGTCATCCACAACCATACCAGTGAAGGGAAGACATTGAGAAATTACTTCTCGAGAAGAAGATGAGGTACACGGTACGAAATTATAGAAGCCTAGAAGCTAACCTCTTGTATCAAGGTAGTAGGAAGATGAATCACTTTGTGACAACTGAGGAGGAAGAGGATATTCCCATCTTGATAGGGCCAGACATGCCTTCTCGGAGAGATTTGGATTTTGAAGAAGCATTGAGGAGATTTGAGTTATAAGAGGGCAGCCCTAAATTACTAGATGATGCAAACCATGAGGAAGAGGAGATGGTTCTTGATGATTTTCAAGAAGAAAAATCAGCTTATATGCTTATCCAAGATGAGGAGTTATTCTCATTCCCATTTGGGGATGAAGATGATTTTAGTCAGGCCATCTATGGAGAGACAAAATCAGCTTGTGATGATCCCATGAAAGGTTTGAAAGAAATGTCTGTACAAGAACTACTAAAAGCCTACAGAAGAAAACTGAGGACCCCGAAGCTCAATCTTGAAATCTTGATGCAAGCCATGAATATGCAAGACAAGCATGAAGCTGATTTGGAAGTCTTAACCAATGTGAAGGTTGGCCATATTGAGATATGGAAATATGAAAAATATGATTCCTCTCTTGAGCTAATGGTTGATGGATGCAATGATGAAATGGAGATATTTTCTTTCCCATTTGTAGAAGAAGATTATTTCCATGATGAAGAAATAGAAGCAAGAAATTTCAAGGCCTTTGAAATGAATCTCTTTTTGATGAAGGATCAATAGGGTGCATCAATTCCCAAGATGATGAGGTAATCCCTCTAGATAGTTACCTTGAGCTGTAAATTCTTCAAAGGTGTACAAAGATGAGTTGGAGGAAACAACGAAGCATAACTCTGTGCAAGAAATATTGGATGTAGTAGAAGTTGTGGAAGATCCCAAGCTGATTCTTGATCTCTTAACTCCTGCCATGGACATATAAGACAAGTATGAGTTTTCCTCCGATCCTCCCGTCAATACTCAAACACCTCATAGTGGAGTAGAGATAAAGGATGAATATAATGTTTCTCATGGAGAAGATGTCAATGAGCATAGACCCAGGAAAGAAAGTAACTCATAATATTCAAGGAATTGGAATGAAAATCAGCTTTGGGGACAGTGATGAGATGCTCAATGGAGAATCAACTATATGGATAAACATGGAAGGAAACTTGACACTATGAAACTGATTTCAAAGAACGTGAAGGAAATGGAATTTCCAAGTGAAGACCTGAGCATCAAGAGGCTCACATGGAATCACTCCTACAAAGTACAAAGACAATCATGGAAGCACCTGGATTTCATAAACAATTAAGGAAAGGAGGTTACTTTCTAGAACCAGTCAATGGATTTGTAGAACAACATCACTCAGTGTTGCCCACTCACGGGTAACTTTTGAGAAATGAAAAGTGCTTTAGTGAAAGTGGGTTTTCCCCCCACCTTGTACTATAGGTGATTGTTAGGTTTGTTTCCCTTTTTGTGTTGTGTTTCCTTTTTCTGTCATGTCTTGTGTGTTTCCATTTTTTCCTTATTTTGTGCTCTCTCTCTCTCTCTCTCTCTCTCTCTCTCTCTCTCTCTCTCATCTCTCTCTCTCTCTCTCTCTCTCTCTCTCTCTCTCTCTCTCTCGTAAGTTGTACGTGACTCCGCATGGCCCAATGGATAAGGCACTGTTTAATGAGTTACATGGTTTAAAATTGAGATTCTGATATTCTCCATGTCATTTCTTCATTATGATCATTCCATGTCATGTCCCCAAGCTAGAGTCGAGTTTTTGTTGTGCAAATGTGCAACAGGGAAATTGACAATTTCCAAGCATGACAATTATACCCATTGTGCCAAAATTTTCATGTTCTGTCATTCCCAGGTACACCAAGTCCACCCAATCAATGTCCAGTGACCCCCTGTTCAAACATTATCTCATTATCCTAGGTGATTTAGGAAAGTTAAATCAGTACCTTAGGTGATTTTAGGAGTTTATTGAAAATGCAAATTTCATGCAGTCACGGGAAGGGCTATCGTTGGCCTTCCCAGGACTGGAGATCAACCCCATGGAGCAGGTCATGGAAGGGAAAAAATCAACATGGATGTAGAAGCAATTGAAATACCTTAGTAACATCATGGAAAGGTGATTTTGGAAGGTTTGGGGAAGTTTTGAAGCATACTTGTGAGCAATATGAATAAAAAATAAGGATTCATAAGCCTAGGCAATACACAGGCCAAAATATAGTTGTTGAGCTTTAGAAGAAGATTCTGGGAGCTCTCTGGATGGATTTAAGAGTAAAATAAAAACATATCCATAAATATAATTGCAATACCTAAAATATTATGAAATCTATATTTTTCACAAAATCTATGGCGCATAGGGTTTGTAGGCAATTTTTTCTCAGGCACAAGTAGATTACCAAATCAAAAATCCATTTTTTTTAGGGATCAGATGGAAGAATAAATACATGATACCCCCAAAATTGGATTAAAAATTCCATTTCCAGTTAGGATCATATACAATTTCACCAATAAATTCCACCAGGAGCTCAAGGTATCATCATTTCAAGTTACCCTCTCTGGAGACAGTTCGGGAGTTAGTCAATTTTCGGGAGGACACGTGTCAGCACTAGAATCCTAGAGGGATTTTATGTCCCCTAAAGTCCCTGAGGTCAGCTACATCAATACCTTGGAAAAATATGACCTAGCCCCCATGTGACCTTTGAGACCCTCATGTGACCTTCAAATTTGACAGTTCAGCCCCCAAGTGCATTTTTGGAGCTCAAATTCCCTGTCGTCGAATCAAGGACACGTGTCGTCCTCTTGCTTACCATGGAATTTGATGTCCCTCACATCCCTAAGGTCAGGGAAAAAATACATGGAAAAATTCACCCATCCCATATGGGGAGTCCTTTGGTCAAATCCACGTGACCGGCTTTCAGCCCCCAGTGCTTTAAAGCCACTTTTTTTCACCTCTATTCCTTGTCGTCCGATCACCGCCATGTGTCATCTCCAAGAACGCCATGGAATTTTATGTCCCTCACATCCCTAAGGTGAGGGAAATCAGGTAAAAATAAATGTTCCAACTCAAACTCAAAAAATTCAAAAAAAATCTAACTTTTAGCTGCTTCTTGTTGCTTCTCACTACCAGAAGAAAGTTGCTAGAGAGCAACTCAGTCCACCACTCCACCATTACCAAATCTCAAACTAGATTCACCATAGCAATAAAATCCTCTACCCCATGGTGATACACAAGTCTCAGAAGAATAATTCATCGAGATAAGAAGAATAACAATGGAAATCCCCATTGCCATAAAACAAAGATTGAAGATATCTTACAAACTGGTGCACGGATTGACAAACGTCTGTTGCTGAGTTATTCTCTCTTGAAGGCCATTAAAAAATCATATTCAAACCTCCAATTTTAAGCAAGGAATTCTCACAATGAAGAAATTTCACTTCCGACTCCACAAAGAACATTGCCTTTAAAGGTTATATCAACGAATTCATCTTGGTTTACCTCGATGACATTACCATCTTCTCAAAGGAAAACTTAGATCATATGGCATACCTAGAGAAATTCTTTGAGAGATGTAGAAAATTTGTGATATCTATTAACCCCAGGAAGTGAAATTTTGTTATGGTACAGGGAAAGCTTTTGGACCATGTTGTTTCTAGGGATGACATCATAATTGATCCTGAGCGCATTTCAGCCACCCTAGCTCTTTCCTTGCCAATGCACAAAAATGCCTTAGAGTCCTTCCTTGGTAAGATTAATTTTGTCAAGTGTTTTATTCCTAAATTTAAAGGACTAGTAAGGCTCATCACCCTGATGCTCAAGAAGGAAATAGCCTTCAAATGGGCAACAGAAGGAATAAAAATCTTCAAAAAAATCAAACAAGAAATTTCTTGTGCGCTAACACTCATCAACCAAAGTTATTCCAAGGAATTCATCCTTTATGCTTATGGTCCTGATGCAAGGGTTGCTACTGTCCTAACCCAAGAGAAAAAACAAGGGATGGAATAACTAGTGGCTTTCTTCAGCTAGATGCTGAAGGATTATAAATTAAAATATAGTCACATGGAGAAGAAAGTCTTCTCCATCACGTGCACACTCAATAAATTCAAAATTATGCTCACCACAAATCATATCAAGGTGTTAGTCTCCCACTTTTTTGTTAGAGACTTCATCATGGGAGTAGAGATCAGTGGAAAGAGAGCATGATGGGTGACCAAGATCATGGAATATGATGTGACTATCAAAGCCATAAAACTGGTATGAGGTAGCACACTCTATAAGTAGATTCCTGAGGATATGCAGAATGAGCCTGAGACTTCATTATTTCTAGATGAAGGTCTACCGCGCGTAGAACTTGAGTAGAATACAGATCTTGGCACACGCGACTGGATGAAGGACATGATCACATTCCTTTCTGAGGGTGTATATCCTCTTGGCTTAAACAAGGCAAAGAGAATACATCTGAGGTTACAATCTATCCCTTATGTTTTGATTGATGGGCTTCTCTTTAAAAAGAGTCTTGATGGTGTGTTGTTAAGGTGTATCAACGACGTGCAGACTAAAAAAGTGTTGGCATAATTTCATGATGGTTTTTCTAGTGGACACTTTTCTGCCAAAACTAAAATGATGAAGATCATAATGGTAGGAATATTTTGGCCTAATCTATTTGTAGATGCACACAAGTGGGTCACAAAATTCAAGGAATGTGCTTTCTTTATAGGAAAAAAAAGATTGGCATCACTTCCCCTCAGACCAATCCAAGCAGATCAACCTTTTACACAATGGGGTCTGAACTTCATAAGCATGATCAATCTTCCTTCGAGTGCTATATAAAAGTGGGTGCTGATAGCTACGGACTACTTCACCAGATGGATAGAAGTAGTCACACTCAAATAATTAACTAAGTCAGTTATCCTTGACTTTCTCGAAGGTATAGTAACAAGGTTTGGCATTCCTCAAACCATTCTCTGATAATGTAAAAGCCTTCCTTGGGACTAAAATCACTGATTGGGATCTAAATTTTGGCATCTATCTATAGACTTCTTCCAACTATTATTCCTAAGGCAATGGTCTGGTAGAATCAACAAACAAAAAACCTGATCAGGATCATGAAGCACACAAGAAACATTATCTAAAATTAGTGGCATACGAAGGTCTCCCGCATGCTCTGGGTAGATAGAATCATAATTAAAAAGGCAATATGAAATTTTCCTTTTAAGGTTGTCTATGGAAAGGAGGCTACCCTTCCTTTGACACTAGAATTAAATTCATTAGAGATTACCCAAAAACTAGAATTTGAAGCCATAGATAAGAGAGAAATTAGAATGATAGAGCTAATTTATCTCGAAGAGTCAAGGAACTCTGCCATGATCAGGCTATAACAACATCAAAAAACAACAAAGAAATGGTTTTACAAAAAGACTAGGCCTCAATCTTTTAAAGTTGGGGACTTGGTATTAAAATGGGATGCCAACATAGCTAAACCAGGGCACCATTTAAAGTTTAATGCACTTTGGAGTGGCCCGTACATCATCATTCGTGCAAAGAGTCTAACTCTTTTGAGTTGACTCATCTTGATGGAACCACGCTGTAAATCCCAGTAAATGGGATCTATCTCAAACCCTTCCATTTAGTTTGCTACATCATTTTGTATATAGTAGAGTAGTTTTAATTCCTCTAAGTGTGTTGCGTGCACATTGTTTGTTTGTACATAGTTATTTCTTCTTGCGTGCTTCCTACACACGCTCTTCTTTTGAACCCAGGATGCCAAAAATTTTCATAAGTTTGCAGGATTCAGAATAGAGTAAAAAAATGATATTTCAAGTGACTTCAGGGGTAATTATTCAAAGCCACAAATCAAAATTTCATGATTACATAATAGAATCCATTCCCAATGGATGCTTCAGGCTACTGATCTCCTTTATCTAGTAGGCAGATGGCCCCAAAATTTACCAAAATTGTTATCCAAATAACTCTCCCAATTATTTAGGTAACTTGTATACAATTTTTGGCTCTGAAACCTTCATTGTGAGGTTGCGCCTGCTCAAGTTCACTTGGCACATTCCCTTGGTTGCATTTCCTCACGGGCCCCCCTTCTTTTCCTCACGCGCCTTGTGTGCTTTTCCCTTCTTCCGTGTTCCTTTTCCTCTTTGTTCCATATTCCCCTTACGCGCCTTCCTTCTACCTCCTTCTCGCGTCTCATTTTTCCATGTGCATTATCTTTGCACCCTCCTCTGACCCTTCTATGTCACGTCATTATTTGACACACTTAAGTGTGCCAAACACAACTAGTGAAAGCATGCCAATAGGGTGTCGAATCCTGACAACCATCTAATGAATGCCACATGTCATAAATGAAAAATCAAATGAATGGTTGGCTAATTTCTTCAGTTAATCCACACACGCCACATGTCTTACATGCCCAGATGGATATGACATCTTCTAACAACCATATTTTTTCTACAGAGCTCCCAACAGTGCACACCTAGTCTCAATCAATAGCTGCTAACATGGGCCACAGTGCTAAACATTCAAATTGAAATTATTGGTGGATCTAGTAGGTGAGGAATGGAAAACATCTTTATGGAAATTAATGAAAATATCTGATTGCTTCAATCACTTGATTTGATATGATCCGCCCTCCTTCCTCCTCTAACATGCCAAACAAACTTGGGGAAACATATTTGATAGATTTGTAGGAAAATTTATAGGCATTGAATGCTTCTTATTGGTAGTTGTATTTCAAATTCAGGTTTTCCCTCCTTCTCTTCTTCTTCCATGGATTCATCTATAAATGTAAGAGCTGGGCTCATTATTAATGTTGGACATTTGGATCCTTACGCATTTTTGCTAAGGACTTCATATTTTTCTATATTCTGAGTCGCACACCTCTAGATCTGGCTCGTGTATGTGGATATTGACCTCTATCAACATTGTAATAGTTCTGTGCATTTCTGGAAGTAATGGAAGCATCATTTTGTGACTATTCTCTATCCTAAGCATGTTTGTATTCTTTCTTCTTACCTTTCTTTTACATTGCATGCTCGTTGTGTCATTCTACATCCCTTGTAACTCCTTATTTAGTTGTGTTCCATGAAATTGGTTGGGTGGATGTGATTTAGCTGTGCTACACGTGCCTAGCCTTCTTCCACACACTTACCTTCATTTTCACTCAGAACAGATAGTGTTCATCCCTCTTTTTCTGGTGCTATCACCTTTTAGTGAAGTTTCCTTTCATGTTATCCTTCTATCCCTGGTCCCTTGACATTCTTAGCTTAGTTTTCCTTCTCATCACTAGGAGTAGCAGCAACAGTAGAAATATATAGAGGAACCGACCTTCTATGGATATTCATCCCAAGCTCGCAAGGTCCCACAACTTGGGGAAGGTTCCATTGTTATCACAAATGACTCATTTATTCTATATTTGAGTCACTGGTGTAAATTTGACGACTAAAAATTACCATGTCTGATGCTAAGCCCATAAAACAAAAGTTAAGGCCTATGAATCCCAAAGTTACTTTAATGGTGAAAGAAGAAGTGATTAAGCTTCTTCAGGTAGGGTTTATAAAGTCAGTGGACTACTCCATGTGGTTGTCCAAAATTTTCTTGGTCCTTAAAAAGAAAGAGAAAATAAGGATATGCATAGACTTTAGGGACATAAACAAAGCTTGTCCTAAGGATGAATTCCCATTACCATGCATTGATATCATCATTGACATAACAACTAGTTATGAGTTGTTATCCCTTATCGATGGGTCCTCTGGATACAATCAAATATGGATCTATAAGGAAGATCAAACAAAGACCACATTTACCACTCCTTAGGGAACCTTTGGTTATGTTGTCATGCCTTTTGGTTTTAAGAATGTTGGTGCTACGTATTAACATGCCATGTCTTATATATTCCATGATTTTATTCACAAGATTATGGAAACATACATTGGCGATCTCCTAGTGAAAGCTGGGAAGATAAGGTGACCACCTGGAGGTTCTTTGACTCATTCTTTCATGTTGATCGAATATGGCGTGACTTTAAATACAAAATAAATGTGTATTTAGAGTCACAATAGGTAAGTTATTGGGTTATATCATTTCCTCTTAAGAAATTTATGTAGATTCCTGTAAAAATATGGGTGATTCTTGAAATGACTTCAATGTTAGATGAGTTTAGTATTAGGTCTTTCTTAGGAAATATTAGGGAAGTTTGTAGGTTTTTCCTTGACTTGGACATATGTTATTCACTCCCATTAATGAACTTGCTAAAGAATGATTGTTTAAAATCATGGACCAATGAATGCCATAATGTCATTTGAGTCAGTCAAGTGCTTTCCTCGTGTCATCTACCCACACTCATGTCACCGAAGGCTAATCATCCTTCTAATTTTTTATTCTCGAGCTACAAATGTTTCAATAGCATTCATGTTAGCGCATGGTAGAATGATGATGGTCATGCGAATGTGTCGTCTATTTCATTAGTTGTACACTCCTCAACTATGAAACACTAAGTATACCTAAGCCAAGAAAGATTGTTTAGCCATTATTTTCGACAACTAAGAGGTTGAGGCATTGTATGCTTAACCAAGAAACAAGAGGTGATTTTTAAATCAAATTAGTTGCAAACATTCCTAACTTAAACAAACCTTGTCCAAGAAGGTAGGTAGGTTCATAACATTAATAGGTGAATTTGAGATTACTTTCACCAATCAAAAGTCATGTGAGAGTACAAATCATTGCTAATTGGTTAGCTAACAATCCCTATATATTGTGATAAAATAGTTAACCTAAAGTTCCCTAATGAGGGTGTTTACTACATAGAGAAACCCCCCATTGATTCATGCCCCTAGTACACAAATATAATAAATCACATCTTAGATCAAACATATCATGAATGGGAAAATTCACAATAAAGGCGAAGATTATGCATCATAGCTGAAAAAGATATAATCGTGGAATAAGTGTTATATCAAAGAGCTTTTGATGACACGCTACTAAGATGCGCTGACGAAGAATAATTAGAAAATATTCTCTTTGAAGCCCACAATGGAGTTTATGGTGATCACTTCGAAGGGCATTCAACCGCTCATAAGATCCATCAAATTTTTTATTTTTGTCCCATGCTAGAGCATGAAACTGTGGAATACATATAGAAATGCCAAAAATGTAGAGAATTCTCATACGCCATACATATCCCAACCTAGGATTTGCACCCAATAGTTATGCCTTGTCCCTTCTCTACTTGGGGTTTGGATTTTATAGAGAAATTATCTCCCTCATCATTGGATGGCCATAAATTTATAATCATGGCCACAAAATATTTTACCAAATGAGTTGAGGCCATGCCTCTAACTACAATACATGGATATATCATTGCTAAGTTCATCTTGAACCAGATCAGCTATAAGTATGGTGTTCCAGAGGTCATTATCTCAGATAATGGGGCACTTTTTAAGAATGACAAGGTACATGAACTATGCGCTCAATTTAAGATATCTCATCACATAGCCTCCTTGTATTACCCTAAGGCCAATGGACACACTAAGGCTACTAACAAGACTTTGAAGTCCATTCTTATTAAGAAAGTTAAGGAGAATAAGAGAGATTGGAACTTGAAGCTATTTCCTTATGGGCCTATAGGAATTCTGTTCGAACTCTGACATGGGAAACCCCTTTCTCTTTAGTTTTCACTACCTAGTCTTCATGTGTCTTTATAAGGAATTATAGACAAAGATGAGTACTAAAATACATGTCTAACAAATTTAGAGAAATTGGATGAAAAATGGCTTAGAGGTGAGCAACATCATTGGGTTTATGTAGACAAAATGTTTTGTTAGTATAACAAAAGGTCTATGAGCATGAAATCCAGGTATAAGATCTTGTTTTGAGATTGGATATCCGAATAAAAAAAATGTTGGTGAAGGTAGGAAGTTTAGGCCAAAATGGCTTGGGCCCTACCAAGTCATGGAAGATTTCAAGAACGAAGCTTATCGTATGTGTACTCTAAAGGGTGAGGAATTTGACGAATCCATTAACTCGCTTCACCTCAAGCATTTTTACATATAGTCATTTTCATTTTCATAGTCCTCTCTTGCATTCACATCGTCTTATTACCTACATTATCATTTTTTAAAAATCGTAAAACAAAAACTTACTTTTCAAGTAATTATGCGACTTTCAAACATTGGAAAATCTCTTAATCATACCTATTCTAAATTCTTCTCATACATTCAAACGATACAATCTTTATCATAACTTTCATTCGTGAGGCAATTTTTGAAATTGTTGTATAAGGACTTACATATTTAATCTTCTTCATGGTTGCTTCTGATTTGGATGTTTTTTTCCAATAGTTTTCTCTAGAATCTTCTTGATGATGAATATTTTCTTGAAAATATCTATCCATGACAAAAAAAATTCTAAACATTTCACCCAGAACTTTTTTTCACCTATTAAAACCTTTAGTGTTGATCCCTTGCATCCTACTAGTTATATGGAGTTGATATTAGGGGCAATTGTTTCTTCCCAAAAAGCACAATTCAAATTCAAAAAAGTTGAAACAAAAAAATAATATAAACAATAAAAAAATATTCTTATTATAAATAATTACACTTTTATTCCCTACCAACCTTCGATGATGATCCCATGCTTCTTACTGGTAGCATGAGATTGGAAAAGGATGGAAGTGTACTTACTCACCTATGTTTTGTCCTCAGTGATGAGCCCATGCTTCCTTCTAGTGGTATGGGGTAAGACGTAGGGGGGCACATCAATAAATCAAAAGTTCTAAATTCTAACAAAAGTGCTTAAAAGTCTGAAATTCCCAATAAAATGAATTATATGTGTATGTTATAAGAGACAATCATTATTTAAACCATATTTCATCAATAAGTAGGCCATCCATTGATCTAAGTCTACTCAAAAATTGCAAGCAAAATTCATTTTGATATTGTTCGTTAATTTTGATTGGGGTTGGGTTGTAAGTTTCTGAATAAACTTTTGTCAAAATTATTGTCTCTTATTCATAATTCTCATGCACACTCTTCAAATATCATTTATTGCATTCTTCTTAGCTCTCGGCGATGAGCCCTCACATCTTATTAGTTTTATGGAGTTAATAATGGAGTGGGTTTATCTCATCATCATGTTATATTCAACACATTTTTCTAATGGAATAGAAATGTTGAAAATTAATTACAAAATAAAGTATCTAGATTATAGTTTTTTATCATATACACAATCATAAATATCATTTTGTTTACCACATTACATAATCATCTGTAGCATGCATTTAGAAACAATAAAACATCATAAATTTTAAACCATCTAAGAGTACACATATGGGATAAACCACAATGCAATCAACTAATGAAAAATAATTCCAAACCAAAAAGATGTCAATATATATATATATATATATCTGTTAAGTGTCTTTTTTATAATATCATCACACCATAGGAAAATTTTGGTCAAAATTCTAACCATGAGCCAAAAAATACAAAAATAAATTGATATATACATCAAAAATTATCCCAAAGAAATAAATTCCCTAGTCTTATCCATCCCTCTCAAATTCCTACAAAGGAGAAAGGTGACGAATCCTATTGTGACTTCTACGGTGAGATTGACTGGGCATGGCATGAGATCCTCTATGTGTTTCAATTGGTGAGATTGTCCATGTGAATGACTGATAGTAGTATCTCTACTGCATGAGTGTCCTCATCGTCTCTCTTGGTCCTCATGCATGGAAATATTTCCTCAATTGAGTCATCCTTTTTGTAACATGCCAGCATGGTATGAACACATCTGTATGATGGACTAACATGTGTGGGAAGTCTAAGTTCCACCTATAGCATCTCAAGTAATCCCAGTGGGGATCATGAACAAGTCTAGGAGCGTGTGCCAAATGAGATCTCGTCATCCATAAGTTTTGGCTGCAAAGAGAAAACAAATAATGGCAAGTAAGTAAATGTAAAAGAAAGAAAGATCCTACTAACATCTAATCTAGGAATTAAAGGTAAGAGAAGTGTGTTTGCACTCACTCCGGTCTCCAGGGACCCACTTGGGTATATAATTGACACTTATCTACAGAGCCTCTATATCCTCCTCCTCCTTCCTCTCCTCCTCCTCCATCTCCTTGTGGATGCATAGACTCCTCCTTTGTCTCCTCAGGGTGAACTAACTCCTCCTCCACCTCTGCCTCAGCTCTGGAAGCTGCTGAGGCCTCTCCTATCCTCTACATTCAGGGTATGAATCCTCCTCTGAGCCTGAGTATGTTTTACCCTCCTCCTCCTCCTCACTCTGTACTCGGGTCCTCACTAATCTGATAGAATAGGCATCATTCTAGTTACAACACTACAACTGGGTCTGGTGTGCATACTCATTGTAAGCTAATAAGAATCCTAGGCACTCATAAGTGTCTAATGGATCTTGGCCTCTCTGGCCAATCTCTTGCCTCTTGTATACCTCTATACACTGTAGCTAATGTTAGAAGGGCATTTGAATAGGGAAACCCAAACTGTTGGGGAACCCAAAGCACTAGATGAGTCTCGAATATGCTACTATGATCAACTAACTGCACACTAGTACTGCATGTAGCCAGGATAATCCCCTCCTCACCCCATCTGCTAGACCATATCCTGATATGGCTTATGCGATCATGTCTGATATGTATTTAGGGAAGATAACAACTATGTGCACCCCTAAGTGGGGCCATGTTGACCCACCTAGGTGCTCTGATCTCAGTGGGATCTACTATCCCAACACCCCTCTGGTAAGGGATGATCTACTCATAAACCCATGACATAACCAGTGTGGGGTGGCTAAGAGATCTTGCCCCACATCTAAAAATCATGTATAAGTCATGGTATGTATTCCTAGAATGTCAACTCCCCATGCATATACTCGATCCGTAGAGTTCAATGCTCTTAATGATAGGATCCCAACAAAATAGGAACATGTTTCCACCCTTATCTCTAATCAAACACGAGGCCAATATACCAATGATGGCCTTATGCAAAGTGGGGATAGGAATGGTATCCATGTAACAAGTTTGAACCCATGCTTGAGCACCCGTGTCAGGTGCCTATGCATCACCAAGATAAGTGGCCCACCTATGATCCTCAACTGTTAAACTATATACTTTTTAGCTCCAAATTCCTACCAATGACAGGAACTTAGAGGATCCTATAAACATCCTCAAAAGTAATCGTCACTCTCCTGTGACACCAGAAAACTAGAATGTGTTCTCATCCACATCCCAATAAGAAAACAAGTCAAAAGAAGGTGACTCGCTGGGGAAATAGGTTGTATATGTGTTATCCTCCAAACACCTTCCCTCTTTAACACCCCCTCTCTACCTGTGTCAATAACTAGAATCCAAGGCAACCAGTCTTGAGGCTCTACTCCATCTAATGTAGCTCCCTTGCATCCAAAAAAATGAAAAAAGAGCAAGTTAGAATCTGATAAGTGCATAACAAGCTCACAAAAACAATATAAATACAAGAAAAAACAAAAAATCTCATACTTAGTCTTTAAAGCACAAAAATTCGTGATGGTTATAAATCGCCACTCTTAGTAGGGTGGTGGTTGCACAACTACCACGGAGGTTGCACAACTACCACTTTGCTAGAGCAATTTTACATAACCACTGTGGTGGTTATGCACAACCGTCGTTCTACACAGAGTGGTAGTTTCATAACTGTCATGGTGGTCATGCTCTGCAAAAAATAGGGTTATGCCCTTAAATACAAAAACTTAAAAAATAGCAAAAATTAACCAAATTTATTCAAACAAGTTACGTAACATAAAAGGTGCCCCCCTACGGTCATTTTGACTACAAAATCATCAAAAACCTCCCCTCCTATAACTAGTTTCAAACAAGTGTTACATTTTAGGGTGAAAAAAAACAAATTCTTATAAATTACATGATCATGACCCTCTACCACTGCCACTAGTTGCATTGCCATCGTGACTGAGTACTTTTTTATTTGACTATATTCTCACGTGAAATGGTTATAGGAAGTCTAGAGCTCCAAATTTAGCTAAGTGGGTGTGTAAAAATGATTTCTAAAAATGGTAAATAGTGATATATATATATATATATATATATATATAGCTATCAAATGTGGTTTTCTAATGTCACTTTGAGTGAGTGTATACAGGGCTGGTGCGCTGGAGCGATTATATTTCTCATCCCCGCAGATATGGTAAGTAATCTTGTCATTTTATTTCAAAATATTTTGTCTAATCTTGTTTTATATTTACACTTGATTCCCATTTCTCTTTTGTAAGTGGCAAGAAGGTTGGATTGGTGTGGTTTCAACACATGGATGAATAAGGTATAATTTATAACTCTCTGACTTGGGAGCACCATACTTGGAATCCACATTTTATGCCTATTCATGGCTAAAACTCTTCTCTAAGGGGGCAATATGTATGCACCCAAAATTCATGGTGCTTATATTAACGGTACAATAAAGTATCCAATGATGAAATATTCCTTTTTTAGAAGAATGATGAGATCCAAATCCTCTCCCTTCACCTTTTGCATGTTTATTTTGACTTGTTTATCCTTGTTTCTAAGTTATTTAGCTTTCTGTGCCTTTGCGAAACTATTTTTTACCTCTTTTCCTTCATGATTTTTGACCTTAAGTCACATAACCTCCATGGTGGATTCCATAACCATTGCACAAGTTGCGTAACCATCGGTCTGTGCATACCGTTGGTTCTGTACACTTTAATCTAAGATTTCCAACTGCGATGTTTTGAATTCATGTTTCAAATTCATGAATTTTTTCTTGCATGTTTCTTGACATTTCACTTGATTTTTGGCTTGATGAGTTTGTGTTGAAGTCTTCTTCTCAGTTTACTATCTTTAGAATGTTAACTCCCTCTTTCTTTTATGATTTAGAACTTCTTGATTGCCATGTGTTCCAAACTCTTTTCTTCCTCACATTTCTATAAAAACCAAATTTTTACCCGGATGATGGGTTGGATTATTTAATATTTGATTTACAATGTTATGCTACCAAAATAGTACTCAGAATTACACAGACAACACATCACATTTATCTGTTTCCTTCCCAGTATTGTTTTTGTGACCAGTTTACTTGCAACCAACCAGCTCCAACATTTTCTTGATTTCTTAAAAATCAATCAACTACAGTCTGTTCTTCTGTTCACCTTGTTACTAGCCAACATTACACACCTTATATCATTTGGATTTTCATCTCTGGAAAAGAAAGGAATCCAAGGAGACATTTAATCCATAACCACACTTGGGAAGTTATCACAGTACA
The DNA here is from genome assembly GCA_019776745.2 of Taxus chinensis. NCBI lineage: Eukaryota > Viridiplantae > Streptophyta > Pinopsida > Cupressales > Taxaceae > Taxus > Taxus chinensis. Next base: position 618,807,843 of record CM034149.1, on the reverse strand, counting down.
AAAATAACTAGGTTGGGGATGTACTTATATTTCTTTGAATATTTCATTTGAATATAATTGTTAGTTAGATTAAATAAATACATTTGTTTTGAGAAGTAGAATTTACAATTTCTTCATTTATAGGATTGTGTACAAATAAACTTCCACTAATATATTTTTCCCTACTTATCCCTATGGATCTACAAGGGAAAGAAGTTGGAGGAAGATTTTTTGTCTATGCTTTTTCATTTTATTTCTTCATTATTAATTACACATACATTTCATTTTGTATTTTTACGGGGAAGTTTTTGGGGAAAGAAGAAATTGCTTCTGAGAATATTTCTTTCTTCCTATGAATCTGAGGTAGAATAAATTAGAGAAAATTAGATTTCTAGAATTATAAATTAGAATACATCTTCTTTTAAATTAAATTTAATTCCACACCCTGCAATAGAGGAATAGCTACATCTAGCTATTCCCTGTTTGTTTGTTTTTGTGTAGAAGTAGATTGATTTGTTTAAATTAATGTATTTATTTGTGTCTGTAGATTTTATTTTATTTTATTGAATTTTTCAGTAACCAGAAAAACCAAAAATATAGTTTAGAATTTAATTATATTTATTTGTTTATTTCTTTTAAAAGCTTCATTGGAAAATAAAAAAAACAATTAGATAGTTTTCTTTATTTTCTTTGATTAAATAATTTCAAATTGAACTTAATTAAATTAAAAAGAGAAATCAATCATATTTTGTTTAATTTAGGTTTATTTGTTTTATTTATTTAAAGGTAGGAACTTAAGGTAATTTAGAATTGGAAATAACAAAACTCCTATTTCCCTAAGCGGCCTAGGCTACAAGAACTTAGCTCTCAGTCCCTTTAGATCCTAGTTAGCTAGTTTGTTTCCATTCCTTTTGTTTCAGTGCCCACATGACCATTCCAAGTCCATCATAACCACACATGAGAATATTCAATCTGATCATAGGCCAACCAAACACTAATAAAATCCAAGTAGACATTGACCGAGGCTTACACCAATTAGTCTTTAGAGCTACACATGTACCACCTGAGATTATTGGCAAACTCATTGCCCTTAATTATGAGTTAAACATTGCTGAAGAGTACCAAGCCAACCAAGTAGACATGGTTAGACTTCACTGTAGACACCAAATTTGGGTCACACTCCCCTTAGTCCCCTTTCAATTAATTAACATAACATGTTCACCTAACCATGAACCCTTTACCCCACATTCATGTTAATTTAATTACTTACAATTGAATTAATGCCCATCCTCACATTATTTATTAATTTAATTACTTTAATTAGGTTACATTTCACCCAACCACATCACCTAGACACCTCACCATGGACTTATTCTTACCCTATTAATTAACTAAGACTCAGTCTCTACTTATCTTAACCAACTGAGACTTAGTCTAACCCTAACATTAAATTCCTATTCATTTCTCCAACAACACTCCCACTTATCTAAGCACTAACCATCACTTGAGACCTGGACTAACAAGTAGAGCACACCAAAAATAGCCAAGATCTGCTATTTTTGGTAAAACCTAGGATTTCCCACCCTAACCGATGCCGGTTAACCCACAACCAATGCCGGTCACCTTAACCGTCATCGGTTACCATATATACAATTTTGCAACCTTTTTCCTCAGGTTGGTCACTTCAATTTTTGGAGAGAGATATCTACATTCAAGCATGAACCAAAGTTTTCTCAGCATCAAGACGATAAAATACATTCAGCCAAAGGCCCAAGAAAGTACCTGAGACTAATCCAAAGGTATTGGCATTCACGGTAGCACTCCGGGAAGCATTGCCATGATACTGAACACCAAGTTCTTCATAGATTGACCATCACCATCCTTCACCCACCAAGCTTGCATATACAAGTAAGTGTGTTTGATTTTGTATCATTTCTGTACTTACTTAAATAGGTTCTTCATCTTTTCATTATTAGATCTTGTTATTCCCTTGCATTCCTCCATCCCCACCTTCCTGCCCATCTACCTATCTAGCCACCCCAACCTTCTAGCTCTCCATACCTATCCTTTATACCTTCCTGAGTCTTCCTCATATTATTACGAACCCAATCATCCCTCCTTCACTCTTTGTGTAATCATAGAGAAGCCCAAAATTACCTTTTATCAAATTTCACCAAATTGCCCCTACCGACGCAGGTTACCTTAACTATCATCGGTTTCCTCTTCACCGTCATCAGTCTCCTGACCGATGTCAGTTACTGTGTCTCCTATCAAACTTTCACTTAATTGACCTTAACACCCTAAAAACCTCATAGAACCTTGCCAAAACCTGATACCCCACCTACAACCTCACCATAGACCTTCCCAACTCTCTGTGCAGACATAAAGAGAGCCTGGATACCTATTTATGACATTCCACCACTCCCACAGGAACTGATATCGGTCATCTTAAACCAATATCAGTCATACCTAAACCGTCATCAGTCACACACTGACCAACGTAGTCAGTTTCTGTGTTTGGTAAACTGCCTTAGACTCGCAAAGCTTCCTAGTTATCCAAGACCAACCCAAACTCCACCAAGTCTTACTTAGACCCTGCCTGTGATCTCCTCACCACCTACCCAGCCTGCAACCTGACCCAGGACCTTCATCAGTTTAATTATTAAAGCATTTAATTGGATTAACATTGATAGTAATCTAAGATACCTAAATCAAAACACTAGTGTTAGATTATTTTATTTGCATGTTCATTTATTTTATATTGAATTATATATATCTAGTGGATTGAAAACCATCAAGGAAGTATCACACTTCCTGGATCTAGCTCACGCTAGGCAATCCACTAACCTTTTTCTATTAACTATGTTTTGTGGTCTTGCTTTGTATTTCAGGTAGTTCCTCCTAGCCAAAAGGAAGCTCACACAATCAACTTGGATCAAGAAATCAGATTCATGTGCACAACCTTCAACCAACATTACAACAGGTATTCCTCCTTGGCCTATTTTACCCTTATCTGTTTCATTAATCTACTAAGAATCCAGTGAAACATTTTGGCACACCCGGTGGGACCCATTAGGGGTTTCATTGCATTTGTTCATTCCTAGGTAAAAAATTGTGTGTTTATTTCCCTTTGAAAAGTACTCACATTAATTTTCTTCTCTGGAATATTCTCCTTCTTTCTATTGTCTAAAAGAAATCATGATGCTTTAAAAAGAACATGTCTTTCTTTCTACTACATTGCATTAGTGAAAGATAATTCCTCTTCTTGTTCTCCATTTTCTACATCAAACATAATTGTGGATTTGGGATTAAAACATTTGCATTTCATTCTGGTTTGTTGCATTGTAGCTCACATTAATTGAGGGCAACCTATACGCTGGAAGTCATGCCCAACTGATGGTTGACTAATCCAATCGTAGTTCACTTTGCACACTCTCTATACCAAACCACTTAAATAATTTACACATCTTCTTAAACATCATCCTACCTGGAAGAAGCTGTCAATAATCACATGATCAGAAGATTGATAGTGGGCACCCAACTGGTTTCTCTATCCAGTCATTATCTCAGAGAAAGGACCGCCCCCACCAAAAATTTACCTGAAACCATCCTTAGTTCTTGGATTTTCATAGGGTACCTTCTATCAAACCAAAAAATCTGTTCTATTCACAAGTCAGTCCTAAATAGCATAAGCTAAAACATAAAATTCACCAATAGGATTTTGTGTTTCTTAGTTTTTGCTTGATTTGTGTTTTGAGTTGAGAGGTTGTTTTCTCCATTTTATTTCTTCCTTTCACACTCCACAATCATAGTTGGTGTATTCGACTATTTCTGAGTGTGTCAGGGTTCATCATTACCATACTCAGGTTTTTGGGTTGGTATTCTATTTGATCTAAGTCACTAAATCCCATTTTTCCTCATCTTTTCAAATTTCACAGTGACCGGCCTCAGTCTTGCCAGTGTCACCAGTTTACATTTGACTGTCATCAGGTTTACCTAACCGTTGTCAATTTCCTACTTTTTTGGGTTATTTCACCAAAACAACACTCATCATATTTCTATTCTTTCTGGGTTTTCTCAGATACATCATCATACCTCTGGATCTTTGAAATCACTATCAAATCCAGGTTTTGTCTTCATTTTCATCAGTTATTGCCTCATTTGTAAAAAAATTGATTTTCCACAGTAACCAGTATCGGTCACCCTCTATCACCGTCATCAGTTAACCCAACCACTGTCGGTTCCTGTGTTTTAAATTTTTAATTAAAAAACATCAGTTTTCACCTTCTTGGAACTGTTTTTCTCCATTTCTTTTGTTTTTCTGTGTCATTTACAGAGAGTAGATTACCAAGCCTACACCAACTCACATGGTTTTGACTCATAGTCAAGCCAATGCCCTTGTATTCCATGCAAGCCTTCAACCACTCCTGCCTAGCCCATCGCCACCTTCCATCCTTGTCACCTATGGATCCTACTCAGCCCATTATCATCAGTACTGGTGACAAGGAGTTTGACAAGACTCCTTGACCAAAACCCCACTACCTTACAATATTATCTTGCCCATTCATCCACTCAAGATTCATCAAGACAACTGGTATACAACATGCCTGTGTCCATTCCTCCTTCCCTCACACCACTTCTGCATCGGCTAGTACTAGCTCGACCTTACCTTCTTCCACTTTACCACCCGTAGTATCCCAACTTGACCCCACATCATCAATATCTATGGAACCTACAACATCGGCTATCATTTTTGATGTCAGTTTCTCCCATGGTGTCAACCATTCCTTCATTAGCCACCTTGAGCATAGCCCCATCTACACCTGCCACCTCGTATATACCTATTGCATCACAGCCACCCATGGTGTCGGTAACCCATACTCCATTCCAAAACATCATCCTCTCCATCCCGACAGTATTTACCTCCAATCACTACAAGAATCACTACATCCACCCCACCTACTTACACATATCACCAACAACCACCTATCTCGTCTATCACCTATTTGGGATATTTTCTTCCTGCATCTATTCCCCCCTCACAGTTCTCGTACTTAGCACCACCATATACTAGGATGTCATCCTCATCATACATTCACCATCTACCCCCTTATACTACAGGGGGTGCCCAAGTCATCACAACCTACCAATGAACCTTATTAAAATGATGATGGAAAAGATGCAAACATTGGAAGCATCAGTTTCTGGCTCTCGCAACTCTTTGACATATGGAATGAAATCTGCAATGAGCCCATTCATCTGTCTATTCCCATTCATCCATACCCTACGCATTGGGAAATGCCCAAATTCAACCAGTTCAACAACAAAGAGGACCCGCAACAACACTTGCAGTCTTTCAAACATGGGTGTTATTTAATCGCTCATGATGACGCTCTACTCTTGCAGGACATTCCCAATGTCCTTAACAGGACCTGCGTTGGATTGGTATAGTGGTTTACCTTGACATTCCATTTACTCATTTAACCAAGTGGCTCAAGCCTTCCTGGACCATTTTTCAATCAATATCATCAAGAAGGTCACCATGACCGACTTGTACTCAACACGACAATATGAAGATGAATCTATCATAGATTTCATCACTCATTGGCAAAGCCTCATCAACCAACTTACATTCCAACTACCTCAAACCAAGCTTATAGAGTTGTTCACCAGGGATTGTGCCAGGTACATCTCACCAACTCTCCAAGTCCAAACCTTCCGTACATTTGATGAAGCATTCACCATGGCTAGAAAACTTGAAATTTGTGCCATAGAAGAGAAGAAAATTCAATTGTGTAACAAAAATGCTTGCATTCAAGTCAAACGATGCCTCTTCCTCTTCCAAACCCCAAAAAAATTATTCCAAAGCCAAAGGATCTACCAATATGGTAGTTTTAAAATCTGGCCCATCTCACCCATCTAATCAATCAAAACCTTCTTCCAACCTTTCTCCCATTCAAGCTTTCTAGTTCAGCGAGAGTAATGAAAGTACACTCCCATAGGAGAGCCCTATTCATCAATTTTAGAAAAACTTCTAAAAGCTAGAGCAATTTCTCTTCCACCCATCAAACCACATACTGGTTTTGATCCCAGCTCATCCTATGCCTACATGGTACAAGGAACATGATTACTGCAACTATCATCATGTTAAAGGTCATAGCGATGGTAATTGTATAACCTTCAAAAACATTGTCCAGGAAATTTTAGACAATGGATAGATCTTGTCTTGGACAACCTGAACAGCACCAGCTAATCAGAACTTGCATATCTTCAAGAAGCCATTTCCTAATCACACCCCATCATCTAACCAAACTGGTGAACCTACGACTAATGACAGTAATTTCTGTGAAGTTCATGTTGTTTTCAAAGTTGTACCATCCCTTCCTCAATTTCCTCTATCCCCTCTATTAAGGAGATTCTTGCATGAGAACCTTTACCCACGGAGGAACCTATTTCATCTACTCCTTCACCCACAGAGGAGTCCCCTTCATCTCCCCCTTCACCCACAGAGGAGTTCACAATATCTGCCGATGCTGTTTCACCACTCACCTTGCAACCTAATGAACAACCTGTGGCATTAAATCTCTTACCCATGGGGGAGTCATGCTCCCTTCCTCTCCAATGAAAGAGGAACCTACCTCATCCTACACATTATCTCTCCTACCCATAGGGGATCCTTTAAAAGTGATATTTCCTGTTGGTGACCATTCCCCATTAGCCTTCCAGGACCCTGTTGATTTTCTCTCGAATTCTCTTACCCATAGAGTTCGAAGCCAACTAGTTCCCTGTCTCACTGACATTTTTTACAGGGATTACCACCAAGTCAACATCATCTACTCCTAGAAAAATGTCATTTTCATAGCTGACCTTGGATTATGTTTATAATTCCATGCTTTGGGGACGCCTTTGGCTACCTTTTTTAACCCAAATGCAAATGTCATATGTTGATACCTCTATGATTTATTCAAAGGTATTTCAAATAACCAAAACAACCATGCTCAAGCCTGTTGTAATGGCCTCTTATTCATCACCCTCGCCTACACCTAAACCCTTACCAACAATCAAACCTGTTCCTATGCCTATGAACCTAAATGCACCTACACCTTCCCCCACATCCAGAACCATCACCACATTGGGGGTCATGATGACATACAATCCTCATCCATCCTCTTGTAAAATTGGATTTATCCACATCTTCACAAACCCGTGCAAAAACCATACCTCCACCTAAAAGGAAGACCCAACCTTCTAGGCCGCATACACTAGTTTCACCTACTACCCCTTTGTCACCTTCACCGCTTCCATCTATCCTAGGACCTCACCCATCCACCTTGGCCAAACAAATTCCTACCTAAGGTAAACTAAAAACATAACAGCCCATTCCCTCATAACGAGCCTATGTTACACCTAACTTACCTACACAACGTATACCTTTTCTGTCACCTGCAACCTATTTAACACCTATACGCACACCACTTCCAGTAGCCTCATCCCTACCTATGGTATTCCCCACTCTTCAACCAATACCTTCCTGCTCACCTCTTCCAAAAACCTTCACCACACCTCTATTATCACCTTGGATAACCCGTCCTCTTCCACCATCTGCATTCCCTTATACGTCACACACACTGTCTTCACCTTTACCCATGAAGGTGCAACCAAAGTTGAAAAACCAACTACCCTCGAAAGAGGTAGTTAAATCTACAACACATTCTATCGCTAGCTCATCTGCTACACATTTACCCAAGAAGGTGCAACTCAAAACTCAAATAATACAACCTACCAAACTAGTGATCAAACCTATTCCACTTCCAATTCCACCTCCCGTGGTGTCTCTCCCACCAAAATCACTCACACCTCCATCTCGACCCACACTTACTTTGCATTATGATCCCACTCAAACCTAAACCAATAGGGTTTGGTGATACAAAATTTTTCACCTAATATCATGTGCTAGGGCATGATGTAGAAAACTGTAAGGATTTGAAAACCCTTCTTCTCAAACTTTTTCCTCCTGAAGAAAACTTTGATTATGATGATATTTTAGATGAGGACCCTATTCCCCCTTCACCTATCACCCCACACACTCATCCCTTACCTATCTAACAACCTTCATCTCCACCTCCACAACCCTTTTATCCTTCTCTAAAATTCAAGATCAACATGGTCCGTATAAGAGAGTTAGCCAAACCTACGCCTAAATGCCAATGCGCTACTTTCTTTGCACAACACCAGTATATGCCCTCATCATTCTATTACCCATCTTGTCACTACACTTATCATGACTCAGCTACTCCCTTACCCCATATTAATATGGTTAGCATTGCCACTTACGCATAGAAAGATAAAGGAAAGGAGAAAACAACTAGCCTATTTACCAATCCTGTGCCGACTATACCATCTGTACCCACACCAAAAATTACCATTCAGGGACCCACATACCCTATTACTGATGGGGTCTCCCATTGTACAATGATCAAACAATTACACCAATATCCTCTCAAAATGTCATTGTATGACCTTGTTCAAACGTATGAGTCTCACTGACAGGCCCTCATGGATATTTTGCAATCTATTGAGGTTTTACCTAATGATCCAACTCTTATGGCATCTATGATCACTCCTCACCATGTGTAATCTCTCACCACTTCATCACCTTCTTTTGCATCTGCTAACACTCATAAAGTATCCTATCTCAGTTTCTCTAACGATGAGATTGTACCTATACAATCCGATGATCTTGATCCCGCCTTATTCATCTTCATCTACATTGATAATATATGCATTCGACGTTTTATGATCGATGACAGTTCCAACATCAACATTGTATCTTCCCATACATATAACTAAATGTGCATCCCCGCTAATTGCATGCATAATAACCAAGTTATGCTGAGTTCATTCAATGATGCCATAACTTCGACCCTTGGAACCATCATTCTCCACATTCACATGTGGCATTCCGTACCAGTTCCAGAATTATTCTATGTCTTAGTGGGGGAATTCCAGTACAACTTGTTGCTTGGCTGAACCTTGAGATCCACACCATGGGTTGTGTTCCTTCAACCTTACATCAGTGTGTAAAATTTGAACATGAAGGAAATAACTATACCATTCCAGCCGATCCTTCACCATTCAAAACCTATAACATGTTTTATATACATAATAATGTCCTTATACCATTTAATGAATCTTCCACCATCGCTACCTCTCCTTCACCCATAACCCCTTCAACTAACATTGTTGCTAACTCTCCCACATCTAAATCCTCTATTCCCACTGTCAGTCGTAACCTCTACAGCTAACCCATCCACTAACCCATATACTTCTCAACCAGCCAATGCTTCTTCTTCTTCTTTACATCCCAAGTAATTCATCCATTCACGCTACCCACATATTGACTACCGATTCCCTTAGAAGCTATTTTTCAACGTATCACTCTGGGGGAGTATTGCATGTACAACATTGACACATTCCTTACTCCTCAAGACTATGGTAACCTTCGCCAACATCCCCTCTATGATCACCGCATAAGCGAGGTTTTCCCTTACGGTCCTCCCCACCTTTGCACAAAAAAATAATGTATGAGAAGACTTGATACTTCTACCTACTCGCTCTGAGCCACCCTCCTCAAACATAACCATTTTCATATGACCTTCAATGTGTAACCAAACGATCGCTTCACCCAACACCTTCCTCCATCATTGTGCATGGAAGGGGTTTTGATTTGGTTTTTATGAACAAGGCTGCCATACTGTCATCCCATGCACCACACGTAAACATAAATACTGAAGAGGTATTGGCTTTGCTAAACCATCTTCCAAGAAAGCCCGTGTCGAAGTCATTGAGGATGACAACCTTCCTTCACTCCATCTACCAACTTCACCACCTTCACCTATAGAGTCTATGGATCTAGAATCCATCCCTCCTAACTATTTTTTTGTGAACACCATTTCCCTGGGACCTCTGACTTATCAACAAGAAGACAAGGCTCCCTCTTCTCTTCCCTTCCTGTATCCCGACATGATCAATGACGATACACCTTCTATTAATGTTGTTTAATGTCAGGACGATGAGTCTATTCTCACCTACCTTGGTGCGGAAGATTCTTATATTCACCAGTTGTTTCCTTCTAAGACATAAACCATGTTAAATGAATTGACCATTGAAATCAATATTAACACTCAAGATGACTTGCACATTCTAAAGATAGGCCAATCTTTAGATGTTGCAAAATATTAATCTTTTACTTCTTTCCTCCAAGATCATAGCAATGCTTTTACTTGGTCCTATGTTGATATGCTTGGTATTGACCCAAACATTGTGGTCCACAATATCGTAACTATTCCTGAAGCCAAACCCATAAAACAAAAATTAAGGAAAATGCATCCTCACATTACCCTTCTTATCAAAGAAGAACTCCAGTGCCTTCTTTCAGTTTCCTTCATCCTACCCATTGATTATCCCCAATGGATCTTTAACATTGTTCCTATGACAAAATCAATAGGGGGACTCTGTATTTGCACAAATTTCTATGACCTTAACTTATCTTACCCCAAAGACGAATTTCCTCTACCTAGTATTAACCAACTAGTTAATCTCACTGCTGTCTATGAGATTCTATCCCTCATGGATGGTTTCTCGGGTTATAACCAAATATTACTTTCCCTAGAAGATCAACACAAAACTACCTTCATCACTCCTTAGGGGACCTTCTACTATCATGTCATGCCTTTTGGCCTTAAAAGTGATGGTGTCACATATCACGGGCTATGACTTATATATTTCATAAAATTATGCATCACATAATAGAAGATTACATTGATGATCTTCTTGCCAAATCCAAACATAAAACCAAACACCTTACCATCCTTAAGGTCATCTTCAACCATCTCATCAAGTACTGTGTTTGCCTTTAACCTAAGAAGTGTGTCTTTGCTATTCTCTTTGGAAAGCTCCTTGGTTTTATTGTTTCTTTGCGTGGCATAGAATTCGATCCCACTAAAATCAAGGCTATTATCAAAATTCCTCCACCTAATAAAATTCATAAACTATGTATTTTGCAAGGTAAGTTGCAATCTATTCGTTGTTTTATTTTGTAGCTTTATGACCGCTGCCACCCATTTCATCATCTCCTAAAAATGATGTCTCCTTTAAATGGGATGATGAATGCCACAAATCCTTTGAGGCCTTAAAACAATACCCCCTCCAATCCCCTGTGATCATTCCACCTAAGGATGACAAACCATTTTACCTTTAAATTTTTTGATTGATCATTCATTGGTTGCCATGCTCGCTCATCATGATGAGAAACATAGGCAATAATCGGTTTATTATATAAGCTGTACAATTTTAGACTATGAAACCAGATACACTCATGCTAAAAAAATCTACATAGCCTTAGTTTTTTTTTGCCACTAAACTTCAAAATTACCTACTCAACCACAAAAACTTTGTTGTCACCAATACCGACCCCTTACATTACATGTACACTAAGACCTACCAACATCAACGTGCTACACATTGGATCATGCTTCTTGTAGACTTAGATTACTCATCAAAAAATATGTCAAAGGAAAGACCATCACTGACCAACTAACAAATGGACCCCTCTCTGGAAATCAATCCTCTAACTTTTCTCGGATGAATCCATTGCTACCCTCTCTTTGGACGACACCATTTTCTAGATTACCTTATTCTTCGACGGCTCCAAATGTCAGCTTGGGGGTGGTCCTTTGACACTTTTAGATACTGATCTTGATACTATTGATCTTATTATGGATACTATTATGTTTTGTTTTAGTATGATGGATAGATGTTAGATCATGGATTATTATTGATATGGATTCAGTTATTATGCATGATGATTATTAGAGACATTTTTATATGTGGATGATGGTATACTATTTGACATGGATATGTGATGGATAATTGTTCAGACATGTGATATTGGATAATGTGAATAGAACTAGCATGAGAATTAATTGATGATGATATAGTTGATTAATTAAACTGAAAATGATAATGTTGATTTCTTGATGTTGTTGTGATTCATATGAATAGATGGTTTTGTTAGTATATTTATATCATTTGGATGTTCTGATATGGCCATGAGGCCAAAGGAGGTATTTACATTTTTACAGGTTAAAATATCACAACAATGTCGGGGGACTGGAGACTAACCATATTGGAATTCTAGGTGAATGCAACAAGGTCACCATGGCAACATGTTTTGTGTGTGTGTGTTGTGTTATGTTAGGGATTCCCATGGGGGGGAATCACCTTTGTATGTGACCATGGGGTTGTGTATTTATTAGTTTGGTTTCTTTATTAATGTTTTCATGTGTTTATTTTGTGATGTGTTACCCTTTTCATTAGTTATATATGTTGTGTTAATGTTGTGAATAATCATGTGTTAAAATAAATAAATCAATATGTCATAGGAATGTAATAAATAAAGTTGTTGCTCTTAAATGTAATATTGTAAGAGTGTGTAAGAAAGGTTGTAAGAATGTGTAAGAAATATGTAAGATAGATTTGGAGTGTGAAACACTTCATCCTCTTGGGAAATTCGAATTTGTTCCTTGGGGGCTATATTTGGAGGCTTGTGGGACAAGTTAAACTTGTCCCACACCTCTTAAAATTATTCACCAACCATACCTATGGTTTGGAGGTTAAATTTAGGCCTTTTTAATGCATTTTGAAATGACTAATTGTAATTTTTAATTGCACTTCTCTTACATGTTTTAAATTCAGTCCTTTTGGAGTATGGGTTCATTTTGGAGTGTGTAAGTTATATTGTCATTTTATTTATTATGTTTAGGTGAATGATGTTGAATTTGTTCTTGGGGTTGAGGAAGAATGATGTGGCATCCCACATAGATCCACATCATCCTCTTCTCTTCCCTCTCCTTTAAAATTTTGAACCCCTTGCTTGTTTGAGGTTGTTGAAACTTTGAATACTTTCCTTGGGGTGAATTTCTTGTTGTTTTGGAGTCTTGCTTGTGGAAGGAGATTGGAGACCATTGCATGCTTGTGTGTTGCTAATTTCTAGACTATTATTGTGGCATTGGGAAGCTTGTTGATCTTGGAACAAACTCCATTATGGAGAGGTAGAAACTTGAGCCTTTTTAAAATGCTTTCTTTCTCTTGCATGCATGTATGAAATGGTGATTGTTGTTATGTGTGTGTTGGCTGGTTGGGTAGAATGCTTAGGACATGGTGTAGGAGAAGGCTATGGGGATTTCAAATGGGGGGCATAAGGGAATGCCAATGGCATCAGTTTTATTGTGGAGGGAGTTTGGGATTGGGATCCACCATGGAAAATAAATAGCTTGCATTTCTTACTCTTGGGGGGCATAAGGGAGAAAATTTGGGGGGGCATAAGGAGGGGTTGGGAGGCATAAGGTTTATGGGATATGATATGTTATATTGGTGGTATGATTATTGGTGGATGCCCAATTCCCAATTGGGAGGCATAAGTAGCTTCCCCCATAGATCCTTGCTCTTTTTGGCTTGCTTGATGAAGCCTCAATTTTGTTTGCACTTGTTTAATGTAGTTGTGAACTACATTCTTCTTGAAATGTGTTTTGAATGTGAAAATGTTGCATGTTTGTTGTGGAAGCCTTTGTTTCCATGTGTTGTATTGCATCTCTTATTTCAATATGGTTGGGGCTCGGGGGCCAATGAGGAAGGATGGATTCTCCCTTCTCATTGGATGTCTTGGTTGGGTGGAGAGCGTTGCCTTTCCCCCTTCCTTGTTGTGATCAAGATGAAAAGATGAAGAAACTAGCATGTTGCTTGTTTTGGAGCAAGAGGAATATATAGTTTGACAGTCCTTTCTTTTGAACAAGTTATTGTAATCCTTCCCACTTTGGAGTGGATGAATTGTATAGCCATTTGTAATGTGAAGATATTTGTATTGAAATGGAAGATTGAATTGTAATGTGAAATGTAAAGAAGTTATATTCTACTCTCTGTTTTGAAAGGAAATGTGAAAAGATGTTATATGCAGTGCATTTTGTATTTAGAAATCAAATGGAAAAGAGAAAATTGTAAAGTTGTATTGGAAATGAATAAAGGATTGCATTAGTTCTCAAGATTGTATTGTGTATTGGATTTGATTGTTGTTAAAGGATGAAATCTCTGTTAAAAAGAAGAATGTGGTAGGAAGGAAGTATATTGTTTTTGCATCCTTGGAATTATATTAAAATTGAAATCAGAATTTGTAATTTTGACTTGGGAATGAATTGTTAGAATCAACATAATGTATTAGACTATATTGGAAATAAGTTGTTACATTTAAATGATGGAATTGATAAATAGATCCTTTAAAAATTTGATCACTGGCATTGTAAATTCTAAAACTGGTAAATCTAAACAAAATGCACAGTTCAGACCTGCACTTAATAACCAACTTAAAAATGTTATGGAATAGCATGCTAAGACACTAAGGAACTCAATTTGACAAAGAAAACTTAATAAAACAACTTCGACCATTGCTAATTCGAATACAATCCCTCTAACAGTCATTTTCCTGTCATTTGATAGAAAAATACAAAATTGAATCAATTGGACAAATCAACCCTCTAAAAACACTCTAAACCCTCCCTAGATCAATTCTCCATGTTTGTTTGACATGTTGAGTGAAGGAGGAAACGAATTTTATCAAAATTGAAAGTTGAAAATTGCCAGTTGCACTAATTAAAAGCCTACAGATCCTTTTTCAAAATTGACCCTTTAAATTTCATCAAAAAGTAAAATTTATTTTTCTATGCAAAGAGGGCATCAAGAGCTTTCCAAAAATTCCTTGTTTTCCCAAAACTGAGCTTCCTAGAAAAAGTTATGGCACTTTGAAGTTTTTTGGGCCTTGGCGGGAAAATTTGGGAAAATTCTAACTTGTTAACGGGCCTTGGATTGGAAATTTTCCCTTTTTAAAATCCTTAGGGGAAAATTTTAAAAATTTTGGCTCGGGAAAATTTTCACCTTTTCCTACACCGGCCCGCAGCCAATCAGCCAGGCTGCCATGTGTCCTCACGAGGCAGCGGTGGAGGTGACGACATTTTTTTTCCCTTAGCCTTTTTGAAAATTTTGGAAAAATTTCTTCTTTTCCCCCGTCGGCCCGCAGCCAACCAAAGGGTGCCACGTGGCACCTTGGGGTGACAGTGGAGGAGGGAGAAATTTTTCACCTTTGAAGTTTTTACCTTTGGAAAAGTTCCATAAAACTTTTCCGTGGCCCCGTCTCCCATGTCCTGCCCTCGCATTAGGCGACCCTTTCTACAGACACGCGGACCCGCGTGCCTAATTTTCCCTTTCTCCCCTTTGTCCCTTTTGGAAAAATTATCCGCATCTTCCAGGTCCATGCCCCTCACTTCTCTCTTCAACCTACAAACAAATCTTGGAGCACACATGGCTCCCAAGAAGACCTTGCGGGCAGGTGAATGTTGTTTGGTTTTTTCCTTTTCAAGGGGAAAATGTCCCCAAATCCTTCCTGTAGCTCTCACCTTTCCCTATTCCCCTTTTCTGCACTTGTCTCTAAGGCCTCCACATGTCCATAGGGTCCTGCAGAGGCATGTAGAAGAAAAATGGATTTTTTGCCCACACAATGGAAAATTTCCCCAAGCCACCCCATGACCCGCCAACCCATTGAAAAGGTGCCTTCCCTCCTCTTGACACGTGTCCCCCTAGGGGAAAATTTGACCCCAAAACTCCGCCTGGTCCATATCTTGAGAAATATAAGGAGTTAGGAGGACTTATTTATATCACCGGAAAGGTGAGAAAATTTCCTATCCATTGGGAATGGTTTAGGGAAATTTTAGAAGTGGTAAGTATGAGAAAAAATATAGTTGAAACTCAGAGCCTGCTAGAGAGTGGGTATGGGGGTAAATTACTCCCTGAACCTAACTAAAACATCTAACCCTAAAATTTGAATGTTGTGAACTTGTTATTAGTTAATGATGGGAACATATGTTGTAGTACATTGGTCTTGTTCTAGAACCTGTTAGTGAAAACTAATGTCTTGCAACCTGATTGTAGACACTTCAAATAAAAAAAAATTATCCCATAATTTTTCTAGCTAACCCTAGGTTGTTTCTTGGGTCTCAAGTGGTTGTTTAAATGGGCACTACAGTTTGGTATCAGAGTAGTGGTTCAAAGGCTTGGACCATTGGGCACACTAGAAAACTTGAGACATGAAAACTTAAACCTAGTACACTTGTAAATCTAGAAAACAACTTAGCAATAATATGTATGTTTAGTAAACATGGAAGTTGTATAAATGTAGAAAAATGAACTAACTCTTACTTTGATCTATGCAGGAGGCTCAGATGGAGTGAGAGGAACCTTCATAGAGACTCAGAACTCACCACTCACCACCACCACCACCACCACCAGATCAGGGTGTGGTAGCCATTCTACCTCAGATTCTACAGACCCTTCAGGATGTTAATGCCACTCTACGCAGGGAGGATTAGGAGGAGGACATGCAGCTAGTCATGATAGAGCCCCTTCTATCTAGGGTCAGGTATCTCCTCAACTTAGTGAGGAGCATAGAGGAGAGAACTCCCATGTAGAGTCAGCCTGAGTAGAGTCACCACCTAGGAGGTAGGGTGAGAGAGTTCCAGAGCATAGAGAGAGGTCTCGGAGCCCTAGGCTTAAGGATGAGCGTACTGAGAGACCTAGAGGCCAACAGACCACAATAGTGGATCACATCAGGGAGATCCTAAAGCTTTAGCCCTCACATTACTTGGGTGATACAGGTGGATTTCAGGCAAGAGGCCTGGCTAGTGAGCTTGAGCAGGTTGCTTCAATATTTTTCCTTGTTCTAGCAACATGAAAGCTCCTGTTGCAATCCATCTACTGAGGGATGGAGCAGGAGTGTGGTGGAGGATAGAGGAGTAGAAGCTCCATGTAGATTCAGAGATAGTGACCTAGGAGCTATTTGAGGAGAGATTCAAGAGAAGGTATTTATCATGGAGGTTCATCTAGCAGAGGATTGACGAGTTCCATGACCTTTGATAGGCTTCTCTTTTAGTAGCAGAGTATGAGAGTAGATTTCTAGATCTACTCTAGTATGTAGAGTATATGTAGGATGAGCAGGTGCATATTCACAGGTTCATCTGGGCCTAAATTTAGATATTGGAGGTGCAGTGTAGATCCACTATCCATATACTTTAGCAGAGGCCATCGAGAAGGCCTATATTGTAGAGGAGACTCAGGGTAAGACCCAGTAGGATAGAGACCGAGTCAGGAGCCGCATTCAGTAGATGCAGGATGATAGATCGAGAGGTTCAGTACCTCTTCCTCATGGTGGCTATGGTACAACATAGTCATCCTTTAGGCCACAGTAGTAGTAGGAGAAGCAACAGTCTCGCCCACCCCATAGACCTCCACAGAGAGCTGATGCACAGAGAGGTCAAAGTATGGGGCCTCCTCCTAGGGGTCCCATCAGGACACAGGGTGGACCTAGAGCTCAGTCAGTGGGAGCTTGCCAGCAGAGGCCATAACAAACCATGGTTGGATCATCAGGATCCATGCCACAGACTTCCAGGGAACCTACTAGAGGTGCTACTCCTTGGAGAGGATCAGGTGGTTGCTTTGGATGTGGAGTTGCGGGACATTTTTGGAGAGATTTCCCTCAGAACCCTAACAAGGGTAAGGCATAGATTTTAGAGCTGACTATAGGTGACATGGGACGTAGCCATAGGATTTATGCAGTAGTTGAGAACTGCCAGGTAGAGCATTAGAGCACAGTCATTGAGACCACAGGTAGCATTGGTGGTATTCCTACCTCTGTATTGTTTGACTCTAGTTCTTCTGATTCTTTTATTGCACCATCTTTAGTAGAGCGATGCAGGCTGGTGGCTGTTAGGTAGGGTCATTATTGGGATGTTGAGATGGCTTCAGGAGTCAAGATCTTTGTAGACTCCTTAGTTAAGGAGTGTGTAGTAGATTTGGGACCTTTCACCACTACCTCAGATCTCTGTATTCTTCCTTTGGGCTCGTATGGAGTCATTTTGGGTATGGATTGGTTATCTACACATAGGGCCAGGATGGATTGTTATCACAAGACTATAGCTTGTGCAGATGATTTAGGAGTTGAGTCAATGATCTCGGGGGTCAGGAGACCCATTTCTATTCGCACCATCTCAGCTATGTAGCTCAAGTGGTGTGTGCGATGGGGTTGTCAGATGTATGTTGTTACAGTTAGTGACAGATCAGAGGATGGGTCTAGTGGACCATCGCTAGATGATCATCCCATTTTGAGAGATTTTTTGATGTCTTTCTAGGGGAGCTACTGGGGTTACCACCCCCATGTGAGATTGATTTTCATATAGATCTAGTTCCTAGAGCAGAGCCTATCTCACGAGCACCTTATAGGATGACCACCCCAGAGCTCTGTGAGCTCAAGTTGTAGCTTGAGGGCCTTTTAGAGAAGGGCTTATCCATCCTAGTGTATCCCCTTGGGGTGCACCGGTGATCTTTGTGAAAAATAAGGATGGATCCTTGCGGTTGTGTATTGATTACCCCCAGTTAAACAAGGTAATGATCAAGAATCATTATCCTCTTCCTCACATTGATGACTTGTTTGATCAGATGAAGGGAGCCACAATTTTCTCTAAGATTGATCTCAAGTCAGGGTACCATCAGCTGAGGATTTCAGAGGTGGACATTCATAAGACCACCTTCCACATGAGATATGGGCACTATGAGTTCACAGTGGTGCCTTTTGGTTTGACGAATGCCCCTGCAGTGTTCATGAGTTTGATGAATGGGGTATTCAGGACCTTCTTAGATCACTTCATGCTCATCTTCCTTGATGACATTTTGATATACTCACATACACGTGAGGAGCACAAGGGGCACCTTCGCCAGGTTCTTCAATGTCTTCGTGAGTAGCAGATTTACAGGAACTTGGAGAAGTGTGCTTTCTTTCAGATAGAGGTGCAGTATTTGGGTCATATCATTTCTGGGGAAGGTATCATAGTCGATCCTTCCAAGATTAGAGCCATTATGGATTGGCTAGCACCCACTACAGTGACTGAGGTGCAAGCTTCATGGGATTAGCAGGATACTACCAGAGATTTGTTCAGGACTTCTCTCAAATTGTGCACCCTATCACTTCCCTTCAGAGGAAAGGGAAGAAGTTTGTTTGGTCGAATAGATGTGAGCAGGCCTTCAGGACACTAAAGGAGTGCCTCACTACAACACCCATTCTTGTAGTGCCAGATCCACAGGGTGAGTTCTTTTTTTGCAAGGATGCTTCGTTGGCAGGACTTGGAGGTGTGTTGATGCAGGATGGCAGAGTAGTAGATTTTGAGTCTCGCAAACTCAAGGATCACAAGCTTAATTATCCAACCCATGATCTTGAGCTTGTCATAGTTTTGCATGCCTTGGTTAGATGGAGACATTTTCTTCTTAGATGGAGATTCACACTCAGGATAGATCATTTGAGTCTTCGCCACCTCTTCACGCAGCCCAATCTCAACGCTCGATAGCGGCATTGGATGGAGTTACTTTGTGAGTATGACATGGAGATAAAGCATGTGAAGGGGAAGGAGAATGTGGTAGCAGACACTCTTAGTAGATGGAGACATGTGGCTATGACCACTATAGTGAGCATAGATTTGTGGAGCAGGATTCTTCAGCAACTTCCTCTTGACAGCTTCTACATTGCAGTACGAGTAGAGATCGAGTCACAGAGACCCCTTGAGGGGAAGTTTGATGGTTTTTCCTTAGAGGTAGATGGTCTTCTCAGGCATAGAGGCCAGATATATGTTCCCAGAGATGGAGGCTTGAGGCAGGACATCCTGGTAGAGGCACATCATACACCCTATTCAGCCCATCCCGGGGTGAAGAAGATGCATGCTACCTTGCGACAATTATATCATTGGAGAGGACTTCATCAAGATGTGGCTCAGTTTGTGTCATGGTGTTTAGAGTCCCAGATGGTTAAGGATGAGCATCATCATCCAACAGGTATTCTTTATCCTCATGCTATACAAGAATGGAAGTGGGACACCATTTCCATGGATTTCATTGTTGGGTTACCGATGTCGAAGATATCACCACGACACCATTATGGTCACGGTTGATAAATTGACAAAAGTGGCTCCACTTTTCTCTGGTGAAGACCACTTATATAGCCAGATCAGTGGCATGAGTATATTTGGATGAGATTGTTAGGTTGCATGGGATCCCACAGAAGATCATTTGTGACCGCAATCCTTTGTACACTTCACATTTTTGGATTACCATGCAGTATGTCCTTGGGATGAGGATCAACTTCAACACAACATATCACCCTGAGATAGATGGAAAGACTGAGCAAGTGAATCAATTTTAGAGGATATGTTCAAGATGTATATGATGGATCAGTATTCTAAGTGGGAGGAGTACCTATACTTAGTGGAGTTTTCCTACAATAACAGTTTTCAAAGTTCTATAGGCATGGCTCCTTTTCAAGCTTTGTATGGTAGAGAGTGCAGGACACCTCTTAGTTGGGATAGGTTAGAGGACAGATTGTCTCTTGGACCAGCTCTTCTACGGGACATGGAGCAGCAGGTAGTGTTGATCAGGCAGAGATTGCAAGAGGTGTAGGATAGGCAGAAGAAGTATGTGGATCAGCATAGGATTGACCATAGTTTTGATGTGGGCATGAAGGTGTTCCTTCGTGTCAGGCTGCACATAAGAGCCCTATCTGTTATGGAAAAGGTTCTAAGTTAGCTCCTAGATTCATTGGTACCTTTTGAGATCTTGGATCGTATCAGCCATTTGGCCTACCATCTAGTGTTTCCACCCAGCTTGTCTCATGTACATGATGTGTTTCATGTTTTGGTTCTTAGAATATATATTACAGATCCTTCTCATGTGTTGGATTTGGACATCATTGTAGGTGCAGGATCAAGGGCAGGTGATGGTGGAGCCTGTCCGTATCATAGATCATAGGACCCCTTACCTTCAAGGTAGAGAGATTGATCAGGTACGGGTGCAGTGGGATAGATACGACGAGACTGTAGCCACTTGGGAGGATGCCACAGTATTACTGAGTGCAATTTCCACATTTTTTCCAGTGACTTCCAAGAGGAAATCGAGTCTAAGGGGAGGGGGATGTAGTTCCCACTTCCCATTGACATTTTTAGATACTGATCTTGATACTATTGATCTTATTATGGACACTATTATGTTTTGTTTTAGTATGATGGATAGATGTTAGATCATGGATTATTATTGATCTAGATTCAGTTATTATGCATGATGATTATTAGAGACATTTTTATATGTGGATGATGGTATACTGTTTGACATGGATATGTGATGGATAATTGTTCAGACATGTGATATTGGATAATGTGAATAGAACTAGCATGAGAATTAATTGATGATGATATAGTTGATTAATTAAACTGAAAATGATAATGTTGATTTCTTGATGTTGTTGTGATTCATATGAATAGATGGTTTTGTTAGTATATTTATATCATTTTGGATGTTCTGATATGGCCACGAGGCCGAAGGAGGTATTTGCGTTTTGCAGGTTAAAATATCACAACAATGTCGGGGGACTGGAGACTAACCATATTGGAATTCTAGGTGAATTCAACAAGGTCACCATGGCAACATGTTTTGTGTGTGTGTGTTGTGTTATGTTAGGGATTCCCATGGGGGGGAATCAAGCTTTGCATGCATGACCCATGGGGGGGGGTCACCTTTGGTATGTGATGGGACACCATTTCTAACCATGGGGTTGTGAGATAATCATTATATGTGACCATTTGTGTATTTATTAATGTGGTTTCTTTATTAATGTTTGCATGTGTTTATTTTGTGATGTGTTACCCTTTTCATTAGTTATATATGTTGTGTTAATGTTGTGAATAATCATGTGTTAAAATAAATAAATCAATATGTCATAGGAATGTAATAAATAAAGTTGTTGCTCTTAAATGTAATATTGTAAGAGTGTGTAAGAAAGGTTGTAAGAATGTGTAAGAAATATGTAAGATAGATTTGGAGTGTGAAACACTTCATCCTCTTGGGAAATTCGAATTTGTCCTTGGAGGGCTATATTTGGAGGCTTGTGGGACAAGTTAAACTTGTCCCACACCTCTTAAAATTATTCACCAACCATACCTATGGTTTGGAGGTTAAATTTAGGCCTTTTTAATGCATTTTGAAATGACTAATTGTAAGTTTTAATTGCACTTCTCTTACATGTTTTAAATTCAGTCCTTTTGGAGTATGGGTCATTTTGGAGTGTGTAAGTTATATTGTCATTTTATTTATTATGTTTAGGTGAATGATGTTGACTTTGTTCTTGGGGTTGAGGAAGAATGATGTGGCATCCCACATGGATCCACATCATCCTCTTCTCTTCCCTCTCCTTTAAAATTCGAACCCCTTGCTTGTTTGAGGTTGTTGAAACTTTGCATACTTTCCTTGGGGTGAATTTCTTGTTGTTTTGGAGTCTTGCTTGTGGAAGGAGATTGGAGACCATTGCATGCTTGTGTGTTTCTGATTTCTGGACTGTTATTGTGGCATTGGGAAGCTTGTTGATCTTGGAACAAACTCCATTATGGAGAGGTAGGAACTTGAGCCTTTTTAAAATGCTTTCTTTCTCTTGCATGCATGTATGAAATGGTGATTGTTGTTATGTGTGTGTTGGCTGGTTGGGTAGACTTGCTTAGGACATGGTGTAGGAGAAGGCTATGGGGATTTCAAATGGGGGGGCATAAAGGGAATGCCAATGGCATCAGTTTTATTGTGGAGGGAGTTTGGGATTGGGATCCACCATGGAAAAGAAATAGCTTGCATTTCTTACTCTTGGGGGGGCATAAGGGAGAAACTTTGGGAGGGGGGGCATAAGGAGGGGTTGGGAGGCATAAGGTTTATGGGATATGATATGTTATATTGGCAGTATGATTATTGGTGGATGCCCAATTCCCAATTGGGAGGCATAAGTAGCTTCCCCCATAGATCCTTGCTCTTTTTGGCTTGCTTGATGAAGCCTCAGTTTTGTTTGCACTTGTTTAATGTAGTTGTGAACTACATTCTTCTTGAAATGTGTTTTGAATGTGAAAATGTTGCATGTTTGTTGTGGAAGCCTTTGTTGCCATGTGTTGTATTGCATCTCTTATTTCAATATGGTTGGGGCTCGGGGGCCAATGAGGAAGGATGGCTTCTCCCTTCTCATTGGATGTCTTGGTTGGGTGGAGAGCGTTGCCTTTCCCCCTTCCTTGTTGTGATCAAGATGAAAAGATGAAGAAACTAGCATGTTGTTGTTTTGGAGCAAGAGGAATATACAGTTTGACAATCCTTTCTTTTGAACAAGTTATTGTAATCCTTCCCACTTTGGAGTGGATGAATTGTATAGCCATTTGTAATGTGAAGATATTTGTATTGAAAATGGAAGATTGAATTGTAATGTGAAATGTAAAGAAGTTATATTCTACTCTCTGTTTTGAAAGGAAATGTGAAAAGATGTTATATGTAGTGCATTCTGTATTTAGAAATCAAATGGAAAAGAGAAAATTGTAAAGTTGTATTGGAAATGAATAAAGGATTGCATTAGTTCTCAAGATTGTATTGTGTATTGGATTTGATTGTTGTTAAAGGATGAAATCTCTATTGAAAAGAAGAATGCATAGGAAGGAAGTATATTGTTTTTGCATCCTTGGAACTATATTAAAATTGAAATCAGAATTTGTAATTTTGACTTGGGAATGAATTGCTTAGAATCAACTAAATGTATTAGACTATATTAGAAATAAGTTGTTACATTTAAATGATGGAATTGATAAATAGATCCTTTAAAAATTTGATCACTAGCATTGTAAATTCTAAAACTGGTAAATCTAAACAAAATGCACAGTTCAGACCTGCACTTAATAATCAACTTAAAAATGTTATGGAATAGCATGCTAAGACACTAAGGAATTCAATTTGACAAAGAAAACTTAAGAAAACAACTTCACCATAGCAAATTCGAATACAATCCCTCTAACAGTCATTTTCCTGTCATTTGACAGAAAAATACAAACTTGAGTCAATTGGACAAATCAACTTTCTGAAAACACTCTAAACCCTCCCTAGATCAATTCTCCATGTTTGTTTGACATGTTGAGTGAAGGAGGAAATCTAATTTAACCAAATTGAGAAGTTGAAAATTGCCAGTTCACTAATTATAAGCCTGCAGATCCTTTTTGCAAAATTGACCCTTTAAATTTCATCAAAAAGTAAAATTGTTGTTTCTTGTGCAAAGAGGGCATCGAGAGATTTCCAAAAAGTCCTTGTTTTCCCAAAACTGAGCTTCCTAGCAAAAGTTATGGCACTTTGAAGTTTTTGGGCCTTGGCGGGAAAATTTGGGAAAATTTTCCCTGGCGGGCCCGCAACCTGAAATTTTCCCTTTTTAAAATGCCTTAGGAAAATTTTTTCTTTGAAAATTTTGACTTGGGAAATTTTTCACCTTTTCCTCCGCTAGCCCATCCAATCAGAGGCTGCCAC
The DNA here is from genome assembly GCA_019776745.2 of Taxus chinensis. Classification (NCBI taxonomy): domain Eukaryota; kingdom Viridiplantae; phylum Streptophyta; class Pinopsida; order Cupressales; family Taxaceae; genus Taxus; species Taxus chinensis. The sequence goes on along the minus strand of CM034149.1, from coordinate 618,783,363 downwards.
GTGTCCTCATGAGGCTACGGCGGAGGCGCGGCATTTTCTTTTTGCCCTTAGCCTTTTTGAAAATTTTTAAAAATTTTTCTTTTAGCCCTACCGGCCCGCAGCCAACCAGAACATGCCACGTGGCACCTTGGGGGTGATAGTAGAGGAGGGAGAACTTCGTCACCTTAGAAGTTTTTTTTTTGCCTTTGGAAAAATTCCATAAAACTCTTCGCGGCCCCGCACTCCTGCCCTCACCTTGGTGCAACCCCTCCGCGGACACGCGGACCCGTGCACCTAATGTTTCCCTTTCTCCCCTTTGTCCCTTTTGGCGAAATTCCACATCTCCCCACTACTCCACACCCCTCCTTCTCTCTTCTCCCCATAGCCAACTATGGAGTGCCACGTGTCCCCAAGTGGACCCGTGGGCGCGGGAGTGCTGTTTGGTTTTTTCCTTTTCTTGGGCGAAATGCCCCAAATCCTTCCATCACTCCACCTTTCCCCTGTTCCTTTTTGCTGGCGACGTCTCTGAGGCTGCCACGTGTCCACGGGGACCCACAGAGGTGCGGAAGAAATTTTTCCTTTGTGCCCGCATGATGGGAAAAATTCCCCAAGCTGCCCCGTGACCCGCCAACCCGTTGAAGGTGCTTTCCCTCCTCTTGACACGTGTCCCCCTAGGGGAAAATTTGACCTAAAAACTCCACCCTGACCATATCTTGAGAAATATAAGGAGTTAGGAGGACTTCTTTATATCACCAGAAAGGTGAGAAAATTTCCTATCCAATGGGAATGGTTTAGGGAAATTTTGGAAGTGTTAAGTATGAGAAAAATCTAGTTGAAACTCTGAGCCTGTTAGAGAGTGGGTATGGGGGTAGATTTTTCCTTGAACCTAATTAAAATATCTAACCCTAAAATTTGAACCTTGTAAACTTGAGACTAGTTAATGAAGGAAACATATGTCTTGGTAAATTGGTGTTGTTCTGGAACCTGCCTAGTGGCAAACTGTTGTCTTACAACCTGAGTTGTGGACACTCCTAAACAAAAAAAATTATCCCATAATTTTTCTATTAGATGTTAAATCAATTAACATATTTGGTGATTCCCAACTGGTTATAAACCAAGTGAATGGTATATACAAATGTTGTAACGAAATAATCCAAAAGTATAAGCATCATGTGGACATCCTTTTGACTACCTTTGACCATTTTAAAATTCAAACCACACCACATTCCACTAACAAATTTGTGGATACTATGGCCTGTCTTGCTTCTAAAATCCCTGCTTCTCCCTTTGACTCGAAAAATATTTATCATAGTACAAAGGTTGCAATCACCTTCTTATTTATTTTGAGATCTCAACTTTATTGGAACCATTAAAACTGACCCACATGAACTTTGGTATAAACAGTTTGCGGACTACCTTTCCAAAAGTGTCTCTCGCTATGTCATCATGGGTGGTATTCTTTATAAATGTGGCTTTGACGATATCCTCTTACGATACCTTACAAGTTCTGAAGTTCCCTAGTCCATTAAGGAAGTTCACAGCAGAATTTGTGGAGGTCACTTTAGTGGTTTAGCTATCGCTAAACACATTCTCTGCTAGGGCTATTATTGGCCAACATTAAACCGTGATTGTTGTGATTATGTCAAACATTGTGTGAAGTGCCAACAACATGCTAATATTCATACACCCCTAGTCACACCTTACAGGTCGCACGAGATCTTTGGTCTTTCTCTGAATGCGGTTTGGATCTTTTCAGAGAGATCAATCCTCATTCTTCCCATCATCATCAATGGATTATTACCACTATTGAATACTACACTAAATGGGTAGAAGCCATACCTATTATTTATACAAAATCTAAGAAAATATGTGAATTCATCAACCATCACATCATTTATCACATTTTCCTGTTATCCAAATAACTCTCCTAATAATTTGGGTAACTGGTATAAATATTCTAGCTCTCAATTCCTCATTGAAGGTTACACACACTCAAGTTCAATTAGCATAACTCCTTGGTTATAGTTTCCCCTTGGAACCCCTTCTTTTTCCTCAAGCGCCCTTGTGCACTTTCTGTTCTCTCCTTCCATTTTCCTTTTCCTCTTTGTTCCACTCCACCCTTGCACCCACCTTCTATAGTTTCTCCTTCTTCCTAAGTAGCTTCTTCACCCTGCGTGCATATTAGACTTGTTTCAATAAGCTAAGTCCCTGGTCCCCTTGTGCACCATGCCCATCACTTCGTAATAGTTGTGCCTTCACCATAAAATTCTCTTCTCACCAGTTTACTTTATTTTACCTCCACGCACGCTCTTGTGTTTCCTTCCTTCTGTCTTCTTCCCACACCTCATTCTTCCATATGTGTCCCCGTGCCCCTCCTTTGCACCCTTCTGTGCAAGGTCATCTTCTGACATACTTATGTGTGTCACACGCAACCACTCAAAGTGTGCCAACAAGGGCACCAAATCCTTGTAAAAAATCAGCAAGTGACATGTGGAAGAAATGAAAAATATTTATACGGTTGGCCACCATTTCAGCCAATCCACGCATGCCATGTGTTTTACGTGTGCCGAAAACTCTGTAAATATCTTGTCAACCCTTATCTTTTGCTACAGATCTCAGATTGGTGCATGCCCAAGTATTTTTATAGAGCTGCTGACATCAATCTACAGTGCCAAAGATTCAAATTTAAATTCTTGGTGGATCTGGTTGGTGAGAGAAATGGGAAAACATCTTATTGAGTATTGATGAGTAGATCTGATTGCTCCACTCACCTGATTTGATATGATTCACCCTCCTTTCTTATTCAACATGCTAAACAAGCTTAGGGAAGCAATATTTCATAGATCTCCAGGTGGATTTGTAGGCATTGAATGCTTCTTATTGGTGGTTGTGTTTCAAATTTTGGGTATTTCCCCTCCTTCTTCCCTTCTTCCTCCATGGATTCATCTTTAAATGTAAGAACAAAGCTCATTTGTTATGTTGGACACTTTGGATTTTTACACATTTTTCTAAGGATTCCATACTTTTTTGTATTTTGAGTTGTATAACCTCTAGATTTGGCTCTTGCATGTGGATACCAGACTCCATCATTGTAATAGTTCTGTGCATTTCTATAAGTAGTAAAAGCATTTGTTTTGTGACCATTATCTATCCTAACATGTTTGCATTCCTCCTCCTTTCCTTTTCTTTTGCGTTGTGTGCTAGTTGTGCTATTTTTAGGTCCCTTGCAATTCCATATTTAGTTATGTTCCATGAAAATGATATGGTAGATACATGTTTGGCTGTGTTACTCGTGCCTAGCATCCTTTCACGCATATTTCCTTTCATACTCACTCAGAGAAGATAGTGTTCATCCCTCTTTTCTGGGTGCTATCACCTTTTAGTGTAGTTTCCTTTTATGTCATCCTTCTATCCCCGGTCCCTTGGCATTATTAGCACAGTTTACCCTTTCAGCACTAGGAATAGTTAGTAGCAGTAGAAATAGATAGAGGAACCGACCTTCTTCAAAGATCCGTCCCAAGCTCGCAAGGTCCCACAACTTGGGGGACAATTCCATTGTGGTATCAAACACTTTGTCCCTTTTGAGATCCGAGATGCAGGTGCACATTTAAGAAACCAACCATTTCTGGCACGCCTAGTGAGACCAACATTTAAAGCTTAAATTTCATATCTCTAAGTTCTGGTGTGGTGGACTTAGTGTTTCAGCCTTTGGAGGATCATTTTGACACATCTGGAAACTCCCAACATTTTAAGATCTGTGTTTTAGTAGTCCTAAGCGCCTTTCATGAGAAGAGTTCACACAAGAAGAAGTGCAGCCACTAAAGATTCTTTTGAATACCTCCATCTATCCCTGAGAATAATCTATTCCAGAAATTCCATGTGTGTATCTCTGTCTCCCGCACAACTGTTCCCATTCAAATCCTCCTCAAAACAAATAACCTGTGTGTCCTAAAATGGTGCATCCACCACCTCCTCCACTAAGAATCTTTGCAAACTTTGCTAGAGGAAGTCCCTTGCTATTGGCTCTGCAACATGATATGCCAAATGGCATGCTCAAAAGTATTCCATACGTTACTGGTGAAAATCAAGTCACCCCTCAAGAGCATATCAAGGATGTAGCAAACATGTGTTCACTCTATCTGATCACACATGATGATGTAGTAGTCAGGCTACCTTGCAGTCTCTTTCAAAGGTAAAGCACTTCAATTGTACCAAGGCTTGAGAATTGGATCTATCACCACATGGGATGAGCTGGGAACAAATATTTGGAATTAATTTGAAGATAAGTCATATCACCTATCTTTGGTGGAGCAAAATGACAACATAAAGGAGAGTTGCCCAGTGAGTAGATGATAGATTTGAACATCAGATTTAGAAAGACATGGGACATAATCCCTCTGGTGGTAAGACCTACAGCCCAAAGTGATTTCCTTTATTATTTGAAGGCACTCAACATTATTTTAGTTATGATCTAATCCATGGGAGGTAGGAATTTTCTAGCTACTTATAGTATTGTAGTAAGGGCAGAAAATAGTCTTATTCAGGTAGGAAAGATATCTCGTAGACCGCCTAATCCCTTATTCTTAGAAATGTCACAAGCACCCCAGCCTTCTGTGGCCCATATTCCTATTCCTAAGAAAAACACGTAATCATTTTCGTCAACATCCTACTCCCCAATGTAGTAGAGGGAAGATGAGGACTTGAAGGCCTTGATTAGAAATTTATCAAACAAGGTCATATCATTAGAAAAGCAACAGGCCCAAGCCTATAAAGGTAATTATAATTAGGTACATGGCCAAAACAATCGGCCTTGGAAGAATCAGTATGGAAACCAAAGATACATGCCCAAAAAAGTAGAATGATAGATGGCATCCCAATGCACATTTTCCCTTACAAGTTATTCCTCCTATGCCTTCCCTTCCAGCACCAGTGTAAGTCAGGCACTCATCCTAGTTCAGAACAATTTGGTGCGAGAGTCAGAAAGGTGCTTCCCTTACAACATGCCTCATAGTCAATATCATTGTTCCAATTCCATGCATGCCCAAGCCCTCATGATCTAGAATGCTTCAGTTTGCAAGCCCTCAACAAGTGCCCCTGAAGAAGATAACCAAGAAAGACCAGAAGCTCCTCTAGAGACAAGCTTGATGTTCTTTGGCACAGAGGACTTCTGTACAATCAACCAAGCTGCAGAAGATACAAATAGACTGTGTGTCCAAGTTGTGGACAACACAAGATATAAGAAGAGAATGTTATAATCAGGCACGTAGGTCCCACTCCTAGCAATGCAAGAAAATCCTCATAAGCAGAAAGACGTAGACAAGGCATCCAGTAGCAAAAGTTCTCAAGCTCCTTCTAAAGTAGCGCACGACCCTCCTTTAGTAGGTCAAGCCTCTACTCTAGCTAAAATCTAGGATTCTACACCTGAACAGTCAAGAAGGGATGTCATTCCCCAAAATGCATAAGACAAGGGCCTTCTATTTAACATATATTGACCAAAGGAAGAGAACAAACATAAATGTCATAATGTGGGATGCCCTAACCATTCCATCTCACCAGGATCTGTTACATGAAGCTCTGACACAACTTCTGCATGCTGATCCAGTTGTGCAGAAGCCACGCACCTCTATCAACATCTACATAAAAGTAACAAAAGAGGATAAAAGTAAATGGTGCAAATTGGATCCTAATTGGCTTGGACCCTATATCGTTACGCATACCTATCGATCAAGTGCTTATCGTTTATCTTTACTCGAAGTTAAACATGAACCTGAGCCCCTCAATGCCTTGCATCTTCGACTATTCTATTGTTGAATCAAGTCCCATAATCACATCCAATCTAGTTAAAATGCTCATCCCTTGACCACCATTCACCTTCCATTTTACCTATTTTAAGGATTGATGACTAAACAAGAATCATGTGATTACTCATCACTTTTCAGCCTTATCTTCAATATGAGTACCACAAATCTACTCATAGCATGATTCTCATGGATACTTTTCATCTTTTTCAAGATGGAATCCCATGGTCATTCATCACTTAAAACCCTCTCTTTCATAGTTAACCTCTACGTGCTATCGTTTTGTCTTCAACTCAAGATCCTATTGTTCTCTATAGTCTGGTCCATGATCTAAAGGTCCAAAAGTGAAACATTTTTCAAAAGTAAAATGATATTTAACTCCTTGACTCAAAATTACAGTAAAAAGATTACTCCCTCAAAAAATATATCTAATCTTTTTATCTTGCTGCTATAAATAGACTACTCCCTCGAAGGACAACTATACAAAGCTAGCCATAATGTACATAGTCTATCATCAAAAGAAGACTATTCTTGTAAAAAAATAAAATAAAATATTTTGAAGCTTCCCAAATCGAATAAACTTCATGAAGACCTCAAGGAGATAATCTACTCATCCCAAATAGACTTCCCACATCAACCAGTTTATAAAAAAAAACAATTAAAAATAAAAAAGATAACTTTTTCGTCATGGAATTGCCTATTTTGATCTTAAATCTCTTGCCAAATAGTCATGTTGTCTCACACTAGGTTACGCTTAAAAACCAAACTATTTTAACCTTATCACATTTTCACCCTAATTTCTTTCCCACTCAAGGGGACGTGCTGTAAATGTGACATTTCGTGATCATGTTACTTTTGTCACCCTTAGAACAGTCAATTATGCAACACCTTAAGGGCCTTATGTTCATAAGCCAATTTTTGGTATGATAGACTCATTAAGATTCTTATCAATTAGGCGGCTCTTTTTTGCCACCTCTTACCATACTCATTCTTAATTACTTGTTGATTCTCCTATACAGGACTAGACCATCGACACCTACACTTTAAGGATTCCCCTTTCACCAAAATCACCCATGCCTAAATGACCTAAACTCAACCATGCCTAAAATGACCTAAAATCAACCATGTCTAAAATCATCTAAAATCAACCATGCCTAAATGACCTAGACTCAAACATTCCTAAAACCTTCCAACCCATCCCTCTATCTTATCATATTATTCCCTAGCTTACGAGGGAACTACAACATTCTGAGGCCCCTTTTCATCGGGACTATGTAGGCAGCACTCCAAGGGCATGGGGGCCTTGGAGGTTAACTCGACCACTCTTTACCCTAACTCATTTCCCCCCATTTATCATATTCATAGGCTACCTTAGTTTTCCATTTTACACAAAATTAAGAAATTAAACACTCAACAAAAATACATACCTACCATTTTATCACATCATCAAAACATCCAATCAATCATTTTGTATATTCCATGACATTAAATATTGAGAAGTTTAAATCCATATACATCATCATTTATTTTCCATACTACCCATAACATGGAAATTAAATCAAACCCAAAAACATGACCAAACCATACCTAACTTACCTAACTCCACCATGCTTAACTGACCTAAAACTCTACCATGCCTAACTCACCTAGACTCGACCATGCCTAAATCACCTAGACTCCACCATGCCTAATTCACCTAGAATTTAGCATGGCTAACTCACATTTAACTCCATCATGCCTATATGACCTCGACTCAATCATGCCTAATTCACCTAGTTTCCATCAATACACAATAACAATGGAAATTAAATCATAGGTACATCATCCATACATAATGAATATCAACATCTATATAAATGAGAGAGTCTGTGTATCAATACACATATACACAGATATAAATAAATACAAGTATCTCAAGTCACTCATATACAAGCTCACTATCTTCGGCACACAGGCCAGTATAAAACTCAAAATCAAAAAAATCTCATATATAGCCTCACTATCTTCGGCACATAGGCTAGCATATATATCAAAAATCAAAACACTGATCTTCTCAAGTGACTACACATCACCCCACCGTATATACTCTGGGACCAATCTCACCTATCTCCTCCTCCCAACTTGTCTTGCCACCCTGCCAACATCTCTCCACCCTCCATGGGTCTCGGTCTAATCTCCACCTGGCCCTCAGCTGGGCCTGGCCTCCATGAACTAGTAGCCTCACCTTGACCCTATCTTTGGGCTACTCCGACCCCCTATGTGCTCTCTGAAATATGAGTGTAGGATCTTGTCCTCTCACTTCACTACCTACTGGGCTCTGTACTCAACATATGAGGGAACATCTATCTCGACAGTCGTCAGGTGATCCTGATAATAACGTGCCTCGTTCAAGGGCATCCTTGAACCTTCACCATCATCACCATCTGAGGTGGTGTCCATGGGTCTCACTGCAACCTGTGAGCCCTTTCCTACTAATACTGGCCTCATTCCCTACCCTGGGATGCCTGTCCTCCTCCCTGTACTGTGGGACCCTATACCTGCAACTGTGCCTATAATATGGGACCCTATCCCTGGTCCTATGGAGGTACCTTGTGCTGCAACCATGGGTCTTGTAAGGCCACAACCTGTGCCTGTGTAGTGGCTAGCTGACCTTGCAAACCTGATCACATATGCCTGTAAGGCTGGCCACATGTACTCCATCACCATCACCACCCTATGTGCATGCCTGTACCTATGCCAACTGGGCCTATAGGGCCATCACCTGAGCTTGCAGGGTGGCCACATGTGCATGTGCCCCTATCAACTAACCCTGTAAACCTGTGATCTGCATCTATAGGGTGGCCACCTGCCCCTACAATGCATCTCTCTGCACGGTGACCATAGCAAGATTTGGCTGCCCTGGCCTCAGTGGTGTCACTCCTAGCACGTTGTGCTGCCCACCACTACCTATATCCATCAGTGACTCCAACATCATCAATCCACCTATCCACCACCTGCTCCTCTTCCCTGTCAGCACACTTGGATGTGGTGGAGACATGGGTCTCTCCACATCATCATGACAGATATAGTGGAAAAGGTGGGGGTACATCCTATGGCAGCCCAAACTACCGTCTAACTCTGTCTACAGGTATCATCTCGTGCTCGTTGGCATGACACCCCTGTATCCACCTCAATAGTTGGAGCTCCTCTAACTCCTCCACCATGTACCTCTATAAGATGGAAATTCAACATAAGGCCTCCAAATAATGTTAACTCTTGAAATCCCCTCCAGAAACCACTATAGTATATAACATCATATGTGGCCCTAGCCACCCTCATGGCTTCCCACCATCTGGTACCCAACGTCTATATCCAACTCTAGATAAAGCCACCTCCTGAACCAATCATGTCGAGGGTTAAACCAACTGGGCACACACATATGATATGCTCGTATGCCCAACAGTGTAGTAAAAAGGTACAACACATCCCAAACCGCTCGCAATCTCCCATAAGCCCATAGCTCCCTATATAACTGAACTAGGAAAGTCGGTGCCTAAGAAAAGCATATCCACTCCTCCATCATATCCTGGAGCACTCCCATCAGTGCTCATGGGAATCTCCCACCCTCAGAATCTGGTAGTGCAAAGCAACCTACTATCCTCCATCATCAATACAGCCAGCCTCGTCTCCTATGGGTAGGCTACATACATGTCCCCATATGTAAGACTCACACTATGATAGGTCAATAGACCCATCACCTCACCAAAAACATCCACTATTGGCTCCACCGATAGGCCTCATAAGTAATAGAATAAACTAGATCCCCAATAATAGGAAGCCACAGGATCCGATACATGTCCTTTAGGGTGATGGTCATCTCACCCGTCGGTAAGTGGAAGGTATTGGTCATGGAATCCCATCTATCGATGAGAGTCGACCATCATACTGTGATCTCAAACTAATGCACCTATAGTGTTGGATCCCAATAATTCCAACCTCAGTCATATGCTGACCACTCCTCCGTGGTCACATTAGACCACATCCATACCAAAAGAGGTGGTACTCTATCCCGCATCCTCAATTGGTCTCTAGCCTGCATCCACCAAAACAAAACATTGTTAAGACCTGACTACCTCCAATTACCTATTACCCTCAAACCATACCCAATAACATCTATCATGCCCACCCCCTTTCCCCTTCTCACCTACAAACCTATTAACCCTTATGTCATCCTTACCCGCTATGTTAGTTCATTTCACCTACTTACCTATCCCATGTTGCTACAAACACATGTTACCCTCACCCCTCTCCATACACACTTCACCTATCCCTTTTTACCTATTTTCATTTCCTTCCTAATCTTTTTTACCCCTATTCCCTTAACCTTAGACTGGCACCTTTTGCCTTGACTGTCACCAGTTTTCCTTGACCATCATTGATTCCATTTAACCGGTGTTGGTCACTTCATCCCTGACCGCTTCCGGTCAAGGCCAACTGATGTTAGCCAAACCTTGATCTTTATTGACGTCAGTCTCTGTCGCGTAAACCAAAAAATTAAAACTCCATCCCCCCATATCCCATTTCACCTAAAATTCACCTAAATACTACCTAAAACCTACCCCAACCCACCCCAATTTACCTCAAATTCATTTTCTACCCTATTTCACCTACATTTTCCCTTCAATTTCCATATCAATTTCACCCACTTTTCACCCGCATTTCAAAATTAAAACCCCCCACCCTAATTTCTTCATTTTAAACCAAACTTTAATCACACAAGTACAAGAATGCCTCCTACCTCATCTCGATGGCATCTACGTGGTGACACCTCTAGTCTTTATGCCGGTGGACCTCCCACACCTTCTCTTGCCTCTACCATGATCAAATCAACTCCTCACCTCCAAACCAATAAAAACACTCGAATCAATCTCTGGGACCCATCGATCGAATGCCAATCAACCCACTACCTGGCTTGCTCAAATCAGCTCAATGCCTCATACTATCACTTTTTCACTCCTCACTTGCTCCTCTGTCATTTTATACAAATGAAAAAGTCAAAATGAATCCACAAAACACATGTATTTTTTCTTTTTAGACCCAAATCGACATGACTGACATCATTCATGTCGTGCCCTAGCCAACAGATGTTGGTTATACCCTAACCGACATCATTCACCTCCCCTTACCTTTTTGACCCACCTAATACCCATTTTTCCTAAAAACATTACTGACCCAATACCTTTTGACCTTACCAACACCTATTACACCCTACCCACAAGCCTCAATTACCTATACATTTCCTTAATTATGTTTAGGGACATGTTATTTACCTATACCTCAACCTTACATGTGCCATGACCTATATACCCTAACTTGAACCACCTTTTGTGACATTAGAATTTGTGTACTCGCTATACCTTGTGATGTTGTTACCCATGTTGTTTAGCCTAATGACCTTACCTTGCCTATTGTCGTGTTGTTTATCCTGACCAAACCTTTGGTGTACCAGATCATACCTAAATGTTCCTGCACCTAACCTAAGTTGTGTTTCCAGACCATATCCTGTACCCTGGATACCTGAATCACTTCAACCTGTTTTGGATAAACCTATCGACCTTAAACACTGTGGAGTTTGCAAGCTCTTCCACCTGGTACCATGTGTACAGTCTATACGTGTGTGTGTTTGATTGCCATTACCTATTACCCAATATGACCCTTACCCATTACCCATAGTGCCCATACCCTTACCTACAACCCACCTACCCATCACTTTCATCACTTACCCATTTATCAATCCACTCAATGACTCTATCTAACACCTCGTTAGCTCCTGGTTTGAGGGGGATCACCTCCACCCATACTTGGGGCAACCTCACCTTCAACCCTACTTGGGACAACCCCACTCTCACCTATACTTGGGGTCAACCAATTCCTATTTTTGTCAGCATCGCTTACCAATACAAGCTATGCGACAAAAGGGGCAAATGTAGACACCAAATTTGGGTCACACTCCCCTTAGTCCCCTTTCAATCAGTTAACATAACATGTTCACCTAACCACAACCCCTTTACCCCACATTCATGTTAATTTAATTACTTATAATTGAATTAATGCCCATCCTCACATTATTTATTAATTTAATTACTTTAATTAGGTTAATTTACACCTCACCTAGCCACATCTCCTGGACACCTCACCTAGACACCCCACCATGGACTTATTCTTACCCTATTAATTAACTAAGACTCAGTCTCTACTTATCTTAACCAATTGGGACTTAGTCTAACCCTAACATTAAATTCCTATTCCTTCTCCAACAACACTCCCACTTATCTAAGCACTAACCATCACTTGAGACCTGGACTGACAAGTAGAGCATGCCAAAAATAGCCAAGATCTGTTATTTTTGGTAAACCTAGGATTTCCCACCCTAACTGACACCGATTAACCTGCACAATGGATGCCGGTCACCTTGACTGTCATTGGTTACCATATATACATATTTGCAACCTTTTTCCCAGGTTGGTAACTTCAATTTTTGGGAGATGGCTATCTGACATTCAAGCACGAAAAAAAGTTTTCTCAGCATCAAGACGATAAAATACATTCAGCCAGAGGCCCAAACAAGTACATGAGACTGATCCGAAGGTATTGGAATTCATGGTAGCACTCTGGGAAGCACTGCTATGGTAATGACCACCAAGTTCTTCATAGGTCAACCATCACCATCGTTCACCCACCAAACTTGCATATACAAGTAAGTGCATTTGATTTTGCATCATTTCTGTACTTACTTAAATAGGTTCTTTATCTTTTTGTTATTAGATCTTGTTCTTCCCTGCATTCCTCCATCCCCACCTTCCTGACCACCTACCTATCCAGCCACCCTAGCCTTCTGTCTCTCCATACCTATCCTTTATACCTTCTTGAGTCTTCCTCATATTATTACGAACCTAATCATCCCTCCTTCACTCTTTGTGCAATCACAGAGAAGCCCAAAATTACCTTTGATCAACTTTCACCAAATTTCCCCTAATGGCAACAGTTACCTTAATGGTTTTTAGTTTCTTATTCACCCTCATCGGTCCCCCAAATGATGTTAGTTAGTGTGTCTCCTATCAGAATTTCACTAAACTGACCTTAAAACCCCAAAAACCTCACAAAACCTTGCTAAAAACGTGATACCCCACCTACAACCTCACAACATACCTTCCTAACTCTCTATGCAGACAAAAAGAGAGCCTGAATACCTATTTCAGACATTCAACCACTCCCATAAGAACTGATATCGGTCATCTTACACCAATATCAGTCATACCTAAACAGTCATTGGTCACACATTGACTGATGTCATTTTTTGTGTCTGGTAAACTGCCTCAGACCAACAAGCTTCCCAGTTATCGAAGACCAACCCAAACTCCACCAAGTCTTACCCAAACCCTATATGTGATCTCTTGACCATGTATCCAACCTGAACCTGGCCCGGGACCTTCATCAATTTAATTATTAAAGCATTTAATTGGATTAACATTGATAGTAATTTGAGATACATAAAGCAGAACACTAACATTAGATCCTTTTGTTTGCATGTTCATTTATTTTATATTGAATTATACATATCAGTGGATTGAAAACTATCGAGGAAGTATCACACTTCCTGGATCTAGCTCACGCTAGGCAATCCACTAACCTTTTGTAATTAACTATGTTTTGTGGTCTTTCTTGACATTTCAGGTAGTTCCTCCTAGCCAAAAGGATGCCCACACAATCAACTTGGATTAGGAAATCAAATTCACGCGCACAGCCTTCAACCAACATTACAATAGGTATTCCTCCTTGTTCTATTTTACCCTTATCTGTTTCATTAATATACTAAAAATCTAGTGAAACACTTGCAACCCTTGATTTGTCTTTTTCACACCTTCTCTCATACTTACATAACTCTCTTCAGAGAGGAATAACTAGAGTAAGAAGGATAATCACCCCGCATCCGTCAACTAGGTCTGGTTATACTTGATTCCACTAACATTGAATGAAATATATGCATGGTGATCATCCTTGATTGTAACATCACCCCGACACAGGTTAGGTAAGCATTTATCTCTCTTGATGAAAAAATCCCCAATTTACCAGTTGATAACCTTCGATTTCCTTGACTAGTACCCATACTTTCATAGACATTCCCACTCATCCCATTTATACTATATTTATTCATCACATTACCATCCCATCTATTGCATTCAGGCTGTCTCGGCATGACTTTGAGAAGTTGAGTGCATATGGAATCATGTGTTGATTTTCAGGCGTATAAATGCCTAGTTGGAAGTAAATAAATGCACAAATTACAATTTCCTTCCATCCCATTTATCACCAATCACATGTTTCACTCACACCTACACATTGGCTCATGTTTTCATTCATTTTCTTACGGGTTTTCATTTCAAGTAGTAATTAAATTTTATGCACACACACATGATATTAAAGAGATGCAGGGGTAGTATGTCATCTTATGCGGTTTAGAACTTGTTCAAACTCCTGTTTTAGGTCACCTTTTTACCTCATATCTCCTGACGTCCAACTCATCATGTTTCCCTAACACTCTTGTTTCAAATCATGTTTATACACATACATACCTATTGCACTCCATTGTTATAACCATGTCACTTTCATAATTATGCTCCACTTCATTTTGAATGAGCATCCCTGGGCATCCACTGCCTTCTAAACACCTTTTACATCATCAAAAATTTTCATGACATTTGCATTGCAATCATTTTATGTTTTCATGTAATTTACATTGCACTCATTTTCTAACTCTTGTCATTCCTCGTTTAACACCTCTCACCCATTGAGTCAATCAAATAACTTATTCACCTCTCTTGTTAGATCACCTCTCTAGCTTATCTCACACACCTAGCTTTCCTTTCCCCATTCACCATGACCCCCTCACAATTAGTATAAACCTAACTCACCCCCTATACCACTCAACTCACCTACAAAGTCACTATGGAAACTCTAACCATCACCCATACCCTTCCATTTGAGTCACACTTTCGTTTTGGCTCCCAAATCACTCATCACTCCCTCCTCACCCCATCTCACCATGGCCTATCCTACCTACCTTTCCCACACTAACTTTGTTAGTCACTAGAGAAACTTGGATTTTTCCTCGTGCCCTACCCACTCACTCCCTCCCCTTCACATTTACTTGTTGAGTCACATTTGTGACTCAGACCCTTCCCCCGTCAAGTCACACTTGAGACTCACCCTCATACCTGCTCCCACTCCCAACCTGTACTAAATCGCTCCTGACTCGTTCCCTCCAACTCCTTACCGACCCGACCTACCCCTATCTCACCCCTATTGGTAACCCCAACCATGAGGTCACCCACCCTCACCTCAACTCAACCTAGGTCACTTCACCTTACCTAAACCTACCAACAAGATATAGTGGTGACTCTTCCCTTTCCTAGCCTTGCCTTGTGCAAGCCTCACCCATCCCATCGAATACCTAATTCACCACCCACCATAGCTCAATCCCTTCTTAACTCGACCTGATCGAGTCACCCTTACAACTCACCCCCTACCCACCATCCACCTATTGGAATATAAAATGTCACTACATTTTATATGACAACCCCATTAAAAATTTTACCCCCTTTTGGTCAAATCAATCGAATTTGTCAAATTTTCCAAAATTTCTCATTTTCAAAGATCAACTTCTAGGAATGGTTTCAGGAGCCTCAAAGTATTTCAAGAGTCTTGATTATATTCAATGGAAATGTATCAAAGTATTCTCCATGATGGTATGATTTGGAAAGAATTTTAGGAGCTTTGAGATGGTCTTGGGAAATATTTCTTCCTATGCACTTTTTAGAAAAAGGAGTGTGTATGCTTCATTGAAGATTCAACTTTAGTGGAAGGTTTCAGAATCCTCGTGAAGTGTTGGGAGCTCATATCCTAGGAATAAGAAATATTATGGATCCTACTTCGTGATGGACTAAGTGTGATAAAATTATGGGAACATATAAAGTAAAAACCTTTTTGACATTAGTGTAAGGTGGTTTTTTTTGCAATTAATTTTTTCACAAAAGGTTTTGGGCACCTTGAATAGAGTTGGGAGCTTAAAAAATTTTCAAGTGAGGGTATATTAAATTCTCTTCATGACCAATAATTTGGTTTGGCTCAAGCTTGGTAAAAAATCTTCTTATAACTTAGCTCATTGGCACACCACCCTAAAAAGGAAGGTATTGGTGCTCAAATTAGTCTCGCCCCATTGACCTTTCAGATCCCTTAGTTTATAGCCTCTGTTATGTTTTCTGTCTCCCTAGGCTCAAATGGTGGCTCTCCTACATTTTACGGTTTGACGGGTGTAATTTCCCAGTCAAAATTACTTCTCGGCATCAGTTGAAAAGTGGCCATTTTTGTTGGATGTAGCTTTGTGAGGAACTTTAAAGATTCTAAGGCTCACTTCAATCGAAAACATGTCCACCTGGAGGCTTCTACTGAACCTTACCATACTTAGACTTTTCAAGTAACTTCTTAAAGGGGCTTGGGACACGTGGAGGGACCACGCATGTTTGGGGACCAACCCATGAGTTTTACTTTGAAGAAGTGCCAGGAGGACACTTGGAGACTCTGCTAGACTAAGACACATGTTGGGCCCGCACTTGTTTGGGGTCTCTACTTTTCAGGACCATCTCAAAATGTGCCATTGAGACACGTAACAGGTGGGGAAATGGAGAGATGGAGCTTCAGGGTCATTCAAGGTTTTTTGCCTTTTGTAAAAAAGGGATAAATTTGTAAGTTGAAGCACAGGTCCGCTGGGACCCACATTGGGACATGTGTCAAGCCTATTTTCTGAGGGTGGAGGGGTGGAGAAAAATGTCAACACTTTACTTTTTTCCAAAAAATTATAAAATGTTAAAAGGTGCCCCCAGACCCATTTCTAGTCACATTTTGCCATGTGGAGGGCTCATATTAAAATTTGAAATGCAGAATCAATGGTAGTTATGCATTTCATTTGATTTTTCCACCATTGAAGCTCTAGGATGTTTGGAGATGCATTTTTGAATTATTCTTCATCAAATTTTTGGAAAATTTGTGTCAATTGGGTCTGAAAAGTTTAATTGAATCAATTTGGGAGTTCAATTTGTAAATATGAAGTACTTTTGAGATGGATTTTTGCTCGAGCTCATGCGAGAAAGCAACATGCCAGATCTAGAAGTTACAGAGTAAAATTTCAGAGGGAAAAAAGATGAAGTGATTAAAGGCACATGCACGAAAGGTGAAAAAGGTGTTTCCTCGATAGCAAAAAGGGATAACTTATCAAGACCAGCTACGCGGAGGCTCCAAAAAATGATTAAAAAGGGGATTTCTTGCATGACAGAATTAGAATGATTAAAGGGACTCCCAAAAATTTGTGGCATGACATCCTAGTCAATAGTCGAGGGCCCAAGAAACGTGATCTGTTCACAGTTGGTCCACCTAGTAGATTTCAGATCTGAATTTGTTAAATGTCTCCATCTGAAACAAATTAGTAGTAAGCAAAGGTCCCTAGAATATTCCTCTCTTTTAAGGGGAAAAGATGGTGCAGGCACCAAAGATGAAGAATATGCCTCCAATTAAAAAAATGATGCAAATATTTGTAATGATTCACCTTTTTGAAAACACCTGACAATTTTTTTGGAGTCTGTTGAATGTCACCTTCTACAAATCATGATCCGATATGTGCAACAAAGGTGCTTTGAATATTCCTCTTTGGGGGTGGGGGAATTGGATGTAAAGGGTGTATTATAAATGTGATGAGATTACTCTTGCAAGTGGTCGGAGTTCATTTTCATGAGAAATGTTTTTAGAAAAGCTCATCCTCTGAGAAAACTTTTTGAGAAACCAGGTTAACTTCCTCTGTGTTAGATTTTCATTCATGTTGAGTTTGTTACAATTGTATAGCCATCAAAAAGCTCTAATATTGTTTAAATAACTCTCCCCTACTGATGAATCTGATAAATTTTGAGTTAATTTGTGTCGAATCTCTCACAAATTTTGTGTTTATTTCACTTTCATAATGTGTGCAAGAAGTTTTTCTTGTTCCTATTGCAATATTGTATCAAAATCTCTTTGAGTCACATAGATCTCAATCCTTGTGATAATTTAGTGGCATCTGCAATTTCATTTTTCAGAAGAGCTTTCATTTGGGAATGAAATAAATGATTTAAAATCAATTTTCTTTTATCTGTTGACAAAGATTGTTTGTAAGCCTCTAGGTGTACCTCAGGCGTGATTGATCTTAGATTTTGATGTTTTATTGGGTCTTCTAACTCAAGCCTTCATGCTAGAATCTCAAATATTATGTGAAAAAATGCATGTCCAGGCATCCATTGATGCACACCTTCTGATTGAAGGAATGTTTTAACTATTTTGAAGCTTTTATGTAATTGAGTTCTCTATTTGTTGTGAAGTTTCTCAAGGATCTGGAAAATTCCAATCTATCTTGTTGATCTTCCACTAAAAATTATTCAAATAACCAATCCTACCCTGAACTACCCCTATTTTTCTCTGCATATCCACAAAAGAACAAAATCCATTTGCTAAAGTATGCAGAATAGATTAGGATTCCAAATATCTTTAGTAACCTTAGCCTTGTGTTGAAAATATCTCCTTATTCTGGAAGTGACAACTCGTGAGAGTTATATTTGGGGTGTTGATCATATTTTCCCAAGGTCATCTCTATAAAATTTGTGCACAAGAATGATTTACTAGCATTCTTCAATAAGAGAGGTTAAAAAATAGGTTCTCTTACCTAGGTTGAAAGGCACAACCTAAAATAGTTAGGATAAGATCACATCCTTTTAATGTGCTACCCACTTCTTTCAAAGCCTAAGTGCTAAAAAGTCAGATAGATTGCCTCCCTAGCTACAAAACAACATACATAACCATCTATCTACCTCTGAGTATCTTATCAAATCCATGATGCTGCTCGGCCTTTGAAGAAGAGTAAATCTAGGTACCAACACCCAAATGGCACCGTTGCTAGGGACTTATTGAAAATGTTTGAAATATTTGGATACGTATCAAACCCTGATAATATTTCTTACAAATATTGTGTACAAATATATTGTTAAGAAGTCATTCTATATGCAGATTTGTGAGATTTGTTTGAAGTTATATGCTCTGTTTGTAATTTTCCTAGTTTCCAGTAGTTGTTGCACTTTGCTTGCATTGTGATTGATAAATTTGGGTAAAAGAAGATCAAATCTGATAAGTTTTGCAAGATTCCAGTACTGACAGACATTTGAAAAATTATATTTTAGTGAATTTTTGCACATCTGAGGTGAAAATCCTTAGTGGCAACTCCGTGTTGATTTATTTTGATAAATGTGAGTGTCTTAACCTCTGTAAATGTAAATTTTTTACTAATATTTGCAAATCTGGAAGGAAGAAGATCTTTCTTCATCGTGGACCCTAGTAGAAGGTTGTTTCCAGAGTTTGGAAAGTCTAATTCAGAAGGAGGAAGAATTTGGAAGGTTGTTGGAGATCAAGCATCAAGAAAAGAAATCTCCATTGGTGAAACTGATCGACATGTGATTGAAGATTGCAATGCTTCCTCAACTGCTTCTGAATCAGGTAGTCTCTTTGTAAATCTGAATTCTCCATCTTGAGAGGGGCCTTCTCATTCTACCCATGTATTTGAAAGATTTTCATCTCATTCTACCCCTGTATTTTCCAAATCTGATAGTGTCTACCATGAAAAAGAGTCATTAGGGGACAGTCATTCTGAAAATTGTATCCCTGTACCACACAGACCCCTCACTCCTCATCACTCTGTTTCCCTTGTAATATCACCTCCTCAAAATAATATGGCTCAACCTCCACCAAGAACTCCATTTTTTGTTAATACTTTTGGTCCCATCAGTTCTATAGGTATGGATGGCTATCCGAATGCTATGCCACATGATGTAAGAAAAATATTGCCTAAGTTTCAAGGAAATAATGCAATAACTGGTGATCAGCACTTGAAACTCTTTGTCAATATGATGGAGGATTTTGAAATAGAGTTTGAAGATGTATACATTAAATTATTTATTCATACTCTAGAAGAGGGTGCAAGGGACTAGTATAAAGCTCTTTTTGATAACTCTATTGATTCTTGGACTTAAATGAAGAATGCATTTAGATTGCAGTATGGTGACAAAACAGACCCTATGTTTCTTTTTTTAGAATTTGAGAATATTAAAAAGAATCCTAATGAGTCAGTGCATGACTTTAATACAAGATTCAATAAGACATTGAGAATATTTCCTTTGAATTTGAGGCTATGTGATGAATATTTTCTTATAAAGTATGCTGATGCATTTGACAAGAAGGCTTCATACTATTTAAGGGACAAAAACACTGGCACTTTACGACAGGCCTTTACTATGGCTCTGTAAATTGAGAACAACATTAAGGCCATTGGAAAACCTCCTAAGAGGGAAGGTGTTAAACTGATAAACCCATAAAAGCTCAAGCAAGCAAGAGTGTGGATCTTGAGGAGGTTGTTAAAACTTTAGCAGGGGCTGTCAAAGAAATCTCCTACAAAATAGCCCAGGTAGAGAAAGGAATTGGGCATAGTTCACAAGGTCAGCAAAAGAAAAAAAATCATGACAAATTTGGCAATCATCCTAGGGGTGATCAGAGGTTAGATGACAGAAGTAAAGGAACCATGGGATCTGCAAGTAGACATCCCCAAGCACGTGAAAGTAGAATGGTGCCTGATCCTCTGAGTGCCTAGGTTACTGTTGTTGATGAAGCTAATGAGATTGATTGGTGTGATAGATGCTTTCTACCCCATCCTCCATGTGAAGTAAATCATCAAGAAGAAGAAGCTGATAATGATGATTATACTGGTGATGATGCATGCATGGTGGATTCCTCTACGAGTTCACAGTAGGGAGCAACCTCAATTGAGCTAACGAGTTCCAGAACTGCTAAATATTTCTAGGATTGAATTCACTAGGTATTACCTCTTACTCCCACTCATACTTCTGAAATTGATATGGTGCAAGCTTTTGAACTTCCTAATAATGATTTTGAGTACCTAAGAGCTCTAATGATTGAGAAGTATGATGGAGGGATACCTTATGAGGAGGATAGGAAGTTATTAATGAATGCTGTGGTTGGCCATGAAAAAGAACATAATACCAGGAGTAGGGTTGCCAAAGGGGCAGGGCCTCATGCCAAAGCAAAAATTCTAGTGCTTACCAGTATCTCAAAAGAGACTCCAAAGAATGATACATCTGGAAAAGGCCATGTTGTCTCAAGCAGAACTTGTGTCCCTCCCTATGCTCAGACTGTAAAAAATCTTGTGCCATCAGATGAATTTGTAAACCTCCTTCCTAACACTACATTACCCAAATATGTTCCTTGTGACATAGCCCAAATCTTGAGTCAGATCAAGATTTCTGTTCCTATTGTTGAATTTCTTAGAATCCTTGAGCATAGGAATAGAGCACTCAAACATTTGGGGTTTAGAGAATAAAAATTCACCTAAGGCAGAAATGTTGAGACTCCTCCTACCATTTCAGAGTTGAAAAAACCCCAAGTACTGGAGGAACCAGGTGAACCACCTAAAGTTTACTTGGGAACATCTTTGGTTGAGTCTCAATTAAATGTTGATCTATTTTTTACAACACTGATTATTAAAGACAAACTGATGCACAATTGTATGTTTGATTCTATAGCATCATGCAATGTTATGCCTCTAGAAGTCATGAATGAATTGAACATTCAAGTGACAACATCTTATGGCAAGTGTACTGTAATGGTAACTAGAGAGGTGCCTATTGTTGGATGTGTGAAAGGTTTGGTGGTACAACTTATAGCTTATCTAGGTAAGAACCTAAAACTTGATGTTGTCATTTTTGATTTCCCTACCAAATGGGGCATGCTGTTATCAAGATGGTGGGCTGCAAGTGTTAGTGGAAATGTTCAGATGGACATGTCTTATGCCACCATACCAATTGAGGGAAACCTTATAAAGTTACATGGTGAAAATAAAATGTTATATCTTATTGAGGACCCCAACAATGCTTCTTATGAAGTATTGCATGTAGATATTGATATGATAACTCTGTGAGCTATGTTGCTTTCAAGGAATATGAAATTGGTAAATGCAGGTATCATGAGCAGGATGATTTTCCTGAGACTTTGATGTTTGATGCAACCCCGAAATATGTTAGAAAACTTGACCCAGGAACAAAGGATAAGCCTGAAGAAATGTGATCAGATAATGGCTTGGATGGAAAAGAGAGGAAATCATATGACCAGTTGTAAAAAACATATCAGAACTACTTAGCATGGTCATATCCAGAATGGCAGGAACTTGAGATTTTTCCTTGATTATTTTCTTTGAATCAAGATGCTCACCATTGTACATTGTATAGCTCTTTATTTTTGTTCTGATTTTGTGTTTTTGTTCATTTTGGTCCTTGGTGACCTGGTTTTGCTAGTTTCTCAGTTTATTTTTTGGAGGATGGTTATGGTTGTTCTGCTTTGTAAGCTTATTATTTGACGCCATTACCCAATGGTCTATTTTTGGCACTTGGTCTGCTATTGGTTCTTATGGCACTCATGAGGAGTTCCCATCCCCGAGTTAGATCCTATGTTGGTTCTCAAATTAGTCTCGCCCCATCAACCTTTGAGATCCCTCAGTTTATGGAATCCGTTATGTTTTCTGTCTCCCGGGGCTCAAATGGTGGCTCTCCTACATTTTACGGTTTGATGGGTGTAATTTCCCGGTCAAAATTACTTGTCGGCATCAATTGAAAAGTGGCCCTTTCTGGTTAGATGTGGCTCTGTGGGGAACTTTAAAGATTATAAGGCTCACTTCAACCTAAAACATGTCCATGTGGAGGCTTCCACTGGGCCTTCCTGTACTTAGAATTTTCAAGCAACTTCCTAAAGGGGCCTAGGACACGTGGAGGGACAACGCATGTTTGGGGACTGACCCTTGAGTTTTAATTTGGAGAAGCACCAGAAGGACACTTGGAGACTCTGCTAGACTAAGACATGTGTTGGGTCCACACTTTTTTGGGGTCTCTACTTTTCGGGACCATCTCAAAATGTGCCATTGAGACACGTAGCAGGTGGGGAAATGGAGAGACGAAGCTTCAGGGTCATTCAAGGTTTTTTTCCTTTTGTAAAAAAGGGATAAATTTGTAATTTGAAGTGCAGGTCCGCTAGGACCCACATTGGGACACATGTCAAGCCCATTTTCTGAGGGTGGAGGGGCGGAGAAAAATGTCAACACTTTACTTTTTTCCAAAAAATTATAAAACGTCAAAAGGTGCCCCCAGACCCGTTTCTAGTCGCATTTTTCCATGTGGAGGGATCATATTAAAAGTTGAAACACATGATCAATGGTAGCTATGCATTTCATTTGATTTTTCCACCATTGAATCTACATGATGTTTGGAGATGCATTTTTACATCATTCTTCATCAAAATTTTGGAAAATTTGTGTCATTTGGGTCCGCAAAGTTTAATTGAATCAATTTGGGAGTTCAATTTGTAAATATGAAGTACTTTTGAGATGGATTTTTTCTCAGGCTTGTGCGAGAAACCAAGATGCTAGATCTAGAAGTTACGGAGTAAAATTTTAGAGGGAAAAAGGATGAAGTGATTAAAGGCACAGGCGCGGAAGGTGAAAAAGGCGTTGCCTCGAGAGAAAAAAGGGATGAACTATCAAGACCAGCTATGTGAAGGCTCTGAGAAATGATTAAAAAGGGGATTTCTCACATAATAGAATCAGAATGATTAAAGGGACTCCCAAAAATTTGTGGCATGAAATCCTAGTTAATAGTCAAGGGCCTAAGAAACGTGATTTATTCATAATTGGTCCACTTGGTAGATTTCAGATCTAAATTTGTTAAATGTCTCCATTTGAAAAAAATTGGTAGGAAGAAAATTTCCCTTGAATATTCCTCTCTTTTGAGGGGAAAAGGTGCTGCAGGCACCAAGGATGAAGAATATGCCTCTAGTTAAAACAATGATGCAAATATTTGTAATTATTCACCTTTTTGAAAACACCTGACAACTTTTTGCGAGTCTGTTGAATGTCACCTTTTGCAAATCATGATCCAATATGTGCAATAAAGGTGCTTCGAATATTCCTCTTTTGGGGGGGAAAATTGGATGTAAAGGGTGTATTATAAATGGATTGAGATTACTCTTGCAAATGGCCGGAGTTCATTTTCACGAGAAAATTTTGAGAAAAGCTCATCCTCTGAGAAAACTTTTTGAGAAACCAGGTTAACTTCCTCTATGTTATATTTTCATTCATGTTGAGTTGGTTACAAGTGTATAGCCATCAACAAGCTCTGAGATTGTTTAAATAACTCTCCCTTGTTGATGAATCTGATAAATTTTGAGTTAATTTGTGTCAAATTTCTCACAAATTTTGTCACTTTCAGAATGTGTGCAAGTATTTTTTATTTTTCCTATTGTAATCTTGTATCAAAATATCTTTGAGTCACATAGATCTCAATCCTTGTGATAGTTTGGTGGCATCTGCAATTTCATTTTTCAGAAGAGCTTACATCTGGGTATGAAATAAATGATTTAAAATCACTTTTCTTTCATCTGTTGACAAATATTGTTTGTAAGCCTCTAGGTGTACCTCATGCATGACTGATATTAGGTTTTTATGTTTTATTGGGTCTTCTAACTTGAGCCTTAATGCTAGAATCTCAAAGATTGTGTGAAAAAGTTTATTTTCGGGCCTCCATTGATGCACACCTTCTGATTGAAGGAATGTTTTAACTATTTTGAAGCTTTCTGTTATTGAGTTATCCATTTGTTGTGAAGTTTCTCAAGGATCTAGAAAAGTCCAATCTATCTTGTTGATCTCCCACCAAAAATTATTCAAATAACCAATCCTACCCTGAACTACCCTTATTTTTCTTTGTATATCCACATAAGAACAAAATCCATTTTCTAAAGTATGCAGAACAAATTAGGATTCCAAATGTCTTCAGTAACCTTAGCCTTGTGTTGAAAATATCTCCTTATTCTGGAAGTGACAACTCATGAGAGTCAGATTTGGGGTGTTGATCATATTTTCCCAAGGTCTTCTCTATAAAATTTGTACACAAGAAGGATTTACCAGCATTCTTCAATAACAGAGGTTACAAAATAGGTTCTCTTACCTTGGTTAAAATGCACAACCTAAAATAGTTAGGATAAGATCACATCCTTTTAAGGTGCTTTCCACTTCTTTCAAATCTTGAGTGCTAAAAAGTCAGATAGATTTCTTCCCCAGCTACAAAATGACGTACATAACCATATATCTGCCTTTGAGTGTCTTGTTGAATCCATGATGCTACTCGGCCTTTGAAGAAGAGTAAATCCGGGGGTACCATAAAAAGGTATAGTTAAAAGTGGTTGAATAACTCTTTTCAATATTCCTAAATGATCTGAATGGATTCATTGTCCCGTTTTCTTGAAATTTCATATATTATATGGTAAAATTTCATCAAGAAGTGACTCTGGGGAGAAGAAAACAATATGAGGTCCAAAATAGAGGTGCAAACAATGCTCCAACCTCTAATTTGGCCCACTTCCACACTGTTGGTGTCCTATTGCACCAAAATCACACTTTTGAGGTGTAATTTCATCCCAAAAGAATGCCTTGTTCCTATTGGTTGAAATTTCATAAGCAAAAAACATAAGGAGGGCCCAAAAGTGCATGTGAAGGCTTATTTTGACTTGATGGTGGGACCCATTTTCCCCTCCAAGTGGATTTTTGAATCACCATTTCATGAAATTGAACTTATGAGGTGAAATTAAACCCCAAAAGTGTGTCCTCACCTAATTGGAGGGTATTTTTGGCATGGTTTAAGTTAAACTAAGGTGGAAACATAAAAATGTAAGCATGGGTGCATGTGCATGTGAAATAAACACCTCTATCTCCTCTCCAAAAATAAAATTTCCCTCCAAGTGAAATTTTGAACCTCCATTGAACCCAAGCACACTTATGAGGTGTAATTTCACCTCAAAAGTCCACCAAGGTGCAAATGGACTCTCAATCTCCACTTCTCCACTTATCCATCTCCACTCCATGTGCAATTCCCACCTCCATCTCCACCATATAAAACAAACAAACCTTGTTTCCCCCTCAAAAAAACATAAATCAATTTCAAAAGGATGTGGAAGCCATTAAAGCTCATATTAGAGCTGGTTCACCACGTTTAAACTAAAAAAACTCCCCTTTGTTCCAAATCTTGTTTTCCTCATAAATTTTGATTCCAAGCTCCATTTTTCTCCAAAATTTGACCAAATATTCCTCTTAAAACACCTTAATGATGATATAATACTTGTGCTATGTTCTGACCTCCTCAAAAATATATTCATCACTATTTTTTTCAGCCATAATACTCCTGGATCACTCGAAAACACTGTTTTAACAAAGAAGATTGTAAAAATTACCCATGAGAGAATCATTTAAAACTTGGAACATTCATTCCTCTCCTCAATCTTGTCATTTTGAGATATTTTACATGATCTAAGAATAATAATTTCTATACTTATGATCCAAACATTTATACTGTTGGTGTCCATTTTGATCCTCTATTATTTTGCCCTAATTTTCCTTTCACTTTGCATCTCCTGAAATGTTTTCTACAATTTTAATGGGTGAAATGAAGCTGCTTCCTCTGTTTCCATGCCTTAATCCATTTGAAAATCATTTTCCATGCCTCATTCATGAATAAACACCCATGCATGCCTTGTTTGTGCCCTAATTCTTCCAAATTTGTGGGTTATGTCAAATGTGTCCCCCCTTTTACCCTAATTGTGAAAAAAATCAAAATTGTTTGTTTTATATCCAATATGCCTTCAAAAATCCCTCCCCATGGTCAAAAACTTGTATAAAATCAACTTCCCCTTGTTTTTTTGAGCAAAAAAATCCATCACCCACAAAGAAAAAATCGAATTCGGGCATCTCTGGTAAATTTTACATTTTTTGACGGTCGTACGATTGTCATTTGACTGTCAAAATTAAGCTCAAACAATGTCTCCTACGTGGCCGCTTCTGGTTGGACACAGATTGGATAGATTTCTTTGAAAAACTTAGCCATTTTTAGCTTTGGGAAAAATTTTTAAAATTCAAAACCCCGCAACCCCGCGAGGGGACACAAGTGTCATGTTCTTATGTGAAGGCGGAGGAGCAGGCCGATGGGGAACTTAGGCATTTTTTAGCCTTTTGGAAAAGGGGAAAAAAGGTGAGGGAAGGCCCGCGGGTCCACAAAGGAGCCACAATTTGACACATGGTAGATGTTGAAAGAAGTGTGGGCCATGGAGGAAAAAGGGGAATTTTTCCCTTTTAGGCAAAAGGAAATTTTTTTAGACGTGGCCCCACAAATGGCAGAGTGGACACGTCATAAGTGGGCCGGCGGAGGTAAAAAGGGATTTTTTTCCCTTTTTCACAAAAGAGTTTAAAATGAAAATTTTTTAGTGTGCACGGCTCGTGAATGAATCAAAGGTGACACATGTGTCCATGGCAGGGTCAGAGGAAAGTGTGGGCCACGGAGACAAATTTGAGAATTTTTCAACTTTTTGGCTTAAAGGAGTAAAGGCAATGAAATTTAAGCCGTGGGTCCTTGGCAAGCAAATCAGATGATGCGACACGTTTCAGGCAGAGTAGACAAGGCAGGTCGGTGGGCTGGCGAGGTAGGAGGGAATTTTTTCCCTTTTATAAAAAGGACTCAGAATCAAAATTTGGAGCGCTGGCCTGTGACGAATCACAAGGAGACACGTGGTGAGGGAGAAATTAGAGGTGTGGGCCCGTGGGGCAAAAAGTGAAAAATTTCCAAAAATTCAAAAAAGGTCAAAATGCAAAGAATTGAAGTGCGATCCCAATGGGACCCACCATGTGCCATGTGTCAGCTCCAAAATTCAAAGGTGGAGGGGCAGGGGAAAAAGTCAAATTTTTCCATTTTTCCCAAAAATTTGAAAAGTCAAAAAATGAGTCCCAAATTTGTTCCCAATCATAATTTGACACGTGGAGGGCCCAGATTGAAGGAGAAAGAGCAAATCAAGGGTAATTATGCATTTTCATTTTTGGCTGCCATTTTTCCTCTAGGAAGCTTGGAATCATGAATTTTGCATCAAATTTCATCAAATTTTTAGTGATTCCATGTCATTTTGGCCTTCTAGGATCATTGGAATTGGTTTCATGACTCAATTTGCAGATTTGAGGTGTTTTTTGAAGTAAATTTTACCCCAGCCCAAGCAAACACGTGGAATGTCAAATTGAAAGTTGCAGAGGTAGTTTTAAAAGGTGAAAAGGTGAAATGATGAGAGGAAAGGCATCTGCATGCCTTGATGATGAAAAATGTGCCTCCAAGAAGGATAATGATCAGAATATTTGTAATGATTCACCATTTTAGAAACACCTGGCAACTCTTGTTGCAAATTTGTTAAATGTCATTTTCAGTGAATCATGAGAAATGGTTGTAACAGAATTGATCCCTTGGTATATTATTTTCTTGGGAAAGAAGACTCCAAGGTGGCAAGAGATATATAATGCATGTTTTGAGACATGCAAGAGGTCAGGAAAAAATTGAAAATCATGAGCAAATTCTGAGAGAAAGCTCATCTTCTGAGAAACCCACCAAAGAACTAAGATAATTTATTTTGTGTTGGATCTTCATGTATGTGAGTTGGTTACAAGTGTATAGCCATCACACAGCTCTGAGATTGTTCATGAAACTCTCCCCTACTGATGAATCTAACAAGATTTTGAGTTAATCTGTGTTTTTCTGGGGAATATGGTGTGTGTTATCATTTTTTAAATGCCTGCAAATAGTTTTCATTCTTCTTGTTGCAATCTTGCATTGAAATTCTTTAGAAATCACACAGGATCTCCATTTCTGGTTGATAGTTTAGTGGCATTTGCAATCTCATATTCAGAAGAGCCTTCATCTGATAAGGAGATAAACAAATTTAAAATCACTTTACCTTCCTTGACTGTAGAGATTGCTTGTAAGCCTTTGGGGGCACCTTAGGCGTGGTTTGATCAAGGATTTTTGTGTTTAATTGAGTTCTTTACTTCAAGATTTTGTGGTGAGTTCTCAAATATTGTGTGAAGAGTGCTTCCTAGGCTTCCATTTATGCCTCTTCTGGTTGAAAGAATGTCCTGATTATTTGAAGCATTTTATATGATAGTTGTTTCAAGTATTGTAGAGGTTGTCAAAGATATGATATATCCCAGTTTGTCTCATCAATACCCCACCAAAAAATCATTCTAAACAACCCATCCTACCCATACTACCCCTACATCTACATTGTGTGTCAATAAAAGAATAAAATCCATTTACAAAAATGCACAAAGCAAATCAGGATCATACCATGTCTCTAGCAGCCTCAGCCTTGTCTTGAAAGCATTTCCATCATTTAGTAGTGACAACTCTATTGAGTTTGAATAATGGAAGATTGATCATGTTTTCCCAAGGCCATCTCCATACAATATGCATAGTATAAGGATATCTCCACCTCCTTCATAAAACAGAGGCTACAATATAGGTTCTCTTACCTTGGTTGAAAGGAAAAACCTAAAATAGTGAGGGTTAGATCAAAATCCTTTCGAGGTGCTACCCACTCCTTCAGAGCCTTGAGTGCCAACAAGTCAGATAGATTGCTCCCTAGGCTACAAAATGACATATAAAATCATCTATCTGACCTCTGAGTGTCTTGCAAAATCCATGATGCTGCTCAAGTTGTGAAGGAGACTAAATCTGGGTACCAACACCCTAAATGGTGCCCGTTACCGGGGAATATTATTTTGTATTTCAGTGCTTCAGATCCCTGGTAATACTTCTTCTTTGATGTGCAATTTAGCCCATCAAACAACATAGTTTGAAGAGTCGACTCTAATGGGTTTGATGTTTTCTTGTTCATGCTGAGTGCATATATTTGAGATATCTGAATGCATATCAAACCCTGGTAATGTCCTTTGTAAATTCTGCATGCAAATACTGTTGTTGAAGCATCATTTTATAATCAGATTTGTAAGGATTAAATGAAGGTTACAAGTTCTACCTGCAATTTTATCAGTTTCTAGTAGTGGTTGCACCTTATTTGCATTTGTGGTTGATTGATTCAAGAAAGGAAGGTCTGATCTATAAAGTCTAGCAATATTTTTAGTGCTGATAAGTATTTGACAGAGTATTTTAGTGCATTTGCACAACTAGGGTGAAAATCCTTAGTGGCAACTCCATGATGTTCTAATATTGATAAATACCAGTGTCTTACCTTTTTGTCATTTACTTTTGTGTTGTCTAATCTCTAGCAAAACTAGAAGGAAGAATATCTCTCTTCCTTAGAGACTCTGCTAAGAAGTTGTTTACCAGATTCAAGGAATTCAGAGTTGGAAGGGAGAAGAGTTTGGAAAGTTCTTAAAGGTCAGACATCAGACAAAGATATATCCATCGAGTGAGAGAGATCAGCCTTTGGTAAAGGATTATCACTCTTCTTCCAGTGATTCTATGATTCAAGCAATTCTCTCATAAACTTGTTTTCCTTAGCTAGTGAAGGTATTTCTACTATACCAGGTGAGTTCCTTCTCCAATCTACACCTCTGTGTTTTAATCCAAATAAAAATTTCTAAGAAAGTTAACACTTAGAGAATACCAATCTTGTGAATCACATTCTTGAGTCCCAAAGACCTTGCACTCCTCATCAGCTTGTTTCACCTCCAAGATCACCTCCACCAAATAATATGGCTTAGCCTAGACCTCCATTTTTTGTTAACACCTTTGGTCCTATAGATTTTAGAGGAATGGATGGTTACCCAAATACTGTCCCAGCAAGATGTCAGAAATAGGTTGCAAAAATTCCAGGGTAACAATGTTATAACTAGTGATCAGCATCTCAAACTTTTTGATAATATGATGGAAGATTTTGAGATAGAGTTTGAGGATGTGTATGTCAAATTGTTTATTCATACACTAAAAGAGGATGTTAGGGATTGGTACAAGGCTCTGCCTGATAATTCTATTGACTCTTGGACTGAAATGAAGAATGCATTTAGGTTGCAATATGGTGATAGGACTGATCCTAGGTTTCTCTTGTCTGAGTTTGAGAACATCAAGAAGAACCCCAATGAGTTAGTTCATGACTTCAACACAAGGTTTAAAAAAACTTTGAGAAGGCTTCCTGTTAATCTAAGGCCTTGTGATGAATCTTGTTTAATCAAATATGAAGATGCATTTGATAAGAAAGTAGCCTATTACCTAAGAGATAAGAACCCTACCAATTTAAGGGAGGCTTTCACCATGGCACTTCAAATTGAAAATAACATTAAGGCCATCAGGAAACCTCTCAAGAGAGATGGTGTAAAATTGATAGACCCTGAATAAACCTCAAGTTAGCAAGGGAGTTGATTTGGAGGAGGTTGTGAAAAATTTGGCAGGGGCTAGTCAAAGAAATCTCATATAAGTTGGCAAGAGCTGAGAAAGGAATTGGGAAGACTTCACAAGGTCAGCCAAGAGCACAAATACCATGATAGATTTTCCAATCATCCTAGAGGTGATCAAAGGGAAGATGATAGAGGGAAAGGACTTATGGGGTCTACAAATATACATCCTCAAGCATATGAAGGAAGAGTGTTACCTGATCCCTTAAATGCTAGGGTTGCTACTGTTGAAGAGGTTACTGATATTGATTGGTGTAATAGGTTTTTTCTTCCCCATCCTCCATGTGAAGTGGACCAGCAAGAAGGTGAAGCTAATAATGATAATGGTACTAATGAGGATATTTTCATGGTGGGCTATTCTTCAAGCTCACAAGGAGGAGCAACATCTACTAAAGTAATAAGTGCTAGGACTACTGCTACCTTTTGGGATTACATCAAATAGGTACAAGTTTTTCTTCCCCCCCATACTCTTGAAGTTGATGTAGTGCAAGGTTTTGAAATTCCTAACAATGACTTTGAATACTTAAGAGCTTTGATGATTAAGAAGTATGATGGTGGTATCCCTTCGGAGGAAGATAGAAAATTGTTGATGAATGTTGTTGTAGCTCAAGAGAAATATTATAACACTAGAAGAAAGGTTGTTAAGGGAGTTAGGCCTCAAGCCAAACCTAAAACACCCTTGCTCACAATCATTCCCAAAGAAGCTCCTAGGAAAGAAACACTTACCAAAATCTCTACTGCCTCAAGAAAAAGATTGTAGTCCTCCTCATGCCCAAGTTGCTAATAATCATTTGCCATTAGATGAATCTTCTTATTTCCCTTATAATGTCTGCTTTGCCAAAGAGTGTTCCCTATGACATAGCCAAAGTATTGAGCCAAATCAAAGTAAGTGTTCCAATCATTGAGTTGCTTAGAATTCTTGAGCATAAGACAAGAGAGCATTTTAGTACTTGGGGTTGAAATAAGAGAAGACTATTCCAGGAAGAAATGTAAATGTTGTTGAAAATCCTCCTCAGATCATTGCAGACCCTAGAACACCACCAGCAATAGAGTATTTTAGAGAGACACCTAAGGTATATTTGGGGACATCTTTGGTTGATTCCCAATTGAATTTTGATCCATTTTTCACAACTTTGATTATAAAGGATAGGCTACTTCACAATTATATGTTTGATTCTGGTGCATCATGTAATGTCATACCTCTACAAGTCATGAATGAGTTGGATATCAAAGTGATAGTAGCCCATGGAAAGTGTACTACCATGGACTCAAGAGAAGTGCTAGTATTTGGTTGTGTGAAAGGTTTGGTAGTGCAGCTTGCATCTTATCCCGGGAGGAATTTAAAACTTGATGTTGTGAATGTTGATTGCCCTACCAAGTGGGGTATGTTATTGTCAATGAAAGTGTGATGCAAGTGTCAGAGGGAGTTTCCAAATGGACATGTCTTTTTCTACTATTCCCATTGAGGGCAGCCTTGTCAAGCTCTATGGAGAAAATAAAAATGTTACATCTAATTGAGGATCTAAATAATGTTTCCTATGAGGTGTTGCTTGCTGAGGTTAATGCTGATAATTTTATTGGTTTTGCTAATGGAAAAGAACATAGAATGGATTAGTCAAAGTGTTCTTGAGCAGGTATGTTCTCCTTGGATCTTCCTATTTTATGGAACTTGGTCGTAAATTTGGAAATGGTGTTGGTGTAATTTTGATTTCTCCTAGATTGGAAGAATTTGTTTTTTCTTTCAAGCTTAATTTTGAATGTACTAACAACATTACTGAGCATGAAGCATTTTTGTTGGGTCTAATAATTACATGGAAATATGGTGTCAAGGACATCATTTCAAAGGGAGATTCAGAGTTAGTTGTCAAACAAGTAAGAAAATTATATGCTACAAAAAAAAAAGTGGATGAAGCGGTACAAGCATGCAGTTTGGGATCTAATTGAAATGTTTGATTTTTTCAATATTGTGCATCTTGACAGAAGTATGAATGATACTTCTAAAAATTTGGTAGTATTATGGTTAAGATTTGGAGATTGCACCATTTCACCTTATTGTGAGTATAATGTGGAAGTGTTAATTAGACTAGCTATCCCTGATAATATCAAACATTGGCAACTGTTTGATGATTATGCTCAAGTGAAAAGGTTCTTGCAAAATCAAAGTGAGTTTTTAGATTAGACATATTGATTAGGAACTAATGGTTTGTGTGACTGAAGGAAGAGATAATTTGTTTGGAAAATATATTATCCAATTGAAAAATAACACCATTCCTAGAGGTCTTGTTGCTCTTGAGTCAAATTTCAGCACTGTTAATTCCATCATCAATAGAAACATATCTACCTCAAGGTATGTGGAAGAACATGACTTGGGAAAAAAGGATAAACCAAGAAAATTTTGGTTGGGTAGAAGTATAAATAAAGAGGAGAAACAATCTTATGTTTAGTTGTTAAAGAAATAGCAGGATTGTCTTGTATGGTCATATTCAGAGCTGAAAGCATATAGAGAAGACTTATTTCAGCATAAGATCCCTCTTAAAACAAATGCCAAACCATTCAGACAAAATCAAAGGCCAATTAATCCACTCCTCTCCATGAAAATGCAAGATGAATTGAAGAAACTGAAGGAGGGAGGGATCATTCAGCCCACAAGGTATTCATCATGGGTTGTAAACCTTGTGCCAGTCAGAAAGAAGAATGGAGATACCAGACTTTGTTTAGACTTTAGAAATCTGAAGTAGAGCTTCACTGAAGGACAATTATCCTTTGCAAAACATGGAGAACATGACTGCAGTTAGTGATTGGATCTAAATTGCTGTCCACCTTGGATGGTTTCGCTAGCTACAATCAGGTTGTTATCAAGGAGTCAAAAAGATTTAAAACTGCCTTTACCACTCCTTGGGGAACATATGTTTATGTGAGAATGCCTTTTGGTCTCATGAATGCTGGAGCTAATTTCCAAAGATCAATGGATGTTGGTTTTCCTAGTTTATATAAATGACTTCATTGCAGTTTAAAAGGATGATGTGACTTTGTTTTCAAGGAGCAGAAAGGACCACTTGCAGCATTTAGAAAGGATGTTGATTAGATGTAGAGAGTTTTGAAACTCTCTCAATCAAAAGAAGTGTCACTTTGGGGTGAAAAAGGCCAAGCTGACTTGGTCATATTGTTTCAAAGGCTAGTGTCATGATTGAACTCTGAGAGAATAGAAGCAATCAGCAAGGTGCCAATTCCAAATACAAAGAAGGGCATACTAATCTTTCTTTGGGAAAAATCAATTTCAGTGACTAGAAGGTTTGTGTCCAATTCAGAATAAGTCGCACTCTTCCTATCACATGCATGGTCAAGAATGATCAGGGTATGGGTTTGTAGGAGGTCCTCCATGTTCAGGATTTTGAAGCATTTGTAGTCAAGGAGGAATGGGCTCCCACATTTTTGTACATTTTCTCTCTCATGGCAGCTCTGACCCATGTACATGTAAAAGCCAGATTTGGCTGAATTATTACAAGGGGTTCATTTTTTTCTGAAAATCAGCCCTCCCTTCTATTTCTTCTCTAAAAGGTTGAAAATGGAGTTCAGAATCTCCTCCCCTTCTCTCTTAAGAATGGTGTTTTTGAGCTTTTACTAGTTGAAATGATACAATCATGTGTAAAACAAGCATTTGCCTTGGAGCAAGCAACAAAACGTGTTTTGCGATGCATCTGTCCATCCTTAAGCCCAAAAGTTTTTATCTATGTTCTCTTCACAATGCCTCTAAGATGTCATATCCAGAGTATTTGTGCATGTTCTAATGTTCAAGAGATGCAGGTCTGGAGCTAAAAAACTGTTCATGGAGTATGATATGGGACATTTTCTGTGTGAAAATCTATCCTAAGAGGCCTATGATGCGTCTTGTCCATCCTTCCCATTGCTCAAGAGCAGCTTTGCAGACTATGGCAGTAAATGAAGTAGATGTTCAACAGGGTAGATCCTTCTCTAAAAAATTGGTATCACCGTTTTGAGTGGTATAAGGCTTTAATGCTGGTTTTCCTCATTTCTCTCTCTGCTCTCTCTGATCATCCTTGGCATAAAAAATAAGATTAGAGCCCTCAAGATTAGCTTTCTTGCAAAATAGATCATCACTGACTTGTGGCAGGTAGTTTAGGAAGAGGAACCTAAAGCCATCTCTCTGGAGATGTCCTTTCTCATTTCTGCAAGTCTGACACTTAGAGATAATTGTTTATTTCAATGGGGGAGTTTGTGCAATCACAATGGATGCTAGAAGGTTTATCAACACTAGAAAGTCTTGATCAACTAGTCCAGGGGTGATTTTATTTTCTCTCTAACAGTTTTGGCACGCCCATGCTGGTTAGACACTGAGAGAGTCTGTCAACGTTTCATCTGGAAGCATGAAAGCTTCAGGTGTCCCTTCCTGTGAAGATTATCATCCTTTGGATATCACTTGCAAACACATCTAGGATTGACTCCATCTGATCAGATTTCAAACCCATTTTTGAAGTTGCAGACCATATTTTTCATCCATTCCATCCATTGATTATTTTACAAAGTCTTTCATTAGTTAATCCATTCCAGGAAGTTGTGCAATCATGACTTCAAGTTGTCCATCATGGAACTCACATGTTGAATAACAGCATATGCAGATTTGGTTTCCCACCTCCAACATTGTTTTTTATAATCCTCCAAATGTAGCATTTAAGAACAAAGCCTTCAGAATGGCAACATGCATACCCATATGAGCAGAAATGCCAAAATTGAGTTATGGCTATGGAGCTATAATCCCTAAGAGCAAGGGTACGCATGTAATGAAGACCATCAGATGCAAGAACTTGCTGAAGATCTGTTAGGAGAAAATCCTTGGAGATGAGCAAGAGTAAAGATGGTGCTAGTCTAGGGCAAAAACTCAAATGAGCAGCTTTCAGAATTGGTTGACAGGACTCACATGTCCATGGGGAGTCCCTTTTCCAGGACACTTGAGCCCTCAGGAGAAGCTGGTACTTCATGATGAAGATGTTGCCCCCAACTTGCACAATGGACAGCAGAAATTATTAGGCCTATACACTTGTTGTTGAACAACCTTGTCAGATCAGGAGGTAAGTTCATATGAAGCAAGGATCAATCTGGTTTTGGAGCTTCCCATTACTCAGAGCAGCACCATCTCATTTGAGGCATGTGCAGATCCTAGAGACTCCCCATCTGCTGTCCCAATATTGTTTGATCCCATGTCTCCACTCTCTCAGGGCCTTCCACCACACCTAGAGATTCTTCTTTCCTTTTATCCTTCAACATAAATGAGGATCCCCTCCACAAGAGCTAAAATTCGATGCATTATGGATGGGCCCTTACTCCAAAGAAATCAAGATTGGCGAGAATACCTTTTTTCTCAAAGATTTAGAAGGGGGAATTGCTTGAATTACCTGTTAATTGCAGGCATCTGAAGCATTTCTTGGATTAATCCCCAAATTTGAGGTATGCACAACTTATACAGTGTATAGTGTTTGGTTTTTCACTCTGTTTTTGGTGTTTTGTCAGTTTGTGGTTTGCTTTGCTGTGTGGCAGCCATTTTTGTCAGGTTCTTAGCTGGTTTTTTGTAATTTTGGCTCATGAATCCTTTGCCCAAATGGATTATTTTGGAGAATTAGTCTATGTTGTTCTTGTGACACTCACTGGGAGTGCCCATCCTCGAGCTGGAGCCGATGTTGATGTCCATTTTGATCCTCTATTATTTTGCCCTAATTTTCCTTTCACTCTTCATCTCCTGAAATGTTTATACAGTTTTAATGGGTGAAATGATGATGCTGCATCTGTTTCCATGCCTTAATCTGTTTGAAAATCATTTTCCATGCCTCATTCATGAAGAAGTACCCATACATGCTTTGTTTGTGCCCTAATTCTTCCAAATTTGTGGGCTATGCCATGTTCCCCCTTTTTCCCGATTGTAAAAAATCAAAATTGGTCGTTCTATACCAATATGCCTTCAAAAATCCCTCCCCATGGTTGAAACTTGCATAAAATCAACTTCCCCTTGTTTTTGAGCAAAAAATCCATTGCCCATGAAGAAAAAATCAAATTCGGGCATCTCTGGTAAATTCTACATTTTTTGACGGTCGTACCGGTTGTCATTTGACCGTCAAAATTAAGCTCAAACAATTTCTCCTACGTGGCCACTTCTGGTTGGACACGGATCGATGGATTTCTTTGAAAAACTTAGCCATTTTCAGCTTTGGGAAAAATTTCAAAATTCCCCCCGCAACCCCGCGAGGGGACACGTGTCATGTTCTTATGCGAAGGCGGAGGAGCGGGCCGATGGGGAACTTAGGCATTTTTTGCCTTTTAGAAAAGGGGAAATAAGGTGAGGGAAGGCACGCAGGTCTGAAAAGGAGCCATAGTTTGACACGTGGTAGTTGTAGAAAGAAGTGCGGGTTGTGGCAGGATCAAATGGGAATCATACCCTTTTAGGCAATCAGGAGACATGTGGCGGGCAGAGCGGGTCGGTAGGCCGAAGGACAAGTCACAACCAGTCATGCTTTTCCCTTTTTCACAAAAGAGCATAGAAGGTGAGCTTTTTAAAGCGTAGCCCTTGTGAATCAATCTATCAGGTGGACACGTCTTCATGAAGGGTCAGAGGGAAGTGCAGGCCGCAGACTAAAATGAGGTATTGAATTTGCCCTTTAGCTGATACCTTGATGATTAATGGGTAGAAGACTTAAGCTTCGGGCTTGTAAGATTTTCCACTCATCCTAACAACCATGATGGGCAGCTCCAAATCAATTGCATGGCTGCCACTTTTAAGAAGGAGGGAAGCTATTTCCCTTTTGCACAAAGGACTCAAAATGCAGGGTTTGGAGTAGCTTACCTTGTGACGAATCACAAGTTAGACACGTAGCGAGGGAGAAATTGGAGGTTTGGGCTTGTCAGGGCAGAAGAAGTGCTTGTGCACACTTTGCATGTTCCATTTGGAGCACGTCATGATTTTCAGAATCTGTAGCATGAGTTTTTGTGGTGACCCAGTTTGTGCCATCTGTCAGCACCAAAATTCATTTTGGCGGCAGGGGTGGTGAGAGCAACTCCAATGTCTGGTCCAGGTTTTCCAAAAATGATGAAAATTCAAAAAATAAGTTTTCAAATTTGTTCCCAGATCATAGTTTGACAAGCTACAGGGCTCATGACTCCATGCCCAATGAGCATTGCTTCAAGGCTAACTGATGCATTTTCATCTTTGGCAGGCAGATGACCTCCAAGAAGCTGAGAATCATGAATTTTGCATCAAACTGTTATCCTAAATTCACCCCCCATAGGGTAATTTTGATAACATGCATCAGATTATTAAAGTCCCAGGAAAATAGATTAATTCAAGGCCCAAAATCATTTTTTTTGGGGTCCCCTCTGCCTTCTCTCTAACTCTCCCATCAAAGAAGAAAAGAGAACAGGTCGAGAAAAGGGTGAAAAAGTTACAAAAAACAAGCTTGGGGCAGAAAAAATCATGAAAAATCGGCTAAGTCCTAGTCTAGGCGGTCCTTGGGAGAGTTGGGACGTTGGGGCGTGAACCGGCCAAAAAGCCTCCAGGCAGTCTGCACGCAGCAATTGGGGACATCCGGGCCGTGGGGACGCGCGGGATGCGAAAGGGCGAACCGGCCGAAGGTGAAGATAAAATTTGACTAACTGCTATGTGCAGATAAGGCTGGGACATCTGGGTCGTGGGGACGCGAAGGAAGTGAAAAGGCAAAGTGGCCGAGAGCAAAGGCAGCTCATTTTGGGTGGCTCGGAACAATTTGTCCCAGACATTCTGGGACAATTAGAACAAATGGACGCGAGGGATGCGAAAAGCCGAAGGAGCCGAGAGCCAATGGAAATCATGCCACGTGTCTTCACCTCAAAGAGGGATAGGGGAAGCCCGAATCAGGCGGATCGGAGAAATTTGTCCCAAACATTTTGGGACATCTAGGCCAGAAGGGACGCGGTGGATGTGGGGACGCCAAAAGATCCGTCGATGAATCAGAATGTGCCACGTGTCTTCGTGGATCGGAGCGGCGGAGGAAAGGGTGATGATTTTTACTTAATGAAAATGTCCAAAATTTCAAAGGGGCAAGGTTTGAAGCGTTGGCCTGAGCCAATAAAAGGAGGACATGTGTCCTAAGGAGAAGGGGAGTGTAGAGCTCAGGGAGGAATTAGAGAATTTGGCAAAAGTTTTGGCCAAAAACTAAAAGGTAAAGGATGACCCCGCGCCCGTGTCCTCCAACCAGATCATGCCACGTGTCCCAAGTGGCAGGGACGCGGGGAAAAAATGGGAAATTTTCCAAAATTACAAAAAGTCAAAAATTTCAAGAAAAACCCATGGGGTAAGGGAAGGAGAGAGAATTGCTCATCCAATCAGCGCACTGACACGTGTCGTCCAGGTGGCGGAGCGCGGGAAAAAAGTTCAAAACCCATTTTTGCCTGTTTTGTGCCCTAAATCTTCATATCACCATATCTTTCGATCCAGAGCTCGGATTTGCACGTTCTTTATATCATTGGAAAGCTTATAAAATTCTCTACATGATTTCTAGGGTAAATCTTTAATTTTGGTTGAGTATGGAGAGAGAAAGTTAAGAAACGGCTCTGACACGTGTTCATGGCCAGAAGTGACATTTCAGCGACCAAATTTAATACAGAATGGGTCGCATTCTCCTCCAATTTGGTCAAAAATGGCAGGGTATGGGTTTGTAAGGTCCTCCATGCTGATTTAATGCATTTGCAGTCAATGAGGAATGGGCTCCCACATTTTTGTACAGTTTTCTCTCTCCTGTGCTCGACCCGTGTAATGTAAAAGCCAGATTTGGCTCATTTCTTCAGGGGGAAACACTTTTGGGCATAACAATCTTCTTCTTTCACCTCCAGCAAGTGAGTGTTGCAAGAATAAGACCTCTTCAAGGATTGTAATAGGTTTTCTACCTATCTGAGGTTGTAATGCAGTGGTTTTGACATTGGAAATGATAATGCAAGCTTTGTGAATGGGTTTCAGTCCTTTGTTTGTATTATTTTCTTAATTTCAGATCCTAAATTATATCTTATCAGCCTGTGTATGGTTTTATGTTGCAATATTTGGATTGTGTCTATTTGCATGACAAAAATATTCACCACTCCTTTTGGTGCATCACCATCTTTAGTTAGTTTCAATTTTTGCATTTCTATCCCTATCTCCTTGCAATTTAGAGTAGGATCATGATCTGAACCTC
The DNA here is from genome assembly GCA_019776745.2 of Taxus chinensis. Lineage (NCBI taxonomy): Eukaryota > Viridiplantae > Streptophyta > Pinopsida > Cupressales > Taxaceae > Taxus > Taxus chinensis. The sequence goes on along the minus strand of CM034149.1, from coordinate 618,742,945 downwards.
TATAGTCGTGCAAATATAGATCTAAATCAGAGGAGTTTGAGGAACCAACCTCTAATCTGGAGATTCCTCTCTTAGTTTCACAAGTCCCACACTTAGAGAGAGGTTTCCATTGTGTGCAATCACACTAGATGCTAGAGTGATCAACCTAGAAATCTGATCAACATCCAGGGGTGCTGTGACTTTGCCATAACAATTTTGGCATGCCCAGTGGGAGACTAGAGGTCTCATTTTTATTTCAGCAAAGTTGATGTGCATCTGCTGCAATTTTCTTGCTTGAAAAGAGCTATTATTTGCATATCTGGCGACTCCAAGGGGAATAATGAACTGGTTTCAGCTGTGCAGGCCTGAAAACTCATGAGAAGAATCACCACAAGGTCAAGAGTTAGAGAAGAAGAAGTGTTGTTTGAATACATACAATTATCTCTAAGAAGAAGGAAAAGAGGAAGAAGGACTCAAAGGTCTCCATCTCCAATAAACAGAACTCTCTCAACTCCTCCACCTGGTAGGCCTTTCATTCAGTCAACAAGGGTTTTAAGACCAATTAGAATGGCACAAAACAACCCCTATGTCAACTTCACAGGCAACAACCCACTTGCCCTCAATGCACAACATCCAATTCCTATTGCAGCCTTGAATTACATTCCCTACTTCATTGGAGAAAATCAGACTACTCTAGGTGATCACATTAAAGACATTGCTAATCTTTGTGCAATCCATGAAATCAATGAGATGCAAGTGGCTGTCAAGTTACTGACATCTTCATTCAAGGGTAAAGCATTGCAATGGTTTAGGAGCCTTAGAGTTGGTTCTACCACAAACTGGAATCAGCTGTGTATAGCACTTCATGAGCAATTTGGAGAAAAGGGAGACAACTTGTCTCTTTTGGAGCAACTGACAACCATCAAGAGAGCTCCCAATGAGCAGCTGACCGATTTCAACTTCAGATTTCAAAAGACTTGGGAGAGAATTCCAGTGGTAGTCAGGCCGACAGCAGAAGGTTCTTTTCTCTACTATCTCAAAGCTCTAAATTTTGATATTTCTATGTTGATTCAGTCCATGGGAGGCATAACTATCCCTATGGCTTATAGCATTGCCATTAGGGCTGAAAATTGTTTGATCCAAGTTGGAAAACTTGCCCCTAGACCTCCCATGCCAATGTTTCCAAGTTTAGAGAGTCCAAACACCAATCAAGCACCTAATTTGGCTCCTTCTCCCACTCCTAGATATCAGAGTTCAAATGAAGCTTCCACTTCATCTCCAAGTGCCCCAAATGAGCTTCAAGAAGTCATGAAACAATTGCAAAACCTAGGCAATGAGCTGGTTACTCTCAAAAGGTAGCAGGCCCAAGGTTTTAGACCTTCTTATCAACCCCAAGCTCAGCCTAACAAGCAGCCATACCAACCACAAAGGCCTCCTAATCCAGCTGCAAATATGAATCAAACAAGGCTTCCTGCCAATAGACAATTTCAGCCCTATAATCCAAATTCCATATCTGCCTCTAAGGCATTGGTGCCAACACAAAACAACATTGCTCAGGAGTATGATTGGTGTTTTCCATGCAATGAGCCTCATAACCAATCCATGTGCTTCAATGGTGCTTTGAATCAAGCATTAATGGTGACAACTACTGGTGTAGAGGGTGAGGGCAGTCAAGGAAACAACCAACAACAAGAAACATTCCAACAACAATCAGCCCCAAATGACACCACATTGGTAAATTGGCAAGCAGAGGATTTTTGTGGCATGAATCAGGCAGTTCCTCAAGGTGTTACAGCCAACACAAGGTCAAAAAGGAGGAATTTGGGTGAAGAACAATCATTAGCCCCAACCAATCCTCAACCTTCCATGGTTCCACAAATGGTTGGCAAGAAAAATCCAATTTCAAATGCACAAGGGCAGCCAAGAACAGCTCCTAGACCAACTCAAATACCAGTTGTTACTGCCCACATGCAAGGAGTGAATGTGCAAACCAAGGGACAGCAAAAAGACCCTTCATCACCATTTAGTATCATTGATCAGATGAAGAAGACAAACGTCAATATATCAATGTGGGAATCCCTATCTATCCCAGGCCAAAGAGATCTGCTGCAAGCTGCCATGAAGGACTGGCCAACTTCAAATCAACAGATCCAAAGGAAAGAGAAGGTACTTACAAATGCTGCCCAGCCTGAGGGAAATCATGGAGGACAACAAGGTAAAATGTTGAAGCCCCCTCCTTTCTATGTTTCATTGATCATTGGAAATCAGCTAGTGCACAATTGCATGATAGACTCTGGGGCAAGTAGCTCAGTAATGCCTAAACAAATAGCTGATCAGCTAGGGCTCTAGTATGAAACAACATCCAAAGGGGTAGTGTAGCTGGATGGGACAGCAATAGCAACAGTTGGGGTGATTAAAAACTTGAGTCTTACCTTGCATGCATGTCCAAATGTTGTTGTTTTACAAGATGTATCAGTCATAGACCTTCCACCACTCTTTGTCCTATGTTTGTCAAGGGACTTCACAGCCAAGATTGGGGGATATTTGTCTACTGATTGGTCACACATTCTATTCAGAATGAGGTATAGAACTAAGGCTACAATCAGGTTTGAACCTATTGCAAACTTCCACATTGAGCCTTACACTCCAAGTCAGATCAACGCCAATTTTTCAGCATTTGATCAAGAAGACCACCCAAGTGCTGATGAGGCTGACACCAAGGTTGGAAGCATCCTAGATCTAACTCTTGATGAATTGGCAAACAAGATACATGCATTTGATCCTTATCAAGAAGTGGAAGAATCTGAGCTAGGGGTCTATTGCATACACGAATAAAATCAGCCTATTCCTAGCATCACCAAGCCAAACCAAAAAGATGACAATGAGGTATGGCAGCTATTTTTTGATGGATCAAGGAGTAGATAGGTGCAAGAGGTGGAGCTATGTTTGTTTCACCTCAAGGAGTAAAGTACTATTCAAATTTTAGATTTTAGTTTACATGCTCCAATAACACTGCTGAATATGAAGCCTTAGTGCAAGGGATGCATTGGGCAATCAAGAAGAAAATAAAGAACTTGCAAGTCTTTGGTGACAGTGAATTGATTGTAAATCAGGTCAAGGGACAACATGTTACCAAGAATGATCTTCTCAGGTGCTACAAGAACAGGGTGTGGGACCTCATGGAAGATTTTGAGGGTTTTGGTATCAAATCCATTCCTAGGAAATAGAATCAAGCTGCTGACAGGCTTGCAGTAGTAGGGGCAGCCTTTGACATTGTGGAAAGCATTCAACAAGACAAGGTATAGCCAAACATCCATGTGATTGTGAGGCCTTCAGTGCTAGATAAAAATGTTAGTTGGCAAGTGTTTGAAAATGACCAGCAAATCATCCATTTCTTGCAAGAAGAAGTTGAGTTCTCAACCAAGAATCAAGAAAGATTGGAATAGCAGTATAGTGACTAGGTAGTACAGCTGAGAACTAACAAGCTGCCCAAGGGAATTATCACTTTGGAGTCCATTTTTAACCCTAATGATCAGTTTAGAAAGGAGAAAGAAAACATTCAGGTCAAGAGAGAGGATTCAGTATCCATCTTGGTAGAAGAGAACAAACCATTGCAAATTGGAAGGATGACACGCAAGAAGCGACAGACAAGAAGATATTAAATGCCGTTACCTGATAAGGTGAAATCAACTACTGCTAAACTCAATCAAGCTCAGAAATGGATATCTAAGCACATAAGACGTAACATGCCAACAATACCTTACGAAAACCTTCAACTCATTCAAGTCCTTTCTACACTGTAAGGATTTTAGACCCAAGGTCGAATTCAAAGGATCTCTTCTGTTATCGCAGTCAACAAGAGACTCGAAATCATTTTAGCAATGACAATTCCCTATGACTATACAGAGAGATATTTAAATGAAATCCATGCAACATGCACAGCCACATCTATCTGGAATGTAATCAGAAAGAAAACATAACATAACATAGTCACTTCTAAACACATCCAGAGTTGAAAGTATGTTATTCACGACCTACTTTATAGAAGCCATAATTCATGATGTCAAGCTATTAAAGAAAACCAACAAAGCCAAGAACATTACATGTTCATACTTAGGCTTATACAGAAAATAGTGACATAGATTACCATTCGAGGATTTAAAACTAAGTCCGTAAACAGTATTCACAGTTTAGCTTTTCTAGAAACCGCTATACAAGATATCTTCCCATACTCACGGAACCCAACGGTGTCGAAAACAATAGTAAACCCAACAGTATTAATTTGAAGCAGTTACACTGTTTATCTATCAAGAATTCAACTGAGTCCCAACAACAGTATATAAGATAAAAATAGTTAATGATTCTATCTATGCCAACTATGGTAAGCATTCAAAAATCAGGTGTAAGCAAATCAAAATACTGATTTCATAACAAGGAATTCAACTGAACCTCTTCAAAATTCTCAAACAAGCTTACACAGAAGGAAACGTAAAAGTATACCCAGGGAGTCTGTACCAAAATTCATAAATAACAGAGGTCGTATGACCTGTTACTTCTACAAGAATCCAACGAAATTCAATTATCAATATTCAAAGATGTATCTATATCCTCAACAGTGGACCATAATAAATGATTCATTCAAAGGACTCCACAGAGTCGTTTCAATACAATAATCATATATATATATATATATCAATACTATCAATGGGTTGAACCCCCATAACCTCCACGCAAGGGGAAAAACAACTCCAGCAAGGTCGTAATGAATACTGTAACACTGTGAGTTACCTTTTCACAAATAACTATAAAATTTCATAATGAAACCCAACCAGAATCCATAACCACCACTAAATAACAACCACGACAGAGCTTACGAAAGAAAAGGTCAATTAACTGAACAATCAAACAAATGTCCTTTAGTATCCCTTCCGACAGTTTCCACAACAAGAATCAACGAAAAGTATCCATCAACAAGCATCTCAATAGTTTGTACCCATCGAGAGAACAATTTAAGGACTCACACAGAGCATGCCTATCACATATACTTGCAATAATTTTGCATATTAAAGCCGGAATGCAAAACACAAAGAAATATAGCAACAGTGCGAATTTAATAAACACCCATCAAGGGATAAATGAAAAATTGAACCAGCATGAAGATACAGTACCAAAATCACATAAGACAACCATAGAAAATCATCCATTTCCATAAATCATTTGAACAGAGTTGTTCTAATGAAATCACTTGAAAGACAACAAGATTTTTAAAGGTTAGGGCCTAACATGCCTGGATATTTGCTCAAAATTCCGAAGCAGACCACTGAAAGAGCTCAGATTTTCTTTTCCTTTTCCAAGTTAGAGCTACCAACAAAATTTTGCTATCTCCATGACATATATATTTTCCTTGCCAGAGGAAAGAGCTAGATACGCTCATACTTGCCATGCAACACAAAGAAGACTGGTGTGAAGAACCAATGAACAGGCAGAGGAAAAACCAGAATTCGTGATAAGCCAAACAAAACATTAAATTTCCAATTTACATGCCTTCTCGCGAATTCCAAGCTCGACTTCTGAGCTCATTAATTTCATTTACTCCCAACTTCCTGCTCAAACTCCACTGCCACCGACCGCCATAGTTGGCGATAGACAAGTAAAATTTCAAGACCATTTTCAGTTTTGGCGAACTACCACGTCAGCTCAAGTTAGCCATTTCAAAACCTCCACCAATTACCTGTCCCTCATGCTTATCCATGCATTAAATAACATAGAAACTACCGCCCATGGTTCGCACCCCTCCATAGGTCCCCAATAATCCTTGTTCAATAGTTAGGTTAGTAACTTAGGTTAGAATTTAGGATAACACCTAGTATAACTTCTTAGAACATAGATATTAACTTAGAACATTAGCTCTTAGCCTAGGTCTAGGTTAGATTAACACTAAGCCCTAGGTTAAGTTTAGTTTTAGGTTACTAACATTTATAATTCCAGTTAGGTCTAACATTTCTTACACTCAGAAAAAGACCTACAGCATGCATTCTCGAATAGGGTTCACTCCTGTACTGCCATTAGGCTACGGAATTATATGCAACAAAATTATTACCTGGTCCGCGATTAAGACCTTCCAGATATATTTAGATATCAGGAACCAATCCTTTTCACACGATCAACCTGAGTTATCTTCTGGACTAGCTTATTCAATGCATCTAGACCTTGCAACCCGTTGAAGGTCTGAAATTTTAATTCATCACGAACAAACTTAAAGAAATACCTGGATCAATTCCACTGATCCAAGGCTAGGTATTATAGGTGGATAACTCTATAATTCATTCCGAGATCAGATTAAACTCAGATAAAAAATGAAAGAAATAAAAGAGTCCAATCATATTCTGACTCAGTCAAGGATCTGAAATCTGCAAAGAAGATACAATACATATCAAACATGATTTCTCAATCAAGGAACACATCCTTTTTTAACAAAGAAATCACATATCAACACTTGTATGCTTAGGAGGAAGTAACAACAGTTCAGTGTGTTACATTCCTTCTTGCCGCATTTTTTTTATGTCAAAACAAGCCAAGTCTTTGAGTATGAGACAATTGTTGGAATATAAAATGTCACTACAATTTATATGATAAACCCATTGAATTTTTTTCCCCTTTTTGGTCAAATCAGTCAAAATTTTCAAATTTGTCAAAATTACCAAAATTGCTCATTTTTAAAGATCAACTTTTGGTAAGAGTTTTAGAAGCCTCAGAACATTTTATAAGTATTGATTACAGTCAATATAAACATATCAGAGTCTTCTCCATGATGTCATTATTTAGAAATCATTCTAGGAGATTTGAGATGGTCTTGGGAAAGATTTATTCTTATGGAGTTTTTGAGAAAAGGGAGTGTGCATGCTTCATTAAGGATTCAAATTTAGCAGAAGGTTTCAAGAGTATTGTGAAGTTTTTTGAAGATCATATCCCAAGAATTATAAATCTTATGGATTCTACTTCATGTTGGACTAAGTTTGATAAAATTTTGGGAATATAGAAAGTGAAAACTTTCCCAACACTAGTGTAATGTGGTATTTTTAGACTTAAATTTTTCACAAAAGGTTTTGGGCACCTCAAGTGGAGTTGGGAGCCTATAAAAATCTCAACTGAGGGTTCATTAAATTCTCTTCATGACCAATAAGCTGGTTTAGCTTGTGCTTGATGAAAAAACTTCTTACAACTCAACTCACCGGTGCACCGCCCTAGGAAAAAAGGAAGGTACATGTAAAAATGGTTGAATAAATCATTTTAAAGCTTCCTAAATTGTCCATTATATTCATTGGCTCATTTCCATGTAATTTCATATATTATATGTTAAAATTTCATCGAATTGACTCTGGGGTGAAGAAAACACTCCAAGGTACAAAACAAAGGTACAAACCATGCTCTAACCTCCACTTTGGTTTAGACACCAAAAGAAAACTTTTGAGGATAAATTTCACCCCAAAAGTGCACCCTTTTCCTATTGGTGGAAATTTCATAAGAAAAAAACATAAGGAGAGACAAAAAGTGCATGTGAAGGCTTATTTTGACTTGATGGTGGAACCCATTTTTCCTTCCAAGTGGAGTTTTGAACCTTCATTTCACCCAAGCACAATTATGAGGTGAAATTACACCCCAAAAGTGCACTGTTACCTGATTGGAGGGTATTTTTGGCATGGTGGAAGTCAAGCTAATGTGGAAACATAAAAATGCAAACATGAGTGCATGTGCATGTGAAATCCCCACATCCATCTCTAATCCAAAACCAATTTCCCCCTCCAAGTGGATTTTTGATCCTCCATTACACCCAAACACACTTATGAGGTGAAATTTCACCTCAAAAGTCCACCAAGATGTAAATGGACTCCCAATCTCCACTTCTCCACTTCTCCATTTCACTCCATGTGTAATACCCACCTCCATCTCCCCCATATAAAAGCACCAAACCTTGTTTCCTCATTAAAAAAAATAATTAAAGTTCAAAAGGATGTGGAATCCATTAAATCTCATCGTAGATTTGTTTCACCACGTTCAAACTAAAAATAACTACTCTTTTTTCCCTAGAGTTCCAAATCTTGTTTTCCTCATAACTTTTGATTCTAAGCTCCATTTTCCTCCAATTTTTGAAAAAACATTCCTCTTGAAAATGCCTTCATGATGATATAAGAATTGTTCCATGTTATAACCTCCTTAAATATATATTTGTGACTGTTATTTCCAGCCATCATACTCCCAGATTTCCCAAAAACACTATTTTTATAAAGAAGATTGTGGAAAATCCATGTGAAAGAATCATTTCAAACTTGGAGAATTCATTCCTATCTTCGACCCCATCATTTTGAGATATCGTACATGATATAAGGATAAGTATTTATTTACTTATGATCCAAACCTAAATACAACTCTAAAACCATTACAAAACCCCATGTCCATGGAAATTTGATTCTGCTCGTTCTCTCAAACCCCGCAAAAGAACCTCTTCAAATTTAGATCATCCATTCCTCTCCCAAAGAGCTTAAAAATGAGCCCAAGATTATACCAAATGGATAAGAATCACTTCCAAAGTGATCAATTGAATTTTTTTTCTCTTTCCTAATTTTGCTAGTTTGTAAGCTTTTCTACTTGACAGAACCCGTTTTTGAAATTATCATTGATTCCGATGAGATAATCTTGCCAAATTCTGAGTGTATATTTTTTTGGGATTATATTTACATTGAATTGAGTTGCATCCAATTTGGAGTTAATTTCCTCCAATTTTTCCCAAAATATCAAATCAATTGTCTGTAACAATGAAATACACTCAAATTTGTATATTTTCAGAAACAGTTGCAGAATCCATTTTTGATTGCACCATGAAATTCCCACCACTTTTTAAGGCTAGTGGGATCATAAAAACATAAAAGGAGGACCCACTACTCTAGATACAAGACTGTTTTAGTTCTAATGGAGCACATGGATTTCAATGATCTAAAGCAGAGGATGAAAGAAGGTAAACTCATTTGGTAACCGGGGTCAGCATACGCAGGAATATTGTTGATCACAAAACATAAAATTAAATTATTCAAAGGATTTCACAATGGGAACCATGGTTGTGAGTGTTTCTATGTGTCCATTAAGGATTCTCAAGAATCTCCAAACATTATCATGGTTGTTGAGTTTGAGGTGTGTGTGGTACAAGTGCATTATTCATGATAATCGTAATAGGAGTGTTTTGTCATCTGGAAGAAATGATATCATGTTCACATGTTCATCCTACCATTTCAGAAAAAGGTTAAAAAGTGAAACAAGATATTTCAAGATATAATAAAAGGTGACCTTTTCTAGATAAGGCATGAAACATTATTTCCAGGTCCAAGAAGAGATGTGTTTTAATTAGATAAATAGTCGAGGAAGATCCTATCCAGATACGACATTCATCTCTACCATAAAGGAAGAGTGAGAATTCATTATACAACATCTATATTCTCTCTCTTCTTCTCTCCTCTCTTTAGAATTCTATTTCTTCAATGAGGAGAAAATTTTGTAAAAAAGTGACTTATGTCACTTAAAGTTTCTATTTCTTCATTGGGAATTACACTTTAAGTTGAAAATTAACCTAGAAATGGGAAGAGCCAATGGTTTTGGCTATAAATTGTAATGATCTCTCTATTCCAAAGGATCAATTTTTTCCCACTCTAGTAGTTGTATTCTTCTATTTAGTTGCATTGTAATTTTCCTCCATTCTCATCTTGTCACTTAGCCGAGCACATGCTAGAATTTGTAATAAGTTGAAGGACTTTGTGTCATATTTTTGGAATGAATAAAACTTGATAAATCTTTGTATTTGTCTTGTAATTATCCATTTCATTATCTTGTGTTGTGTTTGCATGTTTCCTCCAATTGACCTAGACATATTCTGAGTTATTGGTTGATAGAATATGTGTTAATAATATTAACATAAGTCCCTCTTCCTTTTTTTCCCACTGTTTCTCTCACCATTTTCCTCTCTCTACCTTATAGATTTATCCCTCTACCACTTTCACTTGTAGTTATAATAAGGGTGTTTCTACACTTTTACATGTCTTTGACCACCCCCAAGAGTAAGAAATAGTGTACATAATATAGATTTCAATAAATGGGAGTTGTCCCATATTGAAGCGAAGGGATTCAATCCTATGAGCATTGATGAAGCCCATATTTTTTCCTTGATAAAATATTTTTCAAACACCCAACTTCTCCCCATCTGAGTCGCCCATGCAACTCAACCCCAACCCACACTCTCCCGGCCCCTACTTGGCCTAGCCTACCCCCTTACCCATTGATCTTTTCCTCACCCATGATCCAACTACCCAAATTTTTGAGTTGCTATAATAACTTAACCCAACGCCAACTATCCCTCTTAGACCTATCCCATCCTAGCTGAATCACACATGCCTATGCCATTCCAATTTTTTGGTTCACTACTACATACTTCACCTACAGTTCATTCACATTCCATGCCTTGATTTGTTTCACAAATTTTGGTGCCTTCTTGATTATCTTGTTGTCATGTTTTGTGAGCCAATAGTATCTACTACAATTGCTTGAACTTGGTCTATCATTACTAGTTAAATTAATAACATCTATCCTCTTATGAATGCATTCACTCTTACACACTTAAAAAAACTTGTCTTGAAGGCCCTATAACATTATTTGTTAATGCTGGCCACTGTCATCTCCATAATCACTTCCACTCCCTCCATCACGACATTAACGGTTCTAAACTTCTCGAAAAAATGAGAGAGCTGCATATCATGCCAATTTAAAAAAAAAATCACAAGAAAAAGTCTAATTTCAAAAGAAAAAGACAAAGAGCAATATAAAACATGCACTCTCTCTCTCTCAAAGGTCTTTCCAATATCTCTAATGGGGCTATGGACACTTGGTTGGTAGTTAGAATGAAATATATCTTTTTCAGGGACATGGACACCTAGATGGAAGGGGAGAAATGTAGGAATTACAATTGCCTTCCATCCCATCTATCACCAATCACCTGTTTTACTCACACCTACACATTGGATAGTGTTTTCATTCAATGTCTTATGAGTCTTCATTTTAAGTAGTAATTAAATTTCAAACACACACACACACATGATATAAACAAGATGCAAGGCTAGTATGTTACCTTAAGTGGTTCATACCTTGTTCAAAATCCAATTTTATCTCACATTTTTACCTCATTTATCATGGTGTCTAGCTCATCATATGTTCACCAAAACTCTTTTTAAAAACAATGTTTATACACATACACACCTCTTGCACTCCATTGTTGCAACCATTTCACCTACATACTTACACTCCCCTTCATTTGGAATGAGCATCCTTGGGAATCCACTACCTTCTACACACCTTTTGCATTATCATCAATTTTTATGACATTTGAATTGAAACCATTTTCTCTTTTCATGTCATTTACATTGCACTCATTTTATAACTCTCACCATTCCTCATTTAGCACCTCTCACCCGCTAAGTCACACAGCTGACTCATCTTTCCATCAGCTCTCCACCCCCTATACCTAGACCTAATCAACCCCCTATACCACTCAACTCACCCACTAAGTCCCTCTGGTGACTCTTCACCTCACCCATACCCATCCTACTAAGTCACACTCACTACTCAACCACTAAATCACTCATCTCTCCCTCCTCACCCCATCTCCTTGCAAACTACCCTACCTAGCTCGCCCACCCTATCTTGGAAAGTTGTTAGAGTGATTTTCCCTTTGCCTCATAGCCTACTTGCTCACCTCCTACCCTTCATAATTACTCACTGAGTAACATTGATGACTCATCCCCTTCCCCCTGTGAGTTACACTCGTGACACCCTCATACTCACTCTCACTCTGATCTAAGCCTAACATACCATCTCCCCATCGAGTTCTCCCTAAACCACTTCCCATACCAGTCAATTCGCCCCTACGAATTGTCCCTGAATCATTCCCTCCAACTCCTCAACGGCTTGAACTACCCCTAACTTTCCCCTACTGCTAACCCTAACCCCGAGCTCACCCACCCTCACTTGGACTCACCCACTACCACTTCACCTTACCTAAGTCTACTTGCAATTCACAATGGAGACTCCTCCCTTTCCTAGCCTTGTGCCATGTAATCCTCACCCCTCTCGTTGACTACCCAATTCCCTGCCCACCTTGGCTCACTCCCCACCTGACATGACCTAGAAAAATTATGCTTGTGATTTGTCCCCTTCCCAACCCTCAGTCACCCATATGACTTGGCCCCAACCCCCACTCTCCCTGCCCCTACCCGACCTAGCCTATCCCATTACCTGTCAAAGTTTTCCTTGACCTTGATCTAACTACCCGACTTACCGAGTCACTATAGTGACTTAGCCCAACTCCATCCAACCCTCCTAGACCTGTCCCACAACCAAGTATCCCATGTAATTAAACCCCACACTCAAATCCCCAGTTCACTTTTACCGAGTTTCCCTCTCACCTTCACCATTTACACTACCATCCCTTGCACACTCTTCTTGTTACGTGCACTTTTTTTCCACCTCACGTCCATTACACCCCATGTGATCTCAAGTCCTATAAATCACATCCACTCTTATACATACCCTTCATCGTGTTTTCACTTACACAACTAGGGAAACACTATGTTTGCTTCCACTCATAATACCTTTTCTTAGGTTCATTTTATATCATTTTCAATTATCACTATTCATCTCACCTTATGTTGGGGAAACTTGCGGCTCCAAAAAATCTCACTTGAGGGGGGTTATCATACAAAATCCTTCCATCAATCTTATGACTCCCAATGATCAAATCATCTTAGTCAATTGACTTAATAGTATTTGTCTTGTGAAATCAACTTATCGATCCCTTTATAGACTCCATATGAAGTGGCCCATTAATCACATTTCCAGGTTCCAATATATTCAATCAACCATATAAGCCCATGATTGTGGCAACCATTTTCATAGGGTTAGGTGTACCCCATATCATCTTTAATTTTTGTGTTCTATCCTGCTTGTTGTAACACCCATCCCAAAAAGGGAAAAAATGTAGATACTAGAAAACACACCTTACACACATAAGGTATTTTATTCAAAAATACCAAAAATAATATAAAACATAATAATCCCACAAAATAAAAGAAAAATATTAAAACCCCATAAAATGGCGATAAAAGACACCTCATCATTCATTTACTAACCCTCACCCACTCACATTTAATTTTGTCCATCCCACCTACCTACTTGTATGCCCAGGGAACTATGGACTCATATCATTTCACTCACCTATGCACATTACACCAATATGTGTCCCATTCCCATATACACTTAAAATATATAAACTATCACTTACCCCCAACATTCCAAGCCCCTGAATCTTTGTGCATTTGAGACCATACTTGAGTTTTTGCTTCCTTGCTCACATATTTTGATTTTGTAGGTCTTAAAGACGTGAAAATGGATCACAAAGGATAGGTGAAACTTTATGCAAATTTTTTTTTAGTGAAATTAAAACATAGGCATGAATCACATCTATGATTGGCTTATGATGTGCATGTGATTTTTAGTGAATCACAACTGCGATTGTACTGCAATTTGAGTCAGGGATACTTGTCATTTTCATGCATTATTTTTTCATGTTTACTTTAATAAAATGTCTTTTATCTCCTTAAAAGGTTAGGGATATGACTGAGTTACGTACCCTAACCATTGCAAACAAATAACATTTCTCTAGGTGCATTTGTGTGCAATTTTATATTCAGATCAAGAAGTTTTCTAACCACTTTATACAATAAAGAACCCATAATTGTCCCTCACTTTTTTAATGAAAACGTAAGCCCATTATTTTTAGTAACATTGATTTGGTGATTGTTATATCAACTAAAAAGATCTTGTAGGCGATCAAAATATAGTAATACCCATATTGGTATATGTTTCAATCATGATATCTCTATAATTTCTTCACACTCCTTAAAACTATATAATCCACATCACTAATTTCAATCATGAGATACAAATTAACATTGATCCTATAAGCTATTACATGCCTCATCCCTCTTACAGTTTCTACCAATTCAGATATTTTCACCTACACTCTTGTTTAAAAGCTTTTTGATGGTAAATCCTCCTACCAAAAAGAAGTTCTCTCCATAACAAGAAAACTCTAGATTCTTCACACAGATCTTATATTCGCCCATCTTAGTCTTCAATGATGCAACCTCAAATATTAATAGTTGTGTGGGGATAAGATTGGGGAACAAATGTTTCCTCACAATAGGCATAATACAAGAATAGGGAAAAATAAAATAAAATAAAAAATTGCAAATAATTTCACATTTTGTTCTTCCTAGTTTTTGGTGATGAACCCATGCTTCTAATTGGTAACGTGAGGCTAGGAAAGGAGAAAGGTGCCATTACTAGCCTATTTTTTTCCTTCAGTGATGAGCCCCCACTTCTAACTGGTAGTGTGATGCTAGGAAAGGAGAATGGTGCTCTACTCGCCTACGTTTTTCCTTTGGTGATGAGACCATGGTTCTTAGTAGTCAGCATGTGGAAAAATATATTGGGCCATTTTTTAAAAAGATAAAAGAAAAAGAATCATTAAAGCAATATGGAATGAAAGTTATTGAATATTCAAAATCCCAAATGGAAATTTTAGATGCCTATGTTAGGAGAGACAATTATCCCCTAGCCAAATTTTACCAATAAACAAACCACCCATGGGTCTAAGTCTAGTAAAGTGTAAATCATCCTGAATTTTGTCAGAATCTTGATTGGAAAAGAGCCACAAGTTCATAAATAATTCTTTTTTAGAACTCATGTTTCCTCATTCATCATTCTCATCTAAACATTATCCATTTATATATCTCACGCCCTTCTTGGCTCTTTGGTTTGAGCCTTCACATCTTACTAGTTGTGTGGGGTCAAGAACGGAGTGAGACATCTCATCATCACATCATCTACAACATATTTTTCCAATGGAATGGAACATTTAAGTATTATTTGAAAAATAAGCTTCCTAAGTATGCCTTGCGTCTATGTGTGTTTCCATATCTCATTCTATTTACCATAATATACTATCATCCATAACATTCATTTTAAAACTACAAAATACATCAAACAATCCTAACTATCTAAAGTGTACAAATGAATTATAGTGTAGAGAAACATATTTACAAAGGAGTTTTGATCTAAAAAGATAACCATATATATGTATTTGACAATGTTTTAGTACAATTCCATGACATTGAAAGATAAGTGTGGTCAAAACACTCAATCATGAGCCAAAAATATTAAAAAATCGATATATATATATATGCAAAAATGAGACTAAGCAATAAATGCACTCTGCCTATCTATCCCTTTAAGATCCCCTAAGAATCACTTTGGTTATAAATTTCCTAGAAATCCCCTAGAGATCATTTCAAAAGATAAACCTAAATATAGGGTAAAAATACATAATTAAGCATAACTAACATATTTCTAAATCCCATATGCTACCAATGTATCCACTACTATTGTGTCTAAATCCTCGTAGATTTTACTATGCTCATGTGTGAAATGGTCGCCGAAAATCTAAAGCCCCAAAAATAGCAAAGACGTATATGACAAATGATTTCTAAAAATAACAAAATATGATATATATATATATATATATATATATATATATATATATATATATATATATATGGTTTTTTATTCTTCTAATGCCATTTTGGCCAAGATTATGTAGTGTTGGTGATGGTGGAACAAGTAGATTTCTGACCCCCGCAAAAATGGCAAGTAATTTTGTCCTTTATTTCAAATATTTTGCCAAACCTTATTTATTACTACACTTGATTCCCGTTTCTCTTTTATAGGTTACGGGAAGTCTTGACTAGTTTTATAACGATGCATGGTAGGATAAGGTGATCCTCTAACTCTCCCATTTTGGGAAGCACCATTCTCGAAAATCACATTTTATCCCATTCATGGCTAAAACACTCTTTTGAGGGGGAAATATGTACACCCCCAAAAACTATATGGTGCAACATTGAAATGCGACACATCTTCAATGATGAAAAAAATTCCTTCCAAGATGAGAATGAGATCTAAATCCCTCCCTCTCTCTTTTCCATCCCTCTTTTGACTCAACCCAACCCTTCCAATTTGTTCCTGGACATCAATTTTATGCGCAAGACCATATTTTAGATTTAGGCATTGTTTTTAGTGGCGGTTGTACAAATGCCCCTTATTGAAAGAACGGTGGTTATACAACCACTCCAATAGTCACACAACTAACTCTTTGGCAATATGGGTAGTTTTTCACCGTGTAAAATGAGATTAAAACACATGTTTTTGAATGCATATTTTGATTTCAACTTGATTTTCTCTCACATTTCTTGGTAAAATTGGCTAAATATAGGCTTGCTGGATTGGTATTTAATTTCTAATCCCTTCTTGGTAAATATAGTATGTCGAGTTATTCTCCTCAAGTTGAGTCATCATTTCTTGATCGACATGTGTTATTAACATATTCTCCTCTAACAACTTATAAAAATGGCACTTTTATTCGTATAATGGGTTGGAAACTTTGTAATTTTGAGAAGTGTTATGCTGTTGGAGTTTTGAGAGGGATTACATAGATATCCAGTTCTCTATTATGTTCTTCTTGACATTCCAGTCATCTTCCTCGCACTAAGGAAACTATTCAATTTCTTGATTTTCTTATTGAAATTCACTAGTTTTCATTCTTGGATCAATTAGAACTCATACGTTGGAAGATGATTGAAGCTAAGGAGACAATGGATGCACCACATATCTGGAATAAGCTACCACAACACTGTAGTTTCCAGGTTGGAGTTGTATTCAAATATTTGAAGTTTTAATAAAGTCATTACTTCTTGTAAGTAGAACAAATTGTGCATTCAAATTAATTAGAAGGGGAAGATCTCATCACTTCCTGTGTGTGTCAGTATTTATTTTCATAATAATTCTTCTCTTAATATCCTCTTCCTAGCTTATCCTTGTGAATTTACATGTGAAATTGGTTATAGAAAGAATAACGATATCCATATTTTATTTCTTCATTTTTATTTCTTCCATCTTATTTAATAGAAATTATGCTGGGGAAGGTTATACGGTAAAGAAGATATTACTTTCGAGAAGAATTCCATCTTTAGAGAACTTGAGGTAGAAGTTATGTTAGAATTAGTTGCATTTTAATAGATTATCTTTTG
Organism: Taxus chinensis; assembly: GCA_019776745.2. Classification (NCBI taxonomy): domain Eukaryota; kingdom Viridiplantae; phylum Streptophyta; class Pinopsida; order Cupressales; family Taxaceae; genus Taxus; species Taxus chinensis. Next base: position 618,725,726 of record CM034149.1, on the reverse strand, counting down.
AACGTTTTCCGTTAGAATAGTATTTACACAGAAACCTATAATAGAGGAAAAAATACACCTAGTTAATCCTTGTTTTAGATTTATTTTAATTTAGAAGAAATAACACATTTTATTTTTAATTCCCTGTGTCTGTAGAAGTAGTTTTTCATTTCTTTTAATTATTCATGAAACGAAAAAATATTATGTAATTAGTTTCTTTTAATTTAATTTCTTTCAAAAAATTGTTAACATACAAATATATAGAATAAATAGTCACATTTGTTTTATTTAATTAATTGGGAAGGAATTTATTTAATTAAAGTAATAAAATCACTTGTATTTTATTTAAATTAGAATTATTTTCATTATTTATTTAAAACAAGAGTTTATCGAAGTTAAAAAACTAAAATCAAAACAAAAAGACTAGTCATCAGGAATTTACGCTACCCGTTCATATCCTTTGAATATCCTTTGACCAACTTAATTATTAGGAGTTCATGCTACTAGTTCATAGCCTCTAATTATCCTTTAACTACCTATCTATGTACCCATCTCATCTTCCACATTTTTGTTGTCTCAGTATGACCTCTAGAAGTCGAGTACACAGGGAATCCCATGTCATTTTCCTTGTGTATAGTGATCTCATAGTCATAGCCCATGAGTTTGGAGACTCACTTTTGTTGAGAAGAAGATGAGATACATTGTTACAAGAAGTAATTAAAAATATGATGGTAAGTTTTGATGTAGAAATGCCTCCTTATCAAGTATGGTCGCCACTTGTTTACTGCATGTAAAATTGCCATCATTTCTTTCTCATAAGTAGACAAGACCTGATTTTTTCTGGAGAGAGGTTTGCTAGTGAAGAAAAGGGGGTAACCTTCTTGGAGAATAACCACACCAAGGCCATTTCCATAGGTGTCACTTTTGACAATGAAACTATTGGTTAAATATGGCATGACTAATACATGTGTACTATACACAACTTGGTTTAAGGCCTTAAATGCTTATTTGGTCACCTCAGTCCATGAAAAAGAATCCCTTTTTAACACAGTTGTCAACAAGGCAATTTATTTTACCATAATCTTTTACAAATTTCTTGTAATATCCAACGAGACTCAATAACCCATAAAGGCTTCAGAGTGTATTGGGGATCAACCAATTTTTCATGACATTGATTTTTTCTAAGTCCACACTGACACCCTCTACTGAAACAATATGTACAAGATATTCCAATTTTATTTGGCCAAAGGATCACTTGGAGTGTTTAGCATAAAACTGATTATATGTGACAAGTTACAATGCACTGTCAATGTGTTACAGATGCTTTCCCAAGTTTTAATGTAGATCAAGATATCATCAAAGAATACTAGGATGAATTGACAAAGGAAGGGCTGAAATATTTTATTCATCAAGCCTTGAAATGTAGATGGGGAATTTGTAAGCCCAAAGGGCATGGACTAAAATTAATAGTGACCATCATGATTTTAGAAGGTCATCTTAGGAATATCCTCCTCATGAATATGAATATGATGATACTTAGAGCAAAGATCCAATTTGGAGAAAAAATGAGCACCATGAAGTTCATCCAGAAGCTCATCAATCAATAGGATAGGGAATTTATCCTTGATAAAAATCTTGTTTATCTCCCTAAAATCGATGCAGAGATTCCAAAACCCATCCTTTTTTCTAGATAAGTAAACCATTGAGGACTATAGAATGGTGCTAGGACGAATGAATCACTGCTTGACAAGTTCCTGAATGAGCTTTTTAATCTCCATCTTATTGGGGTTGAAATATTAAGTGGGAAAATGATCTTAATAAGAAACCCGCCAAAGATTAAATGATCATGGAATTTAAAATATATGTGTAGTGGATTCCATATTGGGTTGACACATTGCTTTAATTTAAAATATAAGAGTGACCTAAAATAGGGCCACCTACCTTGATATAAATCAAGGTGATCTCATTAGAGATCAGCTACAATGAAGTACACTATATGCAACAAATTAAGTAACAAAACTTATATGATAGCACTATATGCAAGCATAGATAAGATACATGATGTAAATGATGTACTCATGAGAGAATGTATGTGATAGTTTGTAATTCCTTCAATGAAGGTGTAACTGCTAGGAAATAGTGGGAGTGCTTGAGTGAAATGTTTATTCTGAATAAAGATAAGTGATTTTTAGTGGGTTTTTTAATTGAAATATTTTCCCACTTAAATATTGTGTCTTGCATTCATTTTACTTTCATGTTTATGTATGTAATCTAATATTTACTTCATTATGTGATGTAATTTATCATAATTTGATGTTTAAACATGTAGACTTTAATGTTTGGACAATTTAGTATGGTGGATAATTAAATTAAATGTGCTATTATTTTTCCCTATGCATTTTCCCTAACATGGTATCAAAGCTGGTGTTTATGTTTTTACAAGATAGATATAATTGTTTTTGATTTGTAGGTGTAAAGAATCTGTGTAGATTTGAAGAACTTTGAAAATTTTTAATAACCGCGACATCCTTGATTAGTGTTGTGTGTTTGTTCAATCCTATAAGGTGTACAAGCCATAATTCATGTGAATTAAGATAAATGTGAATGTTCTTTGTTGTCTTTAAATTGGTATGAATGATTAAAACCATGGTTTCTATTGACTCTGTATGGTTAGATATGTTGTTTTATGCATCTAAATCCCTTCCTCTGTTTTCTCAGATACTTCCATGGATTTCTACCTTAATTCAAAGTTTTTCCCTTAGTATCACGTCCCTCCTCTAGTCTTGCACATGAAATTTCTAAGTGGGTTGTGACCTAAATTCTTGCTCTACGGATTATCTTGTTCTTAAGTGGCACATTTAATTGCTTCATAACATTTTTTTTCCTATTGTGTGGCTTATTCAAATTTTGCACATCACATTTAAGTGTTTTGCAACATTCTTGACTATTATGTGACTTATTTGAATGTTATACATCTTATTTGAGTGTTTCACAAATTTTTTACCTTTTATGGTCTTTTCTATAGCTTCATGACTTATTTTCATGTGCAACATCCTTTTTGTCTTTCACAACATTTCTGTATTTTATGTGGCTATCTACCCTACTACAAATGCTCATTTTATTTATGCAGAACCATTGCTTGTTGTATGGATTTCAGCCATGTTCCATGGTTGTTTGCATTTGTCTTATTCTGCAAACTTTAATTTTCCTTACAAATGTCCGTTGTTTCACTATCTTGCTTGTCATTTTGCAAGCTTGTTTTTTAAATAGTGAAAATATTTCTTTGCAATCCCTTGTCTCGCGGCCTTATCCATGTTTCTGTATATCGTGGCTCTCTAATTTTGTTTACAATTTTTTTATTTGTTCGACATACTCCCTTGTTCCATGGTGTTTTCATTGTCTCATGATACTTGTTTTTTTTAATTATTGGTAAATAGTGTTTTGAAAGGGACTATACCCTTGTAAACAAAAGAGGGCCTAGAAGCCAGAATAGGAATGAGAACCATTACAAAAAGGATCAAGATCCAAATGAGACATAGAAACCCAAAGTAACCCAAGAGCAGTTACCCCAACACAGCAAACCAGTTAAAAAACTGTAGAAGAGTAGCCAAAAATAGCAAAAAACAACAAAAAAACAACAATAATTACAGAGGAGTACAACAAGAGAATCCATAATTACTTCTTGGCGGCTTTGTCGATTCTGGATTTGATATTCTGCCAAGAGGTGAACATATCCAATGTCGTCATGTGGGTAGAGTCAGTAACATCCAGCTGTTCAATGGTATTTTTGCCTTCCTTATCCATGCCCCAAAGAGTTGCTGGTATTCTGCTGAGATTAGAGACGCTGTGGACATGCTGCTCAAAAAATTCTTCAATTGCACTAAAAATAGCCATATTATGGTTATGGTGAGTCTTGGATTTCCCTAAACGGTTGTCTAAGGAGTTCAGATTTTTGTAAATGTCTTCAACCTATTTATTATCAATATCAGCCTCCTCCTCCTTCCTCTTACCTTTTTGCTTTGCCAAGTTTTTAACCTCTTCTTTCAGCAACAACATGTCAGCTTCTAAGGCATCCAGCATATTTGTGGAGCTCTCAATGTGTGCCTCCTATAAACCAGTACTACTAATATGTAGGAGGTTATGGGCAATTTCCAAGTCCTGAGGAACATTCCTCGAAACACGGGTATCAAGTTTCAATCTTCTAGAAGATCTAGTGACAGGTCTGGTCGAAGTGGAAGTGAAGGGGGTGGGAGCAGAGGTGGGGGGGATGATAGAGGGAGCTGAGAAGGAAAGAAAAGGGGTGATAGTAGTGGTGAAGGGGGTAGAAGGTTGAGAGATGGGGGTAGCGGCAGCGGTGCTGGGAAGAGGAGGAACAGAGACAGGGGAGGATGGGATGCCCGAAGACCTAAGAAGATAAAGCTTATGCAATAAGAATATGAGACCCTGATGCAACGGGACCACACATGCATACTTTTGAAACTCCAAAATGGAGCACTCAAGTGAGTTAAGCAGATAGTGAGGGAAGCATACCGTTAAATTCCTACGGAAATGATTAAGAAACACTAGATTCTTAGAGGGTACAGTGATAAATCTCCCCTCCAAAGAGATGTAATGCACCATCATACGGGTGACCTCGTCAAAAGGTGGAGGGATGGAGATGACCTGTAGACCCACCATGACGAAGACTAGCTTCTCATTACCCTCAACAAACTTCCTCTCCTCAGCACCTCTGTCAATCCTTTTATTAAAAAAGTGGTACCCATCCATGCCAAGGCCAGTAACTTTGGATATTAACTCCTCATTGGTCAAAATCTTCTGCCTACCATAATCCACAGTGTGATCCTTCCAATCCTTTGCAAAATGAATGGAAATACTTTGGTCGTGTCCCTGAATCTTATCAATAAAATTAGTGATGCCTCCCTAGTTGAGGAGATTCCAAAGCTCTTCATTATTTTTCCATTCTGGGTCCGCACTAGGCTCAATCTGACAAGGGGCATCTCCCATTATCACCATGCTTAAGTTCTTGCAAATAAAATTTTCAAAATCCTTATGAGGATTTCTATAACAGCTATAGTTACCAGTCCTCCTAACTCTGTTATTTTCCGCTCGATGAGAATGATGACTAGGGTAGCCGTTGCTGTTCCCACAAATATCTGAGTGACTACTGTTATGTACCTAAGAAAACCCACATGTGTGAACTTCAGTCCCTTTAGAAACCCACTCCAGATCATCATCATCCTTATTATTGACTTGGGAATCTGTAAAGCCCTGTTTAAAAGCTGTTGAAAGCACCATATTTGCGGCATGTGTGGCTTTACTCTTCATATAAATCCACTTTAAGTTCTCATTATACTTCCTATAACCTTGATTGTTCGTCAAGATTTGCTTGAGTGCTGTTTTAAAATCAGCACGTGTGGGAGTCTTATTTTTGAAGTTCCACTCCCAATGCTCATATCTCATACCCCGAATTTGCATGCTCATAAGTATGCGCTTGTATGCTGCTTTGAGGCTATTTAGGAATGTTATCTTTATTATCCCAAATAATGTGATTAACATTTATGCCATAATTAGCCAATGCATCTGCCACCTTGTTACCCTCCCGGTAGGTATGCTTGATCCACATGTTATTGAAGGTTTGGAAAATACTTATGGATTCCAAGATGAATTCCTTGAAGTTCCAACTTGGAGGTGAACACTGATTAAGATGATTAATGATATTAAGGAAGTCCCCTTCAAGAATGAGGTTTTGGATATTATGAGTCTGAGAAATTCTAAGGCCCCATAAAGCAGATAATGCTTCAACAAAATTATTAGTTTGAATTCCCATTTTTCTCATGATACTTGTTCTTTTCTCTACAGAATTTCTATTTAGCAGAATTTTTATTTTCTCCACAGTCTTTTTATATTGTAAACTATTTTCCTTGTTCCATGAACTTCCTTTGTCTCACAGATCGATTCCTTTATTCTGCGAATTATATTGATCTCAAAAATTGTTTCATTTTCTAGAATTTTTTTCTTGTTTTGGTCGCATTCCTCTATTTCACATCTTTTATCTTATTACTGAGCAGAAAAAAGTTCAAAAATCCCATAGAACTCTGTTCCTATGTATTGTGGCTTCTGAATTTTAAACTTATATATCTTCCTTGTTCTTTCCTTGCAACTCATGTTTTTTGTTTTGTGGCCTCTACTGATTTTTCCTACCTTTATTGAAGGATTTCTTATCTTTTCAAAAAACCTTCATGTTTATAATTATATGAATTTTTTTCCCTTGTTCCATGGTTGTTAAAATTTGAAAAAGTTTTATCTTGTTTCATATTACCTTGCGACATCTCGCGGCTTGTTCTTTGTATTTTTTTTGGATTTCCTTCTTGATTATCATACCTTTTTTGAGTGTGTTTAATTAAGTTACAAAAATTAAAATGTTTTCCCTTTGTTTTTAAATTTGTTAAAGTTTATTTTCTTCTAACTGTGGATGTATGAAATTGTTAAAACCCACATAACCGTAATTATTTTTTCAAATTTCATAAGTTTTAAAAAATGGCCTGTTCTTCTAATTTCTCCATGGATAAATCTTAGCTAACTAAATGGTATTATATGCATGTGAAAGTAAACTAAGCTAATGGAAGGGATTTAACATCAAGTAAAATCCTAACCTAGTTTATTTAAACAAATACATCAAGATTGAACTAAAAAGGAAAAGACTTATTTAAATTTCACAAAATGTAAATCTACACTAAATGAAAACCTCCCTTTTGATTTTTAAATGTGATCCAATATGTAGGAACTTCCTTTATGTGAACCAAACGTAAGTTACATGCAATCAAAGAGTTTTTACTAAAGTGGAAGAGATCTCATCAATATGGCTTAAGTGTCATTTTTGAATCTTATCCTACTAACTTTAGCAAAGAGGTTTCTCAATTTATGAAATATTTCTTATGAGGTAAATTCTCTCTTGAGATATATGATGCCTTACAAGTACAAGGTGTAATTTGTGACAAGGTCTACTAGGTTTCTTATATAGCTTTCCAGTTTGGGAGAAGCTTGCAACCCAATGAATGTGGGATAAAGTGAATGTAGAATTAGAATAGGATAAACATGATTAAAAAATATTAATTAGAGATTAACAACACATGGGAATTTGGGAAGGTTTAACCGATCAATTAGGATTAATTAATATGCCATGTTTAGCTTATAAAAACTATTTGGAGGGAAATGAATAGAATTTGAAGTTGTTGAGAAGGGGATTAAACTAATAAGTGGGTTTATTAATTAATACAAGATTATTTAAGTGTAATTAATTTATAATGGTTAATTAATTAATTAAAAGATGATTTTAACTAATGAAGAAACATTAAATAGCACCCAAGATGAGGGACTATTGGTTGATTTTTTTGTTGTTGTAGAGATAATTAACAGTTTAGGGAATGAAAATCCCTCCTCTTTGATCAGGGGTTCCCTTATTGATCCAAAAATTTAATCTATAAAATATTTGGAAATGTACAAACCAAAGAATTCATAATGAGGATATTGGTGGACATGAATGGCTTCATGATTCTCAATACAAAAGATAAATAAATAAATAGGAGTAGAGGAATTACAACAACAAGATTATAGTAAGACAAATTAATTAGGGAAAAATAGTTGTAACTAACTAATCATCAAGGATATGCATATACCCCTTGGTTTTACAAGATTACCAATTGAATGTATGAGTGAAGGAAAGATGAAACAACACTTTCAGATAAGAAGACTGCATATCTTTATCATACTCATGCATGTAAATGAAATTAAATAAAACATGTGTTTACATAAATGGAAACTTCACAGAACATAAAATGTAGATAGAATCAAAGTTCATCACATCTTACTCCATGAATGAGAATAGAAAGCTTCAGATTTGGGATAAAATAAACAACTCATTGATGAGATCAAGAAAGGGATGTTGGAAGAAGAAGAATTGAGATAAAGAGGGTTCTTCTTTTTTATTTCCAAAAATATGTATCTTTACATTCAAAATGCACCAATATTTGATCCCTTTAAAAAAATGAAGCTTTATATAGGTTAAGGGGAGGAAGTAACTACCTCAACTAACAAATTTCTCTTGATTACGTGTTAAAACACCTAATTACTTGATTTACATAAATTGAATTTATATTACAATTTTTCTTTTAATACAATAAATCCAACTTCAAAATAGAATAACTAGTGATTCTAGGAACTGAAATAAGAAGGAACAAATGAGGAAGGAACTTAGAGCTTGAGAATGTGCATTCAGAACTTGGTGACTATAGTGGATATTTCAGCATGCTTGGGGACAATAGTGTTTGAAATATTTTTTAACCAGTAGCCTAGGGTAGAATCCATTTCTTTTGCTATCCCCCCATAATATGTAAGTCCCTTGGTTACTTCAATGATAACATTGTTGAGCTCAGATAATTCATCCATCCTCTCTTTGTTGACCAATTCTTCCTTTAAATTTTTTTCCTTGATGAGTGAATTGAAATTCTCCTTGATATGGCCAATCGAATTCATATCTGATGAGTTGTCCTTGAATACTTGATAGTGAAAGGCTTGCAAATATGTAAATATTTTAGCTTTCAGTGATTCACGCTTCTGGATTACACTTTTCAATTTAGTGGAAACTTCTTCAAGTACTTTGATTCTCCACTCCACATTGAAAGTCCAAGTTCTAGACAAATTACTTTTAGAATCATAAAAAATATTCTTCGAAAGGAGGATTTTTTCATCTGTGAGCATCATGATTCTAAGATCCCAAGAAACATAAACCCAATTCTTGAGCTCCTTATCAATACCATCAATACATGAATTGATTTTATTTTGGGCTGAGATGATGTTACCATAAATTTTACATGCCTCATTAATAAATTACAACTCTGAAACAAGAATTTCCTTAACTCAGGATTTCGAAGCCTTTTCAAAGGTAACATGCTTGTGAATTTTTTTGATTTCTTTCAGGTCAATCCCAACAGTGGAAGTAGTGTGTGGAAGAGCGGATAAAGGGGTTGGGTCAAGAAGAGTCTTATCCGATGAAAGGAATGACTTGATGAAACTTATAAGAATTTGCACTTGCTCCTCTAACTATTCTTGAGTGTGTTTCCCCTTTTTCAACTCTTTCAAGGACCTTAGAAACAATTTCTCTAACTTTGTGAGATTCACCCTCAGGATTTGAATTCACATAGTGAGATCCTAGTAAGCTCAAGATATGATATTCATACATATTTTTATCTCTTATCTTCCTCCAGTCTAGAAAATTCTAAGAATTGTTGCCCTGTTGAGTAAAAAACTAGACGAGAAGTGGTTTTGGATTTCTTTAGAGGAGGAGATGTACCAAGGAGGGAAGACATAACATCAAATTCAGGAACTTCTACCCGAGATTGAGCTTTCCTTTTATTACTATCAATCATAGGTTAAACCCATGTGAAAGAAAGTATAAAAGATATTGTTGGAGGAGGTAATATGAGAGAAATTTGGGAACTCAAGGGTTGGCAGGAAGGAACCTCAATAATGGAAGTAATAATAGAAGAGGAAGAATGACTTCTAATATATTACTTAAGCCAAACGTTGATAGCTTACGAGGTCAACTACCCACAGATAGAAAATGTTTCCTTGGACGTAATTTTTTCCTTCTGGAAACTATGTCGTTATCTACTAAATAATAAGTTTACGCTTATCTCAAAATTTGAACCATTAAAATACTTGTTGTCAAATCCCACACTCACAAGAAAGACGGACAATTGGATTGTCTTACTAAGTGAGTTTGACATCGAGTATGTACACCAGAAATTAGTGAAAGGACAAGTTTTAACAGATCAACTAGCTGAAGCCCCACTACCAGATACTAAATCTTATAGTCTGGAACTCCTAGATGCATCTATAATGTACATCAAGGAAACTATTATATGGTAGATATAATTTGATGGCTCCTTTACCTTTCATGGTTCAGGTGCCAAAGTTGTGTTGATAACTCTTTTAGGAGACTTGATCCCTTAGGCATTCTGAATTGGGTTCCCATGTACAAACAATATAGAACAATATGAATCCATTATTGTAAGGATGAAACTGGCTATTAAGTGGGACATCAGAGAAGTGAGTATAATTAACAATTCTATGTTGATTATTAAACAAGTAATAAATGAGTATAAATTTAAAGATGAGAAAATTATTCCACACAAGAGAATGTTTGATTCTTTGAAGGAGTTATTTGATCAAATTACATTTCAAAAAATACCAAGAGGATAGAATAGAGAAGAAGATGCTATGGCCACAGTAGGGTCTATGTTGAGCATCCCAATTGGGAACAATGATATGTTATTCTTCTTAAAAAATCTACAAACACCAGTGTATGACATACCAGATTCCTGTTTGGTATGTGAGGTTGTTGGTCCCTTTTTCCCATGGTATTGTGACATCTTTAATTACCTTCATGATGGAACATTTTCTATAAACATTTCCCATGCCAATAAAAGAAACCTCATCTAGCGTATAGCCCACTATACCCTACTTGGGAGCACTCTCTTGAATTGAGGCTATGATGGGAATTTGTTGCGCTATTTAAATTCAGATGAATCCATCCTAGCGGTCAAAGAGGTGCATGAAGGCATCTGCGGGGCCTAAAAAAATGGGATCATCTTAGAAAAAAAGATACTTAGAGTAGGCTATTATTGGCCTACCATGGAGAATGATTGCTGCAAATATGTGAAGAAATTATTGCATTGTCGGAAGTAAGGAAATTCAATACATGCGTCAATGTAATCATTACAACATATCATGACACCTTATCCAGTCTCAAAGTGGGGGATCAATCTTATAGGTAAGCCTAACCCTATATCCTTAGATGACCACAAGATCATTATCACTACCACTAAATATTTCACAAAATGGGTAGAGGTTGTTCCTCTTACCTACGTCAAAGGTGCACAAATATCTAAGTTTATAATGAACCACATAATTTTACGATAAAGTATCCCCTCTGCCATTGCAGCTAAGAATGGTAAGTCCTTTAAAAACAAAATTGTGAAATCATTATGCAAATGTTTTCAAATATCTCTCAAGTTTTCAATCCCCTATTACCCTAAAGGTAATGGGAAATACAAAGCTTCTAATAAAACCCTCATCCATATTATGAAGAAGATGGCGAATACCACATGTTGTAACTAAAATTTACAAATTCACCATTCCCTATGGGAATACAAAATATCTATCCACACTCCCATAGGTGTCATTCCATATTCTTTAGTCTTCGTCACGGAAGTCGTATTACCCCTAGAGATCAAGCTCCCCTCTTTACGTATAAAGCTAAGGGATTACCTAAATGAAGAGGAGGACTATAGAATAACTCGACTGAAAGAGTTGGAGCTATTAGATGAGAAATGAATTCATGCCCTTGACCATCTTAAAGTGTATCAGGATTGAGTGTTGTGAAGTTACACCAAAATAGTGATACCTCGTCAATTTGAGGTAGGATACTTGGGGCTAAAATAAAACTAGTTCAACACCACCAAGGACCAGGAAAAGAAGGGAAAATTTGAGCCTAATTGGTTAGGGCCATATGTTATGCTCTCCAAGTTTGGTTCAGGTGCCTACAACCTTACTTACTTAGATGGTTAGGAACTTTAGGAACCCATGAACGCAATCCATCTTAAGCATTTTAATGCTTAAGTGTGGGGTCCCTAAAATATAAGAAAAACAATAAAAATAGAAAAATAAAAAAGAGAAATGAATATGTCCAATAGTGAAAATGACACAATGGTGGCACTTTGGACAGGTCCTTCGGTGAAAACCAGTTTCCAACACCATTGGAGGGTCCATTATTCACAAGCATTTCAGGTCTAGGTTTATGATAGATTTATCCTAAGCTAGTTTTTACCTTCGTTTGAGTCCCTTTTGAGCATGTCCCTCTTTTCCTTGATCCGACTGATCCTACTTTTGAGTGTGAAGAGTTTGAATTTGAGTATTCCCTTCTCATGTTGGGTGAAACTTCACATCATCACTTCTTGCACATAACACATGGCATTCTTCCCCAGTACATCCAATCTAATGCTGGGGGCATCCACGTTTCTTTGTTTCTTTACACTTTAGCTTCGGGAAAATTCTTAGAAAACATCAAAAAAATTCGTACAACTTTTTGAAAATACTAAAACATGTAGATATGTTCCTTAAAAAACTCAAAACGTTTAAATAAATTTCTTACAAACTCCAAAACAATAGAACATTGTCTCAAGATAATATCAAAAATAACGAAAAATGTTTCAAAACTATCCCACAAAAACAAAGTAGTAGTTTGCTTACTTTAGGTTGTTGGTTTGGACAGTTTTAGTTGCATTTCTTTTTTTGTCTTGTATTATTTAAATTAGATTCATTTTATTACTTTGTTTGAGTGTTACTTTAATTTGTAGTGCATTGCATTTAGTTCATTTTATTTGGCATACTTGTAGATAGTTGTGTTGCTTTGATTATATTTAATTAATTTGTGCTTGTTGTTTGCTTGTACAGTTTTTTGTCATTTCATCATCATATCATCTAACATCACATCTATACATCATATATCAATAAAGGAAAAGATACATCATCATGAACATGAAAATTAAACATGTATGCTAAGCTAACATCATATAATATCACTAAGACGGGCAAGAGGGACCAACTTCTATCCCCCCTCAAACATAGAACATGATAAAAATGTGGACTGAATATGCTATCTCATAAACACAAAGTGTGATAAGTAAATACAATCCATCATCATAAATATAAATGTCCATGTACAAAACACTATGTCTCAAATACATCCAATACAACAAGCCATCACGGGCGTCTATACAAAAAATGTGCCTTCATCATGAGGAAAAATAAAAAACAATATATAACATACATCTATAAAAAACTATGCCTTCATCACGAGGCATGATAAAAAATAATACATATACATCATCTCAAAAGTATGCCTTCATATCGAGGCGATACATAAAAAATATACATCTGATACAATAAAAAGAGTTAATCATGACTCTCTCCCATGCCTAGACTTTCAGGTATGCCACTAGGTGGGGGAATCTGATCAGATGGACCCACGAAATGTGTTGAGGCCTACTATAATGATGGTTGTTACACTAATCTGGAAGATTGTGAGGTCCTCTAAGATTAGATCTAGACCTGCTAATCACTGACTAGCTAAATGAAATGGCCCTCTGTCCCTTTGGGATGGCCTCATGGTATAAAGATATGTTGTATGATTCCTCACCATTGACTATCATCACATATGCTAGTATCTCCTACATCCCAGCCACTGTAGAACATCACACTCTCCTATCAATCTAGTGATGTCTACCTAAGCTTGTGTCTACTTTGTGATCCACTGGGTCCTCTCAGAATTTACCTGCTCTCTCTTTGAGGTGGCCTGGTCTCTCTTCACCTTTAGCTGATCTTGCTTTGTAGTCAATTGATAGCTCTCCACAGTGACCTGTAGCTACTATGCTACTACCTGATTGCCACAAGGAAGCTAACTCTCCCATCTCCTCCCTCCCATCTACCTCTTGGTGGAATGTGTGGTGGGCTCATATGAGGTGGTGATAAGGGAACTTGTAGTAGAACCTACGGCTATAAAACTACCTACTGCTATACTAGCACTTGATTTTGTACTAGTAGCCATAGGACCCTGTGGTACCTATCCTTGTCCCTTTCCCTTCCTCGAAGAAATATTTGCATCCTTTCCTTGTAGTGTAGCCTTATCCTCTAGTTGGCCTAATCTCACTCTATCTTTGAGAGCTTAACCATAAAGACCCTACGCTACCATGACTATCCCTGCATCTATCGCAGCCTATAGAATGGTAAGGTGTAGGGGTAACACTTTAGCATACCATGCTACATACTTGGTTTTCTACCCAGGATCTACAACCTGGGGTAATGGAACCCATGGCTATGGCACCATCTGAAGGAAAACTATCAAGGGATTTCTATGGCCTAATTTGTGGGCTCATACAGAAGTCTCGTGTGTCCTGCGTGCATACCACATCTTAGCACTTGGGACACCTTGAACATGGCCGAGCTATCTCTAAATGTGGTCTACTCTTTACCACTCTTTGATATAACCTCAGCTCCCAATAATGAATTTTTATATCTCTGAAACACAAAACTTATAACCATTGTCTCGCCACATGAATAATCTATAGTGCCACCATGTGACCATGTGTGACTGCAAGTTATCCAACCCATGATTTTAGTATAAAGTATCTCCTAAGTGTGAGCATACATCATCACCCACTTGCTCCCATCCATAAATAGAAAGCTCACATGCATCCCTATCTTGCATTACTCTTTGCGGGAGACCTATATCTATATGGTCCCATTCCCATATCCATAATAGATTCCTAAATTCTAGGTTCTTCTGACCTTAGTATACTATCAAGTGAATATCCCAATGTAATTCAGCTAATATGCACTGTCCCTAGCAAAGCTGATCGCTATCAGAGAGTCTATATATAAATCTAGTCAAGCTTAGTGGAAAGTGTGCACCCATCTTGTCAAGTAACAAGATGCCATTGATAAGAGCCATCAAATACATTAGTATCTGTGTATACTATCAATCATTGGATATATAATAGAGATCCATTGACATACCCACTCATGAAATATCTCAAAGTAGAAAAATGTCGTAGAGGTAGGAATGAATCTGGACTTGATGTCCATCATACTCTATCAAATCACCGTGGATAGCTACTTAAAGTATCTACCAAAAATCCTCTAATGTAATAGTCATCTCACCTATAGGTACTCTGAAACAATGCAACTCACTCCACTATCTCTCTGCTAAGGTAGTAAGAAGGGCGTGATCAAGTCAGATTTGGGGCATGCGTGCAATGTAGTCCAGAACAGAAGCCTACAGAAGGAAAATCAACCCGCACTACTCTCATCATTTGAATGTGACCTAAAAGGCCCTGAGATGTCCAAACCACTCCTGTGTATCCATCTTGCGTAATTTCACCTGAAAAATTGCACAAGCACTTCATTAGAGTCATTTTCTCGAAAAACATCATCCTAAGGTGTTATGTTTCTTCTATCTTCTTTTATTTTCTTCCTAAGTTTCTCACTAAGGTTAAAAACATCAAAATTTTCCTTCTAAACTGGCCTACGGTCAAAGTGTTGTGCTTGTGTGCCCCCTTTTATGCTCACATTCCCCCTTGTGTGCTCGCATACCCCCTTTTGCACTCACATGCCTATTTTTGTGCCCATGTGCTCCCTGTCACACTTACGTGCCCCATGTTGCACATACACATGCCCTGAGAGACTTATTTTCATTTGTTGCACATGCATGCTCATGGCTATGTATGCACATCTATTTTCACACTCACATGCCACATTTTATGCTCACGTGCCTCATTTATTGTGCCCCATTTTATGTATGTGTGATCCCCTCCTAGACCCATTTTCCCTTTTTGCACCCGCACGTCAGGTTTTGTGCATGTGCAAACCCTCGTGTATGTGTGCCCAAGGGCTTTCCCATGTGTAAAATTATGATTTTTCCCTAGCTATTAAGTGCATTAAATGAGCTTAAAAGATAAAATTTTAAATCTTCATACCGTCATAGGGTTGTAAGAAGGCCTCCCAAACTCTTGAACTATGTCTACATGATGTATTTGTCTCTAAACCTACACCATAACTCTCTCTCTAAAAATTTAGCAAGGGAGGAGTGCAAATTAATTAGCTGCGATGGTTTTACCCCCTGTAAGCTAGGTATTTATAGCTTTTCTCCCCCTGCGATGTTTTCACTTGCGGCGATGGCCGTAAATGGTGATGTGACCATTTTGATTCTTCTGGAGTATTTTAGCACTTATCATGATGGTTATTTTATATAAATAATCATTTTAGCACATTTTTGCTACGCTGGGGCATATTTTTGCTTCCGGCGACCCTTTATGCTACATAGGGAATATTTTTGCATTATGTTGATTTTTGATGATGTCGTATGACTTCGTTAATTTTTCTACGTCATTTTCTTCTATATAATTCAAAAAAATTTAAAAACCCAAATTTTTCAAAAAAATTAGTAAAGTCACTAAAAAATTGTAAAAATTCATTTTTTTTTCAAAAATTGGTAAACGACATGCATGCAGCTAAAGCCTGTATCAAATGAATTTTCCTCAAACATTGAAATTTGTCCTATAAAAATTAATTTCTTAGGTTCTTTCTTATTCTTTTCTAACATGACTCACATATCATTTTTTATCTATCTCCATTAAGAAAGCTGGCTTGCTTACTATGTCGGTACTCCCATGCAACAGTGATTTGCCAGAGATCGTGTCATAGCACACAAATGCTTTTCATGGGGATAATTTTCTCCTCCATTATTCCCCTTGCATATATACTTTCTTGGGGAACCATTTTAAACCCTTATCGTTAAAACATGAACATTCGGGATTTGAAGCTTGATAACAAAAACATTGGCACAACTATCTTGAACGTTGTTTGTTTGAGTATGTGTGATTATGCTTGTTAATATATAAGGTTATTTGGTTTAATATTTTGTATTGACTTACATTATGTATGTTGCATGGAGTTACTCATTTTTAATAATGAAAAATATTAGTAATATAGCTTTTCATTTTTTTTTACACTTTTTTTTTTAATTTTAATAAGGGCTGATGATTTAGGGCATAAGGAAACATAATGAAAGAAATTTTATTATTGAAATATTGGATGCAAAATCTATTCTTCACTATCATGTCTTATCACTATTAATTTTTCTTCCAAAACACCTGTAGACACCCCAAACTTACACACTGGTTGCCTCCTGTTCCTAGTTCTATCCTAATACACCTTTTTGTTTGCCCATTTGTGATTAATTGATTAAATCAATTAATTCATACACATTTCACCTTTGGATTAATTAAATTAATCCCATGTCCCCTTTGTACCCCTTTAGCTAAGTTAATTACCATGTATTAATTAATTAATTATTTGCACATCCTAGTCAACTATCACTTGATCAATATCCACCTAGACTACACTTAAACTTCACTTGGAATTCATATCCTTATCCTATTTAAATACACTTTTAGAATCCTAGAAAGGTGGGGGCAATTGAATTGCACGTATAACCACCTTTATGGATGTAACTTTTTGCAATTAATTCCATTTATTTCCCCTAAATGCCCCGGCACTAATGTAGCTTCCTCCAATGCTATTTTTAGCATATGCATTCACCTGTATGTAACCAATTTCTAACTACTTCTACCTTGATAAATTGTAGGCTTGCTTGCTTACGAATCCTCTTGAATTTTAAGTACAATCACTTTGCTAAAATTTCATAAGTCAAAACATCTATGTTTGTAATATTTTCACTCATATTTGGAGAGCATTCAAGAGCACCCACATTCATTTATAAGGATCCATAGACAAGGTCTCTACAACCTTACAGAGGTTTGCATTGAAGGAATTATAGGGAGGTTTACATTATAGTTTTTATATCTTTCATTACTGTAGTTTTTTTTTTGTTTACATTTTGGCACTCTCGGTGTGAGTCACACCCCATTTTATTTCATTTTTGGTTTCATTTTTATTCCTCTATTTTATTTGTTTCACATAAAAAAATCTTTTTTGTGTGCAAATTTCACAGATGAATTGGGAATTTACCATTGTTTACTGGTTTACATTTGTAGGAAGGAGTTGTGACTTTGCTAAAAGTTACTTCTCTTTTAGTTTATCAATTTCTGCATTGTTGTTTTCTTTTGGTTTATATATTTCTTCTCTTGATTTATTTTCTACACTTTCTACACAACCTGCCAAATCAAAGTGATCAGATTTTACTGTCACAAAAATTACAAAAATTACAAAAAAAAAGGAATTATAACAATTCAAAAAAAACAACCAAAAATATTTTTTTTTGGTTTTTTTGTTACAGGTAAAATAATAATAATATTTTTTTGACACCCTAAGCCCTACCCCCCTTACCTCTCCCCTCTCCCAGCTCAGCCAACTTAGATGATATGTCCCTCACCCCTCACCTTTCCTCTCTACTCACCACCGATCCCTACTTACTTGCCCCTTTAAACCATCCATGACTTTTCCATGCCCTAATCCCTATGTCGAGCTATCCTCACTCACCGACCTTGCGGAATGACTCAAACCACACCCATTACAGACCCCTCTTGAGCCCTAGGACCTACCCACCCCTCCCCATACCTTAATCATTGACTGAGCCTCACCTCTCAACACCCTCCCCACTCGTCCCCTGTCCTCACACTGTCTACCATCGCTCGCCCTCGTTCTCAACAAGCCCTCCTCTCAGACCCCCTCCCAATCCATTTTACCGCATCCCACACTCCCCGTCCCAGACCTGACTCACCCTACCCTATGAGCCCTATGCTAACCTACACCCAAGGCTTGAGCCCTGCCCTTTTCTCACCCTGAGGAACCTTCTCACTCCACCACCGAGCCCTCTAATGACCTTCTCGACCGACCTGCATACACACACAAATCAAGCCAACAAACACTTTCCTACATATTAGGTTTTTAGTTTTTTTTTTTTGATACTTTTCTTGTTTTAGGTTTAGGTTTTTGGGTTGTCCAAATTTAGTTTCCCTTATTCTTAGTTGTCATTTTACAAAACAAAACAATTAATTTAGATATATTTTGTTTTCTACACTATGGTTTATGTTTAGGTTCATTACTTAGGTTTTCTTTATTTATATTTCATTTCATTTTTTTTATTTTCTTTATAGTTTTACACTTTAGTTTTGTTTAACTTAGTTAATTTCGTTTCTTATTTTAGTCTTGTTCCTTCCATTACAAATTTTATTACTATTATTATTATTTGTAACTTTTGCTCACATAGAAAAATCCTCTAACTTCCTTTTGTGGGTTTATTGGGAATTTTGGTTCCTTTTATATTTGCTCCTTAACACCATTTTCTCACCATTTAATCGATTACGAAACTTTTTCATTTTTATTTTAATCCTTTTCACCACCATAACTAATTTTTTTTTAGATAAGATAAAAAGGTTTAGTTTTAAACGGGGACAAAAAAAACCCCATACATAGAGGAACAAGTTTTCAAAGACAAAAACCTAAATAAGGCCATGAAGGCAGATTCAAAAGTACTTGACAACAGGCCCCCACATAGATAGGCCAAACTACAAGAGTTTGTAAATTTAACAAAGTTTTTTGGACCTCAAAGGGGCAGAAACAAAAAACAAACCAAACAAAAAATGACAGCAAAAGGTATGCAATTAGTTCACCGTGGCCCTACTATGGGATCTAGTGCTCAGAACTACATCCCTCATGCCATCCACCTTGATAATGACCCTTTTCAGTCGGTTAAAAACCTCATTCTCCATCTGTGTCTCAACCTACTCGTCGTTTTATTCCTTGTTTTGATTGGAGTCAGAAACCATACTAGAGCTATCTCTGATGTTTGATTCCTCACTGTCAGACGGGCTCAACATCAAATTCATATTACTTTTTCCCTCCTTAGTAGAAACCTGATCATGAAGAATATAAATCCACTATTCTTGCATAACAAATTCAACTTGGATACCCCTGATGGTTTTATTTTGGTAATCAATATGATGATGTAAATATTTTAGCTCTTGAATGAGGTTTTTGTTGATGGTTAGAATTGTGTCATTGGTGGTCTCAACCCTCATAAGATTGAACTCCCAATCAACAAGTTCCTGGGCCCTCTTGGTGGAATTATCATCCATATTCTTGATACTATTTTTAGATTACACAAGGCATCAAAAATGTCCTTATCCGAGTCAATCACTTCCTGTTTCTTAATTTTTTTAACGCGGGAGGCTAGGGTTTCATGATCTAAATCATGATCATTAATAGGGAAAGGGATAGCCATTTTATCTCTTTGAACCATGAGGAGAATGAGACCCTGGTGGAGGGGGATATCCATCTTTTACTTCTTAAAATCCTTGATGGTCGAGAGCAAAAATTGATAAAGAAAATAAGCGAGGCTCATAGATTGATCCCAACGGAAAAGATTGAGAATAGACATATGATAGATATGTATTTTTTGAAATTTCCCTTCAAGGTTCAAATACTTCATGATAACCATGCAAACATTAGCCCACCTCTCTGGAAAGCAAGTGTGGGAAATCCCATTGTCGTAAGCAATGATTTTTTCCCTAGCCTCAAATAAAATCACAATTTCATGCTTCTTCCTAGTTTTGTCTTTAAAAATTTTGAGACCCTCCATTTTTAACCCAATAACTTCAGAAATTTCTTCCTCTGAGACATCAATATTAACCTTATGAAAATAAAACTACCATCCTTCTAGGTAGTAGGAAATTCAATAAACAGGATAGACAGAATGAATTTAGTAAAACCCCTTTATGCAACAACTTCCACAGACCCGTGTCATTTTTGATATAGAGAAAAGTGGTGGGTTCCATTCTCACCCTATCACCCCCCATGAAACCTGCAAAAAAATAGCTTTGCAGAGCTGAGAGATACACTGATATAAGAAACACGTGAAATTGACAAGGTTGGTTTTGTAAAAAAGGAAATTCCTTTTGTAATCTTGAGCATGTGAACCAAGGTTCTCCTCAAAACTCTTCTTCCTACATTGCATCATCATTAATAAGATTATTCACCTAACTCCAAGGAGTACGTGTCCCAATCCACGTCTCCAAATCCACCATGGCTATACCTTTATCAGCCAATGAATCCACTATTTTATTCCCCGCACAATAAGAGTGTTAAATGAACACTTGATCAAATGAAGCAAGGATGACACGTGCCTCCATAATCAAATTATTAAGTTTCTAGCCACACTTCCTACTATCCTTGAAAGTATTAATGACACATGCTGAGTCACCCTCAATAATCATATTTTTCAATACTATGTCGCGACAAATCCTAACTCCCAAAAGTATAGCTCTGACCTCTGCAATGTGGTTCGATTGATTTCCTATAGACCCCGCATAGGCGCCAATGACAATACCTTTATGGTCATGAACAAGACACCCTCCTCTAGCCACTAGGACTAATTGTGTAGGTTATAAACTTAACGTTATTGGACATTTCGACTCAATTTTTGTCACATTTTTTAGTCACTTTTACACACGTTTCATCATTTTATTTTATTGACTAGCCCTTTCTAACGTGTTTTGCATGCTTCTTGCTTGTCGTTTTCTCTTATTTTTATGAAACTAATCACGACACGACCACACATATGCTCTTACCTCACACTTTCTAAGCGATCTTGGGAATAAAAAACGTGGTCATATTTTTTTTTTTTTTTTTGGGAAATTAATGTTTCACTTAATCAAATCCAACTCACACGTATGCTCTTTCCTTGTGCTTTTTAAGTGATTTTGGAAACTAGAAACGTGGGTTTGCTTGTATTTTCTTGTTTTTTTTTTTACCTCATTATGGGAAACATTCTAATCTTTTCTTGTAGGAAATGATCTACAAACAGTGAATAAACTACTCAAATAATACTAACTACAAGTTACAAAATGGTGTACAACCAAACCCCCATTAAGCTCAAAAGATAAAAAAACACACCACATTCAAAACACTATATTTATAGGTTTGGTTAAGAGATACGACTCGACCGATGAAATAAAACATAACCCCCTTGGCATAAGCCTTAAACTAAAACAAAGGGGGTGGTTCTAAGAACCCCAAAGTAGTCCACACCTTGAGGGAACTGGTGGATGAAACGCAAACCTTTTTTATCCTACATGACTAGTAAATCCTTGCGAGTTACAGTCACATATATCCTTAGTGGAGACCTTGGTGTGATTCACTCTTAGAAATATATTTTTTCAGGGTTTCAAAATGGGTAAATTAAAGCCGTTAGCTAGCAATAATATCATGCTCACTCGGATATTTTGCTGACTCCTAGTTGAGAGAGCCACCCAGGAAGCCAAATATTGTCCAAACAAATGTAAGGTAGAGGCCACAAACAAACATTTAAAAAAAACCTCTTTTCCTCTTTTCTTATTTTGTTTTCTTTCTTTTTTTAGTAGTGTTCCAAACTCACTTTTTCCAAAAACTCCTTTTTTGGGATCCATCTTTCACTTTTCTTATCTTTCTGTCATTTTCCAAACACTCCTTGTTTGGATTCTACTTTCATTTTCATTTCATCTCTTTTTGCCATATTTCCTCTTTATTGTCAGTCATTGAATTCTTTCATTTTACTCTTGAGTTATTCCCCTTTTCAGAACTTTCGTCTCTTTTTTTAATTCTTTCAATATTTTCATCCTCATTTCCTTCTCCATTTTATCTTCTTTCATTCATTTGGAGTTCTCTTTCATTTATTTGAGTATTCCTCTTTCACAGTCACCAAATTCTTCTATACTCACCTAATTTTGAGTTTATCTCCCATTTCATTCAACACTTAAACATTTTTATTACATTCCTCAAAGTTAAGGTTTCCATCTTCTTCTCGACATCGAGTCTTGAGTTGTGGATATCCACATCTTTGCTCAAGCACTTTCACCTTGTGAATCACATATTAATAATGTTGTGTTCCACTTTGTCACAACTCAATTTCATCACCCCTTATATTCATTCTCTTCTTGCATCCTTTAGTTTGAAAACATCATTGTTAAACTGTATACGTTTGCTTTCTTCATGTCTCTAACTTGAAAAAATATTTTTCATGTTTGAGAAACTTCATCATATCTTCTTTTCAAATTCTTAGTTTTTGATATTTGAGTCTTATCCCTTCATTAGCCTCTTCCTTATTAACTAATTCTTGTTAGAGGTTGAGCACATAGCATACAATTTGAATCCTTTTTATACCCTCTTCCCATCTAGCATTCAATTTTCTAAGTGGTAGAGTGCATTTGCAATCAATCTATCCTCACTCCTCCACTCTAGCATTCACATTGTTAGAGGTTGAGCAAATTTTGAATTTAATAACTATAAATCTCCTCCATTATAGCATTCACTTTATTCGAGGATGAGAACCTTCACCACATAAAACCACTCTTCCATCTTGGGATTCACTTTGTCAAGGGTCGAGTTTATCAAACACTTTCAAATGCTTCCATATTGACATTCAATTTGATAAGGGTTATGTCATTCATATATTCCACACTTCTTTCCCATCTTTGATTTCACTTTGTTAATGGAGAATTTATTACCAAAATTAATTACACAACTCTCTTCCATCATCGCATTCACTTTTTTACGGGATGAGTTATCTTTCGCATTTCTCTTTTGTTCCTTCCCTCTTTTAAAAATGGTGGGAATGCGATACATAGATTATAGTTGTTTTGGAAGGGGTGAATGACATAGATATCATTTTTGAAATTTTGATAGTGAAAATGACCAAAAATCTGAGGATGATCAAAATGGCATCTAACTCAAGGAATAATCCCGTGTTGAAAGCATCGTATGTATGAATAAAGACCAATTTTTTCTTCATCTCCTTGAGATGGGAGAAAAATTACCGTCCGATTTTGATGAGGATAGTCTAAAAACATTACTTAGAAAACCACCACATAACAAGGGTAAACATTTCATTTTAACAAATAATGACAATGAGGTAGGTCCAAGTCACATGAAAAATGATGATTGAAACAAGTCCACCTCGAACAACACCAAAGGCGATGAATCAAACAAAGAAAAATATGATGAAGGGAACGAAGGAAAATCAATTGATTCAACCACCAATCCCACTCAAGCCCTCATGAATAAAATTAATGACATGGATAAAAAAATTACAATCTTAAATTCCAAATTCACCAATGAATCCCATAGCAATTAGTTACCGAAGAAAAAAATGATGCATCATTTAAAATTCATAACGCACACACCAAAGATAATTACTCTACAAGTGTTGGTTCCTTGTATTTCTTACATAACAAATCCCCTTTTCCCCAAGAATGGAAAATGATGAATGAAACCATCTTAGGTATACAACACCAACACAAACAATTTAGCTTTGAAGAATTGTGTCCTTACCCCTTCGATAAGGACATTTTTCATGTCCCCTTTCTCAAATCTTTTGAGATGCCCAAATTTGACAAATACAAGGGAAATAATTATCCTAGAGAGCATATCAAGGAGTTTATATGGCTTGCCAATAGGTGGCCTATAGTGATGTCTTATTAATGCATATATTTTTGTGAAGTCTAGGAGGAAAATCCTTAGACTGGTTTCTTCACCTCCCCAAGGGATCTATACAAACTTTTGAGAACCTCTTAGAGAAGTTTGTTAAACATTTTTTCATTCAACCTAGACTCTAAAATTACAATGATGGACTTGTGTAATGCCAAACAATGAATAAATGAAACCTTTTCACAATTCCTATAGAGATGGCATGGGATTTCTAGTCATTTCTCATGCTCCATGCTTGATAAACAACTTGTGAACATATTTGTACCTAATATAAAAAATGAGCTATCCTTTCACATGTAAATGCATTGGCTTAATAATTTTGAAGAAATCCTTGAGAAAGGATCGCAGATTGAAAAAATCCCTTGTTGTAAAAGGTTTGATTAAACCTCATTCAAAAGACAATGGTAAACATAATAATCCTCCTAATAGCTCTCACCAAGATAAATATAAACATATTAACCTCAATTGTAATATGGTGAATGATGGTATTACAAAAAATCAAAATTTCCATAACATCCAAAACACTCAGACTAGACCAAACAAAGGTAAATAACCTCTTGTTGTTTCTATAAAAGAGGTTTCCTCCTCTCCTGATTCTAAGTGACATCGTTTCACTCCTTTGGGAGAACCTCTATCAAATGTCCTTCAACAATTCATTAATGAAAACATGGTTACTTATCCCATCAGCATACCTTGGGTTGAGGGAGAACCCAAACCTACTTGGTATAAAGATGATACTTATTGTGATTTTCATCGCATTGACGATCACCCAACTGATCGATGTTTTTACTTACATCACTTTGTCCAAGACCTCATTGATAGTGGAGATATCATTGTTAAAGAACCATCACCAAATAAAACACCCAATGAAAATATCAAATTTTTATCAAACCCATTTCCCAAACATGTCAGTGACAATAAAAATGCTAATAAAGGCCCCTCTGTAAATAACATTGATTTTAGTTCAATTATCTCATTTATTGAGGAAGTACCATCTATAATGGTGACCATTAAATTCAAACCTTTGAGTAATGGTGTGACCACACGCCACAGGAAGATATGGGTTCCCATGGAAAACTAACCTTCTACATCTTTTGTAGAACCTCAAACATCCAAACCAACAACTCCTTCAAATAAAAAGTCAAACTCTAAAGACAAATCTCCCATTCCAGGTTAGTATGAATTCATAAAATAATTAACCATGCCAACACATATTTCTCTAATGGAACTTTTAAAAGATTCACCTAGCTTTCAGGATATTATCACTTGTGCTCTAAATGAATCATGTGTTCCTCATAGTCTCAATGTTCAATTTTTTTTGGCTATGATCGCAAACCTTATACCTGAAACTCCTATCCTATCTTTTAGCCCTCAAGATATGTTGAACCTAAATATGATTAACAATAAATCCTTGTACATTAAAGCCTACATTATAGACCATAAGGTCAAGAGAGTTATTATCGACAATGGAGCGGCTCTTAACATCTGCTATATAAAAATGCTTCATTTCCTTGTTCATACAATATATGATTTAGATGCTAATATCATTACCATTCATGGTTATGATAATACCAAGCACCAGTCCTGTGGTATCATCACTCTTCCCAGATAAGTATGCCCACAAATCCTTGACACTGTATGTCATGTAGTAGATGCAGAAACATCGTATAACCTTGTTTTGGGTAGACCTTGGATACATGCAATGCAAAAAAATACCTTCCAGCTTCCATCAATGCATAAAGTTTCCACATAACGGTAGTGACAATACTGAACCCTTTGAATACTGTAAGTTTTTTTGAAGCAAGGTACAAAATAGAAAATTATTTTCCATCTACTGATAACACAACTGGATCTATCACAATTCTTATTGTTACCAAACCATATTGTCCTTGATGTAATATTGTACCCTCATGATTCTGTGTCTTCTTTTGAAGAATCTACATCTGAAGCGTCAATTGAGGATATTCCTCATGCCTTTGCACATTAATTTGAAGCATCTACATGTAAGGTGTCACTTGAAGATACATTCTCCCATAAAGGCTCAGGTGAGTACACACTCAATAATGCATTTTTTTGTTAGCAAACTCCTATTATCGCCTCACAGTTATGGGCATCCTAATGCTCCCCATCTATGAGAACCTCCATCTTACTATCTCAGAAACACTCTTTGGGGACAATATGGATATCTATAAGATGAAAATATTCCAATCTCTAATGAATCTTAGCTATACGAAGATAGGATGGTAGAATTCTATGAATCCAAAGATTACACCAAGGGCCATAGAATGATGAAAAACATGAACTTGAAAGGAAGAGGCCTTTGACCATAAGGACATGGTGTTCTTAAACCTATGAATGTCAAGTGTAATATTTACACATATGATTTAGGGCATGAGACATATGAGAAAAGGACTATAGTCTTTGATGTATTACCTAGTGATGAGGACTTAGATTTCGAAGCTGAGACCGGTTCCACACATAACCTCTTCTAAGACCTAGCTGAAAATACAATTTTCCTCAAATACTTATCCTTTCAAACCCTTGATGTTGTTTGTCCTTCCCTCATTGATCAAGACCAACAATGTCATATTTCCATGGACTTCTTTTAAAATGATGAGGCCATCCAAGAGTTTCTCAGGGCTCGAGACCCTTTTACCTCATCGAACCACAAAAAGGGTTTCAGTATAAACCTTGATGCTACCACCTAATTTGGTGAAGAAACTACAATATCCAGTCATAAAGAAAGAGAAATTAAACACAAAAAAATACAAATTATATCTCACATAGTGAAAACCTTTCTGAGGCATTATATGAGAAGTAAAAAATGAAAAAGAAAAAGAAAGAAAATGATGCATCTCCTTGTGAAAACCTTTTAGAGGCACTAGAGAGAGGAGATTCGGATCCAGAAATATCTGAACAAAAGTCTACAACATAATTTCAAGATAATGACACTTCTAAGATGTTGGTAAAAGAGACAACAACCATAAACATTGGAACTGAATATCAACCAAAATTGTTACAATTAGGTGCCAGTTTATCAAAAACTAAAACCAAAGCCTTCACAAAACTTCTAACTAAGTTTCAAGATGTATTCGATTGGTATTACAAAGATATGTTAGGCCTTGATCCTTCTCTTGTGGTTCATCACCTTGTGGTGCACCCTGATGCCAAACTTGTAAAGTAACAACTACGTAAAATGTATCCCAAGGTTACATTTCTTGTTAAGGCCAAACTATAAAAATGATTGGATGTAGGATTTATAGGGTGCATTGACTACTTAGAGTGGATATCTAATATGGAACCAGTTGCAAAGAAGACCCCTAGAATCCATATTTGTACATATTGCCTTGACATTAATAAGGCATGTCCCAAGAATGACTTCCCTTTGCCTAATATTGACATGATTTTCAATTATAGTATGGGCCATGAGATATTATCCCTTATGGATGGATTTTACAGGTATAACCAAATTCAAATTATTGAAGAAGTCCAACATAAAACAAATTTTACAACCCCACGGGGGACATTTTTGTTACAAGGTCATGCCTTTTGGCCTTAAAAATGCTGGTGCAACTTATCAATGTGACATGAATTATATCTTCCATGACCTTCTTCACAACATAATGGAGGATTATGTCAAAGATATTATTGCTAAATCAAAGACTAGAGTGGATCATCTAACATTTCTTAGGTGTATATTTGAGTGGTTAATGGAATACAAGGTTCACCTTAATCTAAAGAAATGTGTCTTTGGTGTCACTTCAGGGAAACTTCTAGGATTCATTGTCTCACGTAGAGGAATTGAAGTGGACCCTACTAAGGTCAAAGCTATAATAGATATGCCACCTCCTGAGAACGTTCGAGAACTAAGGGGCTTATAAGGAAAAATATAATCTATTCATCGCTTCATCTCTCATTTGGTAGATAAGTGACATCACTTCAACTAGCTACTTAAGAAGGATGTCCAATTCAAATCGACACAAGAATGTCAAGACACCTTTGCAAAATTGAAAGAATACCTGAAATCTCCACCGGTACTCATGCCGCCTATACATGATAAACCTATGTTTTTGTAGACATCTTCAACAGAACATGCCATTGGGGCATTATTGGCACAACATAATGATAAGGGCCAGGAACAAGCTGCATATTACTTGAGAAGAACTCTCCTTGAACATGAGGCCAAGTATTTATAGGTTGAAAAGGCTCGTTTAGTGGTTGCTTATACTTTTAGTAAGCTATGATACTATCTATTAAATCCTACCACCAAGCTAATTTTAAGGATTAACCCTCTCAAGTATCTACTTTCAAGACCAGTCATAACATGATGAATGTCTAGCTGGATTACACTACTAAGTGAATTTGATATTGAAATTTTTAATCAAAAATATATCAAAGGTCAAGCACTGGCAGATCAACTAGCCGTAGCACCACTGCATGGTTCACAATAGCTAAAATTTGAATTTCTAGATGAAGACCTTTTATACATAGAAGTAACACCCTTATGGACGTTATTATTTAACAGAGCTTGCAACATCTATGGTTTTGGAGCAGGAATTGTCTTGTATACACTAGATGGAGAACTCATACCTAAATATTATCGTATCAACTTCCCTTGCACAAATAACATAATAGAGTATGAAGTATTGATAACAGGATTAGGCTTTGCTATCTCATGATGCCTATAAGAACTGATAGTTCTTGGTGATTCTCTTCTCTTCATTAATCAAGTTAATGGAGAGTATCAAGTAAAATATGAAAATCTATTACCTTATAAAATAATGGTTGATAACCTTAAAGGGTATTGTTATCCAAAATGAGCCCCCTTGCTCATGTTTTGGCTAACTCCCTTCATTATTTCCTCTCTTGTGCCTCAGTCATAATTTTTTATCCTTTAGGCACTCAAAACCTTTTTGGAAATGGCACCATTGGATAGAGCTCTTTCTCAGATTTCCAGAAAGGTAAAGTTTTCTTCCTAACTCCATGTATTTTTGAAGTTATGGCTCAACGGAGTTTTTGTGGGAAATTTTCCAAAGACAACCCCACCAGCCAATCAGAAGTTTCCATGTCAGCATCTGAGCAAAGCGGAGGCGGGAGAAAATTTTTGGAAAATTTTCTAAGTGATGGTGCAGTGGGAAATTTTCCCTAGAAAATCCCGGGCTAATAAGATGAGGCCACAGAAAGGCGGATGGTAGAGGTAAACTTGAAAATTTTACAAAGTGTTGGAAAAATTCAGAAAGGAATTTTTCGGCCCAATGGCTCACTAACAAATAGGATCGTGCCACATGTCTAGGCGGGGGAGGAGTTCGGAAAATTGCCCAAGGTTTGGCATAGACAAAATTTTCGACGCTAGGCCCACGTCCAATAACATTATGCCACGTGTCCTTAGGCCGAAGGAGTGGCGGAGGGTGGAGGAAAGATTGAAAATTTTACCAAGTGTTTGGCGAGGGTGCTAAAGAGAGACTTTGGCCCATAGGCCCACGCAACAAATGAGATCGCACCACATGTTCTCGGACCAGCGGAGCGCGGGGGGAGATTGGGAAATTTTCCCAAAGCAAAATCAAAGGAAAATTTCAAAGGGAAAGCCTGCCCCCCAAAACCTAAGCCAATAGGATCATGCCACATGTCCAGTGGTGGCCAAAAAACACAAGGCATGCCCACAATAAAAAAATTAAAGGAGAATCCCGCGACGAATCACATCATGACACGTGTCCTTGGGCATTAGAGTTGGCAGATAATTTTTGGAAAATTTCCCAAAGGCTGAAAACGGTGGAAAAAGAAGTAGGAAAGGCCCGAAACTAATTAGAATGTGCCACATGGCACCAGAGCGGTGGGGCACAGAGATTTTTGGGGAAATTTTCCCAAATGTAAAAAAGAGGGAAAATTTCAAATTTTTGGCCCGCCGACCCATTTGGCCCTGTTTTGCCCTAAATTTTCAAATGAGCATAACTTTCGATCCAGAGCTCAGTTCTTGATGTTCTTTATATAAATGGAAAGCTGGTGAAATTATCGACATGATTCTGGGGGTCAATTTTGTGTTTTGGTGGATTTTGGAGGAAGAAAATTGGAAAACTCATCTGGCACGTGGAAATGAACAGAAATGACGTTTCAACCACCATTTTTAATGAAATATGGCTCGCATTCTCGCCTCAGCATGGTCAAAAACATTAGGGAATGGAATTTTATGGATGCCCATATTGGTTTATTACATTTTTGTCAGTGGTTGAAGCTACTATCACGTTTTCCCATGTTTCTCTATCCTGATCTCGAATGGGCATTGTTAAAAGCCAGATTTGGCTCATTTTGTTTGTGGTTAGACATTTTTATGTTTTACAGGCTCCCTCTTTCACCCTAGAAAGTGATTTTGTGGAATACCAGACCTATTTCAAGACTGCAACATATTTTCTACCTTTTTTTTGATGTAATGCATGCATTCTGATATTGGAAATGACAATGCAAGCTCTGTGAATGAGTTTCAGTCCTCTGCTTGTGTTGTTTGATTCATCCATGATCTTTCATTACATTTTATCAGTTTGTGCATGATGTTTTTTTGTATTTCTGTAATCTGTGTCAATTTTTAGAAGTAAAAAAAATGCTCACCACTCCTTTGGTGCATCACCTTATTAGCAATAGTTTTAATTCTTTTGCATTCTCTATCTCTGTCCCCTTGGAATTTATAGTAGGATTTTGAGTTTAAACCTCTGCAATTTTCAAGTAATACATCTGATAATAGGAGTTGTGGAACCAACATCTAACCTGGAGATTCTTTTCCCATTTTTACAAGTCCCACACTTGGGGAAAAGATTCAATGTTGTGTAATCACACTGGATGTCCAAATAAAAAACTAGAATTCTGATTAACATCCAGGGGTGCTGCTGATTTGGACTATTATTTTTGGCATGCCCGGTGGGAGCTTAGAGGTCTTCATCTTCATTGTAAAAAAAATTGATGTGCATTTGTTACAAGTTTCCTACTTAAAAGAGCCTTGAATTACACATCTGGCGACTCCAAGCAAGAAGAATTAGCTGGTTTTAGTAGTACAGACCTGAAAACTCATGAGAAGAATCACCACAAGGTCAAGAGTTGGAGAAGAAGAAGTATTGTTTGAGTATCTGATTTTATCTCCAAGAATAAGAAAAAGAGGGAGGAGAGTTCAAAGGTTTCCATCTCCACCAAATAGAACTCTATCAACTCCTCCACTTGGTAGACCCTTTCATCCAATCAACCAGGGTTCTAAAGGATAATCAAAATGACACAACACAACCCATATGTCAATTTCAGTGGCAACAACCCACTTGCTCTCAATGCACAAAATCCAATCCCAGTTGCAGCACTGAAGAACATTCCATACTTTACTAGAGAGAATCAGACCACTCCTGGTGATCATGTCAAGGATATTGCTAATATTTGTGCAATCCATGAGATTGATGAGATGCAAGTTGCTGTTAAAACTACTGGCATCTTCATTCAAAGGGAAGGATTTGCAATGGTTCAAGAGCCTTGCTTCAGGATCTATCCAAAATTGGAACCAGTTATGTATAGCCCTCCATGAGTAGTTTGGAGAAAAGGGAGATAACTTGTCCCTTCTAGAACAATTGACAACTATCAAGAGAGCTCCCAATGAGCAGCTGATTGAGTTCAACTTCAGATTTAAAAGGAATTGGGAGAGAATTCCAATAGCAGTAAGGCCAAAAGTAGAAGGTGCTTTTTTATATTACCTTAAAACTTTAAATTATGATATTTCTATGTTAATTCAATCCATGGGAGGCACAACTATCCCTGCTACTTATAACATTTCCATTAGAGCTGAAAATTGTTTGATTCAAGCTGACAAGCTAGCTCCTAGGCCTCCAATGCCATTGTACTAAAATTTAGAGAGTCCAAGGACTAATCAAGAACCTATTTTAGCTCCTATTCCCACCCCTAGAAATCAGAATTCAAGTGAAGCTTCTACTTCATCTTCTAGTGCCTCAAATGAACTTCAAGAAGTCATGAAGCAATTGCAAAATTTAGGTAATGAGCTGGTTACACTCAAGAGGTAGAAAACCCAAAGTTTTAGACCTTCTTATCAGCCTCAAGCTCTGCCTAAAAGGTAGCCATATTAGCCTCAAAGACCACCCAATCCAGCTGCAAATCAAAACCAAGCAAGACCTCCTGCCAACAGACCATTTCAGCCCTATAATCCCTATGCTACATCTACCTCTAAAGCAATAGTGCCAGTACAAAACAACATAGCTCAAGAGTATGATTGGTGTTTCCCATGCAATGAACCTTACAACCAGTCTATGTGCTTTAATGGTGCCCTTAATCAAGCATTAATGGTAACATAAATTGGTGTGGAGGGTGAAGGGAGTCAAGGACATAACCAATAGCAAGAAACATCCTAGCAACAATCAGCTCCAAATGATACCACACTTGTAAACTGGCAGGCAAAAGAATTTGTTGGTATGAATCAAACAATATCTCAAAGCATTATAGCCAACACAAGGTTAAAAAGGAGAAATTTGGGTGAAGGACAGCCATTGGCTCGAAGTAATCCATAACCTTCTACCACTCCATAAACTGTTGGCAAACAAAATGTAGTTCCAGACATGCAAGGGCCACCCAAACTAGCTCCTAAACCAACTCAGATGCCAGTTGTTGCTACCCATGTGTAAGGAATGAATGTGTAGGCTAGGGGACAGTAGAGGGATGCTTCATCCCCATTCAACATCATTGATCAGATAAAGAAGACAAATGTAAACATATCAATGTGGGAATCACTATCCATCCCAGGCCAAAGAGATTTGCTACAAGCTGCCATGAAGGACTGGTCAACTATAAATCAGCAGGTCCAAATGCAAGAGAAGGTACTCACAAATACTACCCATCTTGAGGGGAATCACATAGGACAACAAGGTAAAATGTTGAATCCCCCTCCATTCTATGTTTCATTGATCATTAGAAACCAATTAGTACACAATTGCATGATTGATTCCGGGGCAAGTAGTTCGGTAATGCCCAAGAAAATAGTTGATCAGTTGGGGCTTTAATTTGAAGTCATATCCAAAGGGGTAGTGCAATTGGATGGGATAGCAGTAACAACAGTAGGAGTGATTAAAAACTTGAGTCTCACTTTGCATGCATGCACCAACGTTGTTGTTTTGCAAGATGTCTCGGTGATAGATCTTCCACCACTCTTTTCCCTATGTTTGTCAATGGATTTCATAGCTAAGATTAGAGGTTACTTATCTATTGATTGGTCACACATGTTGTTCAAAACAATATATGGAACTAAATCCATAATCATATCTGTGTCTATTGCAAACTTTCACATTGAGCCTCACACTCCAAGCCAAATCAATACCAATTGTCCAGCGTTTGATCAAGAGGATTATCCAAGCACTGATGAAGCTGACACCAAGGTTGGAAGCATCCCAGATTTGAATCTTGATGAATGGGCAAGTAAGGTGCATGCTTTTGATCCTTATCAAGAAATAGAAGAATTTGAGCTAGGAGTTTATTGCATGCATGAAGAAAATCAGCCTATTCCTAGCATCACCAAGCCAGACCACAAGGATGAAAACGAGGTATGGAAGTTGTTATTTGATGCATAAAGAAGTAGAAAAGGTGCAGGAGGGGGATCTATGCTTGTTTCACCTCAAGGAGTTAAGTATTATTCAACTTTTAGATTTCAGTGTGCATGTTCTAATAACACTGCTGAATATGAAGCTTTGATACAAGGATTGCAATGGTCAATCAAGAGAGGAATAAAGAACTTGCAAGTCTTTGGTGACAGTGAGTTGATTGTCAACCAAGTTAAGGGGCATCATGCTACCAAGAATGATCTGCTCAAATGCTATAAAAACAGGGCGTGGGACCTCATTGAATATTTTGAGGGTTTTAGCATCAAATCCATCCCTAGAAAAGAGAACCAAGCTGCTGAAAGGCTTACAGTAGTTGGAGTGGCCTTTGATGTTGTTGAAAGCATCAATAAAGACAAAGTAAAACCAAGAATTCATGTGATTGTAAGGCCTTAAGTGCCAGACAACAATGTAAGTTGGCAAGTGTTTGAAAATGACCAATAAATCATCCATTTCTTACAAGAGGAGGTTGAGTTCTCAGCTAAAAATCAGGAAAAGTTAGAACATCAGTATGGTGATCAAATGGTATAGCTAAGGACCAAAAAACTACCAAAGGGACTTGTCACTTTAGAGTCCATTTTCAATCCTAATGATCAATTTAGGAAGGAGAAAGCAAACATCCAAGTCAAGGGAGAAGATTTAGTGTCCATCTTGGTGGAAGAGGGAAAATCACTCTAAGTTGGTAAAGTGACATTTGAGAAAGAAATGTATGAGTTCACATAGATTTGTCAAGAATTCCCTGATGTTTTTGCTTGGAGCTATGAAGATTTGAAAAGTTTCAATCCCAAGTTAGCTCAACACACCATTGACTTGGATCTAAGTACTAAACTTGTCAGGCAGAAACAAAGGCCAGTCAATCCACACAAGGAACCTCTCATGAGAAAAGAATTGAATAAGTTGATAGAGTCAAGTATCATATTCCCTATCAAGCATTCTAGTTGGGTGGCCAACTTAGTTCCAGTTAGAAAGAAGAGTGGAGAAATCAGATTGTGTGTTGAATTCAGAGATCTGAATAGAGCATCTCTCAAGGATCATTACCCACTTCCTTCTATGGAGCAGATTTTACAAGTTGTTGCTGGCTTTGAGAGGTTTTCATTACTTGATGGCTATTCAAGGTATAATCAGATCATGGTGAAGGAAGAGGATCAATTCAAGACAGCCTTCACAACCAAATGGGGGACTTATGCATAGAGGAAAATGCCATTTGGGCTGTCCAATGCTGGAGCTACATTCCAAAGGGAAATGGACATGGCGTTCAAGGATTTGATTAACAAAATGGTGCTAATATATCTAGATGATATCACTTTTTTTTCAAAAAATGCAGTAGACTATCTCTTTCATTTGAGACAAGTATTCCAAAGGTGTAGAAGATTTGGGGTATCCTTGAAATCTAAAAAGTGTATTTTTCTAGCTCATGAAAGAAAGATCCTTGGCCACATTGTCTCAAAAGAAGGATTGGTAATTGATCTGGAAAGAGTTGAAGCCATAAGAGCACTACCATTTCCAAGTCATAAGAAGGCTCTTCAAATTTTCTTGGGAAGGATAAATTTTGTTCAGAGGTTTGTCCCAAATTTTGCACCCCTAGTTAGGACTATCTCCAAGATGTTAAAGAAAAGCATATCTTTCAAATGGAAAACAGAAGGAAAAGAAAGTTTTGGAGCAATCAAAGAAGCCATCTCATAAGCCCCAACTCTCATTAAGCCATATTTCTCCAAGGATTTCATCCTCTATGCATTTGGGGGTGATGAAACTATTTTTGCAATCTTGGTACAATAAAACAAAGACAATGATGAGCAGCCAATTGCTTTCTTTAGCCAAAGCCTGGAGGACTATGAGGTGAGATATTCTTTCATTTAGAAGCATGTTCTTGCAGTAATTAGGAGCTTTAAGAAATTTAAGTATCTAGTTTCAAATAAAAAAGTTCAATTATTGGTTTCTCATGTGGGAGTTAAATACTTCCTCCTCAACAAAGACCTGAATGAAAAGAGAGTAGGTTGGATTACTCGTGTCATGGAGTATGACATTGAGATCAAAATTACCAAGTTGGTAAGAGGAAAAGGATTTTGTGAGTAGATGTTTTTGAGCAAACAAAATGAAGCATGCAATGAGAAAGAGGTTGTTTTGGCGTTGTAAGACAACCATGAGAAAGGAAGCACTCAAGAAGAAAATGATAATGTCCTCACTCCTTGCTGGACCCAAGACATAATGCACTTCCTACACATAGGACTATGCCCTCCAGAGATGAAAAAAACCAAAAGGAGACACTTCAGATTGCAGGATGTCCCATATGCCCTTGTTGATGGTGTTTTATTCAAAAGGGATGTGAATGGAGTGTTGCTGAGATGCATTGGTACAAATCAGATTCATAGGGTGTTGGAAGAGTTCCATGGTGGACCAGCTGGTGGTCATTTTGCACCAAGAGTGACATCTCTCAAGATCACGAGGGCTGGCTATTATTGGCCCAAGATTTTCAATGATTGTTATGCATGGATCAAGAGGTGCAAGAATTGTGCATTCTTCACAGGTAAGGAGAGACTAGCTGTCCTTCCATTGCATCCAATTTTAGTTGACCAACCATTCATGCAATGGGGTTTGGAGTTCATTGGAGTCATTAACCCAAATTCAAGCCAAGGACACAAGTGGATTCTAACAGCAACAGATTACTTCACCAAGTGGACTAAGGCAGTAACACTCAAGGAAGCAAATGAATCTAGCATCCTGGACTTCTATGAAGGGATAACAACCAAATTTGGCATACCTACTACAATAATATCAAATAATGCATTGGCATTCATTGAATCCAAGGTAATTGAATGAGCTGTCAAGAATGGGATCTACCTAAGCACTTCATCAAATTATTATCTTCAGGGTAATGGCCGAGTTGAATCTACAAACAAGAACTTGTTAAGGATCATCAAGAGGAATCTTGATGAAAATCAGAGGTCTTGGCATACTAAGTTGAAATCAGCCTTATGGGCTAATAGGATAACCCCCAAGAGATCTACAGGTAATTCTCCATTCAAGCTTGTTTATGGAAGAGAGGTAATTTTTCCCATGTCACTTGAGTTGCCAACATTGGAACTCATGAAGCAGTTGGAGTTGTTGGAGTTTGGGCCCATGGAGGTTAGGTATGTAGAATTGATGGAGCTCCAAGAAATCAGAAATTAGGCATCCCAAGCAATGGAGAAAGATCAAGCCT
Organism: Taxus chinensis; assembly: GCA_019776745.2. Classification (NCBI taxonomy): domain Eukaryota; kingdom Viridiplantae; phylum Streptophyta; class Pinopsida; order Cupressales; family Taxaceae; genus Taxus; species Taxus chinensis. The sequence continues at coordinate 618,688,826 of CM034149.1, read as the reverse complement.
TGATCAAGAAGACCTTTGATAGAAAGGCCAAGGATAGATCTTTCCAAGTTGGAGATCTAGTGTTAAAATGGGATGCAGATAGAGAAAAACCAGGGAGGCATTCAAAATTTGATGCCATTTGGAGTGGCCCCTACATGGTCACAAAGTGTAAGGACAACAATGCCTTCCAATTGTCTACTTTGGATGGTGAAGAATTGTAGATTCCAATCAATGGAATCCATTTGAAGCATTGCTATTGAAGGAAATTCTCCACCTTGTACATATTAGCTTAGGTTTTCTTTCCTCCAAGTGCTTATGCACATTGTTTTGTTGTAGTTTAGCTTTGCTTTCCCTAAGTGCTTTGGCACAAGCTTGTTGTTCTAGGAATGTGTTTTGCAGGCCTTGCTCCTGTCAAGTGGTGTTTTTCCCTCCATCTTCCTCCTTGCATTTTTCTAATTAGTGGGTGTACCAAGTAGAGAATTTGATGACTCCATGCCCAATGGATTGCTTCAGGGAACTGATAACTTCATCCAGTAGGTAGATGACCCCTCTGAGTCACCAAAATTGTTATCCAAAATGAGCCCCTTGCTCATTTTTTGGCTAACTCCCTTCATTCTTTCCTCTCTTGTGCCTGAGTCATAATTTTTATCCTTTAGGAACTCAAAAACTTTTGGAAATGGCACCATTGGATAGAGATCTTTCTCAACTTTCCAAAAAGGTAAAGTTTTCTTCCTAACTCCATGTATTTTTGAAGTTATGGCTCGACAAAGTTTTTGTGGGAAGTTTTCCCAAGACAACCCCACTGGCCAATTAGAAGTCACCACGTCAGCATTAGACCAAAGTAGAGGTGGGAGAAATTTTTTGGAAAATTTTCTAAGTGTTGGCGCAGTGGGAAATTTTCCCTAGAAAAGCCTAGGCCAATAAGATGAGGCCACGTGTCCTCAGAAGGGCGGAGGCGGAGGTAAACTTGAAAATTTTACAAAGTGTTGGCAAAATTCAGAAAGGAATTTTTTGGCCTGATGGCTCACTGGTGAATAGGATCATGCCATGTGTCCAGGTGGGGAGGAGTTGGGAAAATTTCCTAAGGGTTGGCACAAACAAAATTTTTGACGCCAGGCCTGTGTCCAATAACATTATGCCACGTGTCCTTAGGTTGAAGGAGTGGTTGAGGGTGGAGGAAAGATTGAAAATTTTACCAAGTGTTCGGCGAGGGTGCTAAAGAGAGACTTTGGCCCATAGGCCCGCGCAACAAATGAGATCACGCCACATGTTCTCGGACCAGTGGAGCACAGGGGGAGATTAGGAAATTTTCCCAAAGCAAAATCAAAGGAAAATTTCAAAGGGAAAGCCCGGCCCCCAAAAATTGAGCCAATAGGATTGTGCCATGTGTCCAGTGGTGGAAAAAAGCACAAGGCGGGCCTGCAGTACAAAAATGAAAGGAGAAGCCCACGACGAATCACATCATGACACGTGTCCTCGGACATCAGAGCCGGCGGAGAATTTTTAGAAAATTTCCCAAAGGCTGAAACAATGGAAAAAGAAGAAGGAAAGGCCTGCAACCAATTAGAATGTGCCACGTGGCACCAGAGTGGCGGGGTGCAGAGATTTTTGGGGAAATTTTCCCACATGTAGAAAAGAGGGAAAATTTCAAATTTTCAGCCCGCCGACCCATTTTGGCCTTGTTTTGCCCTAAATTTTCAAGTGAGCATAACTTTTGATCTAGAGCTTAGGTTTGGATGTTCTTTATATTAATGGAAAGCTGGTGAAATTCTCTACATGATTATGGAGTCAATTTTTTGTTTTAGTGGATTTTGGAGGGAGAAAATTGGAAAATGCCTCTGACACGTGGAAATGAACAGAAATGACATTTCAACCACCATTTTTAATGAAGAATGGCTCGCATTCTCTCCCAACATGGTCAAAAACGTCAGGGAATGGAATTTTAAGGATGCCCATGCCATTTTATTGAATTTTGGTTGGTGGTTGAAGCTACTCTCATGTTTTCCCATGTTTCTCTCTCCTGATCTCGAATGGGCATTGTTAAAAGCCAGATTTGGCTCATTTTGTTTGTGGTTGGACATTTTTATGTTTTGTAGGCTCCCTCTTTCACCCTAGAAAGTGATTTTGTGGAATACCACACCTCTTTCAAGACTACAACATATTTTCTACCTTTCTGTTGATGTAATGCATGCATTTTTATATTGGAAATGATAATGCAAGCTCTGTGAATGAGTTTTATTCCTCTGCTTGTGTTGTTTGATTCATCCATGATCTTTCATTACAGTTTATCAGTTTGTGCATGATTTTTTTCCGTATTTCTGTAATCTGTGTCAATTTTTAGAAGTAAAAAAATGCTCACCACTCCTTTGGTGCAACACCTTATTAGCATTATTTTTAATTCTTTTACATTCTCTATCTCTGTCCCCTTGGAATTTATAGTAGGATTTTGAGTTTAAACCTCTACAATTTTCAAGTAATACACCTAATCAGAGGAGTTGAGGAACTAGCCTCTAACCTAGAGATTCTTTTCCCATTTTTACAAGTCCCACACTTGGGGAAAATATTCAATGTTGTGCAATCACATTGGATGTCCAAATGTCAAACTAGAAATTTGATCAATATCCAGGGGTGCTGCTGATTTACACTAACATGTATTTATGGATTATCAATTTTGAATAAGTTCCTTGCATACAAAACAAGAATTGGATGCTATGACAAGTATTTCATCCCTTATTTCATTCGACACTAATCAAACTCACAATGAGTTCCTAGTTGAACATAATTTGGTGCCCACATACAAATTATTAAGGTTCACCATGGTCTGTGAGATTGTTTTTCCTGATCATCCATGACATCACGATATATATACCTTCATTCAAGCTAAATCCTACCTTCCTAATTTTAATTTAGCTAATAAAAGAGCCTTAGTACAATGAGCTTTGTGCTACACTCTTCTTGCTGACACCTTGTATTGAAGAGGCTATGATGGGACTCTCTTAAGATGTCTCAATTAGGATTAAGCTAATCAGACACTTGTTATTGTACATTTGGGTATTTGTGGTCCCCATTTCAGTGGAATCATGCTTATAAAGAAGATCTTACACATTGGATACTACTGGCCCATAATGGAGGAAGATGCTTGCAACTTTTTGAAGAGATGCCAAGATTTCCAAAAACATGGTAATCTCATTCATGCACCATCCCAAGCCTTACAACCCATTACTTCACCTTGGCCTTTTTCAAAATTGGACTTGATTTAATTACAAAAATAAAGCCCACATCTTCTAATGGCCACACATTTATTATAATTGCCACTGAGTATTTCATTAAGTAGGTTAAGGCTATGCCTCTTACCAATGTTACTGGGTGTGATATTTCTAAATTCATTTTCAACCATATTATCTGTCATTTTGGCATCCCTGCTGCTATTATCACTAAAAATGGTGGTTCTTTCATAAACAAGGATCTCAAGGCCCTAGCTAAAAAATATAATATCCACCTAAAATTTGCTACACTATCCACAATGTAACAACCAATTTGAAGCGTCAAACAAGACCATCAAATCCATTCTAGAAAAAACAGTCAATAAACATGGACATAATTGGCATACATAGTTGTATCCTGCCCTTTGGGCCTACCACACTTCCTTCCATACACCTACGTGAGCTACTCCTTTTTCCCTAGTATATGGCTTTGAAGCCATATTACCTATCGAAGTTGAACTATCTTCACTTCATGTCTCCCTTTAGCACCTCATTCATGAAGAGGATTACCATGTTTCACACCTTGCAGAGCTAGAATTACTAGATGAGAGGTGGCTTCACACCTTAGACCATATGCAGGTATACCAAAATAGACTACGTCATAATTATAATCGCAAGATAAAACCTAGATAGTTTGAAATTGGTGAATTGGTCCTACAGAAAAACTAGAAGAACACAACTAAACAAGGAGAAAAACAAGGAAAATTTGAGCCTAATTGGTTGGGTCCTTTTGATATAACTACTAAATTTTGATCTGGTGCATATAAAATGTCTATCAAGGATGGGAAAGTGTTGAAAGATCCTATGAATGTCGTTCATCTGAAGAAGTTCTACTCCTGAGTCTCTAAAGAGTAACCCTTGTGCTGGGGGCATATCCGTGCATCCACTTGTTTCACCATTTCACTTTGTTTCCCACTTGTCACTTTTCACCTCGCCATGTGTCACATGTTTTCCTTGTTAGGTTATCATGCCCATTTTCTACCACCATTTTTCACCTTCCATTTAGCATGTCATTTTTGACTTGGGAATTTCCTTTCCTTCTTCTTTGGCATGTGGTTCAAAAATCCCAAAAAGACCAAAAGCATTCAAAAAAACGTTTCAAAAAACTTAAAAATAAAATAAAATTGTTTAGAAAATACAAAGAAAACATACAAAATGTTTTGAAAATGATTTCCAAAAAAAAAACTCATGACTATGTAATTTCGTTTTCCATTTTCTTCATCTGATTGTTCCCAATCATATTTTCCAATAGATTAGGCCACTCTTTGTAATATAAATTTTATTAGGGACATCACTTGGATTTGCTTTTCTCTTGGGGGTGACTTGACAGCTGTATATTTCTTCACTGTATGCTTTGTTCACTAGTTTGTTTGTTGTATTTTCTTGTTTAATGTTTGTACATATGGACTGTTGTCTTTTATATTCTTAACTTAGTCTCTTATGTTTGTTATTTAGAATAACCCATACTCTGGAATGCGCATATGGACCAACTGTAGGAAATTTACTTACATATTAGTTCACATATAACTTTGGTGTGGATCCTTCTTGTTCATATTGGGTTTGTTTTTATTGCTTCTTGTCTTGTATCTTTTTGTCATTTGCATGTGTTGTTTTTTTCTCCTAGTTTATTTAAGCCATGGAACATTTTATTTTTTTCTATGTATTCATGTTTGCTTGCAATTTATTTGCATTTGTCTTTTCAATTCCTTCCAAAATTTTTCAAAAGCCAAAAAATCAATATTTCAAAATAAAAAAATCAAATATTTCAAAAAACCAGAAAAAAATCAAATTTTTTTACAAAATTTGAACAAACATTCACTTGTCATAGATATCCTACAATGGGAAAGCCCTTATAGCGAATCTTTCAACATCTTAATACAATCTTGATAAACATCATACCTTTATCTATTACCCTAATGATTGTGCCAATCTTACAACTATCACTTTCTTCCCTTTGCATGATATGATAACTCCGCTTGGGGCAAGTCACAAAATTATTTTTTCCTTCGCGATATAACTTCGTTTGGGGATATTTTAACTTCAATCATTTTTACAACAAATTCAACAAGAGTGTCATAAGGAGTCACTTTAACTCTACTCTTCTAGTCTGATCCTATTCCCACTTGGGAACATTTGTATCTATTTAATCATCATTGTGGCATGCAGTAGGGGCATAACTGATTGTCTTATTTTTTGAATTTGTGTTGCATTGTTGATGTTTTCCTTTTGGACCACTTACAAGTAGTGTGATTACATCTTTGCTCCATTGTAACTCTGATTTCGGCACCTAATTTTTATATTGGGTTTGTTTTCCTTCTTATATTTTCTTTATTATGTGTGTTTGTTTACGTGTATGTGGGTTTACCATTCTGATTATTTTATAATCATGGTGAAAAATCTATTGTGTAATAGAAAAAATAAGGTTGCTATAAAATTATTCTCCAAATGAATGCTCATGCTATGGGCACAGTCCTTTCCCATCCTTATTTTCCTTCATATAGAGTGGTTGTCCACCACCTTACTGCATAATCCACCTGCTTGAGGGGGAATTCCTCTACAATTCTAATCACTGGGAAATCCTCACACTTAATTGTTTTCCAGGGCAACCAAATACTTCACATTTTTCCGCTCACCAATATGCATGCGTATACTATCTTTAAAAACACTATTACTTCACAATAACACTTTAAAGAGGGGAAAAATGTAGACACCCCAAACTTACACACCGGTTGCCACATGTTCCTAGTTATATCCTAATACACCTTGTTATTCATCCATTTGTGATTAATTTATTGAATTGATTAATTCATACAAATTACACCTTTTGGATTAATTAAATTAATCCCATGTCCCCTTTGTACACCTTTAGCTAAGTTAATTACCATTTATTAATTAAATGATTAATTAATTAAGTGTGTGCACATCCTAGTCAACTACCACTTGATCAACATCCACCTAGACTCCACTTAGACTCCACTTGGAATCCCTATCCTTATACTAGTTAACTGCACTTTTAGAATCCTAGAAAGGTATTGAATTGCACATAAAATCACCTTTCCAGATGCAAGTTTTTACAATTAATTCCATTTACTACCCCTAAATGCCCTGACACTACTGTAATTTCCTCCAATGCTACTTTTAGCATATACATTCATCCGTATGTAACCAATTTCTAACTACTGAACTACCACTATAAATTGTAGGCTTTCTTTCTTACAAATCCTCTTGAATTTTAAGTACAATCACTCTGCTAAAATTTCCTAAGTCAAAACATCTGTGTTTGTAGCATTTGTACTCATATTTTGAGAGCATTCAAGAGCATCATTATTCATTTACAAGGTTCCAAAAACAAGGTCTCCACCACCTTACTAAGGTTTGCATTGAAGGAATTACTGGGAGTTTTACATTATTGTTTGTGTATCTTTCATTACTGTAGTTTTTTCTCTGTTTACAATAGCTAGGGCAATAAAAACATTGTTTTTATCCCCAACTTGTTTATTATATTCATCTCGATCATATTTTTAATTGTTGATTGAATTCTTATAGCACCCCATCGAAATTCGAGGGGGAATCCTTCATTCTACTAGTTTTTCTTCAAAAATTTACTTGTTTATGCTTGTCTACCATGTTTGAAGTGACCCCACTTAGTTCACCTCAAACAGGGGAAAATGTAGACACCTAAAATCTACTTTTGCAATCTTATTGCTAAAAGCACACTAATTACTCTCATTCTTACCATTTCTATTATAATTAGTGATTTCTGCTAATTAGCTAACGTTTCCCTCTATTTTGGTTAATTAAATAAGATTTTTTGATTACCTAACCTCTTTCACATTCCGGATGCTAGTTTATGACACATCGTAAGTCATAATCCTCTTCCAAACAAATAATTAGTGATTATTAGCTAATTAAGCCTATTTTACCCTTTTTTTGTTCAATAAACCCTATTATTGGGTCAAACCCATCTTCCAACCATTCAAAATCATCTAATTTCCCTGCAAGACATATTAGAAGGCTTCAAAAGCTTATCCTAGCCTCTTGATTGACCCTAAGTTGTTAATTAAGGATCCTCACTTACTAATCTCTTATTAATTCACTAATCATGATTAGAAAACATTAATCTACTTTGTGCTTTTAGTCCCACATGCACCAAGATGCAAGTTTTCTCCAAATAGAAAACTATAAAAAAGACTAAGCACCCACCTTTAAAATTTACACCATACTTTGATTAGTATATCATATAAGAAATATGATTAAGAGCTTTACTTCCATCTTGGATTAGCTTGCTCAATATTTGCATCCAATATTCATGTTTGTTAGTAGAGGGATAACTAATATGGCCTTGTAGCCATTTTTAGAGAGATCCTCTCACCATTTTTGGAGTAACAACAACCATAATTTGATTTCCCTTAGATCTAATTAGGTTTATCTTAATTAGTAATCATCTCACATAGTAAGGATGCTAGTAGATTAAATTTTTGATTCAGTTTCCATTAATGCATGCTTTTAAGCTTTGATCATGATGTTTCATTCTTAAGCTTAGGTTTGGCTCTAGGATATTATGTTGTTAGCCTTCACTAGTTAGTCACATTACAAGAGTTTTAGGGTGTTATCAACATGTTTAAGAAGAACTCAGGGAAAACAAAGGGTAAATAGTGAATTTTGAGGATGATATAAGGGGAATGGATGAGAACTCAAATAATTGTCAAAAGAGATAAAAGTAGGATAAAATCACTCACTTTTTATATGAAAAAGATGACACCTTCACAGTGGTTCCAATACACTTTTAATTTTCAAATTAGGATGAGAAATGCACAATTTATGGGAAAAACACCAACTTAAAACATGAGAGGGGAATGAGTACATCACAACAATGTATAGGATAATAATAATAGTGGAAATGATTCAAGTTTGGGAATGATTTATATAGTCTTATTATTAAAACAATCCACTCTTTCCTATATAATCATATAAATCAGAAAATTGGAAGTTGAAAGGTCTTGGAAAACACCTCATAACACAATTTCACTCCCTTTTACATTTAAATCAAACATGATAGGTGTGGATAGAATAGACGGAAAAAAATTAATTTCCATGAAATACAGGCATATCAAGCATGAGGAAAACTCGAAACATGAAGGATCTAATTCCATGAGTTCCCATAGTTCCTATAATTTATGATTCAATCAAAGAGAGGGAGATATGTGGATAAAATGGGTGTGTAGAGAACTAAAATCTAGAAGGAACTCGTTTCATGCATTCCTATGGTTCCCACATTCACCAATTTAACCAATGTAATAATGTAATGAGACAAGTCAGATCATGCAGGGAACAGGAAAACTAAATAACTATTCCATCAGTTTAAACAAAGTCTAACTTACCCAATATATACTAAGGATTCAACCCAAGCAGAAATGTGGGGAACAAAAGGAATAGAGGAAATGTTTCTCCTGTTGCATAGAATTTTGATTCATTCAATCCAAGCTCAAATTGACCTAAAAATGACTATTTGTTTATATACTATCCCATTTTTGACATCAACAAGATAAGTGCAACCAAGAGAAGTAGGTGACTTAGCAAAAAATTCAAAAAAATTCAAAAATTTCACAATTTTTCATGTTTATGACAACCACCTTTTTCTAGTGCTTGTCTTAGTTTGACACAAAGTGGAAACAAGACAGAAAATATATCCAGAATATCTTGGTTCACAAGACCAATGCAAATCCATTGGGAAAAGTACTGACAAGTATACATAAGAGAACCAAAATAACGGGGAAAGGAAAATAAAGACTATGTACAATGGATTGACATCCATTTGATACTTAAAAAATTTGAGATATTGTCCACTATATGGTAATGGAAGAGAATTTCCATCCATATAGTCCAAATAATAAGAATTTTCTCCAGCAAAATGTCAAATCTGAAATGAACCAAGCTAAAGTGAGTCAAACTTATGATGGCTCCCACGAGGTTCTCTCCTTTTGTACCAAAGCAGAATAATATATCCTACTTGAAAGTCATAGGACTTGGCCTTCTTATCAAAAAGCTACTTGACCTTATCTTGGTGAGCTGATATGTCATTCAACCATTTGAGTCCTTCCTTCCTCCAACTTCTACAAGTACATGATCATCTGTTCCAAAGAGTCCCTAAATTATTCATCTTTAATGGCCTTGGTCAGGTGCAAGGCTGGTAAATCAAGAGTAACCGGTAACTGAGCATCCATTCCATAGATAAGATGAAATGGTGACATTCCAATAGCCCTCTTAGGTGTTATCTAATCATCCCAAAGAGCATCATAATTCTTATGTCAGTTCCATTGTGATTCATCCACTAGTTTCCTAGATATGGTTACTAAGTTCTTATTGGTTGATTCAACTTGTCCATTTCCCTGTAGGTAGTAGTTTGAAGAATGAGAAAAGTAAATTCCATAAACATAACAAAAAATATATGAGTTCATAGGAAGTAAAATTCGGAGCATTATCTGTTATGATCTTTTTGCGAACTCCAAATCAAACCAAAATATTCTCTTTGATAAAGTTACAAACAACCTTAGAAGTAGTTTTCTTGACCGAGATGGCCTCCACCCAATTTGTGAAATAGTCTATTGCAGTTAGAACATGATTTTTCCATAAATTGGTGTTTGGATTGAGGGTTATAATGTAGTCTATCACCCATTTCTAGAAAGGCTCTTCAATCACCATAGACTTTAATGGAAGAGTAGCCAACGTAGGTCTCCCAAAAAAAGTTTGACAACCTTCACATTTTTGAGACCCATTTAGTTGCATCTTTGAACAAAGTTGGAAAATAATAACCCCCTCAAAGGATCTTGTGAGCTATTACAGAGGAAGAGGAGTTCCCTCCACAAGCTTGAACATAATAAGCTCTTAACAATATTTTCTGTTATTCTTTGTCTACACATCTTAAGAAATGACCATTAATGCCTTTCTTGTAAAGGGAGTTATCCCAAAGAAAGTACTTGTAAACTTGGAGTTTAATGTATCTCTTCTCTTTATCATTAAGATGTGTGGGACACTCCCCATATGTGAGAAAATGGGTAATTTTGGAATACCATTCATCCGTGGAACTTAGGAATAAAACAATGGGTATTTCAACAATTTCATTGCTACTTAAATTTCCTTTTGAACTCTTTGCAATCTGTTGCCACAAACCCCTTCCTTAGACCATCTTGGTTAGCTTGATATCTAGAGCATATTCCTGATATTTTTCAACCCAATTACCTCTCTTGGATCCAAACTCTTGCTAAGTTAGAATAGAATTCATAGGTGTATCTAGAATGAAGATAATGGAATGGAAATTGAGGATATAAAATTTGTTCTATTTCACAGCCTTGGCTATAGCAAAAACATGTTTATCAAGTTGAGAATACTTTAATTCATGGAACTTTAGGATAGAACTCATAAAGGAAATTGAAACTTCACAACCCTGAAAATTATTTTGAAGTAAGATGGCAGACAAGGTGTGTTTAGAAGCATAACAATAAATGATAAAATCCTTATCAAAAGTAGGGAAAACTAAAATAGGTGTTTTTGTAATAGCTTTATTTATTTCTTCAAAATCCTTCTTTCCTTTTGTAATCTAGTGAAAATACTACTTATTTTTCATCATTTGTGCTATACTTTGAGTTAGTTCATCAAAATATGAAATTAACCTTCAAAGGAAATTGATTTTTGCAAAGAAAGAGTGAACACCTTTCTTACTTATAAGGAGATTATTTTTTTGAATAGTGTGTACTCACTCCAGATCTATCTTGATTCCATATTTTGACACAATATGTCTAAGAATATTTCCCTTGGTTACTCCAAAAATATATTTCTTGGGATTAAGTGAAATGACACGATCTCTACATCACTGGAGAATCAACTTAAGGTGCTGAAATTAGTCTTCCCTATTCATAGAGAAAATAATAAGATCATCCAAATAAACAACAATGCACTCATTTTTTAAATACCCAAAGGCCAAATCCATAGCTATTTGGAAATTTTCTCCTGTATTTATTAGACCAAAAGGCATCATTTGATAGGAAAATGTGCCCTTTGGAGTTGTAAAGGAAGTGTTGTGTTATTCTTAAACATCTACTCCAATCTGCTTATAGCCTAAAAATCCATCAAGCATTGATAACATCTCATATATAGTCATAGCCTGTAGAATTTGATACATCATGGGGAGAGGATAATTATCCTTTAAATAAGCCTAGTTAAATTACGGAAGTCCACAAAGATCCTTATTTCTCCATTATTCTTCTGTACCAGCACAATATTAGCAATCCAAGTTGAATGATGAATGGGGAAAATGATCTTTGCACTTAACATTTTCTGAATTTGTTGATAGATCATTCTTTCAATCTTGGGATTATATTGCCTCTATTTTTTCCCAAAATTTTGAATTCCTTGTTTTAGAGGAATATAATTCTATATTTCTCTTAGTTTAAAGGTATTTAGGTCTTCATATGAATAAGAAAACACATAAATATATATATTCTCAAAAACTCAACCAGTTTTTTCCTTTCTATAACAAAAAAACACTTTCATATATTAACAAACTTAGGCTCCTCATCATTTCCCAAGTTTACTTTTTCATATTCAAATGACTGATTTGTGCTTTATGACATTTTTATCTTGATATAATGATCATGCTTATAAAATAGATATTCTAGACTAACAAGACCCTTGGGTATTTTATTACCTTTCAACTTGATACACCATCCTAGTCTAATTCATATTCAATTCATTTTTCGGTTGTGGATGAAATTGAATCCCTATAACTAGATTCACTACCTTTAAAATACAATTGGCTAAAATTTTCATTCAATTCTAGAAAATAAATGGGATGCTAGTCATCATTAAACACTTTCTAGTTGTCCACATTGTCTGAGACACTAGGTCTCAAGATCATTTCAATTGTGAGTTTATCTTGATTGAATTTTAGATGGGGAATAAATAGAAAACCTGAAAAAAATAATGTATCTTATCTAAAATTATTTTCTCTCATTATTTAATTAATTGAGAAAGCATCAAATAAATTTATCGAATCCCATACCTTATTTCAGTATTGCTTCAACCTTTCATTCTTCACTTGAAACAAGCCTCGAGCCTATTTAACTATGAGATATATATATATATATATATATATATATATATATATATATATATATATATATCCTTGTGCATGAAGATTATTAATTCCCACATCCTTTATTGCTACTAGGCTAAGAAGGAGAGCCTAATACTCAACAATATTATTGGTATTGGAAAACTAAAATTTGTATGAGAATGGGTGAATTTCTCTGGTGGGTGACAAAAGAACTACTCCTGCTCCCGAACTTGTTATATAAAAACTTCCATCAAACTCAAGGGTCCAAATTTCATTTGAAAAATCTTGAAAAACCTCAGAGGTATTCAATTTTGGTCAAGACAACACCATGTAATTACTATTTCCAATGTATTCATTCAAGATATATGCTTTAGGATTATCACTCTTCTAGAGTATGTACTTAGTTTATCTCCCAGGAAAAAAATTATTCATCTCTCCTTTCATAGGGATTAAAGCATGGGAAAAGTCCATTTGAATTTACCCTCCTACATCTCAGCAATTTTTTTCTTAGAAGCATTCCATAAGATGAAGGTATGTCAACAACCAGGATAGTAGCCTTGACTCATTTTTGAGGAAAAGTAATAAAAGCTACTTGAGCATCTTTTATTCTTCCTACAAAAGCCACCTCCTTAGTCTCCATGGAATACTATGAACCAAATATTTGAGTCAGGATAAGGCCTAATGCATGGGCTACCTATGTAGGGATTACATTATCTGATGCTCCAGAATTAATGACACAATTTCTTAGCTTAGGCCTGATTATCAAAAAAGTCACATAAAAAGGTTCAATATTTTCAGATGTGAAAGGAGTAGAGGCCATAATTTTTTTTGAAGAGGGAGATTTAGGATTGGGAAAAAGTTTTTTGGAAGAAGGGATGGCTCGAGTAGACTTGACATTTATAAACTTGAAAAATATGAATAGTCTTTATATTAATCTAACAAGTACAACAGTAAATAAGAGCTAACCAATAAAGGAGAAATGACCTAAGTAATTAAGAAAGTACATATGTGAAACCCTAGAGTGAAAATATAGTTAGAAAGAACTCATTTGATTGGACGAGTTTGTTGAAATGTGTCATAGATATAGCTAGAGAAACAGGAGGAGGAAACGACTATGCCGAAGTCTAGAAAAGTGTAGATCTAGGAAATATGAGTGGACTGGGGCACATGGATAGGTACATGGGCACCTGTGGGTGCTCTAGTATGAGATATGGGAGCCCTGGTCTGTGAAATATATCTATAAACCTCCTATGAAGTATCACCAAGTAATCATCTGTGTTCACTTTCTGCTGCACTAGCTTCGTTGGAATACAAAATATGTCGCTAGAAATTAGAAATGAAGATGAGACTTGTAAAAACCTAAGACAAACATCAAACCCCTAAAAAAATAAAGATGCATATAAAGGGTTCAGACTTTCCTCAACTGCAAAAATAGTGTACTTACTAACTGAGCACTGCACTACATCTCAGATCTGATGTAGTTCTGTGTGTGTGTGAAATCATGCCCTAGGTGATCTTGTGCTAGTTGCACTTTGTGAAAGTAGTGAGAAATAACTATGTGTAGAAATGTAATAAATGGTGGATGGAATAGAATAAAATTCCCTCCTATGATGTGTGATGTAGATGAACCACACTTGTCCCTTGTGATGGAGCTAGATGGATGTAAATGAGTGTTATATGACTTAGATGGAATGCAACCTTAGATGATGATAGTAGTGATTAGTGTTTGGTACCTCATTATGGTCTCATAACTTTATATTTATATGGTTATCTTGTTCTAATTTTTTAATTAAACTTGAAAAGACCGACCACTAACAATATAGAATGCTCAAACAACTAGAAAGTGCCTAAAAGATGGAGATAAAGTGGAAAAAGGACCAAGGTGCCCCGAACAAGACAAGGGCACTTGTGGGCACCCCGATACTGGCCCAGGCACCCTAGTCAAGGCCAAAATGAAGAAAAAAAACAAAAACACATTGGGCATGTATGTGTGGGAGGTCGGAAGTGACGATAGAAAGAAAAGTAAAATGGTAAAAAGATGGGGGTTAATTAGTATTTTCTTCACTCAAAAACCATATGAATAGTAGTATGATACTGAGACTAAATAATACCCAAAGTGTGTGATTTAGTGTCTACACAATATTTTTAGATGTGGGAGGAGTAGAGGCCATCAAATTTTGTGGAGAGGGAGATTTAGGATTGAGAAAAAATCCTTTGGAAGAAGGGGTGGCCTAGGTAGAATTGACATTCACAAACTTGAAAAATTGGGAAAAATCCTTTGGATGAGTTTTGTAATATTCAACTTCAGAGATTTGAATTTTCATTTTCTTGATATGATCTATGATATCAAAGATTCTGAAGATGAAGGAGTTTTTTGGCTAGGACCAATGGGAGATTTGGGTTTATCAACTTTAGGAGTTACATTCATTTGAGACACAGGTGTTGAATTTGAAGGTATTGGGAATTAGTCCTAACATTGGTATATTGTGAGTGTGTGGAAAATAATAATAATTTAAATGAGATATGAATAACCCTCATGTAGGATTTAAGTGATAAATTTTAGAGAATGTTGAGAGAATAAAGCGTGTGAGCTAGTTTAGGGATGGTTAGAAGTCAGGAGAGAATCTATGTGGTTAGAATAACCATCCTAGATTAGTGTTAGGAGTTGGAATATATACCTCTATATAATTGTAGCCTATGGTGTTAATTAAAATGTTGAATGAATTGTTTGAGCATATGTTCTTTCTCCAAATATGGGGTAAAACCCACATTTGATATTAGAATAGGTTTCATGGGAGGCCTCTCTAAATCTCTCCCCACTCATGCTTTGTTTGTCAAGTTGATTAATGAAATGGGTTATCAGATCCCATGGACCTCTATTACCCCATTCCCCTTTTCCATGCTCATTCATTTATAGTTTGGTCAAAATATATAGGAAAAGGCTATAAGGATGCCAAAAACCTCATGTGACACTTTTGTTTATATGTGCACCCTTCTTACAAATTTGTCAATAGTACTAACAGATACCACAAACCTCACAGAGAACCCACTTTATCAATACAAATGAATGGAAGAACTGAAGAAAGGAAAGAGTAGAATATAACAGTACTTTTAGGAAATAGAGATAGAAGAGTATAACCTATTACATTTATAGATGAAGTGAAAAGAGGAGAAAAAGAGAAGGAATAAAATATGATTTAGAAGCTAAACCACCAACCATCAATGCCCCTACAAATATGCCTCTAATATGTGAAATATGGTTTTGCATGTCTTTGGTGTGCTGAAGAAGGAAGGATGGAAGATCAGATCAAATTTAATCTAGTTGAAGCAGTTCGATCACATATTAATGGCATGAAAGTTCTTCATATTTTCACCCAAATCAAGATATACAGGTGGTTCTCCATGTCTATTTGGTGTGTTGGAGAATGAAGGATGGAAGATTAGATCAGATCTGGGAAGTTAAAGCAATTGGATCCTGTATTAATGACTTGAAAGACTAGTTCCAAATTTTCACCCATTAAAGCCTACTGAAAATAATAATTTATGCTTCCATGTCATAGAGGAGACCAAGAGATTTCCAACAGTATAAAATTTGTCAAATTTTGAGCACTGGAGTGAAACTTATGCTTACTTGAATATTTGAATCGAATCCGTACATAAATGGCAAAAATGCAATTTTCACAAAAAATGGATATGTGGGCCTGAGATTGAAATTGCATATTTAGCGCAAAAGATGTAAAATTTTCACACAGCCCCATAAGCCCACAACTTCACATTTGATATAGGTTTAACACATGGATTTACATGAGTGGTAATGGAGTCGCGGTTCTCTTTATCACTTTATGCCTTTTATGGAAACAAGGCTCAAAATCTCAAAGTTCTTCTCCGACCTGCTTTCCTGCTTTGAATTTTTAATGCGGGCTCAAATTTTTGACTTTATCCCTTGGCATGAGTAGGGCTGCAGTTCACTTTATCGCTTTACGCCTTTTATGGAAACAAGGCTCAAAATCTCAAAGTTCTCCGCCAACCCACCTTCCTGCTTTGACTTTCGAAGTGGGCTTAACATTTGACTTTTTTCCTTATGGAAACAAAACCAAAATTCCCAAAATGTTTCGATGACCCACCTTATTTTTTTTGACTTGAAACATGGCCACATGTCCCTTTGTGGGCCTATTTTTTATTTTTATGTTTTGACTAGAGGTCCCTTTGTTTAGTGAAGGCTTTATGTTTGACCTGGGACATGTGGAGGCTCAGCGCAAATTTGGGACTTGCCTTTGGATTTTCCTCTTGAAAGAGTGTCAAAGAGACACGTGGCTCCTTCTGTGGATTTTCTCTATTTCTTTGTATTTTTGCTAAGTGCATTTAATTTTGCGGGGCCATATGTCATACCCTAGACACGTGGAGGATCATCGTACATTTGGGACCTGCCTCCGAATTTCACCTTTGAAGTTACGCCGAGATGACACGTGGAGGCTTGCATAAACCCTTCTATACTTATCTGATTAAATGACTAAATCTGTCTCCTTTTCAGACCTGGGACACATGGAAAAATGGCACTCATTTGGAGAACCACCTTTTGCTTCGACCCTTGAAGGTACACCATGAGACACGTGGTGCTATTCATTGGCCTTAGAATTCTCAATGACCGATTTAAATTTTTGAGGCTTTGACCACGTGGAGGGCTGACACTCATTTGGGGTCTGTCCCTTGGGTCTCACTTATAAATTTGTGCTGATGAGGCATGTGGAGGATTCTGCCAACCCTCTTATACTTAGTGAATTAAATGGCTGGCTCTATCCCTTTTTTGGACCTTAGACATGTGGAGAGCTGGCACTAGTTTAGGGAACCGCCTTTGGCTTCAACCCTTCAAGGTGCATTGATGAGACACGTGGCACCGTCCACTGACCTTATATTTTTCAATGACTAATTTAACTTTTTGAGGCTTTGACCATGTGGAGGGCTGGTGCTCATTTGGGGTCTCTCTTTGAACTTGACCTTTGGAGGTGTGCCGTTGGGACGCGTGGAGGCTTCTGCTGACTCTTTACACTTAGTTGATTTAATGGATGGCTTTACATTTTTGGACTCAGACCACATGGAGGGCCTGCGCACATTTGGGGTCTTCAGATTTGTGCACCATACCAAAAGTGTGTCGAAGAGACATGTGTCTCCTTCCACGGTCCTTCTATACTTAGCTGATTCAGGCCTTGATTGAACATTGCTTTTCTCCATTTTAAGAAGAATTTTTTTTATCTCTTCAGAATTCTCACTTTGCTAAACATCTCTAAAAGGAACCAACTCAAAATTTTAAAAAATTGACTTGAAAAATGAGGGGAATTTTTATTGTGACAATAGCTGGCTCTTTCTGGGGATGACTTGGCTGTGATAGAGGAATGAGTTAAGATCAAGAACCATAGAAAAACTTTGGGAAAGTAGACCAGTTCCTTATCCATTGGAATAATATAGTCAAAGGAAAAACCAATACAAAATACTACACACATGCAATGGGAAAAGAAACAAACCAAAAAGGAAAGACCAAAACATAGAACACAAAAAGGAACAGGAAAGGAAACAAGCCAAAACAAAGGAAGAGGAGGATATTTCTAGGGGAAAGAATAAAGATTGTATAAAATTACACAACTCCAGAGATAGGATGAGAAAAATAGGTACCTATGTGGAACAACATAGTGAAATTATGAGGCACCCGTGAATTTAAAATGAGAAGTTGGATGTACCAAAATATCACGAGAAAATTATGCGGCTTGAAAAGAAAAATTGAGGAAAGAAGACAATCCAGATAGTGATACTCCATACTAAAAAGATTCAGTCCTTATGAAGAACTGAATATCTTCCTGAGTTTCCTCTTCTATGGATGAATAGTGCCATACAAAGACTTGTACGACCATCGAATGCCTTCATACTGATGTTTGTAAATCACCAAACTTTGACAACTGGATCCATGAGAAAATCCAATCCCAATAGTGTCAACTCCTTGTTTTGATGGAATGATGCTAGCATATGAATAAAGATTACAATTATCATCATGGCACATCTCATGAGAAACATATACTTCCATTGAATTTTCCTTATAATCATCTTCAAGATGAATTTGGAAAAAGGTACTGGATGGTTTACCATTATGTGTAATTTTTACCATGTCTCTGAAAAACATACCTTCTACTTTGGTAGAATCAACATTTGATTCTAGAAGATCACGACTCTTAGGTACAAGATGCATTACTGATTTTTCTTCATGATTAGAAGGAAACTGAAATGCTGTCAGACTAACTAAAAATTGATCAATAACATCATCATCTTCCTTTTGTTTGCATTCCAAAGGGTGAGCTGAGATAGGAATGTCATAGTTGCAAAGAAAAGATTCTAGGCATGGTACTCCATTTTCTATTTGTTCTGAAGGACTACAAAAAGGCTCATGTGTGCTCATATTATCCATAAATATAACAGGGGAGCTATTGATCTCATTAATTTCTTTTTCTTTGGGCACATGCACTTGTTTATCTTTGAGAGAACTTAAAACAAAAAGATAATGGTCCACAATGATCTTCATCTCATTGTATTAAAATTCTCTAATCATAGGAGAGAGAGGAAATTTGTCCATTTCTTATTTGATATCTTCTTCATTAGAGGGCACATACTCCCTAGGTAGAGTCTCACTTCCTTCAAAATATAACTGATTGAAGTTATCTTTAAGCTCCAAGAAAGAGAGCAAGTGTTGATCATCATTGAAAAATTAACAGTTTCTTGCATTATCTAGCACACTAGGCCTACGAGTCATTTTAATAGTAAATTTATCTTAAGAGAAATTTGGGTGAGGAATTTACAAAGATCCTGAGACAGCTAGAGAATCAGATCTAGTATTCTTTTCTCTTGGCACAAATTCAATGGAGAAAGCATCAAGAAACTCGATAGAATCCCAGACAAGATTTCTAAAATGTTTTAATCTCCTATCCTTGACTTGGCAAGGATCTATGACCTATTTCACAATCAACTATGCATTACCACAAGCATGAATATTATTCACTCCCATTTCTTTCACGATGTTCAACCCAAGGATGAGTGCCTTATACTCAGTTGTATTATTTGCATTTTCAAAATAAATCTCAAATGAGAATGGATGAATCTTCCCTTCCAGAGAGATCAACACCTCGCCAACTTCAAAGCTAGCTGAAGAACAAATTCCTTCAAACTCCAGAGTCCAAATTCCATTGGGATCATGAATCACTCCCTTAGGAAGTTTTACCTCATCTTCTAACATGATCATGTAGCTACTATGCCCTATATCTTCATAGAGTATTTATGCTTTTGGATCATCAATCTTTTGCACAATATACTTAGTTTTCTTCTCTAGTAACAATTTTTTTATTTTTTCATTGACAGGGATCAAAGCATGTGACAAGTCCATCTGAATTTCACCTCCTACCTCCTTATAGAAATTTCTTCTCAGTAACATACCATAGGAGGGGGGAATATCAACTACTAAAATAGTGGCTTTGACCCTTTTCTCTGGAAAAGTAGTGAAGGCTACTTGTCCATCTTTAGTTCTCCCAACCAAAGGTACTTATTTGCTCTCCATGGAATAACAAGAACCAAAGGTATGTGTTAGAGTCAGACCTAAAGCATGAGCTAATTTTGTAGGAATTACATTGTCTAATGCTCCTGAGTCTATAACACAATTACTGAGTTTATAACAAGCTATGAGGAGAGTCACATAGAATGGTTCAGTTTTCTCATTAGGGGAAGTGACTGTAGTCACAAGGCTTGATTGAGGTGAGGAAGAGGGAGTGGGAAAAATACCTTTATAAGTATTGGATGAGGCTTTGGATTTGGAATTGACAAAGTTTACCATTTTAGCAAAGGCTTTTGGACGGGTCTGGTAAAACTCTGCCTCTAAGATTTGAATATTGGTCTTTTGATGTGATTAATGATATCAAAAGACCCAAAGGTGGATGGGGCATCATTACTAGGAATAGGAGAAACTTTTGATTTATTAGTTTTAGGAGTTGAAGGACAAGAAGTTTTGGAAACATAAGTAGAAGGATAAGGATTAACATTACTCACCTCTTGTGTGGAGGTAGTGGGAATAGGATATCCTCTTTTTGTAACCACTTGAATAGTTACAGGATACTCTTTGGATTTCTTAGCAAGATGCACCACTTTTTCTATTCTATTCATTTTATCCTGAGTCATAACGGCATATGAATCACTATTCATATCTGTCACTCTTTCATCATATTCATCTTCATCATCCATACCTTTAGTGGTGAGGAAATGAACTTGAGATCCACCAAGATCTTCTAGTTCTTCATCAACCTCTTCTTCTGGGTCTTCAAAGTATTCATTAAAATCCTCATCATCAAGTTCTTGAAATTCACAAGTTGTATTGATTGGAACCTTGATAGGTGGGCCTTCAATAGCCAATTTATTCTAAGAAAGAGGTAACCTGTTCCTAGGCTAGAAATTCTTCCTGGGAATATCTTGGTAAGGAGCATGCTGAACCAATTGCTTCTTGATAGCAATGAGATAATTTGCCAACTTCTACAATAACTGATCTGAGTTGGCTCTAGGAGAGGAAGAAGAAGATGCTTTAGATTTGGAAGGTTCTCTTTTCAATTTACCAGACATGATCAGATCATCTTCAACACTGATAGCCAACTGTTGATCAACATCCAGAGTTGGAAGGTTAGCTCTTCTTAGTGCATAACTAACTTCAGGTAACTAAGCATTGAGGAAGAATCATTTTTGGATTTGATCTATAGGATGAGTGTTCTATGGAATTTTATGAATGAGCTTGTTTAATTTGGCCACAAATTCTCTCATGGGCTCGAATGGTTCCTTCTTGATATGAGATATTTGAACTAATATAGCATGCACATATTCATTCAGTTTGAAACATTGTTCAAACTGAGTTTTTAGGGTGGCCCAATAAATAATTTACCCAACAAGAAGATGATAGACCTAATCAGTAGCATTATCCTGTAATGTTTCCACAAAGATCCTGATAGAAATGTTTTCATGCTTAATCTCAAGAATCCCACATGCAATGTTGAATGCTGCAATATGTTCATCTAGGTGTACCTTCCCATCACCTCAAAATTTAGGAAAACATTTTCTACTACTCCTTGGTAACTCATGAAATGGTTGAGGAAGAGCAAGATGCCCAATCTATTGTCCCCAAGGAAAAAGGTGATGCCATCTGTGGGAAGATTGTCTGAAGGGGAACTGAAACACTAGCAAGTATCAGAGCAAGAAGATTAGGGCTGAGTTGTTCTGGAGGAATGCTGTTCTTGGAATTTTTATTTTTAATAGGAGGTTTGCTTGTAGAATGAGTTCCTCTGTTCCTTCTTGTTGGAAGAAGAGATAATTTTTGTTGCTCCAGAAGTTGAAAATGAGAATCTTCAACCTCAAGTGCTTTCTTCCCATGCGTATATCGTAGAGTTGCAAGATGAAAAAAAATGATCTTGAAGTTGTTTTAGAAAGGGATACATTGAAACAAAATCCCCAGTAGAGTCACCAAAAACTATTGGGTTTTAAAATGGTACTTTAACAAAACCATAGTTAGGGGACAACAAGTCCCTCCTCTTTATGGGAGAGGTTCCCTTATTGAAAGCAAACATCAAAGCTTATATACAAATGTACAACTTTCATCTTAAGGCTAGACCTCTGACATCCTGAAATGCTTTTATACCAAAGTAGATTATCAATAAAAACGAATGGAAGAACTGAAGAAAGAAAAGAGTAGAATATAACAGTACTTTCATGAAATATAGATAGTAGAGTATAACCCTATACGTACTGAGCAAGAGTGATACCGAACAAAATCATTCACATTCACAACATAAGATATCATTCCAAAAACACAAAGTTCTAGAAATCATATCAATAAGAACACAAATTTTCTTATCATAGAAGATAAATGATCCACAAATTTTAGGTAAGAAAGAGGGGACAATGGAGGAAGATAGAGAAAAGGGGAAAATCCTTCTGTATTGATTTACTTTCAACTATAATTACACTTCAAAAGTATTAGAGTCCAAAATTTGCAATGAGCCAAGCTCTTACATTTATAGATGAAGCAAAAAGAGGAGAAGAAGAGAAGGAATAAAATATAATTTGGAATCTCAATCACCAACCATCAATGCCCCTGCAAATCTACCTCCAATTTGTCAAATCTGGTTCTGCATGTCTTTGGCATGCTGAAGAAGGAAGGATGGAAGATCAAATCAAATTTGATCTAGTTGAAGCAGTACGATCACATATTAATGGAATGAAAGATGTTATCCATATTTTCACCCAAATTAAGATATCCAGTCAGTTATCAATGTATTTTTGGTGTGTTGGAGAAGGAGGGATGGAAGATCATATTAGATCTGGGTAGTTGAAGCAATTAGATCCCGTAATAATGGCTTGAAAGACTTGTTCTAGATTTTCACCCATTAAAGCCTGCTGAAAACAATATTTAATGATTCCATGGCATAGAGGAGATGAAGATGTTTCCAACAGTATAAAATTTGTTGAATTTCAAGTACTGGAGCAAAACTTATGCTTATTTGAATATTTGAATAGAATCTGTACAAAATGGTGAAAATGTAATTTTTGCAAAAATGGATCTACGGGCCCGAAATTGAAATTGTGCCTTTCGTGCAAAAGATGAAAAAGTGTAAAATTTCCCCACATCCCCGAAAGCCTACAAATTCAAATTTGATATAGGTCTGATATGTGGATTTACCTGAGTGGTAACGGAGTCGTAGTTCTCTTTATCACTTTACGCGTTTTATGGAAATAAGGCTCAAAATATCAAAGTTCTTCACCGACCCACTTTCCTGCTTTGAATTTTTAACGCAGGCTCAACATTTGACTTTATCCCTTGGCGTGAGCGGGGCCACAGTTCACTTTATGACTTTACACCTTTTATGGAAACATGGCTCAAAATCTCAAAGTTCTCTGCCGACCCGCCTTCCCACTTTGACTTTCGACACGAGCTTAACATTTGAATTTTTTCCTTATGGAAACAAAACCAAAATTCCCAAAATGTTCTGATGGCCGACCTTCCTGTTTTTGACTTGAAACATGACCATGTGTCCCTTTCTGGGCCTATGCTATATTCTTGTGTTTTGACTAAGTCCCTCTATTTGGTAAAGGCTTTATGTCTGACCCAGGACACGTGGAGGCTCAGAGCACATTTGGTACCTGCCTTTGGATTCACCTCTTGAAAGAGTACCGAAGAGACACATGGCTCCTTCTACAACTTTTCTCTATTTCTTTGTGTTTTGGCTACATCCGTTTTGTTTGGCTTGGCCATATGTCTGACCCTGGACATGTGGAGGTTCAACGCACATTTGGGGCCTACCTCCAGATTTTGCCTTTGAAGTTGTGCTGAGATGACATGTGGAGGCTTCCACAAACCCTTATATACTTATTTGATTCAACGGATGACTCTGTCTCCTTTTCAGACCTGGGACACATGGAAAGCTGGCGCTTATTTGGGGGACTACCTTTGGCTTTGACCATTGAAGGTACGCTGATGAGACATGTGGCGCCGTCCACTAGCTTTAGACTTTTCAATGGACGATTTAACTTTTTGAGGCTTTGACCACGTGGAGGGCTGGTGCTCATTTGGGGTCTATCCCTTGGGTCTCACTTCTGAAGTTACACTGATGAGGCATGTGTAGGCTTCTATTGACCCTCTTATACTTAGTCGATTAAATGGGATCTGTCCCTTTTTCAGACCTTGGACACATGGAGGGCTGGCGCTAGTTTGGGGAACTACCTTTGACTTCGACCTAAAGAGGTATGCCGATGAGACACGTGGCACCATCCACTGGCCTTAAAATTTTTAATGGCCGATTTAACTTTTTGAGGCTTTGACCACATGGAGGGTTGACACTCATTTTGGGGTCTCTCTTTGAACTTGACCTTTGGAGGTGCATCATTGGGATGCATGGAGGCTTCCGCCGAATCTTTACACTTAGCCGATTCAATGGCTAGCTTTGTATTTTTGGACTCAGGCCACGTGGAGGGCCTACACATGTTTGGAGTCTCCGTGTTTGTGTTCCATACCAAAAGTGTGCTGAAGAGACATGTGGCTCCTTCTGCGATCCTTCTATACTTAGCTGATTTAGGCCTCAATTGAAAATTGCCTTTCTCCATTTCAATCACAATTTTTTATCTCTCTAGACTTCTCACTCTGCTTAGATATCTCTCAAAGGCACCAACTCAAATTTTTTGAAACTTGACTTGAAAAATGAGGGGAATATTTAGGGTGACAACACCCTCCAAGCCGACATACTCAATCCTTCTACCTTTGTGATGGTTTCATCTAACATATTATCCCTTTCCTCATTGTGGCACCATTAGCAACAATATCTCGACTTCATACTTGGCTTCATCAATGCCCTTGGAATATTTGATCAAAGCCCTAAACCTAGTGGGTAAATTTTTTATTTTTGTTTTATCCATAGTTAATATTTATTAATAGATCATATTTATATTATGACTAAATATAGATATTGAAATGTAGGGATGCTCAAGTTTTGGAAATAACAATTGTAAGAAGGGAGATATATAATATATTTATAAAGGGGACAAGTTATTATTTGACAAAGGGGGGACGTTAATATATTTTTGAAAAATTTGTACTGGAGGATATTATTTTGGATGCATTATCAGTTGTAACTGACATCCTAGAGGGATATTTGCATCGAGGGGGGTTATGAAAATCAGGTCAATGAATGCCACAAATCTTGATTATTGTGTCCTATCCCCATGCTAGCACTAAGGGGGGAATGTTAGGAATTCCTAACATAGGTGTATTGTGAGTGTGTGGACAATAATAATAATGTAAGTGAGATATGAATAACACTCTTATAGGATTTAAGTGAGTTATTTTAGGGAATGTTTAGAGAATAAAGGGTGTTAGGGAATGTTTAGGGATGGTTACAATCTAGGTGGTTAGAAAAAATATCCTAGATTAGTGTTAGGAGTTATAATATCTACCTCTATATAATTGTAACCGATGGTGCTAATTAAAATGTTGAATGGATTATTTGAGTGTATGTTCTTTCTCCATATATGGGGTAAAACCCACAGAAGGAATGTTTGAAGGTAGAATAGTACTTACTTTCTTGGTAGCAAAAGGAACATGCAATCCTCTCTTTGAAATAACTATAATGACATCCAAAGCTTCCTTAGCCTTTTCTTTCTTGTCAAGCTGAACAATATCTTTATTCTTACTCAGTTGTTCTTAGGTCATGACTGGATAATATTCATTGTTCATTTCTTCCATCATTTCCTCATAGTCATATTCTTTAGATTCATATACAAAGTAAATGATTTGAGAATATTCAACCTCTTCATTGATTTCCTTAGACTCTTCTTCAACTTCCTCCACTTCTTCTATAGGAATTTCATCCTCTGCTTCTTGAACTTCACATGTAGTATTTACTGGAACTTTCATAGGAGGAGATTTGATGACAAGATTAGGTTTAGATGCAGGTAAATGATTTATTGGCTGGAAGTTATTCCTAGGAATATATTTAGAGGGGATATTATGAGAAAGTTGCTTCTTAATTGTGATCAAAATATTAGATAATTTTTAGACCAATTGATCAAAATTGGTTGGACAAGAAATAAAAGCTTTAGACTTACAAGGTTCATTCTTAAACTTACCTAACATAATTAAATCATCTTCAACACTTATGGCCAATTATTGATCTTTGTTCACATTTGCTAACCATGATCTTATTAATGTGAAGATCACCTCAAGGAGTTGATAATTGATGAAGTAAAATTTAAAATTCTCAAGATTAGTTTGGGTAATAGTTGGAATTTTGTGAACTAATCTATTAAACCTTGCTACAAACTCCCTCATTGGTTCATAAGGATCCTTCTTCATCTGAGAGAGTTGGGCCAAAAGTTCATGTACGTCTTCTACTAGTTCAAACATAGCCTTAAATTTTGTTTTATTTATGTCCTAGTTAGTCATGCTACTAGCATAAAGATGATAAAATAATTCGATAACATTATCATGTAAACTTTCAACAAATAGAATGAAAGATACATCCTCATGTGTAACTCTGAGGATCCCACAAGAAACATAAAATGATGATAGATGTTCATCTGGGTGAACCTTTCCATCTCCTCTGAATTCTGGGATGTTCTTCCGAATTCCTTTGGGAAAGTCATGAGGAGGTTGTGTAAGGGCTAGGGGCCCAATATTATGTCCCCATGGTACAGGTGTATCCATACTCAAAAAACATTTTACAAATGAAGAAAAACATCTAAATCATGAGTTTTACTTACTTATGAAAATGAACTAGGTATTCTCTTTGTTGGAGGTGTGCTAGTAGATATTTTTCATTTACCCTTTCTCTCTGGTGATAACTGAAAATAAATCTACTGTTGTAACTAAAAAACATGATCTTCAATATCTTGAACCCTGAGAATTCGAGTGTATCTATGCTCAGCCAGTGTGACAAAATCTATGGATTGATTATGGTAAGAAATATTCTTTGGATTTTATAACGTGTACCCCATATTCGGTGCCAAAAGCTGCTGATTGAATTTTTTTTGCTGTAGAAACAATCAACAGTTTAGGGGATGACTATCCCCCCTCTCTGATGGGGAGGTTCCCTTATTGAGCTAAAAAATTAAACCTATAAAATATTTACAAATGTACAAAATAATTAATTATCAATGAGGATATTATTAGACATGAATGGCTTCATGATTATCAATACAAAAGCTAAATAAATAACTAGGAGTAGAGGAATTACAACAACAAGATTATGGAAAGACATATTAATTAAAGAACCATAGTTTCAAATCAATAATCAATCAAGAATATGAATATCCCCCTTTGTTTTACATGAGTACCAACTGATTTTAAGAGTAAATTCAAGAGGAAACAACCCTTTCAAATAATAATACTAAAAACATTTATCATACTCATGCATGCAAATGAAATTAAAGAACATGTGTTTGCATAAATGGAAAATTCACAACACATAAAATGTAGATAGAATCAAATTTCATCATATCTTACTCCATGAATGAGAATAGAAATATTCAAATTTGAGATACAACAAACAAATCATTAATGAGATCAAGAAAGGGAGACTAGAAGAACAAGAATTGAGAGAAAGAGAGTTCTTTTTCTGTATTGCTAAAAATTTGTATCTTTACATTCAAAATGCACTAATATCGAACACCTTTTATAAAGAAAATG
Source organism: Taxus chinensis (assembly GCA_019776745.2). Classification (NCBI taxonomy): domain Eukaryota; kingdom Viridiplantae; phylum Streptophyta; class Pinopsida; order Cupressales; family Taxaceae; genus Taxus; species Taxus chinensis. The sequence goes on along the minus strand of CM034149.1, from coordinate 618,661,231 downwards.
AAGCCTTATATAGGCTAAGGGGAGGAAGTAATTACCTCAAATAACTAATTTCTCTTAATTAAGTGTTAAAAAATTAATTAATTGATTTACACAAATTGACTTTATATTACAATTTTACTTTTAATACAATAAATCCAACTTCAAAATAGAACAACTAGTGAGAATAGAAAGTGGAAGAAGAAGGAACAGAAGGAATAACTGAGGCTGAAACTTTGAGCTTGAGAGCATGCATTTAGAAGTTGGTGACTGAAGTGGAGATTTCCACATCCTTGGGGATGATAGTGTTTGAAAGATTTGTTAACTAGCATCCTAGGGTAGACTCCATTTCCTTTGCTTCCCCCCATACTCTGTAAGTCCCTTAGATGCTTCAATGATGACATTGTTGAGCTCATATAATTCATCCATCCTCTCTTTATTGACCAATTCTTCCTTGAATGAATTTTTATTGATACCTATAAGTGAATTGAAGTTACCATTGATACGGTCAACCGAATTCCTATGCGATGAGTTAGCCTTGAATAGTTGACAGTGAAGGGCTTATAAATTTCTAAATTTTTTTAATTTCAGTGATTCACCCTTTTAAACTATACTTTTATATTTAGTGGTATCTTCTTCAAGTACTCTGATTCTCCACTCCATGCTGAAAGTCCACATTCTAGACAAATTAATTTTAGAATCATCAAAAATATTCTCAGAAAGGATGATTTTTTCATATGTGAGCATCATGATTCTAAGATCCTGAACAACATCAACCATAATATTGAGCTCCTTAACAATACCATTAATTCTTGAATTGATTTGATTTTGGGATGAGATGATCTCATCATAAATTTTACATGTCTCATCATTAAAATCTAACACCAAAAAAATAATTCCCTTAAACTAGGATTTTGAAGCCTTGCCAAAGGTGGCATGCTTGTGAATTTTTGTGATTCCTTTTAGTTCAATCCCAGTAGTGGCAATAATAAGTGGAAGAGTGGATAAAGGAGTTGGGTCAAGAGGAGTATTATCTGATGAAAGGAATGAATTGATGAAACTTGCAGGAATCTGCACCTCCTCCTCTAACTATTCTTGAGTCTGTTTCCCATTTTTAACTCTCTCAATGACCTTAGAAATAGTTTCTCTAAGGTTGTGAACTTCACCCTTAGGAGTTGATTCACAAAGTGATATCTTAATAAGATTGATATATGAGATTAATATATATTTTTCACTCTTGTATTTATTTGTTCTACAAATTTCTAAGAATTTTTGCCATGTTGAGTTAGAAAACAAATGAGAAGTGATTTTGGATTTTTTTTTTTGGAGGAGGAGATGTACCAAGGAGGGCATCCACAACATCAAATTCAGGAACCTCTACCTGAGATTGATATTTAATTTTATTACTATCTATCATAAGTTGAAACCATGTGAAATAATCCCCAGAAGGTGTTGTTGGAGGAGGAAATGTAAGAACAATTTGGGAATTCAGGGGTTGGGAGGTAGGAACCTCAACAGTGGAAGTCACAATAGAAGAGGAGGAAGGCCTTTGAATATCTAATTTAGGCCTTGGAACATTAGTTTTTCCTAATTCAGGTGCATCTATCTCAACCACATCCACTTCCTCATCATTTTATTCACTTTCTCCCTATTATTTTTGTTCATATTGTTTATTTTTCAACCACTTATTCTCAATAGACTATGGTGTTTTCTCAGGAGATGCTTCACTTTCCAATTCTTGTATTTTCTACTTTTCAACTCCTTGATCAGATGTTTCTAATTTCTCTTCTTAACCTCTTTAGATTTATCTTTATTCATGTAAACCTTGGTTCCTGAATATGAAGGAGATTAGGAAGGAGTTTTCTGAGTCAGAACATCCTTTTGCAAAGAGGAATCTTCCTGAGAAAAATCCATGTTTTGAGATTCATTGAATTCTCTGACCTTTCTATTAAACCAATATCTTTTCCTTAGGAGTACTGGAGTATTTAGGTCATCAGGGTTATTTTTCTCTTTCTCAGATCAATAAATGGTAGGAAAGGGAGTGTAATGAATGTATTTTATGTATTATGTAGTGTAAAGGTAAGAACCATCATCAACCATTCCTTCTAGAACTATATATAATTTGATATCCTTGATCTGTTGTAATTATAATATGCCAAACATTCTTTTCTTGACTTCATATTCATCAACATAATCATCCCAATAATCTTTAAATGCTGTCAAGTGATAATTTGCCATCCTTAGGTTGTTTGCAATGAAACCTTTGATATCAAAAGAATCCTTTTTTGGTATGATTGAAAATTTAACTCAAAGATGGTTCTTTCAATGTTTTGAGTATCTAGGGTGGATCTACATGTATAATCCCATAAAGTGATGGGAAATTGGATGCTTGAGATATTATTATCTCTGTAATTTCTATGAAGAACATCCAATTTCCTACAAAGCTAAAGCATGACTATTTTATCATTACAGTAGATTATAAGTTTGTATGGTGTTCCTTCAAACCCAACTGTTTGAATATTGGAGAACTTCTTAAACTGTATAAATAATATTCCATATGTAGAAATAAATTGTTTGGCCTCCTGGGATACTGTATTAGTCACATTACCTTCAAGAAATCTTACCAAGAATATGGATAAGGCATCATTAATTCTCCTATGATGACTTTTTCTATTTTCATACGTGAGTTGAGTATAAAAATCATATATCGCTGAGATTTGTCTGTTGTCGTGCCCAGTTAAGCCAATCAATATTCTATACCATGCTATGGTATACATCAGATATGAGGTCATATAAATTTTTTTTCTTTGGTGAACAAGGGTAATTTTATGAGTCATATTTTCATAAATTATCTCTTCCTAGTTCAAGTGTTGTGTGCCTTCACAAATTATATTGATATACACACTCATCCAATTTTGAAACTCATTATTTGATGCTAGACATATTACCATTGCAAGTAGTGTTATCATATTAGAAAGTTCCTCTATGAAGTCAATTCTATAGATGGTCTTAGGTAACTTGGATTGTCCCTTTCTTTTAAATGTTAACCATGTCTTGGTAATCATTGTATTTTATTTATATGGAGCGAGGTCCAATAATATTTGATCTTATGCCTTGGTTAAGATCTTAGAGTCATCAAAAGTGGGAATACCTAAGGCTACATTGATATGGTGGGCATCAAGCTGAGCAATGACCTACCCATGGAGATCCTTCAATGCTTTTTTTGTGGATTGAAATTGGAAACACAAGCTAGAATGGTGTCAGTGCATTAAACTGAGGTGGGAAAACCAAAAACATGAGCTAATCCAATATTTCTAACACCTTGGGCCAATGAGGTTGGATTATCATCTCTTATCCTAGCCCAAAAATAATCTAAATTCATATGTTTCACATTTTTTTCACCAATCTCAAGCTCAAAGGTTTCCAGGGAGGAAATATGCTTGTATCCAACATATTGGATTTTTATGATGACAGGTTTAAGAAGAAATTAGGAAAATAAAGCATAAATAGTTAATTTTGAGGAAGATATGAGGGGAAGGGATGAGAACTCAAATAACTATAAAAATGGATAAAATTAGGATAAATTCAATCACCTTTTAGATGAAGAAGATGACACCTTCACAAAACTTCCAATGTACTTTGAATTTTCAAATTTGGATGAGAAATGGATGAGTTATGGGCAAAACACCAGCTTCACATGTGGGAGGAGAATAAATAAAACACAACATTATATAGGATAATAATAATATTGGAAATGATTCAAGTTGGGGAATGATTTATATAGGCTTGCGATTGAAACAATCCAATCTTTCCTATATTATCATATAAATTGACAAATCAGAGGTCGAAAGGTCTACGAGAGCACCTCATAACACAATTTCACTTACCTTTACATTTAAATAAGACATGACAAGTGTGGAGATAACATACAGAAAAAAAATCAATTTCCATGTAATGCGGGCATATCGGGCATGTGGTGAACTCAAAGCATGAAGGAAATAATTCCATGAGTTCTCATAGTTATTGTAATTTTTGATTCGACCAAAGAGAGGGAGAGATGCAGAAAAAAACAAGAGTTTGGAGAATTGAAAGCCCGAAGGAACTTGTTTCACGTGTTTCAATGGTTCCCACATTCAACGATTTAACTCAATTTCCTACAAAGCTAAAGCATGACTATTTTATCATTACAGTAGATTATAAGTTTGTATGGTGTTCCTTCAAACCCAACTGTTTTGAATATTGGAGAACTTCTTAAACTGTATAAATAATATTCCATATGTAGAAATAAATTGTTTGGCCTCCTGGGATACTGTATTAATCACATTACCTTCAAGAAATCTTACCAAGAATATGGATAAGGCATCATTAATTCTCCTATGATGACTTTTTCTATTTTCATACATGAGTTGAGTATAAAAATCATATATCGCTGAGATTTGTCTGTTTTCGTGCCCAGTTAAACCAATCAATATTCTATACCATGCTATGGTATACATCAGATATGAGGTCATATAAATTTTTTTTCTTTGGTGAACAAGGGTAATTTTATGAGTCATATTTTCATAAATTATCTCTTCCTAGTTCAAGTGTTGTGTGCCTTCACAAATTATATTGATATACACACTCATCCAATTTTGAAACTCATTATTTGATGCTAGACATATTACCATTGCAAGTAGTGTTATCATATTAGAAAGTTCCTCTATGAAGTCAATTCTATAGATGGTCTTAGGTAACTTGGATTGTCCCTTTCTTTTAAATCTTAACCATGTCTTGGTAATCATTGTATTTTATTTATATGGAGCGAGGTCCAATAATATTTGATCTTATGCCTTGGTTAAGATCTTAGAGTCATCAAAAGTGGGAATACCTAAGGCTACATTGATATGGTGGGCATCAAGCTGAGCAATGACCTACCCATGGAGATCCTTCAATGCTTTTTTTGTGGATTGAAATTGGAAACACAAGCTAGAATGGTGTCAGTGCATTAAACTGAGGTGGGAAAACTGAAAACATGAGCTAATCCAATATTTCTAACACCTTGGGCCAATGAGGTTGGATTATTATCTCTTATCCTAGCCCAAAAATAATCTAAATTCATATGTTTCACATTTTTTTCACCAATCTCAAGCTCAAAGGTTTCCAGGGAGGAAATATGCTTGTATCCAACATATTGGATTTTTATGATGACAGGTTTAAGAAGAAATTAGGAAAATAAAGCATAAATAGTGAATTTTGAGGAAGATATGAGGGGAAGGGATGAGAACTCAAATAACTATAAAAATGGATAAAAGTAAGATAAATTCAATCACCTTTTAGATGAAGAAGATGACACCTTCACAAAACTTCCAATGTACTTTGAATTTTCAAATTTGGATGAGAAATGGATGAGTTATGGGCAAAACACCAGCTTCACATGTGGGAGGAGAATGAATAAAACACAACATTATATAGGATAATAATAATATTGGAAATGATTCAAGTTGGGGAATGATTTATATAGGCTTGGGATTGAAACAATCCAATCTTTCCTATATTATCATATAAATTGACAAATCAGAGGTCGAAAGGTCTACGAGAGCACCTCATAACACAATTTCACTTACCTTTACATTTAAATAAGACATGACAAGTGTGGAGATAACATACAGAAAAAAACTCAATTTCCATGTAATGCGGGCATATCGGGCATGTGGTGAACTCAAAGCATGAAGGAAATAATTCCATGAGTTCTCATAGTTATTGTAATTTTTGATTCGACCAAAGAGAGGGAGAGATGCAGAAAAAAACAAGAGTTTGGAGAATTGAAAGCCCGAAGGAACTTGTTTCACGTGTTTCAATGGTTCCCACATTCAACGATTTAACTAATGTGAACAATGTAATGTGGCAAGTTAGATCATGCGGGGAACTAGGGAACATGTAGAACTAAAGAATTGTTCCATTAGTTCAAACAAAGTTTGACTTACCCAATATATACAAAGGATATGGCCCAAACGGTAATGTGGGGAACATAAGGAATGAAGGAACTATTCCTCATATTCAACAGAAGTTCAAATCATTCAATCCTAGCTCAAATTTACCCAAAAATGACTAAATGTTTAGATTTTTCCCCAATTTTGACATCAACAAGATAAGTCCAACCAAGAGAAGTAGGTGACTTAGCCAAAAATAAAAAAAATTCAAAAATTTCACAAATTTTCAGGTTTGTGACGATAGGGATAAAAAATAGTTAATTAATAAAATGTCATTAATTGACTGAGAAGATGGGGAACATTAGCTATTTAGTGGAAAATCACTAATTATAATGAAATGACAGGAAATAATATAATTAGTAAAATTTTAATATTAAAATTGGGTGGTCATAATTAGGTGTCTATGTTTTCCCATCTTTTATGTGGTGTAGTGCGAGTGATGCCATTTTAAAGACAACACACAATTTTATTTTATATGGGTAGAAGAAAAATTAGTAGGATGTTAATTAGCATCCAAGATGAGGGGCTAAGCTAGTTAATTAATGGAATGTCGTTAATTAATCGAGAATATGGGGAACATTAACTAATTAGTGAAAAATCACTAATTATAATGAAATGATGGGAAAGAAGGTAATTAGTGTAATTTTAGTATTAAAATTACATGGTCAAAATTAGGTGTCTACGTTTTTCCATCTTTGATGTGGTGTAGCGTGAGTGATTCCATTTTAAAGATAATGGAAAATTTTATTTTGTATGGGTAGAAGAAAAATAGTAGGATGGATGATGCCCCCTAGAATGTCAATGGGGTGATAGAAGAGGTTGATTGACGCTCAAAAAGAAGAGAAAAATGATCATGACAGAAGAAAATCCCATCGCAATGGCTAGTAAGCCATCGAAGCAGTCAAAACCATCATAATGAGGGATATATAAGGGGTGAGAGGGGTAAAAAAAGTAATTGTTACAACTGTATCTCAGTGGGTTAGAAGAAATAAAAAAGGTTAGTTAGAGGGAATGTCAGTTAGAATGGGAAGAAAGATAGATGATGGATTGGTTATGATGAGGGACGAGAAGATTGCAAAGTAACTTGTGTACCATTATGGCTCGAATACATTTTAATTTGATGTAAGAATACAACAAAAAGGTACAATGACATGAAAATCCATAATACCAATTTTTGTGCAATGCTAAAGAATTGACTCAGATCAAAATACATAAGCAATACAGTTCAAGAAAGTAAACAAACAAGGAAACAAACAAACAAACAAACACACTCAAAAAAATAATGTTCAAGACAATTATACTAATATTTTTGGTATCTAGCTTCAGTACCTAAATGTTTGAGTTATATAAAAAGGGTTAAGATGATGCCCCAAGTAAGGATACATGCAAGGGATTGGATAAAGGACATAAAAGTAGAGAGAAAAGTAAATGTGCACTATGAAATTTCCCTGACAATGATATATGAAAGGAAAATAGACATGCTAAGCAAATGAGCTTTGTTGATGAAATAAAATCACAAGATGATATGCATGTCATGCACTAGAAGTAGCAAATTCTGAAGTAGGATGTTTTGTGGTGTAGTTTCCAATGTTTAGTGTTTTTTCATTAGACACTATTTTCGGGTGTTGCAGGTTTTTGAATGTTTAAGAATTTTTTAAATGTTTTGGATTTTCTAATATTTTGAATGTTTAGGATTTTTCAAATATTTTCTAAATGTTTAGGATTTTTCAAATATTTTTTGAATGTTTACGATTTTTAAAATATTTTATGAATGTTTAGAATTTTTAAAATATTTTTCAAATGTTTATGATTTTCAAATATTTTCTGAAACTATGTACATGAGAATGAATTTATAATATGCCTCTAGTGAGAGGTGAGAATATACATGGGAAAATTCTTGCACGCACGCACACACACACACACACACACACACACAAGAATAAGACATACTGGATCAAGACCTATTGTCATGTGGATCATGCACCCGTTGAATCTCTGGTTGATCCTGTATAATGTTGGAACATCCCCAAGGTGTGGGACCTTGTCTCCTTGGGATGAACCTATGGATAAGGATGGATTCCTTTGAAACTTGGAGCACTTGATTTAAGATCAATATGCAAGGATAAAAGTTTTGAAAATAATTCTAATATACTCAACTGAAAAGCTTAAAGTCAGAGATAATAGATTGGAACAAGGTGATGCACCAAGTATTTTGAACAAATACACCCACTTAAATTCACAATCAACTACCCATAACAATATACGGTATGCACATGTATTTCAATCATTTTCTATCCATGCCTATAAATAATAATGCAATCTTGTAATAGTACGGATTTTTTTTTTCCACAACTGATATAAAAGTAGCTATATCACTTTTGACATGAATTGAAACAAGATAACTGGGATAAAGTTAGATTAAACATCCACATCAAGGAATTAAACATTTACAAGCTTTCAATTGATCAATGATTAACACAATAAACAAGATTTTTCATGGAAAAATATTGTTCTCAATATAACTGAAAGACTCAAAGTATATAAAGCACTCTTCCAAGATTGAATAGTAACTTCTCCAAATGATCTATCTCCCTAAACTTAATGCAGCTCAAATATTTATAAGTTCCGAAGGTTGAGCCATTACAACTGAACCTTAACTAATAAATTACTAAAAATAGAGTATAATAAGTTAAAGGGAACAATCTCCCAAAAAAATAGAAAATTTGTTTCTAGGTTTGACAAATCCAACCCTACAACTTTGAATGATTAGAAGCTTAGAACCATCCCAATCATGTCCTCATGGCTCATCTTGGACATGCATAATCTTTTTCTTGTTTAGTTTTTCCCTAATCTTCCTCTTCACATATAGCCATCCGCTGTTAGTAGTCAACGAAGCGTTTGGTGATTCCTTGTACCTCTCCTTCCTCTAGTCCACAAGCATAATGATTCACCACAACTTCTATATCAATATCCCTTGCAATTTTAGTTGGTAACCTTTTCAACTTATTCACCACTTTCTTCAGCTGATTTATAAAATTATGGCATGAGACCAACCTATTAATTGAATTGCTATTGAAAGTTTTAGTTATTTCATCATCTTATGTTACCAAATATTTGAAATTTGATTTAATTTGGTCCACTGGAAGAACATCAATATTCTCATTAAAAAATTTGTAGTTGATATTATGAAACTCCTCCAAAATATCATTTAAACCGTCCATTATTTCCACGCATTTTCCATCCAATTTCTTAATCAAATCCTGCAACACTTGGGATCTAAATTCTATGGCCTTCTGAAACTCAAAAAATTTAGAAACATCATCAATTACTCCTTCTTGAAGGAGTAAATATGGGTCCACATCTCTAATCTCACTCTATGTAGTTAAATTCAGATTCAAATTTTTATCATCCTTTGAGAGAATTTCATCTATCTTACGAATATAAGTCCTCTCAGTTTGTAAATCATTATATAATTCAACAACTATTTTAACCAAAGGATTAGCTTCCTGAAGCATTCAGTAATCCATTGATATTCCCTTCTGACCTATCTTCTCAATTTCATGATATGAAATATCATCCAAACCGGAAGAAACTGTTAGAGAAGTTGTAGTTGAAGGATCAATAGTTGAAGTGGGTTGTGTGATTTTTCTTAATAGAGAAGTGAGTTTGTTTAACCTTCGACTTCAATTAATCTTTGGAAGCCTTATCTTTATCATATTTCTCCAAAAAATTTCCAAGAGCCACCTGAAAATCCTATTATCATCCAAACCAAAAAAAATTGTTAGAGAAATTGTAATTGAAGGATCAATAGTTTTGCACCTTCATGTGTTGCCTTCCCTAGTGAAAACCTAAAGATCTGATAATCTACTACTATTATAGTTTCTTTAGTTTCCCCCTTAACTAGGGTGGCTACTTCCATGATCCTTTCTCCTAATCAGTTTAATGATAAACTAGAGACGATATTTGGCTGTTTGGCCTATCTCTTTGGAGTAGGTTCCAACACACTCTGATCTATCACGTATACAAGAGGCACCTTCTTCTTCTACTTTGGGGTTTGATGATATAGTCATTTAGGTATAATGGGCACAAATGAAAGTGGCATGGTTGATTCAGCACCTAGAGCACTAGATAAAAAAATAACATTGGTAATATTAGTTGGAAATGAAGGGAGGTGGTAATGATAGAAGGGGTGGAAGTGAGAATAGCCTTAGGAGCGGATGCAATAAGACTAGAAGTTGAGATTGAAGGAAATGAAAGTTACTGAGGAAGTGGAGTGGAAACTGGAGAAGTAGTCATTTCCCCTATTGAGAGGATATGAAGGAATGAAAATACTTGGGCCATAGATGGAGATGAAGAAGTAGAGAGGAGTGAAGGAGCAGAGGATAATGATTGGGAAAGTGGAGATGAAGATAATGACAATGGTAAAGAAGAAGGGGGTGTAAATTCTTATGACACAACCAAATAATCACCAACTTCAACAACTTCTGTTACTTGTACTGTGGAGGACACAACCTTGGTAATGGAAACTTTTGGAAGATAGGAACTCCCAACAAAAAATGATATCTTCTTTAGAACTATATTGGCCATTTGAGTAGACCTTTTAACTTTTGTGGGTGTAGGGAGACTTAGTGCTGGTTGGGCTTCTACTCTTATAGATTGATCTATCCCTTTGGGTGAAATTCCCATGGTAGCCAACAAATCATATGTCCTTTTAATAATGGGCCCCGCCCTTTCCTTAGTATTGCTAAGTTATTCCTTGGACAAATATATCCACGAAAAAGGTTGATTGGAAACATTATTATTCCTATACACTAGATCCAATACCTCATCATCATCCTCCATCCCTTCTAGAATATCTGCGATACTGAATTGTCTAACCTCATTCAAAGTCAACCTTTCATATTATCATTTCCTGATGACGACCTCATCCCAAAAATGAATCCAAATATCCTCTAGCTGAGGCATGTGAGATTTGGCCAACCCCATTTCATTGAATTTACCCCAATAATCAAAGTTGGCTCTGGGATGGAAAGTTCTCAAAGTAAATTTTGACATTTCTCCATCCACATTATTTGATTCATAAATTTTGGCACATGTGTATCTTCCTATTGAAATAGGAAACTAAACTCCCAACTTTTGTCATTTGTTTTGAATTTTGTGATAATCCAACAATTGATGAACCAATTCTAGTAAAATCCATTTGTTAGTAGGACATCTTAGTAACTTGCTTAGAGCACCCAAGAAACCAGGAATCCTGATGTATATAAATGTTAGGAACTGAAGATAGATGGCTCCCCATTCCCTCATCTCTTTAAAATATTCATCATAAATCTTTCCATTATACAAATCCTTATCAAAATGATAAAGGAGGAAAACAAAAAAGCCATCATTGACTTTATGAAAGTGTTTGTTGCCTTCTTCCATTGTAATTTGAGGATAAAAGTAATAAATTTGTGACACACTTATGACACCTTTTGTGTTCAAACCATTAAACTCCCCCATGGCGGCGGTAGCATAAACGAGAAAGGAAGTCATGAATAAGTTTTTAGACGTTAAAACATTGCCCAATTGAAAACAAATTGAGCTACTGATATGTTCCCCCCATCGTATGAACTCCTTATTTTTCTTGATAGTAACAATGTAGAGGAACTGTTAGTGCAAATCAGTAGCACCCCTGGATGTTGATCAGATTTCTAGTTTGACATTTTTGGACATCTAGTGTGATTGGACAACATTGAATCTTTTTCCCAAGTGTTGGACTTGTAAACATGGGAAAAGAATCTCTAGGTTAGAGGTTGGTTCCTCAAATCCTCTGATCAGGTGTATTACTTGCAAGTTGCAGAGGTTTTAAACTCAAAATCTTACTCTAAATTCCAAGGGGACAAAGATAGAGAATGCAAAAGAACTAAAACTAATGCTAATAAGGTGATGCACCAAAGGAGTGGTGAGAATTTTTACTTCTGAAGATTGACACAAATTACAGAAATGCAACAAAACATCATACACAAACTGATAAAATGTAATGAAGGATCATGGGTAAATCAAACAACACAAGAAGAGGACTAAAACTCATTCATAGAGCTTGCATTTTCATTTTCCAATTTCAAAATACATGCATTACATCAATAGAAAGGAAAAAAATATGTTGGAGCCTTGAAAGAGGTCTGGTGTTCCATAAAATCATTTTCTAGGGTGGAAGAGGGAGCCTGCAAAACATAAAATTGTCCAACCCTTTCAAAAATGAGCAAAATCTGGCTTTTACAATGCAAAAATGAGCCCATGAGAGAGAAACATGGGAAAACATGAGAGAAACTTCAACCACTGACCAAAATTAAATAAAATAGCATGGGAATCCTTAAAGGTCCATTCCTTGACATTTTTCACCATGCTAGGAGAGAATGCGAGCCATTCTTCATTAAAAATGGTGGTTGAAACATCATTTCTGTTGATTTCCACGTGCTAGAATATTTTTTAAATTTTCTCTCTCCAAACTCAATAAAAATATAAAATTGAGCATAGAATCATGTAGATAATTTCACCAGCTTTCTGTTGATATAAAAAACATGAAAAACCAAGCTCTGGATTGAAAGTTATGGTCATTTGAAAATTTAGGGCAAAATAGGGCCAAAATGGGTTGGCGGGTCAAAAATTTGAAATTTTCCCACCTTTTTGCATTTAGGAAAATTTTCCCAAAAATCTCTGCACCCCGCCAATCCGGTGCCATGTGGCATGATTCTATTGGTCATGGGCTCTTCATGTGTCATTTTCCATCATTTTGGCCTTTGGAAAATTTTCCAAAAATCCTCCGCCGGCTGGATGACCCGAGGACATGTAACACGATGTGATTTGTCGCGGGATTTTTTATCTATCTATTCTGTTGCTTCTGAACATATTTTCTGACTTGGACATGTGGTGTCACCTTATAGGCCGCGAGATTTTCCTTTCAAAATTCTCTGCGGGCTTGCCTTCTCCATTTTTTCACCAAGTGGACACGTGGCAAGATCTAACTAGTTGCGGCCTTTAGGAGTGGACTTTTCTTTACCTTTTTCCCTTGAAATTTATTTGGGAAAAAATACCAACTCTTTCCCCACGCTCCACCGGTTGAAGACACATGGTGGGTTTCTATTCGTTGCGGGCCATGGGGGTGAAAACTTCTCTTTGCGCTAACCTTTGGGAAAAATTCCCAACTTCTCCCCGGTGGTCAAAGCTCCGACACCCCTTGAGACATGTGGCGTGATCCCATTGGCTTGCAGGCTTTGGGGCAAACATTTCTCCTTAGCGCACTCGCTGAACACTTTTCTAAATTTTCTATCTTCCTCCGCCTCCCGACATTCCACCACTCTTGGGACACGTGGCGCATTGTGATTGGGTGCAGACCTTTCCTGGAGATTTTTCCATGGCACCAACACTTAGTCAAATTTTCTATCTTCCCTCCACCTGGACACGTGGTAGCATCTTATTCATCAGCGGGCCCTCGGGGCAAAAAAAATTGCTTCTAAAACTTTTCTAAACACTTGGTAAAAATTCCAAGTTTACCTCCACCTCCTCCCTTCTGAGGACATGTGGCCTCACCTTATTGGCCTGGGATTTTCCAGGGAAAATTTCCCACAAAAACTCTGCCGAGCCATAACTTCAAAAATACATGGATTTAGATGGAAAAATTTACCTTTTTGGAAATTTGAGAAAAATCTCTATCCAATGGTGCCATTTCCAGAAGGTTTTAAGTGCCTAAAAAATGAAAAATTCTGATTGAGGCACAAGGGAGGGAGGAATGAAGGGAGTTAGTAGAAAATAAGCAAGGGGCTTATTTTGGATAACAATTTTGGCGACTCAGAGGGGTCATATGCTTGCTAAATGAAGTTACCAGTTACCTGACGCAATCCATTGGGCATGGAGTCATCAAATCTCTATTTGGTACCCAACCTAATTAGAACACTGCAAGGAGGAAGATGGAGGGTAAAATACCATCTGATTGGGTAAGGCCTGCAAAAAACATTTCCCGGAATAGTAAGCTTGTGCCAAAGCACTTAGGGAAAGCAAAGCTAAACTACAACAAAACAATGTGCTTAAGCACTTGGAGGAATGAAAATCTCAGCTAATATGTACAAGGTGGAGAATTTCTTTCAGTAGCAGTGCTTCAGATGGATTCCATTGACGGGAATCTACAATTCTTCACCATCTAATGTGGACAATTGGAAGACATTGCTGTCCTTACACTTTGTGACCATGTATGGCCCACTCCAAATGGCATCAAATTTTGAATGCCTCCCCAGTTTTTCTCTGTTTGCATCCCATTTTATCACTAGATCTCTAACTTGGAAAGATCTATCCTTGGCATTTCTATCAAAGGTCTTCTTTATCAAAGCTCGATCCTTCTCCATTGCTTGGGATGCCTAATTTCTAATTTCTTGGAGCTCCATCAATTTTTCATATCTAACCTCCATGGGTCCAAACTCCAAAAAATCCAACTATTTCATGAGTTCCAATGTTGGCAACTCAAGTGACATGGGAAAAATTACCTATCTTCCATAAACAAGCTTGAATGGAGAGTTACCGTTAGATCTCTTAGGAGTTATCCTATCAGCCCATAAGGCTGATTTCAACTTAGTATGCCAAGACTTATGATTTTCATCAAGAGTCCTCCTAATGATCCTTAACAAGTTCTTGTTTTTAGATTCAGCTTGGCCATTACCATGAGGGGTAATAATTTGATGAAGTGCTTAGGAAGATCCCATTCTTGATAGCCCATTATGTTACCTTGGACCCGATGAATGCCAATGCATTATCTGATATTATTGTAGCAGGTATGCCAAATCTGGTTGCTATTCCCTCATAGAATTCCAGGATGCTAGATTCATTCACTTCCTTGAGTGCTACTACTTCAGTCCACTTGGTGACATAACAAGTTGCTGTAAGAACCCATTTGTGCTCTTGGCTTGAATTTAGATTAATGACTCCAATGAATTCCAAACCCCATTGTAGGAATGGCTGGTCAGCTGAAATTGGATGCAATGGAAGGGCATCTAGCCTCTCCTTACCCGTGAATAATGCACAATTCTTGCACCTATTGATCCATGCATAACAATCACTTAAAATCTTGGGCCAATAATAGCCAGCCCTCATGATCTTCAGAGCTGTCACTCTTGGTGAAAAATTGACCACCAATTGATCCAGCATGTAACTCTTCCAACACCCTGTGAATTTGATTTTTTACCAATGCATCTCAGCAACACTCCATTCACATCCCTTTTGAACAAAACAATATCAAAAAGGGCATATGGGACAGCCTGTAATATGAAGTGTCTTCTTTTGGTCTTGTTCATCTCTGGAGGGCATAGACCTATGTTTAGGAAGTGCATTATTTCTTGGGTCCAGCAAAGAGTGAGGACACCATCATTTTCTTCTTGAGTGCTTCCTTGCTCATGGCTGTCTTGTAACACTAAAACAACCTCCTTCTCGTTGCATGCTTCCTTGTGTTTATTCGAGACAAGCTACTCACACAATCCTTTTTCTCTGACCAACTTGGTGACTTTGATCTCAATTTCATACTCCATGACACGAGTAATCCAACCTGCTCTCTTTTCATTTAGGTCTTTTTTGAGGAGGAAGTCTTTAACTCCCACATGAGAAACCAACAATTGAACCTTGTTGTTTGAAACTAGATGTTTGAATTTCTTCAAGATCCTAATTACTACAAGAACATGCTTCACAATGAAAGAATATCTCACCTCATATTCCTCCAGGATTTGGCTGAAGAAAGCAAAATGGCTGCTCATCATTGTCTTAGTTCTGTTGTACCAATATTGCAGAAATAGTATCATCACACCCAAATGCATAGAGGATGAAATCCTTGGAGAAATCTGGGTTAATGAGAGTGCGGGCTTGTGAGATGGCTTATTTTATTGCTCCAAAACTTTCTTTTCCTTTTGCGGTCCATTTTAAAGCTATGCTTTTCTTTAACATCTTTGCAATAGGCTTGACTAGGGCTGCAAAATTTGGGACAAACCTCTGAACAAAATTTATCCTCCCCAAGAAACTTTGAAGGGTCTTCTTGTGGCATGGCAATGGTAGTTCTCTTATGGCTTCAACTCTTTCTGGATCAATTGCTAATCCTTCTTGGGAGAAAATGTGGCCAAGGAGTTTTCCTTCATGGGATAGAAAAATACACTTTTTTGGGTTCAAAGATACCCCAAATCCTCTACACCTTTGGAACACTTGTCTCAAATGAAATAGATGGTCTGCTACATTTTTTGAAAAAATAGTGATATCATCAAGATATATCAGAACCTTGTTGTTAACCAAATCCTTGAATGCCATGTCCATTTCCCTTTGGAAAGTAGCTCCAGCGTTAGACAGCCCAAATGACATTTTCCTGTATGCATAAGTTCCCCATTTGGTTGTAAAGGCTGTATTGAACTGATCTTCTCCTTTCACCATAATCTGATTGTACCTTGAATAGCCATCAAGTAATGAAAACCTCTCAGAGCCGGCAATAACTTGCAAAATTTTCTCCATAGAAGGAAGTGGGTAATGATCCTTGAGAGATGCTCTATTCAAATCTCTGAAGTCAACACACAATCTGATTAATTCACTCTTTTTCTAACTAGAACCAAGTTGGCCAGCCAACTAGAATGCTTGATAGGGAATATGATACTTGACTCTATCAACTTAGTCAATTATTTTCTCATGAGAGGTTCCATGTGTGGATTGACTGGTCTTTGTTTCAATCTGATAGGCTTAGTACTTGGATCCAAGTCAATGGTGTGTTGAGCTAACATGGGATTGAAACCTTTCAAATCTTCATAGCTCCAAGCAAACACATCAGGGAATTCTTGAAAAAGTTGTGTGAACTCATACATTTCTTGCTCAGTTGTCACTTTACCAACTCAGAGTGATTTTGCCTCTTCCACCAAGATGGACACTGAATCTTCTCCCTTGACTTGGATGTTTGCTTTCTCCTTCCTAAACTGATCATTAGGATTGAAAATGGACTCCAAGGTAATAATTCCCTTTGGTAGTTTGTTGGTTCTCAGCTGTACCACTTGGTCACCATACTGCTGTTCCAACTTTTCTGATTTTTAGCTGTGAACTCACCCTCTTATTGCAAGAAATGGATGATTTGTTGATCAATTTCAAACACTTGCCAACTCACATTGTTTTCTGGCACCGAAGGCCTTACAATCACATGGATGTTTGGCTGTACCTTGTCTTTTTGGATGATTTCAATAACATCAAAGGCTGCTCCAACTGCTGCAAGCCTGTCAGCAGCTTGGTTCTCTTTTCTAGGAATGGATTTGATTCCAAAGCCCTCAAAATCTTCAATGAGGTCCCACACCCTATTTTTGTAGCAATTGAGTAGATCATTCTTGGTAGCATGCTGACCATTAACTTGGTTGATGATAAACTCATTGTCACCAAATACTTGCAAGTTCTTTATCCTTATTTTGATTGACCAATGTAATCCTTGTATCAAAGCTTCATATTAAGCAATGTTATTAGAACATGCAAACTGAAATCTAAAAGCTGAATAATACATAAATCCTTGAGGTGAAACAAGCATAGCTCCCCCTCCTGCACCTTGTTTACTTCTTGATCCATCGAAGAACAACTGCCATACCTCATTGTCATCCTTGTGGTCTAGTTTGGTGATGCTAGGAATAGGCTGATTTTCTTCATGCATGCAATAGACTCCTAGCTCAGATTCTTCTATTTCTTGATAAGGATCAAAAGCATGCACCTTGCTTGCCCATTCATCAAGGGTCAAATCTGGGATGCTTCCAACATTGGTGTCAGTTTCATCAGTGTTTAGATAATCCTCTTTATCAAATGCTGAACAATTGGTATTGATTTGGCTTGGAGTGTGAGGCTCAATGTGAAAGTTTGCAATAGGATCAGATATGATTGTGGCTTTAGTTCCATATCTTGTTCTGAACAACATGTGTGACCAATTAGTAGATAAGTAAACTCTAATCTTAGCTATGAAATCCCTTGACAAACATAGGGTAAAGAGTGGTGGAAGATCTATTACCAAGACATCTTGCAAAACAACAACGTTCGGGCATGCATGTAAAGTGAGGCTCAAGTTTTTAACCACTCCTACTATTGTTACTATGGTCCCATCCAATTGCACTACCCCTTTGGATATGAATTCATATTGAAGCCCCAACTGATCAGATATTTTCTTGGGCATTACCAAACTACTTGCCCTGGAATCAATCATGTAATTGTGTACTAATTGGTTTCCAATGATCAATGAAACATATAATGGAGGGGGCTTGAATATTTTACATTGTTGTCATCTATGATTCCCCTAAGGTTGGGCAGCATTTGTGAGTAGCTTCTCTTGTGTTTGGACCTACTGATTTGGAGTTGACTAGTCCTTCATGGCAGCTTGTAGCAAATCTCTTTGGCCTGGGATATATATTGATTCCCACATTGATATGTTTAAATTTGTCTTCTTCATTTGATCAAACATGTTGAATGGAGATGAAGCATCTCTCTTCATTCCTTTGGCATGCATATTCATTCCTTGCACATGGGCAGCAACAACTGGCATCTGAGTTGGCCTAGGAGCTGTTTTAGGCAGTCCTTGCGTGTTTGGAACTACATTTTGTTTGCCAATAATTTGTGGAGTGGTAGAAGGTTGTGGATTACTTGGATCCAATGGCTTTTCTTCACCCAAATTTATCCTTTATGACCTTGTGTTGGCTGCAACGCTTTGTGAGATTATTTGTTTCATGCCACAAAAATCTTCTGCCTGCCAGTTTACAAGTGTGGTATCATTTGGAGCTGATTGTTGCTGGGATGTTTCTTGTTGTTGGTTATTTCCTTGACTCCCTTCACCCTCCACACCAATTGTTGTCACCATTAATGCTTGATTTAAGGCACTGTTGAAGCACATAGATTGGTTGTGAGGTTCATTACATGGGAAACACCAATCATAATCTTGAGCTATGTTGTTTTCCACCGGCACTATTGCTTTAGAGGCAGATGTAGCATTGGGATTATAGGGCTGAAATGGTTTGTTGGCAGGAGGTCTTGCTTGATTTTTAGTTACAGCTAGATTGGGTGGTCTTTGAGGCTGGTATGGCTGCCTGTTAGGCTGAGATTGAGGCTAGAAAGAAGGTCTAAAAGCTTGGGATTACTGCCTCTTGAGTTTAACCAGCTCATTACCTAAATTTTCCAATTGCTTCATGACTTCTTGAAGTTCATTTGACGCACTAGAAGATGAAGTAGAAGCTTCACTTGAATTCTGATTTCTAGGAGTGGGAATAGGAGCTAAAATAGGCACTTGACTAGTGCTTAGACCCTCTAAACTTGGATATAATGGCATTGGAGGCCTAGGAGCTAGCTTGCCAGCTTGAATCAAACAATTTTCAGCTCTAATGGAAATTCTATAAGTAGCAGGGATAGTTGTGCCTCCCATGGATTGAATAAACATAGAAATATAAGAAATTAAAGCTTTAAGGTAATATAGAAAAGCACCTTCTACTATTGGCCTTACTGCCATTGGAATTCTCTCCCAAGTCCTTTGAAATTTGAATTTAAAGTCAGTCAGCTGCTCATTGGGAGCTCTCTTGATGGCTGTCAATTATTCCAAAAGAGACAAGTTATCTCCCTTTTCTCCAAACTGCTCATGGAGGGCTATACATAGCTGGTTCCAACTTTGGATAGAACTTGAGGCAAGACTCCTGAACCATTGCAAAGCCTTCCCTTTGAATGAAGATGCCTACAGTTTGACAACAACTTGCATCTCTTCAATCTCATGGATTGCACAAATATTAGCAATATCTTTGACATGATCACTAGGAGTGGTCTGATTCTCTCCAGTAAAGTATGGAATGTTCTTCAGTTATGCAACTGGGATTGGATTTTGTGCATTGAGAGAAAGTCAGCTGCTGCCACTGAAATTGACATTATGGGTTGTGTTGTGCCATTTTGATTGGCCTTAGAAACCTCATTGATTGGATGAAAGCTCTACCAGGTGGTGGAGTTGATAGAGTTCTATTTGGTGGAGATGGAGACCTTTGAATTCTCCTCCCTCTTTGCCTTCTTCTTGGAGATAATTGCAGATAATCAAATAGCACCTCTTCTTCTCCAACTCTTGACCTTGTGGTGATTCTTCTCATGAGTTTTCAGGTTTGCACTACTAAAACCCGCTGATTCTTCTTCCTTGGAGTCGCCAGATGTGCAATTCAGGGCTCTTTTAAGCAAGAAATTTGCAACAAATGCACATATATTTGTTTGTAAATGAAGATGGAGACCTCTTTGTCCCACCCTACGTGCCAAAAATAATAGTGCAAATCAACAGCATCCCTGGATGTTGATCACATTTCTAGTTTGACATTTTTGGACATCCAGTGTGATTGCACAACATTGAATCTTTTCCCCAAGTGTTGGACTTGTAAAAATGGGAAAAGAATCTCCAGGTTAGAGGCTGGCTCTTCAAATCCTCTAATTAGGTGTATTACTTGTAAGTTTCATAGGTTTTAAACTCAAAATCTTACTCTAAATTCCAAGGGGATAGAGATAGAGAATGCAAAAGAACTAAAACTAGTTCTAATAAGGTGATGCACCAAATGAGTGTTGAGCATTTTTACTTCTGCAAATTGACAAAAATTATAGAAATGTAACATAACATCATACACAAACTAATAAAATGTAATGAAGGATCATGGGTAAATAAAAAAGCACAAGAAGAGGACTAAAACACATTCAC
Source organism: Taxus chinensis (assembly GCA_019776745.2). NCBI lineage: Eukaryota > Viridiplantae > Streptophyta > Pinopsida > Cupressales > Taxaceae > Taxus > Taxus chinensis. The sequence goes on along the minus strand of CM034149.1, from coordinate 618,640,564 downwards.
AGAGCTTGCATTGTGATTTTTCAAATTCAAAATATTACATGCATTACATCAACAGAAAGGCAGAAAATATGTTGCAGCCTTGAAAGAGGTCTAGTCTTCTAAAAAATCACTTTTTAGGGTGGAAGAGGGAGCCTGAAAAACATAAAAATTATCCAACCCTTTCAAAAATGAGCCAAATCTGGCTTTTACAATGCAAAAAATGAGCCCAGGAGAGAGAAATGTGGGAAAACGTGAGAGGAGCTTCAACCACTAACCAAAATGCAATAAAACAACATGGGCATCCTTAAAGGTCCATTCCCTAACATTTTTCACCATGCTGGGAGAGAATGCAAGCCATTCTTCATTAAAAATGGTAGGTTGAAATGTCATTTCTTTCGATATCCACGTGCTAGAGGTGTTTTCCAATTTTCTCTCTCCAAAATCCATCAAAATACAAAATTGAGCCCGGAATGATGCAGATAATTTCACCAGATTTTCTTTGATATAAAAAACATGAAAAACCAAGCTCTAGATCAAAAGTGATGGTCATTTGAAAATTTAGGGCAAAACAGGGCCAAAACGGGTTGGCGGGCCGAAAATTTGAAATTTTCCCACCTTTTTGCATTTGGGAATATTTTCCCAAAAATCTCTGCGCCCCATCATTCTGGTGCCATGTGGCATGATTCTATTTGTCGTGGGATCTTCCTGCTTCATTTTCCATCGTTTTGGCCTTTGGAAAATTTTCCAAAAATCCTCCGCCAGATGGATTACCTGAGGACACGTGGCACAATGTGATTTTCCATAGGATTTTTTCTCTGTCTGTTCTATCACTTCTGACCATATTTTCTAACCTGGACACATGGCGTCACCTTATAGGCTATGGGATTATCCTTTCAAAATTCTTTGTGGGCCTGCCTTCTCCATTTTGTCGCCACATGGACACATGGCAAGATCTAACTGGTTGTGGCCTTTGGGAGAAGACTTTTCTTTACCTTTTTCCCTTGAAATTGCTTTGGGAAAAAATCCCAACTATTTCCCCGTGCTTTGCCGGTTGAATACACGTGGTAGATTTCCATTCGTTGCGGGCCATGGGGGCGAAAACTTCTCTTTGTGCTAACCTTTGGGAAAAATTCCCAACTTCTCCCCAGTGGTCGAAGCTCTAACGCCCCTTGAGACATGTGGCTCGATCCCATTGGCTTACGGGCTTTAGGGAAAAAAATTTCTCCTTAGCGGCCTCACGGAACACTTTTCCAAATTTTCTATCTTCCTCTGCCTCCTAACATTCCACCGCTCTTGGGACACATGGCACAGTGTGATTGGGTGCAGACCTTTCCTTGAGATTTTTCCATGGCGCCAACACTTAGTCAAAATTTCTATCTTCCCTCCACCTAGACACGTGGCAACATCTTATTCATCGGTGGGCCCTTGGGAAGAGAAAAATTCCTTCTGAAACTTTTCCAAACACTTTTATAAAAATTCCAAGTTTACCTCCACCTCCGTCCTTCCAAGGACACATGGCCTCACCTTATTGGCCCGAGCTTTTGCAGGGAAAATTTCCCTCAAAAACTCTGCTGAGCCATAACTTCAAAAATACATGGAGTTTGGAGGGAAAACGTTACCTTTCTGGAAAGCTGAGAAAAATATCTATCTAATGGTGCCATTTCTAGAAGGTTTTAAGTGCCTAAAAAATGAAATTTTTTGCTCCTTCTCCATTGCTTGGGATGCCTGATTTCTGATTTCTTGGAGCTCCATCAATTCTACATATCTAACCTCCATGGGTCCAAACTCTAATAACTCTAACTGTTTCATGAGTTCCAATGTTTGCAACTCAAGTGACATGGGAAAAATTTCCTCTCTTCCATAAACAAGCTTGAATGGAGAGTTACCTGTAGATCTCTTGGGAGTTATCCTATTAGCCCATAAGGCTGATTTAAACTTAGTATGCCAAGACTTATGATTTTCATCAAGAGTCCTCCTAATGATCCTTAACAAGTTCTTATTTGTAGATTCAGCTTGGCCATTACCCTGAGGGTAATAATTTGATGAAGTGCTTAGGTATATCCCATTATTGATAGCCCATTCAGTTACCTTAGACCCAATGAATGCCAATGCATTATCTGATATTATTGTAGCAGGTATTCCAAATCTAGTTGCTATTCCCTCATAGAAGTCCAGGATGCTAGATTCATTCACTTCCTTGAGTGCTACTGCTTCAGTCCACTTGGTGATGTAATAAGTTGCTATCAGAACCCATTTGTGCTCTTGGCTTGAATTTGGATTAATGACTCCAATGAAGTCCAAACCCCATTCCAGGAATGGCTGGTTAACTGAAACTGGATGCAATGGAAGGTCAGCTAGCCTCTCCTTACCCGTGAATAATGCACAATTCTTGCACCTCTTGATCCATGCATAACAATCACTTAAAATCTTGGGCCAATAATAGCCAGCCCTCATGATCTTCAGAGCTGTCACTCTTGGTGCCAAATGACCACCAGATGATCCAACATGGAACTCTTCCAACACCCTATGAATTTGATTTGTACCAATGCATCTCAACAGCACTCCATTCACATCCCTTTTGAACAAAAAAATATCAACAGGGGCATATGTGACAGCCTATAATATGAAGTGTCTTCTTTTGGTCTTGTTTATCTCTGGAGGGCATAGAACTGTGTTTAGGAAGTGTATTATGTCTTGGGTCCAGAAAACAGTGAGGACACCATCATTTTCTTCTTGAGTGCTTCCTTGCTCATGGCTGTCTTGCAACGCCAAAACAACCTCCTTCTCATTGCATGCTTCCTTGTGTTTATTCAAAACCAACTGCTCACACAACCCTTTTCCTTTGACCAACTTGGTAAATTTGATCTCAATTTCATACTCCATGACATGAGTAATCTAACCTTCTCTCTTTTCATTCAGGTCTTTTTTGAAGAGGAAGTCTTTAAGGCCCACATGAGAAACCAACAATTGAACCTTGTTGTTTGAAACTAGATGTTTGAATTTCTTCAAGCTCCTAATTATTGTAAGAACATGCTTCTCAATGAAAGAATATCTCACCTCATATTCCTCCAAGATTTGGATGAAGAAATAAATTGGATGCTCATCATTGTCTTTGTTTTGCTATAACAAGATTGCAGAAATAGTATCATTACCCGCAAATGCATAGAGGATGAAATCCTTGGAGAAATCTGGGTTAATGAGAGTTGGGGCTTGTGAGATGGCTTCTTTGATTGCTCAAAAAAATTTCTATGCCTTCTGATGTCCATTTGAAAGCTATGCTTTTATTTAACATCTTGGTGATAGGCTTGACTAGGGCTGAAAAATTTGGGACAAACCTCTAAACAAAATTTATCCTCCCCAAAAACTTTGAAGTTCCTTCTTGTGGCTTGGAAATGGTAGTGCTCTTATGGCTTCAACTCTTTCTAGGTCAATTTCTAATCCTTCTTTAGAGACAATGTGGCCAAGGATTTTTCCTTCATGGGATAGAAAAATACACTTTTTGGGGTTCAAAGATACCCCAAATCCTCTACACCTTTGGAACACTTGTCTCAAATGAAAGAGATGGTCTGCTGCATTTTTTGAAAAAACAGTAATATCATCAAGATATGTCAATACCATGTTGTTAACTAAATCCTTAAACGCCATGTCCATTGCCCTTTGGAAAGTATCTCTAGCATTGGAAAACCCAAATGGCAATTTCCTGTATGCATAAGTTCCCCATTTGGTTGTAAAGGTTGTCTTGAACTGATCCTCTTCTTTCAATATAATCTGATTGTAACCTGAATATCCATCAAGTAATGAAAACCTCTTAGAGCTGGATACAACTTGCAATATTTTCTCCATAGAAGGAAGTGGGTAAATATCCTTGAGAGATGCTCTATTTAGATATCTGAAGTCAACATACAATCTGATTTCTCCACTCTTATTTCTAACTGGAACAAAGTTGGCCTCCTAACTAGAGTGCTTGATAGGGAATATGATACTTGACTCTATCAACTTAGTAAATTATTTTCTCATGAGAGGTTCCATGTGTGGATTGACTAGCCTTTGTTTTTGCCTGACGGGTTTAGTACTTGGATCCATTTCAATGGTGTGTTGAGCTAACTCGGGATTGAAACCTTTCAAATCTTCATAGCTCCAAGCAAACACATCAGGGAATTCTTGAAAAAGCTGTGTGAACTCATACCTTTCTTACTCAGTTGTCACTTTACCAGCTCAGAGTGATTTTCCCTCTTCCACCAAGATGGACACTGAATCTTCTCCCTTGACTTGGATGTTTGCTTTCTCCTTCCTAAACTGATCATTAGGATTGAAAATGGAATCCAAAGTAATAAGTCACTTTGGTAGTTTGCTGGTTCTCAACTGTACCACTTGGTCACCATGCTGTTGTTCCAACTTTTCCTGAGTTTTAGGTGAGAACTCAGCCTCTTCTTGCAAGAAATGGATGATTTGTTGATCACTTTCAAACACTTGCCAACTCACATTATTTTCTGGCACTGAAGGCCTTACAATCACATGGATGTTTGGATATACCTTGTGTTTTTGGATGCTTTCAACAACATCAAAGGCTTCTCCAACTGTTGCAAGCCTGTCAGCAGCTTGGTTCTATTTTCTAGGAATGGATTTGATTCTAAAGCCCTCAAAATCTTCAATGAGGTCCCACACCCTATTTTTGTAGCACTTGAGTAGATCATTCTTAGCAGCATGTTTCCCCTTAACTTGGTTGATGATCAACTCACTGTCACCAAAGACTTGCAAGTTCTTTATCCTTCTTTTGATTGACCAATGTAATCCTTGTATCAAAGCTTCATATTTAGCAGTGTTATTAGAACGTGCAAACTAAAATGTAAAAGCTGAATAATACCTAACTCATTGAGGTGAAACAAGCATAGCTCCCCCTCCTGTACCTTGTATACTTCTTGATCCATCGAAGAAAAACTTCCATACCTCATTTTCATCCTTGTGGTCTTGTTTGGTGATGCTAGGAATAGGCTGATTTTCTTTATGCATGCAATAGACTCCTAGCTTAGATTCTTCTATTACTTGATATGGATCAAAAGCATGCACCTTGCTTGCCCATTCATCAAGGGTCAAATCTGGGATGCTTCCAACCTTGGTATAAGCTTCATCAGTGCTTAGATAATCCTCTTGATCAAACGCTGAACAATTGGTATTGATTTGGCTTGGAGTGTGAGGCTTAATGTGAAAGTTTACAATAGGATCAGATATGACTGTGGCTTTAGTTCCATATCTTGTTCTGAACAACATGTGTGACCAATTAGTAGATAAGTAACCTCTAATTTTAGCTATGAAATCCCTTGACAAACATAGGGCAAAGAGTGGTGGAAGATCTATTACCGAGACATCTTACAAAACAACAACATTGGGGCATGCGTGTAAAGTGAGGCTAAAGTTTTTAATCACTCCTACTGTTGTTACTACTATCCCATCCAATTAGACTACCCCTTTGGATATGACTTCACATTGAAGCCCCAACTGATCAGATATTTTCTTGGGCATTACAGAACTACTTGCCCCAGAATCAATATGCAATTGTGTACTAATTGGTTTCTAATGATCAATGAAACATAGAATGGAGGGGGATTCAACATTTTACCTTGTTGTCCTCTATGATTCCCCTCAGGTTGGGCAACATTTGTGAGTACCTTCTCTTGCATTTGGACCTACGGATTTTGAGTTGACTAGTCCTTCATGGCACATTGTAGTAAATCTCTTTGGTCTAGGATGGTTAGTGATTCCCACATTGATATGTTTACATTTGTCTTCTTCATTTGATCAATGATGTTGAATTGAGATGAAGCATCCCTCTACTATACCTTAGCCTACACATTCATTTCTTGCACATTTTCAGCAACAACTGGCATCTGAGTTGGCCTAGGAGCTGTTTTAGGCAGTCCTTGCGTGTTTGGAACTACATTTTGTTTACCAGTAATTTGTTGAGTGGTAGAAGGTTTTGGATTACTTAGAGCCAATGGCTGTTCTTCACCCAAATTTCTCCTTTTTGACCTTGTGTTGGCTATAACACTTTAGGAGATTTTTTGATTCATGCCACAAAAATATTTAACCTACCAGTTTACAAGTGTGGTATCATTTGGAGCTGATTGTTGCTGGGATGTTTCTTGTTGTTGGTTATTTCCTTGACTCCCTTCACGCTCCACACAAGTTGTTGTCACCATTAATGATTGATTTAAGGCACCGTTGAAGCACATAGACTGGTTTTGAGGTTCATTACATGGGAAACACCAATCATACTCTTGAGCTATGTTGTTTTACACTGGCACTATTGCTTTAGAGGTAGATGTAGCATTGGGATTAGAGGGCTGAAATGGTCTGTTGGCAGGAGGTCTTGCTTGATTTTTATTTACAGCTGGATTGGGTGGTCTTTGAGGCTGGTATGGCTACCTGTTAGGCTGAGCTTAAGGATGGAAAGAAGGTCTAAAACCTTGGGCTTGCTACCTCTTGAGTGTAACCAACTCATTACGTAAATTTTCCAATTGCTTCATGACTTCTTGAAGTTCATTTGAGGCACTAGAAGATGAAGTAGAAGCTTCACTTGAATTCTGATTTTTAGGAGTGGGAATAGGAGCTAAAATAAGCACTTGACTAGTTCTTGGACCCTTTAAACTTGGATACAATGGCATTGGAGGCCTAAGAGCTAGCTTGCTAGCCTGAATCAAACAATTTTCAGCTCTAATGGCAATGCTATAAGTAGCTAGGGATAGTTGTGCCTCCAATGGATTGAATTAACATAGAAATATCAAAATTTAAAGCTTTAAGGTAATATAGAAAAGCACCTTCTGCTATTGGCCTTACTACCATTCGAATTATTTCCTAAGTCCTTTGAAACTTGATGTTGAAGTCAGTCAACTGCTCATTGGGAGCTCTTTTGATGGTTGCCAATTGTTCCAAAAGGGACAAGTTATCTGCCTTTTCTCCAAACTGGTCATGGAGGGCTATACATAGTTGGTTCCAATTTTGGATGGAACCTGGGGCAAGACTCCTGAACCCTTGCAAAGCCTTCCCTTTGAATGAAGATGCCAGTAGTTTGAAATCAACTTGCATCTCATCAATCTTATGGATTGCACAAATATTAGCAATATCTTTGACATGATCACCAGGAGTGGTCTGATTCTCTCCAGTAAAGTATGGAATGTTCTTCAGTGCTGCAACTGGGATTGGATTTTGTGCATTGAGAGTAAGTGGGCTACTGACACTGAAATTGACATATGGGTTGTGTTATGCCATTCTGATTGGAATTAGAACCCTCGTTGATTGGATGAAAGGCCTACCAGGTGGAGGAGTTGATAGAGTTCTATTTGGTGGAGATGGAGACCTTTGAATTCCTCCTCCCTCTTTGACTTCTTCTTGGAGATAATTGCAGATAATCAAATAACACCTCTTCTTCTCCAACTCTTGACCTTGTGGTGATTCTCCTCATGAGTTTTCAGGTTTGCACTACTAAAACCAGCTGATTCTTCTTCCTTGGAGTCGCCAGATGTGCAATTCAAGGCTCTTTTAAGCAAGAAATTTTCAACAAATGCACATATATTTGTTTTCCAATGAAGATGAAGACCTCTTGGTCCCACCCTATGTGCAAAAACTATTATTGCAAATCAGCAACACCCCTGGATGTTGATCATATTTCTAGTTTGACATTTTTGGACATCCAGTGTGATTGCACAACATTGAATCTTTTCTCCAAGTGTGGGACTTGTAAAAATGGGAAAAGAATCTCTAGGTTAGAGGATGGTTCCTCAAATACTCTGATTAGGTGTATTACTTGCAAGTTTTAGAGGTTTTAAACTCAAAATCTTACTCTAAATTTGAAGGGGACAGAGATAGAGAATGCAAAAGAACTAAAACTAATGCTAATAAGGTGATGCACCAAAGGAGTGGTGAGAATTTTTACTTCTGCAGATTGAAACAAATTATAGAAATGCAACAAAACATCATATAGAAACTGATAAAATGTAATGAAGGATCATGGGTAAATCAAACAGCACAAGAAGAGGACTGAAACTCGTTCATAGAGCTTGCATTGTCATTTTCTAATTTCAAAATAAATTCATTACATCAATAGAAAGGTAGAAAATATGTTGCAGCCTTGAAAGAGGTCTAGTGTTCCACAAAATCACTTTCTAGGGTGGAAGAGGGAGCCTACAAAACATAAAATTGTCCAACCCTTTCAAAAATGAGCCAAATCTAGGTTTTACAATGCAAAAAATGAGCCCAAGAGAGAGAAATGTGGAAAAACATGAGAGGAGCTTTAACCACTGACCAAAATGTAATAAAAACAACATGGGCATCCTTAAAGGTCCATTCCCTGACATTTTTCACCATGCTAGGAGAGAATGCGAGCCATTCTTCATTAAAAATGGTGGTTGAAACGTCATTTCTTTTGATATCCTCATGCCAGAGGCGTTTTCCAATTTTCTCTCTCCAAAATCCATCAAAATATAAAATTGAGCCCGGAATGATGCAGATAATTTCACCAGATTTTCGTTGATATAAAAAACATGAAAAACCAAGTTCTGGATCGAAAGTTATGGTCATTTGAAAATTTATGGCAAAACAGGGCCAAAACGGGTTGGAGGGTCGAAAATTTGAAATTTTCCCACCTTTTTGGATTTGGGAATATTTTCCCAAAAATCTCTGTGCCCCATCATTCTGGTGCCATGTGGCATGATTCTATTGGTCGCGGGATCTTCCTGCTTCATTTTCCATCGTTTTGGCCTTTGGAAAATTTTCCAAAAATCCTCCACCAGCTGGATTACCCGAGGACACGTGGCACGATGTGATTTGCTGCGGGGTTTTTTCTCTTTCTGTTCCGTCACTTCTGACTATATTTTCTAACTTGGACACGTGGCGTCACCTTATAGGTTGCGGGATTATCCTTTCAAAATTCTCTGTGGGCCTGCCTTCTCCATTTTGTCGCCACGTTGACACATGGCAAGATCTAACTGGTTGCGGCCTTTGGGAGAAGACTTTTCTTTACCTTTTTCCCTTGAAATTGCTACGGGAAAAAAACCCAACTCTTTCCCCGTCCTCTGCCAGTTGAAGACACGTGGTAGGTTTCCATTTGTTGCGGGCCATGGGGGCAAAAATTTCTCTTTGCACTAACCTTTGGGAAAAATTCCCAACTTCTCCCCGGTGGTCAAAGCTCTGACGCCCCCTAAGACACGTGGCATGATCCCATTGGCTCATGAGCTTTGGGGAAAAACATTTCTCCTTAGTGGCCTCACTGAACACTTTTCCAAATTTTCTATTTTCCTCCGCATCCCGAAATTCCACCGCTCTTGGGACACATGGCGCAGTGTGATTGGGTGCAGACCTTTCCTTGAGATTTTTCCATGGCACCAACACTTAGTCAAAATTTCTATCTTCCCTCCACCTAGACACGTGGCAGCATCTTATTCATCGGTGGGCCCTCGGGACGAGAAAAATTCCTTCTGAAACTTTTCCAAACACTTGGTAAAAATTCCTAGTTTACCTCCACCTCCGTCCTTCCAAGGACACATGGCCTCACCTTATTGGCCCGGGCTTTTGCAGGGAAAATTTCCCTCGAAAACTTTGTCGAGCCATAACTTCAAAAGTACATGGAGTTTGGAGGAAAACTTTACCTTTCTGGAAAGCTGAGAAAAATATCTATCTAATGGTGCCATTTCTAGAAGGTTTTAAGTGACTAAAAAATGAAATTTTTTGATCCTTCTCCATTGCTTGGGATGCCTGATTTCTGATTTCTTGGAGCTCCATCAATTCTACATATCTAACCTCCATGGGTCCAAACTCTAATAACTCTAACTGTTTCATGAGTTCCAATGTTTGCAACTCAAGTGACATGGGCAAAATTTCCTCTCTTCCATAAACAAGCTTGAATGGAGAGTTACCTGTAGATCTCTTGGGAGTTATCCTATTAGCCCATAAGGCTGATTTAAACTTAGTATGCCAAGACTTATGATTTTCATCAAGAGTCCTCCTAATGATCCTTAACAAGTTCTTATTTGTAGATTCAGCTTGGCCATTACCCTGAGGGTAATAATTTGATGAAGTGCTTAGGTATATCCCATTGTTGATAGCCCATTCAGTTACCTTAGACCCAATGAATGCCAATGCATTATCTGATATTATTGTAGCAGGTATGCCAAATCTAGTTGCTATTCCCTCATAGAAGTCCAGGATGCTAGATTCATTCACTTCCTTGAGTGCTACTGCTTCAGTCCACTTGGTGACGTAATAAGTTGCTATCAGAACCCATTTGTGCTCTTGGCTTGAATTTGGATTAATGACTCCAATGAAGTCCAAACCCCATTACAGGAATGGCTGGTCAATTGAAATTGGATGCAATGGAAGGTCAGCTAGCCTCTCCTTACCCGTGAATAATGCACAATTCTTGCACCTCTTGATCCATGCATAACAATTACTTAAAATCTTGGGCCAATAATAGCCAGCCCTCATGATCTTCAGAGTTGTCACTCTTGGTGCCAAATGACCACCAGATGATCCAACATGGAACTCTTCCAACACCCTATGAATTTGATTTGTACCAATGCATCTCAGCAGCACTCCATTCACATCCCTTTTGAACAAAAAAATATCAACAAGGGCATATGTGACAGCCTATAATATGAAGTGTCTTCTTTTGGTCTTGTTTATCTCTGGAGGGCATAGAACTATGTTTAGGAAGTGTATTATCTCTTGGGTCCAGAAAATAGTGAGGACACCATCATTTTCTTCTTGAGTGTTTCCTTGCTCATGGCTATCTTGCAACGCCAAAAAGACCTCCTTCTTGTTGTATGCTTCCTTGTGTTTATTCAAGACTAGCTGCTCACACAATCCTTTTCCTCTAACCAATTTGGTGACTTTGATCTCAATTTCATACTCCATGACACGAGTAATCCAGCCTACTCTCTTTTCATTCAGGTTTTTGTTGAGGAGGAAGTCTTTAACACCCACATGAGAAACCAACAATTGAACCTTGTTGTTTGAAACTAGATGTTTGAATTTCTTCAAGCTCCTAATTATTACAAGAACATGCTTCTCAATGAAAGAATATCTCACCTCATAGTCCTCTAGGTTTTGGCTGAAGAAAGAAATTAACTGCTTATCATTGTCTTTGTTTTGCTTGTAACAAGATTGCAGAAATAGTATCATCACCCCCAAATGCATAGAGGATGAAATCCTTGGAGAAATCTGGGTTAATGAGAGTTGGGGCTTGTGAGATGGCTTCTTTGATTGCTCCAAAAATTTCTTTTCCTTCTGATGTCCATTTGAAAGCTATGCTTTTATTTAACATCTTGGTGATAGGCTTGACTAGGGCTGCAAAATTTGGGACAAACCTCTGAACAAAATTTATCCTCCCCAAGAAACTTTGAAGGGCCTTCTTGTGGCTTGGCAATGGCAGTGCTCTTATGGCTTCAACTCTTTCTGGATCAATTGCTAATCCTTCTTGGGGGACAATGTGGCTGAGGAGTTTTGCTTCATGGGCTAGAAAAATACACTTTTTGGGGTTCAAAGATACCCCCAAATCCTCTACACCTTTGGAACACTTGTCTCAAATGAAAGAGATGGTATACTACATTTTTTGAAAAAATAGTGATATCATCAAGATATGTCAGCACCATGTTGTTAACCAAATCCTTAAACACCCATGTCCATTTCCCTTTAGAAAGTATATCCAACATTGGACAACCCAAATGGCATTTTCCTGTATGCATAAGTTACCCATTTAGTTGTAAAGGTTGTCTTGAACTGATCCTCTTCTTTCACCATAATCTGATTGTACCTTGAATAGCCATCAAGTAATGAAAACCTCTCAGAGCTGGATACAACTTGCAATATTTTCTCCATAGAAGGAAGTGGGTAAATATCCTTGAGAGATGCTTTATTCAGATCTTTGAAGTTAACACACAATCTAATTTCTCCACTCTTCTTTCTAACTGGAACCAAGTTGGCCACGTAACTAGAGTGCTTGATAGGGAATATGATACTTGAATCTATCAACTTAGTCAATTATTTTCTCATGAGAGGTTCCATGTGTGGATTGACTGGCCTTTGTTTCTACCTGATGGGTTTAGTACTTGGATCCATTTCAATGGGTGTGTTGAGCTAACTTGGGATTGAAACCTTTCAAATCTTCATAGCTCCACGCAAACACATCAGGGAATTCTTGACAAAGCTGTGTGAACTCATACCTTTCTTACTCAGTTGTCACTTTACCAGCTCGGAGTGATTTTCCCTCTTCCACCAAGATGGACACTGAATCTTCTCCCTTGACTTGGATGTTTGCTTTCTCCTTCCTAAACTGATCATTAGGATTGAAAATGGAATCCAAAGTAATAAGTCCCTTTGGTAGTTTGCTGGTTCTCAGCTATACCACTTGGTCACCATACTATTGTTCCAACTTTTCTTGAGTTTTAAGCTGAGAACTCAGCCTCTTCTTACAAGAAATGGATGATTTGTTGATCACTTTCAAACACTTGTCAACTCACATTGTTGTCTAGCACCGAAGGCCTTACAATCACATGGATGTTTGGCTGTACCTTGTCTTTTTTGATGCTTTCAACAGCATCAAAGGCTGCTCCAACTGCTGCAAGCCTGTCAGCAGCTTGGTTCTCTTTTCTAGGAATGGATTTGATTCCAAAGCCCTCAAAATCTTCAATGAGGTCCCACACCCTATTTTTGTAGCACTTGAGTAGATCATTCTTGGCAGCATGTTGCCCCTTAACTTGGTTGATGATCAACTCATTGTCACCAAATACTTGCAAGTTCTTTATCCTTATTTTGATAGACCAATGTAATCCTTGTATCAAAGCTTCATATTTAGCAGTGTTATTAGAACATGCAAACTAAAATATAAAAGCTAAATAATACCTAGCTCCTTGAGGTGAAACAAGAATAGCTCCCCCTCCTACACCTTGTCTACTTCTTGATCCATCGAAGAAATACTGCCATACCTTATTGTCATCCTTGTGGTCTGGTTTGGTGATGCTAGGAATAGGCTGATTTTCTTCATGCATGCAATAGACTCCTAGCTTAGATTCTTCTATTTCTTGATAAGGATCAAAAGCATGCACCTTACTTGCCTATTCATCCAGGGTCAAATCTAGGATGCTTCCAACCTTGGTGTCAGCTTCATCAGTGCTTAGATAATCCTCTTGATCAAACCTTGAACAATTGGTATTGATTTGGCTTGGAGTGTGAGGCTTAATGTGAAAGTTTACAATAGGCTCAGATATGATTGTGACTTTAGTTCCATATCTTGTTCTGAACAACATGTGTGGACCAATTAGTAGATAAGTAACCTCCAATCTTAGCTATGAAATCCCTTGACAAACATAGGGCAAAGAGTGGTGGAAGATCTATTACTAAGACATCTTGGAAAACAACAATGTTGGGGCATGCATGTAAAGTGAGGCTCAAGTTTTTTAATCACTCCTACTGTTGTTACTATGGTCCCATCCAATTTCACTACCCCTTTGGATATGACTTCATATTGAAGCCCCAACTGATCAGCTATTTGCTTGGGCATTACCAAACTACTTGCCCTGGAATCAATCATGTAATTGTGTACTAATTGGTTTCCAATGATCAAATAAACATAAAATGGAGGGAGATTCAACATTTTACCTTGCTATCCTCTGTGATTCCCCTCACGCTAGGCAACATTTGTGAGTACCTTCTCTTGCATTTGGACCTACTGATTTGGAGTTGACTAGTCCTTCATGGCAGCTTATAGCAAATCTCTTTGGCCTGGGATGGTTAGTGATTCCCACATTGATATGTTTACATTTATATTCTTCATCTGATCAATGATGTTGAATGGACATGAATCATCTCTCTATTATACCTTGGCCTACACATTCATTCCTTACACATTTACAGCAACAACTGGCATCTGAGTTGGCCTAGGAGTTGTTTTAGGCAGTCCTTGCATGTTTGGAACTACATTTTGTTTGCCAATAATTTGCGGAGTGATAGAAGGTTGTGGATTACTTGGATCCAATGGCTGTTCTTCACCCAAATTTCTCCTTTTTGAACTTTTTTTAGCTATAACACTTTGGGAGATTGTTTGATTCATGCCACAAAAATCTTCTACCTGCCAATTTACAAGTGTGGTATCATTTGGAGCTGATTGTTGCTGGGATGTTTCTTGTTGTTGATTATTTCCTTGACTCCCTTCACCCTCCACGCAAGTTGTTGTCACCATTAATGCTTGATTTAAGGCACTGTTGAAGCACAAAGACTAGTTGTGAGGTTCATTTCATGGGAAACACCAATCATACTCTTGAGTTATGTTGTTTTACACTGACACTATTGCTTTAGAGGTAGATGTAGCATTGGGATTATAGGGCTGAAATGGTCTGTTGGCAGGAGGTCTTGCTTGATTTTTATTTACAGCTGGATTGGGTGGTCTTTGAGGCTGGTATGGTTACCTGTTAGGCTGAGCTTGAGACTGGAGAGAAGGTCTAAAACCTTGGGCTTGCTACCTCTTGAGTGTAACCAACTCATTACCTAAATTTTCCAATTGCTTCATGACTTCTTGAAGTTCATTTGAGGCACTAGAAGATGAAGTAGAAGCTTCACTTGAATTTTGATTTCTAGGAGTGGGAATAGGCACTTGACTAGTGCTTGGACCCTTTAAACTTGGATACAATGGCATTGGAGGCCTAGGAGCTAGCTTTCTAGCCTGAATCAAACAATTTTCAGCTCTAATGGCAATACTATAAGTAGTAGGGATAGTTGTGCCTCCCATGAATTGAATTAACATAGAAATATAAGAATTTAAAGATTTAAGGTAATATAGAAAAGCACCTTCTGCTATTGGCCTTACTACCATTGGAATTCTCTCCCAAGTCCTTTGAAACTTGAAGTTGAAGTTAGTCAGCTGCTTATTGTGAGCTCTCTTGATGTTTTTCAATTGTTCCAAAAGGGACAAGTTATCTCCCTTTTCTCCAAACTGATCATGGAGGGCTATACATAGCTGGTTCCAATTTTGGATAGAACTTGAGGCAAGACTCCTGAACCATTGCAAAGCCTTCCCTTTGAATGAAGATGCCAATAGTTTGAAATCAAATTGCATCTCATCAATCTCATGGATTGCACAAATATTAGCAATATCTTTGACATGATCATCAGGAGTGGTCTGATTCTCTCTAGTAAAGTATGGAATGTTATTCAGTGTTGTAACTGGGATTGGATTTTGTGCATTGAGAGAAAGTGGGCTGTTGCCACTGAAATTGACATATGGGTTGTGTTGTGCCATTCTGATTGGCCTTAGAACCTTTGTTGTATGGATGAAAGGTCTACCAGGTGGAGGAGTTGATAGAGTTCTATTTGGTAAAGATGGAGACCTTTGAATTCTCCTCCCTCTTTACCTTCTTCTTGGAGATAATTTTAGATAATCAAATAACACCTCTTCTTCTCCAACTCTTGACCTTGTGGTGATTCTCCTCATGAGTTTTCAGGTTTGCACTGCTAAAACCAAATGATTCTTCTTCCTTGGAGTCGCCAGATGTGCAATTCAGGGCTCTTTTAAGCAAGAAATTTGTAACAAATGAATATATATTTGTTTTCAAATGAAGATGAAGACCTCTTGGTCCCACCCTATGTGCCAAAACTGTTATTGCAAATTAGCAACGCCCCTGGATGTTGATCATATTTCTAGTTTGACATTTTTGGACATCCAGTGTGATTGCACAACATTGAATATTTTCCCCAAGTGTGGGACTTGTAAAAATTGGAAAATAATCTCTAGGTTAGAGGCTGGTTCCTCAAATACTCTGATTAGGTGTATTACTTGCAAGTTTTAGAGGTTTTAAACTCAAAATCTTACTCTAAATTCGAAGCGGACAGAGATAAAGAATGCAAAAGAACTAAAACTAATGCTAATAAGGTGATGCACCAAAGGAGTGGTGAGAATTTTTACTTCTGCAGATTGAAAAAAATTATAGAAATGCAACAAAACATCATATAGAAACTGATAAAATGTAATGAAGGATCATGGGTAAATCAAACAACACAAGAAGAGGACTGAAACTCATTCATAGAGCTTGCATTGTCATTTTCTAATTTCAAAATACATTCATTACATCAATAGAAAGGTAGAAAATATGTTGCAGCCTTGAAAGAGGTCTAGTGTTCCACAAAATCACTTTCTAGGGTGGAAGAGGGATCCTGCAAAACATAAAATTGTCCAAACCTTTCAAAAATGAGCCAAATCTAGCTTTTACAATGCAAAAAAGGAGCCCAGGAGAGAGAAATGTGGGAAAACGTTAGAGGAGATTCAACCATCAACCAAAATTTAATAAAACATGGGAATCCTTAAAGGTCCATTCCATGACATTTTTCACCATTTTGGGAGAGAATGCGAGCCATTCTTCATTAAAAATGGTTGTTGAAACATCATTTCTGTTGATTTCCACGTGCCAGAGGAGTTTTCAAATTTTCTCTCTCTAAAATCAATCAAAATAAAAAATTAAGCCTATAATCATGTAGATAATTTCACCAGCTTTCTGTTGATATAAAGAATGTGAGAAACCGAGGTTTGGATCGAAAGTTATGGTCATTTGAAAATTTAGCAAAAAACAGGGCCAAAATGGGTTGGCGGGCCGAAAATTTGAAATTTTCCCACCTTTTTTCATTTGGGAAAATTTTCCCAAAAATCTCCATGACCCACTTTTCCGGTGCCACATGGCATGATTCTATTAGTCGCGGGCTCTTCCTGCTTCATTTTCCATCGTTTTGGCCTTTGGAAAATTTTCCAAAAATCCTCTACCGGCTTGATGACCCGAGGACACGTGGCACGATGTGATTTACCACGGGATTTTTTCTCTATATTTTCCGTTGCTTCTGACGATATTTTCTAACCCGGACATGTGGCGTCACCTTATAAGCCACATGAATTTACTTTCAAAATTCTCTGTGGGCCTGCCTTCTCCATTTTTTCACCATGTGGACACGTGGCAAGATCTAACTGGTTGCGGCCTTTGGGAGTAGACTTTTCTTTACCTTTTTCCCTTAAAATTTCTTTGGGAAAAAATCCCAACTCTTTCCCCACACTCTACCAGTTGAAGACACGTGGCAGGTTTCCATTCGTTGTGGGCCATGGGGGCGAAAAATTCTCTTTGCGCTAACCTTTGAGAAAAATTCCCAACTTCTCCTCGGTAGTCAAAGCTCCGATGCCCCGTGAGACACGTGGCACGATCCCATTGGCTCATGGGCTTTGGGGAAAACATTTCTCCTTAGTGCCCTCGCCGAACACTTTATTGAATTTTCTATCTTCCTCCGCCTCTCGACATTCTGCCGCTCTTAGGACACGTGGCGTAGTGTGATTGGGTGTGGACCTTTCCTGGAGATTTTTCCATGGCACAAACACTTAGTCAAATTTTCTATCTTCCCTCCACATGGACACGTGGCAACATCTTATTCGTCGGCGGGTCCTCGGGGTGAAAAAATTCCTTCTGAAACTTTTCCAAACACTTGGTAAAAATTCCAAGTTTACCTCCGCCTCTGCTCTTCTGAGGACACATGGCCTCACCTTATTGGCCCAAGCTTTTCCAGGGAAAATTTCCCACAAAAACTCTGCTGAGCCATAACTTCAAAAATACATGGAGTTAGGAGGCAAACTTTACCTTTCTGGAAAGCTAAGAAAAATATCTATCCAATGGTGCCATTTCCAGAATGTTTTAAGTGCCTAAAAAATGAAAAATTATGACTAAGGAACAAGGGAGGGAGGAATGAAGGGAGTTAGCCAAAAATAAGCAAGGGGCTTATTTTGGATAACAGGAACATCCATTCCTAAAAATCCTTCGTGGAAGTGAGACCCAAAATTTGACTCAACATACAATAAGATCACTCACCTCCTGAATGAAGAATGAGAGAAAAAATGTTTTAGGAAGCTAATGACACTCTTGGCCAAGTAACTGTTCATTATAACCTACATACATAGTTAAGTTTCTTTATCCCAATGTTCCATGGCGGCTTCAGGTGAAATTGTTTCATATCCTTCAACATCTGGAAGCTTAAATAAATCCTCAAAGAAATTGGTGTTTAGCCTAATTACGACCTTACCGTTATCATCTTTTACTAATTCATAATCCTTATCAAATTGGGCCGCCGATGCCAAGATGAACTTAGGACAATGCATGGAAAAAGGAAAACCTACAGTGAGAGTGATCCCATTGTCAAATATGGTTTGCATCCAAGGCTTCTTATTAGGAGCTTTTAATCTTTCCTAGAAATATGGAAAATCTATTTGTCCAAGGTCAGTATCTCTAAAATTCCCCTAATTTGAAGATAGACATGAGTGAGGCAAAACTACTAAAAATGTGTACTTCATCTTTCCTTTTCTCTTTGATGAGGAGGTTGACATTTAAATCTAAATTCAGAATCTGAATGGCCTTTGGAAATTTTGTAAAAAAACTATAAAGGCTCCGAAATCCCAAAGTCTAAATGTCCAAAAATGAAAACTCCGAAAAGGATTTGGCTCCGAAGTATAAACCTTTGAAAAATTGAAAGGAATACCTTTGAACCTATGAAAAATAAAACTTCTGAAAGTCAAAATAGTGAATGTCAAAAAGGTAACTACAAAACTGTGACCTCTGAACCTCTGAAAAGTAAACCTCCAAAAGTCTGAAAAGAAGAGTTTCAGAACTCAAAAATCTTTAAACCTCTGAAACTCTGAAAAGTAGACTTCTGGAACCCTAAAACTACAAAAAGTAGAGTTCCGAAACCCTGAAACTATGAAAATTGAAATCACCAAAGGGAACATAACAAAAATCAAATGCTTGTGAATATCTAGAAGAAATTGGTCCACAATTTTGGACTAGATGCCTACACGAATTGAGATTTGTAGTTGTGGAAATCACATTATATGGCTAAAGGAAAAACAACGGATGATGAGGGTTCCATTTTCAAACAAGAAAAAAAGAACGAACAAAAAAGAAATAAACAAATGAAGAAAACCCCAAATAATCATAAACCAAAAATAAATCACCCAAAACAAACTTACCATGAAAATGATGCTTCGAAAGTACAAAATCGTGTGGTAAAATAAGAGTATCAGAGAAAAATCTAGGTGAAAATGATAGGTAAAAATTCTAATTTATATATAAAAAACTGGAATTAATGCTCATAAGCCAACACATGGGGGTTGTTGAAAATTAAATGCTCATAGAATCTCTAAAATTGAAAAACCTAGAACTCTGAAATGGAATGTGAGTTTTGTAATACGAAACCTGAAAAGCCAAAGTTATGAAATTTTGGAACTTCGAAACTCGGGGGGATGAAATTATCAAAAGGTGACTTGAAACTCCAAAACTCGAAAGTTTGAAGTTCCAAAATCTTGGAACTTCAGAGTTTTGAACTTTGGATGACAGAAAGGATTTTTCTAAAAAAGCAAAGTGAAACTCCGAAACCTGAAAGTCTGAATTTCCAAAAATTTTGGAACTTCAGAGTTTTGCACTTTGGAATTTTGAGTTGAAAAAAGTGAAAAAATGCCAAAGATGACTCCAAAACCCAAAATTATGAAGTTATGAAGTTTCAGACTTTTAGAATTTTTGATTTTAGAACTCCAAAGTCAAAAAATTTGTTTCATAGTGGCTTGTTCAAAAACCCCGAAAAATAAAACCTCCAAAATCCAAAGTCTGAAATTTTAGACTTCGGAGTTCCAGAAAACTTCAAAATTTCAAAATAATTTTGGGTGAAAGACTTTAGAAAGAATTTAGTCATTTAAAAAAAAACATCCTCCTCTTAAAGTAAAATTCAAAGGTTAACAAGGCCAAAATAGATAGGGTCAATAAGATTGTAGACACAAGTCAACTAAAAATCTAGGAAGGAGCACTCATACCCCTAAGCGCAAGCTAGCCAAGAAACAAATGATAATAAGAAGTACTCGATTGTTTATTAAATAGTGGAAAATGTTTCCCTTAGACATGGTAAAAAGGAAATCTATGCACATGTATGTTTTGAATGAAGAAGAATAAAATTGTGAATGTTATAGATGGATATGGAAAATGTAACCAAAAGATTGGTGATGAGCTAAAGGCTCAAAGTGTGAGACAATATATAGAATAAAGTAAGATTCTAAAAAATGTCCATATAAAAATTGGTAATGTAATAGTCCTATTTTCTCATTAATGTCCAGTGTGCGTATGTGAAAATTAATTACTTTAAGAAGTGAAGGTTTATAGGTAATAAATGAAGACAAACTATCCAATGTGTAGGAATGATTGATTTTGATAGTCTATAAAGTTGAATGCAGGATGGAAGGAGAGTCGTAAATTGCTCCACTGCCAACCAGTCATCTATAGCTATAATAGAGATGTATCTAATTCTAGACACACCATTACTATATTGCTAGCTAGGCATCCATAACCCTATAGAGATACTAGAAATACCCCTAGAGAGAGTTATATATATATATATATATTGCTTTTCTTTTTGCTTTTGATTTTTTGCTTTCTAAAAAGTATTTTAGATCTCTCGATTGTTTTGATAAGGGGTTAATAACCACTGATGGCTTGATGGAAGGATATGGAAATGATTGTGATGATGAAATTGGTTAGTGTTAATATCTATACAACAAAAGGTCTTCGCAAAAAGTTTATTAGATGTATGCTAGTGATAAAATCTCTAGGAGGTTAGTTATTTAATTTACCGAGGTAATTAAAGACCAAGGTCAAACAAATACAATAGAGACAATTGAATCATAATGAGTGTGAATAGAAAAACCAAAAGATCATTGAAGGGATGAAAATGATGGGTGATTTGTACAAGAAAATGAAGAAAGAAAAGAAAATCCATGTGCATGCAATACTTATTGTGATGTTTTATGTTTTTACTCCTACTTTTCTTGTAATGGTTTAATGTTTTCTCTGGATTTTTGATAGTTTTGTGAAGGGAAAACCTCAAAAGGAGATGATGAAAAAGCATGAAATGAGGAAAAATAGGAGTGAAAATGGGTTAGGAGGAAAAATCTCCATGATAGGGTAGGAAGAATAAGATAGGATGGATTGGGAGGTTGGGACCAACAATGTCACTCTGTGTGATAGGACCTAACGACTGTAGAAATTACTCTGATCTAATACAAAGAATCCATGAAATAGCTACACAAAAAATAATTGAAATTAACAACTCTATATTATATTTTTATTTATTGATTAACTATTTCAATACACTCCATTATATAGGAGATGTATAATAACAATCCTCACAACAACCTTTGTCTTCATATACAACCATACACTCTATATGGTTTCAACCTCTCACCAATATAATAATAAAACAACACTAATTGTTTTATTATTCTAACTTACTAACTTACCATATACTAACCACATTTTACATTTATTATTTACATTTACATAGTAAATATACTTTCACTAATTTACCATAATAATAATTACACATGTAATTATTATTCACCCATACATACAAATGGAGCACTAAGATATATTTCATAAGATTCCCCCCCCTTAGTGCGAACATGGGGAAAACCTGCCTTTGTACTTGCACCTGCTTTCACGATCTGATGATTTTACAGGATGATCATAAACCTAATGGATGGTTTTTCATAGGGTTGACCATAAACCAAAAATGATGGTTTTGCAACTGGTTATACCACAAACCAAAAGGGTGATGGTTTTGCATAGTGATTTACCAACAACCGAAAATAGTGGTTTTACAAGTGGTGTACCATAAACCAAAAGGGTGATGATTTTGCATAGGGTTTTACAACAACTGAAAATGGTGGTTTTACAACTGGTGTAACACAAACCAAAAATGAAGGTTTTCAAGTGGTTTACCTACAACCACATCATGATATGCCAAGTACTATTCTTAGCCCTCATCACATCTCGCCGCAGGGAATAACATAGGAAATTCTGTTGAAATCTGCTGCTCATATATAAAAAATACCAGAAATGTAGAAAACGAGAAATGGAACATTGAGATCAAGTTCCCCCCTCAATGTGAAATTATTTTTTATTTTGTAAACCACAATAGGAATACTGCAACCAAACACTCTACCAAAAATACAAAGAAACAATAGGAACACACTGTATAAAAAAATAATCACCATAATTGATATGGCCCAGTCGTTAGTGACTGACGAGAGGTCGTTGGATGACCTCCAACCTCCTGTGCCTCCGTCCTCCAAGAAATTCACTTAGTATATAAATTCTTCATAATTATAGTCAATTTCATTTGTTATTTGTTCATCTCTAGTTTCCCATTCTACAATTTTGCTTACATCTGTAGGTGCTTTTTCGTTTCCATCTACTATCCTCCATAGATTTTTATTCATTAACTACATCTAGATTTTTATTCTCTATGTATGGAATTTCAGCCCATTAAATTTATCTAATGGTGTATCCATTTTTCTGAATCTAAATATCCAAAAAAAAATTGAATGTAGATTTGAATTACCTTTGATTCTCTGATTTCTTCAAAAAACAACAGTGATCAATGTGTTGTTATAGTAAATTGCACTTTTCTCCCCAAAAAAACAAACTTGGCTTCGGCTGAAATTTCTTTTGTAGCTGACTACATAAAATATCAATGTACATGTAAAATTGTGAAGAAACCCAGATCGTGAAATAAAATGTTACAAGATCTTCTTCGAGACATATTTTAACCTGCTCTGATACCAAATGTAGAAATTACTCTGATCTAATACAAAAAATCCATGAAATAGCTACATAGACAATAATTGAAATTAACAACTCTATATTATATTTTTATTTATTGATTCACTATTTCAATACACTCCATTATATAGGAGATGTATAATAACAATCCTCACAACAACCTTTGTCTTCATATACAACCATACACCCATATGGTTTCAACCTCTCACCAGTATAATAATAAAACAACACTAATTGTTTTATTATTCTAACTTACTAACTTACCACATACTAACCACATTTTACATTTACTATTTACATTTACATAGTAAATATACTTTCACTAATTTACCATAATAATAATTACACATGTAATTATTATTCACTCATACATACAAATGGAGCACTAAGATATATTTCCTAACAACGACAATGTTTACGATTTATTTGATGAGGGATACTAGGAGTTTTTTTCTTATCAAGAGTGATATTATCTCCAATCTCGATGGTCATGGTGAGATCATTCTTAATAAGTGATTGGGACTTATCTTGCAATATGGATTTTGTATGTGGGAGCTTGAGTTCCCTATCCATAAATTTTTACACTTTTTTCTGTATTTGAAGTTTACATTTTTGTTAATTTTAAGATTTATTTTGAGCTTTAAAGTTCCTCTGATTTTTTAATTTTAGTTTGATGAAGAAACTATTTGTGCTTCAGATAAGTTAATTTGTGATTTCAATTGTCTTGATAAATGGGGGAAGAGAGTGGATGTTTGGGATTAATGAGAGGATTGTTATGGATGATGGCAGGCTAGCCAAAATTGCTAAAAAATGGATGATATTATGGATGGATATGATGGTAGTGGGATAGTAGGAGGTGGTACAAGAAATTATGGTAATGGGATACTAGGAGGAGGGCTAAGGATTAATTATGATTTATGGGACGTGATATGTAAGGGATGATTGGGTGATGAGAGGATAGGAAGGGAGATCAAGGATAACCTTATTTGTTTTTCCATGTAATGAGAAATGAGAGGATGTGAAGATAAGAGGAGGTCCTTGTTGTTTGATGGTATAGGGTTGATTTAAAGGAAGAGGTCCAACAATTTTTTGGGATTTAGAAGCTGTTTTATTATGGAGATGAGGGGATTGGGTGGTTTTGATCTAATTATTTCCCTGAAGGAACTTGATAGTGTTATGAAAATATATATTGGCACATTTTCCCTTGTGTTATTTGATGTGGACATAAATATCAGTTTTTAGATGATTGGTGAGGATAGAAAAAGTCATGGTTGAGATGGATTGAGGGACGAAGATAGATTCAATTTGGATTGGTAGATGGAGATGAATAAAGGGAGGAAGATAGATTCAATTTGGATTGGTAGATGGAGATGAATCAAAGGATGAATGAAGATTGTTAGATTTGGATGTCTCATAAGTTGAATTAGATTTAGATTTGGGATAGGCTGGTATTTTCTTTCTTAGAAGATGGTTTAGTGTGGATAAAAGAAGGGGTTATTATGGATGACATAAGTTGGGTGACTGACTGTTCTTTACGAGAAATTTGATTAGGTGGGACCCAAAGGTTTGAGGAGAATTAGTTTATGGATGGGATTGATTAGAAGATGAAGGTTAGAAAGTGAGAGGTAGGTGGTTCCCTATTTTCGGTGATGTGAGGAATCATTGGATATCTAGGCATAGATGGCATCATTTGATTAGAAGACCTTGACATAGATTGTTTGATTAAACTACTTCATATTAAAGGAAGTCCTAGGCCAATTCAAACAACGTAGTGGTTGATAAATATACATTTTTAAAATATATTTGGATGCTTATGTGACTTTTTGTAGGGAATATATGGAAAATAGGCATCATAACGACTAAAAAAAGGATATTTTTTGAGTTTAAGATGTTTGTTGAGGATTATTAAGGAAATCTAAGAACATTTAGCAGCGTAACAACTGCGAATGGTTTTTTTCCAAGATTTGGATATTATAGATGTTTCTAAGGAAAACTATGAAATTTTGGAAGTGTAACGGATGCGAATATTTGTTTTCCTAGATTTGGATGTTTGAATTTATCTAAGGTAACTAGGAAAAATATGACAACATAACAATGTAATTTTAACAATCAAGCAAGTTTTTGAAAACAAGTTTCAAACGTGAGTTTTAAAATGGTTGATGAAATTTTAAACAAGTTTCAGGTTGTTCTCTTTGATAAATGAAGCTAAAATTATGATTTTTGATGAAAGATAAGTGTAATAAAAAAATCATGCACTTTAGAAATTTATTTATCCTGGTCACATACTACAATTTAGAAGGTTCTTGAGTGAAGAAAGTATTGATTAACCCAACCTTTTGGCCACCTTATTTCCCTTTTATTTCATCATTTCCACACATTTTTATCTACATGCCTAGTCTGTTTCAACACATTCCTATCATTTTAGCCTCGGTTGGGGCTCCCTAGTCCTACCGGGGGCGCCCCAATCCTTGTTCTAATTCCTGACCACTTTTTGGGCTCTTTCTAGCCTTTTTTCATCCTTATCTTTTTCCTAGTCAGCCATGTTGGGGTTAATTAAAAAATTAGATCAAGAGAACCCTATAAATATAAAGTTATGAGACCATAATGAGGGTCCTAACATCATCTACTACTATCATTCATCTAGAGTTGCATCTATCTATTACATTTACATCCACATAGCTCCATCATCAAGGCACAATATAGGAAGTTTGCGTCACACTTCATAGAGGGAGGATTCTATTCTATTCCATGCACACATTACATTATATTTTATACATTTAGTTATTACTCGCTACTTCAAAAAGTTTGATTGACACAAGAGAACCTAGGGCACGATATGCACACACTCACCAAGACTACATTTAGTTCCGAAATGTAGTACAATGCTTAATTTGGTAAGCCCACTATTGTGGTAGCTGAGGTCGGTCTGACCCATTCATTATGCATCTTTATTTTTAAGGTTTTGATACTTCCTTATTGTATTCTTGGAGGCCTCTATATCAACTATGATTATTGGTGATATACGGTGCAAGATAGTGAACTTGATGTGACACATAATGAGGGTTTCACACCACCTTCAGACCCAGTGAGAACCAGTTTCAGAGATTTTTTTCATAGATCATGGTTCCTAGAATCCATACCAGAGCACATGTGGGTGCCCCAGTCCACTCATATCCTCTAGATCCAATCTGTACGGGACCTTGACATAGTCATTCCTACTTCTAATTTCTCTAGTTACCTCTGCGACAGAGATCTATAGTCAGTTGAGTTCTTTCCTTATCCTCTCCTTACACGATTAGGGTTTTATTTCATTAGTTGAATCAATTAGTATTTTCTTTATTAATTTATCACATTTATTTAAAAATGTTGATGTCCTCCTAGATTAGATTAACTACCCCAAATATTAATAAATTTTAGTTAATCAATACACAATGTAACTCTGACAGAGTTTCTCCTTGTTTTATCACTAAAACAAGGTTTTAACTCAGAAAAAGTTATACTTTGTAAAATTTTGGTGTATACAATCAAGTTTTGAAATTGGTAGAGTAACACGTTTTTTCGTTTTGATATGTGAAGTTAAAAATATGGACTAATTCTATGACTTTAGGAAAACACATTTGGCTTAACTTGGATATAACATCACCCTCTTATTTTTTCAGAATTAGGTCCCTAACTTCGTTAAAGTATCACCTCACAAGTTTTTGATGAGTCAAATCTTTGATCTAGAAAAAACATATTTTTATCTAACTTGGCCAAAGCATCACCTTTTTATCTTGTTATAAATAGGTCCCTAGCTTTAGAAAAATTCTCAATTCGTAAACTTTTATAAATCAATGTTTTTGGACTAAGGACCACTCTTTAGCTTAAATTGTTTTAAACACACAATTTTTGGGAGAAAAAATAAATCACAACATATTCCCTAATATTTGGCCATATAATTAGGATACACATGTTTCTAAGGCATCATTGATATAGCTTTTGGTCAGTGAGTCATAAGTTCGTGAAATTAGGGAAAGGCTGTCTAAGACATGGTTTGAAGTGTCAAATCCCCTCATCCCTTCACTCCATCCCATTTTAGTGGGAGCTTAGTATTAAGTTCGATAGTAGTTCTTATGGGATAGGGTCTATGTCCTAGGTATTGGAGCAACTAAACCCATCACTTCATAAGAGTCATGTAAAGGTAAACCCCTACTTAGCTAAAAATGACTGATCTTCTCACAAATTTATATAGCCCACTGACACATATGATTTGTCTAAATTATTAGGTAAAGACATCCTAACCACTAACCCATAATGAATAGAAAAAATCATAAAATTTATTCTCTAATTTCCAATATCACCTTTTTGTGTGTGGAAAGAGCATTACATAATTAGGACAAGGTATAATTAAGAAGAAACAGATGCCGAAGAGAAAAAAAACCTTGAAAGTGGTTAAGGACAATGATCAATCCAAAATATAATGTTTTACAAGAAACCTAGATGTGTTAAGGTGAAAAATCAATCCAATACCTTTAACCAAACAAACCTACGTGTTTTAGCAATAAGATTTATTGAATAATATTATGCTAATCACAAAGGAAAATGTACGATTTCATATGCAAAGTGTAAAGTAAAATGGATAAAGAATAATGTTCACATAATTTATTTTTTTGTTTAATTGGTTTGTTTTATTTGATAAATTTATCTTATAGAAATTGAATATGGATAACATGTGCAGAAGAATTATTAGTTTCAAAGCATAGAAGATGAATCTAATGGGCATAAAAAGTGATAAGTGTTAGTACAACTAGCTAGTACGTAAATTTGACACTTTTTTGCAAAGTAGAAATCCACACCTATAATATGTTCATCGCATAGAACATTTATGAGACCACACTAGCACAAGAATATAAACATGGAGTCATTGTGAGTGCACAGAGACAAAAATTCAACTCTACTCTTGTTACATACATAAAATCACGAAGATAAAAAAATAGTCACAAGATATCAATGTTAAAGTACATCGTAAAGAACATGTTAATGTAATGTAAAGAAAAACTGATGCAAGAAGTTAGAAGCAAACACAAGTATGAAAAAATGAAATGTAAAAGTTAAAAAATGGATAAGAAAATTTTTAGAAATGGTAGTGTAGATTCTAGCACGATCAATGTACATTTAACACAACGGTAGTGCAGACTAAAAGTCACAAAAGCAAAAATTCTAGGCATGATAGCACAATTTATATAATAATAGCAAAACATTTGGCACGATAGTGTAGTTGTTATCATGGTATCACAACTGATAGTGCAATGGAATCATAGATGGAGTCACGCTAATGCAGATTATAGTCATCACAAGTGATTTTTTTTTCACAGTAGCATGATACTTCCGTCAGATAAAATTGTAGACTTCATCATGGAGGCACATTCACAGTAATAGAACTATAAGATTTAACATAGAGATGCATTCAGAGGAATGGAAACACAAGTTCTAGCATGGTGATTCATTTACAGTAATGGAAAATGCACTTTGACCTTTAGCTGCACAAAAATTTAAAAACAAAAAAAAAACGAAAAATCTTTTTTGAATTTTTCTCATCAAGATTTATTTTTGACAACACTTCACCTCCTTTATGACTTGAAAATAAGACTCAACACTATGAAATACCATACCATACATGCAAAAAAACATTAAATATTTGAACACAACTAAATGAACTTACATAAAAGTGGTAAAATGAAGCTAAACTAACAAAAAATAAATGTGCATATTAGACAAAGGGATGTTCCCACCGGCCATGTCCATACTATATGCATGTCAAAGTAAACTAAACTAATGGAATGGATTTAACACCAAGCAAATCATCTAACTTAGTTAATTTAAACAAATACATCCAGATTGACCTAAAAACGAAACGCTTAATTAAATTGCACATAATGTAAATATAAATCTAAATACAAACCTCCCTTATTATGTTTGGACGTGCTCCAATATGTAGATACTTCCTTTATGTGATCCAAACACAACTTACGTACGATCAAAAGGTTTTTGCTAAAATGGAAGAGATCTCATCAATATAGCTTAAGTGTCCATTTTTGAATCTTCTCCTAACTAACTTTAGCAAAGAGGTTTCTCAAATGTATGTAAGCTTTCTTGTGATATCAAATTCTCTTACAAGGACATAGGATGTTCAAGATTTACAAGGATGTGGTTTGGTAGGAAGGTACTAGGTTTCTTATATATCTTTATAATTTTGGAGAAGCTTGCAACCTAGTGAATGTGTATAAAGGTAAGGTAGAATTAGAAAAGGATAAGTATGATTAGAACATATGAATTAGAGATTAGTAACTCAAGGGATTTTTAGAACTTAACTAATCAATTGAGATTGATTAATAGGCAAAGTTTAGCTTATGGAAGCCATTTGGAGATGATTTGGAGGAAAAATAGTAGAATTTAAAGGGTTTGAGATGGGGGATTTATCAATAAAAGGGTTTATTAAATAAATACAAGATTGTGAAAGGGTAATAAATTAATAATGGGTAATTAATTAATTAAAAGGGGAATTTAACTAATGAAGTGATGTTAATTGAAATCCAAGATGAGGGACAAGGCTAGTTAATTGACAAAATATTGTTAATTGAATGAGAAGATGGGGTATATGAGCTAATTAGTGGAAAATCACTTATTCTAATGAAATGAAAAGAAAGAATACAAAAGTGTAATTTTAGTATAAAAATCACATAATCGAAATTAGGTGTCTACATGGGGTATTCCCATATTTTCTCTTTTAGTCCATCTGGTACTCTGATTTCCATGAAGACCAATGATAGGAGAACAACCTCAAAGCTGATCTTCCCTCCTGTGCATGCTTCCTCAACTATATTATCTGTAATATAGCCGACAATGTTGTAACTGTCCCTTCTGACATCTTCTGCACCACATGTAACCACATTTTGTTTACCTACGACCACTGCTCCTGATCATTTAACTTGGTAACTAAGTGTGCTGCAGCTTGTACAACTAGAAAATTGTTGAATTTGTCAATGTCCATTCCGCATGGACCCTTCAGGTATCCCAACTCCTGTTTGGTCTTAGAAATCGTGGCTTTGTCTGTGAGGTCCTTTTTATATCTTCTCCTGTGGCCTTTAGACCTGTCACTAATGAAATAAGTGTAGACAAAATTCTAGCTCTACGTCCTACAAAGTAGAAGCAATCTTCATGAACCCTGCTCACGAGCCATTAGTACAAGGGCTCATATTTCCCAAAGTATGAAATCTCATACAACTGATATACCCAAATTTTATTTAAGAGATTTTCACTCGAATCATCATATAGTGGCATTTCATCTGCCATGCATTTGTTGGTTCTAACCATGAGTAAGGAGTCAAGCTCGTTTTTGTTCTCTGATGTCCTATGATTATATACACTCGCCTTACTTTTTATAATGGGTGAATCCCATTCTTGCCCAACAATAACCCCTTCTGGGTATTGCATCTCTAAAAAATGACTTTCAGGCGCAATCTCTTCCTCCTCAACGACCACCTTCTTCTTTTATTTTGCTGCTTTTGTAGATGCCTTCTTTGGTGCCATTTCTACCTTGCCAATGTCTCCTTTTCAACTCTTTAACTCTGCAAATCAAACCCTAGCTCAATCCAACTCTGCCCTAGGTGGAAACCTTGTAACCTAACTCTTCTCTATCTCATTGCTTTCCTCAAACCCTTCACCACCGGGGACATAAGCTTCTTAAAGCATAGATATAGTTGTCACGCTTGATTTCACACCCTTTGCACCTTAATTCGATCACTTGGCTCTTTGCACTTGGCTCTTCTCTCTAATATTTTTAGTTGCAATGGTAATAAATAAATCCACATCCCTTCCTTATATAATTTTTTTAAATTTTGATGCATTTATTTCTCCTCACCTACCAAATATCCCTTCATTCATTGACCAAAACCCGTTCATTCTGCTCGACACATCTCTACGCCCAGCTATAACCTTCTAGTTCACCTTCCTACCTTTTGGTCACAGACTTCTCTTCAGTGTGCGCTCCTACACCCGAGTACCTCATCAATGCACCTTCTCCTGGTAGCTATCATGGGCATCCTCTTACCTCACGTTAGTTGGTTTGAAAATCTGTCTCATGGGAAGATCTATGGATAAACGAGCCAACAGTGTGCAGGGCATAGCCCCTCTTTGAGTCAGCAAAGCAAAACTGGTTTATTGCTATTCTACCAGTAGGAATCTGTGCAAGTCTCACAATATTCTACCTTCGGGGGTTTGGGATCTCATCCCAATAGGGGTGTTTCCAACTGCAAAAAGAAAGGAATGAAAGAGAGGATGAAGAAAGATCAGGTCCGAAGGGAGAAAAGAAATGAATTCCAAAGTAGAAAGGTTAGAGGGTTTATGTTTTGGGATTGGTAGTAAACAGAGCCAAACCTACTTGCATAAACAAATAAAGCAATACTGATGAATAAATGACAAAAAAGTAGAGATAGATCCAACAGAATAAATGCATAGATCTGACATAAGAAAGATCAGATGCCCATAACACACATATTCAGCACAAAGTCTTAATATTTGTATTAATATTTTCTTCTGTTACAAAAAGTACAAAGCCTTTTCTTCTCACTTCTATTTTTCATCTAAAAGATATCCACCCATTGAATACAACAAGTATTCAAGTATATATAGAAGGAGAGAAGAAAAGAAGACAAAAGCAAACCAACCACTTAATTACAAAAATATCTTACAATAGATTACAAAGTCATTTGTTGACTTTTGACAACTTTGGTGGATGACATCATCTCATGGTGCAACATGGATGATGTCATCATTTGTGTCAACACACTTTAGATAATTTACAAGGAGAAAGTTGGGAAGAAAGAAACTATTTGTCGTCGTCCCGCGGCTGGAAGGGGGTATCCTGCTTTTGCTGCTGCTCGGGAGACGAGATGTGGAACTGGGCACGGTACTCCATGAACTTGCTGATCATGGGTTGAAGTTGATCCTAGGAAGGATCCTTGTGTCGATCGCTGATAGCTTCGCAAGTCTCCCACTCGTCTATGAGCTTTTCTGGGAGTTTGGAATAATCATTTTCTGCCTCTATCAGGTACCCAATGAAGTCACGACATGCCAACAGGTTGTTGATGGATTCAGCGTCGAACGTGACCTCTGGTCCTAGCCCTTGTGAAATGATCTCCTTGAAGATCTGAATAGTTTCCTCAACCTTTCTTAAGGCAAAAGAAGAAGTGAGCAAGCCTGGAGACATTCTTAGGACAATCTATTCCATTTGATGCATTGCATCTAGGGCTTCCTCTTTTACTTTGTCGATCTTCTCCAGGACAAACTCCAGCTGATCAACCTGATAATCTAGAGTAGAAAGGATTTTGTTGAGGGCTCTGGGGTGTCCAAAGACACCGAACTTGACCAGATCTTCGACTGAACAGTCGAACATTTTTTGAAAGGTCTCATGCTGCATCCTGGCATGATCCAGCTCTTCAGAGATGGGTCCTGCTATCACCTGAGTTGTTCTCTTGTTCATCCGATTGATATTCTGATATAACTTGGTGAACTTAGCGATTACTCCCTCAGCTTTCCTTGAGGATTTGGCTCCTCCAGGTGGAAAACTGCCATGCCCTGCTCACCGATTTTGGCATATTCATTGATTTTATCCTGACTCAGAGGCTCAGGAGTTTTGGTGGTAGTTGTAGGAGGCGCACTGCCCATTTTCTGCAAGGCACGGAGAAGATGTTTATTTTGCTCCTTTAGCAGCCTTTTCTCTTCCTTTACTTCCTGGAGCTTTTTGCAAAGGGCGTCAACTGCAGATAGGGCCTCTCCTTGAAGGATTTCTGAAGATGTCCCCATTGTGACTTGAGTCACTGTGTAATCTGTCGAAGACAGATCCTTTTTATCCTTCAAAGGATTGGGGTATGCAATCTCCATTACTCTCTCCCCTGATGCACTCTGAGAGAAGCGGGTTATAGGATTTTGCTTCTTGGCCCCTTTTGATGGGATGATGGAGAAGTCCATCGGTGCAATGGGAACTTTCCTCTTTTGTTGACTCAGGTGTTGGGAGATCCAGGCTGGACTTATGGGAGAAGGACCAGAAATAGAAAAGGGAGCAGCTGTAGTAGTAGAAGGGAAAAATGTGGAGACACTTGGAGGTAGCATTGAGAGGGAAGCCGAGGAAGTGCTCACGGGAGGAAGGGATACTGCAAGGGGAGGTAGACATAGGAATGGAAGGGAGCTGAGAGATGAGGGAAGAAATGGTGGGGGACAGCTCCACGAGAGAAGAGAAGATGGATGATGAAGAAGGGGGAACAGTAGAAGATGGGGGAGAGGACACGACCAAAGGAATGGTCGCTTGGGTCACTTGAGGAGGGGAAGGAGGAGAAGGAGAAGGGACAGAAGGGACCTCAATAGTTATAGTCGTGGCAACATCCTGAGTGGATGTGCCTATCGGAACATCTTCCGCTGCTTCTTCTTCTAAGCTTTCTGGGATTTCAACCTGTTCTTGTGAAGTGGAAGGAGGACTTTCAGGAGCTTCCTCTTGGGTGGAGCTTGACTCACCCTCTTTGCCTTTCCCCTTGCCCTTTGGTAGCTCTTTTTCCTGAGGAGGTGCGTTGCCCAACGGAGATGTAGTGAAATCAACTCCGAGGTAGATGAGACCATTCATTCTACACCAATGCTCTGTTCTTCGCAGAGTTTCCTTGACCCTTTCTTCTATGGTCTGAGGTGCTTTGTTTCTTGTCAATCATAGTGAAAGGCCAATCGTCCCCATTTGTGTCAAGATATACCTGATCAACTTCTTCTATCAGTAGTTTGATAACCTTTTGGGATGATGGCCACACCGTACTGGATGATTTCAGCTAAGGCCAAGCGGGAATGATCTTTCCTTCTGAGCTCGACCTCATGATATAGGTCGATATAAATGTCTTCGATCTGAGGGATGTGGATCGGATCGAGTTTGGCCCTGGGGAGACAATTCCTTGGGTCGAAATTGGGCCTTGCTGGGAAGTTATGCTTTAGATTTAGCAGCTCCAGTTCTGTAAACATATCCTTCACTTTATGGTGAGAGAGACAAGTATACCTGCCCACTGTGAGGGGGAAAGGAGTTCCACCCTTCTTTCTCTTGAGGCACTTTTCATGGTAGGTTATAAGCTATCTTGACAGCTCCAACAGGATCAACTTGGGGCCGGCATATCTCGGCAGTTTGGTTGGTTCCCCCAAGAAGTTAACTGCCCTCAGATAAGTGAAGGTGGGGAATTGAGTGAACAAGGCCCCCCATTTCTCTGTAGCTGCGATGATACTCTTGGTCGTACGACCGTGAGTCATGTTCAGCCTCAAAAGGTAGATGATGCCGTAGAAGAAGGCATCGTTGATCTTTGTAAACTGGGGGATACTATTTTCCAGCTTCAGTTCTGGATAGTATTCATATATTTTAACTTGGGGCCAAACCCCGCACCGCATCAAAGCTGGATAATCCCTTTCTGAGGCTGCAGCATATACTAGGTAAGAGTTCATATAGAACTTCCCCGTTGTGGTAAGTTGTTGGAGCTGCTCAGATATGGTGCTGCTTATGATCTCCGCCCACTCAAAGCATTGATCTGGCACATTTTTGTTCATTGTTTCTAAGTATCTCAGCATCCATTTGTGAAAGTAGTGGGCATCAGGAAGCCCAAATACTCTACTCAGGAACATGATTATATCACTGAGTTCCTCTGAAAAGTCACTGCGATGAATGACTTGTGGCCATCGGGTCACCACCTTTTTGTTCTTCAGGTATACTTCATTCATCAACTGCATACACTGATCCTCATTGTCGTCCCAAGCCTTGATGCAATCTTCCTGGCTTATGGCCACAAAGTGCCGGTGGTGAGGAATGCCGAGCATTATTTCAAAGTGTCAGGCAGTGAGGTTGATTATGACCTCGCCCTTCTCATTATGGACACATCTTGTGTCTTTGTTGTAGCAGTGGGCTACTACCATCATGAACTCATTGTTCACGGCACTAACTGGGATCCCTCCAGCAAAATGCAGTCCACTGCCCATCAGTTTGTCCATCCATGGACTTCCTGTGACCTTCTGGGTTCTGGCCCAGAAAATCCTCCATATCAATGTGACCAAGTTCTGAGTCTCTGATATCTAGGTCACACTCTACCTGGGATTTGGGCATCCTGACCCTCTGATATTTATACTTCATTTCTTCCTCTGTGAGCTTGGCTTTGCCCTTAGATTTGGTAGGTCTCTTGCTTGATGTTGACATATGTAACTCTGAACTTAGTTGCTGATCTGCAAGAAGAAGAAGTGAAACCCAATGCAAGAAAGTCATATTAGCTGTTTGATCTTCCATTAAAGCGTTGAACAGAAGAAAGAGTTAGTGATTTTAAGGTCTCAGGGCGCAGGGCACATGAACGCTGCAGGCTGCAGGGCTAAATAGCATGGCGCACAGAAAAGGGGTGTTGCAAGGGACAAATCAGCGCCAAAGGGCGCAGGGTGCATGAATACTGCAGATGACATTTTGTTGTTGCAAGCGGGAGTGCGCCTGCGCCATATATATGCATTTAGCAGGCGCTGATATTCTTCATGTTACACAGGAACAGGATGCGCCAGTGGCGCATATAATTTTTATGTTGCATGTAACTTTGGTGCACCAAAGGGTGTGTATATGGCTTGTGTGACATATGCATTATGTGCACTAAAGGAAACTCGGCTCGGCGCGGCGCAGAGAGGGATTGCATAACATTATGTTGCTGTAATAAGGGATGCGCCTGCGCTAACAGTTTATACTTGGCGCATCTAAATTTGATGTTGCATAGATGCAGGGTGTGCCAATGGCGCAAGTTTTAGCAATGCTACACATGAGATTGGTGCGCCAAGTAGGGCACAGGGAAAGCGGGTGCAACAAGCAAGGGAAGTGCACCTTGAGGGCGCAGCTGTTCTTTATGCAACAGGCATGGTGGATGCGCCATTGGCACGACTGTATATCATGTTGCAGGGGTGGCGGATGCGCCAAAAGAGGAAAACAATACAGTCTTATTTTAAGCTTTGATTCTTTTTCCTGAGGGGTTTACATGCTTTTAAGCTTCTTTTGCAGGGTTCCTTGGGTGATGAAGAAGCTAAAATAAAGAGTTTCAAGCAATTTCTTTACAAGACAGTCCTCTTTACCAGTAGATCTGGAAAGAGGGGGAAGTGCATGGGGAAAGATAGAAAAAATAGCAAGGGGGGGGGTTCATGGTTTCACAGCTCTATTTAATCTAATCCTCACAAACAAGCAGCCAAAAACCAAAACACAAATCACAAGAGCAATAGGGACCTCTTACCAGGAATATATAATGTGAGAGGTGTGAAACTGGGTCCACGACGTGATTCGATAATGACAGGCGCGCTGACAGGTACAGAGGGAAGAGAATAAATCACGTGATTTTTGTCTGATGAAAATGACAGGGCAGATGCGCCTATATATAGGCAAGGTGGTAATAAATGCGCCAACCACTTTTTCAAGTGGCGCACCAAAAGTGCCTGTCAACAACGGAAAGGATGCACCCTTTGGCGCATCAAAACACCTACCAATGAAGTTATGTGCGCCTTTGGCGCACCAAAAGTGTTGTCAACATAGAAATATGTGCACCCTTGGCGCACCAAAATGCGGCACAACAAAAGTAATGTTGACATGAAGGCGCATGCACCTTGGTGCATGCAAGAAAGGCACAACATAGTGAGGCGCACCAAAAGGTGTGTCGACACGTCAAACCATGCACCAAAGGATTTAAAGGGGGTGCATGAACACTTTATGTTGCATAGACATTAGGTGTGCGCCGACCAAAAAAGACCAAAAATGGCTAAGTTCGGAAAACTAGATTTCCCGGGAAGGGATTTTGCAACGTTCCGAACGCAAGGAGTCCCTGACGAGGGACCGGAACAAAATTTTGGTAGGGTTATCTGTAAAATTTCCCTTGCCAATTTTACGGGATAACAGCTGGCTCTTTCTGGGGACTATCTCTGAGCGAACCTCAGGGGTAGAGAATCCCAGATCTCACGTGCCTATCCATTGGGTAATAGAGTCAAAAACAAGGGAGACCGGAAAGGGAAACACACAACCAACAAAAGAAAACACACGACAAAAACAAACACACAACTGAAGCAAACTGTACAAAGAAGAGAGCAAGCTCTACTTCCTAAAGATTTTCAGATGTTGCCTGCTATAGGGAAGCGGGAGCTTAGTTCCATCCAGATACGAGAGATAGAAACTATTCTCTCCATTGAGCTGCTTGATCTTGAAAGGCCCTCTCCACAGGGAGTCAAACTTTCCGTGCATACCCTTCGTGCTCTCTTCGTTTGTCCCACAAAAGGATGAGGTCTCCCACCTGGAAACTTCTTTGCTTAGCTTTTTTATCGAACAATCTTTTGACCTGATTCTGATGTTCGGTGATCTTGTCGACCACCTTTACTCTCTTTTCTTTGAGCTCTGCTAGATACATGATCCTCTTTTCAAGGGAATTTTGAAAAGTCTCATCTTTGATTGCCCGTGCCAAGCAGAGCAGGGAGTTCAGCGGAAATGGGAAGCTCGGCATCGGTGCCATATAACACTTGAAAAGGTGACATACTGAGAGATCTCTTGGGAGTAATGCGGTCTGCCCACAAAGCGTCGTATAAGGACTTGTGCCACATTCGTTGATTCTCATCCACTAGCTTTCGTATGATGGTTACTAAGTTTTTGTTACTTGATTCTGCTTGACCATTTCCCTGAGGGTAATAATCTGAGGCGTGAGCCAAAGTTATTCCGTATTCATAGCAAAAACCAACAACTTCCCGTGAGGAGAAGTTGGAAGCGTTATCAGCAACAATCTTGTTTGGAACGCCAAACCTGATAATGATATTTTCTTTGATGAAACTGCAAACAACCTCGGAAGTGGCATGTTTGACAGGGATGGCTTCCACCCACTTGGTGAAGTAATCTGTTGCTTTTAGGACATAACTATGTCTGGCACTCAATTGAGGATTGAGTGCACTGATAAAATCAATTCCCCACTGCTTG
This sequence comes from Taxus chinensis, assembly GCA_019776745.2. Lineage (NCBI taxonomy): Eukaryota > Viridiplantae > Streptophyta > Pinopsida > Cupressales > Taxaceae > Taxus > Taxus chinensis. Next base: position 618,602,902 of record CM034149.1, on the reverse strand, counting down.
AATGGTTCGTCGACAACGACCGACCTGAGGGGAAAAGCAGCCAACTTGGGCTTGCCGACGAACTGCTAGCAAGGCTCACACTTTGCCACCCAGGTAGCTGTATCTTGGAAAAGCGTCGGCCAATAGTACCTGGCACGAATGATCTTGTGTGCCATCACGGAAGAGGAGAAATGGCCCCTGCAGGCTGAATTATGAAAACTTTCAAGTAACTTCACCTGCTGTGGCTTGTCAACACATCGCAAGAAGATGCCATCTATCCCGCGTTTGTATAAACCATGTCATCCCAGATGACATATTTGGCTACTCTGAGCTTTATAGCACACTTCTCCTTTGCAGTTAGGTGAGCTGGGCATTCACTATAGGTGAGAAAGAAAGCAATATCGGAATACCACTCATCGCTGGTTGTGACAAATAGGACCATAGGCAGTGAATCGGGTTTCTCCAACTGGCTTTGTGCTTCGTTGGTGCAATCATCTTTTCCTCCGGAAACTTCTGACCCTTGGTTTTCGGCCATAAGTTGACATAGGCCTTTGCCTCTTACCAACTTAGTTGGTTTTATATCCAGATCGTACTCCTGGACCTTTGCAATCCAATTTCCTCGCAAGCTCCCTAACTCCTGTTGAGTTAAAATTGACTTGACTGCCGTGTCAGGGACCAGCACCACTGTATGAGAATTTAAAATGTAATACCTAAAGTTTTTGACTGCTTTGACAATGGCGAAGGCATGCTTTTCCAACTGAGACATTTTTAATTTGTGAGGCTTGAGGGGAGAGCTCATAAACGCAATTGGGGATTCAACATTCTCAGAATTATTTTGCATCAAGATGGCAGATACAGTATGCTCAGATGCATAGCTATACATGATGAAATACTTGGAGAAATCGGGACATACCAGGACTGGTGCGTGAGCGACAGAAGCTTTTATTTCATCAAACGACCTCTTCCCTGTCTTCGCTCCATCGGAAAGTTGGTGACCCTTTCATCATGTCTAATATATGACGAGTCTTTTCAGCAAAGTCGGGAACAAAGCACCTGAGAAAATTCACCTTTCCAAAGAAAGAGTGGATGCCGGTCTTACTTGTAGGCAAAGTAAGGCCCTGAATAGCCTTAACTCTTTCGGTATCTATCTTCATCCCTTCTTTGCTAACAACATGTCCTAGCAACCTTCCTTCTGTGACTCCAAAAATAGACTTTTTCAGGTTCAGGGAAATCCCGTGCTCTCGGCATCTGGCCAATACTTGCTCCAAATGATCACAATGATCATTTCGTTGTTTAGAGAACACAGTTAAGTCATCTAGATAAACCACAATGACCTTCCCCATCATACCTTTGAATGCAAGGTCCATGGCCCGCTAAAAAGTGGCGCCAGCATTGGTCAGGCCAAAAGGCATCTTGCTGTAGGAAAACGTGCCCCAGGGGGTAGTGAATGCTGTTTTGAATTGGTCTTCAGATGAGACCTCAATCTGATTGTAGCCTGAAAAACCATCAAGCATGGACAACATTTCTGATCCAGTTACCGCTTGTAGGACTTGATCCATTATAGGAAGTGGGTAGTTGTCCTTTAAGGATGCCTGATTCAGGTTTCGAAAATCTACGCATATGTGTATTTCACCATTTTTCTTGTGCACTGGCACAATGTTTGCCACCCAAGTACTGTGATGGATAGGAAAAATGATTCTCACATCCAACATTTTCTGAATTTCAGCCTGGATAGTACCTGAGATCTTAGGGTTATAATGCCTCTGCTTCTGGCGAAAGGGTTTGATGTCCTCTTTCAACGGGATGTCATGCTGGACGTCCTTTGGCTTAAAAGACTTTAGATCGGCGTAGGACCATGCCAATACATCCATGTATTTCTTCAGCAGTTTGACAAACTTCCACTTCTCTTCAGGTGTGCAACATTTTCCGATGTTCACAAACTGCGGATGTTCTACCGAACCTAAATTAACCGGTTCGGTTTCTGGAGAGGAGCCAGTATCATCTCACCTTTTCTTTTTTACAAAACGGTCATGCCTGTTGAACAACCACTCTAAAGAAACCAAGCCCTTCAGAATTTTATTTCCTTTGAGCTGACATATGCCGTCGTTCCCTTCGGATTCATCGTCTTGACCGGTGACTGATTCACGGCACGTAGAAGTGGATCCTTCAAAGTGAAGTTCCTTAAAATTTTCCACCTTTTCTAGAAAGGCAATGAGTTGATTGTCATCGTTGAATACTTGCCAATGCTGAGAATTGTCTGGCACGCTTGGGCGGAAAACCACCTCAATGGTGTATTTGTCTGTTTTCAAACCTGGGTGAGGGAGCATGAGGGATGCTGAAACGGCCAATGAATCGGCCATGTCATTCTGAGCTCTTGGAATAGATTCTATTGAAAAAGCATCAAATTCTTCGATGCTGTCCCATACCGCGTTGCGGTAATGCCTGAGCCTTTCATTCTTCACTTGATATATCCTTTTAACTTGATTCACGACTAGCTCTGCATCACCTTGTACTTTCATATTTTTGATCCCTCTTTCCTTTGCAACTTGCATGCCAAGTAGCAGGGATTCATACTCAGCAGTATTATTTGTATTGAAAAATTGCAACTTGAAAGAGAGAGGAATAATCTCCCCTTCAGGAGATATTAGCACGGCTCCGGTGCCACATCCACTAGTCGCGCAGCTGCCATCAAACTGCAAAGTCCAGATCTTGTTAAGATCTTCTTCTTGGACGAGAACAACCATTTTGTCAGACTCGGTAGACAAGAAATAGTTCCCCATTCCTGATGATTCGAAAAGAATTTGGGATTTGGGGTCCTCGGAGTTAGTAACCAAGTACTTCTTTTGTGATTCAGGCTCCAATGTTTGCATTACACCTTTGACAGGGATTCTAGCCTTAGACCAGTCCATATGAATCTCCCCACCAACTTCACTGCAAAAACTTCTTCCCAGCAAAATTCCATAGGCTGCTGGAATGTCGGCAACGAGGACGGTCATCTTTACTCTTTTTTCTGGGAACGCCGCAAATGCGAACTGCGCGTCTTTGATCTGACCAATCAGCGGAACCTGCTTGGTTTCCAAGGAATAACATCTGCCAAAAGGCTTGGTAAGGGTGAGGCCCAAAGCATGGGTGACTTTTACCGGCATGACGTTATCAGAAGCTCCAGAATCAATTATGCAGTTACTTAACTTGTGGCCATTGATTAGGAGGGAGAGGTAGAAAGGTTCTATCTTGCCTGATGCAGATGTTGAGGCAACATTTATGCGGGATGCAGGAGGAGTGGAAAGGATTCCTTTTAGGGGGATCTGGGGAGATATGACAGCTTGAATTTGAATATACTTGGTCAACCTTACAAGTTGTTCGGGGTTTGACTGAAGATACTTGGCTTCTGACATTTGGATCTTAGTCTTTTTAGCATGATCTATGATGTCAAATGCGGCCAAGGGTTGCATTGGTGAAGGAATGAGTCCTTCACTTCGCGATGGTAGGGTAGGATTACTGGTCTTCATGGAAATAGAAGAAGGTTGATTTGGAGGAGAGATGGGGGGAAAATATTTCTTTGTAAAAGACTTAACAGGGGGTTGAGTAGGAAGAGGATTACCTCTTTTAGCAATGGTTGGAGGCGTGTTTGACACGGCCTTCTCTTTCCACACATTGGCAGTGACCTCTGCTTCTTTTCCTTGCGAGCGGGTAAAAACAACATATGATTGTCCACTTGCATACCCTTGTGTACCCTCTTCTTCATCAGACTCTTCCTCATCAAATTCCATATACCTGATAGTAGAGTCACCAGTCGGTTCACCGACATCTTGATCATCTTCGCCTTGAGACGAAGGTTCTTCGTAATTTTGTTCCTCTTCCTTCGATTTCGACTAAAGCGTTGACTCGGAGGAGCCTCAAGCGCCAACCGCGGAGCAGTTGCAGGCAAGCGTGGCCTTTGTGGAACATTGTTGGAAATGAAATTCCTCTGTGGGATATCCCGGTATGAGGAACTAGGGGAAGCTTGGGCTAACTGCTTCTTTAATGCGAGTAAGTCATTCGCCATCTTTTGAAATGCCGGATCAGACGAAGTAGTGGGAGAAGGGCCCGAAGATTTAAATTGGATGATTCCCTTTTTAATTCGCCAGATATTAGCAAGTTATCTTCAATTCAGATGGCAGTGGCCTGGGCGAGAATCAAGGTAGCTACTTGTTCTTGCAGGAGTAAGAAACTTACTTTTGAGCTCATAGCGTTCACGAAGAAACACTTCTGATTTTCCGGTGTTGGAAGCATGGCAACAGGGACACAGTTGATTAATGCATTGAACCTGGCGATAAAATCGCGCATGGTCTCATTGGCCTCCTTTTTTAGGTGAGTAATCTATGATAACAATGCAAATGCATCTTCCGAAGGCTTGTACCTATCTTCAAAAGCATCTCGCAAGGTGGCCCAACTAGTAATAGATCCGGCCGGCAAATGCTGAAACCATTCTGCTGCGGGCCCTTGTAAAGTTTCCAGAAAAAGGAAAACCGACACATCTTCATGAGTCACATCCAAGATACTGCATGACATGATGAATGCAGATATGTGTGAATCCATGCTTTGGTTTCCGCTCCCGTCAAATTTGGGAAAATTCTTTTGGTTTCCATGTGGGAGCGCGTGAACAGGATGCGGCAAGGTCAGGGGACCCATAACATTTCCCCATGGTACCGCCATCTAGACGGGTGGAAAAAGAACACGGGCTGGAAGTATAGTTCCACTGAGCAGCAAGGCACTACAAAGGGATGTGGAGGCTCCTTGTGAAAACCGGTTTCTTTCGTGGAGGTGAGGCGCTTCTGGCTGACCGATCAGTTGAACTTAGTGATGAAAAGCGCACCGGTGTTATACTGAAGTTGTGCCTTTGAAGCAGATCAAAAGTAGGATCGACTTCTCCACGAGCTCTCCTGCTACGAGTAAATGGTTCACCTGCCAGTGTACCTTCCCGATCTGCAATATGGTGAGCAGATTTAAAAACTCTTTTTGGTTGTACTTGCTGATTTTCTGATTTTTCTGACAAAAATCAGCAGCATGTACTTTTCTGAATATTTAATTTTATCCTCTTCTGAAAACCGATTGCGGTTTAATGACAAAGAACAACGAGGATAAAATGATGGTGAAGCTTAGTAAGCTGATTTTCAGATCTAGAGTTGACTTTTCAAAGAGTTTGAAAATTTTGGTAAACTGTCAAAAACTCAGATCTACGGAAAAATACAGATTTTTATAAAAAGTCAGCGAACTAAAGATCTCCAACTAGGCCAGATCTATGGATCTCAGAAGAAAATTTTCAATTTGGATCACTTTTACAAAATTTTTAGATTTTGAACAAAAGTTAAAATTTGCAAACAGGTAGTGATTTTTCTGATTTTTACTTGATTTTCTATCATACCACCATCATAGATCTGATAGATTTGTTCGATCCCCAGTAGAGTCACCAAAAACTGTTGGTTTGAAAATCTGTCTCATGGGTAGATCTATGGATAAATGAGCCAACAGTGTGCAGGGCATAGCCCCTCTTTGAGTCAGCAAAGTGAAACTGGTTTATTGCTATTCTACCAGTAGGAATCTGTGCAAGTCTCACAATATTCTGCCTTCGGGGGTTTGGGATCTCATCCCAGTAGGGGTGTTTCCAACTGTGAAAAGAAAGGAATGAAAGAGAGGATGAAGAAAGATCAGGTCCGAAGGGAGAAAAGAAATGAATTCCAAAGCAGAAAGGTCAGAGGGTTTATGTTTTGGGATTGGTAGTAAACAGAGCCAAACCTACTTGCATAAACAAATAAAGCAATACTGATGAATAAATGACAAAAAAGTAGAGATAGATCCAACAGAATAAACGCATAGATCTAACATAAGAAAGATCAGATGCCCATAACACACATATTCAGCACAAAGTCTTAATATTTGTATTAATATTTTCTTCTGTTACAAAAAGTACAAAGCCTTTTCTTCTCACTTCTATTTTTCATCTAAAAGATATCCACCACCTTGAATACAACAAGTATTCAAGTATATATAGAAGGAGAGAAGAAAAGAAGACAAAAGCAAACCAACCACTTAATTACAAAAATATCTTACAATAGATTACAAAGTCATTTGTTGACTTTTGACAACTTTGGTGGATGACATCATCTCATGGTGCAACATGGATGATGTCATCATTTGTGTCAACACACTTTAGATAATTTACAAGGAGAAAGTTGGGAAGAAAGAAACTATTCGTCATCGTCCCGCGGCTGGAAGGGGGTATCCTGCTTTTGCTGCTACTCGGGAGACGAGATGTGGAACTGGGCACGGTACTCCATGAACTTGCTGATCATGGGTTGAAGTTGATCCTGGGAAGGATCCTTGTGTCGATCGCTGATAGCTTCGCAAGTCTCCCGCTCGTCTATGAGCTTTTCTGGGAGTTTGGAATAATCATTTTCTGCCTCTATCAGGTACCCAATGAAGTCACGACATGCCAACAGGTTGTTGATGGATTCGGCGTCGAACGTGACCTCTGGTCCCAGCCCTTGTGAAATGATCTCCTTGAAGATCTGAATAGTTTCCTCAACCTTTCTTAAGGCAAAAGAAGAAGTGAGCAAGCCTGGAGACATTCTTAGGACAATCTGTTCCATTTGATGCATTGCATCCAGGGCTTCCTCTTTTACTTTGTCGATCTTCTCCAGGACGAACTCCAGCTGATCAACCCAATAATCCAGAGTAGAAAGGATTTTGTTGAGGGCTCTGGGGTGTCCAAAGACGCCAAACTTGACCAGATCTTTGACTGAACAGTCGAGCATTTTTTGAAAGGTCTCGTGCTGCATCCTGGCATGATCTAGCTCTTCGGAGATGGGTCCTGCTATCACCTGGAGTTCTCTGTTCGTCCGATTGATATTCTGATATAACCCGGTGAACTTAGCGATTACTCCCTTGCTTTCCTTGAGGATTTGGCTCCTCCAGGTGGAAACTGCCATGCCCTGCTCACCGATTTTGGCATATTCATTGATTTTATCCTGACTCAGAGGCTCAAGAGTTTCGGCGGTAGTTGTAGGAGGCGCACTGCCCATTTTCTGCAAGGCATGGAGAAGATGTTTATTTTTCTCCTTTAACAGCCTTTTCTCTTCCTTTGCTTCCTGGAGCTTTTTGCAAAGGGCATCAACTGCAGATAGGGCCTCTCCTTGAAGGCTTTCTGAAGATGTCCCCATTGTGACTTGAGTCACTGTGTAATCTGTCGAAGACAGATCCTTTTTATCCTTCAAAGGATTGGGGTATGCAATCTCCATTACTCTCTCCCTTGATGCACTCTGAGAGAAGCGGGTTATAGGTTTTTGCTTCTTGGCCCCTTTTGATGGGATGACGGAGAAGTCCATCGGTGCGATGGGAACTTTCCTCTTTTGTTGACTCAGGTGCTGGGAGATCCAGGCTGGACTTATGGGAGAAGGACCAGAAATAGAAAAGGGAGCAGCTGCAGTAGTAGAAGGGAAAAACGTGGAGACACTTGGAGGCGGCATTGAGAGGGAAGCCGAGGAAGTGCTCACGGGAGGAAGGGATACTGCAGGGGAGGTAGACATAGGAATGGAAGGGAGCTGAGAGATGAGGGAAGAAATGGTGGGGGACAGCTCCACGAGAGAAGAGAAGATGGATGATGAAGAAGGGGGAACAATAGAAGATGGGGGAGAGGACACGACCAAAGGAATGGTCGCTTGGGTCACTCGAGGAGGGGAAGGAGGAGAAGGAGAAGGGATAGAAGGGACCTCAATAGTTACAGTTGTGGCAACATCCTGAGTGGATGTGCCTATCGGAACATCTTCCGCTGCTTCTTCTTCTAAGCTTTCCGGGATTACAACCCATTCTTGTGAAGCGGAAGGAGGACTTTCAGGAGCTTCCTCTTGGGTGGAGCTTGACTCACCCTCTTTGCCTTTCCCCTTGCCCTTTGGTAGCTGTTTTTCCCGAGAAGGTGCGTTGCCCAATGGAGATGTAGTGAAATCAACTCCGAGGTAAATGAGACCATTCATTCTGCACCAATGCTCTGTTCTTCGCAGAGTTTCCTTGACCCTTTCTTCTATGGTATGAGGTGCTTTGTTCCTGTCAATCACAGCGAAAGGCCAATCGTCCCCATTTGTGTCAAGATATACCTGATCAACTTCTTGATCAGTAGTTTGATAACCTTTTGGGACGATGGCCACACCGTATTGGATGATTTCAGCTAAGGCCAAGCGGGAATGATCCTTCCTTCTGAGCTCGACCTCATGATATAGGTCGATATAAATGTCTTCGATCTGAGGGATGTGGATCGGATCGAGTTTGGCCCTGGGGAGACAATTCCTTGGGTCAAAATTGGGCCTTGCTGGGAAGTTATGCTTTAGATTTAGCAGCTCCAGTTCTGCAAACATATCCTTCACCTTGTGGTGAGAGAGACAAGTATACCTGCCCACTGTGAGGGGGAAAGGAGTTCCACCCTTCTTTCTCTTGAGGCACTTTTCATGGTAGGTGATAAGCTGTCTTGACAGCTCTAACAGGATCAACTTGGGGCTGGCATATCTCGGTAGTTTGGTTGGTTCCCCCAAGAAGTTAACTGCCCTTAGATAAGTGAAGGTGGGGAATTGAGTGAACAAGGCCCCCCATTTCTCTGTAGCTGTGACGATACTCTTGGTCGTACGACCGTGAGTCATGTTCGGCCTCAAAAGGCAGATGATGCCGTAGAAGAAGGCATCGTTGATCTTTGTAAACTGGGGGATACTATTTTCCAGCTTTAGTTCTGGATAGTATTCATATATTTTAACTTGGGGCCAAACCCCGCACCGCATCAAAGCTGGATAATCCCTTTCTGAGGCCGTGGCATAAACTACGTAGGAGTTCATATAGAACCTCCCCATTGTGGTAAGTTGTTGGAGCTGCTCAGATATGGTGCTGCTTATGATCTCTGCCCACTCAAAGCGTTGATCTGGCACATTTTTGTTCATCGTTTCTAAGTATCTCAGCATCCATTTGTGAAAGTAGTGGGCATCAGGAAGCCCAAATACTCTACTCAGGAACGTGATTGTATCACTGAGTTCCTCTGAAAAGTCACTGCGATGAATGACTTGTGGCCATCGGGTCACCACCTTTTTGTTCTTCAGGTATACTTCATTCATCAACTGCATACACTGATCCTCATTGTCATCCCAAGCCTTGACGCAATCTTCCTGGCTTACGGCCACAAAGTGCCGGTGGTGAGGAATGCCGAGCATTATTTCAAAGTGTCAGGCAGTGAGGTTGATTATGACCTCGCCCTTCTCATTATGGACACATCTTGTATCTTTGTTGTAGCAGCGGGCTACTACCATCATGAACTCATTGTTCACAGCACTAACTGGGATCCCTCCAGCAAAATGCAGTCCACTGCCCATCAGTTTGTCCATCCACGGACTTCCTGTGACCTTCCAGGTTCTGGCCCAGAAATCCTCCATATCAATGTGACCAAGTTCTGAGTCTCTGATATCTAGGTCACACTCTGCCTGGGATTCGGGCATCCTGACCCTCTGATATTTATACTTCATTTCTTCCTCTGTGAGCTTGGCTTTGCCCTTAGATTTGGTAGGTCTCTTGCTTGATGTTGACATATGTAACTCTGAACTTAGTTGCTGATCTGCAAGAATAAGAAGTGAAACCCAACGCAAGAAAGTCATATTAGCTGTTTGATCTTCCATTAAAGCGTTGACAGAAGAAAGAGTTAGTGATTTTAAGGTCTCAGGGCGCAGGGCGCATGAATACTGCAGGTTACAGGGTTAAATAGTATGGTGCACAGAAAAGGGGTGCTGCAAGGGACAAATCAGTGCCAAAGGGCGCAGGGCGCATGAATACTGCAGATGACATTTTGTTGTTGCAAGCGGGAGTGCGCCTGCACCTATATATATGCATTTAACAGGCGCTGATATTCTTCATGTTACACAGGAACAGGGTGCGCCAGTGGCGCATATAATTTTTATGTTGCATGTAACTTTGGTGTACCAAAGGGTACGTATATGGCTTATGTGACATATGCATTATGTGCGCCAAAGGAAACTCGGCTCGGTGCAGCACAGAGAGGGATTGCATAACATTATGTTGCTGTAATAAGGGATGCGCCTGCGCTAACAGTTTATACTTGGCGCATCTAAATTTGATGTTGCATAGATGCAGGGTGTGCCAATGGCACAAGTTTTAACAATGCTACACATGAGATTGGTGCGCCAAGTAGGGTGCAGGGAAAGCGAGTGCAACAAGCAAGGGAAGTGCGCCTTAAGGGCGCAGCTGTTCTTTATGCAACAGGCATGGTGGATGCGCCATTGGCACGACTGTATATCATGTTGCAGGGGTGGTGGATGCGCCAAAAGAGAAAACAATACAGTCTTGTTTTAAGCTTTGATTCTTTTTCCCTGAGGGGTTTACATGCTTTTAAGCTTCTTTTGCAAGGTTCCTTGGGTGATGAAGAAGCTAAAATAAAGATTTTCAAGCAATTTCTTTACAAGACAATCCTCTTTACCAGCATATCTGGAAAGAGGGGGAAGTGCATGGGGAAGGATAGAAAAAACAGCAAAAGGGGAGGGGTTTCATGGTTTCACAGCTCTATTTAATCTAATCCCCACAAACAAGCAGCCAAAAACCAAAAACACAAATCACAAGAGCAATAGGGACCTCTTACCAGGAATATATAATGTGAGAGGTGTGAAACTGGGTCCACGACGTGATTCGATAACGACAGGCACGCTGACAGGTACAGAGGGAAGAGAATAAATCACGTGATTTTTGTCTGATGAAAATGACAGGGCAGATGTGCCTATATATAGGCAAGGTGGTAATAAATGTGCCAACCACTTTTTCAAGTGGCGCGCCAAAAGTGATGTCGACAACGGAAAGCATGCGCCCTTTGGCGCATCAAAACACCTGCCAACACGAAGTTATGTGCACCTTTGGCGCACCAAAAGTGTTGTCAACACAGAAATATGTGTGCCCTTGGTGCACCAAAACGCGGCGCAACAAAAGTAATGTTGACACGAAGGCGCATGCGCCTTGGCGCATGCAAGAAAGGTGCAACATAGTAAGGCACACCAAAAGGTGTGTCGAAACGTCAAACCATGCACCAAAGGATTTAAAGGGGGCGCATGAACACTTTATGTTGCATAGACATTATGTGCGCCCGACCAAAAAAGACCAAAAATGGCTAAGTTCGGAAAACTAGATTTCCCGGGAAGGGATTTTACAACGTTCCGAACGCAAGGAGTCCCTGACGAGGGACTAGAACAAAATTTTGGTAGGGTTATCTGTAAAATTGTCCTTGCCAATTTTACGGGATAACAATGTTATACTATTCCTTCATCCATCTTCATCCTTTATCACCTTTTGAGAAACAATCCTCTTTAAAGCACGCCTGTAGCAACTTATTTCTTTCACCTTTTAAGTCCCTAAGTCCTTTTCTTAGATAATGACAACCACCCCACACAAAAGGTATGTGTAGTCCTCTAGGCATAAAAATTCTTCATACAGTAATTAGCTTCATGCACACAAGCGTGCTTATTACACAAACAACAACTAAATTGAAAAAGCATAATGATAATAAAGTACATACATTAAGGAAAGATGGAATTGAAAACCTAGACTAAATGGCAACACTGCCTTATTACAAACACAAATAAGACTTATTTATAGTAGGGATTCATCCTACTCCTGTTAAAGTAACTGGGTAGTTGTGTTCCATAAATTTCTTCTAACTGGAATGCACCTAAGTCAAGTATAGAGGTTATAACATACGGCCCCAACCAATGTACTTTTAGCTTGCCTGGATGGTAGAAGAACTTTGAGTCATAAATAAGAACCATTTTTCCAATCTCAAACTTTTTATCTCTTATGTTTATGTCATGCCATGCTTTCTGCCTAGATTTTTCCTACTTCTGACTCTATCATGCTATGGCTCCGAACTCATCCAATTGAATCATCTTTTCTATACATTCTTCTAAAGCCTGTTCATCAGCTAGACCTCCGGTACCCACAATGTGCAAAGAAGGTAACATAAATTCTATAGGAAGAATAGCTTCCATGCCAAACACTAATTGAAACAATGTGGATTTATTCAATCTCTTGTAAGTTGTTCTATATGCCCAAATCACAGCTGAAACCTTATCATCCCAATCCTTTCTTCCAACATCACATATTTTTGTCAAAGTCTGGCCCAAAAGTTTTTTGAAAGCCTTAGTAGTTCCATTTTCCTGAGGATGGTAAGGTGTAGTTTTGTGGTGTGTAACCATAAACTCATCTAATAGGATCCTGATTGTCTCATTCAAAAAGTGTGTACCTCTATCACTTGTCAAGCTTAGAGGACATCCATATCGTGTAAGAAAATTCTCCCATAGAAACCTAGTTGTTGTAGCTGCCATACAGTCTTTGGTAGGTGTTGCTTCTACCCACCGTATGAGATATTTGTTCAAGTAATGATATAGCATGATCCAGTCTTGCGTGCGGCTAGTGAAATAGGTCCTCCAAAGTCAATGACCCATTTCTCAAATGGTTCAGCACTAGTAATTGGTCTCAAAGGCATCTCATCTCTTTAACCTAGTTTTCCTAGGTGCTAACAATGGTCACACGCCTTGCAATAGTCTTTGTAGTCTTTATACAGTGTCTCCCACCATAATCTAACAATTAAGATCTTCTGGGTAGTCACATCACTTGCATAATATCGTCCTGCAATACCACCATGAGATTCTTCCATGATATCCTTGTGCTCATGCTCTAACACACAATGACATAATAATTCATCTCTTCCTAACTTGTAAAGGTCACCACTGATTAACATAAATGGTGCTACACGTATAGCAAGCCACTTCTTTTCTAATGATTTCATCCCTTCTGGTTCCATTCCTGTGCATAGAAAGACAACAATGTCTTCTAGTTCCATGGGCGCTCGTTGAAACCTGTATAACTATGCATTAGACATTGTTTCTTCAATTGTCTATGCATCCTCTCCTGAATTGATTCTAGATAGATGGTCTGGTCTAGAATTACTTTTCCTTGGCTTCACCACCACTGTGAAGTCAAATTATTGAAACAGGAACACCCATCTACATATGCGCCCCTGTAAGACTGGCTTATTTACAAAGGAATTCAATGCCATGTGATATGTGTAAAGCACAAATGGTGTTGCGAAAAAGGACTGTCTAAATTTGTATAATACATAAATCATTGAAAAATCTTCGTGCTCTATAGTTGTATAATTCCATCCAGTAGGAGTCAACTTCCTACTAGCAAAAAAAATTGGATGATCAATAATACCTTCACCAGGTTGAGCTAACCCAGTGCCAATGGCCATACCAGAAGCATCCACATGTACATGAAATGGTTTATCCCATGATGGAAAACACAAAATGGGCACAGTAGTAAGTCTCTCTTTTAATATTTCAAATGTGTGCTGCTACGGTTCTCCCCAATAAAATGTACCTTTCCCCTTCAGTAGTTCTTCCAAGGGTGCTGCAATTATGGCATACCATTTTATAAACATTCTGTAATACCTTGTATGACCTAAGAATCCACGCACCTCACTTTGATTAGTAGGCACTTTCAGGCCTAAAATGACTACAACCTTAGCTGGATCAACTAGCAAACCTTCCTTCCATATGATATGTCCTAACAGTATCCCAAATGGCATAGAAAATATTCACTTCTTTATATTCAAAGAGATACTTAATTATCTGCATCGTTCAAACATTAAGCGAAAATTGTCACAATGATATTTCACAAGCCCATATACTATTCAATTATCTAGATAAAACTGTAAGAAGTTATGAATAAAATATTTGAATGCTTGAACAACTATGCATGAAAATATAGCAGGTGCATTCTTCAATCCAAAAGGCATTACAGTATAGGCGAAACTACCCCATTCAATTGTAAATGTTGTCTTTTCTTGATCCTCTTGAGCTATCCGAACCTAATGATACCTAGAAAATCCATCTGTGAAAGAATATATTTCGCACCCTGCAACTACTTCCAATATTTCATTAGTGAAAGGTGTAGGGAATGGATTTGTGACGCATGTAGCATTTAGCTCCTTATAGTCCACACATATCCTAATCCTTCCATCCTTCTTGATACTAATCACCATTGGGATGACCCATTCTAACTCATCAAGGGGCTTGATAATTCTAGATTTCAACATTTTTTCAATTTCTTCCTTTACCTTTTCACGCAAATAAGGATTCATCCTGTAAGGTCTCTTTCTAACTTGTCATGCACCATCCTTAAGTTTGATATTCATTTCCCCAAGTGATTCATGTATGCCTTTAAGTTCATGATATCCTCTAGGGAATAAGTCTTGATAATCTCTAAGTAATTCGATGATCTTTTCTACCTCCGAGTCTGACCAATGATCTCCAATTATGGCCTCATTAGGCTCTACCTCCAAACCTATATTCACCTTATTTGTCTTCAAGGGTTCATGGTAGGTGCGTGTATCCTTATCTGCACTATCTAAGACCTCGTGCACCCCATGTGAATGTTTAATATCTAGGTTATCAACTTCCTCATCTTCCACGATGTAGACCATCTTTCCTTTCTCTTTCTCAAGGAAAGCGTGCTCAAATAGTTTGGAGTCTATTTCTTCTTCCTTTGCAAAACATGCTCCGAAATCTGTCTCACCAAATAATTCCCGAATGAGCTCTTATACTTTTGCACTATCTCCCATAGTTAAGCATCTGATAAGTTTTAATTCCTCTACTATTGGAGCTTGAGTTGAGAAGTAGTCAAATGCCTAGATCATACCTGCAGTCAACTCTTACCAATTCCCAGTTTCTCTATGTCATTCTACATATACATACCAAGCACGTGTGCATCCTTGGAGAGTGGAATACAATTTATGCACCCAGAGTGAAATTGGTAATGATTCCCATCTTGCTGTCTAGATTCTCTTACACTGTTGAATGTGATGCTAAATAGGTCAATCACCATGATAAGCACAAATTTGCATAGGTGCATTGTTCCTTATAAACCTGGTAGATAAAGCTATGCCAATCTCTTCCCAGTTTATAAGATTATCTCTACGGAATACCCACCAGTGCACTACTATCCCACATAGTGCATACACTAACATATCTCTCCTTACAACTGGATATGCCCACTTCATTTCCATGGCCTTTCGAAAGGCAGAAAGATCTTCTATCCTGGTATACCAAGGTACCGTACTTCTTATCTGTCATATTGAACAAAATCTGTTCATGTGTGCGACCATGATTTTCACCTCACACCCGACTAATTCATATGTACCATGAGCCCAATTATCATAAGAAATACTTGTAGTGTCACTAATAGAATGAGAATCCTCCCACTGTAGAATGCCTTCTTTTGATGGCTCGTTGACTTCTGGGTCCTGAATAATGTGTACATAGACTCTGTTTAAGTCCTCGTCACTGAGAGGCTCAACATAGGGTGTAGACTTCCCATCTATCAAAGGAATCACAACCCTCTCCTTGTTTTCAAAACTGATATATCCCTTATTGAATCTCAAGTCAACATTATTTGCATAACACCAAGGGCATCCAAGCAAGGGTAGAAAATTGTCTTCTTCTGCATGTGCTAATACCTCGAAATCCCCAGTAAACTTGGCCCCTCGTATAGTTATAGATGCATCCTTCAACACTCCTATGGGGGTGGCCTTAGTCTAGTTCACCATGAACAACACATTAGATGATGGCTATAATGGAGGCCTCCCCATTTATACCCAAGCATCTAATGTTAGCACATTTACTTTTGCACATGTATTGATCAATAAGTTTCTCAATAGCCACCCATCCACAACAACATTCAAAGTAATTTTCTTATCATAATCAATGCTATCAAGGGGAAGATTTGCATGCAGAATCATTCATCTAATCCCAAGACTTGTGCGTGGAGTGTTCCCTTTCAACCAACTTCCCAATAGTGGAATAATGTTCTCTTAGCACAACATCTTGCATACCTCCCAGAGATCATCGATATTAGTTTGGACTATCTCCGGCGCTTTATTTTGTTCCTTTAGGTACTGTATCTCACCCTAAAGATTCCTTAGCACTTCCATGGTATCCTGGTAAAATTCTTTATGATGAGCATGATCTGGATACCTCACGTGTAAAACTTCCTCCTTGGTAATCATAGGCTTCTGATGCAATGCCTCTCACACATGTGTAGCTTTAGTGCATGTAGTGATCTTTACTGTCAATTCCTTAGGTCCTATTATCTTGGGCATCCATTGGTCTTCTACCATGTGCTAGACTCAAACCATCCTAACGCATTTGTTTTCTTGCTTATGCTGTTTACTCAGATGCTCATTTAAGTCTGGGGACTCTTCATAGCTATGGTTCTTCCTACAGAAAGAACATGCATTGTTATGAGGACATTCATGCCTATAGTGATCAGGGGATCCACATGTATAACATGTTCCATTAGGGAACTCTCCTCTTCCTCCACCATGGCCTCATCCTCCATATCCTCCATGATATCCACGTCCTCTTCCAAGATCTCCTTCAAAACACCCCTCATTCCTGTCATAGCGTGTTTGATTATGATCCCAATCCTTGTGCTCATTTCCGCCCTTAGAATTATCTATTATACTTATATGTCATACTCTAATGTCTATAGCATCATGGATCTAACCAATGAATCGACAATCCTCAGTATCATGGGTCATGGACCTAAAAATATTGCAAAAGCAAGATACATTCTTTCTTATCATGCACTGTAACAAAGGATAGTGACTAACATCATGATTCAAATGGAAAATTTCACAGTACAATAATAATGAATGTATAGATCTACGAGGACAACTATCCTTGGTGTGACCTTCTACTTCACAATCTATAGACTAAATTCTTGACCGCGTCTCACGGGCTGAATTTTTTGATAGCTTTTCTAACTACTTTTCCATAGCTGCAATTTGTGTGTCTACAAATGGACTAACACCAGTGTCAATGCTCCCAACTACCTTAGTGTGCAAAGCTGCTTCTAGTGCTTCACACAGATCTACGTATGTCTTATGTGATAGCACCCTCCTAAAAGGTGTAATCAATCCTCCAACGAACCACTATGCATGCTGGATAACATGTATATCATAAGACAACTTAGATAGAAGTGTCTTAAAACGAGCATCATACTCACATACACTTTCATTAGTGCCTTTCTTGATATCTTTGAGTGCACTAATACTCTTATGCTCAAACTCAGGAATATAGAACTCTTTTAAGAAAGCATCCCTTAGTGCTGCATAATCCCCACAAGTTTGATCAGGGTCAAATTTCCTATACCAGCTGTGCACATGCCCCTATAATGTAGCAGCGAATGGACTATCCTTTCACTCAGCGGCTGTAATCCCCTTAGTGCACCACAAAATTTCACACATATGCACATGTTTGGCAACATCCTCTATGCCTCTATACTCCATGAGATGAAGGGACATCTCCATATAGATATTCTGTGGTTGCTGTGGACCTTGACCACCTAATCCAAAACCCCCTAGGTTTCCTTTGCCTCCAAAACCACTAGATCCACCAGAACTAGAACCACCTATACCTCCTGATCCTCCACCTATAGCTAGAGTAGGACCTATAGATGTACTCCCCTATACTCTGAAAGTAGTACTATACTGAACCTGTAACACTCCGAACTGTTGTTACTTCCTCTTGAGCATTCAAGTGTTGATATGTGATTTATTTTGTAAAAGGATGTGTTCCTTTGATTGTGAAGTCATGCTTGATATGGACTGTATCTTCTTTGTAATTGAAGATCTTTGACTGAGTCGGAATATGATTGGACTCTTTTATTTCTTTCATTTTGCACCTGAGTTTAATCTGACCTCGGAATGAATTGTGGATTTATCCATCTATAAGACCCAGCCTTGGATCAGTGGAATTGATCCAAGTGATGCTTTAATTTTATTCGGGATGAACTAAAATTATAGACCTTACACAGGTTGCAAGGTCTGAATGCGTTGAATAAGCTATTCCAGAGTCTAACTCAGGCTGATCGTGTTAAATGAATTGGTTCCTGATATCATAATATCAGGAATGTCTTGATCGTGGGCTAGGTAATAAATTCAGATACATTTATTCAACTAGCCTAGTGGTAGTGCTGGAGTGAATCCTTTTCATGAATGTATGTCTGTAGTTTCTTATTCTGAACATTTTAAATGTTAGACCTAAACTGGATTTATTAAGGTTCGTAACCTAAAACTAAACTATAACCTATGGGTTAGATTAATGTTAATCTAACCTAGCGCTAAGGAGGTTAGACTAAGTAACATCTTAAATCCTAACCTATGCTTCTAACCTAACTAATGAACAAGGAAGAAAGGGGACCTATGAAGGGGTGCGAGCCATGGGCGAAAGTTTCTATGGCATTAAATGGGATGGATAAGTATGAAGGACATGGATTTAGTGGAAGTTTTAAATGGCTAGTAAGGCTGACGTGGCAGAGTCGCCAAAGTTAGAAATGGTCTTTGAATTGTTTTTATCCATCATCAACTATGGCGGTCGGTGGCAATGGAGATTGAGTGGGAATTTTGGAGTTAAGGTGATTAATGAACTCGGTCTTCGAGCTTGGGTTTCTCAGGAAGACATGCAAAATGGAAAACTGGTAGTTTGTTTGGTTTTTCATGCGCTCCGGTTTTCTCTCCATTTGATCACTGGTTCTTCGCACCAGTCTACTTGGAGTTTCATGGAAAAAATGAGTGTAACTCGCTCTTTTCTCTGTCAAGGAAATTTTATAAGGCATGGAAATAACAAATTATTGTTGCTGAATCTAACATGGAAAAAGAGGAGAAGGCTCGAGCTCTTTCAGTGGTCTTCTTCAGATTTTTAAGCAACATTACTAGGCATGTTAGGCCCTAACCTTTAAAAATATTGCTTTCTTTCAAATGATTTCATTAGAACAACTCTGTTCAGATGATTTTTGGGTTTAGTTGGTTTTTATGGTAGCTTGTGTGATTTATACTGTATCTTCTTACTGGCTAGATTTTTGTCTATAGAACCCTTGATGGGTGTGCATTTTGTTCCGAACGGTTGTACTATCTCGCTGTGTTTTTATTTTTCGGATAAAGTTTGTAGAAATGCTTGCGGGAAAGTATATGAAATTGGCTCTGTGGGAGTCCATGAATTGTTTCCTTGATGGATTCAGACTACAGTCGATACTTGCTATTGACACTTGTCAAAAAGGATACTGTTGGATTTTTGTTTGAATGTTTAGTATATTTTGACTTCTTATAAGTTTTGTCGTGGATAATATAGTTTTTGGTTATTGAATCTTGTAGGGTCTCGCTATAATACTTAAGTTACTTTTGAGCGGATAACTTAGTGTGTTTATGGTATTCGAATGTGACTTGTAGAAGTCCTCCCTGTGTTGCAATCATGGGATTTAATTCGTTGAAAGTTGCAAGATAAATATACATATGAAATGACCCTGTGGAGTCCTTGGATGGTTTCGTATATTTTGGATTTTAGTATAACCCTGGTTGTGAATACTTTTTTTCTTGGCTCTGTTGGAATCCTTAATATATATATATATATATATATATATATATATATATATATATATCATGTATTTTGGCTTCTGTAGAAGTGATTCATGAATGCCATATGTTTCTACCTCTGAAGGAGTTCAGATGTGAATACGGTATGTTATTATTTTGGTTAGAATTCTTAAATTTGATATGTATCTTACATCCTTCTACTTCTGTAGAAGTTTATTTGAAGAATACCACATGGTAAGACTCATTTTTAATCCTTGAGGCGTATATTATGTTATCCTTTCTAAATAATATCAGTTGTGAATACTGTTATGATTCTTGAATTGTGGTCACATGAAATCAACTTCAATCTAAACCCTCTTTTGAGCATTAGTGGTATGGATACTGTTGGAGTTTTGAAATGTTGCGAATTGGCTTGATTTTCTGATTTAAACCCTTGCTATGTGTGCATAACGTTTAGACTCCTATTTAATATTCTAGAGTCCCTTTCTATCCACTTCTGTGGAAAGTAAGGAAGGGATTTCTTTTCAAACTATACTTGGTTTGAGACCTTGTTGAGATTTTTTTTCTGGAAAATGACTTCTAATATAAGTCATGGTTGTATTATTATAAGAATTTGTTCCAGTTAAATGAGGCTGTGAGTGTTGTGTTAGATTCAGTATCAATATCAATACATAAGAATAAGGAAACATCCTTTGTTTTAATGTTATTGAGCCTCTTGTTTGACTATGAAAAAAAGGTTGTTCTTTTGATTTCGGCCTTGGGATCTAAGTCCTTGCAGTGTTTTAGTAGGGACTAGATTTAGCTGTAAGTTGCTGAGAGGGACTGTTGTCATGTTTGTGCATGATTACGTCTTTGTTATTGAGGTTATCTAGTCTTGTGCTTGACTAAGATAAAGAGTTAATAGCTGTGCCATGACAAGCGTTTGCGTTGGTTATTTTCTCATTTATTTTGAATAATATGGAAGATTATGCGGAGTCTGTATGATGGATTATTTATCACTGCCTTATCACGATAGCTACTGTATTATTCAAGTAAGTTACAGGCAAATTTTATATTTGTATCTTGAAGAATGCTAATTCTTCCCGTGATCTCGACTGACTTAGTCATAGGCGTATAAGGTGAATGCTTTACTCTTGAGGAGATGGTATAGTCATGAGCTTGATTTGGAGGGAAATATGAATGACTCATTTTCTTCCTCTTCTGTTGTAAAGTATTTGTTGATATATTTTTATCTAACTTTTGGAATTGTTTTAACATACTGATGGAATCATGTATTGTTATGATATTCACTTTACTATGTTGAATGTAATGGTCTGTCTGATGTTTGCTGTCCTTGGGATTCAGATGGATAGTTGTTTTAGATGCATTTTTTCTTCTTGGTCACTAACGTTTATGATGAAATATCTGGAAATTATCCAGGACTATTTAGTAACTAAAATATGAGTTACGCTTGTATAGTCTTATTGTATTACAAAAGCATAATCTGAAATATTTTTGCATGTTTGGAGAAATGATTTCATTTAAACAAGTTTTTTAATGAAAACAATTGGTGGATTACAATTATTTTAAGAGTTAGTGCTTATCATGCTCAATTCATCGAACTGACCCGTGTTGACAATTTTTGTAGATGGTTTCCGTAAGTGGTAAAAGCATGCAGATCTGATAGGATGATCAGATTGTTTAATTTGGTTTTATGATGAATTACAACTTGATTCTCTAAATGCACTACTTGAAGAAAGATGTTCTTTTTCTGTTGAGTATTATATCAAGTATGCTGAATGCATAAAATGTATTTGATTAGTTCTGAAAGGAATGGAAAGAGGTATTTGTTACTTATGTGTTGGCATTCATATCTTGTTGGGTTGATCTTCTTCGGTTCGAATAATCTTGAGAGCATTATTATTATTGTATAATTTGGAGACTTTTGTGATCATCAATGTAAGCTTGCAAGAATATGTGACTGAATACTTATGATTGTTTAGTAGTTCTAGTATGTTCTATCTAAAGCTAAATTGGAATTTAGATCACTGTCTTTCTGGAAGCTAGGGTTAAAATAAACCTGAGCAGGAAGCTAAACAAGCTGAATAAATTATTACTTCCTAGTCTTGATCTAAGTTAAGACAACGTTTAATTGGATTCTTAATCACTATATCTCGATATTAATAAGTAAGATATAAGTTCAGTTATGAGAACTGATATAAACCTAAAAAGGGTTTGGTTGGCAATCTCATGTGAAGATTATGGGTTATTGTCTAATTTTGTTGATTTAGAATTATGTATATTCTATGAACTCCTTGATGGGACCTCTATTCTTAATAACTCCTCTTATATAAAGGGTTTTACTAAGAAAGGTAATTCTAAGGTGAGGAACCCAGGGATTGGGAAAGACTAACCTTTAGGGAGCGTCTTTTAGTATAATTTTAACTCAATGTGTGTAACACTTATCAATAAGTAGATCCTTTCGAGGCGGATTTAAAGGATGACGGCACAAGTCAACTGCAGGGTTGTACCTTTGAGAAGATTAGGATCTTCTCAAAGATACAACAATGTCGGTGACTTATGATGACACCCTTTGCATTGATCGATAGGATTTACACCTTTAACTCGAACAAGTTACTCTGGGACTGATTAGGAATGTGGTCACGTTATAAGGCTTCCCTAGGAGACTCGAGGTATCTTGACACACTGGATTAACTAGGGTTGACCCAGTATGTCAGCGTATCCCTAGTCCTCGGGGGCATCCCTATAACGTTGTCATCTCACTAATCCGTTCCTGAGTGAATAACTTGGGGTAGGAGATTCTGACAGAAGTCAGTATAAGACATTCTACATAACATAGGAATGGGGTGAAGGACGTATTCCAGATTGACGAGTATGCCATCAAGGAATACGAGACATAAGCAGTATGTTTCAAATCTTTGGCCAAAGTATCGCAAGCTGCTGATTGCATTGTCCTAAGTTACCTAGTCTAAGGGATGAGATGTCGATGAATAATGGTAACAATTATTCAGATAGGTTCCTTGGATGGATCATTCTAAATCCCAGATTAGGGAAGAGAACCACAAGAGTATTGTGTTAAAATAAAAACGCAAACTCTTTGATACTCATGAATAGATCGGTAGATTACCGAGTCATGGAATGAATAGATCGGAAGTACTCCGAGTCATTACAGCTGCATATGGTTATCTGTTATAAGAATGGTTGTTTTGATTTGTGAGTTCTAAATTATGTATTTAGAACCAGGAAGTATTTATCAAAATAAAAAAAAATTACTTGTTCTAATGTATAATAATGAGGATGTTACAGAACCCCTACAGTCCGTGAGGTAGCTCCACTTCTAGAGGTGAATCCAACATTCTACACAATCACATTCTGTGTGGATGATGCACACAAGAATGCTCCTCCATATAACATTGAAGCTGTCTGTCCTGCCATTGATGTACTTGATCCCTGGCTCACTCCTGCTCTCCTACTTCCCAAGTTAGCTTGCTGAGTAATTTTCATACTAGATACTTAAAAACCAAGTGCAAAGGCTAGGTCACTAGGTGGATTAAGATGCACGCTTGTGGCCCAAGTAGTCTCTACTGGCGTACTTCCATGTGAGGCCGAGAAGGGATCTCTGTCATGCTTTCCAACATGGGGGAGTTCTTGATGCTTCGGCCCCACGTCCTTTACATGAGCTGTAAATCCTTCATGAGCCATCTCTCTACTCAATGCCATACCTTCTGCAACAGAACGCTACTCCTCTATTGCTTTTCTGCCACTAGGTCCACCATCTTAATACCAAACCTATTCCTACCTTCACATGTGGTGAAGTTTAGTTGGCCATCGATTTAATCTCCAGGTTCATAGTTACCATCAAGATCTTAATCATCAGTGGAATACCGTGTAAATATGTTCCTCTTGGATACCTCAAGAACTGAAACTTAACGATCTCTGGGCAAGAGTACGTCGAAATTGAGTATTCTAGAATATAACTGCTTAGAATGCCACAAAACCACGTATCCACCGTGTGAGTCCAAATCAGATCAACATCATAAAGAGATTGAAATTCTTCCTATGTCCAAACAAGTATGTGATATCTCCAATTCCGCTAGGATGCATAAGCTGTAAGCCACTCGTAAAGTTCTACTAGAAATATAGTGAAAAATCTCTCATATAAGATGTCGTACGGGTTCTGTTCTACCCAAGTGCATGTGTTAAACTCAGATCCATTGCTGAACCGTCATGTATATTCTTCCTCTAGATCATGTATCCATTCCTAAATAATTGCTAGAGTTAACCGATAGGTCTTCATCGCGAACAATCCTGAAAACAAATGAACAAGAGGCCCTGACAACAGAACCAATGATGCAACCTAGAATTTACAAGATAACACCCTAGTCATGTTGGCACATCACTCAATCTAGACCGAGCGCTCACCTGAAGCACGTAAAGGTACTAGGTCCCTCTTTAGGGTTACTGTAACAAGATGATAACATGATGAAGGAAGATATATAAAGACTCATGACTAATCCATAATTCTATAGCACATACTACCCACAGATCTATGAAAGAAATATCTTAAACAATAATCATGATTAAATACTAACATGCACTACTCAATTACACAGAATGACACTTAGATTTAGCCAATATTCTCCATCTATTAATAAGTATAGAAGCTCCTTACAGTACTGTCAATTCATCTTAAGGTGTATATGAATCTGATACACATATTCAGAACCATACATACATGCCTATATCCCTCTGATACATCATACATATCTCTCTTTTACTATGCACCTAACCATCATATATATAGGGTGGGGACTTGCCCTTCACCGCTTAACTATTCCAGAATTAGGTCGCATGCTATTAATAGCCACACACCGTTTACAATTATAGCCACACATGCAAGTGTGCTATATATAGTCCTCTTATAGATAACTGAAGTGTTCATTCCATTCTTAGCTTGCCTCCATGCATAGACGTTTGAACTGATCTTCTAGATATAGACAATTCTCGGTGCACACTTCTTTGTATCGTTGATGTGTTCCACATGCCATCTTCCAAAAATAGATCCTCATGCCCAAAATTGGCTAAGTCATGAAATCCAAACCTGTCTTCCATGCATGGGTCCTTCTTATCCTTCCGAGCCTATGTTCTTGGCCTGTAATCCTGTGTAGACTCCTTGTGTGATCTTTGCCAATTATTCTTTGATCAACACACAATATGCTTCTAATCTTCTTAAAAAATTTAGGTTGATTAATTGTAAGTCTGTATCTATTCCTATGGAATATGGAATTAAATTAGATAAAAAACATGCTTGTGACAAATTTTGTCCTACTTTATATAGGAATATTGTTGGTAGTTTGATTTATTTGACTATCACTAGACCTGATATATTTTATGCAGTCAGAATTATTTCTAGATTCATGCATAATCCTTGACCATTAGAAAATGGAAAAAAATATTCTGAGGTATATCAAAGGTACAATTAAGTATGGTTTGTATTATTATTCTTTTTATGATGCAAATTTATTTGGTCATTGTGATTTTGACCATGATGCTGACATTATGGATAAAAAATCTACTTTTGAATATGTTTACAATTTGGGTGTAGGTGTTATCACTTGGATTAGAAATAAACAACCAACTGTATATATATCTTCTACTAAAGCATAATATATAAGTGCTTTGGAAGCATCAAAGGAAGCTATGTGGCTAAAAATAATATTGGATGAAATTCATATGGGTGTCAAAGGAAGCATACTTTTATGTGACAACCAAAGTTGTATTGCTCTTGTAAAAAATCCCATTATACATCAAAGAAATAAGAATATTGAGATTTATATGCACTTCATTCAAGAGAAAGTTCTAAATGGTGACATAAAATTGAAGTTTTGTTCAACTGGAGATCAAGTTGCAAATATTTTTATAAATCCATTCCGTGCTACAAAGTTCTGTAAATTTCATGCTATGCTGGAAATTTCAAAATTTAGATCAAATGATTATGTGGATGACTTTGATCTCCACCTCTTGATTGAATCAAATGATTATTTGTATGAATTTAATCTCCACTTATGAATTAAATGAGTAAGACTCAAATGATTATGTGAATGACATTAATCTTCACCTTTGAATCATATGAGCTTTAGCCTTTTAGAGTTTCCCTTGAGGGGAAATTAAATAGGATTGAGCATGTTTTGCATGTTTTATGCAATGCTGTCTCTTTTACAATGTCACCTCTTATCGACCTGATTATGTCAAATGTAAAATATCCTGATACTATTTACATTTTGTTTGAGTAAATTTTCACTTGTGAGTTTACTTGTAATACCCAACAAAGCATTAGATATGAGAGTTTTTTAACTCCCTAGTCTTATGTAAGACTTCATAGGTAATCACTTTATCTTGATAATTATGATTTGTTCCTATGTATAGTTTGTTTTTTTATCTTTCCAAAAACACATGGGACACTATAATTTCAAAAACCATGAAACATTGATGTGTGTACTGTGGTTTTTACAAAACCCGTGGAACACTCAATTTGTGCCACAACGCTAAAGAACTGAACCATGGATTTTATAAAACTCGCATAATGCTTGCATTTGGTCTGTGGCTTGTTTAAATATGAGTAATATTGTAGTAGTGAACCACGACATTAAAGTAGTATATTGTGTGGAGTTACAAATCTGTAGAATTTTTTTTGTTTCATGCTAGCCTAAAACACTTACATGGTTTATGGATACTAATTCCTTTTGTACAAAAAAGGAGACTTGGCATGTGTTATTTAGAATAAATAATTTATTTTTACATGCTAGCTTTAAATATTCATGATTTATAGATTGTAATTCCTTTTGTACAAAAAGACAATTTGACATGTTTCCCTAGTTAACATAAAGGGGGAGTGTTGGAGTTATAATATTAAGTGTAAAATTGTCTTTATATGAAACCCACTAAAGAATAAATGGTCATGAGATTTAAAATATAAGTGTGGCAGATTTTATACCGGGTCAACACATTGCTTGAATTTAAAATATAAGAGTAACTGAAAATAGGGCCGCCCACCTTAATATAATTCAAAGTGATCTCATTAGAGATCAGTTACCAAAAATAACTATATGAAACAAGCAAGTAACAAAATTATGCAAACAATATATGCAAGTAGAAATAAGATACATGATGCGAATAATGTGCTCATGAGTGAATGTATGTGACAATTTTTAATTCCTCCATTAAATTGTAACTGGGGGAAATAGTGAGAGTGTTGGGTGAAATGTTTATTCTCAATAAAGATAAGTGAATTTTCAGTTGGTTTTTTACCAAAAAGTTTTCCTACTTAAATCTTGTGTCTTTTTCTCATTTTATTTCATTTTTATACATGCAATCTAATATATAATTCATTGTGTGACATAATGTATCATAATTTTATATTCAAACATAAACTATAATATTTAATAATTTAATATTGTGGATAATTAAATCTATGCTTTTATTTATCCATGTGGTTTCCCTAACACATATTTTATAAGAATGGGTACCTATAGGGTCGATTTTTTGAATGAGAACTTCCTGGAAGGAGCTAGATATTATGATCCTCTAGACGGGAAGGAGGCAATCCCTTGGGTTTAACAAATACACTAGATTTTTTGTCCAAAATTTCTTGTAAATCTACATTGGTGCTGAAAGAGGTAGGTAGAGTTAGCTATGTTGGTTCCCAATCTAACAACCCAAACAAGGACTTAATACATATGACATGTAATAGAGAGAAAGAAGGGAAGATAGACCTATTGATTTTTCATTTTACAACCATGAATGGATCTATCTCTCTTAAGTGATGCCTTGTGAGAATGACAATGAGACACTTGACTAAGGGTATGGTTGTCTACCTATTACTTTTGGCTCTACATGAAGTAAGGTGAGAGGACCCAAAATGTAGACCAAAAGAGCAAGGGATATATTATACTTCAAGCCATAAAACTTGTTGGAAAGGTCAATCTGAGACCAAGTGCAAACACTAAATGTAGTGTTCATCTAAGAGAGTGGTCACAAAATCACTGTAGACACTTAATGAGTTAGACGCATAATATTAAATACATATTTAGGATGTGATCACAAGAATAATTTTGAAATAATTTGTTGATAAAATTGAGTGAAAGGATACTTGAGATGTTAATCTACACAATTCATCACAAATACACTCAAAATATGCAAGCTAAATGTGATTTGTAAGAAGATATCATGATGGATATGCAACAGTGATGAAATTTGTAAAGGGGTAGGACAAAGGGATAGTGAGAATGAAAAGGGAGATGGAGATAGATGGAAATAGGGGAATTGGGGACTAAAGGGAGAAGGTAACTACATTAACCATCTTTTCTTGATGTCTTTGCTACATCTAAAATTGAAATCAACAGAAAATCATGCTCCAAATGTTACTTTCCTTCATAGAAACCCAAACAAGGAAAACAATGCAAAATAATCCGGAAAACTTAAGATAAACAAATGAGAATAAAGTTTCATGTATTGATCATGTCAAATCCATAAAACCAAAGGATACCTTGAGATAATAAATGTTCATTCTCAAAAATTATAGAGAGGAATTTACAACTAAAACAAATGCTATAAAGTAACACTATAACACAACATTCCCTCAATACCTACCTCAAATAATCAACTAAAACATGATTATATGTAGTTTTTAACATGATAAAATAATATTACAAAGGAGAATAAAGGTTAATTTATTTAAAATTTGTTAAAAATAGTAAATAATAAACATATACGTGGTAGTTTGATCTTGTGTGTTCATTTGTAAAGGAGACAAGGGAGATAGATAAATATGCTCTCAAATCCTGATAATGGATGTACAACTACAACCACCTTAGTATAAACCCCAAATAAAACCACAATAAACCAATATTTTATAGAACTTAACCCATAAGAGAAACCCTTCTCCCTGATCTAGAAAACCATGATAACCAACCAACTCCCTATAGAATGAAGACCAATCTTCATTCGTATACAATCATGTCTCAATCTTAATAGAATATTCTCTTAAGGGTTTAAATCAAGAGTTAAGATTGTCATCCTTGTGATCTAGAGTCAAATCAATGAAGAACCAAGTAATATGGGAAATGAAATAAGGAAATAATGCCACATGTTCAATCTACAATGCATAGATCATTTTTATCACCACTTGTGGGGGAAAGAAGAACATATTTTTCCTCCAAAAGCATCCAGGGTCTAAGGCCTAAAAAAAATCTCAAGTTGTTTATTTTGTCATTACATGCCATGAAAATGACATTTTCCCACCAAAACATCTACAACTGAAATATCCACAAAATTTTGCACCATTTTCCTCAAATTTTCTTGGTGGAAATCCCTTGTCATGATGATCCCAATGCATTTGGTTTTTTTGAAAATAGATGCCTAGATCAAATGTTATGAGAAAATCTATTTGTTGAACTTAATGGTGGTCTCCTTGGACATATGTCAATCTATGATAGGATGGTTGGATAAATTATAAATTCAGATAAATGGAGGAATGAGAGAACATTTCCTCAAGTTTTTCTCAATTTTGATTTTATCGATTTAATGGTTTTATGGTAGTGAAAATGGGTTTGTGGGGAACTCGAGGATTGGGGGAACTATTCCTTGAGTGTCATTTGGGACCAATTGGACCAAAAATCAAATAAATAGGGTTTTTGGGGAATTCAAGGAATGGTGAAATGGTTTAAGGAGTGCCACCAAAGTATGACTTTTCTGATTACATTGTTTTGCGTTAAGGAGTCAGGGATGATAGGTGGTTGGTGAACACACAAAACTACAAAATAGTTCCAAAGGTTCCAATAAACATTGATTTTACTGATGCATAAGTTTCTTTCCATGGGATTAGATAAGGTGAAAACAAGGAGAACATAAGGAACACCAAAATTGGTCTAGCAATTCCCATTTTAATTGACTTATTTGATTTAAACGAAAGAGTTGGTCTTGGCGATAAAGTGAGGAAATAGGGGAAGTGACGAATAAGATGAAATATAGAACTATTCCCAAGGTTCCCAAAATGATCCACATGATCAAATAAAGGAGTTATATTTTTTTTTTCAAAGATTTGAGTGGTAAAGCAGTAAAATGGAGGAAGTAGAGAATTAGGGTAATGCAAGAACAAGAGCACAATTCCTCAAATTCACAAAATATTGATCCAATGGATAGAGAAGGGTTCTTATAAAATTAGGCTAAGTATTTGGCATGAATGGAGTATGAACAAAGGGGGTAATAAATGATACAAATTTGAATCTTTACAAATGGAAAAAAACACTAGAAAACACTGCAAATCAACTACATACTCCTCTTCATACGATGAAACCTCAAAACACCTAGGATGAAGATCAAACTTGTAATTTAACCCTTACAAACACTTCTCACTTCTTGAATAATGCAAAACACACATGAAACATCTCCAACTCTACAAATCAAACTTTTAAAAGTTTTTAAAAGTATGGATAAGGAAAAAAACTAGCAAAGAGCACCATGAAATTGTATTAAAAGCATTCTTAAAGTCCTCTAACCTATAAATGAAGCTCAGGTTCCCTTTCAGCCTTCTTAAAACAAAGTAAAAAGTACCTTAGGGAACCAAGGAACAAAATTATGTTACGAAAAGGTTTACATCAACATATCAATGGACAATCTTGCAATTCATATGCATAATGATGAACAACACTAGAAAAGGAAGTGTCATAACAAACAACAATGAAGGATTCTATAGAGATGGTGTCAAAGATAGAAAATGATCAAAATGGGAACCAACGTTGGCTCTAGCTCATGCATGGACACCCTTATTGGGTATCCAAAGGGCCAACATAAAATCATGTAAA
The DNA here is from genome assembly GCA_019776745.2 of Taxus chinensis. NCBI lineage: Eukaryota > Viridiplantae > Streptophyta > Pinopsida > Cupressales > Taxaceae > Taxus > Taxus chinensis. Next base: position 618,572,566 of record CM034149.1, on the reverse strand, counting down.
CCAGATTCCTATCCATTCGGAAAAAGATTCAAATGGGAAAACACTTGGTTTTTTGCATTATAAAATCATACGAGCTAAAAAAACATCCAAGAACAACAAAAAAGAACAAATGAAAACAAAACAAGAAGGGGATAAAAAAATAAATAAAGGAAACTATACACTATACAAGGATCTCTTTCAATGCGTGAAACCAAAAAACATCCATTAGATACCTCTAGGATCCAAAATATTAGTTGAGTATTTATATTTTTCATTGAGGAAAAGGGAAAATATGTCAAGTTTAACAATGAAGAAAGTCTTTCCCAAAACAGCCCCTGTTCTATAATCCCGTAGTTGTGTTTCCATAAAAAAGTATAGGTTAACAAGATCATCTTCAAAAACACAACTCCTCAAATCATCATGTAATTCAAACTCCAAAGGAAAGACATGGTGACCAATTTCATCTTCATCAATTCTCAACTCAGGGTGTAACCATACTAAACATTATTGGTACTTATTTAGTAATTTGGTGTAGGTTTGTTTCTTGTTTTCACTTAATTTTCCACTTAACCAAAATTTCTTAAGTTCATTGCAAATACCAAAACTAAAATCAATGAACTCACTTATCATTGGGTCCAAGTTTACCATTATTTCATCGACAACACCAATAAGATGAATTTCAAAACTACCACCCTGTTAGAAATGCATATGATTTTTCTTGAAAAATTTCTTCTTCAAACATGGAAATTGCATCAAGTCTCAACCGATCGATTTCTTATTCAAACAAGGTCTCTTTTTGTTCACAAATTTATACTAAGGACATCAAATTAAATGGCTAATTAAAGGACTCATTAAAATGATCAGATAACTCAGAGAATTTTATCTTATAAAAGTGAGTGCCAAAACTTAGGGAATCACTAAAATTATCATCATCACTCCAACATGAATAAGGATCAATAAATTGATCATCAAAATCTATTTCACAAGTCAAGGATCTACTGATAAAATTATCATCACTAAATGGTAAAGAAGGCATTACAATCTGATCCATATCAACACTCTGAGTCTCACCATGATGCACCAAACAAAAAATATCCAAAAAAATTGTTCAAATAAAAACCAGCCCAGGGATATGCAACATGTACACCCAAGTCAAAACAAAATTTCTCAAAATAGAACTTAGAACAATTGACTGATTACTAAACAGAGTCTAAGTTTCTTCATGATGAATAATGCAAGAAGGATAAACGAACTCAAAAAAATCATGATCAACACAAGGGTTCTCAATGTGTGCTTCCAAATCAAGAAAAGAATCATGCAAATCATAAATAAGAACAATAGAAGGTGTATCAGCATACGTTTTCTCAACAAAAGTTTCATATGAATGAGTTTTCCTAAGAACACCCTTGAGATCATTATCCAATGCAAACTCTTGAGTATTGGTAGTAAGAAAAAATTTTCTTTATTATTTTCTTCTCAGCTTGTACTACTTTTATTAATCAACTAATATATTTATTAAAAACCACATATCTTCCCTTGAAGGAACCCTCCATCCATACTTTCAAATCATTACATCTCTTAAGTATCCAAGGTCATAATTAATAAGATTACTAGTTTGATCTAAATCTATTACATTATCACATTCACCATATTGAATTCTAAAGGCATTCATCATTTCATCCAAAGAATGTATTGAACTATGAGGCAAAGAGTTAATCCATTTCCTTGCATCCTCTTATGATGTGTACAAATAATTTTAAGCAAACATCTTCATGTTATAATTCATTATCATCTGTGAAATTTTCAAATAATCTAATATGTTTCTCACCATAAATAACATTATTTCCTTTGGGTAATATTATTTTGATAACATCTAACACCTCATTAGGATACCTTGCCATACCCAAAAATTTATAGGTCTAAAGGCATTAACTCTAAAAGGGGATCTTGAAGGAGGATGATCTGTGTTGTTAACAACAAATTTTTAATTATAGGATCAATAATACTATGATAAGATGTTTATAGACTCTTACTTTATGAAATTTGATCAACACTTGATTACCAAACTTGTCTCCTCATATAATACAAACTATCCAACTCAATGAAGAGTTATTATAAAAAATAGGATCTAAATGAATGCTTGAAAACTTCCAATCTTGTAAAGATGAATCACCAGAAAAATGTAGAAATAATAAACAATAATCTAACCCAACAATGAAATTGGATTTTCCACTAGATTTTACACTCTAGAAATTGTATATTGACCCTTGAAAAATGATCGAATACATTTACCAAAATAAAAATAAGTAGATGATCTGATATAATCTAATAAGCCCTGGATAATAACAACTAAGGGATCATAATTAAACCCTCTTAAAAACCTCTAAACTCTTAGAACTAACAATTATTTCTTCCAATGGCTTTCTTGAACTAAATCAACCTAATAAATTTTCTGTAAATATGATTGAGAATTTTTGATAAAAATTTCTGTATGAAAAAGATGATAAACCAACCTTGAATGACCTTAAATTCCCTAACAATGGTTCCAATTTCATGTTGGTGGTGTTGATGGGAAAATGAACTTGCAAGAACACCAATAACTAATATACTTTGGATTATTCTTGATGAAATCCCCAAAAATAGTATCATAATTAAAATGAGATAACAAGATCCTCGGAAACTACGTTAGAAGAGTTTTTGGTTCCCAATATAACACCCAAAATAAGTCCTGAATTTAGTTGTCATAGAATAGAGAAAAAGGAGGTAAGATAGACCTGTTGATTTTTCATTTTATAGCCAGGGATGTATCTATCTCCCTCACTTGACCAAGCCTCATGGGAATGACATAGAGGTACTTCACTAAGGGTGTGGCTATCCACTTGCTACTTTTGGCTCTACTTGAACCATAATGAGAGGACCTATAATGTAGCCTAAAAGAGAGAAGAAGATATTATACTTCAAGCCCTTAAACTTGTTTGAAAGGTCAATCTGAGACCACATATAACCACTAAATGCAATGCTCACTCAAGAGAGTGGTCATAAAATCTAAATAAACACTTTATGGGTTAGACACATGCTACTAAAGACATATTTAGGATGTGATAAAAAACATCATTTTGAAAGAATATGTTTTTTATCAACAGATTCTTTCAAAATGATACTTGAGATGCTAATCTTCACAATTCATGGAAAATACACTGAAAATATGCAAAATAAATGCAATTTTAATGCATATATCATGTTGAATATCCAATGGTGATGAAATATACAAAGGGGAGGAAAAAGGGATGGTGATAATGAAAGGGGATATGGATATGTATAGAAATGGGGGAATGAGGGACTAAAGGGAGAAGGTAATTGTATTAACCATATTTTCTTGATGTCTTTACTGCATCCAAACCTAAAATCAAGAGAAAATCACCCTCAAAAGGTTATTTGATTTTTTGGACACCCAAAGAAGGAAAAAAATACAAAATAATCTTGAAACCTTAGCACAAACACATGAGAATAAAGTTTTATGTATTGATCATGTTAAATCCATAAAATTAAATAATACCCTGAGATAATTTTTTTTCATTCCCATAAATTATAGAGAGGAATTTACAAATGAAACACATGTTGTAAAGTAACACTACAACAAAACATTCCCTTAATACGCACCTCAAACAATCAACTAAAAAATTCTTCTATGTAGTTTTTAGCATGATAAACACAAGATTACAACGGAGAATAGACATTTATTCATTTTAAATATATTAACAAACAAGAAATAATAAACATGTACATGATAGTATGATACTGTGTTTTCATTTGCAAACAAGACATATAAAGATTATTTCAAAGCATGCTAATGGTTATAAAACTACAACCATCTTAGCATAAAAACCCAAATAGAACCAAAATGAAATAGTACTTTGCATAACTCATCCTAGGAGAGAAACCCTAACTCCTAGAGTAGAAAAACCACAATAATTAGCCAACCCCCCTTAAAATGAAGAAAACCCTTCATTCTTATACAATTTTGTCTCAAATAAAATAAAATATACTCTCAAGGAACTAAATCAAGGGCTAAGATTATGATTCATGTGCTCTAAAGTCAAATCAATGAAGAACTAAGTAATATGGGAAATGAAAGAAGAAAATAATGCCATATTTTCACTCTATAATTCCTATATCATTTAATCACCACTTGGTGGGGGAAAGAGGAACATATTCTACATCTAAAAGCATCTAGTGTTTAATTGGGGCCCAAAAATCATCTCTAGCTATTGATTTTTTCATTAGATGATATGAAAATGACATTTTTTCCACTAAAATATATGTAATTAAAATATCCAAAAAAATTTACACCATTTTCCTCAAATCTAATCTATACGGAAATCCCTCATCATGACGATCTGAATGCAATTATTTTCACTGAAAATGAATGCATGGATCAAAAATTATGAGCAAGTCTATGAACTGCTTTAACTGTTGAATGCAATGGTCGCCTCCTTTGATGTGTGTCAATCTCTGATTGGATGGTCAGGTAAATCAGAAAGTTAGAGAAATGTAAGAACGAGAGAGAAATTCCTTGAGTGTCGTTCAAGTATTTTTTTTTATTTAATGGTTTTATGGCAGTGAAAGTGGGTTTTCAGGAATTCAAGGAAAGGGGAATTATTCCTTGAGTGTAATTTTGGACCGATTTGATTGAAAATCAGATAAATAAGGTTTACAAGGAATTTAAAGAAAGGTGTAATAGTTCAAAGAGTTCCACCAAAGTCTGAATTTTTGTAATGCATTTCTTTTTATTAAGGATTCAGGGATGGTGGGTGATCAGTGAACACATAGAACTATAAAATAGTTCTAAAGGTGCCAACAAACACCAATTTTATCAATGCATGAGCAACTTTCCCTGGGATTCGATAAGACAAAAAAATATGGCTAACATAAGGAATAATGGAACTATTCCAATCATTCCCATTTAAAATAACTTATCCGATTTGAACAAAGGAGTCTATCTTGGCAAAAAAAAAAGGGAAATAGGGGAAACGACAGACAGGAGGAAAAATAGGACTATTCTCAAGGTTCCCAAAATGACTGATATGAACGAACGAAGGAGTTACATGCTTTTTAGAAAGAGTTGAGTGGTAAAGAAATGAAATGGAGGAAGTACATAATTAGGGTGATTTAGAAACAAGAGCATAGTTCCTCAAGTTCTACAAAAGACCAATCCACTTGACAAAGGAGTTTTAAAAAATTTGGCTAAGTATTTGGATTAAATGTAGTATGAATAGAGGGGAAATTTAATGAAACAAATTTGAAGCTTTTAAAATGGATAAAAGACTGTAAATTAAATTTACACTCCTCATATGATGAAACCTCAAAAAAACTTAGGATGTAGATTAGACCTGTAATTTCTTCCTTGAAAACCCTTCTTACTTCTTGAATAATCCAAAACAAACTTGGAACATACCCAACTAACTCTACAAATCATCCTTATGAAATTTAAAATAAACCAATAAGGAGCACCATGGAACCGTAAATTCATTCTTGAAGTCCTCTAACCTACAAATGAACCTTAAGAGCCCTTCAAGCCTTCTTGAAACAAATTAACAAGTACCTTAGGGAACTAGAAAAAAAAATGAGGTTATGAAAAGGTTTACATCAAAATACCAATGGAAAACATTGCAAGGCATAAGCACAATGATGAACAACACTAGAAAAGGAAGGTTCACACTAAACAACAATGAAGGATTCTACAAAGATGGTGCCAAAGATAGCCAAGGATGAAAATGGGAATAATCAAGATGGATAGAAAATAACTGAGCAATAATCCCATTTGATTCTTTCTTCAAAATATTTTCCATACAATGAGAACTAATTGTACTAGTGGAGCTTGGAGTAAGACCTTTTAAGGTGTGTTTTCTCCCATCGTCAAAGAATTACATCCATAGTCCATAGAAATCCTATAAGATGGGTCTAAGTTTCCACAACCATTGAGCTCCCAAAATGACATCACATTCTCCCAAGGGTAGGAAAAACATATTAGAATAAAGATTATAATTTCTGATTGAGATACAAACATTATGACAATTTACCTTACAAGGAAATATACCACCATTAGCAATCATAACTTCAAAGCTAGAATACTAATAGAAAAAATAGTATTCTTGTTTGGTCACCCATGGATACATAAATTTAAATGTGTTTCCTGAATCAATTAAGACAGTGAGAATAATATTTTTGAAATACCATTTTTATCCTCATAGTTTAAGGGGGGGTGAATCCTATAAAGGTGTGAATCAATATCTTTGGTTAAAAATCATGAGGAGGGGATTCATCTAATAAAAATTACCATTCTTAGAATTCTTGATCATCTTCCTAGTCATCTGGTTTAGGGGTGATTTGGCGTCCAAAAGATACAATTTTTATACAAGGTACCAATGGCCCATAGTGAACTTGTCATCAAAATTATAATAAAGGCCATTCTCTTTATGCTGTTACATTTCTACTTCACTAAGATGTTTGATTGGGGTTGTCTTTGGAGGAAGCACTATGGTAGTATGCTAAGATACTGGATTTCTAAATAAAGTGAAACTATAAGCTTAGTATTGTGAAGTGATTTTTTTCCTTTTCTAATTTTTCCATGCCTAATGCTTCCATCATGGTATCAGGTTTAAACATTTTGACTTCTAAGCGGATTTCCTTCTTGAGGTCACTTATGAAACAACTCTTGAAAAATTCATCTAACAATTCTTTTGTGTGATTCTTCAATCTCTCAAATTTTGTATGGTAATCAGAGAATAATATTGTTTCTTAGAGTTTAGTAAGAACTCATGTTAAGTAATCATAAGCATTGGGGCCAAACCGCTCTAGAATAAAGGATGTAAATTGTGTCCATTTTGGTTCATCACCAGCTTTTAAATACTAGTGGTACTATTATAGGGCTTCTTGTTCTAAATGAAATAAAGTAATAGGATTTTTGTTCATGTTATATGTATTGTGTAGGCTACATAATTGTTATGCTTGATATATTGACTCGAGTTGGATCTGTACCATTAAATTGAAAAATATCAAGCTCAGGCCCATGTGACACATTTGGAGAAGATAAATTATGTTCAACAAATGGACTCAGTATAGATCTTCTTAGTGAGAATGACATTTTTTTGATTGATTCCTTGCATCATCTGTGCCATCTCAGATATTTTTACCTTTAAGGTGGTGATTTCTTCTTCCATGTTTTTTTGCCTTCACGGGTTACAACAAAGACCAAGAGGGGTGCCGAGGGTCTTTAAAAAGTTGTTTAGAGTTATAAGTTAAAATTATTGGATTGAGGAGATGACTGCAATGGTATAATTTCTCTAAGAACCTAATTTTTTTTTAGAGACTATGTCTAGGGTGACTAAAAATAATAGTTTATATGGGAAAAAAATTGGAAAAAATAAGTGGGTGTTGTTAGTGAGAAAATTTGTTGGATGGACAAAATTGTTGATTTATTGCCAATGCTATGGGAATATAAGTCCCTCTACTTAACCAGTGTAGCTGTTGGTTATACATGCACAAGTAAAGGTGGATTTTCCTGGTGACCTTGTGTCCGAGGATCCAACAGGGGCACTCCAATGACCCTATGACAAAACTAGAAATCTATTGCTAGGGAATAATTTCTTTGAATAATGGGAAATGGGAGTGAGAAAATAGAAGAGGGGATTAATGTTGTGGGTAGAAAATCAGATTCCCACACCCATTAAATAGAAATTTCACACACGTATTGAAGTTAAGAAGAAAACAATCCTACAAATGGAAACAAGACAAGTTAAGATCAATAACTCAAAGTTTCTAAAATCTCCTCATCAAAAAAGGCATGAAACTCCTTCTTCTTGTATTGATTCTTAAATAGAAGTTGTACATAGTGTGGGAGTTGAATAAATTTGAGAGTGGAGGAAAGTAGAAGAAAATGGATATCTCCTTTGCTTTCTCTAAGTACAATGCACTCTTGAGTTTACAAGATTAATTGCTAACCTTTTGAAAAGATAATGGATTTACAATTTATAGAATGAGAGATGACTCATCATCTACCCCCCAATGGATTTTCACCTGTCCTTGCGCAAATTAAAAAATTTCAATTTCCTAGGAGAATATTAAGTTCCTTTTTATAAAATAAAGGTGAATTTTACATTAGAAGCATAAAGTTTCTTTTTTAATTTCATTAAAAGACATCTAAAAAGTGCACCCTGTTGGTACCTGGATTTAATCTCCTTCAAAACTTGAGTAGCATCATGGATTTTGTAAGACACTCAGAGGTAGATGGATTATTTTATATGTCATTTTGTAGCCGGGGGGGAAATCTATCTGACTTGTTGGCACTTAGGATCTGAAGGAGTGGGTATCACCTTGAAAGGATTTTGATCTAACCCTCACTATTTTAGGTTGTGCCTTTCAACCAAGGTAAGAGAACCTATACTGTAGCCTCTATTTTATGAAGGAGGTGGAGATATCCTTATACTGTGTGTATTATATGGAGATGGCCTTGGGAAAACATGATCAGCTTCCATTATTCAAACTCAAAAGAGCTGTCACTACTAAATGATGGAAATGCTTTCAAGACAAGGCTGAGGCTGCTCGAGACATGGTATGATCCTGATTTGCTTTATGCATTTTTGTAAATGGATTGTATTCTTTTGTTGACACACAATGCAGATGCAAGGATAGTATGGGTAGGATGGGTTGTTTAGAATGATTTTTTGGTGGGGTATTGATGAGACAAACTAAGATATATCAGATCTTTGACAACCTCTACAATAATTGAAACAACTATTAGATAAATGCTTCAAATAATCAAGACATTCTTTCAACCAGAAGAGGCATAAATGGAAGCCCAAGTAACACTCTTCACACAATCTTTGAGAACTCACCAAAAAAGCTTGAAGTAAAGAACTCAATTAAACACAAAAATCCTTGATCAAACCATGCCTAAGGTGCCCCCAAAGGCTTACAAGCAATCTCTGCAGTCAAGGAAGGTAAAGTGATTTTAAATTTGTTTATCTCCTTATGAGATGAAGGCTCTTCTGAATATGAGATTGGAAATGCCACTAAACTATTAACTAGAAATGGATATCCTGTGTGATTTCTAAATATTTTCAATGCAAGATTGCAATAAGAACAATGAAAACTATTTGCATGCATTTAATAATGATAACAGACACCATATTGCCCAGAAAAACATAGATTAACTCAAAAGCTTGTTAGATTCATCAACATGGGAGAGTTTTATGAAAAATATCAGAGCTGTGTGATGGCTATACACTTATAACCAACTCACATAGATGAAGATCCAACATAGAATAAATTATCCTGGTTTTTTGGTAGGTTTCTCAGAAGATGAGCTTTCTCTTAGAATTTGCTCGTGATTTTCAATTTTTTCCCCTCCCTTTTTTGCATGTCTCAAAACATGGATCATATATCTCTTGCCACCTTGGAACCTTCTTTCCCAAGAAAACAATATGCCAAGGGATCAATTTTTTTACCACCATTTCTCATGATTCACTAAAAATGACATTTAACAAATTTGCAACGAGAGTTGCCAGGTGTTTCTAAAATGGCGAATCATTACGAATATTCGGATCATTATCCTTCTTGGAGGCACGTTTTTCATCATCAAGGCATGCAGATGCCTTTCCTCTCATTATTTCACCTTTTTACCCTTTAAAATTACCTCTGCAACTTTTAATTTGACATTTCACGTGTTTTCTTGGATGGGGTAAAAATTACTTCAAAAAACATCTCAAATCTGCAAATTGAGTCATGAAACCGATTTCAATGATCCTAGAAGTCCAAAATGACATGGAATCGCCAAAAATTTGATGATATTTGATGTAAAATTTGTGATTCCAAGCTTCTTGGAGGAAAAATAGTGGCCAAAAATGAAAATGCACAGTTGCCCTTGATCTGCCTCTTTCTCCTTCAATCTAGGCCCTCCATGTGTCAAACTATGATTGGGAACAAATTTGGGCTTATTTTTTGACTTTTCAACTTTTTTGGAAAAATGGAAAAATTTGAATTTTTCCCCCGCCCCTCTGCCATTGAATTTTAGAGATGACATGTGGCACATGGTGGGTCCCATTGGGATTGTGCTTCAATTCTACACATTTTGACCTTTTCTGAATTTTTTAGAAAATTTTCACTTTTTGTCCCTCAGGTCCGCACCTATGATTTCTCCCTCGCCATGTGTCTCCTTGTGATTCTTCGTTGGCCAGCACTCCAAATTTTGATTATGAGTCCTTTTTTGCAAAAGGGAAAAATTCCCTCCTACCTCCGCTGGCCCGCTGGCCCGCCTTGTCTGCTCTGCCTGCCACGTGTCACTCATTGATTTGCTTGCGGGCCTGTGGTTTAAATTTTTTCCTTAACTCCTTTTGCCAAAAAGGGGAAAAAATCCCCATTTCCCTCCGTGGCCCGCACTTCCCTCTGACCCTTCATGGACACGTGTCCACCTGTGGTTCGTTCATGGGGGCACGCTAATTTTTTTTCATTTTGAACTCTTTTGTGAAAAAGGGAAAAAATCCCCTTTTACCTCCAAGGCTTGCACTTCTTTCTACATCTGCCACGTGTCAAACTTTGGCTCCTTTACGGACCCGCGAGCCTTCCATCACCTTTTTTCCCCTTTTCCAAAAGGTAAAAATGCCTAAGTTCCCCGCTGGCCCGCTCCTCTACCTTCACACAAGAACATGACATGTGTCCCCTCGCGGGGTTGGGGGGGGAATTTTGAAATTTTTCCCAAAGCCAAAAATGGCTAAGTTTTTCAAAGAAATCCACGGATCCATGTCCAACTAGAAGTAGCCACATAGGAGACATTGTTTGAGCTTAATTTTGATGGTCAAATGACAACTGTACGACCGTAAAAAAACTTAGAATTTACCAGAGATGCCTAAATTCGATTTTTTCTTTGTGGGCGATGGATTTTTTGCTCAATAAAAGGGGAAGTTGATTTTATGCAAGTTTTGACCATCGGGAGGGATTTTTGAAGGCATATTGGTATAAAATGACCAATTTTATTTTTTTTACGATCGAGAAAAATGGAGAACATGGCATAGCCCACAAATTTGGAAGAATTAGGGCATAAAAAAGGCATGCATGGGTGCTTCTTCATGAATGAGGCATGGAAAATTATTTTCAAATGGATTAAGGAATGGAAACAGAGGAAAAAATTTGTTTCACCCATTAAAACTGTAGAAAATGTTTTAGGAGATGCAGAGTGAATGGAAAATTAGGGAAAAATAATAGAGGATCAAAATGGACACCAACATCAGCTCCAACTCGGGGATGGGCACTCCTAGTGAGTGCCACAAGAACAACATAGACGGAGTGTCAAAATAATCCATTGGGAAAAGGAGTCATAAGCCAAAATCACCAAAAAATAGTTGAGAACCTGATAAAAATGGTTGCCACACAGCAAGGCAAACCAAAAACTGACAAAACACCAAAAATAGAGCGAAAAAACCAAACACTATACACTGTACAAGCTGTTCATACCTCAAATTTGGGGATTAATCCAAAAAATTCTTCAGATCCCTTCCATTTATAGGAAATTCAAGCAATTCCCCATCTAAATATTTGAGAAAAGAGGTATGCTCACCAATTCCAATATCAATGGAGTAAGGGACCATCCATAAAGCAATGAATTTTCCATGTTTTCCCTTATCCTCATTTATGGTGTCCCATAACAAAACCAGATCTCCAATATTGAAGGCCCTAGGAGTGACCTTCTTGTCAAACAATCTTTTCAACTTCTCTCTAAAGCTGACATGCCTTTGGTGAGATGCTCTTCTCTCCTCATCTAGCTCCATAACCTGATTAATCCTTGCTTCATATGGACTGACCTCCTGATCTTCAAGTTTTTGAACAAAATGAAATGATGATAATTGCAGATGTAAGGGCAGTAGAGCTTGAGTTCGATATACCAAACCAAATGGGCTCTTTCCAGTAACTCTTTTGGCAGTGATTCTATCAGCCCAAACTACAAATTTCAATTATTCACCCCACTTTCTCTTGTTCAACTCCAAGGTTATCCTAATGATCTTCAACAAGTTCTTATTGTTGGACTCAGCTTTTCCATTTCCTTGGGGATTATAGTTTGAAGAATAAGTCATATTGGTTCCATATTCTTTACACATTTCCATCAAAGGCTTAGCTCTAAAACACATGGCATTATCAACCACAATCTTGACTAGCACACCAAATCTTCATATGATATTATTCAACAAGAATTCCATAACAACTTGGTGTGTTACTTTCTTGGTGGGGATTGCCTCTACCCACTTTGTAAAATAATCAGTGGCTACAAGAATCCACTTATGGTCAGCACTAGAAGGGTATGAAATCTTACCAATGAAGTCCATCCCCCACTATTTGAAAGGAGATTTAATTGATACAGGATACAAAGGAAGGAAGCCTAAATCTTTCATTCTTCTAGAGAAACATTGGTAGCTCTCACATTTTCTAACCAACATGGTTGCATATTTGAAGAGAGTAGGCCACTAATAACCAACTCTCAAAACTTTTTGTGCTGTAACCCTTCCAGCAAAGTGTCCTCCACAAACTCCCCCATGGAAATCAACAATTATTTTGGGAGCTTCCTCTTCAGTTATACATTTCAAGAGGATACCTTCAGGGTTCTTCCAACCCAGCCCAAAGTTAGTGATGATGTATGTTTGAGAAGCCAACTTGAGGGATCTTTTCTAATTTTCATTTTAATGATTGGGATACCATAAGTGTTTGAGGTAAAATATTGTATCATTGTACCACGCAGATCTTACAAATTTTTTAAAAACATCTTCCCTTTCTTCCTCTACTTCATTTACTTCCACAGTCTGTAAGTTACTCTCAGCCATGAGCTTGGCAAGACCCAAACCTCTTACTAACTTTTTGGCTTGGATGTCCATATCATACTCTTGCAGTTTGTTAACCCACCTACATCTCTTTCTTGAAACCACCATCTTTGATAGGACAACTTTTACCATTGTGTGGGGAACATAAGAAACAACTTTTGAACTTAAGATATAATGCTTGAAATTTTTTGTTGCTTTCACCAAGGAAAATGCTTGTTTTTCCATGATTGTATATTTCAACTCAGCATCTTATAAAGCCTTGCTAAAGAAAGCAATAGGCCTCTCAGCCCCATCTTCATCCTTTTGGAGCAAAACATATGCAATAGTATTTTCAGAAGCAAAGGAGAAAATTTGGAAAGGATTTTTGTAATTCGGAGCTGCCAAGATAGGTGCATGTTTAAGTGCTTCTTTGATTCTTTCAAAATCCTGAACAACAGCCTCCTCCCATTTGATAACTTGATCTTTCTTTAGCATGCATGTGATAGGAAGAGTTAACTCAGAAAAATTGGACACAAACCTTCTAATGAAATTGATTTTCCCAAAGAAAGATTGGATGCCCTTCTTTGTTTTTGGAATTGGCATCTTGCTGATTACTTCTATTCTCTCAGGGTCAATCATGACACCAACCTAAGAAACAATATGACCAAGAAGCTTGGACTTTTGCACCTCAAAGTGACACTTCTTTGGATTGAGAGAGATTACAAATTCTCTACATCTGATCAACATCCTTTCCAAATGCTGTAAGTGGTCCTTTCTAATCCTTGAGAACACAGTCACATCATCCTGATAAACTAAAATGAAGTCATTTATATAACCAACAAAATCAACATTCATTGCTCTTTGAAAAGTAGCTCCAACATTCATGAGACCAAAATGCATTCTCACATAAACATATGTTCCCCAAGGAGTGGTAAAGGCAGTTTTAAATCTTTTTGACTCCTTGACAACACCCTGATTGTAGCCAGAGAAACCATCCAAGGTGGACATCAATTCAGATCTAGTCACTAACTGCAACATGTTCTCTATGTTTGGAAAAGGATAATTGTCCTTTAGTGAAGCTCTATTCAAATTTCTGAAGTCTACACAAATTCTAATATCTCCATTCTTCTTTTTGACTGGCATAAGGTTTGCAACCCAAGATGAATACCTTGTGGACTGAATGATCCCTACCTCCTTCAGTTTCTTCAATTCATGTTGCATTTTCATGGAGAGGAGTGGATTAATTGGCCTTTTATTTTTTCTGAATGGTTTGGAATTTGTTTCAAGAGGGATCTCATGCTGAAATAAGTCTTCTCTATATGCTTTCAGCTCTGAATATGACCATGCAAGACAATCCTGATATTTCTTTAACAACTGAACATAAGACTATTTCCCCTCTTTGTTTAGACTGCTACCCAACCAAACTTTTCTTGGTTTATCCTTTGTTCCCAAGTCATGCTCTTCCACATCCCTTGAGGAAGACATGCTTCTATTGATGATGTAATCAGCAATGCTAAAATTTGACTCAAGAGCAACAAGACCTCTAGGAATGGTGTTAGTTTTCAATTGGATAATATCTTTTCCAAACAAAGTATCTCTTATTTTAGTCACACACACCATTGGTTCCCAATCAATATGCTGATCTACAAACTCACCTTAATTTTGCAAGAACCTTTGTACTTGAGCATCATCATCAAACACTTGCCAATGTTTGATATTATCAGGGATAGCTGGTCTAGTTAACACTTCCACATTATACTCACAATAAGGTGAAATGGTGCAATCTCCAAATCTTGAACCCAAAACTACTAAATTTTTAGTAGAAACATTCATACTTTTGTCATGATGCACAATATTGAAAGAATCAAACATTTCAATTAGATCCCAAACTGCATGCTTATATTGCTTCATCCACTAGATTTTTGTAGCATACAGTTTTCTTATTTGTTTGAAAACTAAATTTGAATCTCCCTTTGCAATGATTTCCTTGAAACCATATTTCCATGTAATTCTTAGACCCAAAAAAAAGGCTTCATACTTAGAAATGTTGTTAGTACATTCAAAATTAAGCTTGAAAGAAAAAACAAATTCTTCTAATCTAGGAGAAATCAGAATTACACCAGCACCATTTCCAAATTTGGAGCAAGCTCCATCAAATAGCAAGGTCCAAGGAGAACATACCTACTCAAGACACTTTGACTGATCCATTTTGTGTTCTTTTCCATCATCAAAATCAATGAAATTATCAGCATCAACCTCAGCAAACAACACCTCATAGGAAGCATTATTTGGATCCTCAATTAGATGTAACATTTTCTTTTCTCCATAGAGCTTGACAAGGCTGCCCTCAATGGGAATAGTAGAAAAAGACATGTCCATTTGGACACTTCCTCCAAAATTTGCAGCCCACTTTCTTGACAATAACATACCCCACTTGGCAGGGAAATCAACAATCACAACGTCAAGTTTTAAATTTCTCAAGGGATAAGATGTGAGCTGCACTACCAAACCTTTCACACAACCAACTACCAACAATTCTTGAGTCCATGGAAGTACACTTTCCATAGGCTACTGTTACTTTGATATCCAACTCATTCATGACTTCTAGAGGCATGACATTACATGATGAACCAAAATCAAACATACAATTGTGAAGTAGCCTATCCTTTATAATCAAAGTTGTGAAAAATGGATCAACATTCAATTGGGAATCAACCAAAGATGTCCCCAAATATACCTCAGGTGTCTCTCCAAAATCATCTATTGTTGATGGTATTCCAAGGTCTGCAATGATCTGAGGAGGATTTTCAACAACATTTACATTTCTACCTGGAATATTCTTCTCTTCTTTCAACCCCAGGTACTCAAATGCTCTCTTCTTATGCTCATGAATTCTAAGCAACTCAATGATTGGAACACTTACTTTGATTTGGCTCAATACTTGGGCTATGTCATAGGGAACACTCTTTGGCAAAACAACATTGGAAGGGAGATAAGAAGATTCATTTGATGGCAAAGGATTCTTAGCAGCTTGGGCATGAGGAGGACTACAATTTTTGCTTGGGGCAGCAGAGATTTTGGCAAGTGTTTCTTTCCTAGGAGCTTCTTTGGGAATGCTTGTGAGAAAGGGTGTTTTAGGTTTGGTTTGAGGCCCAACTCCCTTAAAAACATTGCTTCTAGTGTTATAATATTTCTCTTGAGCTATAACAACATTCATCAACAATTTTCTATCTTCCTCCGAAGGGATACCACCATCATACTTCTTAATCATCAAAGCTCTTAAGTATTCAAAGTCATTGTTAGGAATTTCAAAAGCTTACACTACATCAACTTCAAGAGTATGGGGGGGAAGAAAAACTTGTACCCATTTGATGTAATCCCAAAAGGTAGCAGTAGTCCTAGCACTTATTACTTCAGTAGATGTTTCTCCTCCTTCTAAGCTTGAAGAACAACCCACCATGCAAATATCCTCATTAGTACCATTATAATTATTAGTTTCACCTTCTTGCTAGTCCAATTCACATAGAGGATGGGGAAGTAAACACCTATTACACAAATCAATATCAATAACCTCTTCAATAGAAGTAACCCTAGCAGTTAAGGGATCAGGTAACACTCTTCCTTCACATGCTTGAGGATGTCTATTTGCAGACCCCATAGGTCCTTTCCCTCTATCATCTGCCCTTTGATCACCTCTAGGATGATTGGAAAATATATCATGGTTTTGTGCTCTTGGATGACCTTGTGAAGTCTACCCAATTCCTTTCTCAGCTCTTACCAACTTATATGAGATTTATTTGACAACCCCTACCAAAGTTTTCACAACCTCCTCCAAATCAGATCCCTTGCTAACTTGAGGTTTGTCAGGGTCTATCAATTTTACACCATATCTCTTGAGAGGATTCCCAATGGCCTTAATGTTATTTTAAATTTGAAGTGCCATGGTGAAAGCCTGCCTTAAATTGGTAGGGTTCTTGTCTCCTAGGTAATAGGCTACTTTCTTATCAAATGCATCTGCATATTTGATTAAAAAAGATTCATCACAAGGCCTCATATTAACTGGAATTCTTCTCATAGTTTTTTAAATCTCGTGTTGAAGTCATGAACTAACTCATTGGGGTTCTTCTTGATGTTCTCAAACTCATACAAGTGAAACCTAGGATCAGTCCTATCACCATATTGCAACCTAAATACATTCTTCATTTTAGTCCAAGAGTCAATAGAATTATCAGGAAGAGCCTTTTACCAATCCCTAGCATCCTCTTCTAGTGTATGAATAAAAAATTTGACATACACATCCTCAAACTCTATCTCAAAATATTCCATGATATTATCAAAAAGTTTGAGATGCTGATCACCAGTAATAGCATTGTTACCCTGGAATTTTGGCAACCTATTTCTGACATCTTGTGGGACAACATTTGGGTAACCATCCATTCCTCTAAAATCTATAGGACCAAAGGTGTTAACAACAAATGGAGGTCTAGGCTAAGCCATATTGTTTGGTGGAGGTGATCTTGGAGGTGAAACAAGTTGATGAGGAGTGCAAGGTCCTTGGGACTCAAGAATGTGATTCACAAGAATGGTATTTTCTAAGTGTTGACTTTCATGGAAAGTTTTATTTGGGTTAAAACAAAGAGGTGCAGATTGGAGAAGGAACTCACCCGGTATAGCAAAAAGACCTTCACTAGCTGAGGAAAACAAGTTTATGAGAGGATTTCTTGAATCAGAATCACTGGAAGAAGAGTGATAATCCTCTACCAAAGGCTGATCTCTCTCACTGATGGATATATCTTTGCCTGATGTCTAACCTTTAACAACTTTCCACTCTCTTCTCCCTTCCAACTCTGAATTCCTTGAATCTGTAAACAATTTCTTAGCATAGTCTCTAAGGAAGAGATATCTTCTTCCTTCAAGTTTTGTAGAGATTAGCAACACAAAAGCAAATGACAGAAAGGTAAGACACTGGTATTTATCAATATTATAACAACATGGAGTCGCCACTAAGGATTTTCACCCTAGTTGTGCAAATGCACTAAATACTTTGTCAAATACTTATCAGCACTGATAAACTTGCTAGACTTTATAGATCAGACCTTCCTTTCTTGAATCAATCAACCAAAAATGCAAATAAGGTGCAACCACTGCTGGAAATTGATAAAATTGTAGGCAGAACTTGCAACCTTCATTCAATCCTTAAAAATCTGATTATAAAATGATGCTTCAACAATGTATTTGCATGTAGAATTTGCAAAGGACATTACCAGGGTTTGATATGCATTCGAATATCTCAAATATTCTCAACAAGTCCCTAGTAGAGTTTCCATAAATGTTATTTGATGGGCTAAAGCATATAATAAGTATTACCAGGGATCTGAACCACTGAAATACAGAATAATAGTCCCCGAAAATAGTGCCATTTAGTGTGTTAGTACCTGGATTTAATCTCCTTCACAACTTGAGCAACATCATGGATTTTGCAAGACACTCAGAGGCAGATAGATGATTTTATGTCATTTTGTAGCCGGGGGAGAAATCTATCTGACTTGTTGGCACTCAGGCTCTGAAGGAGTGGGTAGCACCTCAAAAGTATTTTGATGTAACCCTCACTATTTTAGGTTGTTCCTTTCAACCAAGGTAAGAGAACCTATACTGCAGTCTCTATTTTATGAAGGAGGTGGAGATATCCTTATACTGTGCATATTATATGGAGATGGCCTTGGGAAAACATGATCAGTCTTCCATTATTCAAACTCATTAGAGCTATCACTACTAAATGATGGAAATGCTTTCAAGATAAAGTTGAGGCTGCTAGAGACATGGTATGATCTTGATTTGCTTTGTGCATTTTTGTAAATGGATTGTATTCTTTTGTTGATACACAATGCACATGTAGGGGTAGTATGGGTAGGATGGGTTGTTTAGAATGATTTTTTCGTGGGGTATTGATGAGACAAATTGGGATATATCAGATCTTTGACAACCTCTATAATACTTGAAACAACTATCAAATAAAATTCTTCAAATAATCAAGACATTCTTTCAATAAGAAGAGGCATAAATGGAAGCCTAGGTAACACTCTTCACACAACTTTGAGAACTCACAAAAAATCCTTGAAGTAAAGAACTCAATTAAACACAAAAATCCTTGATCAAACCACACCTAAGGTGCCCCCAAAGGCTTACAAGCAATCTCTGCAGTCAAGGAAGGTAAAGTGATTTTAAATTTGTTTATCTCCTTATGAGATGAAGGCTCTTCTGAATATGAGATTGGAAATGCCACTAAAATATCAACTAGAAATGTAGTTCCTATGTGATTTCTAAATATTTTCAATGCAAGATTGCAACAAGAACAATGAAAACTATTTACAAGCATTTAAAAATGATAACAGACACCATATTGCCTATAAAAACACAGATTAACTCAAAATTTTGTTAGATTCATCAACAGGGGAGAGTTTCATGAACAATCTTAGAGATGTGTGATGGATATACACTTGTAACCAACTCACATACATGAAGATCCAACACAGAAGAAATTATCCTGGTTCTTTGGTGGGTTTCTTGGAAGATGAGCTTTCTCTTAGAATTTGCTCATGATTTTCAAAATTTTCCCCTCACTTTTTTGCATTTCTCAAAACATGCATCATATATCTCTTGCCACCTTGGAGCCTTCTTTCCCAAGAAAATAATATGCGAAGGGATCAATTCTATCACCACCATTTCTCATGATTCACTGAAAATGACATTTAACAAATTTGCAATGAGAGTTTCCAGGTGTTTCTAAAATGGTGAATCAATACAAATATTTGGATCATTATCCTTCTTGGAGGCATGTTTTTCATCATCAAGGCATGAAAATGCATTTCCTCTCATCATTTCACCTTTTTACCCCTGAAAATTACCTCTGTAACTTTTAATTTGACATTTCACGTGTTTGCTCAGGCTGGGGCAAAAATTACTTCAAAAAACATCTCAAATCTTCAAATTGAGTCATGAAACCAATTCCAATGATCCTAGAAGGCCAAAATGACATGGAATCACCAAAAATTTGATGAGATTTGATGCAAATTTCATGATTCCAAGCTTCCTCGAGGAATAATTACGGCCAAAAATGAAAATGCACAGTCTCCCTTGATCTGATCTTTCTCTTTCAATATGGGCCCTCCATGTGTCAAACTATGATTGGGAACAAATTCGAGCTTATTTTTTGACTTTTCAACTTTTTTGGAAAAATGGAAAAATTTGAATTTTTCCCCCGCCCCTCCACCTTTGAATTTTGGAGTTGACACATGGCACATGGTGGGTACCATTGGGATTGTGCTTCAATTATGCACATTTTGACCTTTTTTGAATTTTTGGAAAATTTTCACTTTTTTCCCTGCGGGCCCGCACCTCTGATTTCTCCCTCGTCGCGTGTCTCCTTGTGATTCGTCGTGGGCCAGTGCTCCAAATTTTGATTCTGAGTCCTTTTCTACAAAAGGGAAAAAATTTCCTTCTGCCTCCACCAGCCCGCCGATCAACCTTGTCCGTTCTGCCTGCTACGTTTCAGTCATTGATTTGCTTGCAGGCCCACGACTTAAATTTTTGCCTTAACTCTTTTTTCCAAAAAGGGGAAAATATCCCCATTTCCCTCCATGGCCCACACTTCCCTCTAACCCTTCATGGACATGTGTCCACCTATGATCATTCATGGGGGCACACTAAAATTTTTTCATTTTGAACTCTTTTGTGAAAAAGGGAAAAAATCCCCTTTTACCTCTGTAGCTCGCACTTCTTTCTACATCCACCACATGTCAAACTGTGGCTCCTTTGTAGACCCATGGGCCTTCCCTCACCTTTTTCTCCCTTTTCCAAAAGAAAAAAATGCCTAAGTTCCCCACCATCCTGCTCCTCTGCCTTCGCACAAGAACATGACACGTGTCCCCTTGCGGGGTTGCAGGGGGAATTTTGAAAATTTTCCCAAAGCCAAAAATGGCTAAGTTTTTCAAAGAAATCTGCCGATCCGTTTCCAACCAAAAGTAGCCACGTAGGAGACATTATTTGAGCTTAATTTTGATGGTCAAATGACAACTGTATGACTGTCAAAAAATGTAGAATTTACCAAAGATGCCAAAATTTGATTTTTTCTTCGGAGGCGATGGATTTTTTGCTCAAAAACAAGGGGAAGTTGATTTTATACAATTTTCGACCATGGGGAGGGATTTTTGAAGGCATGTTGGTAAAAAATGACCAATTTTAATTTTTTTAGGATCAGGAAAAAGGGGGAACACGGCATAGCCCACAAATTTGGAAGAATTAGGGCACAAACAAGGCATGCATGGGTGCTTCTTCACGAATGAGGCATGGAAAATTATTTTCAAATGGATTAAGGCATGGAAACATAGGTAGTAACTTCATTTCACCCATTAAAACTATAGAAAATGTTTGAGGAGATGCATAGTGAAAGGAAAATTAGGGAAAAATAATAGAGGATCAAAATGGACACCAACACGCCCCAATGAAGAATTAGAACATAGAGGAGAGAGAAATTAGGGGAGAGAAGAGAGGAGAGAAAGAAGAAGGGGGGAAGAAACATTGATGAAAAATAATCTACCTTCGATGAAGCCCACATCTCCTTCTAGATGATCCGATGAGGTGTTCCACTTAAGTGAACTCTACATCTCAAAACTCTTTATACCTTAAGATATTCATTCATCTTCGCTCATAGACACTTGTTGAGTTGAGTGAATTTTTCTGCTGATGACCGCAGTTCTGACCCTGCATATGATGTACCTATGACCCAAACCATCTAGCGAGTGTTGAAAGAAACTGTTGAATTCCTTGATATGAGTATCAAATTCCTTATGAGAAATACCCATGGATGATCCTGAATGGTGGTGTTGACTTGAATGATCATCCCTCTATGTCTTATTATGCCAAAATTTCCCATTAAGAATGACCTGCTACTTTTAGAATATGAGCCCATGTTCTGCTATTCTATGACATATTTCCTATCTTGCTCCAGTTTCATCTTTTGAAACTTTTACCATATTCCAACCTCCTCTTTTCCTGAGCTATTGTTATTTTTATCACATTTCTATTTTTAGCAGGTTGCTATTTGGGGACTTTCTATTTTGGGAAGAAGTCATTTTCTGTCTTACTTTCCATTTTACTCCTTTTTTTGATTATTTTGAGTGATCAAACTTGAAATTTAGTGGGGCTTTCCATTTATAACATGTGAGGAAGTATAAAATATGATATTTTTAGTAAATGGTGAAAACAACCTCTATTTGTGACGGGAACAACTATTTTGGATTCGAGTCTTCGTCAAAAACTCGTGCTCCAATTTTCTTCATAATTCACTTACCATAAATATCATAAATGAAAAATGAAAATTTATGTCTGGTAAGAGATTTGGGTATGGAGAATAATTATAAAAAGTTATTCCTTCATATCTCGAGAAACTGGCAACATCATCGTGTAAAAACTAGTTTGAGAGAAACTAGATTTTTTGGAGACCCTTCCCTCTGAATTTTGGATGATTTATCCTACTGGATCTTCAAGAATTTTATTTTTTCTTCAAAGATAGAAGAATGATGATAAAAAAAACAGCCCTCCATATCCCTAAAAAATAGGTACTTCATGGCACAAAAACTAGTTCACACGAAACAAGATTTTTCAAATATCATTCCCTCCAATTTTTGTGCGATTTCACACATTAGAACCCTGAGAAGTGGAGAGGTAGCTCACTGATTTTTTCTACTAGTGTTTCATGGCAGCCATTAATTTAGATTTAAATTTTCAGGTATGGTTTTTTTCTCCGTTCGTGACGAAATCAATTCCATTGCGATAGGTTTTTGCTTGTTGTCTCACTGGTGAAATCTCTCTTCGATCCAATTACCGATTTGACATGAATTCAAGCTTTATTCTTCGTGGAGCCAGAAGTGGAATTTATTTGTTGTGAGAATTATTTTCTATGAATGGGAGGTTTGAATATGATTTTTTAATGGCCTTCATGAGAGAAGAACTCAGCAATAGACAGTTTTTCAATCCGTGCATTGGTTTGGAAGCTTTCTTCTTATTTCGATTTCATGGCAATGGGGATTTCCACTATTCTTCTTCTTATCTTGATGAAATATTATTTTGAGACCTATGTATCACCATGTGGCAGAGGATTTTATTAGTGTGGTGAATCTGGCTTGAGCTTTGGCAATGATGGAGTGGTGGACTGAGGTGTTCTCTGCAACTTTCTTCTGGCAATGGAGAAGCAGTTAGAAGCAGCCAAGAGTTAAGAAAATTTTCAAATTTTGAATTTGGAGTTTGGAACATTTTTTTCCCTAATTTCCCTCACCTCAAAGGGACATGAGGGACATCAATTTCCAGGGTGAGCAAGAAAGTGACACTTGGCAGTGATCCAACGGTAGGGAGTGAGAGCTGGAAAATCAACACTAAGGGGCTGAAAGGTAGTTCACATGGGAGGGATGTGAGGGACATCAAATTCCATGGTGATCCTAGACATAACACATGGCGGAGATCTGACGGTAGGGAATTTAAGATCCAAATCACACCCGAGGGATGAACTGATAATCTTGAAGGTCACATGGGGGCTGGGTGCATTTCTATAAGGTTGATGTCCATGATCCTTAATGATGTCAGGGACACAAAATCCTGCCAAGCTCCAGGAAATGACATGTGTCCTCCCAAAATTTGGCTAACTCCCAAACTCACTTCAAGAAGACAACTTGCGATGATGATAACTTGAGCTCCTAATGGAATTTTTTAGAAAAATTTAATAGGATATTAACTGAAAATGGACTTTTGAATCCAATGGTGGGGGTATAATGTTTGATTATTCCATTTGATCCTTGAAAAATTGGAATTTTTATTTGGTACTCTACATGTTCCTGAGAAAAAAATGTTTGCAAAACTAATGCGCCAAAGCATTGTGAAAAATATTATTTCACCATCATGTAGGGATTAGAATTATCTTTCCAGCGATGTTTTTTTTTCTCCTAAATCCATCCGGAGCTCTCAGAATCACCTCCCGAAGCTCACTGGCTGCTTTGGCCTGTGTACTGATTAGGCTTGTGAACCCTAAATTTGGCGGAACTACCCCAGATTCTCCAAGCCCTTCCAAAATCTTCCTGAATCATTTCCATGATATTCTAAGACATTTTAATCACCTCCACATCACTTTGGATCTTCTACTCCGCTTCATGGGGTCACTCTAGCCCTAGGAAGGCTAGTGATAGTCCTTCCCACAACTGCCTATAGCTTGTAAAATGAACTCCTAAAATCACTTAGGGGGAATGAATGGAATTTCCTAAATCACCTAGGGGGTGATATAACGTTATTTGGGTGGTCATTTGGATTGGATAGACAAACCTGTGGTTTCTTGGAATGGGAGGACTTGAAAAAATTAACACATGGGTATAATTTTCATGATCGGAAATTGTTAATTTCCTTGTTGCACATTTGTGTGACAATAGGTGTTAAAAGTATCCCCACAATGGGAAACTCAAAGTGGTGAGGGTGCCCGACTAGTGGGAAAAAATAATTTTGTACTTTTTTTTAATAATCAACTTTTTAAGTCAGGAAAACAAGTTGGGGAAACTGGAAAGGGAAACAGGTTAGGGAAACAAGTCAATGAAATAAGTTAGAGAAATGAGTTAGGAAAATAAATTGGGAAAATAACTCAAGGAAATGGTTCGGGAAAACAAGTCAGGGGAACAAGCCGGGTAAACAAGTTAATGAAACAAGTTGGAAAAATAAGTCGGGGAAACATGTTGGAAAAATGGGTCAAAAAAATAAGTCATTGAAACAATTCGAAAAATATGATGGGGAAATAGGCTAGGGAAACAAGTTGGGGAAGAAATTCAGGAAAATAGGTCAGAAGACAAGTTAAGGAAACATGATGGAGAAAAAAATTGGAGTTTTAAGATTGCGAAAGGAGGCACGAAATTTGTCACACCTTTTTCTATGATTCCTTGAGATATATAAAAAATAAATTATAGACGAAGTGGTCCTAGAAAGAGATCTAATACCAAATGTAATGAACCTCATGTGAATATTAATTTAAACAACACACTGTAGGGCATATTATTTTACGAAACAAAAATATTGAAATCACATTACTAGATCGCATGACTCTTTGAGGGGGAAACCTACTTTGAGATATCTCAATATAATAATATTAATGGATTTATTTCTTGGCATAAGTACTCCCTAATATAATATTTCTATTATAGAAACTACTACTACTCATGTATGTGGGATTATTCTTAATAGCTCCAGGCTGAATTACAAAGCATACACTTTCATAGCATCTATTAAAATACTAATTCAAAAATAAGGGTAGGAAAAAGGGTCTTAACATTATTAGAGGATAAAACAAGACCATTTCCTTGAGGATAATAGTTTGAATATTTTTTCAAGTAAATACCATACCTTAAGGCCAAATTAGTCACTTTGGCTATAATGAAATCCTTGGCATTATTAGGTATAACAGTGTGAGGAACCTATAATATGGTCACAATATCCTCCAAGAAGTCCACAATGACATTTTTAGTTACTTATTTTAAATGTACAACCTCTACCCATCTCATAAAATAGTCTGTAGCAGTCAATACCCACTTATGGCCAACACTAGATTGAGGTTTCACCATACTAATGAAGTCAAGATCCAATTGAGAGAAATTTTGATCAACTACAATTGGTTGAAGTGGAAGGGAAACATTTTTTTATAGACATGAAAAATAGACTTTCCTTGTAATTTGTTATCTATTTGTGACAATATGAAAACAAGGTTGGCCAAAAATAACTACCCCTTAGTATCTTGGTTGTAGTAGTTTGAGGATCAAAATTTCCACCAACAAATCCTAAATGAAACTCTCTGATTACATTTTCCTCCTTTTTAGGTTCCACATATCTCAACATAATACCATCATTTATGAATAAACACTCAAACTTGGAAATTATTCTCTTTGACACTACTATTTTTGACATTGATCTCTTGCTCAAACAAGTATACTTAACCCATTATCATTTAGTACATCTCTAGGTCTCTTTTCTAGTTTTCTTATCCATACTCATTGATCTATCCACATTTTCTAAGAATTGAATGCATGAAATCCATTTAGAAACTCCACTTGTTTTCTTCCAAACCCAAGACTTCTATCTCTCCTCTAGGGTAAAAAATGTACAATAGGGTCAGTTTGAGCCATATGGTTTTGACCCTAGTGTATAGTTTTTCCCTTGCTCACTTTGATCCTGAACATTAAGTTACATATTACTATTTTGGTAATTTTCTCCTCCTTATTTGAAATTTGTAACTTAAATCACCTTTGGAAGCATATATAAACAAGTGAAAATTACTTAATTTATAACTTAAAACTCTTATGGAAACCTATTGCAAAAGCTATTACAAAAGGCACATAAAGCTCCCTAAACTTTACAAATACTGTTACACATTGATTACAACAATACTATCTACATGTATAAAGATTCCCACCATTTCTATGGAACTAATTCCCACATTTTCAAGCATCCAAAATCACTCACTCAAGTAGATTTGTAAGAGAGAAACTCAAGTCAAGATTTTTCAAAGAAAGAATGTCAAATTTGATTACATTATAGCTAGATATCACATGTTAGGTGGAAAATAATGTGTGGTTTGGCACCTACTTTGATTATTTCCATCATCGACGATGCACGAGGGTGCCTAGAACATATATAATTTTTATTTAACATGAATTTCTATCCATAGTTAGGGATTTAAAGATTGAGTAGAGGATTATAAGGTTCTCGTAACATGACTTGTTAGAAGAAAATGGATTGAGGAGTGGGGGTGAATCACTACTACAAAATTTTTACTTCATTTTCCATTACATACATTCATCATTTAAATCACTCATTCAACATCCATAAACCAAGTAGCTTATTAAGTGTGTATAAATCATTTACAAGTGCATGAAACAAGAGAGAGAACACAAGACACCATATATAAGTGGGAAATCCTCAAGGGGAAGAAAACCCAGTGAAACCTCTACTAATATTACTCATAACAAAGGACTTTCAAGAATATTACACATAAAACAATATTTTTTTAGTGAGGCACCAACCCCATAAAGAACACCAAACCCCAGTTTAGTAGGGAACTAACCCTACAAGGAGGAAATAACACCCTAAGATGACCAAGCACAAACTTAGCCACCTGAATATGAATATAATTTCTGATTTTTTTATCCAACAATTGATGGTGATCACAAATTCAGCTCCATACACTCAAAAACCCCTCTCAACCACACCTTATTATTCTTTTCTCAAATCTACAACTTCTCTTGTAGATTTCACACTTGACCTAGCCTGCCATCACCTTATCTCTCTCTATAAATACATCATACAATAATTTCCATCTCAACAAGGTCACAAGGACCTTCATCACAATCCTCAATAAGCCTCATAGGTCGCACTTTTCATCCACTCTCACAACTAGTTACAACGAGCCTTCTAATTTAATTTTATATCTATTTATTTTGAACTTAAAACACCTGGGTTGACCATGGTATAGAAATATTCATCCCAAAAACATATGACCATGTTTAAAACATCACCCATATGACCATGTAGCTCTCCAATCTCACCTTGAAGAATCTAGGCCTCCATTAAGACTAAAGAAGCCCCAAAACCCCAAAACAAGTAACTTGCCAAAAAAGAGTGAATAAGACCTAAAAAAACTTCACCAAGGAATGGATCAAAATTAAATTTTTTTTTATAAAACCTAAAAAATATTTATTAATCATGAAACAGACTCAGAACAATCGACAAACCTCATGAAACCACTCAAGATCATGCACAACCAAACACCCTCAAAGTTGACCTTCAACTAATAGGTCATAATTCCTCATAAATTAAAAAAAAATCCAAGTGGGATATATCATTGAAAATATATAGGATTCATGATCATGAAAAAATATAAACCAATTCATAATTCCACATATAGCTCCTCTAAAACCGCCCTGTTCCCAGACTGCTAAAAACTTCCTAACAACTAGTCCTCATAAATAGGGAACACTTTGCACTTTATAGGCACAAAAATGAACTAAAAAAATAATGGGAATGTATTAAAATTCCCATTATTCAATAAATGGAAATTTAATTGATAGGTTCAATGGGAAATTTTTGAAAAAATTAAAAATTTACAAAAAATTACCTTTTTGGGTGGGATCCAAAAACTATCACAAGATCTAAAATACATAATTAGAAATATGGAGGAAGCCTATTCATCATAAAATCATCAAATTAAAAAAGGAAACAATTTTGTACATGTACAAGAATTTTTTCCCAAGTCATTGCTTAACTAGGGTTTTGAGAGGGTTTAAAACATATTTACCTTCTTAACAATTGTTCATAAAAATGTGACAATCAAACCACCTATTTATTCTTGGAAAATATTTATGCCTAAACTAATTAACTATGCCAAAGAGCTAAGGTCACCATGTAAATCATACAGTCCAAAATGAGCATTAGAAAGTCAAAATTTTCCTCAAATTCTCACCTTTGTAAACCTAGTTTTGGGAAAAACTCAATATCTTCAAATATCTTCATCACCTAGACCTGAAATTTGACCCAGCGCACCATAAAAACCTTCTATACTATCAAAAGTATCATTCATATTAAAATTCATCTGAAACTCTCTCATCAACATGACTCACCCATATCAACTTGCCTTCTCCTCATAGTTTTACTTTAATAGGACCTAGAACTTGCACTTTACCACTAAAATAAGATCTGATACAACTTTCACACATGTTTCTCAGCATTAAAACATACTCCACATGATTTACCAAATCTTCCCTTCTCCATAATTCATGCTTCCATGCTATGCACCATGCACTAGGTATATGAATAGGCCTAGAATGACCACTTCAACACATAAAATCACATGAACTAACCTTATTGAACACCTACATATACTTAGACATATTTTACCCACCATACTAACCATTATTGACCTCATTAAATCCTTTAAAAAACTCTAGAGTACTCATATTAACTTTACCATGACTAAAATCATGCCTAGACACCATGACATGACTATAAGATTGGACACTACTAATAAACCTTCATGCTTGACTATGATTGACACCTCATGGAGAAACTTATGAAACATAGAATAAATTTTCCATTAATGAAATTTGAAATCATTTAAAACACCATAGACATAATCTTCAAAAATTGACAATGACCAATAGAGAGTGACGATGATATTCAAAGAACTGAAAAACCTAGAAAGTTGTAGGTTTAATTTTTGAGCAGGGTAAAGACCATACAAATAGGTCAAGATTGTATAGTTTTCCCTACCCCTAATATACGGTCCTACCCATGAGAATATTTAAGTCATAGTTCCAGTTTTAAGGAATTCTCAATTCCATATCCCATTGTTTCATCATTTATATCACCTAGACTTTCCAAGAATCATTTATAATCAGCTAAGTGCACTCAATCCCATGTATTTATGAACTTGTATTGTGTTGTGTATCTTTGGTACACTTATTAATACATTATTATGATATTGAATGGTTAATTTTGGAATTTAATTAATTAAAATAACCCCATGTAGCTTTTATTTCATTCCTTTTTGGTTACGTGTAAATCTTATCAAATCTAAAAAGGGTGAAATTTTTTGGTGATCCTATTTGATTGAATCATTCACCTAATATAAGATCTTTCCAAGTTTCTATATGATATGATTACTAATTTCAAAATTCTAAATATAACTTAGGTGCATGTTTGGTTAGTTTTTGTGCATTTGTGTGTGATCATGGCTTGTTTTTATACCTTGTAGAATCATGGTGGGTACTATCCCTCTAACAGGTCGATACCACCTATGATAATGCAAGGAATGTTACTCCATTTCTATACTCCCCTTTAGATGAAATAGTATTTAATTATGATATAGATCCCAATTCTCAAGTATTTACAAACCATCCTCCCCATTATGGCCCTACCCATACTATAGGTATTTCCTTAGGCCACTTTGCTATGAAGGAAATCACTGAGTTTCTACCTCATCTTTCTACTTTTAACCAGGATGTCAATCCTTATTTTTTAGGTCATGTAGATGGTTGGAATAGTGACTATAAACAACCATAAATTTTATCACTAGTAGATGATGATGCCATAGATACTTTATATTCTAATGATTATGAAAGTTTTTCTAACTTAAATACAAATGATATTCCTTCCATTTATACATTGATTGATGATGTTACTTATGCTTCAAATAATGATCTAGAATCAATTCATAGTGATATGCATCATGATGACATACATAGTGAAAATTAATTAAATGAACACACTTGTGTTTCTCCAGCTCTTTAATGTAAAAATGACAATCTTGATATTAACATATCTACCTCTCTTATACATGCTTATTCTTTTATTTCAATTGAATTCCAAAAGAAAGATATTTCTTGTACTAAAAATTCTAGATGCAATAATTATATAAGTTATTCTCTTCATCTTATACATTTCATTCATAATACACATCATGTTTATACTCTTCCTCTTAAAATAAAATGTAATGATTCTATTATTTATTCTTCCATTCCAACTATAAATGAAAGTATGCATAATGATAATATTAGCAAAAATATATATGTTTATTCTTCTTTGGTTGCATCTATTACACATGTTGTTGATACATCTCTTAGTATGAGTAATTTTCCTACTAATAATGGTAATATCCATTTCAAACCTCCTCCCAAGATTCAACCCTTAGAGCCTCAAGTTTTTCCCAATTTGGCTTCACATGACACATTGCCCACTATGGCTTCTAGACCAACCAATGTTCTTATGGCTACTCTTAATGAAAAATTCCAACCTTTGAATGAGCCTCTCAATGTCTATGTCATATCCCCTCAAGAGGTACTTTCTCTTATGCATGCGGTTGGTGTTAAATACAGTGAAAGGTTCATACATTGACTCTAGAAAGAAAAGCCTACTATTCCAGTGTTGATGTTAACACCATCTATGGCAATCTCATCCCACAAAATATATTTCAATCTCCTTTCCTTAGGAATTTTGTAATGCCAAAATTCAAATTTTTCCATGGAAATTTGGATGCATATAGACATATCATTCATTATTGGAAACTTATGACTTCATATGAAAATGATAGACTCCTTGTAAAATCCTTCTCTCAAAGCTTTACAGGGGATGCTCTCTATTGGTTTACCCATCTTCCTAATGGATCCTTAGATGATTTTTTCAATCGTGAAGATGATTTTCTAGCACAATTTAGTTACAATAGAGGCCCTAGGGCTACATATGAGCATATATCTTCTAAACATTAAGGTGATACTGAGCCTGTAGTTGATTATATTCTATGTTTAAAAGATAACATGCATTTACTTATATATCAACCAAGTGAGTTTGAAATATAGTTTATATGTTTTAGAGGTCTTACACGGTTCCTCAAGGAGTAATTATTTTATGATACATATGAATCATTTTGTGAGATTTACTTATGGGTAATTCATATAGAGAAAGATACATGATAACCATAAAAACCTCAACATTTGGATAGAAATATTTTCACCCCCCCTATTACACATGATTTTGACATACAAATGAAATCTATACCCAAAGAACAAATAATCAAGGTATTACATCGTGGTAACACTTTTACCATCCTAGTCATAAACCAAAAGTTAAGATTCCACAACCTCTAATAAGGAAACCTATCTATTTTGAAAAATTTATTGATCGACCTCATGTCATTTTGTTAACATTAATAGATAAGAGGTTAATTCAGTTACCACCCAATGATCATCACCCTCATAATCACCTTAAGAGATAAAATGGTTTTACCTTTTCAAATTTTCATCATATTAATGGACACCATGATAATGATTTTTATGCATTGGATAAAAAATTAAGTTATTAAAAAATAGAGGCATTATTTTTTATGTGACATGAAATTCAGATAAATCTAATTTTCCTCTTCCAAAACCTAAGCCTTTGGAATATGCAACATTTGATGAGAATTCTTCTTATTTTTCATATAAAGATGTTTTTCACACCTAAGTTCTTCCTACATAAAGGAAATCTAAGCCCATATACAAATGGATCAACAAAGACCAATGGATTTTCCCAAAAGTTACACACGTAACTTTAACAAACCTTTAAGCTAGATAAATTATACATCTCATCAAGATAAATATTAGCGTTTAAAGTCCCTAGTTCATTTTCAATACCACATATGAATATTCAACATCAAGCACACAAAGTATTTTCACATCTAATGTTTTAGTCATTACATCCCTAATCCCTACTTCGCATGTTTACAACCCTTTCACCTAAGTTTATTTTGGGCATATTTTTAAATCACCCTTCCCTTTTTTTAAGAACATGTTTCCTCGTCCTATATGCTCACGGAGACTTATATAAGGGTTATGCCTAATTTTTGGGACATGTACTCCCATCGTCATGCATACATCTTTCATAAGGCATAATCAAATACCTAGTCACATAAATTAATTTCAATTATATTCCAATCACATTTATATTCTATACCACATAAAATGTCTTTCCTTGATAATCAAATCTCACTACATAACATACAAAGTCCAAAATCTATGTAAAACATATTGTTGGAGCTCAAAATTGCACCCATAATGTGATCGTGCTGGATCAAGAATTATGAGGAAACAATGGGACTATCTCTAAGTAATGGGACCTTGAGCACTTGAGATGGACCTCTAGAGAAGGCGAGTTCCTCTACCTATTTCTACTGTTACTACTACTCCTAATTCTGGGAAGGAAGCTATCTATGCTACTCTATGATTCCAAGGGACCAGAGTGAGAAGGAGATGTATGAAGGAAATCCTAAGCTAAGGGAAGGTGATATCACTAGAAAAAGGGTCGATCAATCTCCACAAGGGGAAGGAAAAGGAGAAAATGTGGGAGAGATTGAGGACATGTGCACACCATAGAAAAGAACCACATAGAATCAACTTTCAGAGTATTGATAATACATGAAAATGGAACTTGCAAATAAGGGGAACACACAACATGCTAGAAACGTGAACAAAGAGGAAAGATGCAATGAAATTAAGACAATTTCAGACATAAGTTCCACAAAACCTAATTTTATTGCTTAAGGAATGCACCATCATTTACATTTATAGCAGGAGGCAAGATTACATTACAAAGACCAAGCTCAAGGTCTAAAACTCATAGGAAGTAGGCCATTATTTTGGCATGGTGCCATTACAACAAAGAGGGATCCATTTCAATGAGTAGAGATCTATAATTTATAGAATAAGGAGGAGAAATAATAGGGAAAATTGGATTTAAACTTAAACCAAAAATAACCATCAATAAATTCCTACAAATCCACATGCAATGTTGTTAGATGCACCTCCATATGTTTGTTTGGCGTGTAGAAGGAAGAAGGCCAAATCTGAATGAAATCTGGTGGTTGAGTTGATTAGATGTCTACATTAATGATCATAAGAATGTTTCCATATTTTCTACCTTCCAAATCCCACCAAAATCTGATTTTAAAAATTCTAACGTGTATCACATGTCAGCAGCTTCCAAACAAGCCTAAGCACACGTGTGTTAGAGACTTGTAGAAAAATTTATGATGATATGAAGGTCCATAGTGCAAACTAAACACACAAGACACATGCTAATTAAATGAAATATTTGGAAAAAATTTCCTCTATTTTGTTGTTTCTACCATGTATCACACACTAGTTTGATGTAAGGATTTGGCACCCAGCTGGTCCAATTTGATAGGTTACGTGTAGCTCACTCAAATATGATAGGCTGCCATATGGTATAGTGACTGGCATAGAAGAAGGTGCAAAGGTGTGTGAAAAAGGAAGAAGCATGGAAGGGGAAAGAAAGGAAGTGTTCTCTAATTTTTTCCTCCTCGGGAAAAATTGATCAATGCACCTTGCACGTGGGAAAAATGGAGAAGGTTTCAGTCATGTGAGCTCCCATATGATTTTGAAGATCAAGTGCAGTCAAGCTCGAAAATGGAAAATAAATGGCGGTAAGGGAAGGATGAAAAGATAAGAGCTAAATAGGGGGGAAAATGGAGAAAAGATTGAGGTTTTCATACCTTTGCATTTTTTTGGCACTTCGGGGAAAATAGGGAAAAAAAATTAAAAAATTCTGAAATTCCGAAGTCTAAAAGTCCAAAATTTCAGACTTTCAGGTTTTTGGGTTTCAGAAAATCTTAGGCACAAAGTTGAAAAATAATTCCAAAAGTCCAAAATTCCAAATTCCGTAAGTCTGAAATTTCGGGCTTTCAGGTTTTTGGGTTTTGGAAATTCTCAAGCAAAAAATGGAAAAAATCACACAAAAAAAAGTCTGAAATTCTGAAGTCCAAAATTTTAGACTTTCAAGTTTTTGGGTTTCAGACTTTCAGAACTCTTAGAGCATTTTGGTGGATGAACAATGTTTTTTCTCTGAAATGAAAATTTCTAAAATTCTGAATTTTGTGATTTCAGAGGTTGCATGCATTTTAGACTTTCGAACTTTTGGAAGTCCCAACTCGCCATTTTCACAAAATTCACTTCAACCTTCAGATGGCCATAACTTTCGATTGGGAGCTCGGATTCACACCAGGAAGGAATTTTCATAAAGATCACAGGGTTCTCTACCCAACTATGACTAGATATCTTTAAATAAGTGAGACTAAGTACTTAAAAATGAAAAATATAGTTCACCATTTTTTAGGGTTTCCAAGGTGTGTCACCTACCACCATAATGAAGGAATGGGCTTCCTTCCTTTCCCAACAAGGAACAATACATGAAGGTATGGGATGTTTCATTGTTCCCATCACTGTTGCAGAATAATTCAATGCATTTTGGAGGTGGTTGGAGGAGGATTTCAAATTCTTTTATCTACTTCTCTTAATTCGTCTATAAATTGTAAGGAGGGGCATTTTTCTAAGGGTTAGACATTTTTGGATTTTCCCCTCTCTTCTTCTCTTTGGCAGGTGAATTTTTGGAGTTCAAGCCTCCCCATTCAAATTGTAATGTAATTTTGTGCCTCTAGGCCATTGTAGTATACTGTATCAACTTTTGGAGCAAATAATGCATGTCTGTGGATGATTTTCAACCCTATCTGTATTCATTGTCTCCATCTGATCTCTCATTGCATTTTGGTTATTTGTGTTAGTGGTTGTATTACATGTTTTATGGTTTGTGTTTGATGGAAAATCAGGTGTTCAACATTCCTTTGGTGCATCACCTTGTTAGTTTTAGGATTTATTTTTATGCATCTTCTTAACTTTGTCTCCTTGGCAAGTTAGAGTAGGTTTCAAAGTAAATCCTCTACAATATGAATGTATGCACCTGAACAGAGGGATATGAAAAAAACTTCATCCAAACAGTTTTTCCCAATTGCAAGGTCCCACACTTTGGGAAAAGCTCAATGTTATGCAATCACACTGATAGTTTCAACCCATCAAGTTGTAGACATTCAGGGGTGTTGTGATTATGCATCAATAGGAAGGGCATACAAAGGTAATGATTGCAAGAGAAATGGATATATACTTATAGGATATAGGTATATATGCAAGGCACATGAATTTTTACAGGAATGAATGGTGATAGGATGAAAAAGTACATAAACCAAAATAGGAAGGAAGGAATTGCGAAATGTACAAGTGTAAGGAATCAATGCACAAGGGAATTAAGTGGTCAAGGGAAGAGAGAGTGAGGGAATGAATATAACTCAAGAGGAATGCCACACACATAGAAGGCATGCCAGGGAATTAGCAAAATTGGAGTCAAAGTCTGTAAAGGTGTGCATGAGGAGTGTGCAACATATTGGGAAGAAAGTGGGTATGTAGAAGGAAGGTGCAAAGGGGAGTGGATGAAAAGAGATAGAATAATTTAGAGGGAATAATGTGAGAACACAAAGCAAGTACAATGGGAAGTGAATGGAATAGGAAGTAAAAGGAAGATTCAAGAAGGGCGCGCAAGGTGCATGGAAGAACTGTAACTATGCCAAGGTGCCAATAGAACTGCCAGAGTGCACACAACTTGAAATTAGGATCATCAGAGTTAGAAGATAAATATATGTTGTCCAAATAACCAGGGGAGCTATTTAGGACAATAGTTTGAAAATTTTCAGGTGCCATCTACCTGCTAGATGAAGAGACTAATAGCCTTAGAAGCATCCATTGGGCATGAAGTATGCATGTAAATTTGAATATATGATTTGAGACATGAAGAAACCCTTGGAATCACTTGAAGTATGTCTGAACTTTGAATTGAAATGTTTCTCTCATATGAAGATGTTCTGAGTTGGTTTTGAGAGTGGAAAACTATGCGTGGACTGTTGGAACTACCTCTTTTGAAAACTAAATTACAATTCTAGAAGAAACAAAAAAGGGAGCATTGCAAGTGCACATAGAAAAGGAAACAACTCCAGAGGGAGCGCGCTGAGCAATAATTATGTATAAAAGATGAAAATCATACATGTTCTAAGAGGAAACATGCAAAGTGTGCATGAACACTTGTTTTATTGAAATAAAACCTAACCTAACCTATAGTAACCAGATGAGACATACACTCAAGTAAAACCTACAATAGGAAGGGATAAGTAGCCGACGTTCCTCACAAATTGCGACCATGTAACTGATTTGGTGCTGGAAATGGTCTTCATCAAAAGTGAAAAAATAACTTGTAGATGGTCTTCTACCCTCTTCAAAGTATTAAAAAACAAAATATACCTCATTTGGTTGTTCTGCATTTAGATTCAGGAGGTGATACTACAAACCTTTGACATGCTGAAGCTCTACCTCATGCTCTGAAACGAGCATGACTGATGAAAACTCTATCTTTAGATCTAGACTAGCCAAATATCTGATCGGGCACATTATGATCCTTGTAATGTGCCCATTTCTGTGAAGCTTAATCCCATAAATGGGATCATCATGTATAATTTCCTCCTGAAGATGACTACTTTTAGGGTGAGTCATGTGCACTCTACAAGAAACTATGTCTCCTTCAAGAATGCACCCTTTGAAACTAATTGTTCTTTTATTGAAACAAATACCCTTTTTTTCTCACTCTTCTTGATCTCATCTTCCCAATCAGATTCATACTATTCTTTGGTGGTTTTACAGTTGTCAAACATGATGAAATTGGTTGGGGATGATTCTGGGGTGAGGGGCCATTTGTTTGCAATAAATTTAGATAGAGGGGACTTAGAAGAATATGGGAGGGTGGGCGTGGAGGGCACACACACGGGATGAGTAGAAGAGCATGTGAAGGGAAAGGAGGTAGATAAGTGATAGGAAGGGAAATAATTATATGGAGAAGGGATGGAAATCTCAATGGGGGAAGTGCACAGAAAACTAGGAACATGGATAACAGGCTGAGATGTTGTAAGTTGGGGAGGAGGAATGGTAAGGCTATATGATAGTAGTGTAGGGTTACCCCATTGACAAGGTTTCCTAGCACTAGATATTTGAGACTCTATTTCTTCATCCCATTCTGTAATCTATGGCAACATCTCAGTAATAAAGTGCAGCTTCTGGCAGGTGATAAACCAACCGGGTATAGGGTTGACCCATGGAAAAGGGACCTTAAAGCCATCTCTAGCTTACTTTATTGAGAATTTGACTTTGATATACATCATGTTCATCTCCATTTCTTTCACCTTCCTCTCAAAATCAGCTTTGGCAATAGAGATACCATCAACATCTGCAAAACCCTGTTATTCATAAACATTTTGGTTAAAAAATAACCATATGGGTTAGTGAAAGATGGGTTATATGCATACTCATGATGAGGCTCATAAGACTAATTTGGAGGAGGATTTTGAAACTGTGGTGATGGAGGGAAATAGTTGTACTACATCAAATGAGAGTTCCAGGAAGGGAAAGAATTCATGATTGCACAACTTAAACAGAGGAAAATGAAATGATGGAAGAAAGGAAAATAATGGAAGGAAGGAGGGGATTGGTTTGTGAATGAGATAATGGGTTGGTTAAATCGGTGGATATTCCAGATGTGCTTAAATATTCCTCAAAAGGTTAGATCTTAATAGGAACACATCAAACCTATTAAGATGAAGATGTATTGATCTTAAAAATTGTCCCACTAGGCATACCAAAAGCTATTAGAGCTCAAAATTGCACCTGCGATGTGATCATGATGGATCAAGAATTCTACGGAAACAATGGGACCGTATCAAAGTTTTGGGACCTTGCACAATTGAGATGGAAATCCAGAGAAGGCCGGTTCCTCTACCTATTTCTACCACTTCTACTACTCCTAATGTTGAGAATGAAGCTATCTACACTACTCCACGATTCTAAGGGACTAGCGTGAGAAGGAGATGCATGAAGGAAATATTAAGCTAAGGAAAGTGATAATGCTAGAAAAAGGGTTGATTTATCTTCATGAGCGGAAGGAAAAGGAGAAAATGTGGGAGAGAGGGCGGATAGGCACGTACCATAAAAAATAACCATGCAGACTCGGCTTCTAGCATATTGAAAACACATGAAAATAAAACTTACAATTAAGGGGAACACACAACATGCTAGAAAAACAAACAAATAGGAAATATACAATGAAAATGAGACAAGGGAAGACATAAGTGCCACAAAACCCAATTTTATTGCTTAAGGAATGCAAAATAATTTACATTCATAGAAGGAGGAAACAATACAGTGTAGAGACCAAGCTCAAGGTTTAAAACTCATAAGAATTCAACCACCATTTTGGCATGGTGTCATTACAACAAAGAGGGATCCCTTTTAATGAAAAAATCTATATAATTTATAGAAGAAGGAGAGAAGAGGAGAAAGAAGAGGAAAACTCAGATTCAAAATTCAACCACCAATAATAAGCAATCGATGCCTACAAATCTACCTGCAATGTTGTCAGATGCACCTCCATATGTTTATTTGGCATTTAGAAGAAGAAAGAAGGCTAAATCTGAATGAAATCTGGTGGTTGAGTTGATTAGATGTATGCATTAATAATCAGAAGGTTGTTTCCCTATTTTCCTCCTACCAAATCCTACCAAAATATGATTTTGAAATATCCAACATGTAACCCACATCAGTAGCTTCCAAACAAGCCTAGGCACACATGTGTTAGAGCCTTATATCAAAATTTATGATGATTTGAAGGTCTGCAGTACAAATTAAACATGCAAGAAACATGGTGCATGCTGATTGATTGAAATATTTGGCCAACTATCCCTCTATTTTTTTTTTGCCACGTGTCATGTACTAGTTCACTGGAAGGATTCAGTGCACAACTGACATGCTTTAATAGGTTATGTGTATCTCACTCAAATATGATAGGTTGTCATGTGGCATAGTGACTAGCGTAGAATAAGACGAAAAGGTGCACGTGAAAGGAAGAAGTGTGGAAGGCGAAAACAAGGAAGGGCATGCAAAGGTAACACACATAGTAGAAATGGATACATACTTGTAGGAGATATGTATGTAAGCAAGGCATGATAATTTTTTTAGGAATGCATGGTGACAAGAAGACAAAGCATGTGAACCAAAATAGAAAGAAAGAAAGTGCACAACACACAAGTGTAAGGGATTAATACACAAGGGAAGAAAGTGGTCAAGGGAAGAGAGCATGAGGGTATGTGTGGAACTCAAGAGGAATAACATGCACGTAGGAGGCATGCCGAGGATTTATCCAAATTATAGGGAAAGTCTACAAAGGTGCACGTGAGGAGTGTACGATGAACTGGGAAGAAGGTGGGTGTGTAGAAGGCACAAAGGGGATGGAATGAAAAGAGAAAATAATTTATAGGGAAGAAAAGGGATGAGGAAGCACAAGGAAGAAATAGGAAGGGTGTGCAAGGCACGTGGAAGAACTGTAATATTGCCAAGGTGCCAAGGGAACTGTCAGAGTGCGAAAACCTAGAATTAGGAACATCAAAGTTAGAAGATAAATATAATTTGTCCAAATAACTAGGGGAGTTATTTGGGACAACACATACATCAAATCACATCAACAATATAATACGTAAAATATCTACATCGATCTTATCTATATTTATCTAGCTATATTGCAAATTTCTATATGCCATACTCATGCCAACACAAGTTATACAAAATATAAAATTGATACACACACACACACACACACACACACACACACACACACACACACACACACACACACACACACACACACACACACACACACACACCATACATCGACATTTGATACAATAATGAAAATAAAATATGTAGAGGGTATAACCATTCATGCATACATTACTACCCATCATCACTACTCTACCCACATACAATAAAACAAATAACAAACATACAAATATTTTCAAAAATGTGAAAAATAGGGACTTGTTTCTCTAACATACATTATTAGTACTTCACATTATACATGTTGTTTTTCCTTATGGCTTGATAGAATTTTTTTTAATTCTTTACATACATGCATTCATGAGGTATATTGAGCATGATGTAGGACATACATATTGATGCCTGATTATGGGAGCTATCATGGTTCGTTAGATAATTTTTTTGGTGGC
Organism: Taxus chinensis; assembly: GCA_019776745.2. Lineage (NCBI taxonomy): Eukaryota > Viridiplantae > Streptophyta > Pinopsida > Cupressales > Taxaceae > Taxus > Taxus chinensis. Next base: position 618,532,198 of record CM034149.1, on the reverse strand, counting down.
ATCCATCCACATGATCCAGGTGCTACTATTTGATTATAGTACATTTTTCACTTCCTTATCATGCTTGATTACATACATAGGATTTTTTTTTTTAATATTTTGAGATAATTAGACTAACAAATGTGTCTTGTGTAGTGTTTTACAATTGTTTTTTCACACACTTTTATATATCATTTGCTATGTCATTTCATTACATTGTGATACTCTTTTTTTTCTAAACATGCTTGCTAGTTACATGTGTAGTTACTTTTTTTCTACTCTGATTATGGCCTAAAGGGGCTTGTTTGTCTTGTGACACTACAAGTGTTCCATGTTTGTGGCATCATGCCTCCCTATATGACACTACTTGATTACAGGATCAAGGGCCCTAATTACCTTGCGACATTATGGATTTCCCATGTTTTCAGGCACTAAGCATTTTGTGTGACATTATTTGCACTACTATCTTTGCACTTGTTTTTACTTACATATGCAATACTATTTCCATTGCTAATAGTTCTCTTCTTGAATTTGTTGTCACTATTATTCTTGTTACTATTGTTTCACTTATTACACACCATAGTCTCCACCATGTGTATCATATTTATATGAATAGGTTCTTATTGGTGGCTACCACATCAGCCCTTTGTTTGTTTTCTACACATATTATCAGACTTATAAGACATAGTTACAAATCTATTCTTTTTTGTTGCATTCTCAAACTCTTTATCATACGTGCCCAAAAGAGGGGACATTCATATGGGTATATTCTAAACCTATAATAAACATAGATAAAATTATGGGGTTAGACACACGTAAGCAAAAGAAAAAAGTAATCATAAACAACATCACATAAAAAAAGGAAAAAAGAAAGCATAACGTCAAAAACGTAAAGTATAATCAAGACCGTATAGATGTTCTTGACCCATTTCTATAGTTTTACCCTTGGAGAAGGTAGAAAAAATTTCTCAGTAATTTTTGATTTTCATCTATAAGAACATGTTGTTAGCATAGTTTCAAACTTAGTTGACTTAGTTTAGATTAGTTTCAGAGGGAATGCAGTATTTCATTCCTTCTTCTCTACAACACTCAATTTGAGTTTAAATTTCAGGGATATGGGGACATAATTCCCTTTTTTCCATCTACATTTCAACACATGTCACCTCTATTCAGTTTCTACTCATTTGTGTAGTAAATGGGGAGATTATGTGGGAAACTTATTCTATTTTATATTGTGTGGTTCGTGATCTCATGGAAGATATCAAAGTGTATAAGTTCTTTGTAGGTAGTCCTTCCTCTCCTCTTACACTTAAAGGGGAAAATATTACCGTTGCTGAATAAATTTGATACACTATCTTCTTCCTTCACATGGTGTTTCAATTCCTCATTCTTCTTCTCTCTATTTAAAATTCATGTGTTGGGTTCCATACACCTGATGCCACGACATCTCCTTGGAAAAATTACGGAATTATCACCCCTAACTCTTTGGTAAATTTCAGAAATCTAAATCTCCAAGTATAAGAAAAAAATGAGAAACTCTTCCCTCTATAAAATAAACAGGTGTATTCCTTCCACATTTTACATCTCTTTATTTCACTATTTACAATTTCAGATTTCATTTACATTGCATATTTTCATTTGAGTTAAATTTTTATTTTTTATCATGGACATTGACTATAGTTCATGTTACAAGTTTCATCATGGAGCATGCTAATACCAACACAACGAGATATTACAAAAAAACATTGAGTAAAGATAAAGTCTGTCTACACGCTTAGGTATCATTTCCTTTAAGCATGTAATTTCATTTCATACTCATAGGGGCAAAATGTAGACATTCAAATTTGGTAATTGTACTCTTTTTCACTATTGCTTTTGGCATTAATTTATTTTTCAAACAAGTACACTTTACCCATTCTCATCTGATACATCTCTAGGTATCTTTTCGAGCTTGATAGGTCATACACACTCATCTGTCAACAATTTATGAGAAATTAATGCATGAAATACATTTAGAAACTCCATTTTTTAGCTTCCAAACCTTAGACTTCAAATTCCTCCTCTAGGGTCAAAAACATACAATAGGGTCATTTTGTGCCATACGACCTAGACCCTAGTGTATGGTTTTATCTTGTCTCACTTTGATCCTGAAATTTTAATTGAATATTATTATTGGGGCCATTTAATCCTCCTCAATCGGCCTTTTTAAATTAAATCACATTCGGAAGCATATAAAATTAAGTGTAACTCATCTCATTTAGAACCTATCACTCTTATGGACTCATATTGCAAAATCTAACAAAAAAGGAACCCAAAGCTCCCTAAACTTCACAAATATCGCTGTACACTCATTACATAAACACTATACACAAGTCTAAAGTTTTCCACTAGGTATAGGGGATTGCTTCCAACATTTTCAAGCATCCAAAGTCACTCACTCAAGTATATTTGTAAAAGAGAAATTTAAGTCAAACTTTTTCAAAAAAAGAATGTTAGATCTGATTACACTACAAATAATTATCACATGCTAGGTGGAGAACGACATGTAGTTTTTGACCTCTTTAGAGTAGTGCCAATTTTGGTGTTTCATAGGGGTGCCCAAAAACCATCTAATGTTTGTTTTGTAGGAATCTCTATCTATGGTTACAATTTTAAAGGTTGATCAGAACATTATGAGGCTCCCATAATGTGACTGATAGTGACTAAGAAAGAATGACGAAGATATTTAGAAAATAAAAAACCTAGAAAGTAATAGGTCCTATTGTTGAGTAGAGTCAAAACCATATAAATATGTCACGATTGTACAGGTGTTCCCACCCCTAATATACGGTCCTTCATAGGAGCATCTCCAAGTCATAGTTCTAGTTTCAAAGTATTTTTCAGGTCTAGATCCTCCTCCATCATTTAGATCTCCTAGAATATCCAAAAATCATCTGTAATCAGAAAAGTACACTCAATCCCATGTATTTATGAACTTGTATTATATCATGTACATTTGTTACAAGTATTAATGTGTTATTTTAATATTGAAAGGTTATGGTTAGAAGTTAATTAATTGGAATAACCCACTGTAGCATCTATTTGATTCCTTTTTGGCTATTTGTAAATCTTAATAAAATCTAAAAAAGGTGAAAACATAATGTTTTTCTTGAAAAGGATGATGTCAAAACTCTATATTTTCATAAATAAATTAAGCAATAATTAATTGAAATCAACGCATGAAATGACAACTACAGAAGCTAAAAACTAAATGTAAATAGAATGGAGAAATTTCTATTGAATATGAGAGGGCATTTTATACAATTGTTTTCTCCTAAAATCATGGAGTCAAGTCTTATCATTTTATCCCCATATCTCTCATTTTCCCCCTATTCTTACTCCCAATCCCAAGATATTCTTACACATTCCTATCTCTATGAGTTGTGCATGAAAACTAATTGTTCACACTCACATATTATTTAAATATTAAATAATACTAATATTCAAACCATATGTTCACACTATGAACACTAATTTCCTAACATTCACCCCCTTAGTGTCTAGTACCTTCTCATGTTCTACAGTAAGATGGTTTTCAAAGAGTACCATCAACTCCAACATGTTTTCTAGTGAAACCATTAACTACCATGAATGTGATTTTTGAAGAAATTCAAAAACTCTCAAATTGGTTTTCTAGTGGACCACCAACCACTTTCATAGTAACATACATGTTTCCCCACCCCCATCTTTACATTCAAGGGAAAATATAAGAAATATCGCTCTCGTAGGATCTCACTTATTATAATATCGAACAAGAATAAATCATCTATTCTTATTACATCACACTATGAAAATTAAACACACAACAAAAATAAATGCTATAAATTCATTGTGTGGCCCCATTGCTTGTGGCTGGTGAGAGGTCATTGATTAACCTCCTTCCCTCGTTTCCTCCTTCATCCACCGTGATGATGGTAACTCATCCTAATTTGTATTTGAGGATTATTTTACAGTTCTGTTAGGTATTGGTTTCAACCGATAATGCACCCTTATAATAATAATCAACTTTATATTTAACCAAACTAATAAAACATATCAGATTTTTTATTGCTGGAAAATAGTCACTATATTTTTTACAGAATAATCAGAAACATCAATTTTTTTTCCATGATTTCTCTTAAAATATGAAAAAATTTCTATAATTTTTTGAAAAATGTTTCCCATAATACAAATAAACAAACCCAAAAAATTTCAAAAAATTATGAATCTGGGTTTTTGAGAGAAACCTAAATTACTAGCCATTTTCTTAAAGATCAGAATTCAGAAAATGGCGATGGAATCTTCAAAAATATCAGATCTACATTATAAAGGTTGTGGTTTTGTCCTATAGTGACTCTATTAACTCATACTAACCTTCTTTGATACCAGATGATGTCAAAACTCTAGATTTGCATAAATAAATTAAGCAATAATTAATTGAAAGAAACACATGAAACGAAAACTACAGAAGATAGAAACCAAATGTAAATAGAATGGAGCAATTTCTATTAAATATGAGAGGGAATTTTATACAATTTCTTTCTCCTAAAATCATGGAATCAAGTCTTATCATTTTATCTCCATATCTCTCATTTATTCCCTAGTCTTACTCCCAATCCCAAGATATTCTCACACATTCCTATCTCTATGAGTTGTGCATGAAAAATAATTGTGCACACTCACATATTATTTGAATATTAAATAATACTAATATTCAAACCATATGTTCACACTATGAACACTAATTTCCTAACAAAGGACACCCTCAATTAACTTGTAGTTAAGGGCCTATAATATGAAATTCCTTCTTTGAGCTATGTTGAAGGTGTTGAGAGACTTTCCAATGTATAGGTATTCAAGTATATTATAAAAACCAATCATTTTCAAAACTTTCCTCTATTGTAATTGATTGTACATAGACTGATTCTTGTGAGGGCCATGCATCTTTAGCTAAGTGTCGACATAGTGCTCTACCTTTGATCAACTTAGTACAATTTATTTCAATATCAAACTCCATGATTTTAGTGATCCAAGCAACCCTTTTTTCACTTATCTCAGTGCTCATGTAATGTATTGTTTGATAATTGGGTGGGTAAAAAATGCCTTGATCTTAATTCTAAATAACAAGTGTTTAAAAAGTTTTGAGAGCTCTCAAAATTGTAAAAGTTTGCTTCTCAAAAAATTTGTATCTAATCTCATAATATTTAAGTGTATGAATTGTAAAAACTATTGGTTGTTCCAATTATTTCTAATTTTCCTAAGTTAATATAGCAACAATACCATTTTACCCTCCAAAGGAAAATACCCTTGACCTATTTTTTCCATTGAAAATACATCCCTTTCTTAGCATCAATTTTAAGTGTTACCAACTTAGAAAAGTTGGAGATGAAATTTCTCATAAAATTGATCTTCCCTGGGATTGACTACGATGCCTTTTTATGTGGGGGCTGCGAGAAATCCAAGATAGTTATGATTATATCTGGATCAATATCCAAACCATCCTTAGACACCACGTGTCCCAAAATTTATCCTCAAATAAAATAAAGATACATATTTTGGATTTAAAGATATGTTGAATTCCTTGCATCTACTTAATTTTTTCTCAAGGTGCATTAGATGATCTCCTACTCTCTTAGAAAAAAATAGTAATATCATCCAAATAAATAAAAATCAATATCACTAATCATTCCCTTTAAAAAGTAACACCAACATTAGACATCCCAAAAGGCATTTTCCCATAAGTAAATGTCCCCTGCTTAGTGGTAAAGGTCATTTTTAATTAGTCAAAATCGTTGATAAGAACCTGGTTATAATTGAACAAACCATCTAGAAGTGACAAACTCTCAGCCCCTACATCACATTATAAAATATGATCCATGGAAGGTAAATGATAATGATATTTGAGAGAGACATAGTTGAGATCTCTAAAATCTACACACAACCTTATCTCTCCATTATTATTTCTAATAGGGACAATTTTTGTAACCTAATAAGAGTGTTTGATGGGGAAGATAATCCCAACCTCTATTATTTTGGTAAACTCCTTCTCTATCAAAGGTTCAATCTTAGGATTAACTGGTCTTTACTTTTGTCTCACTAGTTTAGCTTAAGGAGATAGCTCAATAATGTGTTGAATGATATTGGAATCCTAGCCTTTAAGGTCATCATAAGACCATGTAAAAATGTCATCATATTTTTTGGCATAATTGGATGAAATATGGTTTTTGTTAAGATGTGCATACCTTACAAAGTTTTAATTTATTTCCCTTAGAGACAACTACCTAATGATAGTCCTATTTCTTGATTTTTAAAATTCCTATTCTTCCCTTTGTATTGATCATTCGGGGTCAACATGTTTTATAAAGTGATTAATCCTTTGGGTAACTTATTATTCTTCAACTAAATGATTTGGTCACCATAACTTTCTCTCCAAACTTGGTTGAAAATTTGGGAAAACTCAACTCTTGCTAAATGAAAAGGAATTTTTTATCATTAGTATAAAAATATGTCAATGGAAGTCATTATTTGGCATTACTGATCTTATTACTAGCTTGACATAGTAGTCTAACAAATTCATGAGATATTTCAAGGATCAAATTGAGCTCTAATAAAATCCATCCTATATGCATCTACACTTTGTTCTCTTGGGAAAAATTTAAAGTTGATGACATCAAAATATTATAAGATATCCAAAACTGTATGTTTGTAGGATTTGAGGAGAGAGTTATTTTCTATGCATTGTGATGAGACTTCTTAAATAACTCAATTTACACATCCACATATCATAAGCTTCTTGATTCATTTACCTTTTACAATTATCAGAACTTGAATCAAAGCTTCATATTCAACAACATTATTTGTATAGTTGAACTATAACCTATAAGAAAAGAATAACTTCTCTTGCTTTGGGGAAAGTAAAAACCTACACCAACTCCAACATTGCACTTTGATCCATTAAAAACATCTTCCACAATCCATTTGAGTCACTCTTTGATTTTAGTATGTTGGGGACGAAACTATCTTCATCATATAGAGAATATGTGCCTACTTAGTCTCCTCAAATGCATCATAAGGATGATAACTCTAGATTTATTCTGACCATTCATCCATTTGTTCATAATACATTTTATATCTCACTTCAAAAGGTTCAAGAATCAACTTCTTTGCCCTCAATTTCAAAGGCTATGACACATTTCAACTCATTAGGTCTTAGGTCATACATTTCCAAATGGAATTGGGTAATTGGATTGGCCTTAATTGTGACCTAGTGTCATATCTAGTCTTGAGGAACCTGTGAGTCCAATCATACAAAAAATATCCCCCCACTTTGGCTATAAAATATTGAGAAAAATATAAATAAAATTCAAGAGGAATGTCTATAACTATGATATATTAGGGAATTGTGATACTTGGATAATCACATAATGTTAGATTTATGTTTTTAAAGACTCCCATGGTTTTTACAACAATAACATCAAGATTAACAACACATTTATTAATAAGGGTATAATTCAAACCAAGTGCATTAGCAACTTTCTTTGGCATGAATATGCTACCAACCCTAGAATCAATCATATAATTATGGGCCATAACTTTCTAATTATCAACGATAAGTAAAAAGGAGGGAGTTTAGAAACAAAACTTGCATTACTAAAATTATGCTGATATAGATTGATTGAGTCTAGAATTACTTCCTTTATAACTAAAGGAAGAATCTTGAATTGTCTTAAACCTTCTTGCAATAGATTGATCTACGCTAGGATCACCAAAACATCCCATAAAGAGACATGAATATTTTTCCTCTTCATCTGCTTAACACTTTTAAGGGGGATCTTTGTGAATTGTGAGCAGATACATCCTTCTTAGGCTTATCAATGTTAGGATGGTATAGATTTGTTAGTAACTTGTTTATCTTAGGTAGGTGAGATTAAACCTTTACTAACCTTGATCTTTCCCCTTATTTTTTATTAATAACCTAATCACTAGATGCCCGTGCTTATGTATCTAAGAGTCTTTTCTTGGCTCTAGTGTTATTATAAGATCTCACTTGAGGATGAACATTCCCTTTAACCTATTTTTTTGTGAAAAAATCCCCCTCTTAACAATTTATCATACTTTAAACAATATTTGAAGTAAATGGTTATGATGGATAAACCATTTGATTGGTTTAAACCAAGGATTTTTTAGCTATCAAAGATATTTTCACTGCTTCATGAGGGAAAATATTAGAATCATAGGGTTGCAAGAAAGGGTAACACTATCTCGGATCTTAATCCATGTTATTTTCATAGGGACAATTGCTATGTTAGGATTCATAAGATCTGGGTATATTGGATTGGTAGTCCTTACATGAGTGATATGATTTAGGGGAAGAGATCTATTTGGTTGGTATACTGCGTTATATTACTTTTAGGGTCTTTGAGTAGGCTGATATTATTGTCTAGTAAGGATAATAGTGTTGTTAGCTACACTCATCAAAAGAGTTTTGACCTCATCATCACTTGTGGAGGTACTTGGGACAATTGTTAATAGTTGTACAACAATGGGTTGGGTATGAATTGTAGGAGTAGGGGATAAATATATAAATAATAACATGGGGGTATTGGATCTAGATTTCCAACTTGAATTAGGTTTTTCTTAACTGATATTGCAATGTCAAAGGCATCTGGAAGTTCTAACCCTCTCATTAATTGGATCATGAAAATAGTGTCTAAATTTAGAGCCTCGAGAGAATTAAAAAATGTAGATTGAGATGAATGTCTTACTAGTAATGAGATCATGCCCTAAATTATCTTGAACATGAAGTTAAAATTAGATATCTCTTGATTATTGTAAGATACTCCATGAGTTATTGGTGATCACTCTTATATGATAATTGATTCTCCAACATATCTCCAAAGTCATCCCATATTGTTATAGAGTTGGGAGGGAGATATCAATACCATAAAAGGGATTTTCATTTCAAGGAAGCAACCAAGAGCTTCATTGCAACATTCACTTGGGTTATGTAGTGAAAAAGTCAAGATGGATTATTTATTTGAGGTGATCAGTGGGGTAGACATGTTTCTCAACTATGAAATATGGTAGGTTTCTGAGGGTAGTAGCTATTATGTCATTCCACACATTAATGGCTAAAGGGCTGCCAATATTGAAGTTTGGGAAGACAAAGTTCCTTGTGTGAGCCATGGGTTTGAGGGTTTAAAGGGTATTTTACAGATGCTTAGATAGAATTGTAGGTAAAGGAATTGATCTAGTTCTATGGGGCATGAGGAGCATTTTTGAGCCTTTATAGAGATTTTCTCCTATATTTTTTAGGTGATAAATATATAAAATTAACACGTTTTTCTTTCAAAGTACTACTTCTTATTACAATTATTCTCAAGTGCTAATTGTAAAATGGACTTTACAAATTAGAGCTTGCGAATTTTTTAGGTGTTTAAAAAAATTAGGTTCACAAACCAATAAGAGATAATAAAACACCAAAACTTGGCTACATTTTACAATAACATCTAGGATAACACTTGAGAAACTTCACAAGATATAAAAAAAATTGAATGGTCCCACCAGGTATGCCAAAAACTACTGGTAGATAATTGTGTAAACCCCTTCTAATTAGGAAAATATCCAAGTGTTTTAAGGTCTCTAAAAAACATGGGACTACCTCTAAGGTGTGGGACTCTTGTCTTCTTGAGGTAGACCTCTAGAGGAGGCTTGTTCCTGGAATAAACTACTCCAATGCTTCACTAATTTATACTCCATCTAAAGATTTGTAGAGTTAAAGGGAAGGGAAACAACTGAAATATTGCCAAAGGATGGTGATGCACCAAATAAAAAGGGACCACTCTCATTGAGATCAAGAAAATACTATAAAAAAATGAAAGGGGGTAAATATGAGCCACAATTCACCCTATATTAAATAAGACTCTACCCCTCTAAATATATGACATAATGGAATGCAACCATATAAATATGGTTCATAAAAAACATACAATAATGAATGAGAAAGGAAAGATAAAATATCAGAAGCCAAAGGAATAATATGAATCATAATAAATCAGATATCATTTCCTAAGGAATATATTACAGTCATTGAGAAGGCAATTAAAATAGTACTCAGTCCAACACAAAGGTTTTATACAAACTTAAAACACTTAGAGACCGATTGGGTATAGTTTATTTGCATTCTAGGATCCTTTCACTTATGAATTCCTTACATTTATAAGAGGAGAGGAAGGAAAAGGGGATGAAAAGATGCTTCAGAAGTTCTTGATATGTTTCATAGTAGCTTCTAGAGGCCTGTTAATGTGCACAACTAAAATGATTCACTCATAGCAAACTCCAATAATATTTCAAGGTATATCTATAGGATATGATGATAAAAAACCATGGAGGTGTCTTGATCCTTAATGAAATAAATAAATATTTGTTTGTTTATAATTTAATAAGGAGATCAATGGATAACAATGGCAAATCAAGATGCCATATGTCTAAAACTACCATGATTTCACTTTAGACCAATAAAAACAACTCATTCATTTTGAAAAACATAATAAATACACCCCCTTATGTTTTGGTGGGCCCATAAAATCATATTATTGATCCAGAAGCATCATGAAATAACTAGGATCACCTGTAAGCAAAATAAATTATATGTGGGATCCATAGATTGAGAATACCATAAAAATTGTAATAAACCTTGTCATTAAGTGCTCCTTGAACTCTCAACCATTCCCTTTAAAACTTTGGTTAAAATTGAAGCTCTTCTTAAGACTCTTGCATTGATCTAATAGATATGTGAACATGATCTTGACATCAAAAGATATAAACCAAAAATAGGCTCTAATTTGGCTACCATGAAACCCATACCTGAAAATGATTATGAGTGTTTTTACCATATTTTAAGGCTTATAAACAAACTAATAGTGACCTAGAAAACTTTCAATGCATTTCTCTCTAAAAATTATCCAAAAAGACCATTTTTCCTCAAAATGATGTGCCTGAGAAAATTTGTGATTAGACAAATTTTTCCATGTCATTTCGTATAGTTTGATGGTCATAGGGTCATCAATTTTAACCTTTTTCACTCTTTTCAATATGTCTCACCCTACTTAGTGATCCCTAATCCATTCTTACCCATGGTTTAATCCACACATCATATCCTCATTTGATTCAAGGTCTCAGGGTCACCCTTCACTTTTAGGCCCTAGCGTTGCCGATCTCAACTTCCCAGGATCTTGAGTGACCCTGATTAGACTATGTGGACCAATGACATGTCATTCAGGATCTCAGGTTTTGGGTCTCTTTCACTACTTGTTCAAGAATATTTCAATTTATATCTATGGGATATGATGATCAATAACCATGGAGGTGTCTTGATCCTCAATGAAATAAATAAATATTTGTTTGTTGATAAGTTAATAGGGAGATCAATGGTGAATCAAGATGCCATATGTCTAAAACTACCATGATTTCACTTGGGACCAATGGATACAACTCATTCATTACGAACAACCTAATAAATACCTTCCCTTATATTTCGTTGGGCATATAAAAGCATATTATTGATCCAAAAGCATCTTAGGTCTGCCACATGTTCTTAGGGTCTTAGGATCCTGAGACCTCTAACCTTAAATGTTATCGTTCACCACCATAAGCTCTTAAGCTCCCAATATCTCATATCTTCAGCCCTCCAGACATAGCCAACCTTGATCATCGTTTCACTTAAACCCAATTGACCCATGATTGTGTTATCCCCGTTTTGAGTTCACAACGAAACGATCGGATAACCCCTACAAAATTTTTGAAGTGATTTTGCATTATGACCTCTTTTAGAGAAAATCGGGTTTTCGGGTGTTACTAACAACTTGACATAAGTTTTAACATGCTTTATGTCTTATGACCTCCGAAACCTGAAACCCACCTTGCAATGAGAAAATCCTTTGTAATCGGGTTTTCGGAAATTCAACTCGTCGGAACATACTTGAGTTAAAACATGCTTTGTGTCGCGTGACTTCCGAAACCCAAGACCCGCCTTGTGTTAAGACAATCCTTTGTATTCGGGTTTTTGGAACTCTAAAGCATCGGGACATTCATGTTCTAAAACATGTTTTATGCGCCATGTTCTCCGATTCCCGAAGTCCGCTCAATCCTTTGTAATCGGGTTTTCGGAAGTTCAATGCATCGGAACATTCATGATTCAAAACATGTTTTGTGCTCCATGTTTTCCGAAGCCCGAAACCCGAAATGCACTAAATCTCCTCGTGTCGGGTTTTCGGACTCCTCCAACATGCTGACGTGGCATTCATGCCGAGTGGTCGGTGAGTTGGCACGTGCCGAGCTGAAGTGTATTTATTACTGATTTTCTTATAAATACGTGGATTTCCACGTCATTCTTACCGTTCATATTTTTAATTCATGGATTTTTTGCATGCTCTTCCGCTCCCAAAACCCGCAAACTCGCGTTACCAGACTGGATCGTTTGTTTTCGATTTTACCTGTCTCGAATTGAAGGTATTTTTCGTTCCTTCTTTATTCTTGATTTTTCTGGATCGACTGCATGTATTTTCTTTCCAAGTTCTTGCCAGTTGTTGAGGGTTTTTCTTCCTTCTTCTTTCTGTGTTGTTTTGGAAAGGGTTTTGAGTTTTTAGGGTTTATTTTCTTTTTGAGACTATGAATTGGTGCTGTTCCTTCCAAATTTCAATTACTTGCATGATGTATGGAATATGAATAACAAAAAAGAAAGGAAGTTGTGTATGTAGAAATTCAAAGGAAAGACTCTGTTTTTGTTTCCCGGATTTTGAAGGTTGTGTTGCAGATTCAAAAGTCCGAAGAACATTGGAAGCTCGAAGTGACGGGGTTTCTCAACAATCTGACCTCAACACTAAGTGCCGGGCATCTCCTAAGTTCCATCATCAAAAGTGGGTGCCGGGTTTTCTCCTGTTTCCGCCATTGAAAGCAAGTGTCAGGTTTCGCCAAGATTCCGACATATCAGACCTGTCGGGTTCTCAAAGTTTTCCGATATCTTCTTCTGCGTGTCCGGTTTTTCTCTTCTTCCGACGCATTCAGTCAATCAAGTTTTTTAGTGTGCACAGCATCTCCAGAGTTCCGAGCCTTTCTCCTTCCAATATTCTTCATGTCGGATCCTTGTTCATCACAGGAGAAGGCCGAAAAATCTAGCAGGATGAAATACAAATTTAAGAAACCAGAATCCCTGTCATATATCGACTGTAATTATGATATCAGGGATACTGAAATGGGCAACATAGATATGGATGACTTTTGGAATAGGGTGAAGAGTTCTTCTTCAAACCCCATGGATGGTGGCTTTAGCTAACAGTGGCTTGCCCCTTGCAGCAGGCTTCCCCATGTCTACCCAATGTCCAGAGTTTGTTTTGGCGTGTGCATCCAGTTACGACTCGGCTTCTCGTTCAGTAAGGAATTAGGCTGGTGAGGTAGTTATCAAACTAGATGGAGCTTATTTTGATGATCTCCTGAAACTACCTAATTTCGAGGAGTATGGGGACCTAGACATCAAGTCGGCTCAGAAGGCCTGGGACAGTAACCAGGAAAATTGCATTAGGGATGTCAATAAGAAGTTCTTGGTCAAGGAAAAACCAGTAATATCTAGATTTCCAAGAACTATCCCTAGATCGGATTTCATACAAGAAATCAACGATATTATCACCCTTCTGAGCCGGGTTTTTGGCTTGCCGCGAATCAAATTTATTTCATGGATGGATGTACCAATTTATGGTCACCATCAAGAAGAACAAGCAAGGGATTGACTGGGGGGACCCTTATCAGTGATGAAATTGATTCCTAGATGACGACGGTCCTGTCAACCGGAAAGTTTTTATATGTTCTCATATGTGGCCTATGCAGCAGCTGGAATGAGGAGCTATCCCGAACTGGATACTAAAGGAAGCAGAACGACAAACCCAGTCTATAAGTATTATCCTCAAATAACAAAGAAGGGGTCCAAGGATCATTTTAGGAGGGTAAATGACACCTTTTTCTACGAGAACATCTACCAGCTGAACCCAGGGCTAAGAAAGACAAGGGTATCAGACGAAGCTTGGACTGAGGTATCTAAATGGGGATGTATCTTCTTACAGTTCAAGAAGTTTACCTACCTTCGAACGGTCATGTACTCAGGAGAGCCTTTCCGTCTACCTTGCTATCCAGGGGATAGATTGATACTAATAGAATTGGTCAGACAGCTATTGGATTTTCACAAATTCCAACAGAGCAAGCATAAGGCAGCAGTATCCTTCCCAATTTCTATTGGGAGATATACTTGCTCAACAGTGGCAAAGGCCAAAAATGTTGAATGTGAACTCCAGGAGAAATTAAAGAAGCATATGAAGTCTCAGGATGGTTTTGACATCCGAGGAGTACTTATAACCTATGGAGCCCTACATCTGCACAGGCCCGACATTGAGGATATCTGGGTGGATCTGCGTAACGAAGTTGTAGTTCGCAGAAAAGATAATAGTAGGTTAACTATTAATGAGATTCAGATGCTAGAGCTTTCTGATTTGCCAGATGGCACAACTGACAATGAAAGTGTGTTGGATATGTCCTATGATGGGCTTAATGAAGATCAATACGTTTTCCCGCCTATTGATTGGTCAGCCAACGAAAAAGCCTCTATCACCGATAGGTCAGACCTAATTCTGGCTCGTACAAAGAAATGGCTCTCCTCTTGGGGGATGAATTTTAAGGATGACAAGTTTCCAAAATTGGCTGCTTCTGAGGCGGGGCCCTCCAAAAAGAAGAAGGACAAGGAATCTACTGGGGGGTCTATAAAAATAAAGATTCCCAAGAAGAGGAAAGAAAGACCAATCTCTTCAATTATCTCTCCAGCTGAAACGGTGGTTGTGCCAGAATCACCAACACCACCAGAAATAGGAGAAATTAATTTGGAAGGAGGAAGCCAGCTCTTGACTTCATCATTTGCTGATTATCAAATTGAAGAAACTTTGTCTCTTGCATCTCAGGCTTTGGAAACTGAATCTGTGCCTCCCCCTCAACAACCACTCCAGCCTACTCATTCCCCATCCACTTCTTCAAGTATGGCCAATATTTTCTCCGGGCTCTCACCCCTCTCTGCTGGAACCCAAGTGATCACCAACACTCCCCCACAACTTGTGCCTCTATTCATTGCACCTACTACCACGTTGACTACTGTTCCCCCTCCAATAGTAGAATCTGCTCCCCTTGAGAGTAGAATACCAGTTACTACAACATTGGCAATTTCCTCTGATACTCCACAATGGCTACTCGAGAAAACTCTGAGGAAGAGGAAAGTGATTGTACCCCTACCAGCCTTTGATTTCAGCTCACTCAAGGCTTCTACTGCGAGATCAGCCAAGAAACCCAAAACATTTTCAAGGGTTTTGGTGGATGCTTCAGGAGATAAGTTCGCAGAGATTGCCACTCCCCTCAGCTGACAAAACTAGAGATGATGTAACAACTACTGATTACCAGGTAACCAGGGTGTCTCTAGGGAAAGTAACAGCAAAAGGGGCGCAGTAAGATGCAAAGGATTCCATAGACGTCCTGTGCCAAAAGTTGAAAGAAACAAAGGACAGCAGAAATGAGCTTAAGGAAAAAGTGGAGCAGTTGACAGAGGTTTTGATCAAACTCTCAAAACCCCTTGAATCCATACCACCTTCTTCTGCTTCTGCTTCTGCCGGATTTGATTTCTCATCGGTGCCTACGATTGAGAAGATTGCCAAAAAAGGAAGAGTGGTTGACGAATGGATCCAAAAGTTGCTCCAACAAGGGAAGGAAGTAATTCAAGACGTGGTGAAAGTTCATCAGTCCTTGGCAAAGATTCAGAAGGAAGGAGAGAAGATGGATGAGGAATTCACTGAAGAACTTGGACAGCTTGATTTGACTTGTGAAGCTCTCCAAGTGCTAAAGCAAATACCAGCACATCTCTTGGTAGAAGAAGGCGTTCTTCCACATACAGATAAACACTTTCAGCTGATCAAGGCCATCAAGTTCAAAGTAAAGATCCTCAACGAAGCCTGCAGCAAGTTGAGAGAATCAAGAGATAAATTGATCGATGGGAAAAGTGATCTGGAAGAAGAATTGCTTAAGATTTGTCCAAAGGTGTCAGTTGGGAACTCAAGTGCCCTATCAGCAGATGATCTCTTCAAACAAGTTCAAGAGACTGTTCAGCATGAACCTGTAGATGGATTCGAACTTAAGTCATTGGTCAGTTTGTGAGGATTGAACATACGTTGGAGGCCTTAAGAAAGCTTAGCAAAAGGTTGAAAAAGCTTCCCGGAAGTGCCAGTGATATCCATGAGACCTGCGAAATGTGGAATGATCATTCCACTACACCTGAGGAAAATGAAATGCAAGGCATTATTCGGAAGTTCCAGGAGTTCCGGAACAAACAGTCTCAGCTGGAGGAAGAGAAAGAAGAAGAATCAAAAGATGATGACTCAGATTAAGTTCCAACGTCCCATGACATTTCTATTTTTAGAATGACATATCTTTTATTTCCGTTTTGTCATTATTTTTAATTCATACTTTGACTTGATCTCCTGCGTGAGAATCATGCAAAGCTGAACTCTAGTTAGCATGCTACTTTTCAGGATCTATCCTGTTTTATCTCTAGCTTCTTTTGTTATAAATAAGGGATGCTTGTGCATTCTAAAGGGTCGAGAATTTTTGAAGCATTAAGAGGCTATTGGAAAGGAGAAAAACTTTGTGTTTTCTTTCAATCATTTTGAAGAATAGAATTTGATATTGTTTTGCAGACTTTGTGTTGTGAAATATATCTTACTTAAGACAGTGTTCTTATGTTCATGATCTTAAAGCTATTTTTTGCATAGAATCTCAGTGTTTCTAATTATCTCGGACACTATATCTGTGATCTAAAACTCCTATGATTATTTTGTGCTCTGTGTTTACTCGAAAGAAAATACGTTTCTCCCATTTCTTTTCTACCGTGCTTCTTTCACTATAACAGTTTCTGACCTATTTCACTTACGAAAGTAATATCCTTGAATCGTGTGAATGTGGATTTCGGGATTTCATCCCAAAACCCAATGGTTAGATTAGTGTGAATATTATATATATTATTTACTGTGTTTTAGGTTAGCAATTAACAGGCAGCCTCACCTGTCTTTGAGGAGGGATTTAATCCCATGTACTGTGGTTGAACCTCATATTTTGGTTTGACAAAATATCCAACCAACAGATTGGTCCACGTGGAATAATGTATGTCACTTGGATCTTGGGTCCTACCCACATCACCTAGAATTAGACTCATCCGACTCAGCTCAAATTTTCTGACTTATTTCTATATGGACTTAACCTATTCAAGCTTTCCCAACATATAACCTAGGAAATTTTTTAAGTGCAGATCCTTTTCTCCATTTTAACTTAGTGGCCACATTGCTCAAATATTCTATTGGATCCTCTTTTTCATTGCATATGGGATTAACACCAAATGAAAATATGAACCAAGTGAATATTTTAGCAAAAAGTGTGCCTGATTCGCTAGGCTAACTTTGATAGCCTAGATGAAAAATGAAGACAGGGATCAAGACATCAAAAATCCTTTTTAGGGGAAAACACCTGATTTTGGTGAAGTCCTACCCATATTAGCTTAGAGAGAAATGGACCCATATGATGCAAGAAACTTGGAAAAAAATAGAACCATTAAAGTTCCTAAAATAATTGAAAATGTGATCAAAGCCTCCAAATATTTGTTTTTTGTAACTAGATGCCTAAAAATGAAGCTCGGGCTCATTTTTCGGCAACAACTTATACTATTTTTTTCACCAAAAAACCATTAATTTTCATAATGTTTATGTAAAAATATTGTTATTTTTAATGATTTTGATATATTTGTAATTTTTAAAATAAAACATTTATTAAAATAGTTATTAGTTTCATTTGCATGGAAAAATAATACTCTTAAATTAAAAGGGGATTTTCAATAATTTTTATAAATGAAAAGAGAAAATATTATTACATAATTAAAAAAACTTGTGGATATATGTAAAGTTTGTTTACTTTGATATATTTTGGTCAAACATTACAACTATGCAAGATTAAACTGTATATTAATATAATACAAGACAATTTATGAGTCATAAATGTTTATGCCCCTATGTCCTCTCCAAGTTAAAATGAGTTTATTACCTATGAGATTATGAAGTTAGGAGGCCTTCCAACACTTTGAGTTCATCAAATCTCACCATGTGTTCTAAACCCATGTGCACTATAAAAATTCCTTGTGTATCCTTAGACGTATAGTTGAATGTGTTTCCCTTGTGGTCATCTTCAAAGAAAAAATCAAGCCTGAGGATTGTAAGGCCCATAAATGATCCAAATGGCATGTGAACAAAAAACTAAATTTGATGGCCCACACACATCAATGGGGACAAAAAGTTTTAAATCTCATAACCTCCTCTCTGAAAAAATAAAACCAATAATTACACCGTAACTGTGTAATGGAAATGTCGGTAGGGGAGAAAAGGAGATGGGCGGATATTTTTGATGTCATCACATTCTCATGGCAACATTGTCTCTTGAATGACTAATAAATAGAATTATAAACAATAGAAAAAGTTATATCTTCTAATGTTTGCAAAAAATGCATTCAAATTTTCAAGGCTCATTCCAAAACATTAGCACACATATCAAGGAAAAAGGAGAAGGAAAATTTAAAATCTATTTGCACTCAATAACCACGCATAACAAAAAGGTAAATAAAAAAATCCCATATTTCATTGAGAAGATGTAAAAAGTGAAACAAATGTTTGAATGCTTTATTGGTAAACCAATATACAATTCTAGATGAAACAAAATGTAAATTCAAAACATGTGTCTTTCAAAACTACAAGTGAACATGTTCATAAGATCTAATATAAAAACAACATTATCAAGGTCTTTGAAGGCGAGAAATCCTAAACACGTGCAAATTGCCAAATAGAAAATATGCAAATACATACAAATTAAGACATATTTCAAACACCACCTTCACACAAGCATCATTAAAATTAAGAATAAAATATTACTTAAGATAACTCAACTATTTGGATTTTTGTTTTCCTAAAACCTTGAATTTATCTATGAAATTGAACAAAATTTGTGATCTTTACATCATAAGTATAGAATAAACACATAATTTTTGAAGAATAATATATATACCAATTCAAGATTCTATTTTGAAAGTTTTAATGAGGTTCAAATTCCTCTTCTCTAGAAAGAGTTGAATGTGAACACATTTTGGAACTCATATTTCAAATCTCTCACTCTTCCATTGACATAAATTTCCCTTGTTTCCAGATGAATAGCCCAATACTTTCAAGAAAGGATATTTCTCTTCGGGATTCATAGGAAATCCTCCCTCCATATGTTTTTTCCCACCACCAATAGTTTTATCCTTCCACTATTTTACATTTTATCACATTTCACATAGTTCTTTTAGTTCCTCAATTGCAAGGTTGTGTATGCAACCAATGAATGCTAGCTTATCCTTATTATACCTATATGTGTTACTAAAGGCAAAAGGTTATTAATTAAATGAGTTGGCACATTTCGATCTTTGAATATTGAATTCCTACATTGATGTTGCCTTATAAAACCTAAATAATTTTTGTATGTAACTATCGAACCACTACATAGAAAATCCCAATTATTATAGAATTATATAAATTCTTGATGAATATTGATTATAATTGAATATGAAAAATGAGTTCCTCTTACAAATCTCGTATTATTTAAAAAAAATAGGTATGATCTAGTGAAGGAAGAACATTAGTTTCTATCATGATTATAGCCTCAACAACCATGTCATAAATATACATTCAAAACCAAATTAAAAGTGAAGAAAGAACATCAGTTGTATTCATGATTCTTTCCTCAATAACCATGTCACAAATCTACATTCAAAACCAATTTAAACAAATTGCACCAATTTATAAATGTTAACTTATGAAATTTAAGAATGAACATACTAGAAGATGCTGAGTAATTTCCGTCGAAATAATTTTTTACTACAAAAAAATCTTCCAGAGTTGTAAGATTATTTACAATGATTTTAGAAAAGAGGGCATACTCCATGGTGCATTTGGTTTTAGCCACCAATTTCATGGCCTAATATAGAAAAAGGTGCCAGTCAAATATATCTTCAAAGGCATTGTACGAATACCACAAATTAGTGAAGAATTACTGAAGTTGATGAATCCTAATTATAATTCAATAGGAAAAAAAGATACAACTTACAAAACTCAAACATAATCCATGTTAGAGATATCCATTCAATTACAAATCAATTAAATAATGCCAAGTTATAACTACCAACACATGAAAAGGAAGAATGAACATATTATGAGATGCTTTATAAGTGTTTTTTGAATATTTATTTATAATAAAAATCCAACATGGTCTAATGATCATATCGATAGGGGTGGCAATAAAAGTGGAAATTGTACACAAAATTTGAGATGGTCGAATTAAGTGAATGACAATTATTGAACAATTTGAATGGAAAATTTCACAAGAATATGATGAAACATCCAAGCTCACTTCACAAACTTTTAGTTTAATCACTTTAACAACCCCAACATTATTCAATTTTTCTAAATCTCTCCATAGGATGATTTCTTGAAAATGCTACAATGAGAGAGAAAAAATTCAGCATATGAGAATGGGACCCTTTTTTTTGTCAAGTCTTAGGAATTTTAAAGTGTGGAGATGCTAATTCACAACATGTTTTAACTTGCATACTTAAGAAAAATTAATTTTTGTGATAGTTTAATTTCAAGGGAAAAAAATAAATACCTTTATACCCAAGAATGGATATTGAAGCTATACGTAAGCATCTAATGCACAAGGGTGACGTTTGGAAAAAGTAAAAAAAAATTGAAATCAAAGGAAAAAAATCTAATATATTACGAAGAAAAACAAAAAACCCATGTTCAAGAAGAGCCTATGGTAAGTGACGAGGTCCAAGTTTGAAATCAATCTTATTTTCTGTATGCCGAAAAAAAATTAAATTACTTATGTTAGTTATGCAATACATACTAGAAGCTAAAGAAGATCAAATGAAAAATTTGAGCTTGTGACATAACACAGGGTCATGTTATTAAGAGAAATATACTAGATTTTTATTTCTCATCTAGTAGCAAGCCAATACTTTCCATGACATTTTAGATAAATATCCCATATGTTAATTCCTTTTTGAATTAAAATAAATTTGGACTCCTATTTTATTAATGATTCAACACCTAAATGGTAATTTTTTGTAGAGATTTAAGTGATAAATAAATAAAATGCAATGTCTTTTTTTTATTGGTTGTTTAGATACAACCAAATAAAGCAATGAAAATTGCCTTAATTTATTATTGTTTGTGTTAGTATCATTATGCCAAGATGGTCTATTCCAACATTTTCTAGATCAATTATTGTGTAGTTATATAGTATTTTATTCTTTGCATTCTTATTGAGTGAAAGTTTTATGGAGTGTAAGGATACAAATGTTATTTTTTTATATTTTTAAATCTGGGTCAACAAATGTGGTTTAAAATTTAAAACAAATATAAATTCCCATAAGCACAATCCTGGAATGATTTTAAGAGTGTTTCACAAATGAAAATTTGACCTTTGTACCACTCTTATGCAAATTTCAATAAACCCCTAGATCTATGTAAATCTTCCACACATGGATTGAAATAAATAGATATTGACGTATCAATTATTGACTATTTCTTCCATTTTTGCATTCATGGTATGCTGAAAACTATTTGATTTTTGTGTGTTTTCTGATTTTCCTCGCTGCTATCATTTCAAAACTTAAACACATGATTAGGGAAATATAAAAAAGGTATTATGGATGCATAACATATATTCCAATATGTTTTTAATTGTACCCTAAAGCCCATTTTTTAACTATTGAAAACTTGATTTTTATTACAATAGATATTATTATTGCTTCACTCATCTTGATTCATCTTATTGAGTTAATATTTTCCCATATTAATATTTTTTTTAAAAGTATAACCCACATTTATAGATTCAGATCTACAATTAAAAAAATCCAATCTCCAATCCCCCAAAGATCATGAGTGCAGACATGGAAGTATCATGTAGCTAACCTTCCACTAACAATGCAACAACTTGTAAATAGGGGAATCAAGGTCAGCTGACAATTTAGTAAAAGATCTTAAACAAGTTTGGTAGAGCTTAAAAAGAGGGACTATTTGGTCTAGAAGCTTACAAACCATTATATATTACTTTTTATAGGTTGAAAAGTGAGAACAAAAGGTGCATATTGTCAAACATTACTTACATATAGTTGAAACTAAAATAATACATTTCATCAAAAATACATCACAATAAACCACTATGGATTCCATAATCCATTTCTCTTCCCAACCCAATAAATTTAACTTGATCATCAACGAATGACTTCATAAAGTGTGATTGATAAATAATACCATCCACAGATGTATGAAATAAATATAAATGACTTTCACTCAAAAGATAATGGAGGAAACCATCTAGGGGACATAGTTTCCCAAAATACACTAAGGTGGATCAAAGATACTATTCAAGATGCTCTTACATTGGTTTTAAATCCTTTAACACATTTTTAAACAATTAAATCAATGAAAAAGAAGTACTTTATGACATACATGTCCCAAAGGTAGTCTTCCGCCAATGAAAATTCAACTGAACTCCTTATATTCATATTGTTAATTCTTCATTCTATGAATAGGTCATATAAGTGTAGGTTTAACAGTACTGTTATTTTGTAATTGATTCTAATATGAATTTCTCCCACCTTTTCTATTCTCATCTCTTAAAATAGTTCCAACATCGATTTAACCCTTAAGATGTTGACATATCTCACCCTAGTGCACTATAAACATAAAATTCCATGAAAAATAGATAACAAATGTCATATTCATAGTTACCGTAATTCATTTTATTTGACAATATTTTTGTCATAGGAAGTGGACATCAAATAATTAAAAGTAAAGAAGAAACGAAATTGTTTCAAATAAATAAAAAAACCAAAGATAAGAATTCTCATAATTATGAGTAAAATTAATGTGCTAAACAGTCTTATGTAAAATATTTTAATGTACATAGTTATGGATTCATTATAATAAATCAAAATATTATAGTTATCTTCATTAACTAGTCAAGGGTGGTATTGGGGAGGGAGGTGGGTTGTAATGATCATAAATAAATACTTAATAGTTTGGCATTATATTGACTATTACAGGGTAATTTCAATCTTATATTTGACATCTTTTTTTCTGTCACATAGAAATTTTTCTTTTTCATTTGAGAATTCGATCAACAAACCATAATATGTTGGCCATCAGCTAAAGTTTGGAGTCATTTTTTATTTTATTTTCCATGTCCAAAACATTAGTGTAGTGAGATTAATGTTGTTCACCACTAGACAATAGGATTTATTTTTCAAGATAAGAGCCTTAAGATCGATATCTAAATTTTACAAATAGATGTATTTAAGCTATATGTATTAGTTTATATCAAAATGAACCCCAATTTAGTGAAAGTGAAAATTTAAAAATGAAATTTCCTTCCAATCTTACTGTTATCCAATACTAGCCCCAACTATTTTGGTGTTTTAACAAGTCATGGTGTTGTCATGGATCAATGAAAATTTAAAATTTTACAAAGTTATGGGAAAATTTCAGTGTTTTGGGCATTTTTCCTTCCTCTTTATAAGATTCATTTCCTAAGGATTTAGTAATTTTGGGAAAATCAACATTTGAGGAGTAGATGGAACTGTTCCTCCATGCCACTTTTTCCCCGCATCTATGTTTTGGCTACATAGTAAAGGGAATCAGTGAAATTAGGTCCACATTGGCACATAAGGAAATTTTCTTTTGTTCCATCAGTACCCTAACCACTTGCAAAGACCAAAAAAGTAGAGGAATTGTTGAGGTAGATATCTAATAAGTTGGGAAAATTAAGAACTCAAGGAACAATGCTTATGTTCCACCAGTTCACCATTTTAACACATAACCCGATCGACGTGGTATGACTTGGTTAAGTTGGTATTTAGTGGAACTCTGGGAAAATTTCCACTATTCTGTTAGTGCCCCAAAACCCCAAAAAAATTGATAAAGGCCAAGTAAAAAATCTATGTTGGGTATGTCGGCACCTCAAAGAATTGTTCCCCTCATTCCTTCAACTCCCCACATCCCTGTCAGGTCCATAAAAGGCATGGAAGTCATTGAAATGGGGTTTGGATGGTACTTGGGGAACTATTCTCATGTTATAGCAGTACCTCCATTGCCTGCCATAACCGAAACCAAAGCTTTAGTAATTTACTTTAGTCAAGTTGGCTAATTCAGGAACCCATTGAACAATTCCACTATTCTGTTGGTTCCTTACATATCTACAAATGCCACAAAGGGAGCATTGGTGCACCGATCAGTTAATTTATATGGCTTAAGAACTGAGGAAATTTTTCCTCTATTCCTCAATTCACAACCCAATCCATAATACAAAGGAAAAGGTTAAATCAAAATTTGAAGGCCCATAAAGAATGTTCCACTATTCTGTCAGTTCTCCAATTCGTCGAAAAGTCTGACAAAATCACAAACAACACATAAATATTCCTAGAAATATATATTTAGTTGTTTTCCCCACTCAAGAATGCAAATTTAGATCATTTATAGGATAATATTAACATGATCATGCAAGCAAGACTCTATTTCATCATTCATAGAAGGAAAAAACACATGAGCATACAAGGGAAATACAATCTTTATTCTAAGCGTGTAAAATTCATTCTTAAGCATGGAATTTCCTATTTTGGGCACAAATTACTCTTTTCTATGTATAAATTCACTCATTTTAAGAAATATAATCTATTTCTAGACCAAAAAGGTAGAATGGATATGTAAATTTACTATTCTTTTCTATTTTTATTGACCAGACTTGCATGTCTATGCTTTCCCTCTTCTTCTCTATCTCAATTCTATATAAAAAATCCATGAAATTCATTATAAAAATTCTCTACAATTCCTATCAAACATTATGGAGTTATTTAGAGTTTTGAGTGGAAGAGCAGGGATCAAGAGAGATCTTTCATATTGGTTTCACCTCTTGGATCAACAAAGGAGCTATTTCCACCTTTCTACATCCCTATTTATTGTGTAATATTACATCTTTAAGCTGATTTTAATTTGTGATATCATTTTATCCCTGATTTTCAGTCTAGTTTCCATACCTTTATCTAGTTTTATGTGAATTTTCAGGTCATAGATTGTGTTTAACCAGTTTTTAACCTAATTTAGTTGTGGAATTCATCAAATTTCCCTTCCGGAGCCATTTTATGCCCCTTCTATATTCTATCATAGCTTCAAACCCTTCTCTGAAACACTTTTTCAAAGACATATCCATTTGTAACTTGTGTATGGTGTGTATGGTTCAAACAAGTCTGAAGATCCTCAAACTTTTTTAGTGTATCACCCTTTTTATTTTTAGTCTTTCCTTCTCCTTTTTCCAATTTTATGGGAACCAAACCTCTCTAGATATTTTATCCAACATTTAGGCCACCCAAAACCTAGGAGTGTTTTAATTTTTTCAATTGGAAGGGGAGACATCAAACCACTCCCCAAAGGGTGCATTCCTCTATGACAAATTTTTTTGGCATGCCTAGTGGGACATAAAACAAAATATTTTACTAAATATTTGATGTTGTTAATGGAAAGTATTAGTGTTTCACACACATTCATCCAACATCTGGTGGATCCATAAGTTCAAATAACATCCTAGTAGCATATCAGTGTAATTTTCATGCTAAAATTTACAACTAGATCATCTTCAAAATCTATTCCATTTGATTTCATTGATTTTCCTTTGAATTCAATAAAGAGATACAATTTTTTGAGGGTCTAAATCATATACTAAATCTCCCTCCATCCCAAAAAATAAAATTTACTTCCCAACTTCCCCATACCCAATTCAAATCTCAGTATGTCCATCCCTAGAAACCTAGTTTTTTGTTCCCTTCAATGGTGGTATCCCACCATTTCTTGCACAACATTATGATATCCTAGTTTCTTCTCTTAAGAGTATTCCATTTTTCACTGGAGAGACTCAAACTACCCCTATAAAGCACATTAAGGATGTGGTCAACATATGTTCTGTTCATCATGTCACTTAAGAGAATGTTGCAGTTAGGTTATTATTAGCCTCTTTCAAAGGAAAAAAATTGGAGTAGTATAGGGATTGGTAACAAATTCCATCACTACATGGGATCAACTAGGAGAAGTTTTTAACAGGAAATTTAAAGATAAATGAGATCATCTTTAACTAGTGGAGCTATTGAACTCTATCAAGAGAGCACCAAAAGAGTTCCTACCTAACTTTAACTAATGATTCAAAGAATATGGGACATGATCCCTTAATTGGTAAGCCTTACTCTTAAATATACTTTTTTATATTATCTAAGAGCATTAAATAGTGATATTTCAGTGATGATTCAATCTATGGGTGGAAGAACACTACCTGATGCATATGAAGTAGCAATTAGGGCTGATAATAGTCTCATATCAAGATTTTGAAAGATCACAGGATAAGGCCCCTTAGGACTACGGGCGCCAGAGGTATAACTGGGTGAGGGCTACCTCTGGGGTGCCTACAAGACCTCTAAAACTGAGGTGCCTATTAGTCTGCAGAATTTTAAGTCGGGAACCTGATACAACTTTGAGACGATCACTAGTGAATTACAAGAATTAAGGAGAGTGTTAATGATATTTTGTATGTCACACTTAGATCACCGAGTTACCATGTAAATTTGACAACACAAATCTGATCTCCTATAAAATCCTGAAACTAAATCCACCCAATCCTAATAGAATATAGCCTCCATTAGAACCAAATGGGGAAAGCCAAACTATCCTCATCTGTCAACATAGTGAATCATTACAATCCTAGCATTACTAGCTACATCTCAGACTCCATGTAGTATGTGTTTGTGTCCAAAACAGTAGTGCTCCCAGGTCTCCCTCCCACTGGTGTTATGCCAAGATAACAGATCCCATAGCTAGAACTAAAATGCAAATGGTGTGAATAGAATCAATGACACTTCTGGTTCCTATTGCAGTGTTTATGTCTCAGTAATAATCATCAATAATTTAGGTCCCTTCATAGTATGTAGAGATTTATCAACCCTTGATGCAACATTATCCCACACATCATAATTTGGTATGTATGTTGATGTTTATATAAGGAGTAAATCAATTGCTTGAATTTCGACACTAGCGACATGACATGTTGACTAGGAACTTGGGATAGGAGTAAGAAACACTGAAAATTCCAACCACAAGATGTCAATAAAAGCGTGAGCAGCCAACTCAGTAAGAGGATAGAAGTTCCCAACCTTGGACTAGGAGCACTTGTAAGGCGCTAGTAGTCACCCTAATCTATGGGCATATAATGTCCTGAGACAACCTTTGACAATCATCATGTGATTCTTCACAGTACATTTTGAAATCATCGATATTTTGATCCACTATGACTTAACAAGAACTGAGTGTATGAATGATATTTTATGCGAGAGATAAAAACAATTTATGACATAATCAAAACAAGTCCCCTGGAATTACCTCTAGTGTGTCACTAGTAAATAGTTTTCAAATTACTCAAGATCCATACTATGAAACCTATATACATTGGCAGTATAGTCCATAGTCAGTATGTGTGTGATTAATGTAATCATATCAGAAAAATTATTCGATTGTCGAGAGAGCATCCACAAGAGTTCATGTTTGAATTCAACTAATTTCATATTCAAATAACGTGGGACATAAATCCCTACATATATCCAATCCTGACATATAATTTTTTGTATTCACTATCAGAGCATTGAATAATTGATATTTCAGTGATGATTCAATCTATGGTTGGAAGAACACTACCTAATGCAAGATGAAGAAGCCATTAGATATATGCAAGATGACATAGTCTAGATAAAATCTGGAAATCATTGCACCAAGACTAACATATGAATATATTCCACAAAGGTATAACCCTCTATGTTATTTCAATACTCCCACAATCTACTCCAATACAAGTGCACTATTACTTAGGTGACTTTAAAAAAAATACATGGAATGCATTAATTCAATGCCTATATAATGACTGATAAGAGTTGAAGATACATGTTAAATTTTTTTGCTTAATGAGATAGTTACCCATTAAATCTAGACAAAAAAATAAGAGCTATAAACTCATCATTATCTACTTGATCAATAGAATAATCCTTCATTCAAACCAAATCTCACAATCAGGCAAAATTAGTTAGCTTCCAATGCATACAATCATTCAATCACACAAATCACTGCTTTGGGATTCATCTAAAGTAATTGTACATATAAATAAGTACCCATTCCTAATACATTTACTACGAGTGGTGTTATCCTTGATAATTTATCCCATAACCATTACCTCTTTCCCAATGATGTCCATTGAATTCAAGCACTTCATGGTGGAAACTGCTTCTATTGTCTCAAAACTATATCAGTTGAGACCCCACCATAATAGGAGGTTTCTCAATTTCTTTGTGCACAATTGAAATGCTATACTTCTGAATCGTAAAGGCGATGATTTTTGTGAGCAGTAAATCGACAAATTTGATCAAGAGATTAAAAAACTATCAGTGCTTCATTCTTCAAGCTGGTAGAAAAGTCTCATTCAAGATTGCAAATAAATACGACTAAGGATATATGTTTATGATTTATACCAGCTGGTAAGACTTTTATTTTCAACCTTAATTCCAACATCTGCAAGGTGTTGTTTCAATTTATAATCAGTAAGGCACTAAAAATAATTAGTCTAGCAATAGTTCAAAATTAACAAGAAATTCCATACTTTGACATCATCAATACAAGAAGGTAATATTGTTTGTAAACTACAACAACAAGGTTAGTTACTTTATCTTTAAATATTCTTGATTATATGAAGTAAAACTAAGGTCAAATATGACAATGTGGGATTCTTTATCTCTTCCTGGTTAAAAATATCTTTTACAAGAAGATTTCTTTAATATGTTTCTCTAGCCAACCATCCAAAGAACCATCTAAAGTTTTTCTTACTAACACACCTAATCCAAAATAAACCCAAGCAATAAAAAGTGTGAAATCACCTCCTTTCTATGTTTCCTTGATCATAGGCCAAAATATACTCCATAATTACATGATTGATTTAGGAGCTCCCAGTTCAATTATATGCCCAAACAAATTGTTGATAAGCTTGGTCTGAAATATGAGCCTCTTTCTAAAGAAGTAGTTAAGCTATATGGAACACCTTTATAAATTCTTGGATTCATTAGAGGACTAAGCTTAACCATGCATGCATGCCTCAATTTATCCATCCATACATGCCCCAAGTTATCCATCCCTCAAGATGTCTTCATTATTGATTTTCCTCCTTATTTTTCCTTGTTCCTTTCTAGGGATTTCATTACTAAAATTGGAGTTTATTTTTCATCAAACTGGACTCACATGTTGTTTATAATAAATAATGACACCAAAGTTACAATAATTTTTGAGCCCATTTCAACAAGCCATATAGAGCCTTATACTCCTAGTGATATCAATTCCAATTGTATGATCATAGATGATGAAGACCACTTATTTGACCAAAAATCAAGAACACTTCTTGAGGGGATTCCAAACTTATTACTTGATGAATGGGCTACTCAAGGTCACAATTTTATCCTTATAAGAAAATTTAAGAGGAAAACCTTTGAACATATTATCTACATGAATAAAATTCTATCGATCCTAACCTTGTCAGATCAGATCAGAAGGATGAAGATTTATGGAAATTATAGTTTGATGGATCAATAAATATGAATGGAGACATGTGTAAAAAATCATGTTGATATCTCCAACAAAAGAGAATTATTTTTCATCTTTAATATTTTAAGTTTAGTTGCACTAACAATGCAATCCGAGTATGAAGCTCTTGTGCATAGTATTCAATGCGGACAAGGAAAAGAAGGGTTAAGACAATTATAGGTGATATGGTGACAGTCAAGTTATTCATTAATAAAATCAGAGGAAAAAGTGTAACCAAATAGTTTACTGAGATTTTATAAAAGTAAAGCGTGGGATCTGATAGAGGATTTTGACACTTTCAATGGACAATCTATTCTAAGAGAAAAGAATAAATATGTAGATAAGCTAGCTGCAATTGGTGCTCAAGTTGACATTTCAAATCAGATCAGTAAGGACAAAAATTAGTAGCATATGAAGATAGTTGTAATTCCTTCTATCCCTGATAATAATGTTAACTAGTGGAAATTATTTGAATTAGATCAGAAAATAGTTAATTTTTTATAAGAAAGAAGTATCTAGTTCCTTCAGCTAAAAAAATTAGGAAAAATTACAACAGTAGCAATATGAAAATCAGATCATTCAGTGTAAGATCTAACAAAATACCTTAGGGAATATTCACTCTTGAGTTTAGATTTAATATAGATGATCAGGTTAGAGGTGATAAGTCTAATATGTTGATCAAGCAAGAATATTATGAGTAAATCAAGTATTGGCAATGACAAAATACTCAAGTTAGGACAAGGTATGTAATCAAGATGAAAAAAATTCTTTTGTTCAAAATTTATGAGGAATTTGATGGTGTTTTTGTCATGGATATATGGTGATTTAAAGGTTTTCAATCTAGATCTAGCTCAACAAACATGATAGAGTTGGTTTTAGATGCAAAAATAGTCAGATAAAAGAAAACATATGACATATCCGACCCCTCATCACATAGCTATTTGAAAATCAAAATCAAATAATCACAAACTTAT
This sequence comes from Taxus chinensis, assembly GCA_019776745.2. Classification (NCBI taxonomy): domain Eukaryota; kingdom Viridiplantae; phylum Streptophyta; class Pinopsida; order Cupressales; family Taxaceae; genus Taxus; species Taxus chinensis. The sequence continues at coordinate 618,501,360 of CM034149.1, read as the reverse complement.
TATTCACAAATACTATCCACACCAAAGGAGGTCTGTTGTATAAAAAATTCTAATTGTTTCATACATTGGCAGATATATCTGTCATTTCATTATCATATATTCACTCTTCCCCTATAAGATGCAAGTTAATCTTGTTCTTGTGGGGTATTATGTATCTCATCCATGTTCTATATTCTTCCATTCTAGATATTTTTATGTATAGTTTTATATAGAATCTTACTGATGGAAAATCCTCTTGTTGAAGAAGCTCTCTACTTAACAACAAAGTACTAAAATTCTTTACTTATATATTTTATCCACCCATCTTAGTATAAGGTGATGAGCCCTTGCATCCTAATAGTCGAGTGGGGCTAAGATTTGGGGGAAAACCATCTTTCTAAAATAATAACAATACACAAACAAGGCAAAATCAATCAAAAATATAAAAAATAAAAATCATTACACCTTTTTTCCTTCACAATTTTTGGTGTTGAGCCCACACTTTTTATTGGTACATGGGACTGGGAAAAGAGAAAGGTACCCTTACTCACTTACATCTTGTCTTTGGTGTTGAACCTTTACCTCTTACGAGTGGTATGGGAAAAAATGTGGGGGTGATTTCTAAAATAAATAAATCAAGTAATAAAATTCCTTCATAAAATTAAATCAAATGTGATTAATCATATAAAATCCAAAGAATCAATTTGGTTTCTCATGTTAAGAGATAAAACCATTCCTTACACTAGATCTTACCAATAGTAGGCCACCTGTGGGTCTAAGTCTTGTCACGACCTATCAAGTGAAATAATATTTGAATTGGTTAGATAATCTTAGTTGGAAATGAGTCACACTTTCCCAAATGGAGCATTATTAGCCTCATGTCTTTGCATCAATCATCTTCATTTTCACATCACTATCTCATTTTTGTTACGTCTTTCTTGGCTCTTGGTTTTCAGCCCTTGCATCTTACTATTTTCTTGGCATTAAGGTTGGAGTCAGACATCTTATCACTATATCATCTGCATTCTACCAATGGAATGAAATGTTTACAATTGTTTTAACATATGTTCAAATAGTAAATCCTTTATCAAGTAAAAAATCCAATAAAAAACCAAATAATAAAAAATCTAAAAAACAAATATTTTAATCCAAAAATTAAAAAACATCTAAAATCTATCAAAATTAAAAAATTGGACAAACATTGTTCACAAAATTCAAAACATTCACACTAATATCAAACACTGAGGTACTCTTCCAAACAATACCAAAAATAATAGATCAATTATCATCTCACAATAAAACTTTTAACTCATATCCTAGTGATCATTTCAACTATCCTACAAAAAATCAAACTCCTAGTGTGTATCCTTTCTTGGGGAAATATCGAATATCATTCCACCCCTTGCATATATCCTTTCTTAGAGAAAATGACCCCATAAATCAAATAAATCTTCAACATAGATCTAACAAGAATGTCAGTTAACCCCACTCTTCAATTTGATCCAATCTTAACCCCTTACATATATCCTTTATTTGGGAGAAACTGAATCAAATTAATTTTCCATCTATATCCAACAAGAGTGTCACTCAATCCCATTCTTTAGTTTGATCTTACCCCTAACATGCATCCTTTCTCTGGGGGGAAATTAATTCAATCAATCATAATTTTGGAGCACATTAAGGGAATAGTTAATTGTCTTTATTTATAGTTATTTTTCATTGATAATTAATCAAACCAAGTACAAATACTTTGTTTTATCATCCTAAATTATTTATAGCCTTGGTATATATATTTACTATATATATTGGGTCTGTTTTTACTTCATTGTTTATTGTGTGTGTGTTTACACACATATTGAGTTTATCATCATGGTTCTTCAATAATGATGGTGCTAACTCTATGTGCAATAATAAAGTAGGTTGCTCCAAAATACAAAATTTGAATGGAAGTTTAAGTTACGAGCAATGTTGATCATATTTTCATTACATTCTTTCATGCATCTTATTCAAAAAATAAAAAAATCATATCATAATTCATTCATCACATAATTCTCATCATTTTTCTATCATCACCCACTCAACAACATATCCTTTATAATCACTCTTGAATAATAATTATTATCTTTCTTCGTATTAAGTGGTTTTCCAATACTTTCCCATGTCAACCATCCACTTGAGGGGGTACTCCCTTAGCATAATCTAGACCCACTAAGGCATCTACATACTTCTTTAGGGGAAAATCAGGTAGTCCACCCAAACTTATTTATAATTTGTTCACTGATCTGCACGTGTCTACTACCATTAAAGTTCTATCACTTCGTAATAACACTTTAAAGGAGGGAAAATGTAGACACCCTAAAATATCATTTTACACATCTAAACCTTAGAATCATCCTACAATTAATTCACAATGTATTACAACCATTTTCAACCAATTTTGATATATTCAGTTATTTTATGACCTTTAATGGAATTTTATGACATTGTCATGTAACTCCCCTAATTACCTCTATCACTCACATATAGGTCTCAAATTATTAAATATTCATACTATGAACCCTATTACACTTATATCCCATTCCTAGAATTAATTTTTTTATTATTATTGGCAAATAGTTTTTTAAAAGGGACTATACCCTTGAGGACAAAAGATGGCCTAGGAGCCAGAATAGGAATGAAAACTCAGAGAGAAAAGGATCAGAATCCAAATGTGACAATGAATCCCAAAGTAGCCAAAAAAAAGCTACCCAAAAAAAACAAAACAACAAAAACACTACAAAAAAGCAGTAGAGAGACCGCAAAAAAACATCATAAAAATAGACAAGAACAGCTAAAGCACCTACAACTACTTTTTGGCAGCTTTGTCTATGCTGGTCTTGATATTCTTCCAGGAATGGAACATACCCAAAGTTGTCATGTGGGCAGCGTCAGCTATTATCCAGCTGCTCAATGGTCCTTTTGCTTTCCTTATCATTACCCCAAAGTGTTGCTGGAACTCCGCTGAGGTTGGAGACACTTTTGACATGTCGCTCAATAAACTCCTCAATCACCCTAAAAATGGCCATGTTGTAATCATGATCGAGTTTTGGCCTTCCCTAAACGGGAGTCTAAGGAGTTCAGTTTCTTGTAGATATCATCAATCTGGCTGTTATCAATATTCACCTCCTCCTCCCTCTTCCTCTTACCTTTCTGTTTTGCCAAGTTCTTAACCTCATCCTTCAACAGTTTCATATCAACCTCTAAGGTTTCCAACCTTTTTGAAGAGCTTTCCATATGCACATCCTGGGGACTGGTACTACTAATATTTAGGAGGTCATGTACAATTTCAATTTCATGAGGACCCTTCCCCACAGTCAAGAGTCTCAAGGTTAAGCTTTCTATAAGCCCTGGTAACCGGTCTGTTTGAGGTGGAGGTGAAGTGGGGGGCGGGAGCAGTAGTAGGGGGAATGGAAGAAGAAGCCTAGATGGCTGGCAGGGGGGTGACAGCAGTGGTGGCAGGGGAAGAGAATGGAGAAACGGGGCTAGTAGCAACAGAACCTGGCAGAGGGGGAATTGAGCTAGGAGAGGATGGGAGACTAGGATACTTAAGAAGACAAAATTTATGTAGCAGCAAAATAAGCCCCTAGTGAAAAGGAACCACCCAGGTATGCTTTTGAAACTCCAAAAATGGAGCGCTCAAGAGAGTTCAACAAGTAATGGGGGAAGAAAACCATGCGATTCCTACGGAAGTGGTTAAGAAAGATAAGGTGCTTAGCAGGTGCAGTGACAAACCTTCCTTCCAAGGAAATGAACCTTATCATCATGCGAGTAACCTCATCATAAGGTGGAGGGATCGAGCTAACAAGCAGGCTCGCTGTAACGTAGATCAACTTCTCAGATCCCTCCACAAATCTCCTCTCTTCAACATCTCTGTCAACCCTTTTGTTAAAGAAATGGTAGCCCTCCAAGCCAAGGCTAGTCGCTTCAGCAATAAGTTCTTCATTGACCAAGATCTTCTGCCCCCTATATTCCACAGTCCGCTCCTTCCAATCCTTCACAAAATGCACTGAGATTCTTTGATCATGCCCCTAAACCTTCTCCATGAAGTTGGTGATGCCACCCTTGTAGAGAATGCTCCATAGCTCAATATTATCCTTCTAGTCTGGGTCCACACTAGGCTCAATTTGGCAAGGGGGTACCCCCCATTTTCACTGTGCTTAACTATTTGTAACAAATTCCCAAATCCTTGTGAGCGCTGAAGCCAGTCTACTTTTTACTATTGTAATCCGCACAATGTTGGAAATGAGAGCCATTTCTTTTCCAATAAACAGACTATGTGTCTACTGATATGAGCCTATGGAAAATCGCATGTGGGAATAACGGCCTTTTTTTTAGCCTGATCCTTGTCATCAATCACATTACTACTATCTTCAGTTTCCGTGGAGATTTGTATCCAACTTTTAGTAGATCGCAATGCAGCCCGCATGTGTGATTTTCAAATAAATGTAACTCCACTTGGAATTCCCCATATATTTCACACTATCTTGATTATTTGACATGATTTGCATAATCATATTTTTTAATTCAACACGTGTGGGAGTATTATTGATGCTGATCCACACCCAATAATCATAACTCAGCTCAAGATATTGCTTGTGTATAGAAATCCACATGAATGCTGTTTTGAAGCTGCTTAGGGATGCTATTATCATCCCAAACAGTGTGATTAACATTAATGCCATAATTAGCCAGTGCATCTGCCAGTTTATTACTCTCCCGGTAAGTATGCATGATCATGATGTTATTGAAAGTTTGACAAATACTTATGGACTCTGAGATAAAATCCTTGATGCTCCAACTTGGAGATGAGCACTGTTTAAGGAGATTAATGATATACAGGGAGTCCCCTTCAATAATGAGGTTTTGAATATTTTGAGTCTCGGTAATTCTTAGGCCCCATAGAGCAGATAATGCTTCGGCAAAATGATTAGTTTGAATTCCCATTTTCCCAACATACACAACAATCAGATTACCTTTATGATCCCATATCGCTTCTCCCCCTGCTGTAATCCCAGGGTTCCCCTTAGAGACCCCTTATCAAAAGCTTCAAATTTTACCAATGTGAAGATCAAAAGGATGCACATTTAATCTAATAATAATAATCAACACTATTCCATGAAATACTAAAATCCAAAATGACTAGGTTCCTATCAGACCACATTGGATCAATATGAATTCAAGATCAAGCTTACTCTGGATATCTCTGATAAGTACTCTTGGGGGCTTTAAATCTAGCAATATTCTATGTTGTTTTCCTACTAGAAATGGTTAACAATGACTAAGCTTATAGTGTATCTTCTTCTTTCTAGAGATGGAATATCACTTTCACTATCCTTCCATATCAAAAAAATTGTAATAAGATACTTGAAAATAGCTGTGACCAGAGTCTTTGATTAACATACACATATGCCTAGAGGAATGGGTTCCATTGACCACTATTATTTGATCAAGATCCTTATGCAAACCCAGAGAGCTTCAAAGCTAGAGAGGGCATAACATCCCACATTCTGGTGGTATTTTGTAATAATTTTTGAGCCTCTGGATGATTTGTCTTGACTCAAACATAATTTCTTATCCAAATGAATATCAAATATTAGGATCTTATAAATCCTATGATCTCATAAGATTGACTAGCTGATAAGTAAATTCTGCCTCTGTTAAACCAGGGAGATATAATACATCTGATAATCTATAATTTTGTGAGTTAATTCAAGAGATCCAGATAATGTTCTGAATTGAACTCGTGTATTGTGTACTATGAAAGGAATCATCACCTAATGAAACATGATTTTTTGACAGAGTAATGTCCCATCATTGGTATTAAACCATTCTATGCTGCATCGGCTATGTGTAGAGTGGCTCCCAATTCAACATATCAAACAAAACTAGATGATGTAGATGGTTCACTAGAATGAGAAGTGTACAAGAAGACCTGCATTATATGAATGGTATTCTTTCTCACACTACAGTTTCCTTTCCTAATGGGGTTTATTAATTAAACCTAGTTCCCTCTTATTTTTTTATTACTTGTAATGTGACTAGTCTCTATTGATATTAGCTGATTTCATGAGGTCCTAAATTAAACAATGAATCCTTTCTTATATGTGTTATCACTAGTAACCTCTTATTCAACTCATGTCCTCTTTTGTAGATAAGACATTTCTTCTTTTAGCTTGAGAAAAAAATCCCCTTATTGATGTTGTTTTTAAGATTTTTGGGAAGATTGCAAGCTTTTCCATTCCCTTTCTAATGAGAAGATCATTTCCTTATGATTTTTCTAAACATCTATCATGTTAGCATGACCTTCCAAAATTAATGTAAATATCTGCAAAGCTAAAATTCACGTCACTTTTTTGGGTGAATAAAAAAATTACATGTAATGCATATTTGAATGCAAAAGATAAAAAGTATTCAAACTACATGCCATCTTTTTTTATTAGATAAGGTAAAAATAGGGATTGGCTCCCAGGGGCCATTACAAAAGGAGGAACAAAAACTAACGAGCATGAAAGAAATAGAAAATTCTAAAAAATTGAGTTAAACATGATTAACTCTTACAATGAAGATCAGGACTTTGAACCAAAGAGAGAAAAACAAAGAGAAAGAAAACTAGCTCCAAAACTTCAAAACTGCATAAGTTCACCAAAATTCTGCCAACAATAAAAAAATGACTCAGCTAATTTTTAGGAGATCCTTCACTGCTACCATCATGAGTGCCTTTGATCTCAGCACCCTCAACACCCTTGACATTTATATCTTCCTCAAGATCGTCCTCGGAGCTACTGATGTGCAAATTAAAATTCCTTCTTTTAGTGCCTTCCTCTATCCGTTCCAACCTTTCACTCAATTGTTTGACCTGGTACTCCAGATCTAGAAAATTCTACTTGGACTTCACCTGAGAGAAGAAAAAAATTCTTAGAAGTGTTAATGAAATCCAACATAGTTTCCCTTTGACCATCATTGGTTTCCTCCATTGGCTAAAGCACACCCTCTAAGTATTGAACCTTTCTACTCAAATCCTCAAAACCCTTAAAGTTACTATCCCAATTCCTTTTTCTTGAGGTGCTTACTTCCCCATGACCTTCCTCACTCTTCTCTTTACCAGAATCCTCCCCCACATTTTTCCATTTCCTAGCCTTCATCTTAGTAAGGAATTTTGAAAGAGTGAGGTCATCCTCTTCCACCTTATCTTTTAAAGAATAATTCAGAATAGGTTTCCCATTTTCAAACAACATAAGGATGAGCCATTCATGCAAAGGCATCTTAGCTTTCTCCTGCTGGAAATCCATCAAAGAATTTATCAAAGACATAAACAATAAGAAAGGGATGCTCACCATGACCTTATGGCAGAACATATTCAGAAGGGTCATTTGGTGGGTATATATTTTTCGATATTTTCCTTCTAAAGTTATGTACTTCATGATTTAAAGGAAACCATCTCTCCATATTCTCAGAATACATGACCTGGAAATACCATCCATAAATAAAGATCACCTTTCATTATCCATGAAGAATAACTCAATTTCATGTTCTTTTTAGGTTTTGTCCTTAAAATTTTTGAGCCTGTCCATTTTCATGTTTGTCGCAAGGAAATGGTGGACTCAGAAACCTCAATTTCCATACCTCTAACCTCAAACTTATCCTCTTTCCAAGATTTTTCAAAATACTTTTGAAAAAGATGGGTCATGACCGTGTAATTTGGTGTTGAAATTACTGAAACCCCCAATCTTAAGCTTGCTCCACAAATGCTGATTAAAAGCTTCAATGCTCTGGTTAGCAGGTTCAACTCTAATCCTATCACCACCCATATTCATGAGACCAAACTTCCCCTGTTTGCTAACACTTCTCAAAATCAAACCCCCTTTCACACTAACACAAACCATGGAAAACAAGATATTAAGTAAGTTGTCACAGCCTCAGAGCTCACTCGTGCCAACATCATCAAACGTAGTGCCCTATATCTCTACTAATGGTTTCATTAATGTTTGTGGGTAATTCATCATATTTACACAAGATATTTTAATCATTACAAATGGCTCCATAATTAGCCATTTTATTCATACACTTGTTCCCTTTGCAACACAAAGTATGATTATACAATCCAACTCAATGAAAACTACATGCCACCTTTGCCAACTCAATGAAAAATAATTTAATCAATCTCAAAAAAATAGTTCAACTCCTCAATCAAATTGGAAAATCAAATAAATCTCTCCAATCATGATTTAGTTAGATTCATATAAGATAAATCAATCACATAAATCAAGGATTTGGGATTCTCTTCCCTAATATATAAATAAACACTCATTCCTCTACATTTATCATCTTTGGAAGCCTTGAGATTTACATCATTATTGTCTCGAATTACCATTCAATTCTACACATTGTTAAGATATCCTATTGATCATGAATCTATCATCAAAATAATTCATTCAATTAATTTGTTCGTAGTTGGAATATAATTCCATTCGAAACACCTTTAAATCATCTAGAAACATTGTAAAGAGATTCAACAAGCTCAATGCTTCATCCCAAGGTTAAGTAGTCTTATCTGAGGTTGCAAGGAGATATAAATAAGGATTAGGTTTGAAATTTATTATGTGTTTTCTTTCTATTGTGTAGTATTTCTCTATATACAGGTGTTTTTTCAGTTTCTAATCAACAATACACTCATAAAAATTAGTCTACAAGAGTTCAAAATCAACAAGATATTCTTATTTTGATACCATTAATGCAAGAAGATACTATTGCTAATCAAGTACAATAGAAGTTTATTACTTCATTTTTCAATATTCTTGATCATATGAGGAAAATTAAGGTGAATATGTCAATTTGGTATTCTTTATCTATGCCTGGTCAAAAAGGTATTTTATAAGAAGATTTATTTAATTTGTCTCTCTATCCAACCATCCAAAGAACTGTCTAAAATTTTTCTTACTAACACACATGTTCCAAAAGAAATCCAAGCAATTAAAAGTGTGAAACCACCTCCTTTATATATTTCCTTGATCATAGTCCAAAATATAGTCCATAATTTTATGATTGATTAAAGAGCTTCTAGTTTAATTATGCCCAATTTTTTTTGATAAATTTGGTATGAGATATGAGCCTCTTTCTAAAGGATTAGTTCAAATAGATGGAACACATTTAGAAACCTTTGGAGTCATTAGAGTACCGAGCCTAACCTTTCATTCATGTCCCAATTTATCCATCGTTGAAGATGTCTTCATTATTAATATTCCTCCTTATTTTTCCTTGTGCCTTTTTAGGGATTTCACTACTAAAATTTGAATTTATTTGTCATCAGACTAGTCTCATATGTTGTTTAGAACAAGGTATGACACCAAATTTATAATAAGGTCCGAGCCCATCTCAACAAGTAATTAAGAGGCTTATATTCATAGTGCTATCAATTCTAATTGTATGATTGTAGATGATGAAGACCAACTAAATGACCAAGAATTGATCACACTTCTTGAGGGGATTAAATACTTAATACTTGATGAATGGGATACTCAAGGTCATTATTTTGATCTTTACAATAAAATTGAAGAGGTAGGTATTGGAACAAATTTTCTACATGAAGAACATTATATTATTCCTAACCTTGTCAGATCAAATCAATAAGATGAAGGTTTATGAAAATTATACTTTGAAGGATAAAGAAATGTGAATGGAGCTGGTGGGGGAATCATGTTGATTTCTATAACAAAATAGAAGTATTTTCATCTTTAAGGTGTCAGTTTAGTTGCACTAACAATGCAACTAAATATGAAGCTCTTGTGCATGGTATTCAATGGGAAAGGAAAAGAGGGGTTAGAAAATTGCATGTGTTTCCTGATAGTGAGTGTGTTTTCAATCAAATCAGAGGACAAAATGTAACCAAGAATAATTTTTTGATATCTTATAGAAACAAAGTGTGGGATTTGATAAAATATTTTTTATACTTTCAATGTACAATCTATTCCTAGATAAAAGAATAATTATGTATATAAAATAGCTACAATTAGTGCTTAAGTTGACATTCTAAATCAGATAAAAATGGACAAAACCTAGTAGCATATCAAGATATTTGTAAGATACTCTATCCCTGATAATAATGTTAACTGGAAAGTATTTGAATCAGATAAAAAATACTTAATTATTTTTCAAGAACAAGCTAAGTTCTCAGCTAAAAAATTAGGAAAAATTACAAAAATATGAAAATCAGATTATTCTATTGAGATATAAAAATACCTTAGGTATTATTCACTCTCAAGTCTATAATTAATACAGATGATCAGGTTAGAGGTGATAAATCTAACATGCTGATCAAGAAAGAACATTACAAGTAAATCAACATTGGTAATGAAAAAACACTCAAGTTGGGAAAGGTATGTAATAAAGATGAAAAACTTGATTTTTTTCAACTTTCTTAGGAATTTGATGATGTTTTTGCATGGAGCTATTATGATTTAAATTTTTTCAATAAAAAATTAACTTAACACACAATGGAGTTAGTTTTAGATGTAAAACCAATCAGAAAATAGAAAAGACCTATCAATTGTAAGGTTGAACCTCTCATGAAACAAGAGTTGGGTAAATTAATCACAACTAAAATCATTTTCCCTATGAAGCATTCATCATGGGTTGATAATTTGGTTCTCATGAGAAATAAAAATGGAGAAATACACTTGTGTGTGGATTTCAAAGATTTGAATAGGGCGTCTTTAAAAGATAATTTTTTTTTACCATTAATGGAGAAAAATTTACAAATGGTAAGTGGCTCGAAATTTTTTTCACTCTTGAATTATTATTATGGGTATAATCAAATCATGGTGCAAGAATTAAACCAATTCAAAACAAAATTTACCATGAAATGGGGCACACATGCATATAAGAAAATGCCATTTAGACATTCAAATGCATGAGCCACATTTCAATATGCAATTGACTTGGCATTTAAGAGATCGATTAATAATTGTGTTCTTGTCTATTTGGATGACACAACTGTATTTTCCTAGCATGTTGTAGATCATCTAGTTCATCTCAAATACATTTTTGTAAGGTGTAGGTACTATGTTGTATATTTGATTTCAAAAAACTATATTTTCATTCCATGAAGGTAAATTACCAGGTCATGTTATGTATAATAAAAGTCTTGCCATTGATCCTGAAAGGGTAAGTGCAATTTTGTCATTATCTTTTCCAAATCATAAAAAGGAATTACAGATTTTTTGGGTAGAATAAATTTTGTTAGAAGATTAATTCCATTTTTTGCAAATTTAGTGAAGCCACTAACTTCAATGCTAAGGAAAATCAATGTTTTCAGTTGGAACAAAAGGGGAAGAATGCTTTTGAAGTAATCAAACATGCTATTTCATAGGCTCCAACACTTACCAATCCTGATTTTAGAAAATATTTTATTTTATATGATTTTGGAGCAATTGATACAATCTCAACCATGTTGGTACAAAAAAATGATGAAAAGTTGGAGCAGCCAATTTAATTTTCAGTCAAGGATTAGAAGATTATGAGGTAAGATATTTTTTTGTTGAAAAATAGGTCCTTTTAGCTATTAGAAGTCTCAAAAAACATACACATTTGGTTTATAATAACAAGGTTCATTTATTGGTTTCTCATCCAAGTGTTAAAGAGTTCCTTTTGAGAAAGGATTTAAATGAGAAAATGGTAGGATGGATTACAAAAGTTATGGAGTAAGATGTTGACATTAAGGTTACTAAACTGGTAAAAGAAAGAGGGTTGTGTGAACAAATAGCTTCATATTTACATGATGACAAAAATTAGGTTTTAGTGCTCCAAAATGGTCAAGATACAACTACACCTTCATTGCCTTAAATTCAGACTTATAACATGAACCATTTTCTTTATACTGGATAGTGCCCGTAAGGTTTGGATAAGACAAGAAGGAGGAATTTAATATTATAGCCCATTCCTTATGTTCTTATTGATAGTATTTTTTTTAGAAATGATGTAAATGTTGTTCTTTTGAGATGTTTTGATTCAAATTAGATTGATTATGTTTTAGAAGAGTTTCATGGAGGGCTATCTGGTGGTCATTTTGCACCAAGAGCTATAGATTTAAAGATCATGAGAGAAGATTATTACTGGCCAATTTTTTTTAGAGATACTCATGCATGGGTAAGGAAATGTTCAAGGTTTTCTATTTTTGTAGGAAAACAAAAGTTAGAAACTCTTCTTGTTGAGGAAACAAGGAGACATATTATATTATTTTATTAATATGGAATCAAGCATGTTATAAATAAATAAAGTTTTAATGCTTATATACTTTGGAAATTTTCATGCCAACAACATAATAGTTTTGCATGTATAACAATAGTCTAAGTACATATAAAAAAGGCCAAATATATGGTTTAAACCACCAAAACCATATAAAAAATATAAAAAAAATATTTACCATAGTAAAACTAACTTACTTACGATAAAAATAAAATAAGGTAATAGAATGTGTAACTACCTACAATAATCTATTTTTTTCCTAACATTCTCCCTTTAATTTTATATTGCCTCAAGGGATGAGGAGAGGAACTCTCTAAACAACTTGAATTTTTCATGTGCAAGTGACTTTGTGAAAATATCTACGTTTTGTTCATTTGCTGGGAAAACCTAAAGCTGTATATTATGTTTCAAGACATTCTCACTTATGAAATGAACCCATACCTCAATACGCTTAGTTCTCTCATGAAAAACTAGATAGTTATTTTTTTGAGAACACCCTTATTGGTAATATACAAGGTAGTGGATTTATCTTGTGGTACTCCAAGAACCTCAAGTATGTGACATAGCCATATCCCTTTATAGATAGCTCCACATGTATCATGATATTCAAAATCTTTAGAATAGTGAGAAATAAAGTTTGTTTCTTCCTTCCCCATGATATCGATCCAAATCCCCAAAAGAATACACATCTAGAAGTGGATTTCCTATCATCTATGTTACCTACATGATCCATATATGAATATCCAATCAAGAAGAAATGATCATTCTCCTTTTACTTTAGACCAATATCCATAGTACCCTTGAGATACCTCAGGATCCACCGTTCTACTGTCTAATGATAAATATAGGTTCCTGCATGAATTGAAAAACATAGCTAACTGCAAAGCTGATATCTAGTATAGTATATGTGATGTATGTTGGTTCGTAATTTTATACCCCATAGACTTGGAAACAACTCAAAAATAAATGGCTTAAAGAATGATAGATAGAAGATATTTCATTTATATATGGGGATAGATATAATGCTATTTTATCACCAGGTCTTGTAAATGACTAGGAAGCAAGTACAAAGGAAGTGGCTATCTCCTGCTATTTTTGGATCTACCCAAACCAAGGTGAGAGAAACCAAATGATAGATTGAATGAAGGATGGATGTTTTGAGTTAATCTCATATAATTATTGGTAGGTCAATCTAAGTAAATTATAGCCATAAATGCAATGTTCACTTAGATATTTGTCACAAAAACATTACACATACTTAATGCATCAGAAAAAAGCTATCGATGGTGAAAAATAACAAATCAAATGATGGTGACAGATAACAAATTCTCCTCTATAGTGTATGCATGATGATAACAGGACAAGGAAAGATACAAAGTAGTTCATTGGAAAAAATAATATTCTCCACTCCCCCATGAGCTCAATCATAGTTCAAAACCATTCCATCTTGGTGTATCAAAGCAACAACATTTTAGTCAAAGGATCATTCCATCCTGGTGTATCAAATTTTTAATGGTTATTGAAGATTTTTTAGGGCATCTAGGTATACTTCATTAAGATAAATGCTACATAAGAATGAAGGTTTGTCTTCATTTTAGTGGATTTTTTAATCTAGTTTTGGGTTTCTGCTAAGGCGATTGCATTGTATAGTCATTAACAAGCATTGAGAACATTTTCATGCCTCCCTTATCTAAAATTTTATAGAAATGTGTGCCATGACTCAATATGATGTTTTTAGGATGTAAATTAGAGCACATTTTGATAGATATAAATAGTGATGTAATCTTGTATTTGTTGAATCAATGCAATATGAAGGAGTTATTTATATTTATTGCATGACATTGGTTATTGAATGAGTATTATGTTGTAGTGTTACTTTACAATATTTTTTTTTTATTCTTTATAAAATATCACTTACGAAGTAATTGTTTACAACCTTTGAGTGTATCCTAGGTGTTATGATTTGGTACAAAAAACATCTTGTTGGAGATTTATGCATGAGTGTTTGTGCTGAAAATATAGAGCTTATGCATTAATATTTGCATGAATTTGGTATCAATGAATGTAAATTTCCCTTTAGAGGTTCCATTCTCTTGATTTTATGTCTGCATCTTGAAATTAGTAGGTCTAGATGGTGAGTGCTAATACTTCTCCCCACCAGATCCACCACCCCCACCCTCATTTAACCTAAGTACCATCCTATCCCACCCTTTGTAGATTTCATATCCCTTCACATATATAACATGATATGCCTACAAATCACATTTATCTCACATATTTTGAGTTATTTTTTTTTTATAATTTGGTTTTGTGATGATATACCTAGCTCTGGACCTTTTGGATAATGGATGAAATTTCCCAATGAAATCTATCCCCCAATATTCAAAGGATTTTGTGGCTAAGAATAGATTGAGTGAAATTTCATCCTTTTGATTGGGGTTTCCTATTCTCACAAAAATATCATAGTGTTTAACAATATGGTGCACATCTTGAAATATGATTTCTACCATATTCCAGTATGCAATATCTTCTTTGTAGTCAATTCACTTACAAAATGCATTCCTAAAATGCCTGCTTGTGCCTTGTGTAATATTGATTCTCTTTCATGTTGTAATGTGATTCTCTACAATACTTCATCCTTTCCTAATTTAAATATAAATCCATTTATAATTGTGTATTACAAATATTTAGTAAAAATATGCTTCTTCTCTTTTTCTGATTGGTGATATGGTAAAATATCTTGTTGAAGGAATTGTGCAATTTCCTCAAGTTGCTCTAGGATTGCAAAAAACTACGTGTTTGGTGCATATTAATCTAATTCCTTAGGTTATTTTACTATATTGATGAAAATTAGGTGGTATAGTCCCATATGTTCTCTTCCTAACTTGATATTTATCTTGAATATGTATTCTTGAAATAACATTAACCACCTCGATATCCTTCCTCCTAATAACAACTTGTTTACCACATACCACAATGCTTGATGGCTATGAAGAAATTAACCAATGTTTCCAAAATATGTTGCATTATTTTTTGAGGTACGAAGACCATGAATAGGGCCTCCCATTCTATATTCGTATCATTTTTCTCTGCTAGTGACAATATTTAGCTTGAAAAATGAATTGGGTGATCAATTCCTCCTTCTCCCAACTACACAAGGATTTCTTCAATTGCATTAACTAAAGCATCAATGTGTACATGAAAAAGTTTGGTCCAATATGTAAAATCTAATACTAGTGCAATGAATATCTTCTATTTAAGTTGTGTGAATGCATTTTTTCACTCTATTGTCCACTCAAATTTAGATCCCTTCAATAATAATTGTTCTATATTTTGCACAATACTGACATATCCCCCGATGAATTTCCTGTAATATCCTATGTGTCTAAGAAATTTACAGAGTTTAGAGGGGTTTGTAGGAGTCTCGAGAAAAATGATAACTACAATTTTTGTTTGATCTACCATAATTATTTTGTTACAAACAACATGTCCAAGTAACACTCCAAAAGGGGTAAAGAAATTTCTTCAAATTCAATGGAATGTGTAATTCTCTACAACATTATAACATGAGACATATCTTAGAGATGTGTTCTAAAAATAGGGATAATACTTCCTAATCATCCAAATAGACTTTAATAAAATCATGTATGAAATATTCGAATGCAATGAACACAACTTGGGAAAATACCGTGGGTGCATTATTTAATAAAAAAGACATTACATGGTATGTAAAGCTCCCCCCTTCATCTACAAAATACGTTTTTGATTTATCTTCTTGCACATTTGGAATTTGGTGATAGCCATTGAATCTATCTATAAATGAATACACCTTGTTCTTTTCTACTACTTCATTATTTCATCAGTGAATTATTAGAAAATAAGACATTGAGGGGGAGTGAATTAGTGTCAATTCAACTTTTTTATGACAATTCAGCTTCAATCAGATTCTTAAGCCTTTATATCAGATTGCAACAACACAAATCACATGTAACAAGAAGCAAACATAAGAGAGACAAATATTTTTAAGTGGGAAATCCAAACTAGGATAAAATCCACTGAACCAATGGACTATGCTCACAATGGTTATAATTTTTTTGAACTACAACCTAAAAAATGAAGCAACTACTTCAAATAAAGATACTAATTAATGATTTGCAAGATATAAATTGCAAGAAAGCCTCTAAATTCAAGTTTTTTTGATCTGCTCCTCTCTCTTATTCAAGCTTTTAGGCCTCCTTTTGTACACAAGGGTATAGTCCCTTTCAAAAAACTATTTACCAATATTAAAAAAAAACATAATATTTACATTAATTTTTATCACACACTTCATGTAGTTGTTAAACAATAGATTGTGATCCTATATCAGTTCATCAACTCTATTATTCCATCTACAATTTATTAATATCTTCAACTCATTACTAAATTTCTCACATTTCTCTTAGTTTTCAATACATTCAATATCTCTTAAACTCTCTCAGCTCAATACCCTGCACTCATAACAACTATCAACAAAAATTTCAGGTGTAAAATCATGCTTTTGTATACACTACACCCACATATTCCTGACCTTTCACTTTCATATGCCAAGACTCTTCACATTTTTACACTAGATGACTCGAGAAAGATAAGAGAGATAGCTATATTTATAACTTCCCATTCTTTTGTCATATGTGCATCTTAGACTTTTCACATACCTACATACATTCAAGACTCTTTCAGGATATGTATAGTTCATAGTTTGACATGTGGAACTCCTTAAACTTCCTTACACTTCTTCAATCTAGTTTATATTCCAAAAATTGACCTCTGTAACCATAAAGAGTAACTAACCACAAGCTCTCATGAGATTCTACATGCTTATTATTGAGCGGACATAAATGGCCTCAATATTGGGCACACAAATATAGGGCACTGGAAGTGCATGATGCTATGATAGGATCGGAACGCCCAGGATAAGGACTTAGCCATTTTTGGATAAGGGCTATTTTTGGAGGTAGTGTAATAAGCACACAAAAACATAAAGACTTGTGGTCCAAGCAATGGTATTTTGGGAACAAGCAACAACTGATTTCCATGCATAGTTTAGGTTAATAACAGGACTTCTACTTAGAGTTAACTATAGGAAGTCTATTGTTAGAGAACTTGCATGTTGTGCATCGTATTGTAAAGGCGTATGGATATTATTACGAATGTGACCTATTTTGAGAATTGCATGGGCAGTGAAGGGAAAGTCCCCACCCCTATATATATGTATTGATTTGCATGGGTTAGTATGTGGAAAACTATGGTAGAGTTATGTTGCTGGTTTTGTCACGTGCATGACTCATGAAGATAATTAAGTAATATAAGAATATTTTGTGTTTTACAATACTTAATACAATGGTTCATATTGACTAGATAATGGTGTTGAACATGACTGAATCTAATTCTTGCATGGTAAAATTTATTATAGTTACTATTTAGTTCATTCTAGATCTATTCTAAAAGCTAGATCTGGTTTATGCACTATGTGTTGTTTACTATTGTTAATGAATCTGAATATCTATATACACCATCTTGCTAACATTTTTTCCAAACAACTCTAAAGAGGGACGTGGTGCCTTTGTGCACTTCAGGTGAGTGCTCAACCCTGGCTAAGTGATGTGTCAGCATTCTTGGGTTATTGATAGTAAATTATAGGTTGCATCATTGGTTTCGTTATCGAGACCTCTTTCTTAGTTGTTTTCAGGATATTGCATGATGAAGACATACTGGTTGACCTTGAAAAGTGTTGAGGAGTGGATAATAGATATGGAAGAAGAGTACACTCGAGGATTTAACACTGGATCTGGGTTTGACGCACACACATGGGTGGACCATAATCTGTATGACTACTTATATGCGAGCTTCTTTGCTATTTTTCCAATAGATCTATACAAGTGGCTGGTTTCTTACGCATCTAAAAGGAATTAGAGGTTTCACACAATTTTTTGGACGTAAGAAGAATTTCAGGCCCTATATGATGCTAATATGATTTGGACGTGTGTTGTGGACACTTGGTTCCATGTGTTTCTGAATAACTATATTTTGGAGTACTCAATTTCCACTTATTCTTGCTTGGAGGTAGATGAGTTTCAATTTTTACGTTATCCCAGGAGAACTTATCTACAAGGTATTTCACTGGTGATCAAAATTTTGTTGGTAACCCTGAATTTGGAAGAAAATCCTATGGATAGCTAAACCCCACTATGTGTAGGGGCAGGAGCAGGTTTGGTGAAGGATGGTGGACCTAGTAGAAGAGAGGTAAAGAGAAGAAAGGAAGCTTAAGCACAATGATGCACATGAGAGGTATTTAGGGAAGTAGCGTGAGATTTTAGAATGGATGGAATTGAGGAGAGATATGGCTTGTGAAGGATTTGGAGCTCAAGCAGAGGGCGTGGAGCTAGAGCATCTAGAACTCCCCAATTTGGGAAAACATGATAGGGAACCCTCATCAACCTCTTATGAGAGTGCACCAACAGAGAAAATTTGAGCCGTGGGTGCACATCTGAATCTACATGGTAACCTAGCCCTTGCGCTTGGTTTTCCAGTTTCTAGTACAACTAGTAGTCAACAGGCTAGTTCAGGTAGTAGAGTAGAAAGAGGTAGAGTTGATTTATTGGCAAGTTCAGGGGTGAATCATATATCAAGTGCAATTATGGTAGGGTAGAAATATTCCCTATTATTTGGAGGACCAATTGGAGAAACCTTTTCAGGCACATCAGCAACATAGAACACATGCGAATCAGATCTTTAGAATCGCACCAGGGAATAACAAAAATTCACAGACTGTAGAATTTAATTTTAGCACCACTATTAGGGACACAGGGTAGTGTATCCTCTAGATCAATTCCTAACACAAGTGGAGGATCAAGAGGAATGGGTGGCTTGAGATCTAGTGGATCTGTTGGATTTGGGGGTGTAGGCAACATAGGAGGTTCTGGATCTGGTGGGCATGGTCCTCCCAAGCCGTATAATATTTACATGGAGATGTCACTTCATATCCTAGAGTATAGGGGAATAGAAGATGCTACTGAGCATACGCATGTGTGAGATACTATGGCGCGTGAAAGGAATTACAACTTCATAGTGAAAGGATAGTCAGTTTGTAACTAGGTTACACGGACATGTGCACATCTGGTACATAAATTTTAACTCTAATCAGACTTGTGTGGATTATACAACATTACGAGATGCTTTCATTAAAGAATTTAATATACCTAAGTTTGAGAATAAAAGCATAAGCATGCTTAAGGACATCAAGCAGGGCACTACTAAGAGTGTTCGAGAATATGATGCTTGTTTCAAAAAATCTTGTCTAAACTATCATATGATATCCATGAAAGTTAGCTTATATAATGGTTCATCAGAAGCCTGATTACACCTTTTAGGAGGGTTCTCTCACATAAGACTTATACAGACCCATACAAGGCACTTGAAGCAGCTTTTCACGCTGAAACACTTGGGAGCGTTGACACTAGAGTGAGCCCATTCCTGGAAGCTCAGATTGCAGTAATGGTAAAGAAGCTGGAAAAACTATCAACCAATACAACACATAAGACACACAGTGGAATTTGGTGCACATATTGTGAAGTATAAGGGCATACTAAGGATAGTTTTCCTCATAGATCGGTGCACTCCTTGTTATTGGAATGTGAGATATGTCATTTGGACCATGATGTAAGCCACTATACATAATTAGAACGCGCGGTAAGAAAGAACATGTCTTATTACTGTAAAATTTTATGGCCCACAACTCACAATATAGAAGATTGTAGGTTGATTGATTAGATCCATGCTGCCATTGATATAGGTGTATGACAGATAGGATGTTTCGAATAACTCTAATGAAAAAGGTGAGCGACATGATCATGATCACACTCAAGGGCACTATGATCAAAATGAAGGGCAATTTGAGGGAGGTCTTGGTAGAGTTCAAGGATACTATGGTGGATTTAGAGGCCAAGGATGCGGTAGTGGACGAAGTGAGTTCCCTTATGGAATATGCTATACGTGCAGATCCCCTGACAATTATAGGCATGAGTGCCCTTAGAAAATTACTTGTTCTTTTTACAGAAAGAATCATAACTATGAATAGTGCCAAAACTTATATGAACACCCGAGAAAGAAGCACAAACAAGAGAATAAGGGTGCAGGGATGGTTAGGATATAATGTGCTGTGGAAAACCAATGGATGCCAAAGTAAGCACCAGATCCCGAGGTAGTACCTGTGAAGTATTATGACATGTGTTGAGGCTGTGATGTGCTAGAGAAATGCTACAACAGAAGCCTACCATCACTAAGGAGGAAGTTTTACATGCAAAATATCCAGACCCTACACATCAGAAGGAGGTTTATCTGGAAACCATGGAGCTACTAAAAAATATGTAGGGTGAGATAGAGTGTTTAAAGGAAAAATCATGGAGAAGTTGGAACCAGAAGAAGGCAGATGAGACTTTCCAAATAGGATGTTGATGATCTGAAGGAAGTATGTAAAGATACTACGTCATGAGAACATTATTCCATTACTACGGAGCTGGTTGAACGGGAATACTTCTATGTGGTGGTATTGAGAATAGACAACAGATTTTGCATGCTAATATCCTTCCCCATAGCTTGGATTATGATAAGGAGATCACGTTGAATGTTTTTGTAGATGGATGGCCTTTGAGAAATATTTTTATTGATACAGTCATGGAAGTGAATGTGGTTACTTTAGATGTATGGGTTTAGATGGGCAGACCTCCATTGTAACCATCTTCCAATGTACTATATATGGAAAATAAGACTAAGGTCATGCCTATTGGAGTATTGAAGGACACATGTTATTACTATACAAGGGGCCAAGTTCACTAGGGACTTTGAGGTATTAGCACTTGTTGAAGAAGTTTTCTTTCTAGCTCTACTTGGGTGCCCTTGTGCTATGAAAATAATGTTGACCTAGAATTCAATAAGGGATATATCAGTTTTGAGAAAAAGGAAGAAAGGGTTATTATCCCTTTGACATATGGGAAATATGAACCTTAAATTTTAGCCTGTAAGTGAAGAAGACATGACCAGAATTTATGTTTACACCATTTGAGATCGGGAAGCGCTTGAGCTGTTTAAGAAAGGAATCCTACAGTGGGATGATGAACATTCCATTAGTGATACTACAAGTATTGCCTATGAAAATTGGGCACATGACACTTACGAGATGGTTGGCAATGAAGTAAGAAGTGCAGTTGTGCATGTAAGTAGGCCACAATGTGTTAGGAGGCTAGGCAGCAATTTTGTACCCTAGTACAATGGTGAAGGAAACCCTGTGGTATTCCTGTGAGCCATGAAACTATAGTGGAAGGATCAAGTCGACATAAGGAATATGTTAGTGTATATCCTACATGGGACATTAGTGCACTAGTGGATGGTTCATAGGGATAATCTCATAGAATGAAGAGAAGTTAGAATTTCTCTATCAGCCTGGTTTTTCAGGAGTAATGCATCTACTCAAATTTGTGAATATCATGGTAATAATCCTGTCCAACACCACATTTAGCAGTGTGAGAGACTTTAGATAGAGGGGCAGGAAGCTTTACCACCTTCACTATGGGTACACAAACTTTATTTCACCTTGTGAGGCTGCGCGCATGCTTGGTATGTTTATACGAAGCTACATAGGGAAACTTGGAATTGGCAAGACTTGACTTCCAGGATGATCTAGATTTTTGACTACTTCACTAAAATTCTGATGAAAGATGCTTTACAGGTGATAAAGTCATTGACTATGGGAGATAGTGTAAAGGCTGAAGAACTCATTCAAGATTTATTTGGTGAGTCAGACCTAGAAGCACATTTTGACGAAGTAAGTGAGATAGATGTAGAATCACTTGCATGCGCAATTACCTAGGGAAAGAGAAAGGAAACATGGTCTATATGGTGGATGATAAAGAAGTGGAATAGTTAGACATAGAACATTCAGAGGGTACATGGGAGGTGTTAGAAAATATGGATGAGAAGGCGCATGCCTACCATGAACCTATGAAGATGAAGAAAGTGAACATTGGCACATATGCTAAACCTAAGGAGGCCATAATTGGAGATTAATTGTTTGACTCTAAAGTTGCTAAGATAATTGAGTTGCTACATGATTTCTAGGACTTGTTTCCCTAGGGGATACCATAATATTGAAAGGGGTGCATGAATCTTTGGACGAGATGAAAATTTAGTTAAAGGAAGTTGCACTCCCGGTTAGGAAGAGAAATTATAGGATGAACCCCAACCTACACGTAAAAGTTAAAGAATAAATAAACAAGATGTTGGAATCTGGCATTATTGATCCCATAGAGGAATCAAGGTGGGTCATCCCTATGGTGATCAACATAAAGAAAGATGGAAGAATAAAGATTTGTGTGGACTACAGGGAGCTAAATGTTGCATGTGTGATTGATCCTTTCTCTACACCATTCACTAAGGAAATATTGGAAGGAGTTGTAGGACACAAAATTTACTCTTTTATAGATGGATTCTATGGATATCATCAGGTAAGAATTTCTAAGGAGGATCAAGAGAAGACAACTTTCCCCACTAAATGGGGAATTTTTGCATATACAGTGATGCCCTTTGGATTAAAGAATGCACTGACAATATTTTCACACATTGTGGTTAAAGCATTCTAGGAATTCATTCACAAATTCTTGTTGGTTTACTTGGATGATTGGACCATGTAGGGGCTTATCAAGGATCATTGTGAAATTTTTTGGTTAATGTTTGAGAGGTGTAGACAATTAAGAATATATTTAAATATCAAGAAGTGCTTGTTTGCTACACCTTTTGGAACTTTTCTAGGGAATATCATCTACAAGGAAGGTTTGTTAGTAGATCTAGCTAAGATTGCAGTCATATTTAGGCTTGGAGGAACCCACTATGTCAGAGTGAGGTGCATGGGTTCTTGGGCCACACAAGGTATTATAAATTTTTTACCAAAGGATATGCTAATATTTCTACACCCTTGGAGGATTTATTAAAAAGGTAAAGGGAAGTTCTATTGGGGAGAATCACAACAATGCACTTTTGAAGCGCTGAAGGAGAGGCTTACTACGACACATATTTTACGTTTCCCTTCATGGAATCTACCCTTTTATGTATATGTGGATGAATCTGGCATGGCCATTGGTGTAGTTCAAGCTCATCCTAGAGAAGGTATTGTAGATCATCCTATCTATTTTGCTAGTAGAAAGTTGACTCTTGCAGAAAAAAAATTATACAACTATGGAGCGCGAAGCTTTGTCAATGATCTATGTGCTGCATAAGTTTAGATGGTACTTGTTAGCAACATTTTTTGTGTTCTATACATATCACATGGCATTGAAATACTTGGTAAAGAAGCCCATTTTATAGGGGCACATATGCTGATGGGTTATATTATTCCAATAATTTGACTTTACCATTGTCATAAATCCAAGTAAAAGTAATTCTGTTCCAGACCATTTATCAAGGATTCAATCAAAAGGGGATGCATAGAGTATTGAAGATACAATGCCAAATACATATTTGTACAGGTTAAACCATGTGCCCTCAGAAGTAGAGGACATTGCTATATTTTTATGCATAGGTATGGAACTAGAAGGGATGAAAGGCTTGGA
Source organism: Taxus chinensis (assembly GCA_019776745.2). Lineage (NCBI taxonomy): Eukaryota > Viridiplantae > Streptophyta > Pinopsida > Cupressales > Taxaceae > Taxus > Taxus chinensis. The sequence continues at coordinate 618,477,463 of CM034149.1, read as the reverse complement.
GAATAAACAAATTGTAATTAACACTGCACCTTTTATGTTGATCAGTGGTGACTTATAAAAACTAGGCCAAGATGAAGTATTGCGTTGGTATGTACTGGAGCATGAGCACACAAAAATCATGGAGGAGGCCCATGGTAGTATTGCAGGAGGACACTATGTACGTGATGTCACTGCACATAAGACTTTACTTGTTGGTTTATGGTGGTAATTATTATACAAGGATTACAGGAGTTTTGTAAGGCGTGTGATCACTGTCATCTCCTTGGGAAAATTTGGTAGAGAGATGAAATGCCTTTGAGTTCTACAATGGCTACAACAAAATAAGGTTATTTTGGGAAAATATTCTGACTACCAAGCATGGATGCCCTAAGAGTTTGACAAGTGATAGGGGCATTCATTTCCTGGATGTGATAATCAGGATATTATTGGATGAATTTATGGTTGTATACCACAAGATAACACCATATCACCCTCAGGTAAATAGGACTGCTGAGGATTTCAACAAGATATTGAGTAATACTTTGAAAAATATTTGTGATGTTGGAAGGACAAACTGGGATGATAAAGTTTTTGTTGTACTTTGGGCATATAGACAAAACTATAAATGGTTGTATAAGGAAACATCCTATCAGTTGGTCTATATCGTAAAATAAATTCTTCCCATGGAATTCATGTTACCTTATTTGCGTATTGTAAACGCGAGAGGTCTAGCTGATGAGTAAGCATTGGAAGAAAGAATTGAAAAGTTGATATAACTGGATGAGAGGTGCACCATAGCACGTTGGAGTCAGAAGCAAGAGAAATCCAAGATATAAGGCATGACATAACATGCACATCAAGGAAAAGAAGCTTGAGGTTGGGTGAATGGTACTCCTTTATGATTCAAATTTTCTGCCCCACCTGGGTAAGCTTAAGGTGCATTGGTTGGGACTGTATGTTATCACTCACATACTTGAATTAGGTGATTTTTAGTCAGAGGAGATTGATGGAACACGGTTACCTGGTTACTTCAATAGGAGTAGGTTGAAGCCTTACTATAAATAAGCCTTCTTGGTGTTTGTAATAAGGCAATATTTCCATTTAGATTAGATTTCCCTCATTGTATTTAATTTCATGTTTTTCCTTCCTCATCGCTATGCTTTGTCAAATTAGTTCAGTGTTATGTATAATAAGCACGTTTGTGCACCAGAAGTTGATTATTATCTTAAGTTTTTTTTTCTGCGTAGAGGAATGCACATACCCTTAGTATGGGGTGGATAAAGAAGGTTAGTCTGGTATAGAAAAGAAATAAACTCATAGTTTTCCATAAAGGGAACATGTTTTGAAAGGTGATGAAAACTTCAAGAGGATTTGTCAAAGTTAAAGACCATGCATAAGGCAGTGAGTGCTCAGTATAAATCAAGGAGGATGCAACATTTAAGACTACGTATGTTTGGGTCACATTGGATAAATGCTTTGGTGTATGGAAGCACAGGTAGAGGATATATGTGATAGATAAGTAGTGGCACGCCAGAAAGTTATGACTGACATGCCAAAGTTTGAGGTGTGAAATATTGGGGCATGGGATAAAGAGGCATGACATGTGCTCAATAGGATTTAATGTCATGTACGATGGTGGGTGGACCAATTGATGATAGGGAATGGTATGTTGGAAGGGCTCAAAAAAAGGCTGAAAGGGAGGAAAAATTAAAAGCCAAGTTTGAACCAAAAAGGAAGGAAAAAATATGGACGCTATTAGAAAATAAGGAGGATAAAGAAAAATAAATAAAACACATCACTTAGGAGTGAGATAATGTAGTAGTAGTAGTGGAGAAGATCATAAATGAGATTATGTAGAAGAGACTTAATTTTCAAGAGAAGATGCCTCAGAACTTCAAGTTTGAGTTACACTATCTGTGCACAACAGTTCACCTACTTATGGAGGAAGGAAGAACGTGCCTCCCTAAGAAAATAGGTGCTGTGGAAGAAGCATCAAAGGTTCAAGGTTCAATTGTGAGAAAGGTATCTAGCTACGGGGTAATTTTACAAGCCTTAAAATATGAAATGAAGAAAGTGGATATAGTATTGGCCATGTGTACAATGCCTGAGAAACTTAATACATGAAAGGAAAAATACAGAGGAGAATGAGGTTCTAAAGGCGGAAAATGATGAAACACTCAGGTGCTCAAAATGAGTTACAATTGTAGAAATAAAGCATGACATGCTAGATGCTACCTGGAAACAACATATGGATTAGATCAAGGGCATTGGGAAGCTCATTGCTGCAAAGGTGGATGTCATGGAAGGGATGGTTTCAGGTATGGCTAACATCTTTAGAATATTGAAAAGTGAAGGCGGAAGCATGACTATGGATGAGTTAGATGACATCATTGTGGACATCTTTGACAAGACCAATGAAGTACTTAAGGAATGGTATGAGTGTGAGGGAGAAATACAAAGTGAATATCCATAATTCATTCTACCAGAAGGTGAGTAGGGTACACAATAAAATGGATCACCATATTCTTTATTCCTTGATTCTTTATTTCATTTATCTTATATTTGTTTTGGAGTGACAAGGTGATTACCAATTTACGGGATGACAATATACTCTAGTGTGGGTGATGTTGAGTGGATAGAAATGGCTTAAGTATTGAGGTGCACAAATATAGGGTGCTGGAAGCGCGCTGACACTATGATAGGATTAGAGCACCCATGATCGTGACTTAACTATTTTTAGATAAGGGATATTTTTAGAGGTAGCGTGTTGAACACAAAGACATGAAGACTTGTGGTCCAAGCAATGATATTTTGGGAATAAGTGACAACTGAGCGCCACACATAGTTTAGGCTAATAATAGGACTTATACTCAAAGTTAACTACAGGAAGTCTATTGTTAGAGCACTTGCATGTCATGCATCCTATTGAAAGTGCACATGGATATTATTAGCAATGTGACCCATTTTGAGAATTGCATGGGCAGTGAAGGGAAATTCTCCACCCATATATATGTGTGTGTGTGTGTGTGTGTGTGTGTGTGTGTGTGTGTGTGTGTGTGTGTGTGCGTGTATTGATTTGCACGAGTTAGTGTGTGAAAAACTATGGTAAAATTAAGCTGGTAGTTTTGTCACGTGCATGACTCATGAAGATAATTATGTAATGTAAGAAGCTTTTTTGTTTTACATTACTTAATACAATGGTTCATATTGACTGGATAATGGTGTTGAACATGACTAAATCTGATTCTTTCATGGTAAATCTTGTTATAGTCACTATTTAGTTCATTCTAGATCTATTCTAAAAGCTAGATATGGTTTATGCATTGTGTCCTGTTTACTATTGTTAATGAATCTGAATATCTATATGCACCATCATGCTAACATTATGTCTAAGAAAATCTAAAGAGGAACCTAGTGCCTTTGCGTTCTTTGGGTGAGTGCTCATCCCTAGCTGAGTGATGTGCTAGCGTGCCTAGGTTATTAACAGTAAATTCTAGGCTGCATCATTGGTTCCGTTGTCGGGACCTCTTTCTCAGCTGTTTTCAAAATGTTGCATGATGAAGACATACCGGTTGACCTTGGAAAGTGTTGAGAAGTGGATCAATGAAGGATCAATGAAGGATTCTAAGCCTTATCTAAATTCCAAATGAATTCCTACAGACCAAAAGTTCACATTTACTTTTCAAACTATCCTTGCACATTTACAATCCACACAATGACCAACACTGAGCTTCAAAAGATTCAATAGGACCTCTGACCTACTTAAACATCTTTAAAGACATGTAGTATGATAATAAGAACACATTAACACTTCCAACATTATGAATATCATGCATTAAATGACATAGAACATATTTTGTAACTCATAATTCATGCTTTATGATTGGTCATAGGGGAAAATTTGAGAACCATGGATATCCATGACACTATCCTATTGTATTAAGGCCATTTTGAGATTAGAATGTTCATAGTGGATTTTTATAAGGATTATACTACCTTTTCAACATAATATTTTGATTCAATTACACACTTTAGTACTGTCTCTTTCACATATCACACCTGTAGATACACAACTTACACATATTAAGTATTGGGAAGAATTGATGAAATTAATCAATTTTAGGAATAATTAATCAAAATTTATAATCTTGAAATAACTAATACAAGTGATTTAAATATAAAAAAACTCATTTTAGTCCCATTGATTCAAGAAGGTGCTTAGGAGAGAGAAAAATGGGGTTAGAAAAAGGAAGAGAACTTTCTTGTTATTCCACCTTTGGTACTCAATTTTTTTACAAAATTTCATGATTGGAGTTATCTAAAAAATTTATTTATATGATTTATTTGAAGGAGGATTTATAAATTTATTTTGAAGGTAAGAAGACATGGTGATCAAATTACATTCCTTAAGAAACTAGTTTTAGTAAAACTTGAATAACTTCAAAAAACAATTTCAAAACTTGATGACATTTGAAAATAAGCACCAAAACACATCCCTCTACATTATCCATAACTTGGTTATTCATAAAATTTCTTGTACTATTCATACCAATCTCATTTTCCCATGACTTCACTGCTAGTTCTCAAAGGTAGTTTTAGTGAACAATTGAATTTTAACTCTAGGAGCTAAAGTAAGCCTTTTAGATGCTCATACATTCCATAGATAGTGTTCCTAGGATTTTAAAATACTTACCTAGGATTTTCATTCCCTGTATTGAGCTGTTACACCTCATTAGTCTCTAGAACTAGGCCTAAATGATCCAGTTACAAATATGACTCCCAACATCTGACCAATTTCTTACTCCAAAAGCTCTTGTACATGCTAGAAACATCATTTATGACCTATATAACACTTGATTCAAGCACATTAACCATATTTATACCTCTAGTGGGCATAAAAATCACTGGACAAACCTGTAGCACTCTAAAACCATCCCAAAGGCTCAATGAACCATGTTGAGACCACTAAATGCCACTGATAGGAACTTCTCTACATGAAATTTCACTTCTCCTTTTCCATCAATTCCATGTGAAATCAATGAAAACACCAACCAATGCAACAAGCTTCAACAATCTCTCCCTTTGTCATTGATGACAACAATCTCAGAAACTTTGATGTCAAGCCAATGCACCAACATCTTCATATATTTAATTCTTATTTATGAAAACACTCTCTCCACCTTTGAAATATATGAGAAAGGTAAAAATAACAAACAACATAAGTAACATGAAATAAAACAATGAAAATTCATGTCCTTAGCTCAAGAAGATCCATCGTAACAAATGCTACTCTTTTATATGATAAAACTCAATAAACTCTTGACTTTCTTCATCAATCACATGGAATTCTCCACTTAGCTTAGTCTCTTTGAGAATTTTCCTTTTCACCTTTTACATATGCCCTTTGTGGTCTTCTTGACTAGTGACTTGGGATAGAGAACAATCTCCATATCTAGACTCATCTTGAGTCTTCTTGGAGCAACCATGGAACTTGATCTGCTCCCCCTATCAATCTAAGGTCTTTAGTGACTATCAGGGGTTGGTCTTACCACCAATTTATGTATTAATTGTTCAAATTGTGCTTTTGGTAGAGGTTTAATCATTATAGCATCTACTTATTCCTTTGTAGACATATGTTCAAGCTTAATTCTTTACTCATTAACTTGCTCCCTAAAAAGGTGATACTTGATTGGTATGTGTTTTGTCTTAGAATACATCACTAGACTCTTTGAAACACTTATAACACTTGATCTATCATATTATAGAGGAATATGAATTTCCTTTTCAAATTTTTAGTCTTCAAGTGTTTGCTTCATCCACATCAATTGAGTACAATAAATGGTTTCTAATACATACTCAACCTCACACGTATAAGAGATTTATTTTTAATCAACCAAAATACCATGCACTTACCTACAAAAAAATATCCATCAATTGTGCTTTTCCTATCATCAATGTTTCCTGCCTAATCTGCATCTGTGAAGGATTTGTTCTTAAATTCATTGCATTTTGGATACCAAAGACCATAGTTCAATGTCCCCATGAGATACTTGAAGATTATTTTGACATCTTGGAGATGAATTTCCCTTGGGTCTTCTTGAAATATTCCAACCAAACCAACAACTTGCATAATATTAGGTCTAGATGCAGTTGAATACAAAAGGCTACCTATCATATATATATATATATATATATATATATATATATAGGGTCTGATTTATCTTTGGTGAGATATCTTCCTTGCTGAGTTTTCGTCCTACACTCATGGGAGTGTTCACTAGCTTACAATATTGCATTTGAAATGTTTGAGAATCTCCTTGTTCTACTTTGTTTATGAGATAAAGATTCCTTCTTTTCCTTGAATAATTTTTAGCACTAAGAAGAATGAGAGTAAACCAAGCATTTACATTTCAAACTAATTTTCCATGACCTCTGAAAAACCGTCTGACATACTCTCATTATTACTCCCAAAAAAATTTCTATCTACATAGAGAACAACAATCAACAGGTTTTCTTCTTCTTTTCTACACAAATTTCTATGAGCGACATTTTTTCTAAATCCTTTCTCAATCAAGTACTTGTCTAACCTACTATACCAGGCCCTAGGTTTTTTCTTGATACCATAGAGTTCCTTCTTCATCCTACGCACATAATACATTTCCTCAGTAAGAGAAAAACCATTTGGCCCTTCAATTTATACCTCCTCATTCATGTGCCCAGTTCAGAATGCTGACTTCACACCCATTTGATATAATTTGAAGCCTTTGTGTGTAGCATGTGCTAAGAAAATACTAATGGCTTCCATCCTAGCCACAAGAGAAAATTTCTCATCAAAATCTACTCCTTCAACCTAAGCATACCTTTTGCAAACCATTTTTACCCTATTTCTACTAACTTCACCTTTTTCATTTAGTTTGTTTCTAAACACCCACTTTTTTCCAATGTTGTTTTTATCCTTTGGTTTAGGTACAAGCTACCATGTTTCATTATTTTCAATTTGGTATAGATATTTATTCATTTCATTGACCCAATTTTAATCCTTTCTATCCTCCATGACATTATTTGGTTCTATTTTGGAAAAGATAATAATATTTTATTTATTTTGAGAAACTTTCAAACTTATAATTATTTAATGCTTGATTCTTTTTTTCCTATGATATGATTTGGTGGATGATCTCTTTTAACCTATCTTGAAAGTGTTTTAGTATTAGGTATCTCTTCTTATTCATATTATTCTTCTTGTTCAACTTCTCAAATTTCATCATCATCCTAATTTGCAATAGTTTGTGGACTCTCCTTGGGCTGAGTTATGATCTTCTTTGGATGGGATTCATCAATTGTAACATCAATGCTCTCAAATATATTTTGTTGGCTCTTGTTGTAACATCTATATGCTGATTTAACATATGAGTAGCCTAAGAAAACACCTTCATCACACCTTGAGTCAAAGTTACCAAGATTTTCATCATCTCACTTGATGTAGTACTTGCTTCAAATGACCCTTATGTGCTTCACACTTGCATGTATTACTTTCCAAATATCATAGGGTTTATTCTTGTGGTTGATTATGATTTGAGCTCTCTATTTAGAATATACACTATTGTGCCAAATTCCTCTCTCCTATATCCATCTAGAAATATTGACTCATTAAGCATAGTTCTAGCCATCTCTTATACTATTCAATTATTTTTATCTACTACCCCCTTTTATTGAGGTGTCCTTGCAACTGATAATTGTCTTCTTATTCCACGAGTCTCACAAAGTTCATCAAATTTGTTTGACCAAAAATCTCCTCCTTTATCAGACCTCAAACTCTTTATTTTTTCATTCTTTTCATTTTCCATTAGTGCTTTGAATGCTTTAAAACTTTATAGTGCTTCTGGATTTTCTTTAAGGAAGGAAAACCATGTCACTCTTTTGAAATTGTCAATCAACAACATGAAATAACTATCTCCTTGAATGCTTTCAGTTCTAGTTGGTCCTACAAGATCAATGTGAATCAACTCTAGAGGCTTTGTAGTGGATTATTATTTTGATTTGAAACTTTTTCTAGTTTGTGTTCAATAAAGGAATGCTTTACAAATCTTATCAAATGGTATTTTGATCTTAGGAATATTCTTTACACATCCCATGAAGTTGATTCTAACAATATTATCAAAGTTGAGGTGTCCTAGTCTCTTGTGCCAAAGTTGTTGGACCCCAAATATTGGCTAAGTACCAGGAGGCATGCACACATGACCAGTAAATAGAAGGGTACTCAGGGAAAAGCATGCATGAAAAGGGTTTAAGTGAAACCATGGTATGCGTGAGAGGAAAAACAAGGGTTTAAAGGACTTAGCCATATTTGTCATCATGAAGTCACTTGAGGAAAAATGTGAGGACCCGACTAGGCATGATAAGTGGATAAGGTTCCAGCTTGGAACCATGGAGGCCAAGAAAAGGATATTCCATGCTGGGAATATTCCCAAAGGCATCATTACAGTTAGTGGAAGGATTTTCAAAGAGGATAAGCATTCACCTATGGAGGACCACATTGACACTTGACACGCTATTTTCCCATGTGATAATTCATGGTGGCGGACGCTAATCCTATTTAAAGGAGTTCTTGGGATAGAGACATGAATGGAGAAGGTAGTGCAAAGGCACTAGAGGGTATGGGAGTGCCAAGAGAAGAACGAGGGTAATGAGGTGCTACAAAAATGTTAGGTAATGCTAAGGGTTTGGAGCTCATGATGCTATGGTATAGATTTCTTGATGCTAGATGGTTGTAAAGGATATCATTAATCATACATATGGGTGATGGGGTTTGTAACAAGGGTTATAATGGGAAATAATAGTTAGGATCTCTGATTAGATTAGTTTGGAGGGGTTGGATCTCTGTCATTTGATGTATATGGTCTGAGATGGCCCTTTTGAATATAGGGTGGATACTAGAAACTATTTTAAATCAATACACATGGATCTATTCTATAGATCTTGTTTATGGGTGTAAACCCTCATGTTATTTGGCTTGTAATGACTCAGATCTAGTTCCTTGTGCTTCATATAATGTTTATTTAACTTTTTTGATGTATTAATGTGTAGATCAATTAATTATATCTTCTACCTTTTAAGTAGATGCATGTACTTCTATTTCTGCAAATAAGCCTTAATTAATGGTGGAAATCTCTTGCAAAGCTCACATAAAGGAGGGGCTCAAAGCCCATGTGTGCCTTGGGTGAGCACCCAATGTATCCTGGGTGATAGGTTGATGTGCTTGGGGTTAAATAGAGGTATCGAGGGTAAAAATAATGACCACATCTTGGTTTTGTTGTCGGGACCTCATTTGAAGCTATTGTGAGAGAAATGTGTAATGATGAAGTGCTTGACCCTGGATAGTGTCAAAGCATGGCCAAAAAACATGGAGGATGATTTTTCTCAAATATTTAACACTTGACCTGAGTTTTATACAAGTAAATGGGTAGAGGATCACCTGTATCATAAGTTTTATGAGACCTTTTTATGATGTTTCCTAGTAAATTTGTATGAATGGCTATCAACATATGAATCAAGGTCAAGTTGGTACTATAGACCTCATGTTTGGACCTAGGAGAAATATTAGCGGTTGCATGATGCCGATATGACTTGGACTCATGTTGTTGATCACTGGTGGAGTAAAGTGCTAACTAGTTATACCTTGGAATATGATATTTCTACATATTCTTGTTGGAGATTTCTGAGTTTGAATTCTTCAGGGAGCTTGGAGGATCATTATTACATGTTATTCCACTAGCTATCAAGATCATGGTCATTACTTTGAGTTTGGAATCCTTTCCCATGGTTGGATAAACTCCTTCTAGGTGCGAAACATGAAAGCTAGTGTGGTAGAGGATGACGGATCTTATGGAATAAATGGAGAGAGGGGGGAGGAAGCTCAAGTATAATGAATCTTAGGAGAGAGAGTTAGCAACATAACATGAAGTTGTAAGAGTTATGGATTTATGGAGGCAGACATTACAATAAGGATTTGAGGTTTGTACGGAGGATGTGGAACTTGAGAAGTCTGAGCTACCCCATCTTGGCAAGTGTGGAAGAGAAACCCCCTCAGCTTTTGGAGAGAGCTCATTATATGAAGAAAGGAGGAGAGCCATAGGCGCGCATATTAACCCACATGGAAAACAGAACCTTGCACTTAGTTTTCTAGTTCTTGAGATAAGTTTTGATAATCTAGTTGGTATCAGTATTGGTAGTCGAGGAACACCTAGGATGTATAATTTTTCATTTAGTACATCTATGGCTACATAATCATTTCATGTGTTTGGGGGTATTTTTTATGGAATAAAATTTGGGTAAGGTGTGGGATCATAAGGTTTGAGTATTGCATCTGGGAGTGGTACAGGAAACACATATGGGAGTGGCTCAATATCATAGACTGTTGGCACATAGTTTAACACGATGGTGGGATTACAAGGAACAAATATGTTAGGCCCCTTTCCTATGATAGGAGGAAGCTCTAGTGGATATGGAGGAGTTGGAACTAGTGGATCTAGTGGGTCTAGTGGTGGATGCAACACCAAAGGGAATCAAGGTCCTTGATCTAGCATAAAAGGTCCACAACACCATCAACAAGTGTTTTATGAGATGTCAATCCTCTTACCTAATTACAAGGGCATTAAGGATGCTGTAGAATATGTACACAAGTGTGATTTACTATAGCACTTGAAGGGAATCACTACCTCATAGTGGAAGGCAAGTCATTTTGTAACCATGTTACAAGGAAACACACATAGCTGATAGAGGAAGTATGACCCACACCAGATAGTGGTGGATTACATTATGCTACGTAATGCCTTTTGGAAGAGTTCCACATTCCTGAGTTTGAATAGAAAAGAAACATTGTGTTGAAGGAAATTTAGCTAGGAATGGTGGAGAGTGTGTGGGAGTATGACACACATTTCAAGACTCTCCTATCTAAGTTATCTTATGACATTCACCATTCGCAACATGCTCAGTGGTTCATCAGAGGAATGATCATGATTTTTAGGAGGGAAATTTCACATATTCGTGTGAGGCCTTGGAGGCCTCCTTGAACCCTAAAGTAGTAGAAAGTGTTGATACAGGAGTTAGTCCATTCTTAGAAGCCCAAATTACTGCAATGGAAAAACAGCTGGAGAAATTTTCTGTAAACTTGGATCATGAGACTCACAATGGGTTATGGTGTAAAAATTGTGAGGTAGAAGGGCATATAAAGGACAATTGTCCTCTGAAATTGGTACGTGTGATGATGGAAGACTATTGAATTTTCCATGGAGATCATGATGCAAGTACATTTCCATTATTGCAGCACACAATCCATTAAAATGTGTCTTTCTATTGCAATATTTTCATTTCTACTACTCATGAGACCAATTATTGTAGATTGATTGACCAAATACATGATGCCATTTATATTGGTGTGCACCAGACCAGTGTTGTAAAAAACTCCAAGGATGATGGTCGTCATTATGAAGGGCGCATGGATGGAGGAACTCATGGAAGAGGCTTTCATGGGGGATTTAGAGGCCGTGGCAATCATGGGGGTGGAAGGAGTGAATTACCCCATGAAACCTGAAACAAACATGGATCTAAAAAAAATTACAAGTGTAAGTGTCCCAATTTTTCACTGTGCTCTTGGTGTGGGAAAAAGCACAAGTGTGAGAAATGTCTAGAATTTGTTGAACACATGAGTCAGAAGTAGCGCAAGGATAAGGATGCTGATATGGTGAGCGTAAATAATGATGATAAATAGTGGATGCCAAGGGTGGCATGTGAGTCAAAGTTAGAACCTATACTAGCGACAACGCATGCTAAGGCTGCACATGCAAGGGAGATACCAAAGCAAAGACCACTGATTAAAAGAGAAGAAGTGGTACATGGGAAGTATCCAGACCATACGCATCATAAGGAAGTGTATAAGGAAACCATGGATGTTATTCAAACCTACAAGGAGATATCCAGTGCCTAAAGGATAAGACATGATAGTTAGAATAGAAGAAGAGTGTTGAGCCTCCAAAGAAGGATATAATAGATGAAGTCAAGGAAGTATGTAAGATGCTGAGATAGGAGAATATCATCCCTCTATTAGGAGAGTGGCTGAGGGGAAAAGTACCAAGTTTTGGAGGAGGGCGTGAGAGGAAGGTTTTGCATGCTAATCTACCTCCTCATAACCTTGACTATGATAAGGATATTACCTTGAATGTAATTGTTGATGGATGGCTCCTAAGTAACATTATGACTGACACAAGCGTGGAAGTTAATGTTCTCACTCTAGACACATGGAATCAAATGGGAAGACCTCCATTACAACGGTCTTCAAATGTGTTGTATATGGCTAATAAGACAAATGTAATGCCCATTGGTGTTTTAAAGGATTCTGATGTCATAATCCAAGGGGTGAAATTCAATGGCGACTTCAAAGTCTTGGTTATTGCTAAGGCAGACAACTTTCCATCATGACTTGGGTGCCCCTGATGCTATAAGAACAATGTTTACTTACATTTATATAAGGGGTATATAAATTTTGAGAACAAGGAGGAATGTGTTATCATTCCTTAGATGGATGGAAAGTCAGTGCATTATATTGAGCCCTTGGGAGAAGAAGACCTAGAAAAAATCTACGTGTGCACTATAAGGGACCCTAAGGTTATGTAACCAACAAAAGAAGGTGTTTTTTAGTGGGAAGATGCTCAATATATAATGGATAAAACTAGTGTGGCATGTGACAATTGGGCACATGAGACATATGAGTTAATTAGAAGGTAGTTGAGAGGCTCTGTGATGAGAGTAAGAAAGGTGCGCTTAGTCAGGAACCTAGGAGGAAAAAAATTGCCAAGTTACACTGGGGGAGCCAACCCTGATGTTTTCCTATGAGCAATGGAGACCCAATGGAGATGTGAGATCGAAAGGAGATGTATTCTTAGCTATAATTTTCTCAGGACCGCAGCACATTTGTGGGAAACCAATCAAGATAACCTTATAGTGTGGTGTGAGGTGAGAATCATGTTCTTTGTTAGGTTTCTCCAAAGTAATGCACCTACTGCTATACAAAATTATCATGGGAAGGAAAGCAACTCATTTCATGTCCAGGCATGTGAGAGGGCCTAGATGGAATGCACAAAATCCTTTCCTCCATATTTATTGGTGTATAAGATTTACTCCACCTTACAAGGCTGTGCGCACACATGGTACATTCACTAAGAGCTGTTTCATCAGATAGAAAATTGACAGGAGTTGACAAATGATCTATTTCAATATTTCAAGTATTGAAGTACGAAACCATCAGTGAATGAGGTGCTATAGGTTGTTAAGCATCTAATCATGAAAGATAGTGCCATGGTGGAGGAAAAAGTACTAGAGTTGTTGGGTGAATGTAGATTAGAAGCACACTTCAATGAGGAATAATCAGAGGAGATACAACTTGAGTGCACATGCATGGAAAAAGAGAAAGGAAAGCTTGTCTATGGGATAAATGGTAAAGAGGTGGAAAATTTACATGTTAACCATACTATCGATACACATGAGGTTATGGATAGTACTGATGAGAAAGTGTACACCTAAAATGAACACCTAAAAACCTAGAAGGTTAACATTGGTTCAGAGGCAGTACCTAAGGAAGCTACTATTGGATATTACTAGACAGAAAGGGAGGTTTCAAAGATTTTTAATCTGTTGCATGAATTTTAGGATTTGTTTCCACATGGGTACTATGAGCTTAAAGGAGTTCACCACTCCTTGGGAGAAATGAAGATCAAGTTAAAGGAAAGTGTGGGCCCAATTTTTAAGAGACCTTATTGAATGAATCTGAATCTACGTGTTAAATTCAAGGAGGAGATTGACAAGATGATTGCATCATGCATCATTGAGGTTGTTGAGGAATCAAAGTGGATAAATTTTATGGCCATCAACATTAAGAAGGATGTGAGGATAAGGATTTTATTTGATTATAAGGAGTTGAATGTGGTGTGTGCCATTGATCCTTTTCCAACCCCCTTCACCAAAGATATCTTGAAAGGAGTGGCCGAGCATGAGATCTATTCTTTCATAGATGGATTCTAAGGATATCATCAGGTTAGAATTATAAAGGAAAACCAAGAAAATATAACCTTCACCACTGAATGGGGAATTTTTTCCTATATGGTCATTCCTTTTGGAGTGAAGAACATGTTTACTATATTTTTGTGCATTGTGGTTCAAGTGTTTCAAGAATTCATCCATAAATTTCTACAAGCCTACCTAGATGACTGAACAACATATGGATTTGTAAGGCACCATTGTGAATGTTTGAGAGATTCTGACTGTTGAGTATATCTCTAAACATTAAGAAATATGTGTTCCCTACTCCATTTGGCACCCTGTTGGGATATATCATATGTAGAGAAGGCTTGCTAGTGGATCTAGCCAAAGTTGCCATTATTGTGGGATTGGGGGAGCCTACCAGCTAGAGCGTGGTGTATGGATTCCTTGGGCATATAGGGTATTACCAAAAAATTATTAAGGGGTATGCTAAGATCACCATGTCATTGGATAAATTTCTAAAGCAAAAAAGTACATTTCATTAGGGAGAGGTGCAATAGATGGCATTTGACATATTGAAGAATATGATTATCACCATGCCCATATTATGCTTTCCATCTTGGGATAAGCCATTACATGCACATGTTGATGCTTCAAGGATGGTGAGTGGAGCAATCTTAGAATCTCCTGAAGAGGGAATTGTCGACCATCCCCAGTGCTTTTCTAGTAAGAAGCTAACCCCAACAAAACAAAATTATTCTACCAAAAAGTGCGAGAAATTATCGATGATCTACACGTTGCAAAAAATTAGGTATTATTTTATAGTGACACATTTTATCTTTTACACAGATCACATAGCAATAAAGTACTTGGTGAACAAGCCCTTATTATAAGGGCATATATGCAGGTGGGTCCTATTGTTCCAGGAGTTTGAGTTCACAGTTGTTGTTAAACCAGGTAAGATTAATTTGGGTCCTGACCATTTATCAAGGATTGAATCAAGAGAGGATGTGGAGAGCAATGAGTATATAATGCCAGATGCATAACTATTCATATTATAGCACATGCCCTTTGACTTGGAAGATATTGTTGTATTTCTCAAAATAGGTGTGGTGCTAGAGGGAATGAAGAATTTGGAAATGAAGCAGTTAGCCATACGTGTCATCTCCTACATGTTAATTAGTGGAGACTTATACAAACTAAGTCATGATGTGGTTTTACGCTAGTGCATGCTTGAACATGAGTGCACTATAATCATGGAAGAGGCTCATGGTGGAATTACAGGGGGACACTATGTAGGGAATGTGACTATGCATGCAAGATCCTTCTAAAATGATTTTGGTGGGAAATGGTTTACAAAGATTGTATCAAGTATTGCAAGGCCTATTAACACTTCCATCACCTTGGTTAACTAGGTAAAATAGATGAAATGCCACTAAGACCAATTTCCAGTGTAGAGTCATTCAATAAATGGTAAATTGACTTTGTAGGCCCTATTTATCTAGCTGCATGAAGGATAGGTTCATCCTATATCATTACATGAAAAGAGTCCCTTACAAGGTGGGACATAAGCAGTTCCCATAAGGGATTTCACAATGGAAACAACAACTAGGTTCTTGTGGGAAAATATAATCAGCACAGTATGGATGCCTACGTTAAGCTTAACAAGTGATAGGGGTACTCATTTCTTAAATGAGACAGTTAGAAATTTTAGTGGTAGAATTCATGGTGGCCCATCACAAGACTACCCCTTATCACCCACAAGTTAATGGAACTACTAAGGCATTTAACAAAAAAATTGAATCACATGTTGATCAAGATTTGTGATGTGGGAAGAAAGGATTGGGATGAAAAATATTTTGTTGTGTTATGGTCATATAAAACTACTTACAAGAGATTGAACAGAGGCCAAACCTTTTCAATTAGTGTCTGGTGCATGGAAGCTATGTGTAACCTATCAAATTCATGTTACCATTGCATTACATAGAGCACACACAAGGGGGTTAGAAAATGAACAAGCACTTAAGGATAGGATTAATAAGTTGATGTAATTTGATGAGAGGTGGGCTATTGCTTACTGGAGTCATAAAATATAAAAATATAGGTAGAAGGCATGGCGTGATAGACACATCAAGAACAAGTAGTTTGAGGTTGGGAAGATGGTTCTCTTTGTATGATTCCAAGTTTTTGTGTCCATCCTGGGAAATTCAAAGTCCATTGGTTGGGCCCATACATTGTATCCTATATAATTAATTCAGAGCACTTGCTAGCTATAAGCGTTGGATGGAACACATGGTTTCCAGACCTTTTCAATGGGAGTAGGATGAAGCCCTACTATAAATAAGTCTTCTTTGTGTTTTTAAATAAGGCAATATAACCATTTATCCTAGGATTTGCTTTAATGCAGTTTCGTTTCTTTGTGTTTCCCTTTCCCATTGTTTTGTTGGTTGGTGTTGTTTTGTTTTGAGTGCACGTTTGTGTGTTGGTAGCCACTTATTATTTAAAAAAAATTCTATTCACAGAGGACCACAGCATCTAGTTTTTGTGTGGGGTGGATTAATGTTATAAAGTGTTGGAAGCTATGGTTGTTAATGGCATGGGTTGAAAAATCAAAAACACATGGATTGGAAGATCGCACGTAGAAGAGGTTAACATAAGGGAAGGATGGTGTCAAAAGGATTTATAGAAACCACATACAAGAATAAAAATCACATGAACAACATGAGTTAGGTGATGTCAAGAACTACAATTAGGTCATAGAGTAAGAATGCCTTCAGTGTTGTAAGCACATGCGTAAGTATTTGTGTTCTGTAATGGTTTTTACGTGCTTGAAGGTTTCCAAAGATTTTCATGTAGGATTGAGCATGGAGGAAAACCACTAAAGGTTGGCATTAAAAAAATCCACCTTTATTGTGAAAGTACATTGGTAGGTGGCATGACATTTATTACCGAAGAAAAGAAAAAGTTATAAATAGAAGATCGATGGGTGCGTTATTATTTACCTTGCATTTTAAGTTATCGAAGATCTCTCATGAACTAGGGCATCCTTGCAAAGAAGGTTCAAGAATATTTTTGAAGATTTGCATGCATAGCTAGTTTGATCAGTGAACCAGAGTGGAAAGGAGTACACAAACGTAAATAGATAAGGTTGTGTAGAAGGATCTCACAGGTGTTATGTCGTCTTGTGGAAAAAGTGTTTTCTAGGTTAGGGTTGCATAGCTAGGGCATGAGATTTGGAGGAATTTTTACAAAGGAATGGAGCCATGAAGTTGAGCAAAGCGAGGAACAAGAGGGAGGAAGAAGTTTTAAGGACTCGAAGAAGGAATGACAAGGAAAGTAAAAAATGTTTCACTAAAGAAGGTCAAGGGAAAAGAAAAACAAGCCTTTTCTACCAATTTAAATGAAGATTGGTACAAAAAAATGTAGTACCCACACGACGTATTACTTGATAAGGAATGGGTGTCTCATGTTAAAAATATAGCCATAAGTGATTAAAAGCATCGAACAAGCACCAAAAAAAAATTATATAAGACTAGAGCTGGTTTTCCCTATAAAAAGGAGGACTCCAGATGGAATATGTATCTATGAAGATGAAGTGAAGGTGAAAATGGAGAAGGTTGGGTTGTTAAAATCTATGAGTTTCCCTATTTTGGAAATCTTGAGTAACTATACCAATGGTTGATGTCGCGTGTAAATGAATACCACTTCTATTTTGCAAGCTAGAGGATGTGCATAACCCCCAGCTGATTTCTAAGTTCACCAGCTTGATCTATGAAGAAGAATCATTAGATGGTGATTTGGAAGACAAAGAAGCCATTAAGAAGACCATTGAAGCTTATGAATTCAAAAATGGTTCACGTTACTTTGACATTTCTGTAAACACTGACCCTATGATGAGGATGGTCGCGCGCTTGGTCACAAAGTTGAATGGGAAAGAAAGATGAACACAGATCAACAAGGCCTAGTTGAATGTACACCACAAGATCTCAGAGTGGACCATCTATAACCTCAAGGATTTTATTATAGAGGATATTATAAACATTGTGCGTGGTAGAGAGAAGATTATGTTTGATAATTTCCTCCTCACCATTATCTTTTTAGAGATTGAAGTGCCTGATGGGCTGGATAAATTTGTTTGTGAATACCCAAAGGAGAACCCCTCCCACCGCTAAGAGGTTTGAACAATTTAATTGTGACACCATGATGGCCGCTCATAAGGTACACCTAGAAAAGTGGTATAAGTGGATGTGCGATGCATTCGGGGCTGAATGGAGAATACCCGAGTAGTTTCCTTCATTAGTAAAAGGAGAGGCGGAGTTTTCCATATACGCAACATTTTTATATCACTAGATTTACTTTATTAGATGGAACCAAGAGTCCTTGGTGTAAGTTACTTTTCTCCTTCATGGTACAGTACTTCCAGGCTAGGTCAATCAATTCAAAGAGGTGAAGAAACTAAGGTTTTATCTAAGTGTTGTAGATCAAGATTACTATGAGATGTGTAGGAAGTTAGTATACCCCAAGAAGTGTGCCTCTGTGGAGAAGTATGTCTCCCATGATGTGCACATGTTGAAACTAGTAACATTACCTATTGTAGGGAGGAAAATAGTGAGGGTGTATTTATGCCTAAGGCCTAAGTATGAAAAAGGATCTTATGTTAAACATGATGTATCCATTCCTAAGGACCCCCACCACAAGGAAAAAGGTTGTGCCAAAGAAAAGAGAAATAGACGAGGCTCCTAAAAAAAGGTGCCGAGAATTTAGAGAGTATAGATGGTAGGGGCAGAGGAGTTGGGGTGTGGGCATAACTACTTACATCCGTCAGAAGAAGTATCCCATTAGAAAAGAGTCACCCTAGAAGTAAGAGTTTCCGGTAAGAGAAGAGTCACCCAGAGAGAGAAGAAAAAGAGAAGTCCCCTATATAGTTTACCCCATTCTATTTTGGCCAATGTTAATTAAAATTAACAATTTAAATCCTTTTTGGTGGTTTACGATATGCTTACATCTATAAGTAACCTAAGTTACTTATGAATGCAAGCATACCATTTATTTATTATTATGAAATTGTACCCTTGCTAGAGATGCCTAATGGGTGTACGGGTATGTGTGCTGACACGTATAGATACATTTCCTATACACTAGCTCAGTGGGATACACAAGCTTGTATATAGGAAACTTGCCTATAGGTGTCTACAAGCACACCCACATGTCAGTTAGACATGGCCAACAACGTTGGACTTGTGCTAGATCGTCTAGCTTTTAAAACCGGACTCTGCCTCCATGGAGGGTGGGCATACTAAATGGTCTAGAGACCAAGTGTTATATTATGTGTGTGTGTGTGTGTGTGTGTATTGATGCATGTGGGGACTCCTTTGTTGGCATATGCTATGATGTTGTGAGATATTGGGGGACTTAGTTAAATAATTATTACTTTAGACCATGTGGTCTATGCCCCAAGGTGATTATTTTTTTTGGTTGACTTGTTAAAAGTTTAAATGATTTCAAAAATAAAAAAAATATAATAATAAGGGAGGGGACCTCACAAACCCTCCACCCTCACCATGATGGGAATCCCCATGCATGCATCCCCAAATCTTGAGAGGGGGCAGGTGGCTTCATCCAATGGCTGGATTTGATCAAGCCCACATGGGCTAGCAGAGGTTAGAGTTAAGTAAAACATTTCCATTCGAGATGGGAGAGGAGAAATGAGGAGAAAATGAGGGTGAAGCCCTGCCAAAATAAATACATAAGCCATTAATCATGGCCTTCATGCCGAGTAAATTACACTTCTAGTAGACTTGGCACACTGTGAAATGCTTAAAAATGGAAGGGTTTCTCTGGGTCGATTTGGTAGCAAGCAGTTGGAGGAGAAAGGGTTGGAAAATTTGGAAAAATAATTGCAGCCTAGAAGTTTCATACAACTATTGCAGGCATGGTTTCTTCTCCCTATGCTTTTCTCTTCTTTCTGATAATACGTAGTTACTGGTAGATGGAATAATGGTTAAAATCTGGGTATGTATATCTGGAATCGGTGTGTGCTTCTTTGTTAAAAATCTTGAGTGTAGAAATCAATGTGATATTCTTGTAAAAAAATGGTTGCCTAAAATCATTGTGTCTTTCTTTTAAAAAAAGAAGGGGGTTTCTTGGAAACATTGTGTTATTATTTATTAAATAAAAAATGGTGCCTGAAATTGATGTGTGTTCATATCTTGGTTGCAGGACTATAAATAGTTGTTGGTTGCTACGAAAGTTATCTATTTGATACCTTTAATAAATCTGGGTATATGAATAAATTTTATTAAAAAAACCATTTTTGTGAAAATGGTAGTCAAGAAGGGTTTTATGTTTGGGTGTAGATTCTCGATAATTTCTCTACCATTAGTAGGTAGTAGGATCTTTCTACAAAGACTTGAGAGAATTAATTATTTTCCTTTTATTCAATGTGTTGATAAAATCTGAACTTCATTGACCTTTGATAAAACTTGGGGTAGGATTTTTATTTAATAGAGAGGGTTTTATTTAATGGAATCGTATTTTATTCAATGATGAGTGAAGTTTAGTTAAAATCTGAACTTTATTTGAATCAGTTGACCAAACATCATTGTATATTTTCATGAAATCTAGAAATTTTATTTTAAAAATTAGGATTTTTATTATATATTGTATAGATTGGTTGATTATTGTGTTATTGTATATGAATGTGAGTTTGTTTATGCTATTATTTTTACAGTTGTTATAGAATGACTTGTTGTTATTCTTCTTGAGTATACATTGTTTGATGTTTTAGTCTACAAATTATTAATGGTTATCTGAGTGTTGTTAAATGTTACACCATATATAGTTGTTTGAATGTTGTTATTTTTACAGTTGTTATATGAATGACTGAATGTTGTTATTTTACAGTTGTTATATAAATGATTGGGTGTTATTTTAATCTACAAATGCTTAATGGTTGTCTGAATTATGGTTGCATGTTAATATTTACTTCTTGAGTAAACATAGGACTATTTTAGTCTACAACTATTATATGAATGTGGGAATTGTTGATACTCACTTCTGAGTGAATGGATACCTCTATTTTTGTGTTGGATTTGGGATTAAACATTATTAATGATTGGGAATTGTACCCTTGTAGATATTTCCATTTTAATCAGATGAAAAATGTTAAGTAGCCTTGTGGAACATTGTTGGTAATAAATATGATTCATGGAAGTTATTTTCTTTGGTTGTTAAAAATGTGATAAGTAGAATTGATGATATTAATTTCTGTAATGTTTCAATTCCTTTAATCAGGAAAATGGAATTTGTTAGATTTACTTCAATCTCTCTCTTCTATCCTGTAATTTGTAAACTTTTATAGGCTGGTCTGAATGTACAGAATGTCACAATGCGTCATTCCATACATTCATACCAACCAATTACTAGTACTGACCTATCATTAGTAGGCAGAGCAGAGCATAGGGGGTAGAAGCCATGCCAGTATAAGTGAATACTGACCCATTGCATCTACAGGTACACGATGAGGAATTGGTAAGAAGAAGGTAGAGGTGGAAATTGCTAACTACTTGATTTAGGAGTTTGATTCCCAAATTGTAACATGGAATTTAGTTTTCTTTATGTTTTGTAAATTGAAAGACAATTTGTTGATAAAAGGAAAGGGTCCTTCCTTTGGAATATTTGATAATGATGATAGGTGCTTTCCATTTGAATGAATAATAATTTCCTTGGGTTGAGTCCCATTGTATGTCTGATTATGTTGATGTGATGTTGGAAGAAATATGATGTGGACAAAGTGTTGTTTATTTTTACTTAAAAATTTGTTGTTTGTAAGAAACAAGAATATAGGACAAGTAAGAACTCTTGTCTAGGAATGAATCTATCAGTCTAAAAATATAGTTGTCTTACGAAAGATACCAAAATTTATCTATTTATGGTTAAGACTCAAAGTTGATAGGGATGTATGTGAAATTAAATTGGAAGATGTTTTAATTAAATCAACAAGTTGTTGTTCCTTCATTGAAAAAAGGGGGGGATATTCATCTCTTTTGAGCTTACTTGTACCAATAGGGAAACTTATGTTTAATAAATGGATGTGTGGCTTCATATAAATTCCTAAAGGATTTATCTTTTTATTTTATGAATGCAAGTCATAAACTTTGTTAAACTTATGTCATCAAAAACATAGAACCTAGTCTTGGAAATGCTTGATTAGAGTCTGTCCATCCACATCTCTTAAGGGGATTCAGATTGACTGACTCTTGCAAACCATTGGCAAGACAAATTTATGGTTCTTTGAAGGGATGGTGTTTCTAAAATCCAAGCTGAAATGCAATTAATGACGTTGAAATAAGTTGTGAACATAAGAGTAATCACATGAGGGTAAAACTATGTAAGTTAAGTATGGTGCATGTCTAAACACCGTAGAAAAATTTAAGGGCTTAAACCATGACCCATTGGCTCAGTTAGCTCAATATGACTTCAGGAATAAAGAAGTTATATCTTCACCCATCATGAATAATTTAAGGTTAGGGTCGTACCCTCATCATAACCATAATGAATTTAGAATATAATGGAATTTATGGGGTCGAGATATATCATGTTGTGACTATGGACATACTCTTATAGTTTGTGCAGACTTAAGAGTTGGCTTGAAAACAAGCTAGAAACTTTGGCCAAAGTGATGTAATGGCTGATTGTGTCATGTCTATCACTAATTCTAGAGTGTGGTTTAGTCAGGAACTGAGGAAGGGTTAAAGATTACCCAGATTCCGAGGTGGGAAACACACGTGAAGGAATTTAATCATGAGGTTTCTCAACTAATGAAAGGTAGTAAAATACTAAATGCTAAATTATTTAATTTAAGCATTCATAAGAATGCAAAGGTGGATCAAGAGATCACAGAAAAGCCTTCTCAACCTAGCACAAGTCTTTCTCATGGCCTAAATCAAGTCATGATGGGAATCTAGGGAGGAGTAAATGATCACTCGATTCCTAGATGGTCTTCTCGTGATGATAAATTTTGTTTAAAAGTATAAGGATAATTATTTTTGAATGATCTTGATAAAATCTAAGCATAGTTTAGAAGCTTAAAATAAAAAAAAATACTATTTTTAGGAAGCCCAAGAAACTGGTTGTTACATTTTGGTATCAGAGAGAGGTTTCCACTCTGGGACCTAATGGTCTAAATCACACTGATTAAGAATTTGTTTTTTCCACACAGGAAAGTATGGTGAGAAGGAAAACCCCTCTCAGAAAATGGGGAAGGCTCTAGGGAGGCCAATCGAGCACCGATGGATAAGCTAGATGAAATGATGGTTATACTTCTAAAGACTCGGGATCATATGACTACCTTGGAGAAGGAAGTACAAGGAGCTCCTGAAGAAAATGAAGAGGTTGATAATGATGAGGAAAAACCATTAAATGATCATGGCAATGAGGAATAACTATTTCCAAATGATCAGGGAAATGGTGGTGGACATGTAGCAAAGAAGGCTAAGATAGCTGATGAACTGTCTAAGGATATCAGAAAAAATCAGTCCTCCTAAGTTTGACGGTCTGCACTAGGTGATGGTGTTGAAGCTTGGCTGAGTGAAATGGAGAAATATTTCACCATCAGGGAATTCTTGAAGAGATGAAAGCCCTTTGGGGATCTTACCATCTATCTGGGGAAGCATCCTCCTGGTGGGATAATAAGAAGGTTGAACTGGAATTGGTGATGTTACTGTAGTCACATGGGACCAGTTTAAGGGATATTTTCACCAACATTGGTTGCCTTAGCTGTATTTTGATAGAAAAATAGTTGATTTTCAAGAGCTAAAGTAGGGAAGCCTTAGTGTGACTGAATATTGGGAAATATTTATGCGTCTTTTGAAATATGTACCTCTGTATCAACAAGACGAAAAATTCAGAATTCACAAGTTTATTCTGGGCTTAAGGCCAATAGTGGGAGGTGAAGTGGATGTTCATGGAGCAACCACTATGGAGGGTGCCTTTGAAAAGGCTATTCCTTAAGAGCAGAAACTGCAGTCCATCTCCACTTATAGAGATGAGAAAAAGAAGAAGCAAGTAACTTCCTCTTCCAACACCAAGAAAACATGGTGGAAGGACAACAAGAAAGAAAAGCCTTATTAGAAGGGAGGTAAGCCAATAAGACTGCTAGAAATTTCAGCAAGAATAATACTAGTTCAGTTGGGAACAATGATAAGCAAAGTGATAAAAAGGGGCCTATTAGTGGTTGTTATAACTGTGGAGGGCCTCATTATGCAAATGAATACCCGCAGAAGAACCAAAATGGTTTCCAACAATGAAATCCCCTTCCAATCAATGAGAAGCATTCTAGCAAAGGATCCACGCAATAGTGGATAATCGTCAAGATGAACACCAGACCACTCCTGTTGAAACAATAGGTAGACTCTTTAACCTACCCATTTCTATTTTAATTGATACAGGAGCAACTGAAAGTTTTTTTTCTAAAAATTTGGTAAACAAATTTTCATGAAAGGTTGGCTACATGGAAAACTCTTGGACTGTTTTATATGGAAATAATTCTAAATTTAAAGTAGAACAATGTTTTGTTGAAGTTGAATTACAGTTTCCAGAGTTAACCACAGTAGTAGATCTGTATGTAGCTCCATTAGGATCTTATGATATAATCTTAGGAATGAACTGGTTGGCCCAGCATAAGGATATGGTGGAATGCCTTGAAAAATCAGTCACGTGTGTGGATGACAGCAGAAAACCAACATTAATTCAGGGGGTAAAAAGGGGGATTTCAGTGAGAAATATATCTGCCATGCAACTAAAAAGGGTGAAGCGAAAGGGTTGTCATCTCTTCGTGATTAAGATCGATGACTTGGGTGAAATTGAAGAGTTTTTCAGTTGATAGTTACCCCTTCCTTAGGGAATTCCAGGATGTTTTTCCAGATGAGCTTCCCAGGACTACCCCCAAAAAGGGAGTTTGATTTCTCTATTGAGCTGAAACCAGGGAGTGAGCCTATCTCTAAGGCTCTATATCGAATGAAGACCACTGAGTTAATGGAATTAAAGGCTCAACTGTATGAGATTCTGGCCCAAGGTCTGATCCAACCAAGTGTGTCACCTTGGGGAGCTCCGGTAATCTTTGTAAAGAAGAAGGACATAACTCTGAGGTTATGTATTGATTACAGGATGTTGAATAAAGCAACAATAAAAAATAGGTATATGTTTCCTCGCATTGATGACTTGTTTGATAGATGCATGGGGCAGTGGTGTTTTCTAAGATAGACCTGTGATCAGGGTACCATCAGCTGAGGATAAAGGATGAAGACATCCATAAAACAACATTTAGGACATGTTATGGACATTACGAGTTCACAGTCCTACCTTTTGGGCTGACGAATGCACCAAAAACATTCATGAACCTTATGAACAACATATTCAGAGATTATCTAGACAAGTTTGTCTTAGTTTTCCTTGATGATATTCTAATTTATTCAAGGGACAAAGAGGAGCACCAACAACATTTAAGGCTTGTTTTAGAGAGGCTGTAGAAGCATCAAATTTTTGGTAAGCTATCAAAGTGCTCATTTTTTGAGAAGGAGGTTCAGTATCTTGGCCATGTGATCTTAGAAAATGGTATTGTTGTTGATTCTTCCAAGATCAAAGCAATAATGGAATGGCCAGCCCCGAAGAATGTACATTAAGTGAGGAGCTTTATGGGGTTGGTTGGGTACTACCGAAAGTTTGTTTTAAAATTTTTGAAGGTTTTTGGTCCTATTACAACACTGCAGAAAAAAGTCCAAAAAGTTTGAATGGATAGAGAAATGTGAACTTTCTTTCTAGAATCTTAAGGAGAGATTAACTTTAGCACCTATCCTAAAGGTTTCCCGATCCAAATGGAAGTTTTACTGTTGTAACAGATGCTTCTGGTGAAGGATTAGGTGGGATCCTTTTGTAGGATGGAAAAGTGGTAACATATGAGTCTAGAAAGTTAAAGACTTCATGAGTTGAACTATGCCCCACATGATTTAGAATTGGCTATGATAGTCCATGTGTTAAAAATGTGGCATCACTACTTGTTGGGAAAGCCTTTTGAGCTAAAAATAGACCATTTGGGTTTGAAGGTATATCTTCACACAACCTAACCTAAATGCAAGACAACGTAGGTGGCTGGAATTCCTTTCCGAGTATGATTTTGAGATCAGCTATATTAAGGGAAAAGAGAACTGAGTCGCTGACACACTCATCCACCAAAAGCATCTTTCAGCGTTGGTGACTCTAAAAACTAGTTTTAAGGATGATGTTTTAAAACATCTTTCAGCTGATCTATTTTATCAACAAATGAGGATGAACCTTGGTAAAGGATCCCCAAGATCCAAAATATTCAAGTTTTAAGCTTGAAAGTGTAGGACTTATGCACTACAATGGCAGAGTCTACGTACCTAAAACAGGTGATCTGAGGCTTAAAGTACTTCAATAATTTCATGATACACCATATTCCGGTCATCCATGGGTAACCAAGATGGTTGCTGATATAAAAAATCAATACTTCTGGCATGGCATGAAGGGGGATGTCACTAGATATGTGCAGAAATGCCTTGAGTGCCAGTGAGTTAAGGCTGAGCATAGGAACCCTGTAGGACTGTTGTACCCTCATGAGGTACCACAACACAAATGGAAGGTAATTAGCATGGATTTTATTCAAGGA
This sequence comes from Taxus chinensis, assembly GCA_019776745.2. Classification (NCBI taxonomy): domain Eukaryota; kingdom Viridiplantae; phylum Streptophyta; class Pinopsida; order Cupressales; family Taxaceae; genus Taxus; species Taxus chinensis. The sequence goes on along the minus strand of CM034149.1, from coordinate 618,450,768 downwards.
CTGCTAATGTCCAAAAATAAGCATGACATGATCTTGGTAGTAGTTGACAAACTCACCAAGGTTGCACATTTTATACCTGGAAATCTGAAGGATGATTCTCCAACTCTTGCTAAGAGGTTTGTGCATGAAATTTTTAGACTGCATGGGGTCCCCATAGCTGATCATTTCTGACAGGGATCCGAGAATGATAACAATATTTTGGCAGACCTTGTACATCATTAGGGATGAAGCTGAATTTTAGCTCAACATACCATCCTGAAATGGATGGACAAATAGAAAGAGTAAATCAGGTCCTTGAAGACTTGCTACAAATGTACTGCATGGATTAACAGTACAAGTGGGAAGAGTACCTTCCACTGGTTGAATTTTCTTATAACAATACATATCACTCCTCACTAAAAATGGATCCTTTTGAAGCTCTGTATGGGCAAAGGTGTAGGAATCCCATAAGTTGGGACAGAACCAAAGATAGGGAAGTTATTGGACCAGACTTGTTGATTGAGATGGAAAATCAAGTTAAGTTTATTCGGGAATGACTTAAAGAGGCAACAGACCGACATAAAAGCTACATGGATAAAAAGAGGATTGAGTGATTTTTCACTATTGGGGATAAATTTTTCCTCAGAATTAAGCCCAAAAAGAGCTCTATAACTTTTAGAAAGTCTGCCAAGTTGGCCCCTAGGTATGTGGGACCATTTAAAGTCCTTGAAAAGATAAATCTAGTGGCCTATAGGCTAGCATTGCCCCTTGTTATCTCTCAAATGCACGATGTTTTCCACATCTCCTTACTAAAGAAATACAGTTGGAGATGTTGTACATGTGTTGGATTGGCATTCACTACAGGTACAGGACCTTGGGGTAGTGACAATTGAGCCAATTAGGGTGTTGGAAACACACAAGCTTCACTTGCGAAATAGAGAAATTACTTAGTGCAAGGTCCAGTGGGATCAGTACATGGAAAATAATGCAACTTGGGAGAACATGGATGACATGATGGCTGCTTTTTCATAGTATTTTGAATAAAACATTGATATGTTCCAACTCTGTTGTTCTAAGGTAAGAACAAGTTCTATTTTCTTCTTAATACTAGTAAAGTAATACATTATTTTCTACTGTAATAAATTTTTCAGACTAAATAATTCTGTGAATGATAAATCAATGGGACATTGATGATTGTATGGGGTGAGGATGTCACATCCCGCAGTTTACCCCATTCTATTTTGGCCAATGTTAATTAAAATTAACAATTTAAATCCTTTTTGGTGGTTTACGATACACTTACATCTATAAGTAACCTAATTTACTTATGAATGCAAGCATACCATTTATTTTTATTGTGAAATTGTACCCTGTTGGAGATGCCTAATGGGTGTATGGGTATGCATGTTGACACATATAGATGCATTTATATACACTAGCTTAGTGGGATACACAAGATCTTGTATATAGACAGCTCACCTATAGGTTCCCGCAAGCACACCCACATGTCAGTTAGACATGGCCAACAACATTGGACTTGTGCTAGATCATCTAGCTTTTAAAACCAGACTCAACCTCCCTGGAGGGTGGGCATACTAAATGGTCTAGAGACCAAGTGTTATAAATATATATATATATATATATATATATATATATATATATATATATATATATATATATATATGTGTATGGGTGTGTGTTTGTGTGTGTGTGTGTTGTACCTGTGCATAGTGCAGACTCCTTTGTTGGCATATGCTATGATGTTGTGAGATATTGGGGGACTTAGTTAAATAATTATTACTTTAGACCATGTGGTCTACCCTAAGGTGATTATTTTTGTTTGGTTGACTTGTTAAAAGTTTAAATGTTTTCAAAAATAAATACAATAATAAGGGAGGGGACCTCATGAACCCTCCACCCTCACCATGATGGGAATCCCCATGCATGCATCCCCAAATATTGAGAGGGGGCAGGTGGCTTCATCCAACGGCTGGCTTTGATCAAGCCCACATGGGCTGACAGAGGTTAGAGTTAAGTAAAACATTTCCATTCAAGATGGGAGGGAAATGAGGAGAAAAAGGGGGTGAAGCCCTGCCAAAATAAATATAGAACCATTAATCATGGCTTGCATGCCGAAGGAAATCACACTTCCAGTAGACTTGGCACAATGTGAAATGCTTAAAAATGGAAGGGTTTCTCTGGGTCAGTTTGTAGCAAGCAGTTGGAGGAGAAAGGATTGGAAAATTTGGAAAAATAATTACAGCCTGGAAGTTTCATATAACTATTGCAGGCATGGTTTCTTCTCCCTATGCTTTTCTCTTCTTTCTGATAATACGTAGTTACTGGTAGATGGAATAATGGTTAAAATTTGGGTATGTATATTGGAATTGGTGTGTGCTTCTTTGTTAAAAAGCTTGACTGTAGAAATCAATGTGATCTTCTATAACAAAAATGGTTGTGTTGAAATCATTGTCTTTCTTTAGGAAAAAAAAGGGGGTTTCCTGAAAACATTATGTTATTATTTATTAAATAAAAATGGTGCCTGAAATCAATGTGTGTTCCTATCTTGGTTGCGGGACTGTAAATAGCTATTGGTTGCTACGAAAGTTATCTATTCAATACCTTTAATAAATCTAGGTATATGAATAAATTTATTAAAAACCCATTTTTGTGAAAATGGTAGTCAAGAAGGGTTTCTGTCTGGGTGTAGATTCTCCAGAATTTCTCTACCATTAGTAGGTAGACGTCTTCCCTCTACAGAGACTCGGGAGAATTAATTATTTTCCTTTTGATGTGTCGATAAAGTTACTCATTGACCTGCAATAAAACATGGGCAGTAGGATTTTATTTAATAGAGAGGGTTTTATTTAATGGAATCAGTTTTATTCAATGATGAGTGAATTTCAGTTAAAATCTGAACTTCATTTGAATCATTGACCAAACCACTCGGGGTTTATTTTCATGAAATCTAGGAATTTATTTTAAAAATTAAGATTTTATATGTATTACAGACTTATTATAACAACTGTATATGGTTGTTTGAATGTTTTTATTTTTACAGTTGTTATAGGAATGACTGAATGTTGTTATTCTACAGTTGTTATATGAATGGTTGAGTGTTGTTAAATGTTATCATTGTATATGGATGTTTTATATGTTGTTATTTTTATAGTTGTTATAGGAATGATTGAATGTTGTTATTCTACAGCTGTTATATGAATGAGTGTAGTTAAATGAGTGTTATGTTAAATGTTATCATTGTATATGAATGACTGATTTATTATATGAATTGAGTGTTGTTAAATGCTATCATTTTTACAATGTTGTTATACAGTTGTTCTAGGAATTACTGAATGTTGTTATTTTACAGTTGTTATATAAATGACTAGGTGTTGTTTTAATCTACAATATGCTTAATGGTTGTCTGCCCAATGTTGTTAATATTTACTTATTGAGTAAACATAGGTCTATTTTAGTCTACAACTATTATATGAACATGGGAATTGTTGATACTCACTTGTGAGTGAATGGATACCTCTATTTTTGTGTTGGATTTGGGATTAAACATTATTAATGATTGGGAATTGTACCCTTGTAGATATTTCCATTTTAATTAGATGAAAATGTTAAGTAGCCTTGTGGAACATTGTTGGTAATAAATATGATTCATGGAAGTTATTTTCTTTGGTTGTTAAAAATGTGATAAGTAGAATTGATGATATTAATTTATGTAATGTTTCAATTCCTTTAATCAAGAAAATGGAATTTGTTATATTTACTTCAATCTCTCTCTTTTATCCTATAATTTTTAAAATTTTATAGGCTGGTCTGAATGTATTGAATGTCACAACACACCATTCCATACATTTGTATACCAACCAATTATTGGTATTGACCTATCATTAGTAGGAAGATCAGAGCATAGGGGGTAGAAGAGCCATGACAATATAAGTGAATACTAACCCATTGCATCTAAAGGTACACGATGAGGAATTGGTAAGAAGAAGGTGGAGGTGGAAATTTCTAACTACTTGATTTAGGATTTTGATTCCCAAATTGCAGCATGGAATTTAGTTTTCTTTATGTTTTGTAAATTGAAAGACAATTTGTTGATAAAAGGAAAGGTGTCCTTCCTTTGGAAGATTTGATAATGATGATAGGTGATTTCCAGTTGACTGAATAATAATTTCCTTGGGTTGAGTCCCATTGTATGTCTAATTATGTTGATGTGATGTTGGAATAAATATGATGTGGACAAAGTGTTGTTTATTTTTACTTAAAAATATGTTGTGATGTAAGAAACAAGAATATAGGATAAGTAAGAACTCTTGTCTAGGAATGAATCTATCAGTCGGAAAATATAGTTTGTCTTACAAAAGATACCAAAATTGATCTATTTAAGGTTAAGAATCAAATTTGATAGGGAAGTATGTGAAATTAAATTGGAAGATGTTTTAATTAAATCAACAAGTTGTTGTTCCTTCATTGAGAAAAGGGGGATATTCATCTCTTTTGAGCTTACTTGTACCAATAGGGAAACTTATGTTTAATCAATGGATGTGTGGCTTCATATAAATTCCTAAAGGATTTATCTTTTTATTTTATGAATGCAAGTCATAAACTTGTTAAAATTATGTCATCAAAAACATAGAACCTAGTCTTGGCAATGCTTGATTAGAGTCTTGTCCATCCACATCTCTTAAGGGGATTCAGATTGACCGATGACTCTCACAAACCATTGAAAAGATGAATTTATGGTTCTAAAAGGGATGGTGTTTCTAAAATCCATAGCTGAAATGTAATTAATGACGTTGAAATAAGTTGTGAACATAAGAGTAATCACATGAGGGTAAAACTATGTAAGTTAAGTATGGTACATGTCTAAATACTGTAGAAAAATTTAAGGGCTTAAACCATGACCCATTGGCTTGGTTAGCTGAATATGAATTCAGGAATAAAGAAGTTAGATCTTCACCCATCATGTAAAAGTTAAGGTTAGGGTCGTACCCTCATCATAACCATACTAAATTTAGAATATAATTGGAATTTATGGTGGCCAAGATATATCATGCTATGACTGTGGAAAAAATATTATAGTTTTTGCATACTTAAGATTTGTCTTGAAAACAAGCTAGAAACTTTGGCCAAAGTGATGTAATGGTTGATTGTGTCATCCGTCACTAGTTCTGGAGTGTTGTTTAGTTGGGAACTGAGGAATGGTTAAATATTACCTAGATTCTGAGGTGGGAAACACACGTGAAGGATTTTAATCACGAGGTTTCTCAACTACTAAAAGGTAGTAAAATAATTGTATTCATTTTTACACTCTTATATTAAAAGTAAAATCCCATGTGCGTCGGCCTATCACCCAGTGGGCACTAGGCACTCACCAAAGGCATGCACAGGTGCCAAGCCTCTAATTTATTTGAGTCTTATGAGAATGCATCATCTTTTGATAGATATTCAAATGCAAAAGAAAGGAAGAAAACATGTGTTCATTCTGAGAATCTATGATGAGTTATCATATCAATGCATACATAGAAAAGAAATAATAGACAACATATAGACTTGATTCATACATAAAGGAAATGTACTAGGATGATTCTCATGAACACATATATGATTCAGAATAGATTCTTATATTCATATTGATGAGTTCAGTAACCAAATTACATCCCTTGAGGCCATAACAGGCCCATAAATCAATGCAGAGCAAAGTCATGTATCAGAACTACACTATGTCCTTTACATTACAAAGATGAATATAGACCCATCCCACTATACATGTTATCACTCCTAATTTTCACTAGTCCCAACCCATAGAATCCTCCATAAGATTTCTGCAGATATTCATCCTTTTTCCAACACCTTTGCTCTCTCAAAATGATTCCATTAATATATCTCAATCTCTCTAGTATCTTATTTTTAGCCATTTGTGCACCTCTATATATAGCTTTTTTGTCTTCACAGCCATGCCTTCTAAGGTAACATATTAGTTGTCAAGTGTCCAAGTGGTCCTCCATTAAAGCATGCCTCCTTTTATCTGATCTCTCCACTCCAAAATGATGTTCCTTTGGAACCTTATATCACATGCATGGAATATTCCCATTTTGATCCTACAGCTGCCAGGTTGACACCTTATCCATTCCACATGCTAGATGGGTCACAATTTTCTTGTGTGCTACCTAGAAAGCCAAATATTTATAAGTCCCAAAACTTGTCTCACCTTGCGCGGGCACCATGTGTTTTGTAACACCATGCTAAAACACTTTCCTTGTGTGTCTTCACCCCATGTTCCTTTCTTCAAATAGGTCCCACACGCCCACGTGCCTTCTTATACTTAGCCAATATTCTGGGGCCCAACATCACCCCACACTACACCTATTCTCCATCCTCAAAAACACTCTTCAATAAAGTAAAGAATGATGGGATTTTAAAATGGTTGGATAAAGGAATGAAAATTGGGAGAAAGGATGAAAGAATGGGGAACTTGTTTATTGTTGGAGGAGGAGAGGGAAATCCTCTCCTATTTCTACCTCTAACTTCTCCCAAGCATCAACCTCATTCTGAGCTTAGTGAAAGAGGTCACCCACCAAGTCCCTCACCTCCTCAAAACTCATCTCCTCCCTCTTGGCACTCATGGTCTCAAAAATACTTTCCAGTTACTTTCCCAAGTCCTCAAGCACATCCATCCTGTGGGTGATCTGGGGGAATAATTCCTTTATCCGGCTCTTGATCGAGCCTCACAGGGGATCGAATAATTCTTAATTCTTCTCCCCCTTGGATAGGATATTATCTCTTTCCAATCTATTCCCCTTATTTTTCTATTAGAACTCCTTGAGTTCCATGTCATGGGTGGCAACCAAGATGCTTGCCACTATATCCCTATCATCGTAGTTTTTATAAACAGCTTCAGCAAATTTTGCGAAGGCCTTCACCTCTATAAAAATTTTAGTGTATCAAGCCACAATCTTGACAACCTTCATATTTTCCTTTTTCTCTTGGTGCACCTGTGCCTCCTCTGCAAACTCTAAAGTGAGCGGTTGCCTTTGCATCGTGAGAATGTAAGTCAAATCCTCTAGACATTGCAAGGATGATTCATACTTCTGTAATCATCTCCACCATCTTGGAGACTTTTTGCACCTTAGATTTTCCTTCTTTCATCTCACACCTCAAATGAGCTCTAATCAAATCCTCTTGCTTTAGGTCCTTGCTCTTTTCCATGAGCTCCTTATTTTTCTTCTCCAATTCCTCCTCCCAGGAATCTCACTCTATTATTTTTCCCAAATAGTCTGACCTCAACTTCGACTAAAACCTTGTTGAGCATGTTAAAAACCTTTTCATCTGATAGCTATTGAGAATTTATGAATGGATTTATTCCTTTGGTTTATGGCACCTTCGTTAGTGCTCTTTAACTCTTGATAATGAATACTTGAAAACAATATTTTACATAGAATATTTGCATAGAAACAAGACGGTGCTTGCATATTTTATTAATATCAAATTCAAGAATTATAGACAAATGAGAGATGTAATATTTATATATATTGGATAATTTCTATCTCATCCACAATATATGGAAACAAATCATCTAATCTGAGAAAATATGCAAAAATAGCATATTGCCCCTAACTACCCCTATTGACCCTCATGGAAATCATCTGGGAACAAAATATGTAAAAGATAGAACATGATCCCACAAACATTGGGATGATAACACTATCACTTAGTTAACTAACAACTAAGGACAGCTAATATCTATTGACATAATTTTAAAGTATTTAATTAAATACTTTAACTTATTACATTTATTCAAATATCAAATAATGATGAATTAAGATAAGTTTTATTCATAACATTCCCCCCCTTAATTCAACATGGTCTCAAGTGAACAAGAGAGAAAATCTCTAAAACCCTCAAATTTACCTTGAGAAAGTGACTTTGTGAAGACATCTGCATGTTGCATATCTGTTGGGAAATATTAGAGCTGGATGTTTTTCTGAACATTTTTGCGAATGAAATGTACCTACACCTTAATGTGTTTGGTGCACTCATGAAAAATTGGATTTTGAATAAGTTTTACTACTCTTTCGTTATCAACATGTAGGATAGTTGGATCTTTCTGTGGTATTCCCAATCCTTCAAGTATACGTCGGAGCCATATCATTTCATAGATAGCTCCACTTGCTACACGATATTCTGATTCTAGGGAGGATCTTGAAACACAAGTCTGCTTCTTACTCCCTCATGATATTGGTCCAGATCCCAAAAAGAATACAAATCCTAAAGTTGATTTCCTATCATATACGTTCCCTACATGATCTGAATCTGAATATCCTGTTAAGACAAAGTTATTATTCTTCTTGTATTCAAGGCCATAGTCCATAGTTCCTCTAATGTAACTTAGTATCTACTTTGTTGCTTTCCAGTGAGAAACCCTTGGTTCTTGCATGAACCATGAAAGATAGTTAACTGCATAGCTGATATCTGGCCTACTGTAAGTCAAGTAGATGAGACTCCCAATCAACTGTCAATAGAGAGTTACATTTACTTGTGGTGATGGATCTGTTCGAGATAGTTGAAGTAATGTCTCTATAGGTGCGGAAAATGGCTTAAAATCCATCATATTGAATTTCTCGAGTGTTTTCTTGGTGTATTTCAATTGTGACATAAAGATATGATTTTCTCTTTACCAAACTTCAAGTCCAAGAAAATAATGCAGAAGCCCAAAATCGGTCATGTCGAATGATCGTGTTAGATATTTCTTTGTTGACTCAATCATCCTCACTGATCCTCCAGTGATGACTAGATCATTGATATATACTACAATGATCACTATCTCCCACCTTGATTTTTGAGATAGATATTAGGATCGTATGGACTCCTGTTGAATCCATGTTGAATGAGATGCTCGTCAATTTTTATGTACCATGCCCTGGGAGACTGCTTTAGACCATATAGTGATTTTATTAATTTACATACCTTTTCCTCTTTACCTGGTATGACAAAACCTTATGGTTGAGTCATGTAAACTTCTTCCTATAAATCACCATTAATAAAGGCACTTTTCACATCCATTTGGTGTAGTTTCCAACCAAATTGTGTAGCTAGAGTGAATATTAACCTGAAAGTTTTTATCTTAGCTATGGGAGCAAAATTCTCATCATAATCAATGCCTTATTTTTGAGCATATCCCTTAGCAACTAGTCTAGCCTTATGTTTATCAATTTTGACATCTACTTTGTACTTTTTTTTGAAGATCCATCTGCATCCAATAGGATTTTTACCTGGTGGAAGATCTATAAGTTGCCATGTATTATTTTTCATAAGTGACTTATATTCTGCATCTATAGCATCTTTCCAAGGTTTAGACTATAGGGCTTCTAAAATTGAGGATGGCTCAATAGTTTCAACAACTTTACTCATTAAGGCCAAATTGACCTCATTTCAAGCCATACTGCAAGTCCTCATTCTAGTGGTAGATGTGTTGGGGACACTATCCAATTTTGCATCTCTAATCATACTTGTATACCATTTAGGCATACTTTTTGTGGTTCATGTGGGAGGTTGAATTTCATTATCTTCCCCATCATCACTGTCATCATCAAAGTGATTACCATCATCTATTTTTACTATAGGGATTATTTTTTCATCATGTGAATGTATGGAAGGAGCATCTTCTTATTTCTTCTCAAAGAACTCAACATCTCGACTAGTGTATACCCTTCTTTTTTTTGGATTCATAAGTCTATAGATAAGTGCTTCATCACTATATCCCAAGAAGATAAGTTTTTCTGATTTCATATCAAGTTTAGTTCTTTGTTTCTTAGGAATGTGCATACTTGACTTACATCCAAAAACTCTAAGGTGTGAAATAGATGGCTTATGCCCTGACCATTCTTCTTGCGGTGTTACTCCATCAAGAGCTACAGTGGGAAGTCTGTTTAGTAAATACACTACTGTTTTAGCTACTTCAGCCCAAAATGTTTTTGATAAACCTGCATCATCAATCATACATCACACCCTATCCATGATAGTATGATTTTTCCTTTCAAAAACACCATTTTGTTGCAGTGTGTGAGGAGGAACCATTTGATGACGAATGCCATGTGTTTTCAAAAAATCATTGAACTCAGTACTGGTGTATTCTCCCCCTCAATCTGAGTGGAGTGTTTTTTATTTTCGCACCAAAATCTATTTCAAAAAGGGATTTAAACTTCTTGAAAGTTTCAAAATCTTGGTCTTTTGTAGAAAGACAATATATCCACATTTTTCTTGAAAAATCATCAACAAAGAGCATGAAATATTGAAACAAGGAGTGGCTAGGTCTCATTGGTCTACACAAACTGGTATGCACCAAGTTAAGTTTCTCATTAGCTTGAAATGTACTATGTTTGAATGGTGCTCTATTTTGTTTTCCTACCAAACAATGTTGACATTTATTTGTACCCTTTTTTAGAGGTGGTAAACCCCTAACCATTTTATATCGACGAAGTGTGTCAAGATAGCCAAAACTAACATGTCCAAGTCTTCGATGCCATAGTTGAGCTGATGATGTATCCTTGGCTAAAAGTGCTTGATCATTTCGTTGAACAAAATCGAACTGAAACATTCTTCCAACATTCGAAGCTTTTGTAACATATTTTGAACTTCGTGGCTTATCTCGAATCAGGAACATATTTTTACCACCTTTACAATCAAATTCAATTTTGAGATTTTGATCTAATAATTAACTCATAGATAACAAATTTTTTGTTAAACTAGGGACATAAATAACATATGTAATTTTACAATTATTTTTCCCAACTGGTAGTGAAACAAAACCAATGCCTTCAACACTGTATGATGTATCATCACCCAAAGAGACATGATTTTTAGTGGGTGTTTTACTCATTGTGAAGAACCAATCTTTCTTTCCTGTCATGTGTCGAGTTGCACCTGAGTTGACATACCAAATTTCATTTGTAGAATTGGATACTTCATTTGACTGTGTAGAATAGAAGAAGTCATCATCATCAAATTGATCTTGTTCAGCTACATTTCCTTGTTGAGTTGGTTTCTTCTTCCACTTTTGATAATTTTATCCCTGTTTACTCTATTGTTGGCTTGATTTTATTTGTTGGCAATTATTCTTTTTACCACTTGATGATTCTTGTTGGAATGTTTTGTACCAATTTTTTTTTAACTCGTGTCCTTTTCGACCACAAATAAGACATTTTTGTTGGTCTTTTTGGCCTTGTTGAGAATTACCTTATTTCTGAGGCTGTTTACTAGACTCCACCTATTTTTTGCCTTTTGATTAGAAGCAAGTGCCTGCTCTTCAGTTTCAATGTTGAGTGAATAGATTTTTCTTGTTGGAAAATATTCATTAACTCTTCAAAATTTGTTGTTTAACCAGTTATGTTTAATGTGGTCACAAAAATCCTATAAGAAGGAGGAAGAGCTCTCAATATTATAGGCACAAGTGATGTGTCAGTTAATTCTTCTTCCAAAGCTTGAAGTGATGCACAAAAAGTTGCCACTCTTCTCAAAAACATTTCAACTTTCTCAGTTGGTTGCATTTTCAAGTTTAATAGTTGACTTTGGAGATGAAGTATTGTGTTCTTTTATTTTTACTCATATACCATTTTCAACTTGTCCCAAGATTCTTTTACTATTGTGGAATCACAAATATGAGATTATACCTCATTTGAAACACTAAACAAGATTATTAATTTTGCTTTTTGATTTGCATGATCAAATGTAGCTTGTTGTGTAACATCTGTTGCAGATCTTGTTAATGTACCAGAAACAACGGTCCATAGATTTTCGAAATCAATTTGTGCACAAATTTTTGTTTTCCATGCTAGATAATTATTAGAACACAAAAGTTGAGAATCTGGCAAAAAGAACTTTGGTGCCGTAATTGCAGCCATTGTCAAAACTGAATAATGAAAGAAGAAGAATTGAACAATTTCCCCCCTTAAAGCATACACACCCCCCCAAAAATATTATTTTATTTACTTTTGGGCTCCTTTATAGCTGTGTATAATGAATTTTGGGCACTATTTGCCCTGTTACAAATTTGGCTCTGTGGTCGATTTGCAAAAATAAAAATAAAAATTTTGGACTCTTTGGTCTCTTTTCAAATACAAAAAACTTATTTTTGAAATTTTTACAAGATAAATCTTTTCCAAATCTGATTAAAAACTAGAGTAAGACGTAGAGCTCACAAAAACACACACTTTCAAAAAAAATGGCACCTCAATCCGAGGTACCAGTTGAAAGTTATGCCTTTTTTAAATTGCAATTTTAATATCTTTCCGGGCCCCTTTCCAAAAATGGAATTTTTTTCTTCTAATTTTTTTCACTATGTCCAAAAATGGATTTTTTTTAAAAAATGAATTTTTTAAAATTGGAAGCAGCCAACAACTTACATGCATGCGAACTTTGTTTTAGGGTGCAACTGCAGTTCATCCACTTTGCACATGCGTTATAATAAATCTTGGCTGCAATTTTCTTTTATTTCATCTCTTTGTACGCAAGTATTTCTTTTGCTTAGAGGCAGCTTGTTCTTCCTTCTTCCAACATAGCTCTTTTATTGCAGGTTGCAAATCTTCTCCCTATTTAATTTGTAGTCTTCGTTTTGGATGCAGGCATGTTTCAGATCATTCAAATATGTAGTCTTCTACTCCTCTGGAAGATGCAGGTTCACAGAGAACCTTCTACGTTTGATTGGATCTCCTTTTTTTAAAATGCTCAAATACAGAGAAGAGGAAGAACAAGTAATGAGGGGAGCTTGAAAATCTTGGGTACCCATAGATCAAAAATATTATATATATATATTTAATATATATATATATATATATATTTAAATGCTTCCATTCAAAAAATCACGTACATGTAATTTAAAAAAAAATACCAGAGAATGAAACAATGTCACCTTTTACAACAGATTAGCATCCAAGTCTACAAAGGCCTGTGATTGTGCTCTAGGTGTTCTTCAACTACAAATCATCCATGATCCAGGGTGTGGAGCTAGGTAGGGGTTATGAAATGGCTGGGAGAATCTATGGCTCCTCCTAGCTCTGTAATTTCTCCATATCTCCCTAAACTTCCCTAAAACTTCCTACACTCCTCTCTGGATCAGAATACTGCTCTGACACCAAATCTTGATAATGAATACTTGAAAACAATATTTGACACAGAATATTTGCATAGAAACAAGACAATGCTTTTATATTTTATTAATATCAAATTCAAGCGTTACAGACAAATGAGAGAGTTGCATTATTTATAGATATTGGACAGCTTCTATCTCATCCACCATAGATGGAAACAAATAATCTAATCTGAGCAAATATGTAGAAATAGCATATTGCCCCTAACTGCCCCTATTGCCCCTCATGGAAATCATCATGGAACAAAATATGTAAAAGATAGAACATGACCCCACAAACATTGGGATGATAACACTATCACTTAGTTAACTAACAACTAAGGACAACTAAAATCTATTGACATAAGTTTAAAGTATTTAATTAAATACTTTAACTTATTACATTTATTCAAATATCAAATAATGATGAATTAAGCTAAGTTTTATTCATAACATTAACTTACTTTGAACTCAGATTCATCTACGTGAGACTCAGATGCCCAAGATAACATCTTCATAGTTCGGGGATATGCACCTTCTTCATCAAATGATGACATAGCCAGGAGTTGCTCTATTGGTATGGTGCTTTGGAATCCCATGCATAACATCTTACTAGGATCATTAATGTATCCCATTCCCTACTCTTGTGCCACCACTATGCCTTTCCCACCTGTTTTCATAGCTTTTGGGAAGCTTACTACCAATTTGGGATCCCCACCCATACTACCATACACCTTCCCAATGCTTTCTTCTTTCATCTCCTTCATAATTTCATTTGTGCTCCGCTCCAAATCCTATTCCACCAACTCCTTCATGATTCATACCTATTCTCTCTCTGAGGCTTTCTCTACTTGCTCCTTGGTGAGGCTTGGGGTTCTTTGGTTCTTGGTGTTTACTTCTTCGCTCACTCACTTTCCTTTAGCCTCAGTGTCTTCCTCGTCATTCTTCTCCTCATGTTCCTTGTTATACTCCTCTTCATCTCCTTACTCCTTGGAATCATGTACATCATATACTGGATGGTCTTCACCTCCTCTAGGCTCATCATAACCCTTGATGCCAATGTAGGCACCTAGGCTTTCTGTCTCCTTTGAGTCTTCCTCTTCTATCACCTTCTACTTCTTCCTTGCTGGGGATTCCAATACAAGAGATTTTTCCCTTTCTTTTTCTTTACTAGGTGACGTATTCCTTGGTGAATCCTCATGTGTGAGGGGCTCTTCCTACTTTGGCGCTTCTTATTCTTATTTTTTTTCCTTGACATGATACTATTTCCTACGTGCGTAAGTGTTAGGCTTCACAACTACTTCTAGCGTGCCCATAGATTGTGCTATCTACACACTTGGTGCCTTCTTCTCTTACCCATCATCTCATTTCCTCTTCTTTGGTGTGGCCTTCTTTCTCCCTATGGGATCTTCTGGAATGGAAACATCACTCTCTAGAGAGGTACATTTCTCAAACTTAGGCCTTATGTGTATATAAACCCTTGTTGTGGTCCTTCTGGTGATCGAAAACATCATGGAATTCATCATTTGCACTTCATGGGAGACATGTTTCTCCATGTATGCACACTTTTTAGGGTACATGAGCTTTCGACATCGCTCACAGTGGTCTTGGTCCACCATAATAATGTCGAACCTTAGTCTTTGGGCCTCTTTGAACCTGTTGACCCTTTCCTGAAAGTATTGCATGATGAAGGAAAAGGGTATATTGCACCATGGACCCTTAGTCCCCTTTGTCAAAGTGAACTTGCCAATGCAAAAGTGTTAGTAAAATGCAAATCCTACTTCTCCATTCACGAGCATGGGAAACTTATTTGGGATCCTCCACTCTCCCTAAATGCATCATGTATTCATTTTTACCACTTCCCCAAGCACACCTTGTGAGTGGACGTCATAGTTTCACATGTGTACTTTTAAAACCTCTTTACGGGTGGGAAGTTATCTTTTGGATACTCCCAAAAAAACTTTTCAGGCCCATCTGGAAATCCAATCTATGAAAAGAAAATGGTGAGGAGGACGTTACCGAATAATATATTCTCTCCCTCCTACACGCTACTTATGATCTCATCCACAATGAAAGGGGAAAAGTTATAGATAGTTCCCTCTGATATCCTCCAACATACATTTAGTCATACCTTGTTTACTTGTGTCCATCATTCCTAATCATTAAGCTTGGTCACCACGCATGTGGCCATCCTCATAATAGGGTTTGGAATATATGTGATGTCAAAGTATCACGAGCCCTTCTTGTAGTCATACGCTACTATTATTTCCTTAATAGTCTCCTTGTCACTCAGATCATCATCTATACTTTCTCCTTCACAAATAAGACCCATGAACTTGGATATCAACTATGGTGTTATGTGCATCTTATGCCCTACAAATTAGAAGTGATCCTCATGCACACGTGACATCAACCATTAATAAAGGTGCTTGGGCTTGCCAAAGTAGGGCAACTCATACAATTGCAATAACCCTACTTTCTCCAATTTGACTTTCACCTCGTCATTGTATATATGCATCCCATCTGGTGTCCTTTTGTTATTTGGATGGACTAACTCTAATTCCATTTCCTTCTTAGTTGTGCTTGTGCGATGGTTATAATCACTCATGGATATTTGTCTTAACTGTGACACACACTCCTTTTCTAGCAATACTCCATCTGGGTATTACATTTATGCATACCATTCTTCATTGGAACTCGTGATGGAAACTGTTTGTTTTCCCTTGTCCTTTCCCTTATGTTTCTTTAGTGAAATAGTCACCTTCTTAGGTGCCATGCTTTCTATCAGGACAAACTAAGAACTTCTTACTCTACTCTAGTACTCTGCTTAACTCCAAACTCAAATCCAAAGCTCAAATCTTGGTATAAATCCTTCTATCTCCATGCCCTAGCTACCAAACCCTAACTAGGAAAACCTTCCAAAAGACGATGCACTACAAAATAACTTCTCTCACACCTGTGTACTCCTTCCTCTTGGTTTTTAGGTCCACTCTAGTCAAACACTTAGATTTCTCAGATTCTTCTTCCTTCACAAAAATCTCTCTGGGTGCCCTAGTTCGTAAGAGCACTTCAACTTCATAATAAAAAGATAGAATAATGACTTTCCTGACCTTATATTAATAATTTTTCTTCTCTACAGCAATAAATGATATACCACCTATCACCGCTCTCTAACATTAAATACAATTTTTTACACTAGGCCGAATTTATGCACCCTTACCCAAACACCACATCGTGTGCAAAAAACCTTCAACCTTCTGGTGCATAAAAATCCAATCTGACCAAAGATTCTTACGTGCGCATCTACAGTGCTGAAGGCATTTCTTCTATCCTTTACCTAATTTTTTCCCTATCCTACCTCATGTTATTCCTGTGCTCTTCATCTTTTGTACGTGGTATTTGTTACAATATTCTTGACACCATTATTCATTATCCAGAATTTCCTCATGCACTTTCTCAACATTTCACGCTTCCTTCTACTGGGCCACTCAACTTGTATTGCAGGTCTATACTTTTCTTTGCATTACTATACCCCACACTAAAACAGATGTGTGGTCCTCTACGCATAAACAAACTTAGAAAAATAATGTGGTTATCGGTGCATAATGCGTAAAACAAAACAAAAACAAAGGAACAAGCAATGAGAACGGGAAACACAAGAAAATAAAAAGCATAAGGGGAAATTATAAGCTAACTAGAAATATTGCCTTATTTACAAACACCAAGAAGACTTATTTATAGTAGGGCTTCAACCTACTCCCATTGAAATGACCTGGTAATCTCATCCCATCTAGCACTTGTAACTGGAAAGTGCTTGAATCAAGGATGTAAGAGATGATGTAGGGTCATAACCAATGAAATTTCATTTTCCCAGGATGGTATAGATACTTGGAATCATACAAAAACACCATCTACCCAACCTCAAACTACTTATTCTTGATATGATGATCATGCCATGCCTTTTGTCTTACTTTTTGTCTTCTGAATCCATCTAACAAGTGATTTCCTTTCGTCTAACTGCATCAAATTATGAATCCTCTCTTCCAGCACTTGTTCTTCATCCAACCCTCCTGATTGTGCTATATGTAGCGATGGTAACATGAATTCAACTGGAAAAACAACCTATGTGCATAAAACCAATTGAAACGGTGTGGCCTTGTTCAACCTCTTGTAGGTTGTCCTATATGCACATAGAATGGATGATACCTTTTCATCCCAATCTTATCATCTAACGTCATAGATCTTATTCAACGTATGACTTAGTATTTTGTTAAATGCCTCAGCAGTTCCATTCACTTGAGGGTGATAAGGGGTAGTCTTGTGATGGGCCACCCAGTGAGTGGTGGTATTCATTACATTATGGTAGATAAATTATACTAATAGAATCCTGATGGTTTCATTGAGGAAATGTGTACC
Source organism: Taxus chinensis (assembly GCA_019776745.2). NCBI lineage: Eukaryota > Viridiplantae > Streptophyta > Pinopsida > Cupressales > Taxaceae > Taxus > Taxus chinensis. The sequence goes on along the minus strand of CM034149.1, from coordinate 618,433,235 downwards.
TATATCACTTGTTAAGCTTAAAGGACAACCATACATGTTGATTATGTTCTCCCATTAAAATATAGTAGTTGTTTCTATAGTGCAATTATTTGTAGGTATTGCCTCTTCCCATCGTTTCAAGTAATCTATGCAAGTAATGATATACCGTGAACTAGTCCTTCGCGCGGCTGGTGAAATTGGTCCTATAAAGTCGATTGCCCATTTTTCAAATGGTTCAACACTAGATATTGGTCACAAGGGAATTTCATCCCTCTTCCCTAGTTTTCCAAGGCACTAGCAATGGTCACATGCCTTATAAAACTCAATACAATCCTGGTAGATGGTTTCCCACCAAAGCCCTGCTAGTAAAATCTTCTACGCCGTAGAATTTCTTGAATAGTGTCCTCTTGCAATCCCACAGTGCACTTCCTCCATAATTTCCACATGCTCATGTTGCAATACGCATCGGTGTAGAAACTCATCATGACCTAACTTATACAGGTCTCTACTAATGAACATGTAGGGTGCGACACATATTGCTAACTGTTTCCTTTATAGATCCTTCATCCCTTCCGATGCCACACATGTTTTCAAGAATACTACGATATCTTCCAAATCTAAGGGCACATGTCATAACCTAAATAGTTGTGTGTATGACATGATATCATCAATGATTTACACATCCTCCCCTGAGTTAATCCTTGATAAGTGGTCAGGTCTTGAATTTCTCTTCCCTGGTTTCACAACCAATGTGAACTCAAACTGTTGGAATAATGGGACCCAATGACATATGTACCTTTGTAAAATGGGATATTTCACCAATTATTTCAATGCCATGTGGTCCATGTACATTATGAATAGTGTTTCCAACAGATACTAGCTGAACTTGTGCAACGCGTAGATCATAGAAAATGCTTCACGCTCAGTAGTTGTGTAATTCTATTTTGCTAGTGTCAACTTTCTACTAGTAAAACAAAAGGGATGATAACAAATTCCCTCACCAGGTTGTGCTAGCATTTCTCCCATAGTTGTCCCTCAGGCATCAACATGCACATGGAAAGGATTATCCCAAGAAGGAAAATGTAGTATAGGTGCCGTGACAAGCCTATCCTTTAAAGTGTCAAATGCCCTCTGCTACGCCTCTCCCTAATGAAAGTAAATCTTGTGTTTTAGAGATTCCTCTAAGGGCATGACAATTTTGGCATACCCCTTGATGAATTTCTTGTAGTACCTTATATGCCCAAGGAATTTGAACACTGCGCTTTTACTAATAAGCTCCCCTATTCCTACAATAATTGCAACTTTGGCGTGATCCACTATTAAACCTTCTTTACATATAATATTTCTTAACATGGTTCTAAATGGAGTAGAAAAGACACATTTCTTAATGCTTAGGGATATCCTTAATTTCTAGTATCTCTCAAACATTAACCTCAAATTATCACACTGGTCTTTTATCAATCCATACAAATTCCAGTAATCTAGATAAACTTTAAGAAATTTATGGATGAAGTCCTAAAATGCTTGTACCACGATGCACGAGAACACAAAAGATGCATTCTTCAATCCAAAAGGCATACCCATGTAGGAAAAACTTCCTCATTTAGTGGAAATTTTTTTCTTTCTCTGGTCTTCCATTACAATCTTGACTTGGTGATACCCTGAGAACCCATCCATGAAAGAGTAGACTTCACGCCCGGCTACTCCCTCCAAAAATTCTTCAGTAAAGGGGGTTGGAAAAGGATCGATGACACATACTACATTTAGATCCCTATAGTCTGCATAGATCATTATCCTTCCATACTTCTTCATATTGATGACCATTAGGCTTATCCATTCTGATTCTTCCATTACCTCAATGATACCAAATGCTATCATCTTGTCTATTTCTTCCTTGACCTGTATGCACAAATTTGGATTCATTTGATAAGGCCTCTTTCTAATTGGGTGCACACCTTCCTTCAACTTGATCTTCATCTCCCCTAACGAATGGTGGAAGCCTTTGAGTTCATGGTACCCATGAGGGAACAATTCCTGGAATGCGTGTAACAGATCAATGACCTTTGAAACTTATTTTTCTGACCATTAGTCCTCGATGATAGTGTCCTTAAGTTCTATCTCTGTCCCAATGTTAACCTTTTTTTTTTTCTAGGGCTCATGGTAGATGCGTGCTCACTCATTAGTGCTATCTATGACTTTACATGTACCTTCAGAATGGTTAACATCCAAAGTTTCCATCTACTACATAGACCATTTTTCCTTTTTCTTTTTTCAAGTATACGTGCTCAAGCTGTACTTCATCTAATTGTTTTTCATTGAGGCACATCTCAAAATTAGGCTTGCCCAGAAAATCCAATAGCCTATCCTTTTCCATAACACTATCTCCCATTGTAAGGTTCTTGATTACTTGGAACACCTTATCTAATGATGGCTTTGTAGTCCTATACTCAAAATATTGAATGAGATCAGTCATCAACTCTTACCCATTACCCATTTGCTGATGCATCTCTGAATTAATATACCATGCACACACACAATCTTGTAAGGTGGAATATAGCTTATATACCCATAATGAAGGCGGTAATTCTTTTGTGCTTCCCATCCAAGCCTTCTCACATGCTTAGATATGAAATGATGTGGTCTCTTTACCATGGTAATCTTGTATGAAAGTGAGTGTGATGCTCCTAGAAAACCTTACAGAGAATGTAACTCTTACCTCATGCCATTCTAGGAGGCTCTCTCGATGTGTATCACACTAGCGCACTACATTTTTGAGAAGGTTATAAATGATCATTCCCCTTATCTCATCCTCATTTTTCTACTGAGCCTCTATTTCTTGCAAGAAAATTTCAAGGTATGATCCTCTAGAGTAACTTGGTAACTTCTTTTCTCCCACGTGCTTGACTGAGTGTTCCTTTTTTACCCTTGATACAGATCCTCTCAGCTATCATCAAATCAACCCATAAGTCTCATGCGCCTAATTGTCACATGCGATACTATTAGTATCACTCAAGGACTGTGCGTCTTCAAACTAGATAACTCCCTCCGTGGGATGAATTATCTCAGGATATATGATGGATCACACGTAGATTTTGTCAAGGAATTCCTCTCCTAAGGGATCAATATAGAGCACTAATTTCCCATATGTTCAAGGGATAATCACCCTTTATTCCTTGTTTTCAAAACTGATATACCCCTTGTTAAACAACATGTCGGCATTGTTCTTATAGCACCTTAGGCACCCAAGTAATGTTGGAAAATTTTCTACCTCGGCGAGCGCTAAGACTTCGAAGTATCTAGTGAACTTGGCCTCTTCAATGGTGATTAGTTCATACATCAAGACTCTAATGGGCATTGCCTTAGTCTTTTTTGCCATGTATAAAACATTCAAAGATGGTTATAGTGCCCTTGTGTCGATGAGGATATTGCTTAGAAGCCATCCATCAAAAACCACATTCAACATAATCTCCTTATCATAGTTAAGGTCGTGAGGAGGAAGATTTGCATGCAAAACCTGTCTTTCACGCTCTGCTTCGGCACAATGGTACCTTCTCCCTCAGCCATTCTACTAGCAAGGGAATAATATTCTTTTTCCTTAACATCCTACATACTTCTTTCACCTCGTCTAGGTCCTCCTTTAGAGCCTTGACATTCTTTATTTGCTCCAACTACCTTGATTTATCCTTTAGACATTGGATCTCCCCTTGTAAACTCTGAATCACATCCATAGTCTCTTGATACACCTCCTTATGATGAGCAGGGTCCAGATACTTTCCACATACCAATTTCTCTTTTGAAACTAGTGTCCTTTGTCTTGGCATCTACCTAGTTCACATGATATCTTCTTACATCGTCACCAATACAGGTTATAGTCCTAAATCATGTGTCACTCATGGAATTAACTATGAATCAGATTTCTTGATGCTCACCATCCCAGCACCTTTTTATTTCTGATGCTGCTAGTTCATATGCTTATAAAGATCTTTACATTCTTTGTACTTATGTTTCTTCCTACACCACGAGCATTATAATAGATTAGGACACTCATGTTTGTATAGCTTTGTAGATCCACAGTTATAACAAGTTCCTCATGGGAATTCACTTCCTCCTTTTCTGTGATTACTGCAATCATGAAATCCTCCATGAAAACCTCTTCCACATGCTCCTTCATCTGCACGCCCTTCATAGTGATGATCATCATCTTGGAACTACTTGCAAGACTAGTCTGGTGCACACCAAGATTGAAACATCATGGCTCAAGTCAATCAGTCTACAATCCTTGGTATTATGGGTTATAAGGGTAAATATATTACAATAGAAATAAAAATTCTTATGGATTGCACACTGTAGTAGAGGAAACTTACTTTCATCATGATCCCCATGGAAAATCTCAAAGTCTACCATAATGGTGCATACTGACTTCGGAGGGAAACTATCCTTTGCTTTCCCTTCCACTTCACAGTCTGTACACCAAAGCCCACTACGAACCTCATGCGCTAAGTTTATAGACAACTTATCCAACTACTTAGCCATTGCAGTAATTTGAGCCTCTAGAAAAGGACTAACACCAGTATCAACACTCCTAATAGCCTCAGTGCGCAAGGTAGCTACCAATGCCTCATGCAGGTTTGTGAAAGTCTTGTGTGACAAAGCCCTTCTAAATAGTGTTATCAACCCTCCAACAAAATATTGAGCATGTTAAGAAGGGTGGATGTCATAGGATAATTTTTACAAGAGAGTCTTAAAAAGTTCATCGTACTCCTACACAATCTCTACCATTCTTTGTTGGATCTTCTTCAGAGCGCTAATTCTCTTTTGCTTAAATTCAGGGATACAGAATTTTTCTAGGAAGGTATTCTTCAATGCAATGTAATCTACCACTGTTTGATGAAGGTCATACTTTCAATACCAACTATGTGTGCACCCTTGCAATTTTGTTACAAACTAACTTGCCTTTTGCTCTGAGGTAGTGATCCCCTTCACGCACCATAGTAATTCCCACTTGTGCACATGCTCTGTAGTATCTTCAATACCCATGTAGTCTGGTAAGTGTACTGAAATCTCAAAAAATACTTGTGGAGGTGGATGAGGCACTTGTCCTTCTGATCTAGAGCCTTGGTTTCCTCCAGTGTTTCCTCCTCTACCAAATCCACTGCATCAACTAGTTCCTGTTCCTCCTAACCCACCAGATCCTCTAGATTCACTAGGTCTACCAGGTCCTCGAACTCATTGTAGACACCAATTTGTGGTATAGTGCACCTTCGTCATCTCGCGTTCATGTAATTTCCTATCTCATCTTTATTTTTTCTACATTTCAATAAACCTCATCATCTATTCAACCAAATTTAATTAATTATTAAATGGGATCCATATAAACCCATTTAATAATTGAATTTTGGAATTATCCCCCATCTCTCACAAATTATTCAATCCATGGGTATTAATACACCCATCCAACACCCCTTTCTAAATGGAATCTATCATCTCACCTACCATGTCAATCATGCTCCCCACTCCATCTAATAATTCAAGCCATGGTCCTCACATGATCACATCATATCTCTTAACTCAGGTTACTCTACCCAACCCTGGTTACTTGTTAACCCCAATCTAACCTCACATCCAAGATATAAATATGGGTTTCCCCCCATATTTCGAAGGACATATTTTTTAGGACGGAGATAGATTTTTTGAGGACCCTGGAGATATATTTTCCAAGAAGACTTGGAGAGACCTAAGCCTAGAAAGGAGAAAAAAAGGATTAATTAAGTTCTACTAGTTTGAGGGAGAAATATTTGCCATGGTTCGTCATCTTACCATCTCGATGCCTAGTTCATCTCCATATCAGAGCACAAGCTAAGCCCCCTCGTCATTTTAGTTACTTGTCATTTTATATTCCATTACTACTATTCATGATCTATTATTATCTTGTCTGACATGGGGGTTGACATCCTCCAAGGGAGTTAATATCCTCTTGGACCTGACACTTTCCAAGTAACCCCCACATATTTTGATATAATCTTATCTATTTTAGTTTTGCAGATCTACCTTCTTATATCATACAACTATCTTATTTGCACCTATATATCCACATCTACATCTGAGGTCCTAAGTCCTCCATCATTTGAAGTTGCTGGTGGCTCCCAGTATTGGCCTTCACCCCTCTTGAGAATGAAGTTTCCTGTACAACATTTTGGCATTCTTGGTGGGACCAGATCCTAGATCTGGTCATTTTGTTTGTTATTTTACTCATCTTTTCTAATTTTCTTATTTGCAGTATTTTAGTATTTTTTCAATTTCAGGTTAGTATGGTCACTCATTGAAATCACCAGGAAGTACGTGCTTTGATTTTTTTCTATTGACATCTACCCGCATGGGAAGCAAATCTGGAAATTAACCTTATCATTTGGCGGTGTTTTCAAGTTTAATTGTGTAATTCATTATTCTCCCAGTGGTCGTCATGTGATAGATTTTGTGAATATTTCATTTATAAGCTTAGTCATTTACAAGATTTAATGTGATCTTTCCATGTGATGTCCTTTTTACATGTGGTCATTTTTGCCGTCTTCGAGGTAAGTCATTGTGTTGTGTTCATAGACTTGTCATTTGGTAGTTTCTAATTAATATCAAGTTTGTTTTTATTATTAAATAAATAATATTAATTAAAAATTAATAAAAATATATACACATAATTATTATTAAATAAAATTATATTTTAAAAAAATTATTAATTAATTTAAGAAAAAAAAAAATTTAATCCTAACTACCCATTCCCTTAGCATTTTACCTCACCTCTGACCCATCTCCTAACACCTACCTAATCCTCAACACCCCTCTACTTACCACTCCACCCTGACTTCACTCACCTCTCTCCCGACTCTGCTTCACTCCCATCTCCCACTTGACCACCTCACATCCCATCCTGTTCTCTACCCAATTCCTTACTCTTTTACTTCTCTAACTCATTCCCCATCCTAACCACCTCCCTATCCAACTCAACCTCCTCTGCTTTCCAAGATTCATCATCCACACCCCTCAATATAGTGACTCCCTACTCACGAGCCCAATCTACCCCATCCCCACACACCACAAACTCCACCACACCCAATCTTGTCAACCTGATCTCCACCATGTCATCCCACTACCATTTTACCTCTCCACTACCCCACTCGGCTCTTCCACACAACTCCCCTTAACCAAGCTTCTGCCCACTTACTGAGCTCTCCACATCCACATCCAACTTCATCCCCTTCTCCAATGCTACTCTCCATCCAACCTAAGCCATCCTCTACATCTCTTGAGCAACCATTCATCACGTACACTCCATCGACCCCATCTTCCTTCCATCTGCCCATGTGCTATCTCCCTTCCACCCATCTCCCACGCAGATCCTTCCCTCTACCTGAGATCCTTTCCCCTTCCACATCTCATCCTCACCCAACTCCCCACAACACTTGCTTGAGACTACACCAACATTCATTGACCCGATCTCCATCTTCCTCTACTCGAACTCCCATCTAACTTCCTCCCACGCAGACCCTCCAACACATCTCCACACACACACACCTTGTCCTCCCTCAAACTGGTGAGCTCCCATCTAATTTCCTCCCTCACGAGCTCTTCTAACCAACACCCCTCAACTGCAACTATCCAACTGCCTTACCTCTCCCTTTTCCCTGACTTTGTTCCACTCATCCCACATACGGCTCGACCCTATCCTCCACCCCAACCAACATACACCGACCCATGTGGTCTTCACCTCTCTCCATGCACACTTTCCCTGACCAAGAGGACCCCTCCATGTGAACTCCACATGGCTCGACCACACACACACTACATCTTTATTTAATAATTTTTAATTTCGACTCACCGAGTGCATTTCTTCTTTATTTAATAATTTACTTCATAGATTAGTCTTATAGTTTTTTTTAGTTTATCATTCTATAGTCCATTTCATAACTTATCATTTCAAATCTATTGACACATTGTATAGGTTATCATTCCATCGTCTCTCATTTCGAGTACGGGTTGAACATTTATTAATTTATCTTATATGTTTATTTCATAGATTAAAATTATAATTTTCGATTCATTTTTGCATCGCAATTACTCTAATTGACTAGGAATGTTGAACTACGATTTTATTATTTTGATTACTTACTTTTTCTATGACAATGCTCTTTAGATGTCGGCATCATTTTCCTTAACAACATCAACTAATTGTTTTATTTGTTTCTATAGGTAAAGTCCACAACGCTGCGACCAAAACAATAACATTGTCAAAGACCAATGTTTAAACCAAACACACCACACAAAATAATTTTACCGACCTTATCTACAAACATAAACGGTGCCATTTTAGGGTACCCGTCACCTCTAAGCATTTTGGGCCACTAAAAAATCCCCTTTCCAGTTGTGAACAATGCTTTCAAAATACATCACTATCAAACACGCACTCAAATAACCAAGAAAAGTTGATTCTCTAAGTATTCCTCATTTTTCTTTATTTTCTCTTTTCTGCATCAAACTTTCCCTTTCCTGAGTGTCTATCTGCATCGAATATCATATTTCATTTTGGTCTAAAATGAACCTTCTACATCCTGCTTGCTTACATAGCTTAAGTAAAGGATTTAACTCTCTGCATTTCACTTATCACACACTGCCTAAGACTGCACAAACATAATTAACACATCAAAACATTCCTCTCACCTGGTTAACTGATTGGGACTTAAACACCCAACAGGAAACCGTCTCAGACATCTCCCAATCCATAACTATCTGAAACCAACCTTAGAATCCTTTAGGCACCTTCATTATCCTATTTTACCTCACATCTCAAAATTAACTCATGATGATAAAAAATATTCTACTTGATTTTTTTGTCAACAACATACATAAACAAATGTTTCTCTATTTCACACCTATTGTCGCTCTCTCTCAAATTGAGACAAACAAACAATCTGCTCTATCCAATGATATTACTTCTTCTGATGATCTCACTCGACAAGATACTAAACTCAAAACCACGTCATCAGTCACCCAATCTCCAGTCTCCATGGTCTCACCTCATGAGAACCATGTCATCCAAAATTCTTCCCCACCTTGACACCAACCCTCATATCCCTCATCAAGCCAGTCTTCCTAAACCGATCACACCACCATCTCCCACTCCTCTAGATACACTCGGACCTCTTCCTAACCCCATATATGAATTCTTACTCCAAAAATCTCCTATAATCTCTCAATCCTCCTAATCTCAAAATTGGTGGATCACATTCCACCCACATCCCATTTGACAATTCCATTAATAGGCCTACCCAGCCATCTCAAAATCTTAACACTTACATATCCCTATCGTATCTTTTATCATCAACAACCTACCACACTTCAACTAACCACATCATGCCCTTATCACTCAACATTAAACCTATACAACAATCCCAACCTATGACACATGTTAGTCCTTACCAAGAAGCTCCCCAAACATCCTAAAATATACAAATTAATCAACTGTCTTATCAAACCATTCCGCAAACATCCTATCCACAAAATTATCAACCACCTTATCAGATGCTTCCCCAATTACCCACACATCCACAAACACATCATTCCCCTTATCGAACTACTTTTCAAACCACACAACCAATCCAATCTCAACCTTACAACACCTCGAGTGATTCAATTCATGCCTTAATGAATTGGTTGGCCAGTTTAGAAACCCTTACCATAACACCCAAAAACACTTTATCCTATGAACAAATCTATAATGAACTGATTCATCCATCGGTTCCAATTAAACCCTACCCTCCTCATTGGAAACTTCCTGCATTTAATAAGTTCAACAACAAGGAATATCCCCAACAACATCTCCTCACATTTAAACACACATGTTGTCTTATTGCACATGATCACGATCTACTTCTTCGCACTTTCCCCATGTCTTTGTCTGGTCTCTAGGTTGGACTGGTATAACAGTATCCCATGACATTCCTTATTTTCTTTCACTCAACTTGCACAGTTTTTCTTAGAACACTTTTCTATTAATATCACATGTAAAACCACTATCACTGATCTATATACCATTTGACAGTTTGAAAATGATCCCATCACTGACTTTGTCACATGATGGCATGGTGTTATAAACCAACTATCCTTCACTATCCCGCAAACCGAACTCATCGAATTATTCTCGCGTTCATGTGCAAAACATATATCATCCACTTTGTAGATCCAATCATTCTGAACCTTTGATGAAGCTTTCACAATGGCTCGTAAGCTTGAAACCCATGCCATTGAGCAGGGTCATCTTAAACTAAGTTCAATTAAATAAAAATTTGAATCTACTTAACCATTCACACATAATGATGAGTTCAAGGGTGTGGCCAACACTGTGGTCATTGAACCCTCATCCCCATCTACATCAAGCACATGGTCTCAACAAATGATCTCCTCAATCAACAGCCAACTACACTCCCTTAGGAGAATCATACAGTTCTGTATTTGATAAGTTGATGAGCATAAACTCCATCCAACTACCTCCCATATGACCCGTGGACAACTTCACAAGCCAAGCCTATTTGGTATCATGAAGCCCACTATTGTAAATATCATCGAGTCAAAGGTCATGACATTGAGAGATGTCGTTCCTTCAAAGATCATGTCCAACAACTCGTAAATCAAGGGGATATCCAAATTGATACCTCCACTGCACAAACTAATCAACCACCAACAAATCAAGCCACCCCTTTACATCTCAACTATCAAATGCTTATATGGTTGACACTGTTAGTCAAGATCTTATCTTATCACCAACTCCACATGTTCCCATAGTGGACATTATTCCCATCCCTTATTCAGAACCTGTCACACCTACATCAACTTTTACTACTTGTCATGAACCTGCACCTTCTCCTATCCTTGTCACATCCACATAAAATTCAACTATACCATCCACTTCTGCACACTTTAAACACACCCCAATCTACCACATTAGATTCCTCCTTAGCACCCATTTCAGCCCCACTCATATCCACACATAACCCTACGTCTCTCACACCTATTCATTCACCATGACATCTTCATCAAATACACTTGTTACTACACCTACATTGCTCACAACCATCCCAACTAAACTCAGTTCTACTACATGCACCCTTACAACCCTACCTTCGATGTCAACTCCTTTAGCAAACATATCATTCTTACCCCTCAAAACATTTATGAAACAACCAGTCCCTATCTACTTCTACACCTGAAAATACGCCTACATTTGTTACATTACCCATAAGGTCTACTCCATCAGTCATCACATCACTCACATCTCCACATATTCCAAATATGCCTACATCCCTATCTATCCCATCTACCCCTTTATCTATCATACCAACAAATACACCTATCCCTACCTTGACATCTTTACCTATATCTTCGCCCATGGCCACATCATCATCTTTATCCCAATACTCTTTACCTAATCCTTCTATCACACCAACCCAATCCTCTTGATCTGTAACCCTATCAAAGATACCCTTTGGATCATCTACTGAACCAACATATCCACCTAAATCAAATAAAGATGATTTACATTCTCCCTCTACAAAATCAACTCTTCCCATGCCAAAACTGAAACAATCCACATCTCACATAGATATCATTAATCGCATCATACAAACACCTATCTCTCCATTAACGTCCTCATCTTGTTTTAGGACATTTTTCTCCATTAATAACCACATCACCACTATCAGATCCTACGATTGAAATTATTATCATCCCTACTAGAGGTAAATCTTCTTTAGTTGAAGTCTAAGGCTCAAGGAAAACATCCCCGATAATCCCCTTCGCATCCTTAGAAACATTCAGGTTTTTACCTCTTCTCAACAATCCAATGCCACAACATCTATTTTAGGATCAGTCTCTCCATCTACGACATCTTGCAACAATCGATCCACATCCAAACAATACAATCCTCCAACCAAATTTGATTTTTCCTCCAAAACACAAAAGTTCAACCATCCAATCTACATCCACTTTTTCTCCTAACTCCAAGCTGAGATATCCTATCAAAACCCACAAGAGTTACCTTCCCCATGACACTTCAATGGGGTCTTATGCAGATATCTTTCGACATTTAACTTGAATATCTACCATCACACTTCCTTCCATTAAATCCTTCAATCCCTATGGTCCCAAGCCATCATGGTTCAATCCTAATTGCATAGTTGCACTTATCATCATACCCCAGGTCATGACATCGAACATTGTAAGGCCTTTCAGATCAATCATCCACAATCTTATTGAGAAAGATGATTTCCTCATTCAGGGGAAAGTTACTTCTCCATCTACATTGAATCCAATTCATATCCCATCTGTCAAATCTCCCATGATTCCTTCATCCACATCATCCCTTAATATCCCTCCTGCACATGACATTCCTCCTAAGGAAGGTCCTCCATTATTCATCAATACCGCTTATCTTACTAAGACACACTTGTGGTCTCTGATCGTTTACCCCGTCCAAATCTAAAACAATCTCATCTAAACTCTTTCGACATCCTTTAACTCCTTCACATTTAACTTATTGGGGGAAAAACCTTCCCTCGCCCTTGAGCACATCATCTGTACAACTCCCTTGTCACTAGGGGACTTCTCCCCTTGACATTGTTTCGTTTATCCCATCCAAATCCAAACCAATCTCATCTAAAATCTTTCAACATCCTTTAACTCTTTCTGTTAAGGGACCTTTTTACTGAAGTCCACCATTTTGGTTATATTTGTGCCTCTTTTGGGGCACCATTTTTTTTTTATCAAAGTCCTCCTTTGACGCCATCTTTGTCTCTCCATGGAGGGACCATTTTCTTGAAGTTCACTATTGTGGCTATATTTGTGTCTCTTTTGGGGCACCATCTATTTTGAAGTCCACCATTGTGGCTATATTTGTGTCTCTTTTAGGACACTATTTATTTCATCAAGTCCTCCTTTGAGGCTATGATTGTCCTTCCATGTTTATGTCTCTCTTGGGGCATCATTTAATTTCATCTAAATCCACCATTGTGGTCATATGTCTGTTTCCTTCAGGACATAGTTTTGTTTCCTGCTTGGCTATCATCTCATCTTATTGCAACTTCATTGTCTTCCTTCTCTTGGTGGTAAACAAGAGACGAACCTCTTAATGCATTACACTTGCGACCAGTCTACTATTAGCATATCTACCAATGATCACTTAGTTACATCCTTAGATTATTCCTACATCTTAGCCCCTTCCATTTATCATTGTAATGATTTGAATTATGTGGTCCGCCTTCACTACTTTGATGTGACCCCATAACCATTACATCCATCACCTTCTCATTCTCCTATTGCAGCCATGCAAAGGGTCCAAGGTGTCTCTTGTACATTCCTTATCCCATCTTAAGTGGTTTACTTAGCTATTCCCAGCTCTCCCCCATGTGAAGCTCAAATTCATGTATGCAAAAGGCAAAATCTAAAGTTATAAAAAACATACTGATCCCTCGAAGGACAGTTGTTCATCGCAAATCAAAAAAAGAAACTAAAAAAAAGCATACAAATCAAAAATCAAAGCCAAATCAAAAGAAATAGACCGATCCCTTGAAGGAAGGCTATCATATTATTCTTATCATCTATATTATGTATAAAGTAGACCATACCCTTGAAGGATGGCTACTCTGTTATTATGGCATCTGAAAGGTTTTTCACATTGATCAGCCTTCCTTTATCAACATTTTTCGGAAGCTTCCCGCATTGAAAATTTTTGCTATTGTTCTTTCCCTTTCCTAGAGCTGGGGCATAGACTTAAGGAACACCACCTTTGGAGATCCCTCTTCCCATGTACAAGTTACATCTTTGATCCCTTTGTCATGTCAACATTAGGATTACGAGCATCTTTCATCCATATTTCCCTCATGATCTTTTGGTATAACTAACTATCCTTGGTTATGTATTAACACCTGTTATTGGCTGCAAGTGCAATGCCTTGAGTGGTAACCTTTCTTGTTTATCTCTAATCCAGTTCTGAAACATAGTTTCCCTGTACACCCTTGCTACAACTATGTTCCATTCATCTCATTCAAATCATATTTTATAAAAATCACATCAAATTTCACACTATGAATTTTATATCTATCCATAATCTCCATGAATGCATTTGCAAATATACTTTTTGGTTTGTGAATTCTACTTGATCACTATTGCAGTTTGCAAATCCTACTTGAGGATCTTTCTCAAGGCAAGTTCATTATCCTACAACTCCTTATCTCTCAACATGTTCAAAAATGTCTTTGATCCATTGCTCCTCACTCCCCATTTCCACTCATCACCATTTGTCTCCACATCATCCTTCTCACCTTTCTGTCCCCTTGCACGACGCCAGATATCTTACTTGTCTTTCCTCTTGAGTTTCCCTTTTACTCTTCCGCTTTCAATTTGACAATCTTACTTAACCATCCATACATCCAAATAACCTTAGTTAAGATATATCTTCTTCCTTGGATCCTCCTGCTGTATAAGCTTCTCCACCATTTCCTCTTTCAGCGGATGACAATCACCACCACAAACTTCTTTCCACTCCTCCTTTTCCACTTAACACTCTTGCATCATCACTCCCACCACGTGGGCATCCCAATTAAGGATTGCCCTTACACTCTCCATCTACACTGCATATGTTACTCCATCCACTCATGTCACACTCCTTTGTTTCCTTGTTATCACTTTGATATCATCTCCTTTCATCTCTTGTTCCATTTTGATATACATTGCTCAATCTTTTCATCATTCTTCTTCTTTTTCAGTTTGGCGATCCTACTTAACCATCCCCATCGCAGGGCAATCTTACTTAAGAGTTCCTCTTAAGAATGGTTTTCCATCTGACCCTTTCACCTCCTATCATATCTTCCTCATCTTCTGTCTCCCGCCTCTCATCATACTCATCCACTCCAACCAACCATTCCACACCTGTATCCAATACAATGTTGTCTTTCTCCTTCCATATTGTCACTGCCAGTTTGGTGATCTTACTTAAATCCTCCTGCGGCATGGCGATCTTACTTAAGAGTCCTCTTAAGCATGATCAGTCATCCTGCACTCACCCACTACTCCACATTCTCTCCATCTACATTTTCTCATCATTCCCCATCATCACATCCTCTCACCTCCTCTTC
Organism: Taxus chinensis; assembly: GCA_019776745.2. NCBI lineage: Eukaryota > Viridiplantae > Streptophyta > Pinopsida > Cupressales > Taxaceae > Taxus > Taxus chinensis. Next base: position 618,418,080 of record CM034149.1, on the reverse strand, counting down.
TATTTGCTAAACACCACTTCCTACTTGGTCCCTTTTTCATCTCCATCATCCGTTCAATGGGTAATCTTACTTAATCATTTCATTCCATTCATTTCGTGTCTTGTTTTTTTCATTTTTCTCTCATTCATTCTCATCCATTACATCATCCTCATTCATCTTCCTACATCGTTATCCCTCCTTTCTTTAATCTTTCCACTCCATCTTCTAGAAGTCTCCCACATATCTACCCCATACTTTCTCGTCATTGGATTTTCCTCATTCTTGCATTATCATTTTTGTTTCCTTCAATTATTCTTCTCCTAAAAGTTACTCATCCCCATACATAGCTCATCTCTTTCATCTTCATTCCTTCCATTACCTCTCTGTCCTCTGATTTTCTTCTCCTAACTTCATTGGCATTTTCTCTCCTCCCATCCTCCTTCACTTTCTACCTTTCATATTTTACTATTAATCATTGATCGATAAATTTCTCCTAACATCCATTCACTGGAATTTCCTCTCCTATCCCTTCCTTTCTTTTTCCTCGTCTCCATCTTCCATTCTTCCTTGTCAATTTTTCACTGTCTTCATTTGCACCCTCTCTCTATTTTCTCGTCATCAGCATATCCTCATCTCATGCATCTCCACTTCTTTTCTTCTGTCATTCCTCCCCTCAAGCTTCTCTTTATTTCCTTGTGTTTCTCACTCTTTATCAAATATCTTCGTTCTTGGTTCCCTTCCTTCTGCATAATTTTCTTCATTGTCTTCTCCTCCTTTCTTGTCCTTGTCATATTTCAATTCCTCTTTATCATCCTCCTCTTCATTTTACCTCAACTTCCTCCTTATCAATCGATAACCTGACTCTTCAGTCTTGTCCCATCTCCTTTATCATCTTTCATCCACATGCATTTCCATGCGGTCACATTCTGATATTCTTTGCCTTGGATTTCCTCACTATGATCAATGCTTTCAATTTTCTTTGTCTATCATCTCTTTCGTTTTCCATTACCTCTCCATTTTCCTCTACTTCATCCTTCTTCACACCTTTCGTTGAATAACTCTCTCTCTTTTTCATAATTTCACCCTCTGCTCTACATTTTCTTGTCTTCTCTTTGTTTGTCCTTCTTCATTTCCCCCTTTCTCTATAATCCTTCTTTGTTATCTTCTAAGAATCTCCTTTCATTCCTTCTTTTGACCTCCTCCTGTCTTGGAAGATCTATTCCATACCGACTTATCACCTTCATATTCAATGATTTCTTGTCTTCTCATAATCAACCCTCATGTCTATTCCCTTTTCTCTTTCTCAACATCTCTCACACCTAACATTCACGGTCAATGCCAATGTTTCTCTGTTTATGTATCACCATCTATTTCATTACCCTTGTTCTTCTCTTTGAAACATTGACTCTTCTCTTTTTGAGACCACTGTCACATCTTTATCTTTTTCAGTCCTCTTGCAAGGACACCATCATATCCATTTCTAAGAATATCTTCCCATCTTCCTTTGACATTTTTGTCTTGGAAGATACCATAATGGCCATCACCTATCTGATCTTGTTCTCTTCCATGAATATTTTCTCTGGTTTTGTTCAAAAGTATCTTGACTTCATCGTTTCTTATTGATCCAAGACTTCTTTGTCTTCTTCACCTTCTAATTTGCTAACACTTATGCATATTTCCTATGAAACATGATTACCATTATATTTATCACCCTTTTACATTGTATCTCACCCTTCTATCTTCTGCTCATCATATCCACATTTATGATTATTCCCCTTGGGATATCTTATTTCAACATCATCTATGTCTTATGTTGGGGCACCTTTTTCATCTTATTTGTCAACACATAGAACTCACTTTGTGTCCTTCTCGTGCCCTGTGCTAGGGCATCATTATCTTCATCCTCGTCCCTTTTAGGACACATGATTTTTTTACACGATTCCTCACAGACAAAGGATTTCGCACATATTTTCACATTCAGTTGCACATATTTTGATGTGTTCAAATGACCCATTGGTCATCTTGGTTTACATCCATACTGCAGTGGTCTTCACCCACTCACTAGTCTGTAGAACGTTGTCGTTTGTCTCCGTTGAGACCGCAATTGTCCTCTACTGATGTGATATTGGAGTCACCGCCATACTTTTTTTCATTGTTATTGCGATCCTTTTTTTGACTAAGGCATCTTACCTTTGGTCATGTCTTCATCCATCTTCAGACACATATCTCATCTAACCCTTTTTTTTTTGTCTCATGGCTTGCTATCGCAAACCACTCAACAAAAAGGGGCAAAATGTAGACACCTATTTTTGGTATAGAACCCCTCCATCATCTCACATTCATTCAATTTCCATTCTCACTTCTCTTTTTCTTAAATTAAATGAAATCCCATCCATTTTCTCACCTTATTAATTAATTATCTAAATGGGCTCCATATAAACCCATTTAATAATTCACTTTTGGCATTATCCCCCATCTCTCACAAATTATTCAATCCATGGGTATTAATACACCCATCCGACACCCCTTTCTAAATGGAATCTATCATCTCACCTACCATGTTAATCATGCTCCCCACTCCATCTAATAATTCAAGCCTTGGTCCCCACATGATCACATCATATCTCTTAACTCGGGTTACTTATACCCAACCCCGGTTACTTGTTAACCCAAATCTAACCTCACATCCAAGCTATAAATATGGGTTTTCCCCCCATATTTCAAGGGCCTTTTTCAAGAGCGGACGGATATTTTTCAAGAGGACCTGGAGAGACCTAGGTCCAGAGAGGAGAAGAAAGAGATTAATTGAGTTCTACCAGTTTAAGGGAGAAATATTTGCCATGGTTCCTTATCTTACCATCTTGATGCCTGATTCATCTCTATAGCAGAGCACAAGCTAAGTTCTCTCATCATTTCAATTACTTTATCATTTTATATTCCATAACTACTGTTCATGATCTATTATTATCTTTTCTGACATGGGGGTTGACATCCTCCAAGGGAGTTAAAATCCATCTTAGAACTAACACTAGTCCGGGAAACCCCCACATATTGTGATATAATCTTATCTGTTTCAGTTTTACAGATCTAGCTTCTATATATCATGCATCTATCTTATTTTCTCCCATAGATCCACATATGCATCTAAGGTCCTAAGCCCTCCATCATTCAAAGTTGTCATTTTCTCCCAATATCGGCCTTTACCCCACTCGAGAACGAAGTTTCTTGTACAATAGTTTGACTAGGTCAAACTAGTCCAATTACGATCAATGGCCTAAAGTGGTGCTTAGTGTTCCCAACGTCTCATTGAATTTCACGCCGATGGTTTGTGATATTATCCCACTAGCAGTTATGTATCCCGCACCACTCCCAGACATGATACCCAAACCTTACGTATTTGCACCTTTTTCTAAAATTCTTCCAACTACCAGAATCATTTTTGTAGCTAGGGATGTTCCAAATGAGAAATTATATCACCTGGTTGTAGATCATTTACTCCCACTAATACCAACTTGGTTAACAATACTTTTCCCTTGATTTGGAAAACCAAGCACTAGGGGTTGGTCACTAGGTGGGTTTAGATGCACGCCAATGACTCTCCTTTCTCTATGCAACAAAATCTCATCAAAATTTGAAGGGTCTTCTCTCACACACTTGCCAAGATGGGGTAACATTGACTTATTAGGTTCCACATTTTCTACGTGAACCTTAACTCCTTCCCATAATGTCTGCCTCCATAGATCCATCACACTTGTAACCTCACGTTGTCTAGTCATCTCCCTTTCATGAGCTTCACTATACTTAATTCATCTCTCCTCCCTTTCCTTTTCAATTGCAATGTCCACCATCTTCCTCTCCCATCACTCAGAGAAGCTTATCCAACCATGGAAAATTCCTCTAAACTCAAGGTAATGACCAAGATCTTCATAACCAAAGGAATAACATGCAAAAATGATCCTCTAGGATCCCTTAGAAACTTGAACTCAATAACTTTTGGGAAATAATACGTAGAAATGGTGTATTCCAGAGTATAACCAGTTAGCACTCCTTTCCACTAGTGATTAACAACATGTGTCCAATTCAGATCTACATCCTTCAACCTCTTATAATTATTTTGGGTCCATATGCACAATCTATATTACCAACTCGATCTAGATGCATATGCTAACAACCATTCATATAGTTCTATTGGGAAACAACAGAAGAATGTCTCATACAACACATGGTACATGTTCTCTTCTACCAATCTATGCACATCGAACTCAGGTCCAGTGCTAAATATTTTACAAAATTTGTGCTTCGTGCTCTTGAACCATCTTTCAACACTTTCCAAGGTCAAACATTAAATCATCACACATCACAAGGACCAAGATGCATGCCATTTTTCTCAATAACTTTGAAAAGAGGTCCTGGCAATGAAACCAAGATGTAGTCATTTTAATACCCTTAGATTAATAGTAAAATCCCATGCAAGCCGACATATCACCCGAGGCATGCACAGGTGCCTATCCTCTCCTTTATGTGAGTCTTGTGAGAATGCATCATCTTATGGAATATATTCTAATGCAAAAGAAAGGAAGAAAAAATGCATTCATTCTAAGAACCTATGATGAGTTATCACATCAATGCATCCATAAAAGAGAAATAACAGACAACATATAGACGTGATTCACACACAAAGGAAATTCACTAGGATTATTCTCATGAACACATATATGATTTAGAAAAAAGTATTGTATTTATATTTATGATTTCAGTAATCACATTACATCCCTTGAGGCCATAATAGACCCATAAAATAATGCAGAAAAAAGTCATGCATCAAAACTACACTATGTCCTTTACATTACAAAGATGAATACATACCCATCCCACTATACATGTTATCACTCCTAATTTTCACTAGTCCCAACCTATAGAATCTACCATAAGATCTTTGCAGAGCTTCACCCCTTTTCTAGTACCTGTGCTCTCTTAGAATTATTCCATGTATATATCTCTATCTCTCTAGTCTCTTCATTTTAGCCATTTTCTCACCTCTATATATATATTTTCTTCCTTCACTGCCATGCCTTCTGAGGTAACATATTGGTTGCCAAGTGTCCAAGTGGTCCTCTAATGGAGCATGCCTCCTTTTATTTGAGCTCTCCACTCTGTGCAATGATGTTCTTCTGGAACCTTCCATCACATGCATGGAATATTCCCTTTTTGATCCTAGAGCTGCTAGGATGGCACCTTATCCTTTCCACATGCTAGATGGGTCACACTTTTCTCATGTGCTTCCTGGAATGCCAAATATGGCTAAGTCCCAAAACTTGTCTCACCTTGCACGTGCACATCACGTGTTCTACAAAACCATGCTAGAACCCTTTCCCTATGTGCCTTCACCCCATGTACCCTTCTTCAAATAGGCCCCATGTGCCCACACACCTTCTTGTACTTAGCCAATATTCTGGGGCCCAACAATACTAAATGCTAAAGATCACATTTAAGAATTCATAAGAATGTGAAGGTGGATCATGAGATCATGGAAAGCCATCTTAGCCTACACAAGTCTTTCTCATGGCCTAAATTGAGACATGACGGGAATATAGGGAGGAATAAATGATCACTCAATTCATAGATGGTCTTTTCGTGATGATAAATTCTATTTAAAAGTATAAGGATGATTATTTTCAAATGATGTTGATAAAATATGAACGTAGTTTAGAATCTTAAAATTTATTTATTTTACTATTTTTAGGAATCCCAAGAAACCATATGTTATATCAAAAGACCCAAACCCTGACCGAGGAGCACATGGATAACATTGTAGAGAGGGAGGTGGCGGGTATTATCCAATAGTTAGTGGAGCAAGAAGTAGAGTGAAGTGCTAAAGGAAAATGAAGAGAGAATAAGTATAGGAAAGGAGTATGGTAGCATGGGTATAGATCCTAGCTTAGCAGTAAGCTTCCCAATGGTAGCATGCATAGGTGGGAAGGACATACTAGTGGTGCAAAAACATGATATGAATTATATTAATGATCCAAGCAAGGTACTACGTGTGTGCTTCCAAAGTACCATGCCCACCAACCAACTCCTCATTTGGTCTTATTTTGATGAAGAGGGTGCATACCTGCACACGAGGAAAATGCTATCATAGGCTTTTGAATCCCTCGTTGATGAACTCAAGTTTGAGTTAAATCATGATGCATTGATGAAGATACTAGAGGACAAGGGAATAAAACCTCTTGGAAATTCCTATCAACTATTAGATGAGCAATTTTGCAGCATAATCAACAATGTATTGGTGGAGGTGGAAGCTAGAATCTTTGGCATAAATGATAGAATGAGGAGGAGGAGATCATTGAGAGGGACAAGGAGATAAAAAAGGAATTGATCAGTGCATAGTTAAGGTGTGAACTAAGGGATGAAAAGGTGAAGGTATGCAAAGTCCACAAGAAGATAGAGGCCATTTCAGATTCCATTATCTTGAAACACCTAGACATGGCCCTACCTGAGTAGAAATATGAGTCAACCATGTACTTCTTAGAATAATTGACCCGCATCCACACCATGGAGAGGTAGCCACTCACATTAGAGTCTGTAGAAGAGTTAATGTCACGCTAGGAGGAAGAAAAGCTAAATATTGGGGAGACAGTGACTTAGTACTCTGAGATCCTTGTCATAGTAAAGACCACCACATAGATGGACAAAGTTTTACATTATAACTATGCTGACAGAGACAGGGTAGCAAGCATATTGATTACTACACATAAGGTACATATGAAAAAATTCTAGGAAAAGAACAAAGGAAATAGGGTAGAGTGCGATAAGATCCTTGCCAATGTTTAGAAGAAGTTCGAAGTAATCAAAACCTTATGGGGTTTTGTTAAGAATAGGTTAAAGGAACTATACCCCCAAGTCACTCGCAAGATGGATGCGCTAGGTGATCTTAGCAAGTAGTTGGGAATAATTATAGATACGCTAAAATATAAAAGTGATGAACTAAGTTTTGATGAAGTAAGCACATTGGTGGGTGACCTACTTCAGAAGGTGCAAGGAGAAGTAGATTCCTGGGAGAAGATTGAGGCATCCATGAAGGAGTTCCCACTCCTCATGTAGCACTAGCATATTCTTCCATTCTTCCATTCTTTATTTAGATTATTTAAATTCCACTATTACTTATTCTTTAAAGGAGTAGAATGTTTCCAAGGACATATAACATACATAGTGTGGGGTGATGTTGGACCCTAAGTATCAAATAAGTACTAAAAGCCACACGCACAGGATTAGTAAATAGAAGGGTGCTCAGGGAAAAGCACACAGGAAAATGGTTTAAGAAGGGTTTAAGTGAAACCAGGGTGTGTGCAAGAGGAAAAACAAGGGTTTAAAGGACTTAGCCATATTTGAAATCATGGAGACACTTGAATAAAAACATGAGGACCCAACTAGGCATGATAAGTGGATAATGTGCCAGCCTGGAACCATGAAGGCAAAGAAAATATTATTCCATGTAGGGAATATTCCTAGACTTATCATTACATTTAGTGGAAGATTTTGTAAAGAGGATAAGTATTCACCTATAGAGGACCACATTAACACTTGGCACGTGATCTAATCATGAGAGAAGTCATGGAAGTGGACATAGATCCTATTTAAAGGAGTTCTTGGGACAGAGACATGGATGGATAAGGAAGTGTAAAGGCACTAGAGGGTACGAGAGTGCTAAGAGAAGGAGGGTAATGAGGTGCTACAAAAATGTTAGGTAATGCTAAGATTTTGGATCTCACGATGCTAGGGTTTAACGTTCTTGATGAAAGAGGGTTGTAAAGGATATCATTAAGCATATATATATATATATATATATATATATATATATATATATGGGTGTTGGGGTCTGTAACAAGGGCTATAATTGGGAAATCATAATTAGGATATCTAATCAAATTATTTTGGAGGAGTTGGATCTTTTTCCTTTGATGTATATGGTTTGAGATGACCGTTTAAATCATGGCTACTAGAAAATTTTTAAAATCAATATACATGGATCTATTCTATACATATTGTTTATGGGTATAAACCCTCATGTTATTTGGCTTGTCATGACTCAGATTTGGTTGCTTGTGCTTCCTAAAATGTTTATTTACCTTTTGTGATGCATTGATGTGTATATATTTTAGTTGTATCTTCTACCTTTTAAGTAGATGCATGTACTTCTATTTCTATAAATAATCATCCATTAATGGTGGAGCTCTCTTGTAAAGCCCACATAAAGGAGGGCCTCAATTTTTGTGCATGCCTTGAGTGAATGCCCAACATATGCTGGGTGATAGATGGGTTTACTTGGGCTTAGAAAGATGTATTGAGGGTAAAAATAATGACTAAAAAATCCAACTCTCATCAAATTTTCTAGTGAATCATTTTTCTTTGTTGATCTCCTTGAGTACATACATGTTATTTTTGGTTATTTTTGCCTTACCAAGCACTTTACCTTATTTTCTCTTCTTCATGTCACACTCCTTGTCATGAAATAACATTGTATATCTCTACTTGCACATTTTACTAACACTAAAAATATTTTTCTTCAATCCCTCAACATACAACACATTTTTAGTGATGTTCTTTCCATTGTAAACACTTAGTTTACCTTTTCCCATAATACTAGCTGAGGTATTATGACCAAATCTCACTATACTTGATGCATTTTCTTCTACAGAGATGAAATTACTCTTGTTTCCTATCATGTGGCTTGAGCACTAAATTTCTACATACCAATCCATGTATTCACTTTGAGAATGGAAGGCAATTTGGGCTATTAACCCTTGTTCCTTTGCACTTGGAGGATCTGATTTTACAATGTAAACCTTCTTAATTTAATTTGGAGATATTTGATAGAAAAATTTAGCTATATGTCCATACTTGTAGTAGTTGTAGCAGATAAACTCATCATTTCTTCTCAAGTGATAAAATTTAAGATGTCTTCCATGAGCTTTAGAAATATTACTACACTTTGAAGCTTTGTGACTAAATTCATTACATGATAAAAAATCCATAAAATGAATGAGCATACCTCATTGCATGGTTTTTCGTACTTGAATGATATTTTTTCTTGAAATCATCTCTTTTCTTTAGGGGGTTTTTGAGTTGTCTTGATTATCTTCTTGCTTACTAGTTTATCATCCTCATTCTTCTCCTTAAATCCTAGACCAAATTTTTCATTGACATCTCTTTGTTTTCCTAGAAGGTCATCTAGATCATTTGTGCTCTTATCAAACTTTTGATAGGCCTTAAATTTGGTGGAGGTTTGATCCAATTGAGTGTGTAGTAGTTGTAATTCATATTTGAGTATTAGATGCTCTTCTTACTTGATTTTGAAAGATTATTCAGTCAAATTAATTTGTGCCTCAAATTCCTTCACCATGTGTTCATGTTTTTGGGATTCCTTATTTTTTTTCCCTCAAGAATAATGATTTTTCCTTCATACTCTTTCACTATTAATTTCAATTTCTGATTCTTCTTTCTTTTATGTTTCAACTCTTCTAGAGCACTAATTAATTCACCATCAAGGTTAAATCATACATATTATTCATCTGAGCTATCATATTATTGGTCGTCAAAAAGGACTTCAAGAAGAGCAACAGTCAGGGGACAAGAAGTCCCTCCTCTTTAATGGGAGAGGTTCCCTTATTCAGAAACAAACCTATTTACACATATACAAAGCATGATTTTAATATGGAACTTGGATATTATGAAAGTGTTTTCTAAAAGGATCATCAATCACAAAAGGACTGAGGAATGAAAATGCAAGAATGAGAAGAAAGGCACCATTCAGAATTATAGATGACAGAGTAATTCCTTATGCATGCGAGGGTACAGTGAATTGGAATAAGATCATTTGTATCACATTAATGAGATGAAATTTGAAAAGACACAAAGTTCTGTAAATAACATCTACAAGAATACAAAGCTTCTTAGCATAATACAGACAAATGATGTAACAAGATTAAAATGAATAGCTTGAGAATAAAGGAAACCAGATAGACAAAGAATGAAAAATACTTCTGTATTGATTTCTTTATGATTTATTTACACTTTCAGAAATAAGCCAAGTTCTTCCCCCTTCAAAATGGCGAGGAGAGGCCATTATATAGTTTACAAATTATTTACTCTTGGTAACTACTTTTAACTAATGTTTAGTTAAAGGTCTGCTGATCGCAATACCCCAACTAATTACAACAAATTTGAGAGGAAAAGGGGGAAGAGAAGAGAAGAATTAGGAGAAGAAGATAGGTGCTCATGACTAGGAGGGACCCATTGAATTTAAGATCTACTGTCTGAATCTCTTCAATGCCTCTGCTATGTCTCTGCCTCATGGGACTGATGTGTTGGTAGTAGACTGAGTCCAAAATCCAAGGCACTTCTCCATTTCCTTGTCGAACTCGACATGAGTATGATAATATTTATTTTCTTCTTCTATGGCAGATTGAAGAGAGAAGATTTCCTTCATTTTTTCCTTGGAAATGGAGCTTTCCTTGAATAGATCACCTTTGATAAAATCTCTGAATTGAGCTTTGATTTCTTGTAAAGTGAGAGGCACATCAGAAGTCTCATCATTAAGATGACAATGTATATCTTTGAAGGCAGATATAACTAGTGTTTTGAAGGCCTCACCCTTCTGCCAGCTATTCTTTAACTCTCCCAAAGCCTCCTCCAACACCTTTATTTTCCATTCCACATTGTAGACCTAGGACTTTGACAAATTATCCTTGGCATCCTCGAAGACCTTACTTGTCGTCAAAATATTTTCATCTGTTTGTCTGATTAGACGGAGGTCTACTATGCAACTGCCCCAAAGTTTAAGTTCTTTATCAATGCTCCCAATAGTGGAGGAGAGATTCTGTTGTAAATTACTCACCTTCCCATGGAGTTTGAAGGCTTCATCAATGAATTTTAATCCTGCAACCAACATATCATCCACCATGGCCTCCATAGCCCTTCCATAGAAAAAATAATTGTCCATGTCTTTGATACTCTGCACTTCATCCTGGCTCAGAATTATAGGTGGTGGAAGAGTAGTCAATGGGGTAGGATCGAAAACTTTATCCTTGGACAGCAGGGACTTAATGAAACTCATAAGAATCTGGGCTTGTTCTTCTAACTGTTCAATGGTTTGCTGCCCTTTCTCTACCCTCCCGATGACTCTGGTGACTGTTTCCTGAAGATTGTGGATCTCACCTTCAGGGGTAGACTCTCCCATGGGAATTCTTGAGAGTTCAAGGTTGGATGCCTGCAAATCCTACTCAGGTTTGTCTACCTTAGGCTTGGCTATCTCTAGGAATTGTTGGCCCTGAGAATCAGACACTATCCTGGAGGTAGTTCTGGATTTTTTGGTGTGAGAAGGAGGAGTAGTGCCTAACAAGGCCGCCACAACATCAAAATTTGGTCCTGAGATCCAAGAGGAAGAATTTCTCTTCCTACTGCCAATGAGAGGTTGCACCCAGGCAAAAGAGGAAGAGGAGGAAGAAGGTGGGGCAAGAGGGCCAAGAGACAGAGAAATCATGGCACCCAAGGTTTGTACTACTGTTGCCTCTAAGTGAGATATAAGTGGGGCGCTTGTGGCTTCTGACATAGAGGGGTCACTGGCACCAGGAAGCTCAGTACTCTGGACCTCTTTTTCTTTATCCATGGGGGCTTCTGGAGTGTTTGTAGATACAAGAATTTCACTTTCTTCGCTTTCACTGAGAACAATGATGTTCTCTGGGCTTGAGGATAATTCAGTATGCTTCCTTAGGGGATCCTCCTCCACAGGCTCCTTCTTAACTTGTCTGACCTTCTATTGATATACCTGGGTGGACGAGGAAGGAGTGGAAACTGTAGGTCCCTGAGTTGATGAGGCAGGAGGGGTCTGCATAGGTACTTCTGATCTAGGTGTTAAAGCTTCCCTCCTTGGTGTTGAAGCATCCTTGGAGGAGGATTCCCCTGAGTGCCTCCTAAGCTCACGAACTTTCTTATCAAACCAGATCTTGGTCCTCACTAAGACCGAGGCTAGGATTTCAGCCAAATCATCTTTTTCCTTTTTAAACCAATCCAAGTCTTCCAAGGGGGTGTGTTTGACCACGTTGTCATACTCATATAAGTACAGGTCAGAATTGTCATCCTGGAGCCCTTCAGGAACTTGGTACATGTTAAGATCTTGGATTAATTGAAGGGAAAACCTACCATAATGTCTTCTTATCACTTCAAAATCATCAACACAGTCAGCCTAATAGTCCTTTGTGTCTACCCTATGATGATAGGTGATATTGATGTTCTACTCAATAAACTTCTTCAAGTCAAAACAAGTTCTTGGCTTAAAGAAATGGATAGTAATGGGAGCTAGGGATATTTCTATATTTTGTGCATCTAGGGATGTTTTGCAGGTGTAGTTTCCCAAGATGATAGGGAAGTGTAGGCCAGTGATCTTCTTCTCCCTGCAGGTTCTGTGCAATTTATCCAGCTGCCTGCATAATTCTATTAAGGCCATTTTTTCATTGCAGAACATAGGAAGCTTGAAAGGAGTTCTCTCATAGCCTGCAAGCCTTATATAGGAAAAATTCCTAAATTGGATGAAATAGGCACCGTAATGCACTATTAGGCCCATAGCTTCATCAGAAAATCTCCTCTTCGTGTCACTTTCCAGGAGCCTGACAATGTACATGGTGAAAGCATCATTCACCCTCCTGAAATTGTGATTGCTAGTTTCCAAGGTGAATTGAGGGTAGTAGGCATACACAGGGTCACCCTTATGAGCATCAATGTATGAGAACCCAAACCATTTCCTTGATGTTGCTAGGGTATACATCAAGTATGAAGTCATATAGAATTTCTTGGTCTGTTGCACATTGGATAACTGTTCTGCTAGGTTCATACTAATGATTTCTGCCCAATTGATATTCTGAGTTCCTTCGCACACCATATTGATAAGCAGGCACATCCATAAATGGAACTCATTTGTAGAGGGTAAACCCATGACCCAAGCTAGTAGGATTATAAAATATAACAATTCTTCATTGAAATCTGCATGGAAAAGAGTCTTGGATAGATGAGATGCCCCCTTCTTAGGGTTTTTTAGCCAGGGACTTCATCACCCATGCCTTATATTTCTCACTGTCTCGATCGAAAAGGGCCTGTGCCTAATTCTGAGAAATAACTATAGCGTTGTCCATTTCTGGAATCCTTAGTGCAGTGCTAATGGCGGAAGCGTCAAGTTTGGCGATGAGCTCCCCATGCACGTTTGTCAACTCACTCGAGTCAGGGTTGAAATGAGCCCCACAGGAGAGCACTGTGTCTGTGCATTGCACTGAGATAGGGAATCCACCGGCGAAAGCCAAACCACTGTCATGAATCATCTGCGCCATAGGTGAAGGGTTTGGGTTTGTCATCCTTGTCCAAAAATCCCCAAAGTCGAGGTGGAAAACCTCATTGTCCCCGATATCGGGAACAACAGACTCGAGTGGTGAAATTTGTTCCTACCCCTGGAATTTGATCTTCATGTTGATTGTAACTCAGAGAGTAAAGCTATAGGCTAGACTTGGGATGGAATTACAGGGGAAATGGATATGCGTGTAGAAATTTTGGTTGTAAGGGTTCGAGAAATAGATAGCATGAAAGCAGTGTGCAAAAATGCATAGGGGGAAGCTTGTTATATAGTCGTTTAGGAAAGAGAAAGATAATAAATGCGCATTAAATACACACCTACCAAATTGAAAAGCAAGATATTCGGGTAGAGCGGGAAAAATTAGCACGAATGGCACTTGGTTCATTTGGGACATGAGGGATGCGAAAGTGTGAAGTACGTGGTTCGGACAATTTAAGTGACGCAGGGAAAAGATGCACAAATGTTCTTGGGACATGTGGGATGAAAGTACATGGAATACATGATTCGGCTGAATCAGATGAAAAGGGAAAAACGGGTCCGGGTGAACTTGGGACATTTGGGACAAAAAGTTCTGACGGGCCTGAAAAGAAAGAACTTCGGGTAAACTGGCTGATCGGGGAACAGAGAGCCTGAATGAACCTGGGACATGTGGGACAAAAATGTTTGACAGGCCCGAAAAACACAGAAAATGACCCAAAAAATGTAGATTTTCCCAATTTCTTGACTTATCACATTACCAGGATAACAGAAAAGACACTTAACCTCAAAATTTTAATATTCAACTTCTTAAAAGCAGGGGAGTTTTGAGTGGACAACACATATTAAGATTGAATTTTACCTTTTGAATTACTTGAAATAGTTACTTTCATAAATATGAAAAAAAAATTCAGCTTAAGTCCCTTCACTTTCACTCTCAAAGCTACTAGAGTCAATTAATTCATATGAGCTTGAACCTTCTTCTGTATAGAAAATTTGTTATTGAAGTCCTTCTTCTTACCTCCTTGTTTCTTGACTTTATTATTTTTCCTGTGGGAACATTCCTCATCATGTTCATCTTGATCTCCCTTGCGTTTAAAACCCTTTGAAGTAAAATGACCAACTTTGACATAATTGAAACACTTGAATGACATCTTGTGTTTGTACTTACTTGATCCTCTTTTCAATTTCATTACAAACATGGATTCCATCTTCTCATCATCTACCTCCATATCAGAATCAACTTTACTCTTCTTTGTTTTTGATTCCTTATCACCCTTAAAGGTTGCTTCTTTCTTGACTGATTTTAATCCAGTATTTCTTAACTCATATGTAGTTAAAATACCATGAAGATAATTCATTTTTAAGGTGGATACATCCTTAGATTCCTCTATTGTTGACACCTTGGGATAATATTTTGAAGATCAAGATCTCATCACTTTTTTAACAACCATACTCTCTTCTATTTTCTCTCCCTAAACCTTTGACAAAATTTATCACGTCATCCACTTTTTACAAGTATGATGCAAAAATTTCACCTTCCTTCATTTTCATGTTGTCAAATTGATCATGGTAAGTCTACAAATTTACCAATTTTACCTTACTGTCTCCTTCATATATAGTCTCCAATTTGTCCCACATATCCTTGGTTGTGGTGTAATGCATGAACTTTATAAATTCAGATTCAACTAGTTCATAGAGAATTATATTTATTACTTTAGATTTTTTTTCACTCTCTCTCTCTTTCCTGCTACATTAGTAAGAGGTGTAGCCATGAGAAAATAATTTCCATATGTCAAACCCAAGTTACTTGAGGTAATTATTCATTTTGATACTCCATAAGGAATAATTTGAGCCATTGAAATGAGGTTCTTTGGAGGTGGAGAAACCACTTTGTGACTGATTGCTTGCCATGCCTGAATTTCCTGGGTCTCCCTTGAGTTGTTAAAATCACCACACAAGGACAAGAATCTAATACCAATTGTTGTAAACTACAACACTGAGAGGGGGAGAATCAGTGTTAATTCAACTTTTGTATGACAATTCAGCTTCAATTAGATTCTTAATCCTTTATATCAGATTGCAACAACACAAATCACATATAACACGAAGCACACACAAGAGAGAGACAAAGATTTTTAAGTGGGAAACGTAAAATGAGATGAAAACCACTGAACTAATGGACTATGCTCAAAATGGTTATAATTTTGTTGAGCTACAACTCAAACATTGAACCAACTACTTCAAATCAAGCTACTACTTGATGATTTGCAAGATACAACTTGCAAAAAATCATCCCCTTTCAAGTTTTACTGAGCTATAAATCAGTCTTTACATCAATTTTAATCACACATTTCATTTATTTTCTAAACAAATGATTTTGATCCTATATCAATTCATCAACTCTCTTATTCCATCTATAATTTTACAATCTCTTAAACTTATTACTAACTTTCTCACATCTCTCTTAGTTTTCAAAACATTTAATATCTCGTCAACTCTCTCAGCTCAGTACCTTGCACTCATAACACCGTCAATAACAATTTCAGGTGCAAAATCATGATTTTTTTATACACTACACCCGCCTATTTCTAATATTTCACTTTCATATGCCAAGAATCTTCACCTTTTTACACTAGATGACACGAGAAAGAAAAGAGAGATAACTATATTTGTAACTGGCCATTATTTTTTCATATGTGCATTTTAGACTTTTCACATACTTGTATACATTCAAGACTCTTTTAGGATACTTAGAGTTCATAGTTTGATATGTGGCACTCCTTAAAATCACTTGAACTTCTTAAAGTAAGTTTATATTTCAAAAAATGACCTCTACAACCATAAAGAGAAACTGACCATAAGTTTTCATGAGATGCTACATGCTTATGACTATCATGCACATGTTTTTGACATTGAAATAGGGAGTTACAATTGAAAAAATTGTTACATATATTACCAAAACTCTTTTATACCCTTCAATTAGAATTCATCCATTCGTTATTAAGATTTATTCTTCAAGTTAAACAAAGAAATACTTTGAGGAGCTTAAAGATTTCAATTTACAAGATTGAAGATGAGGAAGGATTGGTACATGATTTGAAGATGGAAATGAAACATGAGTATTATGCACTAGACATATGTGTTATGCACTTTTCTTTCCCTTTTTAGTCCTCTTAAAGGATTGAGATTTCATTCAAAAGGTTTTAGATGAGTTGCTTCATAGATTGGTTCTTGCTCCATAGTTTTTAGCCCTTAGTCTTAGCTCTAGCATGTCTATATTGATTTGAAAACACTTTATAATCCAAGTAAGAGAAAAATTGGGAACCATTTATCTCTAGTGATGCTCATTGCACAAGGTTTTAGTAATTCAAAAGACTGATGAAAAACATGAATTTTTGTTACCTACAATGTTTGCAAAACCTGTAAAGTTATAACTATAAAACTATCACAAAGAACTCAAAGGAAGCATGATGATTTGATCTAAGAATTTAAATTTTTTTTAGATGACCACTAGGCATAGATGTGTTCAAAATATTCAAGATAATTCATTGGTTCTTTGTCGATAGATGGAATATTTTCTTACCCAAACCCTAACATGCGGGTTTCTACACATGTGCAAGATCCGAGAGGCCAAAAATTAAAATTTCTTAGTCATGGATTTGATGGTTTTCAAAAATTTACACTTCCTAGATGAATTTTCCAACACAAAAGAAACACTTCAATTCTCAAACTCACCTTGACACATTGATATTCACCCCCAACAACAAGAAGATGAAAGTGCATCAGTGTACTTTCAATGCCCTGCATCAAGTAAAGAAGTTACCTTTGGGTCTAATTTGCATACTCTTCATAGCTTGGAAGGAAGTAATTGAAGGATTATAATCCTTATTTAAATTCCAAATGACTTCTTGTAGACCAAAATTTCACATTTACTTGTCAAACTATCCTTACATAGTGGAACACAGTTCACACAATGACCAACATTGAGCTCTTACAAGCTTAAACTTAGGCCTCTGACCTACTCCAACATCTTTGAAGAAATGTATTATGATATGAAGATACACCTTAACACATATACAACATGTATGAAAAACATGCATCAAAAGGTAGAGAACATATTTTGCAACTCAAAATTCATACTTTATGATTGGTCATAGGAGGCAGTTATGAGAACCATAAAGATCTATGACACTATCCTACCGCATTAAGGCACATTTTGAGCTTAGACTATTCACCATGGAATTTTAGAAGGAGTCTACTAATCATTTCAACATTATCATTTGATTCAAGTACACACTTCAGGATTGTCTCTTTCACATATCACACATGTAGAAACATAACTTGCACATATTGAGTAGAACTTGTACTGAACCTGCCATGCTTGGGAAGGATTGATGACATTAATAAATTTAATGCATCATTAATAAATGATGAGAAGATTTAAACAACTCATATAAGTGATTTTAAGACACCCAAACTCATTTTACTCCCATCGATTCAATAAGGTGATTAGGAGAGAGAAAAATAGGGTTAGAAAAACGAAGAGAACTAACTATCTTGTTCTTCCCCATTTGGTCCTAATTTTTTTTACCAAAGTTTATGTTTGGTGTTATCTCAAAAAAGTACTTATATGACTTATCTAAAGGATTCTTTATAATTTTATTTGGAAGCCAAGAAGACATGGTGCTCAGATTGCATTCCTCAAGAAACCAATTTTTAGTAAAACTTGAATAACTTCAAAAATCCATTTCAAAAATTGATGAAATATGACATGGATCATATAAAACATATCCCTCTACATGATCCATATCTTGGTTCCTCATAAATTTTTCTATAACATTCAAACCAATCTCATTTTCCCATGACTTCACTGCTAGTTCTCAAAGGTAGTTTTAGTGAACAATTGGATTTTTCCTCCAGGAGCTAAAGTAAGCCTTTTAGATGCCTCATACATTCCCTAGAGAGTGTTCCTATGCTTCTACCATGATTACCTAGGATTTTCATGACATGTATTGAGCTCTTACACCTCATTAGGCTATAGAAACTAGGCCTAAATGAGCCAGTTACAACTACGAGTCCCAAAATTTGACTTGTTTCTCACTCCAAAATATTTTGCACACACTAGAAACATCATTTATGACCCGTAGAATACCTGAGCTAAGCATACCAACCATATTTATACCTCTAGTGGGTATTAAACTCATTGGCCAAGCCTATAGCACTCTGAAACCATTCTAAAACCATCTTGAAGGCTCAATGAACTAGCTTGAGACCACTAAAAACCACTAAAAAGATCTTATCTACATGATATTTCACTTTTCCTTTACCATAAATGCCAAATGTGACATCAATGACAACATTAACTAGTGCAACATGGTTCAACATGAATGAAATTGGAAATGGGAAGTTTACACATGCATTGTTTGAGATATGTATAATCACCAAAAATTATGTTTTGCTATATTTTATTTGGCTAAGTGATTACTAGGCTCATCCAATCTAATTTTTCTATGGGATATATCAATATTTCTTCCACCATGTGGTCCAGTGTTTCCTTGACCTTTATCTTCTTATTAGGATTCAATCTGTAAGGCCTCTTTTTTATAGGATTTAATCCATCCTTTATTTCTATATGAATTTCTTCTAGTGATAGATCCACTCCTTTAATTTCACTAAATTTATTGGGGAACACATCCTCATAGTCTCATAGTAATTGAAAAATCTCATTTTTTTTTTCCTTATGGTAATCTCCAAAAGTGGATAATTTTATTGTAATTAATGGACCAATGTCTTCTACCCTCTTACACATTAATTCATTGTATACTATAGAATTTCCTTTATCGCTAGCATCTTTTAATATTCTTGATCATTCTTATTTTTCTATGTTCAGATTATGCATATGTTCTTATTCATTAGTACACAATTCTTTTTTTTACCATTAAAGGTTTAATTGGTTTGGGTTCAAACATTCTTGTTATTTCCGTATCTTCATTAACATTTACCTCCTCTTCATCTTCTTTATTCTCACCTACTATATGACTGTAGACACCCTAAAATATTATATTATGCATTCTAAACCCCCAAAATCATCCCATAATTACTTCACAGTACATTATGGCCATTTTCAACTATTTTCAACCACTTTTGATATTTTTCGCTATTTTATGACCTTTAATGGAATTTTACAACATTATCTCGAATAAACCTCTATCATCCTTTCCACTCACACATAGGTCTTAAATTATTAAATATTCATGATATGCAACTTATTACACTCATATCCCATTCCTATGATTAATTAATTAATCCTATCACTCTTATTATTCATCCCCTATCCAATTAGCTACTTTTATGAGCTAATTTTATATTAAAATAATTAAATAAATACTACATATATCCATTTACACCTCACCTCTTATCCACTTTCACTTCACTAATTAACATCTCAAGTTAACTAGAGAAAAAAATCACTTAAATATTAAATCATTAAATATATACAAGAGGACAAGTTTAGATTAACTCAATTCATGAATTTTAGTTAAAAAAATATCCCATAAAGAATGGCATTCCAAAATTTGTTAGGGCGAGGGGTGTAAAATGTATTCACCAAGTTAATTAAATGTAAAGTTAAACAATATAACATAAATGTAAATGTAATTGTACAACATAAATGAATGAAATGAACACATTGAACACAAAACAAAGATATAATGTGGAAAACCCCTAAATGGGTAAAAACCACGGAGAATAAATCCACTATCGAGAAAATATTACATCCACTAGTCTAGTAACTCCCTCCTCACTTATATTCCCTGTATTTACTAGGATTTACCTTCATATTCCCTTGGAATATTATTTGATCAATAGTCGATATAATAATCGATATGCTAAATATATGGCCTAAGCTCATATTTAAATAACCCAACGGGTTATATAATTCTTAAGTGACAGGGCACACCCTGATGTAATTAATTGTTTAATTAGATTAACCAACCACTTAATATAAAGTTTATAATTAAATAATAAGAATAAACTTTATTCTATATTATTTAAATAAAAACTATATATTATGATACACTTAATATTATAGTTCTAGCACTCCCCCTTAATATTAAGTAAGGATCCATATGCCAATATTACCTATTTGTACAATAGAATTTACAAATCCATAAACCCTAAAGGTTTAGGCTAGCACATGTATTTGTGAGAATAAATCTCACCATTTCTCATGGAAATATTCTTATACCACATTTGTAGGATCATTTTATAACACAAGTACCTCCTTTAAAAATAGATGTACACTAGACTGTAGTTTCCATAAACTCTATCAGTTTACTTGTAAACTCTCCCAGTTTACATAGATCATATAAGATCTTTTTACAATTCTTATAAACCAGAATATAAGTATAGAGGATAAGGATTCAATCAATTACCCAGACATTAGGAGGTGGCATTTCCATGCACACTCCCCCTCAAGGAAAAATCTAAAAGGCCAAGAATTTCATGAAACTTGCAGAACTTCGCAACACACAATGGCTTTGTAAACAAGTCTGTAACCTGATCTTTAATCAAACAATACTAGTGATTTATATCACTGTTGAAAACCTTCTCATGAATAAAGTGCATATATATCTCAATATGCTTGATTATTTGATGTTGAACTAGATTCTTATTAAGAGAAATGTAACTATGGCTATCACACAGAAGAGGAGAAATTCCTTTAGCTTCCATGTGCATCTCCTCCAACAACCTCTTTAACCACATGACTTATTTTGCTACTTCCATTGCATTTCTATATTCTTCCTCACTAGAAGAAATGGAAACTGTTGGTTGATTTTTATTGCTCCAAGTAATGAAACTTACAACAAACTTAAATATATATCTAGTTGTATACTTACAATCTATCACATCACCAACATTTTCAGAATCACAATATCCATATAAATATGCATTGTTAGATGAAATATAATGTAAATTATAATTAATTGTTACCTTTATATAATGCAAAATTCTTTTTTCTAACTTCCAGTGATCCTGATAAGGATCTTGCATAAACCTTGAAGCAATCCCTACTGCATAAGCAATGTCAGGTCTAGTAATAGTTAGATGAATCAAACTACCTACAAGTTTCATGTACAAAGTAGGATTAGATTTTTCACATGCAGGTTTAGGATCAAGTTTACATCCCACTTCTATAGGAATAACATCTGGTTTAAAATCAAGCATATTAAACCTTTTAAGTAAATTTGTTGCATATTGTGATTGAGATACTATAATAGAATTTTTATCCTAAAATATAGCCTTGCCTAAAAATGATGCAATAATCCTAAGTTTGTCATCTCAAAATATTGCATTAACTTTTCTTTAATTTTCATAATTAAAGTGTTAGAATTACTAGTGATAAGTAAATCATCAACATAAAATATAATGAGAATAATATCATTTTCTTCAATTTTAAAAAACAAATCATTTTCAGATGAATAGTTAGAAAACCAACTTCATTGAAAAAAATGTTAATTTTAGAATACCAAGCTCTAGGATCTTGTTTTAAACCATATAAATATTTTTTCAATTTACAAACATACAATTCTTTACCCCATTCTTCAAAGCCTTTAGGTTGTGTCATATAAATTTATTCTTTTAAATCACCTTTCAAAAAAGTATTTTTGACATACATTTGATATATTTACCAGCCATACTGAGTAACTAAGGAAATCAAAATCCTTACTGTGCTCATTTTTGCAACTGGTGAAAATGTTTCCTTGTAGTCGATACCAGTTTTTTGAGTAAACCCTCGAGCTACTAGTCTAGAATTGAATTTATCTACACTGTCATCTGATTTATATTTAATCTTGTATAACCATCTAGATCCGACTATACTTCATTTTTCAGGAGGATAGACTAACTCCCTAGTTTGTTTTTAATCAAGAAAGGATATTTAGATTTCATAACATCTATCCATCTTTCTTCATAAGAATATTCTGTAAAAATTTGAGGTTCAAGTTCATACAAAGTCATCAAAGTATGATATGTATGATGCCTTTTGGTCATTTTCTAAATATTTTCAGGATTAGAGTCTTGAATAATAAACTCGGCCCATCTAGGTATTTTAGTTATAGAGGAAACATGGACAATCTCATTTTCAATTATAGGATCAACACTAGTTTCTTCATCACATACATTATTTTCACAATTTTCATTTTTAACTTCTTTTTCTTTTTCGTTAGAATCATCATAAATAATAGAAGACGAAGAAGCATAAGAAGCAAAAGGTTTTTCCAAGATTTTAACATTCCTATTTTATATAAATTCTCTTTTTAATGGATCAAAGATCCTAATACCTTTAATTTTGACACCGTATCCTACAAAAAAACAAGGAAAAAAGGTTTGATCAAGATTCTTCCATTCTGATTTTGGAATGAAGAGGAAAGTATGGATACCTAATATTATCATATGAGATAAACTAGGTTTTTATTTTTACCACTTTTCCAAAGGAGTTGAATTTAATAAGGATTTAGTGGGAACTCTACTCAAGATATGAAAAACAGTGTTCATAGCATCTACCTAGAGGAATTTGGGAACTTGAGCAGAATGCATCATGGTCCTAGCCATTTCCAGAATGTAGTTTTTCCTTTTTG
This sequence comes from Taxus chinensis, assembly GCA_019776745.2. Classification (NCBI taxonomy): domain Eukaryota; kingdom Viridiplantae; phylum Streptophyta; class Pinopsida; order Cupressales; family Taxaceae; genus Taxus; species Taxus chinensis. The sequence continues at coordinate 618,395,085 of CM034149.1, read as the reverse complement.
CAATCCCATTCTACTGAGGGGAATATGAAGTAGTCAGTTCCCTTTGAGTGCCACATTTAACATAAAATTAGTCAAATTATTGACTCATATATTTTCCCAAATTATCAGTTCTAAGCATCTTAATTTTATACCTAGAAGAATTTTCAACTAAAGCTTTAAATTCTTTAAATTTTAATAAGACATCTGATTTATTTTTAATGAAATATGAATAAATCATACAAGTGAAATAATCAATGAAAGTGATAGCATACAAATAACCACTAAGATAAGGAGCTTCTAGGGGTCCTCTAACATCACTATGGATAAGTTTTAAAGGTTCAAAAGAGTTATCATCATGAAGACTATGAAAAGGATTAGCATATTTCTTACCAGGTAAGCATCCTTCACAAGTTTCATGATTTTAGGAAATTGGTGGCAGACCAATAATTAGGTTTAGTCAAGACATGTCGTACATGCTCTTGAAATTGACATGAGTTAGTCTCTCATGCAACAAATGCATGTCACTTCTTTCAGTTTCCAAACAAGAAGCAGAAGGAAAGCCATCAAACACATACAATCCATCTCTTTGAATGCCTTCAACTATAGTAACATTATGTTCATTTTTAATAAACCATTTATCCTTTAATAATGTTACACTATAATTATTTTGAGTTAACTGAGAAAAAGAAATAAAATTATTTTTAATTTTAGGAACTAGCAACACATTGTTAATAAAGCCATTTGAAAATTTTGGTTTTCCCTTACCCTGAACATTGAGAATGAAATGATCACATAAATAGATTTGATCATTACATTCACTAAGTTCAGATAGTATATCAGATATAAAGATCATGTGCCTAGAGGAACCACTGTCTAATATCCAATCATTTTCTTTTGTAGTGACAAAAGCAGAATATAAAACAATTACATTTGATTTTTGGCTACTTTCTGATTCTTTTTTTATTTTGATTTTGGTTTTGGTTTTGGTAATATTTTTTACCCTTTTGATTTTTGAAATTTGACCTATTATTTTTAAATTTGTAATCCTCTTTCTTGTGTCCAAATTTACCACAATAATGAAAATTTCCATTAAATCTAACTCTTAGATTTCCTGGTTTCTTATCTTTTCTAGGAGGTTTAAAAATTTTCTTTGGATTTTTGTTGAATCTAGAGGTTTTACCTTTTGATTTTTGAGTGAGAAGTATTTGTGTGGCATTCTCCTTAAAATAAAAATTTGATATTACTTGTTCTTATTGTATAAGAAGAGCACTAAGGGTTAGCAAATTTAGAATGTCTTATTATATTTGATATTTATAATTCAAAATTGAAGTAAAATTTTTAAATTTCTCATAAATATTCAATTGAATAATAAAATAAAGAAATTTATCTTGAATCAAATTACTAACACATCCATCTAACTATGACTTGATATTTTCGATTTTCACTAAATAATTTATCACTTTTTCATCTTCCTTCATGGGAGTTGTCATAAGATTTAAGATCAATTTAATAATTTTTAAAAAACATGTACCTTAGTGAATCGATTCCTCATGCGGACTCTCTTTATTCCCGATATGAAACATAAAATAATCATGTACGGTTTGAAAAATAATGGACATCACCTCTTGTACTTTCTATTGATACACAATGATGTTGTCAGTAGTTTCTTGTCTTCCGGTAGTAGTTTTCTTAGTTCCATTAACAACTTCCCATAATTTATGAGCCATGAATTCTACTTTTAACTGAATCTTCCAAATGTTGTAGTTATCTTTATTCAACATATGAGATTTATCAATTAAAAATTGATTAGACCTCATTTTTGCATAAAATAGAAATGAAAATAAATAAGGATTAAAATAAGAGTATTATAGAAATTCCCCCTATCGTATTTTAATCCTCGTAATAGAAAATGATCAATTTACGCCAAAAATACCAAAATGAGTTTTATTGACTTAAATGGTACTTATTTTTGGGAGTTTGATCTAATTAGAGTTACTGATTGAGTGAAGTCAATCTTTCTTTGCATCTGTGTGGGTGTCTGGATGTGTGTGTGTGTGTTGTAACACAATTATAAAGAAATCATAATCTAATGATAAATAAAACAAACTAATGATACCTGTTTTAATCCCAAAACATAACATATGAGAATTCCAATCTATCGAAATAATAAAATAATTAATTGGATATTAAGGGCACTAAACTGGCGGAGAAGATTTGATTTCTCAGATTCTAGAAAAAAGATGGCTCTATGGTTTTTGGGAGGAGGTACAAAGATTAGTTAGGGAGAGTATAGTACATCTAGGAAGCATCAGGTTCTATAGGTATTATCTTCAGATGAAGCCCCGTGTTTGGGTTTCCTTAGGAAAGAAGATGGAATATTGGCCTAGGTCTATTTGTATTAAAAAGAGCAGTTATGGAAAAATTTTTCTGACTAGAAACCTTCCATAGACAACATTGTAGGATGGTGCAAAAATCAATGGGGGAGAGGGCTTCACGTTGGATTCTTGGAAAAATGGTTTTTTTTGTTCTCTTCAAGAGCACGGATCAGCAAGAAGAATCCCTCCTTTGGCATGAGATGTTGTTTGTAGATCATGGGCTACATATATAAAAATGGGCTTAAAAATTTGACCCTAACATTGTGAAAATAAAAAAGCTACAAAGCTGGGTCGGGCTTTATGCTCTTCCTATTGAGTATTGGAACCCCTGTATCCTTGCTAAGATTTGTGGGTCTCTTGGGAAGGTTTTCAGGATCAATCTATGGAATCTGGAAGGGAACCTAGGAGCCTATGCTAGGGTTTGAATTTACGTAGATTGTTCTAATAGTAGTAGCATCTGATAGAAGATAACGGCGCCGTCAGTACGGTGCCACCAATAATGTGGAATACGGTAACAGTCAAAGTACAATAGGAATGTTGTGGTAAAAAGTAAATATTTGTCGTAAGTGGTCCGGTAATGTTAAAATGTCAAAGTTTGGGTAAGTAGAGAAGTAGGGTCTACATGATTAGGAATTAGAAATATTATATTGGTAATAAGGACAAGGAGTGAGGTCATAAATATTTTGTGTATTTTATTTGTAAAAAGTCTAAAAATGTGGAACCCATGTAAAATGATAAGGTTTATCTTATCTTAACAGATAAGCTTACATGTACAGATAAGAGTTAAGGTATGGAATATGATTCGTCAGAGTGGATTTCTTATCCTATCTTAGAGATAGGATGGATAAGCCTGGAAGTTCTATAAATAGAGAGGCCACCCCCCTCATTTAGCATAGAAAGAAGTAGTGAGAAATATTGTAGGAAGTGTGCAAAGGAAGCCATCAGTTAAAGGTGTGTTGAAGAAGCCATCGAGGGGTGTAATTGTAAAGTTTCTCCCATAGTCTTGTTGAAGTACCTCATGGGTGAGATTGTAACAATTTCATGTTAATATTATAATTTACTTTGATATTTCAGATTTGTCATCATTCCGTCTTATCATAGTCGATGGTATTCTTGTGTTCGGTTGTTGTTTTGTTTCCAGATTACGTCCACCAAACTAAAGGCTGTGCATTAGTAAATAATCATAGCACGAGGAGTTCCCGGTGAAGAATTATCATAGTGCCGGATTGGTGATGACATTTTGGTTCCGTTGCCGGGACCATTCCTCGTTGGTGGATTTTCTGGAGAGATATTCCCACTTAGTCAAAAATCAATTGGAGGGTAACCTTGTTTTTACTGTGCATAGTAGTTACCATGGTAAAGTCATTTTTACCATGAATAGTAGTTACCATGTTAAAGTCATTTTTGCCATGAATAGTAGTTACCCTGGTAAAGTCCTTTTTGCTGGGAATAGTAATTACCGCAGTAAAGTCACTTTTTACCGTGAATAGTATTTACCGCAGTAACTTCACTTTTTACCGTGAATAGTGTTTACCACAGTAAAGTCAGTTTTTACCGCAGTAAGTCAGATTTTACCATAGTTTACCGTGGTCATTTCTACAGTGATTCCAATTATTTGTGCACATAAGTCTTGTTGATTGTACTTGTGGGTTGGTATTTCACGGTGGTTACTTTTGAAAATGGGAAAGATTCCTGTTTTTTCAGCTCAATCTAATGAAGATGCTTCTTCTTTCATTCAAGAGTTTAAGCGATCTTGTATTTGTAATGGCCTTATAAGAAGGGAACAATGGACTGAATTTTTTCCTACCTTTTTGGATGGTTCAGCACTTAGGTGGTTTGAAACACTAGGTGATAATGTGAAAAATTCATGGGATTTATTAACTGAAAGTTTTCTTGAAGAATTTGGTGAACAACAGAAATATGCAGATCTCATGATCGAGATCACAAAGCTATCCCAAGGAGAGAAGGAGAAGATAAGGGATTATCATGCTCGTGTTCTAGAGCTAAGGAGGAAGCTCGATGCCCAGATCCGGAAGGAAGGACTAGCGGATGGGTTGATGAATGGCGTGGATAATCTCCTCTGTAAGCACTTCATTCTTGGGATGAAGCCAGAGATCAGACAACGAGTGAAGTATGACCGCCCAGCTACCATTGAACAAGCAAAGGAGATTGCAAGAAGGCAAGAAGAAAGCATGGAAGAGGAGCCCAAAGAAATTGTTGCTAAAGTAGAGCCTACACCAGCACCTTTGGTCCAGAATCCACAACCACTCCCGGTGAGCACAAATATTTCTCCTAGTACATCTACTGAGTATGAAGATCTGCTCAAAAAGATGGGTCAGTTAACTATTAATCTTCTTCAAGGAAAGGAATTTAGTTCTCAGGGAGGAGATAGAGGTCCAAAAAGAAATATTTCTGAAGTTGTTTGTTATGGTTGTTATAAAAAGGGTCATTATAAGTATAATTGTCCAGATAGAGCTTCTACATCTGGTACAAGAGATAATGATAAAGGAAAAGCACCTGTGAATTCTCTTGATGTAGTAGATAAGAGTAGAAATAATGAAGTAGATGTGTTTGTAACAAAAAGAAAGAAAGAAAAAGATAATCAAGATGGAACTGATCCTAAGAAGATGAAAGGAGAAACTAGTAAGAAACATAGGAGAAGAAAGTTGGGTGTGCAGGATTTTCTGATTTCACAGGGGCAAGGACCATACTCCATCTTGGAAGATCTGTCCAAAAGGCCTGCAAATATTACATATGGTCAACTCTTGGCTATGTCTTCTGAGAAGAGGCGGGAGTTGCGAGGTGGACTCAATGCTTGAAGAAGGAAGGAGGTTGAGGTCCCTGTTTTGGAGGCAGAGGCAGATCCCTATGCTCCACAAGCTGAGGTATTATGTAATGGTATTTCAATTCATGATGTCTTAGTTGATGGAGGTGCTGCAGTTAATGTAATGACCGAGTCTGTAATGAATATGTTGGGTTTAAAAATTGATCGCCCTTCAACACTTATGTTAAGGTCATTAAATAAGGGAAAAACTAAACCAGAAGGTGTAGTTTCAAATGTGGCAATATCTGTTATGGGTGTTGTATGTGTGGTAGACTTTCAGGTGATGAAAAATGGTACTGTTGCGTACCCAATGCTGCTAGGAAGACCATGGCTAAGGAGAGTTCATGCAAGAAACTATTGGAATGAAGGTTTCATGACACTTGGACGTGGTAGAGAGAGGGTGAAGATAAACATGATCCCTCGACATCATAAAGCAGAACCTGTGGATTCAAGTGATGAAACTGATGATTGGACATCCTCTGATTACTCTAGTACCAGTGAAGTGGACACTGAAGATGAAGAAAGTGAGGTGGATGTTTCAGTCATGGATATCCTTCCAGTCACACCAACTCATGACCCTATAAAATTATCTGAAGAAGAAGTTGATGATCGTCTCCAACAAATAAAGATTGGTGATGCTGTGATGGAGAGTGAGAAGGAATCCTACCTCCAGCTCTTTCGAAGGTACATACACCTATTCACTTTTGGTTACAAGGAACTCCGTCAAGTAAGTTGGGTAGAACATTCTATTGAGCTGGTAGATGATGCTAAGCCCATAAAGCAAATGCCATATAGAATGAATCCTAATTTTTCCAAGACTGTAAAAGAAGAAATAGATAAGTTGCTTGATGCAGGATTCATATTTTCTGTGGAGAATTCAGAATGGGTTTCTCCCATTGTGATTTCAATAAAAAAGAATGGGAAGCTACGCATTTGTGTTGATTACAGGAAGCTCAATAAGGCAACAAAGAAGGATCATTACCCTCTTCCATTTTCAGATCAGATCTTGGACGAAGTAGCTGGCCAAGAGTGCTATAGTTTTGCTGATGGATATAGCGGCTACAACCAAGTTCGTATAGCAGAGAAAGATCAGCTGAAGACCACGTTCACCACTCCTTGGGGAACGTTTGCCTATAGAGTTATGCCTTTTGGATTGTGTAATGCTCCAGCAACATTCCAGCGTTTGATGAATAGGGTGTTCGAACCCTACATTGGGACCTTCATCAGAGTATTTCTGGATGATTTTTGCATCTATGGGAGCAAGTTGGACCACCTGCACCAAATGGAGACAACATTTCAAAGGTTAGATGAAGCACAAGCCTCACTAAACCCTACAAAGTGTGTCTTTGGATGTTCTAAAGGCGTTTTGTTAGGGCATGTTGTATCCAGAGATGGTATTGGTACTGATCCTGATAAAGTTTCAAAAATCAAAGATTTACCATTTCCTATTAATAGAAGTAAATTGAGATCATTTTTAGGCCATGTGGGTTACTATAGAAGGTTTATCAAGAATTTCTCAAAGATTGCACAGCCACTAACCCAGTTCTTGAAGAAGGATGTTACTTATGAACTAGGAAATAAGGCGCATGAAGCTTTTGGACAACTGAAGGAAGCCCTGGTGTCTTCACCTGTTTTGAAGAATCCAGATTGGAGCAAGCCATTCATTGTGTACACTGATGCCTCAGATGCAGCACTAGGAAGTACTTTGAGCCAAAAGGATGAAAAGGGGAATGAACATCCAATTTACTTTGGGAGCAGACAAATGAGCAGTGCTGAGGTAAACTATACTGTAACTGAAAAAGAGGCTCTGGCTATCATTTTTGCTGTAAAGAAGTTTAGAAATTACTTGCTAGGGCAGAAATTTATAGTTGTAACAGATCATCAGGCTCTGAAATATATTGTCAATAAGCCTAACCCATCAGGGAGGATAGCAAGATGGATAATTTTGCTGCAAGAATTTGAATTTGATATTATAGATAGGCTAGGAAAGAAGCATGTCAATGCAGATGCACTCTCTCGAGCCTATGATGGTTTAGGATCATCTTGTGATGATGATGATTTTCTCGATGCAACATTGTTCTCCCTTGACACAATCCCTAGTGAATACATAGATATTTGGAATTATCTGAATGAATTCAAGTTTCCTGATGGTGCCAATGCAAAGACTAAGAGAAAGATTACTCAAGCCAGTCGTCCATATTCTATTCTGCATGGAGCATTATTTCGAATAGGACCTGATGGACAGTACAAGAGGGCAGTTGGACGTGATCAAGGAAAGGAGCTGCTAGAAGAATTCCACAATGGTACATGTGGAGGGCACTTCTCTGGACAACTTACAGCAAGAAGGATCTTGGATGCAGGTTATCACTGGCCCACTCTTTTTAAAGATTGTTATAATTATTGTAAGACATGTGATATTTGTCAAACACATGGTAACCGTAAGACTTCATCAGCTCCATTATGTCCTATTCTTCCCCTTGGTCCCTTTGAAAAGTGGGGAATAGACATTGTAGGTCCACTTCCAACTACATCACGTCAAAATAAGTATATTGTAGTTGCCACAGATTATTTAACCAAGTGGGTTGAAGCTAGGCCATTGAAAACAGCTTCCATGGATGAAGTGGCAAGGTTCATATATGAACGCATTGTCACCAGATTTGGTTGTCCATTAGAAATTGTAACAGATCAAGGAAGCCACTTCATTAATGAGGTGGTAGAAGCCCTAGTCAATAAGTTTTCTATTAAGCACAGGAAGGCAACAACATACAAGCCAAGCACAAATGGACAGGTGGAACGAACAAATTTTGTGCTGTGTCAAATTCTAGCAAAAGATGCAACCTTGTAGGTACATAAATGGGATAAAAGGATTCATGCAGCATTGTGGGCATATAGGGCAACATCAAAGTCAGCAACAGGATACTCCCCATTTCAGTTGGCCTATGGCATTGATCCAGTTCTTCCTATTGAGTTTGATATTCCCACTGTGAGAGTTATGAAAAATGAAAGGATGGATGAAAGTGATTCAGTAAAAGAAAGGTTGGTACATCTTCATTTGCTAGAGGAAATGAGGGAAATAGCAAAGGATACAAGCCATAAGAAGAAAATGAAGCAGAAGGAATACTTTGATCAAAAGATCCGGTGGTCTCCATTTCATGTGAATGACTTGGTCCTAGTATATGATTCCAGATACAAAAAAAGAAGACAGAGAAAATTTCTTCCAAAATGGATGGGGCCCTACAAAATAGCAGCTGTGCATGAAAATGGTACGTACCGACTGGAGGAATTGGATGGCACTCCCATTACGAAATGGGTCAACCATGACAAGTTGAAGATTTTCCAAGCACCAGAAGAGTCTACTCCGAGGACGAAGTAGAAGCTAGGAAGGGGGAAGATGTCGACACTAAAATTTTCCTCCATAATTTCTATTTCATTAATGTATGTATTAGGAATAGGATGTTGTTAAGTATAATTAGTAGTAGCGTCTGATAGAAGATAACGGCGCCGTCAGTACGGTGCCGCCAATAATGTGGAATACGGTAACAGTCAAAGTACAATAGGAATGTTGTAGTAAAAAGTAAATATTTGTCGTAAGTGGTCCGGTAATGTTAAAATGTCAAAGTTTGGGTAAGTAGAGAAGTAGGGTCTACATGATTAGGAATTAGAAATATTATATTGGTAATAAGGACAAGGAGTGAGGTCATAAATATTTTGTGTATTTTATTTGTAAAAAGTCTAAAAATGTGGAACCCATGTAAAATGATAAGGTTTATCTTATCTTAACAGATAAGCTTACATGTACAGATAAGAGTTAAGGTATGGAATATGATTCGTCAGAGTGGATTTCTTATCCTATCTTAGAGATAGGATGGATAAGCCTGGAAGTTCTATAAATAGAGAGGCCACCCCCCTCATTTAGCATAGAAAGAAGTAGTGAGAAATATTGTAGGAAGTGTGCAAAGGAAGCCATCAGTTAAAGGTGTGTTGAAGAAGCCATCGAGGGGTGTAATTGTAAAGTTTCTCCCATAGTCTTGTTGAAGTACCTCATGGGTGAGATTGTAACAATTTCATGTTAATATTATAATTTACTTTGATATTTCAGATTTGTCATCATTCCGTCTTATCATAGTCGATGGTATTCTTGTGTTCGGTTGTTGTTTTGTTTCCAGATTACGTCCACCAAACTAAAGGCTGTGCATTAGTAAATAATCATAGCACGAGGAGTTCCCGGTGAAGAATTATCATAGTGCCGGATTGGTGATGACAAATCCCCCTTCAGGGTCTCAGGATGGAAATGGAGTGGTTGATGGGTATAGAGGAGGGTCTTTCCTCCCCAACCAAAGATGTTTCAGGATTGAGCAAAGGAAAATATATGGAGTTTACTCTGAAGTCTCTTTTATTAGAAACTTTCAAGGTAGTGGAAGAATCTAAACTTTTGTTCTTGTTAATAAAGGAAGGGATTGACATGGGGAATGGAGCCTCTATGGAGGTTCTAAATCAATGGGTTACCACTAAAGACTAGGTGCTGGATGTTTTGTTGGAATGAGAGGTGGAGGAAGTAAAAGGGGAGTCTATCCTAATGCTGAGAAACTATCAAAGGCCTTTTTTTATATTTCCGAGACCCCGAGTTTTGGTTTTATAATCTGTGGGAAGGAAACCAGTCCGGGTAGGATGAGAAATGAGCGTAAGACCCTTTGGGAGTTGGTGGCCAAAAAATAGAAGTGCGTCAGGATTTTTTATAAACCAATACGTAGGGTATGAAAGTCCCCCAAAATAATCCATGAATATTTTTTCATGGAACATCAGAGGCATGAAATCCCATGATAAAAAACACCTTATTAGGTGCTTAACTCTAGAGCAAGGTATTGATATTTTCTATATTCAAGAAACTAAAATGTTGGGTTTTGATTGCCTCTCTAGGTTGGCTAGGAAGTGGAAGGGTTGGAAAGGAAATTTTGTGGATGCCAACGGGGCTTCGGATTTTTTAGGGGTTATGTGGCTTTCTATTAAAGTTGAAGTTTTGGCCTTGGAATATTCATCTTATTTTCAATGGTACGGAGTGGTGGTAAAGAACTTTGATAAGATATTTTTTCTTTGTAATGTTTATATCCTATCTAATGTTACTTAGAAAAGAGATTTGTGGGCTTCCATGTTTGAAGATTTGGCTAACTTAGGGGACGAGCTGGTGGTGCTTGCTGAGGATTTCAATTCTACCCTTACATATACATAATATAGAGGGGGAACTAGAAGTAATACACATTCCCAATGTTACTTTTCCTATTTTGTGGAAGATGTGAAGATTTTGGATCCTCTCCCAAAAAGTGGGTTATTGACCTGGTCCAACAGATAGATTGGGTTGGGGAGAATTGTGGTTAGATTGGACAGGTTCTTAGAAAATCCCCATTTTCTTCAAGAAAATGTATTAATGGAGAGTGTTGTTCTTCCCTAGTTAGGTTCAGATCATTTTCTAATTGTGCTTTATTTATCTATTGATATGGCCCTTAGGAACTCACCCTTCAAATTTAAGGTGATGTGGATGAAAGATCCTTCCTTTAAGGAGTTGGTGAAGAAGTGTTGGTAATCCTTTGTAGTGAAAGGTAAAAGAATGTTCATATCGGCTAAAAAAAATTATTAAAAAAGGAAATTTTGGCCTAGAATAAATCTACTTTTAAGAATATTTTTCAAGAAAAAGTGAGGGTAGAGGCTGATTTGAAGATTTTGATGAAAGGGTATTTAGAGAAAACATGGACCAGGAATATTATTGTCTAGAAAAGGTGTTGTTAGCTAAACTAAATGATTTGCTTCTAAATGAAGTGATTTACTAGTGTCAGAAATCAAGAGAGGTTTGGTTGAAAGAAGGAGACAAGAATTCCAAATTCATTCACGATTCTGTTAAATAGAGGCATAACTCTAATTATATATTGAAAATTAAAAATGGGCAGGGTGATTGGATGTCTGGATAGAAAGAAATAAGGGGATAGGAAGTTAATTTATTTTCTTCCATGTTTGAATGGGAAGAAAAGTATCCCTTCCTTCAACAAAAAATGTTATTTAATAAAATTCCCAGGTGGTCAGAGATGTAGATATGGAAATTTTGATGGCTCCTTTTACTATGGAAGAAGTGTGAAATGTAGTTTTCTCTATGGAAAGAGAAAAAGCTCCTGGGTTGGATAGGTTCCTGGCTGTTTTTTTCAGGATTTTGGGAAGTCATTGGAGAAGTTTGGCTAGCGGTCAAATAATTGTGTGTAATGGGTAATATTTTATAAGAAATGATCCATACTTTTATTTGTTTATTTCCTAAGAAATTCCCTACAGAATCAATGGACACTTTTAGACCGGTCTCCCTCTGTAATAATTTGTATTAAATCATTTCTAAAGAGATTGTTGGTCCTCTAAAGCCATTGCTAGAAAAACTTATCTCATGTGAGAAAATTGGTTTCCTCCATGGTCACTCCATTATGGAAGGGATATTTCTCTCACATGAACCGATGCATTCAATTTTAGGGGATAGGGTCCAAGGTATGCTCATCAAGATAGATTTTAGTAAGGATTATGGCATATTAATTGGCATTTCTTGATGAAATATCTTCAGCTCTTAGGTTTCAGTTGGAGTTTTTGCAATTGGGTTTACAGTTGTACTGTCACCCTGAGTTTGTCGGTACTAGTTAATGTTTCCACATAATTTTTATTTTGGAGTAATAGAGGCATTCGTTAAGGTGATCCTTTGTCATATTATCTTTTTATTTTGGTCACAGAGGATCTTAGATGGGATTTGAAAGTGGCTCAGTTAGCTAGTTAGATTTGTGATCTCAATATTACTGCCACAATGGATCCAATCACACATCAACAGTTTGTTGATGATACGTTCCTTTTTAGAAGATCATCCATGGAGGAAGATAAGAATTTTTGTGTGATTCTGGATGTCTATTAGGAAGTGGTTGAGCAAGTGATCAGCTTGGCTAAATCATTGATTTTATTTTTTAATACACCCTAGGCTGTAGAGGAGGATTTTGAATATATTGGGTTTTGTGAAAGGATCTCTTCCTCAAAAAAATTTAGGAATTCCCCTCTTTTTGGGTGATGGGAGATCCTCCCTATGGAATGACCAGGTGATGTCAATTGAGATTCGTATTCAGAGCTAGAAAATTTAATGGCTGACTTTTTCAGATAGGATCTTGCTAATAAACTCAGTGTTTTATCCCATCCTGACCTATATGTTAACAGTGATGTGCCTACCTTCAAGAATGCTAAAAAAAATGAAAACATTCTCATAATTGTTTTGTGGAATGGTAGTGACAATGAGAAGTTAATTCATTTAGTGAAATGGGACCAACGTGCCCTTCCTAAAGCTCAAGGAGGGGATAGTATTCTGAATCTTAAATGGCATAATTTTTATTTAGGAGCTAAAACTATATGGGGGCTTCTTTTGAATTTAGATGGAGTTCTTAATTAAATATTTAGGAAGAAATATCTAGGGGTGGAAGGTCAAAGTTGGTGATTTCAAGCCAAGAGGTTCCTTGTGGCTCCCATATGTGGAATTTTTTAGTGTCTTGTAGGAAAGTATTATCTATTATTTCCTCTTGGAGGATTGGAAATGGTCCCTTGGCCAATTTTTGGGACAATTCTTAGAATGCCCGTCTGGATATTTCTTTGAATCAAAATCTACAGGAAGATATGGCAGCTTTAAAGGTTCAATGGGGTGTTATGGTGGCACATTATGGCTTGCTGATAGAGGATGGTTCACCTGTCCTCTCTTGGAAAGATCCCGTTGATTTGGATATCTCTGATTTCTCTAAAGAATGCTTTTGATAGGCTCTCATGGATTGAAAAGTCATTATCTCTATAGAGAATGAATCTTTATTTTGGCTGGGCTCTCAAAATAGATCATATAAAGTTAAGAAAGGTTATAAATGGTGGGCATATAAAGAAGGGAATGATAGCCCTTGCTAGTTTGGTTGTTGGAATTTAGATATTCTTCCAAAACCAGGGGTGTTCAGTTGGTTGGTTTTTAAAGGTAAAATAACTACATAGAAGAGAAGGAAAATGTGGGGTTTTATAGGTCCAACTCTATGCATTTTATGTCAAGAAGATAAAGAACACTTAGATCATTTACTACTCTTATGCATTTTCTCTTATCAATGTGGGAACTAGCTCTGCATTTTCCTAGGCATAACTTGGGTATAGGGAAGGAATATTAAAGAATTGTTGGTTGCGTGGAAAAAATTTGGGCAAGGGTCCTCGCTCAGCTCCATTTGGATAATTTGGTTGTGATGCACTGGTTATCGAAGGAGATTCTCAAGTGGCAATTAGTGATGTTGGGCAATGAAAAGCGATGTCATGGCACTTAGAATTCTTCATTGATAATATCATCTTTTGGCTGAGTTAGATCCATACGTGGAGCATTGGTCATAATTTTAGGGATTCCAATTCCATAGTGGATTATTTAGAAAACTAAGGCATTATGAGGAGGTATGATCCTATCATCTCTTAACATGAAAATGTGTGGGAGGATCTCTCCACCTTTATTACTTGAGAAGGGAGAGCTAGACATAGTTAATTGTTTGTGTGGTGTCCTTTCTCTTTGATTTTTTGTAGGTATATGTGGTGGGTGTAAGCGATAGTTGCATGTTAGTTTCACAATATGGAAATTACCTTGTTACCTTGTCTATTTTTACAGGGTGTTAAGAGAGATATGGATTTCTTTAGAAGCATCTCACTCGTGCGTATTCACATACTTTTTTGGGTTGAATTTGGGTCAATCTGTTAATTTATTGAAAATTTCTTGGGGGAGGAGTATTTATTTGCATCCACAAGGACAAGGGTGAATTTAAAGGTGGCATCCTAGTTTATTTCTTGGCTTCTTTTAGCGAGGAAGAATAAGGTGGAAGTTAGGGAAATTTCCCTTCATTTCATCAAACCTCAACATGAGTTTCAGTTGGATGAAGAGTTGGAGGATGTTAACCCAGTGCAGCCGCAACCGGCCTTGGATAAGGAAGGGATTTCTCTAGAGGATTCTTGGTGATTCATCATGGTTATATCTTCAAGGAATGAAGAGCTCATGTATTTTTTGGTAGATGTTCATGGGGTGTGCTCAACAGGGATTAAAGGTGGTAGAAAAATTAAGAAATTGGATCTTCTAGGGTTGTCTTCATCAGTAGTTTTGGAGTCAGAGGTCGCGGAGTGACTTTGAAATAAGTTGGGGTTCTCATATCACTTTCTGCTTGAGACGGCTCAGGTCGGCAGGACTGCTGGAGGAAGGAAGTAGGCAGGTCCCAGTTGTAATGCTACCACATAGGAAGTAATTCAATTAGATGATTGAATGTATTTATTTATGGGGTCTACTTTTTAAATGTATTTGTTGTATGTCGTTTTCTTCGGTTTCCTACTTGGTTTAGAAGATTTTCTATCTTTTCTGGTTAGGGTAGGGTGTTGGGTTTAATTTTTGAATATATGCAAGTGGGATCCCTCCAATCCCCTAGTTCTAAGCTCTAGTCAAAAGCGTTAAAATATATTAAAAAAATTACTCCAAAAAAGGTGGTCCTGTTAATTGAATAATCTATACATGAATACATTAGAATGATATCAAATACTTAAATTGAAATGTAAGATATTTTTTTTAGTTTTGTAAATAAATGAAAAGGAAAAAAATAGTCATCGTATCATATCATTTTCAAATAAAAACTATAATTTTACTATTTTTACAAAAATAATTTTTATAATTTGTCTATATTTTTCAAAAAATAAACAAATAATTTATATATACATTTTTTTGAAATAAAATTTATAAATTTTTTTTAGAGCTCTTGCTCCTTATTAGGTAGGATTTTTTGTTAACTTGGCCGAGATGGCTAACCAACTTGGTGAGTTATTTCACCGAGCTATCAATACCACATTTCAAATAATAATGCAAACTGAATTAACCAACGGAGCCACTTAATTGACCATGCCACATTATTAACACGATCGAGCCACACAGAGGGTCAATACTAGCATTTGCAGCTGGGCCACTCCATAATGAAACCAGGATCTATATCGAGATATGCCCACAAGGGATTCCAAAAAAATGGGGTGGTGTGACCGTAGTCACACCACAAAACCCACATGGTAAGGATTATAAATCCTACCACCAACTGTGTCATCCCTAATTTGGGAATAATCCCACCCCATAGAAGAGGGGGGGTCATGGGTGGTAGAGTGGAGGGGAGGTCTTGTGAGGGACATGCACCAAGCATGGGTGAGGGATTGTTGAGGTGATTAGGAAGTGTCAAGTGGCACTCAACAAGGAGGGGGCAGTTGTTAGGGGGCCGCCCCCATATAATGTGTTTTCATATATTTTTTAATATATGTTTTGTTTAAATATATGCGGTTAGTTAGGTATATAGATAGGTTTAAGTACTTAGGTTTATATAATTTAGATTCAGATTTATATAAACCATAACTTTATATATATATATAGATTGATTTTTTAAAAAAATACGAAGATTTTATAAAAACTATACAACTATTCTAGTTTGTATTTAAACTATAGGTGCAAAATTCATAGAGGCCCTATTTAGGACATGAGTTAGGGGTTAAAAATTCATAGTGAAAAATTTAAAAACATATGTATTACTAGGGGACAAGGATTTTACTTGACCAATGGAAAAATTTAAAGGACCTATTTTCTTGAATCTTGTCTCCCCCCGTAAACTCAAGTTTCACTTTGGATTTTTAATTTTCCCTTTTTTATTTCATGAATTCCCTACACACTATATAAAATATATAAAAAATATTTCAAAAAATTATAACCCTTACCTTAGTTTCCAGGGCTTGGTAATTTCTGAAATTGAATTTTTCATGCACAGTTGAAAGTCTCGAATAACTTTCCATCTGTGCATCCAAAATTCAATCTTAACCATACGGAGGGGGAAGCTGCCGGGGGGGGGGGGGGGGGGGGGGGGGGGGGGGGGGGGGGGGGGGGGGGGGGGGGGGGGGGGGGGGCGTTAAATAGAATCCAAAATAATTTAACCACCTAACTTTCCGACCATTACATCCTTAGGTTATTTAGGATTAATTTAATTTATCAATCCCACTCTCGTACCATGTAAGTATGAGGGGTGTAAAATGTATTCACCAAATTAATTAAATGTAAAGTCAAACATTATAACATAAATGTAAATGTAACTATACAAAATAAATGAATGTAATGAAAAAATTGAACATAAAACACATATATAACATGGAAAACCCCTCAATGGGTAAAAAACCACAGAGAATAAATCCACTATCAAGAACCTTTTACATCCACCAGTCCAGTAACTCCCTCCTCATTTCTATTCCATGTATTTACCATGATTTACGTTCATATTCCCTTGGAATATTATTTGATCAATATTCAATATAATAATAAATATGTTGAATATATGACCCAAAGTCATATTTAAATAACCTGAAGGGTTATGTCCTTCTTAAGTGACAAGGCACACCCCGATTTAATTAGTTAGTTAATTAGATTAGCCAACTACCTAATATAGAGTTTATATTTAAATAATAAGAATATAGTTTATTCTATATTATTTAAATACAAACTATATATTATGATATACTTAATGTTATAGTTCTAAAAAAATTAAAACAAATCTCCCCAAATCTAAAACTCACATAACTTTTCTAGGTGAACAAAACAAAAGAAATGAATTTAATATTTCAATGCAACAGATAAAAATATTTAAAAATACATGCCACCTTTTCCAAATCAAAGATAACTCATTCAATCAAGCTCAAAACAAAATTTTTTCTTTCCAATCAAGTTGGAAACTCAAAAAAATATCTCTAATCATTCTTTAGTTAGCTTCAGATCATACCAATCAAGGATTTGGGATTTTCTTCCCCAATCTATAAATAAGCACTCAATCTTCTCAATTAGGGTTCATTTTACGAAGACCCCTCTAAAAAATTACTTTCAAATCATTGGAGAATCTCATTAATTGACTTTTGAATCATTGGAAAATTTCTGAAAAAATGTAGCGTGGCAAAGGCAACTTCACAGAGCATTGTTCCCTCATTTTTCATAATTTTGGCCGGGTAGGTTAGACGGGGGTTGGACGGGTGGGTTGGGTGGGTGTGTTAGACGGGTGGGTTGGATGGGTGGGTTGGGCGGGTGTGTTAGATGGGTGGGTTGGATGGGTGGGTTGGATGGGTGAGGGTTGGACAGGAAGGGGTTGGGTAGGAAATGGTTGGATGGGTGAGTTCGACGGATAGGAGTTGAACGAGGTAGGGGTTGGATGGGAAGGGGTTGGGTGGGAAATTGTTGGATGGGTGGGTTCGAGGGATAGGAGTTGGAAAGGGAAGGGGTTGGAAAGGAAGGGGATAGATGGGAAATGGTTGGTTGTGTGGGTAGGATGTGTGAGGATTTAGACGGACAAGGGTTAGACGTGGTGAGTTGGAACGATGCGGGTTGGTTGGCAAAGGGTTAGACGGAAGGGTTGGATGGGTGGGTTGGATGAATGAGGGGTTGAATGGTGTGGGTTGGGTGTTGTTATCACTGTATTTAATGTTCATTAATGATACCCTTGCGTCCTATAAATACCATTACAAGGTTCATTTTTTCACTTTTATACGTAAATTTCCAGTGCTCTGAGCTCTCTAATTTTACACCCGAATTTATATCCTTCCAAATTTCAGAAATGACCAGTACCACATCTATTCCTACACCCAAATTTCAATACAAAGACTTCATGTTCCCACAGGTTTTAGCTCTACTTAAAGAAAAAGATGCTCCAAAGGATTGGCTCAAAAAATCAGAATTTTTCAGGCTTGTGAACATGCCCCAATTCGACACTGATACATCAGTCCTTGATTACCTACTTGCCTCTTACAATGACAATGATGGAAATTTTTTCATTCTTGTTGTGCATCCGAAACATTATCAAATTTATTTTTCTATTAAAACTGAGGACGTGCATCGGTTAACAAGTTTACCTTTCCAAAATAAGTTGCATGTTACTATAAAGGTTGTCCTTACAAACGAAGACAAAAAGTTTTTGGAGTCTCATTACAATGTACAGGTTGATGGTAAGTTTATTATTTTCAAATGATTTTTTTCTTAACATTACTTTACCACAAAAAGGATCTAACATTTCCTTTCTATAATTGCAGCTCCTCTTAGTCATTATCAAGAGGCCTTCTTCTACAAGGTATTACAAACAAATTATTTATTCTGGTTGCTTCGCTTTTTCAAGCCAGGATTGTATTACAAGGAAGATTTGCAAACATTCTATATTGGGAAGTTTAGTATTTATTACAGACACTAGCAGGTCAATAATTCAATTGGTGCACTTATTTGTCTAATATAATAAAATCAGATATCTCCCATGCTCACAAAGCCAATCAAACTGATAAATTGAGGATTGTATTTTCTTGTTGCAATTTTATTCTTTCTTTCTATAATGAAGTGTACTACGAATTGATGCAGCATAAAATTCCTACTGCAATCAATGATAAGATGATTTTTCTTAGTCTTGAATAATAATAGGTAATAATTACTTTTACTATTTACTTGTTATAACAATTTCAATTTGAATATTTTAAATAAAATAATAATTGTATGATTTTATTTTGTAGGGAAAAAATTATAGTTGCAGCATCGCTTAAGGAGGAAATTGCTAGAGGTAAAGCCCCTCCAGAGGTCTCTGTTGATTCTGACATGAATTCATCATAATCAACACCAGTAAGACCTCGTCAAAAGTAACCTAGGGGGTCGATATGCACAACACGTTTACCATCACATTTAACTACAAGTATGAATAATGAAGTTATCTTTTTTATATAAGTTATGAATTCAAACAATTACTATAGATTATGTATTCTAATATTTCTACTGATATTTTCTACATGTATTATATTTAGAAACTACTGAGATGGATGATGAATGTCAATCTCATTCCATGTGTGGAGATCAAAATGTCACAATTTTGTCTCCATTTATGCAAGGTATATTATACGGTAGTTTGATTTGCATGTTTTGTTTCCTTACAATTTTTTAGCATTTACAAATCCCAATCATTATATTCTAACAATTTTTTATTTTCTTCATGCAGGTAATATGGCTTCAAGTCATTTTCCACTTGCAAAGAGGCCACCAATTCCTCAAAAATGTCAAGTACAAACTGTGTACAAGTATTCTTTTTCCTAAGTTAGATTGAAAGCAAGAACTACCACCTAAAATAGTTCCCTAACCTAGCTAGAAACAAGAAAAGAGTACCATCAAGATGAATAAATGAACAAGGCCTACACTAGCATCATAACTTTGAAATAGTGAACTCAAACATAATGAAAATCAAGAACTCTATTCTTCTAAATTGCCTAATTAAATCAAATGGACCTATGTAGTCCAACGGAAATCAACAATATTACTTTCTTTGATCCTTCAATGATGCTTGGGTGTGAGGCTTAGCTCTTCAAGATGGATTATGGAAGGTCTTGAGAATGGCAAAAGGCTTTTAGTGCAAGACTATGTGCTTTCTTTTGCTTTCTCAAGGTAATTAGGTGTGTGTATAAAGGTAGAAGGAGGACTCCTTATATAGCCCAATGGATAAAGGAAACACTTCATCCCTTTGCATGTGGGATAAAGGTAAAAACATGATTAGGAATGGATGAGGTTGCTTTATTAAAGGTAGCCTTACTTTATAAGGGTTTAACTTATGCTTAGCAAGTCATGGGAGTTGGGGGGTGTTTTAATTAATCAAGGGTGATTAACTAATAGGTAGGTGTAAGCTTATAAAAGCTAATTAGATGAATATTAGTACGATTTAGGATATTAAGAGGGGATTAAATCAATTAAATATTGATTTTTTTAGTTAAATGAAGTGGAAGGCTAATGAATTAATAATAATTAATTAGTCTGGATAGATGGGGTAAATAATTAACAAAATGTTGTTAATTATGTTTTTAGCTAGATAGGTGACTTAATCAATTAGTGTATTGTAATTAATTAATGACAATAAGAGGGAATATGAGAACTTTTGACGATATGCCATCGATTTGTGAGAAAGGGGGATAATTAGAGCAATTTAAGTATTTAAATTGCTTTGGTGTAATTATAGGTGTCTACATTTTCCCCTCTTTGGGGTGGCGTAAGTGGCGCCACTTCAAAGATAGTAGACGAAAGAAATTTTTGAAGGGATAGAAGAAAAATTAGTAGGAGAGAGAGATGCCCCCCTCGAGTGCCGATGGGATGATGAAAGAAGCTGATCGATGATAAAAAAAGATGAGAGATAGGCAAAAGAATGGGGAAGAGGCGGGATGCCCCACTGAGAGAGAAGATTAGGGATGAAAGAGAAGTGATGTAGAAGAAATATGGAGGAGGGGAGGGAAGAGATTAGCCTCTAGCCACTATTTATTAGACCATTTTTGATGTCATCATATTACCACAAGAGCTACATCATCGGTCCTATGAAAAATATAAGCATACGATAAAGGTAGAATGACATGAAAAATCCATACTACGAACAATTGTCCATTGCTAAAAATACCAACTCCATGCAACACACAACAATGAAATGCAATACGAGAAGGAAACAAGCTCATTTAACAAGGAAAACAAGTACAAACGCACATATCAAACCCAACAATGGTCAAGATAGTTGTACAAATGTTTTGTTATCAGTGCTGAAGAGATCCACAAGTTTGTGATTGACGAAAAGGGTGAAAAATGATGCCTCGAGTAAGGATACATGCAAGGGTAAATGACAATGGATATGGGGTCCATGAAAAGCATTTGTGTGCAACGAAACAACACCAGGCAACAAACGTGCCCCAAAGTATAGACAAAGCAAGTTGTTAGCTTTGTTGATGGAGGTAGATTAAGATGATCTGCAAGTCACACACATGAACAAGTGATAACCAAAGAGTGATGTTTTGTAGGATGATTTTTAGTTTTTAGAAGTTTTCTGAAACATATTTGAATGTTTTTGATGATTTTTCTAACATATTTGAATGTTTTGGCTGATTTTGAAAGTTTTATGAAACTATGTATAGGAAGACAAGGAAGCGTGGATTCCCCTAGTGATAGATGGGATGTACAAGGGCATAAGGCCATGTGCGTACCAGAAAGGTGAAGATGGAAAAATTCCCCAACAATTAGGTGGGAGTATTCAAAGGTAAAATCTTCATAGGTAGAAGTGGGACCCAAGGCCATTATAGATAGGTTCAACATGATGATGAACATAAACCAATGAAATGTTGGGAAGAAGCAAAGATTCCCCCAACATAAGTTGGCGTAAAAGCACATGATAGAAAGGAAGGAGAAGATTATTTTTGTGAAAGGTGACAAACATGTCTGCAAACATGGAAAACAAGTAATCTTATACACATGGATGTTCTGAATGAAGTAGAAGAATGATGTGAATTATATGAATGTAGCTTAGAAGCCTCACGATGAAGAAGTGATTAGCCAAAGGCACAAATCATGAGACAAGATATGGACTAGAGTAAGAGTCTGAACAAGGTCCAAAAAAGACATTTGGTAACATACTAAACCTATTTACTCATAGAAATCCAGTGTGTGCACGTGGATTTTATTACCTCTTGAAGGTAAGATTTAATAGACAACAAGTGAATACACCCTAGCCAATGTGTAGGGATGATTGATTGTGAAAGGTGATTTTGTGAATGGATGGTGAAAGGATATTTGTACATTTCTCTGTTGTCAGCCAGACGTCCATAGCCACAACAGAGATGTATTTGATTCTAATCGCAACATTGCTATACTGCCAGTCAGGAATCCATAGCCCTGATAGAGATTATTGGAAATACCCCAAGAGAGAGTAATATATCAATTTGTTTTTGATTTGTAGCTTTTAGCTTTTAATTTTTGATTGATTTTGATTCTTTTGCTTTCTGAAAACTTATTTTAGCTCTCTTATTTGACAAGGGGTTAATAACCAATGATGGCTTGATGGAAGGAGATGGAATTTCTTACGATGATGACATTGGCTTGTGTCAACAAATATGTCCAAAAGTTCTTCACAACAAGTTTATTAGATGTTGAATGTGATAGGATCTCTATGAGGTCAGTCGTTCTTTAATTTACCAAGGTGACGAAAGACCAAGATCAAATATATACCATAGATATAAATGTCACAAAATGCATGTGAATAAGCTAACCAAAATATCACCGAAGGGATGAAAATGGTAGGAAGAGATGCAGAAGAATAGAAAGGAAGGGAAGAAAGAAACATCCATGTGTACATCATACCTGATTGCAATGTTTGATATTTGTACCTTTGATTTTTGTTGAGTTTTCTCAATGTTTTTTATATTTTTGAATTGTTTTTTATTTTTTAGATTTTTGAGAGTTTTAAGAGGTTAGGACTAACAAAGTCACTCTGTGTGGTAAGATCCAATAACAATGTTTGCAACTTCCTTGATAAGGGAGACTAGGCACGTTTGTTTATCAAGAGTGATATTATCCCCGATCTCAATGATCGAGGTGAGTTCACACTCAATAAATTGCTATGATTTGTTATGAAACATGGATTTCATATGTGGGATATTTAATTCCCCATCCAGAGGTTTATGTACTTTATGCCATACTTGATGGTTACATTGGTGTGCATTCTTGAATCGCGCTTGATTTAGAATTTTGAGATTGTTTGATTTGTTGGGAGATATAGAGCTCTTTGTAGTTTTGATCTATGTTTGATTAAGAAATAGTTTGGGTTTCTTATAAGCTAACACATGATTTTTCTGATCCCAAGAAGGAGAAGAAAGTGAACGTGGGCGTTTAGAACTGATGCAAGAAATGACTATGGGCTTGCCACAACCATTGATAGAAGAAATATGTGATAGATGAAACAGATATGGTCCAAGAATTGAAGAGGATGGGATACTGGGAGGTGAGCCATAGATAGAAGATGAGGGGATGCTAGGATGTGGCCCAAGAATAGAAGAATAAGGGCTACTAGGATGTGACCCATAGATAGAAGATGAAGGGCTACTAGGATGTGGCCCAAGAATAGAAGATGACGGACTACCTAGGGGTGATCCATACATAGAAGACAAGGGGCTAGTTGGATGTGCCCCAAGAATAGAAGATAGTGGGCTAATTGAAAATGTCCCATAAATAGCAGAAGGAGGGCTACTAGAAGGTGACCCACACCTAGACAAAGATGAAGGGCTACTTGGAGTTGACCCCATAAGAGATTGTGATTGAGGAATTATGATAGAAAAAGAGTGATTGGGTGATGAGAAGATAGGCTATGGATCAATGTAAGACCTAGGATTTTCCTCATTTAATGAAGAATGTGAAGATGGAAGAATAAGAGGAGGATCAAGTTGCATGATTTGAGGCTCTTCCTCTATTTCTTGATAAAAGGAATCAACATTTTTCTCAGAATATGCGGGTGCATCGAAGTCTAAAGAGAATCCTTTCTCGTAATCTTCTAAAGGAATATCTTCATGTGCCCCTATAAATGCCCTAATTATTTCTTCATTCTGAAAGAGGTCAATCGGTATGAGTTGTTGATCGATCACCAGGGGTTGATTGGAAGAAATAGGTTCACTTGGTGTGGAAGACTAACAAGATGTTTGATGATTATTGATAGAAGAATATGATGTGGGGGATGAAGAATATGTGTAGCTAGATGTCTTAGGAGTAGAAGAAGGTGGTGTGGAACTACCTAAATAATTATATGTCGTATGTAAAATAGTAGGATTAAGTCCAAAGTATTTAGATTGTGACGCATGGGTTGATTCAGACGTTTGTCTTGAAGGACTTTAGGTCACATGAATCTTCAAAGGAGGAAGACTTATTGGGGGTGATTAATGAAGAAGGTACTACAAAGAAGGGGAGGACCGTGATTCAAGAATTAAATTAGATGAATAATAACAAGGGTCCTGTAAAGAAAGAGAGGACTGCGATTCAAGAATTGTATTAGATGTTTGATTGGAGGGATTTGGAGTCACACATATCTTCAAAGGAAGAAGACGTCATTGAGGTTACTGATAAAAGGGGTCCTGCAAAGAAAGGGAGGACTGCGACATAGGAGTCACATTATATGTATGATGAAGAGGTTCCTGCAAAGATAGGGAGGACCATGACATAGGAGTCACATTAGATGACTTAGGAGTCAAATTAGATGAATCTGAATAGTAGTTTGGATATAAATAGTAGTTTGGATCTGAATCATCAGAAGAATCAGAAGAAATGTTTGGATTGGAATCCTCAAAAGAAGAGGAAATGTTTGGATTAGAATAAGAAGAAGAGTGTGGGGAACCCGAATAATAATTTGGATCAAAAGTGTTCAAACCATACCACCGACTATGAGATGAAGGTGGGGAATGGGTTACCTGTATGGGATCTCTATCATGAAGAACCAAACAAGGTTTAGTTGTAATGGGAATATTTTGATTTGAATTGATAAACCTAGGTTCCGTATTTTTCTAAGTATGGGGAACCATGTGATAGTCAATCATTTTTGGCGTTGATTTAAGCACAATTTTTTTAGATCTAGATAGTGTGATGGAACTCCTTCAAAGGGAAGGAAGTGACATGTCGATTTTGGTAGCATAAGGACAACTAGCTAGACATTTTGTAATTATGGAGATGTGTGCGTGATTTTCTGAAGAAGTTCTAAGGAAAATAGACATCGTGATGATACAATCTTAATGAGATCAAAAAGGATTTTCCTAGAAATTAATTTCTACAGATGAATGATCAAAAGGAACAATCATACAAGTGTTAAACACAATGCCAATCAACAAGGAAGTACACCCTATGAAAATGTGTGTGCAAAGTGATAGTTTGATGCAAAAATGATCAACACAATGTCAATATTTATGTCAAGCTTGAAATGAACAAGGTGCAAATATTAACAAAGGGTAGATGCAACTCACAATCAAAGGATACCATGACAATTTCAACAACCAACAAGGCCTAAATGTTAAAGGGTGAGGTTTACAAATGTAAGCCACACAACCACACCAATTGGACATGTCTATCAAGCTTTGCAGAGAAGTGAGATATTAGTGTCAAAGTGGTATTGAAATGACGCAAATAAAGTAAGCGACACGTTGGAAGATTTGGGACAATGTTTGAAATCAAACAAAGTCAAAGTATACTAAGGATGTGTTAAAATGTGCGCGGCGTAATGCCACAATGTGGATACTTAGATCTCATTTATGAAAAACACAACATAAGTATCTTAATTGTGTCAAGACAATGCAAACAAGGTAACACGTCAAAGGGAGATAAAATGATGAATTAATCCAAACTATGATGATGATCTTGAAATGTGTATATAGATCACATAGGCCACTAATGATATAAATACGCTTTTGCACACTTTAGATGTTTAACTTACCCATCCTTAAACATGGATGGGCGTAAACAGACAAAAAAGTGGAAGAAACAATTGATTGGTAGCACAGAGGTAGTCACCCTTCTTTTGATCAACAAAGTGTCAAAAGAATGTGAAGGAAGTAAATCAAAATGGGAACGAAAAATTCAGGCTTCACTTCAACAGAGTTTCGCCTCGCCCTAAGGCAAGTAAAAACTAAGCGAAAGTAACGTGCCACACATTTCGTGATGAAAAGATGGCTCACAACTCAACACTTTTTTGAATTGGTCAAAGTGGGCTCCTAGCCAGAGTATATTCTCCTAGGTGGTTATCTCATCCTAGGTGTTACAAAGTTGTCTACGAGCGGGGTGATTTACCCAAAAAGTCATGCTGACTAGTTTGGACGTATCTTGGCTTTTCCCCCTTCAAGCATAGTGCGTAGTAAATGCATCCATCGTGTACTTAAAAGGGTCACATAGGGACAACTTATAACGCTATCTCACAATGAAATCACTAGTCAAGTAGGTAGTGCATAGCACTTCCCGTTTCCTTCGCAAGGTTCCCTCTTCCGTGGACTACTTTGGGGTTCTTAGAACCACCCCCATATTTATAGCTTAAATATTTATGCCAAAGGGGTTATGTTCTAGTTGAGTGGAGAGGGACGTAACCTTTTCTGAAACCTGCAATATAGTTTTTTTAATATGTTGTTCTTTTTATATTGTTTAATTAGGTGTGGTTTGCTTGAAACACCTTTTGGTAACCTGTATAACAACTGTATTAGTAGTTTTTGAATTTGTTTTGATTCCTCTATTCTTTGACAATTGTGGTATTTTGGTCCTGTATGACGATTTTTAGTAGTTTTCCATCAAAAGAGAAAACACCATTTCTGATTCTCCAGATCGTCCAAGGACACAAGAGAAGAGCATACATGATGTTTCCAAAATCCAAAAGATATCAAATGGAAAAACACTTTAATTTAAATACACTAAGTTAACCAATTCAAACTAAAATATTCCCAATAACCTAAAAGCATCAAAAAGGACTTAAGAATCGTTTCTGATTCCCAAGATCACCCCAAGGGACGCGAGGGAAGAACATACATGATCTTATTCCTATAAGTAAACATGCAAAGTTTATTTAATCAAGTAAAAGCATGTAAAAACATCCTACAAAAATGAGTATGTGATTAGATAAAACCTGCAAGAATTAGAAAACCAAGAAAATAAAAAAATCTAGAAATATAATTTTTTGCATTTTTTTAGCAGTTTTTTGTAATTTGCATTTTTTGAGGTCTCCGGGGCATTTTGGGAGTTTTTTGATAGAATATAGTATACCAAAGGTATATAAATTTTGGTAGTTCCATCACAAAGTACACTCTGTTATCTTTCCAACGCTTATTCAAACTTCAAAAATGGGTTAACGAGTCAAAAGTTATGATCAAAACAAGGAGCACTAAAATGTTGTAACCAAAACCGGATTAAACAGATATACCCGCGCCCCCTTTTATGCATGTGTGTCCCCCTTACAGAGACACCTCCACCACCTGAAAGGCATGTGCACCACCAAAAATATGTGTGTGCCACTCTGTGTAATTTCGACTTACCATGCACTTGCACCACCTGAGAGGCATGTGCGCCACAAAAAGAGTGTATGCGTTACTTGCAATAAAAATAGGCAAAAATTCAAACAGAATGCCTATGCCACCAGAAAGATGTGTGCGTCATGGCTTTGTAAAACAGTCCCAGTGTCCGACAGAATGCCTACACCACCAAAAATGCGTCTGTGCCACTAAAATAGCATGTGCTTTTGGGTTAGGGTGTACGTGTTGATCTGACAAGTTTTGAGTTACAGTGAAGGTACAGTACGAAAATGTGTATGTGCCCAGGTTAGTGCATTTGTGTGCTATTTAGGGTATGTGTGTCGGGGTTAGTGTGTATACGCCATGGTCGATAAATAGAGATCCAGGTTTCGATAGTGTGCGCTGCGCCACCCGAGAGGCGTGTGTGCCATAAAAAACATGCTTGCACTTCTAAAAATGTCCCTGTGCCACACCTGTAACCAAAATATGGCAAAAATCACAAGAAAGCTCACAATATCTCAAATTTTGACAAGTTAGTTTAAAAATGGAAATAACCCATTAAAATAATGGCTATGAACAAAAAGTTACACATATCAAATTAGCAAAAATTCTAAGAAAATGGACATTAATTACTACATGTGCATATCAAAAGTTAGCCAAAACAATGAAACTTAAAATAAAATGCCATGGGACTAAGGGTCCCACTGGGCATGCCAAATGTGTACAAGTATTCATTTTCGTAAGTTAGATTGAAAGAAAAAACTACCACCTAAAATAGTTCCCTAACCTAGCTAGAAACAAGAAAAGAGTACCATCAAGATGAAGAAATGAACAAGGCCTACACTAACATCATAACTTTGAAATAGTGAACTCAAACAGAATGCAAATCAAGAAATCTATTCTTCTAAATTACCTAATTAAATCAAATGCACCTATGTAGTCCAATGAAAATAAACAATATTCCTTTCTTTGATCCTTCAAGGATGCTTGGGTGTGAGGATTAGCTCTTCAAGATGGATGATGGAAGGGCTTGAGAATGACAAAAGGCTTTTAGTGCAAGACTATGTGCTTTCTTTTGCATTCTCAAGGAATTAGGTTTGTGTATAAAGGTAGAAGGAGGACTCCTTATATAGCCCAATGGATAAAGGAAACACTTCATCCCTTTGCATGTGGGATAAAGGTAAAACATGATTAGGAATGGATAAGGTTGCTTTATTAAAGGTAAACTTACTTTAGAAGGGTTTAATTTATGCTTAGCAAGTCATGGGAGTTGGGGGGTGTTTTAATTAATCAAGGGTGATTAACTAATTGGTAGGTGTAAGCTTATAGAATCCAATTAGAGGAATTTTAGTACGATTTAGGATATTAGGAGGGGATTAAATCAATTAAATATTGATTTATTAGTTAAATAAAGTGGAAGTCTAATTAATTAATAATAATTAATTAGTCTGGATAGACGGGGTAAATAATTAACGGAAGGTCGTTAATTAGGTTATTAACTGGATAGGTGACTTAATCAATTAGCGTATTGTAATTAATTAATTAATGACAATAAGAGGGAATATGAGTGCTTTTGACGATATGTCGTCAATTTGCGAGAAAGGGGATAATTAACACAATTTAAGTATTTAAATTTCTTGGGCGTAATTATAGGTGTCTACATAAACACAAAGGAGGACTTCAAGAAAGAATATTAGGATTCCTACAGAGTCAGCAGGAACAGTTCATCCTACTACAACTGAATTTCCTAGGTTGTCACTAGGAGGTGTTTTAAGTGTAACAGCCACACAAATTTTCAACAACATCACCCTTGATGAGGATTATTTAGGCTTTGATAGTGGGGATGCATTCAAGAGTAAATATTTTGACACCCACAACATGATTTAATCTACTCTGCCTCAATAACAAAATGTGCATGGAATATAGGGTAGTGACTCTCCTCCTCTCCCAAGGGATTCACCACAAAAAGATGATGAAAAAACACATGTTATATTAGAAAATATGATATCAGATAGCATGGGGGAAACAATTCAAGAGGTTGTAATGTCTGATGTGGATTTGCTGCAGTCTTGGGAGTGGAGAGAATTTTTTTTGATAAAATAAATAAATAATAGATACCATAATCAGGGTCAAAGGTATTCATTGTTCACTATCGTAGAGAGCCAACTAGCATGGCAGGATGTTTTGCTAAAAAAATCTCAATCAGGGAAAATTTCATATATTAATGATTACAATGATGAAATTATAGACATAATTATAAACATGTTGGAGAATATCAATGTTGAAGTACATGCTTACTACAACAAATGGTCTAAAGACAAGACTAATGTTTTAATAACAAATGCAGAAAAATAGAAAGTTGTTGTGAGTGGGAATTTACTTTTAAATGAAAAACTAAAAATTATTTGATATTATAACCATTGCAATATATTTTTTCATATTATCTGATAAACTAAAAATTTAATATTTCTATTTTGCAGGAAATATATGAAAATTTAAAGAAAGAAGTAAATGTTTTGAAGCACATTTGAAGAATGCCCACAAAATCCTAAATTCTTTTATATAGTTGAAGGAAAAACTCATTGTTATTAATAAACAAAATAATACATTGAGAAGGATAATAAAGGAGCATAAGATGGATCCAAAAGTCTTACTGAAAGAAAAGATAGATGCAGATGCAACACTTTTGTCTGCAGGAGATGTAGTGAGGGAGGAGATGAATATACTAGAAAACATCAACACTGTGTTAGGAAATAAGTGATAAAATATGTGGAATAATCCCTAACAGAATCACAACAATAGAAACTAATATGCATAAATTATTACAGGATTTCAAATAAAAATTACAGAATAAAATAACACAACAAAAAGAGACAGTATTTAATGTGGTTCACCCAATTTGGGCTACGTCCACCAAGAATCACTTGCTCAGATTTTATTACAAGCCACTGCTCTCTCAATACAATACCCAGATCTGTTTGGAGCTATGCTCAACAAACTCTACAGAATTCACAGCCGAATTCAAAGCACATATACAATGTTTTTTCATTATATCCTACCATATGCATAAAACCATATAAGTAGGCAACTGGATTAAGAAGTTTTACAATACCGTGGGTATCAAAACCATGGGCCAAAACCAGCCCAAAAACCTATGGGTCAAAAATCTCACCCGTATGAGAAGAGCATGTTTCCCGATATGTCCGGTGCATTTTTTCTAGGTAAAACAAAATTTACACCCAATTTTTTTTTTGACAGTACTCCGGCAAGGATACATGAAAAGTGTACAATACTCTTAGTGTACAGTCTTCAACACTTTCACACATGAAAACAGGCTCCACAACCTAACAATCTCCCATTTGGAGACTAGTTTTCCTCTTAGCAAGGTTCTCAACCCTTCACTAGTTTCTATGAAGACCAACCAAAGCTGAACACAACTTCATTTTTTCCCTTGTGACCACCTTGGTCATCATGTCTGTAGGATTCTGACCGGTATGAATCTTCTCCAACTTCAAATTCTCTTCCTCCAAATTTTTCCTATGAAATGGTACCTTAACTGTATATGCTTTGTCCTAGAGTGGAAAACAGAGTTCTTAGCTAGGTGTATAACACTTTGACTATCACTATGCAACTTTCCTTCCTCCTACTTATGCCCCAACTCCTCAAGTAATTGTTGTAACCAAATCATTTCCTTTGTTACCTCTGTGGCAACAACATACTCAACCTCCATGGTTGACAAAGCCACCAACTTCTGTAGTCATGAAATCTAGCTTACTGTTGTTCCACCTACAATGTAAACATAACCTGTTGTGCTCCTTCTACTATCTACATCTCTAGCCATATTTGAATCTACATAACCACACAAAGTGGTGTTTGATCCAATATAGCAAAAAATTTTCCCCATGGTCCCTCTTAAATACCAAAGGATCCACTTCACTGCCTGCAAGTGATCTCTACCTGGATCACTCATAAATCTACTCACCGCTCCCCTTACATGGGCAATATCAAGCCTAGTGCACACCATGGCATACATCAAACTACCAACTGCTGATGAGTAAGGTACCTTGGACATCTGGTTTCTCTCCTACTCTATCTTAGGACACTGTTCCTTTGATAACTTGAAGTGGCCTGCTAAAGGAGTCCCAACCAGTTTAGCATCCTGCATATTAAACCTCTCTAAGACCTTCTTAATGTAATCTTCCTGAGATAAATTCAACTTCTGTTCCTTCCTATCCTGAGATATCATCATACCAAGAATTTGTTTGGATGCACCCAAATCCTTCATAGAAAAGGATTCACTTAGTTGCTTCTTGAGTACTTTTATTTCCTGCATGTTTTTATGTGCAACCAACATGTCATCCACATACAGACACTAGATAATATAACTGTCATCCTTAAATTTATTTGTATACACATAATGGTAAGAATGACATCTAATATAACCTTGTTCCATCATGAAGCTACCAAATTTCTTATACCATTGACATGGAGCTTGTTTTAAGCCATACAAGCTCTTCTTCAATTTACACACCATCTCCTCTTTACCTTTGACCTCATAGCCCTCTAGTTGCTGCATATATAGTTCCTCCTCTAAATCACTGTGGAGAAATGAAATCTTTACATCAAGCTATTCTAAGTGAAAGTCTTCTGCTGCAACTATTCCTAGAACAGTTCTAATAGAAGTCATTTTTACTACAGGAGAAACAATCTCATCAAAATCTATACCTTTTTTTCTGTGCAAACCCCTTGACCACCAACCGGGCCTTGTATCTTTTCTTGCCTCCTTCTTCCTCTTTGACTCTGAACACCCACTTGTTCTGTAATGCTCTTTTGTCTTCAGGAAGCTTCACCAAATCCCATGTTTGGTTCTCCATGAGAGCCTGATGTTCCTCATCCATGGCTTGCTCCCACTTCTTCCTAGCATCTACCTACATTACTTCATCAAAGCTATCTGGCTCTCCACTATCAGTGAGTAATAAATAATAAAGAGAAGGAGAAAAACGTTTAGGTTCTCTTCTTACCCTAGAAGACCTCCTCAATATAGGAGTTTGGGGTTCCTGTTGAGGGGGTTCCTGAACTGATTCATGTGTCACTTTCCCATCTGGAAGATCCTCTACCGCTGCATATTCTTTCTTGGATTCTTCCCTATTTCCTACAACTGCTGCTTATACATGACTTTCTCTTTAAAGACCACATCCTTAGATCGAATGATTTTCTTGTCCTTAATACTCCAACATTTATATCTAAATTCATCACCACCATAACCAATGAAAGTACATTTTTCTAATTTAGCCTCTAGCTTGGTCCTATCATCCTTGTCTATATGGACAAAAACCTCACATCCAAAGACTCTAAGAAATGAATAATCAACTTTCTTACCATACCAAGCCTCCTCAGGTATGCCTCCATCCAAGGCACTTGAGGGTCCTCTGTTTATCAAGTACACAGACTGTGCTCACCGCTTCTGCCCAAAAAGAAAGAGGCAGTCCTGCATGTAACCTCATGCTCCTAGCACATTCCATTATTGTTCTGTTCATCCTTTCTGATACCCCATTCTGCTGTGGAGTTCCTAGAACCATCTTTTTCCTTGTGGATTCCATTCTTAGAACAATAATCATCAAATTCATTACTGCAATACTCCCCTCCATTATCTGACTTGAGACATTTTAGCTTAAGACCTGTTTCATTCTCTACCAAGGATTTCCATTTAACAAAAGTGTCAAATACATCATATTTGTTTCTAATACAATAAACCCAAAATTTCCTTGTTGCATCATCAATAAAAGTAACATAAAAACTTGCACACCCAAGAGATGATACCTGAGCTGGCCCCCACACATCAGAATGCACCAGCTCTAACTTACTCTCTTTCTTTATAGGTCCAACCTTGAGAAACCTTACTCGCTTCTGTTTCCCATATATGCAGTCCTCACAGAACTCCAAACCTATTTTTGTATATCTGAGGAAAATCCTTCTTTATGATCTCCATGCCCTTATGGCTCATATGACCGAGCCTATAGTGCCACAATGTTGTATCTACTTCTGAAGCCACAAGATTACAAACATTAGTGCTATAAGTGGTTAAATACAAGGTTCCAACCTTCTTACCTCTTGCCACCACAAGAGCACCCTTGGTAACCTTCCAAGAGTCCGCTATAAATATCACAGTACAACCATCACTTCCCAACTACCCTGCCAATATCAAATTTTATCTTAATGTAGGCACATGTCTGACATCCTTCAATAGCCAAGTATTCCCATTCTGCATCTTAACCTGAATAGAACCTTTTCCAACTATGCTGCAAGGCTCATCATCACCAAGAAAAACATGCCCAAAATCTCCTTGAACATAATCAACAAAATAATGCCTATGTGGAGTAGCATGGAAAGAAGCCCCCAAATCTAAAACCCAAGATTCAGTAATATTGTGCAAAGAAAGAATCAAAGCATCCTGACATACATTACCCGTTGCCACATTTTCCTCCTTGTTTTCTTCCTGTTGTTTCTTCTTTTCCTGAAGCTCCCAACAGTCCTTCTTTGCATGCCCAAACTTTCCACAGTGCCAACATACTATCTTGCTTTTGGATTTTGACCTTTCCTGATCCTTTGATTTTCCATGGCTTCCTTTATTCTTCTGTCTCCCTCTAGTTTCCACTGTCAAAGCATTCCCTAAAGTAGAAGATTCCCTAGAGCTTTTTCTTCACATTTCCTCACATTAGAATCACCCCTACAACATCCTCAAACTTCAACTTTGAGTTAGCTGGAACTGAGTTTCTTACCACCATTACCAAGCTATTCCAACTCTCAGGTAAAGAGCACAGAACTAATAAATCCCTAACTTCTTCATCAAATTCTATTGTAACCGAAGCTAGCATATTTACAACCGTATTAAAATCATTTAAATGATCTGCTACTGAACCATTCTTAGACATCTTCATATTAAACAATTTTTTCATTAAAAATATCTTATTAGAGGCAGAGGGTTTTTCATACAACTTCCCTAATGCATCCATCAGTTCTTTTGTAGTCTTTTCCTTTGAAACATTAAATAATACCAAAGATGCAAGACACAGCCAGATTTTCCCAAGTGCCTTCCTATCTCAATAAATCCCATTCTGCATCTGTCATGGTCAAGGGTTTGTTCACCTTCTCAGACAGTGGAGTATAAATATCCTTCTGATAAAGGTAATCTTCCATCTGCATCTTCCAAAGACTAAAATTCTACCCATTGAATTTATCAACCCTAGATCTTCCATCATCTACCATAGCTCCCACTCAAGATAAAACTTTCCTTTTGATTCAACACTTCAGCAAACCAAACCAGGCTCTGATACCAATTGTTAGGAAATAAGGGATAAAATATGCAGAATAATCCCTCACAGAATCGCAACAGTAGAAACTAATATGTAAAAAATATTACAGATCTCAAATAAAAGTGACAGAATAAAATAACACAACACAAAGAGACAGTATTTAACGTGGTTCACCCAATTTGGGCTACGTCCATCAAGAATTACTTGCTCAGATTTTATTACAAGCCACCACTCTCTCAATACAATACCTAGATCTGTTTGGAGCTATGCTCAACAAACTCTACATAATTCACACCCAAATTCAAAGCACATCTGTAATGTTACATTATCCTACCATATGCATAAAACCATATAAGTAGACAACTACTTAAGTAGTTTTACAAAACCATGGGTATTAAAACCATGGGCCAAAATTGTCCCATAAACCTATGGGTCAAAATATCCCGCCCATATGAGAAAAACATGTTTCCCGTTATATCAGGCATGTTTTAGGGCAAAAAAAAATTTATGCAATTTTTTTTTTGACAGGGGTTGCGCCCCCGAACTACTGAAAACTAAGTGTACAGTGCTCTTAGTGTACAGTCTTCAACACTTTCACACATATAAAATTTGAAAGTTAGACTACACAACCTAACATGAAACTAGCATAGGAATTAAAAGATAGTGGCCAACCCCTTTTTAGTTTTTATTCCGTGTGGCAGACGTAAGGACAAATATGATTTTGAATCATAGGCAAAAAAGAGGATGACCTCGTAATGTTTTCTTATATAACAGAACTTGTCCAGAAGCTTTGATATGTTATGACAACCCCCTTTTTGGAATTGTATTGGCTGACAATGCTTTATGAATTTGTACTTTTCTTCATAAAGTAATCCACCACATGAGAGATCAATTTCAAAAGAACTTTGGAAATTAGAATTGTACAATGTTACTATATGTTTTTAATAAAAACCATGTTTCTTTTTTATTGTTTACATAAATGTTGCTTAAATTTACTTGATTTTGTTTCTTTAAAATATTTGTTGTTGATGATTTAAATTGCAGATATAAAAGATGAATGTGTCCTTATTTCAGTATAAATTTGAACAGCAAAAAATAAATCATAAAACAACAAATGTCTCCTTATTTGAGTTAATGAATTTGAAAATCAAATATAAAAACCAAATGGGATAATTGAAAGTTGTATATAATAATATTAAGTTCCAATAATGAAAAGGATCAAATAAAGACAAATATAATATTGCATTTATTGAAATTTGTAATCTCTAGTATGAAATACATCAATACTGTTTGATACATAAATTTGGACAAATTATAAAGGAAAGTGCACTGAAAACCCTCTCATCTTCCACTGAACCCAGAATCATTGTTTGGCAGAGCTCATACATCTTAATATACTCACTCAAATATTCACTTAGAATACTACTAGAACAAATATCCTTCCAAATCCTTTTCATTACATTGTAATCCTATGGGTTTTGTAGAAGCTGAACTTGTCATATCATTGTATTATCAAAATCCATTAACTATGACATAAGTAGTTTTCTTTTCAAAATTCCTTCTAAAGAAACTCCATTTATCACTTCAGTCTTAGAGAAATGATCAGTTAGATCACCCATGTTTTTGATAAATAAAGGACTGATAGATGTGTAAGGTTTTCCACCTAACAAATTCAAAAACTGTGGATTTACAACTCCCATTGCTTCAAGTATTTTATCATTTTTGAATCTTTCCCAGATCTCTTTAGCTAATGATTCAAAGGTCTTTCTCAACTTATTCCTAGTTTCCATTAATACTGCATCATATAAATTTCATGTCACTTGTACTTATTCTATTTCTGAGTTAGCCATATCAACTCTTTTTTGGAACGTATGAAGTGGAATCTCTCTTCCATGTGTTGTTATACACATATGATCATGTATATTGTACTTTAAGAAGACACCTGGAATTTTTCAAATCTGTCAATGCATGTCAATTTTCAAAAGCAGCACCCTAAAAACTCCCATAAGAAATATATAAACTTTCTAGACTCCAACAAACACGTCTTCTGAGTCTTATGAAGTTTGTAATGTAGAAAGAATGATCTTGTGCATAATTCATTAAAATATTAAGCTCCCTGAACATGGGAAAAATACCGCATAGGTGTGAGTATAGTTTCTATGTTAGTTAGATGACACAATAGATCTTTAGCTTTATCTACATCCATGTGGTATTTAAACATAAATCTTGTCAGTGAAGGATATTCATCAAATCTTCTACAGCCAGTTTCATACATATATATCCATCTGGTATCTACATATTTGAAAAGTTTTTTTCCCTCTGTCAGTCCAATAGAAATTTTTTGAAATTCTAAAAATCTCTTCGGACTGCTAGAATAATAGGCATGTAGATCACATATCAATTCCTCCACTTTAGCTACATTTCAAATGTGCTCACAATTTTGTAGGCGAGATTCATTCTGTGAGCCATGCAGTGGAAAACAACTATATACGGAGCAATAGTTGTCTGAAGTCTAACACACAGACCATTTTTGGCTCCTTGCATTACAGCTGCACCATCGGTTCTTACACAAACTAATTTTGTTACAATGGCAAAGTCATCCATTCCAGCGATATCCTTCAGATTTGACACCACCAATTTATATGTATTTTAGAATTACAATTCTCAGTCATTTTATGAATTGCTAAGAGATGTGGAGTCCTTTTTTCATTAGAAAATGTGTAAACATGAATACATATCCATGAAGTATTATCGACTACAGTAACCTCATCTAATGAAAGGGAAATATATTTTTCCTTTTGAACACACAGTTTCAGATCCTCCTTTTTTACCATATATAAACATTTTGCAATCTCCCAGCCACTGGTATCTAACCAATGAGATTGAGGAACGTTTTGTAGACCAATAACTTGATACAACATTTTATTTTCTCCGAAATCTGACATCGGTCTTCCCTTTTCATTATATGAAATACGGTAGCAAACTGAATACCCTTTGCTTGCATTTCTGCCTTTATAGCTTTGCTCAATCTGGCTACTATGGTCCCACCTTCTTCATTTATATATTTGATATGTTTTTGTTCCTTTTCATACTCTTCTACATATTTGACATGTAGACAATATTTTGCAT
Source organism: Taxus chinensis (assembly GCA_019776745.2). Lineage (NCBI taxonomy): Eukaryota > Viridiplantae > Streptophyta > Pinopsida > Cupressales > Taxaceae > Taxus > Taxus chinensis. The sequence continues at coordinate 618,357,571 of CM034149.1, read as the reverse complement.
CTTTCCATTTATGTGTTCTGACTATGCTTCCATCCTTTAGCTTTTCGGAAATGTATATTTTCCCACAGTGCTTTTCAATTGTGTCTAGTTTGAGTTGCATCATGTGCTCCTTCCCCTATTTCTAACCACATATTTTGCATTGAAATTTTTTTGGAACAACATTACAATTTTCAGTGTAAATAGGTTCAATAAAAGGATATTTTACTGCCCATTCGAACTGGAATTTTCTTCCAATTGTAAATTTTTCCCTCTTTCTTCTGACATATTTTCTTTTTTTCCTTGGGATTTTACTTCTGCAACTAGGCTGTTAGCAGGAATATTTTGATTCTCATGTATCCTCTTTCCTTGAAATAGAACTTGGAGTAGAAGCTTCCTTTGCTGGTGTATCCTGAGAGTTCGATGAATTTTCTTGTACTTTTAAGTCATCAAGGGACAAAATGTTTTCCTCAACATATAATAGATCATCAATATCTATTAAATTGATTATTCTGTGAAGGTATTTTTGAAATGTCTACATATAATTTCTATAAAATTGTTACTTATTTAGTATTAATTTTATCTATAGTTAAATTTTTACAGAGTACAAATGTCAAAGAGTTCCAAGAACAATAGTCATAAAAATAATTATTGAATTTTGTAAGCTAAAATAACCAATAAATAACACTTGCCACATACCAATATTTTTCAGCTGATGTAGAAACTGACTTCACTTTTTGTGATTTTCCAAAATAGGCAAGCAAAGTATTGGCACCCTTTTTTGAACTTGCTAAATTTGTAATCTTCTTTCCCTAATTTTTAGTATCCATGACTGTTTAATGCTTAGGGCCTTAGAAGTAGATCTTATGTTCCAAGGCTCTAAGAATGGATGGTAAAGGGGATGACTATAGGTTGGATGGCTAGGGGTTGGATAGCTAGGGGTTAGACAGTTTGGGGTTAGATGGCTAGGGGTTGGATGGATAGGGGTTGGATGTTAGGGGTTTGATGGCTAGGTGTTGGATGGCTAGGGGGTTGGATGGCTCAGGTTAGATGGAAGAGAGTTGGAAGTTTCATATTGTAGAGTTTTTCGGGTCAAGGTTAGATGCATGAGAGTTGGATGCCTTACGGTTGGATGGCTCGGATTTCAGACTTCAGTGTTGGCGGCTGAGGATTTTCTTATGTTTACTTCAGCAAATATACACATGATATGATTCAAAATGGTGGCGAATTACATTCATAACCTCTTATATATGTGTAAAATCTAGGTGAAAGGAATAATATAAGGGACATGTCAGCCGAATTATAAGGGACATGTCAGCCGAATTTTTTGGTGAATAAGTCAGCTCTGAACAATATAATATTCACCATTTCAAATTTCCATAATCCTCGATTTTCGTGAGTTTACAAAAATTTTCCACTAAAATTTTCCCTGTTCTCGATTCATCATCTTTGGGAGATTTGAAATTTTCATCATTGTTTTGTTGAATTTCCATCCAATTCTACATGCCATTATGTTGTCCAATTGATTACAAATCTATCAATCAAATTCAATCATAAATTACTTTTCTCGTAGCTCAAATCTACTTCCCTTTAGAACATCGTTGGAGCATCTAAAAACAATTTGATTAAGATATTCAACAAGATCAGTGCTTCATTCAAAGCTTCAAAAGTCTCATCCAAGGTTGTAAGGAGATACAAAGAAGGATCATGTTTGTATTTTTGTGTTGTTTTCTTTCTGTTGTATAATACTTCTCTTGTATACATTTCTGGCATGCCCAATGGGATATCCCACATCTTTTTCATTTCTTCATAATTTTTTTTGAGATTAATGTTGTTTTTGTGTTCTTCTTATTGTTTAGGAATCAATGACAAATTTTCAGGGATTTTCATGGGGTAAATTATGAGTAGTTTTAAAAAAACTAGTCAAATTGGTCATGTTTTGACATTTATTTGTGCAACTACATGTTGTTTGCACTACCATGACATAATTTTTACTAGTGTAACACATAACCTGCACTAATGTTAACATATTTGTGTTTCCATTTGCATTCTTTCATCAACATAGATATAGGTGTTTTTTTCGTTTTCCTTTGTGTGCTAGCATTTCTAATCTATTTTTCTTTATTTTGCAGATTTACACTACTATAACCTGATATGTACTACCATGTTCTACATGTGTTTCCATTAATAACAAGGATATATGCTTACATTGCATATATTTGTTCATGTATTTATATTGTTACATTTATGCTCCTTTGGTTGTGCTAACATCACTTCACAAGTGCATTTTCATTTCTAAAAAATGTGTTTTCATTGTTATAAAGTAGATTTGCATTAATAGTAGATGCACTAGTACTCTGTCTTTAGTTTCAATTTATTTTCTTAATTTTCTAAAATTTTCATTCTCAATCCTTTGCTATTTTTTGTGCATTTCTAACTCTAATATGCAAGTTAAAATAGAGCCAACATTTTAAATTTTTGTTCATATTCGATCAAATCTATTTTGATCAAAATCCACATATGCTCTTCTCTTCCAATCTTGAGCAATATTGAGAATCAGAAATGGCCGCGATCATTCATTTTCTTCTATTATTGTTTTTAAAGGAAAACTAATAATTAATTCTATGTAGGACCATTTTTTTTTTAATATTCTACCAAAATAAAATAAAAAAATACTAACACTTTACATACATGTTTCCTTGGTCAAAGAAAATTAAGAGTTTATAAATAACATATACAATTTTTTTATTGTAGTTTCAGATAATGGTAAATAACCACCCACATAACTGTGCAAATTAGTTGGAAATAAGTCCTAAAAATCATTATGAGGAGTACCATAGGAACCCTAAGGTACCTGAAACATTAAGAAGACCAACCAACGAAAAGGGTAGTTCTTCATCCTGATTGAGTAGTTTTACCCGCGAGGAAAACCAAAATTTATATGTGCTAGTGAATCCATTCTAATTGATTGAGGGGTAAAGTTCGTTAGGATTCCTATGGGTTTTAGATAAAGAATAAGAATATTATGAATGCCATCATATTAATAGTCACCATACTACTTGTTGGATAAAACTCTATCATTACATCTAAGATTTAATCAACCGTGGAGATATTGAAATAAAAAAAATCAAATACCAATACACTAAATGATAAAATAAAGGTGTTTAAGGACCCATTTCCAAAACATGATACAAATGAATAAGATAAAGAAAAGGGTCACTCCTCCAACGATGTTGATTTCAATTCCATTATTTCATTCATTCATAAAATACCTAACTCTATGGACATAATCAAAATTAATACTCCTACTTATGCAGTGACAACGTGAAAGAAAAATGTTTGGGTACTTGCGGCCAAGCTTCCATCCCTATCAATTATACCTCTAACACCCAACCTAGCACTGAAGCAATGTTAAGTATTCCTCCCATTCATATGATATTATCAAAAAATTATAGAAGCCACATACACAAATATCCCTAATGGACTTGCTCAAGTCATTACCTACATTTCAATACATCCTTACTCATGTAATTCATGATGCACATGTTCCTAAGGATATTGATAATCAACTATTTCAAGCCTTCATTATAAATTTATCACCTAACAGTTCAATCCTTTGATTTGGTCCTCATGAGCTTTTGAATCCAAGACTTCAAAATAACAACTCGTTATATATCGAAGCATTCATCACCCATCATAAAATCAAAAGGGTGTTTATAGATAATGTAGGCCAAATTGAATATTAATTTCTTGAAATTGTTAACATGTCTTCGTCGTCCTCAAGAAAATATAGGAACTAAAATCATCACCATTTATGGTTATGATAATAGTGAAAGACAATCCTTGGGTATAATCACATTATCCATAAAGGTAGGACCTCAAAAATTGGATATGTTTTGTCATGTTGTAGACATTGAAACCTCCTATAACATTTTCCTTGGTCTTCTATGGATTCAAGCTATGAGAGTTGTACCTTCCACCTTCCATCAATGTATAAATTTCCATTATGAGGTAAAGAGTTTACCCTACTCAATGATACTAAAACATTTGAATATTGTAAGCTCCTAGAGGGGATATATAAGATCAAAAACTATTTCCCTTTTGTGGATCGATCTACAAATCCTTGCATATTCCCTTTCACATATGAAAAATGCATTGATCTAGAGATTTTTTTGAAACTTCAACCTTCTACATCCACATCTCCACCCGAGCTTAAGATCCTTGATAAAGGTATTAGTGAGTATGAATTCTAAAATACCTTTCATATTGTGAAACTATATTTATCTCTATACATTTATGGTAAGACTAATGTTATCCATATCAAAGAATATCCCATATATAATCTTGGTACAAATTATTGGAAATGGTTTAGATGTCTAGAAGATGAACACATTTAGGGTTCTACGGGATCTTGGTTGTATGACGATCAGATAGCTCCATGATATGAATCTCCTGACTATAGTAAAACACATAAAATGATGAAAAACATGCAGTGGAAGGGTAAAGGACATGGAAAAAATGAACAAGGTCATCTTGATCCCATCATATACATAGGAAATATCTATCACTATGGCATAGGTTTCAAAACCTTTGAAACAATCCATATAGTATTTGATGTATCGGCTAGTGATGAGGATACTAACTCAAACATTGAGACATTTTCCACACATAGACTCTTTGATGACTTAGCTGACACTATTTTATTCGAATATATTTCCATCCATACCATTGAATTCACCTAATATACCCTCATATCATAAATCAAGACCAATCAAATCACATATATATGGATCTCTTTCAAAATGATGAGGCCATCAAAGAATTCCTTAGGAATCAAGATTCTATTCCCATTTCTGATAAAAATAATGTATTTTATATCGATCTAAATGCAAACGCTTATTTTGGTGAATAACTCAAATATCCCCAGTTCCACAAAAATCAAGAAAAACATAGAAACAAAAAACAAAAGACAAAATATCTCACAGTCAAAAACTCATTGAGGAACGTTATCTGAGAATCAAAAAGTGAGAAAATTTACAAATAATAAAAATCAAAAGGACGTATCTCCTAGTTAAAACATTTATAGAGGCACTAGAGAGAGGGAAAACTCCTTTAAATATGAGGAAACGTCAAATAGAGGATCCACATTAACCCATAAAATATTTTCAATAAAAATACACATAAAAAAATGTTAATAGAAGACACCATTATCTTCAACTTTGGTACAAATGAGCATCCTAAGATCCTAAAACTTCGTGTAAGACTAACAGAATTAGAAATAGAAGCATTTACATCACTAATTATTAAGTTCTAGTATGTATTTACAAGGACATACAAGGATATGCCAGGGCTAGATATTTCCCTTGTGGTACACCATATTGTGGTTTGTCTGGAAGCTAAACTAATCAAACAAAAAATCAGAACAATGCATACCAAAGTTGAATTATTGATTAAGGAAAAGCTTAAAAAACTCTTCAAAGTGGGTTTCATCAAACCAATTGACTATTTAGAGTGGATATCAAACATTGTAACTATTGCTAAGAAAACCCTGAGAATTAGAATCTGTAAATACTTTCGTGATATAAACAAAGGATGTCCAAAATGATTTCTTGTTACCAAATATTTACACGATCGCTAATTCTATGGAAGACCATTAAATTATTTTCTTAACAAATGGTTTTTCTAGTTATTATCAAATCTAAATTACTAAAGAGGATAAACCCAAAACCGCATTCACTACACCTTATAGCACGTTTTGTTATAAGGTCATGCCTTTTAGCCTTAAAATGTAGGTGCCACTTATCAAAGAGAAATTACAATCATCTTCCATGACACACTACATGAAATTATGGAATATTATATAGATGATATATTGGAAAAATAAAAAACAAGAGTTAATCATCTAGCGGTTTTAATACGCATCTTTGAAAGGTTAAGGGAATACAAGGTCAAACTTAGCCCAAAGAAGTGTGTGTTTGGTGTAACTCCAGGAAAAATATTTGGGTTCATCATTTCATGGAGAGGTATTGAAGTTGACCCTACAAATGTCAAATATATCATGATAATGCATCCTCCATAAAAACTTAGACAATTATGAGGTCTTCAAGGAAAAATACAATCCATCAGATGGTTCATATCACAACTAGTAGACAAGAGTCATCAATTTAATCAATTACTCAAAAAGGATGTACAACTCAAATGGAATCATTAATGTCAAGATGATTTCACCAAGATGAAAAAATATCTATCAAATCCTCCAGTGCTCATGCCACCTATTCCATAAAAACCAATTCTTACCTATACATCTATGACATAATATGCAATAGGATCATTGTTAGCCCAACATAATGACCAAGGGAAAGAAAACATTGTCTACTATCTCAATAGAACTTTGATTTATCATGAACTCAAATATTCACATGTTGAGAAGGTATTATTAGCCATGGAGTTCACATTTCACAAGCTACATTATTATTTTCTCAATCATACAACTAAGATTATCAAAAAATTAGACCCACTCAAGTATCTACTATCCAGAACTATTCTAACCGGAAGAATGTCTAGTTAGGTTGTTTTACTCAGTGAATTTGATATCAAATTTGTCAATAAAAAGGCCATCAAGGGACAAGCCCATGTAGATAAGACTTCTGCAGCACCCCTATTGATTTCAAAACCTCTTCAATTTTATTTTATAGAAGAATAACTATTGTATGTTGATGTAATTCCCTCTAAGAATCTATTTTTTGATGGATCTTGTAATATCCATGGGTCAAGAGAAGGAATTATACTACTCAAGATGAATGGTGATTTCATTATAAAATATTTTTGCATTCACTTCCCTTGCACCAAAAATATTATTGAGTATGAATCTCTCATAGCAAGTTTGAAGTTTTCCATTTCATGGAATCTCAAGGAGTTGACAGTTTATAGAGGTTCCCTCTTATTCATTAATCAATTCAATGATGAATATCAACTAAAGGGTGAAAAATTGATCCCTTGTAAGCTCATGTTTAATATCCTAAAATTTTACTTTCAACTTATCACTTTTCAAAAATTTCCTCGTATCAAAAATAAATTAGTAGATTTCATAGAAACTATTAGATCCTTTCTTGAGTTTTGTCCAAATCAAACACATAATGAGTTTCTTGTAGAACATTTTTTTATTTCAGCCTATGGTTTTCCTTAGTAAACCATGATATGTGAAATAATTGGTCTTGATAACGCTTGGTATCATGATATTTACACCTTTATCCATGATAAAACTTTCCTTGGCAATATGAATTAACAAAATAAATGAGCTCTAGTACATTGTGATTTGAACTACACTATCCTCACCGACACCCTATATCAAAGAGGCTATGATGGTAATCTCCTAAGATGTCTTAATCAATATGAAGCCAATCAAAATATAGTTGAGGTACACGTTGGTATATGTGGCACACATAAAGTGGAATGGTTCTAGATAAAAATAGTTTACACATGGGTTATTATTGGCCCATTATGTATTTTAATGCCTATACATTTGTAAAAAAAATTGGCATGCTAATAACACAGAAATATCATTCACGCACCTTCACAAGATCTCCAACCAATAACCAAACCTTGGAATTTCTCTAGATCAAAGCTGTTTTCAAATGTGAAAGGAATGATGCCTGGAGATGTAGATATATTTGTAGAAGGGAAATAATTTTTAAGCTTATATCTCCCCTCTAGGATCTTGCAATATTCAAATGTTTTAGTATCTGCAAGTCGGGTAAACTCTTTACCTTTGTAAGGGAAATTTATACATTGATGGAAGGTATAACTTGTATAGTGTAAATCCATGAATGACCAAGGAGAATTTTATAGGAGGTTTAAATGTCTACAACATGAAAAAATGTATGATATTTTTGAGGTCCTACCTTTATGGAAAATGTGATTTTACCTGAGGATTATCTTTCACTATAATCATAACCAAAAACGGTGATGATGTTAGTTCGTATATTCTCTTGAGTATGACCAAGTCATCTTAACAATTTCATGGAGAAAATATTCAATTCGTCTCCATTATTTACAATCACCCTTATGATTTTATGCCAGGTAATGAATGATTTTATATATAATGAGTTTTTATTTTGAATGTTTGGATTCAAAATGCCATGAGGACCAAAATAAAGGATTGGATTGTGTAGAGTTCTTTTTGTATAATACTTTTTTACCGGCCACCATATTTTTGTGCCCCAACCCTAGTTATTTTTTTTCACTTGAGCCTAAATTTGACTAAGTATGAAGCTAAATGCAGAAGATGTCCACGTGTCCCTTTGGCATACTCAAGGTATAAAGCAGAGAAGGAGTGTTCTCAAACTTGTGCCACATCTCCCATGTGTCCTAGGCCTGATAAAATTTCCCATGCGAGTTGAAAATTTAAGAATATAGTAGAAATTCACAAGGTCTCCATGTGTCGCCTGAGGGAAATTTCAAATAAAGAGAAAAAAGGAACACCCTCAAATAAGCACGCACCCTCCATGTGTCACTTAGATGTGGTTTTGAATAAAAATACACAGGAATTCCCTCAAACAAATGCATGACCTCCATATGGCAGAGATGGAATCATCACCAACCAAAGGAGCATAAGTTGGACAAGTTAAAGGAAATCATAAATATCACCAATAGGCAGTTGAGCTATTGACCCAAAAATGAAAGATCTTATAAGAAAATGGAATTCTTTCAGTGGAAAGTATGATTCTAGACATTGAAGTGAGACCCAAAGGGACCTATAAAGGAATGTTCTGATCTAGAACCAAAAAAAGGGGGAGAATAGAAAAAAAAACACACTAGAGTTGCGAAAAGGGATTCGAGGATTAATTATTGTATTGGCTAGCCTTAGAAAGACTTTTTTGTAGAAGGAAGTTGTAATCTATGCCATATCAACCTTATGCACATCATTTTCTCTATGAATAAAGAGTTCTTGTTCTGTGCATTTTAGATTTCAATATTCTGTGTCTTTCATCTTTCATTGCTAGTATTTTTTAGATAATTTTTAATATCTATCATGCTATATGCCTTTTGGTTTTCTATATGCATCTATCATCTACATATTGTTATGTTTTACACCTTATCATCCTCTAATAATCTAGGATAATCTATAAATAATAGATCATATTAAATTCTCTTCAGCTAATTTTAGTAGTTTCCCAAGATCCATCTTTATGTCTTTTAAAGATCTGTTTCGACGTATCACCTTAGTTAGTTTTGTAGTTAGTTTTAATTTTCCTCTAACCTTACTCAACACCATAGAGAAGAGGAATATTATTTAAAATATAGAGGTTATCTTAGGGTGAAAGTCCCACTCCCCTAAGATATCCCACAACTTTAACAGTTCATCCGTAAAGATAATCATCAAAAAATTTCCTGGCGCACCCGGTGGGACACGAACACCTACACATCTGGATACTCCATCTTCAAAAATCTATTGATTTTGATAGTACTAAGTTTGGTATTCTATAGTTTACAAGAATAATGAAAAAAAGAGTGAGGACAAGAGAAGAATGTGTGTTTTAATACTTACAGTTATCTCCACCACACAAAAAAGAGGTATATGGTTTCAGAGGTCTCTATCTCCTTCAAACCGGACTCTCTCAACACCTCTACTAGGTAGGCCCTTCTTACAGTCAACTAGAACCCTCAAACCTAATTTAATGGCCAACTTCCAAGCTCAACCCCCAAGGTAGTTTATTTTATGGAATCAAGGGAGTTCGCTCATCCTACCCACACCCTTAGTAATATGGAATCCTATATCAGCTAATGCACTAAAATCGATGCCCAAATTTAGCAAAGAAGACTTCAAAAATCAAAAGGAACACCTCCAAGATGTAGCGAAAATATGTGCAGTACATTATATCAAGGAACAATACGTCACCTTACGGTTGTTAATTGCTTCCCTTAAGGGGAAGTCTCTAGATTGGTACCGATCCCTAACTCTTAATTTTATCGGCACTTGGAACCAACTAGGAAATGTATTGGTAACAAGATTCAACAAGAAAGGGGATATATCCTCACTCCTACAACAACTTATCAACATAAAGAAGGGTCCGCAAGAGCTTATGAGTGATTTTAACACTAGATTTCACAAAACATGGAAAAAGATTCCTATTCTAGTGAGGCCTCCTGCAAGTATGGCTATTGGTTTTTACTTAAAAGCTCAAAATTAAGATATTTTTGGGATGATTAAATCATTAGGAAGGGAATATTTACCACAAGCATATTATATTGCAATCTAAGCTGAGAACAATTTAATAGAGGCCATGAAGCTTCCCCCATATACCCTTTGCCAATGTACCCTAAAATAGCTCCCCTTCCACAAGAATAGGTCCCAATCTCTACCCAAGCCCCTACATTTCTATATAATTACCCATCCTCTCATCTAGCACTGATTTTCAATACAATGTCATCACCCTCTTCTCCTGAAATGGAGGAAGTCAAAAATATCCTCAGAAATGTTTCTAACAAGATAGTAAATCTTAAAAGGGATAAGAGAGCTTACCCAAGACAAAATTATCAAAGCTATCAGGGTGGCAGGCCTACCTATCCCTCTTAGCATCAAAATACCTAGAGATCATTGTTTGTACAATCATCTAACCAGCTCGTCCCAGTGCCAACACCACTCTAGAATATCCTACCCAATAACAGAAAATAAACGGTACATGGACAAAACACTTTGGTAGAAGATCCCAACGCATGGTGCTTCCTCTATAATATTTCCCACTTGCCAAGATATATTCCCCAAGGAAATTTACAATAAAAGGTATCCTAACAAAGAGCAAGGGAAGGCTATGATGTTAATGCATTGAGACCTTATCAGTCCATGGGAGTTCAAAATGTGGCCTTTGTTGCGTAGATTCAAGGGATGTCCCTAGAGTAGGAAACAAAGATCGCATGAGAGCATGAAATTTTCTCTTGGGTAGAAGGAGAGGAATTCATATTTATGAATGAGGAAACTTCTTCCAAGTTTGTTCAATTTAATTACAACACTCGCTTCATAAAAATGATGATAGAGATAGACACTCCTATCCCAGGTATGACTAGCAAGATGTAAAAATATTCTCCAACCATCATGGTCTCACTACCGACATTCATTAAAGAAGCTCCTAGAATTGTCCAGAATTAGGATACCCTCCATCTTGTAGTTAAAGGAATAAAACACCAATCATCATCAAAGACACCATTTCTTGGACCAATTAACGTGGTTCGAAAACTCAAGAAGGTGCTAGCTAACGCATCCTTGTGGGATCTTTTGGGCATCCCAGAGCAAAAGGAGTTACTCCAAGAAGCACTTAAATCAAATGATGACCCAACCACCACTAAAAAATATAAGGAATGGGTAAAAGATATTTGATCCCCAACAAAAGAAGTGTTGTTAAATCAAAATGGATAAGTAAGTAAACTAAGGCCCAACCCCTTTTTTATGACTCTTATCATAGGTAAGAAATTATTACATAACTCCATGATAGACTCTGGTGTAACTCTACAGTCATGCCAAAAGTAATCGTAGATGCCTTGGGAATTGAATATGATCCCTTATAGAAAGGATTCCTACAATTGGATGGAAAATCAATCCAAACCATAGGATCTATAAAGGGTCTCCCGTTGCAACTTTATTCCTTATCAAACATAACCATTCCATAGGATATAGTAGTAATTGATGTTTCACTAGTCTTTAGACTATGTCTCTCTTTATAATTTCACAACTAAATTAGGAGGGTATATGTATCTTGATTGGTCTCATCTGATTCTATGGACCAGGTATGGGTCTAAGATGAAGGAATTATCAGAACCCTGTGTCAAGGAAAATATAATCGACCAAGCGGTCTCAGGATTTTAGGATTCCCATGATATCATCACCAAAGAAGAGGAATCATATACAAAGGAGGGTAGTCTTCAAAGTGGTGTTCATTTAGCCAACCTCTTCTTGGTGATCCCTTTGGGAAATTTTATTCGATTGGTTTGGGTACTTACGTCATCCTCGACGAGGACTCAACAATTCCAAAGGTGGTAACATAAGAGGATAACAGATAAGAGAATCCCATTAGAGATTCCTAGATATGGACCTTGTATTTTGATGGGCTAAAAGAAAGAATGGATTAGGAGCTAGAATATACTTGTTATCCCCAAGTGAAAAGAAGATAATCCAGGCATTCCACTTCTAGTTCTCCTATACCAGTAATGAAGTAGAGTACAAGGCCTTAGTATATGGCTTGGCCACGACACAAAAGGAAGGCATCAAATAGTTGAGAGTCTTTGGTGACTAAGAGTTGGTAGTAACACAGGTAAGGAATACTACTACCATAAAAAATCCAAGAATGAGGTCCTATTGACATAGGGTGTGGGATCTCATCGAAGATTACAAAGCCTTTAATATCAAGGTATCCCATGATACCAAAATATAAAGGATGATAGGATGGTATTAATCGGGTTACAATTCAACCCCATACAGGATTTGACAGTGAATAAAAGTACCATAAACTAATCATCCCCCCTTCTATACCTGATAACGTTGATCATTGGCAGGTTTTTAATAGTGACCAATAGATTATACACTTCCTCTAGTAATCCAACTAGTTTGTGAACCAACTCTAATCAAATATTGAAGAAGCTTATGGAGATCAAATTATTCAGTTGAAGATCAATGAAATTTGAAAGGGCTAATATCACTAGAAATCCTTTTTGATCCTAATGATGCTATTTTAGATTGAAGGAAGTTTGTGGTGGTAAATGAGGATTATGTTGAGCTAGAATTGATTAATGAGAGGAAGCTAAAAGTCAAGATATTAGTCACTCAAAGAGAAAGGGAAAGACTTATGAATCTATACCATAAGTATGAAAAAGTGATGGCTTATATGTACGCCAACCTACATGGTTACAACAAGGAAATAATCCAACCCAACATCGACCTCGAAGAAGGAACTAAGACCGTGCGCCAAAAACAAAGGCTTGTGAACCCAAAAATAGAATCCCTCATGGCCGAGGAACCAAGAAAACTCCTAGAGGCCAAAATAAAATTTCCTATCAAGCACACAAAATGGGTTTCTAATCTAGTCCCAGTAAGGAAGAAAAATGGAAAAATTTGGCTCTGTGTGGATTTCAGAGACCTAAATAGAGTGTCCCTAAAGGATCACTACCCTTTACCCTCCATGAAGCAAATATTAAAAATAGTTGCAGGCTTAGAAAGGTTCTCTCTACCAGATAATTTTTCATGTTATAACTATATATGGCTCACCAAAATTGACCAACATAAGACCACTTTCATGAAAAAATGGGGAACCTTCACATACACAAAAATTCCATTTGGACTCACAAACACTGGATATACCATTCAAAGAGCCATGGAATCCGTGTTTGGAGTATTGATCAATAATGTAATTCTTATATACCTAGATGATCTCATGATGTTTACCAAGACAACAGAGGGTCATTTTGATGCCTTTGAAGCTATATTCAAGAAATGCCAAGAATTTGGGATCTCTGAACCCAAGGAATTGTGTTTTCAGAGTACCCTAGGGAAAAATACTATGACACATTGTTTCAAAGGAAGGAATCTCTATTGATCTAGAAAGGGTTGAAGCCATTATGGGACTGCCCTTACCATTCAATAAGAAATCAGTCCAATATTTCTTAGGAAATATCACTTTTGTAAGCAAGTTCATTTCAGAATTTTCTGGGACAATCCACTCGATCATGCTAATGCTCAAGAAGGACCTTAACTTCAAATGGACCACTGAAGGTCATCAGGCCTTTGAGGTAATTAAAGGGGCTATCACATCCACCTTAGTACTGTACAACTATGACTTCTCAAAGGATTTCATCATGTATGTATATGGTGGTAAACAAAGTGTGGCATATGTGATAACAAGGAAGGGAGAGTCTAAAGGAGAAGAAAATCTGATCACCTTCTTCTCAGAAACTCTCCATGGCTATGAAATGATGTATAAATTTTTAAAAAGACAAGATTATGCTATAGTTAAGGGTCTGAAGGAGTTCAGGCACCTCATCACTCATAGTAAAATCCAAGTTATGGTGGCACACTCTAGTGTCAAATAATATATAATAGAGGGTGAGATAATAGATAAAAGAGCTAACTTGATCACTAAGATCCTCAAATACGACATTGAGGTAAAACCTATAAAGATAGTACAAGGAAGGGGCCTATCTCAATATTTAACACAAGACCCTATGCCCGTGACTAACGACCCAAGACATCTCCCCTTTAAAAAGAGGAGGTACTATAGGAAACAAGGATCCAATTTCACCATGCTTGACAATTTCCTTTTTAAAAGGAACTTTAGTGGAATCCTACTAAGGTTATTGGATAATGAAGAAACTGAAAGTGTCTTACGTGAGTTACACGATGGGAGCTCGAGAGGCCATTTTTCTTCCCAAACCACAACCATAAAAATCCTACAAGCATGATACTTTTGGCTGAACATGTTTGCTAATATTCAAGTATATACAAACAAATGCAAGGTTTGTCAAGTTTATATGGGTTTTTAGAGGAATGTGGCATTACCTCTTAACCCCATCCTAATTGAGGAACCATTTTCACAATGGGGTCTAGAATTCATTGTAATGGTCAACCTAGCTTCAAGCACTGAGCACAAATGGATCCTCACCGCAACTAATTACTTCACCCAATGGATGGAGGCAGTTCCACTGAAAGAGGCCACCAAGAATGTGATCTTCAGACTCCTACAGGATATCACTACATACTTTAGACCCCCCACACTATTATATAAGATAATACTAAGGAATTTTTGGTGGCCAAAGTATCTGACTTCACTATAAATCATGGGATCTATCTGAAAACATCCTCCAAATATTACCCACAAGGAAATGGTTTGGTAGAGTCCACTGCCAAAAAAATGATCAGGCTCATAAAAAGAATGGGAAATGAGCACAAGAGGCTATGTCATGAACATATTAAAACAACCTTATGGGCTAATCGAGTCACATCCAAATAGATCCTGAAAGACTCGTCCATATGAGATAGTCTTATGGGAAAAGCACTGTGTTGCCAATTTCCCTAGAAATCCCTGCGTCACAAATGTTGAAACAAATCAAGATAGAACAAAATGGGGTGATGAAAGTGAGACTTAATGAGCTAGTAGAGCTCTAATAGAAGTAGGAGGCCACTCACTGAAGCCATGATCAGCTGCCAGCAGGTGGTGAAAACTTGGTTTGATCAAAAGACATCGGAACCCATAATTCCAAGTTGGTGCTACAGTTTTGAAATGGGATGCAAGGGCCACCAAGCTTGGAAATCATGGGAATTTTTAACCCTTATGGATGGGGCCTACTTCAAAATCAGTGCGTGTAAGCATAACACAATGCTTTTGAGATTAAGACCATGAAAGGCTAACCCCTTGGCAGATTCATGGTAAACAAAATTCACTTAAAACCTTTCCTTGTGAGTCTCATCGTTTTAATATTATATCATATGTATAGTTTTAATTTTCATTTTTCTTCTGCTTCATTTATTTTTATCCCTTTCTAGTAAGTGTCTTAGGACACATGTCCCTCATGGATCACCCATTGCCATCTTTTAAAAAAATCTTGGAGGGCAGTGTACCTTCCTAATTTTCCCCAAAATTAATGATCCAATGACTTCCTAGGACACTTGAGAGAAAAATATTTACAATTGATACAAAATCTCTCAAAAAGTGCACAGTGTTCGGTGCATTTAGGGTCATTAATTAAAAAGGGTTTGTTATGTGAAGCAACTCTATATACGTGCGATCTATTACTCTACTAATTTAGGGAGGCTATTTAATAATATTTGGGAGCATATCCAATAGGCCCATTTAAAATGCTAAAGTATTCCAAATCAGTCGTCCAAATGTTGAAGTAAAAGAATCAAGAGCCTTCTCCTAGTTCTAAAAACTACCATGGCAACTTCTAGCTCCACACCACCAAGTGAAAGTCTTACGCAAGGACAATACATACCCCCACTGCCCTCTTCAACCAAAGTTGAGATTCCTTGATGGGGAGTCTCAGTATCTAGTGACCCTTCTGTGGTTTATAGACTTCATTGGCGACATCTTCAACCATGTTCTCAAAAAGATAGCCCAAAGCTCTATGAGAGAGGGAGCCTTCACTGAGTTTCTTTACCTAGGAAATTCCAAATCTTTTGGCTCAAGAATCTAGAGGATGACACTCACCAAATATATGGTGCCTCTCATGCACCCGTACGTATAGCTCATAGAGATGTGCGTGGTTTCTTTCGAACTTTAAAATTAACACCATCTAGGGTAGGAACATAATGGTGGTAATTACACCTCAAGCTATGAGGGACATGCTGGATCTAATCTACAACCCAGTGGTCTAGTTTCTATGATATGGCCAAGCTCCAAAGTATCTAGGCTCAGTGATGGAATAAATCTTCATTTCTTAATAAGGATTTAAGTCTGATAGATTCAGGTGGTTTGGGAACCATAGGATTCCCCATTCCCCTGAAGTCACTTATGGCAGATTTACAAGATGCTTGTTCCATGTTGACATTCATTTTTGACCAAGATTCAGACAGGAACATCTAAGATTGGTAGATGGAAACCTTGTTCAAAATGAGAACTATAAAGAAAAAAGTAGGAGTACTACTTTGACTTCATCAAAGTCATTACAGAATCTATTTGTGAGCTTCTTGCCAAGTTCTCGGTAAACTCCACCTTCAAGTATTCTTCATATTTTTTCCACCTTATTCTATATTATAATACCCAATACCTCAGCCATTTCAGGACTTTGAATTTATGGGATGCAGAGGTTGATACCCAAAAAATAATTTTAGTGTCCGCTTAGACTCATGTACTATCACGCTCATCAGACGTATATGAATTTTTAAGTTTTTTTTGAGCCCATCCCACTCAAATTTGACCTGGAAGGGGTCAACAATAGAATGGATAACTATGTCCAGTCTATCCTTGTAGATCCCCTACACCCTTGTGACTATTTTTTTGGGGTAGGACATTCAATGATTTGGCTGCATGGTTTTTGAGATGAATCCTACATGCCCCTAAGGGTCCTCACGACATGGGTGGTAGGTCTTGAGGTATCCAGCCAATTGGTACTCCTGGATATTGAATTCGGATCTGATCAAAAAAAGAAGGCACTTTTTGACCTCCCCTTCAGCAAGTGAGTAATTACTATGATTAAAAGAAAAGTGGAGCATACCCTCACACAAAAGTTGGATTCCTACAACTTTGCACTAATTCAAGACTCATGGAGATATGACCCAGATGGGACGATAGCCGCAACTCTAGTTTGAAAAAAGGTCTCGGACTCCTGCAAGCATGCATTTAGGAATTTGTTTGAAGAAAGGCGGTCCCCTTGGGTAGATTTACCTGACATATTCATTGTGCTTATCGACATTCCAATTACAGATTGGGAGTTGTTCCACCTAGTAAACACAGGTATGCTCCCACCCTCACCATGATAAAAGGGCTTAGAGTGGTCCTGAGTAAGAAAGACTAAAGTGCAAAAAAATTGAAGTCTATTGGAAGTATAGGAAGGAGATCAAACAAACCACCCTCAATTTTTAAGGAATATCCAGTGATAAGAAATGGGAGGAGTTTTGGGATGCATACCATGAATCCAATGTGGAGAGTGAGGACATAGTAAAAATCACCTCAAAGTGGCCTACAAGATCAATCGTAGAGTCCTCTAGTCCCTCCCAAAATTACCAGTAATGCCTCCGCCATCCATTTCTCAGCAAGGTCCTCTGATTAAGGCACCCACGCCACATCTCGCATCAGTTCCCAAATGTAGGGAACTTGCGGAGCAATCAATGTCGATCCCCTCACGTAAAGTGTTAAAGTTGATTGTGACCCGTATATCTCGTCCCCCTCTACCTCCACCCAGGGCTCCTTTTCAATCCCCTCCACCACCATTTTCCCCTATAAGGGGTATCCCCTTATTAATAAACCCATCTTAGACTCTCCCTCTTCCTATATCCCCTCTTTTTCCTCAACCTCCCTTCACCATACAAAATTTTTCCTCCCACGTGGTGGCAGGCCCTTCTTCGGCTCTGATAACTTCAATGCCTCAACCATAAGTTACAATTCCATATGGTTTGCCACCTGATTTCTCATTCACGAGTGGGGTTTTCCCTTCTCCCTTAGATTTTTTAATTCAAGGTGATACTGCCAAAGCAACCCGAGATAGTAGAAGGGTGAAGAAAAAGAATAAGGAAATGTTGACAAGAGTAACAAAGAAGATGAGGTCATTATATGACCATTAACAAAGTTCCTTGACCATCACGTGACTAGTTCCCCAAGTATCCAAACCCATGGAATAGATGTATTTCAATGACTATTCTATCAGCACTATTGTGGTTGACCTCATAGAGTTTTAGCCTCAAGATAAGGTTGAGTTAATGAATGAAACTATAACTATAGTCACCACAGACAACCTTAAGCTCAACAAGTAGCTAAGAAAGGCACAATATAACCTCTGTATGGCATAAGAAATAGTGACCAACCAACAAGATGAGATTAAATGAAAAGGTAAGGAGATCAAACAACTCTGTAAGGAATTGAAGGAATCTCCATCATATGAAGTCCTTGTGGCTTCTCAGGTGGAAGTTAAAAATATGGAAGTTAAAATCGTCACATTTGAGGCATCAGCCAATTTTCTCTCATAGGATAAAGGAGCCCTTCAATAGGAGGTTGATTCAAGAAAGGTGGAGGTGGCTACAATCCAGGAAAATTTACGCATCATCAAGGCAAAAATAGGAAACATTGAGAAAATTTTGAAACCATCTAAGGGCATGATCAAGGAATTCACTCATAAATTCAGACAAAAAACCCAGAAAGCGGGGATTGTAAAATTAGTGCAAGATCTATATGCCTCTTTCCATGATCAAATTTCCACCACAAAAATGAATCTAACACTCACACTTTGATTTATATCTGATGCACAAGGGTTATTCTCAAATTTGGAGACCACAGCCTCCAGCATTAGCAGTGTTATAGCCACAAAGGTCTTTGAATCATTACTGCTGATTCAGAAACTTTACGATGCTTCTGTATCCACCCTACAAGGGACATGAATCACTGACAGGTGGATGATTTCTGTGAAAATCAACGAGATCTTAAGATCCAAAAAAAATCCATCAAATGCTAGAATATCTTGACTCAAATCCAATAGGGGATCAAAGAGTGGAAGTAGAGCATCAACAAATCAGTCCAGTTAGGCTTCCCCTTCCCCTTCCCCAATGACTCTATGAGCCTATCAAAGGAACAAATTCAACATCTCTTGATTGGTAAATGACAACACAAGTCTGTCTTTCAATATTTAAAAGATAGCTTCAGTGTCACTTACATGGAAGCTATCCTGAAGCTAATCATGCAGTTGGATTTCCACTTGAACGCAGTAGTGTAGAGTCTCCAACAATTTTCCCATAAGGAGATAATCGAGTTGCACTGAGATTTCCAGGCCTTGTAGAGAAGAACCTACCCAAAAGAGGTGGAATGGCTTGGATATCAGACTATGCTGCAGTAACTCTGAATGAAATTTTGTAAGCCACATTTTGAATTTTGAGGATGAGAAGATTTTTGAATCCTTCCATGATTGGCATGGTGTCCCTTTGGCATACTTGAGGAATGAAGTGGAGAAGGAGTGTTCTCAAACTTGCACCACATCGCCCACATGTCCTAGCCCTGATAAAGTTTCCTAGGTGGGTTTAAAAGTGAATAATATAGTAGAAATGCACATGGTCTCCATGTGTCACCTGAGCATAATTTAAAATAAAGGGAAAGAAGGAATTCCCTCAAACAAGTGCCTACCCTTCACACATCACTTAGGTGTAATTTTGGAGACAAATCCATAGGAACACCCTTAAATAAGTGCAACGACCTCCATGTGGCAGAGATGGAATCATTACCAACCAAAGGAGTGCAAGTTGGACAAATTAAAGGAAATCTCAAATATCACCAAAAGGAAGTTGAGATATTGACCCAAAAATGAAAGATATTGTAAGAAAATTGAATTTTGTCAGTGGAAGGTCTGATTCCAGACATTGAAGTGAGAGCCAAAGGGATCTATAAAGGAATTTTCTAATCCAAAACCAAAAAAAAGGGGGAGAATAGAAAAGAAAACATATTAGAGGCTGTGAAAAGGGATTCTAGGCTTAGTTATTGTATTGGCTAGCCTTAGCAAGACTATGTTGTAGAAGGAAGTTGTAATTTGTGCCATGTCAGCCTTATGTATCATTTTCTCTATGAATAAAGAGTTCTTGTTCTATGTTTTTTATCTTTCAATATTCTATGTCTTTCATCTTTCATTCTTGGTAGTTTTTAGATAATTTTGAAGATCTATCATGCTATATGCCCTTGGGTTTTCTGTATGCATCTATTCATATACATATTGTTATGTTTTACACCTTCTCAGCCTCTGATAATCCAACATACTTATAAAAATAGTAGATCATGCTAAAAGCTCTTTGGCTAATTTAAGTAGTTTACCAGGATCCATCTTACTGTCTTTGTAAGATCTATTTCGCCATATTGCCTTAGTTATATTTGTACTTTGTTTTACTTTTACTCTAACCTTACTACACACCATAGAGAAGAGCCAACTTTTTTAAAGTATGGAGGTTATCTTAGGGCACACATCCCACTTCCCTAAGGTATCCCATGACTCTGATGGTTCATCCACAAAGATAATCATCAACAGACTGTTAGGTGATAAATTTTTAATTAAGGCTTGAAATTGCTGACTATTGATATACTTAGGAACATGTGCATCATGAAGTGCTCAAGTAAGGATGTCTTGAAGCACATGTGATGATTTGAGAAAGTCCATGAGGGATATTTATGTAGGAATCTTATCCGAATGGGAGGAGGACTTAACATTGGCATTTTTTGGATCAAAAGAAGGTTAGGGATTAGGCATTGGAGGTATAGTTGACGTGGATGGAAGCATAGCCGTAGTTACCCAAAAAAAAAATGTTCCATTGTCACCACATAAGGATTATTAATTTTTAGGGTGCCAAAAAGTTAGGTATTTGATTAATTAATGAAATAATGAAATTGAACTCAACATTGTTGGAGGATTGACCCTTGTCTTTAGCTTTATCATTCATATCATGTTTTGGAAATGGGTCCTTAAAAACCTTTAGTTTCTTGTTTGGTTTATTGGTATTTGATTTGTTTTTTATTTCAATAGCTCCATGGTCGATTAAATCTTATATGTAATGATGATGTTTTATACAATGATTAGTATGGTGACTATTGATATGATGTTACTCAAAATATTATAATTCTTTGTACCTCATGGGTTTTGGTTGTCATTCTTAAAAGGGTCTTGCAATTGGATATCTTACCATATTAGCACTTTATGATTGGCAGAGGACATTAGAAATACATTCTACGAGATGTGTGAATTTTCTTCATTTGACTTCACATGGATCCATTGATTTAGTTGATTGTTTGATTTTTTGTGTTTGATTGTTGATTTTACACGTTTTGAATGTGGTGAGTATCTATGACCCCATTATTCACAATATTTATATTTCAATTGATTTTTTTAATTTCTCATGATTTTGATGAGTGTCCTTATTAGATTGATTCTTTGAAGGAGTTTTGATTAAGACTTTAACAATGAGATCCCTTTAGATTTTTGCTCCTTTTTAAATTACTTCCTCAAAAAAATTTAGGTAATACATCTACATTTGGATTCATAATTCTAGAGTAATATTTAGAATGAAAATGCTCAATGATTATTTTTTGGGTATGGAACAAGGAAATCGGATTGTGATTCCTCTCCATTGTTGAAGAAATGATGTGAAATTTTTGTTATTCCTTTGCTTGGTGTTAAAAAATTCCATCATAGTGACTTCTAAATATAGGTTGAAGAATAATATTTAAAAAAATTCTTTGATGAGTTAGTGAAAGTTGTGATTGAGCCTTTTGGAAGGTGTAAAAACAAATCTAAGGCTTGTATAGGTAAACTTTTTGGGAAAAGACGCAAGAGATAAATTTCATTCTAGGATACCTAATGGCATGCTATAAAGAATTATTTAACATGTTCTCTTGGGTAATGTTTTCCTTTGTACTTGTTGAATTTAGGGGTTTCTAATGATTGAGGAAAAAATATACGTAACATTTCTTTTTCAAATTGATATAGGCAATGTTCTTCAAAAATAAAATGTTTTGTTCACTTTTTCATTCCCATTATCATTTCTTTCATGATTTTCCATTCTTGGGTGAATGGAGATTATGTGAGAGGGATGTCCACTATTTCATGATTAGGTTAGACCTTTTCTTTATTGTTTATCATGACCTTAGAAATTTCACTAATTATTTCTTGTATTTTGGCTTATAAAGCTTCATTTGATGTATTCATTGAATCACTAAATTTTTGTTTTTTTGCTAGATAACAATATTTTATCATAGTGTGAGTGAATTTTTTTTAGTTTTTCATGAAAAAAATTATGACAACAACTTAGTCATCGTGTCATACAAGAAATCATCAGAAATGAAAAATAATTATCTATTATGTGTAATATAATTAAAATATTTTTCTCATTTTTATAAAAAGAGCATGCAATTAAATCAAAAATTAAAATATATTTAATAAATGAGAATTTTTTAAAAAATTGTATATATACATAATTATGTAGCTTTGTTCGTATAGTTTGGCCAAGTTGGGTTACCCAACTTAGTGAATTGAGTTGTTAATGCCACCAAGTTACTAATTTAGCATTTTTCAATGTTCAACTTAAACCAACAAGTGAATTACAATGTAGATCCTTAAGCAAGCTGAGAAACTTACCAATGACAAGTTCATGATGTCGAGCCTTAGACCAAGCCATATGGTATCTTTTTAAAACATAATGGCGTGACAAAAGTCACACCACATACCCTTTTCCTAAAGGTTTTTAAAGCTTTTAACATACCTACACCCCACCGATGGGGGATTAAATTACACAACACTCAGAGTAGGCCCACAGACAACATGACCGAGGGAGAACATTGGGTTGGCTGGGAGGGGGAAAACCCTAACACATGACGAAAGTTGACTGAAGCAGGTGGAGGTGTGAAAAATCCTGCTAAGTGGCATCCATAGAGAAGTGTAGAGGGGAATGGGGATTCCCCACTTAGGACTTAGGTATAAATGATTTTAAAACAACATAGGACATATAACCATATAGTTTATAGTTTATAAAATATTAAACTATATTTTATGTAGTTTATAAATATAATATATAGTTTATATTAAATATAAACTATAGAAAATTTCATGGATGTCCTCAAAGAAGAAAATGTCATGAGAAAATGTGATTATAGATAGATGTGATGATTCCCCCTCGGGAGGGCTAAAGAGGATGGAATATATGGCATAAATCTAAAAAAGAGGAGAGGTCAATTATGTAGAGAGGAGGATGAGAATGGGGTGTAAGCGAAGGGAATAACTTCATGATGTAAATGGAGAAAGGATTCAATCGGCCTTGAATGCTAGGTGTGATAATGTATGGAAGTATACAATGAGAAAGAGAAAAGGGAATGGATAGGAGTAGTGGTTGATTATGAGAAGAACAAGAAAATTCAAAGGTGAAGGAGACAGGGGAGGGAAAAAAATAAATGAAAGAGCTAGAAGAGAATAAGAGAGAGGGATGATAGGGGAAGAAGGGAATGATGAAGGAAAAGCAAGAAGAAGACAATAAAATGATAGAGAAGAGGGTGAAATTATGAAAAAAAAGGAGAGAGATTCAAAATAAAGGGAATATAAAAATGAAGGGAGAGAAATGATGGAAAACCAAAAGAGATGATAGAGATGAGAAAATAAATAAACTATAGAAGTAGTAGCTGAAGAAGACCAGGGTATGGTGAATGGGGAAAGATAAACAAGAAGGAGAAGATGAGATGAGAGTAGGGGGTAAAATCCAAAAAAAGGAGAGAAAGGTGAAAAATGAAAGTAATGGAATAGAGAAGATGAGAAAAAGGGAGAAATTAATGGGAAAATGAAGAAGATGAGGACAATGAATAATTTAAAGAAGACAAAAGAGGTAGAATGGAGAAAAGAAAGAAACTATGAGGGACTAGGAAAGTGTGGGAAAGATTAGAGAAAAGAAGAGAAACTAGTAAAAAATGAGTGAAAAGGTAGGAGTGGTAGAGAAAAGGAGGGGAGGGTAGAAGGAAGGTGAAAATTATGAGGGAGGAAGAGAGGAAAAGGTGAATACAGGGACAAGATTGAAGGAACCTAGTCCTTGTGAGGAATTCCAAGGTAAAAAATATGGAATAGACTGCATGGAAAGACATGTGGATGAGGATGGGATAAAAAAGACTCGATAGTGAAAAAGAGACAAGGTACTAATGGGAAAGTATGAAGAAGGCATGAGAAAAATCAGGGAAGAAGATGATAAAGAGAAAAGAAAACAAGATGAAGCGTGGGAAGGAGGAGAGGATAATAGAGAAAATGATGTCGAAGGAAGGAAATCAAGAATGGGGATAATAAGTGTAGAGTGAGAAACATTAGGAATTTAAGGAGAAGAAATATGGGAGGAATGATAGAAATTGGAAAAGATGTGGAGATGCACAAAATGAGGATACAAGGATTACGAGACAATAGACAAAAGATATATGAGGAAGAAAATAAATATATTGAAGAGGGCGAAGGGAAGATGGAGAGGAGGGGAAGAAGTGACAAGAAAGGGTAGGGGGGGAGAAAAGGGAGGGGAGGGAAGAGAGAATGGGGGATAGAATAGGTAATGCCAGTAAAGGAATGTTAGGATAAATCCTCTGATAATGATTGGCAGGAAAGGATGGGAGGAAAAGTGAGGAAAGGGAGAAATTAAATGAGGAATGGAAGAGGAAACTCCAATGAAGGGATCTTAGGAGGAGCCCCTCGATAATTATCAGTGGGCACCGAGGAAGGAAGGAATGGAGAAAAAAGGAGAAGTGCAAAGAGAGAGAGAACAAGGCCATGTAGAATGGGGATGAGTGAATTTTAGGAGTCCATCGATAATTATTAGCACAGAAATAGAAGATGATAATGAAATAATGTTAGCAGAATGTCAACAACAATGACGGGTAAATATGGGGGTAGATATGTGGGAGAACTAGAGAAGATGGAATGAAAAGAGTGAAGAAAAGGTGAGTGATAAGTTGTGACAAGGTGAAGGCAAGGAGAGGATGAACGAGGTGAAGATAAGGAAACAAATTATGCAAAGAATGGAAATAAATAGTATGAAGGATGATGGATCAAGAAGGAGAAAATGGGGAAAAGGAACATGATTATAGGTGGAAGATAGTAGACACACGTTGTGAGATGATAGGTTGAGAAAGGATAATGGTAGGAGGAAAATGTGGTTGGTAGGAGAGACTAGGTGGAATAAGCGATCAACAGAGTAAAAAAAGAATGAGGTGATGGAGAAGTCCTGAATGATGAGTTTAACTTAAGGAGGGCCCTTAAGTAAGACTATCATGTGATGAAATTGGTTAAGTAAGATTGCCAAGTAGAAGACGATGATATATATGTTGAGAGGATGGGATGATGGGGAATACCAAGAAAAAGTGAAAGGTAAGATGATAGATTATCTGTAAGAGGGACTCTTAAGTAAGATCGCCATGCTGCACAAGTGATTAATTAAGATCGCCAAACTGGCAGTAATGATATGGAAGGTGAAAAGCAAGGATGTATTGGATACATGGGTGGAATGGTTGGTTGTAGAAGATGATTATGGTGAGAGACAGGAGAAATAAGATGGGGAAAATATGATGGGATGTGGAAGGCCATATGGTTGATCAACCTTAAGAGGGACTCTTAAGTAAGATTTCCATGTGGTGGGGATGGTTAATTAGGATCACCAAGCCGAAGAAGAAGAAGAATGATGAGAAGAAGTAAGTAATTGATAGTGTTGATGAGATGAGGGTATGAAAAAATGGACTGAAAGGGAACCCTCAAGTGAATTTTCCATACTGTGAAAGTGTGTAAGTAAGATTACAAAGAAGAAGATAGATTTAGGGAAGGATGAGAAAAGAGGGAGCAATGTATGTAAAAATGGAAGAGGAGGTGAGATGAGGTGATAACAAGGAAGAAAGGAAACAAAGGGGTGTAACATGAATGGATGGAAGAACATATTCGGTGTAGGATGGAGAGTGTGAGGGTAATCCTTAATTGGGATGCCCACGTGGTGACAGTGATGATGCAAGAATGATAAGTAGAAGAGGTAGAGAAGAAAGATGTGTTTGGTGGTGATTATTTTCTGATGAAAGAGGAGATGGTGGAGAATTTTCTACAGCAAGAATATTTTAGGAAGATGGTATACCTAAATCAATAGTCCTACATGGAAGGGGTGATTAAGTAAAATGTTCAAGTGGGAAGTGGAAGATTAAAAGGGAAGAACACCGAGTGGTGAGAGGGGATATGAATGGTGAGAAGGGTAATGTGGGGATAAGTGGTTGATGATTAGAAATGAGGAGAAAGGATGAATGGATCAAATACATGGTGACCATGGTGGGGGATGACGAGTTGTTGGATAATGAATGCTTCTTGAGAAAGATTTTCAAGTAGGATTCACAAAATGCAATGGTGATCAAGTAGGATTTCCAAACTGGGGAATGTATTAGTATGGGTGAATGGATGGGATGAAAATTAATATTTTTATCAATCAGTAAGATACTCGCATGATGAAAGAATTTTAATTTTAATATGGCACACAACACGATGCATCATGATATAAAAGATTAGGATGATTAGACTATAATATGCGTGAGAGCATAGACATGGGCCATTAAAAAGGTTTGATGACCTAATATGATATGAAAGTGTAAGAGAGAATAGAAAGAGGTCATCAGAAAGGTATGATGTCCACATATGATATGCAATCCGATAACATAAGTATATTAGAGAGAACACCAGGATACATAAAACCAAGATGTCCTCTATAATATATCAAGATATAAGAAAGAAATTAATAACTTGTAACTAATAATGCAACAAAATAACTAGTAAACATGTCCCTAATGTGTTCCATAGTGATAATTGATTGTATGTGCCCCCAAGCAGGGGTACAAGGGTGTAAAATGGATTAGGTAATTGTACTCAAACAAGGAAACAATAAGAGCCAGATTTTCCCCAAGCGAGGATTCACGTGAGGGCAAGCGGTTTGAATTTGATAGCCATAAGGTGGTTGGAACATTTATTGGGGATAATAGTTAAAAGGACGGATTTTGTTGATTATTAAGTTTGTTTGGGGTTTTTGATGGTTTTACATTTTTTTAGAATTTTGTGATTTTTTGTATGTTTTTGATTTTGAAGAGTTTTCAAAGTTTTTTTTGTATTTTGGGGATTTTCTAATGTTTCTGGATTTTTACACTATTTTTAGGGGATTTTTGGGAGTTTCTAATTTTTTTTGGATTTCTTTAGGTATTTATACTATTTTTGGGGATTTTTTAGATTTTATAATGTTTTTTTTTGGCTTTTTAAAGATTTTTATGGACCAAAATGCAAACTACTTATAAGAGGTGATAAACCGGGGTATCCTCCATATGTACCATGGTAACTTATGCTTTGAATAATACAAAAATTATCACTCCATTGGTGGGATATATTGGTGATGGTAAGATGAAAAGAAGTCCAGCTCCATTCGTGACTCCACACAACTAGTAAGATGCGAGGGTTTATCACCAAGAATCACAAAGGACACAGGATGTAGATAATGAATATATAGATGAGTACTAATAATAATCCATTTGGAAAATTATGAATCCATTCTTCTTAAGGTTACTGAATTAGTTTCAAAATGAATTTTTCTTTATAGGTCACATACCAGACTTAAACAGTTATGTGGCCTACTGATTGGTAAGATATGTAGTGAAGGGATAGTTCTTTCTTCACTTAGGCATATAAATTACTTCTTGGGGTTTTTTATGATTGTAAGCACTTTCCAATTTATAAAATTTGGCATTTTTTAGAGAAAATCCCTATGCCTTACCCCATGCTACTAGTAAGAAGCAAGGGTTTATCATCGAAGATAAAACATAGGCGAGTTAAAAAAAAAATTGATTTTTTTTTTACTTTTGATTTTTTTGAGTTTTTGGAATGTTTTTGCGACATTTTTATGTTTTTTGATTTATGAATGAACCTCTACACTTTTCCCCATGCCACCAGTAAGAGGAAATGGTTTATCACCAAAGATAATACGTAGACAAGTAAGGGCACCTCCCTCCATTTCTAGTCTCACACTACTAGTAAGAAGTGTGGGATCAACACCAAAGACTGTGAAGGACGAAAGGAATGCAAATAAATTATTCAAAATTTATTTAATTTATTGAATTTTATAATAGTGATTTTTATTTAGGGAGGAATTTCTACCCTAATGTCATCCCCACATGACTAGTAGGACATGAGGGTTCAACACCGAAGATTGAGATGGACAATCAAATGGACCGGGTAAAGAAGTTTAGAGCTTTGTTGTAAAAGAGAATTTTTTTTGAAGGGGATATATTACCATCAGTTAGCTTCTAGGTATGAACATAGGTGAAAGGAACTGAAAAATGGGAGACATTATAAGAAGTATGATATTCATAAAACTTAATAGGATCTATATTAACACTTGTCTCAAGATGGTGAATATGAAGATGTGATTTTGGATAATGAAAATATTTTCCAAGGGACCGAATAATGTTAAATTATTTGAAGATAAGTAAGATAGAAGGAACAATGTACAAGCGATTGTCACTTGGAATAGAGAGCACCTCAAGAATAAAATTTATTTAAATGTACTTCATTCATCGGTTCATCAAGTTCCTGACCATATTTAATGGATAATTTATAGGCTCCATAGCCAAATTTAGCTGTAATCACATAGGGTTCTAACCAATTAGGATCAAGTTTTCCTTTTTTTTCTCACTCTTTAGCAGTATTATTTTTATTTTCTTTTAGAATGAGGTCACCAACCTCAAACCCTCTAGGTCTTACTTTTTTATTATAATTGCGTTACAATCGGTTTTGATAGAATTGAATATGATTAAGGAAATTAATTCATTTTCATTGAGAAGCTCAAGCTCATGAAACCATGATTGTCAATATTCATCCTCATTAATTATATATTTAAGGTAGATTTTCAAGGATGGGAGTTTAACCTCAATAGATAAAATGGCTTCACAACCATAAATGAGGGATAATGGCATGGCTCTTGTAGGTGTGCGGTAAGATGTACGATAAGCCCAAAGAGCAGGGTGAATTTGAGTGTGCCAATTACGTCCATGTGTATTGATGATTTTTTCCTTGATGTATTTTAAATTCGTATTAGTTTCCTCCACTTGGCCATTACCCTGGGGGTAGTATGGAGTATACCACTTAAGTTTGATGTAGAAAAATTTGGCAAGGTCTTTTACATCTTGGTTTTTAAATGATTCTCCATTATATGTGACAAGAGAGGATGGAATGCCAAATCAACAGATGATATTATTAAAAATAAACTTTGATATTTGGCTTCTGGTAACATAGGTGAGATGCATAACTTTTACCCATTTAGTGAAGTAATTGGTAGTAATAATGATGAACTTATGTTTGTCAGATGATGTTGGTCTGATTTTTTGATGAGATTGAGCCCCCATTGAGAGAAGGGCCAGGGTGTGGTGATCGATTACAATGCTTGAGAAGGTGCATGGATAAGATTGCTATGTTTTTGATAGACATGACATCGTTTGATAAAATGGCATGCACCACTTTCCATGGTGGGCCAATAATACCCAATGTTGGTGTCCATTTTGATCCTTTGTTATTTTCCCATCTTTCCCCTTTGTTCTACATGCTCAAAAAATGTTTTTCTTCAAGTTTGGTGGTCTGCAAGTTTCCCCCATCTAGATCGAATGCTTTAAATGGCTCATAAACCTATTATTTTTCCCCAACTTGAAAGAAAGATACATGCAGGCTCTGTTTTATGCCCTAAATTTCCAAATCCACGGGCCTCTGTCATTTTTTCCATTTTTCCCGGCCTGTGGAGCTTGAATTTTCTTGTTTTGTACTTATGTGCCCTTAAAAATCCTTCTCCATGGTCAAAAATTGCTTGAAACCACTTCTCATATGTTTTTTGACCAAAAAAATCCTTTACCCATGAGAAAAAAATCAAATTCGGGCGTCCTTAGAAAATTCTATGTTTTTTTACAGTTGTATGGGTGTCATTTGGCCGTAAAAATTAAGCTCAAACGATGTATCCTACATGGCCGCATCTGGTTGGACAAGGATCAGCGGAGTTTATTTGAAAAACTTGGCATTTTTTGGCTTTGGAAAAAAATTCAACATTACCCCCACAACTCCACAGAAGGACACGTGTCGTGTTCTTATGCCAAGGTGGGATGGAAGGCGGGTGGGGAACTTAGGAATTTTTTTCCTTTTTGGCGAAAAGGGAGAAAAGTAGAAGAAAGGCCCATGGGTCCGCAATGGAGCAAGGGGGTGGACATGTGGTGAGTGTAGGAGGAAGTTCGGGCTGCAGAGGAAAAGGGGAATTTTTTCCCTTTTAGTAAAAGGAGTTAGAGTGAAAATTAGAACCACAGATCCGTAATGGCACAAAAAGAGACACATTGTGGGTTCAGAAGGCAGGAGGGAGTGCAGGCCACTAGGGGCAGAAGATTTTTTTTCCCTTTTTGCAAAAATGAATTAAAGTTATAATTTGAGGTGTGGCTCTGTGAAAAATCAGAAGGAGACACGTGGCAGGGAAGAAATCTAAGGCACGGGCCCACGGAGGCAAAGTTGAAAATTTTCCATTGGCGAAAAAAATGGTTAAAACATGAAATAAGCCCATGGATTTTTAGCGATAGAGAGAATGACACATGTCAAGGACAGAGGTGGGGGTGCAGGCGTGTGGGGGAAAAAAGTAAAAAATTTCCAAATTCCAAGAAAAGGTGGAAATGGGCAGAATTGAAGCATGATTCTAATGGGACCCACCATATGCCATGTGTCATCACCAAAATTCAAGGGTAGAGGGGCAGAGAAAAAATTCAAATTTTTACATTTTTCCAAAAATGTTAAAAGGTAAAAAAGTGAGCTCAAATTCATTCCCAATCATAGTTTGACATGCGGAGGGCCCAAATTGAAGGAGAAAGAGAAAATCAATGGTAATTGTACATTTTCATTTTTAGCCACCATTTTTTGCTCCAAAAAGTGTGGAAATGTAAATTTTGCATCATTTTTTATCGAATTTTTGGTGAATTCGTGTCCTTTGTGCCTGCAAAGATCAATGCAAGTGGTTTTAGGGATTAATTTGCAGATTTGAGGTGTTTTTGAAATAAATTTTTACTCAGGCCCATGCAAAACGTGAAATATCAAATTATAAAGTTGTAGAATCAAATTTTGGAATGATAAGGATGAAATGATGAAATGAAAGGGGTCTGCATGCTTGGAGAATGAAAAATGTGCCTCCATAATGGATAATGATGAAGGATTTGTAATGATTCGCCATTTTAGAAACACTTGGAAACTCTTGTTGCAATTTTGTTAAATGTCCCTATCTGTGAATCATGTTGGAATTTTGTAACAAACTTGATGTTGGACATATTATTTTCTTGGGAAATAAGGATCAAATGTAATTTAAAGTTATATAATGCATGTTTTGAGACATGTAAAAGGTTGGAGAACCTTAGAATTTCACTGGAAAAGTTTGGGAAGAAGCCCATTCTCTGAGAAACCGCCTGAGAACCATTTCTAATTCCTTTTACATCAAATTTGTATCATGTTGAGTTGGTTTCAGTTGTAAATCCATCTACAAGCTCTGTTATTGTTCTTATAACATTCCCCTACTGATAAATTTGGTCATTCTAGATTATTTTGTGTTATCTCTTGGAAAAATTTTCATGCACTTATGTTTCAGAATGTTTTCAATTTATGTTTCTTGTTCCTGTTGCAGTTTTGTGTCTAAAATCTCTATTGATCATACACGGTCTCATTTCTTGTTGATAGTTTAGTGGCATTTGCAGTCTCACATTTAGAAGAGATTTCATCTGATAAAGAGATAAATAGATTTAATATCACTTTACCTTTCTTGAATTCTGAGATTGTTTGTAAACCTTTGGTTGCACCTTAGGTCATGATAAAATAGAGATTTCTAGATACTTTGTTGGCTCATCTGCTTCAAGATTTTGTGGTAGGATTTCAAATATTGTGTGGAAGAGTGTAGATCTGGGCCTCCATTTGGTGCACATATCCTGGTTGAAGGAGTACTTTAACCCCTTCAAAACATCCTGTTGTTTAGGTGTTACAAATTTCTTGCAAAGGTCCTCAAAGAATTTGGCAAATTTTGGTTAGTCTTGTCTAAAATCTCCCACCAAAAAATTCATTCAGAATAACTAATCCTACCCCATACTACCCCTATATTGCATTATGTGTCAACAAATAGAATACAATCCATTTACAAAAAATGCACAAAGCAAATCAGGATCATACCATGTCTCTAGCAGCCTCAGCCTTGTCTTGAAAGCATTTCCATCATTTACTAGTGACATCTCTATTGAGTTTGAATAATGGAAAATTGATCATGTTTTCCCAAGGCAACCTCCATACAATATGCATAGTATAAGGATATCTCCACCTCCTTCACAAAACAAAGGCTGCAATATAGGTTCTCTTACCTTGGTTGAAAGGCACAACCTAAAATAGTGAGGATTAGATCAAAATCCTTTCAAAGTGTTATCCATCTCTCCACAAATCTAAGTGCCGGTTAGATCATATCCCTATCTATGAAACGATATACATCAAGATCTATCTGCCTTCAAGACTCATTCCATATTTCTGAGGTTGCTCAGACTGAAAAGGAGAACAAATTTTGGTACTAACACTTTCTGGCACCATTACCGGGGACTGTTTTGAATTCCTGGGAAATAATTTACATTGCTAAGATTGATTTGTTGATTCATTTTCCAGTCTATGTCTATTTAGCCTGTATCCAACACCTTTCTGGCACCATTGCCAGGGAGTGTTTTGAATTCCTGGGAAATAATTTACATTGTTGAGATTGACTTGCTGATTCATTTGCTAGTCAATGTCTATTTATCCTATCAACAACACCTTTCTCACACCGTTATCAGGGACATTATTCAGTATTTCAGATCCCTGGTAATACTTCTTCTTTGATTTATGTGCAATTACACATTTGAGTATCATTTTCTGATTAGATTTGTAAGGATTGAGTGAAGATATAACTTCTGCCTACAAATTTTATCAGTTTCCAGTTGTAGTTGCACTTCATTTACATTTGTGATTGATAAATTAAAAGAAAGGAAGGTCTGATCTATAAAGATTGGAAATATTTTCAGTGTTGATATATATTTGACAGAGCATTTTAGTGCATTTACACAAGTAGGGTGAAATTCCTTAGTGGTGACTCCATGTTGTTCTGATCTTGATAAGTACCAGTGTCTTAACCTTTCTGTCATTTACTTTGGTGTTGCTAATCTTTGCAAAACTGGAAGGAAGAAGATCTCTCTTCATTAGAGACTCTACTAAGAAGTTGTTTACAGATTCAAGAAACTCAGAGTTAGAAGAGAGAAGAGTTTGGAAAGTTGTTAAAGGTCAGACATCAGGAAAAGATATATCCATTGGTGAGAGAGATAAGCCTTTGGTAGAGGATTTTTACTCTTCTTCAAGTGATTCTGATTCAATAAATCCTCTCATAAACTTGTTTTCCTCAGTGAGTGCAGGTCCTTCTATTGTACCGGGTAAGTTCTTTCTCCAATCTACACCTCTGTGTTTCAATTCAAATAAAACTTTCCAAGAAAATCAGCACTTAAAGGATACCAATCTTGTGAGTCACATTCTTAAGCCCCAAATACCTTGCACTCCTCATCAGCTTGTGTCACCCCCAAGATCACCTCCACCAAACAATATGGCTCAGCCTAGACCTCCATTTTTTGCTAACACCTTTGGTCCTATAGACTTTAGAGGAATGGATGGTTACCCAAATGCTGTCCCATAAGATGTCAAAAATAGATTGCCAAAATTCCAAGGTAACAATGCAATAATTGGTGATTAGCATCTCAAACTTTTTGTTAACATGATGGAAGATTTTGAGATAGAGTTTGAAGATGTGTATATTAAAATTTTCATTCATACACTAGAAGAGGATGTTAGGGATTGGTAAAAGGCTCTACCTGATAATTCAATTGATTCTTGGAATGAGATGAAGAATGCATTTAGGTTGCAATATGGAGAAAAGATGGATCCTAGATTTCTCTTGTCTGAGTTTGATAATATCAAGAAGAACCCCAATGAATCAGTCCATGAATTTAACACAAGGTTTAACAAAACTTTGAGAAGGTTACCTATTAGTCTGAGGCCTTGTGATGAGTCTTGTTTAATCAAATATGTAGATGCATTTGATAAAAAGGAAGCCTATTACCTAAGAGACAAGAACCCTACCAATCTAAGATAAGCTTTCACCATGGCACTTCAAATTGAAAACAATATCAAAGCAATTGGGAAACCTCTCAAGAGAGATGGTGTAAAGTTGATAAACCTTGAAAAACCTCAAGCTAGCAAGGGTGCTGATTTAGAGGAAGTTGTGAAAACTTTGGCAAAGGCAGTCAAAGAAATCTCATACAAGTTGGCAAGAGCTGAGAAAGGAATTGGGAAAACTTCACAAGGTCAACCAAGAGCAAAAAACCATGACAAATTTACCAATCATCCTATAGGTGATCAAAGGGAATATGATAGAGGAAAAGGACCCATGGTGTTTGTAAATAGACATCCTCAATAACATGAAGGAAGAGTGTTACCTGATCCCCTGACTGCTAGGGTTGCTATAGTTGAGAAAGTTGCTGATATTGATTGGTGTGTAGGTGTTTTTAACCCCATCCTCCATTTGAAGTGGACTAGAAAGATGGTGAAGTTAATAATGATGATGGTACTGATGATGATATCTACATGATGGGTTGTTCTTCAAGTCCACAGGGAGGAGCAACATCTACTAAAGTGATAAGTGTAAGGATAGCTGCAACTTTTTGGGATTTCATCAAACGGGTACAAGTATTTCTTCCCCCTCATACTCTTGATGTTGATGTAGTGCAAGCTTTTGAAATTCCTAACAATGACTTTGAATATTTAAGAGCTTTGATGATTAAGAAGTATGATGGTGGTATTCCTTTGGAGGAAGATAGACAATTATTGATGAATGCTATTGTAGCTCAAGAGAAAGATTATAACACTAGAAGAAAAAGTTGTAAAAGGAGTTGGGCGTCAAGCCAAACCTAAAACACCCTTGCTCACAAGCATTCCAAAAAAATATCCTAGGAAGAGAAAAACTTGCCAAAAGCTATGTTGTCCCAAGAAAAAATTACAGTCCTCCTCATGCCCAAGCTGCCAAGAATCCCTTCTCATCAAATGAATCTTCTTGTCTCCCTTCTAAGGCTGCTTTGCCAAAGAGTGTTCCCTATGACATAGCCCAAGTATTGAGCCAAATAAAAGTGAATGTTCCAATCATTGAGTTGCTTAGAATTCCTAAGCATAAGAAAAGAGCATTTTAGTACTTGGGGTTGAAAGAAGAGAAGACTACTCCAGACAGAAATGTAAATGTGTTGGGTCCCTAGAATATTGACCAAGTATAAAGGTGCGTGGGTGCGCGGGATCCCAATTACTGGATGGCATGCAAGGCACAAGCATGCAAAATATAAAGGATTAAGGAAGAAAATAGCGTGTGCAATGTGTGAAAGGAGGTTTGGGACTTAGCCAATTTGAGCACCTAAGGTAGAACACGTGAAAAGCATGATCAGTTGAGCGCGGATAAGATGCCAGCTTGGTAACAGGTTTGGCCCAAGAAAGAGCAATGCCCTGGATGGAATCTTCTAGAAAATCATCATGAGATGGAATGGAGAGCTAGGGCTTAAAGGAACATGCTCACATGGAGGACAACATTCGACACTTGGTGACGGATCTAAGTACATGGCAAGGTGAGTTGGCAGCTCAGGAAAGTGATAAATACAAGTGTCTTCCATGGGAAAAGATATACATAGAAAAAGAGAGATATGCAAATAAAAACAAGGATGTATCCTCTATATATACATAGGGGATATCAGGTTAGAGAGTAAAGGAAGCTTTGCATAAATTTTGTGAGTGGATATTCTAGTTCAAGAAAGGATGTACTAAGAAAGGGTTGTTATTTTTCTTTTCTATTAGCTTAGCTACATACATCTAGTGATGCACATGACTGTAGTTTTCACTATGTGGAACTTTGTAATGAATCAATGAATATATTGATGCTACCTGTTGTAAATATATATGAATATCAATTGGTTTAATATATAGTTCATTCATATGAGTTCTCTTTCCTTTCATGATATGAATGAATGGTTGTACCTTTCTTTCTGTTATAGTATATGTTTAGGAATCTATTAAAGCACTCGATCTGAGGTGACTGCAAGGATCTGGAGGTTGTTCTGAGCCCTATGGTTCTTGAATGTCTCAACTTATTTCCTAAATACTCTTACACTAATCATAGATAATTTTTCCCACTAAACTCACATAAAAGAAAGACTCGGCACCCATGCATGCCTCGGGTGAGCGTTCAGCTTCTGCTGGGTGATAGGCTGACGTGCATGGGGTTCATCCTTTTATGATAGGAGTAAAAATGACTACATCTTGGTTCCATTTCTGGGACCTCTTTTTAAAGTTGTAGTGGGATATAACATACATCGTGATCTGTGTAAAGAGTAATGACGGATCGGTTAACATTGGAAAATGTTGAATCATAGTTCAAGAGCACAGAGGATGAATTTTCTCAGCGATTCAACACTAGACCTGAGTTTAATACACGTAGATGGGTAGAAGAGAACTTCTACCATGATCTGTATGAGACATTCTTCTGTTGCTTCCCAATAGAGTTATATGGATGGCTTTCAGCCTATGCATCTAGATCAAGTTGGCATTATGGATCATAGATATGGACTGAAGAAGACTACCAGAAGTTGCAGGATGTAGATCTGACATGGACCCGTGTTGTAGATCATTGGTGGCAAGGAGTAATAGCTAACTACACTCTAGAATATGCCATTTCTACGTATCCTTGCCCAGAGGTTGTTGAGTTTGAATTTATGCAGGAACCTAGAGGAACATTTCTACGTGTTATCCCTCTAGCTATGAAGATATTGATGGTTACCATGAGTTTAGAGGCACTCCCAATGGATGGATAAACCATTATGAGTGCTGGATAAGGAATCTCAGGTGGAGGAAGGTGTTAGATGATACGAAAGAGAAGGAGAGGGAAGAAAGACGGCTCAAGTATAGTGAAGCATGTGAGAGGGATATTTCTAGACAACGTGAGGCTGCTAGTGTGATGGATTTATGGAGACAAATGTTGCAAGAAGGAGTTGAGGTTCACACGGAGGATGTGGAGCCTGAGTAGTCTGTGTTACCCCATCTTGGAAAGCATGTAAGGGAGACCCCTTCGGCTTTTGGTGAGAGCTCATCACATGGAGAAAGGAGAGTTGTTGGCACATATCTGAACCCACCCAGTGACTGAGCCTTGGTGCCTGGTTTTCCCGAACCAGGAATGTAATGTCTTGATTTTAGTAGCTACTATGATAACTTCTTTTTGTGATGCTGCAACTGTGGAAATGAGAATGATTATGTTAAGGTGTATCCTTTAATCTTAAAAATCATGTGTCACTAATCTGAACCCTTGCTTATTGTAACTTTTTTTACTCGAGACTAAGGTCATTATAACTGGTGTTTGCAAAGTTGTGAATTAGTAGAATTGATTTTGTACTTGATGAAATCATAATCATGGGACAACACACCTTGAATGAATTCCATTGATCCAAGGTATGCTTTAGCCTTCTTAATTATCATCTTGATGATTGAATTCCCAGATAAAATGTAGTCTGGAACCAAGCAGGAAATTGTTACAAATTCTAAAAGAATCGAGTTACAAGTATACTTACTAGGAACCATGTTGCCAACGGTAAGGTTTGATTTCTAGAATACATATAAGTTGTGACACTAGAAATTATAAGATAGAAAGGGGGTTTGATATAAAGCTAGCAAGGTATATGTTAAGCATTGGATGGAATGCCCTGCACTATACTAGTTTTGAACATAAGTCGGTAAAACCTACTTGGAACCTATTAATTAAAATACCATGGGTTATATTTTAACCTATGACCTAATAATTATCCTATGAAGATTATTTTTTTATTTAAAAGGATGCAAATTATTACAATCCTAATGATTTGTGACATAGATGGAAATCTAACTATGGACAATGTAACCTAAACCATTGTTAGCCCTAAGAGGGGCCTATGGATACATGTCAATGAAAGGATAAGGAGGGAAGGTTTTAAACTTTAATGGAAACGTTAAATGCTGTCCTTGAAGTTTTAAATGCCAAGTTTGGTGGGAACAAGAAACTAAGAGGCATCTAACTAGCTACATAACTAAACTAGAATTACATGCAAAATATAAGATAGAATTCACCAAATCTGAATCGATGGTGGCATGGAGAAAGAGGAAGGAAATGCATATAATTCATTTATTTTCCTTGGTTTTGGTAATCGGTCACCTAGGAAGGAGGAAAGAGGATTTTTGTAAACAATTTTTTTTCATTTGGTTTCGGGTTTTCTCTCTTTCTCTCTCTCTCTTTACATTGTGTTGCCCTTTTGAGCCTGCAATTTGTGTTTCAGCCATTGTTGTTCGACCACCTTCTAGTGGTTCCTGGACCTATGTAAATAAGGAATTAGTTAAGAGAATTGCTGAACAAGTAGTTGGAGGGAAGAACTCGAGAGAAGCTCGGTTGTGACCTTCCACGAGCTAAAAAGAAAATATACAGGCATGTTAGGCCCTTTTCTTTAAATAATTTTGCTCTTTATTAAGTGTCTTCATTACAAGAATTCTACTCTTATAACTGTGTTTTTTGTAAAAAATAAGATGTTGATATGTTAGATGTGATCTTTTACTTGAGTTGTCACTTGAAATCAAATGCGATTTGGGTATTTTCTGGATGCATACCAGAGAAAATGGGTGTTTTCTTGTTGAAATGGAAAATGAAATGAATTTAATCTCTGTTGTTTTGAATTTTGAACGTAATGGGTATTGGGTTTTATTGTCCATCATGGGTTGATCTTGTTGAAGGTGACAGTGATGTGCAAACTATTTTCTAAGTGTTGTGTGCACAAAGGGTTATGAAAACCATGAGAATGCTTTGACAAGACTATTTTTGTGAACTATTTTTCTTTTCGTATTACAGTGTATGGTGGTGTGAATCCTCCTAGTAGTAGCATCTTTACATTTGTTTGTTCTAGATCAATATGATGTTCTACCTATTTGTTCTTGGTACCCATGTACGACTGTTTGGAAAGAAATTCTTATTGAATTGGGAACAGAGTAGTGTATCTATTGAATGGACTGGGTAGAGTATATAATGTTTTTATTTCTTCTTGAACTCAATTGAACTCAATCATGAATATACATACATACATACATATATATAGATATATATATATATATATATATAATCTGTGGATTTAAATTTCTTCATTGTTTTCATTGAAACTGAGCCTGAGTAGATTTCTTACTCTTTTGGTTGAAAAAATGATTTTTTTAATTATTATGGTGAAATCGTGATCCTATTGTCTTGTTGTATACTCTTACTTGTTTCTTGCTTGGATGAATATGACTATTTTCAGTGATTATAACTAATGGAAATGATTTCAATTGAAAGGTAAGTTCTTATTGATAATTATAGGTTCAAATGCAAAAAGAAGTCTAGAAGACTTTCCTTGAATGGTAGTTAGAAAATTTTGATGACTGTAATAGTCTAGTATGGAAGGAATTAACCTAATGGTAACATGCCTGCACTTTATAGTTGATACTCGGCTAAGTATTGAGAAGAAAAAATAAGAATTTTCTTCCTTTCATTTGATTATTGACTTTTAATTACTTTCTCTCCTTGACTACTATCTTCTAATTATTAGCTCTTCTTGTTTAAATTGTCTCAGTTCGGTTGTGATTAAAGGAAAGAGATTATTGAGTGGGTAACTGGAAGTAATACTTCATTTCTTATCTTATCCTATATCAAATTTATAATATCAGGGATATTGAATATTAACTTGCGAGCTACCTTCGGGCGTATGCAATTGCACTTAATCTACTGTTCTTTTTCCCTCTTTTTGAACTGAAAGAAGTACTATGCTGATTGTGGAGTTTTAGAAGGTAACATAGGTTATTATCATGATGTATGACTGCCCTTCTTCTTCTGCAATTGAATTGGTTTAAAATAAGTGAGTGGTATAAAGGTGAAGGAGTTCTGTTTAAAATTTTAGTTAATTCTTTTCTTTGAACCCCATATCATAATGACGGAATGGAATTGGATAGTGGTTGCATTAGGACAACAATATATACTATATATATATATATTAGTTCTTATAAATGCTTTCTAATATGATATTATTTAGATAAAATGATTCTTGGTAGTACATTTTCTAAATCTAGAATAAACTCTTTTCATTTTTGGAAGGAAATAATTAAGGAAATGATGATTTATCATTGTGTTGCATGTTCACTGTAATTAATTCGAGGAAAAGTTGCTAATTAATATTATTGTCTGATTTTTTGATGCTCATTATTGTGGCTTGGGTTGTTTAAATGGTTCATCCTTATCAGAATTTAACCCTTAGGTGATCTCCATCTCTATTATCGAGACGTTTCATAAAAGTCAGAGTTCTTTTATTGAGACAATTAGTCAAGAGAACTTCATTTTATTGTTAAGTGCTTAACATGCTCAGTTCGATGAACTGACCCGTGCAAGTAAATTTTACAGATGGATTCTGTGAGTAAAAATGAAGACATGTTGTTTTATGATTCTTCTTCTGATTAACTAAGGAATGGATCTTTTCTGAGGATTTTATCGTCCTTCTCATGGGAATTGGAAAAAAGAAAAAGTTGTATTCTTCTTTCTTTATGAATTGTTATTGTTGATTGGTATGAATGAAGTTTGGCTGTGTGGGCTTGTAAATTGTATAAATTTCAATCTTGTGGAAATGAGTAAAAGGAAAAGGTGTGTTATTTTAATTTTTGTATCAGTATTGAATTATTGGAAGTATAATCAGTAGTTAATCATATTCCTGTTCATTGAAATTTGTATTTATTCGAATGATGGTTGTTAGAACTAAATGGACATAACGTCTAATCTTCACTTGAATCACAACTTCTTAAGTTGGAATGTACAATTAATTGATACTTAGGTCTATATGGGTCTATTAAATTGACATTAGTAAAAGAGTACGACATATATATATGAGCTCTTGTGATAAATGAAATTCGGAATTAGAATTTTAAAACTAATGAATCTTAATGAAAGGACATTTGAATTCTGTAATCAAATTTCATTAATATTCTTTGGGATGTTTTACCCAAAGGATATTCAGAAAGAGGAATCATATCTCCTCTTAACAAACCTTAGACTGAAATAAGGTAATTGTAAATAAATGAAAACACCTATATGGGGGATAGATCTCATATAAAATGACATCTAAAGAAAAAGGGAAACTTGAATTTAAAATCAATTACGTGAATAAACTTGAATAAGCTTAGTAAGTTAATCTTACTTCGTTAAGTTACAATGGACTGTAAGTCTGAAGCTTTTACTTAATGAGCCAATAAAGGAATATGTAATCCTTTGGTAAAGAAGAGTGAATGTATATTGAGCTACGAGACATTTCACATTCATTCCTAAGTTATGCAACTGTAATGAACAATGAGGTTAGAAAATCAGCAAGGTTTCCGAAACTTCTTCTTAAAAATGCTTAAAGATAAGAACCTAATCAAACTTTTAGCTGGATGTGTAATCCTTGATGGGAGGATTCCATAGGCATGTTGGCACACACCAACTGCAATACGATATCTTCATGAAGGCTAGGCTCTTCATGACATGACACAATGTTGCAGCTGACATGTCGCAACACCCTTCCGAATCAAACCATCAAGGTTTACATAAGCTTGGACTTGGCCTTAGTTTTACTTTAGACCAAGCTATAGCAATATGGTCATCGTATGCAGAGATGACTCATGAAGGACTAAAGGTAACTAGACATACGTGGTTCGACTAGGGTCGACAAGGTATGTTTGTGTACCTTTAGTCATCACGAGTGCCTCTCTATACTCCTTCATATTGCTATCTTGGGTTAAATTTCAACCTTGGACAAGAGGACTGATAGAAGTAAAAAAAGACCATTCTAGGTAACAGATGAAGTGAGGTGAAGGACGTATTCCATTTATGTGTATAACGTCTAGGAATATGATCATGCTAAGCATGTGAAAATCTTTGGCCAAAGTATCACAAGCTGTTGGTTGCGTTGTCTTGAATCACTTGGTTTAAGAAGTAGGATTTGAAATGAATATTGGTAACAGATATTCAGATAGGCCTCTTAAATGGAACACTTCAATAACCGAAACATGGTAAAGAAAACCAAGTATACTTAGTATACAATGCATGGATTAACATGAAGGATCGGTAAGTAGCCGAGTCACGAAATGAGATATCGATGAAACTCCGAGCCATGAAATGGGAGATCGATAGTTCTTCGAGTCATTACAACAGCATATGGTTATCTGTTATATGAATAAATGGCATTGGATGTGTGTTCCATATTATGAATATGTGAACATAGAACATTGGTTTCAATAGCATTTTGTTTTCTAAATTATGTCATTTAAAACATAGAACAATTATTAAAACTTGATTGTGTGTTATGGATTACGTGATTTAGAACAGAGAACATTATAAAAATATATAAAAGTCCCTTGTTCTAATGTATTAAAATGGGAATGTTACAAGGTTCCTTAGTATAGATCTACTTGAATACCCAGAACAGGGTAAGAGATAGATCCAAGTATACTAGGATTATACAAAAAGTATTCAATAGTTAATGTTAATCTATGAATAGCATCGATAGTGTTCCAAGTATATCGAAATGAATAGATCGGTAGCTCACCGATTCATTCCAGTCTGCATATGGTTATCTGTTATAAGAATCAGTGGTTAGTGGAATGTGTGTTCTAAATTAGTGGTATTCAGAACAGAGAACATTATTCATGAAATTTTCAATCCCTTGTTTCTAAAGTTTTAAAATGGGAATACTTGGCACAACTCATACAAGCCCATTACTGGTGGCAGGAGGATCTGGAGGTGGAACTGGTGGATCTCAGAGGTACATAGGACCTAGTGGATCTAGTGGATCTAGATGATACAAGGAAACACCAGAGGAAACTAAGGGTTTGGACCAGGAGGACATGGGCCTCAGCCACCTCCTCAAGTCTTATTTGAGATGTCTTTACATTTTCTAAGATTACAGAGGTACTGAAGATGTTGTGGAACATTTTCACAAGTGTGAGTTGTTATGGTGCATACAAAGGGTATCACTAGCCCATAAACAAAAGGAAATTCAATTTGCAACAACATTGCAAGGGTGCAC
This sequence comes from Taxus chinensis, assembly GCA_019776745.2. Taxonomy (NCBI): domain Eukaryota; kingdom Viridiplantae; phylum Streptophyta; class Pinopsida; order Cupressales; family Taxaceae; genus Taxus; species Taxus chinensis. The sequence continues at coordinate 618,314,171 of CM034149.1, read as the reverse complement.
ACGCATAGCTGGTATAGGAAATTATGAACATCATCAAACAGTGGTAGTTTTCACCAATTTGAAAGAATGCAATTTCCTGAGCAGAATTCCACATCCCTAAGTTCAAGAACAGAAGAGCATCAGCACCCTTGAAGAAAATCCAGCAGGGAATGGAAGATAGTATGCGAGAGTATGACGCATGGTTTAAGACTATCCTATCAAAATTGTCATATGAAATTCACCCTTCACAACATGCACAGATGGTTTTTTGGAGGGTTGCTAACTCCATTTAGAAGATATCTTATCTCATAATAACTTTCACAGACCCACGCATGAGGCATTGGAAGCTACTCTGTGCACGCCGAAGTTGTTGGAAGTGTTGATACTATTGCATTAGCCTATTCCTGGAGAGCTCAAATCACTGCATTATGGCTAAGTAATCTAGAGAATTTGTTCTGCAAACTCAGTCTCATGAGACTCGTAATGGAATTTGTGTGTACATGGATTTTGAGAGCAGAGGGGCATGTCAAGGATAGTTTCCCCCAGAAGACGGTATGTGCACATAGTATGGTAGACTATGAGATTTGTCATAGGGACCATGATGCAAGTAGATGTCCTTTATTGCAGTGTGTAATTTAGGAAGAATGTATCTTATTACTGTAAGATCTGTCACCTCTACAACCCATGATACAAAGGACTGTAGGATAATTGATCAGATCCATGAGGCCATTGATCATGGGGTACACCAAACCAACATTGCCAGTGGTTCTAAAAATGATGATCACCATTATGAGGAGTGCGCAGATGGGGGCACACATGGAAGAGGATTTCAAGGAGGATTCTGAGGTCGAGGTAACCATGGAGGAAGGAGTGAGTTCCCACATGGAACATGTTTTAACTATGGATCTACATAACAGTATAAGCATGAGTGCCTAGTCCTATTACAGTGCTCGTGGTGCGGAAAGAAGCATAAGTATGAGGAGTTCCTAGAGTTATTTGAGCATATGAATCAACAGCACCGGAAGGACAAGGGCATTGTGATGGTCAGCATCAAGAAGGAAGACATTGCCTCAGGTAACACATGATGAAGGTTTTGGAGCTTGTCTTAGTAACAACAAAGGCAAAAGCTACGTGAGTGAAGGGAGGTATCAAGACAGAAGACCCTGGTTATGAGGGAGGAGGTTATTCATGGAAAGTATCCAGACCCCGTGCATTAGAAGGAGATATATCTGGACACCATGGATGTTAGTCAAAACTTACAAGGGGAGATCTAATGTCTAAAGGAGAAATCCAGAAAGGAGGAACAAGGAAGGAGAATTGAGGCACAAAAGTATGACCTAGATGAGGTCAAGGAGGTGTGTAAGATGCTAAGGTAGGAGAACATCATTCCTTTGCTAGGATCCTAGTTGAGAGAGAAGGTACCATGCACCAGAGAAGAGTACAAGAGACAGGTCTTGCATGCGAACCTTCCCCCTCATAACCTCAAATATAACAAGGAGATTATGTTGAATGTAGTTGTAGTTGGATGGCTCCTCAACAATATACTCATTGACATTGGCGTGAAGGTTAATGTCCTGACCTTGGATGCATGGCATTAGATGGGAAGACCTACATTACAGCCATGTTTGAATGTGATGTATATGGAAAACATGACTAAGGCAATGCCCATCAGTGTCTTGAAGGATGCAACTATTACTATTCAAGGAGTAAAGTTTACTGGGGACTTCGAAGTATTAGTGCTTGCCGAGGTGGACAATTTCCCAGCACTACTTGGACGCCCTTAGTGTTACAAGAATAATGTGGACCTTTGGTTTAGTAAAGGGCACATCAGCTTTGAGAACAAAGAGGAATGGTCATTATACCCCTGGTTGATGGGAAGTTGACACCCTATATTGAACTTTTAGGAGAAGAAGTTTTGGACAAAATTTATGTGTGCTCAATTAGAGACCCTGAGGTGGTACACCCTACTAATGGAGTTACCCAGTTTGAAGATGCTTAGTCAGTAAGTGATACCACCAGTATAGCTTGTGACAATTGGGTTTATAGAACTTAAAAATTAATGGGAAAGTAGTTGAGAGGGTCGGTAACCAAGGTAACAAAGGCACGCACTGTTAGGCACCTTAGAGGAAAAGAACTGCCCAAGTATTTAGGAGGATCCTTCCCAGAGATCTTTCTATAGGAGGCAGAAGCTCAGTGGAAGAATGAGAAGGAACGGAGGGAGATGTTAAATTATGTCTTACTTGGCACAGTAACTCGTTGGTGGGCCATACATCGGGAGAGCCTTTTAGAGTGGCGCGAGGTAAGAATTGCTCTCTTTGTCATATTTTATAGAATTAATGTACCCACCATCATCAAGGAGTACCATAGAAAGGATCCCACCTCTTTCCATATCCAGGAGTGTGAACAGGTCTAGAGAGAAGGTGTAGAAGCTTTTCCACCATCCCTCTTAGTGCATAAGTTATATTCTACATTGCAGAGTTGTGCGTGTGCATGGTACATTCATTTAGAGACACACTGATAGACAAGGAATTTCCAAGAGCTCGTGGCTAATCTTATTCAAACCTTTGAGTATCGAAGTACCAAGCCATCAATTGATAAGGCCTTACAGGGTATTGTTACTGTAAATCAATAGCACCCCTGGATGTTTTCTCAGATTTCTAGTTTGATAGTGGGCATCCGGTGTGATTGCACAACATTGAATCTTTTCCCCCAGTGTGGGACTTGAAAAAATGGAAAGAAACTCTACAGATTAAAGGTTGGTTCCTCTACTCCTCTGATCAGATGTATGCATGAAATTTGTAGAGGTTTAATTAAAAATCCTACTCTAATTCTACCAAGGAAACAAGGATAGAAGAGAGAAAAGAAGATAAAACTAAACTAACAAGGTGATACACCAGAGGAGTGGTGACCATATAATTCTACAAATCGACACAAATTATAAAAATGAAACACAAATCATGCACAAATTGCTAAAATTGTAATGAAATATCATGATAGAGCAAACAACACAAGAAAGGATTGAAAACTCATTCATAGAGCTTGCATTGTCATTTCCATTTTTAAATATAGTACATTACAACAAAAAGGAGGTATAAAACATGTTATAGTCCTAAACGAGGTCTAATATTCCAAAAATTCACTTGCCAGGGCGAAGGAGGGAGCCTATAGATCATAAAAAATGTCCAACCCCTTTACAAATGAGCCCAAAAATGGCTTTTAACAATGAAACCTTGAGCCAAGAAGGAGAAATGTGGGAAAAATGAAATGAATCATTCAACCACTAACCAAATCCATTAAAATAGCATGGGTACCCTTAAAAGTTCATTCCCCAAGATTTTTGACCATGCTGGAGAAGAATGAAATCCATACTACATTAAAAATGGTGGTTGAATGTCAGTTTTGCGCTTTTCTCCATGCCAAAGGCATTTTCTCATTTTTCTCTCACTAAACTCCACCAAAAAACAAAATTGAAGATTCCATTGTGTAGAGGACTTCAATAACTTTCTAATGACACCAAAATCGAGAAAAAATGAGCTCTGGATTGAAATACATGCCTCTCTGAATATTTAGGGAAAAAATCAGGTCAGTGGGCCGAAACCCAAAATTTTTCCCGTTTTATGGATTTGGGAAAAAATCCCCAAAAATCTCCACCCTCCACCGCTCAGCTGACATGTGGCATGCTCCCATTGCTTCGTGGGTTCAAATGGACATTCTACGCTTTTTTGAATTTTGGAAAATTTCCTAAAATCCCTCTGTACCCCCACCGCTCCAGGACACATGTCATCCTTTGATTTGGTGCGGGCCTGAATCAACCTTCTTTCCTTTGCAGGCCCATGGGAACACATTTTCCTTTGCCCCATTTACAACACTTTGGTAAAATTTTCAAATTCCCCCCGTGCCCCTGACCTTCGCTGAGAAGAGGACACGTGGCACGCTTTGATTAGCCCATGGGGGTGCTATCAAAAATTTCATTTTCTCTTTGGCGGGCCTGCGAGCCAATTTTAACCTTTTCTCCCTTTGCTATTTTGGGGAAAATCCAAACTTCACTCCACCCCTCTGACTCCCGCCAGCCTTATGGATGCGTGGTGGCCTCCTATTGGTTCATGGGGCTTTGGGAAAAAATTTGTCTTTGTGCCCTCACCAAGCCCTTTAAAAAAAAATCTAACTTACCTCCACCGACCTGATCTCCACCACCACCTGTCATCTTCTCATTGGTGGCGGACCTTCCCAAGGAAAATTTCCCTCAAAAACTCCGTTGAGCCATAACTTGCAAAGTACAAGGAGTTAGAAGGAAAACTTTACCTTTCTAGAAAGGTGATAAAATTATCTATCTGATAAAGCCATTTCCAGATAATTTTGAGTGCTTGAAAAGTGGAAAAAATTGACTGAGGCACAAGGAAGGAACGAATGAAAGAAATTTAGCCAAAAATAAGTAAGGGGCTTATTTTGGATAGCAATTTTGGTGACTCAGAGGGGTCATCTACCTATTGGGTGAAGTGACCAGCTACCTGAAGCAATCCATTGGGCAATGAAGTCATCAACTTAACTGACTGGTACTGTCAACTCATTAGAAAAATTCTAGAAAGAAGATTGTGGGAGTAGAACATCACATGATCTGGAACATGGCCTATAAAGATGCATCCTTGGGATAGAAAAGCTTGTGCCAAAGCACGTAGGGAAATGAAAAACTAAGATACAATAAAACAATGTGCACAAGCACTTGAAGGAATGGAAATCTAAGCTAATATGTACAAGGTGAGGAGTTTCCCTTCTAGTAGCAGTGCTTTAGATGGATTCCATTAACTGGAATCTATAGTTCTTCACCATCCAATGTAGACAATTGGAAGACATTATTGTTCTTACATTTTCTGACCATGTAGGGGCCACTTCAAATGGTATCAAACTTTGAATGCCTTCTTGGCTTTGCTCAGTCTGCATCACATTTCAACACTAAATCTCCAATTTGGAAGGTTCTATCCTTAGATTTCCTATCAAAGGTTCTCTTGATCAAGGCTTGGTCCTTCTCCATTGGTTGGGATAAATGCTCTCTAATTTCTTGGAGTTCCATCAATTATGCATATCTAACCTCCATGGGTTCAAAATCCAATAATTCCAATTTATTCATGAGTTCCAACATTGGCAACTCAAGTGACATAGGAAAGATTGCCTCTCTTCCATAAACAAGTCTGAATGGAGAGTTACCAGTGGATCTCTTAGGAGTTATTCTATCAGCCCATAAGGCTGATTTTAGTTTAGTATGCCAAGTCCTCTGATTTTCATCAAGATTCCTCTTGATGATCTTTAATAGGTTCTTGTTGGTAGACTCAGCTTGGCCTTTACCTTGGGGATAATAATTTGATGAAGTTCTCAGATAGATCCCATTCTTAACAGCCCATTTAGTTACCTTTTATCCTATGAATGCCAAAGCATTATCTGATATAATAGTGGCAGGTATACCAAATCTGGTTACTATCCCCTCATAGAAGTCTAGAATGCTAGATTCATTTACCTCTTTGAGTGCCACTGCCTCAGTGCATTTGGTGAAGTAGTCTGTTGCTATTAGAATCCACTTGTGTCCTTGGCTTGAGTTTGGGTTAATGACTCTATTGAATTCCAAACCCCATTGCATGAATGGATGGTCAACTGAAATTGGGTGCAATGGAAGGGTTGTTAATCTTTCCTTGCTTGTGAATAATGCACAATTTTTACACCTCTTGATGCATGCATAATAATCACTAAACACCTTAGACCAATAATAGCCAACCTTCATAATCTTGAGGGCTATCACTCTTGGAGAAAAATGACCCCCAGCTAATCCACCATGGAACTCTTCTAACATTCTCTTAATTTGATTTGTCCCAATACATCTCAGCAGCGCTCCATTTATATCCTTTTTGAACAAGACACCATAAACAAGTGCATATGGGATAGCCTGTAATATTAAGTGTCTTCTCTTGGTTTCATTCATCTATGGAGGGCATAGGCATATTTGTAAGAAGTGCATTATGTCTTAGGTCCAACAAAGAGTGATCATACCACCATTCTCTTCTTGAACACCTCTTTGTTCTTGGTTGTCTTGTAACGCCAAAACAACATCCTTCCCATTGATTGCTTCCATTTATTTTCTCAAGACGAACTACTCACACAATCCCTTTCCTCAAACCATCTTGGTGACTTTGATCTCAATGTCATACTCCATGACACGAGTAATCCACCCTGCACGTTTTTCATTTAGATCTTTGTTGAGGAGGAAGTCTTTAACTACCACATGAGAAACCAACAGTTGAACCTTGTTGTTTGAAACTAGATGCTTAAATTTCTTCAAGATCCTAATCACTAAAAGAACATTCTTATCAATTAAGGAATACCTCACCTCATAGTCCTCCAAGATTTGGCTAAAGAAGGAAATTTTCTGCTCTACATTTTCTTTGTTCTGCTGTACTAAAATTACAAAAATTGTATCACCACCTCCAAATGCATAAAGGATAAAATCCTTAGATAAATCTGGGTTAATGAGAGTTGGAGCTTGTGAGATAGCCTCTTTGATTACCTCAAAAATTTCCTTACCTTCAGTTGTCCATTTGAAAGCCATTCTTTTCTTCAACATCATAGTTATTGGCTTGACAAGGGCTGCAAAATCTAGAACAAACCTCTAAAAAAAATTGATTCTTCCCAAGAAACTTTGAAGGGCCTTCTTGTGACTTGGTAATGGTAGTGATCGTATTGCTTCAACCCTCTCTAGATCAATTTTTGATCCCTCTTTGGAAACAATGTGTCCTAGGAGCTTTCCTTCATGAGCTAGGAAAATACATTTTTTGGGATTCAAGGATACCCCAAATCTTCTACATCTTTGGAACACTTTTCTCAAATGAAAGAGGTGATCTACTACACTTTTAGAAAATACAGTAATATCATCTAGGTATATCAGCACTATTTTATTGATGAATCCCTTGAACACCATATCCATTGCCCTTTGGAAGGTAGCTCCGGCATTAGACAACCCAAATGGAATTTTTCTATATGCATAGGTTCCCCATTTGGTGGTGAAGGCTGTTTTAAACTGATCATCCTCCTTTATCATGATCTAATTATACCCTGAATAACCATCTAGCAATGAAAACCTCTCAGATCCAGAAACAACTTGCAAAATATACTCCATAGAAGGAAGTGGGTAATGATCCTTGAGGGATGCTCTATTCAAATCTCCAAATTCTACACACAATCTGATTTCTCCACTCTTCTTTCTAACTGGAACCAAGTTTGCAACCCATCTTGAATGCTTGATGGGAAATATGATACTTGCCTCTATTAACTTGTTCAATTCCTTCTTCATGAGAGGCTCCATGTGTGGATTGACTGGTCTTTGTTTTTGCTTAATGGGTTTAACACTTAGATCTAATTCAATTGTGTGTTGAGATAGCTTGGGATTGAAACCCCTCAAGTCTTCATATCTCCAAGAAAATATATCTGGAAACTCTTGGCACAGTTGCATGAACTCACACCTTTCTTGCTTTTCACTTTACCAATTTGAAGTGATTTGCCTTCTCCCGCCGAGATGGGCGCTGAATCTTCTCCCTTGACTTGGATGTTTGATTTCTCTTTCCTAAATTGATCATTAGGATTAAATATGGACTCCAAAGTGACAAGTCCTTTTGGTAGTAGTTTGTTGGTTCTCAACTATACCACTTGATCACCATACTATTTTTCTAACTTTTCCTAATTTTTTGCTGAGAACTCAGCTTCTTCTTGCAATAAATTGATGATTTGTTGGTCACTTTCAAACACTTGCCAACTTACATTATTGTCTAGCACTGATGACCTTATAATCACATGAATTTTTGGCTACACTTTATCTTCCTTGATACTCTCCACAACATCAAAGGCTGCTCCAACTGCTGCAAGCCTATCAACAGCTTGGTTTTCTTTCCTAGGGATGGAGTTGATGCCAAAGCCTTCAAAATCCTCAATGAGGTCCCACACCCTATTCTTATAACACTTGAGTAGGTCATTTTTGGAAGCATGCTTCCCTTTAACTTGATTAATAGTCAACTCACTATCATGAAAGACTTGTAAGTGTTTGATACCTCTCTTTCTTGACCAATGTAATCCTTGTATTAAAGCTTCATATTCAACAGTGTTGTTAAAACATGCAAACTGAAATCTAAAAGTTGAATAATACTTAATTCCTTTAGGTGAAACAAGCATAGCTCCCCCCTGTACCTTGTCTACTTCTTGATCCATCAAAAAATAGCTGTCATACCTCATTGTCATCTTTATGTTATGGCTTGGTGATGCTAGGAATAGGCTGATTTTCTTCATGCATGCAATAAACTCCTAGTTTAGATTCCTCTATTTCCTTGTAGGGATCAAAAGCATGTACCTTGCTTACCCATTCATCAAGAGTCAAATATGGGATGCTCCCCACTTTGGTGTTAGCTTCATTTGTGCCTGAATAATCCTCTTGATCAAATGCTAAACAGTTGGCATTAATTGGGCTTGGAGTATGAGGCTCAATGTGAAACTTTGCAATAGGTTCAGACCTGATTGTGGCCTTAGTTCCATATATGGTCTGGAACAACATATGTGACCAATCAGCAGACAAACAACCTCCAATTCTATCTGTGAAATCCCTTGACAAACATAGGGCAAAAAGTGGTGGCAAATCTATCACTGACACATCTTGCAAAACAGTAACATTGGGGCATGCATGCAAAGTGAGGCTCAAATATTTAATTAAACCTACTATTGTTACTACTATCCCATCTAGTTGCACCACCTTTTTAGATATGACTTCATATTAGAGGCCCAGCTGATTAGCTATTTGCTTGGGTATCACAGAACTACTTGCCCTAGAATCAATCATACAATTGTGTACTAGTTTATCCCCAATGATCAATGAAACATAGAATGGAGGGGGCTTCAAAAATTTACCTTGCTGTCCTCCAAGATTACCTTCAGGCTGAGAAACATTTGTGAGTATCTTCTCTTGCATATGAGCTTGCTGATTTGAAGTTTTCTTCATGGTAGCTTGTAGTAGATTCCTTTGGTCTGGGATGGATAGTGATTCACACATAGATATATTCACATTTGTCTTCCTAATTTATTCAATGATGTTAAATGGGGATGAAACATCTCTTTGCTACCCCTTAGCCTGCACACTCTTTTCTTGTACATGGGTTGCAACAACTAGCATTCGATATGGTCTAGAAGGTGGTTTGGGTCATCCTTGCACATTTGGAACTGCATTTTTCTTGCCAACACTTTGTGGAGTGATGCAAGGTTGTGGATCACCTAGAAATAATGAATTCCCCTCACCAATATTCCTCTTCTTTGACCATGTGTTAGCTGCTAAATTCTAAGAAATTATTTGATTCATACCACAAAAATCTTCAGCTTGCTAATTCACAAGTGTAGTCTCATTTGGAGTTGTATTTTGCTGAAATGTTCCTTATTGTTGGTTTGTTTCTTGACTCACCTCACTCTCTACACCAATTTTTGTCACCATTAGAGCTTGGTTCAAAGCACCATTGAAGCACATAGACTAGTTATGAAGTTCATTACATGGGAAACACCAATCATACTCTTGAGCTATATTATTTTACACTGGCACTAAGGCCTTAGAGGTAGATGCAACATTGGGGTTATAGAGCTAAATAGGTCTATTGGTAGGAGGCCTTACTTGATTTTGATTTGCAGCTGGATTGGGTGGCCTATTAGGCTAATATGGTTTCCTATTAGGCTAAGTTTGAGACTGATAAGAATGTATAAAACTTTGGGTTTGCTGCCTCTTGAGTGTAACTAGCTCATTGCCTAAATTTGGTAATTGTTTCATGACTTCTTGAAGTTCATTTGAGGCACTAGAGGATGAAGTAGAAGTTTCATTTGAACTTTGATTTCTAGGAGTGGGAATAAGAGCTAAAGTAGGTGCTTGACTAGTTCTTGGGCTTTCCAAGTTTGGGTATAAGGGTGTGGGATGCCTAAGAGCTAGTTTACCAGCTTGGATCAAATAATTCTTAGCCCTAATGGCAATGCTATAAGTTGCAGATATATTTACACCTCCCATGGATTAAATTAACATAGAAATATCATAATTTAAAGCTTTAAGATCGTATAAGAAAGCACCTTCAACTGTTGGCCTTACTGTCACTAGGATTCTATCCCATGTCCTTTGAAATATGAAATTGAAGTCTGTTACCTACTCATTGGGAGCTCTCTTGATAGTTATCAGTTGTTCCAATAGAGAAAAATTATCTCCCTTTTCTCCAAACTGCTCATGGAAATACTTCCAATTTTTTATAGAGCCTACCCCAAGGCTCTTGAACCATTGTGAGGATTTCCCTTTGAATGGAGATGCCAATAATTTGATAGAAATTTGTATCTCAAAAATCTCATGGATTGCACAAAAATTAGCAATGTCTTTGACATGATCACCAAGAGTGGTTTGATTTTCCCCAGTAAAGTATGGGATGTTCTTCAATGCTAAAACTGGAACTAGGTTTTATACATTGAGAGCAAGTGGGCTACTGCTAGGGAAGTTGACATAAGGGTTGTGTTGTGCCATTCTAATTGGCCTGAGAACCCTTGTTGATTTGGTGAAAGGTCTACCAGGTGGAGGAGTTGATAGAGTTCTGTTTGGTGGAGAAGGAGACCTTTGAATTATTCTTCCTCTTTCTCTTCTTCCTGGGGATTACTACAGATACTCAAACAATCCCTCTTCTCTAGCCCTTGACCTTGTTTGGATCCTTCTCATGAATCTTCAGACTTGGACTACTAAAACCAGTTGATTTATCTCTTTGGAGTCGCCAGATGTTCAAATCAGGGCTCTTTTTAAACAAGAAACTTACAACAAATACACATCAACTTAGTTGTAATGAAGATGAAGACCTCTAAGGTCCCACCGGGCATGCCAAAACTATTAGTGCAAATCAACAGCACCCCTGGATGTTTTCTTAGATTTCTAGTTTGATAATGGGCACCCAGTGTGATTGCACAACATTGAATCTTTTCCACAAGTGTGGGACTTACAAAAATGGGAAGAAAATCTCTAGATTAAAGGCTAGTTCCTCTACTCCTTTGATCAGATGTATGCATGAAATTTACAGAGGTTTAATTCAAAATCCTACTCTAATTCTGCCAAGGAAACAAGGATGGAAGAGAGAAAAGAAGATAAAAATAAACTAACAAGGTGATACACTAAAGGAGTGGTGAAAATCTACTTCTGCAAATTGACACAAATTATAAAAATGCAACACAACTCATGAAAAAATTGTTAAAATTGTAATGAAAGATCAAGATAGAGTAAACAACACAATAAAGGATTGAAAATTCATTCACAGAGATTGCATTGTCATTTCCATTTTTTAAATATAGTACATTACAATAGGAAGGAGGTAGAAAACATGTTACAGTCCTAAACAAGGTCTGATATTCCATAAATTCACTTGCCAGGGTGAAGGAGGGAGCCTGCATATCATAAAAAATGTCCAACCCTTTACAAATGAGCCCAAAAATGGCTTTTAACAATGAAAACCTGAGCCAAGAAGGAGAAACATGGGAAAAATGAAAGGAATAATTCAACCACTAACCAAATCCATTAAAATAGCATGGGTACCGTTAAAAGTTCATTCCCCAAGATTTTTGACCATGCTGGAGAAGAATGAAATCCATACTACATTAAAAAAGGTGGTTGAATGTCAGTTTTGCCCTTTTTCCCATTCCAGAGTCATTTTCTCATTTTTCTCTCACTAAACTCCACTAAAAAACAAAATTTAAGATTCCATCATGTATAGGACTTCAATAGCTTTCCAATGACACCAAAATCGAGAAAAACCAAGTTGTGGATTGAAAGATATGCCCCTTTGAAGATTTAGGGCAAAATTAGGGAAAAAATTGGGTCGGTGGGCCGAAACCCAAAATTTTTCCCCTTTTATGGATTTGGGAAAAATTCCCCAAAAATCTCTGCCCTCCATCACTTCACTGACATGTGGCATGCTCCCATTGGTTCACAGGTTCAAACGGCCATTCTACACTTTTTTGAATTTTGGAAAATTTTCCAAAATCCCTCCATGCCCCTGCCACTCTGGGACACGTGTCATCCTTTGATTTAGCACGAGCTTGAATCAACCTTCTTTCCTTTGTGGGACTGCGGGAACAAATTTTCCTTTGTGCCATTTGCAACACTTTGGTATAATTTTCAAATTCTCCCTGCGCCCCCAAGCTCCGCTGAGAACAGGACATGTGGCACGCTTTGATTAGCCCACAGGGGTGCTGCCAAAAATTTCATTTTCTCTTTGGTGGGCCTGTGGGCCAATTTTAACCTTTTCTCCCTTTTCTATTTTGGTGAGAAGCCAAACTTCACTCCGCCCCTTCGACTCCCACCGGCCTTATGGATGCATGGCGGCCTCCTATTGGTTCGCGGGGCTTTGAGCCAAAATTTGTCTTTGTGCCCCCACCGAGGCCTTTGAAAAAATTTCTAACTTACCTCCACCGACCTGATCTCTGCCACCATGTGTCATCTTCTCATTGGTGGTGGACCTTCCCAGGGAAAATTTCCCTCAAAAACTCCACCGAGCCATAACTTGCAAAATACAAGGAGTTAGAAGGAAAACTTTACCTTTCCGAAAAGGTGAGAAAATTCTCTATCTAATGAGGCCATTTCTAAATAATTTTGAGTTCCTAAAAAGTGGAAAACTTTATTGAGACACAAGGAAGGAAGGAATGAAAGTAAGTTAGCCAAAATAAGCAAGGGGCTTATTTTGGATGATAAGTATCAAGCGTCTTACCATGGGGGATAGTTCCAGAATGGAAGATAGGCTGTTAGAAATATTAGGTGAACCAAGATTGGAGGTGTGCTTTGAAGAAATTGAGGAAGTAGAAGAGTTACAACTTGAGTGCGCGTGTTTGAAAAAAGAGAAGGGAAAGTTAGTATATGTGATTGATGGGGAGGAATCAGATAGCTTAGATGTTAGCCATTCTGTAGGAACACGCAAGGTAGTGGATAGTGTAGATGCTCACGTACTTGTCTACCATGAGCCTTTAAAGACGAAGAAAGTTAACATCAGTTTGGAATAAGAACCTAAGGAAGTTATTATTGGGGATTACTGGACATAGAAGGAAGTATCAAAGATCATTGATCTGCTGCATGAATTTGAGGATTTATTCCTGCATGGGTACCATGAGCTCAAAGGCATTTACCATTCCTTGGGGGAGATGAAGATAACCCTGAAGGATGGTGTGTGACTGGTTATAAAAAGTCCTAACCAGATGATTCCAAATTTACACGTGAAGGTTAAGGAGGAGATAGACAAGATGATAGCTTCTGGGATCATTAAGGCAGTAGAAGAATCAGAGTGGATAAGTCTGATGTAATCAACATCAAGAAGGATAGGCGGGTTAGGATTTGTGTGGACTATAGGGAATTGAATTCAGTTTGTGTCATTGATCCATTTCCGACCCCCTTCACTGAAGATATTTTGGAAGGATTCACTAGGTGTGAAATCTACTCCTTTACGGATGGATTTTCAGGATGCCACCAAGTCCATATTGCAAAGGAGGACTAGAAGAAGATAAATTTTGCCACCAAGTGGGGAAGTTTTGCATGTATGGTCATGCCCTTTGGGTTGAAGAATGTGCCTACTATTTTTTCACGCACAGTGGTGCAAGCATTCTAGGAATTCATCCATAAATTTCTTCAGGTCTATTTGGATGATTGGACGGTATATGGTCTGGTTAAGGACCATTGTGAAAACTTGAGATTAATGTTTGAAAGGTGTAGGCAGTTGAAGATATCCCTCAACATTAAGAAATGTGTGTTTGCTACTCCCTTTGGGACTCTATTGGGGCATATCATATGTAAGGAGGGCTTGTTGGTAGATCTTGCTAAGGTTTCAACTATTATGGGGTTAAGGGAACCTACTAGCCAGAGCACAGTGCGTGGATTTCTTGGACATACGGGCTATTACAGGAAATTCATTAAGGGATATGCCAAGATCGCCATGCCTTTAGAGGAGCTGCTTCAACACAGAAGTTCCTTCCATTGGGGAGATGTGCAACAAAGGGAATTCGATACATTAAAAGATAGGCTTATTAACGCACCTATTTAACATTTTTCCTCTTGGGACAAGATCTTCCATGTCCATGTAGATTCCTTAGGAATCTCCATTGGGGTAGTGCTTGCATAACTAGGTGAGGGGATTGTTGATCATCCTCTCTATTTTATGAGAAGGAAGTTAACACCAGTAGATAAAAATTATACCACTACCGAGTGCGAGGCATTATCGATGATCTATGTGATCTTCAAGTTTAGACAGTATCTAATGGCAACACCCTTTTTATTCTACACCGACCATATGGCATTAAAGTATTTAGTAAACAAGTTTTTTCTTCAAGGGCGCATATGTCGATGGGTGTTGTCATTTCAAGAGTTTGAGTTCACCATTTTATTGAAGTTCATAAAAATCAATTGTGGACTTGATCATCTGTCAAGAATTAATTTAGGAGAGGACATGCAAAGTATTGATGAAGCAATTCCAAACACCCAACTATTTAGGTTATGGCACGCACCATCAGATTTGGAGGAGATTGCAGTATTTTTTAAAGAAGGTGTGGCACTAGATGGAATGAAGGCATTAGAAAATAAATAGTTGGCCATACGCTCCGCACCCTACATGTTGATTAATGGAGACTTATACAAATTGGGACGTGACGAAGTTTTACACAAGTGTGTTTTAGAGCATGAGCGACTGGCCATCATGGAGGAAGCACATGGAGGAAGTGCAGGTGGGCATTACATAGGTGATGCCACCACACACAAGATATTAATGGTATGATTATTGTGGGAAAAATTATACAGGGATTGTAGAGATTATTGTAAAGCATGTGACCACTGTCAGTGGATTGGTAAACCAGGAAGGAGAGATGAAATGCCTTTATGCCCTATCCCTAGCATGAAGCCTTTTGAAAAATGGGTGATAGATTTTGTGGGACCTATTGCACCAACAACGTGTAGGACTAGGTCACATTATGTCATCACTTGCACGGATTATCTCACAAGGTGGGCAACAACAACAACGACAGCAATAATGGCAAGGTTCTTATTGGAGAACATTATCATGAGGTATGGGTGTTTGTTGAGTTTGACTAGTGATAGGGGTACACATTTTCTGAATGAGACCATGAGGATCCTATTATCAGAGTTCATGGTGGCTCATCACAAGACTACACCCTATCACCCATAAGCAAATGGAACTGTGGAAGCATTCAACAAAATACTGAGGCATACCTTGACCAAAATATGTGATGTTGGAAGACAAGATTGGGATGAAAAAGTATCAGTAGTGTTATTGGCTTATAGGGCTATGTATAAAAGACTAAATAAAGCCACACCTTTTAAATTGGTGTTTGGTGTGGAAGCCATTTTACCAGTTGAATTTATGTTACCCTCTCTATGAATAACGCGCATAGGAGGATTAACCGATGAACAAGCGCTAAAAGAAAGAATTGATGAACTAATGAAATTGGATGAGAGATGATCACTTGCCTGATGGGGCCAAACAACAGAAAAGGAAAAGAAAAAGGCTTGGCATGATCACGACATTAGAAATAAGAAGTTTAAGGTTGGGTAGATGGTGTTACTATATGATTCCAAGTTTCTACGCCACCCTGGGAAATTGAAAGTCCATTGGTTGGGTCCCTACACAATCTCGTACATCCTTGATTTGGGTGTGTGCCAGTTACAAGCGCTGGATGGGACAAAGTTTCCTAGACACTTCAATGGCAATAGGCTAAATCCCTACTATAAATAATTCTTCTTGGTGTTTGTAAATAAGGTAGTTTTTCCAGTTAGTTTAGAAGTTTCCGTTTTTGCATTTTCCCTTTCTTGTGTTTCCATTTCGCGTTGTTGTTTTGGTTTTGTGCCTTGGGCGCCAGTAACCTTATTGATATTTTTGGATAATTTGTGAGTGCACAAAGGACCACAACATCGTTTAAGTGTGGGGTGGAGAAAAGTGAAGAAGCATGTGATTAAAGTACCAAGGAAGTTGTGTTAAAGAGCCTTATTATGTAGCCTGATTAAAAGAGGTACATGAAGAGAAAAGAGAGAATAATTGGTGCCAGGATAAAGCTACTAGTAGATCCCACATACAAAGGAAAAGGAAGCACAGTTAAAGCAACACAAGGTAGGCAAAAGGAAGAATATGGACAGAAGAAGTGCCTTCTGCACAGGATAAGTGCGCGTAAGAGTCACCTGTCAGGTTGGTTGGGTTGTGCGCCAGAAGGTTGGAGAATTTTTCATGCAGGAAGGGCACATGAGTGAAGGTGCTAAAGACAGACTTTGTTTGAAAAATATGCATTAAATGAACAAAGTATGGGGGTAGGTAGAGTAGCATTTAATGATCAGAAAAAGGAAAAACTATAAATAAAGGGTCGGGGCACTCTCATTTTTACTTTGCGAAAACAAAGAGTTGGAGATATAAACAAGTGTTATAAACTAGGGTTTTCAAATTTGATTGAGTGGAAGATCTGTGTGATTAAAACACAAAGAGCCAATTTGAGATTAAGAACCAGAAGGAAGTACATGGGCATGGAAGGAGTGGGAAAGGTGTTATCTTGTGAAGAGTTCATTCAAGTTAGGGTTTGAAAAACTAGGGAACGGGTTTAGAGGAGTTATATTGAGGATCTGAGATCAAAGGTTGGAGGAGAAATACATAGTAACAAAGAGAGGGTAAGAGTGATAAAAATACCTCGACCATGGAACCCAACAAAGGAAAGGGCAAAGCTAATGCTAAACAACTAGAACCCAAAGTAGACACAAATGAAGAATGGTATGCAGAGATGTAATACCCAAATGGGGTGATGTTGGGAAAGGAATGGGAATCCCACTTGAGAAGCATACCTGTGAGTGACTATAATCACCACACAAACACCATAGACAAAGAAATGGCATTGGAATTGGTATGCCCCACCAACAAGTGAACACCTAAAGGTTTTCCCATATATGATGATGATGTTAAGGTTAAGTTGGCAAAGGTAGGGCTGTTGTAACTCTATGAGTTTCCTTATTTTGGGAAGCCAGATGGCTTATACCAATGGTTGATGTCTCAGGTGCACGAAGACTATTTTCACTTTACTAGGTGCAAGATGCGCATGAATTCCCAGTTGATTTCACAATTTATAGGCCTCATATGTGAGGGAGATAGCCTAGAAGATGAATTTGGCAACAAGGAGGCTATTCAAGAGACTGTCACTGAGTATACATGCAAGAAAGGGTCATGGTACTATGATATTTAAGACATCAAGGAACTCATTATGAAGATGGCCACGCACCTGGTAACTAAGCTGAATGGCCAAGAAAGTTGGACACATGTCAACAAACCTTGGCTACATGTCTGCAAGAAGATTGCAAAGGGGACAAAATACAACTTGTCCACGTACATTGGAGAGGAGATTGTTAAGTCCGCGAAGGAAGGGGATATGATCCTATTTGGCAATGTCTTGCTCACCATAGTGTTTGCAGAAATTGGAGTGCCAGATGCCTCAAACAAGTTCATGTGGGAGTGTCATCACCAATCCGGCACTATGATAATTCTTCACCGGGAACTCCTCGTGCTATGATTATTTACTAATGCACAGCCTTTAGTTTGGTGGATGTAATCTGGAAGCAAAACAACAACCGAACACGAGAATACCATTGACTATGATAAGACAGAATGATGACAAATCTGAAATATCAAAATAAATTATAATATTAACATGAAACTGTTACAATCTCACCCATGAGATACTTCAACAAGACTATGGGAGAAACTTTACAATTACACCTCTTGATGGCTTCTTCAACACACCTTTAACTGATGGCTTCCTTCGTACACTTCCTACAATATTTCTCACTACTTCTTTCTATGCTAAATGAGGGGGGTGGCCTCTCTATTTATAGAACTTCCAGGCTTATCCATCCTATCTCTAAGATAGGATAAGAAATCCACTCTGACGAATCATATTCCATACCTTAACTCTTATCTGTACATGTAAGCTTATCTGTTAAGATAAGATAAACCTTATCATTTTACATGGGTTCCACATTTTTAGACTTTTTACAAATAAAATACACAAAATATTTATGACCTCACTCCTTGTCCTTATTACCAATATAATATTTCTAATTCCTAATCATGTAGACCCTACTTCTCTAATTACCCAAACTTTGACATTTTAACATTACCGGACCACTTACGACAAATATTTACTTTTTACAACATTCCTATTGTACTTTGACTGTTACCGTACTCCACATTATTGGCGGCACCGTACTGACGGCGCCGTTATCTTCTATCAGACACTACTACTAATTACACTTAACAACATCCTATTCCTAATACATACATTAATGAAATAGAAATTATGGAGGAAAATTTTAGTGTCGACATCTTCCCCCTTCCTAGCTTCTACTCCGTCCTCGGAGTAGACTATTCTGGTGCTTGGAAAATCTTCAACTTGTCGTGGTTGACCCATTTCGTAATGGGAGTGCCATCCAATTCCTCCAGTCGGTACGTACCATTTTCATGCACAGCTACTATTTTGTAGGGCCCCATCCATTTTGGAAGAAATTTTCTCTGTCTTCTTTTTTTGTATCTGGAATCATATACTAGAACCAAGTCATTCACTTGAAATGGAGACCACCGGATCTTTTGATCAAAGTACTCCTTCTGCTTCATTTTCTTCTTATGGCTTGTATCCTTCGCTATTTCCCTCATTTCTTCTAGCAAATGAAGATGTACCAACCTTTCTTTTACTGAATCATTTTCATCCATCCTTTCATTTTTCATAACTCTCACAGTGGGAATATCAAACTCAATAGGAAGAACTGGATCAATGCCATAGGCCAATTGAAATGGGGAGTATCCTGTTGCTGACTTTGATGTTGCCCTATATGCCCACAATGCTGCATGAATCCTCTTATCCCATTTATGTACCTGCAAGGCTGCATCTTTTGCTAGAATTTGACACAGCACAAAATTTGTTCGTTCCACCTGTCCATTTGTGCTTGGCTTGTATGTTGTTGCCTTCCTATGCTTGATAGAAAACTTATTGACTAGGGCTTCTACCACCTCATTAATGAAGTGGCTTCCTTGATCTGTTACAATTTCTAATGGACAACCAAATCTGGTGACAATGCGTTCATATATGAACCTTGCCACTTCATCCATGGAAGCTGTTTTCAATGGCCTAGCTTCAACCCACTTGGTTAAATAATCTGTGGCAACTACAATATACTTATTTTGACGTGATGTAGTTGGAAGTGGACCTACAATGTCTATTCCCCACTTTTCAAAGGGACCAAGGGGAAGAATAGGACATAATGGAGCTGATGAAGTCTTACGGTTACCATGTGTTTGACAAATATCACATGTCTTACAATAATTATAACAATCTTTAAAAAGAGTGGGCCAGTGATAACCTGCATCCAAGATCCTTCTTGCTGTAAGTTGTCCAGAGAAGTGCCCTCCACATGTACCATTGTGGAATTCTTCTAGCAGCTCCTTTCCTTGATCACGTCCAACTGCCCTCTTGTACTGTCCATCAGGTCCTATTCGAAATAATGCTCCATGCAGAATAGAATATGGACGACTGGCTTGAGTAATCTTTCTCTTAGTCTTTGCATTGGCACCATCAGGAAACTTGAATTCATTCAGATAATTCCAAATATCTATGTATTCACTAGGGATTGTGTCAAGGGAGAACAATGCTGCATCGGGAAAATCATCATCATCACAAGATGATCCTAAACCATCATAGGCTCGAGAGAGTGCATCTGCATTGACATGCTTCTTTCCTGGCCTATCTATAATATCAAATTCAAATTCTTGTAGCAAAATTATCCATCTTGCTATCCTCCCTGATGGGTTAGGCTTATTGACAATATATTTCAGAGCCTGATGATCCGTTACAACTATAAATTTCTGCCCTAGCAAGTAATTTCTAAACTTCTTTACAGCAAAAATGATAGCCAGAGCCTCTTTTTCAGTTACAGTATAGTTTACCTCAGCACTGCTCATTTGTCTGCTCCCAAAGTAAATTGGATGTTCATTCCCATTTTCATCCTTTTGGCTCAAAGTACTACCTAGTGCTGCATCTGAGGCATCAGTGTACACAATGAATGGCTTGCTCCAATCTGGATTCTTCAAAACAGGTGAAGACACCAGGGCTTCCTTCAGTTGTCCAAAAGCTTCATGCGCCTTGTTTCCTGGTTCATAAGCAACATCCTTCTTCAAGAACTGGGTTAGTGGCTGTGCAATCTTTGAGAAATTCTTGATGAACCTTCTATAGTAACCCACATGGCCTAAAAATGATCTCAATTTACTTCTATTTATAGGAAATGGTAAATCTTTGATTTTTGAAACTTTATCAGGATCAGTACCAATACCATCTCTGGATACAACATGCCCTAACAAAACGCCTTTAGAACATCCAAAGACACACTTTGTAGGGTTTAGTGAGGCTTGTGCTTCATCTAACCTTTGAAATGTTGTCTCCATCTGGTGCAGGTGGTCCAACTTGCTCCCATAGATGCAAAAATCATCCAGAAATACTCTGATGAAGGTCCCAATGTAGGGTTCGAACACCCTATTCATCAAACGCTGGAATGTTGCTGGAGCATTACACAACCCAAAAGGCATAACTCTATAAGCAAACGTTCCCCAAGGAGTGGTGAACGTGGTCTTCAGCTGATCTTTCTCTGCTATACGAACTTGGTTGTAGCCGCTATATCCATCAGCAAAACTATAGCACTCCTGGCCAGCTACTTCGTCCAAGATCTGATCTGAAAATGGAAGAGGGTAATGATCCTTCTTTGTTGCCTTATTGAGCTTCCTATAATCAACACAAATGCGTAGCTTCCCATTCTTTTTTATTGAGATCACAATGGGAGAAACCCATTCTGAATTCTCCACAGCAAATATGAATCCTGCATCAAGCAACTTATCTATTTCTTCTTTTACAGTCTTGGAAAAATTAGGATTCATTCTATATGGCATTTGCTTTATGGGCTTAGCACCATCTACCAGCTCAATACAATGTTCTACCCAACTTACTTGGCGGAGTTCCTTGTAATCAAAAGTGAATAGGTGTATGTACCTTCGAAAGAGCTGGAGGTAGGATTCCTTCTCACTTTCCATCACAGCATCACCAATCTTTATTTGTTGGAGACGATCATCAACTTCTTCTTCAGATAATTTTATGGGGTCCTGGGTTGGTGTGACTGGAAGAATATCCATGACTGAAACATCAACCTCACTTTCTTCATCTTCAGTGTCCACTTCACTGGTGCTAGAGTAATCAGAGGATGTCCAATCATCAGTTTCATCACTTGAATCCACAGGTTCTGCTTTATGATGTCGAGGGATCACGTTTATCTTCACCCTCTCTCTACCACGTCCAAGTGTCATGAAACCTTCATTCCAGTAGTTTCTTGCATGAACTCTCCTTAGCCATGGTCTTCCCAGCAGCATTGGGTACGCAACAGTACCATTTTTCATCACCTGAAAGTCTACCACACATACAACACCCATAACAGATATTGCCACATTTGAAATTACACCTTCTGGTTTAGTTTTTCCCTTATTTAATGACCTTAACATAAGTGTTGAAGGGCGATCAATTTTTAACCCCAACATATTCATTACAGACTCGGTCATTACATTAACTGCAGCACCTCCATCAACTAAGACATCATGAATTGAAATACCATTACATAATACCTCAGCTTGTGGAGCATAGGGATCTGCCTCTGCCTCCAAAACAGGGACCTCAACCTCCTTCCTTCTTCGAGCATTGAGTCCACCTCGCAACTCCCGCCTCTTCTCAGAAGACATAGCCAAGAGTTGACCATATGTAATATTTGCAGGCCTTTTGGACAGATCTTCCAAGATGGAGTATGGTCCTTGCCCCTGTGAAATCAGAAAATCCTGCACACCCAACTTTCTTCTCCTATGTTTCTTACTAGTTTCTTCTTTCATCTTCTTAGGATCATTTCCATCTTGATTATCTTTTTCTTTCTTTCTTTTTGTTACAAACACATCTACTTCATTATTTCTACTCTTATCTACTACATCAAAAGAATTCACAGGTGCTTTTCCTTTATCATTATCTCCCTTACCAGATGTAGAAGCTCTATCTGGACAATTATACTTATAATGACCCTTTTTATAACAACCATAACAAACAACTTCAGAAATATTTCTCTTTGGACCTCTATCTCCTCCCTGAGAACTAAATTCCTTTCCTTGAAGAAGATTAATAGTTAACTAACCCATATTTTTGAGCAGATCTTCATACTCAGTAGATGTATTAGGAGAAATATTTGTGCTCACCGGGAGTGGTTGTGGATTCAGGACCAAAGGTGCTGGTGTAGGCTCTACTTTAGCAACAATTTCTTTGGGCTCCTCTTCCATGCTTTCTTCTTGCCTTCTTGCAATCTCCTTTGCTTGTTCAATGGTAGCTGGGCGGTCATACTTCACTCGTTGTCTGATCTCTGGCTTCATCCCAAGAATGAAGTGCTTACAGAGGAGATTATCCACGCCATTCATCAACCCATCCGCTAGTCCTTCCTTCCGGATCTGGGCATCGAGCTTCCTCCTTAGCTCTAGAACACGAGCATGATAATCCCTTATCTTCTCCTTCTCTCCTTGGGATAGCTTTGTGATCTCGATCATGAGATCTGCATATTTCTGTTGTTCACCAAATTCTTCAAGAAAACTTTCGGTTAATAAATCCCATGAATTTTTCACATTATCACCTAGTGTTTCAAACCACCTAAGTGCTGAACCATCCAAAAAGGTAGGAAAAAATTCAGTCCATTGTTCCCTTCTTATAAGGCCATTACAAATACAAGATCGTTTAAACTCTTGAATGAAAGAAGAAGCATCTTCATTAGATTGAGCTGAAAAAACAGGAATCTTTCCCATTTTCAAAAGTAACCACCGTGAAATACCAACCCACAAGTACAATTAACAAGACTTATGTGCACAAATAATTGGAATCACTATACTAGAAAGTGACTTTACACCTTTCTACAGTAAAATAGAAATGACCACGGTAAACTATGGTAAAACTTGACTTACTACGGTAAAAACTGACTTTACTGTGGTAAACACTATTCACGGTAAAAAGTGAAGTTACTGCGGTAAATACTATTCACGGTAAAAAGTGACTTTACTGCGGTAATTACTATTCCCAGCAAAAAGGACTTTACCAGGGTAACTACTATTCATGGCAAAAATGACTTTAACATGGTAACTACTATTCACGGTAAAAATGACTTTACCATGGTAACTACTATGCACAGTAAAAACAAGGTTACCCTCCAATTAATTTTTGCCTAAGTGGGAATATCTCTCCAGAAAATCCACCAACGAGGAATGGTCCCGGCAACGGAACCAAAATGTCATCACCAATCCGGCACTATGATAATTCTTCACCGGGAACTCCTCGTGCTATGATTATTTACTAATGCACAGCCTTTAGTTTGGTGGATGTAATCTGGAAGCAAAACAACAACCGAACACAAGAATACCATTGACTATGATAAGACAGAATGACGACAAATCTGAAATATCAAAATAAATTATAATATTAACATGAAACTGTTACAATCTCACCCATGAGATACTTCAACAAGACTATGGGAGAAACTTTACAATTACACCTCTTGATGGCTTCTTCAACACACCTTTAACTGATGGCTTCCTTCGTACACTTCCTACAATATTTCTCACTACTTCTTTCTATGCTAAATGAGGGGGGTGGCCTCTCTATTTATAGAACTTCCAGGCTTATCCATCCTATCTCTAAGATAGGATAAGAAATCCACTCTGACGAATCATATTCCATACCTTAACTCTTATCTGTACATGTAAGCTTATCTGTTAAGATAAGATAAACCTTATCATTTTACATGGGTTCCACATTTTTAGACTTTTTACAAATAAAATACACAAAATATTTATGACCTCACTCCTTGTCCTTATTACCAATATAATATTTCTAATTCCTAATCATGTAGACCCTACTTCTCTAATTACCCAAACTTTGACATTTTAACATTACCGGACCACTTACGACAAATATTTACTTTTTACAACATTCCTATTGTACTTTGACTATTACCGTACTCCACATTATTGGCGGCACCGTACTGACGGCGCCGTTATCTTCTATCGGACACTACTACTAATTACACTTAACAACATCCTATTCCTAATACATACATTAATGAAATAGAAATTATGGAGGAAAATTTTAGTGTCGACAGGAGTACCCAGCCGAAGACCCTTTTCCCGCAAAGAGGTTTGAGAAGTATGCTTGTGATAAAATGACATCTCCCCACAAAGTGCGACTAGAAAAGTGGTATACACACTTGAGAAATGCATTCCGAGCAGAGTGGAGGATCCCTGAACAACTCCCAGCAGCCACTGAGGGAGAAGATGAGTTCACAGTGTACCAGCACTACTACTTCGGTAGATTCAAGCTTATTGATGAATCATGGAGCCCTTGGTGCAAGCTTCCTTTTGTGTTCATTGCCCAATACTTCCAAGTGGGAGTAAATAGATTTAAAGAATCAAAGAAGCTAAGGATGGAACTAGGAAGGTTAGACTAGGAACACAAGGAGATGAGGAAGAAGCTGAATTACCCGAGTGGTAAGCGCACATACATAGAGAACTATGTGTTGCATGAGATCTAAATGACTAGGCTGATGACGTTTCCCATCACTGAAGGATCCGTAGTGTGTGCATACATGTACATAAGGACAAAGTTTCAAAAGGGCACGTATTTGGAGAATGAAATATCCATACCTAAAGACCCCTTGGGAAAGAAGAATCCAACATCTAAGAAGAGAGGTAGAGGAGAGGAAGGAGCACCAAGTGTGCTGACTACTTAGACAGAGCATGCCATCCACAAGCACCAAGCCAAGCACCTACATATAGAGAAAGAGGTCTCCAGTAAAGGAGAATATGTTAGTAGTAGAGGCACCTGAGTAACCCACCACCATGGAAGAATCACCGAAGGAAGAAGTAGAGGGTGGATGAAGAAGCTAACTTGGAGGCTACCAAAAACTTGGAGAAGTACTTGGGAGAAGGAGAAGATGAGAGTGAAGGAGGTGGTGACAAGGAATAAGAGCCTGAGAAGGGAAAATAGCCACATGTGTTTAGTATCTACGACTCAGAGGAAGAAAGTGGAGAGGAGAAGCAAGAGTTTGTATTTACGTAGTGTAAGGGCACATAAGATGAGGAAGGCACTGAAGACCTAAAGGTAGATGAGAAGGATGCCAAGGAGACAGAGAGCCACATAGCCTTACCAAGGAGCAGATAACCGAAGTTAGCAGAGTGAGAAGTGAAGAATATGCTCGATAGTCCTGTGTAGACCAGGAGATTAGAGTGGAGCATGCAACATAGTGCTAAAGGAAGGGAAGGGAAGAGAGCAGTAGAAAAGGAACATGACAGCCTAGGAGTCCCCGCTTATGATACTCAGCTTCCCCAATAGGCGCGCACTCAGGTAGAAGACCTCTGGATGTAGAATAGAGGCAGATGATGGGCTATATGGATGACATCGAAGGAAGATGCTACGTGCATGATTCTAGAGCACGGCACCCACCAAAATAGGCTCCTATAGCCATAGCATCATTTTGAGAAGGATGGTGCGCATACCCCAGGACCAAGAAGATGCTTTGTTGGGAATTTGAATCCCACTTTGATGAGCTAGAATTTGAAGTCTGACAGAAGATGCACTTATCACGCTTCCAGAGCCTAAGGGAGACAACCCCTTAGTAAATGCCCAGGAGCTCACAAACGAGCAAGTATGTAATGCTCTGAAGAATAGGTCGTGGTGGAAACGGAGGCTAGAGACTATTCACGCGGAATGACAGCATAAGGGCTTTAGAGGTGAAAGCTAGCCAAGAAGGAGGAAGAGTTGGCTAAGGTGGCCAAGAAACTTAAAATAGGAGGAATTAATTAGCATGTACAGCTAAGGTGTGAGCTCAAGGAAGAAAAGGTATAGGTACAAGAGGTCTACAAGAAAGTAGACTCGATAAAAAGTGCCATCATCTTGAAAGCACCTGAGATCTAATGCCATATCCCCCAGAGGTATGCATCGAATGCTGGATTTCCTAGAAGACTTAATGCACATCCTCACCACATAGAGAGGTGACCCTTGCCATTGGAATCTGTGGAGGAAGTAGCCATGCACCTGAAGGAGGAGGACTGGTTAAAGGTAGATAGCAACTGGTTGC
Source organism: Taxus chinensis (assembly GCA_019776745.2). Lineage (NCBI taxonomy): Eukaryota > Viridiplantae > Streptophyta > Pinopsida > Cupressales > Taxaceae > Taxus > Taxus chinensis. The sequence goes on along the minus strand of CM034149.1, from coordinate 618,287,914 downwards.
CAAGTATAGCCAAGGTGCTCGTACAGATGTAAAGGTTTCGCTGCCCAATCTACTGAGGCCACATATGACACATGCGCGGATAGAGATAAGGTGGAAAGTATCCTTCATTTTCACACTCATTGTTGTAGAGCTGAAATAGTTCTAGGAGAAGAATAAAGTAAACAGGGCAGAAGCGGGATAAGAGTCCTAGCGGAAGTATAAAAGAAGATCCAAGGTAGATTGAGGCACTAAGGGGCTCAGCCAAGACCCATGGCTGAAGGAACTATATCCTCAAATTACTAGAGAGAATGGACAAGCTCATAGACCTGGGTAAAGAATATGGAATAAGATTGTGGACACTTTGGGCACCCAGGGAGCTAGCCTAAGTTTTGACGAGGTAAACACTCCTAGTTGGTGACCTCTGTCAGAAGGTCGTAAAGTACGAGGTTGATAGTGTGGAATAAGTCTAGAGGCAGATCTTGTGGAAGGACTTCCCCAGCCTTTTGGTTTTGATGTTCCCCCTCCATTCTTCATTCTTTCCCCTATTATTTCATTCCTTATTAATCTTTGTAAAGTATTTAGTCTACATCTTGGTTCCATTTGAACCATAGCTTGCACTCTTGGTCAAGTATAATTTTTTCAAGGGCGGAGAACATGCATAGTGTGGGGTGATGTTGGGACCCTAAAATATTAACTGAGTATAAAGGCATGTGGGCACACAGGACCCCAATTACAGGATGGTGCATGCAAGAAAAAAGTGTGCAAGAGAGAAAGGCTCAAGGAAGCAAATATCATGCTGTGCAGCATGTGAAAGGAGGTTCAGCACTTAGCCGATTCAAGCAATAAAGGTAGAACATGTGAAAAGCGTGATCAGTTATGTGTGCAGATAACATGTCAGCCTAGATAACAGGTTGGCCCAGGAAAGAGCATGTCAATAAAGGAATCTTCTAGAAGATCATCATTAGATGGAATGGAGAGCTCAGACATGAAGGAACATGCTCACATGGAGGACCACATTCAACACTTAGTGATGGAAATGAGGATGCGGTAAGGTGATTTGGCAGCCCGGGAAAGTGATAAATACAAATGCCTGTCGCGGGAAAAGATATACATAGAAAAAGAGATATACAAAAAAAGAAGGATGTATCATCTGGATATACATAGGGGATAGTGGGTTAGAGTGTAGAGGAAGCTCTGCAGAAATGTTGCAAGTGGATATTCTAGTTTAGGAAAGGATGCACTAATCAAGGGGTCGTTATTTTTTTCTGCTAGCTTAGCTACATACATCCAGTGATACACATGATTGTGGTCTACACTCTGTGGCAATCTATAATGAATCAATGAATATATTGAGGTTACCTATTGTAAATAGATATGAATATCAATGGGTTTAATATATAGTTCATTCATATGAGTTATCTTTCCTTTCATGATATGAATGAATGGCTGTACCTTTCTTTCTGTTATAGTATATGTTCTAGAATTTGTTAAAGCACTTGGTCTGAGGTGACTGCAAGGATCTGGAGGCTGTTCTAAGCCCTATGGTTGTTGCATGTCTTAACTTCTTTCCTAAATACTCTTACACTAATAATAGATAATGCTTCCCACTAAACTCACATAAAAGAGAGACTTGACACCCACGCGTGCCTCGGGTGAGTGCTCAACTTTTGCTAGGTGATAGGCCAACGCGCATGGGATTCATCCTTTTGTGATAGGAGTAAAAATGACTACAAAATTTTGTTGAGATTCCTCCTCAAATCAGTATTGACCTTGAAACACCAGTAGTAGCAGAGGATTTTGGAGAGCCACTTGAGGTATATTTGGGGACATCTTTGATTGATTCCAAATTGAATGTTGATCCATTCTTCACAAATTTGATCATAAAGGATAGGATACTTCACAATTGTATGTTTGATTATATTACATCATGTAATGTCATGCCTCTAGAAGTCATGAATGAGTTGGATATCAAAGTGACAGCAGCCTATGGAAAGTGTATGGCCATGGACTCAAGAGAAGTGTCAGTTGTTGGTTGTGTGAAGGGTTTGGTTGTGCAGTTTGCATCTTATCCCGGGAGGAATCTAAAATTGGATGTTTTGATTGTTGATTACCATTTCAAATGGGGTATGTTATTGTCAAGAAAGTGGGCTGCAAGTGTTGGAGGGAGTGTCCAAATGGATATGTCTTTTTCCACCATCCCCATTGAGGACAGCCTTGTCAAGCTCTATGGAGAAAAGAAAATGTTGCATCTAATTGAGGACTCAAACAATACAAATTATGAAGTATTATTTGTTGATGTTGATACTGATAATTTTATTGGTTTTTCTGATGGAAAAGAACACAAAAAGGATCAGTCAAAGTGCCTTGAACAGGTATGTTCTCCTTGGACCTTTCTATTTGATGGAGCTTGCTCCAAATTTGGAAATGGTGCTGGTATAATTTTGATTTCTCCTAGCCTGGACGAATTTGTTTTTTCCTTCAAGCTTAATTTTGAATGTACTAATAACATTGTTGAGTATGAAGCCTTTTTGTTGGGTCTGAGAATTACATGGAAGTATGGTGTTAAGGACATCATTGCAAAGGGAGATTCAGAGCTAGTTGTCAAATAGATAAGAAAATTATATGCTACAAAAAATCAGCGGATGAAGTAGTATAAGCATGCAGTTTGGGATCTAATTAATATGTTTGATTCCTTCAATATTGTGCACCATGAAAAAAGTTTTAATGTTGCTTTTGACAAGTTGGCAGTGTTGGGATCAAGATTTGGTGTTTGCACCATTTCACCTTATTATGAGTACAATGTTGAAGTGTTAACTAGGCCAGCTGTCTTTGACAACATCAAACATTGTCAAGTGTTTGATGATGATGCTCAAGTGTAAAGGTTCTTACAAAATCAAGGTGAGTTTGTAGATCAACATATTGATTGGGAATCAATGGTATGTATGATTGAAGGAAGAGAGACTTTTTTTGGAAAAGATATTATCCAATTGAAAACTAACACCATCCTAGAGGTCTTGTTGCTCTTGAGTCAAATTTTAGCAATGCTAATTGCATCATCAATAGAAGCATATCTACCTCAAGGGATGTGGAAGAGCATGACTTGGGAATAAAGGAAAAACCAAGGAGAGTTTTGTTGGGTAGTAGTTTAAGCAAGGAAGAAAAAAAGTCCTATCTTTAATTGTTGAAACAATATCAAGACTGCCTTGCCTGGTCATATTTAGAGCTGAAAGCATATAGAGAGGACTTGTTTCAGCATGATATCCCTCTTGAAAAAAATGCCAAACCATTCAGATAGAATCAAAGGACAATTAATCCACTCCTCTCCATGAAAATGCAAGATGAATTGAAGAAATTGAAGGAGGGAGGGATCATTCATCCCATGAGGTATTCATCTTGGGTTGCAAACCTTGTGCCAGCCAGAAAGAAGAATGGAGATATTAGACTTTGTGTAGACTTTTGAAATCTGAATAGAGCTTCATAAAAATACAAGTATCCTTTTCCAAACATGGAGAAAATGCTATAGTTAGTGACTGGATCTGAATTGTTGTCCATCTTGGATGGTTTCTCTGGCTACAATCAGGTTGTTGTCAAGGAGTTAGAAAGATTTAAAACTACCTTTACCAATCCTTAGGGAACACATGTTTATGTAAGAATGCATTTTTGTCTCATGAATGTTGGGGCTACCTTCTAAAGAGTAATGGATGTTGCTTTTTCTGGTTATATAAATGACTTCATTGCAATTTATCAGGATGATGTGACTGTATTTTCAAGGAGCAGAAAAGATCACTTGCAGCATTTGGAAAGAATGCTAATCAGATGTAGAGAATTTGGAATCTCTCTCAATCCAAAGAAGTGTCACTTTGGAATGCAAAATGCCAAGCTTCTTGGTCATATTGTTTCAAAGCCTGGTGTCATGATTGACCCTGAGAGAGTAGAAGCAATCATCAAGGTGCCAATTCCAAGAATGAAGAAGGGCATCCAATCTTTCTTTGGGAAGATCAACTTCTTTAGAAGGTTTGTGTCCAATTTTGTTGAGTTGACTCTTCCTATCACATGCATGTTAAATAAATATCAAGTTATCAAGAGGGAGGAAGCTGCTATTAAATATTTTGAAGGAATCAAAGAGGGACTTAAACATGCACATGTCTTGGCAGCTCCAAATTACAAAAATCCTTTTCAAATCTTCTCTTTTGCTTCTGAAAATACTATTGCATATGTTTTTCTCCAAAAGGATGAAGATGGGCCTGAGAGGCCTATTGCCTTCTTTAGCAAGGCTTTACAAGCTGCTAAGTTAAAATATATAATCATGGAAAAACAAGCATTTGCCTTGGTGAAAGCAACAAAGGTTTTCAGGCCTTATATCTTAAGTTCAAAAGTTGTTGCTTATGTTCCCCACACCATGGTAAAAGAAATCTTATCAGAGATGGAGATCTCAAGTAAAATATGTAGATGGGTGAACAAACTATAGGAGTATGATATGGACATCCAAACCAAAAAGTTGGTAAGAGGTTTGGGTCTTGCTAAGTTCATGGCTGAGAGCAACTTGTAGACTGTGGAAGTGAATGAAGTAGAGGAAGAAAGGGTAGATGTTCTTGGAAAATTGGTAAGTTCTAAATGGTACAAGGATATAATATTTTACCTCATACACCTATGTTGTCCTGATCATTTAAATAAAAATTAGAAAAGAGCCCTCGAGCTAGCTTCTCAAAAATATATCATCACTGACTTTGGGTTAGCTTGGAAGAACCCTGAAGGTGTCCTCTTGAAGTGTGTAACTGAAGATGAAGCTCCCAAAGTGATTATTGATTTCCATTGGGGGATTTTTTGGAGGACACTTTGTTGGAAGGGTTACAACACACAAGGTTTTGAGAGCTAGTTATTAGTGGCCTACTCTCTTCAAAGATGTGACCATGTTGATTAGAAAATGTGAAAGTTGCTAGCATTTCTTTGGAAGAATGAAAGCTTCAGGATCCCTCCCTTTGTAGCCTATGTCAATTAAAGATCCTTTCAAATAGTGGGGGATGGAATTAATTGGTGATATTTCAGACCCTTCTAGTGCCAGACATAAGTGGATCCTTATAGCCACAGATTACTTCACCAAGTGGGTAGAGGAAATCCCCACCAAGAAAACAACACACCAAATTGTTATGGACTTATTGCTGAATAATATCATATGCATATTTGGTGTGCCAGTCAAGATTGTTGCTGATAATGCCATGTGTTTCAGAGGTAAGCCTTTGATGGCAATGTGTAAGGAGTATGGAACCAATCTGACTTATTCTTAAAACTATAATCCCCAAGGAAATGGACAAGTTGAGTCCAACAATAAGAATTTGTTAAAAATCATTAGGAGGACCTTGGAGTTGAACAAGAGAAAATGGGGTGAACAACTAAAATTTGTAGTTTGGGTTGATAAAATCACTACTAAGAGAGCTACTGGTAAGAGCCCATTTGAGTTGGTGTATGGAAATCAAGCCCTGCTGCCCTTACATCTGCAATTATCTTCATTTCAGTTTGTTCAACAACTTGAGGATCAAGAGGTCAGTCCATATGAAGCAAGGATTAAATAGATTGTGGAGCTAGATGAAGAGAGAAGAGCATCCCACCAGTGGCATATCAGATTTAGAAAGAAGTTGAAAAGATTGTTTGACAAGAAGGTCACTCCTAGGGCCTTCAATATTGGAGATCTGGTTTTGTTGTGGGACAATATAAATGAAGATAAGGGAAAACATGGAAAATTTGATGCATTATGGATGGGTACTTACTCCATTGATATCAGAATTGACGAGAATACCTTTTTTCTTAAATATTTAGATGGGGAATTACTTGAACTGCCTATTAATGGCAGGAATCTGAAGCATTTCTTGGATTAACTCCCAAATTTTAGGTATGCACCACTTGTACAGTGTATAGTGTTTGGTTTTTCACTCTATTTTTGGTGTTTCGTCGGTTTGTGGTTTGCCTTGGTGTGTGGGAGCCATTTTAGTCAGGTTCTTAGCTAGTTTTTGGTGGTTTTGAATCATGACTCCTTTGCCTAATGGATTATTTTGGCACTTTGTCTACTTATTGTTCTTGTGGCACTCACTGGGAGTGCCCATCCCTGAGTAGGAGCCGATATTGGCATCCATTTTGATCCTCTATTATTTTCCCATCTTTTCCCTTTGTTCTACATGATCAAAAAGGGTTTTTCTTTGAGTTTGGTGGTCTGCAAGTTTCCCCATCTAGACTGAATGCTTTAAATGGCTCATAAACCTATTATTTTTCCCAACTTGAAAGAAAGATACATATAGGCTTTGTTTTATGCCCTAAATTTCCAAATCCATGGGCCTCTGTCATTTTTTCCATTTTCCCCAGCCTATAAAGATCAAATTTTCTCATTTTGTACTTATGTACACTCAAAAATCCTTCCCCATGGTCAAAAATTGCTTAAAACCACTTACCATATGTTTTTTGACCAAAAAATCCTTTACCCATGAGAAAAAAATCGAATTCGGGCATCCTTAGAAAATTTTGTGTTTTTTACGGTCATACGAGTGTCATTTGACCGTCAAAATTAAGCTCAAACGATGTCTCCTACATGCCCGCATCTGGTTGGACAAGGATCGACGGGGTTTCTTTGAAAAACTTGGCATTTTTTGGCTTTGGGAAAAATCTCAACATTACCCCCGCAACTCTGTAGAAGGACATGTGTCGTGTTCTTATACCAAGGCGGGATGGAAGGTGGGCGGGGAACTTAGGCATTTTTTTCCTTTTTGGAAAAAAGGGAGAAAAGTAGAAGAAAGGCCCACAAGTCTGCAATGGAGCAAGGGGTGGACATGTGCTAGGCGTAGGAGGAAATGCGGGCCATAGAGGAAAAGGGGAATTTTTTCCCTTTTAGCAAAAGCAGTTAGAGTGTAAATTAGAACCGCGGGTCTGCAATGGTGCAAAAGGATACACGTGGCGGGTTTAGAAGGCAGGAGGGAGTGCGGGCCACTGGGGGCAGAAATTTTTTTTTTCCCTTTTGGAAAAATGAGTTAAAGTGAAAATTTGAGGCGTGGCTCCGTGAAAAATCAGAAGGAGACACGTGGCAGGGAAGAAATCGGAGGCACGGGCCCATGGAGGAAAAGTTGAAAATTTTCCCTTGGCGAAAAAAGGGGTAAAAACATGAAATAAGCCCATGGATTTTTAGCAATAGAGAGGATGACATGTGTTGAGGATAGAGGTGGAGGTTATGGCCCACGGGGAAAAAAGTGAAAAATTTCCAAATTCTAAAACAGGGTGGAAATGGGCAGAATCGAAGCGCGATTCCAATGGGACCCACCACATGCCACATGTCATCACCAAAATTCAAGGGCGGTGAAAAAATTCAAATGTTTCCAATTTTCCAAAAATGTTAAAAGGTCAAAAAGTGAGCTTGAATTCATTCCCAATCATAGTTTGACACGTGGAGGGCCCAGATTGAAGGAGAAAGAGAAAATCAATGGTAACTATACATTTTCATTTTTTGCCACCATTTTTTGCTCCAGGAACTATGGAAATGTGAAATTTGCATCATTTTTCATTGAATTTATGGTGAATTTGTGTCCTTTGTGCCTGCAAAGATCAATGCAAGTGGTTTTAGGGATTAATTTGTATATTTGAGGTGTTTTTGAAATAAATTTTTACTCAGGCCCGTGCAAAACATGAAATATCAAATTGTAATGTTGCATAATCAAATTTTGAAATGATAAGGATGAAATGATGAAATGAAAGAGGTCTGCATGCTTGGATAATGAAAAATGTGCCTCCATAATGGATAATGATGAAGGATTTGTAATGATTCACCATTTTAGAAACACCTGACAACTCTTGTTGCAAATTTGTTAAATGTCCCTATCTGCGAATCATGTTGGAATTTTGTAACAAACTTGATGCTGGGAATCTTCTTTTCTGTGGAAAGAAGGATCAAATGTAATTGAAATTTATATAATGCATGTTTTGAGACATGCAAAAGGTCGGAGAAACTTATAATTTCACGGGAAAAATCTGGGAAGAATCCCATTCTCTGATAAACCACCTGAGAACCATTTCTAATTCCTTTTACAGCAGATTTGTATCATGTTGAGTTGGTTTCAGTTGTAAATCCAAAAACAAGCTCTGATATTGTTCTTATAACATTCCCCTGCTAATGAATTTGGTCATTCTGGATTATTTTGTGTTATCTCTGGGCAAAATTTGCATGCACTTATGTTTCAGAATGTTTTCAATTTGTGTTTCTAGTTCCTATTGCAGTCTTGTGTCTGAAATATCTCTTGATCATACATGGTCTCATTTCTTGTTGATAGTTTAGTGGCATTTGCAGTCTCACATTCAGAAGAGCTTTCATCTGATAAAGAGATAAATAGATTTAAAATCACTTTACCTTCCTTGAATTCTGAGATTGATTGTAAATCTTTGGGTGTAACTTAGGTCATGATAAAATAGAGATTTCTAGATACTTTGTTGGTTCATCTACTTCAAGATTTTGTAGCAGGTTGTCAAATATTATGTGGAAGAGTGCATATCTAGGCCTCCATTTGGTGCACATATCCTAGTTGAACGAGTAATTTAACCCCTTTGAAACATCCTATTATTTAGGTGTTACAAATTTCTTGCAAAGGTCCTCAAAGAATTTGGCAAATTTTGGTTAGTCTTGTCTAAAATATCCCACCAAAAAATTCATTCAGAATAACTAATCCTACCCCATACTACCCCTGCATTGCATTATGTGTCAACAAATAGAATACAATCCATTTACAAAAAATGCACAAAGTAAATTGGGATCATACCATGTCTCTAGCAACCTCAGCCTTGTCTTGAAAGTATTTCCATCATTTAGTTGTGATAGCTCTGTTGAGTTTGAACAATGGAAAATTGATCATGTTTTGCCAAGGCCATCTCCATACAATATGCACATTATAAGGATATCTCCACCTCCTTCACAAAACAGAGGCTGCAATATAAGTTCTCTTACCTTGGTTGAAAGGCACAACCTAAAATAGTGAGGATTAGATCAAAATCCTTTCAAAGTTCTATCTATATCTCCACAAATATGAGTTCTAGTTAGATTATATACATGTCTACAAAATGACATACATCAAGATCTATCTACCTTCAAGCCTCATGGCATATTTTTGAGGCTGCTCAGACTGAAAAGGAGAACAAATTTGGGAACCAAGACCTAACACGTAGGATTTTCTTGGCTAAATCTATACCATTTGTTTGTGCCCCACAGATACCAGAGTGGAATTTAGTTAGAACACTAGAGGATTCCTCTTGATTAAGACATTGGAGTAGGGTGCCATCATAATCTCATTTATAAAGAATGTCTACTAAAATGGTGTAATGAGAGGCATACTGTGCTAAAGCATGTTTATGCACTGGTTTCATGTTGGTAGGAAAATGTTTTATCATGGATGAAGGTGTAAATATCATGGTACCAAGGGTGATTTGGACCCAAAAATTCACATACCATAGTTTTTTTAGGAAGATCATAAACAGGAAATAAGAGATGTTCTATGAGAAAATGTGCCTGGGGTTGATTAGATGTGATTTATAATAGAGATCCAATAGTTTCCATGGCATCTACGGATTTGTTACGAATTATAGGGATTTGATCAAAATTAATCAATTGAAGTAGCTGCGAAGGCTATCTACCATGCACTTATACGGAATAATTTTTTCATCCTTGACCTGGTATTCATCAGAAACATGTTTAATGATAAGTAAAGAATCACCAAATACAACCAACTCTGTAAGGTTCCAAGATATAACTAGTGTTAATCATGCTATGAGATCTTCATACTTGGAAATATTACTGGTACATGGGAATGCTAATGCATATGAATTGGGGATGACATGTCCGCTAGATGTGATAAGTAAAATACTAGCTCCTGATCCATGGAGTTTACAAGATCCATCAAAAAATAGATTCCAGGATGGTGCGATGTCTATGTAAAAAATATTTTTATCAGGAAATGTAAAATGAAGTGGTTCTGTTCTGGGAAGAGGTTCCTCAACAAGCTTTTTTACAAGGGCTTTTCCTTTAATCGCTCTGTGAGGAACAAACTTAACGTCAAATTCACTAAGTAGAATGACCCAACTAGACATTCTTCCTGTGAGAATAGGTCAAGATAATAGATATTTGAGGGGATCAACCTTAGCGATCAATTTATTTGTGTGATTAAACATGTAATTACTTAACTTATGGAATCCAAAAGAAACTGCCAAACATACTTTTTCAATTTGGGAATATTGTAATTCATGCTCAATAAGTGTTTGACTAAGGTAATAAATAACCTGTTCTTTTTCTTGATCATTGTGTTGTGGTGAAAAATATCCTATGGCATGTTCAGTGGCAGATGTATAGAGTAACATGGGTTTATCTGTGACTGGTGACATAAGGACAGGTGGGCTAGAAATGCATTCTTTCAACTTAGTGAAAAATTCATGACAATCTTGGTTCCAGTGGAACTGCGCATATTTCTTAAGTAATTTATTAAAGTGATGACACTTATTGGCTGACTATGATATGAAGCATCAAATAGATTGGATTTTTCCATGGAGACTACATAATTTTTTGAGATTTTAGGGAGGAGGAATTTCCATGATGGATTTTACCTTTACATGATCAACTTGTATACCTCACTGTGAGACAATAAACCCTAACAATTTTCAAGAGGTCACCCTGAATACACACTTCTTTAGAAAAAGGTAAACCTTATACTCGCGTAATTTGTCATAAATGCATCTCAACACGCTTGGATGTCCTATTCATGTTTTTGATTTTTCTAATATGTTATCCACATAATCTTCCATGATATCATGTAACATATCATGAAAGATGACTGTCATGGCTTGTTGATAGGTGGCACCGACATTTTTCAAGCTGAAAGGCATGAAATTATAGTAGAAGGTGCCCCATGGTGTAGTAAATGCCATTTTGTGTTGATCCTCTTCAAAAATATGTATTTGATTGTAGATAAAAAATCCATCCATAAGGGAGAGCATGTCATGGCCTTCTATAGAGTCAAAATCATGTCTATGTTTGGCAAGGGAAAGTCATCCTTTGGACAAGCCTTGTTGATATCTCGAAATTCTATGTATATCCTAATTCCGTGGGTTTTATTGGCTATAGGAAATATGTTAGATATCCATTAAAAATAATCAATAGGTCGGATAAAGTAGGATTTTAAGATTTTTTGGAGTTTCTCTTTGACAAGCACTGCTACTTTGGGATGCATTTTGCATAGTTTTTATTTTATAGGCTTTGCATCCAGATGCACCAAAAGGTAATTGTATGATAGAAAATCAACACATTACCTTCTTCGTACATGACCTCTCAAGGTCGTGCTGAGACAACTGGTGTAGAATGAGTGTGAATGTGAGTGTGGTGACGGGGATCAAGCTAATTAGGAAATCTTATATCTTCAACATGCAATGTCAGGATCTGCGAGTCTAAGGAAAAGAATGCTCTACTAACTTGAAGTGGTGTGATGGTTTAGTTTGAGATAATAGATGCTCGTAGACTCCAATCAATTTCAAGCTCTGTCAATATTCTATTTGTTGGTTATTGAACACACAGAAAATGACCTGTGGGTGCCTCGTATATATTTCAATACAAGGTTGTGGAATTAAGAACAAGAGGTATGATGGAGCCATAGGTATTTATGGGTGATTTTCTAGTCCGGTCCAGAAAGTCTTAGCCTGATTGAATTTTATGTTTAGTAAGGAAAGTTTTACGATGATATCTGGTGGAAGTGGTGAAGATTTGAATACTAATGCATGTAAACTAGTGTTAATCTCTAACTGACTAGCAGGCCTGTTGGGTTGTAGGACCTGAGGATCACAACCAAAGACTCATGAAGGATATGGCCATTGAATGGTCATGTGTGTAATCAAACCCTGTTGTAAGGAGTAGTCCAATATTCATAAGCTTGATTAGCAGTGATTTTTAACGTATTGAGTTGTTCTATTTTCTCAGTGAAAGTTGCATGTATGTGTAAAACTGTCAAATGTAAACTGATATCAATGTCAGTTTGTTTCACCTTTTTCTTAGATTGTTTCTTTGAAATGTTGATGAAACAGATAGGGTAACAGGTGTAGGAGGAATACCTGTTGAAATTTCAGTTGATGGGTTGTGCATGCGTATGAATTCTGAATCCACAGCTGATCGTGAGAGCTTCCTTTGGCTAGGAGGAACTACCTGTAATGAAAACAAGACCACCAGAAGGAATTAAACAATATGGGTAGTGAACTACCTAGTGTGAGCTAGATTTGGGAAGTATGATATTTCCTAGATGGCTGTTCAGTCCACTGTTTTAAAAAATTAAATGCTGGTAAACAAAGTAAATCCTATAGTTATTTTAAAATTATTTAGGTATCTCACTTAAAAACACAATAAGAAAAATAGATCTAATCTAACATGCTAAGCTAGAATAGAATCCAAAGGTCAAATGATTTGTTTTAGGTATCTATAGGTCCGATAAATGTCTCGGGTAGGTCACAGGTGGATGAGGGGTAAGGTAAAATTAGGTGGGTAGGTATCTGTTCAGGCATGTGTGGGAAAAACACAAATACTAGTATTGGTTAGGGGTGACCGATGGTAGTTAGCTATAACTGGTGTTGGTTACTGTGAGATTTGGAGATGTCATAGAATAGGATTGGGGTCTCCTTTGTGATTGCACAAAGGACTTTGGTTGGTCAGCACTGATGATATTGGGTGACTGGAGTAGGCCTTTGTGCAAGGTTTTTAATGGGTATATTGGATGGTGGGAGTGTGGAGAAGGTCAATAGGGGGGCCAATGATAAACAAATGGATGATAAAATGATGAAGAAATGAAAATAACCATGAAAGTATGATGTTGTACTTACTTGGATTTCTATTCCTGAGGGCCTGTGTTTGAAGGATGGAGGTGCTGTTAATGGGTTTGAAAGTTGTCAAGTGATCACCAATTGAAGAAAAAAAGGGTGAAAGGTCTACTATAGTGAAATCCTAGGTAACGGGTTAGGGTCATAGGTAGTAACATTCAAACACACGCACACGTATAAACTGTAGCACACTATCGAGGTTGAACAGAAAGGAAAACTCTATATCATCTAAGGTTGATAGGTTTATTCTAAATAAGGGTGAAGTGAATCCAGTATCCAAGGTATAGGATATGGTCAGGAAACATGATGTAGGTTAGGTGCAAAAACGTTTAGGTATGTTCCAGGTACATCAAAAGGTAGGATCAGGATAAATGGTCACAGAAATAGGATAGGTAAGGTCATTAGGTCAATCAACACAGGTGACAGTGCCACAAGGTATAGTGAACACATGAGGTCAAAGCTCACTAGCGATTGTCCAGGTCCAAAGATCTAGGTCGCAGACACGGGTAAGGCCGAGGTAGGGGTAATATAATGAGTCCCCAAAGGAGGAAAAATGGAGGTAGGATAGTGACAAGGTCAAGAAAAGGTAAGGTAATGGGATGGGTAGATAGTTGGATGGGGTAAAGGAGCAAGGAAAAGGGTGGGGTAAAAATGGTAAATTAAAGGCAATGTGTAGGTAAGGGTGACCGATGGAGCAGTCATGGATAACCAACTTCGGTATAGGAAAACTGATGACATGCAGTGAGGTAGGGCATGAGATTGAGGCTGCCGGTCAAGGGGAACCAACGTTAGTTAGGTTGGGTTTTGTATAAAAACAAAAAATCCATGTTTTTATTATTTGTTTGTGATTTACGAAGTGAATAAATGAAAAAACAAAAGATTTTTTGAGGGAAAAGTGTCTGGAGGAAACGGGGCATGGTGATTTGGCTGTGTGATTTGATGAGTGGTTGGGTTTGTGAGTAGTCAGGTCCATGAGATCATTGTGAGGGATTCGATTGGTCAGGAGGTTATAGGTAAATATTCAGTGATGGAAGAGGCTAGAGAGGGCTCAAGTGGATCACTAGCATAACAGTGGCCAGACATGCCATCTGAGACGGTGACAATAGCGTGATTGAGGTAAGTGCCTAACTCTATAGTGTGAATTAAATATATTAGAAGTTGTGATTAGTTGTTTTATTTGCAGGGTTTTGTGTGGTGTGTTGTATGTTATGTGGTTGGGAAAAAGTGAAATCAGGGTATAGAGGGGAATAATGGGGAAAAAAAGAGGGGGGAGATGGTAGTAAACTAGTATAGATGGGGTGGGTAGGGGATTGTGGGGTATTCTAGGTCATTGTAGGTGGGGTAAAATGCGATAGGTGGGAGGGTTTATAGAAAAAGGGGGGTTTGGGAGAGTCGCAGATTTTTCTGTGACAGTGACCAGACGTCGGTCAATCTTGGTTGGCATCAGTTGGGTAAGAACTGGGATCGGGTCACCAAACAGGTGACCAATTCGGTTTACTTGGTAACTCGTGGTTGGTAAATATGAAACGTAGTATCAGTCACCAAACAGGTGACTGATGTCAGTTTGAAGGGTGACTAGAGTCGGTTAGGTTAAAATGAAACTGGTCGGGAATTTAGGCATAAGGGTCCAAAAAGGGATATGGGCTAGGTAGTTTGAGATAGGTAAAGTAAAAAAATGGTGGAGGGTAATGATAATTGGTGAATATGGGCATGAGTAAATGTAGATTGATGTTGTGTTTAGATTAGATGCCAGGGGAGATCATAGTTGTATATGTGTGACATGGTTCTGCCACTACTAGTGACATTACATGGCTTAGCAAGCCCCTGTGGAGTTGCAGCACATGGATGTAGTGGGCTTGAGTGGTATTTAGATGCTATCGACATTTTGTTTGGCATAGCATAGTTTGATGGTCACACTCATTGATAGATGGGACTCCTGCGACCAACACGTTCCACCTTCTGATGGGTGAGATGATTATCACCTTGGAAGACATGTGTCCCAGATTCTAAGGTTGCCCATATTGGGGTCCTAGGTGTACTTTATCTCCTTCGAGGTATTAGAGGAGCATGATCAGGACCATTAGTTGGCAGAGGGAGTGGCATGGAGCTGAGATTATATAGTACCAGTTTTGAGCTATGGCGAGATGTACCTAGCCCGTCTGGATGAGACGAGACTAGTGGTTTTATTGATGGAAGGTAGTGTGTTGTTATGCACTACCAGAAGCAGAGGGTGGACACTATCCCCGATCACTAATGGGGGGGTGCTCCATAATATGATGGAGCACGAGACATAGTTTTCCTAGGCACCAGCATTCTTGGTGTAGTTATATAGAGAGCTATGGGCGTATGAGAGGTTGCATAGGTTTATCCTGTGCTATGTACATTATACTACACTGCTAGGCCTACAAGAACATATTTTGTGTTTGACCGATAGGGATTCCCTGAGAAGATGCATTCCCAATGAGATTTATGTGCATTTGGGAGTATAGGATATAGGATGTCGGGTGGCAGGAGAGTGTGGAGGTCAGATAGGCTGACATATGATGTGGCCCATTTTCGATAGTTGTCTGGAGGGGTTGTTTGGAGTGGAAATTATCTAGAGGCCATATGTGGGATTCACCTCATATAGGAATATGCGATGAGGAGCTAGCTAAGCTCTAGTTGGAGAGGTGGATATAGGGTCATCGTGCCAGGGAGGATGAGATGATCTCGGTAGACAGGGTCTGATAGTAGTTCGGGCCTGTACAGGATATTCCTCCATCCTTCCCATAGTATCAGAGAGAAGACGTGGAGAGGCCTCTACCTCTACCACAACCTACAGTGCCTACAAGAGAGGAGGAGTAGCTAGCCAATAGATTAGTGAATTAGATGACGCCAGATGCACAGATAGGTATAGGCAGTGGTGGGCAGCTGCAGTTACGAGCCATACCACCTAGACCGGGGCATCCAGACTTAGCTACCATTACAGTGCAGAGAGACACCCTACTATGGGCCATGTAGCGATGCTGATTACATGTAGATAGGTATACTACAGACATAGCTTAGATGGGTCAGATGGCAGAGGTAGCAGAGCTACAAGTACAGGTGGCCAGTCTACAGGCCTAGATAGGTGGAGGGAGAGGGTGGAGAAGATGGAGGAGATGGAGACAGGGATGGTCAGGTGTCAGCCTTACTGGATCAGGTGGTAGGTTTATAGGGCCAGTTGGCCACAACCCAGACATAGATTGGGGCCTTATAGGCCCAAATATAGGAACATGGATAGGGGGCACCACCATAGGCACAGGGAGCTACGGGGCACCAGTTCATAGGCTGGCAGGGGAGTTGGTTCCAGGTTCACAGGCTAGCATAAGATCAGGTACAGGGGCTCGATACCTATGGGACCACCAAAAACCGTGCCTATTATGAAGGTTAGAAGATGCCTTAGGTGAGGTGAGATACTATCAGGACCAGCTCATGGCAACCAGGATTTATTTCCTCTCTTATGGAGAATACAGGGCATAAAACAGGCATCCTAGTGAGAGGATGAGATCCCACACACATAGTGTGGAGAGCACAGGAGGTCAGCAAGCTCTGGGGCCTGAATCAGGGAGGAGGCCACCAGCGTATGGAATGACTAGAGCTAAGGTGATGTGCCACCCAAGGACATAGTAGGCTGAGGGTGCAGGGTGACATAGAGATTGGAGGACATCCAGTGAGATGTCTGATATGTGGCCACTTGATTTTTTATTTGTATTATAGTAGTGATATTTAATATATATGCTAGCCTGTATGGCCGAAGATAGTTGTATTTTTGATCACATACCGGCCTACGTTCCGAAGACAGTGAGGATGTATGAGTAATTTTTTTTGTATATTGTGAGCATATACCATCTTGTGTGCTGAAGATTTTTGTTTATTGATTCATTCATTCTTTTTGTATATATGAGACCGGCCTGCATGTGCCGATGACATTTTGTATTGTATATTGGCCTGCATACCAACATTTTTTAAGATGATCGTCCATGATGAGATAGGAATGTATTTTGAGATAAACATTTATTGATTTATATGATGAAATTCATGGTAATTTTGTGAGTGCGTTAATATGTTTATGAGATATTGGATATATGGATTTGTGTTAGATGAGATATGGAGGTTGTTATTTTAATGTGGTTTAAAATTAAGGTGAGGTAGGCATGATGGAGTTATGGTTGGTTTAGGCATGGATTGAGTTAGATTATAGGCATGGTTGAGTTAGATTGGTGTAGGCATGGATTGGGTCAGGTTAGGTTATAGGCATGGTTGATTTAGGTTTCGGCATGGTTGAGTTAGGCATCGGTTTAGGCATGGTTGAGTCAAGTCATAGGCATGGTTCATTATTGTTTGCAATGAATGATATTATGGGGTCATATATGTAGTGTTGTATAATCTATGCATAGTGATGATAGAGGGATGGTAGGTGTAATAAATGTATAAAATGGTAAGAAACTTGTTATGTATGTGGCTTTAATTTATAATTTTGATATAAAAGGGGAACTAAGTGAAATGTGATGTAAATGGTGAGGTAGGTATGGTTGATAAATTGTTTTAGGGTAGAGAAATGGGCCGAGCTAACCTCCAAGGGCCCCATGCCCATGGAGTGTTTCCTACATAGTCCCAGAAAAAAAGAGACCTCAGGCCGATGTAGTTGTCCCATGAGCTAGGGAATAATATAAAAATGATTTTTTAGGTTTTTGGGCATGTTGTGGGTTTAGGTTTAATAGGTGTAGGGGGTAGATTATAGGTAAAATGATGTAGGTGAAGGCAATTATGGTGAAAGGGGGAGGACTAGCTCCAAAGGTAAGAGTCGAGGATCAAAGTCTTGTATAAGGTAATCAAAATGTAAACAAAGATGGTTTAAAAGATAAGAGGGGGGCAATAAAGCCACCTAATTGGGCAGGACCATATCAAGTAGATCATACCTTGGAGGGGGTGATGAACACAAGACTCTGAAAGGCATTACATGATTAACTATTCTACGATGAAGGTAGTCACAAGATCACCAAATGTCAAAATGCCAAGATGTCCCTTGAGGAAATTAAGGAAATGAGAGTGGATAATGGTAAGGTGGGTGAAAGGTAGTTAATTTTATATGTTTTGAGTGACAAGTCTTTTGGGCAAGAGGTCTGAGGTCACAATGGGGCAATTTCCATGACTAAAAAGTTTTTTTGTTGAGATAGATTGATCGATGCGGGAAGTCTATATAGGATAAATGATATGGTACTCTTTGAGGTATTCATGAAGCTGATTGATGCGGGAAGCTTTGGTTTCTCTCGTTTGTTATTTTTTTTTTGTTATTTTTTTTTTTTGTTTTCGAAAGCTTCAAATAGTTGTCCATTCGAGGGATCAATCTATTGTATAGCAGCAATTTAGTCGAGAGGAAGATGTCCTTTTGAGGAAGTCATATTTTAATTAGAAGTTTGAATCAAGGAGTTTGGTCCCATGTGGAGGTCTTTGAAATCATGGACAAGACCAAGGTGAAGGATAGGACTCTTGTTCAAAAGGCAAGGTGGAATGACCATGGGATCTCATCTAAAGGTAGACAGAAAAGTATCCATGAGAATCATGCTATATACAGTGTCGTGGTACACATATTCAAGAGAAGATAAGAAGTGACATGTACTCACATGATTCTTATGTAATCATTAGGAAGGTGTATGGAGTGGATAGCACTCAAGGGACGAGCCTATAAAGAGACAAAGGGTGAGGTAGGACAATGAGTTAACAATAGAGTGGTCAAAGAGTGCAATGAATTTAAGGAGATCAGGTTCGGGTTTACCCTCAAGTGAGGACAAACGATAGGCACCCGATCCATAGGTTTTGATGTTAAAATGTATGGTCTAAGCCAATTAGGAGCAAATTTTCCGCGTTCACTTTTTTCTACTTTGGTTATGTGTTTATTTTCTTTTAAGACAAGGTCACCGACTTGGAAGGTTCGTTCATGAACACATTTTTCATAAGCACATTTGATACGTTATTGGTAAACTTGAAGGTGATCTAGAGCAGTAGAGATGATATTCATCTAATAAACTCTACTTGTGCTAAGTGGTCCTGACGAAAGTCATCATCAGTAAGCATGTCCTAGAGAGAAATGCAGAGTGAGGGGATCTGGACTTTGAGAGGAAGAACAACCTCTGTACCATAGACTAGCGAAAAGGGTGTGGATGTAGTGGAAGTGTGAATAGGGAAAAAGGAATGTGCATATGCCAATCCTTCTTAGTATCATCAACCACTTTCATGAGAGTTTTGTTGAGGGTTTTGTTAGTGGATTCAGCTTGACCATTGGTTTGTGGGTAATAAGGTGATGAGAAACTAAGCTGAATGCCAAAGGTGTCGCAAAGTTTTTGAAATGTTTTGTTTTTGAATTATTTTCCTTGTCAGTGATGAGGCGATGAGGGACACCAAAGCAGCAAATGATGTGATGGTTAATGAACTCACATATTTTCTCATCTTTTGTGGATATGAGTGGTATGGATTCCACCCATTTTGTGTAACATTTAGTAGTAGTTATGATCCATTGATGGCATTTGGAAGAATGAGGATTGATTTCTCTGACAAGATCCAAACCCCATTGAGAGAAGGGCCAAAGGTCACGAGTGACTTGTAAGGAATGAATAGGTGTATGATGAAGGTTGGAATGTTGTTGGAATTTCACACACCATTTGACATAGTCACAATAATTAGGTTAAGGGTAGGCCATTAATAGCCTAAACAAAGAATATGCTTAGCAATAGCAAGGCCACTAAAGTGACCTCCACATATGCCATCATGAACCTCCTTAATGGTATAAGTGATTTCAGAACTTGTGAGGCATTGTAAGAGAATACCATCAAAGCTGCATTTATAGAGGAGCCCCCCCAGAATGATGAAATGAGAGACCCTTTTAAGGAAATCGTGTTGTCCATTACGGGTGAGATCAGGAGGTAAGATGGAAAGAGAAAGGTAGTCAGAGTATTGTTTATACCAAAGGTCACTCGGGTCAGGGGTGTTGGTTCCAATTGAGTAAACATCATGAGGTAAATAAGAAGGTGAATGGAGGCATTGTATAATGACAAATATTTTGGAATCAGTAGGGGAAGCGGGTATTTGGGAAGCTAAGCAGGCCATGGTATCTGTAAATTTTTTGGTAGAACATGGGATGGTTTGAAGGGTGTAATGATCAAAGGTGGTCAAAAGTATGTCTACATGATGTTTATACTTTTGAAGTATCTTGTTACGACATTGGTACATACTATTGACTTGGTTTATAACCAATTTTGACTCACCAAAGATGTGGATTGATTTGACATCTAGGGCATATGCATCCTAGAGACCTAGTACGAGCGCTTCATACTCAGCAATATTGTTGGTGCACTCAAATTCTAGTTTGAAAGAAAAAGGCATGGGTTCTCCATACAGAGGAATGAGGATAATACTAGCCCCACCCCCATGTTGATACTTGGAACCATTAAATAACAATGTCATTTGGTAAGGGGGTTCGTTCAAGGAAAGAGTAGCAATTGACTCATCAGGAAAGTCAAAATTAGAGGGTTAATCCCCAAAAATAGGTGCGTCAGCCAGTTATTCAATGATAGCTTGGCCCTTGATGGAATTTTGGTGAATGAATTCAAGTTCAACATCAGCTAAAATCATAAGCCATCATGCGGCGCGCTGATTTTGATAAGGTTTGGCATACATGAAGTGTAAGGGATTAGTGTTGGTCACGACATAGGTTTTTTGGTTGAGTAGGTAATGACAGAGTCTGGTGGCAACAAAAACTAAGGCTAAGGAAAGCTTTTCTAGATGGTTATATTGGGTTTCATAGTCCAAAAGAGTACATCTTATGTAATAAACCTCCTGCTCCCTGTGTTGTTCATCGCGATGACCGAGCATCGCTCCCAAGGAATGATCTGTAGCTGATATGTATAGGTAAAAAGGTTGATCGTCTTTAGGTGGAATGAGTACGGGTGGTTGGAGAAGGTATTGTTGTAGGGCCCCAAAAACTTTATGATAGTCATCATCCAATTTAAAGGAGACATCCTTCCTAAGCAGATGATGAAATGGTTGACACCAATCAGATAATTGTGAAATGAAACGGCGAATGGATTGCAATTTACCTTGCAGGCTATAGAAATGTTTAAGGTTAGTGGATGGAGGAATTTCCAAAATGGCCTTGACTTTAGCAAGGTCAACTTCTATACCACAGAGGGAAATAATAAATCCCAGGAGATTTCCTCAGAGAACTGCAAAGATGCACTTTTTAGGTTGAAGGTAGATGTAATATTTAATGAGGTGGTTAAAGATGGTTTCGAGGATGGTGAGGTGCTTGGTGTGACATTTAGATTTGGCCAAGAGATCATCCACATAATCTTCCAATATGCGATGCATGATATCATGGACGATGTAAGTCATAACATGTTGATATGTAGCACTAGCATTTTTAAGGCCAAAAGGCATGACTCGATAGAAAAAGGTTCCCCAAGGGGTAATGAATGCGGTCTTGTGCTGATTTTTTGGGGATAGAAAAATTTGGTTATAACCCGAGAAGCCATCCATGAGTGAGAGCATCTCTTGACCAGTGGTGAGGTCAACCAGTTGATCAATACCGGGAAAGGGAAAGTCATCTTTCAGGCAGGATAGGTTGAGGTCACAGAAGTCTATGCACATGTGGAGTCCCCCTGTTGCTTTAGTAATAGGGACAATGTTAGAAATCCAAGAAGGATAATAAATGGGTAATATGAAGGAGATGGAAAGAAGGTGCTAAAGCTCTTCTTTGAAGAGAAGAGCAATACGAGGGTACATTTTCCTCAGCTTTTGTTTGATAGGTTTAGCATCGGGAACGGTTACAATATTGTGGAACACTATGGTGGGGTCAATACCGGGCATGTCTGTGTAAGACCAGGTGAAAGCATGGTTATGATCTCGGAGAAAAGAAGTGATGGCTTACTGTTCAGTAGCATCTAAAGATTGTCTGATCTTTAAGATATGCGGGTCATCCTGAGTATGAATGTTGATCTTGATAGTCGATTCATTCAACATGGTTTGTGTCTCAGATGGTAATGATTGATGAATGTATGAGTCCTCTGCACCAAGGTAGGTGAGTATAGATTCATCATCCTAACATTGAAAGATGTTAATTGTAGGTGTGTCATCATCGATCATCAGGATACAGGAATGGAAGAGTGGAAGGGGCCTCGCCTTCGCGTTGATAAGTCAAATGCCCCAAGGAAATCATGTTTATGAAAAAAAAAGTTAGGTGGGATAGATTCGGGATCCATCGACTCTATTGGTGAGGGTGGTGATGAAGGTGGAGTGAGTGAAGGTAGTGATGAAGATGAAGGTGGAGGATGGCTAGGGTCTTCAATGAGTTCAATGTGGTCCTTTTTGGTAGGAGGTTCGGGGAAGCTGATACCACTACGGTCATTATGTTTGTGGGTGGTACATGGAATAACAGTATGGCGGCCTTGCTCGTAAAAGCCAAAGCCAAAACCCTTCCACACACAGCGGTATAGGAAGGTGTGGGTGAAACAACGATTGGTAAGTGATTAGAAGTCAGTGGAAAATGGGCGGCATTGTGATGGTGGTTCAGGTGCGTAAGTGGTAGTATCAAGTCCCCCATAGGTGAGACTAGTATAAAGATGAGGATGACCATAAAGGATACATTCTCCTATATGGTTATCATAGTGAGGGTGTTGGTGAAGGATTCCATACTCATTTGGAGTAAGGAATGTGTTGACACTATATAGGTGGTACTATCCCAGAGTGAGGCATTGAAAAACACCTTCTAAGGGACCAGTGGTTGGTATGTAGGTAGCTAGTATGGATGATGTGTTGGTGGTCGATGTGGAGGTGGAGTTAATGGATAGGGAAGCTAATGGCTCAGTTGTGGAGGTTATAGCAATGGTAGGAATGGAGGAGATATGTGTCGTGAAAGCAGCAGTTGTACTGGTAGGTGGAGGTGTAGGTGAAGTGGTATTATTTGCAGAGGTAGATGGCATGATAGGTATGAGCACATCATTGGGTCAGTAAAGCATGTTTTGAAAGGTGATAGGTCAACTGGAATGGTATAAGTGTGTCCTTCGTGTTCAAACTTTACACAATGATGCAAAGTGGAAGGAACACAACCCATGACATAGATCCAGGGTCTACCAACCAACAAGTTATATTGTAATTCCCCCTCCAAAACATAAAAAAATTCTGGAGAAGTACGGGGGCCCATGTGAATGTGAAGGATGATAGTGCCTAGTGTGGAGGTGATAGCATCTTTGAATGAACACAACATGACTAGATATTTATGCCTGAAATTGTCAGGTATGCACATTTAGAAAATGCATGGGATGAAATTATGTTAATGCTAGCACCTCCGTCAATCATCACACGGCGTACCCGTATGTTATCAAAGTGGACAGAGATGAAGAGGGCTAGGTCTGGGTCATCATTTTGGTGTGGCACGATCTCCTCCTCTGAGAAGCTAAGGGAGGACACTTGGTGAATAAGGTGAGGTGAGGATGAAGGTGGTAATTTGGTGAGAGTGGCTACATGATGGGGTGTGATAATGGAGGCTACGAGTGTAGGGTCATTGGGTAAAACCTCAATATATTGAAGAACCTCCATGAGGGCTTGACGATGGGATTATGAGATTTAGATGAGGTCATATAAGGACATTTTGAGGGGATATTGGTGTAATTGTTTGAGCATGGTGCAATGTGTGATGCCATTAGAAATAGGGTACGTGGGGCCGTGGATAGTTATTTTAGGTATGGGTGTAGATGGTATGTTGGGTATAGGATTGGTTGGTGGGTCAGTTGCCTTTTCTTTTTCCTTCTGCACACATGTAGTGATGTGTATGATGTTGATCTGAGGGAATTTTAAAAAATGGATAAGGTGTAGGGTGAGTGGTATAATGACACGATGGGAAACAACCTACCAGAGGAGAAAAAATTTGTGAGGTCAGCTGGGCACAACGAAATTTAGGTGGTGGCATGGCAAGTTCTCTAATGTGAACCATGTTAATTTCAAATCTTGGGTGTGGCTCTAGCAGTTGTGAGGGTGGAGGTTGTGGTTATTGAGTGGGTAGTGTGGGAGTGGGTGTTAATGAAGCATAATCCTCATCGAGAAGGTCGTCATCATTAAAGTTGGTTTCTGGTGGACATAATTGAATAAGGATGGTTTTTAAGGCCTTGCAGTTCTCCACATCATGCCTTGGCACATGATGGCATGTGTAAATTTTAGTATCATCAAGCCCTTTTGGCTTGGGTTTGAGGGGGTCGTAAGGTCAGAGTGGCGGTAATGTGATAACAGAAGTTTCGAGGAGGTTGGTTAAAATTTTGGCATATGACCCTACTAGTGGATCACAATGGGAAGTGAACGTGGGTTTGGGTGTAGGTGTGGTTGATTGTTGAGGAACTATTTTTGGAGGAGTAGGAATGGATCGAGTTACGGTTTTATGTGCCGATGTGGTTTTAAGTATCGGTCATGGGTTTGTTTGGGTAGGGGTATAGTAGATGCACAGGTAGGAGGGTGTGTGGTTGTTTTGACTACCTTATTGTGGGGTAGTGAGGATTTTGTTTTTGGGTTGCACCTTCTTTGGTAAATGGTGATGTGGGTGTACAATGTCTAGAAGGAAAAAAAGATGGAGGAAGAGGGAAAGTTACCCACGGGGATAACGGGGGTGCTGTGAAGGTAGATGACATAGGTCATACTTGGGGTGTGAGGGATAATGACTGAAGTGTAGTGGGTAGTGAAGAAATAGCTAAAGGTATTGGAGGTATTTGTGGTAAAGAGACTGCAGGTGTGGGTGTAAGTTGTGTTGTTTGCCTAGGTAGGTTAGAGGTTTGTGAGGAAAGGAATGGATTTTTGTGTTATTGGTTTATGGATGGGTGAAGGATGCTCGACCATGTTGGGCAGCTGATGTTTTAAGGCAAACGGAGACAAGTACGTGTGCGTGATTGGTGCAGTCAGGGGTATGAGGTTGATGAGTTTGTTTCTTTGGTTTAGGTGTCAGATGTAGGTGTGGTTTTGACGTTGGAGGATGTAGCTAAATCTAGTTTAATTGGTGGATGAGTAAGGCTGGTGGTCGGGGTGACCCCTAAAGTGGTAATGGGTTTAGTTGAGGCAAATGTTGTGGGTGTGGGTTTGGGTTTAGATGTAGGTTGGGTTATGGGTAAGGGTGTGGTTTGAGCGTTAACAGGTATCATGGGAGGGGTTACGATAGTAGTGGTTGTATTTGGTTTGATGGGTTGAAATGTGTTTGGGTAGATAGTGGAGGTATCAACAAGGGATCTCTACATCTATGTTGAGACAGGGAGTAAGAGGCACCCCCATAGTAAAGCCCTATCCACATAATCTAAGTGATTGGCCAAATGTGAGAATGACACGTCTGTGGGTGGAGTTGGTGAGTACCTAATAGGAATTCTCATAAAATGCGTCTTAGAGACGGGGAATTGGACAAGCTTCATCTTCCGTGGGTAAGAGAGCTGAAAGTAGGTCTATTGGATTTTGGGTTGCAGATGGAGAATGCTCACCGAGAGGAAAAGGTATCTCAACCGGAGTCCATGATGGGTGGAGGAGATGATGGGAGCTCCTCTATAAATGTAGGAATGGATAGGTGTTCTGCTATGGGTGGAGGAGGTAATGGGTGCTCCTCTATGGGTGAAGGAGGTAATGGGAGCTCCTCTACGGGTGGAGGAGGTACTGTAGGTAAAGGTTCTCTAAGTGGATGAAGCCAGGGGTGAGATGGTCTCAATGTTAGCAGAAAGACCCCTTCGTAGGTGATGAAGGAGATGAAAAGTGTTCCTCTGTTGGTGAAGGAATAGGGGAGGTTAGGTTCCAATGTGGAAGGAGGATTTCGGGATAGAATCTCCTCTATGGAAGGGATGTGAGGTAATTGAGAGGTGATAGGTACCTCGTTAAAGATAGCGTGAACCTCACGGGTATGGGTATTGTGAGTTAACGTCTCACTAGTTTGATTGGATGAAGGGGCATGATTGGGGAACGGTTTTTTGAAGATTTGTAGATTTTGGTTGGGGATGACATTGGGATTATCCATAGTTAACTCACCTTTCTCAATAATTTCTTGGACAATATTCTTGAAAGTGATGCAGTTGCCATCACTATGACCCTTTACTCGATGATAATTACAGAAATCATGTTCTTTATACCATGCGGGCATGCGGCGAGTAGGGTCAAAACTAGTGTGTGGTTTTTTGGGTGGAAGGGTGATGGCTCTAAGATTTGATAAGCTTTTCTAAGATAGAAGAGTAAGGTTCCCCAATTGGGGTATATTTTCACTTCTCTCATCTAAATTTAAAATCTATGGACAGGTGAGAGATTAGATGAGGGTGTAGCTTGAATCGACGGATGAGTTGGGCCGGCCTTGAGTACCACTATGTTAGCAATGCCCTTAGACTTTTGAATAAGTGGTTTTTGGTTTAGAAGAGGAAGAGGTATCATTCGACTTGAATGTCGAATTCTTATTGCATAATTAGAATTTTATTCTATTTGATGGTCCGAATCTCTAACTTTCATGCCATAATAAATGCCTCGTTGAATGTTCGGAAGGTTTGGACTTGTAAGGTCAGGGAAGATATGTCTAGTGCAAGCTCGTGTGAAGAGCTCGATGAGTTTAGTTTGTGGCAGTTGGAAGGTAAGTTGATTCATCAGGCTGCACCAGCGAGTGACAAAATCTGTGATGGATTCATCCTCATACTGAGTGTGTGGAATATAGCTTGGTCATGGTAACCTTATTGATGATATTGATAGAGAAATGATCCAAGAAGGCTTGGGCTACCTGATTGAATGAGAATATAGAGTGTTTAGGTAACCCACTATACCAATCTAATGCAGGTCTAGTGAGGGACATGGGAAATTTTCTCAAAAGCAAGGCATCATCATGAGTGATCAGATAACACCCGTGTTTGAGCGACCGTAAATGTTGTTGGGGGTATTCTTTGCTATTGAAATGATTGAATTTAGGCATTTCCTAATGCACAGGGTATGAACGGATAGGAATGGATGGGTGAATAGGCTCATTGCAAATATTGTCATAGGTGAGAGTGTTGTGGGAGCTGGAAACCAATGCCTCCATTGTTTGCATCTTGTCCAACATTAATTTAATTAGAGTCATTGGTGGGTTGTGATGATTTGATGCCTCCTGTAGTGTGAGGAGGTTGGTTTTGGGCGTATAATAGGGGTGGCAATCCAGTGTATGGGGCTTGGCACGTAGGGTGGTGGAGAAGAATGTAGTGAAATAGGGGGTACGTACCTAGAATGAATAATGGATGAAAAAGGAGGTTGTTGGTAGTATGTATATAGGGATGGAAGGGTCGAGGTAACCCTAGTGGAAATAGGGGCTAATGATTATGGAATGGAAAGAACCACGTTTTGAAATGGAGTAGGGGTCACTGAAACTAGAGGTGGGAATGTAGCTACAGGTATGTATGAGACATTAGCAGCAGGATGCGGTTGTGTTTAGGGTAGTCATCGAGGGTTACGGTGGATGTAATGGGTGCCACAGAGGTAACAGAAATGCAGCAATCATAGTAGGTATAGAACCTAATTGTGAAACGACTGGGGGTAAGGTGGATGCGGGGTAGCATGGAGCCAAATGGGGCTGATGCGGAAGTGGGTACGAGAGTCAAGGGGAATAGATATGGGCATGTCGTATATCAACTAACCCAAGGCATCTCAAGTGGATGAGTGGGAAAGGTAAAACTACAGGGCTAAAGGGTTCTGGTCAAGAAGTCATGTGATACTCCTCATCTCCAGTAGTGATAGTAGTAGGCTGGATGGGATCCATGGCTGGTGATAAAATAGAAGGTGGTGAAGGACTAGGTGGGAGTGGTTGACAACTTGGCATGGAATACGAGGGTGTTTGCTTGTCTTTGAGTCAACACCATGTGAACCAGTACTGATCAGGTAGGGCTACTTTTTTGTAAATGGTACAAAAAACAGCAGGAACAGGTGAATCTGGTGATATAAAAGTGGATAAAGGTACCAAATCGGTCGTTAGAATGTGAAATAGGATAACCAATGACGGTTAGGTAAAACTAACACCAGTCAGGGATAACTGGTGCTGGTCACTATAGAAAATGGATAGTGAGTAAATAGCGAGGCAGAAGGTAAAATTTGACAGGTATGCCAAATCTGAGGATGTTTAAAACATCAATGGGAATGATGACAGTGACAGAGACTATGAAAATTGGAAGAAAGTGAAGTAAAATGTCCTTTTGAGTAGGTTAACAAAAGGACTTAGAACTCGACGTCGGTTGGGTATAACCGATGTCCGTTAGAGGTAACCGATGACAGTTACTGTGAAATTGAAACAGTGATGAAAGAAAGTGGTTGTGAATTAAAATCTGATGTAGAATCAGACCCAGAATTCTGGGAATGATGATGATGATATGGCCCAGGAACACTCAGGTGAAGTTGGAATACATCTAGTTATGACGAGGAGCGTGCAAGGATGAACAATAAAAGTGATGAACATGATCTCTCACCTTAAAACGCAAGCCAAGCAAGAAACACTAAGAAAATGTGATCCTAGGAGTGCCTTTTCTATTATGTTTGTGTAGCTTATGTTATTTAGGGACTGACACATGAATTGTGAAATATATTTTTTGGTGAGGATGGCTACCTATAAAGAAGTAGATCTAAAAGGTGAGGTTTTAGGTATGTTATGGTGAGGCCGGGCTTTGCTCTGAAGTATGACTTGACAGAGCAACGAGATGGGTGCCCACTATGCCATGATTGTGTGATCACCTACATAGCTTCTTCCCGGTAGGATGTTGTTTAAGAATGTATGTATTTTGAATTTTTGTGTGGTTTGGTAAGACTTAGAGAAAGAGAAAAGGATAGAAGTGATTTTCTACGATTCATTTGTCAACCATTAACTAGTCATGACTTCCAACGTATAGGTTGCCCTCAATTACTGTGAGCTAGTGCAATAAATCAGAATGGAATGCACTTGTTTTTAAACCCAATTCAAAAATGTGAAATTGGATGACACAATAAGATGAAGAGGAAGAGGGATGCTCTTTCACTACAATGTAGAAAACATGAAGAAATGATTCTTTTTAATTACACCTTGAAAGAAAATTTTCCTTTAGAGAAAATAGAAAGGAGAAGTGGATTACCAAAGAAGAAAATTAGTGTGAATGTTTTTTAGAAGGGCAACAAACACAAATTTTTTTCCTAGGAATGAATGAAATGCAATGAACCCCGGATGGGTCCCACCGGGTACGTGCCAAAATGTGTCACCTTTTTTCTTAGATTGTTACAGTGAAATCTTGACTAAACAGATTACCTTAATCGGCATAGGAGGATTCCCTGTTCAAATTTCTAGCTGATGGGTTGTTGTACGCGTATGACTTTCGAATCCACAGCTGATCTTGAGAGCTATCCTTTTGGCTAGGAGGAACTACCTATAGTCAAAACAAGACCACTAGAAGGAATTAAAAAATATTTCTTGTGAACTACCTAGCGTAAGCTAGATCCAGGAAGTATGATACTTCCTAGATGGTTGTCAGTCCACTGTCTCAAATAGCATTCAAGACGGAAAACAAAGTAAATCCTATTCCTATTTTAAAATGATTCAGGTATCTCACTTAAAAACGCAATAAGAAATAGATCTAATCTATTGGGCCTAAGCAAGAATAGATTTGAAAGGTCGAATGATTGGCTCTGGGTCTATGTAGCTCTAATTCAGGTCTCGGGTAGATCACAGGTGAATGAGGGTGAGATAAAATCTAGGTGGGTAGGTCTCTGTTCAGGGTTGCTGTGGGAAAACACAGATGACCGGTGTCGGTCATGGGTAAGCCGATTGATGCCTTAGGTAGAACCGAGTGCCAGTTATTGTGAGATGTGGAGGTGTCACAGAGGAGAGATTTTGGTCTCCAATTGTGAATGCCGCTACAAAGGACTTTGGTTGGTTGGGATGACATATTGGGTGACTGGAGTAGGCTTTTGTGAGGTTTTAATGGGTATACAGAAGTCCAATTCTGGATCAGATCACATCAGGGATCAAGATCCAACAATGGATAATAAAATGACCTTCTCCCGCCAATGACAATAACCTAGCAAAGAATGATGTCATACTTACTTCGCTAAGGATTACATTTCCATCCATGACTGTGAGGGACCTGGAGGTGCTGATGATGGGTTTGAAGAGTTGCAAGTGATCACTAACTGAAGAAAATCTTCTACATGGGTTCTCATGTACACTCCTGTCTTCTTGGATAGATCAGATCATGGCTGGGATGGTTGTGTAGTGGAAGATGCTGAATCTCCTACATTGAATGTGAGTTTAATCATTTGGAATTAGATCTCTCAAATCATATGTGTATCTCTCTGAGATAAGTGATCTTGCACATGTCAAATGTTTCCTCCCAATATTTTACATACACTTGAGAATAAGGTAGTTTAGGGGTTAAAAGTAAATATCAGATGTGTTTATCTTGATCAACTGGCGACGGTTAGTTTTAACATACATCATTGCAAGCTTTGATTACATAGAGTCTTATTAAACTAGGGAAATACTCCTGATTTCCTTAGATCTCATGTCGTTATCATGTGGATTAGATAGGGTGCTTCTTGTGAGCATACATCCACATCTATAGTTATCCTAGGGAACCTTGTAGGCATTGATTTTTAGGGTCAATTTTGGTTAGTCTTACCTCTTGTAATGGTAACTTACTCAAGACATAGGTCTTAGGTAAAAGTTGGCTTGGTGAGGTGTCTAACCCCAAGTGTATGTGTGGATATGTCACTTTAAATAAAATATTCAAATAATAAATCTCATCGTGACCATAAAGAATCTCTTATTGAAGCAAATTAATACCTAGTGGGCTTCAAAGGGGGTCATGGCTAGGTTAACAAATAATCAAGGGTGCTCTGTATCTCTTGTAGGGACAAAATGGGACTGTGACCTAATTCTACTATCTACACCAGTTATCATTTAACGATGCTATTGGGTTCAGATATCCAAGGGATCACAAGAGCATGATATTCCCCTCTTGTGGACCATTGATGGTCAAGATCAAAATGAAATACAATGATTTTATGATCCATGAACTATTAGTGGGGAAGGTAATCTAATCTATGTATTTGGATCATTCATAATATTACATATCAAAGCAATAAAAGCAAAATAATCTACCAGAGGAAATCTTTCTATTCACTTCAAACACTTAAGCAATGCGTTCTTCAATGCTAATCAATAAACTAAAGACAAGTTATCATCTCGTTTGTATGCTAGTTACTTGTGTGAATGTATGAATCTAATCTAAAATCCACATAACTTATCATGAGAGATTCATTTTGGTTAGGAGGAACTACCTATGATGAAAAAAAGACCACCAGAAGGAATTAAAAAATATGGGCAGTGAACTACCTAGCGTAAGCTAGATCCAGGAAGTATGATACTTCCTAGATGGTTGTCAGTCCACTGTTTTAAACAATTCAATACGGAAAACAAAGTAAATCCTATTGTTATTTTAAAATGATTTAGGTATCTCACTTAAAAACACAATAAGAAATAGATCTAATCTAATAGGCTAAGCTAGAATAGAATCCAAAGGTCGAATGATTGGGCTCTGGGTCTCTGTAGGTCTAATAAAGGTCTCGGGTAGATCACAGGTGAATGAGGGTGAGATAAAATTAGGTGGGTAGGTCTCTGTTCAGGGTTGTGTGGGAAAACACAGAGACCGGTGTCGGTCAGGGGTAACCGACGGTGGTTAGGTAGAACCTAGTGCCAGTTATTGTGAGATCTGGAAATGTCACAGAACAGGCTTTTGGTCTCCTTTGTGATTGCACAAAGGACTTTGGTTGGTTGGGATGAGATATTGGGTGACTGGAGTAGGATTTTGTGAGGTTTTAATGGGTATACAGAAGTGAAAATGTGGAGAAGATCAATAGGGAGCAAGATAAACAATGGATGATAAAATGATGATGAAATGAAATAACTAGGAAAGTATGATGTTGTACTTACTTGGATTTTGTTCTTGAAGGCCTGTGTGTGAGGGATGGAGGTGCTGATGATGGGTTTGAAGGTTGCAAGTGATCACCAACTAAAGAAAATCTTCTACAT
Source organism: Taxus chinensis (assembly GCA_019776745.2). Lineage (NCBI taxonomy): Eukaryota > Viridiplantae > Streptophyta > Pinopsida > Cupressales > Taxaceae > Taxus > Taxus chinensis. The sequence continues at coordinate 618,255,987 of CM034149.1, read as the reverse complement.
GGGCTATGCATGTACACTCCTCTTTTCTTGGATAGATCAGATCATGGCTAGGATGGTTGTGTAGTGGAAGATGCTGAATCTCCTTCATTGAATGTGAGTTTTTGTTGGAATTAGATCTCTAAAGATGCGTTATCTCTCTGAGATGTGTTCTTGCTTGTCAAATTTTCCTCCCAATGTTTTCCAACCTTGAGAATAAGGTAGTTTAGGGGTTAAAAGTTGTAACCGATGGCGGTCTGGCTTAACTGGCGACGGTTAGGGGTAACTGACATCGGTCAAGGTAGGATTTCCTAGGGTTACTAAACTAGGGAAATCCTCCTGATTTCCTTAGATCTCATGTCGTTATCATGTGGATTAGATTGGGAGCTTCTTGTGAGCATACAGGATTGTGGTTAGAGGGAATGTAGGCATTGATTTTTAGGGTTTGGGTAAGTCTTAGTTAGTAATGGTAACTTACTAAGAATAGGTCTTAGGTTGAGTTGGCTTGGTGAGGTGTCTAAGTGAAGTGTATGTGTGGATATTATTTAAATAAAATATTCAAATAATAAATATAGTGAGGATAATGCATTAATTTAATTAAATTAATATTAGTGGGCTGAAAGGGGGTCATGGCTAGGTAAATGTAATAAAGGGTGCTTATATGTTGAGGGACAAAATGGGAGTGTGACCTAATTTTATTATCTACACAGTTATCAATTATGGGCCATTGGGTTGTGGGACCAAGGGATCACAATTCTATGTATTTTCCTATTGTGGACCATTGATGGTCATACAAAATGAAATAAAATGATTTTTGATAAGTGAACTAATTACTGAAGGAAATCTAATCTATGTTTTTGGATTTTTCACAATATTACATATCAAAGCAATAAAAGCAAAATAATCTACCAGAGGAAATCTTTCTATTCTTTTCTAATTTTTAAGCAATGCGTTCTAATCTAATAAATAAACTAAAGACAAGAAATTATCCATATGTAGCTAGTTACTTGTGTGAATGTATGAATCTAATCTAAAATAAATAACCTAATCCAATCAAAACCCTTAAAACCCTACCTCAGATGTGAAGAAAAAATCATGACCCTGAAAGGGGCTATTGTTCCCCACAACTTCCCTGGTAACGTTAAGAGGTAAGCTTGCTAATGATTTTATCTACTTGTGATTAACTAATTTATTGAAATGAATGATTTTCTTCTCTATTTTATACATAACTGAAACTAGTGATTTTAAATTGACAACTCAAAAAATGAGGCAAGAAAACACACAATTCCAACCTAGACAAGCAAGAGATTTGGCAAATCTGTTTGTGTCCGTATCTATCCCCTTAGTATGCACCTTTCTTTCTCCAAGTGTTCTTGTGAGTCCAAGGGATTGGGAATGTAAGAATAGAAGCAAGAGGATGACACAAGCAATGGTAACTTGATGGTAGTCTGGATGCAATGCAGGTAGAAGATAGATAACACAAGAGATCAGAGCTTAGCTATGTAATTCCTAGAAAAATCGTAGCAGTAATACAATGCAAGATACAAAAAAATTCTCAGGAATTTTGCTTGAATACAAGCATGGAATATATAGGAATGGAGGATTGGAGGTGACTTCAAGCTCAAGGAAGGAAAGAGTAGTTCCAACTGATTAAATCTATTTAAAAATAGCAGGAAGGAGAAACAAGCAATCAAAGATAATTTTAGACAATTTAGATCACGGATGCAAGCAAAAAGGGAACTTAAGTGAACTTTCAAATGTTAAAACATGTGAGAGAGAATCTAGAAAAAGTTGGCAGGACCACCACCCTATGCAGGGCGGTGGTTTTAGGACCGCCGCCCTATTTTGGGTAGTGGTTTCAAAACTGTTGCCTAGGAAGTGTGGCAGTCTTGTCACTAAAGACCATAACATGCATAGAAAGAGGAAGGAAGATGGAAAAATTATGGGAAGGCTAAGTAAATATGTCTAGGAAAAAATTATACAATGTAAATGGAAATTAGAGCTTGAACAACTTCTTAAAAGGACCTGAATCATCATTAGGTACTTTTCTTACTATTTTTCTGATAATGTAGCACATGTAATTTTGGGTGCATACATATTTCCCCCTCAGAGAAGTGTTTTAGCCATGAAAAGGCATAAAAATTAGAGTCCAAGTATGGTGTTCCCGAAAACGGTAGTTAGAAGTTATACTTGACATGCCCGTGTGTCGAAATATTGCTTCCCAAACTCCCGCTACCTATAAGAGAAAAGAAGACTCATGCAAATAGATAAAATATCGAAAAATAAACTCTAAATCAAAATGACAAGAGGAATTACCATTTGTGTGGGGATATAGAAATATAATTGCACCAACGCTCCAGCCCTACGAACACATACACTCAAAATGAGGTTAAAAATAACACACACACACACACACACACACACACACACACACACACACACACACAAGAACACACTCACTTTTCAATTCATTTGTGCATTGTTGATTTGGCAAATTTGGAGCTCTAGATTCGCGGTGACTGTTTCTGATGAGAGTACAGCTGAAATGACCATTGTGGAATAGTGATCATGCCTCCATGTGTGGGAGATTGACCAACGTGGTCAAAGGTTGGTTATTTTCACTTTTGTCTTTTTATACCCTAAATGTAAAAATGTTAAGAATTTTACCCAGGGGGACTATTTTCAATTTTTTTTTGTTTTAAATGAGTCTCTAGGTGGGGTGCCCATAGGGCATGCTTTTATTTTATCAAAAATGGTCTTTTTTTAAACTTTTGAACATTTTTTAGGGTTAAGGGCATGTTTGGAAAATCAGTTTAGGACTGCTACCCAAAGTAAGGCAGTGGTCACGGGACTACCACCCTATTTAGGTGGCGGTCATGGAATCGCCACCCTATGTTGGTGGTGGTCCTAGAACCACCGCCCTGCACTAGGTGGTGGTTCTAAATAGAATGACCAAATTGTTCACTAACTTGGATTTTTATGTATTTTTCATGTTTTATCATGTTTTTGTGAGTTTTTCTTCTTGTATATGTTACTAAATTTCTCTTTTATCATGTTTTAGTGAACATAGAAGAAGGAGAAATACATCTTTTGGAGAAAAGAGAAAGAGTGTGTGATTGGATCCTTGGGATTCTGGATCAACAGAATCATGCTGAGAGGGGCACTATGCAGAGGGAAAGTATCTGGAGGATTGCATGGGTACATGTACAAATGAAAATTGACATCCAACCTTAAACCACACTCGACCCCCCGAGGTCATGACGGAGTAGCTGATGTTGAATGTATGTGGATAACTATAGGAGGATCAGTGACTAAGATCTGGTAGTGTGATCTCTTGGTAGATGAGTTGGAAAAGGGGGGAGATTTAGAGGCTATGAAAGGGTAACATAAATTCCCTATGGTTTGTTTTCCTAACTTGGATCTAAGTATTGATCTAGTTTGAAGTGTCTAAATTAACTAAGATGAGAATAAAAATATATGTTACTACTGAAAGGGAAACTAATCTAAACAAACCACAAAACTGAAAAAAAAATACAATCAAAAACAACAATTTGCTTCTATTCTAAATAATTAAAATATTTCCACAATAAAAATAAACAAGAAAAATAACATGGTGTGGTTATTCACCTATGTTGAGTGTATTGAAACTAAACTAAACTAAAACAAGAACTTTTCCAAGTGATTTACAATATGTAGACATCTCTTACAGATATTCTCTCCTTCAAATCCAAAGGGATAGGAAGAAAGGGATTCATCATCAGAGGTTGATATGAAAGATTCAAACCCTTTTGGAAATTAACTAATTACTTGAAAATGAAATGAAATTGATTTCTACTCTATTTGATATGACGTAACAATGATAAATTGTAATAATGAAGGAAATTAAACAACAAATCCAACCTGAAATTCATAGAACAGAGGTAAATCTAGTTGTGTAGTAATTTGTCCCCTCAGTTTGTCTCTTTCTTTCTCTGTGTGTCTATATGAGTCCAAGGGATTAGGAATGCAAGAACAACAACAAGAGAATGGTGCTTGAGAAATGATAGCTTGAAGTTAGTCTAGATGCAATGCAAGTAGAAGATACATAACACAAGAGATTTGAGCTTGGATATGTAATTTCTAGCAAGATTGTGGCAGTAATATAATACAAGATACACAAAATTCTCAAGAAGGACTTTTTCTTGAATACAAGCATGGAATATATAGGAATTGGGGCTACAATGGGCCTTCATGCACAAGGAAAGAAGAGGTAGTTAAATTAATTAAATCTATTTAAAAATAGAAGAGGGAAGGTATACCATGTAAATAAGACTATTTTAAGGAAATATGGTTCACAAACACACCCTAAAAGTTGAGTTAAGTGAAGTGTTGCATGTCAAAAACACGCATGAAGAGTTCTGAAAAAATCATTCAGGACCATAGCCATGCGCAGGGATGTGGTCCTAGGACCACTGCCCAAGCCTAGGAGGTAGTCTTAGGACCACCTCCCAAGCCTGGGAGGTGATCCCAGGACCGCCACCCTACCTGGGAGCCGGTCCAGACACTAAAGGCCAAAACATGCACATAATGAAGTGAGAAGCTAGAAGAAAGCATGGAAAAGCTAAGTAAGGATATCTAGGCTACAAATATACACTGCGAATGGGTTTAGAAACTCAAACACCTTATGAAAATACATGAATCATCATTGGGGAATTTTGTAACCATTTTCCTATAATGTAGCACATGTAATTTAGGGTACATACAGTACCCCATGTTGCCTCTATCAATCACATAGTGTGTGACTTGTTCTCCTACTAGGATGTAAATCGGAACACCTTCTGATTTCCAGATGTTAGGGGTGAGTGGACCATTACTCTAGAGGATGTATACTGCATCCTTGGGATCTCGATTCTTGGGAGGAGACTAACTTTAGAGACAACATGATATAGGAACATGATGACATAGTGGGCCATATATATGGGAGACATCATTGTCTCATCTAGTTTTAAGAAGGGGATGAAGGTCTGGTTGATTGCTACTTCCCCTATCTTGATTATTCGGAGAGCCATTATGGGAATCTTGTCCTTGCGATTGATTAGGGACAAGGGAGGTGACACTCTTCTCTATTGTTGGGCTCCCATTATTACACAGGTTGAGGGACATGGCCATAGGTACGCATGGGGAGTGGACATCCTAGGGACTACCTACGATGACTTATGCATGGTAGTCTGATTGCAGGGGCAGTCATTGAGCCACCCCACTCTTGTCATGAACTGGGTATTTGAGCATATCACCCCTTATAGAAAGGGGGTACAAGTATTGGACCTAGCGGATGTCTGGGCATTGAGATGGACATCTATGTCAGTTCTTATGACACCTCATCAGCTAGTGGTTTCTCTTACCACATCAGACATGGTTGCTACTCCTTACTAGGACATGGAAGGGTTATGGCGATAGGAGGTGACCATGGTAGTAGCTTCCTCTATTATAGGAAAACTAGTTGATAGGGCCGAGAGAGTTTAGATTCACTCCTTTGATCAGGTTCCTTAGAATTTTGGCCTACCGTATGTTGATGTACCTTCCCCAGGTGTTACCATTAGGGGCTCAGGTTCGGGTTTATGACGTATCACGCACTATGTATACCATCCGGATAATGCATTGTGGTAAATTCGTGGGGAGAAGGATATTCAGCCGCTAAGGGCCTTCCTCATAGATGGGACAACAAAGAATACTAATTGCCCCTTGATGATTTTTTTTATTCCATCGCAGGCATGGGAGAACAGACCGCTCTGGTACCAAATGAAAAGCACAGCAACAGATTTACAAGGAATAATACTTCATTATATTTCAATGTATTCCGGGTCTCACATTTCAATACGGCACATTACAATTATAAAGAATAAGTTGCTCCTATACTCAAGAAGGTTACTCTAACAACTCTCCCTATAATAGCTCCCTCCATAAACAACTTAACTAATAGAATATGTGAGTTGTTTCAACAAATCAACCCAATATAATAATCAACCCAACTTATAACTATAATGTGGAGCCTACCTAATTAATATTTCCTAACATTATAACCATATCCCCTCACAAATATTTTGTAGTACTTGTTATTCCTAGGAACCCTTAGAGATTTTTTGAATTTTTTGGCCTATGGCCATTTCCACCCATAGCTTTGATCTTTTGAGGATCAATTTGACACCTTCATGTATTAACAATGTGGACCCAAGTACTCTACGCCCTCTTGTACCCCAATAACATTTGGATGGCGTGCATAGATGTAGTTTTTCCTCTCTTTCTCTCTCCAAAACTTCCAACCTTTATTTATTGTTGTACGGTTCGTTCCCATGTCTTACTGTAAATAATATGTCATCAAAGAAACTGATACAATTTCCTTTTAATGTCCTAAAAACAATGTTCCCCACCCCCCACATACAACAGTTCAAGCTTTGAAATTTGAGGGAGATTTTTTAAGACGCAAGGATACCAAAAACTCATAATTGCCCTCTGAGTCTTGAAAGCTGTTTTATGAATATATTCGCTATCTTTTTCTATTTGATGGTGCTCTGAACGAAGACTAATTTTTTAATAAATACCAAACACCAACACCATGCCAATTCAAATCAAAAGTCCAATCATCAATTCATGGAATAGGAACTTTCTTTGATGGGTGTACGTGTTTGAGTTCTTGGTAATCTAGAAACATCATCCCTGTTTCATCCTTTTTACGTACCATGACCACTGTTGAGAATAGTCTCTGGTTATGCTTTGATGAGCTTCCTTCAACATTTCCCTGCCCCATTTTCTAGATCTCACTTTTCGGGAATAGTGGTACTATATGGTCTAATGTTAGTGTGGTTGACTCCCTAATTCAACGAATTATATGATCATGATCCCTATTCGGTGGTAGCCCTTTGGAATTGCATCAAAACGACGATGAGCATCAAAAATTTCAGAAGATCAGGTGACTTGAAGACTCTGTATTTGTACCTCTATGGAAAATAACTTTGCTACCAAATCTTCTACTTCCTTTTTTGAGAACCTTCTGCATCTGATGAGAGCTAATAATCCTGTGGGAGCCTTAGCTACCACCACCCCTTTCAATTGTATTGTCCTTCTTTTGAATGTAAATTGCATGAAACATTCTTGGAAATTAATTTTATATACCCAGGTTTGAACCATTTAGAACCCAAAACATATCTGCCCCTATCTGCCCCTCCATAGAAATAGAAACATAAGGCGAGTCTAACATGTAGTCTCCCATGGAAATATTGCTCCTATGGAATTTTCCTATCCACTTGACTATCCCACCATCCATAATCCAGAACTTTCATTCTAGAATGCTGGGTAAATAAAAATGAGTGGGAAGCTAACTTACTATTTGAAGTTATGAGTACGCTCCCTGATTCAATCAAACACCACCACCTTCTATTTTTTTTAGATAGTCAAAATAACCTTGAGTGCTTGGGAGTATTAATACCTAACAATGCATGGTAAGAAATTGTGGTTGGGATCCTATAACTCATATTATACTGGTCCTCATCTTCTCTTATAATTTAGCTTCCTCTTCATCCTCATTTCCCCTTCATATAAAACAACACTCTTCTCAGAACATTTGTGTCCGGTCCATATTTATTGTTGTAGTTAAAACTAATCCTTTACTCTTTTTTCTTACCATTTTTGAGGATTTCAGTCTAATTGAACCGAGGTGAATGATGGGGAAGGGGTATTATGGTCTCTGGTGTTAGTGAAAGTGTTACCTCCTATACTGCAAATAAGTTTTTCCTCTACTCTATGTGCCATGATAATATAATCAGAAATCTTGAGTGGATTAAACATACATACCTCATGCTCAATGTGGTCCTTAAGACCCCCAGAAATAGGTCATTTAGGTTCTCTTCTATATATTCTCACACCCTTAAGGATAGTGTCTAGAATCGATGCACATATATTTGACTGATCATGTTTGTCTTAACTTTTCCAATTGACTAAACTTAGTTATCTGAAACACAAACTGGAACTATAGTGCAATTGGCAACTCCGCAGTAAAAATTTTTCCAAGTGACACTGAGACAACTCTCTACCTATGAGCACATAACCATTGATACCAGACGAATTGGTCTAGTTCAAGATACATGGATGCCAAGGTCACCTTTTGTGTTGATGGGGTTTGATGTAACTCAAAGAATTTATCCATTTGACGTATCCAATTCAGTGGATCCTTCCCATAAAATTTCACATCTCCACACTTCGACATCATGTTCTATGGTTGCGAATACGTTGGATTTCTGATTGGAGCTGGAAAGGTGATCACAACTGGTTATTTGCCCATTATTTTGAACTAAAGATCCTCCTTGGTTGAGTTGGGACTGATTTGGGACATATTGTTTACCCTTTATAGTGTTGCATGATATCATCCAACCACTGATTGATTTGGTCTATGTCTCCTTTACAAGCCCATCTCAGATTGTACATTTCCTAGTTCATACTCGAGTTGGCTCACCTTATGATCAACTGAGGTAAACCCTAGTGGCTGAGGAATCTTTATTTCTACCCCTTCTGACTCTTAACTCTTCTATCACTACCCCCATATTATCTGGGGTTTTACCCGGAGTTGTCCAAATTATTTTTGGCTCTTGTGGAATGCCCCGTCATGATGTCAAAACCTAGAGTTAGGGGTTTTGATACAAATTCGGCCGAATAGAAAAAACACAAAGAAGATTACTACCAATATTTTTTTGAGGGATTTCTGAAAAAATGTAAATAACTTGGAAAAATTTTCCACAAATTTCAGCCTAGGGAGCGATTTTATGAAAAACCTTAAATTTTTAATAACTTTTGCAAAATAAATCTTAAAAAGCCTACAATTTAAGGGAATACTTACTTTGGAATTATTCGCAAATCTAGTAAAAAAATCTATCACAGATTCTCTTTGGTTCGCAAGATATATCGAAAACAAAAAAATTAGGATTTTTGTCCTAATTTTGGCCCGAATCGTAGCTCTGATACCACTTGTAATTAAATTACTTATATAATTTAGATTATGAGCATAAATAGAACACCAAAAAACACAATATTACAGATATCTGATCTCAATATCCAGTAAAATAGCTTTGCCAATTCAGGGGGCAACCTCCAAACCATACAATAAGACTCAAATGCTCGAATGAGGATGAACTACTACCTACAATCCCCTATATATACTATTCATATGTTATGGGCCATCAACCAAGTCCAATACTAAGAATGAAGAAAAATATAAATTATATAGTAAAATGATAAGGTAAGCCACAAGTCGACTACTCATATCCTAATACAAGCAATAGGTTAAGGGCGTAGCATCCTATTTGTAACACCTATTTTAAATCTATTCTAAGTTGATTTTGAAATACAAGATTCTGATGAATTACATCATCTAAAATGTATTTATTTTGAGCTAAATTGGTTTACTATAGATGAATAATAATTGGGGAAAACCTCATAGAAAAAGTGAGATATTTGGAAATAACCTTATAAGAAACATTCAATAACATGACACGATATCCATTGACAATGAATTTTTGGTCCCAAACCTTGGGAATTTGCTTGATGTTTCCCTAATTGATAAATTTACCAAGGGAATTGGTCTAGATAACTTCCATGTATACCTTATTTAAATTTATACCCATCATATGCCAAATACTTGGTAAAATTAACCTGGGAAACCGTAGATCCTAGGGGTTTTATCAACAACCATTTGATATTTTGTCTCATGAATATTTTCTATATAAAATAAATGATCACAAGAATCATGATGACCCTAAGAGGGTTTCTAATAATCCTCTTGTATAAATTCTATAAAATAATATTCACGTAATGGGGAAGTTGTTTTAGAAACAAAAACTCCATGATAATGAGTTGCAAAAGCATGTAAAACATTAGGTAGTTTAGTGAGTCTTTCATGTTAGGATTCCAAGAAAAAATGCAAGAAATAAACTGAACTAAAATTTTAGAAATAAGGAAAATCCAAAATAAAATAGAGCATAGTAGTAATATTGACACAATTTTACCTTGGGAAAACCCCTTAACTAAAAATTAAAAAAAAAAAACATTTCTTATTGTATTAACTTGAAAATATTACAAATATAATACCAACATCCAAATTTCTCACCTATAATAATTAATTATTTCAACCTTTATTCTCATAATGAATACATGCAATTTTATAACTAAATCACAAACTATAATAAAACTTGCTTGTAAATAAATATAAAGTATTAAAATTATATTTTAAAGTAGATCCACTGCTTTTATAATGAACTCAAGTTATAAGCTAAAATTAGCTTCATTAATATTAGGCACACTTTTTTCTGTAAAGAAAAGCGCCTAAAATATCCCAATTCCCTTACACATGCAATAGATGGGTATGAGACTACCAACAATCTCCCCCTTATTTCCTACTCCATCAAGGATAACACAAACTCATTCCTTAACAAGTACATTATATTAATCCCATTCATTCCCTACACTAAAAACAATCTTAGTGCTCACTACCTTAGTCAACAAATCTGCCACATTCACCTTTGTGTCCACTTTTTCCAGCATCAAACTCTTCTATTATACCATTTTTATAACAAAATTATGTTTCACATCAATGTTCTTTATTCGAGTGTGATACTTAAGGTTCTGTACTAGAATAAATTGCACTCTATGAGTCACAATTTATCCTTACTCTACTTGCCTTTTGTATAAACCAAATCAAGGAACATATCCTTTGAATCCATATTTTTTCATTGCATGCATGTTTTTCCACCATGTATTCAGCCTCTATGGTGGAAAAATTAACACTTGTTTGACATTTTCTCATCCAATTGACCATTCCACTGAACAGAGGCTCGAAAACTATAACTTCATTCTAGTGGATCTTCACTAAAAAAAATGGTTTTCAACCTATTTATAATCCACAAAATTAGGGGGTTGTACACATAAATATTTCATTGTACCGGGATGTCCTTCTCTTTTTTAAAAAAATAGTCATGATTATATAGTTCCTTACAAATATATATATATTCGCTTTACCATAGCCATATATTATAGCCCCATATTCATAATATATATACTAGCTACTCCCACTGCATATGTAATGTCAGGTCCAGTATAACTTATGAAATACATTAGTGGCTTCCTCACTACAATGGTCATGTAGCCCCAACTCTTCTTACTGAAGGGATTTGTAAAATAGTTTACAAAACTTAGAAATATGGGGGCGGAAGGGAGGGGGGGGGGAGGGAACGGGGGCGGGTTTCGGGGCATTTACATTGTCTTCAACGATATATTACTATTTTTGACACAATGATTTATATTTGAATGATCTCTGGTGATGTGCATGCCTACAATTAATTTTTAGCACCAATATTCTTCAATCTCCACAATTTAAAAAAAAAAGTAGATCATTGAAACTATATTCTGAGCTTATCTACGATTCTTATTTCCATCCATCAACATATATTCAACATTATGAGCACTATGCATGCCAAAATTATCCCCTTATATTTTGAAGTACAGGAAAAAGTGGCCACTTTTAACCTTTCTTTATTCAAATCCCATTTTGCATGCATTTACCCATGTAATCTTCTTCTTCCACATCTTTGGTGATATCTTCTTAGTTGTCTTCTTCTTCATTATGTTTTTCCTCGGGCGATTGTCCCTATTTCCCCCCTCTTACCTTTGACTCATATTTTTGTTTTTCACCTTCATCTTTGACATTGATTTATTTCTCAAGAGATGTCATTTGCAAGGTGCAGTTGTTTCAACATCCATTTTAGTCTACTTCAGGTATCATATGGAGCTTCAATATCTAGTACTAACTTTGATGTGCATACATAAATTTTGCAATAGGATAGTAATCCCTTCACAGGATTAAATTCCTTCGACTTGAGAGCACCTTTTTGCAACTATGAGATCCTTGTATATATCTCCAAATTTCCTTAGTGGTATGTGCACCTTTATGATTGAAAACCCATTTAGCATCAATATCAATAAATGAGGGAGTGATTTCCAATATGTATAGGCCCTCCTCCAAGTCCCATGTGCTGCTAATTGACTACTGTCAGTAGATATAGATATTCTTCCTTTCTAGCCTTCATCCAAAACTTACTCATCAGTCATGTTCCTGAGAGATTCCTCATCACCATTTAGTATGATGTTCTAGAATTATTTGTCAGGAATCTTTAGGATTGTTCTAAATCCCTATCTTAGAAGGGATTAAATTTTCTTTTTCTCTTTGTGTTTTAACGCATCTTCTTCAGTCTACCTCCTCAAGTAACACTATCGTCTTGATCTAGCTTCTTTTTTTCACTTTGGCTATAAATAGTCAGAATCAACCTTACTTCTCGATTGAAATACAACTATGTATCTCAGTAGAGGGTTAATCACGTTACTATGATTATTTCCTGCATCTCTAAGTTTATACACTCTGTACCTGATGTATCTTAATTGTTCTGGTTCTGAAGGGTCCTAGATTCTCCTTGTATCCCATCTTTAGACGGACCTACAAATGTTCTACATTTAGTTTCACATCCCTAATTTGATATTACGGATCACACTAAATATTTTTTTATTATAAAAGGAAAAGGAAAACCATGGCCCTAAGGGACAAAATCTTCGTTTTTCATTTTAAATCACTTCAAAGAATAATGTTGCATTACATCAAATTCATGATTCCCCTTCTAGTGCTTTCAGAAGCAATCGAGGTAACTCACCAATCTTCTTAGAATAGAAAACTCTATGAAATTTCTTATCCAGTTAAATGAGTCTAACATTATCATGTAATGGCACCCTAAAGTTGTGGGGGATAAAAACATCTTTATGCATTTCTTAGTTGATAATTTCATTCTCCACAGGATAGTACGTCAACTTGGAAACTTTACTCTACTCCCTTTTGGCATACACACTATTTTGTCGAGACTCAAATATCAGGAGGATCACACCCAAATGATTCATTTAACTATTCCCTTTGATATGCACGTTCATACTGCGTCTTGCTCATAGTTCTTTGCTATATATTGGGAAGAGGTTATAATGCATCTCCACTTCAGAAGCATTTGTTGTAGGAAATAGACCAAATATCATTTCTTGCAATAATCTCTGCCTGGAGGTCTTTCCATGACCCAACTAGATTAGAATGTTAAATGGTGACACTTCATAACCCTTGTCCTTTAATGTACTTTTCAATGTTAGTGATTGAGAAAGGTGAGAACTCCTAATTTCCCTTATATGCCTACCTTGAGGATATCACCAATTTTCTCTATCTCATCATCATTGCATCAACCTCTGAGGTCCCAACAAGATGTCATCCCCAAATAAATAACCATTTTCCTTGGTCCTCCTCAGTGACGAGCATGACAATTATTCTAATGGAGACATCTTCACTTCATAAGTAGAAAGGACCTTTCAAGATGTCTCTATGGTGAGATTAAATGAGATTGTATCAACTCATAATTGGATTGCTAAAATGGGGAAGTTCAGGGTAGAGCTTCTAAGATATGAAATTTCTTCTCCCTAGACATCCATGATATGTCTATGGGGTGAATATCATCAAAAAATTGATGCCATCTTTTAGCAGTCCATGATTATTTCTTTTAGGGTAAAGACGATCTTACTAAAAAGTACCTTCAAAACCTAGCATGTGATGATTGACAAGTATGTTTATCTTGCAACATGCTTGACCTTGGTCTTCCCCCAATTTCTCCTTCCAAAACATTTATCTAAGGTATTACATCTGATGAAGATTTATCTGAGGTGACATTGGCGCATCAAGATTTCATTCGAGGAGACAAATCCCTCTCCAATGTTGAATGTCAGGGTTTTTACATCCTTGTTTTTTTATTGTGTAGAAGAGATGGCTTCAGATCTAGCTTCAGCTTCCTTGAGTTAATCCCTAATATCTATCAATCTTCTATAGTTCTTCTTCTTCAAGTTCCTTGATAATGGTACAATAGACTGTCCTTCTCCACCAACATTTTTGATTCTGTCTGAACAACTTGAAACTAGCTTTGCTTATGAAGTAACTTCACTGTTGGATGACCATAATCTCCACACACCATTTTGCACCCATCTCATACTGAATGGGACATCTACATGCCAACATTTAGAACCATCCTTGATTCACTGAAACTAGGGTATTTCTAGTAAGCCCCAACGTTTCTCATTTATAATGGGAAGAGTATTCAACCTCCCACAGTCTAATGGCAGTCAAATTCAGTCTTCCTATGCCCAGAATCTTGTAAGTCAGCCTATTTCCCTAAACCATAACTTGTTGATGTTACTGTACGACGGAAAAGTGACATGTGAGCATGGGAATCTGCAAGTGACTCTTCCTCTAACCCGACCTCCCGAGGTCATGCCGAGACAACTGGTGGGTATGGAATAAATATGTGAGATGCAGACAAACTAGTTAGGCATATCTAATGTCTTCAATACGCACTAGCAGAATTTATGAGTCTAAGGCAAATAAGGCCCTCCTAACTTGAACTGGTGTGATAGATCGGTCAGCAAGGATGACTGCTCGAAGGCTACAATCAATATCGAGCTCTGGCATGATTCGATCTATAGGTTGTGGAATACGTGGAAAGTGACCCGAGGATAGTTTCGTGTATTTCTCCAGATAGGGTCATACGGTAGATGGTAAATATAGTCGACTCTATGGATGATTCTCAGGCCTAGTCCAGAACTCTCTAGCTTTGTTAGTTGCTATGTCTAACAAGGATAATTTTTCGATGGTGATAGGTGGAAGTGGAGTAGACCGGAATACTAGTGTGTGTAGGCCAGTGTTTATGTCTAATTCTCCTATGGATTCGTTGGGCTGCGGGATTTGTGGGTCACAACCGTAGACTCTTAGTTGTTGTGGACCTGTTATGGTTATGTGTGAAATCAAGTCCTAATCCCTAGTATCTAGTAATCATATAATTTCTCAGCTTCTATATTTAGGATCAATAACTGTGTGATTTTCTCATAATATCTTACAGGTGTTCGTCGCAACCTGAATTCTTAGGCTAGTATCTATATCTAGTAAGAGTGTCTCTTGCGCCTGGCTGTGGGACCAAAGGATCACAACCAAATGTTTGTTCTCTTTCGAAGCCCTTCTACAGTCATATGAATGTTGCCTAGGGTAATCTGTAGTTTGGTTGATTTGACCAAAACGTGTGTGCTTGGTCGTCTTCTACGTTTAACCCGCTCAACTGGGAATTGATTTGTTGCAAGCTTACCGTTGTTCGGAAGACTTGGATCCTAATATTTTGGTCTATATAAGTTATCGCTGTGATGAGATCGGGCTGAGGCACGATTGGCTCGAATACGTATTCCCTGGGCTCTCTAGGTCCCGTGATTGTCATACAAAAGCAATACAATGTAAAACGAACTACAATAAAATGAAATTTAACTATGTGAAGTGTATCTATAGCATATATGATTTCTCTATATTTTTTGTGTTTTCTGATGAGCTTTATGAATTTAAGAAAGCAGCTATCTTAAAATATCTAGAATTGACAGCTAATATAATTAACTTAAAATAAACAAAATAACCGAGTGTAGCTATTTGTCTGT
The DNA here is from genome assembly GCA_019776745.2 of Taxus chinensis. Classification (NCBI taxonomy): domain Eukaryota; kingdom Viridiplantae; phylum Streptophyta; class Pinopsida; order Cupressales; family Taxaceae; genus Taxus; species Taxus chinensis. The sequence continues at coordinate 618,240,447 of CM034149.1, read as the reverse complement.
GTAATTTGTAGATCTATTCTAAACAATGAAATAGCTTATCTAATCTATTTGCAAGGCTCTCGATCCCACCTCAGAAGTGAGGAGTGAATCATAGTTTCTCAGAAACTATCAATCCCCACAGCTTCCTTGGCAATATCGAGAGTAGAATTAACTGAAATAAAGCAATTAACTACTCTATTTGATATGATTCTAACTAGAACTTTGAAAGCTAGAACCTGGATTTTGCAGAACAGTGGCGAATCCGACTGGTGTGTGTGATCTTGTCCCCTTAGTGTGATCTCCTCGTTCTTTTGTGTTCACGTGGTTCCAGAAAAGCAGTGTAATGCTAGCATCAACAGAAGTAGATATTGGGATAAAGGAAGCTCAGAATACTGACTGAATACAATGTTAGTAGGAGAGTGATAGTGCAAGACTACAAAGCTTGGATTATGCAATTCCTAGTGGGATCTATTGCGAGTCATGCAACATAAAGCGTCCAGAACCTGAAACTATCCTATTTGAAGAGACAAAACCTGTAACTTTAATGGCTTCCTAAGCTATTCTACTCCAATGGATTGGATGAAATAACAACAGTGCTTGCACAAGATGGATATGTGGCTTACTAACAGTAAAACAATGCTAACTAAGCATGCAATGAAAGAAACTAAGAACTTCTAAGAAAAATGAAAACTAAATCTATTGCAAAGAGAAATCAGAGGCAAATTTTGAGGGGCCATATGCTTGAGCACAAGCCAACTATTTATAGCATTTGCATTTACCCAAGGTAAAAGCCAAATAGAACTCTTAAACTATAAACAATGGCAAAACACTATTCCAGGGAACCAGAAACATAAATGCAAGCTTATGGCAGTGAAAGAAAGCTGGTAAAACATTGAAATTACAGTGATTTATGTTATAAAGAGCTTTCTGGAAAATGCGTAAAGGACCCCCGCCGCCCTAAGCAGGGTGGCGGTTACAGGACCGCTGCCCTGTTCAGGGCGGCGGTCACGAGACCGCCACCTAGGCAGGGCGGCGGTTTCGTCACTGAAGAGAAAAGCTAAGA